>CP054667.1:10147805-12712805 GCA_013348765.1 Carpinus viminea
AATCAACAAATAATAACGAACAATCACTCTAAGAGAAAACAAAAGCTCTATATCACACTCTCGTAGTACACGACAGCAAATTCTAGATTCAGAATTCATGTCTCATACAGATCTATAGAAATCTATATATAACACCTAAAGACTCCAAGTCTAGTTAGAACTCAAATACATTGTACATTAGACCTATAAGCTACAGGCTGTACGGACAGTAAATGGGCTCGTCCAAACGGGCTAGTGCCAAATTGCTTTCTCCGTTCTTTTGGCGCGGCACATTCAGACGGACTTGTAGACGAGGCTCTCGGGATATAAATTATTTTAAATCCTCGGACAGCTATGAATCCCGTCCGAACGCTCATAATGATTTGGCACTTTCCTTTCCATTTTGCTCTCCGAACATTTAGCCAATAATTAAAACTAACGAACTCTCCATTTGGCAATTTTGGGAACAAAATCAGTAGCCAAGACGACAAACTCATCTCCTCTAACAAACTCCCCCTTTTTGTCACAAATTGACAAAATGTTTCATATTTCCTGAAACACTCAACAAAAAAACATCAAGGCATATGAAGAACATAAAAATAAATAAATAAAATTCATGATCATAGATAGAAAAATAAATAAAATTTATAAATAGCAGTAACTCCCCCTCAACATAAAACTCAATAATCAACAAGAAATATTTTTGAAAAAAAAAAAATTCTCCCCCTCAAAAGTCAAGAAAACACACAAGATGCATACATCAAAACTCAAGTTTTCAAGTAATGAATATTCCAAAATATCTCAAAAAATTTAAAATATACATGAGACATAGAAAACAAGTACACTTTTTGTTTAACCCAAGCAATGCCAAAGAAAAATCCATTCAACCCATGCTTGTGTCATATGTGTAAGCCATCCATTGAATAGTAAAAACAATTTATAAGTTGAGGAAAAGGTTTCGCCACAATAAAGGTTTTGACAAACAAATCAATTAAAAGTCAAACCTTATCATACTAGGATCTAGCCATTCTCATCCAATGCATTCCTCTTTTGAAACAAAGCATAAGCTTGACACTATGAAATAAATTCCTTTGGAATATGCTCTTTTAATTTCTTGTTTCACAATTTTTATTCATGAGAAGGTGTCTTTAAACAATTTGTGCTTTGAGAAATGCTGGAATATATAAGCCCTAGGTTCAACTAGCATATGGTCAAATTGATAGATACAACTAGTCAAACACAAGTCATATTTTAAGAATAAACTCAATTTAAAGCTTAAACGTGCACAATAGTTTAAAGTATGAGCAAAACATATTACATAAGCTTAGGCTTTAGGTAACCACAAAAAATAGTCCATTGAAACAATACAACAACTCATGCATATTAAAAACATTCTAATAAGATATAATGAATTAAATCCATGAAAGAAGCATGAGCACATAATGGACACTTAAGACGCATCAAACAAAAGAATGAAGAAATAAAAACAACCAAATTAAAATATTTTTGTCTTTTTGAGAAATGCACATAAACTAAAAATGTTAAAAAAAAACAACACAAAAACAAACAATTAAAAAAAATTAAACTGCAAAAACAAACACCCAACAAACTATGACACTAGGACCAAAAAAAAAATTATATATATATAAGCAAAGTCTGTCCTAGGCATGCAATGTGCTCACCTAAACTAAGTGAGGCCAATACCACTCCCCTTCAACGGGTGAACCATATCAATCTTCTTAACCCAAACTTTTTTCATTTTAGGAACAAAAGTGCAACTCTTATCCAAATCATTTAATTCGGTGATAACACCCCTCAACATGTTGAATAATTCATCATGACTATTCACAAAACGAAAATAGTCTCTTTTTGACTCATGATTATTCAACTAAAAACACTTGGGGTGAATATGCCCAATCTTACTACAGTGATGACATGTAGGAATGAACCTTTGAGAAGGTTTGTTTCTTGGCATATGAGCATGTTTTGGTGTAGAACGAGACACATAGGAATTAGTTAGAATTCCCTTACCTTTCTCACCTCTTAAAACTAGAGGATACATTACCGTCTTCTTAGCCAAATTCTTTATAAACTGGTTTCACAAACATCAACTTTGAAGGAGAAGAAACAACAGATTTATCAAACCCCAATCCAGTTCTATCAAAAGAGTGTTTTTGATTGTTTAGCATGTGATTTAGCTTTTCACTAGAGAACTTTTTCAAATGATTTTTTGAATCATTAAGATCATTCTCTAAGGATTTCACTTTGGCAATTAATATGTGATTTTCAAACTTCAAAGTATTATGAATAACATGTGAATCAATTAAGGCAATAGAAAGTTGATCATTTTCAAGATTAACATCTTTGAGTTTTAGCAAGTATTGCTTATTCAACTTCTTCAATTTAATGCATTTCAAAGATAGATTATTATAATTAAGCATTTTACAGATCACCCTCCTCTTATGATTCATTATCACAAATACTATATTCACTATCTAGAGAATTAGACTCATTAGCATCATGCTCACTATCATAAGAAATCCCAAAAGCTACATAATTAGCAACATTTTTAGCTTTTTCTCATTGTCTGACTCATCACTTTGAGTCACATTAAAGGCACTTGATAAGCGCCGAATGTTGCACATTCAAGCCCCTTAACTCACATTTGTTAATTCTTTAGCATTGTTATTTGTTTGATTTTGTGTTGTTTTTGTGTTTTCAGGTATTTAATAAAGATGCAAGAAAAACCATTAAATTTAGGTTTAAAGCACAATTTGAGTGGACCTAGAAGATATGATTAAGCTTAACCAATCACAATAGAGATAAATATGATGTGGTTAAGTTTAATCATAACAAGAAAAGGATAAAATCGGAATTTCTCCACTTTGAGTCAAAATCGGATCGGATAAAATTTCAGATTTTGAACACGTCTCAGTATTTTGGCCATAACTTTCAGTTCAAATATCGGATTGAGGTGATTCCAGCGGCATTGGAAAGACAATTAAATTTTCTACAAATCATGCTGAAATAGGATTTTCCTAAATCGGACTCCCGCTATGCCAAAATCGCCTCGCAAGTGAAGGAGGCAAATCTGGACGAATCTTTTTCCCACTTGTACATGGATCGACTCCTAATTCAACTAGGAGAATGAATTCCAAATTGAAAGTCTGGAAATTTTCTAGGACTTGTTACTCCCTATAAATAAGCCTCAATGCTTCAAGAGAAGAGATACTTAGTTTTAGACTTAGTTTTAGGTAGAAAATAATTCTTGGAGGCTTAAGCGGAGTCATGAGCTAACCCTTTGTGGGGTGTTGATGTAACCCTATCCAAGCACAATGGTTTGATTGTATTTAATTTCCAGACTTTCAATTTATGTATGTTGATTATATAACTGTGAGAATTGCTACATATGGATTTTGTTCTTAATTATTAGATGCAATTGTTCTTAAATTCCAAATCAATATTTGTGAAATTCTTATCTTGTCTTAGAAAGTATTTTACTTTTATTGAACTCAAATCATTCTTATTTTTGTGATTATGGGGATGATGGTTATATAATGGGTTTAATAGGCATATGATTAATAGGATTAAGATAGGCCATGCTTAGGGAAGGCATTAGTGCCGCATCTTAGTGGTTAGGTGAGATCCGTGCCAACCGAAGATGGGTTATGCTATTCCATTAATTGTATGAAACTTATTAAAGGGTTTTATAGTTTATGCCTAGGGAAGGCGGATCGTGCACATCTTAGTGTAGTTAGGTGACGATTCGCGCCAATGAAGATAGATTATCCTTACTCTTTAATAAAGTAGTTTCTTGTTTAATTATAACATGCATAGAATGAATTTACGGATTAAATCGATTGACCATTGTTGTGCGAATAGAGGTGAAGTCAATACCCTACACTCCTTTTTATTTTAATTATCTTTATTTTATGCATTTAGTTTTAGAAAATAAAATCAAAAAAAATTCTCTTTTAATTAATTAGGTTAAATTTAGTCTTTCAATTTAATAAAAACCCCTACTCCTTGAGGTTCGACACCTCAATATAGCCATATCCTATGAGATTAATTGTAACATCCCACCCCAATGACACACAATATTATCCGCTTTTGGCTCCTCAATGATTTGAATGTCACCCATCCCTACTACTCACAGAAGCCTTAATCGCTAATTCTAATGGGATCATTACCATCACAACTTTAAAAGCGTTGTTGTCATTGAAGGTGGAAGTATACATATAAGCACATCTCCATGCTCAGGCAATGTGGGGCGTCACAATCACCTCTTAGGACCCCTATTGCGCTGGCCTTCATGGGCTTGTGCACGTTCCTCTCATCTCAGTCAATGGCTCGATACTATTTGTAACATCCCACCCAATGACACACAATATTGTCCGCTTTTGGCTCCTAGAATCAGATTTTGAGGTCACCCATCCCGGTACTACTCCAAAGAGAAGCACGCTTAATAGCTGAGTTACAATGGGATCATTATCATCACATTTAAAGCGTTGTTGTCATTGAAGGTAGAAGTATACATATAAGCACATCTCCATGCCCTTTATTTTATTATTGATAAATTTTGGTTTAAATTTATCAAATTCCCACAATCAACACGAATATGAAGATAATTTATCTTTTTGATTTTCATCAAAGATTAATGGTAGAGTTTCAAATAATGCTAAGCTTAGAGTAAAACTCATCAAATTTTTCTTCTTCTTTCATCCTAATCTCTTCAAATTGAGACACTAACATATGAATTTTATAAGCTTTTACAATTTGAGATCCTTCATGGGTAATTTCCAATATTTCTCATGCTTCTTAGCTCTTACACATCAAGAAATTCTTGAGAATTTCTTCTGTGGGGATAAATGTGAAGATGACATTTAACGCTTTGTCATTCGCAGAAGAAGCACTCTTTTCATCCCTTGACAATTCAGCAATTGCTTTATTAGGATTAGTCCATCCCGATTCAAGAATATGTCAAGCGTCCATAGATTTGAGATATGCTATCATACAAATTTTCCAAAACGTATAATTGGATCCGTCAAAAACGGGAAGAGACTTAGGTGCAACTGTGTGAGACATATTATGCAAAACTAGGATCACACTTAGGAAATTAATCTCAACAGAGTGAACCCGCTCTAATACCAATTGAAAATTATATTTACAACTCCAAACAACACATATTCAATGTATAGGTGTTTCACACAATATTATTCGGAAATAGATCTGACCTAACAAAATATAATTAACCAAAAACAGATATGCAACAAACAATAAATAATACAAAGATTTTGGTTACAAAGAGGAAACCAATTAGAAAACTCTTTAATTGTAAAACCTCTCTGGGGCAGCCAAACCTAGGAAATCAACTAAAGCAGTAAAAGAATAAAGGATTACAAGATGTTTCATACTCACAAAATTGTTGTTGTTGACACACTCTTGTATAAGACAAGCAACCCATTTGCTACAGCAATAACCCTTTTCAGAGACAGCTGGCACAATCCTTCTACGTAATTTCCCTTCACCGAAACTCCGGTTGACTTCACTTCAACAATCAACAAATAATAATGAACAATCACTCTAAGAGAAAACAAAAACTCTATATCACAGACTCTCTTAGCACACAACAACAAATTCTAGATTTAGAATTGTGCCTCATACAGATCTGTAGAGATCTATATATAACACCTAAAGACTCCTAGTCTAGTTAGAACTCAAATACATTGTACATTAGACCTAGAAGCTACGGGACGTCTGGACGGTAAATGGGCTCGTCCAGATGGGCTAGTGCCAAATCGCTTTCTTCGTTCTTTTGGCGCGGCGAGTTTGGACGGACTTGCAAACGAGCTTGCAGACGAGGCTCTCGAGATATAAATTATTTTAAATCCCGTCCGGATGGCTATGAATCCCGTCTGGACGCTCATAGTGATTTGGCACTTTCCTTTCCATTTTGCTCTTCGAACATTTAGTCAATAATTAAAACTAACAAACTCCCCTTTGACAATTTCGGGAACAAAATCGGTAGCCGAGACAACAAACTTATCTCCCCCAACAATCTATTTGTCAAAGAGAGATCCTATATCAAAGATATCTCCTTCTCCCTTAAAAGATGACAAAGCTCTTGTCCCATATCGTGTTAATTAAGGATGGCAGATTGATGGATCGAGTTTGGGTCAGTTCGCTTTATTCACTAACCCATGTCTTAACTAAACGGGTAAGACTCTTAAACTTGAAATCGACCCACAAGTGACCTGACACAACCCACTTGAACTGTTTAATAAATTGGTCACAAATGGGTTGACCTGTTTACTCATTTCGACCCAAACACAACCTATTTAACCATTTGACTTGTTTCAAAATGTATATATATATATATAAACGGGTCAAGTGAGTTAACTCGTTTATTACCCAACCCTTATGCCAAACCCTAATCCAATAATTTCATGTCGAATTTCGTTTATGACTCAACACTTCAAAAAAGTTAAGACACATGCCCATGCGCTACTACTATTAAAACTTTAATGACACATGTTCATGTGCTTGGAAAATTGAAACTTTAATGGTACACCATAATGCGCTAGGAAAATTGAAACTTTAATGGTACAAGCTCATGCACTGTGAAGCTGCACTCCCCAAGTGAGATAGGCGACTAGGTTGTTCACTAGCATGGTACATATTTGATTATAGGGAAAGCTAACCGTAAAATAGGGTAATTAGATAAAAACTCTATTTAAAAGATCTGAAGAATACATGAAGGACCTATGCAACTCACAAAGATGACATCCGATAAATATCATCATTCAATTCATTTTATATCAAAATCCAACAACATTTTGATGACGGTCGAATCACCATATGCAATAAAATCATTTACTGTCCACATCAACGCCGCGTGCATTATGAAGTTATATTTGAACAATGCATCATAAATTGATACTCCGACATCCCATAACTCCTTTAATGCGAGTATTAAAGGCTCTAGGTATATATCTATATATCTTCATTGCAGGTGATACTCGGCTGAAATAATGAAGGACAACATACAAATAGGATGTTTCATTCTCATCCAATGCGGCAAATTGTACAATACCAACATTACCGGCCATGTACTATGAGTAGAGCTCATGTTGCAAAAAAGATTAAATTCATCTTACGATAAACCAAAATTGATGTTGCATGGGTTAGAGGCAAATTCCTAGTAACACTCATCACATTCCTTCCATGTGAGTCTATCAGCTGGATGCCTTAGTATCCCATCCTTTGTCCACTTACGAGTGTGCCACTTCATGTGTGAAGCAGTCTTATATGATATAAACACAATATAATTAAAAAAAAAAAAAAAAGATGCATTATTAGCGTTTTTTAAATGTCACTAATCACATAATAAATGCCAGGTAATACGAAATACTCAAAAGAAAATGCATTTTGGGTTTTGAAATACTCAGGGTATCACATTGTCTAAGCTTGGAAACCACGTTCTTTGGCAAATATCGTATTGGGTAGGGGTAGCCTACTCCAGTGACTCTATTCCAGCTTATTTCAATGCGCGCGCTCTTCATCGTTGTGGTTTCCAAATTCCCTTGCAGCCTTTGTAGGTGTGCTTCCAAGCTTCAAAATTTGCCGTTTTCGGTAGCCTTTTTAGTAGCCTACGGGTGAAAGAGCTATTGAACCTAGCCAATTCGTTGGCCCATTTTCCTTTTTACTAAGATCATTGTTGGGGCTTCAATGAAATGGAGAGAGGATCTAGAACAGTTTAATACTTTTTTCGCTTAACTGTCTCTAAATTTCAAATGAAATCAAAAGGATCCTACGTACATATGTACCATTTCTTTGTATGTTGCTCGTGTTTATTGCTCGTTTTTATGTTGCTGAAGAATAAAAAAAGAATTGACTTATAAATAGATCACGCACTGGAAAGCATAAGAAGAAGAGGAGGAAAGTTGTATCCATAGTTGGATTTGACAATTGAAAACTTCAGTAACCATGATTACATATATATTGTGCCTCAAAAGTGACCCCTCAACTTATTACTTAATTAGGGATATCTTTATGCGTAGAATGCCAAGGCGCACTTGATGATGATAGATTTTGAGTTGGCTGGGAAAGAAGCCTGAAAAGTAAATGTTTATAGATATATATGATCATGATAGTGTATGTTGAAGTTCATGCATCTGCCTAAGTTAATGGAAGGAAAGAGAGATATGAGGAAAGTATTAATACGTACCAAGTGTTTTTGAGCAACTCTTGTCATCTGGACTTCATTTTCGAGGGCAATCTCTCTGTAGTCAATATTTATGTCGCAATCTAGGGCAACCTACAAGAAATATTAACTATATCTTAGAGAAAGGTAAAATAATTTGAGGTCAAGAAATGAATGTTATTATTCAAAGCATACTCTTCTTATGACCCCATATATTCGATTGGAGAATGCTAAAGGTACTAAATTTTTTACTAAGATGATGTAGAGCTTATTCATTATTACCCGTAATATTTTTCTTTATTAATTGTTTTGATCATTTCTGATGAATAAGCTTTACATGATTACATTGTCTTAGTACTCATCTTTTAGTAAAAAATGTAGTACCCTTAGTATTTCTAATTCGACTAATATGGCAAGGAACTTTCTTTTATTACGAAAAATACATTTTCCTCTAATAAATAAATGATGCCTAAAGAAAAGTCATAAAATTAAAAAAAAAAAAATGCTACACGAACTTACTCTTTTAAATTCTTAAGTGCTTACTCTTTAATGTGGCAGTTGTCATGCCAGCTTTTCACTACAATGTACTTTTAATCTTATTTACTCACTCTTTTTTTGCTACTGTTACGTTAGAAAGCAAGTACTTGGAAGCATAAAAGATGGAGTTCGTGTAGTATTTCTCTGAAATAAAAGCCATGCTACGCTTGTTTGCATGGGAGTCCTAAAAAGAATATCAACTCATATATATATATCAACTCCTTCAACTTACAAAAATGATTTAAGACAGCATCTAGCTTTGCAACATGAATGACTGTTTGAGCTAATATATATGATAGCCTGAATTACTACAAACCTTGATTTTGAACAAAGTCGTATGAAACACCCACAGCTGAACTCTAACATCACCTAAAATATTCATCTGAATTATGTCTTTTTTCCTCGACCCATCTTGCAAAGAAGCCCCTGGAACAAGTTGGCTGACATTCACACAATGAAACAAAACCCTGGCTCTCACGCTGACATTGTTGCTGTGAGCAGGCTGAAAGAATCCTGGAACTCGAATCACTCCTATTGGCACCCCTTCATAATACACATTAAGCCTTGAAGGACTATACCTTAGGCCAACCTTGTTAGGGTTTTGTGCATTCAGGGTCAGTGTGATGACAGAAGAAACAAACAGGACAGAGCCAGAATAAACATCCATCTTGTACCAATCCAATCTTATTGTTTGGAAGGAGAAAATGGGTTTTTCAGGCTTCAAAAGGAAGATGACAATCAATAAAGCCAGAAGTATGAAGAGAAGGAAGATAAGAAGAAAGAAGCAGCATCTCTTGAAAGAACATCCGTGCCAGAGTTGTTGATAACAGAAGCAATAATCAGAATTTTGGCTTGGACCATCCATGCATGGCAGCTCATCATCATGGAGTTTTGGTTGATTAATTAACTTAAACAGGAATGTGAATTTATTTCTAATTGTTTATGTGGTAATGCTTCAACAAGAAGGACGAATATGATGTCTTTCTTTTCCTAGAATTGTATTATTCGTTTCTAGACTGATTCCAAAACCCTTTGAACAGCAACTTTTGCTGGAAGGAATTATTGCTTTCTTCAAACTAATTTTATATATATAAACAAATGTATTTGTGGTACGAAATATGGGATCAGCCAAACATAACTTAGAGTGGCATGCATCTCTTGCTTGTTTGTTGAAACAATCTTGTAAAGAGAATAATAATTCGTTCTCTTACGCATTCTCTCATAGCTCCTACGTCATTGCCAATTTGCCAACTTTGGTAAGTGGTAAAAAAAATAAACGCTCTTTTTTTCCCATAGAAAAGAAATTTCGTGCAATCAGATGATGAAGTAACTGATTATTTTGTAACATGTGGTCATCGTTTTTTTTTTTTTTTGGGAGGAAGTGGGGTAAGATGAGCCCCCACCGATCGAACCTTAATTAATTCTATAGTTTGGTCATAATTCTATAGTCTGGTCTTACATGTGATGAAAAATATTAAAATATTAATTTAAATAATTAAATTTATCGTTTTCCCATATGCCTAGACAAAACTTGCCCAGAACCACCTGGTCGGCTATTCACAAGCTCCGACTTGAAGTTAGTTATAGTTTTTCAAATTTCTATTTGGCTGAATTGGAATTTATAATTTATTTTTCTAAAAAATAAAATAAAACTAAATACCAACCCAACCAAATGAGCTAATAATAATAATAATAATAAATTCTTACCCAAAAAAATAATAATAATAACACACACACACAAGAAGATGTTGTCGGTGTCCCAATAATTGTACTTGAACCTTGACGACCCCTCAACAGAGTTAGCATTCACGAACTCTGTCGCCTAAAGCCCCTCCTTGCTATAGAGGCTGTACATCTGCCGCTTCTTAGAGTCGTTGTGCACATAGAGATCTCAGATCTAGCCTAGACCAGTAGAGTTAGGGCTCATGAACTCCGCCGCATGAAGGCCCTCATTGCAAGGTGATAAATCTAGCTCATCAGCTGATCAACCGTAAACCCGATCAATCTGATTTCCCATATATGCGCTCATTGCTGACAAAAAGGCCTCAATTGTTTGATAGAAAGTAATCGTATTATTATTATTCGTTTTGTGTGTCAAAAATTGCATCCTCTCGCAAAAGATGTGGAATAGGCAGGTTCTAATTAATTTCTATGGTAATGGGATTACTTCAGATAAACCATCATTACCGTGTAGACTTTCCCCTTTTGGCCACCAAACCCACCACCATTTATTCCTTTATCAACTCTGAAAGCAAAGGTAGTGTTAGGTCCGACATCGGCAATAGCTTGATTAGGTGAAGATATTTCTCACATGCAACCCCATCAACAAAAGCTCCTTTCTTTTTCTTTTTTTTTTTCTTTTTTTTTCTTTTTCTTTTTTCTTTTCTGGGACAACAACAAATTAAAAGGTCTTGGTGCCAAATTATTAGGGTCGGAAAGCACAACATGTCGACAACATGGGTCAGTAGCTGTAAACTTTTTGCACAGAATACATGTGATTGGGAATTGGGTAAACCCCGAGGTAGCCACCCGTGGTGCCCAACTGCACTTTGCCAACAATCACGAGTGCAACCACTGGCCTACTGGGGGGGCACAGGGGTCCATCTTCCTAGGTAACATCAATTTGTGATCCCCAAAGATCCCCTGTGTATATAAATGTTGCCCCCACCATCTCAATTTTGGAGCTTGGGGCCTGGGCGTAGGGGGAGGGGGCGGGGAATAACACACCATTGGAGAAGATTTTCGAGGCAAAACCCTCAGTGTCCGCCACGTGTGGCAGCCACGTCCGACCCTCCGTTTTGCGTAGTAAATGTAGGATTACGTACATCAGACGGCTGTAGGTGTGTTAATGCTGCATGCAAAATGATGATGGCGAGGTTCGTCTCACGTACAAGAAGACAAACTTAGTAATAAATGGGGAAGAAAGAAAATCAAGATCCAACACCAGGTTTGTCTCTTTGACAAGTATTTTTTCACGGGGGAAAATAAAAATATACTCTTATAAATTTGTTCAAGTCAAGCACCAAAGAACGGTATTGTTGTTGTTGATAGACCAAAGGTACTTTTCATGGTAGCCGAACAAACAAGAGAAAGTTGGGAAGGAAAGCAGGAAAGAGTTTTAAAACACTATTTCTAGAGCAGAAGCAAAGAAATTGTTGTACTGCTGTGGACCATTCAAAGCAGTAGGAAATCTACAGCATATACCAATCAGAACAAACGAATAATCCAAAAATCGATGGTCTCTTGTTGAAAGAACCGAGATGCAAACAAATACCAAACTTGACATTCATCAGGTTCTAGTATTTTTATCACAGATCACACACCATCATCAGTACAAAGATTTAAAGTCCATAATTTCAAATTCAATGTCTTCGAGGTAAAAAGGTAACCTAAATACCTATATACTCCTCATACAACAGTAGCTACTTCAACACATCATCCATGAAAAGCCTCAACGCATGCTCAATTTGTCAATCTCCATCACATACGACAACCATTCCTGTAAGCAGTAAAAATGAGAGTAACATTCCTTTTCAGAGGCCAGGACAAAAAAAATCAGAGGAAACAAGAAATCAAGACAGTAAAGAAGCTGACAAAAGGTTGAAACTCACTAACATGTAGCCTTATTTACATAACTAGCCAGCGTGGGAAAAGTTTGTTCAGTAAACTCCCCCAACCACGGAAGGTAGGTCATCGAAGCTCCAAAGATCCATTGGGTTTCCACCATCCTGAGTTGTCTGTCCACTAAACAATGTCTCAATTGAAGCATCCCAACTTCCGTCGAGATATGGCATCTGACAGTTCATCTGGGACTCAAAAGCAGAGAGCTCCTCAGACAATGTATTTGCAGTGTTATTTTCAACAGGCACCACATTCCCAGACTCAGACTTCAGTTTCTTCTTTGGGTTAGCATCCTCCAAAAGCTTAGATTCAAACTCTTCTAGAGTAGCTGAAAGAACAGACGAGATTTCCGGGGTCTTAGGGCCCTGTTCTCCCCATCCAAAGTCAGAACAATCAAATGAGTTACTACCCTGATCGGAATTAAAGTACATGGGGGTAGCATCAGAAGAAACAAAGGATTTGAGTCCAACATCTCCATTGACAGGGATGGAGTCCATATACCCGTACTCACTGGTAAAAGGTTTCTCCTCCATCAAACCCATGGAATACTCCTGATCAGAGTTGTTCATGAAATTGAAATTTTGGTTCAGGTTGGGCTGGACAGAATTTAGTTTTGCCTTGGAAAGTGGCTTCTGCAGATTTACCCTAACTGAGCGCTTTGGAGAAGCACAGGGAGTCTCATCAGGGAAATTCACCTTAGCTTTCTTCCCACGAATTCTCCGTGCCTCAGCATCATAAGCTCTTGCAGCTTCTTCTGCAGTGTTAAAAGTTCCAAGCCAGACACGAACACCTTTCCTTGGATCTCGAATCTCAGCAGCCCACTTACCCCATGGGCGCTGCCGGATTCCCCGATACTGATTCTTCCTCCTTCTCTTAGCAGATTTCTCAGCTTGTCCATTGAATTCCAAAGATTTTACTGCCTTAGATCCTTTCATAACACAAGAAGAAACAGATGCATAATCCAGTCAAAATCAGAATATAAAGACAACATGGTAAAAATTAAGAAGCCAAGCAGGAACAATTTTATAATTCACTACAACAGATTGAGATAGAGTGATTCTATTTATCACCCCCATATCCCTTCTATCTCCCAACCAAAAAACCAATCCTCATGCACCAAATGTTATGGGGGACCACACCACATATGCATTGGAGGGGATGGCAGTATAGCATTGCTCGATTGAGATAATAGACACACGTGCAAGGATGATCGTTCAGATTGCCCAGAGACTTCCATGGATTTAATAAGTGTACAAAAGGATGGGTCAACCAAGGAAGACATCATCAAATTGAATAAGTGCAAATCAGAACAAATATCTACTCATATCATTCAGAGAGAGAAGCTCAACAGCTTTTTAACTTCGCTAAAGCAATTCAACAAAGATAATCAAGCATTAGCAGGAAAACCAACATGCAAAAGGAAAATCAACCGATCAGTGGAATTTGAATTGATACTTTCAAAACTTCAGTTTCGGTTCAATTTCCTAATCACCAACAGATCCTAAACCATATTAAGCAGTCAAGAGTTTAAGAGGGAAAAAAAAAAAAATTGAGAGACAACCATCCATGATTCAATAGTTCATAGGTTTTGATCCAATTAGATAATAAAGCCTCAATTTCCATTTCTCCAGTCTAAATAAATTATCAAAAAAGGTAATAAGGCTTCACTCTTCTAAGAAAAAAATAAACACGATCCACATAGTAGAGCAACCAAAACAGGAGCAGGGGGAATTGGTAACTATTGACTAAAATTTTAGAATGCATATTGATTGATAATCATAAAACTATAAAGATTATCGACTTTCTACAAAATTGAGTATTTGAGACTTGATACAAAACGTGTCATGAAATAAAATTGGCCATATCCCAAAAGAAGAAAAAGAAATGACACTAAAAAGAATCCAACAGATCATCTCTGATCAAATCAACAAAGCATATAGAAGAATTCAACTCCTTTGAATAAAAGTTGTAAGGTTTTCAACTCCAAATGTTTAAATATAAAAGTTCTTATATTTTGCAACTTATTTTGGTTCTCCCTGCGTTTCTTTGCAACCGAGAGCACAATATACTTCCATATAACTAAAATCAGCAAGACTTTCGAGCGTAAAATGTAAATTATCACTGACAAAAATCGAGGTTAATTTCCACAGCCGAGACAAAATATACAACTCAAAAGGATAAAACTTTCTGTAAAGTTAAGCACTGATTCCCAATAGAAAAAAAAAATAATTAAAAAAAAAAAAATCGAATCTTTGATACTCAATTGTGTTACTAAGAAAAAATACCAAAGATTTATAGATCAGAAAATCTCTATCCCACCAAGATAAAGCGTCAAAATAGTTATCAAAAAAGGAATTGAAAAAATGGTCGGGAAAACAATATGTAAACATGATCCCTTCTACATCAATCAAAAAATACCCAGAAGATATACTTAAACCACCGAATCTATAAACCTAAATCGACAAATGACACAAGCCATATACTAATAATTATGGTTTATATATATATATATATATATATATATATATATATATAGATCCAGCAGAATATCAAATCCAATATTCATCCAGAAAAATTTACTTCAACCGAAAAAAAAAAAAAAAAAAAAAGTAGTCAAAATTTGATCATAAACCCAAAACTGATATCAAACAAAAATAACCAAAATATTAACTTCCAAATAACGTAAAAACAAATCAGCAACTATAAGAAAGAAATTACAAATTGAATAAAGAATTAAATCATACTTGATCAGTTAAATCACAAACCAGCAAATAAGCGGGGTAAGGATGGTACCAGGGATGCGAGCAGCAGAGAAAGCGTAGGGCTTGACATCGGCCAGGACGACCTCCTCCTCGTCGTCGACATCTGATACATCGTCCTTGAAATCCTGAAAATCGGCCTCGAATTCATCGATGTTGTCGTCGACCAGAGGCTTCGAGAATCCCCTCCCGGAGATGGGTTTCTTGAGATTGGGCCACAAGTAATCCGCCGTGACCCGCCCCGACCTGCTCGGCGGGATGAAGTCGGAGATTATAGCTCCTCCACACATGGTGGTGTTTCTTTCTTCCTATGTTCTCAGAAGGACGAAAGTGAAAAGGTTTTTGGCAAATGTGGGGAAAAGTAGGATTTGTAGGTCTTTTGGGTTTGGGAGTTTTGTTTGAGAGAGAGGAAATATAATTTCAGAGAGCTGAAGAGCGTAGAAAATGAACTGAGAGAGGTTTATATAATTTGGTAGCAAATGGGTGAGGAGGGTGGGACGGCGACAGGGAGGGTCATTTAACGTCAATGCCCTTAGTTAGGATATTGATTCACGAAAGTAGCCTTGTTTGGGTGTTGAATTTTACCGGTTGTAGCCTTTTACTGTGAGGGTGCGTTTGGGATACACGTAACAATCATGCGTAAGACTCAGATCAGAGTATTCATCACGTATTTGCTGTATTCGACTAAATTTTGCTTTTTGCTTTTTGTTTTTTTTCTTAAAAAAGATAGAAGTGATACGTTTATTATACGTGCATTATTGTTCCCAATGGGGCTTCTAGTTCTAGGGATAGATGCCTTTGAAATTTCATAATCCCAAACAACTTCTTTTTTTTTTTTTTTTTAATTCTCTCGCAAATTAACATTACGAAAAGAAATCTGATAAATATGAGTTACCTATATATTGAGTTAAATTTATCTAAAATAGATTTGTTGTTTGGCATTACGTAAAATGTTGAGTTTATTTAGAGCTTTATAAATTGGAGGTTATTAGTTCGAATCTTCCTCATGAGAATATGCCAAGAAAAAAAAAGAATTGATTGAAATAGAATTCAAACTCAAGATATCTGATTCTAATATCATGTTAAACCACTACTTATTTTAAAAATTTAAAATGATAGAAATAAGTAAATTAAATCGATACTTGAATAATACTTCTCACGTGTGGGCTTAAACTCCTTATAATTATGAGAGGCTCAACATGTAAAATTTTTAATTGAAATATGAGATGAATCAATAGAGTCAATGTTAAAACTTAAAATCACTGCTCTAATCATCACTTGTCCTAAATACTTAAACCGATAGAAAGATAAAATTTTAATAAAATCATCACTTTAACAAACTTTTACAAGAATTGATCCAATGGTTAGTTAGTTGATACTATCACTGTATCATGTCAGCATTGTATAATAATTATGAAATAAAAATAGAGTAATAACATTTATATCGAATTGATCCTACTTAAAATATATATATCTTAATGCTACTCATGCATACTCCTATATTAAATTGATCTTTCTGTGTAGATTTATTTATTCATTTTTGTTTTACAGAATCCTCTACGAAATTATGATGTTTCCCTCAAATAAAATTAAGAAAAAAAAATTACAAAAGAAAGTTGATTTATTGTATGTAAGGATCGATTGGGTACAAGTTCAAACCCCATGAATCAATTCATAATTTAGGTTTTCAATTTAAATCCAAATAGACCAAAAAAAAAAAAAGAAGAAGGAAATAATATTGTAACTATCATAAGAGGTGATTTATTAGTAAATAGTTGAGGTGATAATGATAATAGAGGGTGTAGGGCAAGCAGTTACATATTTATCTCTTAATTTACTCTAATATTATTGGGCTACTATGACCATATTCATCAATTTTAGATTAGCCTTTATTGAAAAAAGTAAAGGGCCAATAAGTACTACCTTTTTTTTTGACATGACCAGTAGGTACTACTACATTAACCAAAAATAATATGTAAGTGAAATAAAAGATGAGTATTTATAATTACTTATAGTTCATTATAACAAGATGTTATTGATTTTTATTTTTTTTTTGGGTACAATAATCTTTTTGGGAGCAGAAAATAAGAGAAATGCTAGATTTTTCAATTTTTTTAAAAAAATAAATAAATTTGGTTATAAACTTATATGTCATCATCTCATCACCTTATGTATTTATTTGCGAAAACAATAGATCATGTGGGATGGTAAGAAACTAAATTTAAAAAAAAAAAAATCTTGAAAAACCTACCAATATTTCTCATTAAAATAATATATGATCTAGACCCTATAACCTACTCAGTTTTTAATTAAAAATAAAAAATTGTATCTTCAAATAACACATTAACACTTGGATTATGAAAAGTATTTGACTGTTCTTGCAGTAGCAATCCAAACACTATCACAGCCAGGATAAAAAGTGACTATTATATTATCTAAATTGGATGAAAAGCAAAGCCATTGGTTATCGAATTTTACCAATCAAAATTTTTGACTTTTGGGGTATTTATTTGGCAAATTAGCTAATAGGGTTCATGAAAAGCTAACTAAAACACTTTTTGAAAATTTTTAATTATTTAATTGAAGGCAAAATCTAACTAATGAACTTCAATATTGGGTTTTTTTTTTTTTTTCCAAGAATTTCTTCAAATGTTTCGCATTTGACCCTTGATGTTCCCCAAACACTCTTCTAAACTGGCATACCTAATTTAGAGGACTTGTTTCATTTGATTTGACCAAAGAAATGCGTGTTGAATCACCCAACTCTCTTTGAATTCACAAGGCCCACACAGTCAATTCCTCATTTCTTACCATTTCAAACCGTGGTCTCTCTAACCGGTTTTGAAGCAATTCAAAACACCTGAGAGTGTTTGGTCAATTTTTTGTTTTTTTTTTCTTAATAGTAATTAAAAAAAATGATTGATTGATATAAATGTGGAATAAAATATTAACGTTTGTGAGAGAAAAGCGAGAAAAGTAATTTTATATATATATATATATATATATATGTTTTGAAATAAGTGAAAATAAGGGAAAAAAAAAAGGGAAAGGATAGCCAAACATAGAACACTACCATCTTATTAGGGCTGGCAAGTTTTTATTCAATTTGTACACGCAATACAAACCTAACATGAAATTAAAGGGTCAAATATGTTTTGAAATAAGTGAAAATAAGGTAAGAAAAAAGGGAAAAGGATAGCCAAACATAGAAAACTGCCATCTTATTAGGGCTGACAAGTTTTTATTCAATTTGTACACTCAATACAAACTTAACATGAAATTAAATGGTCAAAGTTGAAGAGTTTAACTTGTTTAATTAAATGAGCAAAGTTAATGTTGACTTATATAACCTTACCACTGCTTGAACTTGATACGCGACATAATAGCTGATAATTTTTTTACATAACCCACCAATTCGATACAAACCCAATACAAAATTAAAGGGTTATGGATTGAGAAATTTGGCCCATTTATTTAAATGTGTCAAGTTATAGTTATAACGTATTTAATCTTATATATATAGTTATAGTTATAACCTATTTAATTTTTTATATATATATATATATATATATATATACACGACTTAAATTCAACACATATACACAAACTATCACCCTTTCATTTTATGGGCAATTTTACATGGAATGTTTTTAAATGATAACTCAATCGCTTATGGATTATGCCTCATAAAGTGAAGGTCATTAATTTGAATTTTTTCTTTTTTTTGTGTAGACATGCTAAAAATAAATAAAATAAAATTTACATGGATTGAAAATAAATTTTTACTTAGAAATGCATAAAAAATACCTGTCGGATATTTAAAATTACTCCTATAACTCACGTTTAACACGTGCAACAAAGTAAGCAGGAGTTGTGGACTACTTTTGGGTTTTGGGCACCAAAGTCTTGCCTCGTCGTAATAGTCAGCTTCCTGGAAATGCTGGTTCTGAATTGCTGACGAACGCAAACACGTGTCAAATAGACCACATTTCAAACATCTCAAGCAACACATTCAACGTGCACGTAGAACTGGGAAAAAGCTTCGATGCAGTGAATCTCACAAAGCCGACAAAAGGGCATGGCAAAGATATGAATGACGACTTAAGCAGTAACAATAGTTCAGTTTAGCAATGACACTACTAATTATGACAACATTTTCCATAAACAAAACCATGTTTTAGAGAGATCATGATGCTGGGATAATGATTTCAATGAGTACCATATAAAATGAGGTAAAGAGAGAAATGAGTAAGGAAGAGAGAATGTGATGTAGCGCGAAGAACAGCCAAAAAAATAGAATAGATAATTATAAATTTTTAGTTTATTAAAGATCTAAAAATTCTTCTCAAAACTTTAAAGTCTATCTAGAGTTTGAAGGAAAATCATGAAAATATTCAACTCTAAAACTTCTTATTGATAAAAACTCACGTATACTCAAAAGTTACATTCTATGGTCTATAAAACATGTATTTATAGGCCTTCAAACCCTAAACTTAAAAGGTATACGAGTTAAAGTCAGTTTTAACAATTCCACGAGGCTCGTTCAGACGAAATATACCCCGTTCGGACGGTCACCCAAATAACTAAAATTAAAATACGTAAAACAATTGAAAACTAAGTAAAAAATTGAAACATAACACAAGGCTGTACGGATGGCTTGCAAATGGGATCCGAACGGACGTCTTAGGTTTTACTGTGGTGACTTCCGAAAGAGGCCCATTCAGATGGCTTGCAAACGGAGGTTCTTTTGACCTAGTAAACATCGTAATTAGAAAACTCTCGTGAAACATGAGTTTGTAGATATTTGAGTTAAATTTCCAACACCATAAAACTTGCTCCAATCTGAGGTCTAAAACTCTATATATGACCTTTTTAGTAGGATTTGTCATGTGCAAATCATCACTCTCTTTTTATGGAATCCTTAACTTTTTAGTCTACATCATCCTCCATAGGTTGGAGAGAATTCGTCCTCAAATTCACACCCTCATTATTGAAGTCCGTCGGGGGTAAGTTCCAATCGTCCCCCTGGTGGTTGTGTAACGGTACATCTTTTTTCTAGTTCAACAATCTGACTAGCTTTTAGCATGATGCAGGTGGATCCTGTGTCTCCCCAATGCTTGCTTTTAGATGGGTAATCTATTTTCTCTCTCTAGTGGGTTGGTTTCCCTACACTATATGGGATTATGACTAAGAGGATTTGAGCACTCGCTTAACCTATTTTGAAATCGTTCCCTTCCTCCCGATTATGCTCAAAATTTGTTTGAATGAGGGTTATCTATTGGTTATATGGGTCATGTTTTTTTCTTATGTTATTGCCACTTGTGCTCATGTTCGTTATGATTGTAGAAATATAAATACAATAAATCATGATCTTTGGAAGTCTCTCGTTATAGTTAAAATCCTATGAAGAACAAAGAGAGAAAAGTCAGAGAATCTTGTTATAGAATTTAATGTACACAAGTTTCTGACTCCCACTCTATTTATAGAGTGTAATTTTAACTCTTAGTGAAGAGTTATATATATATATATATATATATATATATTTTGTTTGAGAAAAGTAAAGAGTTATAGCATTTCACTTTTCAGTAACCTTCATAAAAGTTAGTTACCTTCCAGTGGAATATTATGATGTGGGGATGACAAAACTTATTATAGTGTGACCATCCTTATATCATCATCCCTCACTTAATCACACTATAACACTTGATAATTAACTTAATTGAGCATCATTACTTTGATACCAATGATTTGTCTATATGTCAACTTTCATTTGTAGAGACTAAAAATTGGCGTTAGATTATGACATGGCTTTATGTATATACACTTTTGTCGTCATAGTTATCTGATTGCATATTTTACCATATATTTTCTCACTGATTGTATATTAGGATGAATTCGTTTCGCTATTTTCTAAACGAAAGGGAATCACTATATAAAGTTCATGCAATATAGTGACCATAGAATAGGTACGAATTATGTTCCCAACTATGAAAATTGATCGTTTAGGCTATCAATTGATGATTTCATTTATATAGTGATTTTGTTTCGCTATTTGGCTTAGGCTATCAATTCGAACATTCGCACTAAGGGTTGGGCTCAAATGTTTGGGCAAAGGCTAATTTTGGTTTTTTGGGCTATTTTTCAAATAAAAGGTTTTCCACAAAAATGGTAGAACTTTTGTAGTTATCATTAAAACTTTTTAAGATTAATGAGGTGTTTATCAATTTAAAAACAAACAGTTGTTTTTAATAAATAATTTTCTTAAGGATTGGTATTTTGGGGCATTACAGTACTGCTAGTATATGACGGTATGTTGCAATATATGAGGCACTAGTATTGTACTATAGGTCATTCGGGACAATGTCAATCCTATCAAAAATAAGTTAAAAGTTTGAATAGACCTTAAAGATTAGAGTTAGGATTGATGTTAAGCACACAATTATATATATTGCATGATTTATTTACTTGTTACTAGGATTATGCCACCCTATTTCAAAATACATCTCATTTTCCTTAATGGCGTAATAACGGGGGCAATGCATACTTTGCAAAACACCCACGTTTAATATTCAAAGGTTACAAATTGTTACTTAAGCTCATTGCATAAACCATATTCATAACGATTTACTTAATAAATTGTGAAATTATGCAATTACTTTCTTCCGCATTTCAAATACTTCAATGTGTTGCAGATTAGCAGATTGTCAGGTTGTAGAGTAAAAAATTCACTGGGATGAAGATGCCAAGTGAATAACTTTCATTGTTAAGTTTGCTTAGATATGCCACCTGGTTGTATTCATGACACATTACCATTAGAGCAATTAGCTCTAACTGTTTTTTTTTTTAAAGTAAATTGGGAAAGAGTTACAAGTGATTAAAATATCGAAAAGGGGTGAGCTCCCCTACAATTAGCTCTTGCTGGTTGATTTTATAATGAAAAGTGTCTTTCTTTTGTTCAAAAAAAAGTTTGCTTAGATATATGTGATTAATATCGTTATAATAATGTCTGTTTGAAAGTTGTAAATCTATATTAATAATACAATGTATTATTTAAGGTCATTTGATAGTTGTCTTGTCTCAAATCATTTGTTCATACTCTAATTAAGTTAACGTGTAGATTAAAACAACCAATCAGTTTCTAATTAATTGACCTGAAAAAATTGCTAATAACATTTCAAGTTAATCAAAATTAATTGATTTAACTTGAAGGGCGTTAGGCCCGCAAGTCCAGTTGAGACTTGAGAGTGGCTCGCTCGGTTGGAAGTGGCTCTCTAGACTCCAGTAACGAGATGCGGTTGAAGGTGGCTGGTTGTTGGAATTTACCCTTTGGTTTGGTAAAAGGGATTTGTCAATTTCGTGGACTCTAGCGTCTAGTCTCACCTCGAACATTCAGTGGAATAGTACTGTAAAACGACAAATTTGTTAATCTATGAGGAATAGAAGGGTAACCTGGGAAGAGAGGAAAAAATAATAATAATTACTGTTGAAGGAATCTTGTTCATTATTTACAGCGGGGCCTAGTAGGGGTGTAAATGGTCCAATTCGTGGAGGCGGAAGGTGAAAAAAACGAGATTCATGCACCCAAACATACCGCAAATCCGGAATGATAAGAGACAGGAAACAAAACGACAAAGTTTAAAAAAAAAACAAAGGTGGAGAGCGGGACCCACTGAGAGGTGTGGGGCCAACCACACATGATGCCGGAAGTGTGCTGATCCCCGAGCTTTTTGTTGTCTTCCGGGGCTTTGTTTATTTTGTTTACTTGGGCTGCCGTGTGGGGTTAGGGCTCTATTATTTAACAGGGCACCTGTCTTCTATCTACTTGAGGCAATTGACACACTCTTGGCATAGCTAATTGGAGGTTAAAAATAAGTTTTTATCCTCTGTATTTTCAATTTTATCATAATGACAAAGAAATTTATTTTCAATTTGGATCATACACACACAATATTTTTGTAATTTTTTATTAAAAAAATAGATTTAATGAAAAACCTGACATAATTGAATAATTGAATAAAATTAAAAGTTCAATACTCTTGGTTGAAAATTTTTAAACTTTGAAAGAGTAATACCAAAACGAATGAAAGTTTATGGAGTTTTGTGAAGTTTCTTCTATATTCAATCTATCTTAAGGAAAAATTTCTTATCTCTTTGATCTAGTCAAAGGATTTGAATTCTTTTGATAATAAAGTTCTTATAACGTTATATGTGATCATTCAACGCACTAAGAATTTTGACCACGGTATGGTCTTACTTCTAAATGAATCAAAGTGATCATCTTAGGATTTATAATCAATATCATAACAAGTCATTGAGTTTCACATTATTTATTTTGATCGTGTTTTAGATGAATGACAGCTTTGTTGGTCCATTCAATGCATTGATTTGCGCTAACATACCAATCCAAAGTTATGACTTCACATGATCAAAATAGATTATTATGATTAATAATGTGTTACAATCTTATAAAATGGAATGCTAGATTTCATTATTGACTATGAACATTATGTTGTAAATTGCAAGTTTTGTAGTTTATGATGTTATGTGCAATAATTTCATTACTCTTGATATACCATATTCACTGCAATCTAAGGACCATTTATATGTACATGATAAATAATGATTATAAAGTAAAAGCATGTAAATATGTCATATATATGTCCGATGCTTATTGTTAAAACAAAACATTAATCTAGTTGGAATTTAGGACGCTACTCATAATGGTTTAGGCCACTATCCCTAATACTTTTTCAGGAGCATAATCATCAATTTGACCATCCAAAAATCCGTTTCAATATAAGTCATACTAGATAAGATGGAAAGAAAAATATGTGACAAAAAAAGATGTTGGAGATTATTTTCATTTTCACTAAAATTGAGGAATGGTTGGTTGGTTTGTTATCATGTCTCTGCCTATTAGAAATAAGGGAAATGAGTTATAGAGTGTATGTTACCGGTGCTCTAATAGAGTGCATTAAACTGTGATACTCAATGCCCTTAAATACCTAAAAGATCAAATAAAGAAAGTACATAGAGCCATTGGCTCATAGAAAAGCCAAGTCAAAAATATCAAACAAATCAAACTTAATTAGAGCTATTTCGAATTTCCTCTTATTTTCTTCAATCTTGTGGATTTTTTTAGGTTTAATTAGGCTTTGTGATCCCTACTTTAATAATTTTTTTTAGTTCTCTTCCTCCAATAAGATAACAATTAGAAAAAGATAGGATATTATTAGAGCACAAGAGACTTCAAACGTGCACATGACTTAAAGTTAAAGAGTCAATTTTCTTAATAAAATCTCAAGTCCTCTTTTTTCTTTTCCTTTTTTTTTCTCTTTTTAAGGCTTAATACAAATGGTTTGCTGCCAATTCAAAATTTAGCATTAGCTGCCATGCTGTGTGCTACCTTTTTAATGAGGGAATTTGATCATCTTCATTTCAAATGAAAATAATAGTATTTATTTCATAGTTATTATTTAAAATTTATGTATCTAAAGTTTACATAATAGTATAATGTACATTGTTAAATGTACCAACATTAAATATTGATGAATACTATTCTTGTCCCGTCTCTCATACTTAGGAATTAAGTTTTGGAGCTTCAATTCTTAATTTTTCTTGTTGCAAGTTGTAAACCTTGGTTCCAATGTGCTAATCCTTCAACGCTTTAGCCCAAGCACCTGGTTTTGTATGTTCTATTAGTTATTATAATTGCCATTATTGTTTTTTGTTCCCAAGTTTAACTTTGTGCTCATGGAAAGTGGAACTCCACCAAACAAGTTGTACTTAATTTAATAACAACTTTCAATTATAATCTAATCAAAGGGATATTATTATTTAAGAGATTTGAACCAGTATTTTAGGGAGAGTGGTACAATGACCAGGAGGCAGCACTCGTGGTACAGTGACCAGGAGGCAGCGCTCGTGGTGTACACACTTCACTCCTATACTCTTATCTTTACACTTTCTGATGTGATTTTTGAAATTGATATTGAATCAAAATTTAGTAGTGATTTATTGCAGATTTAATATTAATATTAAAAATAACCTAAAAAAATATAAAAGCGAAAATGTGTATAGTAATACTCTTAGGCTTGTTTGGTTTGCGGAATAAGTATTCCGTTAGGAAAAGAAAATCATTACTAAAAATGTAGGATTTTGGAATGAAATAATTATTCATATTCTTTAGTTTGGTACAAACACATCTTTCATAAATATAATTAAACTAAAATTACTAGAAAAACTCATAGGATTTCTGATTTTTTCAAAACTCAAATTAAAAAAAAAAAAATGTTGAACGTGGGTGGCCGACTAGGCGACCACCCACACGTTTAACATCTTTCTTTCTTTCTTTCTTTTAAAGTTTGAAAGAATTTTTTTAGAAAAAAAGTTTTTTTTTGGAAACCTTTGTCAATTTCTTCATGAATAGGCTATTCTTATATGTAAAGGATTAGTTATTCTTATCCGAAATAATTATTCTTTTTAATTATTCTTAATAATATACTCATAGCAAACAAAAAAATAACTATTTCATAAGAATAAGAATGATTATTTTATTTTAAGATTCTATTCCACAATGAAACAGGACCTTAATTTATTTGAGATTGTTACTGAGCATCAAGTGGACGAGTAGATGATATGCTATGCATATGTTGCTTTGTATTGGCCGTCATAAGAAAAGCGTTGACTGGCTCAACGGCTACGATGGCTTATTTTTATGTTTTAAATTATTTGTTAATATATATATATATTTTTTTTTTGTAACAAATAAAAAGATAGACTAAAAAACTTTGTCAATCGAAATCTATAATCATTTCAAGTCACGAGGTGATGGGCAAAACTCCAAACTTTATCCAAAATAGACCAAAACCTCCAACCTCTGCATTGTGCATGTGTGTTCGGTTCAACATACATAATATAATATCGTTGTGTTTGGCATTAGACAGTTAGGTCCCGTTTGGTTCGCGGATTAGACTTTTAGATTGGACTAACTAACACTGGTGTTAACTAATCCTTTGTTTGGTAACAGGCTATTCCTGGGAGTAGTTACTCCCATGGGATTACAAATCCCATACACACAGGATTAGCTAAGCCACTAAAAAATGAGTGGCTTAGCTAATCATTTCCTGTGGGATTAAAAATATTGTGTAAAATTACCCAAAAAAACCCTACGCTTCTCACACCTCTCACAATATTATCTCTCAAAGCAACGTTCTTCATCTCTCAAAGCAACGATCTTCATCTCTCAAAGCAAGATATCTCTCTCTCATCTCTTATTTTCGATCTCTATTTTCTTGGTTATTTCATTCTCATTGTGTTTCTTGGAATTTTTTTTTTCTTTTCTTAGTTTTTTTTTTTCCTTCTTCATTCTCTCTCGTATTTCTTCATTCTTTCTCAATTTTTTTTTTCTTTCTCTTCCCTCAAAGATTTTTTTTCTTTATTCTTTCTCAATCTTTTTTTTCATTCTCTTCCCTGAGGTTGTTTTTTTTTTTTTTTTCAAACCACGCAGTTTGCTTTTCTTCTCTCTTTTTTTCCTCATTGATGGAAATCACCAATATAAAATATGAAATATGGTGATTATGTTTTTTTATATAAATAATTTTAATTTTCTAGCATAATTGCAAAAAAAAAAATCCAATGTACATGACATAATTAAAAATATATATATAATATAATTGTTTATGTTTTGAAGAAAAAAGGTCCTTAATAATATAAATTGTATTCATATTATAAGGGTATTTTAGGAAATAAGATCAAAATACGATTCTACATATTGTATTATACCAAACGAAAGAATAGGATTAGATAATCTATTCCAGCGTTACAACCAAACAAAGGAATATGAATAACTAATCTATTCCCAGTGGTAGCTAATCCCAGTATTAGTGGACAGAAATTATAGTAAAAATTGATTAATTTAATTGATGTGAGAAAAAAATAAAAATTTGATTTAAAAAAAAGTTGAAGTGGGTATACAATTAATTTATACCCGTAATATAGCCGAACTATTGGATTAAAAAAGAAGTAAATTTTTTAATTTAATATATGCCTATATGCCTCTCATTGCAGATTTGATTTGTCAGGATAAGAAAGAGATGATTTTTCTTTCTTTTTTTTTTTTTTGGTATAAAAAATAAAATAAAATAAGTACATCATAAATGAACTACAAACAACAACAACAACAACAAAATATTTGGAAAAAAAATGGGACCAAATACAAGAAACCAAGAAAGTATAAAGATTGATGAAGAGCTGTTTTTGGCAGATGTTGAGGAGCTTCATTGTTTCTTTTCTGATACATTCTACAAACCATAATTGAAGACCATTTGGCATATATAACTTGAATATCCTCGATTAATTGTTCATACCAGCTCCAAGAATAGCCATTTTATCACAAAACAAGCATAATTTTTAGCGTGTTTCCCTTTAAAATTACTCGTTTAAGCCCTAAATATCTAAAAATTATGCTGCCTTGCAAGCTACCACCACCTCAGCTACTGTTGAGTTGGCAATAAATGACATTATGGTACACATAGTTACCAGAGCAAACCTCTTAACATTTTTGGCTATCACAAATTGACCACCACACCCTTTTTTTTTTTTTTTTTTTCCCAATTTATCGAGAGTTGCATCCCAATTTATTTTAATCAACATCTCATGAGGTTTCTTCCAACTTGATCTTTCTTGTCGATTATTTTCCTCCATATTATTCCTATAAACTTGTGTTGCTTGATGGAACTCTTTCACACTGGATCTTTTTCACTTTTTACTAATTGATGGGGTTGTGTAAGATCCCCACCATATACTCAAGGTAACAAATATTGACATAAATAAATAAAGTATTATTATTTAATAGACTGTTATATAACTTGATGCAACTTGATGAAGTGATAATGAGAATTAGCATTTGTATCATACTTTGTAAAAGATAAAAATAAATAAATAAAAAATTAATGACTAATTTTTATGTCATTTCATTTCTATAAAATATCTATCAAATGTCATTGCTCCAAATAAATAGAACCATTTACTAACTAGCAATGCTTCGTATAGGACTTGGTGAAAAGTCAAATGTTTCGGCAAATAGAGCCACTTTTGAATCAAATTATAGATTTTTGTTCTATCTTTTGGTGAAATAATATCTTGGGGTTTGACGCGACAATTTGGGATATATGCTATATAGGACAATTTTAATTAACCCAGGTTAATTAATTGGTTAACTTGAAAGATGCTAGAAGTTGATAAATTTTTATATTTAGCTTATATTTTTTAATAAATTTAATAAATCAATCATTAAATTTGTAGAGTTCACTATTAATTTATGTAAAATGTACATAAATGTATAAATTTAATTGTTGATTTGTAAGATAAAATGTGCCAAATACTTGCCATTAACAGCCAGATTATTTACCATATCGTAAAATGTTTGTGTGGACCTTCGTGTTTTTATTTTTATTTTATGAAAGATGAAAAGATACATATATTAATATATACATATATTTTTTTTTTATATATGTCTATACAAGAGGAAGAATGAGAGATTAAAACTAATAATTTATTTCATGAGACATGATTCTAGCCAATTAAACTATCTCTTAAAGAATAATATACATACTATATAATCATATGGGAGAATTTTAAAATCTCTACGGGAATCACACGATTGATGATTAGTTGTTGCCAGATCAGCATAAAGTCTTTATCTTTTCCCATCTCTATTTATTTCATTTTTGGTGCATTATAGACAACTTGCCCGCCAACTTGGAGGGCAACTGGGCAAGTTGTCAAAAATGAAATAAATAAAGATGAACATACGTAACACGAGTGAATGCAGATGAACACAGATGATTTGGAATTGGGCCTACTCGGTATCTAGATAGACTAGATTCTAAGCCTCTGAACAAAAATAAAATAAAAATAATGAGTAAAAAATGGTATCTGGTCAAGACTGACAAAGGATCGGAGGACTGTATCTGATTATCTGGTGCTGTTCAATTGATGCAAATTTTATGACATTTTACCGACATAAACTAACGACCGACCAACAAATTACTCAGAAAAAAACAACCAACAAAGGATGGGCAATGTTGAGAAGAATCTAACAGCAGTCTGCACTTGGTGAAAAATGATTTACCTTTCAGGTATGGTAAATTTTCTCCATAGATTCACCTTATGAGTAGGCTGTTCCTAAGATTCAAGGAAAGAGATTGGACTTGCCTTGCCTTTTACTATGTATCCAGGACCACATCGCTTCCTATCATAAGATGTCATCTTTGCTTTTTATTTTTTTTAATTACAACAAAAAAAAAACAAAAGGAGGCGATTATAATGGTTATTTTATTTGAGTATGATCATAATAGTATCTGTCTACTAAGAACTAATGACAGAAGAAACATAAACAGTGAGAATCATAAACACTCCCTGAAATTTTGTTGGGCTATAACCTGACTCAACTCTATCAAATATCGGTAAAATTCGAAGTGAGTTACACTAATCAAACGTAAAAATTCTTATTACAGGAGTCGAACTCATTTTCTAATACTTATCTAACCACAATAAAAAATTACTTTCTTACAATTAAATCTCTACCACCGTCGATGAGTATAGATGTGATGTTCTTGAATCTCAACCGGTTAGGTCACTTTCTATGACAATCCGCTAGAGTGATGCCAAAAGATGGAAGTTCAATAAAATACCACAAGTGTTTGCAAGTATAAGACAGGCTAGCCAGGTGGCCTGCATTTTATGCAGAGGGTAAAAAAAAATTAATCTAAGTAAATATTAATCTAACAACAACTTGTAGTTGTTGCCACCTACTTATTAATATCTATATATATATAATTAATAATTAATGAATTAAGTAACCTGTCATTTCAGAGAGGTTTAGTATTGTTATATAGAAGTTGTGCGAAGCTTGACCTTTTATCTCATTATCTGGGAATGAAAGTCTAGCATTGTTGAAATGACATGCTTAGATTCTAAAATAAAATCTAGCCCAGATTTGGCTCTTTGGTGGCCTGCACAGAAGTGACATTAATTGATACCATTATTATCTTTGGCCCAAAAATTCAGTCTCACTACTCACCACACATGATGGCATGATAAGAATTCAAAACAATTACGGCTCTTTTCCCTTCTTTTTTTTTTTTTTTTTTTTAAGGGTAATTATCCTTTTTTTTCTTTGGAGTATTACTTAATTACTATATATTTTCATTAATTATCAACTTTACATTACAATCTCATTAAACTACATATTCATTACTAATAACTCTCTTTCATCAGTTAAGGTCATTAAGTCAGACGGTCAACTTATCACGTACGCATAAAGTTGATAATTAATGAGATATATAGTAATAGAGTGGTAATTCATGGGGGGAAAAAGATAATTACCCATTTTTTAAACCGATAATGCAATAACTTTATATGGGATTTTAATTTTTAAATAAATTTTGGGTTTTCTGGCCATTTACCTGAACATATAGGTTTTATATAATTTTTAAAAAATTTTTATTATCAGTCCAAATTAATAGCAATTCAAAAAAGTAATTGTTGTTAATCTTAGAGCCTATTTGGTAGTGCGTTTTTAAAAAAATAATCTATGTTTTCGAACTAAATCGCAATTTTGGAGTGTTTGAGATTGCGATTTAAAAAACGCAAATTTTAAAATCGTAAAAAAATCTGCGATTTTAATAAGCTGCTGACTAGAGGGTGCTTATTTGAAAAGGTGCGAATTTAAACTAAAACCACGATTTCGCTTAAAAAAATATTTAAGGCAATATTTACCTATTTTGTCTAAAATCGCAATTATATGCTAATTTTACCCAAACACTTGATTGATAAAAAAAATACTTTTTAACATTTTTATCAAACGCGATTTTAAAAAGTAGCTATTTCAAAAACACAATTTTTATTTAAAATCGTACTTATTGAAATCGCACTCCCAAACATGCCCTTAATCCGGAGAATGCACCCGGTAAAGGGTTGGTGGTTGTTTGTGGGTCTTCCTTTGTTCAGCATCGAATCAGTGCTTAGGCTTGCAACCCAGGCTTGACAAAAGGCCTGTCTTGATAGTGGGGTTTTTATTTTTATTTTTTTTATGGGGCCGACCTTTGCTGTACTAAGAAGATGATGATGGGTCACTAAACTTGGGCCTAGTTTTAATGGGTTTGGGCCTAGTTTTAGTGGGGTTGAGCCTTTGGTCCTGGATGGCTCTATACACCGAGGTTGGGCTGAAAGATGACTACTAGTAAACTTCTAATGGCAAAGTGGTCTAAGGAACCAATAATTTCACAAAATTGGTATTCTTAAATTTGTGATGCTATGAACTACAATTGACACATTAATAATAATAGACACTCTTTCATCCGTAATATATTATTGGTGTCAATTTTTTATTTTTTATTTTTGAAAAAAAAAAATCTATAGGATAAACTTCAGAAAATCCTCTTAAACTTCTACTCGTTTTAACACCACTCTCAAAAAGGTATCACACTTTCAATTTCTTTCAAATCAATTACCCTCTTCCGTTCAAAATTCTCAAAATACTCTTATTTTTTCTTTATATAAAAAAAAAAAATTGCAAAGATGTTGCAAATATTTTCCTTTTTATAAAAAAATAACCATCTCAATCTTTACAATTTTTTTTTAAAAAAAAACAATCTAATAAAAAAACATGGCTATTTTTTTTAAAAAAAAAAATCTCAAAATATCCTTATTTTTGTGACTAATGTCTTTCTTTTTCCGAGTTTTGACATACATGCATAAAGACGATGAGGAGACGCACCCATAAGCCTTTCACCCATAAGCCTTTTTTTTAAAAAAAAAAACAAAAAACAGAAGGAAAAAAAATCAAGAGAGCCAACCTTCTCAAAAGGTCAAGTCAAAACAAAATTTAGGCGGTAATTAGACCACCCTAAAATAGTTAAAGGGTGGTGAACCACTCAATCTGGAGGGACAACAAAGGTGGAGATGAGAAAGGAATTCAACGGATATGGTGTAGGAGTAGAGGGAGAAGTGGTGGTTGCAAGGCGGTGAGGAGATTCTATTGAAAATGAGATTGAGAATTTTTTTTTTTTTTTTTTTTTTTTAAGTGAATCTATTAAAGTATTAATTAAATGATTAAATTTACAACTTCCTATCAACTTAAGCTTGTGAGATAAGTAATGATTTAACATAATCATTAACGTCTTAAAGATCAAATCAATAATTAGAATTGAGAGAATTGTAACCGTCTGTAATACTATCCTAGATTTGCAGGAGATCTCATTCAAACAAAAGGCTGAATTTTTCCTACTTGTAATTAAAGCAAAAGGCAAAGGGTTTTTCTCGTAGAGCATAAGAAAGAGACACTATGATTTATGAGCTACTAATTTCCTTTGCTCAAAAAAGAAGATTTATTGGCGAAAGCAGAAGACTAGAAGAGCAAAGGCTGAAGGCCAATTATAATTTACGAGCCACTTAGCATAAAGAAGGTGATTTATGAGGCAAGCAGAGCAACAAAAGGCATGTAGCAGAAACCGTGTTATCATGTCCCATGGTTCTTATTCTTAACAAGTGGCCCTTTCCAGCTAACTTGCTTCCCTCAAACGGATGAATCACCTTCCTGAATCAACCCCGGCAATGATTATGCAGCATGCGGGTTTTTCTTCTTCTTTTTTAAGTGAGTGGGCAGCAGCTCAATTTGGATGAGAAAAGTGTTGGGCAAACATGCATATTAAGTGGCTTTCAACAGAGAAAATGTAAATAATTTGTGTCCAAGAAGAGTTGGGAATTTGATTTGAGCAACATTTGCAGCCACTTTAGAAGGCATTGTCTCTCATTTGTCGTCTCATCTGGCAGCTGTATAATATTCAAACCTGTGTATACAAGTTGTGATCAATGTGGCCTAATGATCTCTCTGTTTCAATTGCAAATGTGATCATACCAAATGGGATTTTTTGACCATTTGGTGGTTCCCAATGTCATCTGCCCGTGGGAGCACATTTGCAACCCATAAAAGCAGCACAGATACCAAATACTAAACAGAATAAACAATAATTTTGGCAATTAGTAAACCTCACATGACTTTTGTTCTAATGATTGTCTTTATCATGATGTCTTTGCTGTTAAGCCTTAGTCTACATGCCAGATACCATGAATTCAAAATTACTTCTGCAGAAATCGGCATCATCCCTTTTGCACATGCAATTACCAAATCTTTTGACTTGACAAGAGGAGAACAAATTAATTAGAGAGAGATCTCAGCAACATATGAACATGAAAGGAAAAGGGATGTTTCCATTATCATTGACCTCTTCTAAGCACACCGCATTTTTACATTCATTCTTCATTCTTAATCTTACAACAACAAAGATACATCTCTACTGTGCATTACAAACCAACCCTACCAGTTTTCTGAAATTGAAAACCTTTGAAAAAAAAAAAAGCACTTGCATTCTCGTGATACATAATAGAGAAAGCTTAATAGTAATTCTATAATAAGGAGAGCAAAATTCTTAAACCCAAAACCCCAAACACTGCCCCCTAGAGAGGTTGCTGCATTGTCACCACCAAGGGACTGGTGACATAGTGCTTCCCATCAGACCATACTATAGAACCAGTCTTCATGCGAGAGCTCCCAGGGGAGAGCTTAATTGCCCTGGCTTGCACCCTAACAAGGAAGCTCAATTTCTGACCCACCCTCCTGAACAATAGCTTTTCCGGCTGCACCGTCACCGTCATTCCACCGGGCGGCCTAACCGCAACATGGTATGCCGAATTGGGGTCCCCAACATTAGTCACAGTCCGAATGAAATGCGTAGACAGCTTATGCTTCCCATATTGTTGAAACACCGCAGACAATGAAGGGTAATTCAAATTCCCAACATGGCCAGCCCTTTTAGCCCGGCTGCAATCCGCAGTCTTCCTAGTAATCATTTGGATGTTCTTGATAGTGTAATTGGAATTGCAGAGGAAATCCATGTAATCATAGGAACTAATATCGTAAACCAGACCAGGATCCATGGCCTTCTCCGGATGAACATGGCCAGCCCCAAAATCTAAAAAGGTGGAAACATTTCCGGTGGACTCATCCAACATGGTTCCACCACCACGATTATCCACGGTATAAGCAGTAGTCATGAGCGCAGACCTAATTGCCGCCGCACTCCATTCCGGGTGTGCTGCTTTCAGCAATGCAGCCAAGCCGGAAACATGGGGGCAAGCCATTGAAGTGCCAGAGAGAATATTGAACTCTGTTCTGCGCTTATCCGAAGGAATGCCCGAGGGCCCAACTCTGTCAGGCCAAGCAGCAAGAATGTTCAATCCCGGAGCAATCACATCGGGCTTCAGTATCTCCGGGGTCTCCGGATTAGGCCCCCGAGCCGAAAACGATGCCACCACTGGGGCAGGCCTCACTCCCAGCCTTGTACCCTTGAAGACAATGGTTGCCACCGCCGGCGACTTCGAGGCCTCCGTGATGTACTTTCTGATCTCGTCACCGCCTGATGCGCCGATGGCAGTGGCCGGCAGCACGTGGCAATCGGCCACCAATCCTTCCCCATCGAAAACCCCATTGGCTAAGATCATACCGAAGCCCCCAGCTTTCTTCACCACATCACCTTTGGCAGCTCTCGAATTAATTCCCCTGTCGCACAACACGATCTTGCCTTTCACCAAATTGGGGTCCAAAGAACCTTCCAAACACAACGACCCGGAGAGTCCGCCAGGGCCGCCATTACCGGCCGAGGCGGAGACAAAGACGCCCGCATCGGAGGCTCCGAAAGCGCCAATGGCAATGGCGTCGAGGTAGTAGGGAACGACAACGCCACCGACGCTCAGAGAGATGACATCGACGCCGTCTGCCACGGCAGCGTCGAAGGCAGCGAGTATATCGGAGTCGTAGCAGCCGGAGTTCCAGCAGACCTTGTAGGCGGCGAGGCGGGCTTTGGGAGCCATCCCTGCCGCGACACCGCGCGCGTAGCCGAGGGTGGACGCCGGGAAGACGTAGCGGCCGGCGGCGATGGAGGCAGTGTGGGTGCCATGGCCATCGGAGTCTCTCGGAGAGCGGGACTCGGTGGTCTCGTTCATTTTGCCGTTGGTTGACTCGTAACCAGCGCAGAAGAAGCTGGCACCGATGAGCTTGCGGTTGCATGAGGAGGCAGGGAAGTCCTTGGCCGCCACACATCGACCTTTCCACTTTGACGGAACGGGCCCAAGGTCCCGGTCTTCGAAGCTCTTGTGCTCGGGCCAGATACCGGTGTCGATGACTCCGATGACGAGGTCGGAGCCAAAGTCCGACTCTTTCAGAAGGCCAGTGCTGTCGGAAGTCCTAAGGCCCAGAAACTGAGGCGAGCGCGTGGTTTGGAGATGGCGAACTTGCTCGGGAATTAGGGAGAGAACGTGCGAGAGGGAGCGAAGGCTTTGGGCTTCAGAGGGTGACAGCCGGGCGGAGAAGCCGTGGAAGATGGTGGAATAGGTGTGGATGATTCTGCTGCCACCATTGCTCTCCGCTGGTGGGTGCAGCGTTGCGTTCGTCAGCGCGGAGAGGGAGGACTCGTACCATTTCTGGTGGGTAGGAAAAACAGAAGGCTTGGCATCGGGCTGGACTTGTACAATGTAAGTAATCTTCTTCTTGTCGTCGCCGGCACCAGAAGAAGAAGAAGAAGAAGAACAAATGGAGGCGAGAGAGAGAAGAAAGAGGAGAAGAAGGAGGGTGGGAGAGGAAGCCATTGGAAAGATGAGCGAGATGGTGGTGGCTCTGCTCTACTCTCTGCCCAAAGAATAAGCAAGTGACAAACATTAAAAGGAAAGAGAGAGGGGAGAGAGGAGGGTAGTTTAGTAATTCAGTGACAGTGTGGTAGGACTAGTGAGTGCTGCACGAGTGAAGTGAATTTTGTTCTTTGGTTTGGGAAATTTTTGAATTATTGGGTGAGGGTTCTGTTAGTTTCTACATAAATAAAACTATTTATTAATGTTATTTTGTCGCATATTGATGAGACGAATATTTGGGATATAATTATAACCATCCCTTTTCTTTCTAAAAAGAAGAGCTTCATGCTCTCTTTCCTTTTTTGTTTTTGTTATTTAACTTTCTTTTAACCACACTTTCTTTTTATTTGGTTATCTTTTAAGGGTTTAATACCTTATTATTCACGTGGTTTAATTCCTTTATTTTTTTTTTATTACAATAAGTCTTTAAGATTTGCCTAAATATTAAGATGGTTTTTTTTGTTAAAATTTTGTTCAAAATTTAACAAAATATCATGTCAACACTAACACAGTTTGACACGTGTCTATATAATTAATTAAAAATAATGTATTTTAAATTAAAAATATTAGCAAATTATAATTAATTAATATTTTTTAAATGGTGACTTGGTCACCCTTTTGGCCATTTGATCATGGGTAGTTCGGACACCCTATGTTTATACAGCAACAACTCAAGAACCAAAACCCCTTATACGACGATGCATGACATTTTTGAATTGATTCACCATTCCCTGGTGTTCCAGACCCCAGGTGGTGACAACGGAGGGTTTGCTAATGGCCTGGTTGAGAGGATCGGCTCCACCATTCGAAAATTGTGAATCAGACTTTTCTTGAAGTCTCCAATCTGAGTGCTACTTCTGGTCCCAAGGACAATTCTTTTGGGTAGCTTAGAAGAAACATTGTCGCATTAAAAGTTTTGAGTAACATTCTTAATTAGGTTGTAGTTTGAGGGTACATAAATTTTTCCTTATTTGTAAAGATATTGTAGTACAATGCAATATATATATATATATATACACATACTACAATATTCTCTCTTCTTCTTTCTCTTCTGCTCATTGCTTCATCTTGGCTTGTTTATGTTACGATCTTTGTATCTTATATGAGTTAAGTTTAATCTTAAATTCTTAAGTATGTGTATGTAAGTTCTTGGAAACTCTCTTGCAAGTTGGTTTTCAAGAATGAATTATATCATTTATATTGTTAAAGTATTTATTAAATAATTAAATTTAGCTAAATACATTTGTATTAGTTTAAACTTTTGAATTAAAGAAGCTGTTCAATGTGGGCAAATGCATAAAGAAAGGTCATGAGTTCGAATCTATACGCCTTACCCTTGTGGACATGTCAAAAAAAATAAAAAAGTTTAAACTTTTAGAATAAATAATCATTTAACATGGTATGAGAGTCATGAGTCATAACACCCTCCATGTAAATTAAATATTTTACAATCAAATTTACTTCATCTTTCAGCTTTATTATTATTATTTATCATAATATTTGATTACAAATCACCTTTTAGAAATTTTCATTTTACTCCTTATTTTTCGCTTAAAGTCTTATCTTCTTCTCCGGTTTTTCAAGGATTAAGAATTTAAGTCGCAGAATAAAGTCAAAATTTAGGCCCACTGGTCCACTTATGAATCCACGATGTAACATCTTAGCAATCTTCAATCTATATAAGTCGGTCTCAGAAAAAGGACTACTACTCCGCAATAAATGTTTAATTTTTAGGGACAATTTCACTAACCCTCAAGCTTTAAATACTTTGCAGCACTTTCACTAACTTCAGCTACCTTACTTCTTGAACTTAAAAATTTTACTACCCCATACAAATTAAGACCAAAATACTTGTTTTTATTTTTTTTAAAAATTTTAAAAAACATTTTGGAAGTTGACATTTTAAATAGTGAATTTTAAAATGACTTTTTGTATAAAATTATAACTTAGATATTTTTAATTTTTTAAAAATAAAAAATAGGTATTTGGTCTTTTCTAAAAATTTGTGCCCTAATTTTATGCGGATGGGGGTAAGTGAGAATTTTAGTTCAATAAAAAGTGAGAGTTTTGAATGTTGAAAATGTTAAAAGTAGCTAAAGTTTGAGGAGATTGAAATTGTCCCTAATTTTTATTTTTATTATTTTGACATATTCATACAAGAAAAAAGAAAGAAAAATTCGAATTAATAATCTTCATTTCATTAGACGTGATCGATAGTCGATTGAGGTCCATTTAAAATAAATAAATAAATAAAAAGCAAAGCTAATTACTTCCTCTATTACCTCAACCAAGGCTGTAAATAAATCAGTCTGCTTGACAACTTATTCTATTTAACTCTACTCAAATTCAGATCGAATAAACATTCTCGTAAGTTGATCACTTTTAATGAGCCGAGTTTGAACATATATTTCATAATTCAATTCGATTAAGTATCTTTATAAACAAGCTAATTTTAAAATCTTAAAGCTTGGCCCGATTTGGTTTAGCTCGATTACAACAATAACTTCAACTTCAAATTTTAAATCCCATTTATTTGAATTGCCTTGCCTCCTAATGAATCTGTAATGATCACAAGAAAGATGTTGCCACAACCACCTTGTAATTTTAATTAAGCATAAATACTCACTTCAAGAGTAAAAAGGAAAAAGATTTAAATTGTCTATGAAAAGCAAGGTCCAACTTTTTCCTTCTGATAGTACAGTAGACAGCACCTGTAAAGACAGCCACAGCAGCATATGTGCTCTGTTATTCATCTTTGAAAGAAGTTCCCTTTTGGCATTTGCTTTCCTTTGTAATTTATGGGTTGCTTTTCTTAGCATTTTCGTAGAGCTCTTCAAATGATACAACCCTAAGCTCTAAGGTAAGATAAATGGAAGCAAGGTGATTAGTGATTAAGATAAATGGGGTTTTAGGGTAATGGGGGGATTTATATGTGATTCACACATTTTGTTTTTTGTTTTCTCTACGGATGATTTCTAACTTGTTTATGTCACATTAATGTGTAAAGCGTTGTTGAAATGTCAAATAAGATATATGTAATAATTTTGAATAACGTCCATCTTTGAAAATGGTGGAATACATATGCACTTTTTGTTTGATTTTTATTTTTTATTAATGTGATGCACCGTTAATTTTGAATAACCGTCCATCTTTGAAAATGGTGGAATACGTATGCACTTTTTGTTTCATTTTTATATTTTATTTTTAAAAAAAAAAAAAAAAAACCTAAGAGAATTCACATTTAGCTTAATAAAATAGTCATTTTGCTATTTTGTTGAGCCGTGTATCCAAAAGCATACCCCATCCAGTTAGCTGCAATGGCCAAGTAATTGTTGAGCAAATTTGCTGAGCATTAATTGTAGCTCAATAATTTATAACATGTATTAATATAAAATTCATTCTATCATCTCACTTTCAATGAAAAAAATTATTTTATCCCATATCCTTCAATTGCTATCGAATGACACTTGAACCTTAATAATAAGTAAAGAACACTTAAATGGAATGGTGAAATAATTAAAATGATGAGTGAATATATGTGCTTTGAAAAAATTCATAACTAAAATAGAAGAATATAATATTGTAACTAAAATTTAATTAAATATTTGCTTAGCCCACTATGGATGTTCTTGGAAATATATTATGGACTAAAATTTCCTTATCCTCCAACCCATTTAAAATAATGTTAGGGCCTCGTTTGGTTTGCGGATTGTCTAGTCCATTGGAAAAGGATTAGTTACCACTGGGATTAACTACCACTGAGAATAGATTAGCTATTCCTACTCCTTTGTTTGGTTGTAATGCTGGAATAGACTACCTAATCCTATTTCTTCGTTTGGTATAATATAATATGTTGGTGAATAGAATCGTATTGTGATCTTATTTTCTAAAATACCCTTATAATACAAATACAATTCCCATAAAGAGACCAAAAAAAATCTAAGTGAAGAGAACGAAAACAATGAAGAAAAATTGAGAAGAGAATGAAAAAACTGAAAGAAAAAAATAAAAATAAAAACTGAGAAGATAACGAAATTGAGAGAGAAAACAAAACAATAAAAAAAAAAAAAGGAAATTGAGAGAGAACGAAATTGAAAGAGAGAACAAAAAAAAAACTGAGAGAGAGAGAGAGAGAACGAAAAAAAAAACGAAATTGAGAGAATGAAATTGAGAGAGAAAAAAATGAGAAAGAACAGAGAACGAAAAAATGTGAGAGAGAAGAGACCCAAAAAAAGAGAGAAAGAATGAAGAAAAATTGAGAGAGAACAAAGAACGAACAAAAAAAAAGCGAGAGAAGAAGAAAAAATTCAAAAACAGGAGAGAATGAAATAACCAAAAAATAGAGATCGAAGAGAAGAGAGATAGACACTTGCTTTGAGAGATGTAGATCGTTGCTTAAAAACTATGAGAAGAGAGAACAAAAACAAAAAAAGCGTGTGCAATTTTAAAAAAAAAAAGCAGAAAAAAAAAAATCAAAAAAACGAGAGAATTAAATAACCAAAAAAATAGATATCGAAGAAGAGAGGAGAGATATCTTGCTTTGAGAGATGGAGATCGTTGCTTTGAGAGATGAAGAACGTTCTGTAAGAGATAAATATCGTGAGAGGTGTAAAGCGTGGGTTTTTTGTAATTATATCTGATATTTTAATCCATTGGAAAGGATTAAGCTAAGCATCTTTTGAATGGCTTAGCACTTGTATAATGGATTAATAGTCCCATAATAGACTACTCGGAATAGAATGTTATTAAACAAAGGACTAGCTAACACTAGTGTTAGTTAGTCCAATCCAAGGGCCTAATCCGCGAACCAAACGGGACCTAAGTGTTTATAAATATTTAAAAGAAACATTAAATTTTTAACGTCATTAATAACGATTTATTAACTTAGATTAAATTTAATTTGTATTTTAAATATTTATAGACACATAACATTATTTTAAATAAGTTTAGAAATATTTCTTTCAGATTGATTTGAAAAAAAAAATTATCCATATATTAACTAATATATTTATATCTTTAATACAGAAAGTAAAAGAAAAATCAATAAACTAATGAATAAACTAAAAGTTAAGGCCTTACTTACGTGGGATTTCATATATTTGTCAATGAGAAATTTGGATGGTGTGGACTGTGGAGTGTGTCACTGTGTCGGGGAGTTGTCGTCTACAGCTCAGAAATATGAAGAATCCGCAACATGTCACGGTAGCAGAATCATACGTGGGGTTTCACGGAGACATAGACAATTGTGTTGACACGTGGGGACTCGTACCAAAGATATATATTACGCGGTTTTTAATGTAGCATCCCCACCGTAAAAGTCAGGGACATATTCCTATATTTAATGTGCCGTCACTCTATCATTCCCATTTTCACAATGGACAAACAAAATATAACTACATGCAGAAAAGTGAAGACAATTTCCCCTAAATAAAAATATTGCTTTCCGATGATTAACTCAATTGTTTATGTTTTATTTTAGCAAAAAGGTTGGCGGTTAATATGAGAAATATTAGGTGTTTTTTTCTATTTTTTAATTGTGATGTGACTTTTAAAATTATTATTATATTTGAGATTATCATTATTAATTTATAATTTATTGATAATTTTAAAAGTCACATTACAATTAAGATGACACCAAAAATATTAAAAGAATATGATAATCTCAAATATAACGGTGATTTTAAAAGTCATATCATAATTGAGATGATACTATAAAAACACTTGAAAAACACGTAGTATTTCTCGGCGGTTAATAATTGTCCGTTAAGTGTATTAACCGCTAATTACATTAACGGTTAATCATTTTTAAAGGTAGTTAAAAAAATCACTAACTATAAACATATTTTTACCCCTAATTTTCCCTTCTTTCAAATGAAGCCATTGCCCCCTTTAACTTTTTTTTTTTTTAGAAAAAAAAAAAAACAAAAAACTATATATTGTGGTTCCCACAAAATATTATCATCCAACTTTTGTCTTTCGTGCTCCGTGATATGGGATTTTTTTAATTTTTTTTATGTCCACAAAAGATAAGGGAATTGAAAATTCGTAGTAATGACTTTTGTTACATAAGATGTGGTCTAAAGTCGATTGAGTTATCATTTGAAGATAAAGAGCGAATAAAATTACAACAACAAAGTAAAGCAAACAAAAAAAAAATGTAGAAAATCAAAATAAAAACAAACAAAAAATAATAATAAGATTCATTATAATAATTCATTCTACAGTGTGGAAGGGGAACATTAAGATGAAAGGAATAAAAAGAAAAAATTGCTATCAATGCGAGTAGTAGCAACCCATATATGATAGTAGTTGTGGGTACTTGAACTTTCACTCGTTTTAAAGTATTTTAAGTTCAAAAACTTTCAACGAAAAGTATGAAAATTTCAATTTTTTAATTATCCGATTCTGTTTAAATTTTTTGATAAATTTTGCCAAAATTTTCAAAGTACACATACTTTTTATTATAAAAAATAAAAAATAAAAATTGTAAAGATTCAATGTTTAATTTTTTTTATTAAAAAAAAGAGATATGCTATATATCATTCTTTCAACTATCTTTTTGTCCAAATTTAATAGATCCACCATTGATTTGTAGACTTATGTGAATCATACAAAAATTCAATAGTAGATTCACACATTCATTATAGGGGGAGATGGTTAAAAGATGGTATAGAGAATGATTTTTAGCATTTCTCTTAAAAAAACATTTCTTTTGCAACATCTTTACAATTTTTTTAAAAATTATAAATGGGTATTTTGTACATTTTGACAAAAATTAATTTTTGTTAATTAACAAATTTTATTTTAAAATTTGTGTTACACTCATGATACATGCATATATTGTCGTACGCAAATTAACAGCTAATATTTTTCTTAAAATTACTGAAAGATTATGTATGATCTTAACAATAATCGAGAATCTGTACAATCACATCAATTTGGATAAGAGAAATGTTAAAGTTATAACATAGACCTAACAAAGACAACAAAGACTTAACTTCTCCTCTACGTGTCATTAAAAAAAAATTAAAAATTTGGTGTTTTGAATTCAATTTTTTTTTTTAAATGACACGTAGGAGAGAAGTTGTATCTTTGTTGAGTTTATGTTGTAGCTGTATCACATCTCTTTGGATAATTTCAAAAAGAAAATGATAAAGTCACAACTAAAACTCAACTAAGATCCAACTTTTCTCTTAAGGGTTTTTTTTTTTGCCTTAAACAATAAATTGGTCTAAAAGTTGGGTTTTAGTTGGATTTAAGTTGTGACTATATTACACTAAGCCTAAGTTTGAGTTGCTACTATACAGAGGAGTATTAATCGATCGATCCTCGATGATTGAACAATGATCTAAACACTAGAGCTTAAATTAGGGTTTTAAGCTGCATGATTAAGGTTTCACTTATATAGGGTTAGATTTGTAGACTAATAATTGACTGATCTTGGCATATATTTGCAATGATAAGGAGTTGGGATGTCTGAGAACATGGATGCATAGTTAAGGTAGGTAACTACTTACGGAGTGGATAAGTCTTTATGCTTTAAAATGCAGTACTTTCCAAATGTTATTCTTGTGAGAAAATCAAGCTTAATGATCTACATTATGAATTCACTGTTTCTCTTAATTAATGTGTTGCTAAGTATATATCTTTTTTTATAAGGTGGATTATCATGTAAGGATGGCAGGCACCGATATTATATATACACTATATATTATTCAATGATCCAATTTAGTTAAGTGTCACCTTGGTACCAATGGTTTATAGTGTGACCTGCACAACCATGCATGTTTAATTGGTGGTCACTACTGACGGACTTCACCCGGGGTTGGACCTGATCAAGCTGCTTTTGACAGATGATATGCGACAACACTGGGAAAATATTCTAAAGGACCTTAATTATTTACTAAGTCTTCGAGTTACGCAGTTACTGCTCTTTCCGCTGTAAATCACTTGGGACTTACTCAGTAAATAAGTGAAACTTACTGAGGATTTAGGTTGAGTACACCTTATCCATAGAGGCTGTAAAGAAGTTGACAAGTTGAGGACCACTTCACTTCACTTAACGCATGCATGAGATTAATTAATTTTCGTCTAAGTAAGACCTACTGCGGATATTTAGGACAGTTGTCGTTCATCTTAAACCATCATTGACATTTTTGGAAGGCAAAAAAATGGAGGGTGGGCCAAGCTATTCGAAACTTATGCTGTGATTTCCCTTTCGGGTGAATAAACTAACAATATCGTGCAATATTCATCCTGAGTTTGAATTGTGCTGATGATGACATTCTGGTATTGTGTTGTGTTTGTTCCTATTGATCTCTTTCACATCTTCAAGATCTCAACCAAAACATGTAATGGTGGGGACCTGGTTTCACCATCTTTGAATTTGAAAAGGATCATCCCATAATTCCCATCGCCATTAAAGAAAGACACAGTGGAAAGGGAGCACGTACGAGTAGTTTTACCCTCTCTTTTGTTGCCAAAAAGTCAAACATAGGAAGAGTCCAAAGACTCGATTGCTAAAAGGAAGAAACCAGCTAAAAAAAGAAGGGAAGGGGAAGAGAAAAAGCAACGGTAATATTGGATATGAGGCGGTGGAGGAAAGTTAAAAGGAATGGGATACAGAGGGATCGGGTGGAACGTACAGTTCACATGCAATTATTGGTAGGCTCAGTGATGGCAGCAAAGAGGGAGAATATGTAGGGTCCTCTTTGGCTGTGGTTGTGGATCAAAGCAAAAGCCACTCAATATATATTGTCTTCTCCAATTAATATATGGGCGACTGAAGGGATTGTTTGTTTTAAAACTTTAACCACGTTCATAAAGAAAAAGTTTTGGGTTTTATGAAGAAGCTTCTTCCTTCTTCCATTCCATCTTCCGCCCATTTCCATCTCCATGATTAATCACCCTCTTCGATATATTTGTCAACCAACTTTATTAACTTTTTCTAAACCCTAGATTTCTGAAAGTGATGGCAGTGTGACATATGAAAGAAACCGAATTTTTTTTTCAAACCACACTCTTAGAGCATTCACTGCAGCCTCTTTAAACCCATTTTTTTTGTTAGTTTGAAGAGCAAATTTAACAAAAAAGGCTAAAAATCTCACTTTTCAGCTTCTTCACTTTAACAAAAAAGTTAACATTGTGAATAGTATTTATTCAAAGTTAACAATTACTATTCACTCTCTACTCTTTAAATAATTCTATTTTCTCTCTCCACCTTTTTCCTTTTTCTTTTTCTCTCTCCTTTTTTCGACGATTGTCACAGCCCTCTGTGTTTTTTTCTTCCTTCAGCACCACCTACACGGCCAAAACGCCGACGAGCACCACTCACTTTCTTCTCCACCGGCAAGCACCAGTGGACGGCGTGAAGATGTTCCACCGGTGCTACAGCACTCAATCGATGAAGCCTTGCAAAATAAAGTAAAGAAGGAAAGAGAAAAATAATATTTTAATCAAATAGTAAAAGTGAATTGTTAAAGTAGATAGGCTGAAAAGTGTGCTCTAAAAAGGTGGGCTGTTAAAATAACAAAAAGTGTACTTTTTGTTATTTTGAAGAATCAAATTTAAAGAGGTTGCGGTGAATGCTTTTAGTTAATTAGTGGATTCATGTGGGTTGTTCTTAAATACTATTTACAATTATGTTATAAATTTTTTATGAATTGGGTTGTACAAATTTCGTCAATCTAGGTTCTAAAAATATCCTGTGTTTCTTGAACATGTCATAATTAATTAAATAAACTATTCTCACTTAATTGAAAGGATTCATAAATTCATTGATCGATCGATGACGACTCTTATGATCATCCTTGAAACTCAGCCTAGTTAGTTTCAATTATATTATAATCCTCAAACCTTGCCGACATAATTACTTGGCACTTAAGCAGCTAGCCCCAAATAAACGGAATAAGATCGAAGTAATGATTTAAATATGCCTCGCACATTTTAAGCACCAATTATATGTGTAGTTAAAATTGGATTTGGATTAATTTCTGAATTTTTCACAGGAGGACTCTTAAACAGTGATCGAGAACGGAAAAGATTGAAATATTGAAAGCAATCTTGTTGTTTATTTTGTTAATAGGAGATGTCAAGTGAAAAATTCACTGGATTGAGGCAATCCAAATCCGTTGAAATTAAGAATAGAAAACAGTGTATGAAATATTAGTTGTTTTTCTAGCATTCTCTTAGTATTCTCTCAATTATAATGTAACTTTTAAAATCACTAATAGATTAAAAGTCAATAATTATAATTTTAAATTCAATCGTGATTTTAAAAGTTATATTAAAAAAAAAAACACAAAGAAAACAGTAAAGAACATTAACATTTTTTATATAAGGCTAATTAATGATGAACATGGGCAAAATTATAATAGATTATATATACACTTGGATCGGAGATTTCATATTTTATTAATTCATTATTGTACATGAGTTTGATGATAAGTGTATGGGTGAGAAGTGACTACAGAGTACAGACAAACAAAATCTGTGGTCAAACGTGAGTTGAATTTGAATTAATGCAAAGATATAACGCGGGTACCCCCACCTATTTAATTTGCGAAAGCGACTCCTAAAGAGACGAGAAAGTTATATATTCTCCGGTGTTCTCTTAATGATATTATTATTAATAATATAAGAGGTGAAAAGATAGACAGTTAGTAAACCGTTCATTAACAAATTGTACTAAACGTTAATTGCTTTTGAAGATAATTAGCAAAAATCGCTAATTATTTAGACGGTTAACGATTAACGATTTTTCCAAACTGTTAATCGTTAAATGTTAACCACCTATATATATATTATATTTATAGATATAACAATACATGAGATGATATCATTTTTGTGTTTAAAATTTTAAATATATTTATTAAAATGTATAAAAATTTAGAAACAATATCATATGTAGTATGATATTATCGTATTACTATAGAAACAATATCGTTTTTTTTTTTTAAAAAATGTTTTTCTAAAAAGCAGTTAGTGGTTATTAAAGTTACTAAATACTAACTACCGGTTAATCACCTAGGCGGTTAACGGAGTCTGTTAGTGAATTTTACTAACTATCTAGGCAGTTACCATTAACATTTTTGGCCAATAACTATTAACTGTAACCGTATTTTCACTCATAATTATTATTTAAAAATAAAAAAAATAAAAACCCTTATTTCTCTCGTTCAATTTTAAAAATAATAATATCAACTTAAGATTAAGAGAACACAAAAAAAAAAAAAAATCAATAGAGCACCTAACATCTTCCTAAAAGGACTTGCCTACCCCATCCTTTATATTGCAATTGATCGTACATTCATTTAACTTTAGATTGAGAATGCTTGCAAGAATCAAGATGGCTTTGATGTCGACGAAGAGAACCAGAGCAACAATGTCTCCAGAGAGTATGAGGCTGTAGCTGCCATGGCTCATGGCTGCCTATTCTTCTTCTTTATATATTAACCATTGGCCCCACGTATTAGTATGGCCAGGTGTCACTGTTTGGTTGGGCGTGTTTTTGTTGTGCATGGCGCTCGATCTATTTTCCTGTAGTGACTTTCCCTACCATATGGACCATGGTTATCTGTTGGTTGAATTGCTGTGAGTCCTAATTAAGCAGGCTGCACCTATCACCTCATTCTTTGCGAGGAACATGATCAGCGACAATTACGCTGATGTGATGATTCCCTATAACGTACGCATGTTTCCTTGGTCTCGAATTAGCTTAGTGGGCCGATCCTCTTGACCCACGTGTGTTTCTTTCATGCCAACACGATCCTTAATCTAAATGGTCTTATAATTTAGATATTTTAGTTATTAAATATTAAAAATATTGATTATTAAAATTTAAATATTTAATTGAAGAAATTGATATAATTCTAAGCTCAATTTCTCATTGCATTTAAGTACCGGTATTAGAAAAATATATATATATTTTTGGCCACGTGACCCAATTGGTGTGAAAAAACAGAAAAAATCAAAGTCTTTGAGGGGTGCTGTGGCAGAATCAAGATTCCCAACAATTTTTTCAAAATTGTCAGCAAATTTTTTTAAAAATCTTAGCCATTAAAGAGATCTAATGACTCAAAATTAAACACTCATTTAATATAAGAGAGATAAACTTAAAATTTCGAATTTTGAAATTCAACCTCGAAATATATGCTATCCACTAAAAAAATTAGGTGTTTTATTTTAAGCCATTAGATTACTTTAATGGCTGAGATTTTCAAAAAAATTGACTAACAATTTTAAAAAAATTACTGAGGATCTTGATCCGTCGTGGCACCCCCAAGGAGTGCTCCACTGGTTAATTAGAACTAAGTAGCTTCCATTTAAACAAGATGGAAGCAACAATAATAGAGAACAAAGTGGGCACAAAGCCTTGTGCAGTATTAAAGTTGGCCCGAACCCAAGGTTTTGGGCGGCAGATGAATATATATGTTTCGAAACTCAGGAAAATGTGAAACCAGTTATTGTAGTTACACTGATTTACAATAAGTTCTTTGTGATATAAAAATATTCTGAAAGTTCTTTGTGGTATGCAAATCTAACAAATAAATTTCTACTATCAACTTCCATCCAAATTCTTGACGGATTCTATTATTCTGCCACATCAAATCCAATTATAAAACGACCCGTGCATTATTAGAACTACATTTTTGTTAAACATCTTATAATGGGATTCCTAGCCGGAGAGGGAGAAAGATTCTGATTTGAATGATGTCGAAAGGGCAAACTTTTCAACAAAATATATGAAGATGATTTTATTTTTCTCAGTTTGGCAAGATTTTTAATTACTCTTTTGGCTTCACAAACGTTAAATTTGGGAAATTCACAATTTAATATTTTTATAGTCAAAATATGTAAAATTTCAAGAGGAAAAAATCAAAATCAAAATCAAAAGCTTTAGACTGATGCAATTGGCCAGATAACAGAGTTAATCACAGAGATTGATAGACTTGTTATATCCACTTGTATGACCTTATATATAAATCTTTTAGGATGTCTACGACGATTCTTTCTGCAATAACTGCATTTGGCCCTCACATGGCAACCCATATTTCTGCTTGTCATTTGATTTTTGTATGTTAATTGGTGACAAACAATTCAACCCTTTTCAATTTCATCAGTGATTTTGTCTTGTCAACAGTGGCTACCATTTCTCCACTGTTCTTGCTTTGTTCTACCTGCTAGCTCCAGCACTGGCATTGGTGCTCATGAGCCAGCAGGTTCAGAGAGATTATCTAGAACTGCGAGACAACAAAACAAAGATGTAGTGAGATGAAAAGCCAAGGATGCTGCTTAGAGTAATGGATGTGGTCCACGCCCTACCGTTTCTTGAGCCAAGACCAGAAGATTCCCGGAATACGGTAAAATAGAGACGAAAGAATTTAGTAGTAGTTCCCATACAACACGAGTAATAAAAACTTTCGTCACTTGCGTCCACTACTAGCGAAGAACAAAATAGGAATACATTTATTTTGAACAACTTTGAGAGTATATGCATCAACAATAACATAGGTCTACGATTCTGGATATCTGAATGAAGAGAATTGTTTTAATGGATATATCCATCATTGTTCTTGAGCTACATGGATCAGTCAAATGTTCAAATGGAAATGAAAATATTTTACAAACACCCTTCACAAATCAGGGGCATATTTACCCTAAATACCTTACCACCCACTAAAACAAAGAGATATATATAATAACTCCTACTTGTAATGTTAATGTTACGCTCCATTTCTTGACCTGTATGCTTCTCTACTACTAGTGTTTTCCCCCCATAATCCCCTAAATTTACTTCCAATGAAAATGGATGAGAACATAATTAAGTATATGCAACCCAACAGCCGAACAATTTTGTCTCTCTCATACGTGATATAAGGAAATGAAACCCCAAAACTGGTGAGCCAAAGAGAAGAAGAAGAAAAAAAGGAATGAAAAACCGAATCACAGTGGTCGTGTTACCATCAACACTGGGGGAAATCCATTTCCAACTTTCTGCGGTTTCTTCTTGAAATTTGTTATGCTACAATGCGGACATATGTATTCCAGTCCATCTGTTTTTGCATAATCCTGCAAGTTGAAAACAAGTTATGACAAAACAATAGGTTTTTTTTTTTTGGAAACAAATCCAACTCTTGCAGCAAATGTACTTAAATAGTTGTCACAAACAACAGTTGCTAATGGAGTTGCAACACTGATACCTTAAAAGCTCCGAGACCCTGCCTTCTGTCACAGCCAAAGTGCGCCCACTCACCACATATGCCACAATTCACCCAATCCCCTGCTGCGCTACTGTTAAACATTCATACACTTTCAATGTGAGCAAAAATTGATCTAACATTAAATATTAATACGTACCAAAACAAGCACAAAGAATGAGAAAAGTACAAACCTGTGACATAACAAGCAACACTCCCCGTCAACATCATCATGAGCCAGTTCATATTCTAGTAGGTATGTTTCATAATGTCTTTTAAGTGTATTACCAACACCCTGTCGAAACAAATAGATAGCCAGCATCAAAATACAAGTTTAATAAACTACCTGGTGTTTGATGAGTGTTATACGATTAAACTTATAGATTCTAAATATGCTCTTTGCAACTTATCCACATGTGAATTCTTTTATTTAGCCAAGATTCATGAATGCCCCGCTTCTTTAAATACTCTTAAGGCCTGATATATCTCAAAATCAAGAAGAAAAATCAGAGAAAGGATTATGGGGCATACAGTCATTCTATTCGTCATTGTGTAATTATGCATCTTCGAAAAGATCTGCCCTTTCCAGTTGATACCATTGCCAACATGAAAGCCTCCTCTTGTAACCACCTAAGACCACCCAAAATCTTCAGTAAGAAAGCATACTAATTCCTTCAAACCAGAAAAATGCAATGAACTCACCTCTTTGTACAAGTTGTAGAGGTCAAGACGCTTCCCGTTAAGTATGGCATCTGGGAACTCAGCAATTCCACCTTGAGGGATAAGTCGAGTGTGGCCGCGAAGAATAAGAAACTGCATCACATCCTTCAGAAACTCCTCCTGCAAGAGCAGAATAAATAATTAGGAAAACAAGAAAATGACTCAAATTAGGGTCCTGAGTAGAAGAGTTCTAGAGCCTATCTTTAAGGTCTATTTCAATGTTATCTGGAACTTGATTTCCTAAGGATCTGAATACCACATAATATCTCATGATCGGATGGACTTACATATAGCTCAAAGAGATAGGCAATCAGAGTAGGAATGTGATAAGGTACTTTGAACTTAAGACCGGTATTTTTTTCAATCAATAGAAGTTATAACATAAACCATATGTAGAGATGTCTTCTCTTCACTTCAGAGGCATCTTTGATTTGAATTTAACTCGCAAGGACGCAACACAATATTTTCTTTTCTGGCATACATGTTAAAAGCTGATGCCCACTTTGCCTCAAAACTTTGGATCATTTAGTTTCAATCAATTTATTTTGAGACCATTTAGCACAAGAGTTACTGTGGGTAAGATATTGGTACATTAAGAAAAATGGTTAATTCACTTATTGTATATTTAGAAAAACAAAATTCATGAAGCTCATAACTTAAAAGCTTTTACTTCCACTTTCACTACAGAAATGACTATAATTCGGATGTATCATTCCGTTTTGTATATTTTTCATTTCCTCTTTAACCCAATGCAATATGCAAGAACAGGCAAAATGGAATTCCAAAAAAACCACGTTTGACAGCCAAACTTGTAACTGGTCCTGCAAAAACAAATTAGCCAATTCACCTCAGAGCAATTCTGCATTGGACTTCTACCACACCCATGTTTCTTCAATGGTAGTGGATTCAAGGAAATAATCTGCTTAGCCTGAGATGAGCTTGAATATGATCTTCGTTGTGTTGGAGGAGTTGATCCTACAGTATTGTGCTTTGCAGGGGCAACAACTGGCAAATTAGCCTTAGCTTGGCCTCCATCATGCCCATCTGCTTCAGACATTCCAGAAAATGGTGTCATTTTATGTCGTCGAACGTGGGGAATAGGCCTCATTGCAGCAACCTTCAATCTTTTCCTAGCTGGGAGCAAGGGCATGCTAACCCCGTTTGCAATCCAGTGTCCTTGACCTCTTCATTAATTTTATTAGATGCACCATCATGAGAAGCAGGGGCAGTCCCTTGGCTTGATTCAACCCTCTTTCGACTAGGAGCAGGTGGTCGCAACCAACTGGGTGGACTGCTAAAAATTAAATTGTCTGTACAAGTATCTTTCCCATGCCTTGAACAGAAAAAAAGTAGACGCTCAGCATCATCTCTCTCAAAAGAAGCAACAGGCAATCCCTGAATGCTGGCAACACCAAGTGCAACTAAACTACGATATGAAATATCTGGTGCTAGCTGCCTCAAAACCTGAAAACAAAACAGAACAAGCATGGTAACAACATCAAGTGCTAGCTCAACAGGGTTAAGCGTGCTTAATAAAAAACAATGTTTATCCGAGAAAAATTCAGATTTGTAGTAGTGATTTTCCATACAATACAAGGCTTAAAAATTCAAAGAACTTGATCTTCAAAAGCTGAAATTCTAATAATTTTCTCCATGTTCACTTTAAGGCTTAATAATTCTCAATGCTTACCACTTCAAAATATCTTAAAGAATCATAACGTCCCAACTCCTCAGGATCTAAATATCTGGAAAGAGTATAGATTTGACTCCAGCTTTGGCCAGTGAACAGTGAACCCACCCCAAGTTGCGAATTTGGTTTGTGAACATTTAAATAATAATAAAGAGTGAGGTACAGATTAATCCAGCTAATGATCAATAAAGATTTCCAACAATCAAAGTACAACCACTTTCATGAACATATTTCTTCTTGTTTGTCACTACTCAAAGAAAACCGAATAATTACATATTTATAAACCACATAAATATAATAAATACTCATTTCCATAAAGTCGTCCCCAGGGCGCTATCAGCCCACTTGTGACTAAATCAACTGCAATCCCAGGCTCTTCATTTCTCAAATGCAAAGGGGAAAAGGTCTAAATATCAGAATTAACAATTACAAGCCGTGATTTTGAATCTGCTAGAACTTGCAAAATAAAAAGTCTTCTATCTTCTAGGTTAAACTTTGCAACATTTAATGCCTACCAAAACAGTGATGCCATTTATAGAGATAGCTCTAATCATTATCTACAGCAGTTATATCTAAGCTCCAAGGTGTCACACCCATATCCAGATCCCCATAATTAACAATATCAAACTGAAGAGGTTTACAGACTAAAGGAAAAGAAGAAGAAGAAGAAGAAGACACCGAGCATTGTTTTAGATTTGAGTTCTATAGCCATTAAAATATAATCATTGCCTGTCCAGGTGCACTTTTACTTGTAAGAAGTTATGGCAATTTACACACAAGTGACAATTTAACATTGAAAAAATTATGTCTACATTAATCAAGCTGAAAGTTTGGAATTGAGAAGCATGTTTAAGAAAAAGCACAACCCTAAAGGAAACTCATAATGCTTACCAAAAAGGAAGAAGTGAAACAGAGTGTGGGCAAATTCATAACAATAGCATCACTCTAACAAAGGACCCAAAGAAGGTACTGTTTTGTTTTGGTGGGGGAAAGAAAAGGGTTGGAGGAGGAGGCTTAGGAAGAGAGAGTGGTAGTTGAAATACCTGTGAAGCCCATGTAGGGACCTTCATGCAAACTTCAAATACTGTTGCTCCACAGGCAACTGATGCAGATTTACGAGGCTCAGAGAAAGTAATTTTGTTCTCTTCACCGTCAGGCAGTGCATGAACTAGTTGACTCTTCTCAATAATTTCATTCTTTATATGATTCTCCAGGAGCTGAATATCAATGTCATAAAGTATAAGAATCCAACATCTCCAATTCGAAAACCTTTACACAAATTCTTTTGGATTACCTGATCATCAAAGCAAGTTTGCGCACTGCCAGACACCAGAAGTGAGACGTGGGCACAACTGCAGGTTGTCACATCACATCGCATGGTCACGACACCACGAGAAAATGTCCCTGCCTGAAGAGGTGGAGGAGGGGCACTGAACCAATTGTAATGGAATTGATATATTAGAAAATTATACATTAAAAAAAAAAAATGAAGAGCCAAACAAGTATTCATAAACATTGCCAAAATACAAGGAATTTAAAAGAATAAAAAAATTTCAAAATGTTCAAAAACACAAAAAAGAAAAAGTATCATAGCAACAAAAACATGCAAATGTAAGAGCAGGTTTTCTTGCAAACAAGGGCATAAGCACCTCTTTGCAAACCTGCACAGTTATTTTTTAAAATATTAAGCTGATGGAAACCAACAGTGTAACATCATAAAGATATTCGCTGTACATATCAACAACGTCCAAGATGAATAATACCTAAACTTGCCATGAAGTTTGCTCCCACGTATCTGAAATAACACAAAGAAAAAAATAATTAAGAAATTAAGAAAGAAAAATTGAGACCTCCTCACAGAAAATACATGATAATAAACACAGACAAGACCCGTGCAGGCATTCCATCACCACTTACTTCAATGTTCAAGAGGGCATTGAGGCCATCTTCTAATGATTCTAGTAGACATGCATCCTGAAAAGAAATCAGCTCATAAGCAAACTATCAACAAAATATATATACGTAGGTGGATCGCTGTGTTTGTCTAAGTTCACAATGGCGTCCATGTGTTTGTAAGCAAAGAAGCAACAACATGGAACAGTAAAGAGAGATCCATCCCAGCTTACCAATGTACAATGCACTCCACAAACAAGAATCCTCAAGCTCACATCATCATCATGTATCCTTATAGCAGGCAGAGTACCTAGAGAACTTTCATCATCTCCCTCAACATCCATCTCAGGGGGGTCAACATTGATTTTCAAACGGTCCCCAAGAAGGCATGGCCCCTGCTCGCCAATAACTTTATGGCTGTTAGCAGGAAGGACATGGTTGTTTTGTACACAGTAAATCCTAAAGGAAGCTTGTGCAAGTTGGAAAGCATCCCATGTATGAGTTGATGAACTGCAATCCAACAAAAGACAACAATGAAATGTCATCTGAAGCTAATATCTTACTAATTTACCTCTCCCCCCCCCCCCCCCCCAAAAAAAAAAAAGACAGGCAGAGTAGCCTATGAGTGTTTTCCATAAGCCCGTAGATTAATGTCAAGGATGCATAAATAGACTTGATTTCAACCCGGGGACTTATCATAAATCTAGGAAGACGCAAAATTAAATGGGGATGTGTGCCGGACTCCCTTGCTGAGGGGACACAGAAGCACAGATCTAGACAAACCTCAATGTCTCAATCAGGATTAGATTAATCCATTTAGCAAACAAGTAAATCCATTTAGCAAAAAGTTTCTAAGTTATCATTTTACTATCTTATTAATCTATAAAACATGTGTGGCCATGTGGGTAAGTGCACATAAAAAATACATACATATAATGTGACCCAGAGAGATGATTTATCTTGACTCAAAACATGCAGATAGAGATATTGTTCATACAATGCCTAAAATACACAGGTAATCCTCCACAACCCCGTTGATTGAATTCCTATATAGCATTCCATGTATAAGTAACACAACACAGTGACATTTGAAAATTTTATTTATGCATATAAAAAAACTTTTTTTATTGGTATTTATGCATATATAAAAATAAATCAAGCAAGATTGCAATTATTAGGCAAGAACTCAAGTAGACACTAAGTGAACATTACAGGACAAAGTAAGAACCACTACAAGCACCTACTTTGTAAAAGATAATATTACCTCTGTACCACTGAAAATAATGCATGACGAAAATGGCAAGCAGCATAAAAAGAAATTGCATTCTTCCAATATATCACAAAAGGAATCCCCTGCAAAAGAGGAAGCAAGCCAATTCAATCACTTTTTTCCCATGAACTATAATTATATTAAACAATTAAATGCAAGCTTGCAGCTGTAGAATTGAAAGATAAGTAGCTAACACCAAGCTTATTCATTACTTGGCAACCATTAGTGGTGAGCACCTGAAATGCATATTTGAAATTACTTAAGAAAGTCACCTTTGAGTAAAGAACCTTCGCTAATTTGTCTCCATTTGAGATCTCCAAATAAACCTGCACAGACATTAAAAATTATATCATATCAAAAGCCAAATGTACTGTCTCCAAATCAAAGAGAACAAATGCCAACACATATAACACAAATCATCAACAAAAATTGGACCACAGAAATGGTAAATGGGAACAAGCTATATTGGAGTTTTAAGGAACAAAATAAGACCATGTAGAACCACATAAATTATCCATGAACTCAGTTCCAATTTTAACCTACCTTACAGAAATTCCTACGGTTTTCTTAATTCTTAATTTTTAATTGTCTTGCCAAATTACTTACACATCCACTTTTGTTCAATGCTCTTAACATTACAAAAATTCATTAGCAATTCTTTTCACTGCTACATGTTGTTTAAATCAGTTGATTAAGGAGCATAAGTGCAAATTTAATGTTTATTTTGTCTCTATAGTCACTCACCTTCTCCTTTTTCCACAAGCCTTCCACAATTTCTAGCTTAATATTAATTTAACAGACACATTCAGAGATATCATTTTTTTTTTTTTATAAGTAATCGGCCAATATCATTAAACATAAAGGGGCTCTAAAGTACACAAAAAGTATACAAGATGAAGCACCAAACTAGAAGGAATAAAAAAACAAGCAAATCACTATAGCTAATTGTTAAAGTAGAAACATAGACAGCTGTCCCAAGTTACAAAGTTTTGAAGAAAAATGACTTAATCTCCTCCAAAGTCCTTTCATGGTCATCAAAATATCTCTCATTCATTTCCTTCCATAAATACAATAAAAGGCACGTAGTCACCATATTCCACACAGTAGAACTCTACCATATTCCACACAGTAGAACTCCGCGTACTGCCGATAGTCGGCCAACAAGCATACAGATCGACTACACGTCTAAGCGGCCAACAAGCATACAGATTAACTTCACATCTAGGCATAACCCAAGGCAAACCAAAAGTTATGGAGGTATCATATATTTCTCAAAAGCTTGAGGTTAAAATCATGTTAGCACATTCTGACATTTGACTACAAAGGCAGAATATAAACTTCAAAATTAATAACTCAACCCTATTACTCCAAGCATAGATCTAAAAGTGGAAAAAAAAAATAGAATTCCATTGCAAACCAGTGTTCTAAAACTGAGAATATACAGGATCTGGTGCAATGTCTCGCATTACCTAGCTGACACTATTAACCAGATGTCCCTGCGTTTAATGGTTGTTATGCAGATGTTCACTAAACATGAAGTTTTAAAGTCGATACTGAAAGATAAAGAAAGAACAATCATGTAGGGAAGTAAGTGGCCGAGATTGCAACAAGCCAACCAGCCCACAAAATAGTAAACACAATAAGCAAAAGATGCACTGCCCACTTATGGCAATCCCAAACTTCCTGCTCTCTCCTTCTTACCCCACCCAACCCCAAGGAGAACGGAATTATAATATTACAAAATGAAATGCATTTAGCATGCTCAACTTAGATAATATCACATACAGCGGTAGGCAATGCGGTAGCAAAGATCTCAGATATAGCTTCAGGGGTGGAAATGTCAACACCTTCCCACACCAGAGGCCCAATTTCATCATTCTCAAGCTGCTCTCCCTGCAAGTACACAATACTCGGCTTGTATGACTCCAGAGTCTTACAGAACTCTTCTTTGCTTGGATTCGTCAGAGTCTGAACCTGCAGAATGATAACTATTGTAAAAGGAGCCAAAAAATGAGCTAGGAAATATAAGCATGTGAGACATTTCATATCTAATACTCATTACAGAAAAGTTGCAACCAAAAAGCAAATATTGCACCTCCAAACGTCCAGAAGATACCAACTCCGGAAAGGGGTATCTCGGCTTATCCTCTGCATCATCGTTCTTAAGTTTATCTCCAGAATTTTCCCCACAGGTGACAGCAAGAAGACTACAAGATTGTTTTGAAGCTCCCTGAGGATGAAACATAATTTACAATGCAAGTTTTCTTTCCCAGGGAGTAGAAACCCTAATTCTCTTCTGCAACAAATCCTCACAAGCTCCTTACAGAAGAGTTGAATCCGAAAATCATGACATCCACTGGATTAAAACCCTCAACTGCAGTACCAATTTCCACCCTAGAGAAGATCACCCATAACAAATCCAGAGCCACAAGCAAAACAAGAAATCTAACCAGAAAACAATCCAAATCCTGCCACAATTCACCACCCAAACACTAGAAGACCCTAATCACTGAATCCAGGAAACAAACAAACCAAAGCCTATACCTTTATCACAGATATACGAGCAAAATCAATCAACTTCCCCTCACTGATCGAATCAAAACGACAGAAAGCCCTCAATTTCAATGTCGAACGCTGCTGAAATCGAGAAAATAGCAGAGACCTAGATGGGAAAAAAAAAAAAAAGGAAAACTCACCGCCTTAGATGACAAAACAGAAAAACTGACCGACCCATATGGGAAATCAAAGGATTTTCAACTATCCAGAAGAGGAAATCAAGAGATATCGACGACCCAAGTGAGTCCGCAGCTTGTAAAATCATAAACAAGCACCGAATAGAGAAGCCAGTACGAAAAGGTAACCCTAGGCCCTTAAAATTCACACCCAATATTTTTATTTCGACAAAGAATCTATAAAAATAAGAATTTCTTTTATCTCACAAATTACACTCCACGAAAAAAACACAAATCAAATCCCCATAATCACTAAAATCAAATTACATTATTCCCAAATGTTAAAAAAGTGGGTGTCAGACAAATACATTACCACATATCTAACCTCAGGTCAAACATCAAAACTACGAAAAAAAATAGAAGAGAGAGAGGGGAAGAGAGAGACAGAGACTGAGATTTACAATTTTAAGGGCATTTGACGAACTCATAAAGCAAAAGTTTTGATTGGAAACAGAACACAAAAATCCAAAGGCGTGAATGTGAACAATTATTAAACAAGTACTAGCAGCAAGACTCTTTTTTTCTTCAAAGGATTGAGGCAACCAAATAGTAGGGGCCTAAATTCAATAAGATAAAGGTATTATTTGGATAATTTGAATTAAGTGGGTGGTCATATGATTCGGACTTTGTGAATGTAATAACGTTGTCAGTGCTCCAATCGAAGACAGAGATTAAAAGTCAAACAAAAGCTCAGGATTAATTACTACTTTTACTAGTACTCCTATATGTATCTTTCTTTCGGTTATGTACATTTTTTTCATTGGTCTCTTCTTGATCTTCGTTTGGCAACACGAGGGCTCTTCCCACTTGTTCGAAGCTCTCCAGTTCGTCACCCGCTCGTCGCTCTCTCTCACACGCACGCACGAAGTGCCGTGTAAAACATTACTTGCCTTTAGACGCCAAATCCATGGAAAGGAGTAGTAGGAAAGGTGTTCTTTGTCGACTGTGTGTACATAAATTTTGTTGAAGTCGACATGAGCGGAAAATGGGGAGCATTATTTACCGTTTTATTGTAAACATATGAACTTCAAGCTGCTGATTACGGGAGCCTTTCTCTGTCATTTTTTGTTAAAAAAATAGTTATAAAAGAGTACAAAACTTCGTTATAATTGGGAAATTAAGGAAAATTGTAAATTACAGAGTTCTTAGCCATTCTTGGCAGGATAGCTGTTGGTTCTTTTACTTCTTCTCTCCCAAAATCGTTCGTGATTCATCAAATCACAATGAGAGTTCTTTGTATTGCCCTGAAGTCCTGTATGGTTCAAAAATTAGAGGAAAATGGATCTAAAACAAAAAACTAGAAAATATCCAAAACGTTGACACATTCTCTTATATATATATATATAAATGACTCCGTTGTATTAAGGTTTATTGCTGGATTTTCCAACCCTTTTTTAAGTTGTGTACCGGTGTTGTGTCATGGAGTAATATTATAAGGCTTTTTAGAGTTCTTTTAGCAAATATGATATGGTTTTTCAAATTACTATTGAATTTAAGATGTGATTGTTTTATTTTTATTTATTGGTAATCTTATATATCACATCACATTTGGAATGACTCTAGAAAGACTTATAGCATTATTCTATGTTATGTCAGTTCCTTCCCTTTTTCTCTTATAATCAGAGACAATATATATAAAATGATAAGAGATATCTTATATATATATATATATATATATATGTACTCTTTAACATTGCGTATAACAATAGCCATGTTTCGTTATAGCAGGGATTTGAAATGTCAAATGACTCAAGGGAGCGTACAAGGTAAGTAAATACTTAGAACTGCTTTCCTTAAAAGCGTGCGATATATTAAGTGACTAAGCATGCTTAGGATATGGGCATAATTACTCTTTTATAGAACTTGGTAACTAACTTAATAATCAGTTGATAAGATGCATTATATAACATGGTACACCGGCATGTACGATATAATGGTCATGAACTTACTATATATATTTGATTCTATGGTTAAATATGTGCGGATGTATTATATGGGCCTTGGATTCATTGGTTGTTTCGTGACCAACGCAATCATGATTGACAAATCACAACAGGTCGTGCATTATTAGTAGTATGGGCAACCCGATGTTGGATTCGATCGGGCTGTTAATATATGAAGGGTAATGTACAATGGTTGGGGTAGCATTATTGTATTGCAGGTCTTTTGAGACAACATCAACCCTGCTAAAAATTTGTACTATCTCGGGTAAACCATATATAATAATTATAACCTATTAAAATATTAGTTTTATGCATTAAAACTCTTAGGCATTGTAATTACACCTCTTTATTTCAAATAAAACAATACTTTTATGGTGCATTAACAGAAACAATAGCTATTTTAAATTCTTATTGAAATTGCATGTTTATTTCTGCTCATTAATAACTGGCTCATTTTGTACCCAACCATGAGATTTACTTACTAAGTATTTAACTTACGCAATTATTACATCTTGTAGGAAACCCATTTCTAAGGAGAGGATAGTGACGAGATTGTCACTTGAAGTTATTGAGTTAAAACAAAGATTGACTTGTGTAAACATGTTTGATTAGTGTAATATGCATTTCGATTAGTAGCTTAATGTCTATAATCGAGGATAATGTATGTTGTCATTATGATTTATACATTTTTCATATTTATTTTACATTCCTATGTATTTACTCTGATTATGCTAAGAAGGGCGGTTCCCCAGTCAACCACCAGTTAGCTGAATTAGGGTAATTGCTAGTAACCATACTAGACTAGTCAATGCCAAATTTGAGGGCATTACAACTACCCCTTGGAGACATATTGATATTGATTTGAATTCTGCTTGAAGACTCATGACAAGATTATGTTGGTTATTCATGGTAATTAGTGTTTTCTAATTAATGTTGTAGACTGTAGTACCCCACATGATTATTAGGTGGTGTTTGGCATAAGTGGAAGGGTTAATAGGTTTGTTGCAGTTCATTTAGTAATAAGAATTTTTTACTTTTGGTTATGGCCAAACGTGTGACCTTGGACCACTGGACGTTCAACCTGCAACTCTAAAATCGTTGGATAATAGTATACCAAACATTTGACTATTTGCATAACTCAAAAAGCACAATGCTCAACTCTCCCAAGCCTATAAATACCCCTACTTTGACTCTTTAAGCTTCATTCCGCTTTTGTTGCCTAGTAAAACCTATGTTTGAATGTGTGTGTGTGTGTGTGTATGAGAGAGTTTTTGGGGGAGAATGAAGATTTATTGGAGGTTTTGCTTCAAGGATGTACTTTTCTTAGCTTAACTCGTTTCTTATCTAGTTGTTGTGTTTTTTAAGTGTTTGTCATGGTTTAGTTTGTAAGTTTTGAGTTTGTAGTTATATTGTTAGTCGTAATCTTAGTTTAAGCATGAGTTGACATTTTTTTTCTTTCTTTCTAATCAATGAGTTGACGTTTTAATGATGTTAAACGTAGTTTCTTTTGCATGATGACGTTATTTTGGGTTAGGAATCTATTAAAAATCATGTAAGACATTAGGACTTGCTTAGAGGTGGTTTAGTGGCTTTTTTGTTCAAAATGAGTTTTCTGCCCAGCACCAAACATTTGAACCCCTTTGTCCGAACGTTCAATGTCGTGATCGAACATTCAAGCCTCTCTGTCCAAACATTTGATGGTTAGGTAGAAGGTTTGTTTTAAACATATTTAAGTCCAGGACTTGTTTTAGCTTGAGTTTAGAAATTAGAACTAATAATAGATATTTTCTTAGATTTCAAGGGTGTAGAACCTTTGGAGAAATTTGTGGAGGAGCTTTACAACCTAAGTGAATACATATTCACATAAATACTTCTTGTTATTTTTTATTTTTATTTTGAAAACTTCACTGAAGACCCCTGAACTTCTACTCTTTTTGAAATATCCCTCTTAAACTTAAAAAACTCTTAATTTAGTCCCTTGAAGTTTCAATTGCTCTCAATTTAGACAACTCCATCAGATTTTAAATATTACATTACGTTTATACTCCTAACTTTTGTATAAAATTTCAACTTCCAAAAAGTTTTTTTATTTTTTTAAAAAATGAATATCAGATATATTTTGGTCTTTTTTTTGCATTTTTAATGGCTAAAATTGATAGATGGGTCCAAATTGAGAACAATTGAAAGTTCAGGGGACTAAATTGAAAGTTTTTAAAGTTTATGAGGTATTTCAAAATGGGTGAAAGTTCAAGGGTCTTCAATGAAATTTCCTCTTTTTTTTTTTTTTTTCCAAATAGCATGATTATTTGATGTGTACCAAACATGCATCTTTACAATTGTCATAAAATACAGTTTGGATTACTATGAATTCTATTTTGTGAAAACATATGTTAACTAAACAAGATATCAAAAATGGTGAAATTTGTAAAAGCATACATATAAAAGATGGAAATAAAATGAATTACATCGTATGATATAATACATCAATATATGCAAGATAATGGTCATGGGCTTACAATACAAATTAATTATGACGTTTCACATTGCCTAAGTGTAAACAAGAGAGGGGGGTGAATATGCTCATAGACTATATGTTATCTCTAAATGGTATGATGTATTTTGAGATAAACCTAATAACAAAACCGTGTGGACCGAGACCCAAAGTAGACAACATCATACCACTTGGAGTGGGGTTATTAAGTTAATTTGTTATTTATTTAGCTAGTGTTATTCCTTAACATGATGTATTTGAATGATAACTAATCTCCAAGATAACACAACTTTGTCGGAATAGTTGAATCGGAGTAATCTTTCTTGGTTGTAATTTGTATGGCCCGTATGGGTACGTATGTAGGTGGTAATTAAGTAGTCCTACAACCAAAAAGGATATGAAGCTCCAATTATCAAAATCTATTGTATTTCTTTCTCAATTAATTACTTGTGTACGTAGTCATATAGGATACTATATTGTTGCAAAGAGATAAACATGTATTGTTTATAAATAAAGGAACATCCCTGCATTACGATCAAGGCATTTTAACTATTTCAAGTGTTTGATCTTATATATAATAACAACTATGTTATTATATAAACCCATATTTCTAGTGGTGTCTAGACCAATACATGACAATAAGATTGATTAAAAGGAGAGAAGAAATTATATTTAACATTCCTGTTATTTTTATTTTTATTTGATTTTAAGATTTGTCGTTTTTAATTTTAATACTATTCACTTTTATATAAAATTAAAAACATAAATAATGTAAAACTATAATTACACCACCCAAATGAAAAAAAAAAAAAAAAATTACAAAGAGAAAGGGAACTGAGTTGAGCATATTATTTTTCAAGAATGGGATTACTTAAGCGAATTGTAGCCAATTCGAGCAACTAACGGGAGAAGACTCTGATGTGATCTACGTCATTGGCTTAAATTAATAAAATTATAAATTACTTTTAGGGTATACAAAACAATTTATAGATTCTCAAAATAGACTAAAATAACTGTTTACTCACTAAAATCAAATTTCATTAAGTAAGTTTACTACGTCCTGCCCAATAAATGAAAAGCACGGCATGGATGCCGTAGGAGCTCTCTTTGCGCCAACTACGAAAGAATGGTGAAGTGCTGCCATTTTTGTCTACTAGAAAACGCTGCTGCCAACATCAAAGCATTGATAATGGTTAATGGGGGCACAAAATATCTTTGGGGCCAGCCCACTTGTAAATTGTAATGGCCTTATTGTAACAGACAAGACAAGAAAGTGACAGGCAATAAGGATAGAAAGTCATACTTATCTTAACGATCGAATTGGAAACAAAAGTTGAATAATTTGGTTATTTTTTTTTGCACGAGAATAATTTGATTATTAAAATTATTAATTGATTTATAATTAATTATTATTAAATTTTAATCAAATGATAATTTTAATAATCACATTATTATTTTTTTTTAATGTAAAATAACTTCTAAAATTACTTTTTATAGCTGTTTATTACGCTCTCAGAAACAGCAAAACACATGCGACAGAAATCCCAACACCTAAAAACTTTTCTGTTCCCACTTATCATCTACATCATACTTATTAGCTTCGGATCTAAACCTCACGAAATTAAATAGTAACAAAAAGGGTGCAAGGATTATGAGGTATTAATAGGGTGGTAAATAAATCAATCCGTTCCACCGATATCCGTTCATTTAAAATTAGATCTGAACTTGGATTCGTAACTACAAAACGAGCTTCATTGTAACTATAAAAGTCCGCTCGACAAAGTTCGATAGAAGCTCGTGAGCCTAAATCGTATAAAGCTCAGCCCGACTCGTATATATGAATCTATGACACTATCGCCCAATTTCGTTGGCAACGGATAGGCCTCTGCTCGCGTCTATGTCGGAGTTCTTCTAGGAGGATTTGAGTCTCACTTGGGCCGCTGTTGCAGCAATGCCTATAAGATGCCACCATTTTCTTCGTCGAAGTTTCTAGTTCTCTCATGTCATCCAAAACAATCTGTCGGCTCCGGCACTCTATACTGCAAAAGCCTTGGTCTCCCCTGCATTAACGCAATACCAAACAATTTTAGCTCCAACAATATACAATCCTCAGAGTCAGAGCAAGATAATTAGTCTCTAATTAATACCAAGAAATTGACATTAATTATTGATCATGTGTTATTACCTGTACATGTACACATCTTTATCGGGGGCATAATTTCTTGTTGCATAATTGACATGTTTTCAGAAAGCAAGAATATTCAAGGGGTTTGTTCTGAAGATGATGACGATTTGGTTGAGAGGAGGGCTTGCAGCTCCTCAACGCGGATTTCACAAGGATGTTGGATTGATCACCATGTGAAATCTGTACAAGGATTCGCAACCCAACAGCCATTGACTTCTTTTCTGAGCTTGCATGGCCTCCATAGCTATCATCTTCCAATCTGAAGGGGCTCTTGAACCTTGGAAGCATCCTGGTGCAGAGAGAAAGAGAGAGAGATAGAGGGAGAAGAATTTGATGAGAGTTCTGCAGTGAAGAAGTGATGGATATTTGAAGGCGTCTTGTCCACAGTGTACCCACAGAAATGTTAAAGGAGAAAAGCGACAGCTACTTTGCTTTCACGTGCTGTATTTTGTTGTTTTATATTATAATGTTTACTGCGTTTTGCATCCCCCATGTTTTTTCAGAGGACAAATCACAAATGTATAATATTATAAGGAGTTCAATATTATTTCCTCCTTTTGTTTAATTTTTTATTTTAAGATTTACTAATTCGCTTTGTTTTCATAAAAATAGAAAATGGTCTCTTTATTAAAAATTTGACAAAACATCTTATTAGTACTAATTACAATTTGACACGTATTCATATAATAATTAAAAATTAAATTTTTTTAATTTAATTAAATATAATTTTTTTAATATTTTCAAAATTTTCAAAATTTATTATTTTTTAATTAATTAATTATGTAAATACATGTTAAATAGTAATCGGTGCTGTAGCATTTGTCATTTTCATTTTTAGGCAAATTAAAAGGTCTTCCGGTAATAAAAGATAAACCGTAAAAGTCAAAAAAATAAACAAATAAAATATTTAATCCTATTATAATAATATATAATTAGACGTGTAAAAAGCATTTTTGTTTGGACCCACAAAAAGCAAAAGGTGTTGCCAGGTTTAAATATAACGAGAAACGTGAAAAATGCGAAGCACAATTGTTTTGTTGTTCTCTTTATTAATTATTTTCGTTTCCTTCTCCGACCATACAAAGGACGGTGGGTAAAGAGAAAGGAGCAGTCAATAATCTTGACCGTTGGATCATTGAGAGTGTAAATTAACGAAACATTTCGTGTGATCTTGGAGGAAAGGTTTGGACTTTGGAGGAACCTGTCTGTTGAGTACGTAGCGTGGGACTAGCTAGTCCATGGAAATCCTAAAATTTTTTATTTTTATTATTCTTAAATCTAAAGTTTGGTTGGAAATTAATATTGTAGAATAATTATAAGATAAAAATGTAGTATATAGCATTACTTAATTAAATTATCTAAATAAAACATATAAATCCTATTTGCAAATCTAATGGTTAGTAATTATAATACGTGGATTATATTTCAACCTATCCAGCTCCAAAGAAAAGAGAAAAAGGAAAAGCTAAACGAAACAAAAGCGTTGCTTTCAATGTAGTTGTCAAATGAATTGTCAATGCTTTTGGTTTTTGGAGGAGATATTTTGTTTTTTGTTTTCATGTGACATAAGAATAAAAATAATTTTAAATATATTATGTTTTGATTTTTTTTTTAAATTATCCTAGAATAGAGACTTAATCCATATAGATACAATGGATAAGTCCAATAATTTTCATAAAGCTGATAGGGTTGAGATCAAAAGAGCAATCGGAGTCGCACATTAATTTATCTACAAGAAGAAGAGGAACCACGTGTGCTTCTATGACTATTCTTAAATTTATTTTCTAATGCAATTGTAAAATAATTGTGAGATCAAAATGTTGTATATAATATTACTTATTTAAATTATCTAAACAATACATGTTAGTCTGATTAGCAAATCGAATGGTTAGTAATTATAGTATGTAGATTATATTTCAACCTATCAAGCTCCAAAGAAAAATAGAAAAACAAAAAAACAAAAACTTTGCTTTCAATGTAATTATGTAGGTGTTAGAGGAATTAAGGTTCGCTTGTGAATACTTTTTGGAGGGTATACTTTGTTTTCTTTTTTTGTGATGTGAAATAAGAATAATTTTTTTAAAAAAATATATTGTGTTTTGAATTGCTAATTATTATTATTTTTTAAAGGAAAAAATACAAAATTAGTCCATGTGGTTTACCTGATTTATAATTCTTTCTGATCAAAACAAACTTCTGTTGTGGTTTCAAAAAAAAAAAATTTATTTCACGTAAATTCCATCTATTAACTTAACTATGTTAGAAATTCGCTTAGATGAAAAGAAATTACAATAAGAAGTAGATATGAAAAAAAGTAAACTTGGATTTCTACAATCGTATTATTATCACCAATATTCAAATATAACTTTTTTTTTTTAATTTTAAACGTTAACATAGATAAATATTTTAAAATAATTCAAAAAAATTATTAATTAAAAAAAATAAAAAAAAAAACAAATTTTTACAGGTAGATGTTTAATTTTTTAGGCCTATCCCTCTTCTTCTTCTTCTTCTTCTTCTTCTCCGTTTTTTTTTTTTTTTTCTTGTGGTTTTTCTTCTTCTTCTTTTTCTTGTCATGGTTTTTTTTTCTCTGTATCTTCTTCTTCTTCGTTTTTTCTTGTTGTGGTTTTCTTTTCTCCGTCCCTTCCTATCTTCTACTCCATTTTTTTCTTGTTGTGGTTTCTTTTCTCCGTCTCTTCCTATCTTCTACCTTTTCTCTTATGCTCTTCTTCTATGTTGAAATTCCTCTTTTTCTTGGCAACTTTCAATAGGGAAGTATAGAGATAGAGATGGAGAAAAAAAAAAAAAAAACCTCCATACATAACTTCTTTGCCGACACCCTGATCAAGATATAGAAATTTAATTTCTAGACTTGCCTTCCACGTTTCCTAATGGAGACACATAATTGGGTGAAGAACAAGAAGATGTCAGAGAAAAAGAGAGGAAGAAACAAGAAGAAGAAGAAGAAGAAGAGGAGTAGGAGGGGATAGGCCTAAAAAACTAAACGTCTACATATAGAAATTTGTTTTCTTTTGAATTAAGTTTTCAAATCAATAATTTGGTAAAATTATGGTTTTTTAAAATATTTTACCTAATGCGTTTAACATTAAAAAAAAAAAAAAAAAAAAAAGTTGAGGTGGGAGTATTAGTTGGCATAATAATATGACTTGAAAAATCAAAGTGTGTTTTTTAAAAGTCATAAATAAAATTAAATCGATGGATGAAATTTACTAAATTATTTACTTATAAATTCGTTTTGATACCATAAAGAGTAAATTGTAGATCAGGTAAATTACAGGGACTAATTTTACATTTTTCCCTTTTTTAAATTATCCTAATAGGGTTGCAAATAGAGTTAATCCATTATGGATAAGTCCAATAATTTTCATAACAGTGACGGGGCTGAGATGAAAAGAGCAGTCAGAGTCACACATCAATTTATTACAGAGTTTTCTTTAAAACAATGACATATATTTCTTTAATAGGCTATATCGAAGGAAATTTCTTTTTCTTGTCTCCAAGACAAGAAAGATCCACGTGTGCTTATGTGATTATTCCTGAATTCATTTTCCGACAACCACGAACATAATTAGCCTCACCATACGAAAATGGAAATGATATAGGCTTTCACGAGTTCACTGATACGGTTAATATTGTTACAGCAAAGTAATGATTTTTGAAAAATATTTTTGGTATTTTTCAAACCCCCTGAAACACAATTTGGCTTAAGATGAATCTGTCGCGGCGTTGTGGTGGTGGATCATGAGGGTTGATGTGTAGTTTTAACTAGCATTTTAAAATGATGTTAAAAATCTTAGTTATTATTTTTAAATATCAAATATTAATAATAACACTTGTTGCGATTTTATTGGGTATGATGTGACAAAGTTATTTAACGAAAATTGATTTTAAGGAGTAAACAATTATTTTGGCCTACCCTGAGGACCTATAAATTATTTTTTATATCACATAGAGTGATTTATAATTTATGCTAATTACGTGGCTGAGAGAAATCACAATGGAGAGAGAGATCGAAATGCAAAGGAGAGAGAACTACTGAAAGAGAAGCAAACCCAATGAGTGACGCACGGCTTGGAAGATTGAGAAGTTTTGGTCATTGGGAGCAAAAGAGCTAACAATCCAAGCTTCTCCTTACAGTTTTGGTCTTAACCCTTAATGCATTATTGCAAAAATCATATTAACTTGTAGGGTTGAGTTTTAGTTTGAATGTCCCTTTGTGGGTGTTCAATGGGTATTGACATGTTTTGTTATTAAGTGATTTAATTTAGGCCAAAGTACTCGGATCAAGCTCGACACAAACTTAAATGAGCCGAACTTAGACAAGGAAAACTCGCTCAATCTCGATTCGTTTTACACCCCTAAATGGAAGGATTGCAAGCAATGAGTAGTTGTTTAAAGTGATAAAATATAATTTTACCTGATTGGTAGCATGGAAAAGAGGCCTTTTAATGATAATTAGAGGTCTAGTCCATAAATGTTCGTAACATTTTATTCTTGAGAGTAGTCTATTTTCATGGAACTACTAATCTTATATACACAGGGTTAGATAAGTCATTCAAAAATGAGTGGCTTAGCTAATCATTTCCTGTGGAATTAAAAATATCGTGTAAAATTGCCCAAAAAAACCCTACGCTTTTCACATATCTCACGATCTCCATCTCTCAAAGCAAGGCATCTCTCTCCCATCTCTTTTCTTTGATCTCTATTTTCTTGGTTATTTCATTCATTTGTGTTTCTTGGATTTTTTTTTTCTTCTTCTCTCAGTTTTTTTTGTTCTTCGTTCTCTCTCAGTTATTCTTCATTCTTTCTCAATTTTTTTTCTCGTTCTCTTCTCTCTGATTTTTTTTTTGCAAATCGCACACAGTTTTTTTTCTCTCTCAAATTTTTTTTTCCTCATTCAGACGGAAATCACCGATATAATTGGGTTAGAATGAATCAGTTTTTCTTTTCTTTTCTCAGTATTTTTTTCCTATTCTTAATGTAGTTTATTTTTTCCCTTTATATTGAGTGAATACTTTCGAGTTCAATGGCTTGCAAGCATTTTGATAATTTCCATATGCTTTTGTATCTGTTCGGTTTTTGTGTGTGTGTGTGTGTCTTATTTTACTGGATAGGAAAAGAACTTTTTGATTCTTTGAAGATGGTGATGCAAAAAATTAAAAAATCCCACATACATGACATAATTTTAAAAAATAATAATAATTTTATAGTATAGTTGCTTATGTTTCGAAAAAAAAAAGGTCCTTAATAATATAAATTGTATTCGCATTATAAGGGTATTTTAAGAAATAAGATCACAATACGATTCCATTCACCAACATATTGCATTGTACCAAACGAAGTAATAGAAGTAGCTAATCTATTCTCAGTGGTAGCTAATCCTTTTCCAATGGACTAGACAATCCGCAAACCAAACGAGGCTTAAGTGTCTGTTTGAAATTGCGTTTGAGAAGCCTAAAAATGCTTTTAATATTCAAAAAGTCTGTTTGAAGAAAAAAGAGAAGTAATTGTTTAGTAAAAAAATTAAAAATGCTTTTAAATGTTAAAAAGCTTTAAAAATGACCAAAACATACTTTTGACAAAAGCTTAAAAGTAAAGCTTTAGCTCAAAAATTCTTTTTGACTTAAAACTTTTTTTCTTAAATGCAATCCTAAACAGGCTATAAGTAATCAATCTTCTAATGTGTATTCATTCAAATTATAGTTTTTTTTATTTTATTTTAATTTTTTTAAGAAGAGAACTCATTATTATTTGTATAAATCAATCACCAGATAGAGCACTGAGAGCAGATTTTTATACCAAAACAACCTCACAAATACAATCAAGAATTTCTCCCATCAATATCTTATCTATGCCCCGTTTGCAGCCCTAAGCTAAATTTTTTTCTTTTCTTTTCTTGATAGAGGGCGAGAATTGAAGGGAGGTAATTCTATAAGTCCATACTGTGTTTTTAAAATCATCATATCTTTATTTATCCATTATTGGAATAGCTCTTTGGTTGGATGTTCAGTCTAATCATCGAGCTAGACCGGCAGGACGAAAAGATCGAGTTGCCTCGCCTGAAAGTACAATTTGATTAAAAATCTAATATATAATGCCCTGATGAAACTGATCTCCCCCGCTCACTTCTATTTTCTCTCTTTATGGCCTATCAAATTAAGCACGATATATATGCTACGAAAAATTCCCATTCTCCAACATTTTGCTAAACATAAATTCCCTTTTCCCCCATAGTGCCTATCAATGCAGCTTGACCAAATTATCCCACTTTTGCTGCTTCGAAGTTTCTCAGAAGATGGATCAACATTGATGAGCTAAAGCAAAAAGGATCATGCATGAAACTGTAATTAATTAATGGAACTTTATTCATGATCATAAATGGCATAAACTGTAATTAATTAATGGAACTTTATTCATGATCATAAATGGCATTCTCTCTAATGTACACCTGTAAAGAATTTTGTAAATTAAGATGCTTTGCTTCAACTTCAAGAGATGGATTAGTATATAACAAAAGTTAATAATAGGTGTTTATGCTTTGAATTAAGATAAAATAATAATAGATGTTGATACTCATTTCCTTAGTCAATTATTTACGCTGGCTTTTCCATTTAAGAATCAGTGGCTTTTGTAATTTGCACAAGGAATACCAAATCTATATATATATATATATATATGTATATTATTCTTCCCGGCCCTTTCAAGAATGTGTGATCCTTTCTTGCCAAACCTATATGCATTGTTCATAGATATTGCTTTTAGAAAACTAAAACTGATTATCAGCATCCACTGTATGTCATAAAAAAGATTTAATAGATATGATTAGCTTTTTATTTATCGAAAATGATTAAATATTAAATATTAAAAAAATGATTCGTAATTTTACTTCATAAAAAGTCATGATAAAACATTTAAAAACATTATAAATTAAATTTATTAAACTTTTGAAAAAAAAGTAAAATTAAAATTATACGGCGACGCCGGATCTGCTTTTATAGCTTTGCTGATGCAATGCAGTGATGCATATGCATGTGATGTAAACAAGCGTACAGGATTAGAAAAGCCAAAGTCAATCAACATGAACATTGCCATACCCATATGGAATAAATTCTGTCAACCTTTATTTAAAAGTCTATATAAATTTACTGAAAACAAAAACCCAACAAGTTGCCTTTAATTGGTATGAATTTTGCTATTCAATGGCATCTTGGATTACATTTTAAAAAGGATCAGCTTCTACTATCGGGTCCTGAAGTGAATTCGCCATTTAATAGCATCCAATCACCATGTAACATATCATTAATTTAAGAAAAATTCAAAAAATAAAAGTGAGAATAACCACATCAAATCAAAGAAAAAAAAAAAAAAACCATAGCTAGTGAGACCCACACTGTGAGTCTGGTTGGTCGTGAACGCATAAAATCCCTCCAGCTGTGACTTGCCTTAAAACCCGATTATAATGCCCTAAAATTCGTTTCTAATGTCTCAAAACTTATTTCTAATGCCTAAAAATTCATTTTTGGATTCAAAACTAAATCCTAGATTTGGAAGGTTAACTTTTTAAGGATTTTATCACCCTAAAATTTAGTATATTTTGGTCCAAGTTATTTTTGTGTACTTTTTATGTTTTTTTTCTTTTCTTATGTGTTCGTTATTGATTGGGGGATGTAAAATTGGTGTTTTAAGGCTCATTCTGATATAAGTTAAACTCTTTCAAAAATTGTCATTTGGAAACGTAGAAAATCTATATTTTCAAATCCCAGGTAATGTGTAAAAAAAATACAATTTAAAAAGTTAAACTGCAATTTTAAATGCCAAACGTTTATCTATGTTTTTAAATCGTAAACTCAAATGAACCCTTACTCTATCCGTGTGAAGAAAATGCTTTATACGGTCTAGAGGTCATTCGACAGGGTTAGATACACAAAATGATTCCGCTTCGAAGAATTTTCCTCTAAAAGTAAAAGAAAAAGAAGCATATATCCAAATTGTAGATGAAAATAGAAGGAAGGCACGCGATTGAAGTAGTAGTGCAGGAAATTTCCCGCACGTTATGAAATTATAGTTCCAGAACAATCACAGAATCACTTATCCTTGTTAAACAAGGAGTCTCAAAGATTCTACTACTTTTACGTTACAGCTAAGACCTCCACTCTATCTGCCTATATAAAACCCCGCCTCCCTACAGAATTCTTCAACAACTCAAAAAAACCCTAACTTTTTTTGTATCTCTATTTTCCCCCCACCTTCATCTTTTTTTTTTTTACCTGTTTTGACCCCATGCCTAAGTTTTCCGTCAACTCCGCTCTCCTTCTCAGGTTCGTGCTTCTCATCATCATCTTCTTCTTCGATATTCTTCACGTTGTCTAGGTATATATAAGGGTTTATGACCTTTTGTTTTGGTAGGCGATCATACTCGGCGGCAGTGGAGAATGCAAGAGTGCAGCCGGTGGTAACAGCACTGAGGAAGGCAGCTGATCAGTCTAGCAGTGCGGCGGTGGCGGCTACTGACCGGAAGGAGATATTTTGGATGAGAGATCCAAAGAGTGGCAACTGGATCCCGGAGAGTCACTTTGATGAGATCGATGTTGTAGAGCTGAGGGAGAAGCTTCTTTCACGGAAGTTCAAACAGTGAAACAATTCGACGACTTCACTTGACTCTATATAACATGTCGAATAAATAAATGTTTGAATGAAATCTAATAAATTTGTCCGCAAAACATGTTTCACGTTTTTGTTCTCTCTTTTGTTTCTTTGATACTCCACTTATAATAAATTTAGCTTTGTAGTTCTTGGCGTCCATTTGATCAATTTTTTCTTAAAATATTACTTGAAAGTAGCCTAAATTAAGCCATTTTCTGGTCATGCCATCCCCCGTGCCCAATGAACTTCCATCAAATCCCCACCGGGGGACATAAGAAATCAATTTTAGAGATTTTCAGACGAAACCCTAGAAGGCAAGAATGGGAAATAAAGGTTAAGAGTGCAATTACAAAGCCAAATGGTGGTGTTTGATAACGTTTGTTAGAATGTTTTTGGTGTAACTTAAAGGGGTTAAGAGTGCAATTGCAAAGTCAAATGGTGGTGTTTGATAATGTTTTTTAGAATGTTTTTAGTGTAACGTAAAGATGAAGGTAGTTTTTAAGTTTTTTGTGAAGAAAAAACACGAGTTTTTCTGTTTCTAATTCACTAGGACATTGCTTAGAATGGCTGCAATCCCTTATTATTTGAACCTACATAATGGTAATCTTGCCATACTACCTAAGGATTAATGGTGACTATATAGGAAGCAAGATTTATAATTAGATGCTGAACAAGGTCCTAAATTTGGCCACTCAAGAAACCGTATAAATCTTAACAAAAAAAAAATTTGTAAAAAGAAGGGACTGCTGAATAGCTTATTCGAGATTTGCACAAAATTCCGAATAAACTTTACGCACATTGATCCAAGTAGCGGAATGCCCCCACAACCCCCACCAATTGATCCTCAATTTATGATTTTTTTTATTCTAAGTGATCCCGATGTTATTCTCCGACCAGACTCTCAACCCAACACATGAAGGTGCCGTTCACCATGATTTGACATTTTGACAACATGTCCGAGCATCAAATATAATGACAATTATTTTAAGCATCATTGAAATATCAAAGTAATGCATTTTTGTATGTTATTTTCTGGTTTCTTGAGCGCGGGCGGGCGGGCTGGCATTCATGTACCTCTTACCATCAAGAGCACCAAATGACCATAACGGCGCAACACAAAGATCAGGATGCATGTCTGTATGTGCACACGCATATGCATGCATGGCCATTCCAAATTTCATAGAAACATCCACCAACAACGTTAAACCAAGTTTCAATTCATGAATTGAGTACTGAATTTCTCTATCAAACAGCATTCATACATCATGACAAAATTGTATCCCTAACTGACTATAAGTATAGCTGGATGAGCTCATCACTGACTACAGATGGAGTGAGGACACCCAGATCCGTAAAGAGTAGAGTAAGATACTGAGGAGGCGTATAATCCCGGGCAGACCTTTCAACCTCAACCTTGGATGGAATGGGTACCCCAAAATCGATCGGTCGTAAAGCAGGGGCCATGTCTTTCTGGTCCAACGGGTAAAGGCGAGCAAACTGCAAATAAACATATCAGACTATATCAATGTCTGGTGGAAGGAAAATAAGAAAGAATCGCTTTAACTCTGGACTCCTCTGTGAAGTATACATTATATTATTTAGAAGGAATGGGATAAATGCAACAACTCAAATTACTCTAATTAATTGCGCAGTTTTAACACAATGATTTCTTTGGTTAGATATCGTAAAGAACAAAGTTTGGTATACCTTGTAGCTTTCAGCAGCCACATAAACAGGTTTGTTCATGCTGTGTGCTACCAATGCAATTTGGTATGTTCCCATCATGTTAATGATACCTCCACTTTCAACTACTCCATCTGCCCCAACAAATACCATATCAACCTCATCCATAGAATATGCCGCTGCAGAGTCAATTAGGAGCTTCACAGGAACATCAAGCTTGGCCAGCTCATTAGATAATCGTAAACCTGTTCTATCTGGCCTTCCCTCTGCATTTTACAGCATAAAATTTAAACTGGTGTTAGAAAATTTCATAGAATGGAAATTTAAGAGATACATAAACTACCCACTTGTTCATTCGGGTGCTTTTTTTATTTTTATTTTTATTATACCTTTAGATTTTATTCCGTTCCATCATCAAAAGAATCATATCATCAAGAAACAATATGTGGATGTAAGGGCTAAAACCAACCATAAGCTAAGTGTGTTTCTGGACCACGGGACCATAGTTGATGGACAGTCATGGGTCCACTTTCAATGACTAAAGCTTTTGATCAAATTAACATCAAGAAGATATGTTATTCATCGCAACCTCACTTATTTGCAGTCCAGGGAATCTCAAAGGTGTAGTAAGAGGTAAACGGTGAGAACCCTTAAAGAAGATGCCAAAGGGCTACTGCTGATATTAAAGTGATGCTAATTGTGATTTAATAGCATTAAAGTACACTCCAACGCAAATATAGGGTGTTAAAAAAGAAAACCTGTGCAGAAAACCCGGAAGAGTTTCTTATTCTGAGCTGCTGTCTTCAGCACTTCCAACACAACTCTGGAAAAGCCATGCACCAAAATGGTACAACCATCAAATATAAAATCCTGACTAAGCATTGCAATGATCCTGCGTGCCTGCAACATGAAACAATTACTTGTGCTAATGGGGCATACATGACATCATGGCAAAACATTTGCCTCAAAGAGTTAGCTTAGATACCTTATAAGATATCTCCCCAAATTTCTCTGCTCGTTCAATCAAGCGAGACTTGGCTGAATTGAAGTCCTCATATTCTAATGCTGATGTTCTGGTTACATATCGCATAAACAGATCACAGCCTGCTGTCAAGGAGATGGAGGTCGTGTCCCATGACTGGAAAGCACAGACAGGGCTCAATAAATCAATAGGAAATGAATGAGTGCTAGAACATAAGCTTTCATGCCCTGATTTAAACCTCTTTCCCAAGTGATTACCTTGTGCCAGCTTTGTTTTCTACTGAATTGCAGTTATAAAGATAATTGGCAATATAATCTAAACACACTTGTACAAGATTAGTGGATCACCACCGTATAATAATACAACTATTCTCTCCCATCCTACCCTCCACTATGTTACATAGACATAAAACAATTTTCCGTGAGTGACCCATTATTTTTTGCAATGTTCTTTGCATAACCCCTACTGTTTAAAAGACATCTACTCCAGATAACATCTTCCAATGGTTTTTGCAATACTTTTCCCAGTTAAGAAACTTCACACAACTACTCCTACAGAAAATCATAAAGCCACAAACAAAATGATCGCTCCAAATATATCAACAATTTTGTTTTTTCTTTCCTTTTTGTTCACGAATTCTATGGTGCCACTACAGAGAACAGCTCATCCAGAATAACCAAACTATAACGCACACAGCACTTCATACTCCGCTCACTAGTGACCCTAAGACATATAGCAATTTCACTTCGATGCACTAAAAGACTTTTCAGATAATGAAATCTCAACGCGATGCACCTTAACGACCACCAAAAGAAAAATTCACAATAAACAGAGACATACAAATTTCTCCACCGAAAGACGAAAAAGAATTAGACTTACTTTGAGAGAGTCGGAGGCCTTCTTGAGCTCAATTTCGAGCTCCATCATGGTGGTGGCCTCGCTGGCCCTAATGACAGCGGCTAAGGCTCGAATGGCCGCCACGGCCTCGGCGAGATCGGGCTGCTTCCGCCAGTTGTTGAACTCGTGGATGACGCTGAAGGACTTTCCGGAGTCGGAGGTCTCGACTTCATTCTCCGGCGAGGGCACGTCGTCGGGGTGTCGGCCGACGGCGGCCTGGGCCTGGGCGAGCCAGTCCTTGGTGACGACGCCGGTGTGGGCGGCCCTCGTCTGGTAGTAAGCCGAGATCATAGGGTTAGGATTAGGGTTAGGGTTAGGGTTTTTGTCGAATGGCTCGGCGGCCGCCATGTACGAAGACTGTGTCCGGGGCGGAGACAGAAAGAGGGTTTCGGGTTTGGTTGATGATGCGGCGTCGCCTTGGTTTCGTTGGTCGAGAATGAAAGAGGCTGATCTCCACCACATTAATACGTGGGCGTCACTTTCTCGGGCTTTATTAGAGGGACTAACGAAAGAAAACCGAATTCGCCGGCTGTGTGCTGGGAGATTCCGGTAAGTTTATTTATTTGATTCGAGATTATACATGTAAAAGCGTTTGTTATGTCCATCCGTTTACCATAATGCAAAACGACGGCGCGTGCAGTCTTCTGCGATGAAGTTGGGACTTGGTGCTTTTTAAAGCTTTCTTTTAGTTACTTAAAACAGGTGTGAAATTGATATGATAAATGAGTCTTAAGATGGAATTATTTTTTTGTTGCACATACATCATAGAGGGCTCGAACTCACTTGTTTTATATAGGAAAAAAAAAATGTAAAATTATATGTTACGTGATAAAGTGATAAAGTTGACTAATGCTATAAATTTATCTTGTGTCTTTCTTGAATTTCTTCAAAAATAATATGATTATTAAAATTATTATTAGATTTCGATCAAATGATAATTTTAATAGCCAAAAACAAAAGAAAACCAAACAATCGACACAAGATATAATGGGCTGAAGTGGTTTAATGTTAGTGGACATTTGGCAACAAGTACTTTGGTATCTTGAATGTCTGCTTCTATCCTCAACGCATGTGTAGTAGCAATAGGGGTGTTCAAGCGAGTCACCAACCGATAATCGATTATAATTGTAAATTGATAACCGTTAACCAACTAGAGCGATTGCGGTTAGCTTTTTTAGGAGTAGGAAAAGAAGGTTACAACCGATAACCGCTTTTATTTAAATATAATAATATAAATATATATTAAATATTTATATTAATAAACTATTAAAAAAAAAATCCAAAATGACGCCATTTTAGTGTTAAATATATAGATTTGAGATTTGTCTTCTTAATTTTTTTTCATTTGAATTTGAATTAATGGATTTGGGCTATGTTTTTTAGCCATGTTTTTGGGCTAAAATTATTTGGCCATGTTTTTTTCATCTTTTTTATAACATTTAGGCCTTAACCCCTTAAAATAAGATCAAAAAATAGCAAATTAAATGCCTAAAACACTTAAAAAGCCTAAAAGCCCATTTGTTTGTTTTTTTTTTTAAAAAAACGGTTATAACTGCGCAGTTATTAGATTAAATAACCATTAATTATCGGTTATAAAATAACCGATAACTACCTAAACGGTTGTGGTTGCGGTTATTAAAAACTAATAACTGCCTAAGTCGATTGTGGTTTCGGTTATAGCCAATAACCGATGGTTATAACCATTTGAACACTCCTAAGTAGCAATAGTATTTAAATGTTTGTTTTTGTATTTATTCTTGTTATGTTTTAGTTAGACTTTATTTAATGATGGTTTTTGTAATTCTTGTCGATTAAAACTTTGGTGAATAACTTTTAAGCTTTTAGGGGTTGTTGAAGAAGCTCATTATTTTCTTGCTAGAAACTCCGTCAGAACTAGACATGTAAACATGGAGTTACTGTTTTCTCATCAGGAGTTTCATCAGAATGGGACCTATAACAAGATTGAGGCTGAAGCTTGGGTTCCTTGTTAAGAGTTGCATCAATATGGGGTTGTAAAGAGAGTAAAGCTGAAGCTACTATTTTATTGTCAGGACATGACATGTAACGGGACCAATGTTAGACCTATTGTTTTCTCGTTAGAAGGTGCGTTAAGACGGAACATGTGATGAAGATGAGACATTTGTTCTTCCCGTCATATTGAGAAAGTATCTCGTTAGGACGTGAAGACATAAATGTTATCATATTTAAGGATTTTCCTATCACTGTTCATTGCAAACTTTTGAGAAAAAAATCATCTGTGCATTATTAATGAAGGCTCAATATTTCTCTACGAACACTGTGCATTGGGAGTTGGTTGTTTAAGAGAAGACATGATAAAGCTTCGGGGGCTGTCATTTGCTCTTGATTTTGGCGTGTTGCCTATTCGTTTGCTTACACAAAGATTGTTATTATGGGTAAATGAAGAATAAAGTCTACCGAAGGGTTGATGAAGAGTATCATCTAAAGGTCTTTCAAGGGGTGAGTATCGTTTAGTCTATAACTCTGAATCTTTCATATAGTAACTATAACATAACTAAGAACTTCTCATATTTAAAAGACACCCTGTAAGATTTCCTAGTGAGGTGAAGTGCTCTACACCTTTCAATAGGCCAATTTTGAGTCCCACCTCCTGTTCATGCATACAATGGGCATATGAACAACGAGTGTAAAATCCATCTATGACGGTGGAGTGCTTCCATCAAATCATTTGGTACCAGGATATATCGGTCAAACAGCATTTGAGAATTCAAATAACCACAAATTTTCCTACATCTCTTTGAAAAGTACATGCACGTCTCACAAGTTTCCACATGCAGTCATGTTAGCATAGATTTAAAAGCTTATTTATTGATTTTCTTCTTAGCCCCAACCAATCCTCCCTACTAAGAATTTGCAATCTTGCCTTGGTTCATGGTGATTCCCACCTTCTACCCCTCAGCTAGCGATCGATATCCTTCATCACAATGCTTCCAGCTCCTCCGACATGTTCTTTACTTTCTGCTCCCGATATATTGTCTACGTACGCACAATCCTCCTCAACCCAAAGAAGCGGATAGAAAACCCTAAGGAGAGGACTAGTATGGGGAGGCAGCTTAATTGTCTATATATATATATATGCACGACTAATATGATATCATCATATAAACATATGCAATCGTTAATCACTGATTATATTGCATTATTATCTATATAGCAATATCATCTTCTTTCATGCCTCAGGCTCAGGATATAATTGTGTCACATTATTATCATCATCATATTCATTAATTATATTATATGTGCTAGCTAAATCAAATTTGTAAATAATATCCCGCCACACATAAAAATTAATGCTTTCTTTAGGTTCTCTCTAAATTTTTTTGTTTTAGCAGCCCCCTTCCAGATTACTATCACTCCTGAGGAGGAGGGATGGCCGAACCCTTTCGCACCAAGCTCTAGTTATTTACTTGATGCCCTAGTCCTGATACCCCTCCCTTTCCTTTTCCTCAGCCTCCTCCTTGTACGGCGATCTTTTCTGTTTGTTTTTGGGGCTCTTTGTGCCCCTGTCTAGGTCTTCGGCTTTTGGCATTTCACAACCCTCTGCCTAAGGCAGGTCCTCTACGCGCCCCCACCGCGTCATTCTCCCATCGTCACATTCCTTAGCGGTGTTCTAGCTAGATTGCATCTAAGCCTTCTCCAGTTGATCATTCTACTTTTTGTTTTATATTTTCTTTAGTTTCCTTGTATTTTGTTCCCTTTGTTTTATTTTTTGTTTTGATTTTCCTTTGTATTTTGTTTTTGCTGGGTTTTCTTGTATTTGCTTCAGTATTTCCTTATATTGCTCCTCTCTGTTTGTTTTGTGTGTTTTTTGGTTTTTACAATTCTGCCGATCTTCTCCGCATCTGTTTCACCACACTCTGTCCATTGTCGGGCATTTTTTTGCGCCCCACTGTGTCGAGCATCCAATGCATTATTTAGTGTACGGGGTCTGCTTGCACGCGATCGGTTTTATTTCCCTGTATTTTTATTGTTTTTTGCTTGTAATAAGTCCTGTCTCGATCGGCTTGCTTTTGGATGTGATGCTTGATCTAGATCTTTGGGCTGTGGATGTGAACATTATCTTGGCTTTCGGGTCGAGGAGGACAAGTGTTGACCTGAGGTTCTCAGCCCTCAGTGTCAAAGAATAAGTATTGGTCCTGGGGTTTTCAACCATTTTCAGCCCTTAATGTCAATAAATAATTGCTATCTATACATTAGTTAGTTCTGTTTGGTACAGATTTGTATTTCATTTGTTGATTAGCCATAAGTTAGCAGATCTGTTTTGAAAGTCTGAATTATAATATGTATGACGTTGGTATCTTTTTAGTTTACTTATGGATACTTCGGGGCTTGCCCTGTATTGCTCTTGATCTTTTATGAATGAGATTATGATGATTTTCTTTTCAAACAAATATATATATCCCGCCACGTTTCATAATAATTCATGTTCTCAGCTTCCTTTTGGTAAGAATATTATCAATATACTATAATTAAAAACTATTAAATCCACGATTAACTAGTGATCACCTCACCTTATTTAAGATTAAATTAAGGGTTAAATACTTAATTAGTCCTTAGGGTTTGAAAACTTTATTTTTTCCTCCCTAGAGTTTGGAAAGTTACTAAATTGGTCCTTATGGTTTTAAAGGACTAAAATTAGTCCATCAAATCATTGACCGTTAGTTGACTTAACGGATTGACATACCCGATTAGAAGTTGACACTGGCCAATTAATTATTATTTTTTTTATTTTTAAGAAATTTTTTAAAAAATATCTTTTTCAAAAAAAAAGAAAAAAGAAAGAAAATCTATTATATATATTTTAATTATTTTTTTTTCTTTTTGAAAAATATATATATTTTTAATTTTTTTCAAAAAACTAAGTCAACTAACTTCACTAATTAACTCGACTACTTTTCAAAACCACAACGACTAATTAATTTAATTATTTTCCAAACCCTGGAGGAAAAAATAAAGTTTAAACCCTGAGTGACTAATTAAGATTTAACCCTTAAATTAATTGGCATAATAAAAAAGTATAATTAAAGAAAAAGAAAAAGAAATGAATAAATATTAAAAAATTATGATGGAAACTCGAGTTTGCGTATCCTAGAAACCAGCAATATCTGTTGGGTTCAGTATCATTGTCATTGCACCACCAACGCCGCTACGCGGTTTTGGTTTTAGGAAGGAACGTCTTCAACTTCATCACCGGAGTGCACAGCTGTGAAGTCAAACCCGACCCTCATGCCAGAAGGTCAAATTTACCCCCTACTAAATCTCTGTCCCCAGGATAATTATCAGCCATTTTTTTTTTAAAAAAAAAATTATAAACGTGGAGGGTATTTTAGGACTTCGGTTTACACTGCAGTTGTTCGTACCTAAACGACGTCGTCTCAAGGAAAATAAAGTGTTTTTTTTTGGGGGGGGATTAGTTTTTTCTTTTGTTTATTACAAGCGTCCGATACGCATCATGCAACCACGTTATAGGTGTCTCTATCTCGGCCGCAGGAATAAATAAATAAAATAAAAAAAACGATTAAAATCCAATGTCTCAAACAAATTCATTCATAATCGAGAGGGAAAAAAGAAAAAGAAAAAGAAAAAGAAATGAAAGCTCCATTTTACATGTTATTATATAAACATTATCTGATCAAGTGATTATTTGTGTTATTCAATGCATAAGCTGGTAATTGCAGAGAGTCAAGACAAGAAAAGAAACGTCTCTCATTTTCCATCAATCCCAATTTACTGGGGAATTCGTTTTTTCTCTGTAGATGTTGGAAGAGTGAATGATCAGAAAGATCGAAAATTGAAGCATTGAATGGAGTTTTGAATTTGCAGGGGAAAATCGCTTTCTGGGTGGTGGGTTTTGTTTTTTTTTTCTTCTTTTTTCCTCAGTTTCTCCAACTACCCTTCTTTCTCTGAGAGCTTTCGGCGAGTCACGTTTTTCTGTACACGTGGCGCAAATTCTGGTGGTGCCCCCTTTCATCTTTCACTCGGGGATGATCTGATTGCCGTGTAATTTGAATGGTTTCATAGGTAAGTTACTAATTTTGATCAGAATTATACATAATCTTATTCTTTTAGTGGGAGACTGATTGAATTTTATCATTAGGAGGACAAGAAAACTTTTTTGTTTGGGTTATTCGGTTGTATTGGATATTGGGCTGGCCTTGGATTTGAGAACTAATGGGTAACGCGTGGGATTGATGGAAGTCATATGGTTTGAGTGGGGTCAATCCGGAGAAGCGTGTTTGAATCTCTTATGCATCGTGGTCGAGAAGGTTTTGTGCGGTTTTCTTTAATGGAGTTTCTATCTCGTTGTTTTAATTTGAATTCAGGACCTGGGTTAGTTGTTTTTATTTTTCTGGACAAACTTAGCTGGCTAGTCGTTGGTTTATGAATTTAGGTGGAACCAGTCTCAGGATTGATGGGATTTTTTATTCTGATCAGAAGCTGAATTGTGTGAGAAGTAGGGTTAGGCTGGTTAGATAATTACAAGGTGGCAGTGGTTAGATTAAGGGGGAGGTTTTTTTTTTTTTTTTTCGTATAGAGAATATGAGTTTGAGAACCAAGAGCTGCCTTAATGCCTTCAGAGATTGCTTATAGATGTTCACGATTGAATTTTAGTCTTGAAAGGCTTTTCGTACTGGGGCAGAGAGAAGAACTATACGAACTTTTGTGCAGAATAGTTTGGGTTAGGTTTTTGGTTCTTCATTTTGGGTTAACTTGTTAGAATTACTGTCATTCTAGGATATGTTTTGTTAACTGTTGCAAATGAGCATGTCATAATGAACAAGGCAGTAGGATTGTTTGTCGATGGATGCTCCAGACAAGACATTTTCTGAGCTAGTAGGCATCGTGAAATCGTGGATCCCTCGGCGATCTGAGCCAGCAAATGTGTCGAGGGATTTTTGGATGCCTGATCAGAGTTGTAGGGTATGCTACGAATGTGATTCTCAGTTCACGATATTTAACCGTAGACACCATTGTCGACTTTGTGGCCGAGTTTTCTGTGCTCGGTGTACGGAAAATTCAATTCCAGCCCCATCTGGTGACTTAAGGACTGCCGGGGAAGAGTGGGAGAAGATTCGGGTATGTAACTATTGTTTCAAGCAATGGCAACAAGGCATGGATACTCCTGGTAATGGGATCCAGGCTGCCAACCAGGATCTTAGTACTTCGCCATCAGCAACAAGTTTGGCCAGCACTAAATCTAGTGGCACTGCAAACAGTAATAGCATTACACTTGGCTCAATGCAATACTCAGTTGATCCTTATCAGCAAGTTCTATGCAGTTCAGGCCTCAGCCCACGTCAATCGTCTTTGATGGAAGCAAGCACAGATAGGCAGGGTGAATTAACTTCAGGAAGGAGCGAAGAACTTGTTTCAGATGTAGGGAATCCAAATCAATATGGATTCTCAATGACCAGGTTCGATTGTCTCTCCTGTTATTACTTTTTCTTGTTCACACTAGGACAATGTACATGTGTAAAGCCGTTTTAACACATTCACATTTCATATCTTCCTTTTTTCTTTCTTTTCAATTTGTTTTTTGTTTTTGTTTTTTTTAATTTTTAATTTTTAATTTTTTATCAATATATGCATAAGATACGTATAATAAGAGAATAATTAATACAGTGTTATTAATGTATTTTAGCTAGGGAAACTAATAGCCTGTATTCTGTTCCACCGGGATGCGAGTCTTAACATATAACAGCACTTGTATTTCTTAGGGAGAACAGTTGATTAGTTTGTTATAATTTTAATGTCATCTTGTAAAGCTGGTTCGCTATTAAACTTGAAATGTATTCCGTTAGTGCTACATGGAAAAAGAAAAGTAGGTTTTTCTGTATTATAACCAGTTACAGATTGCGTGCTATTTCTGTGGCAGTAGGAGTGATGATGACGATGATGAGTATGGTGTATATCGGTCAGATTCTGAAACAAGGCACTTTCCTCAAGTCAATGATTATTACGGTCAAGTTGACTTTGATGAGCTAAGCAATGATGATGGATCGCATAAGATCCATCCTGATAGAGAAAACAATGGAGCAAAGAGTTTAAGCAGCTCTCCTTTACATCACAGCTTCGATTCACAGGGTTTGGAAGGAATCCCACAGCTAGGGAAAAAAGATGAACATGATATTGGTGATGAGTGTGAACCACATTCCTCTATATATGCCGCACAGGATGTTGACACAGAACCTGTGGATTTTGAGAACAATGGACTTCTCTGGCTGCCACCTGAGCCAGAAGATGAAGAAGATGAGAAGGAAGCAGGTCTGTTTGATGACGATGACGATGATGGTGATGCTGCTGGAGAGTGGAGCTATTTACGAAACTCAAGCAGTTTTGGGAGTGGGGAGTCTCGCACTAGGGATAGGTCAAGTGAGGAGCACAAGAAGGCTATGAAGAATGTGGTTGATGGGCATTTTAGGGCTCTGGTAGCTCAGCTGCTGCAGGTTGAGAACCTTTCCATAGGTGATGAAGATGACAAAGAGAGTTGGTTGGAGATTATAACATATCTATCCTGGGAGGCTGCTACGCTTTTAAAGCCAGATATGAGCAAAGGTGGAGGGATGGACCCAGGTGGATACGTAAAAGTAAAATGCATAGCCTCTGGACGTCGTAGTGAGAGGTAGAATATTCAGTAATTTCTATGACTATATGCATTATAGATTGTGTTTCTTTTTTCACATCTTGCACATAAACTCTCAAATTTAGATTTCTCCATTAGTCAATCATTGGTCAGATGGTCTGTTCTCATGGTGCTGAACAATTCTTTATTACACACACACACACACACACACATACATATTTATTTATTTATAAGTATTTTTTCTTTTCTTCCCAAGGGGGAGGAAGAATAAGAGATTCAAACTAATGACCTCCATTTCATGAGGCATGGTGCTGAATAATCTTGTTCGAGTCGTGGACCTACCTGCCTAACATTCACTTTAGGGTATAGGTGCATGGATTTGGAATGAATGTGGGTGGTTAAACTGGGGCTGCTGGAGACTAAGTTTCTGATCTAATCATATATGGTAAACCAACCAACTAATAACTTATGAGAGAAGCAAGAGTAACAAAGCATACTAGCAACAATATAAAGTACACAATATATAAATCACAAGAGAAGCAATTGAATGGTGTTTCCATTAAACCTACATATATGAATAACAAGAAAAGAGATATCTCACTAATCATTGAGGAAACATAATGAAAATAAAATTCATTGTAGCACCCAATCAAATCTAAAGCATATTTTATATTAGCGCTGCTAATCATGTCCTGGATTTTAATGCGTACCAGGTCATATATCCATTCCCTAAATTATTTTACGTTTAGCTTTAGTAATGAACTAGAGACTTTCATATATCATTCTTTTCACGGTCTCTTAAGTTTCTTCTTTCTAATTGAGTTGCTTTTGTCTTAGTGTGGTGGTCAAAGGAGTTGTTTGTAAGAAAAACGTGGCTCACCGGCGAATGACTTCAAAAATAGAGAGACCTCGCATATTGATCCTAGGGGGGGCTCTTGAGTACCAGCGGGTTTCTAACCTCCTGTCAAGTTTTGATACTCTGTTGCAGCAGGTTTTTATTGTTTCCCCTTTTCTGTATCCATTTGCCACTCACTACTTTCTAGTGCTTGATTTTTTTATTTTTTATTTTTGGTTTCCTCTTCATATGTGTTTTGCATCCATATCTAGGAAATGGACCATCTAAAGATGGCAGTTGCAAAGATAGATGCCCACCATCCTGATGTTCTTTTGGTAGAGAAATCTGTTTCTCGACATGCACAGGAGTACCTCCTCGCAAAAGACATATCACTTGTTCTCAACATCAAGAAGCCACTTTTGGATCGCATAGCCCGTTGCACAGGTGCTCAAATAGTGCCTTCAATTGACCATCTTTCATCACAGAAGTTGGGCTACTGTGATGCATTTCATGTGGAGAAGGTTCTAGAAGATCATGGATCTGCGGGACAGGGTGGGAAGAAATTGGTGAAGACACTGATGTATTTTGAAGGGTGCCCAAAGCCACTAGGTTGTACTGTAAGTTCTCAAACTTAATTTGGAAAGGCACAGCCTAACATGGATTATTGATGGCATAGTTATATGCATCCACGTAGATGATCATCCCTACTGCATATATTTTCGCAAGTTGTGTATCATGTTGCTGGTGGGCAATTTCGTAGATCTTATTTAGTGTACGCATTATTTGATAGACCTGCTACAAAGTATTCATATAGTTCTGTTCCTCTGTGTCAGATTTTACTCAGAGGTGCTAATGGGGATGAGTTGAAGAAAGTGAAGCATGTGGTTCAGTATGGAATTTTTGCAGCGTATCACTTAGCTTTGGAGACTTCTTTTCTTGCTGATGAAGGAGCCTCTCTGCCAGAAATCCCGTTGAATTCTCCAATAGCTGTTGCGCTTCCAAATAAATCATCGAGCATTGAGAGATCCATCTCAACGGTACCTGGTTTCTGTGTTTCTGATGGAAAGTCACAGGGACCTCAACAGATTGGTGAGCCACGGAGATCGAACAGTGTCCCTACCTCAGATGCCCCATCAATTAGCAATGCACAAACTTGTTTACCCAATGGATCTAGTACTCGATCCACTGAATCCACTTCAGATCCGATAAACTATTCAGCTTTTACCTACTTTGCTCCTTCAGGAAATGTTTCTCCAGATTCTTACCTCAACAGACTTTCTCCTTATCATACCTTTGATGACAAATTTAAAATGAGTTTCAAAGAATCCCTAGTGGCGGAAACTTCTGCAGCAAACAACAGCCCAGCTGTCATCGATAATCATCTCACTGTTAATGGTTTTGCGTTTTCATTGGGACAGGATGTTATAGCAAAAGATTTCCACAATGGTCACATTGCAATGGCTGCAAATCAGCTTGGCAGTTCAGAGATATCATCCCTGCAAGAAGATAATAAAAACCATCCAGAAGAGCAAGGTCCATTGAAAGAAGATCATGTGCCTTTAAAAGAAGAGTTTCCTCCATCACCTTCAGATCACCAGAGCATTTTGGTATCATTATCATCCCGGTGCATATGGAAGGGGACTGTTTGTGAGAGGTCCCATCTCTTTCGAATCAAATATTATGGCAGCTTTGACAAACCTCTTGGAAGGTTTTTACGGGACCATTTGTTTGATCAGGTGAATATTCTCTTTCTGACATCTGCATATATCTCTCCTTATACAAAACCTTGCAATATATTTTAAACTGAGGTAGCTATATTTTTTGTCAGAGTTACCAATGTCGTTCTTGTGGTATGCCATCAGAAGCCCATGTTCACTGCTATACTCATAGACAGGGTACCCTCACCATATCTGTTAAGAGGCTAGGAGAAATTCTCTTGCCAGGTGAAAGGGAAGGAAAGATCTGGATGTGGCATAGATGCCTGCGGTGTCCAAGGACCCATGGTTTTCCTCCAGCAACTCGGAGAGTAGTGATGTCTGATGCTGCCTGGGGTTTATCTTTTGGGAAATTTTTGGAGCTCAGCTTTTCAAACCATGCGGCTGCAAGCAGGGTGGCAAGTTGTGGCCATTCTTTACATAGAGATTGTCTTCGTTTCTATGGGTATTTCCTTTATATCTCGTCCATCTATATATATATACACATTATATGGTCAGAACATTATGAGTAGTTGTATCTCTATCAAAGAGTACAGTAGACACGGCATTTATGCAGGGTCTTCATCAAGACAATTATTATATGCCACATTTCTAGAACTAAGATCTAGTTGGTTGGATCGAAATTGACCCTCTTGGCTTTATTTGAACAATTTGAATGATGTCAGCCACCCTCTTTTATCCCTCTTCTGGACAGTCATATTTATTTGTTGAATCTTCAGAAAAATGAGAAAAGTTTGATCATAGTATTGTGCCCTCTTAAGGAGTTATTATACTGCCAATTGAGAGCTAATATAAGGGTGGACATATATAATTAGAAGTCCATGTTTTCTCAACAACATATAGATTCCCAACTCTCTCTCTCTCTCCTCACTTTTTTACATGTGCAGATTTGGGAAAATGGTTGCTTGCTTTCGATATGCATCGATTGATGTTCATTCTGTCTACCTTCCACCACCCAAGCTAGACTTTAACTATGAAAATCAGGACTGGATACGAAATGAAACAGATGAGGTGCTGTGATCACAGGTTTTGGTCTCTGAAGATTACATTTGAATTATATCACTCCATATAATGTTTGAATTCTGTGTCATGACAGGTGGTTGACCGTGCGGAGCTTCTGTTTTCTGAAGTACTTAATGCTCTTTGCCATATAGAAAAGAAAAGATCTGGTACGGGGTCGTTCAATAGTGGCATGAAAACCCCTGGAACCAAGCGCCGAATTGCAGAACTAGAAGGAATGTTACAAAAGGAGAAGGCAGAATTCGAGGTGAGACCCTTTTTATTTATGTCAAATTTTCCGGCCTTATTAAGTGAATTTCATGTCCTGGAAGCTGCATGCCAATGCATATATATAGACAACATGAAATCAATGGACATGTATGCAGATAAATCAGGGACTCGATGTTAATGGTTAATCAAACTATTTTTTCTTGATTGTATGAAATAGTCAATAATTAAGATGAAGAAAAATTGAACTGTGATTTTGTATTTTGAATTTTATATATATATATGCTACACTTACTCTTATTTCTTTACAAAAATTTTCCACACCCATAAGTGGCTTTTAAAATTACCACTAGATTAAAATCCAATAAAATTGCCATTTGAGAATTCAGAAAGATCCTTGGAAACAAACATTACTTATCACAAAAAAAAATCCAATAAAGATTCATCTCATATCCAATGGTGGTTTTAAAAGCAACCTATTGGTGTGGAAAAATTGTGTAAATGAGTGCGAGTAAGTTTAGCATTATTCATACATACATACATGTGTCTGTGTGTATTTGCTTGTGCACCATCTTTCTGTAGACGTTTTTATTTACCTATTTTCTGTAATAGGAGCTATGCAAACATCTTTTGATTCACAGGAAGTGCCTTTTCTTTTTTAGTTGGTTCCTTTATGTTGTCACATCAATATAATCCTGGTCTTGAATTGAAATTTGCAAAATTTAGTAAATATACCTGAAATTTTGATAAGAAAAAACAAATCAAGCCTTGATAATGCCTATATTTGAAGCACACTGTCTATTTGCTGCTTTTTAATATCTGAATTCTAACGAACTAGCTACCTGTCCCCCAAGCCCTCCTCCCCGTAGCCCAAAAAGCGTAGGGGGGAAGAGGGCATCCAGGTTTTTTAATATTTGGATTCTAACTTTTATGGTTGATGTTGTCTTAGGAATCACTCCAAAAAACCTTGAACACGGAAACCAAAAAGGGGCCACCTGTTATTGACATTCTTGAGATCAATCGACTGCGGAGGCAGTTACTTTTTCAGTCTTACATGTGGGACTATCGCCTGATTTATGCGGCCAGTTTAGAGAAGAGCAGCCTTCGGGATGGTTTAAACATCTCAAGTTCAGAACATGCGGAGAAACCCCTTGTTAGTTGTGATAAGCTCACGGAAGTGAATATGGCCAACCTGCCAGAGAAAGGCTTTTGTAGCTTTGACTCTCTTCCTGTGGAAGCAAAGCTTAACAAAGGCCCTGAGCAGAGAGGAGGATATGGTAGTGACACTAACCTGTCTGATGTAGTTCATCAAGAAAAAGACATGGGTCAAGATCAATCTGACCCTTTAAAGCCTGAACATGTTCACAGGACCCTCTCTGATGGGCAGTTCCCTATCATGGCAAATTTGTCAGATACCCTTGATGCTGCATGGATAGGTGAAAATCACACTGGAGTTGGAATACCAAAAGACAGTACCTGTACACTTCCTGATTTGGCTATGGCAGAAGCTTCAACCACCCCTGCCATGGTGGATGGATTGAATTTAGAGAACCAACCAGAAGAGCAAAATGACACCAAGGTTGCCCTTGTTCTTTCACCTGTACTGTCCACCAAGAACCCAGATAGCATTGAAGACTCTGTAAGCTGGTTAGGAATGCCTTTCTTGAACTTCTATCGTTCGTTCAACAAGAATTTTTTAGCTAGTGCTCAGAAGCTTGATACACTGAGCGAGTATAATCCAGTCTACATTTCATCCTTTCGGCAGTTGGAACTCCAAGGTGGAGCTAGGATGCTTCTTCCTGTCGGTGTTAATGATACCGTCATTCCAGTATATGATGATGAACCAACAAGTGTTATATCTTATGCTTTAGCATCACCAGAATATCATATTCAACTGACTGATGAGGGTGAAAGGACAAAAGATGGTACCGATTTAGTGGCTTCCTTGCCTCTTTCTGATTCAATGAATTCCCAATCGCTCTTTTCTGTCGATGACATAGCCTCTGAGTATCATAGAAGTCTTGGGTCTTCAGATGAGAGCTTTTTATCCTTGTCTGGATCTCGTAGCTCCCTGGTTTTAGACCCACTCTCATATACAAAGGCATTGCATGTCAGAGTTTCTTTTGGAGATGACGGCCCACTTGGTAAGGTGAAATATTCCGTAACTTGTTACTTCGCAAAGCGTTTTGAAGCCTTAAGGAAGATTTGTTGTCCTTCTGAGATTGATTTCATAAGGTCTCTTAGTCGCTGTAAAAAGTGGGGTGCTCAGGGTGGCAAGAGCAATGTCTTCTTTGCAAAAACCTTGGATGAGAGATTTATCATTAAACAAGTCACCAAGACAGAGTTGGAATCGTTTATAAAATTTGCTCCTGGATATTTCAAGTACCTATCTGAATCAATTAACTCAGGAAGTCCAACATGCCTGGCAAAGATTCTGGGGATCTATCAGGTACTTATTTGAGTATTGCAAATGCCAGTCAGGCTAATTCATTATACTCGTTTGTTAACCTAGTAACTTGCCCAGTCATTAATCAAAAAGCTGGTAACCTTAACTCTGATTATTATTTTAACTAAGAATTGGCTTCTTAGTAGGTAGGTACGCAAGTTTACTTGATGAGTATGGGTAATCCTAGGGCAACTGAAAAGAATTTGTTGGGAACCTACTTTGTTGTGCTTATAAATTTGAATGGCCTCTTTCCTTTATGTTGGGGTAATGTATAATCATTGCCTAGAAAGGGGCCATCTAGGCAATCGTTTATTGCTTGGAAAGGGGCGATCGAGGATGCCAAGAAAAACCAAAGGGGCTATCTAGGCAATCGTTTATTGCTTGGAAAGGGGCGATCAAAGATGCCCAGAAAAACCAAAAGGGGCCATCAAAGAATGTCAGAGCCATAATTATAACAGATAGAAGAATCATTTAGGAGTTCATGAAATCCCACCATTATGGATGTTTGATTATGAAGGCTACCATTCTTCAATTACCCCATTCACAGAGATGGGTTTGACATTAGATGCTATGGATATTACTTGATGGTTCATGACAACTGTTACCTTCACTATTTATTGTTTAACGGTCTTAATATTTTGTATGGTAATCGAGCTATCAACGCTTGAACAAGCTTGAAATAAGTGGCTGATATTTGGAGCTACCATTAAAGTGTCTTTTTTTTCCTTATCATATTGGTTTCATAATTGGTCAATAAATTTGAGTAGGCTTTCACTAGTTGCTAATGATTTTATGAAAATAGCTTTTTTCCATAAAGGATCTTTGCATTTGCTATGTTTGAAGCTCTATAATGATATATTTTACTAAATACAAGAGGCATTCCATATGTTGCTAACATTAGATACATTAGATCCTCCGTGGCTTACTCTTTGTTGGCTTTATTCTGGAAGGTAACATCTAAGCATCTTAAAGGAGGGAAAGAATCAAAGATGGATGTTCTAGTGATGGAGAATCTTCTGTTTGGAAGGAATGTAACACGGCTTTATGATCTTAAAGGATCTTCTCGGTCTCGGTATAATCCTGATTCGAGTGGGAGCAACAAAGTTCTGCTCGATCAGAACTTGATTGAAGCAATGCCCACTGCTCCTATTTTTGTTGGAAACAAAGCTAAGCGATTGTTGGAAAGAGCTGTTTGGAATGATACATCGTTTCTGGCTGTAAGTTCTTAATCTCTGTATGTAACTTCATTTCCAAGAGTTGAGCAGCATAGATTCCTTATCGGTGTAAAAATAAAAATGAAAAGACATTGCAAGGTTTCAGTCTTCCATTAGATTCTGTTCTAATCCATTTTAATTTGTGTCATAATCCTGTGCTGATGCAGTCAATTGATGTAATGGATTACTCACTACTGGTTGGGGTGGATGAAGAGAAGCATGAGTTAGTTCTTGGGATCATTGATTTCATGAGGCAATATACATGGGACAAGCATCTTGAAACATGGGTAAAGGCTTCAGGCATCCTTGGTGGGCCAAAGAACTCTTCTCCAACTGTAATTTCCCCCAAGCAATACAAGAAGAGGTTCAGGAAAGCAATGACTACGTATTTTCTGATGGTCCCAGATCAATGGTCGCCACCATCTATTGTTCCAAGCAAATCCCAGTCTGACTTATTTGAAGAGAACACACAAGGTGGGACCTCGGTTGGATGATACTGTGAGTCTTTGTGCTTGTACTTTTAAACATGTAATTTGGAATTACTCCTCCCACATTGTCCTTTTGCCTCTTTAATATGTTTTCCCTTTCCATAGTCAATTCTTTTGGATAGCAGTTTCATTTGTATTTTTTGAACGAGAGAAATTCATAATTATTTGTTAGAAGATGCAGAAGAAGGCTCTTTAAGCCGTGGAGATTTCTGTCAGGGGTATAATATTAGATCACCACTACACGAAATCTTTGTACAAATTACTTATTCATGTTAGCTTTGAAATGTGTATACATGTTTTATTATTAAAAAAATTTATATTCATTTAGAATCTCTCTCTCTCTCTCTCTTGTGGCTTTGTTTTCTCCCTAAAACATTACCGGATTTATTCACACCCACCTGGTAAGGGTATCCCAAACATTATGATTTAGTTAAAACAGAGCGTTTGATTTCATTTATGCCACTGAAAAAAATGAGTTTTCTTTCATCTTTATACGACATGATATAATCACATACTCCAAGATCATTGTTAACATTTCAAACATTTTCAGCTACTATTAAAACGGCTATTACATGCTGAGATCCATGATTCATCCCTTGGTTTGTGCTCAATGAATCTTAACTGACGAAAGTTTCATCATTAAATGATTCATATATCTCCAGTGATTGAACTTTTGGTATAATATATTTCTTGAGTTTGGGGACTTGTCATTGTTTCTGTGTTATTTCTGTCAAAGAATGAAATATGGAACACTTGGAGGAGAAAGAAAGCAAAGGGATAAAGCACTCTCTGTAAAATTGTTGTAAAACAATGCACTTCAAAAATAAAACAGGTGCATTTATGCCTTCTATTCACATTCTATGATTACTGTATCTGTCTGCCTTACACAAAATACAACAACGGATAGAGGTGGAGATATCTATAGAATTGACAAAAGTTGGGGACACTGATCAGCAGAATGAGTTAAAAGCCATTGCAGTTGAAGTCCTTGTGCACAGCAACACTTTCGTCAGTATGGTTCAACCCACTGCCTTTTACAATCTGAAACCTACTTTGTTGAAGAAGAAGATCGAAGATCTCCACATCTCTGACCCCCAGAAAAACCCAATAATTAGATTTTGAAGATTTCAACAAAATGAATTTCTTATATTATATTATTATGCTACTTTTGTGTTGGGGTTATCTACCTTGGATGACAAGCTGTTATTGGAATCTGCTGTTGAAGGCGAGGGCCTTCATCGTATCCTTCGCAAATTATCTCCCCACTTTCATCGCTATAGCAGATAATACCATTAGACCGATCCTCAAAAACCTGCAACAACCCACATCAATAAACAATGTTGAGTCATCTTTTCATTTTCTTTTGTTTTTTGTTTTTTTTTCCTCCCAACAGAAAAGTTGATCCAACTGGGTCATGTTCTTTTCGAAAATTATGTTGGTAGGATGCGTTTTCTCAATTAGAAGATGAGAAAAGAAAGGGGATGTATGCGCAGGAATAACCCAAAAAAAAAAGTAAAAAAAAAAAAGGAAGGATAAGATTATTGACCTTGTTTTTGATGGAACATTTGATCTGGAGTCTTGTTGTTTTCTTGACTGGAACTTGACTGGCTTTAAGCACCGGAGATTTGCTGACAGGCTTTGTGATTAGACCCGATTTCAGAAATGGGATGTGAGTGGAAGACGAACATGTTACAGCCATTGATATTGTGCTACAAGAAGAGGAAGAAGAAGTTCGTCCGTTCTTGGTGGGGCTATGCTTATATTTGCGATAGAATAAGGGGTTTGATCATGTCATGGTTGAGTGTTGCAAGGTTTTTTTATTATTATTATTATTTTTTCTTTTTGAAATATTTTTAGCAATCTTAAATTCTACTAGTTGAAGCATATATAAAAATCAATTATTGATGGGTTACGTCTTATCATGGTGTCTTATTAGGTTTAAGCATGGCATCTGGGGCCCATTTTGCTTATCTTCTACCTGTTGTTGCCGGTGAATCCTAGGTCATTTCGTTGGTGGATCTATTCAGAATTTCACAAGAAACAATACACAAAAGTTATATTATATGCTTGTGTTTTAAGTCTTCACCTATTTTTTTCCTGAGTCCTAACGAACAATATATATATATATATATATATATATTTCAGCAGAGGGGGGAGGATTATAAATTTAGAGCAGCAGCAACAAGCAAAGGGATCGGATAAGGAAGGTTTGGTATATATCTGATAAGAGAGAATCACATTCCCCACCAGAATGTAGTGTCTTTGACTTGTTACATAGGAATAATTATCACACTTTTCATTTCATATCTCTATTGAGCTCCAGTGATGATAATTTATATATAGAGATTGTAATCTTTATTCAATAAACTCTTGAAATTGATTGATGGATAATTAAAAAAAAAAAAGGTTCATATTGACACTATTGGACAACTGTAGTTGACAATTAACCGATCATCTATGCGTTAAGTTATCACATTTAATTTTATACATATATATATTGTCCAATAGTGTCAATATGAACCTATTTTTTTTAATTATCCATCAATCAATCTCAGGAGTTTATTGAATAAAAATCACAATCTCTTTCTCTCTCTCTTATGATTTCTTTCTCTCTCTTGTGACTTTGTTATAAAGAGTTTTATAGCTAGATTAGGTAGTTGGGGGTGGCCACTCGAAGGCGTAGGGGTGGTTCAACCACTACCAAACTTGCCTTGAGCCACCCATCTCAATTTAAGTTTTTATTTTTATTTTATAAGTTTTAGTTTTTATTACTATTATTATTATTATTTATTTTTAATTTTTTTTCTTCATTTTCAATTTTTTTATTAGTGCATAGGACACGTGTCATTTTTTATTGGGTTAATGTGGCGATTCATTAGTTTTTTTGACGGAATATAGAATGAGGTACTAACTCTATATTTACCCACAAGACATGCAGTGGCGGAGCCACATAAAAGATTCAATTTTTTTCCCAAAAATTAAAATAATAATAATCCAAAGATGCTACTGTGTATGGTAAGCTTTAATAATGTCAATTTTTTATTTTTTATTTTTGAAATAATGCCACAACTCAATAGATATGTATAATAAAAAAAAATCCTTATTTCATACATATGTATGATAAACTTTAATATATGTATGATTGTTTATTTTGTTATTTATTATTTATAAACTTTGATTGTCTCTTACGGGTCATGATTTAACTTGAAAATTTTAGGTTCATAAATAAACTTTAAGTTTATGAATGGATTGATTTAACTTACTGAGAGTTTTGATTTAGATTTGATACTTGATGATTTTTTACTTTTAAGAAACCGTAAAGTTCTAAACTTTTTTTTTTTTTTGTATTTTTGTCATTTTGATATGGTGCCGACATATTATATTTTTAATATATCAATTTGTGCATATATTTATGAACTTTTATAGATTTTTTTTGTGATGCATCTATTGTGTGAATTACCAAATTTTTAAGATGGAAAAAATTTTAGGACGTCAAAAAAAAAAATTTAGCGACACCTCACTCTATAACTAAAGATATATACCACCATCTATGATATAAAATGAAATCTAAGTAAAAAAGAAAAGAAAAAAATAAAGACGTTAAATCCGAGGTACTAAAAGAATGTTAACCAAAAAATAAATAAAATCCTTGATGTGGCAAGATGTACAAGGCCATGCATTGAATTACATAACACAATTCCCAAGAATATAGTTGTAATTCTCTATTATCCATTTTATATCTTGTCACATTTTTATTTTATGGAATTAGAAACTAATTCAATCAAATATATTTCTCATATTAGTCTTTTTAACCAATATATTCTGTCTAACGTGTTATTAATTACAAGTTTCCTGATCAAATGTAATTTCACCCATTAACAATTTTATCATATCCTTCCTCGTTTGGGCCAATACAAATTCCTTTTTTTTTTTTTTTAAAGAAATATATTGAATTCTCATTGATGAAAAAACTCAAACGAGAGCAGAATGCTCCGCCAATACAATATCGCTAATACATTCCGAGATGGAATGATCCCATTTCCTATTACTGACATTTTTTATAGCTGCCTTAGCTAAACTATGGGCCACATGATTGGAATCTCTACCCACATGCCCAATTTGCCATAGAGGAAAGGAGCTCATGACCACCCTTATGTCGTCAACTAGATGGCCATATCTACTACTAGAAGTATCTTGTTTCTGGATCGCCGAAATAGTCACTTGTGAATCACCTTCTATGAGTAAGTTAGCAATTCCCAAGTCCTTACAAAATTTCACACCGTGGAATAAAGCTGTAGCTTTGGCAGCAGCTTTATCCATCAATCCTGTCTTCGTGAAGCTCCAAGCAGCCCTAACTCTTCCCTTGTGATCTCGTAAGATAATTCCCATTCCCATACGTCGTCTCCCCATGTCAATATATACAAATTCTACCATGCAATAAAAGTTAAATTTTTCTAAAAGCCACTTGTAAAGTATTAGATAATTGTAGGAACGTATAACTTTAGCCAAGAGTCTTGGCTTCAACCCTCGTTTACCTCAAGAGCTACCATTTTTTTGCCAAAAGTACGAGTAAAACTTTTATATATGGCCACATAAATTATGGCTTGAATACTATAAACAGGGCGGACCTACGTTGAAGGTTGGAGGGTCCTTGGCAACCCCAACCAAAAAAAAAAACCCTTTAAAAAAAAATAGACATAGCATAGCCCTTCCAAAAATGACGGCTCAAAAACCCCCCAAAATTTTTTTCCCCTCCCAGGCCTCCCTCATTTCCTTTTCTTTTTATTTTATTCCTCTCCTCTCCCCACCACCACACATTTGTCTCCCATCTATTATCTTTTCTCATTTCTTTTATAAGAAAAATATAAAAAATCCCCTCAAATTACCAGCTGTTTACGATTTAGCCACCTGAAGTTCCAAAAGTGATAAAATTGCCTCCCAAACTATTAAAAAGTTGCATTATGACTACTCCGTTAGTCAACACTGTCAAATTAGATAGAAAATACAAAATGACGTCGTTTTTTGAGATTAAGTTACTAAAATGCCCTTTTGAAAAGGAAAAAATAAAATAAAAATTGTCCCCAAAACAACGTCGTTTTGAGGAAAAAAACAACAACAGTTTAGGGGTGGCTGGCGAGATTGAAAACACATGATTATTTTGCAGCCCCCTTTCTTCTTCGCCGAAAGCTCCATAGCTTTTCTTCTTCTCATAGCCAGAAACTCCATAACCTTTCTTCTTCATTTTTTTTTCTTCTGCCGACACCCATATCACTTCACTTTTCTCTCAATTTTTTTCTTTCTTTCTTCTCGACGCCTACTACCCCCTTCTTTTATTTTTCTTATTTTCCAAGCTGCAACAATGGACCCAAAGAAAGAAAAGAAAAAAAAAAAACTGAATCCGGTGAAGATGAAGGAGGTCTAGCATGGGTTGGCGAAACCCACGCTTTGGTCTCCTTCTCCAGCGTCGCAAGTAACATTCTCTAGCACTAGAGAGTAATTTTTTCGGCTTTAGGATGGTATCGCCACTAGACCCACAGCTTCGCAGATCCACAATCCACGGTCGGAGCCCATATTCGCAGCGCCACCAGCTTCACCGATCCACACTCCACAGCCGAAGCCCCACCCGCAACATCTCTGACTCGCGATCCTGTAAACCCTGAACCCTAAAAAATTTTTTTTTAAAAACTATGGTTTAGGGCTGGCTGGTGAGCCCTAAACCACCGTTCTTCTTCTTTTTTTTTTTTTAAACGATGTCATTTTTGGGGCATTTTTTAAATTTATTTTTTTAAAAAAGGCATTTTAATAACTTTAACCTCAAAAAATGACATCGCCTCTAGTTCTTTTCCTTTTGTTCCTCTGTTTTGGACTTTGGTTAATTTTTTTTTCCTTTTTTTTTTCCTTTTGTTCAGCTATGGTCAGTGCTCCATTAATTTTGTGTAGTTTGAGTGGTTACTTTATCACTTTTGGAAATTTAATAATGGCAGGCTATGTTTTTTTTTTTTTCCTTCTTTTATTTAATTTTTGATATTTGCTTTGAATTATTGTTCAATTTGCTTTCATTTGACATCCATTTGTGCTTTAATTTTTTTTTATTATTCTCTCACAAATCTACTAAAAAATATGCATCTAAATATAAAAAAAAAAAATTAAAAAAGAAAGAAATAATTGGCATATTCAAGATGCCAAGATGGTGAAATTCATAATCATTATCTTAGACATAAAATACAAAATGAGTTTATACATTTGTTAGCAACATAAATAAAAAAGAATATTATAAAAAAAGTTAGACAACTAAAATATTTTTTAATTATATTAAGATGTGTAATATGTTAATATTTTTGAAAATCCAATAAAAGTATAAGACAATTTTATAGAATTCATAACAGTAAATAATACTACTAGATAAAGTCTTTTAATGTTCTTATAGACGTAATAAAAAAACTTGAATATAAAAATATAATAATATAAAAATAAATATTATTTAATTAATATTTAAATATTAAAAAAAATAAAGCCCAAAAGGCCATGTACCCGGGACCCCCCAGGAAAAAATTCCTGGGTCCGCCCCCCAACTATAAATTGTGATTTATACAAGAATTCCACACGACAAAAAGAACTCAAAGGAGGGACAGGGGCTATGGCTAAAACGATTGTTAAAGGATATGTTTCAATGATGATGATGGTAGTGTACGTTAACCATCTTTATTGTTGTGCTAACGGCACTTCATTTTCATCTCTCTCTCTCAATCATGCCCACTTCCTCACTCCTTTTCTGCATTCCCCTGCAATTCTTCCTCTTATAAAAAGTCGAACCATTCCTTGGTTCAAACATCTTCCTCTCAAATGAGGGGATGGTCTCTCACTTGTAGGTGGTTGGACTGTCACCTACAAGGTGAGAGAGAGAGATAGAGAGAGAGAGAGGGGAGAACTTCTCTCTCTAAATGTAAAAGAGGAGAGATGAATAAAAAAAAAAAGTCATCACTTGAATAAGTAACCGTTGCTTTCATTATCAAAGCTCTCTCTCTCTCACACACGTTACACTTAAGCTTTGATTAAGATTTAGTTCGACAAAATGAGAGTTAGAGGGAGGCAGGACTATCTAATTTGGATGCCATCCGTATAAACATCATCACGTCCTTTGGCACTGTTAAGGCCGTGTTTGGATGATGACGCTTCATTTCATCAACAACCAAATCAAAATAAAATCCTCCAGTGGCACCCAATATATGCAGCAACAAGATTACAAGTAAACAACATCAGCAGATAATGATAAGCCATTTCGTATTTAATATGCAAACTCCTCTTTCTTCATCATGTGATCTCTCCCTAGCTTCTTGGGCTATATATATGTCAGATACAGAAGCAGAATCCAACGATCATTTCTTTTCTCCTGTGCTAGCTATATATATAGCTTTCTCTTTTTTCTGAAAAACCTTTTATCATATCCTTCTAAAATATATTAGATTGATATTAAAATAGCTTCTTGGGCTCTTAGACTCCCTCCTACGTCTACCACTGAATATTTATCACCTTCTTTTTATTATTACTAGTAAATTTTAACACTTTAATATCTTCATGCGTCTTCAATTCGACTAAGAGCTTGTATAAGATTATGTTAGGAAATAGAACAGTTTGGTTTGTTTATAAAACAAAAGTCAAATAAGTACTTTTTGAATATTTCATCAAACAAATCAATTTTTTGTGTACTAAAAGTATTTTTTTAAGGTCTTAAATGCAATCTAAAACAATCTTGAAGCAAATAATTTTTCATAGCTTATAACACATATCTTGCTCGTTGAGCCATGTAGCTAGCCAAAAAAGTCCTCACATCCGACCGGCCAAAGTGGTTAAGAGTTTGCTAAGCCACTAAATTTGTGAAGTACCGTAACTCAACGATTCATACCTAATAATAATATATATATTTTTTATATAATCTAGTTTTTTTTTTGGAATAGAAAAAATTTAAAAAATAAAAATCAATAACTAAAATGCTGACAGACGTAGAAAAAAGACGTTCATTTAGCTGAGCTTTATCCCCAATGCTCTAAGAGCTTCTTGGGCTGGGCCTACGCCATTAGAGTTCCTCCCTAGGTGAGATAGACAAGCGGAATCCAATGGCATGTATCGAACTTCCAACCCTCATCATCATTGTTTATTTATTTTTGTTGAGTTTAAGCCCAAACAAAGAGACTTCAACAATATCTTTACGAGTTACGACATGGATAAATCCGGCATCCCCACCTCAAGCTCTTGTTTTTATCAGTTTATTCTTGTACTTTGTGTAGTAAATACCAAGTAAAAACAACACTACTTTGTGTGGCGTTGCGCATGGAGGCAGGCAAGGAGACAGACAAAAGTCTTGCCTTACCTAGGATGTAATGTAACACAATAAGCCGTGTTTTATAGACATTAAAAAAGAGATGAAACCCAGTAAGAAGCTTCCCAAAAAGAATACAAAAAATGAATTTACTAGTTTTATCAAATTATTTTTCTCTCTTCTTTTGATGGAGTACTCTTTCGTCCCCATCCTCATCTACTTCATTAAGAGTGGTTGTACTCTTTGGTTGCATTTTGAAGGGAGAGCTGGCTGGCTGATCGCATGTGACTCATTTCTGTAATAGTATTTTTAGACCATGGTTCCAAGTAGTCAAGCCTTTTTCCTTGTTTAGCGTACTGTTCTACTGCCTTCTGAGTCACTTTTCTCATGACAGTGTTTTATATCAAAATGATGCAGATACGCATACCACTTGCTCTACATACAGGAGACTCCATTAGCCCCAAGTCACTGATCCCAGAAACCTCAGACCCATGGCCATGAATCTCACAAGCCCCAAATACTTTCAAGCTCAGTCTATATTTGTGTCCAATGGGGTAAAGATGAGATTCCTCCCCCCACATTTCCATTTTGCTTTATATTGCTTCTCTTCTTTTCATGTTCCAATGGGTTTCAATGCTCCTGTTGTTTTTTTCTTCTTTTTGGGTGTTATTTATTCAGGAATCTCCACGGGAGGAAAACGCAGGCTTCTATGGGAAAAGCAATGACAACCCATTTGTAGAGGCCTTCCCTGACCCACTTTGCAAGCTTAATCTCAAAGAGACCTCTGATTTTGTCAAGTCATTTCCAATGGCCAGCAACATCAAAGAAGGTGGAGGGTTTCTTGAGGTTTCAGCTCAGAGGAGAAGAGAGGGAATGAACTTGGTCAATCAGAGGAGAATGGAGGCTCCTTCAACACCTGGCAGACCTGTTTTCAGCTTCAGCGCTGGGAATCATTCAAGAAAAAGTTTTCCTTCCAAGTGGGATGATGCAGAGAAATGGCTGATGAGCAGCTCTTGCCATGACTCTCCTGCTCATCCCATAAAGCCGTCAGAGTCCTCAAAGATCACCAAACAGTGTGATAACTTTAAGCAACAAGTGGAGGTATTTGCAGAAAAATCAAGGGTAACAGAGGAAAAGGTCTCAAAAGTAGTTCCGAGCTTTCAAAGATCTACATCTTTGGACAATCATAACTCATTCATAGCTCTCAATGGGGTCTCTGCCTCAACAGATGTATTTCTAAAAGGTAAAGGATTTCCATTACAGCTTTAATGAAACCTTGACCCTTTTGGGTAAACTTACTTCTCAATTTCTCCCCTTTTGCTCTGCTAATATCATCATAGTATACTTTCTTCTTTTGCCCTTAAAAAGCTTAATAAAGCTCTGAACTTTTGCTCCGAGTTTCCAGATTATTCCCATATTAATAGCATTATGAACAACAAAAACCATTTTTAAATTTGTTAATGCAGATAAGTTCACGGACGAGATAGAACCCGTTTTCCCCATTTTCAGATACTCAGAGCCCACAAAAGAAGGGTTCTTGTTCAAACACCCAGCGGGTGGAACCATGAGAGAAGCCTGTACAGACGTGGTTCATGAGGTCCACCACAGAGATGTTGGGACGGAGATGACTCCACTTGGCAGTTCTACGACTTCCAGGTGTCATACACCCTTCAAGAGCTCATCACCGGCGCGCCATAACACGCCGGCGAACAGGTCAGGACCATTGGCCTTGGGGAACTCCAGCAGCAACAGCAGCAGCATTGACATTTCCCAGCTGCAAGAGTGCCATTTAGCTAAGCTACAGCTTGGGACGCAATATGATTCAGTCACGTCGAATTGGAGCTCAAGGGAAGAGGAGGAAGAGGAAGTATCAAAGAGCCTCAGACATTTTGAAACGGAAAACGAGTGCCGGAAAAGTGTTTCAGACTCCAGAGCTGCTGCGTGGGAAGAAGAAGAAAAGACAAAATTCTGCCTCAGGTAATTGGCTTCCAAAAGTTGCAACATTTTATTATATAAGGCAGCAAGCTGGATAGGGATAGCGGATACCAATTGTGATTTGGGTTTCAGGTATCAAAGAGAAGAAGCAAAAATTCAAGCTTGGGTCAACCTCCAAAATGCAAAAGCAGAAGCTCAATCAAGAAAGCTTGAGGTATTTTCTCATGCTTTTGGATATTTGTTCTTTTCCCTACACCAGCAGCAGGGATTTTTTATTTTTTTATTTTTTGGGTTTTTCAGTTGATTGTTAATGTTATTTTTGCATTGAATATGCAAGCATCATAAATATGAAACATGGACATCAATCGACGCCATAGTCTCCAAAATTTCTTTGCAGTAGTTTTCTATTTTTGCTTGGACATGGGAAAAATTGGCCTATTGCTCCTAAGTTTAAATTGTTTGCTGTGAGAAACGTGGTTAGGCAGTTGAGATTATAAATTGAGCTGTGCATTTCAGTCAAAGTGCGACTATATTATTATTTTGACTGTGCTTGGAAGGCCTTGTCAGGCGTATTGCTAGCTGGTTTGGTCCACCTCGAGCCACCCGCTGCTATTGTTCACAACTCCCCTCCTCATTTCTTGACCATGGACCACATCTGCTTGATGTATCTTCTAGGTTTCGTACAGTTTTATCTATATGCTGTATTTTATACGTACTTCACCCTTAAAGAAAGAACAAGAAAGCTGAAAGTCATCATGGCATATTATTATACTTGTAAAGTTCTAAGCCCATGTGAAGTTGTAGCGTTTTGGAAATCGTGGGGATTTGGAATATTTACTTGAGCTGGGTCTCCCATGCAGGGAGCCTTGTTATTTGGTCTAGTTTAATTAATAGACAATTATCCAAACAATTTAAAAACTATGGCACGGTTTGCTGCTTCACTTTTTTGCTTCTTGTATTTTTCTTTCAGAGTTACATAGTAGCAAGTGCAAGAAATGACAGATGGAGGAGCACAAAGCCTGCTGTACCTAACTGATAATTATATGATACTAGTAGTCAAATAGAAAGCCAGTGATTATAGGGTTTTTTTACCTTCTTGGTTGAAAAAGTGTTGTGAGCAACATAAAAATAGAAGTAATTTTGAGTATTTTGTGTTTTGAATTTTTATTAGAATGATATCAAATGAATCATGTGCTCTTTCATTGTCTAACTATAATTTGACACGGTGGATTTAGGTGAAAATTCAAAGGATGAGATCAAACTTGGAGGAGAAGTTGATGAAGAGAATGGCAGTTGTTCATAGAAAAGCTGAAGAAATGAGGGAAGCAGCCAGGCAGCAACACTTAGAGCAAGTGGAGAAGGCCAGTGAACAAGCGCGGAAGATGATAAACCGGCATAACTCACATTTTCCTCGCCACAACTCATGTGGTTGCTTTCCTTGCAATAACCACCATTGAGCATGAAACAAAAAAGACAAATTCTGCATGTATCTTGTCTACTAATGAAAAGAAGGGTACTAGTTGAATAAAATGAATTTTTCCTTTGTTTTCTTCTTGTGGTGGGTGGCATCCAAGTAATATGTCAAGAACCACGCTCTCAAATGATTATTCTCAGCAGCAAGTGATCCCTTTTCTGACAGGAAAGGAGGTTTCCATGAGAAGGAGGCCTCCCTTCCGGGGGAGGAAAGGGAGTTTGTCCGGGGGGAGGGAGTAGTGCGGCTCATACAAAAGAGAACTGCTAAACTTTTCAAGATTTTTCTCCAAAATTTGCTCTGTGTTGCAATCTTACAAGATAATAATATCCCACCAGCTTTCAGCATAACTTGTATGCCCAGCAATATCTGACTCGCAGAGGTACTTTGTTTATACAGCCCGAAATCTGAAAGTCAAATTTCCCTTTTTCTTTGTTCTGGCAAAGAAGAATTCATCAGACAATAACTATTTCGGGAAGAAGATGCCTGTAGGACAATGAGGGAGGGATTTGAATGTTTGCTGTTAGGTGGCAAATTTCCTGTTCCAAAAATTGAGGTTCTGGATGGGGACTATGGTTATCAGGGAATGTTTTTTTTCTAATAAAAAAGGTTGGAGGGGGTGACCAATTGTGGTTATTTTACCTGAGTGCTCATACTACCATCAACCCGCGAGAGACTGCTCATGAGAGACCTAAACGGTGAAAATCGCAGGTGTACCCTCAAGAATTTTATATCACTACTTAAACTCACGATCTTTAATTCTAATACCATGTTAAATCTATACTTATCCTTAAAGATTAAGATTATATGAAGAATTTATTCATTTGATCAATACTTTAAAAGAGAATTCCTTTTTGTAATTTTTTTTTTTACGGCACCTAAGCCAAATAGACTTCTCTATGATAGACATGAGCATGGCTTTTGATTTGCCAACTGTGGGGTTGATTGATGGGCATTTGTTTGTCCAAGAATACAGAGTAAATCCTCGATGATCCATGCATGTTGTTGCAGCAAGTAATTACCAAAAAACTTCCAATTGGGGGTGGCAACTTGGAACTTCAACTTCTAGAAGTTGGGGGGATGTTAGAGAACTAGCGGCGCAGTTTCTTTGATTATTCTAAATTTAAGGAACAAAATTATTTTTTGCTTATCTATTCAAATACATCCTATAATAGTTTGCAGTAATATTTTTGCTAAGACCATTAAAATACTATTTCTTTACAGCATACAAGCTCTTTATCTACGCTCACTTTTTTTACTAAATTTCAAACAATCCCCATTAAAAGGCAAAAAAATGAGAAATGAGAGAGGAGAGAAATATGCTGTGTTAAAATAATAAATATAAAAACTATCCTAATGTTTATAGAAGTAATAGGAAAGCTACTACATGTGACTTTTTGTGAGCTTTTTTTTTTTAAATTTTCCTTATATTTAAGAAGGGAAATAAATTATAGGAAAATTGCTGATATATTCTTAACTTTGACCACAAAGTAGATGTCCAAGTCTTGTAGTTTTCCCTATAGATTTTGTTGGTTTTTTTTTTTTCTAATTAAAAAATAGTAGGTCAGAGAGACCAATTGTGGCTATTTTACTTGGGTGTGAGTGTGTGACCATAGTATCACCTACCTACTAGAAGCCGCATAGGAGGGATTTAGACAGTGGGAACTGCAAGGGCTTTCTTAAGTCTAACTAAGCCATAGCCTGATCCAACCCCACCAGAACATCAATGGAAACCAAGGTAACTAATATTAATCAAACATATGTGAGAATTTTTTATTACGGATATTCAAACTCCCGTCTTAGTAGATATGCAGTCTCCAATGATATTCATGCAAAAAGAAGGAACAAAAGAAATAGTATCGCTGATTGATTTTTAGAGTGACTTTGGGGGTTGAGCGGGATCTCCATCCAGTCAGTTTTTTCTTAAATATTTTTGATTTAGACTTTCTTTATTTAGTTTATTCTTTCCTTAGGGAGTATTTTTCTTTTTGGATTGTCGTCCATGTATTATATATCCAGCAAGCATTATAATAGTTGGTACGTTTGAATCAATTGGAATAACTTCAGTCTTTATGGTCTATATTTGTGTCTTTTTGGTTCAAAAGATGTAGACCGCGACACTCTTGTTTGTGTTCTTTCCTCGCTATCCATTATGTTGGTGCTAGATAATTGTAAGGATAAAAGAGCTTGACTCCACTTTGGGTGGTAATTCATGTTCATATGTCAAGTTTGAGTCATATCAAGACATATGTCAACCTATTAAATTAGATGGATCAAACTTTTTAACTCTATCCTTCTAATTTTATATTAGATTTGTGTTAAATTTGTGGGTCATATAAAAAATTGTCTATCATTACATCTTGAATCTATTAGACACGAGGTCGTATCAAAACATGGATACAATAAAACTATAATTTTAATCCGACCCATGTAATTAAACAAGTCAAACTTTTCACTTTTTAACTTAAACTTTCAATTTTATATTGAGTTTATATCGAATTCTCAAGTAATATAAAAAATAATCGACCCTACTTCCCATCCCCATGGACAAAAAAAAGAGTGGAATTCTCCGAGAAGCCAAAAAAAAATCACGAGTGACAAAATGTAGAGCGGATTTCACGATGTCTCTGCACTAAGCATATTATCCACAGTACGGTTATCAAAATTCCATTTACATATTGGCTTAGAAACTTGTTTTATTTTTATTTTCTGGTTCATCTATACAACAATGGGGGTGAAAAAGATGCAAATAGTAGAAGTTAGTGTTACAGGAGACATGATCTGAAAAATCTTGGTAAAGAGGGAGCATATTACGTATGCAGAAGACAGATGTTGCAGGCGCAGGTTGTTTGTTTCGGACAGTTACATGTATGAGTTTGGCTCTTTCTTTCTCGTCTTTTTCTGTAAAGGGTAGCCGAGGTGTAAAGCTCTCCACCGCTGGTTGGTTCGTATGAAGTGCAAGAGGTTTACCCAAGGCAGGGCCAGGCAGAGGCAGAGGGCAGACGCATCGGAGATCTATAAATAGGCTTTTCAGGCAACACATGGGAGCTAGACAAGACAAGGGTACAATTCTCACAGCTCTTCTTCCGCCATGTGAAGTGAAACTACACCGTAAAGGCCCTTTACGTTACGTACTCTTTTGTTTCTCTTTGTCAAGCGACAAGCATCACATCACATGTTGTCATTAGAGGAGAAGATCAGGAAAATTGAATCATAAGGGTGCCCATTGGGGGGCCTTCAGTGCCGATACTCTCTTCTTTTTTTTTTTCTTTCTTTTAAGACAAAGGTACAATACACACCATCACCCAAAATAGTATAAAAATAAACTAATTGAGATTTGGTGCAATATCTTTTACTCGGGTAGTTCCTTTAAAATGAGAAGCTTGACAACAAATAATTTTTTTTTTTAAAAGGTAGCTTGAGTGGCTATTAAAGTTTTCGGTCACACCCAAAGACTAGTTTGAAGGTGCATCTATTGTAGTCTTATCAAATTTATTTTTTGGTTATTTTGATAAGGCAAATTAACTAAAATGGCTTAAAATGACACTTTTTAACCTCATCATTTTAACCAAAAGAAATAACAAAATAAACACTAATCATTAAACGTAAAATTTATTCACTTATCTATTCATTAAACAAATATATTTTCTCTCTCCTCTTTTTTACTTTTCATTTCTCTCCTTTTTTTTTCTCTTTTTTTTTTTTCTTTTTTCTTTCCACAGCCTCTTCCCTTTTTTTTGTTCTCAGCATTTGGCACTATTTTTGAGTGCCATTTTAATTTGATTTTTTTTCCCCTTTATGTTTGTTAGGCAACACAAAATGAAGGTGGAGAACAGAAAGGAAAAAATATATCTTAGAAAGAAAAGACAATCAAATCAATCCGGAAGAAAATTAACAAGAAATTCTATATTTTGTCACCTATTTGGCTATTTCATATTAAAAAAAATATGCTCATTGAACTGAGATAGAAGATAACATAGGTTTAGAAAACACATAAACAAAATTTGAAATGGCATCACAAAGATTGGTTGAAATATTATGATTTTGTTTGACAATCAAATCCTCAACTTAAAATAAGACAAATATTTTAAAATAGACCATTAGAAAAATATAAACTATTCAAAAATATAAAAATTAGAGAAAGAATAAACAAATCTTTAAAAAATAATATTTAAAGAAAATAGTGAAAGTAAATTATTAAAAGAGTGAAACTGAAATTGAAATGAGAAATCTAAAAAAATGAGTTGTTAAAATAACTAAAAGTATATAATTATTTTGATGAATAAAATTTGGTAAAATTACTTTGAATGCTCTCATTCCCATAACCAATCACAGCAGGCACCTAAGGGTGCAAACTTGTTTACTTAATGAGCATACCGGCCCTATTGTTTTTGTGGTGAGAACAACTAATGATTAGCTTTTAAAAAAAGGGGTTAGTCTTTTTAAAAATTATTTGATTAAAATGAATATTTAAAATAAAAGATATTGTAATCCGTGCAATATCAGCCCGTGCATTGAACTCTTATCTCAATCCAAAAGAAAGAGGACATCCCAACAGCTACTTTCTGCAGAAAAAAACGAGGAACGATTGGAAAAGGGGCAGGGGAGACTGGTCCAATAAACTTCTTGGCTTACAAGCCAATAAAGGAGGATCGCGATAAACGTGCGATTTGCAAGCAGTATTCAAATTGAAAAAGTCCACTGGATGCTGCTTGTGCAAGCACGAGAGTCTTGGACACCGTGAACAGAAGAACATATATGTATGTGCCTTGCACATTGTTTGAATAATAAGGCTTAACATTATCATCACGAGAAGAAAAAAAAAAAAGTGTTGGAACAGTTTCCCTGTTGATGAAAATGGAGAACACCTTATTATGAAGTGTATCTAAAAGGCCGCGATGGCAATTAAGATCCTTCAGTCACGAAACTCATCCATGAATCCTTTGTGGAAATCTGTCAGGCGGGATACAATGGCAGGAATCTTATCCTCTTGAGGGAGTATTGTGCACCTGAAATGCCAGGTGCCAGGTACCTTCACCCAAGCATCATCGCAACAATACAAAAACAGTGTCGTCAGTTAAATTACTCATGAAAACAGAAAACGTGAGCCCCAATAAATTTCCATGGACTTTTCCTATATTGATATTTAAGTCAATTCAATCAGGCGGTGACGGTGATAACACTAACCTGTCCAAAACCAGAACCAGGAACAACAACAATTCCCGTGGCATCAAGGAGGCGGTGACAGTAGAATGCATCTGGGGCCGTCTTCAAAGCCTCTGCTGCTTTTATTGCCTTCTGGGGCAGGTGAATACGGGGAAAGAGATACATTGCCCCTTCTGCTTTATTGCATGATACACCCTCTAAGTTTTTAAATGCATCCTCTAGTGCCTGTTCATATGGTCAATAGTATAAACTGATCAGTCTTTTTGGCACTAAGCGTTTCTGACAAGGTTAAAATGGAGGAAACATGTCATAAATGAAACCAACCTTTGCACGCCTTGCCAGTGATGATAGAATTCCGTCTTTCTCAGCACAGTACGATTCATATGACTCATCACCCACCTGCACATCCATTTTATTTCATTTCTAGCAAATAAACTTGGAATGCAGTTGATATCATACTTGAAAATCAATTTGTTTAGCCTATAAGCAGCAACAAGAACAGATAAAGAGAAGAAAACAAAAAAAGCAGACAAAAAGAATACTAATTTAAAAAGGCACAAATATTAACCTTGGGTGGGCTCATGACAAGGCTTGCAATAATTTGACCAGAGATATTAGAACAAAGATTTACAGATGCCACTTTGTACATTTGTTCCCTTACGTCAGGGCTGAATCCGGTGACCTCCATGTAGCCTCCTCTTTTTCCACACTCCCCATAGTAGCCTGAAGGAAGCAAAGAAACACATGCTTCTTAAATTTGAATTTGATGATCTGCAGAAGCTCTTCTCAATTTTTATCTTGATGAATTCAACTTACCTTTAGAAACTGATTGAAAGGATACTAGGGAGATATCCTTCTCACCATACCCCATAGACCGAGAAATCTTCTTAAATGAGTGGAACGTCTTCTCAGGAACATAAACATTTTCCTGATATACCTGTATGAAGTTCATTGAACATTAGTCTTACCTAGATTTATTTTGCAGGGCTACAAACAAGAAAAGAGGGTCAACAAAGTCCCAATTCTAAACCAAGCAAAACAAAATCAAAATCAGTCGCTTAAAAGACACTCAAATCACTATATAACATTAGAGTTGCATGATGCATCTGCATCTTAAGTTACTAAGAAGAATTCACCAACCTCATCTGCCAGTAGAACAAGACCTTCTTTCTTGCAGAACTCCACAATGGCCCGCTGGTTCTCCTCAGCAAGAACCTGCAGGCATCACATAAAAAAATCATATCATGTAACATGGCCAAAAGTAGACTTATCTTCTGATCAAAGCATTCTCTTTTACGAAATTTAAACACTTGGCTAGTAAGAAATTCTTCTTAAAATCTATTCATAATTCACCTGCCCTGTCGGATTGCCTGGGTTAATAACAACCAACGCTCTAACTGTGATGCCATTGGACTTGGCAGCATCCAATTGCTTCTTAAGCTCAGAAACTTCCAATCCCCATCCTGTTGCTTCATCAAGATAGTAAGGAACCTGCAAAAAACCATAATTTAACACTGAAAGAATAAAGAAATCTCTATTTTCCAACTCCCAAGAGTCAGGTCAATGATAAATCTATGCTACAGAAAGAATATAGGTCATTCGCCACTCAACCAGCAAAAAGTTAGCAGTTTAATACAACTGATCAACCTGTTAACTCTTGAGCTTCTGAATAAAGCTTCTTAAGTTTGAAGCTTACCAGTGTGCCACCATGGAGAGCTATTGAAGCAGAGTACAAGGGGTACTGAGGAATGGGACAAAGAATTCCATCCTTCTCTGATCTTATCAGTAATTGCATCATCATGTGGACCTGGTAAGAAAAGAAAACAGGATTTGTTACAACGTATCAATTGGAAAGAGAAAATATACGAATTTATAAAACCGAAAAAGAATGTGAACTTGAAATTTACCGCTGGGCTTGCACCATCTGTCAAGAAAATATCATTTGGATCAGCAGGAAAGCCATCACGGGCTTCAATACCAGCAGCAATTGTATCACGTAATCCCTTGATACCCTAAGGTGCAAAGGAAAAAAGGTCATATGACATCTCAACGTGGAAATGAATATAGCATCAACTTCTCTTAAAACTCACTGGGGTAGGCAGTGTGATCAGTACCTGACTGTGACTATAAGCACCAGTTGCTCTTCCTGGTATTTGATCCAGAATCTGCCAAGCGCGCTCTATGGAATCCGCACTGCAACAAGTCAAAAAGAAAACTGTAAACAGCAGAGATTAACTATCAAAGAAAGACAGGCAATCCACCATATGAAGTTTCCTGCTGAAGGATGTATAACATAACAACTGGTGTTAAAGAAGCTACTCTAAAATTCAAAAAGAAATTTGGACAACTAGGAAACAAATCTTGACACAAAGGGATATGCTCCAGTCAACTCAGACATTGAAACACCATCGTTTTTCTCCACATTGAAACACCATCATGCTTCTAGGAGAAAAACTTATAATGTTTCCAAATATTCTTTTTCTCTTCTTTTTTTTTTTTTTTTATTCTTTGTTTATCTGTTTATTTAAACTTGTAATAGTAAGTCGCAAAAGGTATCATCAGCTTTCTTCTTTATTTGCTGTAGACTCACTCAGAGCAGAATTTCATAGGATACATGACATACTGAATGAATCAAGAAATGGTACACCTAAATATAAAACTCAGACCTTTATAAAAAGGTATAGCAAGCTTAAAGCATCCTAGAATTAGCTCAATAACAAATAAATAGCTATGAACTTTCAGTACCTGAATAAACCCTGTGTTTCACTTTTGTCCAAAATGGCCGGATGGTCGCACAAGGCAAGAACCTAAACCAGGTATGATTTTTGCATATAATTAACTATCAACTTAGTAGCATTAGTGCTCATGCTTTGTAGCATATAGTTACAGTGAACCAACCTCTCTGAAAAAGGTAATTGGCAGCTGAGAAAGAGACTGAGGATTTCCAATGTTGCAGTAAAGTATCTGTATAAGATGAATTAAAGTCAGTACCCCAGTACAAAACAAATTCCTAGGAACAAGTTCTTGACAAATCAAATTTGCCTTTTTCTCCCCTAAGGAAATCCAAGTATGCCTCTTTTGATATTGCTTCATTAATTTTCAAAAAGTATTAGTATATGCTACTAAGAGCATCTCCAGCAAGGGCTTCTACTTTAGCTATCCAAAATACCACTTTTTTAGTTTAGCTACTACTTTTTTACAATGAGTTCCAGCAGACTCACTATTTTACAATACATTTTATTCAAATATTATTTTTTAATCATTTTTTATTATTTTTTAACCCAGATTTTTTTCTCTCGCTTGCGTCTCTCTCTCCCTACCAGCGGAAACAATCCCTCATTCTCAGAATCAAACAGCCCGTAGGGAAGGCAAGGAGACAACAACTATCACAGCTTACAAACCAGCAACAATCTCAAGAAACAAAGACAACGCCCAAACCCAGGCTCCTACAACACACCACAAGATAACAAAAGCCACAAAACAGTTCTACAACTACCCAGAGAGTAAGAAATTTTCAGAGATAGCCGACCCATCTTCAGATCGCCGACCCATCCTTGGGTTCGCCGACCCCTCATCATGTCTCTGACCCCTCGTGCTCCAGTTGATGCTGAGATTGCTGAATGGAGAAGACGACGAGCGCGAGAGAGAGAGAGAGAGGGGGAGAGAGAAAAAATAGTAAAAAATTGTTAACAGCTGCTACAGTAGACTTTCATATTTGAAAGTCTACTGTAGCATCTGCAAGGAAAACCTTCAAACTAACCCATCTGCTGGAGGACAAAAACCTTTACATTTAGCCAAATAGTTAAAGTGAAGCATATGTTGGAGATGCTCTAAAAGGAAACCCAGCCCATTTTCTATTCATTACTTCCTTTTCACAATTGTTTCTTTCAGATGTTGATACTAATTTCCAAATAGCATCACAAATGGATATTGCCCATTGTCAAAGTTCCAGAGATAAAATTCTGAATCCTAAACTTTTCTTCTATTATAGCAGCAAGAACTTTATCTGCAATTAGTTGCTACATATTGGTAACAAGACATAAGAATTAGAGTTATGGCAAGGAAAAATAGCCTGACCTCAGGCAGGGAAACATGTCATACCTAAGCAAAGAAATGGCCGTTCTAAATAATAGTCAGAGACACAAAACATACCTCATCAAAGGGATGAGAGCCTGGTTTTGCCAGTAATTCTTGTTGTAACCTCTGTGAAAGGAGCACAAGACAAAGGAGAAAAGATTACATTATAGAAGTTACATGACTTAGATATAGCAATAGCAAGCTCCTTCTGCAAAAGCTTAATAAAGTTTTTTTTTTTTTGGGGGGGGTGGGGGAAGTAATCGATATATTACTAATTGTTACCAAAAAAAGGGATCAAGAACCATGCTGAAATAGTTGTAACTAATATGGGTAATCATATTACCTGGGCGAGGGTGACAATTTCACCACGGACAGCATACTCACATTTGAGAACCTGGGAAAAGAGAGGCTTAGCAGTGAGTGATCATATCCAGGAGAGAACATGTTTTCACATCTAGCATGCACTAAACAAGAAAACTCATTATCTTTGGCACTCTTATTGCATTTTTCACAGTTCTCTCCTTGATCATTGTGGGACTCCAACACAGAAAATTATTCCACTTGCAGTTATTCTTAGAATATAAATTAAGGTAAGATTTGGTACACATAATGGGTATTCCATTAGAAAAAAGGAATAGCTCTTATAGGAAATGGAAGAAGATGAATGCAATAGCATTGAAATAATCATTCCCATGGCCCATAATCGAATTGCTATTCCAAGTGTCAAAGTATATGTAAGTTCAACAGAAGCGTTCTACCCAGTAAAAGGCCACCAAATTAGCTGCAGCAAGTGAACTCCTCTCAAATCATCAGATAAACAAACTAAATTCGCAATTTGCTTTTGAAGGATAAACACACCAGGACCAAATATATTTTAAGAATAAGCCTTACACTAAAGGAGAAGGATTAATAAACAGAAAGCGATACCGAATTCATGGTCCAATAATAGAAAAATAAGGCTTACAAGGGTACTAGTGCAAAAAAAAAAAAAAAAAATAGTACCGCAATCACCAAAAAGTGATAAACAGGAAGAGATGTACAGATACAGATGAAGAATAATAAAGCAAATAAAATAACGAAATAATCATCAAACAAGGAAATTCATTGACTAATCCGAAAGTAACAGGCACCCCCACAAACCCAGCCCACAACCCCCACCCCACCAACCCCAAAAAAAAAAAACAAAACAAAACAAAAACAAGAAAAACAAAAACAAAAGAAAAGAAAAAACTACAGGGCAGTGGCAGACCCAGATGCAGAAACACAGAAATCAGAAACCTTTAGAACCATGTTTACGTAGAGAAAAAGCAATCACACAGTAAATCCGAGAAGGGAGGTGGAAAAAGAATACCTTGGGGTTAATGGTATCGAGGGAGAGAGGAGGAGCGGCGGGGGGATTAGCGGAAGGCATGGAAGAAAGTAGATCAAGAACAGGAGTAGAAGACAGGAAACGTAAGTGAGAAGCCGCAGCGAGGTGACGGAGGAGGCCAAGCTTCCAACTTGCTGTGTTGCTAACGAATTTCCGCATCGTTTATCGCGCTTTATATAGTCCTTGAAGCGGTGATGTGATGCAAAGTTAGGGTTGATTTTACGGTTTTTTTTTTTGGTACGAATCAATGCAAAGAAAGACGTGGGGTTCGAAGACTGGGACTGGGATTTGGCCACCTGACCCGAGCTTTTTGATTCTCGGCTTTGTCGCTCAAACCTTCTTTCCTTTCTTTTCTTTCACTAATAAATTCAATTCAAACCCCAGAGGCGCCCACAACTTTTACTTCTGCGTGCTCGCTAGTCGCTACTTCACCTGCTCTTTCTTTACCCACCTCTCCCCTCGTTAAAATTTAAAACCATGTGAAATTACTTTAGGTCTTTCATCTTTGCACCCTCAATTTTACATTTATTGCATGTTCAGAGTAGGGGTATTATTGCAAAGTCACATTTATATATATATATATATTTATATAATTATATATATATAATATCGCATCTATGGTTTACCTTTACAGCGAGATTGCAAGAATATTTTTGTCAGAATCTTAATTGAGTACTATTTTGGTAATATGAAACTGTAAAATTATTACATTGGCCAGAAAATTTTTTTTTTCTTAGAAAAAAAAATAAAGAATATTTAATCGGTTTTTTAGACGATTAAATCCATTTTGGGTGATATTCCTAAAGGTTAACCTTTTAGATTTTAGTTTTGAATCCAAAATAAGTTTTAAGCATTATAACCTAATTATTAACTCATAAAATTAATTGGTTGACAAAATACTACAATTTTATTTTTCTTAAATAAACCCCTTTTTATAGGAAAAATCTGGGGTTCTAAACATAATTTAAAAAAAAAATTGTGTGACATCCACCAGATTTTTTAGGCATTAGCACCAAATTTAAGGCATTAGAACCAAATTTGTGAGGCATTAGCACCAAATTTAGGATGATTAAATCCATTTTGGGTGATACCATTCCTAAATGGTTAACGTTCTACCCTTAGGTTTTAGTTTTGAATCCAAAAACAAGTTTTAAAGTATTATAACTAACTATTAACTCATAAAAATTAATTGGTTGACAAAAAAATGGTACTATCATTTTATTTTTTTTTTAAATCATGTTCTACATAAGACTGAGAGAATGTCAGGAGAACATTATATGGAGAACTCCTAGCAAACCCCTTTTTATAAGGTCTTGATACAAGTTAAGCATTTTGTGCCTTCCAATAATAAATTGACACATCAGCCTAAAATAATAAATCAAATTTTTTATCACTTATGGACTAAAAAGCCCTCCCCATTTACTTATTGTCTTTCTGGTGGGTAATGAATGTTCCGAAGGCGTGAGAGAACAGTTTTCTCACGCCTTCATATAATATATTATTATATATATTATATGAAAGTGTGAGGAAACTGTGTTCTCACACCTTTGAGATGTGTATCACGGTACATTATCTCTCACCTCTCCTTAACACAGAAAATAATAATATATATATGAAAAAGTTTAAAAATATATATTTTATAGTAATATTTTGTTTAAATAATAATAATTAATGTACGACTTGTCTACGGCCAGAATGATGTAATTGTTACAAACACTTTTTTATGTTATTAATTATTTTTCTTTGGCCATAAGTGATAAATTAAGTTATGCTTGACTTTCTTGTTGACCTTTTGCATTCAATCTCTCAAACATTTATGACCATTTGTAAACGTCCACGAAGGGAAAGTGATAGAGAATTCAAACTAAGATTTTCATTTCATGATGCGTGATTCGTCGATTGAGTTATTCATTTGGAATTATACGTTTTCTACTTGGTATTTAACCATTGGTCATAAGCTTTATTAAAAAGAAATAAAAAATAATTTTAAAAAGTCTATATATCCCTTTAAACTACCACTCAATTGACAATGTTTTCAAACTTTCAATTGTGATAATGTCATCCCAAATTATCATAACATTATCAATATTCCTTCCAATGACAAAACTACCACTAGTAAAGTAAAAACAAAAAATACCAAACACAATTAGAACATCTGGATCTCATCTTTAGTAAATATTAGGGGATCTCAATCCAGAATAGGATACCCAAGCTTTTGATAATTTCTAGAATACAAATTAAAAATATATAATAATAATAATAGGATTCAAGTAATTACTTGTCCAAATTACTAACAATTTAAACATAAGAGTATATAAGACCACCTACTCGGGTAAATGACTGGACAATTCAAAATTTTATTTGAACATGTCGTTTTTATATAAGGTATTTCATATTACTTGTCCAAATTACTAACAATGTTTAAAAATAAGTGCTATAGATACAAATCCACAAAAACATAGGACCTGCACTTTATTGTAGGGAAAAAAAATAATAATAAACGAACTTTTAAAGGTTAAATACACGTAGCTCCTTGAATTACAAGTCATTTCCAAAAAAGCTTTACGTACTGACAAGTGTGACAATTTGATATATCATACTACCATTTCTATTTTATTTTTGAACAAACGAGTTATTTTCATTGATATAAAATTAATCTTGAGCATAATGCTTCATCATACAATGTCAAAGATACATGTTGAAACCTCTACAGCTCAAACACTATCTATGACATACTCAATAGTCTCTCAGGCTATAACAAAACAATACCTTAGAAATGTCATTATCACAATCAATATATAGAACTACAGCATAAATCGACAAATCACGTCTCTAGTTGATATCTCTTTTATCAATGACAATTTTTCTATAAACTGGATAACTTATTCGTCATCTGTCAATAATTTGCTCTTATAAAAGAACAAGAAGAAAGCAAGAGACTTATCGAAACATTTCGTTATTCTTAAGCAAAATCTAAGAAAACAACAAGTTCAAGACCTGCTGCTACAGCTAGAGTAACAGCGAACTTTTCTTATCCAAAGGCAAAAAACGAAAACTACAAAATAAATAAATAAATAAAAAGTAAAAAACACCCTACTCCTAATGATGACGTCAATGACATGCCGGCGCATGGCCGACAAAATGATGCATGAAGGCCCCGGCTGAAAGAATGGTGGCCGATGAGCACAGTAAACGGAAACATGGATATACGAAACTGATAAAAAGCTAGATATGATTTTGAAGAAAATAAATCTATAAAACCCATTAGATCTGGTGGGATGACAATGAGTGGAACGTGACAAGCCAATAGAGAGTCTTGACGGCATATCTAAGCAAAGAAGAAAAGAAGAGAGTTGAAGAGAAAGGAAGAGGGGGGAGGAGGGAAGAATATCAAACTACCATTTCGAGTAATTCCAAAAAACTCAAAACTCTTTTTTGTTTGTTTTAAATGTCAAACAATGCATAAAAGTCGTCTTTATGATTCATTCAATCTCGATCATAAAATTTGGTAGGAGTTTCAACTACAACTACTACTGAAAGAATGGTACCAAAAAAAAAAAACACTCACTATGTATAACGTTTTGAGTCACACACACAACAATTTTTATGTCGAAATTAAAGAAAAATCTATATATAGTCCGTTATTTCCTTTTAATCTCTCGTCTTTCATTTTGTCAGATCATAAGGATGCATCGAACTTGACGTCAGTTTCTGGTAACCAATCACTGCCCTGTATAAAGGAGTCCACGGTATACTTTGCAGCCTCATCCGCCGTTAGAGCGGGCTTGTAACCGGCCCATTTAACCCTTTTGTCTACAGTTGCTCCCTCCCCTGTATTCTGGTACTCCGCGTAGAATATGGTGCTCGGCGGCTCAACCTTGGAGACCCATTCTATCCACCCCACCGGATTCAAGAACGGCCCGATTTCCGACTGCATAATAACTGTGGTGGAGTATTCTTTCCAGGGCCTTCCAAGGTAAGTCGGCGCTGTAACGTTGTCGAGAGGGTAGAAAGACGATTTTTGGATGGAAATGCCGGTGTTCTGATTCGGATCCTTCTTTCCCTGAGCTGTGATGGTGTTGAACTGGTTGGACATGGGCTGCCGGGGCTGGATGTTGCAGCTCTGGAAGACCGCCGCTGCGTTTCCGAAAATGAAGTCGATGGTGCCGGTAATGTCGCATTCGCGGTAGAACTGGCGGTTGGAGTGCGCGTAGAGGGTGTCCTGGAAGGCGTTGAATGAGCATCTGTACAGCACCGACAGGTCGGAACCCGACCGGAAGGCAACCGCCTGGTGCTTCGCAGCCCCTGCAGTGTTGTAGAATCCCATGTCTTTTGCAATGAACCCCCTCCCCGCCACAGCTGTTCATCACATTTAAAAAATTTATAATAATCAATATCAATAAATTTTTTTGAATATTCAAAAATAAAATAATATGAAGTGAGAACACAGTTTTCTGGGATTTACACGTGTAATTTTCTGGGCCCTCCGACAAGCGCAAAAATCGGGAAAGCATGTTCCGATGTTAGCGTTGCGGGCCAGCAAAGAATCGGTCAGACCAAAGAACATCCTATCCCACTAACCTGCCGCTATCTTAGAAGATCTTTTCATATTATGTATAGAATATGAGCATATACAGTCAGATTTTATTTTATTTTATTTTGAAAGCGTCCCAAAGAAGAAAAGGTAACAAATTAATAAATATCAGATAATAGGACCCCCCCCCAAAAAAAAAACAGTCAGCTAATCCGATTTCAGGCGTCGGATGGATTTGACGTGTAATTATCTTTGGATTTATGATATTTTAAACCGAGGGAAAACTTCACCTATCCTTTGAACTTTGAATTTTGATTACTTTTGTAGCTTCTTTAATGTTTCAAAATCTTTCACTTAGATGTATCAAATTTTGATTTTCTCTCACTTTGTTTATTTCATACAGAGAAAATCTTTCACAATTCTAATTTTATCCCTGACTTCATAACTACATCGTTCTCAAAACTTATAATTTTAAGATAAAATTGACATTTTATAAAGGTTTTTGTATGAAATAAACAAAGTAAAAAAAATTAAAATTTCATACGCCTAAATGAAAAATTTTGAATATCAAAAAAATATTTACAAAAGTAATCAAACATCAAAAAATTTCTCCTTAAACGGCATTTGCAGGCCACGACTCATGGACCGTCAATTATGTAAAAAGTGGGACCACATGTAAATAATAAATATAAACCAAACACGCACATGGTGGGGGCCTCTGCCACTCACAGTATCAACATGCTATTTTATTCTAATAGTATAAAAAAAAAAAAAAAAATTTAAAAAAAATAGTTACGGAATTTTTAGATAAGAGAATGGCCTCCAATTATTCACAAGGTTACACATAATCTACTTACATAAACCATGTGGTTTCCTTTGGTCCTATCCATATGGCACATGGGTTTTCTTTTCTCAATCAAATTCTGGGGAGCAATCATGGCGTTGGACATGTATCATATCACATTATATTTGACAGAGAGCTGACTAATCACAATTACCTTAGAGGCCCGACAAGGTCCTAAAAAACAACAATAATCTTCAATAGCTTTAATGTTACGCAAATACATCTGGTTGGTAATCTCAAATGCATTTGAACCGTTTTCTTTATTAATGATTGTTAATAATTATGATTTAGTGGAAAAAGATAAAAAAGTGATGAAGATAAGGCGGAACATACCGAAAGTGGCGGTGTTGAAGGTGGGAGTGCCGTCGACGAAGTTCAAGCTGCCGGAGACGATGGTCTTAGTCCGGCCATCCCCGTACATCATCACATTCCACTTGCTCTTGTCCAGTATTACATTTTCAGTATAGTTTCCTTCCTTTACATGTATCACAAATCTCGTTTCGCTCTTCTTCGGCACTGCCGCCACCGCCTCGGTGATCGTCTTATAGTTACCGCTGCCGTCCTTCGCCACCGTCACAAACGCCGTTGTGTTGGTCTCCTCCAGCAATCTCCGGTCACCCAGGCTAACCCACTCCGGAAATTCCCCTCCGACCCCGAGCAGCCGCCTCCGGTGAATGGGAATGTTAAAATTCGACAGTAAACCCAGAATCTTGGCCACAATAGCCAAACTATTGCTAGCGAATTCGGTGGAGTTCTCCATGGCGGTCCTCACATCGTCAACCAGCGTGGAGTTGAGCTCTTGCAGTGTGTCCAGGCAGGTTTCTTGGTCTGTGATGGAGGCGCTCAGCCATGTCTCCAAGTCGTTGATCTTCGCCGACGTTAATAGCTTCTGGCCTTGACCGACTTCCATGGATGATATCGAGTCATTGAGCCGGTCCACCGCGTCTTCGAAAAGGCCTTGACAGACCTGTAGAGCGGATTTGAGATTCGTGTCGTTGGTGCCGGCGGTGAGCCTCGCCGGTAAGTTGCCGGCGAGATTGGAGAGCTCGTTGATGGCGACGTGTAGAGAGAGCTTGAAGAGGACCTCCGGGTCGGTGGTGTTGGTGGTGTCCAGGGAGGAGATGCTGGACAAGCAGGAGGTTGGGTACTGAGTCACACTGCAGAGCGTTTTGAGTGACGCGGCCGGGGTCAACTCGGCCGCGGGAACCGAGTTGGGCGAGGGCGACGAGCTGTTACGCTTGTGTATCAAGATTCCCGCAACTGCGCCGATAATCACCGTTAAAAGGACGATGGAGGAGACGATGAGGATAACCAGACGCCTACGTGTCCTTTTCCGGAATGCTTGCTGTTCAATCTCGTCCACCTTGCCGTAGCCCTTGAAGGACTTGATCGAATCCATTATAATTTGATTACTCTTTGTTGTTGATTTGAGTGGTGGCGGGGGGAATATATTTTCAGGGGTTTTCGTTGATGGGAAAAAGCAAGAAGATTGGAGGGTTAGAATGGGTTGGATGTGTTTTTATAAAAGCAGGGAGAAAGACACAGAAGAATCTATTTATTTCTACGAGGTTTCTTGTTTAAGAGTAATTAAGATTATCATTAATCGAATCAAATAAGTTTTTATTCCTATTAATTCCAATAAGAAACATAACGCGTTCTACTCCAAGTGGCGCACGTAGCACATATGATCGGGTATGGGATAGGATTAAGATTCGACCCCTTTTATCATTCAGATTTTTTTTAACAAAAAAAGATTGATTGAATCTATTAATCGAATATAAAAATAAATAAAATAATAATAAAACATACACACAAATAAGTATACAAATAAATGAGAGAGCAGCTCAAAGAGATCAAAGTGGGGAGAAGGGAGTTACGACTTCCACACTGCCCCCCTCCCAATTTTTGCCTTCACCATAGATCGATCGAGGCATGTGTATCAATGATCCTTGAGGTACATGAAAGGAGATTCTACTTACTTAAACCATGCATGAGGGCGCATCTATGCATGGCCTTTAGGCTGATTTTGAAGGGGTTGTGTAGATTGGTTGCTCCAATCCAAGATGTGGTGGTTCCACGCATGGTTGGCCGGCGATGGCACATGGAACGTGTGTTGGGTTTTTTTTTTTTTTTATAAATATTTTTCTTGTTTTTAAATAAGATTGTTCTCTCTCTCTCTAGATTTGCTTTCAGCAGCGATCATTGGGTTAAAGTTTTAATTGTTTTCTTAGGTTTTGTTTTCATGAATACTTAAGAATAATAAAATTGATTTTTGGTTGGTCTTTTATTTTCTTATGGTTCTTTTATGAGAGCAAACTATAGACCAATGATGGAGAAGTTATCATGCATAAAAAATAATTGTCACCATGGTAGAGATAACGAAGTGGATTGCGTTTGGTAAAGCACGAATAACGGAAATGAAAAAGCCAATAAATCAATGACCTAACAGTGGATAGAGACATGATTTGTCAGAATTTACTGTAGATCCAAAATTGATTGAGACGGTGACATTTCATTTCATATATATTATCTTGTAAATTGTATTAGCCAAAGAGGTTATTGTGTGTGTACGTCACAAATAATATTTAGGTTGATAATATTTCAAATTGTATCTTTGACATTCTAAATAACATTTTGCCCAATTTGATCATTATATCAATGAAAAAATAACATATTAAAAAAATATAAATAATAAATAATAATTGATTTATACATATAATAATTTATTCCGTGTCTAAATATTTTATTGTGGTATTAGACAGATCGACCGCGGTTTCGTGGACCAAACACTTTAGAATGGTTCGAGATGTACATAGGAAGGTGACAACAATGAAAAACAATAGGCGTTAAATGTTGCCGGATTTTTTGGGGAGGTAGTGGGAAGCTACGCGCGTACAGGCAACACCGTCATATGTCGATTCCTCCATCCACATAGAGTTAGCTTATATTATATAAAGCTCCGGCCGTCAACTATATTTATAATAATACTCCAAATCTAATTATATTTCGAACTTAGGTTCGTCAGTTTGTTTCAATGTAAAATATTTTTCATTAAAAAATACTTTCAACAGAAAATATTTTTTGGAAAATAATTTTATAGAAAATATTTTACGGTGTTTGGCGCGTACGAAAAATTATAATTTATATATTAAATCATATTAAACTCTAAATTATGAAAATATTTCGACTAAGTCTTAGAGGTGTTTGAACTGAGTCCCACAAGGACCTCACTACGACTCGCCCATAACCTACCCGAACCTTGCTTAGACCTTATTGAGATCTTGTCGGGATCAACCTAGGACTCTGGTAGGACCGCCCAAGACTTGACAGGAACATCTTCAAAATTTATTGTTTAATATAATTTTGCTACACACCAAATTCCAAAAAATATTTTATACTGAAAATGATTTATAGGAAGATGTTTTATGCTAAAAACCGGCACCATCCAATACATGCTAAATACCATAAATTATTTTCATGGAAAATGTTATTTGCCGAAAATATTTTTTGACGTTGAGTCCAAGTGGGTCCTAATCAAGCCCAAGCAGGGTCATGGGTAGGTACTGGCAAGGTCCGGGCAAGTATTGAGCAGATCTGGTGAGTTCTTGAGCGAGTCCCGAGCAAGTCCTGGGCAAGTCTTGGGCAATTCCCGGGCAGGTCTTGATCATGTCCCAGACGAATCTTGGCAGAGTCTGTCGATTTGAGAATAAGATGCTCAAAGTAAAAAAATAGTTTACGAGTTTAAAAAACGTAAACTATTTTTGAAAATTAAAGAAAAATGTTTTTCGTTGAATAATAGTTTACTATTATTTTACGTCATACCAAACACCAAAAAATATGGAAAACATTTTTCGTATATCATTTTACAACGAAACAAACGGAACCTTAATTATGTCCATTTTCAAGATTTTTTTTTATATAATTTTTTTTTAATGTTTTTGTCAGTTGGATATTTTATAAATTTATAACAATTTTAGTCACCATAAACCATCTGGGGTTGTAGTTTAATAGTCTATTTTTTTTTTAATGACTAAATATATATTAAGATATGAGTACCTGCGATTTTCACTGTCTATTCAGCTTTCTATTTGTTCTGCTGCACATATGGTATTCCTCTACAACTTCATTTGCATATTTGACAAGCTGTGTTGGGTGCAAAAGCTCTCCCCCAACGAGCACTGCATTTCTACGTAGCAATATTGATCCTATATATGTGCAATAGTGGCCATTAATTCAATATATATATTTTTTTCAAGCTTTTGCCAGAGGTCACCTATCACTTGGAGAAAATCGTCCCCACTTCTATCACATTTTTTGAATTTTTCGAGGACATTCTCCCCATGAATGAAGGATAACGCCGTAAAATATGACATATGTTCTCCACCTCCACCCCACAAAATATTGGATACAAATTAAAGGGTATTGCACGCGTCGCTTTCTTTTTATTAAATTTTCTTTGGCTGGAAGCAGATTATTACATGCATTTCAAAGAAGGATTTTCACCATGCCATGCACATTGAGGGCGCACAAAAATTTCCAAATTTTCTCTACAATCTACAAAATTTAGTCCAATCATTACAGAGAACTAAAAAATTAGTAGAAAATGTAGGCACATTCAGGCAGAATTTAGTCCAATCTACAAAATTCTCTCTCGATCTATTACAATCGTTTTGATGTCCTTTTGAATCTACAAAGTTTAGTCCAATAGAAAGGTGTATTTGGTAAACCTTTTTACTTTTGTTATTCCAGTTAACGTGAATTGATGAGGTATTAAGTTTTGAATTGTTATCTTATTAAAAAACAAAACAAAGTTGTAGTAATTTTTTTAATTTAAATATTAATTATAAAAAAGTACTGAAAATGTTTTGATGTTAAATTTTTTGAAACAAATGAAGCGTAAACAATGTCAAAAGGGAAGGGAAAGAGTTGCCAAACGGTGCCTAAGCTTTTAGGCACCTAACAATATGTTCCATTGCAAGAGAAATTTTTGAGGTGTCGTACTTAATTAGTGGGTGGATATTTATTTAAAGGGTTAAATGCCTTTTCAGTACATGTGCTTTGAGCCAAAATCAAATAGTCATCTTGATTTTCAAAAATATCACAAATGGTACCTATGGTTATCAAATAAACCCACTTGGTACTTCTGTCAGGATTTCGTTAGTTTTTTTAACGGAGTGCCACGTCACCCTTACACATGGCGTGGTACCTGTGGTTTCAAGGCGCTACGTGGCATGGTACCTGAGTTTTTGGATGCCACATTAGATTAAATAATATTAAAATTATGAAAAAAAATAAAAATTAAAAGAACATGTGTACTTCCTAAAAAAAAAAAAAATCCATCGTCCTCTCCATTCTCCTCTCCCCCAACCACTTAGGTTTTTGCAGACCCAAATATCATCTTTGTCATCCCTCCCTCGATGATGATTCAGAGGAACTCTCACAGCAGACTATTAACAGTAATCAACAGACGCACAATCAGAAAGCAGACACTAAATTAAATAAAAATTCAAGCCCAAGGGTCCCAATTACAAATTTTGTTGCAAACCCTAGCGATTCTGAGGAAAATCTTCCTATACAAGGTTCCATCGGCAATGCTTATCCAATTACCGGATTGTCTCGACAGACAAAAGCCTCTTCTCCAAATGCTAGTAGGAGTTCTTATTTGAAGGTTAAGGGTACATCCGAGGCATCATCAACTCCGAACTATGGAGCAGAAAGGAAATCCTCTTCAACCAAAGCTCTACGAAAGCCCTCGTATCAGACCCAAATAATACGTCACCCTTCCTCAGAGAAAATATTTTCCCCCATTACCTTTCATTTGAGGTAAGTCTGTTTTCCACTGTTTTTACAATTTGTTTTGATAAGGTTCATTTGCAAAAATAGATTTTGGTCTGCAAAAACGTACGTGGTTGGGGGAGAGGAGAGTGGAGATGACGATGGATTTTCTTTTTCTTTTTTTTTTAGGAAGTACACAGGTTCTTTTAATTTTTTTTTACATAATTCTAATATTATTTAATCTGACATGGCATTCAAAAACTCAGGTACCACGCCACGTGGTGCCTTGAAACCACATGTATTACGCCATGTGTAAGGGTGACATGGCACTCCGTTAAAAAAACTAACGGAATCCTAATAGAAGTACCAAGTGGATTTATTTGATAACCATAGGTACCATTTGTGATATTTTTGAAAACTAAAGTGGCTATTTGATTTTGGTTCAAAGTACCGGTACTGACAACGCATTTAACCCTTATTTAAATATAAGAAAAGAAAATATGACAAGAAATAGTCAAATCCTAGTTTTTTTAATTAGATATACCCAAAATAATACAACCTTATATATATATACATGCAGTGTCGGTCACCGCAAATCATGCAAGAGATATGATAATTGTGTTTGTACCAGCAGCAATCCATGATGCTGTGATCAATGCTATTTATATTTTATTAATGTCCAACTGTACGTTTTCTTAACATGCTTCCGACTATATATATATATATAATATATGAATGGAATAATGACATTACATTAACTTTCACTTTCTCAAGAATGCGAAAGTCTTTTACCAAATTTTTATATATATGAAAATTGAAAGGTTGAAAGGATTCAGTTGAGATACTGGATTAGTTGGATCCTTTACATTTGGCCACCCATGCACGCATGGTGCATGATTGCATGTGAATGTGATGTGATGATATGAAAGCTTCCATACGCGTAACCGCTGATTACGCCAATGAATATTACTCTCAAAGCTTTTTAATCTTTTTCTCTTCTTCCTAATTGCCAATTGGCATGCTTGCTTTCCAATCATTTTGTCTTTTTATGTTTTAAAATTATTTCCAATCTTACTTTTCTCATTTAAAATTAAACTGTGATGATATTAATTAATTATGTTTCTTATACGTAAAGATGATCGATCAAGAAGTAAAATTAGTAGAAAATTGTGCGTATTATGTTTGGCAACAAACTTTTGAGTAGGGTTGTTAATTCGGTCTCGTTCCTGGTTTTTGGCCAAAACCGGGAACTATAACAGGAATACCCCAATTCTTATTTTTGGAAAACTGGAACCAAGAACTGGGACCCCAGTTAACTGGCTGGTTTCAGTTTATACCTAGTTATCCGAATCAGGTAATTGGTTTGTTTTTTTTTTTTAAAAAAGAATTATATTTTTGCTTATTTTAGATATTAGACCTAAAATAAGCCCAATTTTTTTTGCATACTTTTGGCTCATTTTAAAAAAATTTATTAGCCTTTTTGTTCCAATTAACTGGTATTTGTTGTGATTGTTCTAAATAATTTTTTAAAAAAACCTAAAAAGCAAAAAAAAAAAAAATCCTAAAAAATCAATCTATTTTCTTATATGGGCCTTAAAAATAAAAATCCAATTTTTAAAAATGTCCTAAAAATCATTTTAAATTAGGTACCTAAAGAAGACTTCACTAAACCTAAACTAAAAAATATTAATATATAATAATATATATAAGTGGTATCCCGGTTCCCGATAACCCAGTAATGATTGGGTGCCAAAAACAGAGTACCGGAACCAGGGTACCCTGTTTTGGTTTTTTCCAACCGAAACTAGAACCAGGTCCTCAATTTCTCGGTTTTCCAGTTCCAATTCTGGTTTTCCGGTATTTTTGACACCCCTATTTTGAGTTCAACCTCTACATAAGAAAGCCCAAACATTGGGTTTCAATGTGCACCAAGGCAAGGGAGGTCTGCAATCTCCTCCATGGCTCCATCCACCACGTACACCACCCACACGCTATGAAAAGCTCTTACGTACCCAACATCAACTGGACAAAAGAATTTGCCAGCACTCTAAAACCTAGCAGAAATTAAGGTTTAGTTAATTTTTTTTCCTCTTAAAATTGCCACTAGCTTGATTAAATCAATTTTGAACGAAAATACCAGGTCTAGGTCCAGAAGAATTAATTCATTCAATCACAGTCGACACTTCCGGCCACCCCTTTCTCCCTTCCCAATCTTACAATAAAGGACAACATCAATGATAAAAAAAAATAAAAATTAAGAAAAGAAAAACAGACATTGCTAATGATGATGACCAGACAATCCATTCCATGCTAAAACAGACATTCACAATATCACATTCATGCTCATCTTATATCAAATCATTAGCCGACGTCTTTAGCAAGCACTGCCTCCCAACATACTAACCAACTAATTATGCTTCCACATGCAGCATTATTGAATTTGACAACGTTGTTACATATATGCATGCTTTAATTTAAAGACCAAGAGAAAATGGAAAACCAGTAGAACCCAACCAACTACTGCCGGCAATGAAATTCCCAGGAGAATAAGCTTGCGCCTCAGTAGCGCTAGTGATCACCTTGAACCCCTTCCAGCTCACCCTGCCTGAGGTTCCAGCGCCGGCGCCAGTGTTCTGATATTCCCCGTAGAACAATGTGTTAAGCGCAAAAGTCCCATCCCACTCGTGCCATCCGGCGGGGACAATTACGTTACTTATCGTTGACTGCAAAATAACGGTCCTGGAATATTCCTTCCAGGGTCGGCCAAGATACGTCGGAAAGCTGCTCTGCACGGGCAGCAAATCAGATGTGGCCCCGATTCTGCATTTATGGATTACGATTCCGGTGTTTTGGTTCGGGTCGGTTCGGCCTTGGGCTGTGACCATGTTCTTTTGTCCTGCATTCGGGCGTCGTGCGTGGATGTCACAGTCTTGCAGCACGGCCGCGGCATTTCCAAAGATAAAATCTACGGTGCCTGCCACCAGGCAGCCCACATAAAACTGGCGGTTGGAGTGCACGTAAAGGCTGTCTTGGTATGCAAGCACATCGCAACGGTAAAATGCCGAGAGGTCTGCCCCGACCCGGAGAGCTACGGCTTGGTGCTTTGAGGGACCAGCTGTGTTTTGGAAGGTTATGTCCCGGGCCAAAAATCCTTCCCCAACCACCGCTGCAACCACATGGGAAACAAACAAATATTTCTATTAAATAAAATATAAAATTCAATAATAATTTTTAAAAATTAGTCACATTTTTTGATTGATGAGAATTCTCCTTCTAACATTATCCAATCATCGACCCCAAAGCGGCTCAATATAAATTGGGATCTAAAGCAAAAGGTTAAAATGAAGATGAGATAACAATATAATATATAAAAATAATTATTCTCCTTTTGTTTTAGATGCAAAATTACTATTTAAGATTTGATTAGGGATGATGAGAAAAATAAATAAATAAACCATGTGCTTTTGAGCTGTTGCATCAAGCAAAATGGTAGATCAACAAAGACAGATGACCGACAAGGCAACTCTTTCAAGAGCTTTTTTTTTTTTCTTTTTTTTTTTTCATGTTCAAGAGCGTTTTAATAAAGGCTTATAAATTGAGATGCAGGGGTACGGTTGTTGGGTGTGACTCATAAATGATAAAACAAAGAAAAAGGCTCCAAAGTGTACTACTTTTAAAAAAAGATGAAACCGATCACTTAAAAAAGAAACCTACAACGTAATCAAGTACACGGTACACCCGCGTGGCCTGTCAGTCCGACTCCCTACTATGTAATTAAAGCGAAAAAAGACACAAGATTATAAAAGCGCGTTATCGGTCCCCTGGAGGCTAGCCTACAACATCGCCTGATTCGGTCCCTAATTACATCCACAGCTGTTTGTTTAAATATTATTAAATGGACTAAAAAAACTTAATTATATTATCATTATTTCTTATTCCAATTAAAACTTTTAATAAACAAATCTTTACTTTCTACCAGACGTGTTAACAAATTGAAAGAGTGCATCCCTTCCACGGAATTTACGACATTGACCCTGTACGTGTGTGAACAAACAGCCATGATGATTGAATATTTGAATGAAACAACGAGGCGTACGATTACGAATACGAAAGATATATCCATTTAACATTTTCGTTATTAATTATTAAATATAAAAACAAAAAAAGTAATAAAAACAAGTAGAAAAGAAAGAAAGACGAAGGAAGTTTCCTGCTTGTTTGCTTGCTAGTTGCTAGCTAGCTTTCTAAATTCTAATACTCAAGTGGGGAAGAAAAGAGAAAGGGCAGGGAACCAAAGGTCAAAAATATGCCATTTAAAGTGAAAACGACTAATCACCATATGTAAACGACACTTCCATTCATTAATTAGCCCTAAATTTAAAGCATATTTCGGTAAAAAAAAAAAACTATATAATATATAAATAAGCATATGCGGCTTTAGATTCCGCGTTCCGATCATTATGCGGTAAACGACGGAGCGGACAAAAGGACAGTCTCAGTTGGCACCAGCACATGTTCGGCTGAAAAGACACTGTCATTTCTCATCTTGTGTGAATACTAATAATAATCCATTTTCAAAAGTTTGAAAACCTTTTTTCCGAACAAACCCTACGTGCTCTTCAATTCGATCTAGAGAGAATAAATATTGGTCGATCGTTTCCTTCGTCTAGACTCTAGAACATGGGTACTTACGGTTGACAAGCTAAACAAAACATATATCTTCTAATCTAGCTGCATCTCGATCTTCATAAACTAGTTGTGACAATGTTGAAAAAGAAAGTTAACTTATACGGAAATTTTGATGCCATTAATGGGTGGCCCGTGGCCAACGTAGGCATTTCCCTCAAATCAAGTGTTCTTGTCTGTCTACAGCATGTGCTGCGACTTACTTACCAACCTAACAACATGATTAATGGAGCCCATTACGACATGTGCCAAACATCTATTCACACATACCAAGACATTATCCCAAACGATAAAGAGCTAGATTTGCAGCCGACAAGGAAAAAGAGACCAAGGTGGAGGAGGACATACCCACTGTGGCGGAATTGAAGGTGGTGCTGCCATCAACCACATTCCTGCTTGCTGTGATGATGGTGGATGTTCTCCCATCTCCCAAAAACATTATGTTCTTCTTCTTCTTCGCCACATCAACGTTTTCCCTGTACACACCCGCCTTGATCCGAATTACGTACCTCGTTTTACTATTTTCCGGCGCAGCCGCCACTGCCGCCGACACAGTCTTGTGGTCGCCACTTCCATCAGCCGCCACCACCACGTTCGGCGTCACCGAGCTCGACTGCAGTAGCCGCCTGTCCGCAGCCGACAACCACTCCGGCCATCTTGTTCCGTCCACATCCACGTCCGCGTCCTCCTTCAGCTTCCGGTTCAGCGTCTTTCTTTCGTTGGCTATATCGGTGTCGGTCATGTTCTTGATCATCGCCAGCGCATTACTACACATGCGTTCCACGTGCTTCTCCCCCGCCAGCAACACCTCCCGCACGTGCTTGTCGGCGTCGTCGTGAGAGAACCCGTCCAGGCAAGTCTCTTGGTTGGTGATTGCAGAGCTGATAAGGGTTTTGAGGTCGTCAGCATGGAGGGACAACGACTTCTTGTTGGGGTACAGGTGGAGATCTTCCACCGCCTCGTGGAGCTCATCCAGTGTTTCGTCAATGGTCTCCAGGCAATCATGGAGAGCCGTCTTCTCGCGCTTGGTGAGATTCTTTCTGGTTTTGATCAGCTTCTTCACGGCGAAGTAGTTGTGCTCGACGGCTTCGGTTGTGAGGTTCAACGACGCTTCTATGACGTCCTTTTGGCTGGCCAATTTGGCGCTGGCTCCGGGGGCGTTGGCGATAGCTGAGTAGCATAAATCAGGGTACAATGTGCTGCTACAGGAGCTTTTAAGTACGGCGTGGGCGGCGGCGGAGAGTTGGTTGTTGCCGGAGTTCTTCCGGGAATTAACTCCGGCGACAACGCCGACAATTGCAGCTACTATCAATAAGGTTGCGAAAAGAGCCAAGAACAGCTTCTTGCTTTTCTTGGAGACGGAAATGTGTTTTCCGGATTCCATTTTCTCAGCCATGAATTCCTTGATTTGGGTCATTTCAATGGCGGAAAGAGTGGGAGAGTGTAATTAATTAGTAGTACCACAGAGAGCTTAGTATAGAGACGAGTTGAAGGAGGGACCGATATATATAGAAAAAGGCTAGTCACGTACTGTACCAATGATGATGATTCTTCGTTTCTTCAAGTGGCTTTTCTATTAAATTATTTACAAACTAATTAATATAGCGGAATAATTAAATTATTTACAAAACTAATAAGCCATATATATTTCCAGTCATATAATTACTATTCGCAGTGGTTCAATAGTCTTACAGAAACGAGAATTCAACTACTGAAAAATGAAAATCGTTAATTCTATTAATATTAGCAATCTTGGGTTAAACTGATTTCTTGATGGGTTGGTAGGGTCGAGAGTTGGCTGCTTGCTAATAAGTAACGCTAATGGGTGGCTTTAGTTACGTACCCTACAACTTTTTTTACTTAAATTATTTATAAATTGATGGAACGGCTTAATTAATAAAATATTAAATAAAAACGTTTCTAACTTTTTAATATTTTAAAATATTATATTAATTATAAATGATCACATTATTATATAAATAATTTTATAGTAAAAATTGTAATATTTCTTAATTTTGCTTTTTTTTTTTTCAAAGTTTCTTTAACTCTATTTTATTGCATAATGATGAAATTACAAAGCCCGCGTGAAAGTGGTTCCAATATCCTTTCCTTTCCATTTTTTTATTAATATTTTTTTGTCTTTTCAACTTTTTCTTTTATTATTATTTTTTTATAATCTAGTGAACCCCTTTTTAATCCTTAAATATTAAAGGCTTATCCAGCTTGCAACTTGCAAAACTTTAACCACAAGTGAAGACGGAATGTCTGCTTGTCATCTTTATCTGTAATTATTTATTTATTTTATATATCCTCGTATTTCCTTTACCATATCTCAAGTCTTACATTACATCTTCTTCGTAACTAGGCAGTTGATTCTTTGTATCTTTGTACACGAGCCAGCTGTTTTTTTTTTTTTTTTTTAATTATTATTAATAATATTTTTTTCTGAAAAAATGGCTTAACCCAGTTCGAGAGAATCACAGACGTTCTTTTAAGTCCAAATGAATCATAATCTATCCCAATCCTACTAAAACATTAATGAAAACTAAGTACGTGACTAATACTAATATGTGAAAATTTTATATTATAGAGATTTAAACCTACGTTCTCTTACATGTCTAATCACATTGAAGATTTTCTTAGGCCATTCAACTACCACCCTTAATGGTATACATAATTGTCGAAAAGTAATAACTTTCCGGATTAAAAATAGACATTTGTTTGGTGATATTTGAACTTGAGACAAATTCTTTTTTTCTTTTCCTTTGTAAAGTATTGGAAAAATGATTATATCGGCCCTGAGGTTTAGGCATACTTAAAAAATTATCTCAAAAGCTCACTCGGGAAACTCTATTTTCAAATCGATCACTCCTTCTAATCTTTGTAGAAATTCTGTCTAACTTTTTCATTTTTACAAACATCTAAACGTGCAAAAAAAGAAGGGTCATATCATCTTGCTTGTGGCATGTCGAGGTTGGCCTCCAGGACCACAGGGATGGTGACCTATCACCCCTTGTCTGTGAAGGTAGCCTTAATTTGTTGGGCCACCCCAGTGACGCGACCACAAATTTAATTTTTTTTTACTAATTATTATTTATTTGGAAATAAAATTATATTAAAAGAATTTTGTCAGAAAAATGTACAAAATGTTATTCAAGAATCGATTAGATCATTACGGAGGTTTAAGATCGTTGTTAAACCCCACCTCCAATTTAATTTTTTCAAAACTATAAACTAAGTTTAAAAACTACAGACAAAATGCTCTAAAACCCTATGAAATGAAAATAAACTTTAGGGTCACTCAAATATCCTCTAACACAAAAGATAAAAGACCAATAAAAAAGAAGAAGTGGTTTAAAAAAAAAAAAAGAAGAAGTAAAAAACAGGTGAAGTGGGCTAACCAACTCTACAAATTCCTTAACTCTTCCAGTACATTAAAGATATCAAATCATCCAAACATACCTCATAATTGGAATAATCGCACAAGTCTTTGTGGGCATGTTACATGTTGCCTTTTTTTTAAATAGAGTGAGATCTTTTTCAATTATTCAAAATTAGAGAATCTTATATTACAGTAATCTTTTATTTTAAATTTAATAATTTATAAAATTATTTAAACATTAATAAAATAAAAATCAGCCTAAAATAAAAATTTAATGTTTCTGTAATACAAAATCACAATTCTTTGCTTCTAAAAAAATTATAAAAAAAAAATCACAATTCTTAAACCTCTCACCATCACTTTTTTTTTTTTAATTTATTAAACAATAAAGGGTAATAATGATTGTTCATTTTATATATATATTTTTTTTGTACTGATTTAAATTACTAATCCCTCGTGCTTTTTGTTACCGCTTAAATAGAAACAACTTGCAATTGGAGTAGTGTCGGCGAGAATAGTCTCTCTTTTTTTCTTGAAAATAATAATAATAATAATAATAATAATAATGACGTTTTTGGAGAATCCAGCTGTGGCATGCTGCATCACAAAGAAAGGCACATAATTGTGGGATTGAGATCCCCTCCAATGGGGAGAAATTGGAGAATCTCCTATAGTTAATCGTGGTTTTTCATTTTAAATCTAATGATTTATAAAATGTTAGTTGCTTTGATTTAATCAAGGCATTAAATGTTGATTTTTGTTTTACTGAGATTTAAATAATTTTATAGACTATTAAATTTAAAATAAAGGGTTACGATAAACAATTAGAAACTCTCCAATTTTTCCTCAATAGGAGGGGATCCAAATTCATAATTGTGATCCTCGTCAATCGTTCTACTAGGTAAAATAAAAAAATTTTAAAAAATAATAATAATAATTGTGGTGAGAAAATAAGCGTCAAACTTTGTCTCCATAAAATATTCCATCTGTTTCTTTTATTTATCTTTTATTTATTTTTTTTAAATATTAGGATTTGGAAATAGTTAAAGCGTAGATCCACCATTGGATGCATCTAGTACAAAAATCAAAGGTTGGGAGCTGTAAGCTTACCGAATAAGAGCCAGTGGCAAATAGAGCTTTTGGATACAGAGCTTTTGTCTATAAGCTTTTGGCAAAAGTGTTGTTACTGAAAAGTTGTTTACATGTTTGGTAACTGCATGTCCTAAGTGCTTTTTTTATGTTACTGATGTTTAGTAACAAAACTAAAAAAGTGTTTTTCAATGCAAAAATGACAATAAAGGCATACAATGATTTTTTTTTTAAGTATAGGTTGAAAAAAAAAATCATTATATGAAACCAAATATCTATCATTTTACATGAAATCATTACATATTTTCCAATAATTGCCTAAGGTTGGTAATGATTTTATTTGTCTTTTTCTTTTCTTTTCATTTTATGCCAATATTTTTATATAAAAATGGTTAATGTTAGCTTTCACAAGTAAAATAATTTTTTTAATGGGTATGGGTTGTTATTATGTGAAATTCATTAGGTATATTTGTTTGTGCATATATTTCATTAACCACAAAACAACAGCGCGCCTTTCTTCCTGAAGTGTGATTGTGGAGAAGCCTCAATATTCAGCTTTGGCTCAAACGTGGGTTTGAGCGTTTGTAACCTCAAAAGTTCTTCCAAAGAATTTTGCCAAACGACCCATTATTTTCTGAAACGGACTTTTCAAGCTTTAAAAGCTCGTTTTGGTTGCAGACCCAAACATGCTCGAAGTCAATTTTGAAACGCAACCCACGTGGCTGACTGGCTGTGTTGTAGATTGTGCATGGTCATGATAGATACGACTGATCAGAGCATCCGTCCACCAACTATGTGTCCGTCAACATTTACGATATGAAGGCTGCCTTTGAAATAATAATAAAAATTGTAATAATTTGATTTAACTAATTAACTCACAAAAAAAGATAATTATATAACTATGAGAATCGTTACAATTTGATTTTGTTCTTAATATTTAAATGCAATTGTTCAAGATGGAAGTAGTTGAAAATCCTTCAAGAAATTCAAGAACAAAAGAGCTACGTTCACAAGTCCACCTGCAAATGTCTAGACTGATTGGTAAGATAGAACTTTTCGTCTATTGCTTCTTTTGTTGGTGTTCGGATGGATTGGCCAAACAATTTGTTTCCCTCACAAATCCATTCTCACCTATCCAAACATTTTGCAGAGAAACAAAGTATCATCTGCAGAATCGTTTGCACATATCCAAACATTTTGGACAAAGGCATTCATAGATATCTAGACGTCTCAAGGATTAAAGACATGAAACACTAAAAATGTTCAGGCATCCAACGTATGTGTCCGAACGTCACAAGAAAAAACCTAAACCGGCTTTTGGTTTTGAAGCTGATTTGCCTTCAACGGCATAAATCATCTTAAGATTAGATGAAATAGATCGAACAATTATTGTGATCAATGGATGTGAGATCAGCGACTATGATCTTCTTCTTAACTTCTCATCGTGTCCGGTTCTCTTAACTTCACCGTCGTCTCCCTTGCTTTCTTGTTGCAAGCGGCAAGCCGTCTTATCTTTCTCTCGTCTCCCATCTTTTCAGGTATAGATTTTTCGAGTTACTTCATTTTCTTTGGTTTTTATTTTTTGAACTAATTGAGGGTTTATATTTTGATTTTGAAACTTGATTCTTTAAGTTTGCATTTATTTTCGAGTCTGTTTATATTATTAGGGTTTAGGAATACTTAGGAATGAAAATGATACATTTTAGTTTTTACACAACCTTGATTTTTCCTGCAAATAAATTTTCTTCTTTTGGAGAAGCATTTGCTAATTGCTGTAATTAATTTAGCCCCCAAAACAATCAATTTTTAACCCATTTAAAAATAGCATTGGTCCTATTAAAAAGGCCCACGATGAACCGATTAACCGACTGTTGAAATTAACCCAAAATTTCGAAATACTTTTTTATTGAAATGCAATCGGTGAATTAACTAATTTAACCAACAATTTTGGTTAACCGATCGAAAATGACTTTTTTGAACTAAGAACTAACACTTACCCTACTTGCTTGACCAATTTGTAGCGATTTTTATTTGCCTTATAGAAAATTACCCCAAAAAGAACTGCTTTTATAAAAGATGGTAAGAACCCTAGTTCTTATTAGCGGAAATCATAGAAAAGGGAAAGAAAGGATATACCATCCATGAGAACTCATTGAAATAACTTTACATTCTCCAGAACTGAACAGACTATATATAAAACCTTGCTAAAGCTCCAGGCCTGTACATTAAATTTGTTATTTAGCCCTGTAAAACATGTTCAATAAAGAAAGACAATATAAAAAATTTGGGCCTCAAGATTGATCTTAGTAAAAACACATGTTCAATAAGTTATTTTTGTCTTTTAGCCTTTGCATATGGGGACTTGTATAACCAATTATTAGCCCATTTAAAATATAGTTCATTCTGATTTAATGATGAACATTATCGAGGAATCTAAGCGATTCTTCGTTGAAATTAGATCAATTTAGAAATACTTGATTGTCATTTGAATTTTGAATTGATTACTGATTAATCAACAATTTTGGTGTTTGACGAAAATGACTTTTTGAATTGAACCGACCACAGGTCCCAGGCCTTAATTGATGGCTCACTGCACCTTATAGAAAATTACCCCAAAAAGAACTGCTTTTACAAATTAAAGATGGTAAGAACCCTAGTTCTTATTAGCGGAAATCATAGAAAAACAGAAAAAGAAAAGGTAGGGTCTGTCCTCCACAGATTGCTCATTGCAATTGATTCACATTCTTCTTCAGTGAATAGCCCTGCGGCAGTATATATAAATAATCTTAACCCAGATAATAATAATAAATTTTCTTTTTGATAAGTACCATTAACCGGGTTGTCTGAGGCTTCGCCTCGGTTAGATTCTTGAGACACCGTGGAAAGCACCCTTCACGGGGGTCAATAATGATAATGATAATAATACTAATTTGAGGGTTCGTAGCAATTTTCCATTTAAAATAAGTGAAGCTTGTATTCATGTAAAAACTGCTTCTTGAGCTTGTGTTTTAGGTTCTGTTGCAACCGAGTGAAGTGCTTATTTACGTTGGAAGTCCGGTTGTAAATTAAAAGTATTCGGGAGAGGGAATGCACAGTGCCATATGGATGGGATGATGCCCATGACCACATAAAAGAAATTGATTTTTCTTTTTGTTCTTATAATATTAAGTCATTGGTTTCTGAGTTCAATCATATTTTTCATTGTCTACACCGAGAGAAACCATTGAATTGCTTAACTAAGAAAGATCTGGTTCTCATGTAGCCGAGACAGCTATCAAGTCATTAGCTCAGCATCTTCAGGAAGATGATGTCTACTCAGTTGTTGAAGAGACTTCAACTATTTTATGCAAGGTATCTATCGGTTTTTTGGGTTGTTGTAGGCTGTGAGAAGGGTTTGAAGACATCTTTAGTGGAAATTGATATACTAACTGAACCTATGATCATTCGTTGAAGACATCTTTAGTGGAAGTTTTCGGTTTTGGTTCCGGTTCCGATTTTTTGGTATTTTTTTACGCCCCTACTTTTGAGTTCAACCTCTACATAAGAAAGCCCAAACATTGGGTTTCAATATGCAGCAAGGGCAAGGGAGGTCTGCAATCTCCTCCATGGCTCCATCCACCACGTACACCACCCGCACCCTATGAAAAGCTCTTACGTACCCAACATCAACTAGACAAAAGAATTTGCCAGCACTCTAAAACCTAGCAGAAATTAAGGTTTAGTTAATTTTTTTTTTCCTCTTAAAATTGCCACTAGCTTGATTAAATCAATTTTGAACGAAAATACCAGGTCTAGGTCCAGAAGAATTAATTCATTCAATCACAGTCGACACTTCTGGCCGGCCAGCCCTTCTCCCTTCCCAATCTTACAATAAAGGATTTAGAACATCAACGATAAAAATAAGGGTTAAATACTTAATTAGTCCATAGGGTTTGAAAAGTTACCAAATTGATTCTTGTAGTTTTGAAAAGTGACCAAATTAGTCCATCCGTCAGTTGACCGTTAGTTGACTTAACAGACTAACGCGTTGACCAATTAGAAGTTAACACGTAGCCACTTAATTAAATTTTTTATTTAAAAAAAAACCTAGGGTGGCAGTAGCCACCCCAGGTTTTTCTCTCTTTTTTTTTTTCCTTTTTTTAAAAAATAAAAAATTTAATTAAGTCGTTACGTATCAACTTCTAATTGGTCCACGCGTCGTTGTCAGATTAATCAATCGATAACAGATATAATAACTTGTCACTTTCAAACCACAAGGACCAATTTAATCACTTTCCAAACCCTAGGGAGGAAAAAATAAAGTTTCCAAACCCTAGGGACTAATTAAGTATTTAACCCTAAAAATTAAAAATTAAGAAAATAAAAACAGACATTGCTAATGATGATGACCAGACAATCCATCCCATGCTAAAACAGACATTCACAATATCACATGCATGCTCATCTTAATATCAAATCATTAGCCGACGTCTTTAGCAAGCACTGCCTCCCAACATACCAACGAACCAATTATGCTTCCACATGCAGCATTATTGAATTTGACAACGTTGTTATATAAATGCATGCTTTAATTTAAAGACCAAGAGAAAATGGAAAACCAGTAGAACCCAACCAACTACTGCCGGCAATGAAATTCCCGGGAGTATAAGCTTGAGCCTCAGTAGCGCTAGTGATCACCTTGAACCCCTTCCAGCTCACCCTGCCTGAGGTTCCGGCGCCGGCGCCGGTGTTCTGATATTCCCCGTAGAACAATGTGTCAAGCGCAAAAGTCCCATCCCACTCGTACCATCCGGCGGGGACAATTACGTCACTTATCGTTGACTGCAAAATAACGGTCCTCGAATATTCCTTCCAGGGTCGGCCAAGATACGTCGGAAAGCTGCTCTGCACGGGCAGCAAATCAGATGTGGCCCCGATTCTGCATTTATGGATTACGATTCCGGTATTTTGGTTCGGGTCGGTTCTGGCCTTGGGCTGTGACCATGTTCTTTTGGCCCGCATTCGGGCGTCGTGCATGGATGTCACAGTCTTGCAGCACGGCCGCGGCATTTCCAAAGATAAAATCTACGGTGCCTGCCACCAGGCAGCCCACGTAAAACTGGCGGTTGGAGTGCACGTAAAGGCTGTCTTGGTATGCAAGCACACCGCAACGGTAAAATGCCGAGAGGTCTGCCCCGACCCGGAGAGCTACGGCTTGGTGCTTTGAGGGACCAGCTGCGTTTTGGAAGGTTATGTCCCGGGCCAAAAATCCTTCGCCAACCACCGCTGCAACCACAAGGGAAACAAACAAATATTTCAATTAAATAAAATCTAAAATTCAATAATTATTTTTAAAAAATTAGTCACATTTGAGATTACCGAGAATATAATGCAATTTATATTAAATACAAAATATTTAAAAATAATAATTATCCTCCCTTCCCTTTCTTTAGATGCAAAATTACTATTTAAGATATGATTAGGGATGATGAGGGAAAAAAAAAAAACCATGTGCTTTTGAGCTGTGTGTGAACAAATTGGCCTATTCTAGAGCATTTCCTTCAAATTAAGTGTTTTTTTTTTATAACATGTCCGAGCAAGGATAGGAGAGGATTCAAACTTATGACCTTCGTTTTATAAGATGTAATTTACAGTCGATTAAACTATCTCGAGACTCAAATTAAGTGTTTTTGTCGCATCACACATGTGCCAAACATTTATTCACACACACCAAAACATTATCCCAAACGATAAATAGCTAGATTTGCCCAAAAAAAAAAAAAAAGGTAAAAGAAACCAAGGTGGAGGAGGACATACCTACTGTGGCGGAATCGAAGGTGGTGCTGCCATCAACCACATTCCTGCTTGCTGTGATGATGGTGGATGCCTCCCATCTCCCAAAAACATTATGTTCGTCTTCTTCTTCGGCACATCAACGTTTTCCCTGTACACACCCGCCTTGATCCGAATTACGTACCTCGTGTTACTATTTTCCGGCGCAGCCGCCACTGCCGCCGACACAGTCTTGTGGTCGCCACTTCCATCCGCCGCCACCACCACGTTCGGCGTCACGGAGCTCGACTGCAGTAGCCGCCTGTCCGCAACCGACAACCACTCCGGCCATCTTGTTCCGTCCACATCCACGTCCACGTCCTCCTTCAGCTTCCGGTTCAGCGTCTTTCTTTCGTTGGCTATATCGGTGTCGGTCATGTTCTTGATCATCGCCAGCGCATTACTACACATGCGTTCCACGTGCTTCTCCCCCGCCAGCAACACCTCCCGCACGTGCTTGTCGGCTTCGTCGTGCGAGAACCCGTCCAGGCAAGTCTCTTGGTTGGTGATTGCAGAGCTGATAAGGGTTTTGAGGTCGTCAGCATGGAGGGACAACGACTTCTTGTTGGGGTACAGGTGGAGATCTTCCACCGCCTCGTGGAGCTCATCCAGTGTTTCGTCAATGGTCTCCAGGCAATCATGGAGAGCCGTCTTCTCGCGCTTGGTGAGATTCTTTCTGGTTTTGATCAGCTTCTTCACGGCGAAGTAGTTGTGCTCGACGGCTTCGGTTGTGAGGTTCAACGACGCTTCTATGACGTCCTTTTGGCTGGCCAATTTGGCGCTGGCTCCGGGGGCGTTGGCGATAGCTGAGTAGCATAAATCAGGGTACAATGTGCTGCTACAGGAGCTTTTAAGTACGGCGTGGGCGGCGGCGGAGAGTTGGTTGTTGCCGGAGTTCTTCCGGGAATTAACTCCGGCGACAACGCCGACAATTGCAGCTACTATCAATAAGGTTGCGAAAAGAGCCAAGAACAGCTTCTTGCTTTTCTTGGAGACGGAAATGTGTTTTCCGGATTCCATTTTCTCAGCCATGAATTCCTTGATTTGGGTCATTTCAATGGCGGAAAGAGTGGGAGAGTGTAATTAATTAGTAGTACTACAGAGAGCTTAGTATAGAGACGAGTTGAAGGAGGGACTGATATATATAGAAAAAGGCTAGTCACGGACTGTACCAATGATGATTGATTCTTCGTTTTTTCAAGTGGCTTTTCTATTAAATTATTTACAAACTAATTAATATAGCGGAATAAATAATTAAATTATTTACAAAACTAATAAGCCGTATATATTTCCAGTCATACAATTACTATTCGCAGAGGTTCAGCAGTCTTACAGAAACGACTCCTGAAAAATGAAAATCGTTAATTCTATTAATATTAACAATCTTGGGTTAAACTGATTTCTTGATGGGTTGGTAGGGTCTAGAGTTGGCTGCTTGCTAATAAGTAACGCTAATGGGTGGCTTTAGTTACGTACCCTACAACTTTTTTACTTAATTTATTTATAAATTGATGGAACGGCTTAATTAATAAAATAATTAAATAAACGTTTCTAACTTTTTAATATTTTAAAATATTATATTAATTATAAATGATCACATTATTATATAAATAATTTTATAGTAAAAATTGTAATATTTCTTAATTTTGTTCTTTTTTTTTTTCAAAGTTTCTTTAACTCTATTTTATTGCATAATGATGAAATTACAACGCCCGCGTGAAAGTGTTCCACTATCCTTTCCTTTCCATTTTTTTATTAATATTTTTTTGTCTTTTCAACTTTTTTTTTAAAAAAAAACTTTTTTTTTAAAATCTAATGAACCCCTTTTTAATCCTTAAATATTAAAGGCTTATCCAGCTTGCAACTTGCAAAACTTTAACCACAAGTGAAGACGGAATGTCTGCCTGTCATCTTTATCTGTAATTATTTATTTATTTTATATATCCTCGTATTTCCTTTACCATCTCAAGTCTTGCATCACATCTTCTTCGTAAATACCCAGTTGACAGCCAGCTGTTTTTTAAAAAAAATTGTAAAAAACTCATAAACTACCACTTCAAATTACCAATTTGATATAATTTACTTTTAAAAAGCGAAAAATAAGAAACGTAAATATTTTAAAGCTATTGTGATTAAATTTGCAAAAGATACTTTTAAAATACCATTTGTGATACTTGATGTTCTCAAATTATAATTTCCATACAATTTATTATGTTAAAATGAATACGAAATGATGCGTGCGATTCATATGTCTATATTCTAGATTTAAAATATTCAAATTGTTCTCATTTTTTTTAGAAACAAAAAAAAAAAATCTAACAAATTATATAGTAATAGTTTTTTTTCTAATTATATATACATTTTTTAAAAAACTCCTTAATTCAATGAGTCAAGTCCAATTCAATCCCACTAGAGTTATAGGATCAATGAGAACCAAAGTGACTAATACTAATATGTGAAAATTCTTCATTGTGAGAGATTCGAATCCACACCCTAATACATGCCTAACTTAACCACATTAAAGATTTTCTTATGCCATTGAACTACCGCCCTTAATGGTTCTAATTATATATACATAATAGTTGACAAGTAATAACTTTCCGGGTTAAAAATAGACATTTGTTTGGTGATATTTGAACATTAGACAATTTATTTTTTTCTTTGTAAAGTATAGGAAAAATGATCATATTAGCCCTGAGGTTTAGGCATACTTAAAAAATATCTCAAAAGCTCACTCGGGAAACTCTATTTTCAAATTGATCATTCCTTCTAATCTTCGTAGAAATTCTGTGTAACTTTTTCTTTTTTACTAACATCTAAACGTGCAAAATAAGAAGGGCCATATCATCTTGCTTGTGGCATGTCGAGGTTGGCCTCCAGGACCACAGGGATGGTGACCAATCACCCCTTGTCTGTGAAGGTAGCCTTAATTTGTTGGGCCACCCCAGTGACCACAAATTTAATTTTTCTTTACTAATTATTATTTATTTGGACGTAAAATTATATTAAAAGAATTTTGTCAGAAAAATGTACAAAATGTTATACAAGAATCGATTAGATCATTACGGAGGTTTAAGATCGTTTTTAAACCCCACCTCCAATTTAATTTTTTCAAAACTATAAACTAAGTTTAAAAACTACAGACAAAATGCTATAAAATCTATGTAATAAAAAAAAAAAGAAAAAAAAGAAAAAGAGAGAGAAGTCAAAAACAGGTAAATTGGGCTAACCAACTCTACAAATTCACATTAAATACATCAAATTATCTAGACATACCTCATAATTTGAACAATCGCGCAAGTCATTATGAGCATGTTACATGTTACCTTTTTTTTAATGGAATGAGATTCTTTTTAATTACTCAAAATTAAATAATCTTATATAATGGTGACATTTCATTTTAAATTTAAAAATTTATAAACAATTTTAAACATTAATAAAATAAAAATCAACTTAAAATAAAAATTTAATGTTTCCCTTATACAAAAACAAAATCACAATTCTTAAAAACATGATTTAAGAAAAATAAAATTGTAATGACGCTCATACACTTTTTTAGGCATTAGCACCAAAATTGATGCATTAGCACTAAATTTTGGATAATCAAATCTATTTTGGGTGATACCATTCCTAAATAGTTAACTTTTCACCCTTAGGTTTTAGTTTTAAATCTAAAAACAAGTTTTAAAGTATTAGAATATAACTTTAACTCATAAAAATTAATCGGTTGGCAAAAAAACGGTATTACAATTTTATTTTATCTTAAATCGTATTACATAAGGTAGAAAATGTCGAATAACACTTCTGAAAAACCCCTAAACCCATTTCTTAAACCTCTCACCAACACTTTTTTCTTTTCATTAAACAATAAAGGGTAATAATGATTGTTCATTTTATATAACTATTTTTTTTTTTTTGGGGTATTGATTTAAATTACTAATCCCACGTGCTTTTTGTTACCGCTTAAGGCCTTGTTTGACAATGGGGTTTAGATTTGCATTGTGCAGGTTTTGGGGTTTGCACTGTGCACTTTGACAACAAGTACGCTTTGACCATAAGGAAAAACACAATTTTCAAACTTTTGTCCAGGCGGAAAATACGAATTTACCCTCACTTTTGTTGCTTTCCTCCAACTTGTTCTAGTCTTGAAACTCGACATGCTATGCGCCCTTGTTCTTCTTCCTCAGCGGTGAAAAGTGATGGAAAAGGAGTTAAGTCTGGGTGTGAAAATGAAGGGGTTCAATCTAGGTGTGGGTGGGGAATGAGTTTGGGTGCCTATGGGTATTTTGGTAATGTGTGTCTCGGTGAAGAACAAGTGGGAGAAGCCTATGGGCATTTTGATAATGAGTGTCTGTCTGGCAAAGAACAGGTTAAGAAATGGGTTGTGAACATGCCAACCGTTCTTTCTGTAATGGGTATAATGCGCGTGTGAGAAGAAAATACATCCATAAGTATTTCAGTAATTTCAAGATTTGAGGGGTCTATTGATGTTGGATACCTAATAGACTGATTTTCAACTCGAGACAAATTATTATTATTTTCTTTGTAAAGTATTGGAAAAATGATCATATTAGCCCTGATCGAGGTTTAGGCATACTTAAAAAATTATCTCAAAAGCTCACTCGGGAAACTCTATTTTCAAATTGATCATTCCTTCTAATCTTAGTAGAAATTTTGTCTAACTTTTTCTTTTTTACTAACATTTAAACGTGTCCTTAAAAGGTAGTTTAATTGGTTATGACTACATCTAATGAAGCAAAAATTACTAATTTGAATTCTTCTCTCCTCTCTTGTGCAGACCTATAAAAAAAAAAAAAAAAAATCAATCTAAACGTGCAAAATAAGAAGGGTCATATCATCTTGCTTGTGGCATGTCGAGGTTGGCCTCCAGGACCACGGGTGGTGACCTACCACCCCTTGTCTGTGAAGGTAGCCTTAATTTGTTGGGCCACCCCAGTGACCACAAATTTAATTTTTCTTTTACTAATTATTATTTATTTGGAAGTAAAATGATATTAAAAGAATTTTGTCAGAAAAATGTAAAAAATGTTATACAAAAATCGATTAGATCATTACGGAGACCTCCAATTTAATTTTTTAAAACTATAAAACTAAGTTTAAAAACTACAGAAGAAATGCTATAAAATCTATGTAATGAAAATGAAAAAAAAAAAAGGAAATCAAAAACAGGTAAATTAGGCTAACCAACTCTATAAATTCCTTAATTCTTCCCGTACATTAAAAACATCAAATCATCCAGACATACCTCGTAATTAGAATAATCGTACAAGTCGTTGCGAGCATGTTACATGTTGCCTTTTTTTTAATGGAATGAGATTCTTTTAATTATTCAAAATTAAAAAATCTTATATTATGGTGACATTTCATTTTAAATTTAAAAATATATAAAATCATTTAAACATTAATAAAATAAAATTCAACTTAAAATAAAAATTTAATGTTTCCCTTATACAAAAACTTTTTTTTTTTTTGTACTGATTTAAATTACTAATCCCAGTGCTTTTTGTTACTGCTTAAAAGAGATTATTCTCGCCGACACTACTCCAATTACTGGGATTAGTAATTTTAAGTTGATTTTTATTTTATTATTGCTCTTTTAAATTACTAATCCCAGTGCTTTTTGTTACTGATTTAAATAGAAACAACCAGCAATTGGAGAAGTGTCGGCGAGAATAATCTTTCTTTCTTTTTTCTTGAAAATAATAATAATAATGACGTTTTTGGAGAATCCAGCTGTGGCATGCTTCATGCGTAAAAAAAATAAATAAATAAAATTTGTGATCCTCGTCAGTCGTTCCAATAGGTAAAAAAATAAAATAATAATAATTGTGGTGAGAAGTGAGAACAGAGGCATCAAACTTTGTCTCCTTCAAATATTCCATCTGTTTCTTTTATTTATCTTTTTGTTTTTGTGTTTTTTGTTTGAATATTGGGATCTGGAAATAGTTAAAGCGTAGATCCACCGTTAAAAATCAAAGGCTGGGAGCTGTAAGCTTACCGAATAAGTCAATTTTGAAACGCAAGCCGCGTGGCTGACTGGCTGCGTTGTAGATTGTGGATGGTCATGATAGATACGACTGACCACGAGCATCCTTCCACCAACCATGTGTCCGTCAACATTTACGAGCTCAAGGCCGCCTCTGACCATTCATTAAAGCAATTCACCCCCACAATAGTGACAATACCTAATAAAAAGGATAACTCACAAATAATAATAATAATAAAAAAAAAATTTATATCAGATAAGTATGAGTCGGAGGTTCAAAATTATTATATACTTAAGTTTTTTTTTTTTTTACAATTAAAGGCATGTAGATGCACGTCGATCTACCATAAAATCCTTCCGTCAAATTTTGTTAACTGAATTCCTTTTCTTAAACGCATGCTTTTTATTAAAATATTATTTTTTAAATTTAATTTTAAAAATTAAATATATTATTAAATTAAAAAATGCTAACTCTATGAAAAAAAAATTGGAGGGTGGCGAACCACCCCATAGGAGGTGGTGGCCACCTTGGGCCATGGGGTGGTTCACCACCAGATCAGCGATGGGGTACGAACCACCCCATGGCAAGGGTGGCCACACCATTAATTCTATGAAAAATAGAGGGTGGCCAGCCACCCCTATGGGGTGGTTCGCAACCTCTTTTTTTTCTTTTTGTTTTTATAATATATTTAATTTGTAAAATTAAATTTTAAAAATAATTAAAAGTGCTTTTAAAAAGAATAGCTAACAAAATTGGACGGAAGGATTTTTGGCGTACCCATGCCTATAATTGTCAAAAAAAACTTAAGATATAATAATTTTAATTCCACCCATGTTTATCTGATATAAATTCTCTAATAAAAAGGATAAAACTTCAAAGAAATTTCTTTTGAGTTTTGACTTATGTTTTTTTAGGAAAATATTAATGTATTTTTAGTGTTTTTTTAATATTCTTTTAATTATAATATAACTTTTAAAATTATCATTAAATTTAAATTTATTATTAACTTTTAATTTACTAGTAATTTTAAAAGTTATATCATTATTTGAAGAACATTTAATATTTCCTCCTTTTTTAATAGCAATAACAAAGTTGAAATAAATTTTTTTTATTAAAAACTCATGTGCGTCTTGTTGCCTACGTTCACATGAGAGTACGATTATATTTTTCTATTCAATGATTTAGAGTTACAATATAACATATTTATAAACAAGTATTTCGAAAAATCCTAAAATACCCCCTACAACTTATTTTCTTGGACCCACATAAACTAATTACACATAATGGGCCATTAGTAGAATAAGAGTCACTTGTTCTTTTTTTTTTTGACATGTCTGCACAAGATGAGGGATTGAGGATTACTTTATTATGTAATGGTTAAGTGGGTTAAATTTCTTGGAGAATATGAGTCACTTGTTACAACATATCTTTATTAAAACATATGCTATTAAAAAAATGACACATGTCACTTTTATAGATTATGTTAAAAAAATTGTTCCAATCCACTTTAAAGAAAACTATATCCTTAATAAAAACCAGCATTTGAATGGATACTTACAAAAAGAAAAAGAAAATTAATTTTTATTATCATGTAGTGTATTTGTATATATAGTAATAACATTTATTAAATTATTATATAATTAGAATAACATAATAAAAATCAACTTTAAATCACCAAAAGCTTATAAAAAGAAAAAAAAAAGAAATGACTGATTTTCAACTTGTATGATAGTAATATATCATTATGTTATGTATATATATAGTAGAAGGTGTTCTAAATGCATAGTATAATATTATATTAAATGTGATTTGGTTTTTAAAATCACAAATAATAATAATAATAATGTTTCTCTCAAATTAAATAATTATTTTAAAAGGCACGTCATATTAAGAAAGACTAAATGAAAAATCTAATTTTTTTAGGAAAATTTTCAAATTTCATTTATAGCATTTTTCTAAGTTTAGGGATTCTTTAACTACTACCAATATCACAATAGATTCCCTTAACTATTTCTTATATCATTAAAATAATATTTTATAGTTTAACTTTTTTTAAAAAAATTGGGGAAACTTCATATACCCCCGAACTTCCACCGATTTACAATTATCCTCCCGATACGAAAAAACTCTCACTTACCCCCCCAATCTTCCAATTTCTCTCACTTAGGACCCTTTAAGGGTATAATGAGTATATAAATATAAACATATGCCCACTATACCCTTCACTCCAAAACTACGCCATTTTGGGTGAGCCCAAAACGACGTCGTTTTGCCAAAAACGGCGTAGTTTTGGGCATTTTAGGTTTTAGTTTTTTTAAAGGAAAATAAAATAAAATAAAATAAAAGTAGGAGGGAAGAAATCGGGTGGCCATTATGGGGTGGCAGGCCTTTGGTGGTGGTCCCGAAGGCCAAAAAAAAAAAAAAAAAACGAATGGGCCACCCAAGGGCACAGGGTTGGCTTGGCCACCCATACCGAGTAGGGGTGGCGAAGCCTATAGGCCCTTGGGGTGGTTCGCCACCCCAACACTCAAACCCTTTTTTTGTGGCCTTTTGGGTGTGGACCACCCCAGCTGTGGCTTCGCCACCATACAGTATGTATGGCAAGCCACCCCGATTTTTTCCCCCCACGTTTTTTTTGTTTTATATTATTTTCCTTTAAAAAAAAAAAACTAAAACCTAAAATGCCCAAAACTACGCCGTTTTGGGTAAAACGGCGTAGTTTTGAAGTGAAAGGTATAATGGGCAGATTTCTCCAAAAGGGTCCTAAGTGAGAGAAAATTGAAGATTATGGGGGATAAGTAAGAGTTTTTTCGTATCGGAGGGTTTTGTGTAAATCGGTGGAAGATCGGAGGGTTTCTGAAGTTTTCCCAAAAAATTACTTTTTTCTCTCTCTTCACCCACCTCACGTTTTTCTCTGATTTTTTTTTTCTCTCTCGCATCTCTCTCTCCCCCCACCACTCCCTTGCGCGGTCCCCCAAATTTGATTTCACCGTCTGATCTGAGATCCGATTTCCTCCAAAATTCTCTCTATCTCAGAATAAATGGAGAAATCGTGCACCCTTCTGGTCCACTTCGACAAGGGCACGCCTGCGCTGGCCAATGAGATCAAAGAAGCCCTTATAGTCGCAGCGAAGAGCGATGCCCTGAAGAAGGCCATTATGCTCTTGCTCAACAGCGAGACCATCCCCTGTTGTATTTATTCCTTTTATGTGGACTAGCATAATCATTTGTTTAGTTGTGGGCCCATAATGGGATGGGCCAAATTTTGTGAACACATGAGAAAGCCCTTTACTCTCACCCTATATATAAATGAAGTTGGCCCATTAAACTTCATTAGGTCATTATGTGAAAATTAGGGTTGAGAGTAATAGTCTCTCTACACACACAAAACACAATTTTCTTCTATATGTTTGTGAATTTGCAGGAGACTTGAGAGGCAAATATTGGAAGTTTGTCTTGTGATTATTGGAGGTATGTGATTCTCATTCTTGGTTTATACATGCTATGGAGAAAGAATATATTATTGATTTATTCTAACAATTGGTATCGAGCCTCTGCTTTCTTTTTTTATGGTTGTAATAAATCGCTTTAGAATATTTTTTATCTAAAAAATTATTGTGAACAAACGAGATTTGGTTTCGAGTGGTAGCGGTAATGGATTTGAATTTCTTGTTGCTACCACTAATATGTGTAATCTGCCATTTTTTGGAAGGTTTTGTTTTCGATTATGAATCGATTGTTTGTGTTTTGGGTGGTATGAAATCGGTGATAATGAATTTGGTGAATCTAGGTCCAAATTGATAATGAATTGTCGTAAACTTCTAAAAAAAAAAAAAAAAAGAAGAAACAAGTTTTTTCTTTTACCCAGACTATCTTTTGGGGTCCTATATAATTCTCGGACCATAATTTTGAGCAGAATTGGTGCATCAATCAATTCATAAAGACCAAATTTAGTGTCATGTATGCTCAGATATATTGGCATCTGCCATGTATTTATAGGTTATTTGGCAGTTTTAGCTATGGCTTTTCTTGAATTGTGGATTTGGGTTTTGTACCTACTTATTCAAAGTAGCCATCTTTGTGTTTCAATTTATGGTTGCTAAAGTGGAAGTCATAGCATAAGGACTTCAATTTTATTATTAAAAAAATAATAATAAATAAAAGGGTAAAGATGGACATGTGATAGAGCTATGTGTGAACTTCAACGGTGTGTGCATATGTGATGGAGTGATGAAACTTTTGCTTTGACATTAATTTACACATTTATCAAACAAAGCAGTTAAAGATTAGATCTGTGTGAACTTATCCTATATTAATGTTTTTTTTTTATATCCAACTAAGGGTTGTTTATATTTTTTTTATAAACTTAGTTTTATTGGATATGCGGATTTTGGCGAAAAAAAGGAGATTGGTCTCAATTGCAGTATTTATTTTGAGATTGATAAGTTTTTTTTGTGGAATATTTATTTCAACAATGTCTTTTATTTTTGTGAATATACACATTGTTTTGTTTTCTATGTATACATATAACTTTGAGTATACATATTATTTTTATCCGTAAAATTGGGGCTTTGACAACTACATTGAGATTTATTTCAATCATATGTGATTATTATTTTGATTGAAATATTTTTTATTGAACATAAATTATTAATGTGTTATGTTGTACATTTATGTTTGACATTAAGATTTAAGCTTTATGATACAAGGATTGACAATTTTCTTCAAGTGTGTTAAATGTAGAGCATAAAATTCAAAATATTTATTTCTTTCGTCTTGAACGAGAAGCATTTTTTATCTAAGAGATTTTTGGTATTATTTATTGGAGATATGTCATTTTATGACAGTAGTAAGTTATATATTTTTCATAAAATTTTAATTTAGTTTCAGCCCATTAGTTGATAAAATGATATTGATGTAACTCTTGCATACGTGCCACCATGATTTGTAAAATGACTCACATATGAGAAAGAAAGTTGAGTCAATGTAAAAGAAACTCACACGTGAGGAGAAGATTTGTTGTAAATGCACGTGTGAATGGTATATCATATATTGAGAAATGAAAAGAAAGGGGAAAGTGATATATTGAAGAAAACAAGTATTAATATCAACTCATTTTGTATACGCGTATTGTTTTGTATACATTGTTCATCATATTTGTGATTTTGAAATATTTGGTTATGAACAAATATTGTTTTTTTAAGGAATAAATAAATGGTGCATGTATTGTTACTTGTGATATTGTATGCACTCATTTCAAAATTTATATGTGAATTTATATGTATTCCTATTGAGATTAAGGAATTTTGTGCGATATGAATAATTGTGTTGTGTAATCGATGATTTTGACCAGTTATGTTCCCACCTATCGTGGGAATAATTGTGATAAATTGTTGGATTTTATTGTAAATTCAATTAATATTCTTTGTGAATAAATAATTATGTTATATATATAAAATTAATGATTTTGATCAGATATGCTCTCACTTATCATGGAAATAACTGCGATAAATTGTTGAATTTTATTTAGTAATGTTGTGCATGTGGTGAAATTTGGTGGTTACCACAGTTTTATGTTATTTTGATTAAATGTTCCTTTTGTGTCTATTGGTTAAATCTCTAGTTTGTTTGAAAGATATCTCGAGGTAAATCTAGAGACTATTTGTGAAATAATTTTTTTTAATGAACAAAATCCAATTTTTGTCCATAGTATTTTTTATAATGATTATCAAGTAATTTTTAATATGTTGTATCTTTATTGTTATACAGGTTTACTTGGTAATCATTTTAATGAGTTATAAGAAAATATTTTTGGACTAATGTTCATTATAATTATAATTGGAGGTAATATATGTAATTTTTTATTATCTTTCAATTGAAGTTGAACTACTTGCATGTATAATGATATTCACTTAGAGATAAATGAACATTTGATTAAATGTGCATAATTTTTATATACACTAAAATTGATGATTTTGAATGATTATGTATCTACCTATCGTGGGACTAATCATGATAAATTATTGGGATTAATTGGTTTAATGTGGATAATGTTATACATGAGAATGAATGATTTTGTGTGGTTATGTACTCGTCTATCGTGAGACTAACCATGATGAATTATTGGATTTTTATCGGATATTATTCGAATTAATTAAATAAATAAATTTGGGGTTATTATTTTTGTGAATTGTAATAACTATACCAAGGTCCATACGAATAATAACTTTGCCCTATCGGTAAATTATTATATGGTAGGATGCTTGGGACGATGAAGAAAATGGTTAGATACTTTGCACTTGGTTACCCAGTCTTATCCTCTCGATAGCGGGTTATTTTAAGTCTTTGTATTTAATTATTTTGCTTTATCATGCACAAGAGTCCATTTTGTATTGTGGATAGGGCATAGAATTTATAAAATATATATATATATAGTGCGTAAGAGTCTTTTGTGTACTATAGACTATAGTATGGAGTTAAGATAAAAATAGTGCGTAAGAACTCATTATGTGTTAGAGACTCTAGCATGAATTTGAAGTAAAATTAATGTGTAAGAGTACAATGTGTATTTTGTACTCTAGCATGTGTAAGATAAAAATCTTACTAGTTGGTGAATGATGATATTTATGAGTATATATTTATGGTTTTATATGCATCGTAGATTTCTTGTGATAACCTCAATCCTAACATATCTCTCTTGGAAATACACATATTTTGAAAATGCGATAGCTTCAAAGTCTCAAGAGTCTCAAGTAATCATATTTGCATTAACTGTGTGTAGCTTGATGTGCACTTAAGTATGTACGTAGAATCATATGATTATATTGTTGTACTTAAAAAAAAAAAATTACTTGTGTCATTGGAAAACTGCAAAGAAGTACTAAAGTACTCGTAAGGGTGTTAGGACTTTTGCGCCAAAGTAACGGTAATCCACATTCTTGATGTAGTTGGATATTGTGATGTCAATTATTTTGATTATCCAAGTTGTGTATTTATGATGGTGGGAAGAGCTATTTTGTGGAAAAGTGTTATACAAACACTTATAGCTTCCTTAACTGTGGAAAGATATAATGTGTAGCTTATTGTGAGGCTACATGTAAAGATACATTACTGCAGAATTTTATCTCAATGTTAGGTATTTCATATGCCATTGTAATGCCGTTAGAGATATTTTGAGTTAATTCTGTAGAATTTTTCTCTCTTAAAATATTATGAGCTTCTTGTGATACAAGCACATAAAATATTTGTTTGTTAAAGAGAAAGTTAACTGAATATCATGTTTGTGTAATGATCCCATAGAACATATGTTGGTGGACCCACTGACCAAGGGTTTTGGCTCCTATAGTGTTTCAGGAGCATACGACTCATATGAGGTTATTAGAGTCTTTTGTTCTATTAAGTTAGTGGGAGTTATGTGCCTTGTATATATCGTGCATATTTTTTGTGTTGCCATTTGCGTGCATTTGTGTTAACTATGGTATTGATGTTGTGATACAAGACATTGTGTGTCAATCTTGATGAGACATTGTGTATTAGTCTCAGTTGCCATTTGCATGTATTTGTGTTAACTATGGCATTGATGTTGTGATACGAGACATTGTGTGTCAGTCTCGATGAGTTATTGTGTATTAGTCTCAGTTGCCATTTGCATGCATTTATGTTAATTATGGCATTGAAGTTGTGATATGAGACATTGTGTGTCAGTCTCAATGAGACATTGTGTATTAGTCTTAGTGGGCTTCATTTGAAAATATAGTGATCATTATTTGTGTTATTTGTGTATTACATTTGCATTCTATTTTTCTTGGTCACGTGATTGTAAGTATTTGTCATATGTTATACATCCTATCAATGTATTCTAACTTGTTACTTACAAACACATTTTGATCAAGTTATGTGTTTAGAATGCTTATTTGTGTTTATCTTGTGGTTAAATGACTTATGCTGTCCAAGTGGGAGATTGTTGTATTTATTCCTTTTATGTGGACTAGCATAATCATTTGTTTAGTTGTGGGCCCATAATGGGATGGGCCAAATTTTGTGAACACATGAGAAAGCCCTTTACTCTCACCCTATATATAAATGAAGTTGGCCCATTAAACTTCATTAGGTCATTATGTGAAAATTAGGGTTGAGAGTAATAGTCTCTCTACACACACAAAACACAATTTTCTTCTATATGTTTGTGGATTTGCAGGAGACTTGAGAGGCAAATATTGGAAGTTTGTCTTGTGATTATTGGAGGTATATGATTCTCATTCTTGGTTTATACATGCTATGGAGAAAGAACAGATATATTATTGATTTATTCTAACATCCCCCACGAGCTTCTTGGCGTTGCTCATCACGAAGGTCTGATTATTATTAGAGGGTCCGATTAATAAGGCTGAAAATAGTCGGAGATGGAGAGAGAGAAGAGAGAGAGAAACTGGGCGAGAGGCAAAGATAGAGAGACAAACGGAGATGGAGAACTGAGAGAGAGATGAGTATTCAAGGTTTAATTTTTGGGTTTTGTTGGGAGAGAGAGAGAGCAGAGACAGGAGAGAGAGAGAGAGAGAGAGAGAGCTGGGCAAGAGGCGGAGGAGAGAGGATGTAATTTTTTTGTTATTAGAATATTGATGGGAGCGTTGCATTGGGAAATACTATAGCAATCCCAATGATGGGAGCGCATGTAGCAATCCCAATGATGGGAGCTGCAGCTACATTTAGGGGTGTAAAGCAGGCAGGCAGCCGAGCCTAGGCTGTTAGGCTCGGCTTGGTTAATGGGCAGCTCGAGCTCGAGTCGAGCCTAGGTTGGCTGCTCGAGCTCGGCTCGACAAGGGTTGAACCGAGCTCAAGCTCGACAATATAGATGCAAAGGCAGGCGGCAGCAAAACAACGTTAACACAAATGAAAATCAACCAATCACACGGATCAACCAGATCAAACGAAATCCCAACGAAAAACACAAACAAAAATCAACCAGATCGAAGCTCGCGGGGGTTTCGAATCCTTGCGAGATCTGAAGCAACAATCAAACCCTGGGACCCTCTGAGTGAAGGAGAGGGAGAGATCTACATCAAGATATAGAAAGAGACGGGACCATGGGCGCACATGGGCCTATGGTACAAGGAATGGAAGGCGGAGATGGAAGGAGGCTTTGCTAACTCTGAGTTCTAAGAGAGTTTGAAAGGTGGAAGTTTGAAATGAGAGAAGATATTTTTGAAAGGCGTTAAAGTCTGAAATGGGTAATGGTGCAGCCGTGGAGATGAGAAAAGAAGGAGACACATGGCATGAATTGGACCGAATGGTCAACAGCTTGGCTTGCTTTTAGGCAAGCGCTTCATCCAACGGGAATAATATATATATTTATTTATTTTACATATTTTAATATATATATTCTTATTTAATTTGAATATATATACTTATTTAATTTATAAGTAATTATTATAATTTTTAATATATATTTATATATATACGAGCTTATACTGGTGATTCACGAGCTTAATTAGTCGGTGAAATGAGCTTGCTTCATTTATTATTCGAGCCAGGAATAAGTGTTCACGAAACGCTTCATTTAATATTCGAGTCGAGCTTATGCGAGCCGAGCAGCAGCTTCTTTCAAGCGCTCGCTCATTTAACACCCCTAATGCATTGGGAAATCTTGTGATTCCAATGTTTCCATAGATTTAGGGCTTCTGCTGTAGAGGTTTTTGAATTTTTTTTAACATTTTTCCTAAATGAAGGGAACAGAACCCCTTATAGGGAGTTTGTTGCTAGTGCTCTAAGAGCACTAGCAGCAGCTTCCCAACCATTTTCTCTAAAATTAAGGACCCAAACTATTTTTTACTTCCATGTACAAATACACATCACAATAAATTCTCTTAACCATTCTTTATATCATTAAAATAATATTTTTTATTTTTAACTTACAAAAAATATATATATATTTTCTCTCTCTCCCCCCACCACACATTCTTCTCTGATTTCTTCCTTTGCCTCAACCCAAAAGAAACAAAAGTTCCATCACCAACACAAAATTTCTTTAGCGTCTTCTTCGTTGGGCTCGACCTTCATGTCCTCATCTTCCACAGACCCGGCCTATGCCAGAAAGTCCTCCAAAGTCATCATCTCGTCCTTGGCGCCTCCTCCTTGCATTCTCTCCTGTCACTGGAGATGATCTCGCGCCACACTTCGTCCATGGTCTTTGGCACATTGGGTTTGGAGTTGTAACGGTGCGTAGGAGCCCTGGGTCAGTTCTGGTACCGGAAGGCAAGAATCGAAAGACAATTTCGGGACAAATCACCGAAAAGACAATTTCGGTGATGCCTAGTAAATCAGAAACGAGCGGCCACAGTTTGGCAATTCAATCCCTCTCATTGGCAACAGAGGTCATTTTGCCGAAGGATCATTCTCTGGTGATAGTTGCTTCGCCGAAGGATTTATCTCTGAATACGCAGGGGCTACTCCCCATTGTAAAAGGCCATCGATAGTCAATCGTTTGCGGAGAGAGGAGAGAGAATATGGTATTTTAGCATTAGAATAATCAAGGGAACGGCTACAGTGTTTCCCAATGCATTGGGAAACACTGTAGCGATCCTTGTGTATGGGTTAAATATAGGGCTTACGTTGTGGGGGTATTTTTGTGGTTTTTTCTCTTTTTTCCCTAAACATAAGGAAGGAAATGCTATATAGGGCATCTGTTGCTAGTGTTCTAACAACCCTAACATTATATAGAGCATAAAGCTCTAACAAATTGCTATATTATTACAAAGTTATATATACAATCAAAAAATTATTACAATCAAAGTCTATCTCTGATAGCAGACTTCGCTAACATGCACAATTTCAATTATAAAATAAAGCTCTAACAAATTGCTATATTATTACAAAGTCATATATACAATAAAAAAATTATTACAATCAAAGTCTATCTCTGATGGTAGACTCTGCTAACATGCACAATTTCAATTATAAAATAGATATATTATGATGTCAAAAGGCAAACTAAATCTAAAACACAAGTAACCCATGTTTTTTTTAATCTTATTTTTCGACCATAAAAATAATCCTCAACTCAAAAGTCGAGAAAAAAAAATACAAAGCTCTGTAATTTTATTTTTTTATAGCATTAATCATTGGAGGTGATTGAAAATTGAATACCTGAGATGCCGGGGATTGCGGTCCATTTGGTCTGACCATTCATGAAAAGGATTAAAATTGGGCGACGAATCAGAAAAGTGGATATGTGATCTGACGGTCCATTTTTATTAGAGGTGATTTTAATAATAATAATAATTATTATTATTAATTTTGTAGGTGACTTATGTTTATTAAAGCATTCATACAAAATTAATAATAATAATAATGGTTAAATACTAAAAAATTTCATAGGAGTTAAACTCTTTATTTTTTTACAAGAGGTATTTTTGATTTTTATAAGTAATTATAGAAATCTTTCTTGAGTCCATCCAAAAATAACTTAACTATTAAAATCACATTTTGATTAAAATCCAATCATAATCAATTACAAATCAAATGGTGATTTTAATAGTTACATCATTATTAAATTGACTTAAGATGAACATAAGATAGACTTGTAACATTACTCGGTTTTCATAAACACGGATATTATACATTTTGTTAAAATTTCCTTCAAAAATGAACAAAACACTAGGTCAACACCAATCAAATTGTGCCACATGACTTATACTTTTTTTTTTTTTTTCAAAAAATTAAAAATTAAAAGTTTTGGGGTGCCCACCACCTAGGGGTGTCAACCCGGTCCGGTTTCCCGGTTTTGCCTAAAATCAGGACTGAACTGGATACCTTTCTTTGTTTTGCAACCGGAATCAACAGGACCCCGGTAAAAGCTGGGGTCCATAATTATTTTTTACTTATTTTAGGTATTAAGCTTAAAATATATAAGTTGTATGTTTGTGTATGTTTGAATGTATTATGCTATTATGTTCTTAGTGTTCTATTCAGCAATTATTAGGAGGAAAAAAAAGAAGAAGAAGAAGAAGAAGAAAAGTATGAGTGTCCTGTACGTTGTGGATGTTGATGGAATGCATGGAAAAAGAAGAAGAAGAAGAGGAGTATGAGTGTCCTATACATTGTGGATGTTGATGGAATGCATGGAAAAAGGAAATGATGGAATTAGAAGAGGATTAAGGTAGGATGAGTCCATGACTGTGTCTGTGAGTGCCTGAGAAATATAGGATGAAAAACAAAAAAATGTGGGCAGACAGTGCAAAGGGTAAAGGCCAAAGGGTATCACGTATTAGGTTCCTAAACTAAACATAAAATAAATAGATAAATAAATATATATATAATTTTACCGGTTCCCGTAAAACTGGTACCGGAACCGTACCGGTTTTGAGTTTTCAAAACGGAACGAACTGGTCCCGGGTTTCGGTTCGATTTTCCGGTTTTCCGGTTTTCCAGTTCGGTTCCGATTTTCCGGTAATTTTTGACACCCCTACCACCACCCATGCCCAAGGGGTGGCCGTTCCCTTGTGCTTCAGACAGCATCAGTCAATACCTCCTGAGCAGGAAAAATTTCTCATTCGCAGCCAGAGTCTCAAACAGTTGGGACTCAGCCTGCTTTGTCGAAGCCATCTTTCTATATCTTGCACAGACCCAACCAGTTGAAGAAAATCTTCCTGCCCAGATCTCATTTATGGAACTTCTGTCCACTTCACAAGTCCATCAGGCTGGCAAAGGCTAGCACAAGCAAGCGTCCCTAATTCCATTCCACTGAGGGTTTGCAAGCTATGGTGGGAAGTATATTTTCTTCCCAACCAATTACCTTCACAAGAATGATTTTTACTTTACACTCGCTATGCCGATACTCGACTCCTACCACCCCCACGGCCGGATGGGGGTGACAAGGAGTCCGGCCAACCCAAAATTTTAATTTTAATTTTTTTAAAAAATAATTAATTATATGACATATTATAAAATGTGATTTGTGTTGACGTGACATTCTATTAAGTTTTAAACAAAATTTTAACAAATGTACCATTTCCGTCAGGTATTTCATGTAATAGAAATGAAAACCCAGAGAAAAAAAAAAATTAAAACCCTAAGAGATTTTTAATATTTAACCCTAATAATAAAAGATGATTATAATACCCTCTAAATTATAATTCTTTCAAAATTCCATATTCTTACATTTAAAAATTTTAATCATCCTTTACATATAAGGATCCAAAACATGCTACTTTTCAAAGTTTAAATTTTATCCCCCTATAATGATGACCGAATCGAAATTAACCATCAGCTGACTTTTGTAATTTAAAAATTGGTATGAATTTTTTATACTGGTGTAAGACGTTGGTTCGGTTCGGTTAATTGATATAATTTTTTTTTTTTTTTCTCGATTACCTGAGCTGAATCATTCCTGCATAGTAAAACGGCGTCGTTTTGACATTTTTTTAAAAATTAATTGAAACTCAAAACCGCGTCGTTTTAAGCTTAACTATAACCTACGCTTTCATTTGAACTCTAACCCCTAACTCCTCACGTTGCCCTCTCCACTCTCCAGTGTCCTGTGGCCCTGCCTCCTGCCTCTCTCTCTCACGCCGCGCGGTGGTCTCTCTCGGCTGCCTCTCTCTCGCTCTCTCGTTGCAAGCGGCCAGCTGTTGTGTGTCTGTCTCTCTCTCGTCTCCCATCGTCTCCGTCTTTTCAGGTATATATTTTTCGAGTTACTTCATTTTTTTTTTTGAGCTAATTGAGGGTTTATATTTTGATTCTTTGATTTTGAACACTTGATTCTTTGATTTTGCATTTATTTTCGAGTCTGTTTATATTATTAGGGTTTAGGAATACTTAGGAATGAAAATGATAGATTTTTAGTTTTTTACGCAACCTTGATTTTTCCTGCAAATAAATTTTCTTCTTTTGGATAAGCATTTGCTAATTGCTCTAATTATTCTTGAAATTTGTATTGCTGTTGGGCCCTTGTTTTTCTTCTCTATTTGTGTCAGGTTTTGGTTGTTTAGGACCTTTAGTTATGATGTATAGGCTGGGTGCATGGGGTGCATTTTTTTTTTTTTTCAGAAGATTGATTGTTGTTTGATTAAGTTTTTTGCATCTTATATTCTTATTGCTTTCTTACTTGATATTACTTATTTGTGGTATTTTACTCTTTTATATTGATCATTGCGTTTATGTTTTGATTTGTTTGATTATTGAAGGAAGAACATTTAAGGAATTGAAGGTAATCCATGTTGGAGGTGGCTTAGTTGAGACTTTATTTATTATTCTTTAATGGCTTCTAAGTTTGCCAATGTTGGGTTTGGGATTGCGTTTGAGAGGCCTAAAATGTTTTTAACACTCAAAAAGCCAGTTTGAAAAAAAAAGTAGTCGTTTGGTAAAAAAATTAAAATCGCTTTTAATGATCTCAAAAGCCTAAAAATGGCCAAAAAACACTTTTGGCAAAAGTTTAAAAATAAAGCTTTTGTCCAAAAGCTCTTTTTGGCTTTTTTTTACTTAAAAGCTCTGTTTTTCAAATGTAATCCCAAACAGGCTTTGAATCTACCCATTTTTGTAACCAATTTGTGAACTGCATACCAATTTAAAACCACGAGAACAAAAAGAACTTTACATTCCTGGATTGAACAGAAAAAACCAATTTAAAACCTTCGGTAAAGCTTTAGGCCTGTACATTAAATTTGTTATATAGCCCATAAAACATGTTCAATAAATTATTTTAGCCCCCCAAAAAATTTGGGCCCTCAAGATTGTTCTTAGCCCAAAAAGGCAAAAACACGTGTTCAATAAGTTATTTTTGTGTTTTTAGCCCCCCCCAAAAATATTTGGGCTCCCAAAACAACTAATTTTTGGCCCATTTAAAAATAGCATTGGCCCAATTAAAAAGGCCTACGGTTAACCGATTAATTGACCGAAATTAACCGACTACCGAAATTAACCGAAAATTTCGGAATACTTTGTAACCGAACTGCAATCGGTGAATTAACCGATTTAATGAACAATTTTGGTTAACCGATTGAAAATGACTTTTTCAAACTAAATTGAACCGAACCGACACCCACCCCTACAGGTTACCCACTTGCAATGATGGCTCACTGAACCTTATAGAAAATTACTCCAAAAAGAACTGCTCTGATAAAAGATGGTAAGAACCGTAGTTCTTATTAGCGGAAATCATAGAAAAACAGAAAAAGAAAAGGTATGACCACTTCGAGGGGTCTGTCCTCCCAGATTGCTTATTGCAATTGATTCACATTCTTCTTCAGTGCATAGCCCTGCAGCAGTATAAATAATCTTAACCCAGATAATAATAATAAATTTTCTTTTTGATAACCATTAACCGGGTTGTCTGAGGCTTCGCCTCGGTTAGATTCTTGAGACACCGTGCAAAGCACCCTTCACGGGGGCCAATAATGATAATGATAATAATACTAATTTGAGGGTTCATAGCAATTTACCATTTAAAATAAGTGAAGCTTGTATTCATGTAAAAACTGCTTCTTGAGCTTGTGTTTTAGGTTCTGTTGCAACCGAGTGAAGTGCTTATTTACATTGGAAGTCCAGTAGTAAATTAAAAGTATTCGGGAGAGGGAATGCTCTGCTTTTCTTGATTACACAATACCGAGCACAGTGCCACATGGATGGGATGATGCCCATGACCAGTGACCACATAAAAGAAATTGATTTTTCTTTTTGTTCTTATAATATTAATAATATTAAGTCATTGGGTTCTGAGTTCCAATCATATTTTTCATTGTCTAGACCAAGAGAAACCGTTGAATTGCTTAACTAAGAAAGCAGTATTTGTGGCATTCTTGTCCATAGTTTTGATTTACAAGACCCTAATTATAACCAAAAAGTAATTTTGAAAGTGATGCTTGACTTAAATTGGTTGCCAAATGTGACCCTTTTTTTTTTTCCTTTCTTTCTTTTCATTGGGACCTTAAATGATTTATGTAATGCTTAAATCTCCAGATTTGTTGACAGTGTTGCTACTAGCTTCAAGTTCTTTATGTTTATTTTTATTTATCTTACCATAGGTTTACAGTAGGAGCTCACTGTCAACTTGTTGACAGGGGTGCTTATGGTTTCCATTGGTTCAAAAGCATTGCCATCAAGGAGACCCAGGACCTGTGGCTTTGTGGAGGACAACTTAATGGGTGAGGAGGATGTATTATCTAAACGGGGCAAAAGGAAGAAGGGAATGAACAGAAAGGATACCAGGGAAAGGCAAGGCTTTGATGGGGACAATTCCAACAAAAATGTATCCGGACAAATGAGTGATCGATCCATGACAGCCAGAAAGTCCTCAAAATATCAAAGTACCTCAGCATCACAAACAACACTTGTCAGGTATTTTAACTTACCTAATAATTGCAATATCTTTCTCCTTATTATTATTTATCTTTTGCTTGAATAGTTTTTTTGCACTACATGATTTTTCGGAGTGGTCTCAGATATAAGGGCCATCTGACTTGACTAAATTTTGTAGGAAACAGGTTGACCCTGAATCGGCAAAGTACTTCTTGGAAATTACAAATCTTTTTGAAAGTGGTGGGGTTGACCTGGACGAAAGGTCAGTTATATGTGGTAATGCTCTTGAAGAAACCAGGGGGAAAGAACTTGAACTTGCAACAGATTATATCATAAGCCACACTTTGCAAACCCTCCTTGAGGGCTGTGATGTGGACCACCTTTGTCGTTTCCTTCGAAGCTGTGCAAACGACTTCCCTTTTATTGCAATGGATAGATCTGGTTCTCATGTAGCCGAGACAGCTATCAAGTCATTAGCTCAGCATCTTCAGGAAGATGATGTCTACTCAGTTGTTGAAGAGACTTTAACTATTTTATGCAAGGTATCTATCGGTTTTTTGGGTTGTTGTAGGCTGTGAGAAGTGTTTGAAGACATCTTTAGTGGAAATTGATATACTAACTGAACCTATGATCATTCGTTGCCCTTACTTGAAGCATCTTGGGCATGAACTTTCCACTTAGGTTAAATTATAATTAATTTGAAACTGGTTGCCAATATACTCTCAAATGACCAAGTAAATTGATTTTTCCTTTTCCTCCCTTTGATAAGCTACAAGTTTACTATATAGCTTAGATAAATTTTTCTTAGAAAAGTTCTAGCTTATAGTCTTCATTTTGATTTGGATGATAAAGTTGTTTTTCACTTTCATTTTTCTATAAATTCTTTGTTCTTGTCAGGTTGTGGTTGCCAATGCTGTTGATTTGATGAGTAGCTGCCATGGATCTCATGTTCTTCGAAGTCTTCTGTGTCTTTGTAAAGGAGCAACAATAGATTCTTCAGAGTTTCATGTCACAAATTCATCGACAATTCTAGCACAGCGGTTGAATTTTAAAGCATCACGAATGGAAGAAGATTATTCACCATATCAGCTTGGATTCCCAGATTTACTTAAGTTCCTTGTGTCAGGAATGATAAAGTTTGCTAGCAAAGACATTAAGACCCTGCAAGTTGATCAGTTCAGCAGTTTGGTTTTGCAGGTTTGTTTCCAACTTATTGTTTTTATAATTTATTTATTTTTTATAAGTTTTCAATTTTTTTCAAAGGAATAAAGTACTGCTAATTTGTCAAGTCCAATTCTGTATATTGAATATAATCTCCATATTTTTTGATGCTGACTAGGGACTAGGGTGGTTAGATGAACCAGAAGATATGCCATCTAATGAGATTAAACAACCTTTTCTAATTTTATAGGCATTTAGTTGACGGTTCAAGGTGGCCTAAATTTGTGAATCTTAGAAATGTACCATTTTTTTTTCTCTTCTCCATTTTTTTTTTCTCTCCTTAGTTTCGGTGGGTGGCTATTTTTCTGCTTTTGCTTCAAGTCATGTGATGGGGCTTGAATTCTTTTTTCCTTCCTTCTTTCTTTCATTCTTTCTTTCTTTCTTTTGAAGTGAGCGGTAATTTTTCATGGATGTGATGAGCTTCTAATATATATATATATATATATATTTGTTTTTCTGTACTTCAAGGTGATGCTAAATATAATGGATTTATGTTCTTTTTTCCTTGGCAGACAGCTCTAAAGTTATCGGTGGGAAATGATGAAGAGTTATTGCATGCAATTCCTATCCTTCTTGGCTGCAACAAGGAAGACATTGGGGAAGGAAATTTCATAGAAATATCTGCAGTGCGAAAAGTTGTATATTTGATGAAAGAAAGTTCTTTTAGCCATTTGATGGAGGTGAGTCACCTATTAATAGATAAAGCATATGTGCATGTAACTTATATTACTTGCTAGTATATTTTTTATGATGGGTTGGGTCTGGTCTTTCAATAGTTTACTGTCTATTGCATGCATGCTTAAATTGTTCTGTTGAAAACAAAGCAATGTTATATAACACCATAAGTTCATTTTGATTACTTTTAAGGTAATGCAAATGCTATCCCAGTTTTTGGATGTAAATAAATTGACGTACTACAAGTGTATCTCTGAAATGTGATACTGTCTCCTATAATTAGTAACTCCCTTTAGCAATTTACAAATGCAGTCGCATGTCATGCCTTCACATCTGGTGTTTTCTTGTTAAGTGGTTTCTGATAGTACCTTTCTGTTAGTTTTGATTTTCATTGAGCTTTATGTAACATTTGCAGGTCATTCTGGAAGTGGCTCCTGAAATATTGTACAATGAGATGTTCACAAAAGTTTTCAAGAATTCATTGTTCCAACTATCATCTCATCATTGTGGGAACTTTGTTATTCAAGCGTTGATTTCTCATGCCAAACGTCAAGATCAAGTATGTGTTCTGAATTTTATTGGATATATAGACATTTATGCTTTATATGATTCTTAAGATATTCTTTCCTGCCTCAGATTTAGTAGTGTGGGTAGTTGATAAAGGTTAATTACCCGGTGCTGGTCCCAACATATATGTGCATTCGTTTTGTCATTCATGCATAAAGTAGTTTAAATTGGTTACATGCATTTGTTTTCATTGGTGTTTAACTGTTTTAGCTACCTTGGCATGTCTATTTTGTAACAAATTTATGCTTTGTAACATCTTGCAATTTTTTTTCCGTGTCTTTTTTCTTTTCTTCCTTCTTCTTTTCTTTTTTTTTTTTTCTGTGGGTTTTAATGTCTTTCCCTCATTTTGTGCACAAGATGGTGCTGATCTGGGAGGAACTTGGTCCAAAATTTATGGATCTTCTTGAAATGGGAAGATCGGGAGTTATTGCTTCACTCATTGCAGCAAGCCAAAGGCTTCATTCTCACGAACATGAGGTTTATAACTAAAAATTTATTACTTTCTTCTTTTCATATTTTACTTTATTATTTTTATTTGTCATACTGAAATTATTAATTGATATCTCGATTACCTATCTAAAAAATTTGTCATCCTGAAATTATCTTATATGTGGAGGAAATTATGAATTTATCTAGCTATTTAAATGTGATTGTTACTTTTGAATAAGATTGGTGGAAGGTAAATCTGATAGCAAATTTTTTGATTTTTGTTAAATCACCATTTTTCCTAAACGCTTAAATTAATAGGAAGAGGTAAATTTAATTATTTAATTAACACTTAAACACTTCCGTTCACGTGTGGGTTCAAACTTCCTTTTAATAGGTGAAGTGCAACACGTGTAATATTTAATTTAAAAGCCAGGACTTTTGGCTTTTATACCATGTTAAATCACAATTTTTTTGAAAGCTTTAGTTAATAGGAAAAGGTAAATTTAATCATTTAATCAACACTTAAACAATTTTCATAATTATGGTCCATCTTCCAGGTCCTCATTCTGATCATGGTTATATTTCATGATTTATGTTGCAGTGTTGTCAGGCCCTTGCTGCTGCAGTATCTTCAGCAGATGAGTCACCCAGATACATTGTCCCTAGAATACTATTCCTTGATAACTACTTCTGCTGCCAAGATAAGTCCAATTGGAGCTGGCCTAGTGGTGTGAAAGTGCCCATCATGGGTTCTCTGATTCTGCAGGCAGTATTCCGATATCAAAGTGTATGCAACTTTTCTTGCACTTATTTTGATTTCATCACGTGTTTTCTATATTTGTGGTAGCTCTGGATTATCCCCATATTATAGTTCTATTAAACTCTAATAACTAAGTCTTAAACCCCGATTAGAAATGTCTATATTTTCACATTGGAGTTGGAAATATCAACTTTTGCAATATTTGGAATATTTTTTATTGGGTTGCTTTAATTTTGTAGTTTCGCTTTTGTTGTTCTTGACCTTTTGCTGTTGTAGTGAGAATACGCGAGTTGTGAGTTGTCATGCTGTTCTGCTAAAACTTTAATCAAGTTGTCATTTCATATTTAACTTTTTTTCACCTGTAATCTGGGCCTTGAACCTTCTAATCAGGTTGATTTATTTGATATTGTAGTCAGGTAACCTTTTCTACCGAATGTGTCTGGTGTTGGTACAAAATAAAGCCAATTTTTGTTTGAGTTAGAAGACCAGATTATCTGGAATATCATATACTATTTAAAATCTGCAATAAAATTTTTTCTTTTGTAAAGTGTCAAATCTTTAACCATGAATGTACCATATAGTAGCAACTTAGGCTTGTACCTTACATTTGTTTCGGCAAGGAGCAGATATCTTTTTGGAGAAGTGAGGTTCCCCGACATAAAAATAATATAATAATAAAAAAAAAATTCTGGAGAAGTATTTTCACCCGTTTCAAAAATAATAAAATAAAATTTCTGGAGAAGTATTTTCACCTGTTTCAAAAAATGACACTGCAATCATAGTTTAATCTCTTCTCATATTTATTATTTATGCTAGAACATCGTGTCTTGCATTTTTGTTTCACAGGAACATATACAGTCTTATATTACAAGTATTACGTCCATGGAAGCTGATCATGTACTTGAAGCAGCAAAAGATAGAGGCGGAGCACCTGTTATTGAAGCTTTTCTGAGTTCAAATGCATCTGCAAAACTAAAGCGCAGATTAGTTATGAAGTATGTCCTCTAACTGTATTGGAAGCTTGTATTTCTCTCATGAAGTTCTTATTTAAGCCAAGGTTCTATTATTAGATGGAATAGCTTAGGAAAAGAATTTTGTCAGTGTGTCAGTCATTTTATTGGCCAAATTCAAACTTTGACCAATTTTAATAATTAAAATCAGAAGTAGTAAGCTACCCGGAAGTATTCCAAGGATTTTACTGTGTATAACAAAACATTACAAACACAAAGGCCAATTCGATAGTCATGCTTATTTTGTTGTAATATTTAATCTTTTGTTATGGGGACATGGTGGCAATTTTATAAAATTTAATTGATAAAGTTCAAAGTTTTATTTGAAAGTAGTACTACTCCCCCCACTGTATTACAATTCACCCATAGTAACAACAAAGTAGTACTACTCCCCCCACTGTATTACAATTCACCCATAGTAACAACATGTTCCGCTTTGAACTTTATCAATTAAATTTTATAAAATTGCCACCATGTCCCCATAACAAAAGATTGAATATCACAACAAAATAAGCATGACTATAAAAATGGCCTTTGTGTTTGTAATGTTTTGTTATGAGCTCTTTTTTATGGAATTGAAATGGAAAATCTTTGAAACAGTTTATTATTATTATTTTTTTGGAAACAATTTTTAATGCCTTGAATTCCCATTTTGCTGCTGTATTTACTTCATTCTTCTTCTTCTTCTTCCCATTTTTTTTTTCTCCTGTTACTTGGTTTCCAGGCTTAAAGGACATTTTGGAGAGCTCTCAATGCAATCATCGGGTTCCTTTACTGTTGAGAAGTGCTTCATTGCTGGTAACATGTCCCTGAGGGAGGCTATAGTATCTGAGTTGGTAGATGTACAGAGTGAACTTTCTAAAACAAAGCAAGGCCCTCATCTCTTAAGAAAACTAGATGTTGACAGGTAAGCTGCTGGACATTTTCTCTTTTATAATACCGTGAATCATTGTAGAAGACATGATCCTAGAATTTCATAGGTTTGTGCTAGTAGTATCTTTATTAGTCCCACAGGCAGTTATGTTATATATAAGAAGGGAGGATGGCCTGTTGCTTTAGATATGATATTCAAGCATTCGTTTTCTAAAATTGGATTTTGGCAGTTTATTGTTCTTAATCTTTGTATGTTGATGTCTGCGGCTTATTACAACAGATTCGCTACCCGACCTGATCAGTGGAGGTCAAACCAAGCATCAAAACAATCAGCTTACAAGGACTTCTATGATACGTTTGGCTCCAGTGAAGCCAAGTCATCCAAAAATGATGGTTTTCTTGCTGATACCTCCAAGCACTCATCACGCCCAAAAGACTTGAACGAAATGAGGAAAGAGATTGACCATCACCTCTCTTCTAGTGTACCATTTTTGAGCATGTCGGGCATTAAAAGCAAGCCAAAAAGAGCAGATCAACACGGTGGGAAATATGCAAAAATTTCAGTAGATGATGATAGCAGGAAGGCAAAAAGTACAAAGTTTAACAAGAAAAAAAGAAGTCATGGTGGTTCTGAGAGTGCTGCAGCTGCAGATCAATCTTTCAACAAGATAGACAGGAAACGGCAAAGAAAGGATTCCCAGTCGAATGCTTACTAAAAGAAGTTGAAAGCATGAAGATGTAAAATTTTGCATTTAGGATTGTAAATTTTAGCCTATGCTGCTTGTTCTATAACTTAAGTGGAAACGAAACAGGCTGAAAGATGCTAGCTTAAAGAGAGGAATTTTTGTTTTTTTTTTTTTTAATCTTTTTACTTATGTGCCTCGCAAAACCATAGTGAAGATGTTCTACTTTATCCAGAAACTATAAATTTTGTGTGGACAGAAGAATAAAACAGCCTGGTGTTGGCAAAAAATTATGAGTGCCATACATACAACTTTTCTTGAACTCTTAAGAAGTACAACGCTACAACTCTACGTCGGTCTAACAAAAATGGTAACGAATAGAAAAAGAACAACTTGACATTGTTGGGATTCCAGTAATCCTCCTTCTGTACTTCATCTGTTTGATGGAGGATTCAACCTGGAACAAAAACATATGTATTTTCAGTCAATGACGGTGGAAAGGCATGAAACTGTTGGTGGCAGAAATTACTTGTTCTGTATGGGATTGGAAGTGGACGGAGGTATCCTTCGAAAGCATGAGTCCAGCTGCTGGTCAGGATTCTTCCTGTGGCCATGCAAATCCTTGAGAGCTTGAGAAGACGATTCTGAGAAGGGAGGTGCATGTGGCAACGGACGGGCGTGAGCTTGAGCTCCATTTGGCCAGAATAATGATATCAATGAAAGTGCAACAGTGAGAGCAGCCACTGCTCTGAACCAGGCCTTCATGGTTTTGGTGTTTCCTGTTCTTGGTGAGTGAAGATGGCTTTCAAGCCTTTGATTAGGGACAGTGTGGGAGGAGTCTCAGATTTATAGCTAACAAAAAAAAAAAACAAAAACAAAAAAGAAGGAAGAGTAAAATGGAGTGTAAGTGGATCTGATGTCAGTTGATTTCATGTGCTCAATGTTGACTAGTACATGTTGCAACTCTGACCAATGGATTTGGTGGTGTGGTGATGCATCTTCAGAGGTGTCATGTGATAGGGCACGTGATATAAATATTAATATTACTTCTTTGGTTTTGGGCAGCTAAAAGGTTGATTATTGTAATGTGTTAAACAAGTGCTACGGAGATATCAGATTAATTACTATTCAAATAACATGTTGCTTACAGTCACAGCTGTTGCATCTTTGGAACTCGGTACTCACACAATAAATAATAATAATAATAATAATAATAATAATAATAAAAGAAGAGAGACAGAGAGAAGAAGCTTTTAAATTATTTGAGATGATCAACCTCTTTAACCGTCACAAGCAAATAGGCCTTTATCTTAATTGGGCCCAAGGCTTTCGGGCTTAGCCTTACAACCGCAGCAAGCTCTGTTGAATAGAATATTGAGATTCCCTTATTATGTATAAAGCATTAAAGCAAGGACCAAAAAAACATATAGCTGGGCCGTCGAAGGAGGAGCCCTATTGGCCCATTTGTCCGGAAAGCGAGTAAAGAAATGCCATATTTACAAAACTGGCCTTGGCGTAGATTCGAGGAACGAAAGATCTGTCCCACAGTGCCATCCGGTTCCTCCAATAGCAGTATTTGTGGTAGCAGCGTAAGCATACGAAACCACCAAGTATTTAATTTACACAATCAAATAAGTAAACGTCACCGGTAACGGCCAATTTCTTATTATTGACTTTAATCGGGAGGAGAAAAAAGAAGCGAGAAATCCAAGAAATTCCCGGATTTGGAAGCCCCGCCCGCCCGATCTGACCCAAGGTAATATTCTTCTCTCCGATTTCTTTCTCCGGGATTTCGATTGGTGCTGTGCTTGCATTTTTCTCTGTAGTATATTGTTTTTTAGTTAATTAACTTTGCTAAGCTTTTTTCGCTGGATCCTGATTTCGGCTCTTTGATTTGATTCGATTCGTTCTGTTATAATGAATTGAGAAGAGATATCTTAAAAATTGAAGCCAAATTAAAGGATGGAATTTTTGGTTGTTGAAGATTTTTTGTCCTCCAATTGTGCCTATGTTGCCTCAAATTTATACCTTTAGGTTGCTTCTTTCTTCTTGGATAGAATGATTTGAGACAAATTTGATCCTTATCGTGAAGAAAAAATAGAAGAAACGAAAAAAAAAAAAAAAGCTTTTCATAGTGGGATATGGGTAGCTGGGCCTTTGCTTAAACCTCCTATGAAGAAGAATTGATGGTGCAATTGAATCATTGTATCTGAGAAAATTTCTAGAAATTTCAATGATAACATTATACAGAACTATATTGTTGTTTTCGTTAGAACTGAAACCTTAAAATGTGACCGAGGACATTTATTAAATATATAATGATACATACTTATCTATTGTCTGAGGATATACTCTTAACCTTATAGAATAGATGAGTGAAGAGTTATATGTAGATAAAGTGTGTAAATAAAATAAAATAAAAGATTTAATTTTTATTTTTAATCTGTTCATACTATGTCTCTTATCATTCAAAATGAATGTTAATACTTCGTACATTTCACTGCATGGATTTCCTGAGAAATGGAGTTTGTAGCTTTTCCTTCGAAGGAAATGCCTAATATTTACAACGTTCTAGTAGTCAAAGGTCGAGATACTAGGAAAGATATGCATTAATTTTTCTGGTACTACTGCACAGCTGGATTATAATATGTTACTAAGTCTGGTGATTGTTCTATGGTCGTTTCAGAATGTCGTGTAACAAGATTTTGAGCTCTCGCGTGGAAGATTAGTTCTTGTAATTTATTAGAGGGCTGGCAAGTGTTCCTTACCTTGCAGTATCTCTCTGTATTATCTTCCTTTATTCTAAGGCTTCATTTGGTAGGAGGGATAGAAAAGTAACAGGGTGAAAAATGATATTTGTTTTTAATCCGTGTCTTTGGTCAGGGAGATTGAGAAGTTGACATAAATAAATTTTGATATAGGTTTTAAGGGATTACAGGGGTAAACTTGTAGATAGTTCAGACCCCTCCTACAAAATGGAATCTAAAATAACTTTATTGATAGTGGCTGTGGTGGATGAGGTACAATTTGAGTTAAATGAAATGAAAATCTCATAATAACTCTTCGAGTAATCGCGCGATTTCAGTTTACTCCCTCAGTTTTTAAATCTGAATTTTAACTCCTTAAGCTTTTCGAATTCTTCACTTCACTACTATTCAAAATCTTCCAAATTGCTTACATCTAGGTAAGCAGTTTTCTCGCGTCAGTTCAAAAATTTATTTTTCTTTACTTTATTAAAAAAATAAAAAAAACAAAGACAAATGGGGAGGAGTGGCTTCGCCAACCCCAACCCTCCACCCCTATAGGGGGCTAGCAGTGGTGGTTGCTTGTGCGGCTAATCCAAACTGAGGGGTGGCTTGCGTTGGCCACCCCAAGCGGGGGGTGGCCATGTGAGCCACCTTTCTGCTAGAAGGTTGCCGCGAGAACCACCCCTTCGTTGGGGATGGCTTGGAAAAAAAATTTTAACTAATGTGGCAAAACTGTTTATGTAGCATTGAGCTTGTTAATGCCACATCAACAATATTGGATGAACGGAGTATAAGTGAAAAAGCAAAAAACTTAAGGAGTTAAAGTGCATTAAACCCCAAGGGGTTGGCTCAGTGGTTGGACAACCTGGGACTTTGGATATGCTCCTCAAGGTCTTATGTTTAAAACCCACCAAGTGTAAACTGCTTCTTGGGGCCATTGAACTAGGTGTTCGCCCCATGAATTAACCAAGGTGCACTTGCGGGAAACTTCTTGCTGAGAGCATGTGCATCCTCGGGATTAGTTGGAGCAAAGTTTCGGATACCCGATGTCAAATAAAAAAAAGTTGCATAAAAAACTGAGGGAGTAAATTGAAATTGCACAATTACTCATGGAGTTTTAATATATTTTTCTTAAAAGAAATTACCTTTTCACCAATTTCAAGACTTATAATGCCAATGAGCATTTTATTGATTTTTTTGGATAGGTAATCAAAGAAAGTTTATAAAAAGCGTAGGCGCTCCAAAGCATATAGGAAGTATACAAAAAGACAAAAAAAAAAAAGAAAAGAAAAGAAAAGGAAAACAAGAAACCCCAAACACCCCAACAGAAACCAACCCACAAACCCTAGGCATAATTATATCACAACAAGAGCCTTCTTGCTTTTGCTCGGGCTAGAACTGAGACTCCTAACATCAAAGTTAATAGATCACTCTAAGTTGTTCAATTCCCTTCTTCCTTTAAGCTTAGGAGTGGAGCGTTGCCCCTTATCCACTTGAGCCATGAGGTTCAAGAACCTTTCACATTCCCCTCAAAAGAGATCCCCCCAGCTAAAAGACACAACGTTGCCAAGGGAGAAATAACAGCCCCTTCAAAACTACCTCTCCTCGAAGTTTCTCCCACCTCAAAGGAAGAAGACAAACTCCAAGGCAACTCAGGCAAAAGCCAAGGTGGGGGGCCAAAACCCAGCTGCTTCTCACCCACAGATTGGGTCGTAGGAATCTCAAACCTAGGCGGGGGGTCATTCACACCCACAAACTGGACCGAATAGACTGGAGAGCATTTTATTAATATAAAGAGATATCCATAAGAAGTGTCATTTTAGATAATAGTACAGAAGTGCATTCATTTGAGGGATGTGTAACAAATCTAACAATTTCCATGCATGCTGTAAATAATCAACATATCTATACTCGACGTATGACTTCTAATATTTATAATGTAATCTTAGGCTTCCCTATCTTTGTTGTTTTAGCTGTTTCCATAAATATATTGTTGTCTCATTGCTTTCCTTCATTTTACATCTGATTCTGGTTTGAGTTTTTAGAATTTCTCTTTCTTTTATATATATATATATATATATTCTTTATAGAGGTTTCTACTATCAAGCTTTTTGGGCATATTGAATTTGCAATTATCTCATTATTGCCTTAATCTTCTTTTACGTTGATCAGGCTAAAAGTAATTTCCGTATAGAAAGAAGAGATCTGCTAGGGCTTCATTTACTATTTTTGGAATTATTGAGATGGCAGAGAAGTCGTGTGTCAAGCGCCTTCAGAAGGAATACAGAGCACTTTGTAAAGTACGTCTTCTTTTGTTAAATCTAGGTTTTTAGTTAGCTATTATTTTCATATGTTCATAACATGTGGATCCATAAACTGTGTTCCTCGCTAATATACCCCTTTCAGCTTATGTCTGGTGCAAGTATAGTTGAATCATCCATGTCTATAAATGTGTTTTGACATGGGTGATCCGCATCCTCCGCGTAGTAGATGCCGTATATTTAAATCCTATTGTTTGACATAGAAATTGAAATTTAAAATAGATAAAAGAATGGTTTTAAGATCATCTGTCATTTATAAAATGAAAGTTGTATTTCTATTATTTTTCTTGTTGGACTGGATTGTTTTGGATGATATATTCCCACTAAAGAAGCAGATGATGCGCTTTTGTTGCTTTGCTGGAACATCATATTCCATGCGTCTTTTGGACATTCTGATTGTATTTTCTATGAATGTGTAGGAACCAGTTTCTCATGTTGTGGCTCGTCCTTCCCCAAATGACATTCTTGAGTGGCGTAAGTTTATTCCAAATCGTTTCTGCTGAATATTGTTAATCATTTGATGTTATTAATTGGAAATATTTTCTGTGACAATAATTGAATTCCACTGCCACGTATTTTTCTTTATGGATACAATATGTGGAGATGTTATTCAGGCTTTTGGCTGATGTTATAGTAGCTAAAGAAAAGTAAACTGTCAGATTTTTGGTCATATAAATTCTTTAAAATGTTGGTCAAGATGGATTACAAAGAAAATTCTTTGTGTCTTTTGCTCGGATGGGTCCCTGTCTACATTTCAAAGGGTTTTAACACCCTCAGATGGAAGTTTCCCACATTAACCAAAGGTGATTAATAATTGAACTTGAATGGTCAACAACTGCTCTCATTTGTAGTGAATGTCACTTACCTCTGTATCTCAAGCAAGGATGAAGAGTCATTACTTAACATTTCATGCAATTTGCACAGTAAACATTTATTATCAGTACTTGGTCCAATTTCCCTAAGGTATATTGCATGTCTTGACTTGTGATTCCTGCTCCTTTGTGCATAAGAAAGGGTTGCCACATTTCATATGGGACCTTTATCTACATGATACTCCTTATATCCTGATCTTGCTTTTGCCTTTCTGTTCTCTCCCCTACTTAATTCTTGTCATGTTAGTTGGGCATTGTTAACCTTGTTTTTGTTCTCCATCTTTGATATTCCAGATTATGTGTTGGAAGGAAGTGAAGGAACACCTTTTGCAGGTTTGTTACGTTAGTCCTATCTTTTATGTAGTACTGATTATATGGCATTCTGAGACTCATTTATCTAATCTTATTACTGGAAATTGCTCTACTCATTATCATAAGGTGGATATTTCTACGGAAAGATCAAGTTCCCTCCAGATTATCCCTATAAACCACCAGGGATTAGGTAATCTGCTTTTCATAAGCCTTATGTTTTCCAAGAATATGTTTCTTGCTGCCGCAGTATCCTTATTGTTTAAATACATTTATCTTGGTTGCTTCTAACTTCCATTCACATTTTTTTGCCTTGTAGCATGACCACTCCTAATGGACGGTTCATGACACAGAAGAAAATCTGCTTATCCATGAGCGATTGTAAGTTTTTCGGGGTATTAGTTGAAGAAAATCGTTGCTTATTTCTGATAACTGATTTTATGTTTGCCTCAACTTGTTCATTTTGCAGTTCATCCTGAAAGTTGGAATCCAATGTGGTCTGTATCAAGGTAGGACAGATTCTAGTTCTGAAGTATTCTTTTTGAGTATGTGTGTTCTACATTACTTTATAATGCTGTTATTTGCTTGTTGACCAGTTGTTACTGTTAAAAGGAATCTTGTAGTTACTATAATACTTTCTAAGTCTGTCGCTAATATATTCTTCCTCACAAATGCAGCATACTCACAGGGCTTCTTTCATTCATGGTCAGTTATTCTGGCTCTTTCACATTGTAGTTTCATATGTTTTGGCTACTTATCAAAAAACAAAAAAGCTTCATATGTTTTGGCTATCTGCTGCTTGTTTGGAATATCTTTTGTTATATAATATCAAATTCTCTTAATGAACACATAGCTAAAGGAGAGTCAGAAGTTTTAGTAATTTGTTTATATTGTTATCCGGGTGTCACAGTTCTGTTTGGCAAGTCTCGAGGTACAGGTACAGGGATGAGGCAAAATATTATATTTGAAGTTGGATGACATGAGTTCCCTCTTTGTATTTCAGCAATTTGGATTGTGGGAACCCTTTCTCTTTTCCAATTTTAAAACTCTAATTGTACATTTGGTTGATCATGATTAGTTAATGAGGATTAATAATCAATCCCAATTAAATTGGGGCTGATCCTGATGCTAAATTAATGTTTAGTTAAGTGAAGTTGAGTTAAAATCTTGCTGTCTGGCAATCTCTGCCAAGGCCGCCAGAAGTAGTTTTGGTGGCCACCTGGTGGATTTGGCGGCCATTGCAGGAACTGTCAGAAGCAGTTCTGGTGGCCACCAAAAGGGCTTCAATGCCAATTTGGCAGCCACCACGGGGACGCCAAAAGTGGTTTTGGCAGCCACTGCAGGCCACCAGGTGGATCTGGTGGCCACCACAGAGGCTGTCAAACAGTCTTGACTGCCAATGCAGTGGCCGTCACAGTGGGCTGCCAAGCAAGCCTGAACTTTTTAAAAAGGTATTTTATTTTTTTATATGTGGTTAGGCAGCCTCCACACCTGAAAAAAATGAGCATGTGTTTAGCTATTTTTTGAGAAGTGTTATGTGGAAAGTATTTTATTTTTTACTTGAGTTTGTTTGTGATTTGTTTTGAAAAATTTATTAGTGGTGGGGCCACATCTGAAAACCCATTTGAATAACTGATATTTGAAAAGAGTTTTCAGCATTTGAAAAATGAAAATAGTTTTCTAAAATTTGCCAATTAGGGCCTAAATTTTCTTTTATAGGCTTTAAGATTCCTAGTGGTTAGAGATCAACAGTGACTTTCTTTTGTTGGTATATACTTGAACATATCTGAAGTTTTCATTGCTTGCTTACTGTATGCTTAATATGAGGGTGCATTTCCCTCTTGCAGATGGACAACAGTCCTACCACTGGAAGTGTGAACACTACTGTTGCAGAGAAGCAACGTCTAGCAAAGGCTTCCCTTGCTTTCAATTGTAAGAAGTAAGTACGTGACACCATCTACACTGGCTTTATCAGTTTCTTTACTATTCTAAGCTGCACCTGAAAACCTTTTTTTGACCTCCACTTTTATGCATATAATGTTGTGCATTGAAGCCCAAGACATATGGATTAATGGCCTGTAATTTACATATGTACCAGTGTGAGTGGGTCATTACCAGATTTTCAGATGCGTTCCTTTTTCTTTTCTAAAAAGCATCCTAAATAAATATTCTATTGTAGTTATCATCTATAGTAAATCCATGTGGGTTAATGGACTTGCGTGGTTTGTTTGCTTGAAACTATGACTCAATCCATTTAACAGAATGGATGAATTGAAGCTGGATTTGTCGACAGCTGCCCCTTATTTTAAATTTTAAATTCTAAATTTCTTCACCTCTTACCTGCTTTCTTACACATCCCGTCCTTTTTTATATGTGGGGCTGTTGCAACTGTGGAAACTTGCGTCAGTTTCTTATTTCTCAACTATTTTCAGGGTCTTGTGATGTTAATTTCAATGTGAGTTCTTAACTGGCTCTGATTTTTTTCATCATATCAGCCCAACATTCAGGAAATTGTTTCCAGAGTATGTGGACAAGTATAACCAGCAGCAGCTTTCTGAGAGGCTTGTTGTGGAGCAGATGTCACGGGGTCAGTCACAAGGAGAAAACTCCACACCCATGTTAGAAAGAGTTGTCAATTCTGTGGGAGAAGACATGAAAAGAATAGATGCTGTGAAAGATAGGAGAAAAGACAGGAAACAGTCACTCCCAACTTGGATGATGTTCGTACTAGTTTCGATCTTTGGCATTGTAATGGCACTGCCTCTGCTTCAACTTTGATATCTGGACGACAAATGAAATATTCGTAGGGGTCAGTTGACATACAGGCTTTTGTAAGTCAAGGGACACGTTTCAAATACTTCTTAAGTTTGTCAAGTGTCTAACATGATTTTGTATAGGATCGATGCCAAGGAGACTCGGTTGGATCTCTCTTGTCAATGTTTCTCCTTTTATGTCAATGTTGACCGCAGGTTGTAAGTTATTGTTGTTCAAACATTACATTGCTTGTGATGTTACCTTAATTTAGTCTTGAGTTTTGTGTTTGGTAGTCTCTACTTCTGTTGCTTTTTCTTCTCTCAACAAACACTCTTTATGTGCACCGTCCTCCGTATTGCGTTTTGATGGCCTGTGCGTAGGTGGCTGCTGTTTTTGCTGGAACATGGTTTGAACCACTATTAATTTTGTTCTGATAGTATTAAAATATTCGTTGGTGTTCCCCATTTGGGCTTGTAGAGGTTTCCATGGCTTCTAATGGAGAGAGTTTCGGTTAGCTCTAGAAGGTTTCGTTTAGTTTGTTTATTTACTATCCCTGAAGTGAAAAGATCGGAAACCATTTGCAGGCAGTTGTATAATGCGATTCTTTTTTGGAGTTCAGGAGCAACAGGTTAATTTATTCTTGAAAGGTTTATGATTATGTTAATTAATTATACCATTTTCTGCAAAACATCATTATTAGTATACCATGCTGTACTGTCTCTTCAAAGGAAATCATGACCTGACCTTTTGTTGTCGGCTTTCTTTTTTTCTTTTCTTTTTTATTTATTTATTTTTTTTTTGTAGGAGTCATTTATAGATTTGCACATGGTGGGGTCGAATTTGTTCTAAATTCACATTGTTTTGATTAGTCTAACTGTCAATGAGTGCATGTTAATGAAGTTTAATGGAATGGCTTTCAAGATTTAATTTTGAAAAAAGATGTTTGAGATTTAAAAATCCCACTTGATAAAATCTAAAAATTCTAGACAATTAGGATCAAACCCCAGGTTGGGTTTGCCCATTTCCCTCCCAAACTTATTTTTTTATTTTAATTATTTTTTTTTAAAAAATAAAATAAAATAAAAGCTTGGGAGCCCCGAAACATGTGCCGTGTTTCACGCACCTTAATCAACCCCCGATCCCATGGCAAAGACAAAAAAGTATCCCTCCTACTGCATCATAGTACCAGTTTTTGTCATTACTTGTATTAACAATTTTTAAACACCCCAAACCATCAATTTTCAGACTCCCCCCCACAATAAATCATCCCATAGAATGATACATTGGCTATATATGTCTGTTAATTTGTTTTTGGTTTTAAAACATGTTCTAATGCGACATAAACGTGCAAATTATTTTTGTATTTTTAGGCGTACGAACGAATGTATATAAATTGTTTGTTAATGTTTTTGTTTAAAACAAACAAACAAAATTAATGAACAGAACCAATTCTCTTCAATTTAAAAGATTGCTTATAAAATCCTCTCTTCTCCTACGTCTCATTTCAACTCTAATATTCAATTACTAGAAATGCAAAGTTAAACCAAAGAAGGGGGTGTTTGCTGGGTTGGCATGATTGAGAAATGGGAAATGCTAGAATGTAATAAACACACCATTTGCCCGTAAAAGTCATGTGGTATCCTTCATTTATTCGTTGTAGGTTGTTTTTCATAAAGATATTTTAAATTTTTTGAGATGTCATATTGTATTCTTGATAAATTTGGTCCCAGGAGAGGCCGAAGAATGAATGCGAATTAAAAGTCAGTCCTTCCCCATTCCTGTGCTCATTAATACACCAAACCTTTTGCCTTAATTGCTGGATAAAAATGCTACGCAACCAAAGGTTGTTATATCTTTCTTCTTGTCCAAATTTCTCTTCGTTTTTTTGCTTTTGGGTGTCACTTTTGATATTATACTATCGGTCGGGACTTCGGAGGATGCTTCAATGTGAAATTTCTAACAACCGTTTTCATTTCTTTCTAAAGCTAGCAGATATGAGTAAAAGATATTGCGCTGCCAAAAAAACAGTTGCTATAATCTTTCTAACTCAAAAAACTCTGGTCATGATATTGGTAGGATATCAATAGGGGTAGTTGGCTTTTGCCATTGTTTCATGCTTGTTTTTCAGTTTCTGATATTGAGACGCTACTTCAAGTTCAAGGCATGCAGCAATGAAGAAATCTCCAATACACCCCAGATTTGAAATGAGTGCTTATGGGAGCAACAGATTTGATCCTCATGTGGACTTTTCCCAGGTGATTAATTTAACATTTTGAATCTTGGTCAAAGCCTCAAAGGGTTGTTTGCAAATTCAGTTTGTTTAGTTAACATTATCTGGTTTTGGCTTTTTAATCAGTTCTTGGCAGAAGCAAGACACCATGCAAGAGGAGTAGATTTGCAGAGCTCATCACTGCGTCCAGAAGAAAATGGACAGCGAAAATCGGAGGAGGAAGAGAAAAAGAGAAAGAAATCATGGAAAAACAATCTCTTTTCGTGGTGGAAAACAAACAAAAGACAAGCCGCCTCAGGTGGAACCGGAAAGTAACTGTTACAATCCTATTCCAATAAGACGGCGTCTATTGTCCGGTCCAATCTATGGCAGTGGTATGACCAATGATGGCAGGCACCGCCGTTCCACTTCCGGGCCTCTCACCGGTCTTTTCAACCCCACAAAGACGTCGGAGAATGAAATACCTTACACTAGTCTTCACCAGCTTGAAAGTCCTCGTTCCGTTCACACCTACGGGCCTCTTTACCTCGTAACGTAGTATATGGACATCAAGAAGTTCATTGGGGAATTTTGACTTTCAGAACATTTTGTTTAGGCGAAACAATTGATTTCTACAGATCATTTTGTAGAAAACTGCAAGGCTTTTGGAGCCATGTTTTGTTTAAATGAGTCATCGAAGCAATGAAAACTTCATTTTACCATGTATTATCCTGTTTCCTTGGTGTATGATGCAGAATTTTATGTTAATATTGCTTTTGCTGCTAATCCTCTGCTCCAATGCCATGATCAAGCCACCTTGGGACTTGGAAACCCAACCATATTGCTCCTTAACATCATGATTAGTGATTACTCATGTCGTGGACAATGTTTCTCATTGTTCTTGTCCTCATGGGAGTCTCCAAAATTTCATCCTCACCAAGTTTTTCCTGTGTTTATTTGGGAACCAACTGCTGAGAAAAAGAAAAGAGTGCACGATAAATCCTTCAATATAATGCAAAAATACAGCCTAATTCAACAAAGCCGTTGTCTGTTGGCAAGTGGCAACAATGGCATTGTGACAAAATGCACCCAAGAACAGGTGATAGTGTAAATGGTTACTTTTTTCTGCTTTTCCCGTGAGCAAAGAATTGGGGCAGCTGTGACTAATTAAGAAGAGAACAAGAATGCAAAATAATACAACTTGTTTAGAAGAAGGATTTTCATCACCCTCTTTAACACAGCGAAGCCTATTTTACTGAATTTCATACAATATTTGACATTTCAAGTAACTGTTCAATTCTGTCCCAAGAACAGAGTTACACCCAGAGAGTCAGATTGTGGAGATTTCAACCTCGAGCTCTTAGTTATCTATATCAAGATCAAGAATAAAAGAAGATTTGAGAAAAATAACATGGGGAGTTTTAATTCTCCCCTAAAAGAAGTAGCAATTCTCAGGGAAGGTAGAACCGGACATGAACATCAAGAACTTCCAAATAACAATTTCTCATTACCAGAATCAATTATTCCGATAATCTTGCACTGAGTTCTCATCTATATTCTACGCTATCCAATATGTTCAATCTAATTAGGAACTTGCTTTCTAACTCTGCGCTCTCCCTGCTTGTTCAACATCAACAGAACCGGGACTACAAGGACTTGCTCTTCTATTATCCCTGCTCAAAAGCCTCTTCAATGACCTGAGTCTCGTCGTCACCGGCGACTTTGATTCCTCCTCGGAAAACCTGCTAGCCGAAGGGGATAACGATGGCAAGTTCTCAGTCACCTGCCTTGGTATATCAATCACCAACATTCCATCCGCCGGCCGACTGCTAGCCGATGATGAAGAAGAAGACGACGGGCAAGGAGGGCATTGAGAAGAAGGGCCTTCTTCCAAACAAGCACCCAAAGAACTTACCTGAGTCTGGTTACCCCAAAACAAGACGTTTGTGGGGAAATTCGGAGATTCTGTGGAAAACCCAGAAACCAAATTCTCTCCTGATGCCTCAACATCCGCTGCTACCTCAGCAGTACTAGTGTTGGAGATGGAGATTTCAGGAGCAACCGGGTTCCGGCAAAGCGGGCAGGTGGAGTGGGACTGGAACCACATGTCAATGCAATCGACATGGAAGCCATGATTACATTTGGGGAGCAGCCGAGCTTTCTCCCCTTGCACAAGCTCAGAGAGGCAAACAGCGCATTCCAACCCATCTTTGAAGGCTTGTGGATCGAATATCAATACGGGAAGCGAGCGGAGGACCGAGGGGTCGAGCCCTCTTCGCATGGTGGCAGCTATTGCCGGGTCTTGTCCGGGGGCGAAGACGAAGCGGCGGCGGCGGCGGCGAGGAGGATTATTAGTGTTGGCTTCGTCAATGCTCCACCAGAACCACTTGGCGTAGAGATGGAGAAAGAGGACGAACACCACCACCATGAAGAGCACTATTATGGCCACCACCATTATCTTCCCGGTCAGCTCTACGACTCCTGAGTTGTCCAATTTCGAATCACCCGGCTGCACATCCATGCTTGTTTTAGCAAACTTCTCTGACACCCAATGAATGTAACCAGCTCAGGATTCACTTGAAATCCCAGAAAGATTCAGATTCCCAAAAGCGTGGAAACTCACAACAACAACAAAACCCAAACGGGGTTTCTCTTTAGAATTGTGAAAATCCCGCGCTAAAAGAAGTGATGAATGAAGGAGCATTAAATAGGTAGTTTGAAAGAGAAGAGAAAGTTAGACTTGTTCTTCGTATTGACAAAATAAGGTGGGCAAAGACGTGCGAGTTTTCGAAGAAAGAAGCAAAATGTAAAAAGCATCCAGATTGGACGCAAAGACTTGGACTTTTCGGAGGAGGCGAGGAAGACGACGATGTTTGGGTCCAACGGTGAGAATTTCTCAGCTCCGTTGCGTGGCTTCTCGGCGCTTTCCCTTTTGGCTCTCTATTCCTACGACTCTTTTATGCCTCAAACTCACCCATTTTTATTCTGTACTTGTCATCGCCTCATCTCTATTCTACTACCCAACCCCTATTCTATATTATAATAATAATAATAATTTAATATGGTATTATCATTACTAATCAAAACTATTTAATTACTATTTTATGGACTCACCAAAAATATTACAATTTTATCCATTTTCTTGGGATCTTATGCTTAATTTAGATTTTCTAATTTGTATAAAAACTTTGAAATCTTTTAAGTATCTAACTCAATATTAGCTTAATTATCACACAACTTTTCCATTTTTAATTAGGATAGGAATTTCAATTCTTATTCTAGAGACACATCACTTTCTAAAAACAAAAATGCTACGTGCACTCTTCAAGTTCACATTATATACGCACTTTTTGATGTGTCATTATATTCAAAATTCAATGATGACTTTGTTACGATCATATTCTAAGCACATGTTTGAAATTGTGTTTAACTATTTTTAAAACATTTTCAATATTTTTTATCAAACGGATACTTGTTTTTTTCAAACGTACTTTTAAACTCCTCAAACATATATCCAAACAAGCCATAAGTCTATTACATCGCTTAAGTAGAATCTTAATCATATGCACTAAGCTCTTGAGCATTCTTCACTTGCATGCTAGTTTTTAATGGCGAGTTTTACCCAAAGCTTGTGCTAGATTTGTATTGTCACGTCACGTCAGAGATTATCTCTAAACTTAAAACTACATGTAGCATTAATTTCTCTTCTAAAATTAGGAATAGAAATGAAGTTTTGAAAATTTTAGGTCTAGTGGGAAGGAAGTTAGGATTAGCATAGAATAACTAAGAGATAATACGTTATCCCACATTAAAAGTAAAAGTAGAGTTTTATTAGAATTAGAATTAGAATTAGATTTTTGAAATCGTGATTGACTTCTTCCATTAATCTCTCTTGTGAACAAAACCCTAATTCTTAATCTTGACCAATGCACTTTGAGCAGCTAGCAATAGCATTGCCAGTGGTCAATACGGTGACAATTAAAGTCAATGTAAATTCAAAATTTCATTGACCTTTTCAACAACATATTTTCAGTCACAAAATTCCAGTCAAACATCCTGTTGATTAATTAGAACAACAAAAAAGACTGTTCAAATCCAACAATATCTGATTCTGAGCAAAAATAAAAATAAAAAAAAATCAGATTCGCAGTGAAGAGCTTGAGAAGATGGAGGAGTATATATGCATATTCTTCGGCTTTGAGCCAAGGAATTTCGGAAAGCTTTAATGCAAGATTGAAGGATCAATCAAGGATGGGTTAATAATTTTACCCTAATTAATTTTTTTTTTAAAAAAGGTAGTAGAGTGGGGCCGGCCACAGCATTGTCACATGCTTATGTTTAAGCACAAATCTCCACATAACTTGCACATTAAAATACTCTTTAATCATCCGCACAACTCGCTAATTACCACCTACTTCCGACCCTAATGCAATTAAAAAAAATAAATGTTATGCGATTTTTTATTTTTTTTTTTTTTGGGTATTCTCTTAATTGAGATATAATTTTTAAAATCATTATTAAATTTAAGATTATTATTTTTAATTTTTAATTTATTGATGATTTCAAAAGTTATATTATAATTAAGATAACACTAAAAAAAATATCTATCATTTTCTTTAAAAAAATACTTTACGGGAAGAAAAAAAAAATTCCTTAAATTTTTCTTTGCTGTCTCCTTCATTGTTTCTTTAGTGGTTTGAAAACAGGAGTAAGAGACAAGAAAGGGTACCTAACTTTACGAAAGCAGCGGTCATATTCGAAAATAGATGGCGTAGAACAAATATGAACAAATTGCGAGAATCAGGATCAGGGGACTTGTAATTTGAGAAGCAATTATTGTTACTTGGTGGTTTCGACGAGATGAGAAACAGGTTGGCGGGTTAGGTTCGGGTAAATAGACTTGACCCGTCAACCCGATGAAGGTATATAAACTCGAAACCGAGCCGTTTAGCTAAATGAATTAGACCAATAAATTCAAATACAACCCGCAACCAATTTAGGCCTAAATGATACTTGTTTAACCCGTTTGACATATTCCAGCACGACTTATTTGACTTGTTTCAACCTGAACACGACCCATTTGACTTGTTTCAACATATATTTATAATATTATATATATAATTTTATAAACGGGTCAACCCAAGAGTTAAGTCAATCAACCCTTTTATGATCTGTTTAACAAATGAGTCAAATATGTCAACTTGATTATGATCTAAATTCGTTTATACCAAATCCTAACTCCTATAATTTTGTATCGTGTTCGTGTCAAAAATTGTCGACCTTAAATATTAGGGTTAATTTTGGTAATTTAGAATAGGTAGAACCTAGATAAAGCTTGACGGATATTTTGGGATTTAGGTGCTTTATGAACATAATGGGGAAGGATAAAAATACAAGTTCATTGCGTTCATATGGTTTCCCAAAATTGTGGGCTTTTTTAAAAAAATATATATATATATATATATATAAATGGAATATAGAATAGGAATTGGGAAGGGTAAAAAATATAGCTAGGTAGACAGAGACAAAATGATGAAATGGGAATGATTTTATTAGAAGTAATTATGGGCATTGATGTCATTTAGTGGCAAAAGCACAAACACAAACGTGTACGGGTGGCTCAACGATTACCTTTTCTTGGCTTTTGAGAAAGAAAGAAAGAAAGAAAGCAGCAAAAACAAACAAAAACACTAACACTCTGTTTTTTTCTCTCTCTCTTTCTCTTTCTCTTCTGGTCGCAAAGTGTTATAATGCTAACCGCGCGCCGCAAGGCTTTCATGCTTAATGGATTTAGGCCCAACAACTCCCTCTTCTTACCCAACTTTGGTCTCAGACTTTGAAAAATATGCGTTTTCAAATCGCAAACAATGAGCTAATCAAACCAGAGCTTATAGTGTATTTGACTTTCCGATTTCGTATTTTCAGACCGCATGTAAAAGGGTGTTTTTAAAAATACACAATCTTACAGGTTAAATTACGAATTTACCAAACGTTTAAGTACTAGTTTTCCTTTAAAGTTGGTTGAAAGAATCTCCTTCAACCTAATTTGTTAAAATAACATGTCTCTTTTTTTAATAATATATGAGATGCACATAAATTTTTAATATTATTTATTTAAACTTTGTCTTTATTATTAAAAAAATATGTGCATCTCACATGTTCAAGGGATACATATCATCTTTACAGATTAGATTGAAATTTAGAAGAAAACTTTGTCCAACGTTTAATTACATTATCAATCCTACTACACTGAAATCATTAGTTGATTTAAACTGCAAGAGTGGTTGTTTGAGCAATTAGTCCGAGTCTGAGTCCGAGTCCATTGTCCAAGTCAGTCTTAAAGTTGGGCCCAAGTCCAACTGTGGTTTAGTCGTCTAGGATTATTATACTTAAGAAACTATAGGTCCATTTTACTTCAAATACTTCCTACCGTTTGGCCCAAAAACATTACATTCCGCACTCGAGAATTAGAAGGAGTTTATCTTCTATTCCGTCATGGCTTAAAAGCCCACATATTGCCCACCAACCAATGAAAAAACAAATCAGCTTATTACAAATTATAAAATGGGTGTAGCTCCACAAGATTATACCCTAATATAATCTGAGTTGGCACTTTGGCACTTATTTATTGGTGGTGGGCAAAGACGCACTCAGCACTCGAGAATTAGAAGAGGGAGAGAAAACTCAGAGAAGAAAGGAGAAAAGAAATGAAAGTGAAACGACAGCCGAAAGGAACTAAACATTGATTGATTTTTGAGGAATTTATTAAACATATTATATGATACTTCGAAGAAAACTTCCTGTCCATATATATATATATATATAAAGATTTTCATTAAACCAACGAGATAAATAATCATGGAAGAACTGAATTTCTTACCTAACATTAAAAAAAATTAAAATTCAATATTACTGATAATATCACAAATAACCGATGAAAGATCAGAGTTGAAAGAATTTCTCATGAGTTTACAAATACTACGGAAGAGAGAAGGATCAAGACAATCGTACTGCAATTGAGGCGGGAGAGGGGTGACAGGCGTCCTACAGAGAGGACACGTTGGACGATATTTCAACCAGGTCTTGATACAGTGGGCATGGAAGCCATGGTTGCAAGCAGGAAGCACCGATAACTTCTCACTCCGAAATATGCGGTTAGACAAACCGCGCAGTCAGCGTCATCAAGATGTTCTTCAACCTTGGAACCATCACTGCTGCTGGCGAGAAACAATTTCCAGAACCATTTGGTATATGTATAAAGGGAGTAGAGAGCGAGGGTGGCGATCAAGAAGAAGACCGTGAATATGATGACGAGCATCTTTCCGCCAACAGCGGCAGCTGATTGACTCATTGCGTGCAGTCTAGTATTGCATAAATCAAACCGTTGAGCGTCGACGGACTATATATTTAGAGCGCCGGCCATGGATGTTGGTTTTGCTTTCTTCTTACCGGTTTCTGGGAAAGCTGGGAACACATGCATGGCTAGCTACTCTTTATTCAAGTTGACCTGGCCAGTAAGCCACAGAGGTTTCTGTGGTTTTTATTTGAGTTAATCGAAATGTTCTGTTCGGAAGTTTCTGCAGTTGTTTGTGTTTATCTCTCTTTGTCTGAGTCAGTCCGCTGACTAGTCAACCACCATGCCTGGGCTTTACATTATTATTATTATTTTTGCACGTGTGAATAATGAAAATTTTTTATTGCATAAAACAAAAAGGTAAACACTGACCAAGTTATTATTATTGTTATTATAGTTATTTTTTTTCAAATTGAGTTAAAAAGATTTAATTTCTAGAGTCAAATTCTATTAAAACGTATGACAGATTATGTTATAAAATGGCAATATATGTCACTCTTAATAAAAATATATATATAAATATTAAAACTAAAAATAAAAAATACCAATTTTACATTTTTCTCTAAAATTTCTTCTAATTTTATTCTTGCAATTAAAATAAAAAACACATTACTTTTATAGGTCAAGAGTTTGGAAAAAAAAAAAATCTTTGTTCGGTAAACATTGTACGCATCTTTGTTTGGTAAACACTGTACACACTTCTTGTATTTGGACTGCACATATTATCTAAGAAAAGTTAAAACATCTCAAATATTAGAAAAAAAAAAAAAATTTGCAAAGAATCTCTAAATTACTAAGCGATTTGAAAAGTTCCTTCTAAATTTTAAAACATCTTAATTTCTCCTTCTTGAACTTTTAATTTGATGTAATTTACCCTCTCCGTCAGTTGTTGGACGTTAAAATGATGAAATTACCTTTTATACCCCTGAAACTTGTATAAAATTCAAAATTTATCCTTAATTTAAAAGAAAAAGAAAAAGGAAAAATTGAAGGGTAATTTTGGTCTTTTTAGTGGTTTCTGTTAGGGTTTAACAACAACAATTGACGGAATGATCAATGACATCAAATTGAAAGTTTAAGGGGTGAAGTTGAGAGTTTTAAAATTTTGAATGATTTTTCTCAAAATGCATAGAAGTTTAAGGGATCTAAGTGAAATATTAAAAAAAAATCAAACGGATAAAGTCTCAACCTAGTCAAAAGCTATAGGAAGGATATATAATTTATTGTCAATATCTGTCTCGTGGACCAATTTTTTTTTTTTGGTAAGTGCGGACCGTATGTTTTTGTTGATGAAATTGGGAGGCAATATTTGGCGATAATTTTGGGAAATTTTGAGGCAACCGTAATTGGCTTTCTTGGAATGGAATTGGAAGGATAAGTTGGAAATTAATAGTTGGTAAACATTCTGCTTACTGCTTAGACGCTACTTAGTACTTGCAGTTGCTGCAGATGACAAATTTGTGAAGTATAAACATATGCCTTGTTGTGTCATTTCCTTCCTTGTTGGGTCAACGTTACTGGTTTCATACAAATCTTTTTAGAAGTTAATTAATCAGTTGGCCAAAACCTCTCCATTCAATCCTTTTCTTTTGACTATTGCGGCTGCTAACTAATTGGCATTTCCCCCACGCTTCACTCTTCTTCACAGATGGAACGCAAAATTCCAAATTTATGTTAGGTAAGGAGCATCAGTACTATTTCCATGTATTTTATATTAACTGATGTGATTTATTTTAAGTGTTTTTCTAATATTTTTTTATTTAAATAAAATTTATAAAAGAAAGGAAATGCAATCCTTTTTGTTAAAAAAATAAAATGGGAAAACTGCATGTAACCCCCTGATATTTAGATTTTTTTTGCAATTATATTCTTAAATTTTTTTAAAATTTGCAATATTTGTTCTCATGTTTTAGAATTTTTCAATGTCACTTATACTTATCCGTTAGGATTTAACGTACGAAGGATGTTAAAATACATTAAATAACCTTGTTAAAAAAATTGCAATGTTGACTGGTTGACCTATGGCCATCGGCCATGAGTTTGGTGGTTTGGTGACCCACAACATTTTTATTTTATTAAGGTAATTTTGTATTTTAAGGTTTATAAGAGTATTAGAGATATTTCACTTGTCTATCATTTGATTTAACTCTAAATCCTAATGGTTATGTAATTAAAATAGGCTAAAACATGAACCGACATTGCAAATTTTTTAACTTTGAATGTATGATTGCAAAAGCACCTAATCATTAAAGAGTAAGAAAAGTTTTTTTTTTAAAAAAAAAATTAAAGAAAAAGAAAAAGACAAGTAAAGGAAATCAGATTGGGCATTATGATTTTGGTAATTTTGAATTTAAGACTATAGTATTAAATTTGATAGATTTAAGACTTCAATTTAGACTTATTCCCTCGGCCATTCTCCTCATAAAACATACCCTTCCGGAAAAGGATCCTCTCCATTTCAACTCAAATGGAGAGGATCAATTTAGTGTAAAATGAGGGATAATATTGTCTTAACATTAAAGTTAAATGATTAAATTTACAATATTATCCCCCATTTTACACTAAATGGATATTCTCCATTTCAAATGAAATGGAGAGGATCCTATTCAATCTCGGTATACTCTCCGCTCCTACCCTCCCCCGCTCCTTTTGGTTTTTTTTTTGGTTATGTTTTGTAGGTGTTTTCCAACCAAATCAGTAACTTGGGCCTTTCCGTTATGCGTTCATCCACCTTCTATCGTGTTGTGATGTTCATCTCATTTTTGGTTGCTGCTATTGCTTGTTTATTTGTGTTTTTTGTTTTGAATAAGATATTTTTTCTCTCTAGATATGTTCTCATGAAGAGAATGAATAATTAGGTGTGGTAGGTTATTTCTCACGGCCTGGATATTTTGCGTGAGGGATTATCTTTCATGGCTGATTTAAATAAATTTTATTACGAAATTTGGTTACTCATGTTTTAGATTTATTATGCTTGGATCCAATCTACTCTTTAACTGTATTTGTATATGGGTTAGCGAAAGATTACTTGATTGTAATAATTTTTATTTGTATCTATGACTTTGTAACCTCATAGTATGTGACTGTGATTTTGTAGAGCTTTATACTTTGTGATTTATAAAAAGCTTTATACTCGTGATATTTAATTAATGAAATCCTCATATTTCCTTTTTTTTTTTTTAAATAGACTTATTCCAAATATTGGAGATATCAGTTTGCTTTTTACATCAAAGAGATAATAAAATTGACTATTAAAATACAAGTATGCCTCTTAGGTTAAAAAGAAAAAAGAAGAAAGGTTTACTGGCCCGGTGACAGTCACGACGGTGGCTCTGGCTGGAATGGACCCAATGCAACCACTTTGTTTGTTTGTTTGTTTGGTTTTTTTTTTTTTTAATAAAAACAATCATTTTGATCTAAGGGGTACAATTATATTTTTATTATTTATTTGACCAAAATGCTAACTCAAGTCTCCAATTTAGAATAGACCTGAACTCAAGTCTCAAGCGGGTATAGTTTTCCTCAAAATTGGGTCGGGTAAACTTTTTTTAACTCAATATAAAAAAATAACGTGTTTATTTTTTTAATAGCACATGAGATGTACATAATTTTTTAAATAAAATTTGTTTTAACTTTATTTTTACTATTAAAAAAACATGTGTTTTTTCCATCCTTGGAAAGAAATAAATTTTTATAAACTGCATACTTAATTTAGAGAAAAACATTGTTCATCTCAAACCTATCAAATAAAAAATTAGGATATTTAACATTAAAATGTTTTTTAAAAAAAGATCTAGTTCTCTTTTTATTTTAGGATAACTTCATTTTAAATTCTTGAACTACCCTAAGACAAGCTCTCCTTAAACTTTAAAACCTTTCGATTTGAATTCCTGAACTTTTAATTAAAGTTAATTTGAACGCGAGGTAATTTAGGAGGTATAAAGTAAAATTACCCCTTTTATTTTATTTAAAAAAAAAAAAAAACTAATGTACCTTGGAAAGGCCTGCACAGATCATAGATATGGCAGGCAACCAGCCCACGATACACCTAGATTGGCCCACCACTTCAAATATCAGAAGGCAAAACAGGGAAAGAAGGAATCCTCTGCTGCCCAAATGCCGTCTTAACAAATGCTATGCAGTCTCTGTTGACATTGAAGTCTGGATTTGGCTGAATGAGCTCCCATGCCTATATCTAACTTTTCTGGGTTTGTCTTCCTTCTTTGTTTTCTTCTATCTTCATTCTCACATTCAATTTCTTCTGAATTCCGTTCAAGGTATTTATTTTTATTAATTTAAGTTGAAACCCAATTCACTGTTTTGTTTACTTCTCTCATGTCAGCGGAGTTTGCCCATGAGACCATACACTCAACTTTATTTTGAGAATTTCTTGTCCATAATTTGCTTATTTGATTTAAACCAGAAACCTTGCTTGAAATTATATGAGCATGCCACAAAAAAACTTGGTTCACTGCAACTGGTGACATTCAGAATATGTGATATACTGTAATGCCAGTGTCCTTGCATTTAGTTTGCCTCTTGCAATAATCACTGAGACTGTTATGTTTGTACCAGTTAGCGGAGAATTTCTTGTCTGGTTTGGAGATTTGTTGGTCACGGATCTACGGCAGACGGCCGTGGAGGGCAAATCAACAGCAAGGCAAACAACAGTGCGATTTGGGGGAGTCTTTGGCTGGTTGCTTGGGCCAGCAACAATAAACTTGCTGACAGGAGGCTGATATTTGAGTTAGAAAACTAATTGAAAAAATAGAAAGAAAAAGAAAAATCTGGTTTTTTACTTAGATCAAATTTGCGATTAAGATCAAATTTAGGATGATCAAATCCATTTTGGGTGATATCATCCTAAAGGGTTAACCTTCCACCCTTAGTTTAATTTTGAATCAAAAACAAGTTTTAAAGCATTAGAACTAACTATTAACTCATAAAAATTAATCTGTTATAAAAACCAGTGCTGATTTTATTTTTATTAAATCATGCTACATAAGTTAGAGAAACTTGCTGAGAGGCTTGAGGAGAACTAATTGCAAACCTCAAAAAAAAATACCAATTTCTTACCTGGTTTCAATATAAGAGGGTGTAATATAGTGCATTCAAGATTTGTTTATAATTTGCTCTTAGCTGATTTGGCAGCTATTTAGTGGTTGGCACGAAAGTCACTTTTGTGCAACCTCCCCACAAAAGACGCACTCCTCTAAGATATGTTAAAAAAATAATTTAATCCCCACAGTCAAATCCTATTAAAACATAGAAAATATTAAAGGTACAACTCAAGTCCAACTTTTTTATTAAGTTTAAGAAAAAAAACTGAGTGGATGAGAGAGAGAGCCTTCAACTAGAGAGAGAAAGAAAAATTTGGCTTAAAAATTGGGCTAAAGTTGGACTTAAGTTGTGTGTATCAAATCTCTTAAAACATATGACAGATTTTGTTAGGTGTTACATTAATGCAAATAAAATGGCGACATGTGTTACTCTTAATAAAAAAATATAAATATAAAAACTAAAAATTAAAAAATGACAAATAACAAATTTTGCATTTATCTCTAAAATTTCTTCAAATTTTGTTCTTGCAATTGAGAAAAAAAAAAAAAAAAAATTTACTCATAGCATGCAAAGACACATTACTTTTATAGACCAAGAGTTTGGAGAAAATCTTTGTTTGGTAAACACTGTACACACTTCTTGTATTTGGACAGCACATATTGTCTAAGAAAGGCTAAACATCTCAAATATTTTAAGGACAAAAAAAAAGAAATAAAGAAAAAGAAAAGGAAAGCTTCACAAAGGATCCCTAAATTATCATGCAATTTGAAATGTTCATATCAAATTTCAAAACATTTCAATTTGTTGCAATTTATCCCCTCCATCAGTTGTTGGATGTTAAAGTGATGAAATGACCTTTATACACCCTGAAACTTGTATAAAATTCAAAATTTACCCTTAATTTCAAATTTCAAATTAAAAGAAAAACAAAAATTGAAGGATAATTTTGGTATTTTTAGTAGATTTCGTTAGGGTTTAACAGCGAAAATTGATGGAATGGTCAATGACATCAAATTGAAAGTTCAGAGGGTGAAGTTGAGAGTTTTAAAATTTCGAATGATTTTCTCAAAATGTATGATAGTTTAAGGGATCAAAGTGAAGTATTAAAAAAAAAGGAAATCAAACGGATAAAGTCTCAACCTAGTCAAAAGCTATAGGAAGGATATATAATTTATTGTCAATATCTGTCTCGTGGACCATATGTTTTTGTTGATGAAATTGGGGGGCAATATTTGGCGTTAATTTGGGGAAATTTTGAGGCAACCGTAATTGACTTTCTTGGAATGGTTTGGTAAACATTCTGCTTAGACATTAGACACTACTTAGTACTTGCAGTTGTTGCAGATGACAAATTTGTTGAGTATAAACATATGACTTGTTGTGTCATTTCTTCCTTGTTGGGTCAACGTTACTGGTTTCATACAAATCTTCTTAGAAGTTTTGTTACTTAATTAATCAGTTGGCCAAAGCCTCTCCATTCAAACCTTTTCTTTGACTATTGCGGCTGCTAATTAATTGGCTTTTCCCCCACGCTTCACTCTTCTTCACATATGGAACGTAAAATTCCAAATTTATGTTTGGTAAGGAATATCATTATATCAATTACGTACTATTTCCTTTTATATTAATTGATGTGATGTATTTTAAGTGTTTTTTTTTTGGTTTGCTAAGGGTTCTTTCCGTAATGTTCTCCTGACGTTTTCCCAGACTTACATAAAACATGATTTAAGAAAAAATAAAATTAAAGTACTATTTTTTGCTAATAAATTATTTGTTATGAGTTAATAGTTAAGTTCTAATATTTTAAAACTTATTTTTTTATTCAAAACTAAAACCTAAAGGTGAAAGGTTAACATTTTAGGGATGGTATTACCCAAAATGGATTTGATCATCTTAAATTTGATGCTAATAAACAAAAAAGTCATTACTATGACAAAAAAATTCCAAGATCAACAAAGAAATAGAAAAGTACATAGAACAACAAGATACCAAGATTTAAGTGGTTCTCATCTCAAAGATGAAGCTTCATCGCCAACTAGCCGAATGGAGAATTATATATAAAAAGCCAAGCAACCTTCTTCTGACAGGAGTCAACAAAGGTATACTGCCCTTCATAAATGTTGCACTCAAACCTAAAAAACTTTTCTTCTTTCCCAAATTGCTGCATTAATACATAAAAGAATTAAATACAAAAAAAGACCATTTCTCATAATTCTCTACACTTAAAATAAGCATTCAAATGTTAGATCAATGAACCAAATGGTGTATCACAAGTCTCTCTCTCTATCTCAAAGATGAAGTTTCATTTCACAAAAAAAATAGCCGAATGGCTATATATATAAAAAGCCAAGCAACTTAAAAAAAAAAAAAAAGCCAAGCAACCTTCTTCTGACAAGCAAAGTCAACAAAGGTATGCTGCCCTTCATAAATGTTGCTCCATACCTCCTTAAAAAATAAAATGACCAAGCCAACTTTTCTTCTTTCCTTTTATATTTGCTGCTTTTTCTCCTTTAATGTTTCATTAACAAAGAAAATCATTTCAAAGCTTCTAGAAAGAGCTCACAAATGAGAAACAAAATGACAAGTGAGAAATTAATGTAAGCCATAACAATATTTAGATTTTTTTTCCTTGTGAATGTCATTTTAAATAATTATAATTTTATTTTTTCTCAATAAATGCACCTTTTTGTTAAAAAAATAAAATGGAAAACACATGGAATAACCCTTTAGATTTTTTTCTTTTTTTAATATTTTTTTAAAAAATAAAATTTTTAAAAGAAACTCAAGGAAATGCAACCTTTTTGTTAAAAAAATAAAATGGGAAAACTACATGTAACCCCATGATATTTAGATTTTGCAATCATATTCTTAAATTTTTAAATTTGCAATTTTTGTTCTCATGTTTTAGAATTTTACAATGTCACTTATCCGTTAGGATTTAACATACGAAAGATGCTAAAATACCTTAAACAACCCTGTTAAAAAAAATGCAATGTTAATGATGACCTATGGCCATTGGCCATGAGTTTGGTGGTCTGGTGACCCACAACATTTTTATTTTATTAGGATAATTTTGTATTTTTATAAGATTTATAGGAGTATTAATGATATTTCACTTGCCTATCGTTTGATTTAACTATAAATCCTAACGGTTATAGTGTAATTAAAAGGGGTTAAAACATGAAAAACTGACATTACAAATTTTAAACTTTGAATGTATGATTGCAAAAGCACCTAAACATTAAAAAGTGAAAGGTTTTTCTTTTAAAAAAAAGAAAAAGATAAGTAAAGGAAATCAGATTGGGCATTATGATTTTGGTAATTTTGAATTTAAGACTATTGAATTAAATTTAATAGATTTAAGACTTCAATTTAGACTTATTCCTTCGGCCATTATCCTCGCAAATCAGACCCCTCCCCCTTATACTCCCTACTCTTCCCCACCCCCCTTTTTTTTTTTTCATTTGTCCACCTTCCACTGTGTTTTAATGTTCATCTATTCCTCGATGCTGATTGTCTATTTGTATTTTTTGTTGTGAATAAGATGTTTCTTCTCTCCATATCTATCATCATGAAGAGGAGGACTAATTAGGTGTGTGATGTTATTTCTCACCCCTTGGATATTTTGGTGTGAAGAGTTATCTCTTATAGCCGGTTTAAATAAATTTTGTTAAGAAATTTGGCTACTCATGTCTTAGATTTAGTATGCTTGAATTAAATATGTTCTTTAACTGTATTTGTACATGGGTAAGCGAAATATTAAAGTCATAGATAACACTTGATTGTAATAATTTTTATTTGTATCTATAACTTTATAATCTCATAGCATGTGGCTATGGTCTTGTAAAATGTTATGCTTTATATTGTAAGAGGTTTTTGTTATGATCTATAAAGCTTTTGTATTCGTGATATTTAATCAATGAAATCTTTAGATTTTTATTAAAAATAAAAAAGAAAAGACTTATTCCAAATTGGAGATATCAATTAACTTTTACATTAAAGAGATAATAAAATTGACTATTAAAAATACAAATATGCCTCTTATATTTATTTTTTAAAAAATAAAACGTTACTGGCTCGGTGACAATCACGGTGGTGGCTCTGATTGGAATGGACCTATTGCAACTACTTTGTTTGTTTGTTGGTTTGCTTTCTTTTTTTTTTTTTTAATAAAAAGAATATTTTGATCTATGGGGTGTAATTTTATTTTTAATCTATTTTTATTATTTATTTGACCAAAATGTCTCCAATTTATAATAGACCCGAACTCAAGTCTCAAGTGGACATAGTTTTTTTCAAAATTGGGTGGGATAAACTTTTTTTTTTAATCCAGTCTATAAGAATGACGAGTGTTTATTTTTTTAATAACACGTAAGATGTATATGATTTTTTAAAATAAAATTTATTTTAACTTTATTTATACTATTAAAAAAATGTATTTTTTTCATCTCAAGAAAGAAATATAAATTTTATAAACTGCATACTTAATTTAGAGAAAAAAATTGTTCGTCTCAAACCTATCAAATAAAAAATTAGGATCTTAACATTAAAATGATTAAAAAAAAAAGTGATCTTGTTCTCTTTTTATTTTTTTAATAATAATAATAATAAATAAATTAAAAAAAAAAAGAAAACGAAAAAGAAAAAGAAAAAGAAAAAGAACACTAATGTATCTTGGAAAGGCCTGCAGATCATAGATATGGCAGGCAACCAGCCCACGATACATCTAGCTTGGCCCACCACTTCAAATACAAGAAGGGGTTTCTTCTCTCCAATATGCTGGAATTGGGTATTAGTTTTATGGGCGTTTTTTCGTTATCCGGCACCTGCATACTGTGTGGCTCTCTCGCAGCGTTTCTTCTGTAGAGTCACTGAGATTGTGCCAATCGTTTCAAAACAGGGAAAGAAGGAAATAACATTATCCTCTGCTACCCAAATGCCGTCTTAACAAATGCTATGCAGTCTCTGTGCTTCACTAAGCTGTTGACTTTGAAGCCTGGATTTGGCTGAATGAGCTCCCATGCCTATACTGGGTACTCTCTTTTCTTTTCTACTTTTTCTGGGTTTGTCTTCCTTCTTTGTTTTCTTCTATCTTCATTCCCACATTCAATTTCTTCTGAAGTCCGTTCAAGGTATTTATTTTTATTAATTTAAGTTGAAACCCAATTCACTGTTTTGTTTACTTTTCTCATGTCAGCGGAGTTTGCCCATGAGGCCATACACTCAACTTTATTTTGAGAATTTCTTGTCCATAATTTGCTTATTTGATTTAAACCAGAAACCTTGCTTGAAATTATATGAGTATGCCACAAAAAAACCTGGTTCACTGCAACTGGTGACATTTAGAATATGTGAAATACTGTAATGCCAGAGTCCTTGCATTTGGTTTGCCTCTTGTGATAATCACTGAGACTGTTATGTTTGTATCTGTTAGCGGAGATTGCTACTGCGCAGCCTGCGTTCCAAAGTCACTTTTGTGCACTCAGGGCTCAAACTCTTATTCATGGTAGATTTTCCTGTGCTTGGAAATCCTGGGGCCTATCTAAAGAACTAAACTTTGATGTGAGACACCTTGAGGAGCGAAGGGGTGGACCCCTGATTAAGGCAGTTGCTACTCTTGAACCCACCAAGGGTTTTGTTCAGAATAAAAATGGACAGAAGGGTTGCGATGTACCACCTGTTACTAACAGCTCAAGTTTCCAGACAATTGAACTTGAGTCTTCAAGGGAAGATTTGAAGGAATTGGATGAAAGAGAGAAAATGAGAAGGTTGAGAATATCTAAAGCAAATAAGGGTAACACGCCATGGAACAAAGGCAGGAAGCACAGTGCAGGTAAGCATATATTTATAGATCCCAGCTTCTGTATTTATCATTCTGTCTCCATTACCGTGTTTTACAAGCAGCTCCAATCTCCATTGTGTGTGCAGAAACACTTCAACGGATCAGAGAGAGAACAAAGCTTGCAATGCAGGATCCTAAGGTGATGTCATGTAAGAATAATTTTGCATATTCTTTTGAAATGGCCCTAGTGTGTTTTAACTTATTGAAAATAAAAAGAAAAGACCATAGTATTTCTAAAATGAAGATAGTTTTATAAGTGGATCCTTTACTCAATTCTTTAGTCTTGCTCTTTCAAATGCACCGGATTACAACATTTAATGCTCAACTGGACCATGTACTCATCTTGAAGCACATACAGAAGTGGATGGTGATTGATTATTAGTACAGCCTACTTAAAATACAAACATTTTTTTTTTTGGTAAGTAACACACTTACCTAACTTGGAATACAAAATTTAATGAATTGATAAATGAAAAATATCGGGCAATCGTGTTGGTGAATTCGAAAGAATAATGCTAGGGATACTACAGCTTTTACTACAACATTGTTTGCAAACTGATATGTCAATCCATAATTGGTGAAATAATTGAGCAGAAAATCTGGTTTATCAATTTCTCTTAATTAGTTCACCAATTATGGATTACCACATCAGTTTGTAAATGACTTTATAGTAGAAGTTGTAGCACTCCAAGCATTTTCCAATTCAAAAAGCTTCCTTAGCCCTTTTGCTTTGCCACTTGTGTGAGACATGAGTGATGCATGGCATATTTCGTGACCTTAAATTCTTTTCAGTTTACTGCTGGTCTAAAGATTCTATAATGATATCGCATGCTGGTATCAAGATCCTCATATGTCTAACATTCTGTTCTTGAATAAATTGAACTTTTCTCACTCCACCGCAAGGAGATTAGCAGGTTAGTTGTAAGACCTGATGTATAAACTAATTCTTTGAGTTGATATTAAGAGTCAGTCACTTGTTCGATACTTAATTCTAGAATTAGTATCAATGTACAAAATATGATTAAATTGTAAGCAATTGACTATCTAATATATATATATATATATATATATATTTTCCAGAAGATTTGATGGACTTTTTCTCTGTGTTTTTTTCTTGACCTGATAGTCCATCTTGAGGTTTGTCCAAATTGAATTCTAATGTCCACCGGGCTCTTGGAAATATGAATAAGCTTTTCATGTGTAGTTTCCTAGGGCCATCTTTTAGACAATATTTTAGATGGCCAATCCAAAAATAGAATATCAATAGCATGATTTAGATTATGAGGCAGCCAACAGATTATGCATTCAATGAGTGTAAGATAAGAGGTTTCATACTATCATTTGTAATAAATATAGTCCTTCCGTACAAAATTAGAAGGCTCATTCTCTTAAATAAATTTGGCTCTGCAGGTCAAAATGAAGTTAAGTAACCTTGGACATGCTCAGAGGTAGGTCTTACACCAACCTGTTTATTTGTGTTTTTGTTTACCATTAACATTTTCCTCTCATAATCCTAGCGGAGTCCTAATCATCTAAAGCACCTTAGTATAAGTCCTTATTGAGCTTGTGTTGGGGCCTTTAATGACTCTGGTAGAAATTCTGAGTTTGTGAATTTTTATCATAATACTCCTGTCCATTCTATTTCACAGTGTTTTTGTACTTTTTCTTTCTTTTCATTGATTGTACAGCAAAGAGACAAGGATGAAAATTGCAGTTGGAGTACGAGTGGGGTGGCAAAAGCGACGTGAGAAGCTGATGGTGCAGGAAGGTTGCTGCTTTGAGTGGCAGAACCTAATTGCAGAAGCTTCTAGAGGAGGATCTGTTGGTGAAGAAGAGTTGCAGTGGGACTCCTACAGGATCTTGGATGAACAGCTCAAGGAGGAGTGGTTACAGAGTGTTGAACAAAGGAAATTAACGCCCAGGCCAAAAGGTAGCAAGAGAGCACCAAAGTCCCTCGAGCAAAGGAGGAAAATTTCAGAAGCCATCTCTGCAAAATGGGCTGATCCTGTAAGTAGATAACATCATTTCTAGAAGAGGTTGCATGATTCGTGTTTTCTGCATAAACTTTATTAGGCAGGTCCTAACTTGGAACTCTCCTGTTAGATTGTGGGTTGCTTCTTGAGGGTCATGAATGCTTTATCTTATATCATTTTATCAAGTAATCATTGCTTAACTATGCCTCCCCTCACTGAAAAAGAATAAATGAGTGATTATCTTATCCATTATAAAGTAGGTTCCAAGCGTCAGACTTGCTGTATTACATTACACCTCTATTTCATTAGGGCTTCTCAAAACAAAGTGTTTTGTTACCGCCAATCAACTGGTGAGATGATAAGTTCAAGGATTCGATGTGCTTCATTTATTGTCTCTTGCTAAACCTAGGAAACTCTAGCGTGAAGGTTGAGTTTCATAATACTTAGTACACATAGAAGTGAAAGAATAAGATCTTTTAAATTATGAACACATTTTAAAGATAAACTTTTTTTTTTTTGGGTCAAATCCATTACAAATTTAAGTTTGTTATGGACATGACAATTATGTTTAATTTTGGGGAAAATCAAATTTACTCTCAAGGTTTTCATGCGATTTTAATTTAATCTTTGAGTTTTCAATTTTGATAATTAGGTCCTTAAGTTTTACCCAGTTTCAAATAGGTCATTCCATCAACCTACCGTCTAATTAATTGACAGTGTGGCACATTATACCAATAAGCTAATGCCATGTGTCTCACGTTTGACACGTAATGTGCCAATTGTATGTTTCATGTGGCACATTTACTTAAAATTATAAATATATCATAAAAATAAAAAAATAAAAAGAGGTGTGGCCTGTAATCCTCAATGAGGGGAGGCTGCCCTTCACAGGAGAGTGGCCACCACCGCTTGGTGAGGGGAGGCTTTCCCTTGAAGGAGAGGGGCCACCACCCCTTGCTGAGGGGAGGCTGTCCCTCAAAGGAGAGGGGCGCCCACCCCTTACCAGATGAGGAGCGGCCCTCCTCACCAATAAGGAGCAGGCCCCCTACCAGTGAGGGGTGGCTGGCCACCACTCTTTTTCTTGATTTTTTTTTTTAAAAAAAATATTTTTAATTTAGGTACTTTTTAATTTAAAATAAATATGTCATGTGGAACTTATAGTTGGCACACAAGATGTCAAACATGAGATTGATGGCATCAACTTATTGGTTTAACGTGGTACACAGTTAATTAATTGGATAGTGGTTTAACAAAGTAACCCATTTGAAACTAGGTTAAAACCTAATGACCCAATTATCGAGATTGAAAACGTAAGTATTAAATGAAATCACATGAAAACCTTGTGGTTGAATTTGATTTTTCCCTTTAATCTTTTTGCGTTTTCTCCACCCGAACCTGAAATATTTCCATTTGCTTGTCCAACATTGTCTAACCTGGACAAAGGAAATCAAAACAGATGGTTCTTATCCAACATCTTGAGTGTGTTTTAACTAGACAGATATGTGTTACACACTCCATTTATTCCAAGCTTATTTCCTACTGGGACATTAGTCTTGTGTTCTCCCATAGGCAATCGTCTACAGTTTACTAATTAGCCTGCTCAAAACTTTGGGCTAGTCAGACTGAATCTTTCAATTTTCCCAAGAAGCCTTGTTTCTCTTGTGACTCAAGCTAATACTTATTAGAACAAATTCTACTTTGTAATATCAGTTGTTCAACTGAACAATTTATTCTCCAAATTGTGCGTTCCCGCATCTTATCAGGAGTACCGTGATCGGGTTTGCTTTGGTTTGGCTAAATATCATGGTATAGAACCTGGTACTGAAAGAAAACCAAGGAGAAGGCCAAGTGGTGGTGCACAGACATCTAGAAGGAGACCCATCATAAAGAAAAGAGCTAGTGATAACAACTATGCTAAAGCTGAGAATAAAATCAAAACTCAGCGATTAAGGTTGAGGAGAAATAGTGCGCCCCAGTACATAGATCCCCTGGCTAGTTCTAAGCTGGAGATGATAAAAGACATCAGAGCAAAGAGAGCAGTTGCAGACACAAAGAAAACTGAAGCCATTGAACGAGCAAGGTCAGTTCATTTTATCTCTATTCTCACACTTGAATTGGGTTAGCACAGAACTATTGAATTCAGGCTAGGAGACATCTGGCATCGCAATTAAGTCATGAAGGACAAATGGCCCACCAACTCGTTACTTAAGCAGCTTAATGATCTGATTACTAATGCCTTTGCTTACCTGATCAAAGCTTAATGAATATTACTTTATCCGTTACAGGTTACTGAAAAAATTTAATTATAGTCTCTGAATGAACCCATCTGCATTCTGATGCTTCATATTTCTCATTTTTTTATTGCTGTTTCATTACCTTTAAAATTCATGAAAAAACAGCACTTAATTTATGTGGCAATCTGCAGGCTATTGATTGTTGAAGCTCAGAAGGCTGCCAAGGCCCTTGAGGTTGCTGCAATGAAGAGTCCTATTGCTCGAGCTTCCCTGATGGAAACGAGAGAGCTTATAGCTGAAGCAATCCAATCAATTGAATCCATAGAGACTGGTCAAATCACTTTCCATGAGAATGGCGGTTACCCTTCAGCTGCCTCAAATGAACTGATTAGCCAGGTTCAGGAGGATACAGGGATAGAAGTCAATGGGACCTCAATCGGGCCAAGTAAGGATGAGGACTTTAACTTAAGCAAGTTCACCTTGCTTGATTTTTTGAATAATGAGGAGAAACTTCTACCGACCAGCTTCAGTGGCCCTGATTCGTCTCCTTTTAGTTTTGAGAATATAATGAAGCAATCAGGTTCGAGAAATCTCACTGACCAGCCAGAACCAAATGGGATTAGCGACTGTGGAAAAGACCCTCTACCAAATGGAGCCCATGTTCAGTCCCTGAAGGAGGAAACACCTGAATCGGTTGCTGTAACGAAAAAATGGGTTTGTGGAAGGCTAATTGATGTGGCAGAAGGACCTTAGTGTCGGCGCAAGAACATCATAATCTATAATACGACATTTATCTCAGTATTTGGAACATATGAATGTATAATGCTAGTATTGGTCACAGCTGTTTAAACCCAAAGGGCCTTGCTATCTTGCTTCAACACATGGAGTTGGCTACTGCAGTCAGCATGTGCAGTCGGTCTTGTGGTTCATACTACAGTATTTGAAGCAATATTAGTGCCAGCATTAATGTAGGTTAGTAACAAGATTATATAATAGGCTCTATCCATGTTTCAATTGAACCGTTGAATATATTTCCCTCTTCAAGATACTTTATTCAATTCATTGGGAATTCTACTCAGTAGAGTTCTTTAAATCAATGAAACATGGATTTTCTGATTTATTTTGTTCTACCTTTTCTTCATCTTCTATTCTCTCATACTTTGGTGTTCTGATTTGAAGTTCTGTTTTCAACGATCTCTTTCCCAAACTCCCTCATTTGAAGAATTGTTAATAACTTGTTATTTTTCAAACAAAATGAAAATCCCAAATGCCATGCTTGGTTCGGCTTTTAGAAGAAAGTATAAACTCCACATCAAATTTTGCAGATTTATTAGACAATTCTTGAATAGAGGAATGTCAAGTAATGGCATTAAAAATACAATTCCAAATGGATGAAATAGATTTTGCTTGAGTGTCTGTGAGCTCCTCTCATACGGAGCTCTGAATTGCTAGCAACTTCATGTGGATATTTGTTAGGCGTGAACAACAATCACGAACACAATGAAATTTATTTACCCTTCTTTATGCAAATTAAATAATCATCTAGCACCAAAAACCAAGCTGGGAAATAAATTAAACAATCCACACGCAAGACACCAAAATTCTTTATGTGGAAGACCTTATAGTGTGAAGGGAAAAAACCACGTGACCTAATCCAATTAAGTCTTTCACTAACAACAATAATGAGTTTACAAGTGTCTTCTTTAGAGAAAATTCTAGAGGCTACCACAACACATCAAGAACATATACATGATACATTCTTGGATTAGAACATCAATTTATCACTCCAAGATTGTGAATTTCGACAAGAACATTAAAAAAACCTCACCAAGTGGGTATGAGCAATTGGAGAGAAAATCCAATGATAAGTTAAAATAATGTTTATGTTAAAGTATTGATTAAATAATTAAATTTACTTATTCTTATCAACTTAAACTTATGAGAAAATTAGTGATTTCACTTGGTATCATAACTAAAGGTCTTAAGTTTGAACTTTGACTTCGTCAATTTACTTCCATTTCAATTAAATATTTTACATGTTGTGCCTCATCTATTAAAAGGAAGTTTGAGCTTATTGGTGAGGTAAAATGTTAAAATAGTAATTAAGTGATTAAATTTACCTCTTCCTATCAATTTAAACTTATAAAAAAGCTAATGATTTAACATCGACACCTTAAAATTTCATCAAGATTGAGCCAGGCCTTCAATTTTTGATGGAAATGGCTATGTGAAAAGCCTCCATTTTCTTATTTTCGCTCTCTTAATCCATGTTGGGGATATCTCAAATGATTTTATATCAATTTTTATTGTTGATATTCATAGGTTTTTTTTTTTAATTTTTTGTTTTATATATTCATAGTTTGTAATGAATACAAGTTGTTTGTATATAAAAATAATAATAATAATACAAGTTGTACGTTAATCACTGATTACATTATTTTGAGCATATGGCATGTAGTATTTTATATACTTATTACTATTATATGAGTTATGCATGTGAAAGGTCATTGAATTAAGATTGAATATGGTCTATGTGTGTGGGTATGAGTAACGAGACTTTTCAATTACATTGAATATGGTCTATAAGTATGAGTAACGGGATTATCACACAAGGTCTTAGTACATATAACTATATAAGTTACTCCTAACCTTTCAATTACATTGAATATGGTCTATAGCATGAGTAATGGGGTTATCACACAACGTAAGTAATAATCCTTACAGTTTTAAACTTCGAATAAGTTTACAATAAGTAATGAAATTGTACATCTCATTTGTGAAATCTTAATGATCTACCTTATTAAGCGAAGCTACTCAAAATGATCTACCTTATTTAGTAAAGCTAATCTTAATGATTTACCTTGATCAAGCGGAGCTAGAGATTTTGGTGTGCAGCAGTACTGAAGAACCAAGAAGCTGTCTTTTTAAAAAATATTGTCAAATAGAGGTTGTTTTGATACATCTATTGATAAGACCTTTATTCCCGACGTGTGATGTGTAAATTGTGAGAAAGCTTTAAAAAAATGGTAAGACATTTTTCCTAATTGATTGAATTATTGTTGGGCAAGCCAAATAAGGTACAAGTAGGAGAATACTAATAAAATTAGTCACACAAGAATAAAGACGTAGAGAACCACTACATGCCTCCCCAATTAGTAAAACATACAAAGTACACACACATAAATATTCAGTCAACAGTGGTGTAAGGACCATCTGAACGTTTGATGTGGGAGTCAACAACCTTCTCCACCTCTTTTATCTTCTTCTCTTTCTCTTGTTTCCCTTCGTTAATCTCCATTTCCACTTCCTCCTTCTGCAATGAAATTAAAGAACAAGTAAATAAACAAATTAACAACCTTTGTTCTAACCTTTATATTGTTAGAATAGTTTTCCCCATGGTGGATGTGCATTCTTCAAGGCTTTCAAGATCTGCAATACATCATCGTGTGTACTCCAATTTGCTACAAAAGAGCGAAAAGCATCAAAGGGCTTATTGATGTTTTTACCGCGGGCACTCCGATGCCAAAGTTAAAATCTAAGAGAAATATTATGCTTCAACGACGAAATATCCTCCTTCTGCAACAAAATTAAAGAACAAGTAAATAAACAAATTAACAACCTTTATATTATATTGTATTATATTATATAAACACCAATGCGCAAGATGAGGATATAATTAATTACATTGGGGAGGGTCTCAGTAACAGGCAGCCTCGTTCTGTGAATTGCAGCACGGTTGAGCCCTTTGGTCACCATCAATCGCAACTGATCATGGTGCCTGACTTTACACCCGGCGCTGGCAGCGCCATCAGCCCTCGCCCACAACCCAACTACAACTCTTCCTTGCATACTCTTCACTGCTTTTACTACTCCTTTCAACTCTCAAACTTCAGTTCTTATTTATGGTTGATACGGTCGGCGTGTAGAGAAAAAAAGAAATGGCACCGTCTCAAAGTTAACATGCGTGTGAAGTTAACGGAGAAAAAAGCCACATCATAACAATCAAAGGCATGCACAGGCTTTATGTGTCCTCAGCCCGATTGATATGGTAATGTTCAATTGTTTTATTACTATTATTTTTTAATAAAGATTGATTTAATAGAGTTCTAAATATTGTCAAATTAGCCTAATTTTCTAAGAGTGAGAGGATGGGTTAGCATGTAACATTTCTTGGTAGCGTTTGCAATCTTATTTAAAGTCCGTTTAGAATTGTATTTGAGAAATACAATTTTTAAGTTAAAAAGAATTTTTGTCAAAAACTTCATTTAAAAAAGAATTTGGACAAGAATTTCATTTAAAAGAGAAATGGGTCGGGCTGGCCCAACGACCACCAGGTGCAACGTCATCTACCGAATGGGCTGGCAGGAGTGTGAGAGGTGGGCCGGTAAGCAGTCATTTTCATCCACCGACACCAATCAGACTCGTCAGAAATTAGAATCATTTTCTTTTTTTTTGCTTCCATTGTTTCCTTCCTCCCATTCCTGCGTCACGATCTTCCTTCGGAATGAAAACAATGCTGCGCCTTCGCTTAAATCTCCCGTAATTCTCTGTTGCGTTCGTTGTCAGCCAGTCAATCGGCGACGCGGTCGGTGGATTCGGGGAAAGCGAAAGCGAGATGGAGAGAGGTTCGTCGTCAGACGAAGAGGAAGACCACCAGAACCTGATCCCGCAAAACGACGACGTCAAGCACCACCTCCCCTCCCCCCGTCGCTCCGCCTTCCACATCGACGACCTCCACTCCACGGTACGCCGCCGTTTCGCCCTCCTCCACTTCAACAAGAGGTACCTCCTCGCCGTCCTCATCCTCCCCCTTCTCATCCTCGTCCTCTACTTCTCCACCGACATCCACAGCCTCTTCCCCTCCCACCTCCGATTCGACCGCATGCGCGAGTCTGAACTGCGCGCTCTCTATTTGCTGCGACAACAGCAATTGGGGCTTTTCACGTTGTGGAACACCTCCCAATTGCGCGCCGACAACAATTCCTCCGCTCCGTCGACCGCATTGCTCGAAGATGTTAAATCCGCCGTGCTCAAGCAAATTTCCTTGAACAAACAGATTCAGCAGGTTCTCTTGTCGCCCCACCGGCCCGCCAACGATTCCGTATCCGAGTCCGGAGTCGATTTTCAGGATCCGAGTTTCGGCGCTGGGTATGGTTTCGATAGGTGTAGAAAGGCGGACCAGAAGCTGAACGAGCGAAGAATCATTGAATGGAAGCCCAAATCGAATAAGTACTTATTCGCAATCTGCGTGTCGGGGCAGATGTCCAACCATTTGATTTGCTTGGAGAAGCACATGTTCTTTGCAGCTCTGCTCAACCGGGTTTTGGTCATTCCGAGCTCCAAAGTGGATTACCAGTACAATAAGGTGTTGGATATTGAACACGTTAACGAATGCTTGGGAAGAAAGGTTGTTGTTTCGTTTGAGGAGTTCTCTGAGGCTAGGAAGAATCATATGCACATAGATAGAGTTATATGTTATTTTTCGCAGCCTCAGCCTTGCTACGCGGATGAGGAACATATTAAGAAGCTGAAATCGTTGGGGGTTTCGATGGGAAAGCCTGCGCCCGCTTGGGTTGAGGATATTAAGAAGCCGACCAAGAGGACCGTTCAAGATGTTCAGTCTAAGTTCGCTTCAGACGACGATGTGATTGCAATTGGAGATGTTTTCTACGCGGATGTGGAGCAAGATTGGGTGATGCAGCCTGGTGGTCCGATTGCTCATAAATGCAAGACATTGATCGAACCCAGTCGTCTTATTATGCTTACGGCCCAGCGTTTTATTCAAACATTCTTGGGGAAGAACTTCATATCACTGCACTTCCGGAGACACGGGTTTTTGAAGTTCTGGTATGTTGTATGTTTTCCCTTTCCCTACTTGTCCAAATGCCGATATGCGTCTGTTACATTATGTTTGACATCATGGAAGTAGGCGATTTTCTTGTTGCTATGCACATTTAACATATGGTTTAATCATGAATCTTCAAATTGTTCTTTACCTCCTTAGCTTTACCCAGTTGTGCAACTTATTTTCATCATAAAAAAAATGTTCATTCCCCAGGCAATGTGTTTTTAGTAATATAGGGCTGTAAGGTCTGTTGCTGTTTCCAATTAGCTATGAGTGGTGTGTGCTAAGAGATCCTGAGTTCTTGGGCTGGGAGGATAGGCTGCTGTGCACTCTGGAACCATTGGGTAGTAACTTGCATTGTATAATTTGTATGTGCATATTTTTATCGCAAATATTGCTTTCACTTCGTTAGGTTAGATGTACCCTTTTATCCTTGCCCGAGAAAAATGGAACATTTCAGGTTGAGTTAATTAGCTACATAGATTATGTTTGAGCTTCCCTTAAATTGAGACGTGACAACTAGGTGATATTTCACAATTCACATGACTAAAAGAGGAGATTTAATATATATATATATATATATATATATATAATAACTGATTCATGCTGCCAGTAAGTTGTACTTTCAATGATTGGATGGTGGGCTTGTAGCTTTTGAGCAAATGCAACATTTTATTTGCATATAGTGTATGCTTGTGTCTGTATATACTTGCTGAGAAAGACTTTGCATCTCAGTGCCTCTAATAATTCTTGTTTATTTTTCTTAGCAATGTTAAAACGCCAAGCTGCTTTTTTCCCATTCCTCAAGCTGCAGACTGCATCATTCGAATGGTTGAAAAAGCCAACACACCAGTTATATATCTTTCAACTGATGCAGCAGAAAGTGAAACTAGTTTGCTGCAGTCACTAGTCGTGCTGAACGGGAAGGCTGTACCGCTTGTTAAAAGGCCTCCTCGTAATTCAGCTGAAAAATGGGATGCTTTGTTATACAGACATGGCCTCGAGGATGATTCTCAGGTGAATTAAGCTTCTTTCTTTTCCTTTACATATATTCTTTAGCTTGGGCGATGCTTACTAATGGGTGTTGGTATGAGGAACACAAGAGTTGACCCCAACTTTCTGACCCAATGGGGTATAGCCATTTCCCTACCCATGAGCCCTCTTTATTTAAAGGCGTGATTTGATGCCAATCTTCTGGTCCAACCCTTTAGAGACTTTGATGGTGGTACTACTTGGCACCTTCTGATTTATTCTTGTCTACTTGAGGGTCTTTATTCAACACATATGGGCCATGTGGGAAAAAAGCTATAATGGAGCACCACACTGTTTTACTTGATTATATTTTACTAATAGATGCACATTGGTCGGCCCTTTTTTACATTATATGGTCCAAATGATTGAGGTCTATTTTTAATTTTTTAATGTTCTGAATTTGAAGATTCTCTTTGTCTAGCATAAGTTTTAGCTAATATAGTTATTCATACAATGAAAGTCTACGACAATTGGAACTTTTAGTACTTTAGTTTTTCTGCATCCTAGATGTTCTAAATTTGTTTGATGGTGGATCAGTACATGGTCTATTGGTAGCTGTCATTGTTTACCACAGACGATGTTGACAAGACGCTGCTTCTAGATTGTGTTTTAGATGTTTTGCATGGTTTTGTACCCCAAATTAAAGCATCTTGATCTCCATGTGACAATCCTATCTGAGCACCTAGATTACTGACTCTCAAAATTCATATGGGGGGGACGAGACCACCTCCATTTTGGGCTCAAGCCTGTTGTCACCGCTCAGCCATGAAATAGTGCAAGTCACTATTTTTTTTCTTTCCTTGAAAAAGTGTTGGAGGCGGCGATGGATGGGAGTAATCACCTAATTGGATGAGGCTCCCTCCCTCTCTTCGCAAGCCTAAACTTGCGGACACCAGTGTATTGGTCTGAGTGAACAAGAGCTAGAGCATGAGAAGAATCTGAGTGAACAAGAGCAAGAGCATGAGAAGAACTAGTGTTTGATAAACAAAACGGTTGTTTCGTAAGCTTCCTGGCAAGGCAACTTTCACAGTAATTTTTTTGAATGAAATAGAACCACTAAGAAGCAAACAATTATTCTTGACTAGACTACTAAGTATCTTAGGATGTGCACATAGGATTGGTACTTTGATATCGTACTAAATTTCAATTATGTGCTTAAAACATTTGATTTAGCCTGTTGGTCTGGACAGTGCAAATAAATTATCTGAACCCAATAATCTTAGGAGAGTTGTGATTGCTGCATGATAAACACTTTTTAAGTCCTTTTGGCTGTCCTACATGCATTATCTGGATTTTAAATCCATGTATTTACATGCATTATCTGGATTTTCATCTTGAAGGTGGAAGCTATGCTGGATAAGACAATATGTGCCATGTCTAGTGTGTTCATTGGAGCCCCTGGATCCACTTTCACAGAGGACATCTTGCGACTTCGGAAGGACTGGGGTTCGGCATCTATGTGTGATGAGTACCTCTGCCAAGGTGAAGAGCCAAACTTTATAGCAGATAATGAATGAAGAAGATACAGAAATTGAATTGATATTGTGTGAATTAAGAGGCCATTTCTTTATGCTCCTCTGTTTGATGGTTTGCCCAGAAATTTGTTGACAGCTAGTCCTCAAGAGATAGGTCAATCGGCTGAGACCATACCTCATAAAGTGGAGGTTACTAGTTCGAATCTCCTCTCCCCCTCTTGTGTGGACATGTAAAAAAAAAAAAAATTGCATTTTTGTTCTATTTTTTGATGTTTTAACCTCGGCTGAGTATGATTTTTGTGCTGCACATGGTGCTTGTTAATTTGGCTTCGTACCTCCATGTCACACCGAAATCAATATTTGGGTTGTAAACTACTTATTATTGTTGTAAGTAATAGATTTTTTTGGGTCTTTTACTCTTTTTCCGGGTGAAAGATTGTTGTTGTACCGAAACAAATTTGTACAAGAAAACATGCTGCTAATGTGGGTTAATGGGATGGGTCATCATTTCATCAGCAGATTAAGCCATCAGACCTGCTAACTGCGGTGGGCTATCAAGAGATTTAATTATCATAGAACAGATCTAGCACACTCACCCATGAAAATAAAAATAAGAATAGAAAATAGACTACCTCTTTTCAATTATCAATTGTGTCAAAATGTCAATGTATACTATGAGATATATGTACATTTTTTCAAATTAGATTTTCCTTTTTTTTATTTTAAAAAAGACATAAAAGTAGTCTCACTCTCAATAACCTATCCATGAGAGTTGGCTTAAACATGAGAGACTTAAAATATGTTTGGAATTGTTTCTTAAGAAATAGAGTTTTTAAATAAATAAAAATGTATTTTTTTTTATAAAAGCCTTATTAACGCACTTTTAAGTTTTAAGTCTTTCAAACAGGCATATGTCTCCCACTTTTTAAGCAAATGAATTCCATAAAACTTCATTTTATATATCTTGTCTAAATTATTGAACTGCGAATTACTAAGAGCTCCGGATACTACACAACAGACCTCTGGATAGGGTGTGGGTAGAGAGGAATCCAACGGATGAGAAGCATTCGGCCCCCATATTGGGCCGCAATATGAAACAGTGGTGAGTGGACTTGCATTATCATGGCATATAGGGCCGGCTAGGGCTACGATTACCTTAACTGGCAAGCCTTCCGAGCGCGCCCGTTGGCGTTGGGTTCAGATTGAGAATGCCACGAGTACCCGCCCTCCCACGTGGAACTGACTCACATTCCACACGACTCGCAGTGGTGATTGGTGAAATGGTAATTGGGCCACGACCTTCTGCACCCCCGGCTTCCACTTTTCTACTGCTTTTGCTGCTTCATGCTTGTCTCCGTTTGGTCCTACAGCCTCCTCCTATGACCTTCGCCTCCTCCCTCCTCTACATACCCAGACGACCCTTCCTAGATTCGTCTTCCTCTCTGTTGTTGTTGACTTGGAATATACAGATCTCATTGCTTCAACATGTTTGTACCATTTAAATAATAAATAATAAATAAAATACTGTCCTGTCTGGGTACTAGGTAGGGTTTAAAGAGGTAAATCCATAGAGAAAAGGAGAGACAAAAAAAAAAAAAAAGGCCAAAAGGGTTGGGAGGAAAAAGCATGAAAGCGAGATTGGTGGTGTTCCCGGTAAGAGGGAGGAACTGGTGCTTTAGCAGATCCATTGACAATTCAGCTGCTTCTTTGGACTCGGCTTCTTCTCAAACACCTTCCACGTTGAAAGAGCTCTGGCGAAATATCTCCTCCAATGCCAAGCCCTTAAACGCCAATGCCGAACTCCTAATCGACTTCGTCTCCCTCAAGGTCTTCCACCCGCATTCGCTTTTCCCATCTTCGTATATTATAACTTTATAATCGTTTTTGTTAGATATTTATCAATGTGATTTTCTGTATTTTTTTAAAAGATGAATAGAGCGTGGACTGGTCTTGAGAAGGCGCCTCCAGGAACTCTTAAGAACAGGATTCATGGGTGAGCTTCTTTCCTCTTCTTTGTTGGGTTTCTGTTTTCTGTTTTCTTTTCTTTTCTTCGCTCACAGTTTACTACTATGTGATGTAGGTTGGGATTGCGGCTTTTGGCTCAGGTGAAGCCCTCTGAGATACTCTTCAAGTCTATATCAAAGGAGGTTACAAATGTTGAAGTTACCTACCCGTCAAGGTTTCATATCTTTTTCCTTTTTTCATTGCTTTTACGCTTTTTGTTTCAAGAATGCTTGTTACTTTAATATCTTTTTCCTTTCTTCTTCTCCTACACTGTTTAATAGTCCGTGAATCACTTATAGTATATAGTAAATTTACCCACTTTACTAGTCATTACTACTGATGGTCACGTTGTTAATCCAGCTTGGGTTCGGGGAGGGTTTAAGGGTATTTCGAGGGTCATGCCCCGCATTTGGGATCCGGATAGGGTTGAAGGTTTCGAGACAGTCATGCCCGTCCTCTGTTGGTCTTTAGTTTGTTCCATTTATAGAACTTCTCTACTTTAACCGCCTTCTTTGACGGTACCAGTTACTATGATGAGCCGGGTCATTTATTTGACCAATTCCCAACCTTTCTAAGGATGGCTCTGTCCCTTTTTGTTTATAAATATTGATGTAATTTCCCTTTTCCCCTTCCCCGTATTGAATAGGAAAGAAAAAGAAAACGCTACCCACTTTATCAGTCATTCACATTGGTTGCTACACATCTTTGTCTACTTAAATTCTTCTACATTTCATTACTGGCTGATATCTAATCTGAAGCAAAGTTGGAAAAGAAGTATACATAATTGTCTTTCTTGCAAATAACAAGTTATCTGAACTAGTCCTTGGTATTTCTGGGCAAGACAATTTATTATTATTCATACTTTCTTTTCTCATCAACATAATATACAATCCTCTTGAATGGATATAATCTTGTGAATAGGTTGGCGGCATTTTGCTACCAACAAGTATTTTGATGGCATCTTTAGAGAAATTACTTGTTGGGTTCTAGATCAGATGGGTGTACTAATTACATACATCAAAGTAACTAAAGATTAAAATCTGCTGTTTCTATAAGTAATAATCATGTGGATTTAAGAATTGTTACTTGATGTCCCAAGAAGTAACACAATCGGCTGGGATCACGCTTAATGAAGTGGGGGTCACTAGTTCGAATCTTCTTCTCCCCTCTTGTGCGAACATGTCAAAAAAAAAAAAAAAAATTGTTACTTGATATAATTGCTCAATTTAATATTACACTCTGGAGAGTTGTAGACTTAGAGCAGTATATGGTCCAGTGCAAGCTTTCTTCTTTTTGCATTAGTTCCTTGTTCTGTAATTATACCCTTTTTACCATTTTCAACAATCTTGCAGTTTAAGCGCAAGACTTGTGCGTCGAAGATTAAGACATATTGCCATGAGGTAATTTCTTTTCCTCTCTTTGTATCACCATTACTTCTCAGTTGTAATAAACTAGAGTTTTGTTGACCACCCCGCCAACAGACACCTTTTTGTGTTTATTGACAAGAACCCTCAACAGAGACTCTTTCTTCAGCTGCTTACTCAATCCTTACATCCTCCGATGGTAGAAAAATCTGACTATGTAGCAAGGTTGACCTTGGATCTTCTAAATGAATTTGATAACCTATGTGGTTTTGCAACAATCATCCTTGTGAAAAATCTACTTATAAAGCAGTGAATGGAATCAAGTAGAAAAGCCAGAAAGAGTGCACATAACGCACTTAAAGTAGTTTAAGACATTATTTTCATGAGTCTTCAGTGAGTTTTTTAGAATACTGGCATTTATGTTCAAAGGAATACATAGTAGGAGTAGAAGAAATATAGAAGCTGCTGAGCTTTATGTATTGCAAAGACTATTAAGATCCATTAGTAAAGCTTCTTTGATAATAACGCTCATAACTAGAACTAACAAGGCTTATTGCTGTCTTGATACATTTATATTTATTGCTTATAGATTACTTATAAAAAAAAATATTTATTGCTTATAGATCTTTTAAAATTGTGATTTCCATTGGATGAAATTGATTTAGATTTTATTGGCTTTCTACAAGTGGAGAACATTGATATGAAGTACTTTCTGATTTGCAGGGGAACTATCATCCACAAGAAGTACTTCTATGGTTCGGTTTCATTGCTTCCTCTGACAACTGCATTTACTGTACGTATGTGTTTACTTTTGAAATGTCAACTGTACTTCACTTGGATTTGGATCTTAAGCTCTGAAGTTATATACTTTAATATATCTCAATATCCATATAATTTTGTCCTATGAATTTTATCACCATTCTTACGTGTTCTATTTCTTATCCTATTATAGGTTTTACCTTTGCCTAACATTCCATTCTTTTGGGTTTTATTCCGAACTTATTCTCACTGGCGAGCTCTCCAGGTGTGTATGCATTACTTGGATATTTAAAGCTGCAACACTACATTTTTTTTTTCTTTCTTATGACCTATGCAACAATCTAAAATTAAGCTTAGGATGATTCTAAAATATAAGAGTTGTTACATTTTTTACACGTTAATACTTGTGTAAATCTCAATATCCATATAATTTTGTCCTATAAATTTTATCACCATACTTCTGTGGAAGATTTGGTTTTCCTATTGAAACTCAACTTAACACAACAATGTTTCCCACAATGTTCATTTGGCATCACATGAATGATGTCTTGAAACATGCTCTAAATAGGTTATATCTGTAATTAAAGTAAGTAAACTACGTGCTAGAATGTCTTTTTCGTTAATATTTTTCTTTGTATTGTCTCAAAACATGTTTCATGTGGCATTTTTTAGTGCACCCATTTGTCATTGGACAAAGGCATGAAACTTGGCTTTTGATGATATGTGTATGTTTCTTGTATTTATTTATGTTTGTATACATGTAATTTTGACCCATCTAACTAGAAATATTTATACCTCAATTACTGATTTTATGTGCTTGATGTTTCTTGGCTGTCAACCAGATTATATCGATGTAGTAAAGCACAGGTAGGTCTTATAGCCACCTTGTTGTAGATGTCATGTCCAGCAGAAATTAATGAATGCGCTAGTCATTTGTTTCAAGTTGACGAGCAGAAAGAATATGGTTTTAGTGGAAAAAAATTATGGCCCGTAACATAGCAGATGATAGTACGAGATCCAGTCAAATAGTAGAAAGAGGATCTCTGTAACTGATTCATAGTAGATTTGAGACATTGTGGAATAAATTTGAGTTGTAAGGGGATGACTGCATTTGTATCTTACATTTTGACTTTAGATTGTGACTTTTCTGTTTCTATTACTTTCCTTTCCCCTAGTTTTTGTTTATTCCTTTAGGATGTGTCATCATTGACCTAAACATCAGCTTAAAAAAATTTAGAGCTCGCTTAATGTCAATGTTTGTGCCTTGCTGTTGTATTATCTATGAAACTGCATTATTCTCATTACATGTTTTTTTGTTTGTTAATACTGGACACTCTAGGGAAGTGAGAAGCTCCTTCAACTTGTCTCAGATAGCTCTTGGACTCTGAACTCTGCCACAGGGAATGTGAATGAAACTGAACATGATGAGTCCAGGCATGGAATCCATAATTCAGCCAAACCTACATGGGTAAGTTATAGTATGTGATTTTTGATATGATGAAGATATCCAATTTCTGATTTTGATTGGTATGTGATGTCAGTTTCAACAAAGAACGCTTTTATTGATTGTCTGAGCCTTAATAGATGGTGTATAACAACTATGCAGAGATAGCTTGCCTTCAACTTAGTTTTCTTATTATGTTGAACTTTATTGGTTTAACAAGAGGTTGAAAAATCATAAACATTTGATAAGCTTATGTGAGAACCTTGTGCACTTTGGTACTCAATAAGGTTATTGATTTAACAATATGATGTTGCTATAAAGAGTTTGTGAATACTTCCTCTTTGGTTGGTGGTCAAAAGTATGAAAATATCTAGTTGGTTGTGGACTTCTGCAGTACTTGTTGTGGAGTCTTTAGTACCTGTTATGCCCACATCTCTGTTTATATCCACCATTTTTTGGTTGATTTGGCCCTGGATACGTGAATTTCTTTTTTGGTCTCCCTATATTGCGATAGATCTAACAAACACAATTTGTGGCCTGCTTGTTTCAGAATTTTCAAGTGGGTCAGATCTTTAAAACTGATAAGTCCATCTTAATACTTCTGAATTAACTAAACCAGGCATTTTATATGCCAAAAATCGGATTTGGTCTGTTTTTCTTAAATACCATTAAACAAATCCTGCATATGTAGAATTAGAAGGTTCAAACTGATCAATTTTAATGTACTTTTTACTTGGGGGTTTATGTGCTAATTCATCTTTCTGTGATTAGGTTTTGCTGTCATCAAAGGAACTTGAGGAACTTCTTCATCGGGGAGATGGGCATGATGGTCTTAGTAAATGTGCTATTTCAGATATCTGCAAGGTCTGTGATTTGAACGCAAATGATGTTATGAAGTACAGGGATTCAATATAATTAATTTTGTTGTATCCTTTGCCATCTCAATTGTAACATTATTTAGTGGAAACGAAATACCATTTCAATTTCTTTGCCTTTTTCTAATATTTGGTTTTAGAATAACTGTGCCATTTGGTAACCTTGAACAATGGAAGAAATTTTGAATATACAAGAATTGCTTGGATGAAAGCGTCCAACCACTCAATGTTTTGTTCTGATATTGATCTGTCTACTTGAGACTTTGTTTTTGGCAAAGTAAAGGAAGTGATGAGACTTTGACATTATGTACTGTGATAAAGGAGAATATACAAAACATGATCTAAAGTTTAACAAATTGGTTTTCAGCTTGTTGTAGAATGATAATTTGGTGAATTTCAGATTATTTGTGCACGAGAAATCAACAACACTATTAAAACATGTAAATAGGGCTGTAAACGAGCCGAGCTTGGGCGAGTTGGGGCTTCTCAAGCTCGACTTGTGATACTAGTTTATGAGCTTGAGCTCGTGACAGTTTCGAAAAATTAGCTTGGTTTGGCTCGCCAAGAAGAAATTACAAATCAAATTTGAAAAAAATAATAATTTAATTTTCATTTGCAATTGCAAATGAAATACAGCCTTTACTAAACAAGTTGACAACAAATCAAAATTGCAATTTGCAAATGAAATCCTGGAATCCACAAGTAGCTAGGCTGAACAACAGACATTTGCACTGGCAGAAAGTAGAACAGAGCCAGGTATGGCAATGCTTCCAAAATCTAGCAAATTGTTAAACCATCTTTTCTTGAATATTAAGATACAAAAGCAAAACTAAATATATGATAAGACATCGGATTTGACTATTCAAAAGCTTACCTCCCCAGTTGTTAAAATTCCGATCAATGCCAGTATGCCACTGCCATCAACCTTCGACTTGGAGGGTTCATGTACCAAAGTTTGATGCATTCTTGCTAACTACAAACTATTAAAAAAAAAAAATCAGAAAAAGCACAATTCCCGTGGTAAATTTAAATATGCAACCGAAGATATTACTATTCCAAATGGATGTACATAGTGGAAGTGTCTCACGGGGAAGGACAGAGGGGAGGGTTCATAGAGACTTTTGATGAAGCCTAAGATACTTTCATTGAATGTTAGAGGGCTGTGATTGGTGTCAAATATTCTATATTGGACCCCCTTAACTTATGTTTGTTAGGCTCTTAGTTGTGTTAATATATAATATTTTGTGTTGTTTTTGTGTTGTGTTGTGTTGTGCTGTAGGTCTTTGTCGTGAAAACGTAGCTTAAAGGGAAGAATTGAGCTAAAGAGATATCAAGCCCCTGGAAGTGCGTTCGAACGCATAATCTACGTTCGAACGCACTCCTTGTTAGCCCGTGAAGTTCCTAGATCGCTAATTTGCTTGGTGGATTTTAGAGCGAGCGGTTGAACGCAGAAACGCCTACACAACGCACATGGCCGATGCAAGGAGTGTGGTCGAACGCACAACTCATGTTTTATTTTGTCTATAAATAGGATTCGTTGTTTTCATTTGTTTTCACGCTCTTCATTGTAAACACTCCTAACGTCAATTTTATTTAATGCTTTCATTTATTTTATTTTAATCTCTTATTCCCTTCATTATGGATTTGTTTATATATATTCATGTTTAGTTCATATTTTTTTTTTGTTTAGATTTATGCTTGTTCGTTTCAATACGTTTTAGTGACAAAAATGTGTTGATTGTTGTTTACAAATCGGTAAACGTCAACACTCGTTGCAACCAGAGATACGTCGGATGATTCGTCTTCGGACCAATATCCGTTGTGACCTCTTGTAATAGTGTTTGCCTCAAGTAGTTCGACAAGATTTGTGACAACAATAGGATATGCATATGAGCTTCATCGATAGACGAAAATATGAACAATGTGTTAACGCTCAAAATATGCCTAGTAGCATAAATGTTTGAGGGTGAGAAGACTTCTAAGTCAGTGGAAGGCGGATATTGTTTGCCTCCAAAAGACTAAATTGGAGTTTATTTCCAGCAGTATTGTGAATAACCTATGGGGATGTCCTTATGTGGAGTGGTGCTATGTTGCTTCCAGAGCAGCTTCAGGTGGTATCTTGCTGATGTGGGGCAAGAGGGTGGTCTCAAAGCTAGAGGTTTGTGTGGGAGCTTTTGTAGTTGCTTGCTCTTTTAGAAATGTTGAGGACGATTTCGTTTGGGCTTTCGCGAGGGTCTATGGTCTTAACCTACATAATGACATAAGTCTTATTTGAGAGGAATTGGCTGGTCTTTTTAGCTTGTGGGAATTGCCGTGGTGTATTGGTGGTGATTTTAATGTCACTAGTGTCTCCAGTGAAAGGTCGGGGGTGCATGCCTTAGTCTTGCAATGATAGAGTTTTCAGACTTCATCTCGTAAATGCAAGTTTATTTCCATTCTTAATAACTGGCTCATTTCATACTCAATTGTGAGATTTATTTACTAAATCTTTAGACTTACACAGTTATTACGGCTTATAAGTTACCTTAAGGGAACCTCTTTCCGTGAAGAGGCCAGTGGGATGTTTGCCACATCAAGTTATTTAAGATAAGCCAAATGCCTACTTTGTATAATCAGGTTTAACTAGAATATATGCATCTTGATTAATAGCTCCATGTCTAGGCTCGATGATAATGTATGCTTATGTTATGATTTTTAAATTCTTCAGATTTATTAATTTCACCTTCCTATGGAATTACGATGATTATGCTAGAGAGAAGCGATTATCTAGTTAGTTACCAGTGAGCTGAATTGGGGCAATTGCTAATAATCCTACCAAATTGGTCAATGCCATTTTGTTTTGGGCATTATAACTATATAACTTATTTTTTATTAATTAATATATATACATATATTTATTAATTAATGTGTATATATTAATAGATATATACGAGCCACACTAAGCCGAGTCCTTATACGAGTATGCTCGTGAACTTTAAATGAGCAGACCGGATTTTATCGGGTAGTATCATTTAATAATCGAGTCTAATTTTGTGTCCACGAAAGACTCATATAATAATCAAGTCATGCATGAGCCAAGCTCAAACAAGCTCATAGTAGCTTTGTTTGTTTATAGCTCTACATGTAAGAGTCAGATGCTTAAAACAATCAATCTTACATGTATTTTTAAGTGTAAACTCTTTTATTTATTGAGCTTATTTAGTAGTCTGTTATATAATTGGAATAATGTAATAGTGAAAAACAATCATTAATTTTTCTCTTTCATGTGCCCTTGTTAATTTGAAGGTTGTTTGTCATGTTACGTCATTCTAATTATGTGGCAATCATATAACAATTTATTAAATATCATTATTCATTTATTTATATTTTTCTTTCTTTGGTACAAGAAAAGGAAATAATTAAAAAATAATAGGCCCAATGGGTTTTTTTTTCATTTGTTGTTCATTGAGATATGATTAAATATAAAATTAGTTTATGTGGTTCGCTTAAATTACAAATTATTCTATGTGGTATCAAAATGAACTCAAAGATCTCTAAGGTATGCTAAAAAAACAATTTAATCCCTAGAGTAAAGTTCCATTAAAATATTTGATGGATTCCGTTAAGGGCATGTCAACACCAATAAAATAATGACGTATGTCATTCTTAATAAAAAAAATATCCAACAAAAAAAAAAGTTCTTTTATTAAAAAAAAAAAAAAATTGGGGAGCTGTCGGTTTGGGCAACCACCCCTTTTGGGGCAGCCACCCCCAAGGCTGCTACCTAAACTTGCCGTCGACCTCACCAACCTGGGCAAACAGAAGACTCTGCAGTCCATGCTTCTACCAATAGCTGCCTCTGTTGAAGTCTTCGTTGTTGAAGGTCTCAATTTCCAAATCTTTGCATGCATGACTTGGAAAAGTGAAGTCAATGCATACAGGTCTAAAGAAAATTTTCTGCTTCGAAAATGAACCAAAAAAAAAAAAAAAACAAACAAAGAGAGTGAGCCCATCCAACGTCTTGATCATGACGTGATTAAAGAACCCTTCGTCCACGGAGACGACTTGACTTAACTTGGAGTATGATAGACTCTGCCCGCTTGGTGTTCTGTGGGTATCTGCTTTTGGCCTTGATTTTTGAATGGTAGATGTCAAACAGTATTCTAACTTTTGGGTCGAAGAAGAAAGAGTTTCGATATAAGAATTTTTTGCTTTCAGGACTGAGGATTAATAAGAGTTACTTATACATTGAATTAAGTTTGTCTAGAGCAAATTTATTCTTAAAACTGAAAACTAGTTATAGGTTAGTAGATGTTAATGTCATCGATAGGTCTTGATTGTTAAATTGTAATATTTGTATCTTTAACGTCCGTAACCTCGTAACTTCAACTATAATTTACTTCATAACTTTTTACTCTATTTATAAGAGATTTTATTTGTGATATTTTCATGATCAATATGAGTATGGAATGATTTCTCAAAAAAAGAAAAAATGAAAAAGGCAAGAGAGGCAAATACTTTAAACGTGGAGAGGCCAAAGGTAAAGATAAAAAAGAATTAACCTGACATCGTGAATAGAAATTGTGAACACCTTTTTTTTGGGGGGTTACACTTACTTTGTTAACCTTCTTTCTTTCTTTCTTTCTTTTTTCCTTCCATTGTCATTATTAGTTTTTTTTATTTTTTTTCTTAAGCTATTTTTATTATCTTCATTTTTAGTTATGCCTCTATTATTCATCCTCGCAACGAAGTCTTGAATGAAAAATACAAGGTTTTGTTTGCCTATGTCCATTGATTGCATATGGCCTCGACATTCTGTCAGTTTTTTGTCTTTTTATTTGCTTGCTTCTTTGATGCAGCTGTACTTGAACCTCATTTGAATATTTTATATTAACCTTTTGGAAAAAAAAAATGCACAAATCCTCTTCAAATTATAATTTAATTGACAATATTTTTATAAAACTTTCAATTGCGACAATGTTTTCTTTAAACTATCAAAATATTGTCAATATCCATCCAAGACTAGCAAAATGATAAAAATACTCCTATAAATTTCTTAATAAAACAAAAATACCCCCTACAAAAAAATATATATTTATTTAAAAACGAAAATTTTAATTAAAAATGATTTATTTTTATTTTTATTTTTTAAAACAGAAATTTTTATTAAAAAAAATTAATTATGTTTTTTAAAAACGAAAATTTATATTTAAACGAAATTTTTAATTTTTTAAAAACAAATTTCTATTTTAAAAAAATAAAAATAAAACGTAAATTTTCAATTTTTATAAAAAAAAATCGAAATTTTTTAATTTTTTTTCTTATAAAAGAAAAAAAATATTTTTTAAAAAATTTGTCCACCTTATATTTTCTTTTTAGTTTTATTTTTTCTAGAAGTTTTAGTATTTTCTTTTTATTTTACTAAGGGTAGTTTCGTCATTGAGAGGGATATTAATAATATTTTAGTAGTTTGAGGTAGACATTGTCACAATTGAAAATTTTAGGAAGAAAGAGACATTATCAATTAGGTAATAATTTGAAAGAGATATGTGAATTTTACCTTAATCTTTTATATTATTGTCATAAATTTTTTTAAAAAAATAGTCCGTATAGTTCGGATTTTAAAAAGTGATCAATCACTCATGGGAGTAAATAGAACAAAAAAAAAAAAAAATCATACTACTAGAAAAGTTGACAAAATATGTGAAGTGTTACGTCAACATCAATCTTAGTGTAACATCAAACATGTGTCACTTACAATAAAAAATATAATATATTTTTTTAAAAATGCCCCTACGGAGAACAACGAGAGAAACTTCCAAGTTCCGACCGTTGATAATGCTAATGAAAGAAGTTGAAATTTCCTCTTTATCTAATTAGGAACCCTTTTGTTTATGCATGTGGAGAGACCGCCCAAATGCACTAATTTTGGACTTCCGATTTGTTTTCTTAGTCTTCTATTTAATTTGTACAATTTTTTTATTATAAGTGATCCGTGTTACACCGTTGTTAGGTTTTTGAAATGCCTAATTCGGTGACAAAATAATTATGGATGCAAGTTATTTTGGGGACAATTCTATCAAGGCATAGTTGTGAAGGACTTTCCAAAACACTCATTTATAATGGCGTCTGAAGAACGTACAAGCAAGGTGTTATGTGAGGACCACTGAGATGCATGCTCGTTTGATGTACATATATACGAGATATCTAGAAAAAACTTAGAAGATGTGATTAAGCCTATCAATCATAATAGAAGGCATATATGATGTTGTTAAGTTTAATTAAATCAAGAAAATGAGAAAATTGGAATGTTATTATTTGGAGTTTCGGTGGCAAAAGCATTCAATGTAGTTCAACGCAAGCCTCAGTTCGTTTTCTAGAAGGCCTCATTTGTTGCAGCGTTTACTGGTGTTTGAATGGCTCATAGTTCAAGAAAAGGCAAAATGCTATGTTCGCTGATCCATCCAAATTGATGCAGTCCATAGTAAAACTAGAGAGATTTATTCGCGTCCGAATGGGAGTACGCTTAGTGAATCCAGAGAGGTCCATTCGCAAGGCTGTTTGCTGTGCATTCGGACGAGAGATGACTAGAGAGGATTTTGACTTAGCCGCGTCCAAATAGAATATGTGAGTTGCCATACCAAGTCTAACCATCTTCATTGGCGGCCAATTTTCTTGGTCTTCCCAAAAAAGTATAGGCCCGTATTATTCATTTGAAGCATTGTCTCTTTTATTTTCTGTTTACTTGTCCTCTCTTGTTTTGGTTGTTTTAAGAGCTTTTTGTTTGGGTTGTCTATCCCTTTGTTTGTAATTTGCATTTGCTTATCTAACCAAAAAAAAAAAAAATTAAAAGAAAAAAAAAAAGAGAGAGAAGAAAATTATTAAATCCTTAAGTGTTTTTTTTTGACAAATAACAGCATGGGTACATCGACGCCTATCATAAAATCCTTCCGTCCAATTTTGTTGACTGCCGTTACCTTTTTTCAAAACGCACCGTTTTTTACCAATAAAATATTATTTTTAAAAATTTAATTTTAAAATAAAATATATTAAAATTAAAAGAAAAAGAAAAAAAAGAGGGTGGCACCCCATGATGGCCCAAGGGTGCCAACCACCCCTATGGGGTGGTTCGCCACCCCTCTATTTTTTTTTTTTTTTTTCATAGACTTAAGGTGGCCACCCCTTAATGGGGTGGTTCGCCACCCCAGATCGGCAAAAATAGGCATGGGTTAGTCGAGTTGTACCTAAAATCCATGCCGTCTATTTTGCTAACTTCCTACCCTTTTCAAAACGCACCGTTTTTTATACATTAAAATATTAATTTTTTAATTTAATTTTAAAAATTAAATCTATTATTAAAAAATAATAAAAAAAAAGAAGAAGAAGAAGATGAGGGTGGCCCAGACCGTGATTATGAAGGCAGTCCTCTGGCGATGAGGATCCGGCGACAAGGCCGCTGACAACCCCGGCCCTGGGGCCGCGAGGAGATTGAGAAGCCGTTGGGGACGGGAAGGACGTGGTGCGGTGAGAAAGGTGGCGGAGATGGAGAGGATGTCGAGCGGCCGTGGAAGGTGACTTGGCGGGAGTGGGGAGGGCTGGCGGAGGTGACATTGGCGGCGGTTCGAGCCGGTGAGGGCAGATGCCCATGTTCTTCTTGGCGGAAGCGGAAATGGCCTCGACGATGTCGTTTCCGCCGGAACCTCGAGAAGCGTAGGGGCTCATGGCGGGCTCCGGGTCATGGTGATGAAGACCGGGCTTGGGCTTGTTCTTGGATCCCGGTGGGCGGCCCTTGGCCGCCTAACCACCTCGATGGTGGCTCCATCTCCGCCTTTGAGAGTCCAGGCTTCTGGCCTGGCTCGTCGGAGGGATGGTGTTAGTGGGTCCATCATTGCTTGACCGCTATCCTCATCTTGGAGGTTTGTTGTTGGCATTCACGTGGCGTGGGCGGAGGAGACTTAGTGGAAGGGATGAGAAAATGGGTGGTGGAGTTGTTGGTGTTGGTGTTGGTGGTCTTTGGTGTTGTTGAGGATCTTTGGTGTTGGTGGTGAAGCTTGGAGAACATGTTGGAAGCCTCACTCTTTGGCTCTACATATTCACCTTTCATGTTGGAAATTTCCCTCTCTTTATTCCTCTTTGTATATTGTTCGTTATCTTCTCGTCGCTCTGTGATTGGTTGAATTTGTGGGTCTGCAATAAAATAAGGCAAAAACAAGTAGAAATAGTTGCACTTGTAGCAGAGAGGGATGGGCTATGAGTTTGTGAGAGAGAAAGAGAGAAGACAAAGAAGGTGAATGGAATGAAACGCTACGTATATTTTCCTGGAAAACCACGATGGTATCGCCCCATGCCCATGACAGAGGACTACGCCTTCGTCGAAAAAAAAAAAAAACAGGGGAGGCTTAGGCCATGGGGTGGCTCGCCACCCAGACCGATCTGGGGGTGGCCGAGCCACCCCATGGCCCAAGGGGTGGCCCAGCCAACCCCAATGGGGTGGTTTGGCCACCCCTGTTATCTTCTTCTTCTTCTTTTTTATTTATTTTTTATTTTTTTTAATAATAGATTTAATTTTTAAAATTAAATTTAAAAAAATTAATATTTTAATGTATAAAAAACGGTGCGTTTTGAAAAGGGTAACAGAAGTTAGCAAAATAGATAGCATGGATTTTAGGGTACAACTCGACTAACCCATGCCTATTTTTGTCAAAAAAAAAAAACTTAAGAATTTAATAATTTTGGGCCTCGACCCACCTATCGATATAAATTCCTTTTTTTTCATAGACTTAAAGGGCCACCCTTTAAGTCTATGAATTTTAATATATTTTATTTTAAAATTAAATTTTTAAAAATAATATTTTATTAGTAAAAACGTGCGTTTTGAAAAAGGTAATGAGTTAACAAAATTGGATGGAAGGATTTTATGATAGGCGTCGATATACCATGTTATTTGTCAAAAAAAAATTAAGGATTTAATAATTTGAACCTCCAACCCATTCCTATCGGATATAAATTCCCTATTATTTATTATCCACTTTTTTGTTTATGCGTCAGGGGAGTGGCCATCCAAAAGGCTTTAATTTTTTCTATTTTTTGGCCTATCTTTTAATTAATTAAGTAATTATTTAAACACTTAATCAGGATTATCATATCTCTTTGTCTATCTTTTAAGTCTATGTTGTGTTTTGTAAGTTATACGTGACTTTTGTCTTTGTTTTTTGGAACTGAAGTCAAGCGAATGTTTTTTTATTAAAAAATAAAATAAAATAAAAAGTGGGTGGTGGTAAAATTCGCAGAAGGATCATCTTCATTTCTTTGAAGCAGAGAGGAGCCGATTATTCTATTTTTAAGGGTATTATAATCTTTTTGTATTTATGTTTAAATTAAAATTGTCATAATACCATTAAAAATACAATAACCAGGAAATTGAGAGGATCCTGATCCGTAAAATTCACGCTTAAAGCCTTATCTTGACATTGACTTGACCAGACATGGTGGAGATGGAGTCTCCAAAGCTTCACCACTAAACAAACAAGGATCAACACTTTCGGATCACTCTATAAATTTATGCTCCTAACATGCAATAATTTCATCTTATCTAAGACCTAAACAAAATTCAGTACATCATTATTATGGGTTACTCACCTTCTCTCTTTCCCTTCCTCAGCTTTCTTGTTTCACCCTCCTTTTTTCATCTTATATTTCTTGCCTCTTTTGCTTTTGTGCAGCCATTGTGCCATGATGATGAGCGCTTTGCCTTGATGAAATTCAAGGAAAGCTTTACCATCGATTGGTCTAAATTTGAAGATCCCTCCGCTTGTCCGAAGGTTTCATTGTGGAAGCCTGAAAGTGGCGATTGTTGCAGGTGGCGTGGTGTCAAGTGCAACGAGGACACGGGTCATGTGATCAGTATCGATCTCAGCAGCAGTTGTCTTTATGGCTCTATCAACTCCAGTAGCAGTCTCTTCCAGCTTGTTCACCTCCAGAGTCTTAATCTTGCCTACAATCATTTTAATTATTCTCAAATTCCTACTGGTTTTAGACAGCTTTCGAGGCTAACAAGCCTCAATCTCTCTGAGTCTGCATTTTCGGGTCAAATCAATTCAGAAATTTTTGAGCTTTCTAACTTAAGTTCCCTAGATCTCTCATGGAATTCATTGGAGCTCCAAAAGCCCGGCCTCACAAGCATAGCTCGCAAGTTAACAAACTTGAAAGAACTAGATCTTAGTTTGGTTGACATATCATCCACTGTACCCAATATCTTGGCAAACTTATCTTCTTTAACATCTCTTATTCTATCATATTGTGGCTTGCATGGTGAGTTTCCCACAGGAATTTTCCATCTACCCAATCTTCGGTCTCTTAATTTGGATTCCAATATAAATCTCACCGGAAGTATTCCAGAATTTAACAGAAGCAGCCACCTTGAATTATTGGTACTTACTGGGACGAGATTCTCTGGTGAGTTACCGGGATCAATTGGCAAACTTAAGTCCCTAAATCATTTTGAAGCCAACGAATGCAATTTCTCCGGACCAATGCCGCCTTCACTTGGTAACCTTGTGAATCTTGAATTTCTCGATCTATCTTCTAATCGCTTGAGTGGCACGGTGGAATTTGACTTGTTTTTGAAACTCAAAACCTCAAGGGCTCCAACTATCAGCAACAATATTTCATTGCTTACAAAGACAAGTACCAACACAACTCTTCCAAAATTTAAAATTTTGGATCTAGGTTCCTGTGACTTAAGTGAATTCCCAGATTTTCTAAAGAACCAAGATGAGTTGGGGCTTTTGAGTCTTTCTGACAACAAAATTCATGGCCAAATTCCAAAATGGATGTGGAATTTAAGTAGAGAAACCCTTTGGGAGTTAGATCTGATTCAACTCTAACTGGTTTTGATCAACTTCCAGCTTTTCTTCCCTGGACTAATCTACGTGAGTTTTGGATCTTAGTTCTAACAAGCTTCGAGGTTCACTCCCAATCCCACCACCTTCTATCGAGTGGTATTCTTTCTCAAACAATGCATTGACTGGAGAAATCCCACAATTGATTTGCAATCTCAGTTCAATTTCTCTTCTTGATTTGTCAAGCAATAACCTGAGTGGCTTCCTTCCGCAATGTTTAGGCAACTTGAGTGATTCTCTCTCTGTTCTAAATCTACACGACAATAACTTTCATGGAACTATTCCCGATATATTCGTAAAAGGAAATAAATTGAAGGTGATTGATTTTAGCCAAAATCAATTACAGGGGCGTCTACCAAGATCATTGGCCAATTGTACCATCCTTGAATCTCTTAATCTAGGAAACAATCAATTGAATGATACTTTCCCTTCTTGGCTGGGCATTCTTCCAATGTTGAGTGTTCTCATTTTGCGATCTAATGGAATCTACGGGGCAATGGAAAATCCTAATAGCAGTTTTGATTTCCCAAACATACGCATCATTGACCTCTCACATAATGATATTACTGGTGAGTTGCCCTCTCAATACTTCGAAAATTGGAAAGCTATGCAAAGCGGTGAGGTAAATGGAGGGTACATGGAATTAGAAGGGTATTCGACCTACAGCTACTCAATGACATTTACCAACAAAGGCACGAATTTAGTATATGAAAGAATCTTAGATTTCTTCATGGCTATTGATCTGTCAAGCAACAAATTCGAAGGAGAAATTCCAGAAGTCATGGGGCATCTGAAAGGACTGCAATTGCTCAACATTTCTAACAACTTTCTTACTGGTCCTATATCACCTTGCTTGGGAAACTTAACGGAGCTAGAATCATTGGATCTCTCTCAAAACAAGTTGGATGGTGTGATCCCTTCGCAACTCACACAATTGACTTTCCTTGAATCATTTAATGTCTCCCATAATCTTCTCACAGGACCTATACCGCAAGGGAATCAATTTGACACATTTCCTAACAGTTCATTCGGTAATAATCCTGAATTATGTGGAAGCCCTTTGTCAAAGAAATGTGGAAATTCTAAGGATGCACCTCTTCCACCTTTAACCTTTGAAGGAAATCAAAGTTCGGAGTCTTTATTTGATTTCAGCTGGAAAGTAGTTGCGATGGGATACAGATGTGGATTCGTGGTTGGACTTGTTCTTTGGCAAATTATGATAAGGAAGAAGCATGATTGGGTTATAAAGACTTTTGCAATTGGGCAACCAAAACCAAGAAGGGTGAATTGGAGGGAACAGAGAAACTAAATTTAGCCAGGCAAGATATTTTCTATTAAATAAATAAATTTATGTGTATGTTGTTAGCAGTACTGTGTCTGCTTTTCCATTTTCTTTTGAGAGTTTGGAGGGGCAACGTGTTGTAAGAGATAAAAGATATTACAAATTAATAATAATGCAAGTCTAACTCGGAATAGGTTTTTGATATTCTCACAACACAGAGATATCCTCGGAAATAAGTCACAAAAGGCCACGACCCTGCATCCAACTCACAATAAGCTCATCAACTTGCTCTTTCGCCACTTCCAATAGTTAGCTCTCATTGGGTCTACACCTTCCAAGATACAACAAACTGTTTTTGCCAAGTCAGGATCTGGTTGATCATTTGGGCCTGAAGCCTTGAGAGCATTCACAACATCTCTCAACTCTTGACTTGGTTGGAGACCATGGCAGAGAAGATCCAAAAGTGTGCTCAGTGCAAAGATAGAATTGTTGTTTTTGGCACTCAAAACCTTCAAACACACTGAAGAAACTTGAGGATCTTTCACCCAAGACTCAATGTCTCCTTTGTAAAGCCCCCTAAGGTATCTCCATGGGCTCTCATTCTCAGGATGGGCAACTATGGCTTCAACACTGTAACTCACTTCAGACTCTCTCATAGCCTCCAGGCCTCCCAGCAGGGGAGACGTTGTTATAACAAAGTATCTCTGTTGCAAACAAAACATAAAATAAGTTTGTTTCGTAATTTTGGCGAGAATTTCAGAAATCAAGGATCAATCAGGGTAGAAGGTCAAGACAAAGCTAAACATCTCACTATACCTGATTCCAAGCAGAATTGTTAAAATATCTTCTTCAAGGAGCTGCCAACAGTACTGAAGTTCATCGTCCCATCCTCCTAGTGCCTGCAGAACCCACTGCACCAAAGAGAAAGAAAGAAAAGAAAAGGGAGTAAAAAGTTAAATTATTTACTATTTTACTACCAAATATATCTCAAAATATACAGAAGCTCAGCCCCAGTGGTGCTCAAAATACATTCAAGGAGTTCTGTGTAACTTATTTGGCATAAAGAAGGCAACAGGAGCAACAAACCTGCCTATGGGACCAGGCGTGATAATTTTTAGCATCAAGAGTAAGTATCTTCTTGGTGAACTCAAGTCCCATGCTTGTAGCATCAGTTCCCAATTTCTCAGCAACCCACCTCCTATGATGCCTACAAATATCTGTCACTAAGATCAATGCAGTGGTACCTGGGTAAGGGTAAGCTATAGAAACTCCAAAAAAGATCTCAACGACAATTTGGCAGTTGGATGGATAGATTAAAATGACAACTTCACTAGAATTTACATAATCAGAATGCCCTATTCAAACGAAACTACTGCTAAAGAAAACTAGGTTCAAAAGGATTTGTTGACCAGATCACAATAGCAAACGAGCCCATCAGCTACACTAGAGAACGACTCTAGGCCTGGGAAGATAAGGCATTATTATTCTAAGCTTAAAGGAACAGTTGTAAGAAACTCAATTCCCTTCTAATGCAGATGCCTATTTTATTTCAAAATTTAATCTTTTTAAACTAAAAACTTGTATACATATGATTTGGTAAATAGAGGCAGGCCCATAGCATCCAAGTCGCTTTGAACCAGAGGTTCGGTCTTATTCAATACTAATGTTGCCCTCTCATTCTTTAACCCTAAATGGTGGGAAAAAGTACTGGGAAAGAGTAGTGACTTGGAAAAGCAGAAAAGTTTCAGGCCTTAACTTCTAACCATTGAAAAAATCAAGGGATGAACCAAAAAGGAAAGAGTGAGAGCAATTTTCAGATGGAGGGGGCATGTGTTTGTTTTGTTAATAAATCTCCAAATCAAATGTCACTCGCTTAAAATAAAAATGAAAGGTTCTAATGATTGAATGGCCCTAGTCAATTAACAGGATTTCAAGGAAAAAATAATGAACCTGTTTAATAGCTTCATCACTTTACCCTTTCGGTTAACATACAAAGGTTTAGCCCACCAATTCATTATAACTTCAAATAAAATATATTTATACTATAAAAGAGAAAAATCAAAAGGCCTAGACTCTTTTGCTAATGTTCGAGGACTAAAGAACCTCTATTTTTTAAGTATCCCAAACCTTGTTTATTCCGTTTTTTATTTTCTTTTCTTTTTTTATAAGTAATTCCAATATCATTGAGAAAGTGTAGAGGGGTGCAACCATAGTACACTGTGTGTATACAAGAGAACCCCTAATGTGAGAAAAAAGAAGAACAGATTTTCAAAAAATCTGCAAAACTAGAGACAAAAAAGCTATGATGAGCAAATATCCAAGTGTAGAACAGCTTGGATAATATAAAGACAGGTCTAATCCATTTGGATTGAAAGCATTGTTTGATACCAGAATGAAACCACCAATACAGATAGAATTTTAAGATAAATATGTAATAATTACAAGTGCAGCCTTGAACTTACCCTCTTAATAAAATGAGGACAGGTCTAATTCATTCCTTCGGTAAAATGAAAGGGAAAAAAACATCATTTCCTTCATGCTCAGTGTTCTGCTTGTATATCTAACCTTTCCCATTCGTTTATGTAAATAAATAAATGGTGGGTCAAAAAGCTATATTAGAGCATTCACAACAGCTACCTAACTATTTTTCCTAATTTAAAGGATTCAAACTATTTTTTACTTCTCTATACAAAAATTCACCACAATAGATTCCCTTAACTATTCCCTATATCATTGAAATAATAATTTTTACTTTTAACGTTTTTATAAAAAATTATTTTTTTCTCTCTCTCACCCCACCGCACGTTCTTCTCAGATTTTTTTTTTCTCTCCCGCAACTCTCTGTTTCTTCTTCTCCATCTGTCTTCTTCCTCGCTAAAAACCACCATTTCTCTCATCTGCAAATGCTCGCTCTTCTTCCTCTCTGAAAATTTCTCTCATCTGGTAAACCCATTTCTCTCATCTCCAATTTCTGTCTTCTTCCTCTCCAATTTCTGCAAACCCATCAACAGCGATGACCATCAACGGAGAAGACCCACCGGCAATTTCCTTTTTGATTCCTGATAAACATGAGACACAGAGAGAGAGAGCGGGAGAGAGAGAGCTGGACAAGAGGCAGAGATAGAGAGAGACGAACGGGTGGAAGAGGAGAGAGGAGAGGTGTTTTAGTATTAAAATAATGTATTGGGTTTGTACAGTGTTTTCCTATGCATTGGGAAAACTGTTGAAACCTAATGAACTAAGTTAAATATAGGTTTCTGCTGTGAAATGTTTTTGTGGTTTTTTTCTATTTTTTTCCCTAAATGAAGGGAAACAAACTCCTTTAGGGAGTTTGTTGCTAGTGCTCTTACCCCACAAATACACAAATACATATATTATTTATAGAAGATATACAATACAACAATTAACATCAACAGTTACATGTATGAACAAGATAAGCAAACCACAACTACTAGATAAAAAAAAAAAAAAAAAAAACTTCTAGAATAACTAGATAAGATAAAACTACTCTTAACAGTCGTCATTTCACAAATTGCTTGCAAGCACACACTAGAACTATCCCATATAAAATGAATTGTCCCTAGAACTATCCCATATTAAGTGCGCACACACACACACATATATCTTCGATGTTATTCCCTAAATGATTCAAGTAGAAGTAAAGGCAACCAAATCTACCATGTTGCTATCCCTAGTTCTTGAAAGGCTAATCCAAAACAAGGATTCTATAGCATGTTTCATCAATTTGGACAATTATTTAGTTCAGGATAGGGTGACAGCATCCTTTTTTTGATATAAAACATCAGCTTACAATTTTTAATACATCTTCATAAAATGTCTCTTCTATTTTACACACATCACAAAGGAAAACAAACAAACCAGCTTGCATAGATACTATGGCTCACCATATCTAATAGTTCTTGGAATTACTCTTAGCAATATTCAGTAAAACCCAATTCATCATGCAAGTCACCATCCAGAGCCTCGAGTATTAAACGCCTGAAATGCCATACCTATAAAAAAATAGAACCTTCCTTAATCCCAAGTCCTTAAAAAATGAATTAATAAATTCTCTCCCGAAGCTAAATAGTCACCAAGAATTTTTGTAAATGTGATCTAAGAGATCAAATTTGACCTCCACAAAAAGCTTAATGCCTGGGATGTTGAGGGTTCTTGTTTAAAACACATGATTTCCTAGCTCCGCATGCACAGACTATAGAGTTTGTATAACATATAAGGTTCCAAAACATGCTTTATTAAAATATATAATTTGAAGTATGAACAAACAAAATGGCACAGTAACAGAACATTCTTGTAAATGTCCAATAAACACCTGAGGCTCAACATGAGGTCCAAAGAAATATTTTACTAACCCACATCAAACATCCAGTATTCAAGAATATCAACATGATTGCCTAAGCTACTAGAACTGCACGCACTCTGGCATGAAGAGTAATCAGCTTTAGACCAACTAAATTGTGAAATTGATATACTTCAACTTTCAAGTATTTCCCAAAGTAGCTAGGATTTTTTGATTTCCGTAGTTTTTTCTGATAGATGACAAGGCATACTATTAAAAAAAAAAATTAAAAAGGAATAAACTATTAACAGAGGAAAGAGAAAATAGGCTATCATTATAAAATAAAATTTTAAGTAAAAAAAAAAGAGACAGAAAGATCAAGTTGGGGGAGCAAACAAGAACTACAGGGAAAAAAAGGTAGATTCATGCATATAATGTCCACGTCAAACTCATATGCAAGCCACCAAGGCAATGGCCACTTACCCCAAAGATGCCCATTAGCGGAAAGAGAACACTAATTTTCCACGACCTCCTAAGTTCTCAATGTTGATTATTTGCAATTCAGACATTTTGTAAAACTTAGCAATATTTTGAATTATATAATTTTTTTTTTTTGCAAAACATACCTAATAAAAAAAATTATTTAGAAGTAAATCTATTATAAAAAGTGTAGAGGGTTCAACCCAGGTATACAGGAAGTATACAAGGGCAACCCCCAATATACAAACTCCTTGTGGAATTTTAGACAAGGGAGCGAAGGTATGTGAGCTGTTTAAGCCTAAGACAGCACGATGTAGCTGATATGTGGGCTGCCTGCGAGCAAATTTAAAACGCTAGATAAGATGATATGGCAAGCAATGGCCTCAGGGGAGTTCTCTGTAAGGAGTGCCTACTATTTTGGAGATGGAAAGGAATGCGGAAAAGGGAGGTGAAGGGTCCAACAAATCAGGTTTCAGGCCCCTGTGGAAAACTATTTGGGACTTGAAGGTTCCTAATACTATGAAGGTGTTCATTTGGAGGGCCTGTAATAACATTCTCCCGGCAAAAGAAAATCTTCAACATAGACAGGTGTTGAATGTACCAGAGAAACTGAAACAGTTTTCCATGCTTTGTAGCAATGTCTGGCAGCGCAAGATGTTTTTTTTTTTTTTTTGATAAATAAGTAAAGATATCATTAAAAGCACAGAGAGGCGCAACCCTAGTACACAGGAAGTATACAAAGAAAACCACCCCTACAAAGTTAAAAGGAAGCACACACTTCTACAAATTGCTGCATATTGGAAACTTGAGGAATATTCAAAACTCCCACCCATAGAAATAATAACTTCATAAATCTATTGCTAAGCTCCGCCATTATCAATTCCGTATCTTCAAAACAACGATTATTCCTCTCCTTCCAAATAGTCCACATAAGGCACAAAGGGGCCATTCTCCACACCTCCATCACCATTTTATTACCTCTTTGTCCTTTCCAGCATGCCATGAGATCAATAACCCTACCATTCATTACCCACTTCACACCAAAAAGAGTAAAAAAAGAACACTCCAAAGAGTACGAGCCACCTCACAATGAAGGAGAAGATGATTGATGGATTCACCACTCCTCTTGCACATACAACATCAATCCATCACAATCAAACCCCTCTTTCGAAGATTATCCAAAGTGAGAATCTTACCAAGAGACGCCGTCCATACAAAGAAACTAACTCGGAGCGGGACTTTAACCTTCCAAATGCCCTTCCACGGGAAAGAAGAACACCCCACCTTATACCTATCCGAAGAATAGGAAAGCACACCGAAGAAAGAGTGCACCTCAAAACACTTCTTCTTGGAAGGAATCCAACAAATCTGATCCATCCCTCCCACATGACGCCGGGTCTCATACAATTTACCATAGAAAGCCATCACTATCTCCACCTCCCAATCTTAAGCTTCTCTGAAAAATTGAACATTCCAATGAACTTCTTCATTCATAATCTGCGTATGATCTCTCACCCAAGCCTTTTTGTTCCTTGCAATACGAAACAATATAGGAAAAGACTCTTTCAAAGGTTGATCACCACACCAAACATCATGCCAAAATCTGATTCGGTGCCATCACCAACTTCAAATCGAATGAACTTGGAAAACAACTCCCACCCTCTTCTTATATGCTTCCAAACTCCTACACCAAATGGCCTCTCAACCTGTTTGGTACACCAATCTCCCTCCATACTACCATACTTTATCTCTACAACCTTCCTCCAATAAGCTTCCCTCTCCGTAGCATAATGCCATAACCACTTCCCCAATAAAGCTTGATTGAACCGCAAATTTCTAATCCCCAAACCACCATCCTTAATAGGAGAGCAAACTGAAGACCACTTAACTAAATGAAATTTAGTCGCCTCATTGGTACCGCCCCATAAGAAATTCCTTTGCACCTTCTCTAACCTATTTGCCACACTCAAGGAATGGGAAAAGAGATAACAAATATGTTGATTAGATAGAGTGCTTTTAATCAAAGTGAGTCTTCCCCTTCGATAAAAGGCCCAATTTCCACCCAGCCAGCCTCCTCCGTGGTCTCAATCATACCGTTCCAGATTGTATTATCCTTGTAATGTGCTCCCAAAGGCAGCCCCAAATACTTCATGTGTAGACCTACCACCCGACAATCGAAAATACTCGCCAACAAATCAATATTCTGCACCTCCCCAATAGGAACAATTTCTGACTTTGACAGATTTATCTTTAACCCTGATGCAGCTTCAAAACATAGAAAAAGACATCGTAAATTGCGCAGTTGTTCTTCTTCCGCATCACAGAAAATCAGAGTATCATCCGCAAACAACAAATGCGAAACACACAAACCAGGGTTATGTGCAGGACCTATAGAAAACCCTGCAACCAGCCCCTAGTTTCGCTTCCACCATCATACTACTCAACGCCTCCATGACAAGAACAAAAGCAAAGGAGAAAGTGGATCACCTTGACGAATCCCCGAGAACTACTAAAATAGCCTGCTGGTTCTCCATTAACCAAAACTGAATATCGAACCGTAGAGATGCAAAACCCAATCCATTTCTCCATTTCTCCCCAAAACCACACTTCTCAAGAATGTGCAGTAGAAAGTCCCAATTCACATGATCATAAGCCTTCTCAAGGTCCAACTTGCATAACAAACCCGAATCCCGAACACGAGACAACTCACTCATTCCCTATAAGGACCGAATCCGATTTGCCTCCCTTAACAAAAGCATTTTGAGACTTTGAGATGATCTTGGCCAGCACTGCTTCAATCTCTCCGCTAAGACTTTAGCGATAATCTTATACACCACCCCCACAAGACTTATCGGTCTAAAGTCCTTAAGATCCACCGCACCCACTTTCTTAGGAATAAGAGCAATAAACGATGCGTTGAGGCTATCTTGGATTCTGGCTTTACTGTGAAACTCACGAAAAACAGCCATAAAGTCCTCTTTTATCACCCCCCAACAAGCCTTAATAAAATCCATGGAGAACCCATCTGGACCTGGAGCCTTATCGCCTTTCATATTCTTAACAACCTTCAATACCTCCTCCTCCTCAAACTCCCTTTCCAGCCACCTACTCTCCTCCATATCAATGGATTGCAAAGGTAAAATCTCTGGAATTGGTCTCCATCTGCAACTATCAGTAAATAAATGTGAATAAAACTGGACAATGTGCTCCTTAATCTCTTCATGATTATAGGTTAAGGATCCATTGACATTAAGAGAATCAATAGAATTGTTTCTTCAGTTGGAGTTTGCCACTCTATGAAAAAATTTAGTGTTCTTATCCCCCTCCTTCAGCCAAATAGCCCGAGACTTCTGTCGCCAACTAATTTCTTCACAAAGAAGGATTCTTTCCAGCTCCATGGGCAGCAACAATTTCTTCCTCTTTTCCTCCTCATCCAAATCCCGTTCCTCCTCCAACCTGTCCAGCTCCCTGATTTCTTCAAGAAGATCCTTTTTCTTTTTTTCAACATGCCCAAAGACTTCATTGTTCCACCTCCGCAAGTCACCCTTTAGTGCTTTTAGCTTACGAGCCAAAACATTACTAGGATCACCAACAAACTGATAAGATTGCCACCAGCCCTTCACTTCATCTACAAACCCCTCATGTTGCAGCCACATATTCTCAAATTTGAAATATCCTCCCCCTCCTTGTCTCTCCACACACTAACATAATGGGAAAATGGTCAGACAATACTCTAGAAAGTCTCATTTGAACCACGTCCGGAAATCTCTCTTCCCAACACGAGGATAATAGAAACCTATCAATCCTAGACCAAGAGTGACCATTAGACCATGAAAACTGCCCTCCCATCATAGGAATATCCAAAAGCCCTTATCAAAATAAATTGAGAGAAAGCCTCCATGGACGCCAACATATCTAACACTTCCCAATCTCTCTCAAATCTTATAGCATTAAAGTCACCTCCAATACACCAAGGCACCTCCCACCTATCCATGAGACCGCTTAATTCTTCCCATAGCATAAGTCTATCATTATCTCTATTTGGCCCATATACACCAGCAAATGCCCAATTGAAATCATCACATACTACGGAAAGAACATGCAAGTAAAGCATCCACCCACCTCCACTTTTTCCACTACCCTTCTATCCCACATAATCAAGATACCTCAAGCACCTTGGGCCCCAAGATAGCACCAATCAACTTGAGCACCACCCACAAACTCTGGACCAGCTCCCTTGTCACCACCTGTATTTTAGTTTCCTGAAAACACACAACATCTGCCTTCCATTCTCTAAGTAAACTTTTTATCTTCATTCTTTTTTCCTCCAAATTCAACCCCCTCACGTTCCAAGATAAGATTTTAATCTTCATTTAACCACGAGACAGCCCTCTCCCCTGGCCCTTTGCTTTTGATTCTTACCTCTTTTTTCCTTCCCCAGCTTACTTTCAGAGTTCATGTTCCACTGTAGACCCCTTAATTCACGGTTACCTCAGGGTTGATTTAGAAGGTTGCTGGCTATTAGCCTTCCCTCTATTACTTTCTATCTTGCGGAACAGCTTCTCCAATTCACCCTCATACCCTTCACATGACATACCCCACACATGGCACATGCCTTTAACTCTCCCTATTACCCATTTGCAAACCTTTCCTTCCGGACAATTTGGATGAGCTTCCAATGGTTCTATCTCCAATGGTATATCAATAAAATTATCCCCCTCCACATTAACCAACGAACCACTAGAGCTCCCCCTTCATATACCGTGTATTCCCCTGTCCCCATCTTCATCACATCCCCTGTTATGTAAAAATGAGGCTGCTCCACCACCGTTTGACTGAAAGGGATAATAACAAGCGGAGAATCCTCCTCCCCAGCAAAGATATATTCCTCTTGTATCTTCAGATCACCGACCACTGCATCTTCTCGAGGCATATCTTCATCCCAGTAGTTTCTTTCAAACCCAGTAGTTGTCTCTACACCCTCTACATACTCTAGGTTGCAACTCAGCGCCGGCCCACAACTCTGGCAAGAGGCCTGTGAAGTGATAGAATCCAAAAATTGCTTACCCAAGCAGCTATTACCCAACCTGTCTGATCCACACACCCTGTTTGCATCTTCCAACGAAGCAAAGCAGTATTTAGGGCTCGAAAACCCACTTCGGCTCGGCTCAGTCTGAACTCCGGCAGTTGAAAAACTCTCACACCCCTTCGACAACTCATCCTCCTTCGTATCGTCTCTGGCTACCCCTTCACACTCACCGGCGACCTCATATCCCCACGACCCACACACTAGCTCCATCTGATTATCTCGGCGAATCACCGGAAGCTCACCGGCCACCTCCACGCCTCTTGTCGCCTTCTCTTCTACCGTGTGACACCCATCCCGCTCTTGTCCACCTATCTCTTCGGTCTCTTCTGTCCACGAAAAATCCTTTGATTGCTCCAGCGTCAAGGTCCGATCAATCTCCGGCGACGTTGTGGTCACTGATTGGTCCATCCGGCCCACTAATTTTGGGCGCCATCGTCTGTGTTGGTTTTGACGAACATATATCCTCTTGTATCTGTTGATCATCTGAATTCTTGTGGGCTTGTCAACCGGCTCCATAATCTCCACTATTTTCTTGGGCTGAACAAGCCCATCTTCCTTCTCCCCTCTTGAAGCCCAATCTTTCAGCCCTTGCATCTCCTTATCTGAACCCATCTGAATAGCATTCCCCTTTTTCCCCCCACCCATCTCCATCCTCTGCAGACAACTGGCTACATCTTTTTGCAAGGATATTAGAATATCCTTGATGAGCGTGATTTCCTGATTGTTTCTTCTCAAAATCTCCATTTGTTGCAGGACGTGATCTCTGCCCAACCTCCCTATGATATTCGCACCTTCCCTTTTCTGCTGAACGTAATCTCCGCCCAATCTCTCCACACAATTAATCGTTGATAACCAATTAATTGTTCTTTGGGCCAATCGATCGTCATGAGTAAAAACTCTAAAGGTTCCTACTTATAACCCATCTAACACATTTTAAGGCCTAAAAAAATGTTTATTGCACTATTCTAACACAAATTGATCCTTAAAGTAGCATCCAAAGTCCAAACATCAAAGTCCACATTTTTTTACCAAATGTTCAACCTTTCTTTTAAAAGACAGGGCTTTGCTTTCATACACTTCCAATATACAATAGATCTACACATCAACACCTCAAACTATTCTTGAACAATATGGAAAACGAAATAATTTAAAGCATTCATAAAACTTTAACTCTCTAAATCTAAAATCATTATTAATTCATGATAAATCACAAGCAAACTCTTCTAATCTCCTACACCATATAATCCCCAAGTCTCATGCTCTTAAAAGAAAAGCCGATTATGACTACTTACATTTCCTAACTGCAACACTAGTTGTTGGATTCCCAATGTCATTCTATCAGTTGCACTAGATCTTCTTTTGTTGTCTGTTAGGTTCTTAAACGGATTCAAAGGCTGCCTTTTCTCCATATCCAAATCGCTAACACTAAAATAACGAAGAAAAAAAATTTATTTTATATCCTTAAAAATACCACTCAATTTGCTTGTTTGAATCCAAACTTGTTCACTGACATGAGTGATTTTGAACTCAAAAGCTATTGTGTTCTTGTTCAAAGAAGTGCCCAAGATGCAGTGCAATCCAAATAAGTGCTCCTATGCTGTGTTCTGGAAGTGGCTAAGGGTGGCGCACAAGCCACCCCTATCACATTTGTGGCCAAATGTAATATCCCAGATTTTAACAGTCTTATTTTGGAAATATTTATTTAATAGTATTAGGTAATGATGTTTATTCTTGAAAAATTTAATAGAGCATATAAATAGTATATGAATAAATATTGAGTTTATAATGAAATTTAATGTTATATGGGAGATTATATGCTGATTATTTTATTGGAATAATGAGAGAATTTGTCATGATGAGTAAGGTTCCAAAACATTTGTGTGAAGCCATAATGCATGAAGCTAGCATATAAGCATTCAAAGCTATGAATAGGATAAATTATGAGTGAATGAGGGGTGACCCAATGCAGGATATTATTCCAATTGTTCTTGAAAATTCTTAAGTCCTTGTAGCTAGAACCTGCGAAGTTATCATGAGAAAAAAAGAAAAAGGGAAGAAAACATCATGATGTTACATGCTTTATTCTTAGAAAATTTTGGAAGCGGTTAGTAAACTAGCCAATGTCTAGCGGCTAAGTTGTCTTCATACTTTATACCAGATATGTCCCGATATTTCACCTATAAATAGCTCGATCGATTATAGTTTTCTTCATTCAGAAATTCTTCTATTTCTCTCCCAGAGTTACGTACTAAGAGTTTTGAGAAAATTAGTTATATTTTAGTAGTAAGGTTTTGAAGCTACTTTAAGATGAGTGCTAGGTATAATTCTTTTATCCCTAGTTTGTATCAATTTTAGTTATTAAATTATGTTGTTTATATTGATCGGAAAAGTATGATTGAATATTTCGGGAATGATATTATATTCAATCATCATTTTTAAATGTTATAAATGCGTCGTTGTGCTGTCTAAATTTTAATATGTATTACACAATAGCGCATTTGTAATGCCCAAATGATATTTTAGATATGATGGGGCCTAAATAGTATCAAGATATTTTAAATATGGCGTTATGCTACCTAAATTTTTAGGATTAAGGCAAAGCAAGAAAATAATGTTTTCAAGGTATTTTAGAGATCTTAGGATCTGAAATAAGGCTTATGAATAGGAAGAGAAAGAATACTTGATAATGTACAAAATATTGTGTTAATGCAGAAAGTGTACGAAATGAAACTACGTATAAGGAATTTAAGCTCTTAAGGTAAGTTCAAACTTATTGATCCTGCATTATTTTACAAAAGCATGTTATATATATTTTGTTGAGCACAATTATTTTAATTGAACGAATAATGAACGTATGTACAAAAAGAATCATGTATGAATGTATGTAAGAACCTTGCGATTAAGTGGGGTAACACTTAACACCTCAAAGCTATGAGAAGAAATTATTAGCAACCTTGCGGTTAAGTGTGGTAACACTTAGCAAACTTCAGGGAATAAGTGGGAGTATAATTACACTTATTATGTTATGATGTTATGATGCTATAATGTATGATGTATGTGCATTGATTCAAATTGATGATTTGCTTAATATGTTATGAATTGTTTTATCGCTTTAATTTATTAATTAGCCAAATACTTATTAAAACAAATTTGTGAAAAACTCTGCATACATGGCTAATTAATATGCATATGTGGTAAGACACATTTACAAATAAAGGTTGGCTCTCATAATAAATGGTTGGTTTGCTTGAACTTACTGAGTCGTAGACTCACACTTTTTCTATAAAATTTTTATAGATTTGATTGAGGAATGAAAGGAAGACACAGACCGCTATGGGTGTCATACCTTTGATATATAGGACAGACATGAGGTTTTGGTTGCTGAAGAACTAAGTTATTAATTTGTGTAATTATTTAAGTTTTTATTAGTATATAATTTGGAATATCACATATGTCAGCTCATGGTGTACAATAAGGCTATCACTTTGTGAGGTACGCCACTTGTGGCAGTACTTTTGATGATTAATTACTTAATTTTTTTTAAGAGCATGTGAAGTTTAAATTGGAAGTTCTGGTATATTTATATTATGATGAGAATTCTGACGGTAGAAGTAAAAAGAATATTCCGTTGCAAATTACGTATGTATGAAGTAGTGTTGCTCGAGTATTTAGATAAATCATTTTACTAATTAATGAAAAGTCGGGGCGCTACATCAAACCCCTCAAAAGGGTGGCTGGCTGGCCGCTCAATCGCCAACCACAACTTTTCTTTTACTTTTTTAACCCAATAATAATAATAATTTTTTTAGTTTTCTAGTTTTATATATTTTAATTTTTAATATATTTATATTTTTTTATGAAGAGTGACACGTGTCATTATTTTATTAGCCTTAGACATGTTACTTAACAAAATCCATTAAATATTTTAATGAAATTTTACTATAGGAAATAAATTATTTTATTGACATACCACAGGGACATTTGAGTTCATTTTAATATCACATGAAATGTTTTATAATTTAAGCCTACTAAAAAGATTATTATTATTTTTTTTTTGTTTAGAACTAAAAAGATTAATTTTGCATTTATTCCTTAAATTTATTAATCTTATATATTTTTACTCGAATTAATTACCGATTTTAATTCTTCTTTTCTCCCCCTCTCCCGCTTTGATTAGGAAAAAAAAAATACTTTGGTAGATTTTAAAGCAGGGGAAATTAGTTACTCCGAAAGAAAAAAATAAATTTAATAAAGAGTAAAAGACGTAAACGGCCACGGAGACAGGCGGCCTATATAACAGCCAAGGTGGAGCAAAGAAAACGAAGTTGCGCGTTCTTTTGATAAGTGCTAAAGTTGTTCTCTTCTTCACTCGCAAGAAAACAGAGAAAGCATCGGCAGATCTCGATGGCGCCGGAGCCCGAAGACGATGTTAAAGACGAGAAGAACCCTCGCCCACTCGACGAGGACGATATCGCTCTTCTTAAAACATATGTATGTTTTTTCTTTCTCAACTAAAAGCCCTAATTTTTACTTTTTCCTCGTTTTTCTCGATCCACTTCTTGAAGATCCATAGGGTCGCTAATTGATGTACGTATTATTATGGATCCCAGTTTGGTTTTGTTTTATGTATCCTTCTTAGCTTTGCCACAGCTAAATCCAGCTGTTCTTAGCGTTGTTCCCTCTCGTTGTTTGCTTATTAGCATGAGCATTAGTTGTAATTGTAAGCTTTGCAACAATTTTTAGTGTTTTGATTTCCGGTATATGTTTGATTTTGAAAGAAAAGTTTGAAGCTTTTTGTCGTTGCTGCTATTGTTTTTGATTCCAAATTAAGAAGAAATAAAAAATATGGGAATGTTTAGTGGAATTTTTAATTACTGTTTTTATATTACACGAGTTTACATTTGTTATTGGGCAAGAGTTTAAAATCAGGCGACCCTTTTGTCCATGTTCAAGATTGTGTTTTCCTGTTATTCTTTCTCTTCCTTTTTTCTGTGCTTATTTTGGAGGGTTCAGGCTGGCAGGCAATGATTCAAGTTTGCTGGAATTTTGGACTCTACTGTTGGTTCTGCTCTCTGTCTCACTCTAGGATTTTACCTTGTTTTAGTTGCAAGTAACATGTACTGTGATTTTGGTTGTGTGCAATCTTTCATGAGGTAATAGTTTTAACCCAATAAAATTCCTATGATTTTAACATCCGCGTGTGGCTTTGGGAGCAAACGTTAAAGGTAGCTTTTTTGGAGTTATTTAGTATAGCTCACTTCAAAGATGATTATGTGGCGAGGGGCAAAACTATGATTTTAGATGTTGAGGGGATGAAATTATAAAATAAAAAATAAGGGGGTAAAAAATTGATTTTAAAGGAATCATAGAGGTGATTTAAAAAAAAAAAATTGGGGACCATTTTGAGGCTTGGAAGAACTGAACACCCCTGTCAAGCCCCTTAGTAGTTCTGCCCCAGCTTACTAGTGACTCCCATCAATGGAACACCAATTTTATCATAGTGGTGTAGAATTGGGAGGTGAATTCCTTTAACCATGTTCTTCGATCTTTTGTACTCTATCAGACTAGATGGATTGGTGAAGACATTTGTGGATGGGCCCCTTCTAAGAGGGTTGTTTGATGTCCAATCATTTTATAATGCCCTTACCACCCATGACAGTGACCATTTCTCCTGGAGGAATATTTTGGCAGAATAAGGCTTCCTCGAGAGTCACGTTCTTTGCTTTGTTGTTTTAGGGAAGATCCTCACCATGGACAACTTAAAGAAATGGAATTTAATAGTAGTAAATTGGTCTTGCATGTGCAATAAGAGTGGGAAATCTATAGATCACCTTCTACTCCACTGCAAGATTGCTTATGCCTTATCGAGTTCTTTCTATGACCTTTATGGGTTAATGTAGGTTATTCCTATGAGGGTAGTGGATCTCTTCGCATGATGGAGAGGGAAACCAGGTTCTTCTCAAATTGTAGCAGTGTGGAACATGATTCCGTTTTGTTTGATTTGGTTTATCTAGAGAGAGAAATTATTGTAGCTTTGATGATTACAAGAGAACAACAGTGGATCTAAGGCTTTTTTCTTCAAAATCCTTTACCAGTGGAAAACTGCCAATGATTTTCTTCATATTACTAGATATTATGATTTTCTTGATTTTTTCCTTTTTCTAATTAGTTGTTTTCTCTTGTATACTTTCTATGTACTTGGGTTGCACCCTTTCATTTTTAATAAAATTTAGATTACTTATCAAAAAACAAATCCTATGATTTTGACCCAGAACAAGAAAAAGGCAATACCCTGCTCCAAGAGCATGTCATCTTCACATTTCTTCAACTATAAGACTGTTCAGGGGTTCACCTCCTTCTGTTGCCTCCTAATATATACATGCCTTGAATTCTGCATGGGTTTAATATTTTATGTTACTTCTAAACTTCTCTTCTCAAATTATTGGGTGCATCCTGTTTTGGGTTGAGTTACTATATTTATTTATTTGTTTTGAGATGATATTTTACAATCTTAATGTTTTGTGCAGGGTTTGGGTCCCTATTCTACAAGTATCAAGAAAGTAGAGAAAGAAATTAAGGAAATGGCTAAGAAGGTCAACGATTTATGTGGTATGCTTCCCTTTCTCTTGTTTATTAATTGACTTGTAAAGAGATTGGTCTAAGTTGTACAGAGTTAATGGTTTAAGATAGTATGCTTGAGATGATTATAAGTACACATTACAAAAAGCACTTCAATTTGATAAAAGTCGAACAACTATATGTGAAAGAGGTGTGGAATATTGTAGCACTGTAATCCAACTATAGTTATTTTGTTCTCTACATGTATTCTTCAGCATGCTCTGCCTCGATTTCATCTCTTCTTAATTACCTGATGAATGGCTTTCAGTTTTACTTATGAGTTATTAAAAAATTGCTATAATCGAGTTTAATATATTGTTTAATTTGCATCATCAATTCCTTTTGATGATTCTTAGCATCCATCTACTTGGTTGTTGCTTTTCCTGGTTCAATGGCTGTATGACCATCTGATAACAATGGATTCTTGTCAGTTACTAGGATGTGTTGCTATCGCTTTCTTTGATATGTTTTTTGTGCTACAACTTGGTCCTATGTGTGTATTCTTTGTTGTTGTCTTCTATTGAACCATTTCTGTTCTGCATGGGCTGGCTGTTGTAGTTTCTGAAAACTTAAAGTTGTAATCTTTATCTGCATTACACTATAGGTATTAAGGAGTCTGACACTGGCTTAGCTGCACCAAGCCAGTGGGATCTAGTATCTGATAAGCAAATGATGCAGGAGGAGCAGCCTCTGCAGGTGTGTATTTTGCTTGATGTTCTGTCTAGCAATAAAGTTTTTTATTTGTCCAATTTGAGAAGCATTGACTGGTTTGTCAACCAGGTGGCAAGATGCACAAAGATCATCAATCCAAACACTGAAGATGCCAAATATGTCATAAATGTTAAACAAATTGCAAAGGTAACTTTTATCCTTAATGTTCCTTTACTTTATGTAGTACTTTTATATTTTAAAATATAAAATTTTCCTTAACCCACCAGAAAACTTTCCTTCATTCTTAAGTCCTGTCCTTTTTATTTTCATAATTTGAATTCTTTTCTAACCTTAAATTTTCCAAGAATTTGTATTAGTGCCTTTTCCTCTGTTTTGTTGTAATATGAACAATTGAAAAACTAAGTTTACTACGTTTTTATTTTTGGGATCAATTGGTCTTTTGATGCCTGGCCTTTCTTAAATTGCCTCGAGTATCTTATATTTTATGCCTTGCAAACATGCTACAATGGGTTTTTATATGGATAATTTCACTGGCATTTTTTTATTGAAAGTACACATACGTGATATTTATCATGTTTAACTCATAACGTCATGCCTGTAACATTTTGATCTGATATAATTTCTACTTTCTCAACTGCAGTTTGTTGTTGGGCTGGGTGACAAAGTTTCCCCGACTGACATAGAAGAAGGCATGCGTGTGGGGTAGGTTTTCACAGATTTGCTTTGAACTTTTATTAATGAATGTTTTTTTATTTTATGCTGTCTCTTTTAGAAATTCCAATTATTTCTTTTCTGCTTTTACATTCTCCAAACATAAATTGCATGGAGCTTGTTGCCAAGGGGAGATCATTCGTTAATTTTTTCTAATATTTTTACTTGTATCATAATTTGTATAAGAATAGGAGTATCCCTTTAAGATGGATTCGAGTGATGTAGAATTCCCCAAATTGTTGGCTTGTTAATACAAACCTTTTCTGTATATTCTTTACAGAATATGTGTGAGACATATAGTATTAAGAAAAAAACTTGTATTCATTTGCATTTGTGGAATACAGTATTAGTTCTACTTGGATTGACTGACCTTCAACTTGTCATTGCAGTGTTGATCGCAATAAATATCAGATCCAGATTCCCTTGCCTCCAAAAATTGATCCAAGTGTGACCATGATGACAGTGGAGGAAAAGCCAGATGTTACATATAATGATGTTGGTGGATGCAAGGAGCAGATTGAAAAGATGCGGGAGGTGCGTATATAGTATTTTTGCTTTCATTTAATTTTTCATTGTGGTGTACTTCTTCTTTGGTGAGAATGTGGATATTCATTATGTGCTAGTAATTAGTGACTTCAGATTCAGGTATTGAAATATAGACAGTTAGCATGTATCAATTACTGATATATTGTTTTTCTAGGTTGTTGAACTGCCCATGCTTCATCCTGAGAAATTTGTGAAGCTTGGAATTGATCCTCCTAAGGGTGTCCTCTGCTATGGTCCTCCAGGAACGGGTAAAACACTTTTAGCTAGAGCAGTGGCTAATAGAACGGATGCTTGTTTCATTCGTGTTATCGGGAGTGAACTTGTTCAGAAATATGTTGGTGAGGGAGCTCGGATGGTTCGAGAACTATTCCAGGTTACTAATTGTGCATGATCAGTAGTTTCAAAATTTCTCTTTGCTATTCTTATTGTTTTAATTATGGACTTAACATCTAACTGGTACATCTGCTGCAGATGGCACGATCAAAAAAGGCATGTATTGTATTTTTTGATGAAGTTGATGCCATTGGAGGTGCACGTTTTGATGATGGTGTTGGTGGAGACAATGAAGTTCAGCGCACAATGCTTGAAATTGTGAATCAGCTTGATGGGTTTGATGCACGTGGAAACATCAAAGTTCTTATGGCTACAAATAGGTTTGTTAAGTTGGCTATCTATCATGACTTTTCCTATGTGATGTTACTGTACTTATGGCTCTTTCTCAACCTCATTTGAAAATAGTACTGGTCTCTCTTTGGTTGTAGTTATTCATAAGCATCTAACATTATGCTCACTTTTGTTCTGGATTTTGTTTGCCCCTTTTTTCAGGCCTGACACTTTAGATCCAGCACTTCTACGTCCCGGACGATTAGATCGTAAGGTTGAGTTTGGCCTTCCTGATTTGGAGAGTAGGACGCAGATATTTAAGATCCATACCCGAACAATGAATTGCGAAAGAGATATCCGATTTGAACTTTTGGCTCGACTTTGTCCAAATTCCACCGGTAAGAATTACTTTTGTATATGGCTACCTATTCTGTTAGGGTTAAAATTTAGTTGACAATGTTATAAGATGCTTTATTATTATATATTGGATTCATTTGTGAGATATTCGTAGTGTGCCTTTCTTCGACCTATTTTCATGGTAAGGGGTCAATTTCACTTGCCTCCTCACCAGATGTTGTCCCATAGTGTTTCATGGCCCTTCTGGTTTGTATTTGTTCACCAAGCCAGGGGTATGTTTGGACGTTTGATATTCTGACATGAGTTTCTCTCAGGAGCCGACATAAGAAGCGTGTGCACTGAAGCTGGAATGTATGCCATCCGAGCTCGAAGGAAGACCGTGACGGAGAAAGACTTCCTTGATGCAGTGAACAAAGTGATTAAGGGATACCAGAAGTTCAGTGCAACACCCAAGTACATGGTCTACAACTGAGTGAGCTGTTTTGCTCCTTGCCCTCCAAAAACCGCTGCATTGCGCCTTTTTGAGCGCTGTTAACTTCATGTTTATCAATTGAATTTGGATCATAACTTATAGACCACCACATATACTTGCGCGGGTTTCGCCTTGTCATCGTGAAATTGTATCCAGCTTTGTTTTACTATAATCTCAAGACATGACTTTTTGTTCGTTGGCTGTGGAGCCTTTATAAACTACTAGAAATGTGCAAGCTTTTATTGGTTTATTTTCTGTGCCCTGAAAAAGAAACTTACATTGACCAAGTTGTATCTTGGGGCCCTATAGTTGTCGTTTTGGCAAATTTAAAAAATTAAAAGGTAGGAGATAATACTTGGTTAAGATTTCGCCGAGATCCAAATCGAATGGACACCTCTGCAGATGGACGGATGAGTCCTTTTTAACTGCAATCTAAGCTATTTTTTATCTGAATATAATCACAAGTTCCCCATAATTGATGCAGTGGCTTTGACAATCATTGGCCTAATCAACTACGGTCATCTATTAAGCGTGTCCATTTCCTCCTCTTTGTTGAGGTCTACTAATTTTAGTGTGGCAGCCAAATCTGTAATTTATTCTTTGCACTAAAGGGAGTTTCTTTTTTTGGAATTAGATCCTCTCCAATTTATTTAAAAGATTTGAACGTCATTTAAAAGCTGGTTATTGGCATTTGCTCTATCTTCACGTTTACGAGAAGAGAAGTTTGAATCTGATCGACTATGATGGCAAAGGCAATGGAATTGGAGTAATAGTTGTAGTTTATGGGTCATTTTAGTTTTTTCCTCAATTCTTCATTTCACCCCAACCATTCTTCCTGTTCATTGTTGAAACGGACAAATCTATCTATTTTCGAGCTTATTGTTGAGTTGCCGATCCTCTGTTATTTTTTTCATGTTTGTAATCCTTCTTTGATGTACTTTAAAAAAAAAGTGTCAGCTATTTCCCTTGTTTGCCTCTCTCCTTTTTTTCTTTTTTTTTTTCAGCTTTAGAGCATTTATAACTCACAAGGTCTCTCCACCCAAAGGGGAAAATGGCGGATGGCTGGTTCTGTGGGACGGTACAAGGAAAATAGAAGAGAATGGTAAAGTTTTCCAAGTATTAAGATGGAAGTCAAGCGGTTGACAAAGATAAGGGAGTCATTTTGTGTGGATCACTTAAATCAATCCTATTTGTAAATAAAAGCAATATTTAACACTGGCTAATGGTCTTTTCATCGCCTTTCCACTTGCAATATTGATAAACGTCAACTGTGTGTTGATATAATGAGACTTTCCATTAAATAAATTAACATGGATTTCGCACCACCAAGTGATCCTTCATCAAATACGATTGCAGCACATAGAATGGAAGATCGGGAAAGCAACCATTCAATGGTACGTTCGGTTAGTTTTCAGCAACCATTTCAATTTTTCAAATATTTTTAGTAATGATACAAAACATCTAATATCAACAAACATATCGCATCAAGCTTCTACTTCTTCTGGTATCGGATGGCGCAGCAGAGCCGAAATATCTAACTACAATCACCATCCAAGGACTCGAGAAAAAAAAAAAAGAAAAAGAAAAAACAGGTACAAAGAAAGAAGCATAAGCACCATCCAGGTAACTTTTCTTTTCACATATGTTTTAATCAAACAAGAATTTTGCAGCTTTTGAAGCATGGAATCACTCCCGCGTTTCTGGGTTGTCAGCTTTCTGGAATGATCCTCCTTGATCACTTCCAATTGTTCTCTTACTCATGTTAGCTCGTTGCACTAACCGAACAAGCGCTTGAACCACTTCTGACATAGGTGGTCGGAACTCGGGCTCCGGCTGCCCCAAACAATGAAAACATGGGTTAGAAATTTAACATCATTACAAATTAATTATTGTTTTCCTATATCGTTTCCTTTTTCCAGCTATTCAATAGAATATATATCCTCTTACTAAATCCTGTCAAATATGATGGTAAAGTAGCACACTTGGGTGTTCATTCCTATACGTGTAGTCTTTGAATTTAGGCTCCATATTTTAACTTGTGCATTACCTGGACGCAAAGAGCAATAACATCAGCAAACCGGGAGAGCGATTTAACCGGGTAGAGCCCTTTAAGTGCTGGATCAACCATTTTTCCAAGAGCATCAATATCATGGAGCTGAGGTGTTGCCCATCGAACCAAGGATTGCTCATTTCTTGACCTCGAGCTGTCAAACAATGTTCATATAAAAATAAAAAATTTGCAAATTACCATATTCGTTCATTATCTTGAGAAACATTAACTATTACATTAATCAGATCATTACATTATTCATATCTAAACGCTTTACCTATCGAATGGTTTACGCCCGCTAAGAAGCTCCAACATTACCACTCCAAAACTGTACACATCACTCTTTAGATTATATTGACCAGACAAAGAAACCTCAGGTGCACCGTATCCAGATCCTGCATCCTGGTTCAATGCCTGCACATGAGAACAAAAGACATTTCAGCACTTACCCGCACAATTAACCATCAATTCAAGTACTTGAACTAAAGTGGTCATGCAAAAGACTCGCAAAATGCATCAGCAAAGACTACTTGAGTTTTTCTTTCTGCTACAAATTACAATTAATTTCCCTCAATCTGCGCTAAAAGGGATGGCCTAGGATTTGAACCACTTAAAAATGACGGTGAACAGCTAATTACTTATTAAAATTTGTTGTACTTGTATTATGGAACTTTGGAATAGTGGATATTGTTGGAAAGACCAAGAACTGATAAGCCTTAAACCATCTCCAAAAGTCCATGTCATCAACACCAAGAAAAATTTGATTCTGATGGATTACATAGGTGGTCAGTCAACAATAGAGTAAAGGATTACAGAAGCAAATACAGCAGACTCTTAACATGCCCCATCTTGACATTAGATACCAATTGTGCTATGAAAATTCAGATCATGAAAAGTTTAAATGGAGTTATCTAATGCTAGTGGGACATAAAATTCTTTTTTTTTTTATAAGTCAGTGTATTATATATCAAAAAAAAGCGTCAAGCGCCTCTAAGTACACAAGGACAACGCAAAGCGCCTCAAGCATACAAAGGAAACCCAAACCATCAATGCCTCTAGGTACACAAATAGTATACAAAGGAGCCCAAATCCAAAACCCGAAACAACCCCAAACAAGCAAAGGACCCAAAACAACCCAAAATAACCCTACTGTACAGCCCTAGCGCTCCTCCGAAAATGGGACATAAAATTCTTCACAATACCAATTACTAAAAAGCAGCTCAAAATTTACCTCATCTGCATTTGGGACAAGGCTTGCCAGGCCAGAGTCTGAAAGGTGAGGATTGAGTTCTGCATCCAGTAATATGTTGGCTGACTTTATGTTTTTGTGAACCACTGATGGAGAGCAAACTTCATGTAGGTACCTGAACAGTTCCTTCATGAGTATAGCTAAACAAAATTAAATCTCATATAGTGCAGCTCCTAGATTCTCATATAAGAGTTTAAGATAAATATATACAATTGGCAATATAATATTCCACTTGTATTTAAAAATAGCAGAACCAAATACACCATTCACATAAAATGAAATGAAATAAAATAAAAATGCCAAACACGTATGATATGCCATATATCACACAAATATAAGCCACCTATGAAGTGCCTTCAAAATGTGGTTCATTTGATGAACTTAGAAATAAAAACAATTAAAGCTCTGATATAGCTCATTGGTCAAAAAAGAAGAGTTGGTATTTCAGGTAATGGAGTCCCATAAGCACCATTTTGGGGGAGAGACATAGCAAATAAACTTACAGTCTATTGATAAAAGATTCTACCATTAAGAACTATAAACACATAACAAAACTTGAAGTAAAGGGCAATATGAAGTACTTTTGACAAATGTCAGTGTTCCTAGAGTACAATTACTCACAATCAACAGATAGTAAGTTTATATATATACACACATTTTGTTTCCATCCATAATAGAAGCAAAAGGCTCATGCTTTCCTTCAATTCACTTAAAAGGTGATGCTGTTGTGTGACACAGCCCTTAGTTTAGAATAGACTATAGAGAGGGGGGGAAAGAGGAATAAGAAGAAGAAGAAGATCATGAAGCAGACAATAAAAGGAAAGAAAGGAGGGCTGGGAAGGGGAATATATGATGGTAAGATCAAGGGGAATAGAGGGGGGATTGTATACTTCCTGTGTATTGGATTGTACCCTTTCGCTTTTAATAAAATTTGATTACTTGCAAAAAAAAAAAATTTAATAATCAAGGAACAAAAGAAATCATGTAAATCTCTTTTCTTTTGCAGTTTTAATGGGAACTGGGATTTCTTTCGCTCATATATCCACTATTAACTTACTCTAATGCACGTCTCCAAGAGGTAGCTCAATCGGCTGTGAACCACGCCTTATGAAGTGTAGGTCACAAGATCAATCCCTCCCCCATGCTCTGAACAATAACCAACTAACTCTGTAACATTTTGATGATGCAACTGGGAGATGTTTGAAACTATCTCTGTGAATTCTTCAGACAATTCATTGGGTAAGATAGATGAATCTATTTTCTTCACGGCAAGAACCTTTAATATTGTCAAATATAAGTAAAACACAAAGAGATCAGTAACATCATAACAGAAACTATAACTTCCCAACTAGAAACATAAATACCAATACAAAAGGATGTGAGACTGAACCATTGACATGGCAAATGAACTTAGTAGTTAAGAATTATACCTTCCCATCATCAAATCGAGCCCGATAAACACGTCCAAAAGTCCCCTCACCAAGAAGGTTGTCAACACTGAAGCTGTCAGTAGCCATCTGCAGGTCAGCTACTGAATATGATGTCACATTTATGAGAACGGTGCTAGCCTTTTTGGCAACAATGGGCTTCTGTGAGACATCATCATCATCAAATGATTTGAGACGATCGATGGGTGGGGGTCTAAGATTTATTGTGGCAGGAGTATCAAAAGCCTTTGTGTTGATTGCGGATGAAGTTTGTATAGACTTCATTTCTGCAAAATGATGTTAAAGACAATGAGCATTGAAAGTCAGATCAAGATAAAGACCAATCCATTGAAGCAGAAGTTCTTGAGGATGAAAAGCCAAGATTATAGCATTGAGTTTGATATAAACCAGATTAGTGAAGTAAAAAGTTACGTAGTAGGCAAGAAGTTGAAAACTTTGACGAAGTCTGAATAGGTTTAATAAGGAAACAGGCTAGCAAGTACATTTGATAGTTTTCTAACGTCTAATTGGTATTGCTGATTCTATAGGCTAACCGCCAGTTCATTTTTAAAATATCATTCACTGATACAAGTTTATGGTAAAGTTTGGGCATCAGACTCAATTTAAGCATGCATTATTCCCTTGAACACCACTTCCTTGGCATATTTAATATCTTTCACTCTCAGATCTGCATTTCTTCTCTATTTTAAAATTGAAATAGAAATAACAAGCTTTAAACCCAACTTATCTTATGGTAAAAATAAATCTAATCGGCACAAGAAAATAACCCAACTCCCTGTTTACTAGGGTTGCACCCTAACTGCACTTTAAATTAATATAAATTATTTGTCAAAAAAAAAAAAAGTACAGGCGTTAGTAGCAAATATCACTGCATCCATCCCATTTTGCTTGAGTCTTCTTAAATTCAACTTTTGAAGGGGATGCCATTTAATAAATTCATATGAAAGCCATTAGTGTCAGAAACTGCCCCTCTAATATTTTCCCAACCACCTCTTTCTTAATTTCTACTGTAAAAGATTAGGGAAATCTAGGAAAGTCTTTTTCAAAGTAAACATCTATATGGGACATCCCAAAGAAGAAATAAGAAGATACAAAATTCGGACGGAGGGAGTAACAGTAAACATCTCCCTATTTCCAATCAGGATAGTCACATATACACTATAGAGCAACCTAATGCAACAGCATAAATCACTAACTGATGCAAATGACAGGAGTGAATTTCAAATGATGCTTAACTAAAATGTAAGATGCCGACTTGTGAAAAAAAAAATGTAAGATGCAGATGCAGACCTTACCTTGCACTTCATGTGAAGCAAGAGGAGCAAAGGGCTGACTATCAAGCTTTTCAATGTCCAAAGATGACCTCCTGGATCTTCTCTTCATTAAAAAGAATGCAACAATTGCCCCAACAACAAAGATGGATATCACAATTCCTGCTATGGCACCAGCCCCTATACCCGACTTGTTGCTGCCACCACCCGCACTGCCATCAGATGGGCTGTTACTGCCACCAGAGTTGTGATTTGGATTAGGTCTTCTGGCTGGAGGAGTGCCAGGTGGAGGTGGGGGTGCAGGCCCTGAGCTCCATGGGTTGCCATCCTTCCTGTCACAAAGATTATTCAGATTCAAATTGTAAGAATTTCTTTGTTTTCAAACGATGAATTGTTGTTATGACAATTGGCAATACTGTCAGATGCTTACCGCAGATTAATGTTTTTCAACTGTTCAGGAACCCAGCCATTGAATTGGTTATTTTCAACATTCCTACAAAGAGTAAACACAAATATTTTAACAGGATGAGATACAGGTTGCTCCAAGGAAAGGGAAATATGAGTTTCCTACTAATCTGGACTTCTATACTAATTACTCACAGATTTTCCAGGGGAAGATTTGCAACGACATTAATAGTGCCTGTAAACTGGTTGTTTTGCAAGTACCTGTGTAAAGATAGATAAGGTAACCAGGGAAGTTTCAAGACTATTTAGCGCCCCCTTTAAATTTGCGCTTTTTTGATATAAACTTCTACTGACTTATCAAAAAAAAGTACTTGTAGAAGAGTAGATAATTGTTCAACACTTACATTGAGGTCATACTTGAGAGGGAGCTAAAACTCTCTGGAGGTTGCCCGAGAGTGTATTGAAAGAGAGATCCCTGAAGCAGGGAATGGAGAATGTCATTGCCTTTTCAAGTAAAACCAACTTGAAATATATATATATAAGTAACAACAGATTGCCCAAGAATGTGGTCAAAATTAAAATCTTCAAAAGAAGAAGAAGAAGAAAAATAAAAGAAAAGAAAAGAAAAGGAGAGGAGAGGATGAAAGGAAAAGGACTACAGAGAGAGAGAGAGAATTTGGTTTGAACTCTTCAGTTAAACCAAAGTGGAAAGACATCAAGATTTCTTTGTTATTGGATACATGGGAGAGTAGAGAGAGGAGATCTCACAATGTGGAGAGAGAGGTAAGTTGTCCAAACATGTCATTCAGTTGGTTCGGAATCTGATTGTGACTGATGTTTCTACACTCCCAAAAAGGGGGAAAAATTAGTTTGAATATAGGGAAAATCTGTGTCAAGAAATAAACAAAACATAGTTACCCACAGGTATTTAAGAGAAACCATTGAAGAAATGGAGTAAGGGATAGCTCCATTAAAGTTATTGGAAGCAAGATTCCTGCATACAATAGCCTTCGTAAATCACCATAAATCTGACAGTAAAGAGTGAATGAAAGAACTGAAAACAAGTGCGCATATGAAGCATACAGTCGAGACACATTTGGAGGAAGCTGATAGGGTATCTCGCCTCCAAGATTATTAATGCTCATGTCTCTGCCAAAATTTTCAAATCACCAAGTCAAAATAATTAAGTGTAGAAAAGAATGGCCATGATGACATATAAGACCTTTGATCTTACAGGTTGGTTAACGATGTCAAACTTGAAAGCTGGAATCCCATATTCCCAGAAAGTCCAAGCCCAGATAATTTACTGATATAAACAATAATAGAGTATGCATAAAAAGATCAGCACTCATAGTGATGCTTAAGGACAAAATGTATTGGGGATGAAAGGGGGAATAGACAATCACATTTCAGTCACTCGTGTGCCTGCACATGTAACACCTTTCCAAGACTGCCCACATGGATCATCACCAGTTAAACTCCACTGGGTTAGCTGAGCAGGTGAACCTAAACCGCTATACATGGCCTTTAGAGCAGCAGCTGTTCATCAGACATGCCAAAGGTTGAATAAAAATATCATATATCAATAAGTTTGCATCAATAGCAGACTGGTCAAAAATTGCCTCCATAGCAGTTTTGTAAAATGTACAAAACAGTACATTATCATCCCACCATTACAAAGATGCATGTCCCTGAAATGATGATGTTTACATCACGATAATGTTATTCAAGCAGCCTTCTTGATATTTCTAAAGGTCAACATTGCAATGTTGGCTGAGCTAGCTAGGTTATGTATGTAATAGATTACCATTTTATTAGAGCGTTAGCTGAGGAGTAAAGATATAATAAGCATCCACAGCATGTTCCAATTGGCAATAGAGGCAGGGAAAATCTAAGAAGATGATTAACTACTCAACACCAAACCTTATTGAAACTATACTACATTATCTCAAAGGTCAATGATAGGTATGGACTGCACAAGTGTCTTTGGCATTTAGCCTCTTAAGTGTTACTATCAGCTTTCTTGCATAACCTGAAATTCAAGAAGCAAAAGAGAATATATGTTCATAGCATTTACAATGAATTTGAGATAAATGTCAGAAATTAAGCTTTAAATAACTTGTTTAGCATCTTTGAACCAACAAGTAATCAGCTGTTGTGAACGCCATTGGAGAGCGGGTGGCTTGAAGTATGCACTGGTATCATACAAGCATGTTACTGACCATAATAATCTGAACATCAAGACCTTCTCACTTTCTAGGGTCAATCCTCTTGTATAAGATATGGCGTTCTTCTAGGGATATAAATCTTTTAAAAATGTCATTCGTTACTCTTTTTGGGTTATTAATAATAGCTGATCAGTTGTTCTCCTTACATAGAGTTTATTCAAAATCAGCTTTCCCTTTCCCCCTCTTCCAATAAGTGAACTTTTACTTATTCAGGAAACAGAACAGCACATTTATGGAGGGTTATAAAGCTGAAGGGTCAGGAAAGCGACACCTGTGCACTCATAAAGGAGAACAATCAATCCCTTCCGCAGGATCAATCAACATATCCAGAAGGATTAATCGACATATTAACTGTCAGTGTGCAGTTTAGTATGTCACAGGCAAGCTAGCAGGCTCCGGTATCCCCTGAATTTTGCAATTCCAAGTGGCAAACGACCAGAGCATGGCATCTTCAATCTAATCTTCATGGCAATCATTTGAAGCATCAGTCACTGTTCAACGAGGCTTGATTTTCTGTAGTTTCAGTCCCAGCAATTACCAATTGAAATGAAATTTTTGGTCCTAATCCATGGCTATTGTGCCACCTTCAGTATGCGTTAAATATTTAGTGAAGATCTAGCTATAGGCCTAAAGCTTTTGTGTAGATCCACCTCTCTCTCAAAGACCCACCAAATGACACCCGAAAGAAGAAAAGGTCAATCCCAAGTCCTTTAATCCGTCAGTAAATGGTCGCAAATGCCCACCCATTCCGAAGCGCATCAAGAAACTAGCTTGATTAGATAAAAGGGTATGCAGATCGAGATTGGCAGGACTAGCAAAATACTATATTTCAGCAAAAGAATTCCCAACTAGTATGGTTGAGATATATAGAGTTATAGCAAACGAATCACTTGCAAATAAAAAGAGAAAAATGCAGGCAACAGCTCACATCACCAAAGGTAGGCCATAAGTTTTTCCTAATCATGAGTTCATATGACCATTTAACCGTCTTACAATGATTGCTCTTGAACTAAAGGAAGCGACTTTCTTCACCAGCAAACTCTTAACACCCTATATCTGCTTCTAAAATCACAGCAAACAGTTCGTATATGCATATAGGAAAAGAAATGGTAAATCTACAAAAACTCATTTTCTTCATTAGCTATAATGCAACAAAATACTGCAAACCAAACGGAACCCAGAAAAAGCAAGCAAAAGATGCACAAAAAGAATGCAGATTTAACTTTAAAACTTTGCAGAATGGAATGGAGATGGGGCCAGGCACTGACCGTCTGATGGATCTGTGGCACCATTTGTGGTACTGGGCCTCCATCCCAAAATGCAGATGCTGAAGACCACCACCACGACCCTCCAATTCTCCAACATCTCTCTCTCTCTCTATTCCTCTCTCTCCCTCTCAGTCACTCTCCGAGCCCAAAATTCTCCTACCCACTCTCTTATTTCTTCTGAACAGATTGTTGTATATTGTACTCCAACATCTGCAGCCAATGCCCAAGAAAAGCTGGCAGGCACGAATTGCCAGAAGAATCCAAAGCCACAGAAAGTCAGAAAGCAATACACTAGCTATTATCTTTTATCACCGTTGATTTTATTTTTTTTAATTTAAATTTATACTAATCGTTCGCTTGATTTTCTTTTTCTTTTTCTAAATAAATAAACAAAATATGTCCTCAAAAGTTGGTGGTGCAAAGAAAGAATCAAATAAATTTTTATTAGCTTTCAACATATCACACGTCCACCCAAAAATAAATAAAATTATGGATCACACGTCTTTTAAGTTCATTAAGTTTATTCTTTAATTAACAGGACATGGTAAGCTATACATAGCTTTCATGAAATAGTCAGAGATTGCTTCTAAGCTATAACCCAGATTTTTTTCTTTTTCTCTCTTTCGTTTTCTAGGATTTTGAAGAAAGATTAAGATAACCCAAAATTGATATAATATTAATATAAATAAGTTAATTCTAACAACTAAAATGATCACGAGATCCCTGCATACCAAGTCCCATTGGGGTGATCATGAAAAATCTCAACTTTTCTTTTGTAACTTATGAAGTGATGATTGGTAATTACAAGGGTACTAAAATTAGGCTTGTAATTTTCTTTCACAATAATAACATAAAATTGCGAGAGAAACAGACATGTTTTTGAAAAGGTCGGACATGTGTCAAGTTCAACTGCCCGTTGGGAATGACAAGGACACTCTAAAAAACTGTAGACACAAGTGTATGAACAATTGATACCACTTTTTTTTTTGGACATGTCCACACAAGGATAGAGGAGGGGGATTTGAACTTCAGAATTTCCGCATAAGATTCACGTACCAATCAATTACCTCTTGGGACGATACCACTTATTATATACATATATAAACGTTTTTCTTCTGTTTATATATATATATATATAATTCTTTTTAATCAAATATACAATAACTCATACAAAAGTGTTAAGTAGAAATTTGTTATCACTCTAAAATGACTAATTAATTTAGAATTTATCAATCATTTATAAAACCTAATTTTGCATAGGTACATAATATAAGATTTGAGTGATGTTGCACATATTCTCATTTTATGATTCTTACTTGTAAAGCATCAAACACCATATAACTTATTCGCTTTACTATATATATAGGGAAAATTTTAACCCAAAAAAAAAAAAACCCCACAAAAAATTACATACAGCAGCTTTTTTTTTTGTTACTTTTTTAAGTATTAGGAATGCTACAGTTCTACTCATATATAGAAAACCCAAAAAACTTTCCTATACATTATTTTTAATATAAATATTTATTTTTTCTCTCTCATCTTTTATCTTTTTGCTTTTTATTGGAGATTGTGTTTAGATTTTATACAAAATTGGAGGCTAGTATGGAACTTGTTTTTTGTAAATAAATAATATTTTAATAGTATAGTAAAATATAGTAAAAGTTATTATGAAGTATATTTGAATAGAGAAGTAAAATGTACTTTTGTTCCTAAACTTAAAGGAAAATCAAATAAAAGCTTCCTTTGATTTTATTTTTCTCTAAATTTAGGAAATAAAATTAATTTTTAGAAGAAGAAAAAAAAGACGCAAGAGAAAAGAAGACAAATAAGTGAAAGGTGAAAAGAAAGCACCTTTCCCCATTCTGTTTTAAAAAATAAAAAAATAAAAATAAAAAAAAGAAAATAAATTTTGTTGACAAATTGGAGAAGTGATGCACGCCGTGTGGAGCGAGGACCCACAGCTGTGCCGCACTTTAGCATTTGGCAATGCTGGCGTCGGTGGTGGGTTGCCTCGGCTCTCTCTTCTGGCCAATGACATGTTGACAGTAAGGCTGAAAGCGCTCTCTTATCCCGACACGCGTCTCAATCCATCTCACCTACCGACTCCTCAGGGCCAAATCAACATAATTAAGGATCACAGATCCGTAAAATTAGTGGCTACTCCTACTTCCTTTCCTTTGAAAATTTCATATACAAGTGAGATTCTTGTGACTCATTTCAATGTCCTTTTTTTTTTTTTTTTTTTTAACTTTATTAGAAAAATATCCACGTAAGATAAATAAAAACTAAAAACAATAAGAATAGTAGCATTTAAATTTGTAATTGCCTCTATCTTATTTAAATCTCTCAAATATAAGGAATATAAAATTAGGATGGTGTTCTTCAAGGTGAAAATGCAGGCGAATAATAACCACTCACATCCGCTATCCGCTATACTTATCTACTATTCGCATATGCAAATGTGAACGTAGATAGCAAAAATTAATATCCACAAATGCGAATACGGATAGCGATTTTAAGGTATGCAGATGCGGATATTATCCACATCCGCATTTCTTTATATATTTAATATATACTTTATTTTATATATATACATATATATTATATTTAATATATTTTAATTTATGTTTGCAGGATTTGTAATTTATGTTTTTTATATTTGCTAGATTTGTAATGTTGTTTGATTTCACTTTTAGAAAATTCTTTTAATTTGTTCTCATTAATTGCCTTATATGTTCTTCCTTTATTATTATATGTTTTTTTCTTGTTGCCAATTATAGATTTACTAGAAGCAAAATTATTAGAAAGTGTAATATGAATAAGGAAAATGCTATGGGTTCTCCCCTATTGTTCAACTATAAATAATGTCATTGTTTTATATTTACTAAAAACAATAATTAGTGAATTACAATTTCAAGGTCTAAAAGCTCAATACCTCAAATGCAGATATTGGATAATATCCATATTTATTATCCGTATTTTTTTTAGATGAATATTTATTATCCGCATTAATCGCGCAAATCTGGAAAGTAATCACATGATGTGGATACGGATATCAAAAACCATTATCCGCATCCGCATTGTGGTTAGAACAATAGAGAGTATCTAATACCCTTTCTTTTATAAAAATTCTTAAGGTATTATATATATTTTAGAGTAATGATATAACTTATAAGGAAGACTAAGGTCTTTTTATAGTCATCTCAAATGTAATTTTTTTTAAATTTAGTTTTAAAATTAAATCTATAATTTATAATTTTAAATAAAAAAAAAAAAGAAAAAAGAAGAAGAAGAAGAAGATAACATGGGTGGCCAAACCACTAGGCTCATGGGGGTGGCCAGGCCACCCCATGGCTGCCAAAGCCACTGCTTTTATTTATTTTTTTAAAAAAGAAGAAAAAAGAAAGGGGTGGCTGAACCACCCCATTGAGGGTGGCTGGCCACCCCTTAGGCCATGGGGGTGGTTCAGCCACCCCCATGGCCTAAGCCACCCTCTGTTTTTTTTTTAAAAAGAAGAAAGAAAGGGGTTGAACCACATAGGGTGGTGGCCACCCTTTAGGCAATGGTCAGGGGTGGTTGAACCACCTCATGGCCTAAGGGGTGGCCAGCCACCCCCAATGGGGTGGTTCGGCCACCCATGTTATCTTCTTCTTCTTATTCTTCTTATTCTTCCTCTTTTTTTCTTTTTTTTTTCTTTTTTAATTATAGATTTAATTTTTAAAATTAAATTAAAAAAATTAATATTTTAATGTGTAAAAAATGGTGCGTTTCAAAAATGGTAACGGAAGTTAACAAAATTTAATAGATGGATTTTATTGCTGAATTCGACGTACCCAAGGATTCATTTGTCAAAAAAAAAAAAACTTAAGCATTTAATAATTTTGGGCTATCACCCATGCCTATCTAATATAAATTCTCTTCAATTTAAGATGATCGTTATTGAATTTTAATATATTGGTGATTTTAAATGCCACATCACATTTGGCCATCTGGGATGACTTTAGTTCTCCTCATAAAGTAATGCTATAAGTCTTCTTAGAGTCCTCTTGGTGTCATCCAAAATGTGATGTGACTTTTAAAATCACTAATAAATCAAAGTTCAATAAATTATATCTCAAATTTAATTGTAATTTTAAAAGTTACATCACATTTGGGATGACTCTAGAAAGATTTAGAGCATTACTCTTCATTATATCATTACTCATATTTTTATTATATTTTTGTTAACAAATTTGTACATTAGTCCATAATTAATGAAAATAATTCAGAGTATATGACTGATAATTTGTCCACTAATAAATTAAATTGACAAGTCAAATTTTTGTCAATTATAAATTGCTAACTCGGTTTATAAACAAACTTATAATAAAATTTATAAACCCTTATTTTGAGTTCATCATTTGACAACAATTTTTGGGGAGGAAAAAAAATAGCAAAAAAAATAAGGGAAAGAACATCAAAACACCTTGGGTCGGCACTCGGATTTTTTTAAATCCTTAAGTTTTTTTTTTTTTGACAATTTACTTCATGAGTAAATCAAAATTACAATAATATCCCTACCTTCAAAATTTTGTTAACTGCCATTAGTCTGGGTCAAAATGCACCGTCTTAACCCACGTCTTACCCCATTAAAATATTAATTTTTTAATTTTAATTTTATTTAAAAAAAGAAAAGAAAGAAAGAGAGAATGAAGGGGTGGTTGAACCACCCCTTTGGCCGACCACCCCCTTAGGCCATGGGGGTGGTTCGGCCACCCCCAAACCCTTAGGCCATGGGGGTGGTTTGGCCACCCCCAGACTCACCGTATGGGGGTAGCCGAGCCACCCCCTTGGGCCAAGAGGGCGGTTCGGCCACCCCCAAAAGCCCCAAAAAAAAAAAGTTTTGGCTATTAGGGGTGGCCAAACCACCCCTTAGGCCATGGGGGTGGTTGGCCACCCTTAGACTAGCTATATGGGGGTGGCTCTTGGGCCAAGGGGGTAGTTCGGCCACCTCCAAAAGGCCAACAAAAAAAAAAAGAAAGAATAGGTTTTGACTTTTGGGGGTGGCCTAACCACCCATGCATTCTCTCTTTCTATCCTTTTTTTTTAAAAAAAAAAATCAGATTTAATTTTAAAAAATAATATTTTAATGGGTCAAAACGGTGCGTTTTGACTCAAAATAACAGTAGTTAACAAAACTTTGACCAAAGAGATTTTATTGTGATTTTGATTTATTCAGGGAGTAAATTATATAAAAAAAAAAAAAAACTTAGGGATTTAAAAAAATCCGAGTACCGACTCAAGGTGTTTTGAGGTAATTTCCCAAAAATAACTGCATTAGTAAGTATCTCTAAACACAAAACAATTACCATCAAGAGTGTTGGTTCAATGGCCCAAAAAAATTCCAAAAGTGATTAGGCATGTACTAGAGCGTAGGTTCAAATTTCCGCAATGGACTAATGGAGAATCCCACAGATGCATATTAGCCACCTTGGTTCTCATTGATGCTTTGATGTGATTGTGTTATAGCTTAATTGAACTTAAGGAAACACTTGTAGTTCTCATCGTCTAGGCCATTCTTATGTAACTTTCAACGGGTAGATACTATTATAATATGCCCAACTAAGATAGCCACAATTAATATTCCTGACTTACCATTTTTGCTCACGAAAAAAAATAATTAAAATTATTTTTACCTTTATTTTACATTCTGAACATTAAAAAAAAAAAATAAGCATCGTCTAAAATTTTTTGCCAAATGAAGAAGTATTCCTAACAATACTCTCCTTTTCGCCATGTTTTTTAAAAATTTTGGTCGTTTCTTTGCTTAGAATACATGAAAGCATGAGATGTGACAGCATGCGGTTAATTTTGACTCATTCCACACCGAAATAAGTTGTTAGGAGATGAATTATTATTAAATACGAAAAAGACTTTGTAGCCTCATCTTCAAAGAATCTTATTCAGTAATTTAATTCATTAAGATTTAAGAATACCCTACGCAGCACTGAGCTTCAATTATTTGACACACTCCCATAAACGTGTCAAATAATCTGAATTATACATATTTTTTTTGTTTTGATTTTTATTTAAAAAATAATTATAAAAATATTTTGACATATTTTCTGGGCCCTTTATAGGCTAGCCAATTAGCTGCGGCCATTCTCTTTAAGTATAATTCATAGTATATAAGATAGAGGACAATATATATATATCAGTCACTAAAAAAAAATTCCGAGGCACTACAATTTGAGTGTTTACACTATTCTCCCTCTTGTGTGGTTGTGGTCACCCTCATCTTCGTTATTGTTCCTAGGGTTCGATTGTCTACTACCAAACGTTCACTGCATTACAACACTGACACAACAGCACACTCAGTTTTTTTAAACCTATGATTAATACTTCCTTCCACACCCGTTTTAAGCTTCATTTTGTATTATGAGCCTAAGAGAAACTTTGCTGGAGTGTTTGGTGAGTTTTGAGAGAAGAATGAGGGCTTTTCTTGGAAGTCTTACTCAAGAAAGGCAACCCTCTTGTCTTACTCAAGAAAGGTAACCCTCTGTTTTAAGTTCATATTTTACTTCGTTAATATTCTGTTTAGACATTATTCCATAGCTTGGTGGTAGTTTTTGAGATTATGTTGTCATTTTATGCTTTAATCTCAATTCTAGTATAATTTAGTGTTTCGATGTTTATTTGCGTGTTTTATTTTGTATGGAGAAGTTATTTTGACATAAGAATATATTAGGAATCCTGCTAGGTGAGGTTAGACGTTTTGAGTAGGCCACTATTGAGAAAATAACAAACGTGCATGGCAATTTTGTACTTTGGAGGGTTTCAAGTTTTGTTTTGTTTTTTTGGTTTTTTTTTTTGTAAAGTTCACTTAACCCCCTCAAGCTTCAACCCTAATGATATTTTACTTTCAAAACTATCAATTATGACAATTTACCCTCCAAATTATCAAAACAATGACAATATACCCCAATGCTAGCAAATGACGAAATTACCCCTATAGAATTTTCAATAAGACAAAAATACCCCTAAAAATTTGAAAAAATAAAAACAATTTTTAGTATTTTTGTTTTTAGTATAGTAAGGGTAATTTCATCATTTTGTTAAAATTGGGAGTACATGGTCATTGTTTTAGTAGTTTGGAGAGTAAATTGTTGCAATTGATAGTTTGGGGGATAGATTGTCATTGGAGTGGTAGTTTGAAGAGGTTAAGTGGACTTTACGCTCTTTTTTTTTTTTTTTTTTAAAGGAAATTTCACTTAAGACCTCTTAATTACTACTCATTTTGAAGAAGGAATTATGATCCTCTCCTTTTCAAAATTCCTTTCATTTCTTGAATTTCTTCCATTTAGTGCATTTTGAAGGGTAGTATTATCCAAAAGTTTTAATAAGAGTAGTGCATTAAATGCATTACACTTCAAAATGCACTAAATGGAGGAAATATAAGGATTTTGAAATGGAGAGGAATGTTAGAAATGGGTTTAACTCAACTAAAAGCTTAAGAATAGTTCTCACCCTTATAAATAGCATATCTCCTTAATACCAAGCAATGTGGGACTTCTAACACGCTCACGTGTGAGGATATCCAAGTCAACACGCAACAAATGGAAGACGTACACCCAATTGGGTTAGGCTCTAATACTATGTTAGAAAACATAATGTGAAAATATAAAAGAGCAAGAAGAGAAATAAACAAGAGACACAAGATTTGAGGTGGTTCAGTTTAAGACCTACATCTACACACTAAAGCCCTATAGGCTACATCTTGTTTTATTGAGTGAATATTATTGTTCATAAGAAGCTCTTTATATAGGAACTAAAGGGGAGAGAGACTTCATGTTTTTCCAATGTGGGACAAGCTTAGGTAAGACTTATTTATGTGGGCTTTCTCAACACTTGAGCAATATGGGACAAGCCCATATTACTATTATCTAACATTCCCCCTCAAACTCAAGGTTTTCAAGTTCCCCTGAACCAAAGAGCTAGCTTTTGGGTTGAGTTAGGCCCAAACTCATTTCTAACATGGTATCAAAGCCTGACCCAATTGGCTGTGGCCCACTGTCTTCCATTTGTTGCACGTGTTGGCTTGGATGTCTTCTCGCCACACATAAGGGGGTGTGTTGGAAGTCCCACATTGTTTGGGTATTAAGGAGATGAGCTATTTATAAGAATGAGGGGAAACCTCAATTCTTGAGCTAGCTTTTGGGTTGAGTTAGGCCCAAACCCATTTATAACAAGGAAGATCTAAATTTTAAAAACTCTCAATTTCACCTCATTGACTTTCAATTTGATGCTATGTACCCCATTTGTCAATTTTTAGATATTAAAAATGATAAAATGACCTTTATAACCCTGCCATTTTTATAAAATTTTAAATTTACCTTAATTTCAAATTAAAAATTAAAAAATTGATGAAAAATCTTATCAAAATGCGTAATAATTCATGGGTCCTAAATGAAGTTGTCATTATTTTCCTCTTTTTCTTTCTCTTTCAAATCTTAGGGGTAGGGGTGTTAGCGGATCGGTTATAATCAATCCACCAACTGATAATTGATTATAATTGCAAACTGATAATCGCTAACCGATTTGGTAGTCGGTTATTAAAAACCGCTAACCAACTAGGACGGTTGCGGTTAGCGGTTTTAGAGAGTAAGAAAAGGCGGTTATAACAATAGCCGCCTTTATTTATATATAATAATATAAATATATATGTTAAATATTTATATTAATAAACTATTAAATAAAACATCCAAATCGACGCTGTTTTGGTGTTTAAATATATAGATTTGATATTTGTCTTTTTAATTTTTTAATTTGAATTTGGATTAATGGATTTGGGCTATGTTTTTTTAGCCATGTTTTTGGGCTAGAATTTATTTGGCCATTTTTTTTTTCCTTTCATCTTTTTTAGAACATTTTAGCCTTAAATCCTTAAAATAAGACTAAAAAATAGCAAATTAAAGACTCAAAACACTAAAAAGCCCAAAGCCCATTTAAAAAAAAAAAAACAGTTATAACCGCGTAATTGTTGAATTGAATAACCGATAACCGCTTAGTTGCGGTTATAATAACTTATAAGGGTTCAGGGGTATACATAAACACACACATAATAATAATAATAATAATAATAATAATAATAATAATACATATCCTAGGAGGTACCATCCTGACTCCTGTGTGACTGTGTGAGAGAGAGAGAGCCGTATCTCCTTTCGTTTTTGTTTTTGTTTTCGACGAACATAAGCTTCAAAGTTGGAACAAGACAATGGGTCCGAGAATGATGTTAACAGTACGCCAACCAAAATAAACTTAACTTTGATGTTTTCCTTCGTTCTGGGGTATCCTTACGAGTTAAGAACGTAGAGGATAAGAGTCATAAGACCACATACCTTTTGGAATTCCAATACTTGCACGCATTCCCAACCTCAACCTCAACCTCAAAGGACATACAAATATTTTAATTGTAATCTACTACATCTATAATATATGGATTATGGACCATTTTGCTTCTATCTTTGCCTCCAGCTTTTCTCCTATCACATTCTTGTCTCTACTTCCCCACAACGCCTAAAACTCTCACATCTATTTCCCCAAGTCCTATTTTTAGTAAGAAAAAACACACAATAATACTATTAGTCTATTACCTTACTTTGACGTACCTTTAGTTCCATGGTTAATTTGCTAATTTTGTTTTTTGGTAAAAGCGCAAAAATATTAACAAATAATTCATCACATAAAATACTTACTAAACACTCAAAACTACTTTCATTTTTATATTATCACATTACAACTAAAATACAAAATAAAAATTAAAAATTAAAAAGCATTAACAAACGAGTTGCTCCACTTCTTGTGAACCTGTCAACCTCCTCTGCATCATCATCTACCCCCTAACGCACCATCGTGTGACTTGCACTTGCCTTCCAGACAACGTTCTCTATTGTTGGTTTTGTTGTTGTTGTTTACATGTTGTATTGTATTTATGCTATTTGCTTTAATTTTCTCTATTTTTTTGTTGTGTTTTTTGTGGAGTTTTGTGGGTTTAGACTCATACTACCACTTTATCAGCCCTTATTTTGATTTGAAAAATGCTTAGGGTACAGTATTAACGTTTTTATTAATATATACTTAGTAAACTAATGTGTTGATACTCATTATATTTTTCTTAATTAATTATTTTATTTTTCTCCAATAAATAAACTACACAACAGTTTATTTTTGAAAGAAATTTATCTTAGTCTCATTCATGAAAGCCCGTAGCTTAACTACAAAGATACCAACATCATACAAGACGTATTACAATTCAGATTCTCAAAACAAATCCGCTAATCTATGGCTAATCAGCAAATGAAATACAGATTTGTATCAAACAAAACTAACTAATTCATAGGTAGCAATTATTCCTTGGCACTGAGGGTTGAGAACCTCAGGCCAATACTTGTCCTCCTCAACCCGAAAGCTAGGATAATGTTCACATCCACAACTTAGAGATCTGGACCAAGTATCACACCCAAAAGCAGGTTCATCGAGATAGGACTTATTACAAGCAAAAAAACAATAAAAATACAAGGAAATAAAAGCCAATCGCGTGCAAGCCGAACCGGACAATGAAGGTAGCGTTGGAAGCTCGTTGCGGTGGGGGTGCGAAAAAAGGCCCCGGCAATGAACGGAGGGCAGTGAAACAAGCGCGTAGAAGATCGATAGAATTACAAACAAACCAATAAACATGCAAAGAAACAACAGGGAAAAACAAAACAGAAAAATACAACTGAAGTAGCCGAAAACAAAAGCAAATACAGGAAAAACCAAAAGCAAATATAGGGAAAACAAACAAACACAAGCAAAAACAAGGATGCGATTTGACTGGAAACCGCTGAGGAAGGTGGCGATGGAAGCTTGACGCAGCGGAGGCGCATAAAGGACTTGCAACAGGCGGAGGGCACTAGAAAAAATCGATCTGTTACTGCACAGCAATTTAATAAACATCTGTTAATAAAAGAGTTAATAGGCCTAATATTTTTCTGTCGGTCTATGATAATGCTTCTCCCGCTTCAACTTCCTTTCGGAGGTGGTGGTTGCAGTTTCACAGCGGGGCAATAATAACTGTCACTATTTTTATTATAAAGTGTACTTAGGATTACATGTTGCACTGGCCGTTAAAAAGCCACATCAAACGAAAGGAACCGCTGGGTAGAGTGATAATGACGAGTATAACCTTCTGGAGGGGCACAACCTCAACAGTCAACAGCAGTTTGTCAGTCCTGCCGCATCCAATTCCAAAAACACCATTACGTCATTCTAGATTCTGCCCCCCGGCCCACGCAAAACAGGGGGCATTATATATCCCGTAACGCATGAGTCCGAACAGAACGAAGCTGTAAAATAAATACAAAACAGAACCACATGGCCATGGCCATGGCTACCAACTCTGATGATAACAACAACAACAACAAACGCAAAAAAAATGAGATTAATGATGATGTTTCTGGGTCAGCCTTTTCGACCGGTGCTGACCGGGGTAGTGGTCCCAGCTACCTCATCGTACGCCCAGAAAATGGTGGAGTAGGGGACTTGTATCGCTACCTGGTGCGTGCCGACACAGCGAGCGGGCTGAGATTTCTGGAGGGTTCCGACGAGGGACTGGTGGGAGCGGCGGCGGCCGACCATAGATGGGTCATTCTGGTATCCATCATTGTGCGCAAAATCCTTGCATTTTTTCGCAAGCCCATGGAGTGGACTGGCTATGCCGTCGACTTCTTTCTCAATCTCCTCTATCTCAACGGCAACCTCTTCGGTCTACTCTGCAACCTCTTACATGGTAAACATAATGCTGTCTGTTCTCTATGCACCCTCTTGTCTCTCTTGCTGATTGTTGAAATTTCTTCATTTCGAATCATCTGATTGTTTCTTATTTTTGTTTTTAATGGGTAGAATACACATGGAATTTCATTATATATAGACTAAGACCAACCTCCTTGATTGGTCATATCTGTGTTTTCCGAGGGATTTCTTTGCATTCTGATACGGATGAGAACCATCCACATGATAATCACCAACTTAAGCAGAAGCTTTGTAGTGAATGTCGCAAAAAATTAGCATGCTCATCGAATGAGAAACATGGTTTTCATTGTTGATTTGTTTTGAATATTGTTGATGTGAGTGCTTTGAGAATTACTTGCAATTTGTGTCCTAGTGGGCCTGCTTGAAAGTGAGTTCATGGTACCTAGTGAAATTTCAACTTCTTAGAAGTTAAATATATTATTGCTTACTCAATTTTCTTTCTTGACATAGTAATGTGATTTTTACTGACACCACAACGGTGGAAGCAGGGAAATTAGTCGTGCCACAGCGGGAGACGGAGACTTTCATAAGTACAATTGGACATTTAGATGGGCGGGTGGACCTATACAAGGGCCAAAGCTTACTGCAAGAGAATGGTGACTCTGTTTTGGGAGAGAGAAGCACACAAGTAGAAATGGGGAATCGGGCTCTTATGGACCTTTGCATCATGGCTTCCAAGTTAGTTTATGAGAATGCGGAAGTCGTTAGAAATATTGTAGTTCACCATTGGAAGGCAAGCTACACTATATTTGTTTTTCCACTTTTTTCTATTCTATACTTCTCTTATATTGGACGACAACCAATATGATCTTCTGTTCTAGCAAAAAATATAGCAATATGAGCTTCTGATTACGTTGTCTCTAATCTAACCTTTAAAAAGCGCAGATGCACTTTGTGAAGTTCTACAACTGCTGGAATGGTAAGATATATATTTTCTTTGATTTTGTGTCAAATGATATTCCTTAATGTCTAGCTTTAATTATGCAATGAACGTTGTCTTTTGTTCTTTTTCCTTCACTGACTCAAAAATGATTTGATAGATTTTCAACAGGAAATGTCGACCCAAGTGTTCATACTCTGTGACAAGCGTGAAGACGCAAATCTGATATTGATCAGCTTCAGGGGCACAGAGCCTTTTGATGCCGATGATTGGAGTACTGATTTTGACTATTCTTGGTATGAAATCCCAGAATTAGGAAAAGTTCACATGGGATTCTTAGAAGCCTTAGGTTTAGGCAACAGAACTGATGCTGTCAGCTTCCAAAATCACCTTCAAGTGAAAGACATAAGGTTCACCTCTTCAAATGGTGCTGATGGCACAAGCCCATCAGAAGCCACAGAATCAGTATCCTCAAACACTGATTCTGGCCTGGGACATGGTGGATGGGATCAGTCTTCAAACTCAGAGGGGCATTCTAGTGCTGTCACTAAGAAGATTCCATCAGAAATGGTGGAGATGACTGCATACTATGCTGTAAAAAGTAAGCTCAAAAGCTTACTCAAGGAGCACAAGAATGCAAAGTTCGTAGTCACTGGGCATAGCTTAGGTGGGGCGCTTGCCATTTTATTCCCAACAGTGCTTTTGCTGCATGAGGAGGAGGAGATAATGCAAAGGCTGTTGGGTGTATACACATATGGACAGCCCAGAGTTGGGAACAAGGGCTGGGGAGTTTCATAGAAGCCCATTTGGATTATCCGGTCCCTAAGTACTTCAGGGTGGTCTACTGCAACGACCTTGTGCCAAGGTTGCCTTATGATGACAAAACCTTCTTGTATAAACATTTTGGAGCGTGCCTATACTATGACAGCCTATACATTGAAAAGGTATGTATTAGTGCCTCTCTGCTTACACTTATTTTCCAAAAACAGTTATCAATTTATGTGTTGATACTGTCTGGTCTAATCAGGATCTTTGTCAACCTTGTACGCAAGTGATTTTTTTTCCCTAGCAAAAATAATAGGAACAAGGCATTACAAAGAGATAAATTTTACTCCATTGGATAAAAGTTTTCTGTTGAAATATCGTGGACAAGGAGACACATCCAACTGCGTGTCTGTTTCTTAAATGATTTTAAGTACTCTAGTTAGCAACAAAAGAAAGAAGCAGTAGCATTTATTGTCATGTTATAACACAGCCTGTCTTAACTTTCAAGTTCTTTTCATTGATGTTTCATCTTCTTAACAGTACTGAGGTGGTTTTTTTCGTTGATGTATGCATATTTGAAGAACATGGATGAGGAGCCAAACAGAAACTACTTTGGAATGAGATACATGATACCGGGGTATCTGAATGCCATTTGGGAGTTAATCCGAGCTTTAACAATGGGCTACACCCATGGACCAGAGTATAAAGAAGGCTGGTTTTCCATATTGCTCAGGGTAATAGGACTGGCACTTCCTGGCATTTCTGCACATTGCCCTAATGATTATGTCAACTCTGTGAGGCTTGGAAGGGAGCACATTATGCAGATATCCTCCCTCTAAGAAAATTTTCTTATGCAAATAATGCTTGCTAATTGCCATAGTGTAGATTAAGAATGGAGTCGGCTAGTCAAGAGGTCAGAATAATGTTGCTTTCTCGAGTTTTTGAGCCAACGTCTAAGGGTTGCTTAATTTATTATCGCTACAGAATTCCTTTCAGGTTAGATACTCCTTTACCAACTCATTTCCAGTTTCATGCATTGTCTTAGTACGACAACCTGATTGTCAGAACAAGCAATAATGATGTTGCTCTGAGAGGTGTCAACAATCAGGGCGAAGTACTAGATGTAGTATTATGAGTGCTTTTGGCAATATAATTCTGGGATGGATAAAATTCTGATAAAGAAAAAAATATAGCAAGCAGCTTTATTTGTCTGGGAGTCTGGCTATTACATAAAATCTCTGCAAATAAAAGTAAGAATATTGAAAGCTCAAGACAGATTGTCCTCTTCTCTACAAAAAAAATTGCAATACATCGAGATGCATTCCTGACCTTTTGGAGCCCAAAAAATTGAGAACGCTGCATACACCACCAAAGCCATTTCCAACAACTCCCGCATGAAAAATGCTGTTTTCTTTCGCAGAATACACTCAACATTAATCATGTGAGCAACAGCCGCCAGGTTTGCCTTCACTAGGGATTTAAACGGTACACTATTTATATCACACTGTATGAGACGATTGGATCAAATTCGAGTCCAGCCTTTTCAGCCTCACTACAGACTCTACATGTCCTCTCAGAGTGTGTATTTCCCCTAGCCTGCGAAATTCAAGGGTAATTACAGTGTAAGTAATTCCATTTTAGATGGGATCAATTAATCAAACCCAACTTAAAGAAAAACATGGAAGAGCTAGGGAACACTTAGGGCAGAGCTTTGTAGTTACCTGGCTATTTCAGCACGCCGCCTGGCCTGTTCAGCAATTGCAGAAGATCTCTTTCCATTGCTCTCCAAATCTCCAGACATCAATCCTTGTAGACTTCTCTGAGAAAGTATCCACTTGGCTGCCCTATCTTCCTTCCCATAATCTTTCTTAGAAGTAAAAGCTGTCTGCTCAAGCCAAATACATAAAACACGGGTCATTTCAAGCAATGCTTGTTCCTCGGAGTGGGATTAGAAAAATAAGCATGAAACATACCTTTCTATCAAATAAGAGATTCCAAGCATCTCCACTCAATGCATAGCGTACTATGAACTTGATAACATCCAGTGGTATGTAGAAGATCAAACTATATAACCATATGACACCAGCCCATCCCCATCCGATGCCACTAATATATGCAAAGCTAATGGTTGCATAGACAGCAATTAAGGTAGCCACCTAAACACGTATAAACAATAATCTCAGCAAATGTTATAAACAATTGAAAAACCACAAATCTTGGAGTTGCTTATATTCTGCATAAACTTTACCAGTTGAGCCACCACAAAGGCAATCATCAAGAGAGTTCCAGGCCTCTCTAGGAACGACCACCCCTGACTGCGGGTAACAAATATGAGAGCCTGGCTGATGATGCTAACTTGCAAATATACAGCTGATGAAACTTCCTCAGAGTTGCTGGCTATGGATTTTACGTTGAAGTGAGTCTGCAGTGGCATGGATAAATCAATGTTTATCTCTCTTTTTCAATTCATTTTCTAAAGCATCTCAAGAAACCAAGTCAAAACATGTTTTATGAGTTTTATACCTCAAAGAAAGTAGTGTCCACTACAATCCAGTAAAATAAAACAGTAACCAAAGCAAGGTATGTGCCAATTACAACGCCAGTTGCAAATATTTCATTGAGCTTCCAACTGTCAGGCTTTGGAGATGGCTTTACCCGATCCTGGGATATTGTCATGATGGTCCCTAATTCAAGTACACAAAACATTTTGAGCAAAGAGAAAATAAATACTGTGTTCCAAATGTCAAGTCTAAGCTTCAATGGTCTAGAAAACGCCAGTTGTCTTTTAATTTTAATTTGTAAAAGAGAAACTTGATGGAAGCCATATGCATATTCATCCAACTTTCACTCTTTTCTCGAAAAAAAAAATCTACATTTTTCTAAGTCATTAACTTTTTCAAAGAAAATGCTTGATGGAAGCCATATGCATATAAGATAATACTTTTAAATTGGTAGAGACATATTCCTCATGCACAGCGATACTTGGTTTTTAAATTTTTCTTCCCTTTCTTTAGTTGATTTTTCTGTTTCACTAACTAGATGTTCACTCTGTTATTAAAAAGTTAGGAAAGATAGAGGCCAAGAATTCCAGAAAACCAGGGGAAGTTCCCAAAGTTTGATCAGATTCATTATTTAGAAAAAAGAAACGAAAAAGGAAAAGAAATAGAAACAGAGGCTACTTTAAACATTACCATCATTCAGTATTGCTATTATCAGAACCATGAAAGGTGGGAAGTCATATTCCCATATCAAGGCCAGAAGCACAAAACCAAGCTGCAAAAAGGTTGACTTGGAATTATTATATGAATATTGAAACAATAAATCAACTAAAATTTTAGCCCTAGAGATGGTTGAAATGAAAGAAAAATGTAACTCAAACCCAACTTACCACAATCCTTATGGTTATGGAGACAGCATATATCTGCATGTTCATGCAAGCGGATTAGTTTTACCTTAAAAAATTTAGAAGCAAGAAATACAGTAAGAAGCAAAAATAAAAAAAATTATGTTTATTTCATCAATTTTGGTGCTACAAAATTTTTCAGATGCATCTTGCATGCTTATTGATCTTGGAGTATCTCCAATCTCTAGAGTAGCCAGTGATAATATCCAGCTTTGATATCATATATTTTTGAGGTATCCTTGTTTTATAGAAGTAGCACATGTTAAATCATACGACAGTTAAATCATTCTAATGCAGTATAATTTTCCAGGATTTCAATTCTTTCCAGCATGCATACATTATAGAACTTGATGCTGCAGATATAATCTAAGATCATTATAAACAGAAGAAAAGATTGATACTCAACTGTATAATTCTTCATTCTTTGGAATATGGCTCTGCTAGTTAAGACAGCACTGACTATGACACTTAAGCCAGGTTCAGTTAAGACTATATCAGAAGCGCTTCTTGCAGCATCCGTAGCATCTGCCACTGCTATTCCAATGTCTGCTTTCTTTAAAGCAGGTGCATCATTGACACCATCTCCAGTCATTCCAACCACATGCTTTTTTTCTTGTAAAATTTTCACAATTTCGTACTTGTGTTCTGAAAGTTTTATGGCAATGAAAACTAGAATCAGCAAATCATCACGAGACATGGCAGTAGATATGAAACATATATATATAATATGCATATCTTTTTCTTTTTTTTGGGTAATTACATAATATGGAGATTTTTGTAAGCAGTTGTCTTGTTTACCCATTTTAGAATTTAACCATTCAAGTATGCGAGAACACTTCTATGAGGTCATTTACATGATCTAGTAACTTGAAAACCTTGCCATACTTTGGCCATAAAAATGTGTAATTGGTTTGATATGCATTGTATATTAGCTTCTTAAAGCCTAGTGGTAAGAACCAAAAAAAAAAAAAAAAAAGAGGAAGAAAAAATGTAGAACGCAGTACATATGTAATATAGAAGAATCAAATTTTCATGAGACAAGCACTGGATTCAAATACCAGGAAATACACCAGCAAAACCATCTGCCTTTTCAATGAGTTCATCCACTGGAAGAGCTTCATGTTCTTCTCTGTTACGGTCCAACAATGAAGAAGAGGGGTACATGTTTGTTCCCATACCAAGTCGTCGGCCTGTCTCCTTTGCAATTGCCAACTGATCACCTTCATTTGCATACACATTTATGTGTTAGTATATCTATTTGATATTCCTGCCCAAGGCTTTCCAATATTAACTAGTAAGCAAATATGCAATGACATCAATATAAGAGCAGGTATTATAAGGGTTTCAAATATATTTTGGGATGAAATGTGAAAAACAAATGGTTTCATCATAGAGAGAAGAACAAGTCCTAGTAATAATATAGAAAAAATTTATTTAAATTCTCCAAATCATTGGCATACTGAGAGCAGAGTTGCCAACCACTGGGGTGTTGACCATCATTAGTGAGTCTATGAGCTCCGGCCAGATTATCACTTCTATTAACTCATGTTCTTGATCTCCATGTTTCAGTGAATTTTTGGATTTAGTTCTTGATTTTATTGATCAGGTGGTATACAATGTTGATATTGTTTGTTGCTTACAAGTTTAATATTTCACCAAGTCCTCCACCTCTGAGGTGATTTTCTAATTATCAGTTCAAATAATGATTTCATTGTTCTAGTAAATATGGTTCTGTTCAGGGGAATATTTAAAGTCTAAATTGAATGTATGGCCAGGATCTGCTTTGAAGCTCTGCTAAGTTGAACCTAACCAAGTTACTATTGATGTCATTATGCACTCATAACATCTATGATTTTTTCTCTAGAAGTTAACAAAATTCATCTATAACAAGAATACAAGTACGCTGGCTAATTTCAAATTTTTGACATGATTACAGCACCAAAGACATGTCTAATGCAATATATGTTTGTGTTTATCACACACAAAAATTAAAGAAGAGAAAGAAAAAAAATTATACATAATTTCTTAAACTAACATAGTGATAGCTAAACCCATATAAATGTAACTGGAAACAATTCATAGGAGAAAAAGTTGTGATTTCAACACATAAATGACTACTTTAAATAAAACCAGAAATTGATTTATAGAAATCTATGAGCTCCTTGTCATATCATCAGAGATCCACATGTACCTGTAATCATCTTGACACCGACTCCAAGGTTAAGAGCTCTGCGGATGGTCTCAGCACTATCATGTCTAGGAGGATCAAACAAGGGCAACAACCCACAAAATGTCCAAGGACCTCCAGGACCATCCTTAGTTCTTTCTGGAACTGCCTGGAAGGATGATTAAATGACGCCAATGAACATGTCAGAGAGACAACATCAAATGATTTGGCCTTTAAATACAGAATAATCTCTTTAATTCACTAGTTCTTACAAATCAAACCTCAGGAATAAAAAGAGAGGAAAAGAAAGAAAGAAGAAGCTATGTGCTATACCTGATGAGCAACTCCTAGAGATCGCAAGCCCCTTTCAGCAAATTTGTCAATAATAGCATGCACTTTTCCAGCAATCTCTTGTTTCTCTGGGCAAAGATTGAGAATCTGACATTTGGGAAAACAATACAGAAAAAAAAAATCATGATCTGGTACAAATTCCTGCAATATAAATTGGATTTTATACACCATTACCATATTCATATAAGTGATGGTTTATTGGTAATGAATTAAGGTAAAGTCTAAAGAACACATTTTCTGTTCTACTTTTCATGAATGCTAGGGCAGGAACTTGAGAAGTGAAGTTTGCACCATATAGAGATACCTGTTCAGGAGCTCCTTTGCTGGCACGGTGCCAGTTACCATCAGAATCAATGTAAGTAATTGCAGTACGTTTGTCCACTGGATTGAATGGAAGAAAATGTACTTCTGTGATGTTTGCACGTGCCTGAAGACAGAATTACTTTCAGTTTTATGCCAAAAAAATGAGTAGAACTAAAGACGTCTGATTTAAAACCCTACCTCCTTTGGATCAGCAAGCATGTTGATGATGGCAGCATCAATAGCATCTTGATTTTCCAGTCTTGATGCTCTGGCTGCAAGCAAGACAATTGTGTCTTTGTCCATATCTTTGTTAAAAACCTGCACAAGTTAAATTATTAGGACAAATGAGGCTTGAAAGGACTGAGATCATCTAGAGTTCCCTGCCCAGAAATTCAGAAGCTTATAAAGGAAACCAGAAAACTGAAACCAGCAGTTATATATCACATGGTAATTTAATCATCTTCACTCATGATGTCTGATATTTGAGACTGATGTATTCAACACAGAGAGCTTTTGATCTCATAGATGAAATGCAGCATCTCATAAAACAGAGCCATAGGAAAGCTATCTCTCTCTCTCTCTCTCTCTCTCTTCTTTGATAAGTAATTTGAAAGCTCTAGAGTCAGATTTAGTACCTCGATAAGGTTCCGATCAACGGTGAGGCGGTTCAGTGTAAGAGTCCCAGTTTTATCGCTGCAAAGGACATCCATTCCTGCCATTTCTTCAATTGCTGTCATCCTTTTTGTAATGGCACCCTTCAAATATGAAAATAACATGAGAACTATCCAAGCATTGGTATTTGGGTTTGATGTTGTGTTTGTCAATGGAAGAAAGCACGAAATTGATTTTTTTTTTTTTTGGTAAACATGAGAACTATTTTAAAAGTAAGAAAATTATTTGGATGAGTTGCACCTGCTGAGATAGTCGATGAGAACCAATAGCAAGTGTCACGGATAAAACTGTTGGCATAGCGATGGGTATTCCTCCGATCAAAAGAACAAGAAGGTTGTTGATTCCATCCCTGTATGAACGGAGCTGTATAGGGAACATAACAATGATTTCAAGAATCATTCCCACAGCTATAGAGCAAATGCAGAAGTTCCCTATGGAGGTAAGGACCTGCAGAAAAACATTACATTTCATATTATAATTAGGAATCTTAAACTTTCATAACACTTCAAAAGCTTCCGAAAGACTTTTGGAATATGAGCGCCTTTGTGGGCTATGTGTTAAATAATCACTTGTCTTAAAAGTTTAAGCTGATAAGAAAAGATGAATTTAATCATTAATCGATATTCTAACCTATGTTTGAGAAGGCAAAGGGGAAAACAGCTAAGTCTTTTAGATTTCAAGCATATTTGACAGTCATTGATGTCGCATTCAAGAAATATATATTGTGGATTTCCACTTTTATGCCAACAACATTGAAATAGAAATGTGACACCAGATAGCAAACAGTATGCTGAAAGTGTAAAGACATGAAAAACACCAAAAAAATAGACTTTTTATGACAAGAACACAACACTACACCTCATATTACCAAACTAAATCAAAATGACCAAGGTTAAAGGAAAAACAAAACAAAACAAAATGTCATAATTGTCTCATCCAACAAACTAGAAAACTTGCAATTTAAAGAAATTTCCAAGTACATATCACATTAGAATGGGAGATTTTCAAGAATCTATTATGCAGAAGGTCATGGGGAAACTTTAGTATCAAGGAAATCCTGCTGGCTAAGGATTAAAGAATTTCTAAATCACCTGCTGGAAATGGCCAACGACTATGGTGCTGTCGACTAAATGTGCTGCTTTTCCAAAGAAAGAGTGAACTCCGGTTGCTATCACTACAGCTTCAATCTCTCCATGCTTACATGTTGAACCAGAAAACACTTCATCCCCTGTCCTCTTAGTGACAGGTAGAGATTCTCCAGTAAGAGCCGACTGCGCAGACCAAATTTAAAATTATCTCATTATAATGTGTGATATCAAGTCTATAGTATAATAACTATAATAAAAGACAAAGAAATAATTACTCAAGAGTACAGAAACAGCTTTTTCCTTAATTTCTAAGAACAACTTGCCTGGTCAATTTTTAGTGGGTCTCCTTCAAGCAGGCGAGCATCAGCAGGAATGATATCCCCAAGCTTTATGCTAATTATATCTCCCGGTACCAAGATAGCTGCATCTTCCTCTTTCCACTGCCCGTTTCTGAGAACCTGCACGTTGAGTATATACGTGTGAGTAAAATGGTGAAGTACCATATTGGATAAATGTCACAAGTATAAGTAATTAATATAATACAATTGGGTCCAAACCTATTGATTTAAGCTTTTGAATTAAATGGTAGCTCAGTAGTATGTATCATAGTCACAGTAAAAGACTTCCCAAACATCAATCTCACTAACAAGTGATACGAGAACTAATGAAGACGTGTGGTATGGTTGAGGACAATAGTCCCTCCCAAAGTTGGAGTGGAGATAGTACATATGCATAGATGGTGAATTAGGATCCTCTCCAATTCATTTGAACTAGAGAATATTCACTTAGTTATAGTGGAAGGGTATTTTTGTCCATTTAAAAAGTTAAAAGACAAAAATACCCCTCAAGTATAACTAACTGGATGCTCTTCAGTTCATTTGAAATGGAGATGATTCTATTCCATAGATGGTGGGCCCCTTTTGCAATTGGAGCAGAGACTAAAGTGCTTGGCAAGGCTAAAGCCCACACAAGGGATTCCAAAGATATTCGTAAGATTGATAAAACTTTCGTTTAAGGGAGAGTGTAGTGACATGATGAGGATTCACATGTGAGGGGGAGATTGTTAAATGTACACGTGTGAGTATAAAAGGTTAGATCAGAATCTCCGGGAGGAAAAAACAAAAGAAAGACTAATCTAACATTTATGAGATCCTTTAAAATATATTGAAGCTAAGTGAACCTCCAAGTCTTCTCCTTTGGGCTTATTTCCCACTGAATCACACTTCTTGACTCCTATTGAGTATTAGAAACATGAGTTGACTATAGAGTTTTCATCATTAGATGTTTCCTTGACACGAATTATTAACACCATGACAGAAAATGTAAAAGACAGAACTCTTGAAACTAATTGCTTATTTGCTTCATTTTTATCTTTACAAAAAAAAAGTTAGATCTCCTAAGCATGGAGTAGCATGCGTGGCAGTGGACAAGGAAGGAAAAAAAAAGTGCCGAAATTCCATAGCATATACACAATAAAATTCTTTTATAGAATAGCAAAATAACTCAAAGAGATAGTGTGTGTTTCCTAAGATGTTTCAGTTCACAAAAGTTTCTGAGGAAACATATTGGTTGGTAAAATGTCTTGTGTTCCCAAAGTATGATGAAAAGGAAATCAACTAATGCAAGGAAATTTGACCATGTTTACGACATTATTAACTAATCTCCTAGCTCAATCTGAGTGGCTTACCCTTGTTTTAGGAGCTAAACGAGCCATAAGTGCTGCTGCAGCATTTCCTGCATTATTTTCCTCTATAAAACTGATTGTTGAATTAATTATCAGCAGGCAAATGATCCCTACAAAGTCTTGCCAGTCAGGACCCTCCCCCTGAAATGTTATTCAAAAAAAAAAAAAACAGAAGAAGGTTATAAAGCAGAAAGGAACAAATCAGAATAGCTTGTTACTTTGTGCAGGAGAGAGGAAGAAAATAAACAAAGAAGATTCAAGGAGAAGCACTAAAGTTAAATTGGTGCCAAGATATAGCCTACTCACTCCGCCATTAGCAAGAACAATTGCCATTATTGCTGCAGCTTCCATAACCCATGACAATGGATTCCACATAAAACTTAAAAATTTCAAAAATTTGTTCTCCTGCATCATAATAAATCAGTGGTTTCCAAAGTTAGAAATTACTTTGACATAAAGATGCTTCGAAGAGCCTAGATGGTCAACTATATTGATCTGATTTCCAGCTGAAATGACTCTTTTACTTGTTTCATACAAAAAGAATGTGGTGCTTACTATCTTCTCCTCGAGCATGTTCGGGCCGAAAATCTCCAGTCGGGCTGCAGCATCTTCAGACGAAAGTCCGGTTCGTGATGTTCTAAGTTGTTCAAAAACTTCATCTAATGGTATGCGCTCCTATAAAATCAAAGTTTTAGGTAGATGTTAACAGTACTATAGAGGGTGAATTTCAATGGGATCTCATAGCTGTATAACTATGCAATGTGATTACTACAAAACTTACCAGATCGATCCCCTCTCGATTGAAATTCTCAGGATCAAGCAATGGTTTATCCAACTCCTCAGCCATGATTCACACTTCAAAACCTGTAGTTACAGTCAAATGAAGACCATGACTTCATTTCATTTGAGACCCTTCAGAAATTCTACAGTATGAAAACTATGAGAAACCAAATGGCAACAACACATATTAGCATTAACCATCTCCAACAATTAGGGAGACTCTGAGTGAAACATATTAGGATGGATTCAAACTCTACTAAGAAGTCTTACCAACAATTTGGATAACTATCACAGATCCCTATTCTAAAATTGTTCTAATCATTTACTCTGTTGTCATGTTCCCTGAAGAAACCAATGGATATGTATTCCTCTATCCTTAAATTTGTGAGACAACCATCAGACCCAATGTCCTCATATCAACTGACATTATCACCATTACCGAATTCATACACCAAGTTAACTTAAATGTAGGAGATTAGTTTTATATTGGCTGAATCCCCAGAACATATGAATAAGATCCATCCCAACTAGTCCTGATATTAACATCAGTAACATAAACTGATAATGATGATCAATTTGAGTAAACTGCTACTTTTTTTCTTTTTTTTTTATATGTCCGCACAAGAGGGAGATGGAGGATTCGAATTAGTGACCTCTATTTTATTAGGCGTGATTTCAGTCGATTGAGTTACCTTTTGGAAACAGTAAACTGCTACTTGAATTGACGTCAAGTTTAACATAACGATTTCATATCAAGAAATGCTACACACACTCCCACTTCCACACTCCCAAGTGACAGTAAAAATCACAGTTGGATCCAAAATCTAACAGTGATCTTTAGTGCTACCTACGTTAGGAAGTCTGCATTTGGGAGTGTGGGAGTAGAAGTGTAAGAACTAAGAAAAAAGTACAAAACGTAAACAAAACATAAAGAAAATGTCAGAAATATCTGCAGCTACTTACTGATGCAAGAATTGGGGAAGTGGAGAAGCAACGGGAAGTGTTGTGAAGAGGCTGCTCCTCCTCTTCTTCCTCCTCCTCTTGTTGCTTTTGAGAGAAAGTGGAACAAGAAAGGTGAGGGAGAGGAGTGGACAAGTAAGGACGTTTAAAAAGGGATACCATAATTAGCTCCAAATCTAATTGATTTGGTAGCTGACCGTTGGTTAGGTGTCCATGACGAGCGGATGATCGCAATCCAGCATATCCCAATCTGGGTCGCGCCATTCTTCAACGCCTTTTAATTGTTTTTCTGATTGATATCAAACAAAAGACGAGGAAGATGTTGAAGAGACCGTTAGCTTAACTACCTTTCAAAACTTACCCTTCCAACCCAACCTAACGGTCCCTTTTCAAACCCAACAGTGCCTGCCCCTCTCTCCCGCTGTCTTATGGTCGTTGCCACTCCTACCAACACTGTCGTGCCTCCAGCAGTTATATATCACACGTGGAAAAGTAAACAGTGGACACGAAAAACAATCATATCCATTATCCAGCAAACCAAGTGATTAGGCGGATTTGGGGGTCCCAAATACTTTGTTCCTCTTCTTCTCCGATAGGCAATTTTTAAAAGATGATTTTTGTTCTCATCTGCAAATAGTGAATTGATGATACTTGTGCAAGTGTTAAGCCGGCCCTCGGCACGCCGCACTCGTCTTGATCACTTTGCAACCTCCTCCTGTAGAGTGCTGTCACGTCTTGACAAGGCGTGAAAAATAAGAAGTAAAAAACAAATAATCACAAAATATAAATATATACGTGGTTCATCACTAAACATTATTTATACAAAGTTTCAATGACATTTGACTATATTTGGTAAAAACAATATTGGAGGTGTAAATAATATATCGGTATAAAACTTAACAGTCAAGAGACTCAAGCCTCAGAGAAAAAAAAAATCTCATTTGAACTGTAAGGCTCTTAACGTTGAACTAGGTCAAGTGCAAACTGGGTCAAATACAAATAACGCAGAATTCATTTGGAAAATAAATGAATTTGATTTAAATAAAGTATTTGATAAGCTTCAACTAGTTCGTTTTTAAAACAAAATCAAACTTGAACATTCAAATAATGGATTCGACTTGCTGGATTACAACTTCTACTTAATTAACATATTAGAAATTTATTTTGTTCACATTAGAAATAGAATGCCTTTGGGGGCACCCATTGACCGATTAATTTATTATATTATGGGTATGACCCACTATATGGTTACACATACATACATGTTTAGCCAATAGTGCGCAACGTGTTAAGCGTCCGTTTTCTCATATTTTAGTGCTATTTCTCGATTAATATTCCATTTAATTTGATAATAAAATAAAACAAAAGTAGATCTCACTTCTCTCAGCAATATGAAGAAGACCTCAAGTGTTTCTCCCATAGCCATACCCATATGGGTTCTTCAATTCATGGGATGATCATGCATGTCTCTTTATTTTTATATGGTTCCTTGGGTATGTTCTGTTCCGTGTCTTTTTTTAAATTTCCGTTGAATGACCATCGGTGAGTCACATGTGATCTTTTCTTTTTTAAAAAATATATATATTAATTATAAATTTTTTTTTCCCCTAATTTTAACATGTGATCCTTGAACATTTTATAATCACAGTTTGGCGTCTTCTTATATCTGGTCATGACATAAAAACAGTTGGATTTGCTTTGAATTGATTTACTTTTGGGCCTGCTTCAAGTTAGGTACGACTTGAGAGATTGCGTAGCAAGGCTTGGTGGGGCACATCCTCGTAGTCGTAGCCAAAATTCATCCACCTAATTCATTGAGTGGGATAAGGTATCAGACTTCTTAATTCTAATACAATTTATTTAAATAGGCAAATAATACAAGATGATCGTTTGATAAACAGGTTGTACTGAATTGACTCGACCTTATTTATATAAACTACTTAATAAATAGGTCGTATTGGATTAATTGACCTAAACACGACTCATTTATCCCACAAATTCAAATAAATGAATAAGCATATCACTTATAAGTAAAAATTAAAAAAAGTATTTTTGTGCACAAATTGAAAACAGAGAAGAGTGCAACTAATTGAACAAACTACTAAACAACAAGTTTCATGAATGATCGAAAACCTCCGAGAACCCCCCAAAATCCCTACGAGCTGCCCAATTTAAAGAATGAAAATTTAAAGTAGTAAAGAAATTATTATGAGTACACTTGTGAATGTTGAATCTCACATTGAAAAAATATATATAAAAAAAATAGTAGTTAATATACTTAAATAGATTTAAGCCCATTATAACTTAGCATTTTAGGCTAGAGTGTTGTTCAAATATGTCTATTAATTTACTCTTCATAAAAACTCTCAAACCATTTATCTCCCAAACAGAAACTAACAGTAGACTAAGGACCCAATTAGGGGTTGAAAGAATCGTACAACTTTTAAGAGTAATCAAAATATCTACTGACCACAAGTATTCAAGATAGAAGAATTTCCTCAAAACTTCACTTTGGAAATCATTAGGGAAGGTAGAAGATGTAAGAATTTAATGTCTTAAATGACATGGTACATATGAAAAAAATTTAGACTCCTAATGTTATAAGGTTATTTAATTCTAATATTTTTAAACCGCTGGTTTGATGGGAAGTAGAGTTAATATGTGAATAAGGAAACCGGTTCTTTCTCTACCATTTTTTTTTTTGACATGTCCACACAAGAGGGCGGAGGAGAATTCGAACTAGTGACTTCCGTTTCATTAGACGTGGTCCTAGTCAATTGAGCTACCTTTTGAAAACCTTTCTCTACCATATAAATATACATAATTTTCACCAACCTTGTGTTTCTTAAGAGGGTCAAGTAAGAGAAACCGTTTTATGGTGTTTACATTTTCATATCAAGATTTAAAGAAGGTTTTGTTGCTATCGATTTTGGTATGTTCTTTTATTAATTTATTGTGAAAATCATGACGGTTAAGACCTTGAAATTTATTGACTCTTATCTAAATTTATTTTACATGTGGTATCAAAGCGTGAGGTGTAACTTTCGTGATTTTATATTTAGGTTGTATAAATCTAATGATAAATTTGTAATGATATATATATATATTTCTCATTCCCCTTCTCTTGTGTGGACATGTCAATATATATATATTGGTTGAGCAAAGAGCACTTGTAATTCATATATATTTGTATACTCACAGCACAATAATGATGAAAGATATGAGATCTAAAGAGAGATCAAGAGAGGACAACATGATTTAACGTTGATTAGATTTACCTTTGTCCACAGAGAGTCTTTATATTTCTATTCAATGATTTAGGGTTCAACATAACATATTTATAAGAAATTAATTATAAGTATTTTAGTATCAACCCCAAAATACCCCACAACTGTTGTTCCCAGACATAAACTAATTACACCAATGGGCTTTAATAGAATATGAGTACTATTCATTCTATTGCTCAATAAAAAATTATTTTGATTGAAAGTGTGGTTATATATATACTCTCATACTTGAATTTTATTATGTTATATTGAATTTATTTATTATTATTTTTTGGATTAATATAGTTTAGTATCAACAAAAATATTTTGCACCATCGAAATTATTTCCAATAACACCACTGTACGTAGCTCAATCCTACAGTACTGTCAAATGCCCTTTGAAGTGGCTGCTGCTTAGTGATTTATTTGTTGCTGCTCTTGGAGAATCATTTAAGCCACTGTAGAGGGTTAGTTGCAGAGTCTGATTATGAGTTGATGAGTCTCTGATTATGCGATGAAAAGGCAATCTGCAGAGCAAAAAGACATGAACATTGGATCTCAATTGTTTACTGCGTAAACTTCTAAGTACGTATGAGCTGATCAGTGATCAGGTTGGTGCCTTTACAAATAAAAGAAAGCATTGAATTGATAGTTTTGACGGGGCGGTTCTGCCACCTTCCAAATGGTTAAAAGAAGGTGGCGCTCTTTTACTTTCTTTTTTCTCTGTTAAATTTATAAGGGTATTTTTGCAGGCAATTTTTTGTTAGTTTTTCGAATTTGAAAGCCGAAGAGTATGGGAACGTACAAAAGGAAGAGAATAAATAAAAGGGAACATTCGAAGACCGTACGGAAAGGTTCATTAGATCTTCTTTCCTTTTTTATTTATTTATTTATATCTAATAATACTCAAGACTAGTTGTTCCACTCTTTTTCAGAACTTGAACAATTTTATTATTATTATTATTATTTTGAGCAAAAGGGGTAAGTCGGAGAGATTAATTATGGCTATCATATTTAGGTGTAATTATCATAGTAGCACCTACCCACCGGGGCTGCAGAGGAGAGTCCTAGACATTGGGAACTGTAGGCATTCCTCAAGTTCGATTGAGTTATAGCTTGACACAGCTCCATCAAAGCATCAATGAGAACTAAGGTGGTTAATACTAATCAAACATATGTACGGATTCTCCATTGTAGAGATTTCACACACTCTAGTACACGCCTAACCACTTTAGGAATTTTCTTGGATCATTGAACCACCACCTTTGATGGTAACCAATTTTATTATTAAATGTCGCATTTCCCCTCATTCAATAGGTAAATTATCAAGCATTTATCATAAACACCAAATTATAAAAACGTTCTTGACGTGCTAGTTTGGTTTTCATGCGCTTCTAGTGTTTTTCAAAAGGGAGGAAGGATGGTTTCTCCCTTCCTCATTTTTTTTACATTTTATCTAGACTCCAGCAGTAGTACTCAACCTCCTCTAACGCTTTGGCCATCTACTCCACATCGCCGTTTGTTTTTCTCCCAATCTTTTGGCTTTGTCAGTTTCTGCAAGGATTCTTAGATCGGCTTTTTCCAAAGCAGATCTACAGTTTTGCTATTGATCCAAGTCCTAAATGTGTCATTACATCTTCTTTCCCGGCGCAAACAAGTCCTATAGACAACATACGTTTTCCCTTCAATCGGCACGCGACGGTTGTGGTTCAAATGCGTCGAAGCGTGTGCACTTTTGTGTGAGCCTGCAGCTTCTATTTGTGATTTTTTGTTTTTTATTTGTTTATGTTGTTTTGGCTTTTAAGTTGAAGACATATAATTTTCAATATAAGGGCTTATCTCTGACGATCAGTTAAATAAAAACTTTTGTTGTAGGGATATGATCTACACATGTCTTAGATCAAGTATGCTAGGAGCAGATCTATACAAAAAATGAAGTTTGTACATGGGTGAAATCAGAGGTCATTGATACAATTTAATTATTAGATTTTTTCATGTATTCACAACTTTGTAACCATATAGTTTTCACCTATATTTTTAAGAGTTTTACGCTCTGTGATGTAAGAGATTTATGCTTTGAATCTTTTATGAAATGAGAAAGAGATTTGCCAATTAAAAAAAATAAAATAAAAAGGTACCTGACATATTTGAGTACACGTCACCCACCATGCACTAGGAAGATAATTCGAGCCTGTTTAATCTCTTGGCATTTAATAGCCATAAGCTGGCAGGCCTTTATTTTACGCCTGAAACGATTAATTTTTTTATTATTATAGTGGTGGGAGCGGGACATATTCCAATTCTTCTCCAGCTGGGGGATCTAGGCTTCTAGCGATCAGAAAAATATATAAAATAAAACCCGATTCAAATGAGATCTCTATGATCTCTACGGAAACGATAGACAAGATCAAAACCCATGTGCCACCCATGCCACGTATCATTATCAATGGCTTTGGAATTTCCCGAGTGATCAAACATAGACAAGATATTGTGCTCTTTCTTATCCCACACATACTGACATGCTTGAGATTTGAAGAGGTTCTCACACATCCCATGTGAGTACAGATCGATGCACCGGAATTATAAAAGAAAAAGATCGATGATAATCTTTCCCGGCCAAAAAAGAAAAATAAATCATTGAACTACAAGTCTAGCTACAAGCAGCATGCATGATTCCAATCTCAATTTCTATACAAGTAAATTGATGAACTTCAAATTCCATGTAATATGGCTCTTTCTTCCCACTCGATCGTTGGATGTAGCAAAATGGTTCATCTTACAGGGCTGACTTAGTTTAGTCTGCTCGTGGTTCGGTAACAACGAACCTTCCCCGGTTCATGAAACATTTCCCTGTTAAGTGGTGGTTCGTCAAAGTGTATCAATGTTTGTCATTCGCACCCTAACGAGGAGCCTCAAACAGACTTGCTTCTAGTTCGAAGTTCACGGGTCTCCAATGAGTTGATTTAAGAAAAATTAACTATAATTAATTTTCTCCCCAACATAATATATATGAGAAATGTTAGAAATTTTCTCTAATTCAATTTATAAAAGTGTTGTCTTTTAGTATGTGAGATAATTAGAAATACATAATTTATTTTAGAGAAAATACACTTTAGTCACCGTCGTTTTTGCACTTACAATTTCTAACTTTAAAAAGTGACATATAGGGTGTCAAATTATATACTTTTGTATTTTTTTCTCCCAAAAATACTTAAGTTTATTAAAAACTAACCATTTAAAAAATTAAAATTATTAAAACAATTAAATAAGAAAAAAACGGAAAACACCAAAAAGGGTGGCCTTTTCATATTAGCCTAGATTTTTTCTTCAAATGGTTATATATAATTTTATTTTTAACAACTTTAAGGGTATTTTGGAGAGATAATGCCAAAGTGTATAATTTGACATGCGATAATAATATATGGAGGCATTGATGTCACATTTTAAAGTTTGAAAGGCCAAAGTATACATATATATTTTAATAATATGGACTTCTCACATACTTTTTTATTAGCATTAATATATATATATATACATATATTTTAATAATATAGACTTCTCACATACTTTTTTATTAGCATTAATATATATACATGATTCTCATGTGCTCCAAGGTACATGGCATTTCTAAAATCTGAGTTGGCGAAATTCTTACCACTCAGCTCCTAAGAAAGAAGGGTGATAAGTTGAAATAAAGTTTAATTATTATTATTTCTTTTTAAAAATTAAACAGTTTACATTCATGGCAATTATTTATTGACTCCTCTTATCTTTTAAACCAGAGAGAATCCTAATTGACTTTTTTCAACTTGAGAGTCTTTGCAAATTTATTCCACGTGTCAAAATGGGATGCTATGTATATAAGTAAATATTAGGCATGCTTCATCCATTATAGAAGCTGAACAACCATATCTAAACTGATTGAAGTTGTCTGAAATGCATTGACCCATCGTGATCTTCGGAAAGGATACAGATTCTAATTACCTATATATATATGTAAAGTCCTTTTACAAGATAAGCCTTCAAAACTACGAGAGTTCTTTTAGTTTGCATGAACTTTGAGGTATGCCAAAAAAACAATTTAGTCTCTACAGTTCAAACTTTATTCCGACTTAACAGATTCCGATATCGTGAAACGTTAGCATTAATAAAATTGTGACACGTATCGTATTTAAGTAAGTGTCACACTAACGAAATTTGTTAGATTAACTAACAAAATTTAATTATAAGAACTTCTAATTAAGCTCATTTTAATACAACATATAGCTAATTGCAAATCAGAAAAATCATATTGGTAATGAGGCAAGAGAGAATCCGACCAAACCAACGTCCCACCTAAAAATTGAGGCGAAATTGCCGGGACCCTGTTCCCATACCCCAAATCCTTAGCCTTGTCTTGATTAAACATGCCTCCTTTTTTCATGCCCACCTTTGCCACCTTTCTAATCAATCCTCCTACATATTGCACTCCAACCAATCTGATCAACATTGGCAACACCATTACAATACATCTATTGCATTATACAACTAATTTAATCCCACGTTCACTCCCCCTGCTTCACAGAAAACTGTGCTCCCTGAGGCTGCAAATCCCTCTGTTTTCGAACCTGACCATGTTCACCCCCTTCAAAATCGAGTCAACCTTTTCGATCTTCCATGCCATGGAGATTGTGCATATATATATATATATATATATATATACTTCACCCGCTATCCCACATGCATTGTCAAGCTCCGTTGTGAGCTTTTTTTCTACCTTCTTTTCTTTCTCCTTTATGAAAATTAAAGAATGACAGCATCAGCCATGGTTGAGCTCCGGCATGCAAAGAGAAAGAGGTATGGCTTCAGCAGCAAGTGTGCTTCCTTAGTGAAGCAGCAACGTGCCCGCATGTATATCCTGCGCCGCTGTGCGACCATGCTCCTTTGCTGGTACATTCATGGAGATGATCACTAGCTAGCTAGCCAGTCCACTTCTTTTAACTACATCCTCAAATAAAACCCACCATAATTTCTCTGTTTCTCTTTCTCAGCCCATTTCTTCTCCATCATCAGGCTGCTGATCCGGTCTGGTTTTATGGGCTATGGCGTGGTTTATATATACATATTACAACCTCTCTCGGTGCTTTTGTTTTTTTACCCAACTGGGAAATTAATCCCTTGGGTTTTGAGGCACAGGAGAGATTTGTAGCCGCGCTCTTGCTTTTTTACCAATCCAGTCGTCATGGATGAACACTGATGGAGGCATGGAATGGAGCTGAAGTGAGGGGTCAAGTTTTTTTTTTTTTAATCTTGTATAAGATGTTAATTGTTCTTTTTTACCTCGTACCCTCTACCCATCATGCTTTTTTCTTTATCTGGGAGCAACATAAAGAAAATGTTCTAGCTCCAAGAAAATGAAAGAAATGTAATGCCCCGAAATATTTTACCTTTAATATAATTTGGAGCGCTACTTCTATAAAATCAATATAAGTCCATAACTTAGTAAATAAGCATCAAATTAACTCTTGTACTTTCCTAATGTATCCTATGAGACATGTGGCTCACTCAACCTAGAAATATCTGTCATGGTAGCCCCGTTCCGTACAGTGATTGCGCCAACTATATATGTGTGTGTTTACACATAACATATCATATCATGAAGTTTTATCATATGGTGGCCATACTTTCATAGTGTATAATAAACAAGTCTCTCCATACACGTACGTGTACATATATGTATGCAAAACATGTGACTTTCAAACTTTTATCTGGGGGCTCGCACCATTAAAAAAGTGCACACTTTATGGTAGAGTAGAAATTCAAATTTTCCTAATACAATTCATGCATATATATATAAGATTTCTATTCGAGTTTACTAATTTGAATGTTATACTCCTCGGCAAATTCTTCCCTTTGTGTAACACTTCACATTAAGATTATGGCTAATTAAGGGCGCCTTGATTATTGTCTCAGTATATTATGTTGGTCCTAACTCCTAAGTTTTAACCCTCACAAAAGGAGAAAAATGAAATTTTTGAACACTTAAAGATATTTCTTGCGCATAACGATCAAACATTGTTGTGCAATGATCGAACATCCTCATAGAATGATTGAATGGTGTAAGTTAGTACAGAACGTTCGAATGTTTCTTTAGAATTATTTAAAATTTTAAATAATATGACACAATTGGAGTTGTTTGTTAAATCCATCAATATTTATGGGCACTGTTTATATTTTAGGCAAAGAAAAATAAAATAATAATTGGTATATAAAAATAAAAAATAGTAGTATTAAAAAAAAATATATTTTATAATAATTTTTTTATTTAAATTATAATATAAAGTAAATAATGTGATATAAAAATTCTACAAGATGTTGTGTTATCAACAAATTACTTGCCTTCTCAATAGGTAGCTTAATCGAATAAGACCACGCTTAATGAAATACTGATCACTAATTCGAATCCCTCGTTCCCCTCTTGTTGTCAAAAAAAAAAAAAAAAAATTGCTTGCCTGAATTAAAAGGGCATTTTCGAAGATTCTCTAAAATCTCCGTTTCGTTTATATTTACTTAAAGGGTTTCTAGTTCTCATATGTTTCTCCCTGCTGTTTCTCTTATGTATAATATGATTTAATAAAAAATAAAATTGTAATACCTTTTTTTTGCTAACAGATTAATTTTTATGAGTTAATAGTTAGGTTCTAATGCTTTAAAACTTGTTTTTAGATTCAAAATTAAAACCTAAGGGTGGAAGGTTAACCCTTTAGGGATGATATCACCTAAAATGGATTTGATCATCCTAAATTTGATGCTAATGCCTCAATTTACAAAATTGTTCTAATGCTCAAATTTGATGCTAACGCTAAAAACCGGTGGTGGAGGCAATTACAATTTTATTTTTTCTTAAATCATGTTTTATGTAAAACTGGGAGAACAGAGAACCTACGGGGAGAACCCCTAGCATTTTCCTTACTTAAATTACCTTCAACAGTTCCTCTGATTCAACATTACGCAGAACAAAATCATCCGCTGCTCACCAAGAATCCCGGTTTCACTTCTCAACCATCGGCTCTGTCTCGCCGTGCTCGGCCCCTCTCACCGTCTCAGGTTAGCCACTCCCAGTTTGCTACTGTTTGTTCTTCTTATTTCTCTGATTTATTTGTTAATTGATGCCGTTGTGACAAATCCGATTTCAATGCTTCGGCTCTTGATTGGTAGCTTTCTTTTACTGCGTTGATCTTCTTAGAAATGAATGTTATGGCACGAGAGGGTTGATGATACATTGATACTAGTTCAAAAAAAAAAAAAAAAAAACACTAGTTTGAGTCTCTGTTTGCATATATCTGAGAATACAGTATCGCTGAGATGAAAGTGATTGTAAAAGATCTGTATGGTAAACAAGGTGTTTGACAAAATGCGTGAAAAAAAAAAAAAACAGCGTAGGAAAAGAAAGAGACGTTGGTCGGTTGGATGCTTTGATACCATAAAACAACACAAACAATATTCTGTCAGTTCTGAATTATTGAATGGAGTTTGTATCCATTTATAAAGTGTTTCTGATATACAAGATAAATTAATAATTACAGATGAGTTCAATATTAAGATTACATTCATCTATACAAACTGAACAGGATTAGTCATTATCAGCCTCTTGACTACAATAATTGGTGTTAATGCTAACAATAAATACCTGCTCTGAGACCGGTCAAACCAAATGAATTGAATAGAAGTCTTTATTTTTATGCACTAAACATAAAAGCAAATTGTTACAAGGCTGAAAATGATAGAGAGAATCATTTACCACAATATAACCTACTTACCTTATTTAACTGATTACGAATAATGAATTAATATCTGTGAAAGGCTAAACTATGATCGTTGGAGAAATATGACCGTCGAAAAAATATGACTGTTGGAAAAAATATGACCATTAGAAAAGATGAATGTTTGAAAATGTGAGTGTTGGCAAGAATATAATAAAAAAAGAATGAGAAAAGAGGATAATAGAGAATCTGTTGGAATGTGTGTTGAAAAAGTTGTAGCTGAAGTAGAAAATTGTTTTTTTTAGTTAGCTATTTTACCTAACCTTGCTAGAGCTGCTTTGAATATGGCCTCTGAGAATTAGCGGGGACGACTGTCAGTTCAAACCGAAGGATTCCTGTGGCCTGTGGGATCGAAGTTGGTTCCAAGTGGTGACCCCTAATCTTCACTCGAGCCTAGTGGTGTATTCTCATATCCATGGTTATAGTTGACCTAATCTGTGTGATTTTTCGTTCTGCAGCACTATTGTTCTTCAACTTAAAGTGTACATAATATCCTATTATCCTAGAAAGGTAAGGCCAATATTTCTAAATTCCCCTTCTTTCTAATCTTTTCAATCTTTAGTCACGCATTTTTCTTTTGCCTTTTAGCCCATGTCAAAGTTATGGAAACCAACTTCTAGGTGGGCAACAACAATAGTTGTTCAAAGCCAGCAACATAGATGCACATAGCCAAAAGGGTTGTAAAATGGTCCAAGGCACATAATGTTGTTCAGTTATACTATCCACGCGTTGACGCTTAAATATGATTGCTTGTGAGCAGTACTGGGTCACAGAGTATCTTAAGTAAAGGAGTTACAAGAACACAACAGATAAAAATATGAAGAGATCAACAAAAAAAATCACTCGTGTTCTAAATGATTTATGGCAGCATCAATATGTATCAATATTTGGTTGCTTTTAGTTTTAGTGTCCTTAGGAAAATGCCAATACTTTATACAATTTTGTCATTTTTAATGCAAATTACTTAAGAAAAGCAGCCAAATTTTATTGGATGAGTTAGTCTTCACAAAAAACTCAAATAATTTACATATATGTGTGGTGAAGCATGACATTCTCATCAACTTGTAAACTTCTAGCCATTCAAAAACTCATTTAGGAAATCATGATACTTCTCAGCGAACAGTTTATATTGGTAAGTCTCACAAATGATTGGAACATAACAAGGTCACTCCGAATACAAGTGATATCCACACTTCCATGTACCAGAAATTTTGGCAGAAACATGAATGAATTTCACATGCAAAGGATAAGATGCAGTGAATCTGCCCCAATATCAGACAAAAAAACTGTATTGTTCAATTAGAATGGTAAGTATAACAAATAAATTTCTCATGTACCTATAGATCTGGCAGGATCTTAAATGGATGGTTCATTACATCATTGGAGAACCTGCATTGGTTTTCAGGACTGCATTTAAACAATGACTAGGCCCAAGGAATTGTTTGCACGCATGAAATGGACAAGAGATTACAATTGTAATTGTAGGTCAACCATTTATACTTGGAGGTTACTATGGAATAAATCACTTCGTCGTAGTTTCAAAATACATCCTCAAAGAAACAAAATGGGGCTAAAAGTTATTTTAGCCGGTACACTAATAAAATCTGCATTAAATAATGCAAAACTTGTTTTGTAAGTATACATATCTGTTCAAAGGTGTGTTGAAGGAATTATATACTAATCCTTATTTTGGTCTTGTGGGGTCGCCCCTACATTCTTCAGCCAATCGACTACTTCCTGGATGGCTGGTCTCTTGAAAGGATTCTGGTTGACGCACATGCAAGCCATATCAAGCACCTGCAGCATCTCCTCCTCAAATCCCTTACCTTTAAGGAGAGGGTCAAAGATTTGGTCTTGCTTGCCCTCACTCCTCATATGGTTCACCCAGACAACCAACTCTCTCGACATCTTGGGTTTGAATACCTCTATGGGCCTCTTCCCAGTGAGTAGCTCAAGCATGACAACCCCAAAACTGTACACGTCTCCCCTCAAGGTAGCCACCCATGATTGCCCATATTCTGGAGGAATGTAACCCAAGGTACCAACAAGCTCAGTTGTAACATGTGTTTGATAAGGATTAATCAATCGGGACAAGCCGAAATCTGCAACATGTGCTTCGAACTTGTCGTTGAGGAGGATATTGCTGGACTTGATGTCACGATGCACGATGTGCGGCTCGCATATCAGGTGCATGTAAGCCAACCCACAACTTGCTCCCTGTGCAATTTTCAGACGAGTTGGCCAATCTAGCTGAGATGCACCATCAGCCTTCTCATGCAGCCAGTAATCCAAACTCCCATTCTCCATGTAGGAATACATAAGTAGCCGAGAGCCATCATGCGTGCAATAACCTTGTAGGGAAACCAGGTTCTTGTGTTGGGTTGTGGACAGAGCCTCTACCTCTGCTCTGAATTCCCTTTCCATCAGTCCCATGTCTCCTGAGAGTTTTTTAAGAGCCAGCTTGCTGCCGTTTGCTAATGTTGCTTTATAAACCAAACCAAAACCCCCACACCCTATGATGTTTGCCTGACTAAAATTGTCCGTGGCTTTCACGATTTCGGATATGGTAAGATCCTTGATTTCATTCGTGCTGTTTTGGAACAATACCACTACGCTAGTATCCTTGTCAACCTCAGGAGGAACCATCGGATTCGAGTTGCTAGAGATTGAATCCAAATCCATCTTGTCGGTATCCCCTCTCGGAATGATCCTCCTCTTGGACAATATCCACAGTGCTAGCATGGTGATGATAAAACCAGTTCCAAAACAGATCAAAAGGACGAGTCCAACAATAAGCTTTTTGTTTGAGCCTTTACGAGTTGCAATTCCAGGTTGACTAGAGCAAGAGTGCTGCACAATTTTGCCACACAACCCTGGATTCCCTTCAAAACTGGAAATGGGAAAAGTATCAAACTGACCTCCAGATGGTATTGTCCCTTGAAGATCATTGTATGCAACACTGAATGAAGATAAGAAATTTAGACCTATAAGTGAAACAGGGATTCCACCTGATAGATGGTTTCTGGAGAGATCCAATTTCTCTAAGTTGGTGAGGCCAGAAATTTGGTCGGGAATGTTGCCACCGAAGTTGTTTCTGCTGAGATCCAACACATGAAGAACCTTCAATAGGCCAATCTCAGAAGGGATATTGCCACTGAGGGTGTTGTTATTCAGGTATATAGCTGGAGGAAGGTTGGACAGCTGATTGTACTGGTTTATGGTAGCATTGCTGGGCATAACAAAAACAGGCAATTCTAGATTAGTGCGGTCCAATTCATCATAATTCCTTTGTGACACAAGCGCTGGTAATTGACAGAGCTCCAGGGGAAATTCTCCTATAAGGTGGTTAACAGACAAGTCTATGTAGAAAAGCATGGGCAGGCTACCCAACCAGCCAGGAATTGAACCTGTAAGACTATTAACAGACAAGTCCAGGACCTCAAGTTTCTGAAGCTTAGCAAGCCAGTTGGGCACTTGACCAGTGAAGTTGCAACCGCCCAAAGCTAAAATTTGGAGCTTTTGGAATCCATCCTGATCCACTGTGTTGTCATCATATGGCATTGATTCATTGAAGAAATTCACGGAGATTACAAGAGTGCTGAGGTTCTTGCAGCCCATCAGATTCCCCATTGCCCCGGTGAAGTTCGTCAGTGTGTTGTTAGAAAGGGAGAGGAAAGACAGAGACTGCAGCGCAATTATGTCAGGCGAGATCTGTCCTGTTAGCCGATTAGTGGCCATTCTAATTGCTGTTAGTGACTTGCATGAGTAAAGGCTTGGTGGGAAGATACCGGTAAAGTTGTTGTTGCCGAGGTCAAGGATGGTAAGGCGGACAAGTTTGGAGAAATCGAAAGCGGAGATATCTCCGTCCAAGTGGTTGACCCGTAAATTCAATGTGATCAGATTGGTGCATTTCGACAGAGACGGGGGCAGAGAACCAGTGAGGTTGTTGATGTGAAGAAGCAGCTGTTCGATGTTGGAGAGCCTGCCAATATCCCTGGGGATGTTGCCAACCAATTGGTTAGAGTAGAGCTCAAGGATTCTGAGGTTGGTGAGGCGGAGGATGCCGTCGCCAATGGTTCCAGAGATGCGATTGAGAGGTAAGGAGAGTTCTTGGAGTGCAGAAGCATCATAAATGTCAGGCGGAAGCGGTCCTGAAAGATTATTGAAACCCGCTCGGAAAATCTCCAGCACGGAACAAAATCCGAGTCCCCGGACAATTTGGCCACTAAAATGATTGTTGGAGAAGTCCAAGAATCTTACCGAATTCTGGGAAGAGTTATCCAAACAGAAAATAGAGGCGGGGATAGAGCCCGTGAAGCTGTTGTGGCTAACATTGAAACTTGTCAAAGTTTCCCCTGCTACCGCTTGCTGCAGGAATGAAGATGGGATTGCCCCGCTGAATTGATTGCCAGAAAAATCCACCGTCTGCAGGACACTGGTGTTATAGAAGGAGGGTGGTAATCCACCGGAGAGACGGTTGTAGCTCAAATCAAGGATCTGGAGGCGGTTCAGGGATGAGAAGAAATCGGAGGGGAGCGAACCGGAGAGGGTGTTGTGGGAGAGATTGAGGTGAGAGAGGTAGGTAAGGTTTGTGATAGACGGGGAGATGAAGCCGGCGAGTGATTTGGAGGATAGCGAAAGCTGAGTAACCCGAAGATCACCACCGCCGGTGATAGCCTCGCAAGAAACCCCTTCCCATACGCAGCAATCGCTGGAAGACCAACTGGGAGGACGAGGTGCAGATATGTTGAGCGATAAGGACAAGAGGAAGTCACGATCGAGTGGGTCGCAGGCAGCTGTAGCCACAACACAGCAAGACAGAATTAGAATCTTCAACAGCAAGACAACCATCGAGGAGGAAGTCTGTTGTATATCGTTGTCTTTCATCGGAGGAAGAAACACAGAAGAAGAGGACACGACAGGACTAGCAGAACCTCTACCTTTGTAAATCTGCATCAGCGATTAACGTTGTTGTACGAAGATTGTTGGTGGCAGCAGCACTACAAGTGATGGCGAACACCCCATTGACCCTTAACCGGAGGAGAGACAATGAGATAGTGACGTTGACAATTGAGATGAATAGAAAAGACTCCTTCCACTTCCAGGTACTATTCCCTTATCAGCGTTTACTTTTGGACTCTGGTGCTCTTTCCAATCATCATCGTCATTGATTTGATTACTATATATATAAATATAAATATAAATTAAAATATATATAAATATGAGAATAACGTGTAGAGCAGATATCCCAGAGAAAGAGAGAGGTGGGTAGACATCACGCCGTCGACTCTTTGCTGCTTCCTCATTTCAGCCCCCACTCGGCCACTCCTCACTTTGGTTTATTAGTTTTTTTTTTTTTTTTTTTTGCTTTGTGCTGCAAGTCCACTCTTTGGTCTTGTATTGGTGCTTTTGTGTTTTGGCACCAAAGTTTGAGGATTGTCCATAGTGGGGTGGGAGGTGGGGGGAAAAAAAAAGGGGGTTCATTATTCCACTTGTCAACTAACATGTTACTTTGGCATATTAATGTGGGTGGTAGGGCAGATATTATAAATTAGTAACAAATTGTAGCGTAGATTGTACAAATCTATACTTTAGAAACGGACATTATGATTGAATAACCATAGCTAATCCTAAAAATTATGGATAATACATATGAAGGATTAGAGCAGTGAGGAAAGTTAAAATGAAGATGTAAAAGCATTCGCATTGATTTATGTATATTTTTATGTAAAATGGCTAGTCAAAACATGCTTTATATAGTTTAACTAATAAGTTTTAAAAAATATCATACATCCATTATCTTCTTTTTTTTTTATATCATTTATTTTTTTTTTTATAAGGATTATATTTTTCTTAAAGATCATATTTTAACTTTTGAAGATGTGGAGAGAGAAATAATCTATTAATAAAATAGGTGTAATATAACCACAACTTAAACCTAATTATTAGACCCAATTTATCTTTCTCTTCTTGTTTAAGGCTCTCTCCCTCCTTCACATGCCCACTTAAGAAAAGAGTTGGATTTTAATTAGGTTTAAGTTGTGATTTTATTATTTTTCTTAATAAAATATATGCGTGGTGTACTGTTTACAAATGCAACAAAAATGTATTTTACATTTGGGATGCATAATTTAGGTCCTGTTTGAAAACCCGGTTGTGGATGTACTGTGTAGTGCGATTGCACTATACAGCATGAGATGTTTGACCGCGTCTGATTTTTTGTAACAGAGGTTAGTTACTCAATTACGTTTTTACCCTTATTGTTGTATGTTTCCTTCAGCACGTTTTCCACCTCCGTTTGTTCTCCACGGTTTCCCTCCAGCACGGAGCTCCTTCAACGCGGTTCCTTCAGCACCTTCAGCACGGAGTAGGAGATTACAGAGATCTCCTCCTCGCAAGGAGCCAAAGGTTATCGATGCTTGGGGACTCATGGAGGGTCTTGAAGAAGGAATGCCCATTTTGAATCAAGTCCATGGTCGGAGGCATGGCGGCATGCACCTCGGTTCGCCAATGGAGCGCCGTTCGGACCCGTGACCACAACTCTCGCCGAGCACCGCCGCTCTCACCACTCTCTTGAAGTTAATCATCTTCGCCATTGAACGTGACTGACGCGTGCAACGGCTTGCTCGGCCGGTTCAGGCGATTCATCACGGATGCGCCGTGGTTGAGCCCTGGGCGGTGATCATCTGCGGCTTTGTGGCTGCGGTGGTCTTGATCTCGTGCAACCGGTTGGCTGAGAAGTTAAAGATCGACCACCCATTGGAGGCGGCGAAGCTTCACGGAGGATGGATTTTTTTTTTTTTTTTGTAACAGCTTCACGGAGGATGGATTTTGAAGAGGGAAAGAATGGGTTTAGGAATTTTGGTGGTGGTGGTGGAGGTGAAGAAGAAAGGAGGGGATAAAGGAGAGAAAGAGGTGAAGAAGAAAGGAGGGGTATTTCGGTGATGTTAAAAGATTTATTAAGAAAAAGACAAAAAAAAAATGAACAGTACAAACTCAAATAGTACAAACTCAATCGGGTTTTCAAACAGGGCCTTAGTGTAGAGAGTTTTTTAGTGTTTTGCAATGACTAAGACATTGCGAGTGCTCTAATTTAAATAATTATTCAGTTTTGTTTATCTGATTTTTTAATGTTTGTAGGGAAAATGAAAAAATAAAATAAAAAATAGTTTCTCTAAGAGTCTAACGGCATATACTCTTGATTATTTTTTTATTTTTTATTTTTTTGTAAGTTATACTCTTGATTATTGAATGGTTAGAGTTTTGTTTTGTTCTCAAATAATGGTAGGAAGAACATGTCAAAAAAAAATAATGGTAGGAAGATCGTTTACGAAAGCGCGTTAAGCGCTCTATAGCTTTAAGAGGAATCCTCCTTTCCCTTCTTAATGGGGCGATCAAACGACCATTCGTTTGTCATTTTATCTATATATATATTGTGACCACTAGAATTATGTCACGTAAAACTATTAAAAAAAAAATTGCCCTCGTGATTTCCTCGATTTTTGTCTTTTAAACTCTAGTTTTCAGTTTCACCAATTTAAGACCCGATTTTACAAAAAATTTAAATCTGAGACTTTTGTCTATTTGTTTTTTAATTTTTTCTCAAATGGATAATAAAAATGGCATGAAAAACAATAAGAGCATGTTTAGAGAGCTTAAAAAATATTTTTAATATCTAAATAGTTGTGCCAAATAAAAGTTGACATGTTTGCTAAAAATTTTCAAAAGCTTTTCTTTGACTTTTCACTCTAAAAATGGTCAAAACATTTTTGGTAAAAACTTAAAAATGAAACTTTTGTTAAAAAATGCATTTTATATTTCTCAAATGCAATCACAAACATAGTCTAAGTACTTTAAAAAAGAAGAAGAAGAAGACATAGTAACTGGGGTCTGTGAGCCAGCCCTCTAATAAGCAACACAGAGTGGCTTGCGACTCTTGTACTAAAATATTTTTTAGAATTTCTGTTGTTTAGGTTCTTATTTGCTTGAGCAAATATGGCGGAGGTTCTTTCAAAAAAAATAATAATAATATGGCGGAGGTAATTATGAATCCTTTTTACCTCCATATTTTAGCAAAATATTTGTTTTTTGTGTTAACATGTGGTATCAGAGCTACATTTATAAAAGAGTAGATGTATGATCGAGGAGGAGAGATTTCTATGCCTAAGCTAGAGCAAAAATGAAGGGTTTACAAAGGCTGGCCGAGCAAGATCCTTTCAATGAGAGCCTTGAAAGGGAGTAAGTCATGGCAGTTAAAGGACTATAATGATCTCAACCAAGTAGAGTAAAGCTTCCTTAAGCAAAAATTCTGTATTCAATGGCTAAAGTTTCAAGATTTTACATATGAGACAACAAATAGTGAAAAAAAAAAAAAGGTCGTTTACAAGCCTCAAATCCTAGCACTGTCCACCAATTTATGCATTTGGAATTAATAGAGACACAAAGGGGTTTGATAGAAAAGTCGTTTCAATCCAATCCATTCTTGGGGTCAGATAAAAGAATGTCAGTGACCTAGCAAAAGAAAGCCCTCAAAGTCGTTTTAATCTAATTCATTCTTGAGGTCAAATAAAAGAATGTCGGTGACCTAGCACAAGAAAGCACTCTTCGAGGACATTTAAAGTCAGAATTGCGACAATCATGTATCTGTTAGATTCTTTTGTCAAAATACGGAAAAACTCAATTCAATTCTCAATGGAAACAGAGCTTTGCAGCCAACCTTGAGCTTGACTTGCTTAAGTTACCAAGCCTATGAATAGGCTTATACGCGCTTAGCTAAGTCAAAATGTTTGTGTATGGGTTAAACTACGCTATTTTAACTACTCATATTCATGACACCTTTCTAATATAGAACTCAATTCTTCTTCCACTCAAACATGTTTAGTACACACGAGCCTTTAACCAATCTGCCTGCGAGTAGCTTGTTTACACCCTTTTAAGGCCTTGATCTTTAATAGTTGCCTAAAGCTATATGGGATTGGGGGAGGGAAGAGCCTTCATTCTCGTTGGCCCTCCCTTCCACAATTCTCCCACTAGGCTTTCTTGCGGAGAAGGTATATCTAAAGTACGTTTGGGAGTTGATGTTGGCAAGGCTAGTAAAAGAAGCAAGTGGATGCCTATGTGAATCCGTCAAACAAACAAGGTATACCAACCTTAAAAAGCAAAACTCTGCCCATCACCCGCCCGCCAATACATGTTTGACTTTTCAATGAAAATTATGACACGTTGGTCTAATAATGTCACATTTTAGTTTCTTCTGTCTTATTTTTTATTCTCACGTCAACAAACAATCCAAGAACACAAAACACATTGTTTTCAACGTAAAACACTTTTCCAGACCCAAAAAAAAAAAAAAAAAAAAAATCCCTCTCCGAAACACATAACCAAAGATCCCATAAGCCATTGAGATCCACAACCGATACGCTACAAGAATCATTGGTAAGAAAGAAAGAGAGAGAGAAGCATAAACAATTTATCCATTGATCTGCAGAGCCTTTCCAAATGTAGTAGATAAAAGGCACAAACAATTTACAGAACAAGATGCACATATATTTTTTGGGACTTTTGTTAGCCATTTTATCGCAGAAATTCAAAATAACATCTAATGTGGATCACTGTCAATATATGGTACGTCAATTTCTACAACTAGCAACATTTGTGACCAACCATTTTGGACTATAATCATCTCTCCTTATAAAAATGAAGGTTATGCAAATCAATCCATTATTTATCACTACACTCTTGGGCAACCTAATAAATAGTAAGCAGATGAAGCCCCCACGCCAACACCCATGCACATATGACATACCCACAAAAGATAATAACAAAGAAATACCCATAAATGGTTAATTCCATTTGTTGCAATGCATTATCCAGAACTGGCCAAACTTGCACCGTTTTCCAGTGGCGACCAAAATAACCAAAGAGAAAATTATTGTAAAATGAAACAAGCAAATGCTAGACCAAAATATAGAGAGCTTTAAAAAATAAAAAATAAAAAATCCATGAGATCTCTGGACATCTAGATTCAATCATAGGTATTATTTCCTCACAGTTTCAGACAGCCAAAACCAAAAAAATCATGTTGCCAAATTCTCAGAGGCAATATTATCATTAGTAAGAATGTACATCTGCATGCTGTTTCCTCAGTTCTACAAGCCCCCATTCAGTCCCATCACAACAAAGAAACTGATAAATTAAACTAATTCGACATTGAAAACATGATTAATAACATTACACAAGTGTTTGCAGACATCCATTTATATTGCTGGGGAAAAGTAATTAGAGGGGAAGACCAATATGCTCTTCAAAAGATAAGCAACATAAGAGAGAGGCGACACCCTTTCAAAAGTTTCAGAATTTATACTCAAAATTGGCCATGAAATCATTGCTTCTGCTTATTAGCATTAACAGCCACACCAAAAACTCTTAAACCATCTCTCTCTCTCTTAAACCACAACAATATTCCATTCAAGATGAAAAGTATCATAAAACAAAGCAATGGTGAAAAACGTGACAGTCAAAAGAACAGTTCGTATGGACACAAAGTCTCAAGGAGAGTAGAGAGAGAGAGAGAGAGAGAGAGGGGACGAATATTAAGCCTTTTTCTGGGTTCTCACCATGATGATAGACAAAAGAAGGATTCACGCTTTAGATATTACAAAGGCAAATCTAATCTACCCATTACCCCCCTCAATAATAAAAGTTTCGCATCTGATACTTCCCAAAAATACCACAAACAATCATTTTAACCAAAAATGGCAAAAATTCAGAAACCCCCCAAAAACCCGGCATCCCCTTTAACCAATTCTCAGGCTAATGATACCATGTGAGTATGATAATAAAGCTAAAAAGAACAGAAAATAAAATAAAATAAAAAAGTTAAAAACTTGGCCTCCTCTGCCATCAACCACTGAAGACAGAATTTCCTTTTCTAGAAAAGATTATCAAAGAGGGATTAAGATTGATATTGATTGACCGAAACCAGGAACAAAACCGAATCCTCCCCCCCTAAAAATCAAATCTTGCCCATCATATATCAAAATTACACGAAATGATTATCATTCATAAATTAAACAGAAGAAAAAGAAAGGAAAATTGGAAGAAGATAGAAGAAGACTAAGAAGAAAGCGGGCGTGGAGGAGGTAAAAGCTGATGGAGTTTCTGATGAACCTGGCGCTGAGTCTGGCTGTTGTTCAGAATGAAAGGATGCCTCAACAACCGCGAGGCGCTCCAGCGGCGACCTGGGTCCCTCTGCAAACAGCAGTCGATGAAGTTCCGGAACTCATTGGACGCCGTGGGCGGCGCCTCCGGCGGCTGCGACATACAAATGGCAACCATCAAGCTGGCCCAGTCGCCCTGCCTGCCCACCGTGAAGGGGAATCTGCCTATGTAGAACTCCAGGATGCTCACCCCGAAGCTCCATATATCCCCCGCGTACCCATCGTACTTGCCGTGGTTTAGATCCGTGTTGATCCTCTCGGGGCTCATGTACGCAATGGTTCCAACCGCGGAGTTGCAGGGGTCCATGGTCTGTTCCAGAATCCTCCCCACGCCGAAGTCCGCGATCTTCACCTGCTTGCGCGTGTTGATGAGGAGATTGGACGGCTTGATGTCGCGGTGCACGATGTGGCGGCGGTGGAGGTAGGCGAGCCCGGAGAGGATCTGGCGGGCAAGATCCGCGAGCTGCGGCTCGCTGGGGATGTGGGTTCCCTCCAGGGACCCCCCGTCCATGAACTCCAGGAGCACCTGGATTTCGCCGTTGTGGTCGAACATGTCGTGGCACTTGACGACGTTGGGGTTGTCCACGTCCCGGAGGATCTCGATCTCCGTGCGGATCTGGCGGCGCACGGAGTCCTCGTGGGTCCCGTAGATGACCTTGAGCGCGTAGATGCGGTTCGTGGGGCGGTGGATCACCTTGTAGACGGTGCCGCCGCTGCCGCTGCCGATGCGGTTGGCTCGATCCAGCTCCGAGAAGTTGATGGCGTTGCTGGGATTGGCGTGGGTCGGCAAGGGGGTGGAGTTGGCTGAAGAGCTGGTGGAGGAGGAGTTGGACGACGATGGGGGCAGAGGGAGAGGCACGGCCAGGGACGTGTCTCGCTGCGGGAGGGGTAGGGTTAGGTTCTGCTGCCTGCGCACTCGTAGCCCTCTATTGCTGTTGCTGTTGCTGTTGCTGTTGTTGTTACTGTTGCTGTTGCTGTGGCTGTTGCTGGTGCTGCCGGCGGCCGTGCCCGGTGGGAGTTGAACCGGTCTCATCGCCTACCCTCTAGGCTGGCCAATTCCCAAGCGCTCTGTGTCTTTGTTATAAGTTCCTTCAGTGTTGATCTAGGCTAATCTAATAACCAATAGGAGGAGTAATCATCGCCATCGCGTTGATTGTTGTTTTTGCTGTGGTTCTTCCATAACCAGGTCCAGGAGGTTTGGTTTGTTGATTGATTCGTTGTAAGCAAGAGACATGGAAATGGGTGGAGAGAGAGAGAGAGAGAGAGAGGTAGACTTTTTTTTTTTTTTTAGAGAGAGAAGCTTCTTGGAAGAGGGAAGAAGCCAAGAAAAGAAAGAGGAGAAAATTATAATTAAAATTTTTAAAAAAAAAAATTAGGAATGGTTTGTTTGTTATTTATTTATTTATTTGTGAAATAAATAGAATAATAATAATAAAATAATAATTTTTCTTTTTCTTTTCTTTTTTCTTTTTAGAAAGTGAGAAAGATGAATGGAAAAATAAATAATAAAAATAATTGGGATTCATCAGATCATTGAGGGAGGGAAGGAGGGAGGGGTAGCAATCAAAAAAGGGGAATCGGAGATAATAAAAGTCCACGCGCCTTCGGATTGGACTGGGCCCCCACCCAACCCTTTGGTGGTGTTCTCCGCTCTGGACCTGCTCAATGCGCGTGGAGAGTTGTCTTTCTTTGATTTCTTCCTACGCGCTACCCTCAACTCTTGATTTCATTCAACCCCAATGTACGTACATTCACACGCACGCTTCCATGACCCTCTGACTGGCAACTAGGAGCGGCCAAAATCCGCCCAAACCCGCCCTCCCCTGCCCTGCCTCGTCTCGCCCGGTTTTTCTCAATAAAATTCTACCCCAATGGCAACTCTAAGAACAGAGTTTTTTTCCATTTTGAGAAAATAATCTATTATAATGATACGTGTCTCTTTCTCTTAACATATAAAAAATACATAATTTTTTAATAACATGTGAAAAATATATAATATTTTTAATAATTTTTTTAAAAAAATTTATCCATACTATTAGAAAAATATGTCATTCTCATTCCATATTTAAAAGAGAGAAGAAATTCATAAAATAGATAGTTTATGACGCTTTAGATGGTTTAGCCGTCTTTAAATGTTTTTTTAATCATTTGACATTAACTCATATTCATGAGCTTTTTTTATGAAAGAAAAATCAGTTGTAATGATTATGATCGTTGCTCTTTTACAGCTCTTACAAGTCATTGATTATTGATGACCGTTTTTTACATACCATTGATCTCTTGGTTTTATCGCATATTGAGCGTTGGGATTAATTGTCTAGTGTTATGGCATTTTGATAATAAGTTTTATGGTTTTGATTCTTTGGAAGTTTTGACCGTTTGGCCATTATGTTTGTTTTATTATATTAGAAAATTCACTACCACTCATGCGTGTATATATATATATATATATATATATATATATATATATGAGCTATACAAAGAGAAAGATGTAGAAATCACTTCTTTTCTTCTCATTTGTGCGAAGGGGTTGAGTGCCTTGTTAAGTAAAGCTACGGATGAAGGTCATTTGATGGGTGTTCCTACCTCTAAGAAGCGCCCTCGTATAAGTCACATTTTCTTTGCCGATGATAGCTTGCTATTTTGTCGTTTAAATCTCTCTCAATGGGACTTCTTAACAAGTTTATTAAAAAAATATGAGTTAGCATCGGGACAATGCCTTAATAACCACAAGACTTCAATCTTCTTTAGTAAGAATACGAGATAGGTGGATAAAGATGCTTTGTTGGAGGCTTTGGGTATTCCAATAACTCATAGATACGACACCTATTTGGGCATTCCAGCTTTGGTAAGGAAGTCACGAGTGGCAGCCTTTCGAGGTATAATTGATCATGTCTGGAAGAGATTACAAGATGGAAGCTTAAATTCCTTTCTTAAGCGGGAAATGAGATTTTGCTAAAAGTAGTGATTCAAGCGATCCCCACATATAGTATTAGTGTTTTTCTCCTCCCAAAGACTCTTTGTTCGGAGATTAACTCACACATGCAAAAGTTTTGGTGGGGACATCAATCAAACGACTCAAAGGTGCATTAGATGAGTTAGGGGTGAATGGGGAGATCAAAAGCTACGGGAGGCATGGGTTTTAAGGATTTCCATTGTTCAATAAAGCATTGCTCACCAAGCAATGTTGGCGTTTATGGTCCCAATTAGACAGCTTGATTGTAAGAATTGTGGAAGCAAAATACTACCCAAGTTGCTGCATTCTTGAGGCACGAATGGGGCATCACCCCTCTTTTGCATGGAGGAGTATCATTAGCTCCCGTGATATTGTGAAGGAGGGGTTGGTGTGATGGGTAGGAAATGAATCCATGGTGCGCATTTGGCAAGATAGGTGGCTTCCCCACAATTATAATTCTCAGATTATATCACCTCCCCGATTACTTGATCCAAATGCCAAAGTAAGTGAGCTTATTGACTCGGATAAAAAATGGTGGAATCTTCAACTATTGGAAACTTTGTTTTCATTGGAGGAGGTTCAGGCGATTCTTTTACTGCCCCTTAGTAGGACCAACCAAGGAAATGTACTTATTTGGAGAGGGATAAATGGGAGATTTTCGATCCGAAGTGCGTATTACATTCAACGGGAGATTGCTGCCCAATCATTGGCGGAGTGCTCCGACCCGGTGAGGTCAAGGGAGGTTTGGAAAATTCTTTGGGCATTGCCAATTTCTAGTGTAGAGAAGAATTTTCTTTGGTGAGCGTGTCATGAGATACTTCCAACTTGTGAGAATTTGTGAAAACAAGAAATTATAGAAGATCTTTCTTGCCCGTTTTGTGGATTGGATGCTGAATCCGGGTTTCATATATTGTGGCAATGTCCATCGGCAAAAGATGTATGGAGTATAGGCAGTACCAAGATGCAAAAAAGTCACTTCTCTGGCACTGATTTTCTACGGGTGGTGGAAGGTGTTTTTTGAAAGTGCACGCAGGAGAAAATTATCTTGCTTGTAGGGTTGTCTCAACGCATGTGGTTGCGAAGAAATGAAGTTCTGCATGGGGGAGCTTTCTCTCACCCCCAAGACATTTTTCATCGTACTCTTTGCTCTATTGGGGAGTTTAAGCAAGCATAGGTTCATGGCGAAGAGGGGGACCGAACAACTGAGGTATCTTCTACTTGTTTACGTTGGAATGCCCCTGAACAAGGGTGGGTAAAAGTGAATTGTCACATGGCAATGGTGTCTAAGTCTGGTATGATGGGCTTTCGGGGTCATTATTTGAGACCACAGTGGGCTGGTGAGAGCGGTTTGCTGCAAGTCTCAAAGGGGATGGCTTTCTCCATATGCCGCTAAAGCTACAACGTGCCTACTGGCGGTATAGGTGTGCTTGTAGGTGGGGCTCCAACGAATCCATTTGGAGGGTGACGCTAAAGGGGTGATAGCTGCTGTCATGTCTTTGGAACAATCCTTATACAGAGAAGGGCACCTAATAGAAGATATTAAAGCAACAATACAGGGTCTTCAACAATGGAAGATGGAGTTTGTGAGATGGGAGGGGAATTATGCTGCTCATATACTTGCCAAATATGTTGTTGCTAATTTGATAAATAGGTTTTGAGCTGAGGATTTCCTGGCTTGTATTCATGAAACTGTGTTGCTAGAGCAAGATGCTCCAGCTCTTTGATTGTTTTAATGCGAAGCATAGCCCTATTTTATCCAATATATATATATATATACACACACACATAATGTGTTGTAAAATACTTGTTCCAAGACATAAAGTCATATGCTATATTAACTTTTCTACAAAAAAAAAAAAAAAACTGTTTATCTATTTTGACAAATGGGTTGTTCTATTAGTCTTCGTTCTAGGAAGTACATCATTAACGAATGTAAATATTATAATCTAATCCTGGAAGATTGCATGCAAGAGTAAGAGTGGGTGTAGTGACACAAAATGATTAATAGGCTTAAGACACCTTGATTAGGGAGTTAATTCTGGGAGATTGCATGCAAGAGTAAGAGTGGATGTAGTGACACAAAATGATTAATAGGCTTAAAGACACCTTTAATGAGAAGCATAGCCCCCAACACACACACACACACACACACGTAGTGTGTTGTAAAACACTTGTTCCAAGGCATAAAGTCATATGCTATATTAACTTTTCTACCAAAAAAAAAACATCTATTTTGACAAATGGGTTGTTCTATTAGTCTTCATTTTTGAAGTGCATCATTAACGAATGTAAATATTTTAGTCTAATCCTAAGAGATTGCATGCAAGAGTGAGAATGGGTGTAGTGACACAAAATGATTAATAGGCTTAAGACACCTTGATTAGGGGGTTAATCCTGGGAGATTGCATGCAAGAGTAGGAGTGGGTGTAGTGACACAAAATGATTAATAGGCTTAAGACACCTTGATTAGGGGGTTAATTAGACTTTACGTCACTAGAGACAGCTATTTAAAAAAAAAAACAATGGCAAATAAATACAAAAAATATATATTGGAATAAATAAATAATTAGTCAGTATAGTTGGCCTAAATTACAAATTTATTCATGTCGTATGAAAGTAAAATCAAAGGTTCTTGATATATTCAAAAAAAAAAAAATAGTCCCTCGAGTCAAATTCCGTTAACAAATTGTTTTTATTCACCCATTGATTTTTTTTGTATTTTTAAAAAATTATTTGGTTTTTTTATAATTACTTTATTATTTTATTTGTTAAAATAATAGGGGTATTATAGGAATATAAAAAAAAGTGGCATTTTTTTTTTATACATTTTGGTAGTTTGATAGGCTACTTTAATATATTTTGAACATTATAGGGTTTTATCGTAAACGTTGTTAGTTTATGAAGTTTTTTTATATTTTTCCCTATAAAATTGAAAATTGTAGCAAAGGAGCCAATATTGCAATTTTATAGATATATGATTAGGGCTTCAATCGAGCCATAATTAAAGTACTAACTACATATAAAAAATAAATGGGAAAAAAAAAAGAAGAAAAAAAACTCAAAACTCTTCTTGATCTAGCCTTCAATTCTTTATCTCGAGCTTGTATATGCTTCTCCCCCCTATTTGGATGAATAAAGGGTTTATTTATAGGGTATGGAACAACCCTACGTTCTTGTGCAAGTTAATAACTCACAAATTGAGTTGGAATTGGATTCTAGTAATTAAAACCGTGTGAAGCTGCTCCTTCTTTGAATAAAATGTGCTCAATAAAGAGGTAGATTGCATGACAAAATCAATCCTTTGGCTTGGGCACTTAAACTTGTTGTGCTCGATCCTAGGGCTTATAGCTTTTCCCCAATTTGTCTTTTAAGTCTGAAACTTGACGAAAACACTTGTTTTTCTTCAAAAACCCTAAAAATGCTAAAAAAATATATAAAAACAACACAAAACATCAAATAATAACAAGACTAAGAGATTAACATATGTGAATTAAGGGGCTATAATGTGTAACATTCAGCACTTATCACACCCTCAAACTTACATATTGCTAATCTCTTAGGAATATAAAACAAAACTAAAAATAACAGAAGACAAAAAAGATAAATTATTCTTTCGTGGGATGTACGATTGCATTTAACGTATGCAACAAACCTTTTAAACCCCTATGCATCTCTAGTAGGACGAGTGAAATCTCATGAGAGTTTAACAGAAATGTTACCCACAAATATTATGCAAAATTCCATGTCAAAAAATATATATATATTATGCAGAATTCATGTTATCCAAAAGATTGAAGTATCACTCAAAACAATGATTTTTATTTATTAGCAAGCTTAAAAGGATAAACACCATCTTCAAAATGAAATGGAATTTCAATGTAACTACTTACAAAAGACAAGTTGAGTCATCACAAGTTCAATTTAGTGTAAAGTGAACTAACACATAACTATAAGGTTTTCAAATTATTTCCTGTACAATAACTTAATACCTCAAAGTTCACTGGGATTCCCATCAGAATGAATGACCAAGGCATAACTTCATTTCTTTCTTTTTGGTCAAGCTGTACAGTACTTAGTTTCTTTAAACTTTCTAATTAACCCATGTAACAAGTATTAAGCCAATTGCTCCAAAACTAGATGGCTTTAGGTCATTAGGTGTAGAGACACTCCTAAGGTCTTATTAACTCGAGTCAAAAAAGTTACGAAACTAAACTAGCCATGACATTTAACTAAATCAAAATTCTCACATTTTGACATGAACACTCATTACTTAATAAGGCAAGAAGTCCAGTTACTTAGTGAAAATCTCACAATGATTATTGTCATTTTATTTCTTTTATAAATATCCCAAAGTATCCATCCAATTAGTCTCCCAGCTTACCCAAGACATTAAAAACATATACAATCAAATTCACATGTCATACCTCACAAAATTAGGTGTTAATGTGCTTGTGGGTGGCTATAATGGTGTACCTTGTCGTTGTTTCTACGAGAATCAATGGTCTTCCGGTCATCCTCCATGGCATGCAAGGACCTTCCTCCTCTTGCACTTATTCTTGGATCTTCCGCCTTGAGCCATACACCCTATTGTTTATTGTTTATACTTTGTTTAGCAAAGCTTTTTCTTTTCCTTTGTTGCTGTTTATTACCATTTCCCAAAATATCAATATCAAAACATTTCAACTTTTTCACTTTTTATATCGTATCATTCATTTTTATTACTATTCAAATAAAAAAAAGAATCACTACAAAAAAACTTTTTCACTTTTTTATATCAAACATTTTTACTTTTGTTTTCACATCAATATATATCAACTACAGTATCTAAGAAAAAGGCTTTGCCAAACAAAGCAATGTCACTTGTCCAAACTCATCCGCATAGGCCTTGTTACAAGGATCTAGATTGGCAATTATTTATGATATTTATTGTATAAAATAAATATTATTTGAAAATTAAAAATAACTAATGAAATTTGATACCTTTGTAAAAAAAAATTATTTGGGATGAAGTATAGAAAAGAAAAAATAAATAAAAAGGAAAACTTCACTAAACCTCCTCAACTTTCATCACATTTGCAATTACCCCTCTAAAATTCAAAAAGTCTCATTGTTGTACATTAATCCTTCAATTTTTTTCACTTTCACCCATCTGTTAACATTTTTTTTGTTAAAACCCTCATTTTTAGGAAAAACAAAATACAAAGATTTAAGCATTTATCAAGATTTAACAAAATTTACAAAAATACTTATACCTGAATCTTTTTGCAATTACCCCTCTAAAATTCAAAAAGTCTCAATGTTGTACATTAATCCTTCAATTTTTTTCACTTTCACCCATCTGTTAACATTTTTTTGTTAAAACCCTCATTTTGTAGGAAAAACAAAATACAAAGATTTAAGCATTTATCAAGATTTAACGAAATTTACAAAAATACTTATACTTGAATCTTTGAATTATATATATATATATATATATATATTAAAGTTGGTATTTTGATAGGATTTAAAAATGCTAAATGAGGGATGAAATTGAAAATATATATAAATATATTAAATTGAGAGTTTTTTTTTTTAAGAAAAGGGTTAATGGAAGGCTCGCAAAATGGGTTGGCGGCCCGTCACCCGATTAACCTATACACAAACATGACCCATTTAGCTAAACAGGTTGGCGGGTTGACAAAATTATGACACCAAAAATAACAGGGTAACCCGACACGACCCATCTAACCCATTTAAAATAACCAGGTCATATCGGGTTGACACAACCCAACACGTTTGAATGAAAAATAAGAAAAATAATGTAACAATAATCCATTATACAAATGCCATTGATATATCTTTTCAATAAAAAATTTAAGGGGAAACTTCACTAACCTTGACCTTTCATGCTTTTTGCAGGCACCCCCTTCAATGTTCAAAAACTTTCACTTTGGTGTATCAAAGTTTATTTTTCTCTTACTTTGCCCCTTCCATTAGGATTTTCCGTTAGTATTTTCGCACATGCCACGCATGTGAGAAAAATAAAATGAAAAACCAGTTTTACCCCTCACTCCAAAACTATACCGTTTTAGGGCTCCAAAAACTATAATACCCACCCATCCCAAACCGATGTCATTTTGGCCATTAATTTTTAAAAAGGAAAATATTAAAATTTAAAAAAAAAAAGAAGAAGAAGAAATCGAGGGTGGTTGGAGCCACCCCTTTGGCCAAAATGGGGTGGCCAGACCACCCCATTTTTGGCCAAATGGTGGCTGGAACCACCCCCATGGCCATTTTGGGGGTGGTCGAACCACCCCCAAGGCCACCAAAAAAAAGGGTTTTGGTCTTTAGCCACCCCCATGCCCTTTTTTTTTTGGCCTTTTGGGGGTGGCTAAACCACCCCCTTGGCCATAGGGGTGGTCAAACCACCCCTAAAATGGCTATGGGGGTGGTTCTAGCCACCCCCGATTTATTATTCTTCTTTTTTAAAAGAAATATTTTTCTTTAAAAAAATATATATTAATGGCCAAAATGACGTCGTTTTGGGCTTGGTGGGAGGATGAAATGATAAAGAAGCTCAGGGGTAAAATGGACATTTCAGTTAATTTTTAGGGTTCCTTTAAGATTTCACAGAAAATCTTAACGGAATGGGCAAAATGAGAGAAAAATAAACTTCGATACACCAAAGTGAGAGTTTTTGAATGTTGGGGGGTGTTTGCAAAAATCGCGAAAGTTCAAGGAGGTTAGTGAAATTTTCCAAATTTTTTTTAAAAAAAAAAAATTGATGGGATTTAAGAAGTAAATATTTTTTTTTCTAATATCCACCAAATATTTTTTGGTGATTCTAAATTTCTAATCTTTTATCTTCATAACTTATTTTGTTAGGGTTAAGATTTATCTCTCAAGTTATAAACTCTCTTTTCTTGTCTTTTTTCATTTTTTCTATTTTATTTATATTTTATGATTGTATTTGCTCTATTAGTTAGATTTTTAATTCTAATTTCTGTCAATGAGTAAGTTGCCCAATCCAAAGATCAAAATTCAATAGACAATTCAAGAATATAAGAGAGTTTGAGGGACATAGAAGATAAAGAGTGCAAAGAATCCGAGATATTGCAAGAGAGAGAGGAGACTAGCGCAGAGAAATTAGAGAATCTGTTGATTGGAGTCTTCCGAGATGCGAGAGAGAGGGAGAGCGGCAAGAAAGAGACAGACAATTAGACTTAGGCTAGTTTAGGGTTTTTTTTTAACGGATTTGGCGGGGCACTTGCTTAACCTTCAGGTTGACCCGCCAAACACAAAAATAACCGGATCATAAATGGTTGACCCGATTATGTCCTAAACCCGTTTAGACCAAACCTATAGCTCATTAGTTTTGTGTCAAGTTTACAGGTAATACCCGTTTCATCAACCCTTAATGTACCCCTCTTCTTCCAATAATCTTATCCTCGGCTCTTGTGACTTATGTGGCAGTGGGGCACACAGATTTAAGGCAGAGTATTGCACAGGATCCTTGCCGTACATTTCTATATACAACGGTCTCCAACTAAACTTTTAACCGAAAGCACTGCAGTTCTCCTCTACTACTTCTAGTTTTAGCACTCTCTCCCCCCACAAACAAACACCGAGAAAACTCTCTCTCCTCCAAGAAACACCAAGAAAGTTCTCTCTTCTCCAAGAAACACCAAGAGTAGACAACAATGGCGAGACCCATTTGCTTTTGCCTACAGTACTTCGCGCTCCTGATGTCCTTCGGTGCAATCGTTTCTTATGCTAGACCACCACTACAGCATCCTCAAAAAGGTGATTCTTGTTCTCTTTCAATATGTATAATTTCCACCTTCTTTTTCTCCGTTTGGTTGCTGAGAAATTGTCTCTAAGGAAAGAGAAAACACAACTATGTGTAATATATATATGCGTTCTCTGTTTATTTGTACTGGATTTAACATAACTATATATGTGGCTTCAGTGAAGCTAGAATACAACCCCCCTCTCTAGAATTGAATTTTCGTATAGACTGCTGTCTTATTGATCTTTCTCAGATCCCATCCTTTGAGAAAACCCATTTCTTTTCTTTATTAATTATTTCCGTTTGGTTGCTGACAAAGTTCAAGAACAGAGAATAAATTGAAATTTTCTAATCAACTAAGCCTAATACCACTATTTTCTATTGTTTTGCTCAAGTTTTCTGTAAACCACATTCAATATTATCTTTCCTGTAATTACGTAAACCACATTCTGTAAAAACCATTAATTTTTCAAAACCCATTACTTTGTTTCATTCAATCTTTCTCTGCGTTTGGTTTCTAAGAAAGTGCAAGAACAGGGTAACACCAATTCTCTGTCTCCAATCTCTGTACAGAGCCAAGTTACCTAAAGTTTGTGTTCAACGCCACCGAACTCCCACCCCAAGACTACTATGATTACATCATTGTTGGAGGCGGCACCGCCGGGTGCCCATTGGCTGCAACACTTTCGCGAGCATATAAAGTACTCGTGCTTGAACGAGGGGGAGTCGCCTACGGCAAACCCAATTTGATGAATCACGAAGGTTTCTTGACAACACTCATGGATGCCAATTCATTCGACTCCCCCGCCCAAGCCTTCACATCTGAAGAAGGGGTCTCAAACGCCCGAGGGCGCGTTCTCGGCGGCGGCACTGCGATAAACGCCGGGTTCTACAGCCGAGCCGATCGTGAATTTTATCAGAAATCGGGCGTGGATTGGGATCAAAAAATAGTGAACAAGTCGTACGAGTGGGTAGAGAGGGCGATTGTGTTCAGGCCGGAGCTCAGGGATTGGCAATTGGCGGTTCGAGATGGGTTATTGGAAGCTGGGATTGATCCCTTTAACGGGTTTAGATTGGATCACGTGGCGGGAACCAAGATTGGTGGTTCGATTTTCGATAGTTATGGGAAAAGACACACCGCTGCTGATCTACTGAGCTATGCAAAACCTTCCAATATCAAGGTTTCTGTGTATGCAAGCGTGGAAAGAGTACTCCTGGCTTCATCTTCCCCGCACGCTGGCTCACGGCTATCAGCAGTCGGAGTTGCATATCGCGACCATATGGGGAAATATCACCATGCTTTAGTAGGTAAACATGGGGAGGTGATACTCTCTGCTGGCGCCATTGGAAGCCCGCAGCTGTTGCTGTTGAGTGGCATTGGTCCGCGGCCTTATCTGTCGGCTTGGGGAATTCCGGTGGCTCACCATCTCCCCTCTGTTGGGCAATTCCTCTACGATAATCCTCGCAATGGTATCTCAATTGTGGCCCCAATCCCTCTGGAGCAGTCACTCATACAGGTGGTTGGGATAACTGAGTCAGGGGCTTACATCGAAGCAGCTTCCAATGTCATCCCTTTTGCATCCCCTCCTCACTCTGTTTTCATCCGGACGCCATCGTCGCCTCTGTATCTCCCCGTGGCTACTCTAATGGAGAAGATTATCGGGCCGCTTTCAAGTGGGTCGCTTAGACTGGCTTCAACGGATATCAGGGTGAATCCAATTGTTCGATTCAACTATTTTAACAACCCGGTGGACCTTGAGCGCTGCGTGAATGGCACGCGTATGATTGGCGACATCCTGAGGAGCCGGTCTTTGGAGAACTTCAAGTTCAGGGACTGGTTTGGCGGTCGCAGCTTTCGGTTCGTGGGACCTGCGTTGCCCGTTGACCAGTCAAACCACCGTGTAATGGAAGATTTCTGCCGCCGCACGGTTAGTACCATATGGCACTACCATGGGGCGGCTGTGTTGTGGGGAAGGTGGTTGATCGAAATTTCCGGTTGAATGGAATTGATGCGCTCCGAGTTGTTGATGGGTCCACGTTTGGTGTGTCGCCGGGGACAAATCCTCAGGCGACTGTACTGATGCTTGGACGGTAAGTTAATGTTTTACATATAATAATTACTTCATATCCATTGATGTTTGTGGAAGAAGAGAATTGACTAATTCGTGGGTTTGTTTCTTTTGGCAGATACGTTGGATTGAAGATTCTCAGAGAGCGGATGAGAAATAAATCATGACCATCTGCTCTTTTGATTTCTTGTTCTTTTTCTCATTCAAAATAATACGAGGATGTTGTCCCAAAAGGCTTAATAAAATTCAAAATAGAATTTGTACATTTCACTTTCACTTGCCAAATTCATCTTTTCTCTTGACTTTTCCGGTCCTTTCATGTGTTTGTCGATTTGTGATTGTAAGTTTGATCTATTTTTAGCTTTTTGGTATGAACAACGTGTTTAGTCAAGGCTAAAAATAATAATATAACTCTTAACAAAATACATCATCGGTAAAATCATCAGGAGTTATTATCTTTGTTGATTTTAAATGCTATATTGTTAAGGGCTCGGAGGAGGGGTTCAGTGAGTGGTGAGCATTGGGTTAGAATGAATGAAAAGAAAATTCCATTGAATTGAGTATGATTGTATGATGATTTAATCATGACTTTCGGCTCAAGCAACACTTTGGGGGTGAAATAGTGTCATTATAAGGCTAATTTCATTTTACAGCATTCAATAAAAATTTGATATATTACGTAAAAATATCAAATAGAATAGAAATAAAATACCGCATCTTTAATTCAAATTAATCTTCAATTAATGAAATTCTAGTTGGTCAATTTATTGGGTTGATTAGATTTAGGCCTTTAGCCACGTCTTATAAGTATTATAATTTGGGTCGGGTTCAGCCCACTTGAGTTTGAGCCTCTTCTTTTGCCTTTAATAAAGTCCATTAGCAGCTACCTATAAAACATAGATTTTTTTTAATTTTTTTTTTTTATAATTGGCCATGAAATAACATAAAATGAAGAAGACTACAAATGTGCTTATTTCAATGCACAAAGCCAACTCTCATCAATAACCCCACTTTGCCAAATTAAACCCACACCTTTCATGACAATGAAGCAGAAAATGAACTCAACGAAATTGACCAAGCTACCAAACACCCCTTCTCATTTCTCAATCATCACTTTCACATATATAATCCAAATTAAATACCCAACCAAGAACACAACATCTTAATTAAAAAACCATTTATCACTTGTGAATGCCCAAAATCATGCTTTTAAATCGAATGGAAATTAAAGTAAAGAAATATGAAGGAGATCATCAAGAGGATAGGCTTACCATGTAATCTTCTTCCTTTTTCTTATTCTTCTTCTTCCTCACAGTGGATTTCTTTGATTGATTAGGCTTACCATGTATATATATATATATAGAGAGAGAGAGAGAGAACTGTCAATGTCTTTCTTTGAACAACCAGATTTAGATTGGTAAAGTGGTCAATCCATTTTTATTTCCCCATTTAAATAATGGGTTTTCTTTTTATTTACTCATGTATTTCTAATATTATAAATTTAATCATTCAATTTTAATGTTAAGCAATCTATCCCTTATTTTACATTTAAATGGATATTATCCATTATTTATTCATTGAAAGAGGAAATTTCCCAAGAAAGAGTGAGCTAATAATCAACTTTACCAAATATATCCCTGGACTTGGAGGCATATTTTATTTTGAGAGCTCCTGCTTTCATGTTCTAGAATAAATTAGTCATTTTATAGTATTTAATCATTAAGTAACATATTATCAATTTAAGAAAAGTACAAAAATAAAAGTGAGAATAATCACACTAAATTAGAAAAAAAAAAAAAAAACTCATAACCAGCGAGAACCCAAGCTAGATCTAGGGTCTGGCCTATCATAAATGCCTCAAATTCTATTAGTCGTGATCCGTTTCAAAACCTATTTCTAATATCTTAAAATTCATTTTAATGTCTCAAAATTTATTTTTAAGGTTTATCTTAAAATAAGTTTTAACTTTTTATTATTTTTATTTAATGCGTTAATTTTTTTTATTAAAAAATAAAAACTGTACAGTACACTGTACACCTTAGATTAGATACGTATAGCAATCTACACACGTCTCTTAAATCTTTTTCTCACAGTATTTTGGTGGGACAAAACAATTATTTTTTCCCAGATTCGCCGGTGGACTTTTCTGTAATAAATAATAAAAAAAGAATGCATATGCATCATGTTCTTGCTTCTGTTGGTTGCTTGTCTGTTCCTTTTTTTATTATTTATTTTTGTGATTGTGGGTGGTAGGCCTAGGTACTAGGTACTAGGTACTTGGTACTTGGTAGCTCTCTCTCCCTTAGCCCACGTTTCCATCCAAGTTCAGTCCTCCATGTAAATGAGCACGAGTAGTGACTGTCTCACTTTCCTTTCTTGCAAAGAAAGTGGGATTCTCCTTCTCCATTCTCCAATACCTTATTTCCTGCTTTTAGTCTTGTCAATTACTTTCTAAATAAAATGTATGTGATTCTTATGATCCTGTTCCTTTTAATCAAAGTTTTAAATTGATGTTGGAATGTGACTTTTTTGTTACAGTTATGACTATCAATAGCCTTCTCTTCTCTCGGACTCGTCTTTTGCTCCTGTTATTTATGACATATAACTCTAAATTTTTATATTTTCAAGACTAAAATGTTGTAAAATGCTTCAAGAAGTACAAACTTATGTACTTATGTATGTATAATCTCACCAAGTTTGGCCATTCTCAACTTAATGTTTGAAAGTATTCTTAATATTATCCACATCTTTTCTTCTATTAGGATTCACACCGAAAAGGATTCTCCTGTATAACCATTCCCTTTGTCCCTAATTTGCTTGGGTAGAAAATACACAAGCATATATATCCTTGGATTTTAATTTCTACATACACGTTCTTAAGTTTTCTTCCATTTCAAATAGATTTTTTCACCATCTTATCATCTAATAGATAATATGCTACATCTAAAAAATCAATTAATATCACGAAACTCTTGATTGCCGCATCATGTACCAATTGCATGTATGTGCAACTTGGCATGGTTCTTTTGAATTACAAACGGTTCCCTAATAAAAAATTTAAAAATATTTTGTCTTACTTTTGCATACTGTCATTTTTTCAAATGCACTTTTAAATAGGATTCTTTCCATACTATTGTTTAAAAATGCTCTTTTAATGAAAAATATCGCAAGATCAAACACGCTGCAAGAGTAGCACCGAAAACAAACCCTTAGCTCACTTCATTATTAAGTGTTTTAAGTGTGGGTAATTGACTCATTGGTTTTCTCCATGTCCTCCACCACATAATTATCAATCTCAACCTCCTCTCCGCCCACCTACGGCCCTCCGCTGCACAACACCTCGATACTAGCATAAATTTCACATTTGGTTTCCTAAAGTCCAATATGTCATCCTTCGTGAGTCTTGTCCACAACGTCTCCATCGGCTGCTTCGCTCTACTCTAACCTCGTTTCAATCACCATCTCACCCCATGCGCCAACGCACGGGCTTCACTTGCTAGCATATGGCTTTCACGCACCATCCAGAGCCTTGATCTTCCTTTGTTGTTGTTGTCGAGGGTTTTTTTGTTGTGTTTTTGTATTTTACTATGTTTCTATATTTTATGTTGTGTTTTAGGGTTTTTGTGTGTTATAATCTCTTTGTGCCCATATGGTCTGATCTTGCTATGGAGATTTGTGTTGCCAAGTGTTTTTCACTTTTCTTTTTCAGCTTCAGATGGAAATTTAATGCCTCTCCTTCAACAACCTCCTTCTGATAGATGTTGTAGCTGCCTAGAGGGGGTTCCATTAGGATTGAGTGATCTTTTGAGGTTTGCGCTCCTTTTGTTACCTCTTTGTTTGACTCAAATCTTGGTTTTAGACCAAGATACAGGAGGTTAGGTTATTTTTCGTCCCATTTTCAATTAGTTGGATGTACTTTCGAGACAATTTTTTAATTTTGAGTTTGTTGTTGGAAACCCATCATTTTTGAGGTTTTTTACCTCATGTAACCCTTACCTTTATTTGCTCAAAAGAATAATAAAAAAAAAAAAATTATGCCAAAGGATATGAATTCTCAATAATTAGCTATTAATATGAACATCAAATATGAAAAATCTTACACAAGGCCTACTTACATGAGCAGATGGGCGGGCTGCCTGGTGGAGGAGAAGGGTTTTATAAAGGTTCTTTCACAAAATGATTTCTCTTTCTCCTATAATTAATTTAAATGAATATAAGGAAAGAAAAAGAAAGATTGTGTGGAGTATATTTAAATTAAAAAAGTTGTTGGGAATTGCTCTAACATCGTAGAGAATTTAAGCTGAGGGAGAGATGATGCCATAATATCACTCATCATTTCCAGTTGACTAGAAGAACCATTATTTTTGTTTTCTAACTAAAAAGATGGAAAATGGTAATCAATGTAATTTCTCTTGTTGGACGTTATTGTTAGTGTTCTTATCCATTGTAAAATGTTCAGTTTGATCCATAATTGTTGTCTGAAAAAGTGAGTTCGTCATTACAGTCCCACTAAGGTGTAAATCAATAAAACTCATTATAGTAGAATATGGTTTACGCAACTTCTATCACAAGAGGATTTGAATACACGACCATTAGGATCAAGGGAGGCAAGACTTTCTCTACTGCTTTACTAATTCAACTACCACCTTAGTGGTAAGAACCATTAATCTTTAGATACTTCATTCATCACACCTATTGATATACATTTACCAACATGCAAAATAATGCATTGACTATCTTCAAAGAACCAGAGAGATATATCCAACTTTAAAATTTTTTAAAAGTGTACAAAAAGAGATCTATCATGGAAAATCTTATAACTCTAGCAGCAAATGCCTTGATTCCGGTCCTTATATTTACAGAAAATTTTAAAAAAATTATAAAAACTTATTCACATCATATTTCTTACATTTAACCAATATCTATCAGTAGCTACAGTATTTCTCAATGTGTAGGGAATCAAAAGTGGTTCTTTATACATTATTATAATATAAACATTTATCTTTCATTTTTTTTACTTTAATTGGGAATTATGTTAAAATTTTGTGAAAAATATAAAAGTAAATAGAAAAATTGTATTTTGTAAATAAATAATATTTTAATAATATAGAAAAAAGAAAGTAAAGTTATTGTAAAATATATTTTTATAGAGACAAAAAAATAATTTTATTTTTTAAACTTAAAAAAAAATTTAAAAGAAAACTGTCGTTAATGCTCAATGCTATTTTTGCGGACAAGATAGGCGAAGGTTGGTGCAAGTCCTTTTCGCCCAACCACTGCTATTTAATTAGAATAGCATTTTCAACAAAGTAAAGAGGAACGAGTACACATTTTATTCTCAAATTATTTAACAACTCTTAATGTTTCTCTAACTTTCAATTTGAAACAATATTTTTTAAAACTATTAGAAATTTGTAATGTACATCTTATGTATTCAAAATAACAAAAATGCCCTTAATTTTTTTAAAAAAATACAAAAAAATCGTAAAAAGAATTTTTTTTTTTTTTAAATGGTGATGGTGAGCCACCCACGGTCATATATTTCTCTTATTTGCTTTCTTTTGAATTTAAAAAGTTATTTGTCTTTTTAAAAAATTTTAAAAGTATTTTATCTTTTTGTATGACAAAAATAATATGTTTTAATTTTTTAATAATTTAAAAAAACATCATGTCAATTGAAAGTTTAAAATATATATATATATATATAAGATCGCCTATTTTTACATGATAATTCAAGGAAATGCATGTACTTTTCCCAAATAATAATGAAAAGAGAGTTAGGTAAAGGCTATTTTCTTTCTTTCCTTTTTTTTTTTTAATTTGGTAAAGTAAAGGCTATTTTTCTATTGCTGATATGTGGGGATCCCAACTCCCAATTTGTCGCATCGCATTGATACAATGATATTTGTACTTTTTGTATCTTTTTCTAGATTTTTTTTTATATTGCCACCCTAAAAAAAAAAAAAAACAAAACAACAACCACAAAAAAAAAAAAAAAACAACAATAACAATAACAACCAGAAAAAACAAAAAACAAAAATGTTTGGGTTCTGGGGTGGTCGAACCACCCTAAAGGCCTGGAGATGGCTCGTCCACCTCCATATAAGTCGTAGGGGCAGTTAAAACCACCCTCAAAGCCCAAACTTTTTTCTTTCTTTCTTTCTTTCTTTAGCCTTTTGAGTTGGCCAAACCAACCCAGAGGTAATAGAGGTGGTTCATCCACCTCTATACGGCCGTAGGGGGTGCTTTGACTACCCCCAAAACCTGAACTTTTTTTTTTTTTAATGGCCTTTTGGGGGTGGCCAAACCACCCCCAAAGCTGTGGGGTGGTTCCATCCACCCCTTTGGTTTTGATTTTGATTTTTTTTTTAGTTTTTTTCATAATTTTAATTTTTTAAATTATTAATTTTTTAAAACATTTAATGATTTTTATATTATTTCTTTAAAAAACTACCTTTTTATTGCCCAAAACACAATAATTTTTAAATTACACCATGCATGTAGTTTTTTTTTTAAAAGGAAATAGTTCAGTCTCATTCATTGATAAACGAGCATAACTGAAGTTATGAAGTTACAAGCGTTAAAGATCACATATTACATTCCAAATTCATACAAAATTCACTAATCTATGACTACTTTTCAATTTAAACAGCATATCTGTGCCAAAAAAAATTAAATCATTCATTTTTTATATTATACATTTATTTTTTATTACTATTCAAATAAAAAAATAATTACAAAATAAAATTTTTCACATTTCAATATCATTTTTTCATTTTTTCATATCGATCATTATTTTATTTTATTTTTTTAAAGGTGAACAGTATTCTAAATAAACAGTACCGTGTGAGGTTTTTGGTGTTTTTTAACAAACGCCACCTTATCATCTACAATTTTTTAAGGAAAATTATTCATGGTAAATTATGTTCTGCAAAGTACATATTTGCGTACAAAATTATTTTCTGCCAACAAAACTATCTTCAAAATGCTTTTCTTTAAGATAAATTTTTTTTTTATGCATCATTTTCTATGTTACATTAGTGATAAAAATGACAAATTGTGAATAAATTGTAAAAATAATGTGGTTGCATGTTTATCTTTCATTTATTTTAATTTTTTCTATTGACAGGACATGAGGAGTTGAGGACTGACAAATAAGGCCGACAAATACTTTCTGACATCATCCTTACGTTGGAGCTTTTGCCTCTATTAAGCACATTTTTCTTCTTTCTGACATTTACTTTCTTTTCATAGTTAAGGTTATTAAGCACATTTGTCAACTAAAAATTATAATATATATAAAAAAAAATCTTTGTAATTTTAAGCCTTAAAATCTACAAATCATTCTACAGTTTTTCTTCTTTCTTAAAATCGGTTTGTAAATAATAATAATAATAATAATAGAAGCAGAATGAGGCGTAGGTGTTTAACATATCTAAGTAAACCCCAATAATTATCCATTGTTGGTTGAGATGTGTTTGTTGTCATCTCTCATCTATTTCTTATGTAAATTCATCATTAAATTTAAGGATAAATGTAACATTAATCTTTATTGTTGGCCTAAATTACAAATCATTGTACATGGTATAATAAATAATTTTTAAGTCTATGTACATAGCCTAAATTATAAATTATTCATTGTGATATTAAAAATAAAAATAAAAAATTCATACGTCCTCATGATAAGCCAAAATAACAATTTACTCTTTGAAATCAATTTCCGTTAAATAACTTAACAGAATTTGTTAATTTGTCACCTTATACCTAATAAAAATGTGACACATGTTATTATTCATTTCTTTCTTTAAAAAATGACAATTAAGATTTTTCACGTCATTTTAAGACAAGCTAAGATTAAACATTAGTCCTCACTCCATATCATTCTGTTACAGTAAATTAATATATCTCTTATATCCCAAAATTTTACTATGTGTGTAACCTTCCATCATTTTCATATTTCTCGTCACGATGTGAACATTTTTCGAGAATTTGATTATTGCATTTTGTGAAGTGGTTGAAGAAGATTTGAGTGAGGGTTATACACAAGGTAAAATTTTGGGGATAAAAAATGTTAGATTAATTTACTGTAGCAGTATGATGTGGAATGAGGGCTGCTATGTAATCTTAGCTGATGTTTTTAAATGATGTGAAAAATTAGTGGTGAAATAGCTATTGCGGTTAGCGGTTATAGCTACTAACCGCTAACCGCAACCGCCTAGGCGGTTAGCCGCTGGTTAGCGGTTAACTGCAACTAGTTAACCGCTTTTCTACGATTGGGCTTTTTTTTTAGGCCGGTTTTGAGCTCACTTTAAACTCTTTTTTTCTCACTTTATATAATATAGTAAATATATAATATATTTTTTTATAAGCAAAAATGGAGAATAATGAAAATAAATCTGAATTGTGGTAGAGTGAATTTAACTTGGGTATTTGGGGGTAAAAGAGGAGAATAATTACCACTAGGCTGTAAAACTAATTATTGCTTATTATATATATATATATTATAAAAAGACGGTTAGCGTTAGCGGTTTTTCAAAACCCACTAACCACTTTCAAAGACTTATAAATTATTTTTTATATTACAAGGAGTGTGATTTGTAATTTAGGTCAACTATATTTGGACCTGTATTATTATTATTATTATTATTATTTTTGATGTGTCTACACAAGGGAAAAGAAAGATGAATTAAAATTAGTGACTTTCACTTTATTAGATGAGATATACAACCGATTAAACTAACTCTTAAGAATCTATAAATTATTTTTTATACTATATTCAAACGAACCAAATTTATATTTATCCCTTAAATTTGTTAGACTTACGCATAAATTTTACAAATTTAATAATAAATTTTAACATTCCTCATACAGGAATAAACAATGAATGTGGGAGATAATAAAACAAAAACATTTATATTGTATATTTAATAAAGTTACTGTTGTTCTTTTGTTTATAACTGCCAAATAAAATTGACAGCCTAAATCCTCTTACAAAGCAAAGACTCTTTTGTTTATAAAGAAAGACCCCGACAGATCACAAAATTACAAAGCAAAGACTCCTTCCCTTCGGAGTTCAGACACACAGATCGAAAAATACAAAGCAATCCCCATGGCCATGGCTTCCTCTTCTACGAAAGCCGTCTTCTCTTCACCCGTCACCCCCTCTCCCTCTTCACACCCATCACAAAAACCACCCTCTCTTCTCTCATTCCTCCGCAGCACCGCCACCTCCACGCCAATCTCCAATATTATTAAACTTTCCCATTCTCGTTCCACTTCCCAGGTGGTCGTCAACAGCGTCCTGAAAACAGTAACATCACCGGAAACCTCGGCCCCCAACTACCAAACCCAAGATCTCAAGTATCCCAGACCCACCATCTTGGTCTCCGAGAAGCTCGGAGAAGCGGGTCTTGAAGTTCTACGCAGTTTTGGCAACGTGGAATGCTTGTACGGGCTCTCGCCCGACGAGCTCTGCTCCAAGATCTCATCCTGCGACGCGCTGATCGTGAGGAGCGGCACGAAGGTGAGTAGACAGGTGTTCGAGGCCTCCAAGGGGCGGTTGAAGGTGGTGGGTCGCGCCGGCGTCGGCATTGACAACGTGGATCTGCAGGCCGCCACGGAGTTCGGTTGCCTTGTCGTTAATGCGCCGACGGCCAACACAGTCGCCGCCGCCGAGCATGGGATTGCTTTGCTCACTGCTATGGCTAGGAATGTCGCCCAGGCCGACGCCTCCATGAAGGCTGGTAAGTTCCCCATCATGTCAGAATTACGAGGAAACGAAGCCTTGGTTAATTAATTAATTAATTAACTGCCCATGTCTTGATCAAATATCTCAGATCTGTTCATAAAGAAGGAAGAAAATCTATGTTTATGAAAATAATTCACCTGGCCTCAAAAGTCTTTTTGATCTGAATTATTTGTGGAAATGGAGAAATACTTGTATTTTCGGGGTCGAATTTCCGCTTTCGTACTTATTCAACCATCTTTAATTTTGGTAGCTATAAATAAATTTGGAAACTGACATCACTGGATGCTTTCACAGCCACACAAATCAGGGCTTGTGTGGCAAACACCAGTTCATTTTTTTGTGAAAAATAAAATAAAATAATGATTCGCGTTGAAAATGAAAAAAAAGTTATATTTTATAGTATTTTTTTTATTTGAATAGTAATAAAAAGTAAATGATGTGTTATAAAAAGTAAGAATGCTTGGATGTTAATTTAGGTGTGAAAGTCAGACAAATGCGACCCATGCCAATGAGATTTGTGAATTACTCTACCTCTACATGAGATCGACATGTTCAAATAAGCCTAATTATAAGTGTAGTAGATGTTAATTCGAAATGAATATAATAATAAACAAGGAAGAAAGAAAATTTGAAATTTGCTACACGTTGTGAACAATGGTTGTATGAGCTTTTGTAGTTTAGGGTAATTACAAGGGAGGCCGTACTTTTGCCAGTGTACATAAAATGGTATGAATAATAATAATAATAGTGATGATTTTGATTGTACAGGAAAATGGCTACGTTCCAAGTATGTTGGAGTATCTCTGGTTGGAAAAACGTTGGCAATTATGGGATTCGGGAAGGTTGGATCTGAAGTGGCGAGGCGTGCGAAAGGGTTGGGCATGCATGTGATTGCGCACGATCCATATGCACCGGCGGACAGAGCCCGTGCTCTTGGGGTGGAATTGGTGCCTTTTAATCAGGCCATCTCCACCGCCGATTTCATCTCTCTGCACATGCCACTCACCCCTGCTACTTCAAAGGTCTTCAACGACGAAACTTTTGCCAATATGAAGAAAGGAGTCCGTCTCATCAATGTTGCCAGAGGTGGGGTTATAGATGAAGATGCGCTTGTGAGGGCCCTCAACAGCGGCATTGTTGCTCAGGTATATATATATATATATATATATATGTATGCTTGCTCGCTGAGACGTTGCAGTAAAAATTATCATTCGAAAACGTTCAAGTGTTTGATGTGTGGAACAGGCTGCACTTGATGTGTTCACGGAGGAGCCGCCGCCCGCAGATAGCAAGCTTGTGCAGTGTGAGAACGTCACAGTCACACCCCACCTTGGAGCTAGCACAAAGGAAGCACAGGCGTGTTTTTATTCTAACCATTTCTGCATATCATTCCATATATACTCTCTTGAATATTGGCTAACCCATTAAACCATCTGTGCCAACCACTTAGGAAGGCGTAGCCATTGAAATAGCTGAGGCTGTAGTAGGGGCATTGAAAGGGGAACTCTCTGCAACTGCTGTCAATGCTCCCATGGTCCCTCCTGAGGTAAACATTGATATCTACATTGAGTACCACTCTTTTTACCGACCGTAATCCGTCCACTCTACATGGGCTAATCATGTTATACTGAGGGCTTACACTTGCACATGGCTCGAATTTGCAGGTCGTGTCAGAATTGTCACCTTACGTCGTGCTAGCTGAGAAGCTAGGCAGGCTAGCTGTACAGTTGGTGGCCGGAGGCAGTGGAATCAAATCTGTAAGGGTTGTATACAAATCTGCTCGTGACCCAGATGACCTGGACACAAGACTTCTCAGGGCCATGGTCACAAAAGGCATAATCGAACCCATATCGGCCTCATTTGTTAACCTGGTGAATGCAGATTTTACTGCAAAACAGAAAGGCCTCCGCATTAGCGAGGAAAGGATACTTGTCGACACATCGTCGGAGTTCCCCGTCGACTCAATCCAGGTGATAATATCCGACGTGGAGTCTAAGTTTGCAAGCGCTCTTTCAGATAATAGTGGAGATATAAGCATCGAGGGGAAAGTGAAATTCGGAATACCCCACCTGACACGTGTGGGGTCGTTTCCTGTGGATGTGAGCTTGGAAGGAAACCTGATTTTGTGCAGGCAGGTGGATCAACCGGGCATGATTGGTCAGGTCGGAAACATTCTGGGCGAGCAAAATGTGAACGTGAGCTTTATGAGTGTGGGAAGGACGGTCCTCAGAACGAAGGCTATTATGGCGATTGGTGTGGACGAAGAACCAGACAAGGAAACGCTTGAAAAAATAGGGAAGGTGGCAGCCATTGAAGAGTTTGTGTTCCTCAAACTATAGAAGAAATGTTGAGTTGGTGTTGTTTTTTTAAGGATGCCCACATAGGCTTTACGGTGGGTTTTAGACGCGAATAAAAAATGAGAAATTTTAGGGGTATCAAATCTTTTATTAAGAAATGTGTACTAAAATGATATGGAGCTTATTCATGTAACGGGTACCAATAAAATAAGCTCTACATTATTTTGGTTCTCATCTTTTGATAAAAAAAATTTGATACCCATAACATTTCTCTGAAAAAGATGGACTGAATTTGAGTTTAGTGTAGGTTTTGTAATGTTCTTTCTGTCACCCTGTAATACTAGAAAGCAGGGGTGTTAGTCTTATTATCTGTAGTTAGGTGGAGCATCTGTTCATCCGCTCGAGTGATTTTGGTTGTGGTTGTTGTTGTTGTACTACTTTTTTGTTGTTGTTCTTGCTGGTTGAAAACCAACTATTGGAAACCAAGGCAAGAAATGTTTGAAATCTATTAAACAAAACAAAAAAAAATTCATTAAACTGCTTACATGTCTTCTGTGAATTGACATTATTTTGTCGGTTTTTCTTCTAAGACCGTCCCTCACTTTTTTTTTCCCCCCTAATTTAAGCAGGACTATTAAAATGAAATAAGGGTAATTCCAAATAAGACGAGGACGAGGAATAATAGAATTTCAAGAAGGAAAATCATTTCTGAGGATGGTTATAGGTAGGAATTATAATGTCATGACACAGCCAAAAAACTTTATTCAACTCTCTTCAATTGTCGTTTACTTCTACAATTATTCTCTCAACTTTATAACTTTCAATTTAGTGCATTCATCTTTCAATTCACCATTTCATTAGGATTTTTTTTGTTAACTTATGTCAAAATTTTCAAAATATCTTTCTTTTTCTTTTTATTTTTTTAATTTTAAGTTACAGATCTAGGCACAAGTATTTTTGAAAACTTCATTAAATTCTTGCAATTTTTTTTCATCTTATTTTCCTAAAAATATGAGAGGTATTTTAGAAATTTAACACCCTTCTATTAAGATTTAAAAATTTGAAAGATGAATAGACTAAATTAAGAGTTTTTAAGTTTAAAAAGGTAATTGCAAATGTGATGAAAATTCAAGAGGTTAAATAAAATTTGCACTACCTATAACCAATTTTGTAATTTTATAGTTTGAAAAGGATTCTACTGTTTTTAATTTTTGGAAGTTAATAACGGGCAGGGGCAAGTAGGAAATCCCAAATGTTCAACTCCTTGAGGGGCAGAACATTAGTGGACGGGGAAGGGGCAAACAATCTCAAGAAAAGGCACACGTACAAAGTGCGCATACGTTGAGTGAATTAAAGTTTCAAAGGTAGGTTGACACGTGAACAAGTAGCAAGCAATTCCCAAGTAACAACAAACAACATGTTAGGCATGTTTTAGTTTTCCCAAAACTTCCCTATCCCAGGGAATATTAAAACTTGGAAATTCACCACGAGATTTTCTACACATCTTTGACTATTGAAGAGATGCAATGAGATGTCAATTCAAATGCCATGCCACTGCTGATTGCTTCATCATTTTCCCCTGGATAGCAAGGAAAAAGAACAACTCAGTTTCAAAAAGAAAATGTTTATATAAGGGGAGAGAGAGAGAGAGAGAGAGAGAGCATTCACATACGTATTCATCATCAGAGTTATGTTGTCCCCTTTTAGTAGAATACGCCCTAAACAAAAGCAAGATAAATAGTTTAAAAGGAGAAACAAGAGAATAGTAATCTTAGCTAGCAGAATATTCTAGTGTTTCACGACCTACCTAATGTCTTTCTGCTCTTCTTTTTTACGTTGACTTCTTCAGCCTCATCCAAAACCAAGTTCATGTACTCGTCAAAGCCCTGAACAACAGAAATGTTGATCATATAATCAGGGTAAAAGAAAGATTACGACATGCAAAGGAAGTGAAACAAGTTATGTATTTGGTCAGAGTGCAACACATGAATTGTATCACAAGAATAATAGTCTTAAATAACAGCATTTTCATGTCTTAGAAGCCACTTCTATAATTTTGTAGCTAAATTAGCACAAGAATTAATATACTTGACATTAATTTAGATTGCATGATTACAATTTTTAGCAACATTTAGAAAGCATAATTTCGCAATTCCAGATTCCCCATGCACATGGCATATGTGTTACACCTTTTATTAGTTATTTTTTCACTAGCAAAAATTGGCACTTCTAGGATTGATGAAGCATAACAAACTTCAAGACCTGAAGGACCATATTATTTCCTATTAACATCAATCATTATAAAAAGATGGACAGCACAGCGAATCCTGTTCAGACACTTTCGTGCCTATAAGTAAGAACAATTTGTCTTTCCAGTAGATCAAGATATTCTATTCTTTTAACCTTTTTCTTCTTGTTATTTTTTTACTTTACAATAATATTATGATTATTACTATCATTATTATTATTGTTATTGTCATATTATTTGCATAATTTTGCATTACTCGTAGCGGGCCATTTTAGCAATTTTGACTCATATTATCAAACTCCCATGTCAACTTAGAACAGTTGGAGCTGGAACAGAAGGAACAAAAATATCTTCCCTCAACTACTTCAAACAATTCTGAGAGTGGTGTGCCAATGATCTTTGGACTAAATGGCATCTCTGAACCCATCTCCCCCCCAAACAAACAAAAATAGTCAAGAGGGAGGGTCTGGTTACGGGTCAATCCCTCTTGGGTGCATGAGTTATACTTCCATATGAAAAGACAATGCTAACGTTTGAGTTGAATATAAGGTCACACAGCTTAGCATTTAAAGTTAAACGTATGGAGCAGAAGAAAAAAAGAAAAAGGAAAAAAGATTAGTGGTAGTTGCCAAGGAAATGCACTAGCAATTTCAAATGATTAAGATTATGCTCAGATTCGGGACTTCAGATTACATCCCACCTATTAGGTTTTAGATATTCACTCATTCGGTGATCAAAACAAGGGTTTTAAACTTTTTTATCACCCATGTGTTTTGGTGTAAAAAGTTAGGCATAGATCTGAAGTTCTTGTACTACCGTTAACAAGACCATCAAATACCATCATGACGAGATGCGTGATAAAAGACTTCAAAAGCCTACCCGACAAGACCATCAATAGGACTGTCAGATAGACACCCAAATGCTACTTGAAATGGGACTCCTGAGAGCAGAATCAACAAGACCATCATAACAACGTCCCGGCTTAGCTTAAGAAAAGGGAACTCCAAAGAACACTATTAGATGGACCATCAACAAACCATCATGATGCTACTTATGGAAGGTGCCTACCCGAAAGCACTATCAGGAAGACTGTCCTAACTTCATTGAGTTTCATATTGAAGTTAGCGATGAAACTCTAGGAAGTGTTCTGACGGTGTTTTACATGCCATGACATTGCTCGAACTCCTGCATAAACCTGTCTTTTTACATGTTGCAACAAGGGTTTTCTCCATCCTAAAAATAGATAAGGATGTTCATTGTATTGTTGTTAAAGTACAACCTTTTGAGAGGTTGCCTAGCTTCACCCTTATTGTGAACCAAGAGAGCTATTGTTGAGAGCTCTCATTGCTTTCTCTTTCTTGGACTTTATATTTCAAACCACACACCAAACTAAATCTTCAACCGCTTGAAATCTACCAGTGGGTCAGTAAGAAAATCATATAAAGAAGATTGGACAGCAAAGAGCTGGAGCTGCTGAGGAGATAGGGAGGAAAGTGAGAAGCTTGTCTTGCTTACACTATACTAATCCTTTTAGGCGATGCTGATTCCTACTTCCCAAACTTTTTTTTGACTTGCAGCCATTATCTCTTGCTCTACAAACTTGTTAATGAAATAAAAGGTTTCAAAAAGTTTAACTTCAACAAGGATGGAGTGTAAAACCCTCCAATCACATGCAAGCACGTTAGCATTTTACAAATCACCCAATAGACTCTAGTACACCCATTCTTCAAGCCTTAGAAGGGGTGGTTTGGACACCTCCTCAAGGCTTAAGGGGGTGCTAGCAACCCCCCAAAAAGCCAAAGGGGTATGGTTGGACCATCCTAAGAGCATCTCAAGCAATAGTGATTATTGTAACTACCCAAACACACCTTTTGTTATTTTAACTACTAACTTTTCAATACAAAACTCTAACAAATTATCTATTTCACTCTTTCATCTATATGCACATGCAAAATGAAACTTTAGATCGTAGGCTTATGAAGGGAAATTGATGTTTAATGAAAAATCCCAGGTTTATAGAATCTGGCAGAACAGCTGGGAATAGACTTCCTAACCCGGGGAAGGTAAAGAAAGCAGTATCAAAGCTGGCCACTGACTTAGAGAACAGGAAACCAAGGCCAAGAAGCCTCCGGGATAGACTCTTCCCTCCCTACGTGGGAGCAACATAGACAGTTCCTCGAAGCTGGGAAGATGATTTTGCAAGCAGGCCACCCCCTTTCAACTCCATGGAACATCTTATTCCTACTCCTCTTGAGCCGTATGTTGTCCTTTCCTCAGCTAAACTAAGCCAGGTGGTAGTTTACAAAGATACCTCCGACAAGACAGGGCAGGCGTTCTTCCTCCAACAAACATCTCCCCAAGCCAAGCCCAAGCAAAAACCAATCGGTTGTACCTGCAGTATCGGAAGATAAGTCAGCGCCTCTTTGCAAAAATCCCTAAACCTGAATCCGGCTTCAGTAGCTTTGCCTTCGCTACAATTTCCTGCGAAACTTGCAGGTCAGTCAAGCCTGTTAGGGCCTTTTATGCTTTCCATAGACATAGAAAGAAGCACAAGCCTCACACCAGATTCAGGCTCTTTTAAATGTCCTGTCACTTTCCTGTTCCTATCAAGGGTGGTTTCTCTGTTTATCACTCTCTACGATCTCTTCTCCGTTAGCAAAGAACCATAGACACCCAAAGCAAGAACAATACAGCCAACACATCTCCACAGTCGGTTACCACCCAATAGGCCAAAACACCCTCAATTTCACCCCCAATCGGCCATACTCACAACACCAGTTTGCGACAATACAAGAAGGGGACGAGACAACCATCTGGCTTGCAAATAAGCATTTGGGATATTAAACCCAAATCCCATCGCTGCCACCGAGCCTGCAAAGCCACGAGCAGTGTTTGAGCAAGCTGTGTTGCGATGGAGGCTGTAGGGGAAGATGAGGGGCTTGGGGTTGGAGGAGTGGAAGCTGTAGCGGAAGATTTGGAAGATTTAAAAGAAATCTTGAGAATCTTGATCTTTACAGGAGCTGGAATCTTAATGAAGAAATTTTGGGTTAATAGATGGTTGTGCTGTGTTTCTGATATTTTTGCAGAACTTGCAGAAGGTGTTTCTAGGCTGTATGTGTTTTGTTTTGAGCTGTGTTGTTTTAGTTTGGTTTTTGCTCTCTTAGCTAGTTGATTGGCTATAGGCTGGTTTTGGAGTTTGATACTGGATGTATTGTTGTTTTCAGCGTTGAGTTGAAGAATTTTTGTTTTTGTGATTGGGTGTTTATAAATTGCTTATTCATCAAAAAAGATGAGGGTGAGTGATTGGGTTGAGCTCACCTCCAGGCCAAAGGTGGGGTACATAGCGGAGCCCCACCCTGGATGTTGGTGCTTACTGTAGGGTGCTTGGAGGAACCAACAGAGGATGAAGGTTGGGGTCCTATGAGGTAGAGGGTCAATAGGCTGTGGTGGAACAAACTCTGATCTGAGACCATGCTTGTGTCTGTGTAAGAAGAGTTTGAGAGTGAAGCATTGAGGGAGAGAGAGAGGAAGAGAGAAAGGAAAAGAGAAATTATTAGAATAATAGTTCAATGTGTTGCAAAGAACTTTCACTGTAGCAAAAATTCTAAAATGGCTATCTTGCTGGAGACAAAGAATGGCTGATAATAGCTAAATATAGCTATTATGAACTCTTTAGCTACCTTGCTAGAGTTGCTCTAAGGCTTTTTGGTGGTGGTCGACCACCTGGTCAAGACTTTTTGGGGGAAGCCATCCCCCAAAGGCTTTTTGGGGGTGTTGGCCACCCCCTAAAGTCTTTTAGGGGGAGGCCAACACCCCTTCAAGGTTCTTCGGGGATGGCCGATGACTGGCGAAAGCGTGGCCCCATCACCCCTTCTAAGTGTTTCGGGTCCTCTCAAGGCTTTTTGGGGGTGGTGACCGCCCCTAAGGCTTTTAGGGGTGGCCAAACCACCCTTAAGGCTTTTTGAGTAGTTGGCCACCCCCTTAAGGCTTGCGATTAGGTATGCTGGAGTCTATTGGGTGATTTGTGAAATGATGATATGTCAGCATATGATTGGAAGGTGTAAAACAAGGGTTTTACACCCCATCCTCATTGAAGTTAATTTCTGCCATAAGTTACTTGAACAAACTGGTATAAGTTGAGCAAAAAGTTGATGGCTAGATTATGCTCATAAATTCCTAACAAGCATAAATCATGATACCTAACATATCAATGAAAGGTGTTGATGGCTGCAGCATCTGTTTTTCCTTTTCAAATTTCTCTTGTTCTTGTTCTTGTTCTAGGTCATGAATCTCACATGATCAGGTTCAAAGGACAGAGATTTCTTAGGTCTTAAAGTGGAGCACTTGCCAAGTAAGGGAGTGCTCAACTTTGAGATAAAAAAGAGTTCCTTCAAAAAAAAAAAAGAAAGAAAAAGACAAACTGCAATTTTCATTTCATCTTCTAATCAGGTTCCAGTGACACAGGTTTCTTTGATCTGAAAGTGGAGCCGTCCCTTAACTTGACACCTTCTGCTTGTCAAGTTAAGCCACACTACAGGAGCTAAAGAAACCAAAAGACTACCAACTGCAGCTTCTCGTTAATCTTCTAGTCACTACAATTTTCACTTAATTTTCCAATCACATTCCAAGAGATTTCTTTGGTCTGAAAGTGGAACTCTTCCTTAACTCTATAATTAGGTTCAGAAGATTTCTTTGGCCTGAAATGTAACTCTTCCTTAACTTGGCCCCTTCTACTTGACAAGTTAAGGGAGCGCTCCACTTTGAGACCAGATGAACAAAAAGACTAACTGCAGTTTTCCTTTATCTAGTCTCTCTGCTTTTATTCTTCTGAATCAGGGGTTAGCTTGTCACAGTTCAACTGCAGTATAATTAGAAGTATCATCCACCCCCAGAATCGGTTACTTCATGAATTCGAGCTAGGTTACCTCCACATGACAGCATTGACAGAATTTGCTAAAGATAATATCAGCTTTAACTGTCCAACAGAATTTGTTTGCCAATTTCAACTCTAACAGAACCTCTATTTACCTGCAGCAAAAATGAATGTGTTATATCTCCTCTTCTCCCTCTAATCTGCCAATTCCCTAATCCTATATATTAGGATGTTTGTATTAGGTTAAAATAAGCTGAATAATACAGCAGCCTCCTCTTCTCCCTTTAATCTTCTAACTAAAAATCTATTAACAACACCAAAGGCCCTCAAGCCCAAGATCCACATGAAGCACTCAACACAAAGGGGAAGGGGAGATTTGAACTGCACCATCAGCATATTGAAGTTACTAGCATCTATTATCACTACTTATGTACATGGAATAAACATGCTTGCCAGTGAAAGGGACAAGAAGCTCTACTCTTTTTTCTTAAAATATTTCCTCTTTGAAGTTTTATTTTTTAAGCACAAATTATTATTTATATGGTAAAGAGGAACTATCGAGACCATGCTATTTTGATTATTGCTATAAACCACCATCAGAAATATTACTCTAAGATTTCAACATAATGCTCTATAAACTTCTAGGAGGAGAAGATGCAGAAAGGTAAATGTTGCAATGACAAGTTTCCCTTACAAAAGGCAAAGAATAGTAGCTCGTAGGCAAGTTCTCTAAAACTTATCTCATACTGAACAAGAAAAGACTTGAGATGCAAACAAACAATAGTAAAATTTGGCCTAATTTATCTCTCCCAGCATATATTACATACCTATGTAGTGAGAACACATCAAACCATCATTAGCATAAACCAGCCTAAATACTAAACAAGGACATTTAATGTGCAAGGCATATTAAAAGGGGTGAAGACAACTGGGTTTTGATATCTATTCGCCACAAAGAGCACTAACAAATTAACAATGACTGCTAAGACAATGTAAGCTTTCCGAAAGTGACTGCTAACTGTTTAGCTTAATGATAGTTGTCCACCATAGATATCAGTAGCACTATAGCAGTAATTCCATTAGTAGATCCTCACTTATATATTTAAAGGCCTGCTCACCTTGATTATCAAAAACATTTTGTTTTCATTTTTGAAAATGAAAAATCCATTATTTGAATTATATTTTGTTGGGTGAACCCATCAATGGGTCCATTAGTTTTGGCGAATTTGGGGAATTAAAACATTCTATTCTGTACCAGAGCATTTTTTTTTTAAGTGTTACAGTTGTCAAATCTGTACGAAGAAAAAGAACAACAGAAATAGCACCAAATACTAATTATTGGAGGATTGAAGCTTAAGAACTTAGAATGTAGAATATTCTCTAACTATTACCAGAAGCCCCAACATAAAAATTAGTCATTAATGATATATTGATGAAGGGTGAAACATACAATAATACGGCCCTCAATGCGCAAATCCTTCTGCTCAAAAAGCCAAATCTGAATGCGAGCTTTCTGCATCGAATTTCAATTCACTAGAACCAGTAAGCAAGCAGCAAATACAGACACAAGTCTATCAACAAAGAATCTTATCACTGAGGAAAGTATAACTTACGCTTTGAAGAAACCTGAAAATCAGATTCTGAAACCACAAAAGAAGACAAATCATTTACATAGATAGTAGAAATTACGAGAAATATAACCAAAAAAAAAAAAAACACCAACTTGTTTTAGACGAAGAAGAGATGGTATAACTATGCACGTACGATGGGTTGAGTCATGATCCTCTGAACTTTGGTGCTCGCCATGGCTGCTGATACTGCTTTCTCACTCCCAATCTGTAACTCACAACGCTCGCGAGAAAGCCCTAACTATAATGCTATATTATATTATGTACCAAGTAATGCACAGCCTTTACAAGGGAGAATAACGGCGGGGAGGGCAAAACCCGCCCGTAATAGCTTAAAACGCCCGCATCGCCCCGACCCGCCCGCAAATTCGCGGATCCTGATGTTCGAACCATGAAGTGCGGGTGCGGGCCGTGCGGCTACAGGTGGTTTTTTGTTTGATTCATTCGACAAGGCTTTTAAAAGTTATAAGAATAATTACATTTTACTAACTATTTTATTAATATATTCATATCAAAACAATTAATAAAAAAAAATTGTTACAAATACCAATAAATGAACATAATTTTCCTTTAAATTAGATTAAAAGAATATTCTTTAACCTAATTTGTAAAAGTGACATATATTTCATAAACATGTGAGATACACATGTTTTTTAATAACAGAGACAAAATTAAAATAAATAATATTAAAAACTTATATGTATCTTACATTAAATTAATGCTATTGAAAAAAATTAATAACATCCACTACAGATTATGCCAATAAATAAGCTTCATATCATGTTAATAGTCATCTGTCAATAAAAAAGTTAGTAGCCATCCTCCATTAATATCACTCGATGAACTATTAAATTTACCACCCGGCCACATCAAATTACTATTTCTTTCCCAAAACTCATTTCTGTTAGTCAACTCGCTAAATTAAATGGTCAACCCATGCATTCCACATGTCATTTTATCAATTTTTATCCCACTTTTGTCCTCACTTTGGATTGTAAAAAGACAATTATACCCTTCAGTTACAAGCTTCAACATATGAAAATATCTTCGCGATTAAATACCATTATTGCCCTTTATAATTTATGTTGAAAGACTGAAATACCCCGTGAAAAGATAATATCTCTTGACGCGCCCCTTATCTCTTGACGGCGTCGTTTTAAGCTTGAATATAAACTTAACTTTCATTTGAATTCCTAATCCCTAAACTCCTCATGCCTGCTGCCCTCTCCACTCTCTAGCTCTCCTACGGCCTTACCTCTCTCTCTCTCTCTCACGCCCAGCGGCCATCTCTCTCCGGCTGCCTCTCTCTCCCTCTCTCTCTCGCCTTCCGCGGCCGTCTGTCGACTCCCTCTCTCGCTTTCTCGTTGCAAGCGGCAAGCCATCGATTCTCGCTCTCATCTTCCGTCGTGTCTCTCTCTCGTCTCTCCGGTGGCTTAACTTTACCGTCGTCTCCCTCACTTTCTCATTGCAAGCGGCAAGCCGTCGTATCTCTCTCTCTCGTCTCCCGTCTTTTCAGGTATAGATTTTTCGAGTTACTTCATTTACTTTGATTTTTATTTTTTGAACTAATTGAGGGTTTAGATTTTGATTCTTTGATTTTGCACTTATTTTAGAGTTTGTTTATATTATTAGGATTAGAAATACTTAGGAATGAAAATGATAGATTTTTAGTTTTTTACCCAACATTGATCTGATTACGCTACCTTGATTTTTCCTGCAAATATATTTTATTCTTTTGGATAAACATTTGCTAATTGCTGTAATTATTCTTGAAATTTTTATTGCCGTTGGGCCCTTGTTTTTCTTCTCTGTTTGTGTCAGGTTTTGGTTGTTTAGTACCTTTAGGTATGATGTATAGGCTGGGTGCATGGGGTGCATTCATTGGCTTCTTCTTTTTTTCAGAAGATTGATTGTTGTTTGATTAATTTTTTTGCATCTTATATTCTTATTGCTTCTTAATTGATATTACTTATTTGTGGTCTTTTATTCTTTTATATTGATCATTATGTTTATGTTTTGATTTGTTTGATTATTGAAAGAATCAAATTTAAGGAATTGAAGGTAATCCATGTTGGAGGTGACTTAGTTGAGACTTTATTTATTATTCTTTGATGGATTCTAAGTTTGCCAAGGTTTGGGATTGTCTGAATCTACCCATTTTTGTAGGTTCTATGTAGAGAATCAATTTTATATCCTGCAATTTTCCATTAAAACAAAAATTTTCAAACTGTTTATTTATTATTCGAAGTTCTTTTTGAAAATAAATGTGAAAATACATATATTTTGCCTTTGTTAAAGCTTGTAAGTTTGTAACCAATTCGTGAACTGCATACCAATTTAAAACCATGAGAACAGAAAGAACTTTACACTCCTGGATTGAACAGAAAAAACCAACTAAAAACCTTCGCTGAAGCTCTAGGCATGTACAGTAAATATGTTATTTAGCTCAAAAAACATGTTTAATAAGTTATTTTAGCCCAAAAAAAAAATTTGGGCCCTCAAGATTGATCTTAGCCCAAAAAAACATGTTCAATAAGTTATTTTAGTCTTTTTAACCCAAAAAAAAGGCTCTCAAAACAACTAATTTTTAGCCCATTTAAAAATAGCATTGGCCCAATTAAAAAGACCCATGGTTATTAACAGACCAAAATTAACTGAAAAATTCGAAATACTTTGTTATCGAAATGCAATCGGTGAAGTAGCCGATTTAACCTAGAATTTCAATTAACCGACCGAAAATGACTTTTTTGAACCAAACCGAATGATACCCACCCCTAATGACTCTCATTTATTTTTGTTTCAAGCAGGTCAGTCCATTTGATCTGACTGAGGGTGATTTAAAAAAAAAATAAATAAATAAAGGAAAAGTGAAAATATTAAAAAACCTAAACCTAAAGGCGTACTTCTTTTTCTTCTCTCCCTCTCTCTCTCTCCCTCTCTCTTGTTTGGAAGCACCTTGTAGCTACAGACAACTCTTAAGGAACAGTCAAAAAGGGTCATTCTCTCTCATCTCTCAATCTCGGAGTAATTGCGGTGTCTTTGGCCTACATAATATTCTCTCATCGTTTCAAAGCCCACAGGATTTTATTTTCTTCCTCTTTCTTTGAAGAATCAATTGTTCCTCAGGTACTTTTATTTTTCCTTTTTTTTGGGGGAATTTTGTGAAATGTGTTCTTTTTGGCTTTTAGGATATCTATGTATTTTTTTTTCCCGTGTATTGTTTGATTGGAATCCTTCTACGAACAATCGAACAGTATGTAGAGTATACAGTAATAAAGCTTTGATTTTCCTTTAATGTGTAATGTGCAATGTGCGAAGGAGATTGCTCCTATTGTGAGGATCTCATGTGTGGGTCATGAGAAAAAGTTGTTGGATCTTTTGACAGTTCTTGAAGAGGAACATCGTCATGAGGTTTTGGCTACTCATAAACGTGGTACAAAAGGCAAAAGGGAACTACAAATTTTGGAATGTTCCATAAACTTTGATGCTAGGGGTGATTGCTCTAGCTGTAAAGGCAAGAGGGTTCTGTCAATGTTCTAATATAATCGAGGTATCGTTCCTCTCTCATGAGAGGGTTGTTTGAGGGGTAGTTTTGTTGAGGTTTGGATTGTGTGCATTTTGGAGGGTGTCTTCTTGTGGTTTTTGTGGGTTTTAAGGGTGGGGGTGTAGGTTTTCATTTTGGCTGGGTTTCTTTGTTCTTTTTGTTTCCTCTTTCTAGGTGTTCCTTTCCATTTGTATATACTTAGGGGTGCCTGCTTTTAATGATATTTGTTGATTAATTATAAAAAATGGTAGTATTTAATTTTTTTAAGAAAAATAAAGCAGGCCAAGAATAATAGCATGATCTGTACTCAGCCCTCTATATATATATATATATTTCAGTTCTTTTTTCTGTTCTTCAGCTATGATAAATCCTTTTTAAGGACTATAAGAATTAAGAAATGGAGCCAATGCTTTCTCTCCTCTCTATTATATATAGTTTGTAGGCCTGGGCAAATTCACCATGTGCCACGTACCGACCATGTGCCAACTGCCGGCCGACCGTGACTGACCGTAGCCAACTATACAATGGAAGATAGGCGGAACTAATTTTGCAATTCCGATATTGTTGGTTCGGTAGGTGTTATGGGTTTTGGGAAGTCGGTTTTTGACCGACACCAACCCAACATTACCAACTGGTACTGTCTTTCAAAACGACGTCGTTTTGACACAATTTTAAATATTAGTAATTATTCATTATATTTTTCTAACAAAGTTCGTTTGGCTCGGTTGGTTGAGCGCAATCCAAACAGCCTTGCGGTTGTGGGTTCAAGTCCCATGCTGGGCACCTAATGTTTATATTTGTACATATCAAAATAAAATATTTTCCTACTCAAAACGCGTGTTTTAACTTGAATATGTGCCCTATATATATAATCGTTTAGAAGCTCTCTCTCATTTTCCCTAACCCTAGCCATCACTCTCATCTTCCTCTCTCTGTCACTCTCAAATCCCTTCATCTTGCCATTGCTCGGAAAACAGTAGGAGCTCTCTGAAGCTAACAACTTTTCCTCCAAGAATACTTTTCTTTAGATTAAGATTGTGAAAGCCATATTCTGTCTCTGTGAGTGGTGGTTCCTGCCCAGCCCAACACCAGCCTTGCAGTTCGTTCACCAAATCCGAATCTCCACCCAGTTTTCTTCACATGCTGGTGTGGACGCATGCCCAAATTTTTATATTTGTTTACTTTATTTTTGCTTGATTTTAATTGGGTTGGTTGGAATTTATGACATTATGAAGTTAGGATGCTATTCGCATCACTTGGAGGGTTTTGTTGACCTAATGTTTTCCTTCTGCATCTTCTTTTGTTCCCTCTATGTAATCAAATTTTCCTTCTCTGTATGTATGTGCAGGAATGGTAGGACTATCTCTTGGAGAAAAGCACTTCATACAGGGTGGTATTGCTCAAGACCTTCGTTCTGATGGTCGAAAGAGATTAACTTACCGTCCTATTTGTGTTGAAACTGGGTTTATACCCCAGGTATAACATTCTTTTATGTTGTCTCAACGATAGAAAAGGATTTATATATCTAAAGCCAATCAGTTAGAATCAGGTCTTATTTGGGTTGCATGATAGTTTGCTTTAGTTCCTTATACACCCATTGGTTTGTTTTCTAGCAGACAAACTGAACTTCTGCCGGTTCTATGTAATCGTAATTTCATGGACTTCATGGCAGGCAAATGGTTCTGCAAGAGTCAGGATGGGGGCAACAAATGTTATTTCCACTGTGAAGGTATTTAATCTTTTAGATGCTGGATCTTCTGTTTGTATTATTTAAATGACACTGACTAATCATTTTGCTCATAGTGTGAGATCTTCTGGTGGATAGTTGTAATAAGTTGTCTTCTAATTTCTATAAATGCAGGCTGAACTTGGAAAGCCGAGTTCATTGCAACCTGACAAAGGAAAGGTCACCATATATGTTGACTGCAGTCCAACTGCAGAACCAATGTTCGAGGTTTTTGTTCCTTGATTTTCTGATATCTTCTAATTTTATTTGTTTTGTTGATTTAGCTCATATAGACCTCTTGGTTTTTATATTTTTGATCCTTTGTAGTAATTTTAAGAATAATAAAAAGATTCATTGTGTGAAATGCTTATCTTAAGGAATGCAATTTAATACTTCCAGAATGATTCATTGCTTTGCCCTAATTTTGGTCTATGGTTTTTGTTGCTTCCCCTTTTCCCTCTAATCTAGAAGTACTTCAATATCATTTATGCATGTGCACACATACACACATGTCCACACACACGCACGCACATGTGTATATATGTATCTATGTATGTGTTTTTAAATTTAATTCTATACCCTACATGTTACCCAGGGTAGAGGGGGTGATGAGTTGTCAATGGAACTCTCAGTTGCTCTTCAGCGTTGTCTCTTGGGTGGTAAAAGTGGAGCTGGTATGAATCTAATTAGAGCAAGAGAAGAAACCATAAATATATTTCTCTACATCTGCATTCCATCATTTTAGCAGTTCACACCCTATAATGTACGTTCTTCCTTTACTTAAGTTGATAATATAGAGGTCTTATTTTAACTTTTCCCAGGGGCTGGAATTGATCTCTCATCCCTAACAGTTGTGGAGGGAAAAATTTGCTGGGATCTTTATATTGATTGCCTTGTTGTTAGTTCAGATGGGAATCTGCTAGATGCCCTAGGCGCTGCTATTAAGGTAGTTTCTCTTCACATATATTTACCCATTTGCAATTTAAATTTTCTTTTAATTTAAAAAGCCATGAGGAGTGATTAGTATAGTCCGTAGACAAGCTGTATCTCATGTGCTCGAAACATATCAAAACTAATTGGTTGAACTTCAAATTCACTGAGCTTTGTCCTTTCCGGAAAGCTTTTCCATTCGATGTACAGAATTCAAAACAAGCCTTGTACATATCTTGTATCTCTCCTTTACCATGATGGCAGGATAAATCTAAACTTTTGACATTTTTGTTCTCCTAAGACTTTCATGATCAGAGGCATGGTATGCAGTTGATGACCTCTCTGCTATCAGAAGCTGAAAACTCATGTATCTTATTCTTTTTGTTCCTGAAGGCTGCTTTGAGCAATACAGGCATTCCAAGGGTTAATGTTGCAGTTGGTGTGTCAGGCGATCAGCAACCAGAGGTTGACATTAGTGACGAAGAATTTATGCAGTTTGACACATCAGACATCCCTGTCATCGTTACATTAACAAAGGTGACGAAACTACATTTTTAGATGTAATCTTTTTCATAAGCTGCAAATGTCTTTTTCTTTCCCCAGTTAAAAGCATTGCCCTTCTGTTTTATAGGCGGGTAGGCACTATATTGTAGATGCCACTTCAGAAGAGGAATCCCAAATGAACTCCGCCGTATCTATTTCTGTCAACAGGAAAGGACACATTTGTGGGCTGACTAAACGAGGTGGTGCAGGCTTAGATCCTAGCATCATTCTCGACATGATATCTGTGGCAAAACATGTTAGTGAGCAGCTAATAAACAAATTAGATTCCGAGATTGCTGCCGCCGAAGCTGATGAAGATGAATCATGACATTGTTAGCCCATCTGACTGTTTTAAGAAGTAGTTTTGATAACTTACCTAGGTGATGAAGGTAGAATGAAATGTTGTACAATTTGCATTTTTAAAAGAACTATCGTCAGATGTGTGCTATGTAATTTAGATTTTGAATGAAATTAGGTAGACACTTGGGTTCCTGATTGTTCTTAACATAAATTTCGTTCTTGGGGGGTAGCTTTTACTGTATCATTGCTGCTTGTTACCAACCCAGGTTATGTTTTCACTTGTTTGGCAAATGGAACGCAGCATAGCGTGAGCCCTCTTTGGTGGAGCGCCGATTTCTAGGTTAAATCAAAAGTTACCCGTTCCTGGGTACAGAATTTTTCATCCTATTTTTCTTTTCTTTTTTTAACCAGCAACGGTTCGGGTTCACACTTTGCAAGATATAACACTTAATAGCTGGTTTAATAGCTGATTTCTCGTTCCCAAAGGATAGTTGTCCGGTAGAAGTCACTAATTCAAATTTTACTATTTACAAGATATAACAATTGATAGCTGATTTCTCAATTTTAACGGATAGTTGTCCTATAAAAGTCGCTAGTTTAAATTTCTCTTTTCTCTTATACAGACAGTTTTAATCAACCGCCAACTCACACATCATCTGCCCCAACCTGCAACAGATTTTCACGTCAACAACAAATTATTGGTGAAAATTCCTAAAATCTTAAAGAGGAAGGACGGGGTTAACACCTAATTTGCCTTATCCTTCACCCAACTAAGTAGTCTAAGCTGAGCAAAAGAGTGCTCTTGCCGGATCCAGTCCTAAAGAACCCTATCGGAGCCTCTCTTTTTTTTTCTTCTAGGAAATCCTGCCCCCGATGAGCAGTGTATTTACAATAGGAGGTGTATGAATAATAGCTGCCCAAGTTCTGAATAAAATAAAACAAAACAGCCCGAGTTTTGACTAAAATAAAAGAAAATAAAATGGAAGAGACAAGATAAGAATCTTACTCAACCAAAATCACCCTGAAAGTACAGATATTTAAGAGGATGATGAAAGGCTAATGGTTCTCCAAATCATTGAACAAAAATGGGACCCAAGTAGGCCTTGGAATCATGTGCACACCAGAAATGCCCAATAGAAACACCCCACAACACACCCATTTGCACCACCTCACAGAAAAACCAAAAAGATAAAAGAGACATGGGATGGGACCTCCTCCTCCTTCCCCTGGGCCCTGGCCGCCCTTTACCTCTCTCCATGAGCTGCCCCTATTTTTTCTTCAAAAAGTCTTTCTCGTCTACACCTTTTTGGGTGGATGTGACCCCTTCTGTGTCATCTATACCAATGCAAGCCTAGTGCTAATCATGATTAATCCAGCATTAACAGAGTAAAGAAGAAGAACAAAAATATGAAACTTTAAACCCTTTAAAAACTCTCATTTTAACCCTGAACTTTCTATTTGATTTAATTGTTCACCCTTCGGTAGATTTAGTCATTAATTCTTAATGAAAATGTCTAAAAATATTAAATTACTTTTTAAATTTCTTTCTTTTAAAAATTTTTAATTTAAAATTAAATTTAAAATTTAGAATTTTATAAATAAATAAAATACTTAGAGGTATAAAAGTTATTTTATCATTTTTAATGTTTAAAAGTACATTACATCAAATTAAAAATTCAAGGAGATAAAATTGAGAATTTTTAAAATTTAACTAGTTCTTCTCAAAATGCCTGATAGTTTAGAGATCTTAAATGAAGTTATTAAAAAAAAAAAAAAAACAAATTACTCATGATTCTTGTAGGGACATATATGAGTGATTAATAATATAGCTACATTTAATTAACGCAATTTTATTTTGTTTGTCTTGCTAAATATAGAATCAATAAATTGTTTGAAGGCATTTGACAATCTCTGCCACCATCACCGGCCACCCCACCACCAGTCAAGTTGATTAATAAGAAGCCAAAATGTTGAGCCGTCATCATCTTCAAAAGGTCTCTCAACTCAAATTGATTGGACCCACTCGTTACATTTTACATCAACATCACCCACCCGACGAGTTTATTGTGTGGGGTGGGTATATGCAATGCATGTACCAATTTAGGCAACTTGCGTTTGATTCCTTCTTTTGCCTAATTGCCTCTATTTCAATCCAACTAAATTGGGTGACGCTAATCTTTCTATTCATTTTTACTACACTCATCTTATACCGACTTATAGTAGCGCGTGATTATATACTTTATTCGTGTTAATATTTTTCTCATACCTTTTTTGGTAGTATCTTCGCCAAGTCTAACTTGATCCATGTGAGAATGGTGTTTTACATAAATGCACGCGCTACTCTCATTACATCACAGTTCACTCTCATTTCACTGAATTGATGTGATAGTACCTATTAAGTCTTAATTTTTTTATTTATTCTTAACAAATATTAATCAAATGATTAATTGGCATAACCACATTAATCCAATAAAATAAGGATGAGATTGAAGTGGAGCATTTACTCATTATTATGAAGTTATTAAAAAAACAAAAACAAATTACTCATGATTCTTGTAGGGACATATATGAGTGATTAATAAAATAAGGATGAGATTGAAGTGGAGCATTTACTCATTATTATTATTATTATTATTATTTGCCGGATAGAATCTTGTCTTTGTAAACAAATAAGAGTGGTATAAATCATATGTTTTGTTGGCTGGCCATCAACTTTGTGAATTTCCCAGATGCCTAAGCAAAGATAATTAATTAATTATTGTCATCAACTAATGAAACGTGGAATCTGCGAGGTGACAACAAAGAGACAATACCGATAATAATTATCAACTTGGAAAAAAAAAAAAAAAAGGGCAGAGAGAGATTACGGTACTCTTGGGTTGATCACCATGCACGTTACTACCAAGTTGCCTTATATTTCTCAGGCAAATCATATACTACGCTCACAGGCCCACCCTCTAATCCCTTAATCACAACTGTAAATATTTTTTAAAATAGTTGACCTATTGATCAATTAATATAGCCATTTTAATTAATAGGTTAATTAATAGTTAATTTCACCAATTATTTATCTTTAAAAATATTTTATTAATCTTTTATAATTAATGGATACTTAAGATGAATAAACATGATTAGATATCATAAAAATAAAATCGTAGTTTTTCTTTATGATTAATTTTATGAGTTAATAGTTAGCCTAAATGCTTAAAACTTGTTTTTGATTCAAAATTAAACCTAATGGAAGGTTAACCCTTTATGGATGATATCACCCAAAATGGATTTGATCATCTAAATTTGATCGCTAATCAAAATTTTGTTCTTTAATCACAAATTTGTATATAAGTCTATAAATTTGATGTTAATTTAAAATAAAATTGATATTATATGTAATTAATATTTTATTTTTCTTAAATCATACATGAAATCTAACAGGGAGGCTAAGATGAATAACCCTAGATTTTCCCTCTGCAAATACGGACACAAGTGAAGTGACACAACTAAAATTGAGATGAACGAAGACAGTTAGACAGAGACAAGAACAACAACATGGGCGGGCGTGTGCAAATTAATTGTCTGTCGGAAATGATGCAACTTGGACGAGGAGCGGAGGAGGAGAGACTGGAGAGGGGCTTTAATTGGAAAAAGATTTTTAGCTCTAGCAAATTTGTGGCTTTATATTAAGATCTGTTTAATGGGGACAAAGATCGAGATGGACGGAGGGCTTAATCAGTGTGACGTCAGACAAAAGATCACTCAAGTAGGAGGGACCCACTACTTTACTCAATTGACGGATGAAAACGCATAGGGAATGAGGACAAAGTTTTTTTCTAAATTAGGTTGAAGAATTTCTTCGATTTAGTTTATAAAAATGACATATATCTCTTAATATGTGATATATATATGTTTTTTTAATAGTCGGGACAAAGTTAAAATAAATTTTATTAAAATTTATATCTCACATATTATTAAAAAATTAATATATGTCACTTTTATAGAGTAGATTGAAGGAAATTCTTCCAACTCAATTTGGAGAAAAACTTTATCCTTGAAATGGTGGGACAGGCCGACGCAATTCTTCTTCTTCTTTTTTTAAATAATAATAATAATTACTATAAGCTATTTAAATAAAACAAGCTATTATAAGCTATAGGTATTTTAAGAGCACAAAATAAGAGCATCTCTATGGAACATACCTATGTTATCGTTTTTCTTTGTATCGTTTTCTCTTTAATATTTTTCTGTATTTTTCGTTTTTATGTATTTTGTAGTCTTGGCTTGGGTTAATGATGTGAATAATTTTTCATCTAGTGAGTGGAAGATGATGAGTTTTGGCAGAAGATGTTACTACCAATATATCGAATTGAGTTGAGCAGATCTGTTATCTAATTAAAATTATTCATGGATTAGCGAATTTTGATATTATAAATAAGTCTTGAATGTCATATTGTTATATATATATTTATGACGTGTAACCTTGTAGTTTTGCTATAATTTTCTCAGAGCTTTTGTTTTGTAATGTAATAACTTTATACTCGTAATCCTTAATCAATTAATGAAACTATAATAATTTTTCTTAAAAATAAAAAAAGATAAAACCTCTTGGGAACATACCTTTTTTACTTATAACATCTCATTTCTTTTGACATAAGCTATCATAACTTTTAATATAAAACATCATAATTCTTAACATATATAAAGCTTCTTATATTTTTATCATAAAGCATCACCTCTTTAACTTTCACTAAACATAATATCACCGTACTCATACAATTAATGGCGGTGCAGTACATAGAACATCATAGTACATTAGTACATCAATGTGGCCACGCATCATACATGGACCCTACTATAAGGTAACCGTAAATTATACCTATTGGATAACCATAAATCATACATAGCCTCGTGGGCATGGTGAAACTACATGAGACCCCATATTTTTCCAAAAATTATAAAAAATTTCCTTACCCCTCCAATTTTTTTTTTAATATTTTTGTTTTTCTCCCGAACGGTTCAAAGCCTTGTCATGGCCAATGCTCTAGCAGCCCTTCATGCTACGATGTTGGCAGGGAGGAAGGGTTCTTTGATACCATATTCAAAGGGGATGCCTTGTAGATTGTAAAAGCAGTGAATTTGTCGATGCCCTATAAGAGCCCGAGCTACTATGGACACTTCTGTGGAAGGTATATAATATGACTTGCGTTCATTGGGGCCTTCACGTTTTACGGGTGCCAATTCTGCTGCCCATGATCTAGCAAAAGAGGCTATTACCCATGTCAAAGATACCATATGGTCAGAAGAAATTCCACCAAATATATGTGATATTGTAAAGAGTGAAGAATTTCGTCCTGCTCCTTAATGGTTTTGATCTTACGAGATTATGAATAAGTTTCTAATTTGTTCAAGAAAAATAAAAATAAAAAATAAAATAACGGTTCAAAGCACAGTAATAATGAGATAGAATTTAAACTCCAACGAAGAATTTGACAATGAGTTAAAACGCACTGACCAATTTAATAATTTTCTTCTGAAAATTACACAGAACATCCAGGAAAATTGTAGACAGAGAGAGAACGTGTAAATTACAAGACAAATGGACAGGTGACGACGCAGCGTAGTCCAGCGGCTTCCACTGGAACGTGGGCAACCTTACCCGAGAAAGCGCGTAGCATGATGTGGCTGAGAAGAGGGACCTCTTCAATATTTCACCTCAACTGCCATCATTTTGCTGAAAATAATGATTTGGAAGCATCAGCCAATCAGAGGCATAGGCAGAGAGGCTATCGAGAAATCATTTGTGGCTAACTGGCTAAGAGCTTAAGACCATCTGGCAGCCGCAGCGGCGGCGGCGGCGGCTTAGAATTCAGAAAGACAGAGTGACATGCTCATATGGTTATATTATACAACATCAGAACCGGAGTACAACATCAAACGTCAGTGCATAATACATATGTTTTTATTATTTTATTTTCTCGAGGCAATTTTATATGCGTAACATATATTAGTGGACATGGCAAGCCTATTGCTACTTGATATCATGAGATTCCGAATCCTCAATAATTTTTGTTTGTTTTGGTTCAGACGTTAGATTCATAGTTAAAAGTAGCATGTATACACACGCATGCCATTCTCTCTCCAGAGAGTTTTGAAGAACGAGATCTATCTCCATTGTTATACTCTGCATGATCTTTTCCAGGTCAGTCTCTTTCTTTCGATGTAAAAGTACAGCCTCCGGGTTAGTCTTGGTTTGTCACTGTCGCTTGCTATGGCCTTGGAGTTGAACAATTTCTTCTTCTTTTTTCGTTTGTGTAAATCTATATTCTTCGTTTTCTTTTATGTGGGTGTTCAGTTTGCGTTCAAGAAATTTTCTTTAAACGGTTTTGGTGGTGTCTAATTGGTTTTTTAACTTTGATTTCTTCTGGGTCTTGATATTTTCTCTAATTCTAGGTGCTTTGTCTATGTGGTTAATGTTTGGATTCTTTTTTTTTTTTTTTTTGAACAAGCTATGTTGTTTGGTGAATTAAAATGCAAATGTCTCGGTTGTGATTACGCTTTACCCTTTAGTGGATTGGACACTGAAGATTCACCCAAAATGCTTCACCAAATTAGTCTTCAAGCTGATTTTTTATCAGTGGATGTAGCGGACACTTGCACGATTTGGAAACAATTGGCTGTCGCTTGTCGGGGAAACCATCTGACTGTTTAAGCTGTCTTTGACTTGTTGATGTGTTATTTTTATTTTTATTATTATTTTGAGTTCTTCGCCAAGTGATTGACACACTTCAACGGTGTAACATTCTTTTTTTGGGAAAAATGAAAGTATGTCCTCTTTTTGTGATTGGGGTTCCATGAATGGAGTTAAAGAGGGGTGTTTGCTGTCTGAAGTATCAAGATTGTCAAAGATTTTGCTTTTGACTGCATGTCTCAATTATAGTACTACTGAAATTTTTTGAGTGCTAGTATTATATGTACGTTAGATGACGTGCTAAGTTGTGTGGACAGTTTGAAGCTACAAAAGGAATCCCAAGGTCCAACAGTGTGGCAAATTGTTTCAATCCACGGTTCGAAAAAAAAAAAAAAAAGCTCAAGAATATTCATAGGATATTGATTTGATGTGTAACATGTGTTGACACAAAAAGCTTGCAGATCCTAGCAGAAAAGGTTTTAGATGTCAATGCCACAGCCTACAGTTATGACAAAGTGTTGCAAAGCCGGATTCTGATAGAAAATTTGTACCTCAATATCATTAATGGTTTTCTTTAATCCTTGTGTTCCTGCATAAACCATAAAGCATTGCCTCCATGAGTTGGCAACTCTCTGAGTCAACATGCAATCCCACCGGTAGGATTGCCTCGGGAGTTTTGTCAAGTGGCTCTGTTTTGGGTTGCCAACTTGCCGCTTTACAACTTTTACCACAAATGAGCTGGGTGTTGATTAGACCCCAAAATGTGCTATACCAGATTGATCCGTTTGGCATGAGCTAATCATTAACTACTGTAATTGAATAGGTAATAGTTTCAGTCTTTTCTTTTGTGACCAGGAAGGGGGTGTTGTGGTGGCTTGCTTATTAGTATCCTACTTGTAGCATTTGGCTAATGGGGAACTGGGTGTTATTGCACTATAAAAATATACTTGTAGCATTTTGAACCTGTGGTTTGCGCAAATTAAATTAGCTGCCGAAGTGATTTTGTTTGTGGTTCATTCATGTTCTGTTAACCACTATATTACCCATAAAATTGTCACTGTATGGATGTTTAATCTACATTGTTGGCCCGCTTTCTCATAACATAATCTTTTAGGAGCGAATGTTAACCACTTCTATCTTATGTTTTAAATGATTAGACTGATTTGATCATAACATGACGTCTTCTTGATTTTACTGGTTGGCATATGGCTGATCACTCAACTGGTGGTCTGTTTTGCAGGTCTTGGAAATGTTTCTTTGTATCCATTAGTTGATGAATTGGATTTGATAAGGTTCCTTTGGCCTTCAAGTCAATGGTTTACTTTGTGGATTTGATCACTTCCTACAATTGAAAGGAAACAGTTACCGGTTGAATGTTTTTAGTTGTCCAAATAAGCAAATATCATGCAAATACCCAGTTACTCTATTTAAAGAAGTAGCCTAGCAGAATCTGGGCCTTGAGATGTGACTTCTTGTTTCTGCTTTGGGGGGAAAATAATTTTTTTTTTCTTCCCACAGAGATGTAGACTTTATGCGACTGTTTTAGATGATCATAACTTAATTGAAACTTAAACTTTGAATGCATCTCTTTTCCTTTTAATGCACCAGTATCTCATGTTTGCTCACTCTCAACAGCCCTTCAAAATTCTATCCTTGTATCTAAGATTACTTTTATCAATTTCCATCATCAAAATTCATCTATAGGGTCCTGCCATATTGCTTTTGTCAAGTTCATAGGTGGATGAAGGTTGGGCTGCCATCTAAGACCATGAATCAAAATAGTATAATATCTGCCAAACAACGTGAGGCTACCAGAGGAGTCGCACAGTCATATTATGGTGCCCTCTCCCCAGTGCATAATTTTTTGACAGTGGAATCAGAAGGCAAAAGTTTATTGGCTAGTGAGTGTTCCTATTCAAGTCCTTCACCTTTCATACGAACGGAATCTCTTAGTTCTACTCATACACAAGGATCTAGTGGCCAACCTCAAAAGTATTTGTTAAAATTTGGACCAGATAGTCCTCTGTCTCCTGGTTCTCACGTCCAAAATTCTAAGAGCACATTTTCGCGTTCATCTGTGTTCTGCACCAGTTTATACCAGTCTTCTTCATCGAGCTCTGAAGCCCATTGGCAGCTTGGAAATCTGCCTTTTCTTCCACATCCTCCATCCTACAACCAGTCCATTTCTGCCGTTGATTCAACAAAAGCTCCGTTGCTTTACAGTGAGGATATAGACAGTCAATATGATGAGGAGCATTCAGAGGCTCTTATGAGAGACTTTCTAAATTTTCCTGGAGATGCTTCTGGGAGTAGCCTTCATGGTGTAAATTGTGCAGGCGATGATGGTCTAGCATATACAGAGCAACTAGATCTACAGTTTTTGTCTGATGAACTTGACTTAGCCATCACTGACCATGGAGAAAATCCCAGGCTTGATGTAAGTATTTTTATCCGCCCCTTGAAGGAAGGGTTTTTCTCCTGAGGGTCAATTTAGTCATGCATACATACCCCATAAGTATGTGCCAGTTGGGACTGCTGCATATTCTTTTACTCACTAGTCCTTGCTTTTGGTATTGTTGCACATCTAGGAAATTTATGAAACACCTCAAGATTCACCAAAAACAGCCATAGGATTGACATGCAATAAGAATTGTCTCTCTGTGGTGCCAACTCTTGATGATCTTTCAAGTCAGCCATCTCCTAGATCAGCCATTGTGCACAAGCCGAGAATGAGATGGACGCCTGAGCTGCATGAGTGTTTTGTGGAGGCTGTCAACAAGCTTGATGGGGCTGAAAGTAAGGAAGCTATTTGGTCTACTCTACCATACAAGTGGGGTTGTGAAAACAACGCTCAATCTTATGAACTATTATGAAAATTTTGAAAGTCCTGCCATCTTTCTAATTGTGTGCTAGTCTAATTTATTTGGTTTCAAATGCAGAGGCTACTCCAAAGGGTGTATTAAAGCGTATGAATGTCGAAGGTTTGACCATCTATCATGTGAAAAGTCACTTACAGGTACTTATTCACATTAACATGTACTGCTGAACCAAGTATGAATGTTGAATGAGCTACCATTCATATTGACCCTAGGTTGTCAAATGTCTTTGCAGAAATACCGACTTGCCAAGTATATGCCAGAGAAAAAAGAAGGTAAGGAACATAAAATAGAAATAAATTGATATGTATGTTCATCAATGTCATCATCTCCGAAAAATTATGGACAATGTCAATATAAACATCTCATCTATTCAGTTCCGGCAGCATTTGTTGCCAATGAGCTCTAACTCAGATGTCACCTCCTCCCTCCATAAGAACAGGAGGGGTGATTTCATCAGTCCAAAATCCATCCTGTGCAGCGTAACTTACCAATCAAGAAAAAAACAAATCGGCATTTGCCCCATTTCACCAGTAAAAACAGCATCATCATGTTTGAATTCAAATTTTTCCATGTCTTATATTGCCTTAGTAGTTTTTTTCCTTTTTTCTACTCCTGCTGATGTATTACTATAAATGTCCATCTGCTAATGCTCCTTGACCATATACCTTATTGGGATCAGAGAAAAGTATTAGGATATTTGTAAGGGAGGTAAAATATGAAAAGAAAATAATTTAAATATTTTGTTTGCAAAAACATAGGTTCTCTATCTTTCTTTTTCAGATATGCGTTGCTATCCACATTCAAATTCAAGTAGAAAAAATAAACCATTTAGCTCCACTAGTTCAATCCAAATTTAAAAGATGCCTACATATATTATTTATAGATTCATTTAAATGGCTTGCTTCAATATACAAGTAATCTTCCCAATATATACAAAAAATAGGTGAAAATATGGGGGGAAGGTCATCCTATCATAGTTTATCCTATACTAACAACAACAACAATAATAATAGTAAACCATACTACAATAGGAATAGTAGATATTATGAATATTATTCATGTTGAAATTTAGTTCTCTTCTTCAAATCGTGGGAGTTCTCTTGCAAATCAAGTTATACATGCTTCTTTTTTTAATGCATTGTTGGCTCTGCTCCTAGATTTCCTATAATGCAGTGCCTATAATGACGTGTATCTTGTGAAGTTTTTATTTCTTGGATACCCAACTTTATGTTCCTTGTTTAAGGGGGTTTACTTGGTGAAATTTGGACACATTGATATGTTATAAGTATTTGGAAATTAGAGCCTCTCTCTCTCGGAGCAATTGGCTTCTTAATATAGACTTGTTTGACCATCTTGATGATTGTACTTGGATAGTTCATTGTATCTCTTCAGTGCATTTTTTGTATTGGTGAATGACACTACCTTCGTTTTTTAGTAGTTTTTGTGGCTTTAGATAGAGGGACCCTTTGTCTCCATTGTTGTTTATCATTGTTATGAAGGCATTGGGTAAGATGATCTCTGCTGTAGTGAGTGGGGGCTTGTTGTCTCACTTTTCTATGGGGATTGGGAATGATGGTGGGATTGATAACTGTCATATTTTATTTGCATATGACACTTTAATTTTATGGGGCTGACCCAGATCACCTTTGTCTTTTGCAATGTTTGTTCTTATGTTTTGAAGTTGTATTGGATTTGAAAATTGATTTGGCTAAATCAAAATCAGTTCATGTTGGTAATGTCAATAATGTAGAAGGTTTCGCTAGGATTTTGGGATGCGGGTACTCCTCATTGCCTATGAAGTACTTAGGTCTTTTGTTGGGTGCTTCTTTCAAAACCAAATATATTTGTGATGACATTATTGAGAAGATTGAATGTCGTTGGGCTGGTTGGAAGCGGTTGTACTTGTCTAAAGGGGTAGGATTACCTTGATCAAGAGCACATTGCCTAATTTGCCTACCTACTTTATGTCTTTGTTTCCCCTCTTGGCTAGTGTAGAAATTATAGCTGGATTTTCTGTGAGGCCGGTATGGGCGAAGAAGTCAAATTTCACCCAGTAAGCTTGTCAAAGACATGTTCTCCGATTCCTAAGGTGGTTTGGGGGATCAAAATTTGCTCATGTTTAACCAAATTCTTTTGGGGAAGTGGTTATGGCGTTATGCTCATGGGAGAAAGGCCCTATGGAGATTGGAAGTGGACCTTAACTATGGTAGTCAATGGGGTGGAAGGTGCTCTAATGGAGTCAATGGGACATATAGGGTGGGTCTTTGGAAATTAATTAGGAGAGGTTGGGAGGAGTTTTCTAGTTTTACTAGATTTGAGGCGGGGGACGGCTCCAAGCTTAGTTTTTGGTATTCCGTTTGGTGTGGGGAGCAACCCCTTAAGGGAGTGTATTTGTAGTTGTTTAGCATTACCTACCTTAGGGATGCATTTTGTGGCAGATCATCTTCAATTCTCTAATGACTCTTCTCAGTTGAACGTCATTTTTGTTAGAGAAGTGCATGATTGAGAGTTGGAATTCATTACTTCATTCTTTGATAAGTTGTATTCCATCAAATTGAGACAGAATGGTATAGACAAGTTTTATTGGATTCCCTCCAAGAGAGGGCAGTTTGAGGTAAGAACTTTCTATAATGTCTTAATCCCCGATGACAGTACTCATTTCCCTTTGAGGTGTATTTGGCGGGGTAGGGCCCTTTTGAGAGTAGCTTTCTTCACTTGGTTGGCTGCTTTAGGTAAAGATCCTCACTTTTGATAACTTGAGGAAGCCTCGTGTAATTGTGGTAGATGGGTGCTGCTTTTGCAAGAAGAATGTGGAATCAGTTGATCACCTTTTACTCTACTGCAAGACAGCCAGTGCCTTATGGAACTCTGTCTTTGGCTTGTTCGGTTTAGCTTGGGTCATGCCCCTTCGAGTGAGAAATCTCTTTGCTTGTTGGAGAGGGAAGTTTGGTAGCCCTCAAAGTGGAGCTATCTAAAAGATGATTCTGCTCTGCTTGTGGTGGTGTATTTGGAGAGAAAAAAAAAATGACTAAAGCTTTGAAGATAGAGAGAGGACGCTGTTGGAGTTAAAGGCCTTCTTCAATTCCCTTTTTTATTGAATAGTTGCCTTTGATTGTTTTCATATTTCTAGTTTTCATGCTTTTTGATCTTTTTTCTTTTTCTGGTTAGGTGTTTCTCAAGTATATGTTCCATGTACTTGAGTGTGCCTTTTGGTTCTTAATAAAAATTGAGTACTTATTAAAAATAAAAAAAATAAAAAAATCTGCATTGGCTGTTTATCTGGTATCAATGTCAATACAGAGTTCTATATTCCACCATGATTTTGATACTAGCTCATAAAAGCTTATATCTGCATTTGAATATGGCAGTTAACTGCATCTTGCAGAGGATTTACTGTTTTCATGCCCCTTTTTTTTGTGTCTCCAGAGAAGGTGGCTTCTAGCTCCGAAGAAAAGAAAGCAACTTCAACTAGCAATGAAAGTGATGGACGCAGAAAAGGGTCAATAATTATTACCATTTTTGTTTATTAATATCTATGGGTGTGATTGTGTGTAGTATTTATATTTTTTCTTGTTTTCTTCTGTCAAACATGTGAAATTTTCTATTTTGTCTTGTGAATCTCTGATAGGAGCATTCAAATCACTGAGGCTCTTCGCATGCAAATGGAAGTTCAGAAACAGCTGCATGAACAGCTTGAGGTTTGATTTATGCTTATCTTAGAAATCTGACATTCTGAGTAGCTTTTCAATTATGTCTTGGTTCCTTTTCAATTATGTCATGTAGCCATAAATTTTATAAGTTGTTTTAGAATTAATTTTCTGGCTGTATCCTCGCTCTCTCTCTCTGTCACTCCATCTTGCAAACTGACATATTTTTTTTCTTTCTTGTTTATCTATTCCTTATTCTCTGCTAGTCCTGTGTCATTTCTATTTTTCTTATTGAGAGAAGGAAAAAGAAAATTTGTAATCTCTGTGCATTTAACTCTTAAGGAATGTAGTATAATTTTTTTCCCTTGTTTCAATTCTTCTTATTGTTTCTACATCCATATACAGGTTCAAAGGGCCCTCCAGTTACGCATAGAAGAACACGCAAGGTACTTGCAAAAGATCTTGGATGAACAACAGAAGGCTGGCATTGCTTTAATTTCTTCTCAAACCTTGTCATCCCTGACTAATCCGTGCGAAGATCCTGAACTACAGCTTTCTTCTCCGTCAGCTGGTGCATCACCCCCACATCCAGCTGAATCTAAAACTGATTCATCTTCATCTCTACCATCCAAGAATAAAGCTAGTGATAGTAGTGATTTGAAGCCACAACAACACTCAAAAAGGCCCCGTCCGGAAGACAAACAAGAATCAGGTTCAGAAAAGACTGCAGTTGGAGATGCTGTGCAATGACTGCCGTCATCCCTCCAATGGCCTTAGCTCTTGTAAATCTGTGAATGCCATGTAGACTTGTGACTGAAATGAAATTTGGTTGATTTGTATCTCGTAGACATTTTTAGATTTGGTTGATTTGTGTCTCTTAGACATTTTTCCTGTTTTGGAAGGAAGGGAAAATTCATCCTTTTGGCTGCTCCCTGAATTAGTCTATTGTATTTAGAGTTTCCCTCACTTTGTTTCCAAGTATTGGTGTAAATTGTATTCTTCAGCCAAAATTTATTCACTTTTGAATGTGTAAACTATATGATCCTAGTTTTCAAGATTTCTACAGTTTCCTTCAGAATTTATGCAAAACTCTTGCTGCTGGTTCATTATTCAGTTCCATTGGCATCCATGTGAGCAGGAATTCTGAAATCAGACACCCAACAGCAACCTTAAGTGGATTCAATTATAGTTACTTTATTGATTTGGAGGGTTTGCACAAAATGAGAAGAAAGTGTTACAATCACAAGGCACATCCATAGCAATTAACAAGTTGGTATCAAAATTGTTTATAATGGTGTGATGACAATCACCGCAAGTGACTTGTAAAGAAGAGAGGAGCAAGTGAGTAATTTTATTAGTCATTTTTGTGTTATTCTATAAATGAAGTGGTTTTTAAAATTACTATTTGATTAAAATTTAATAATGATTAATTACAAGGTCAATGGTGATTTTAAAAATTATGTCATTTTTATTATTAGAGTAATACAAGAAGATCAGATAAGTGACTTTTAGCATTACCAGGAGCAAGCCGATACTCTTTGATATAGACATTATGTTATATTTTAAAGTAATGTTACAAGTTACTCTTGTATCCCTCCAATAATAATATGACACTTAAATCATCATTAAGCTTGTGATCGATTATTATTGGATTTTGATCAAATAGTGATGTTAAAAACTATCTCGTTTTTTGAGATACGTAAGAGGGACTTCTAAAATTACTCTATATTTTATTTATATCTCTTATTTGATAATGTTTAAGTAATGATTAAGTAATTAATTAAATTTATCTCTTCCTATTAGTTGAAACTTTTGGAATAATTGGTATTTAACATGATATCAAAGTCAAAGGTCCTAAATTCGAACCTTAAATTCGTCAATTCACTCATATTTAAATTAAAATATTTTACATGTGAAAGGAGTGCTAAGATAATAATTACGTGATTATAATAATTTTTTTTTTTTATATGTTCGCATAAGAGAGAAAAAAAGGGATTCGAATTAGTGATCACCGCTTTATTAATTATGGTCCAAACCGATTGAGCTACTCTTAAGGACATAATAATACTATTTAAAAGACAATGGTGAAAAGATTTGACAGTGAAAATAGGACTTATTTTGTTTTATTTTTTATTTTTCGAGAAGAACTTGTATTACGTGATCTTTAAACTAAACAGCGACAAAGATCCTGTAATTTGTTTCCTTTTCATTCTTTATGGAAAAAAAAAAAGCTGTAGGAGTCTAAGATCACGCGCTCCTGGGTGCGCGTGGGGTAGTGGATGGAGCAAATTCGGGCCAAGCACGTGTCAAAAGAATGTCTGGGGCCGCTTTCCAATGCCAAACGAGGAACAATATATACCGAAGGCCAAGATGAAAGAAGAACACTATGCCAAACGCGCGCGCAGATAGCAGAGTGGAGAGACTGGTAGTGCTTAAAGATGATGAAATGTATGATAATCTGAGCTGCTCACTCACGCGATAATTCACTATCGTGTAAAGGGTTCTTTCTCTTACTCCGTCTGCTCAAGACTTGAGCTTTTTACGTTGCTTCTGTTAAGGTAGACTTTTCCCCTTTTTCTTTCTTATTCGTTTTATTTGTTGCATATATGTTATATGTTTTGTTCTCTTGACTTCTAATGGAATTCTTCTAAATTCTCATGGATTGTTTGTGGGTACAAATTCAAAATATTTATGTTTGGTTTTCATGGGTTCTCTCTCTCTCTCGATATATGTATGTATATTTTTTTCACTTAAAGGTGCCACCTTTTCCTTTCTCTTTGTTATAGCCGTAGTTAGTGTTGTGGCGAATTTAACTAGTTGAGGTGGATGACATGGCGAATTCCTGAATGTTCAGTAGTACCTACATGCCCCTAAGCCCAAACCATACTTGTTCTAATGCATCACTTGATTGCTTGAATTTAAACCCTCTCAGTCAGACGTAGTTCTGGTTGTAGATTTATCAATTATTATTGATGTCTTATCATTTGCCAAGGCTGAAATCGAAGAAATATCTGAATGTTACCGTGCTTAGATTGTTCGAAATTTGGATGTTCAGTAGTACCTACATGCCACTGAGCCCAAACCATACATGTTCTAAAGCATCACTTAATTGCTTGGATTCAAACCCTTTATGTTGATTGGCTATCAAATGCATGCTCCAATTTTTATTTATAGGCATATCCATGTTTTTTAAGGTGCTGGAAATTATTCATGGTATTGAATATTGATAAGATCACAACACTTGGATCCACCTGTAATATTCCTCTAGATCACACATTCCACAAATCTTATGCATATTGATATTTCTGTTAAACATACATGCATTTATTTTCTTCTTCTTCTACGGTGATTTGGTGTATGTGCTTCAATGCAAGCCTGAAGCTCTTGAGCTTGGTTATACCTATAATATCAAAATGTTACTACAAGTTTTGTGATAAGCTACAATTTTTGATTGTTTAGAGGATTCAGAATAAAATAGAAACATGATATTTTAAAAGAAATTGACATAGAAGACTGAATGATTTTGTTGTCTCATCAAGTTCAATTTTTTTTTTCATCCATCTTTAATATTTTCCAGTTCTCATCAAATAGGTGGGTAAATGATTGTATTGATCTCAATTTATTTTGTATCTGTAAGTATCCATAGGCTACTGTGCTCATTTAAGGTTAATTTCTCATCCGAATTCCAACTAGGAATGGATATCATCTTAACTTTGCTCTTGGATAATGGTTTGCTAACATCATAACAAAAAAACTCTCTTGGAATTTGTCAATGCTATATTTTGCACAAACGTGAACCCACTTGAGAGATTTTTGGTATCGAAAAATTATTATATTGGACTAGATTGTCCATAGATTTATGTACCTTTTATGGCTTCAAAAGGGCAAGCATAATCATTTTTAATGTGCCAAAGTATCTCATCACCTCCCTTTTTTTTTTTTTTTGGTCTCTCTTTGTACTTTCCCTTTTAAAGTCATATTTTTTAAGTAATTAAATTTCATTAAGAATGCATAGGGGTGCATTCCTATTATATGTAAAGTATACAAGAGAAACCCTTAAATATGGAGGAAAAGAGAAACAAAAATCCAAAAAATCAAAAAAATTGAAACCGGGGGCAGACTATTGAACGCTGCCATCCATGTGTAGAGGGATTGGAGCAATATATTTTTCAACTCTAGCATTGAAGTCTCTCGATCTTCAAAGCTCCTTGTGTTTCGCTCTCTCCAAATACAGCACATTAAACACAAAAGAGTCAACCTCTAAACTTCTAGAGCATTACTATTTTATATTTGTCTTCACCAACATCTCTTTCACCCTACTAGGCATAACCCAAACAACACCAGCTGCGTTTGGATGAGGAATTTGTAGTGGGATTTTACTTAAAGTTGTATTTTGGGAATTTATTGATTTTCCTTATTTGAGTTAACAAGAGATTTATTTCAATACTTCTGTAGAATTTTGAACTTGGGATCTTCAAGGGTCCAAATCTCAAGTTCAAATTCGATGTCAAATGTCTCATTGTAAAAGCGATGCCAATATTACCATTATCACTATCATTACTCTTTGTATTACCATCACCAGCATTATTGCCACAACCATCACCGTTACAACCATCAGTAGCACCACACTTTCATTGTCACAATCACCTCTATTGCTGCTGCCATTGGCACCACAACTGCAGAACTGCTACCACCACCTGCCACCATTGTTGTCATTGCTGCTACAGTCACCACCACTGGTATCTTGACACTATTACCTTTATTGTTGTAACTATTATAATATTTTAATTTCTTTATTTTAAAATTTTTTTTCCATATAATGGATATTTAAATTGATGGTATTTCAATAACATTAATTTTTTATTTCTTCATTTTAAAATTTTTCAGATTTTTTCAAATTCTTCATCAAGTGAGCACAACTTATTATGATATTTCATGTTTGATATTTTATAGGTCCCACCTTTGTGGCTGCCCTGCACGCTTTTCAGTGGTTCTCCAGTTCTCATGCTTTTGTCTCAATACCTGTGTTTTGGCATTGCGCTTCTATTTAAGTCATGCATTTTTTAAGCTCTTCAATCGAACATACAATGATTGCCAGATTATTGATTTTTATGCATATCAAGCAGAAATGCCTAGTCATATGGTTCTTCTATGACTGAAGTGGAAACCATATCATATATCACTTTCTTCAACATAAACTTTAGGGATTTTGCCCTTTAATTGTTATATCTTTATCACTTTTTCTTGTAGTTTTGCAGGTGAAACTTGCTGAAAGCTCTTATGTACAAATTTGAATTTTCAGGATTTCTTGTTACTTTTAAATCCAAAACAAGATAACAAAATGGCTGCTAGTGAAGGCTCCATCAATGTTCATGATCATGGTACGGCTCTTGATAAAAAGTATAGAGTTCAATGCAATTATTGTGGTAAAGTTGTGAGCACTTTCTTCCGTCTGAAGTATCACTTGGGAGGTGTACGTGGTGATGTTGCCCCTTGTGAAAATGTTCCTCAAAATGTGAGGGAACTCTTTAAAAATAGCTTACTTGAAAGAAATACAGAAAGTTTTGGCAAGGGAGTTGAAGAGCTCTACAATCCAACTCTTCCGCAGAAGAGGAATTGTTGTCCTAACTTGAACCGTGTCAAGCATAATAAGCGTGAAACCACTCAAAATGCTGGTCCCTGTGATCCGAGGCAAGTTGATATGGACTCTAATGTGAAAGACAGTCTGTCAGGCAGTGCTTCTCTTCCTAGTGGAAGCATAGGCTCTCAAACAGCCATCAATAGTGAAACAAGAAAATATCAAAAACTCGTTGCTAGATTCTTCTATGAAACAGGTATAGATTTCAGTGCTGTCAATGCTCCTAGCTTTAAAAGAATGGTAAATGCCACACTTGGTCATGGTCAGGAGGAGTATAGCATCCCTAGTTTTCAGGAACTAAAAGGGTGGTTGCTTCAAGATGAGGTTAAGGAGATGCAAGAGTATGTGAAGAAGATTAGGCATTCATGGGAAGGCACAGGGTGTAGCATCTTGTTAGATGGATGGATTGATGAAAAGTGTCGACATGTGGTTAACTTTTTGGTGGATTGCCCACTGGGTGCTGTTTATCTTAGGTCAGTTGATGTTACATCTTTCATTGGTGATGTTGATAAGTTACAATTGTTATTGGATAGAGTTATTGAGGAAATTGGAGTTGACAACGTAGTTCAAGTAGTGTCATATTCTACAAAGGGTTGGGTGGGAGATGTGGGCAAGCAATTCATGGATAGGTGCAAGAGAGTGGTCTGGACCGTGAGTGCATCGTATTGCATTGAGCTCATGCTAGAGAAGATTGGGATGATCGAGTCCATCAGAAAGGTATTAACTGAAGCCAAGACCATTACAAGGTTTATTTATGGCCATGAAACCGTTTTAAATCTTTTGAAGAAACATACTCTTGGCCATGACCTAATTAAGCCCTCCAAAATAAGATCAGCCATGCCCTTTATGAATTTAGAGAATATTGTGTCAGAAAAGCAGAATTTAAAGAGCATGTTTGCCTCATCTGAGTGGAACACATCAATCTGGGCTTCTAGAACAGAGGGAAAGATGGTAGGTCATTTGGTGGGAGATCACTCTTTCTGGACCGGCGCTGGGATTGCTTTGAAGGCAACTCTGCCATTGGTGCGTGTTCTATCTTTGATCAATCAGGCTGATAAACCACAAGTGGGGTACATGTATGAAACAATGGATCAAGTAAAAGAGACTATTAAAGAGGAATTAAAAAATAAGAAATCCCTGTACGTGCCATTTTGGCAAGTGATTGACGAGATTTGGGACACCCATCTCCATAGCCCTATCCATGCTGCAGGGTATTATTTAAACCCAAGCCTTTTTTATTCGAGTGATTTCTATAGTGATGCCGAGGTTTCCTTTGGCCTTTTGAACTCAATTATTCGCTTGGTACCAGATCAGGGAAGTCAAGATTTGATATCCCGGCAACTTGAGGAGTATAGACTTGCTAGAGGTGGGTTTAAAGAGGGTAGTGCCTTTGACCCAAGAACCACAATCCCTCCAGGTAGGACAGCTCTATATTTTGGCTTCTTGATCCTTACTATTTGTGTTAATTTGAATCAATCAAAAACCAGATTTTAAGCTTTGTTTTATGTAAATTCAACTGCAGCTCGGTGGTGGTCTCATTATGGAAGAGAATATCCTGAGCTGCAGAGATTTGCCATTCGAATTCTGAGCCAGAGCTGTGGTGGTGCGTTGAGATATAGACTAAAGAGGAGTTTGGCTGAGAAGCTGCTCACAACTGGAAGGAATCCTATTGAGCAACAACGATTTAGTGATCTGACATTTGTGCATTATAATTTGCAACTGCAGCAGTTTCAGTCAGGTGTGGAGTGTGACATTGTGGATGAAGAGATTGATCCAATGAATGATTGGATTGTTGATGAAGCACCGGAGACTGCGACCCAAAATGGTCAATCTTCATGGATGAACTTAGACTTTGCTGAAACGGCCATTAATGGTGAAGGACCTTCCAGATTTCAGGCAAAGAAAGAGCTCTTGTAGTCAAGATCATCTGATTGAGGGAAGATTTGGCATCAAGTATTTCAACGGGCATGGCAAGTTTGCCTTACAGGACGTTATCAAGTTGTGGTTGCAGATACTGTATAGACAACATATTGATGAAGTTTTGTATCTCTTCAGGGGAGTATTCTGCTTCATCTTTGCCATAACTGGCGGCAACTCTTGCTGTATGTATAGCAGCGCTTACCTGTTCTAATAATACAGAATCAACACAATTAGTGAGCCTCAAACATCTTAAACATGGCTTAGACAATGTCCATTTGGATACCAAACAAAATGGGTCTCATGGAAATGAAACATGCCATGCCAAATCCTTTCATACGATAGAGATCTATCACGGCATGTACGTATATGGTCGAAAAGAATTTATCATGCAACACCCTCACGTTTAATATAGTTTGCATTGGCAAAGAGAAAATGGGAAAACAATTTAGAGAATGTTCCTAATTGTTTACCTAAAATCAACAAATTAAATAGCCACTTTTATTGAGATTTGGAAAAAAAAATACTGATGGCGTTTGTGGAAAAAAGTGGGATCGAATCAGTGGAGGAAGAATACACTTGCTGAGGAAGAAGACACTTGTGGTTCTCTGACCGTTTAGACAAAAGAGTAAATTATGGTGCTAAAATTTTCAAACATCCGTAAAGCGTGGTCTTGTCACCCAGAGTTGCAAGCCAAGGTTTGTATATATGATGCGACACATTCCCTCGAATCGCAGCAAAAGTGCCTCGGAAACCCACTGTTGTTTGTCAAACGCTACCTTAGTCTCTCCTTACCATAAAAGATAATAATAATAATAATAAATAACCAAAAAAAAAAAGAAGTTAAGCATAGGCCTGAGAGTTGGTCGGTGATGTCAATGTTGATAAAAAAAATTTTATTATGAGAAAATATTGGTAAAGTCGAAAATTTCACCAACTTTTGTTCCAGCATCGAATGGCGGATGGTAATGTCAGGGTGGTAATATCGGTCAGTAATGTTGATGTGTAGAAAAAATTAAAAAATTGTCGGTAAAGTCAAGCAATGACAGTCAATGAAGTTAGTTCAGTTAAAAAAACATATTTTGCCTATCGCATTGAAAAATTCAAAATTAAAAAAATCATGTCGACTTTCGTCCATTATTTAGTCAATCACAGTCAACTACTATCAAAAGTTGGTTGGTTGGTTGGCAGGGAGTTGATGAATTTGCTCTTTAGTTTATCATCAGTGAAATTCTTGCTGGGCTGTATAAATAGTGTGAAGGGAGGCCAAATTGTTGAATCCCTTTGTCCTCATAATTAGTCAATCTTTTCTTCTTCAAGGCAATCAACAATTCAAATACAATGAAGATGCGGGTACAATTGAACAAAAGATTCACTTATTTTTCTCACAATTTCTCTTTCTCGAAAGGTGTGAGCCACAACACCCAATTTCCAAATGATATTCACTTCATTCCTAAAAAAAGCCAACATTAAAACATTTATACTTTTATTAGTTTATATCATATAATTCACTTTTTACATTATATTATTTACTTTTTATTATTATTTAAATAAAAAAATCACTATGATGGTATTCGGTAAATAACATCACATTCCATGAGGCCACTTTCCACAAGGAGTTGAGCATTGTTCACGTTTTAAAGAATTTTTTTTTTTAAAAAAAATGAATAATATGGGAAAATAAAAAAGTGATATTGGAAAGTGAAAATTTTGTTTTGTAATTATTTTTTTATTTGAATAGTAAATGATGTGATATAAAAAGTTAATGATTTAATATGTTTTTTTGAAAAAAAAATAATAAAGTGAATAGTGTAGTGAAAATGTGGGAGAATGTGTTGTTGTTTAGAGAACAAGGCCTATAAAACAAGGGTTCGTTTGGTAAACGATTTTGGTTTAGTTTTGGTTTTGCATTGTAGCAAATGTGAAAAAAAAAAAAGATTTTTTTTAAAAAAAAAGTAAAAGTAAGAATGTTTGGTATAGAAAAATGAAAAAAAAAAAATTGCAGTGATTTTTTTATTTAAAGAATAATAAAAAATTGTTGATATGATGTTAAAAGTAAGAGAATATTAAAAAAATGAAATTATTAACTGTGAGCCCCCCAAACAATGTATAAACAAGTTTGGGGACAAACCTTTTAACAAACAGAGCCCAAAAGCTTTTTCACTCTTTAATACTATTTTTCACTTTCCTATACTAATTATTAAGCTGTTTTTTTTTTTTTTTTTTTTTCACCAAACATAAAATAGTGTTTGGCAATGAATGTTGTTTAACAAACGGTACCTATATCTTTTCATGTTTTTTATATCACATTATTCACTTTTTATTACTATTTAAATAAAAAAAATTACTATAAATTCATTTTTTTTTTCACTTTTTGATTAAAAAAAAATTATATTCAAAACCATTTTCCAAACAAGGCCTAAAAAGACACCCTTCTATAAGAGTATCTACCGCAGCCTTTTCAAAGCTATTTTTTTGTTATTTTGGATGGGCAATTTAACCAAAAGAGCTTAAAATGTCATTTTTCAGCCTCTTCATTTTAACCAAAAAAAAAATTACAAGATGAACAGTAAATCTTCAAGTATAAAATTTACTATTCACCCATCAATTCATTAAACAAATATATTTTCTCTCTCTTCCTTTTTACTTTTCATTTTTCTCACTTTTTTTTTTCCCTTTCTTTCCACATCTCTTCCCACCCCCCACCTTTTTTTCTTTTTTTCTCAGCATTTCGGCAGCATTTGGCTTCAAATTTTTTGAAAATATGATTGCTAGTATAAGACACAAATTAAAAAATATGACCGTTAGAAAAATTACAAATTTTTAAAAATATTATTGTTAGAATAAGATAAATATTTTTAAAATAGACTATAAGGAAAATATAAACATTTGAAAAATAATATTTAAATGAAATAATAAAAACATATTGTTAAAATAATAAGGTTGAAATGGGTGTTCTAAAAAGGTAAGTTTTTAAAATAATTAAAAGTGTAGTTTTCATTATTTTGAATAACACAATTTGAAGAGGTTGCTATTGTAAATATGTTTTTTTCAAATTTCTATTCCTTATAATTTTTTTCCCCTTTTTTCTGCTGTGTATTAATTTTGTTATTGCATATGCTTATTACATCAGATTGTCATCCATCAAAACGATACCGTCCCAAAAACAGAAAAATCCAAGGCTCTGAATTGAGATGGTGAAAGCAGGTGCTGCAGCGTGGAGAAAAGTCCAAATCCTGCCCCATCCTTGCAATTAAATGAAGCAAAGAAAAATAAATAAAACAAACCTATGCGACAGTCTGACTGACACGTTAAATGTCTTCAAGAAAGTCAAAAACCAGAGCATCTTCCATGTCTTTTTTATTTTATTTATTTTATTTTATTTTATTTTCTATTTTTGCACATTCGGTTCCCGCATTTCTACGCAGCGGCGGCTCATGTAAAGGTGGGATTTTTCAAATTTCAAACACAATTCTGAGATTGTGGAGTCTTGTGTGTGTCTCTGCAGCTCCAAGAGCGCACTGACTGAAAAGAATCACTCCTTGTGTCGCTAAGCTGTGTGCACAAACGGACACTAATGTCCATTTTTATATGTTATTTTCATTTTTATAGTTTTTAAGGTATTAGCTCTTTTGGGTTTTAAAGAGTGTTGTTTGGAAGTAGTTCTGGATTCTAGTTCACGAACTTTTTCTTTTGGGATTTTGTTTTGTTTTGGTTTGTCGTCTGTTGATTGAAAATTGAAAAAATCTATCTTGATGAGTCTTATTATTATAATAATATGATGCTCTCAAGTCTCAACTGCATCTTTGTCATTTTTCCCTTTCTTTTTGAATGCTTGAATTCAAAGATATGATACTGCATCCCGTTGACATTATTTAAAGTTGAAACTTGGATTTGAGATGTGTTTGATTTTTGCCTGAGGGAGAAACATGAGCATTTCGAGAAGTTGGGAGGTCTTTTTCAAGTGGGTTTTGTGCGGAGGATCTTTCAGTGCTTGATGTTCTCTGTTTTTCTAAGGTCTCTTTCGGCATCTTCCTCATTCTCCTCGTTCTTTTTTGTTCCACCCCTTTCATTGCCTCAAGGAACTTTTACCTTCCCCATGTATGGCTGGTGTTCTGTGAACATGGCCTCTGAAATCTCTCTCTCTCTCTCTCTCCGTACTTATTTTTTAACTAATGTTTATGGGTCTGTAACTCTGGCTTGTATTTAGAGCGGAGAGGGAAGTGGGTCGGTCTTGTTTTGTTTTCTTGTATTTGTTTTCGGTTCAAAGATTCAGGAAAATAGGGGATCCTTTATTGTAGATGGGCCAGGTTCTGGTAAGTGTTAAAACTGAAGGGAAGAAGAGGGACCACTGGGATCTGTCCTTTGGATTGTTATGTTGCTTCTTATTTATGAGGAGTTTTACTAAGATCTGTGCCATAGATTGGATGCTTTTGTAACCCAAATCCCATTGCTTTACTTTAACTGACTTACACTGTTCACCCTCACTTACTTCTGAAAGCAAGTTGAAATCCCAAGCTTTCTATCTGAGATTCTGAGGTGTGTGAAGCCTCACTTTGTTTCTTTTAGACCAACTATCATTTTTCTTTTTATGTCAAAAGTTTTCAAGGGATACAAAAGGCGGAAAGGGGCTCTGTGAATCAACTTTAAAAGACTTTCTGAGGGTATGATTGTGAAATTCTGTCCTTTTATTTCACATGGAAACAACTTTTGACTTCCATGGTGGTAGGGAGGTGCCCCACTTTTTCTTTTACTCTGTTATTTGCATTTGAGTGCCCTATCAACGTGCAAAGGCCATTTGGCTCCTCGTTTGGCCACTTCACCTTTTCCTTTGTGGAGACAATCATTCCTTCTCAAGCTTTTCGCTCGGCCCTGAAATTCATGAAGTACAAAATTTAACTGGTTATTGAATGATTCTCGTTCACAATGTTATTGAATGATTCTCTTTTTGACATTGATTGCAAGGTCCGTTTGGTTGGCTTAAAGTGGAAATGAATTGATTAGTCTCACAAGGTGTGTTGTTAATGTTTGTATGGTTGTGTTGAAAATGACTGGTAGATATGCATTCATGAGTTTCTTTGTCCTTATTAGACGTTCACAGGTGTCACAGTGTTTTTCCTCTGATGCATCTCATAATGCCCTGTCATTCAAGTTATCATGGGATTATTGGTTTTAGAATTCCCGTTTTAAATGCAAAAGTCAGAAATTTAATGTTTGAAGTGAATTTGCAGGGTTTATGATGCTTGTTTGCACATGGGCATAGCAGTTTCTGGTAGCAGAAACCAAGGTTTCTGAGGAAATTCCGTTTGTACTTTACCTGATAAACGCCAAGCCTCCTAATCACAGGATGCGTAACTCACCAGTTGTGCAATCTGCCTTGACCCGGTAAGGATGCAGCATTCTTGTTCGTTGTTTAGAGATGGAGCTCGAGGCTGTTTCCTTTCAAATGCTTTCTTATTCTTCTTTCTGATTGAACTCTTACAGAAATGATGCTCTTTCTAAGCCATCGCATTCTGGCGACAGTTGTTGCGATTCAGAAATAAATCTGCATAATGCTGATGAAATTTGGAGCAATAACTCGTCCTTAGAGGTGAGACTGGTGGGGTTTTCTCTTAAGGGGTTTATTATTTTGAGATTTTTTACTCTAAAATTAAGCTGCTAGTTTTCGATGCAAGTACTGACTATTTATTCTAAATCCTATCCAACGCTCTTTGTCTCTGATCTGATGGTCTGAACTGGTTCCGTAGCAGAATATTAGTGGCATCATCAGCCTTCAGTTGCCTTCTGCTTGAAATAATTGTTTCTTGCTATTTTATTAAAGCTTTTCAGCTGTTAATTATGATAGCCATTTTTTCTTGTAATCAAATTGCATATTTATTGAAAGTAAGTATGGTGAGTTGTTTAATCTTTAGGAGAGGAATCTTGGAGATAAGAATGGAAGTCCTGGATCATGCGCTAAAATCAACAATGCTTATTCTTTCAGGATTCAGCTTGAACAGGATGTAAGCTTCTTTTCCCTTCCCTTCGAGGCACCATTGTTAAATATTTAGGCACCATTTTTAAATATTTGCACTTATTCCATTTCAATATGTAATTAAGTAATTTCCATGTCTAAAGCGTTTTGCATTTAAGCTGTAGAAGCAGGATGCACTATATTGATTCTGAAGTGGTGTTCATGTTTGTGGATTTACTACAAATAACGCTGTTTTGAAAGGAACCTATTGTTGATAACAATTTCACTTAGGAGTTAGTATCTATTGTTATAATGTGACCATCAAATGTTAACTGGCGAGGAGAGAGCAGTCGTGATAGCTATTTATGTCAGATTGCAGCTGAACACTTCCTCCTTCCTCAGTCTCAAGGGCTTTTGAATCATTTAGATTGTTAGATAGTTTTTATGTAATCAATATTGTCAATAGCATCAATATCATCTCTATCATCAATACGAAAACCCTTGGGCTTGTTATCCAAGAACTCGTCCTGACATTACTATCTGGTCATAGATCCCATTGCTGTAGAGGATTTTGTATAGGAAAGTGAGTACCATTGCAGCACTTGGCACTCTAAATATGTGAAGAATTGGTATATTGTGAAGGCGGGAATGTTCAAAGTTGTGCTATGCAGATGCTTACAACTTATGAAAATGGTAGTTGTTGCAGAAGATGGATGTATAGCTGCATTACTGGTATGATTTAATGAAGCTTTTGTTGGTTCATATTTTTTCCTCACTTGAAAGGACATCCTCTCTAGGGTGATGAGGGCATTCATGGCATCTTTAAACACCTTGTAGATGCCCCGGGGGCAGGAATAGAAAAATCGAGGTAGCTTTATACATGTTGCAGATGGCATGGTATTTTATTGCTTCAAGGCAATCATTGGATTGAAGATGTAGCGTCCAGAAGTTATTTTAGCTGTTCCAATGCATCTTAAGTTCTTAACCTCAAGATTCGGATTGGTATATAATTAGTATCTTGGTTTTTAAATTGTTATTGGAAAATTTACTCATCAAATTCTATCCCGTAGCTTAGGAACACACTTTGTCATATAAGAAGTATCATGTTGGAACTAATTATAGTGGATTGCTTCCATGAAGGGAGCTTTACTGTACTTGTTATTCCTTAAGATGGATGGACCTTTGTGATAGGTAAAAAGATTACGACAGCAGTTGCAAGAAGAGATGGAACTGCATGCTATCCTGGAAAAGGCTATTCAGAAGAATTCTTTGAAATTATTAAATCCGTCACATCTCCCTCACCAGGTTTGTTATCTATTGATTCTTCTTTTGGATTCTTTACTATATGTTTCCTAGTGAAGTGGTTGCATGGGTAACTCTGATGAAATGATCCTAAAGTTTTTGAAGCTTATTTCACCATGTTTGTTCAGGCTACTCTAAATGCATTCTCATTTACCTTGTATGCATCTGCTAAGACTGCTATTCTTGTTCATAAGGCTGGAGGTTCTTTTTTTGTCTAAAGGAAAAAGGGAGTGTGGAATAATTTCATAGATCTTTCACTATGGTTTTGTTTCCTGACTCCCAATTTTTATTGAGGATATGGGTTGTTCAAGCTTCTTGATCTGTCAGGGATATTTCTTCTCTTTTCTTTTAACTGACACATTTTGGCATTTTGAGTGGGATAATTCTTTGTTATATCTTCCAGTAAACTAACTTTAATGTTATTATAATTGATAGTTGGTCAATGTGAGTACTGCAGCCCAGTTTAATCAACACTCAAAATATTATCACTTGTTTTTATTGACCCACTCCATAAAATGATATCATAGCAGAACCGTGTCACGTGGACTGCTGGAAATTTCTAAGAGGCATTTTTTTACACCCTAATTTAGAATGAAATCCTATGGTTTCTAACATAAAGTTTGATTATTGATGGAATCTAAACAACGGAACAACTTGATAGTTTACAAATAACTGCATAAAAGTTCTAAAGATTTATCAAAACTTCAGAGGAACTTTTCCTATCCCATGTATTAACTTTGCAGGTTTCAAAAGTAAGTAGGCATCATATAAAGAGGATTTGATTTAGGTGCTTCTTTTTGTCTTTGTTTTCTTTTAAGTTGTGCCAGGTTGTAACATTGAATTGGGGCTCAGTGGTTTTGGCTCTTTTTTTTTTGTTAAACTTATTACTCTAAAATCTTAAGCTGTTAGATAGTAGAGATTACTAACATACATTTTTCTCAAATAGCTTAAGATTTAAGAATCATTATTAAAACATTTTCTTGAATAGCTTAAGATTTTAGAATAACTACTACAATTTTCTCTAGTAACTTAAGCTTTTAGAGTTACTGGCTGTTTATCATGCCTTTACATTCCTACTTCACTCATGGGTGCCAGGTTTTATAGGGATTTCATATTGTGATCATGTCCTCTTCTCATATTAGTACAGGCTCAAGACCTTCTATCTAATATTGCATTGTTGGAGGTCTCGGTTTCGAAACTTGAACTAGAGATGGTCTCTTTGCATTTTCAACTTAGTCAAGAGAGAAATGAACGGAGGCTTGCAGAATATCGTTTGAGGCATTCATCTTCTCAGTCAATATCTCATTGCTCCTCTGACATTATGGATACATCGGTAATTTATCTGCTTTTATTCACGTCTAAATCCTTCATGACTGGAGCAACATAAAAAAGAAGAGAAAATTAGAAATGACTTCTTTTATCTTTATTTTTGAATTTCCAATTTGTTTACTCCTTAGAGATGCAAAATATTCTTAGACAATATTCCTGCATTGATGCGAAAAAATTGGGACTTGGCCTAAAAGCTTCTCATGTTTTAAGTTGGAATCAGATTGTAGAATTTCTAATACATTATTCAATTTCCCTGAGTTTTGTGTATGCAACATAAATTATAAATTTATTAAATAGATGAAAAAATTGAAAGGCATTGAAATCAAGAAGCTCAAAGGTAAAACCATTTTGCTAGTAAAAAGGCTGGAGTAAAGTTTAAAGTGAATGCATAGAAATAGTGATGGACATGATGAATCTAGAGGTGACAGAGAGTATGGACTTAGCTAGGGTAAATTGCATTAGAAAGACGCATGTTGCTGTCCTGGATTAGTTGAAAAAAATTATTTATGGAGCCAACCTTAACCAATTCCAATTAAAGCTTGGATCGATTGAGCTAAATTTTTTACTCTTAAAAGAAAAAGTTTTGGATTTCAATGTTTCATTTAAAATCTTTTGCTAGATTTCCTTTGCATATTTGGATTAGTTATACATGGTCTTGTGTGTTTATGCAACTTCTAAATCATGAGAACCTTAAGCACACATGGGCAGGTAGCTACTAAATGCTTGGTATGCTGAGTTAGGATTTTCTCTTACTATAATTTTGTACCTGCTGTATAAACAATACGGTTATGAGATAACTCACATGGTTGTCTTCCATATGGCCAATTAAACACACGTCATCCTGTATATGTTCAATATTGTGCAATATAGTTAACTTGTTTCTTACATTATCCAGAATTCACCTTCTTTGAGGTGTTCAAAGGTTTCTCTTTCTGAAGTGGGTGATTCCTGTGAAGATAACTCCTGTCTGGAGCAGAGAGATCAACCATTAGAATCTACTGACAGATGTACAGAATCCCTAATAGAGGTATCTGTCTAGTGTTCCTCTTGCAGAGGAAGCTTTTAAGTTACAGTTACTTTGATGGCTTTGGTTTGGTATGCTCATGAGAGTTCAGTTTAACCTAAAGCAGATGGGTTAATTATTCTTGTTTGAAAGCTTTTAATGTGGAAGTATTGATTTAACTTTTAATTTAATAGTCAACTGTTAGTAGGAATTTAACATTTGATACTTTGCATCAGAATTCAGCGGGCTCAGTTGCACCTTTCCCTGAAAAAAAAATGTCCATGAAGATGGATTCCAAATCTTGTGAATTTTTAGAGTTCAGGAAGCTTCCTAGAGGGGTGCCACCAAATGGCCTCTGGGATTACCCTAATCAATTATCAGAAGAGATGGTGAGATGTATGAAAAACATATTCATGTCCCTGGCAGATTCTACTATACCGTCAAAATCATTTGTATCAGAGAGCCACTGCTCACCTGTGTCACCACGTGGAATGTCACCACGTGGCCATCTTTCAAGTTCATCTTGGTGGTCCTCATCTGAAAGGTCAATGATTTCATCATGGGTGCAGAGCCCACAAGTTGATATAGAAAGTAACTCTGAGGTGTTGGCTTCAGAGAATGCCTGCGATCCCTACAGGGTTCGGGGAAAATTAAGTTGGGCCGACATTGGAAACTATGGATTAGCAACTGAAGTTTCTTGGATGTCAGTTGGGAAGAAGCAACTAGAATATGCTGCAGGGGCACTGAGAAGGTTCAGGTATTCCATTTAATTCTTTCGGTTTGCCTTTTCTTCTGTCCCTTTGACAGACTAATATGTAAATTTGTAAATTCTAAAGAACTTGCTCCTAATGAAATTTAGGGAAACATTCCAAACATTCCTGATTTAGAATAGGTATTGAGATTGCTTGAATTCTTTTATATGGGCTGTTTACTTCAATTTGATCTGCTTCTGATAATGTTTACTCGTGACTTCTGATCATTTCAATGTTTGCGTTGGTTTGTGCATTATTGGTTATGCATCCTAAATACGTGGCTCATCGTTTGTCTTCTTTTCTTGGTGAGAATGTATATTGATGTAAGAAGCATACCCAAGTTTTTAAAGGATCCCTGTAAACTTTCACAGGTGTTAATATATGAAGATGAATTTACAAAGATGGTCATTTTCATTCTGAAATGGCATTTGTTTCTGATATTGCTCGTAGGTCAGACAAATATAACAATTAGAATACTCAATGAATCTTTAAGTCTTGCATTGAGATGGTTTAATTATTGTTAGACCCAGAGCTGATCAAATGCTATTCGTTCAATTGTTATGAGAGCAGGACACTTGTTGAACAACTGGCCAAAGTGAATCCTATCCATTTGAGCTGCAACGAGAAGCTTGCATTCTGGATCAACCTATATAATGCTCTGATCATGCATGTGGGTTGCTATATTTCTATTACATGTGTTTTTAAAAGGACACACAAGGCACTGCAAAGCACTTTCAAAACTTGTGAAGTTTCTTATAAAAGATAGGCTAAGTATTGTGCTCTTATTGCCAACTATGGACAGGCTTATTTGGCATATGGAGTCCCAAGAAGTGACTTGAAGCTCTTCTCTTTGATGCAGAAGGTTTGATTCTGTCTTAAATACATTCGTTTTTTTTGCATTTAGAAACCTTTTTCCCCATACTCGATGGCTATTATCAATTGACAGTTTTGCAACATGTCATGTAATTGCCTTGGTGAGCCCTTGCCCTTACGCTAACATGTCAGTGCCTAGGTGATGCGGTACAAAATGATCACAAAAATTTCACAGTAAAGTTAGGACAAAATAAGGAGAAAGAAGCTGAGAGAGGAGAGAGAAATAAGCTAGAAGCCAGGGGAAGAGATGTCTCCACTGGAGGACTAAGCATGCTTAAATAGACTCATGACTAAACCTTAGGGGAAAACTCATTTATTGACTTACCTAAAATAATCTAGGACAACACAATTTGTTGCCATTATTGGATTACCTAAATTAATTTAGGGCAACACCCATTTATTGATTTATAAAAACACCCTTCACTCTTACAGATTAAATAAAGCATAAATTAAAACTAATAACCCAATTAACTAATAAAAACTAAATAAAACTACAAGACCCAATCAACTTTTGTTTTGTTACAATCATTCTCCCTTAGGGAAAACTCGACCTTGAGTTTTGGAATGCTGAAAGGTTGAAATGCTCAGAAAATTTTGGATCCAAGCCCAAATTTTGGGTTACTTCTTTGGTGGACAATGACTACTAGCAACGAAATAGAGCCATTTCTCCTCAAAACAAGACAACATCTCGCGTCCAAGCATTGACATAGCCATGGGCACCCATTTATTGAATTATAAAAACACCCTTCACTCTTAAAAATTAATTAAGGCATAAATTAAAACTAATGACCCAGTTAACTAATAAAACCTTAATTAAACTACAGGACCCTGTCAACTCTTGTTTCGTCCGCATCATTAGGTAGTTGATTGCTAACATTTGAAATGTCAATTGGGATCCTGCCACTCTGGAGAATGCTCCAGTTCTTTTGAATTGTACCAGGGATGAAATAAAATTTGATGGATTTTTGAAAAGTAATATGTTCCATTTGCAGTTCTGTTGTAGAGACTCTTAGGAAAGCATAGAGTAGCAAAAAATGCATAACTAGTGATTTATTTATTTATATGTTTACATGATGGATACTAGAGGGAAACATTACTTTCCCTGTCAGGTATTATATTTTATACATGACCTACATCATTATTATTAATTTGCATAGGACTGTTACATGGGTCATTTTTGTGGCTGCAGTTGATGAATGTGTAGTTGTTTATGGTGTTTCATGCTTGGGCAATGTCTACTAAAGTATTTTTATTTTTTTCAGGCTGCGTACACTGTTGGGGGACATTCTTTCAGTGCAACTGCAATAGAGTATGTGATTCTGAAAATGAAGCCACCGCTCCATCGACCACAAATTGTATGACTTGGTCTAGTAATCTGGTTGAATTATTCTCTTATTTACTTCATTCCCTGATTAACATATATATCCAAACTATTATCAGGCTTTGCTTCTTGCCCTTCACAAGTTGAAGGTATCAGAGGAGCAGCGGAAGTCTGCAGTTGATACGTATGAACCACTTGTAGCTTTTGCTCTCAGCTGCGGAATGTACTCTTCGCCTGCGGTAATCGCAACACTTCCGCCAAATGTTCAATAGGTTGTTTTATTTTTAGTTCTTCTGGAAGTTAAGCTGTATTTTCCTAACTTAGTAGAGGATAACAAATGCAGGTAAGAATCTACACAGCTAAGAATGTGAGAGAAGAACTTCAAGAAGCACAGCATGATTTTATTCGAGCCTCAGTTGGGCTTAGCAGCAAAGGAAGGTTATTGGTCCCCAAAATGCTACACTGCTTTGCCAAAAGCTTTGTGGATGATGCAAATTTGGCTGTATGGATATTGCATTACCTTCCACCTCATCAGGCCACCTTTGTTGAACAATGCATTTCACAGAGGAGGCAGAGCCTTCTTGGTTCACGCAACTGTGGCGTTCTTCCGTTCGATTCACGCTTCCGTTACCTATTCCTGCCTGACAAAACTCCACTGTGATAATGTGGTAGCATTGTGCATCCAGATATACCTTGCTTGCCTTGGTCTGGGTAGGCCAATACAAAAAATAATGTTGGTTTTAAATGATGCTAGGGTTGCATCTCTAGTGCGAAGCTTAACCCCCTTAAGAATAACAAGGATGGTAGCAGTTTTGGTCTTATCCCCCACGGCTGTTGTACATTTTGTTAATGGATAAAGCGATTCCATACAGTGCTTGTTGTACAGCGCTTAAGAATAATCTGTTTCCTGGACTGCTGATTTTTCAGAACTAATTTAGTTGCTCATGTTGCACCATTGTCAAGATTAAGGAAAGCTTGTAGGGCAAATAATTTATGAAGTTCTTGTGTATAAACAAAATCAAGGATATCTAGCATGCAGCTACACTTTGGTCTTTCAATATGAACCACTCAGAGGATATGGGACAATGCCCTACGTTTCCAGAATAGAGGGCTACCATACAACGAAGCATGGGAAAACTGTACATTAACAGAAGAAAGAAAGGAAAAATCCTTTCAACTTTAGCCACATCTCTTGGCCATACACTCTGGAGGTGACAATACGTTTTAGTGTGTTGAGTTTCTTTTTTTTTTCTTTTGGTGAGTTAGTGTGTTGAGTTTGGGTTGCATTAAAGTATGATTATAGAAGTTAATTTTAACCCAACTCTTTTAATAAAATGGGTAGGGGCAATTACACTTTCCTCTATAAATTACAACACATTTTTACTTTGTCCTCATGAACTACTAATTGTAACATTCAAGTTTAAGAATTTAATTCTAACCCACCAATTTCGTGTTGGGCCTTTGTTGAGTTTGTGAGTTGCATAAAAAATTGCCTGTTCGAAAGTTGTGTGCCGAAGTTTAGGTCGTGTCAAGGCTTATGTGTAAGACCTACATAGGTCTATCTTAATTAGAGTAATTTAATGTCAAAATTTTCAATTCTAATCGGTTAACAAACTCTTGTCAAATTGACAAGTGGTACAAAAGTTGTTAGCCCGGCTACCACGTATTCCTCTCAAAGCGTCGTGTTTCTTAACAAAAGTAACTAGCTTGGATATGGCTTTTTGACTTTTGTTGGTTGATTTAGGTATTTTGGCAACTAAAGGTCGATTCTAAACTAGGAAAGTGTTTGGCCTCGGATTTGGCACCGTTTGGCCAAACTTCTTCTCCTTCCCCTTCCATTATTTTTACTTCTCAAAATATATATATCACTTATTATTACTATTTTTTTAACCAAAAAAAAAAAAAAAACTCACAACAAAAAGGTTTACCCTGTGAACAATAAAAGTCTTTTTTTTTTTCATTTTTTTATGTTCCAAATGACTGTACCAAAAATCAAATGTGTTGTTCTTGTCATTATTAATATTAATAATATTTTTAATAGAAGTAGTAATAACAGTGACATAAAAATTTGGACTCTTTGAAAAATGGATCCTCCATTGTCATTATCATTCATTAAATAGATACTAGAATCTTATTATTATGATATGATACCATGCAATAAAGTCTAACCTGTCACTTTGTCCTTCTTGTGCTTGCCTCACCAACTTGTCATTTGGATGTCACCAACATTGGATATAAACAATTTTAATGTCCAATCATTTTGATATTTCGTGAAATAGAAGGGAATGGGTAGACATGTAATCCAATGGTGGGATTATCAAAATACTGATTTCATGTAAAATAAGTTGGTATGGTTTACTTAATTTGCAATAAGTTTTTTATGGTATCAAACTGTTTTAAGAGATCTTAATTTGGTGGATGCATAAACAACAAATTACTGTCTATTGTCAAATTTCAAAAAATAAAATCAATAAAAATATAGAAAAAACTAAAAGCTAAAAACCCATATATGGAAAACCCATTGTAGCATTCTTCAGGGATATTTGAGTGAAAAATGAATATTTTTAATAATGAGAAAAAGTGAGATGTAGAAGAGTGACTAAAGAATGAGAATGAATACTTCAAAATAGAGTCTAGGAAGAAAATAGAAAAGCTTGAGTGCTGTTGGTGGTGGGCATGATGGGAAAATTGAGTTGTGAATGGTTGAGATTATATGGGAGTGGTTGGCTGTTTGGGTCATGGGAGGATGGTGGAGATTTGGTTGTACTACAAGTTTGATTTCTTCAGCCATGAGTTTGGTGTCAATGGGAATCTACTTTTTAGGCTCTATTCCAATAAAGGAAGTGGGCCAGGCCTTGATTGATAAACACTTTCCCTCTCCTCAATATTATTTACACTTAAAAAATAAAATTAAATAAAAAATAAAAACATTCTCACTTTTTTTACTTTTTATATCATGACATTTATTTTTTTTATTACTATTTAAATAAAAAAAAGTTAGGAGATACTTTACTTTAGACACCTGAATTATCACGCGTTTGTCGAGACCCTCCAAATTTTAAAAATTCTCAATTTAACCTTCATAAATTTTCAATTTGATTCAATTGATACTTCTCTGTCAAATTAAATTGTTAACCTCTAACGGAAATTACTAAAAACACCAAATTACCCTTTGATTTTTTTTTAAAAAAATTTTAATTTGAAATTAAGGAAAATTTCGAATTTTGTAAAAAATTTAGGGGTATAAAGGTTATTTTATCACTTTAAACATTTAAAATTTCATAAAATAGTAGGTACATTGCATCAAATTAAAAGTTCAATAAGTGAAATTGATAGTTTTTGAAATTTGGAGGATCTTCTCAAAATACGTGATAATTCAAGGATCTCAAGTAAAGTTTTTCAAAAAAATCACTACAAAACAAAATATTTTCCAATTTTCAATACAGAAAATTTAAAATTTTATACCAAATCAATTTCTATTGCCTAAAATAACAAGGGGAGGAAAAGCAAAGTGTTTATCAAACAGTCCCTCAACTAAGAGTTTGTTTGAAATTGCATTTAAAAAATATATTTTTGAAGTCAAAAAATTATTTTTGGGCAAAAACTTCATTTTTAAGCTTTTGCCAAAAATACGTTTTTGGCAAATTTTTAGCTTTTTTTATCTTAAAAACACTTTTAATTTTTTCACCAAATGAATATATATATATATATATTTTTTCAAATGGACTTTTTTATACACAATCTCAAAGAGCCAAGACAAAAGTGGCTTTGATGGTGAAAAGAAAATTAGTCGAGAGTTTGGGAAAGGTAGTGATCTTAAGGGTGGTTTAAGCCAGTAAATGTGTTTTCTCACTCAAAAGAGTGATTGACTCCATTATTAATTGAGTCCCATGACTTCTCCCAAGTCTGCTTCTTTTGAAAATCTTATCATTTGCGTAAGGATATATAGAATTTGTACTCATCAGTCTCTAAACTTTTACAGCTACAACTAAAAGTCTTTGCCCTAAAGCCTAAAAAACAAAGTCTAAAAGCCTTTGTAGACTTTTCTAACCACCGCACTTAAGTAGAATAGACAAATGATTCATAATAAATAAATTACGGGAAATTTCACCTATCCCTTTTGAATTTTGGTCACTTTTATAAATATCTTCAAAATATTCAAAATTTCTCACTTAGGTATATTAAAGTTTGGTTTTCTCTCATTTTACCAATTCCGTACAGAAAATCCTAATAGAATAATTTTACCCCTGACTCCAAAACAAAAACCGCATTATTTTTGAAAATGGTGTAATTTTGAGTCATGGGTAAAATTGGCATTGTGAAAAATTTTATCTGTTTAGAAAGGGAAAAGTGAGAGAAAACCAAAGTTTGATATACCTAAGTAAAAATTTGTGAACATTGGAAGAGTGTTTGCAAAAACTGCAAAAGTTAGAGGAAAGTGAAGTTTCCCAATAAATTATTATGAGATTTTTTTATTATTAGCAGAGTAATTATAATATATTTTTTTATAGTGTGAACAGTAAACATGCTCTTTTGTCTATTTACTATTCACAATACAGTTTTATTTTATTTTTCAAAAAATTCTCTATCTCTTTCTTTCACACTATCTCTCACAAATATGTGTGTGTATATATATATATATATTTAAAGAAAAAGTGTATATAAAAAATGAGTAGTTAATGTACATATTTGTACTTTTTTTAATAGATATTTGGGCTAAAGCATCTCCATTTACAATAGGTAAAATATATAATAAAAAGTATAACTCTTTATTTTAATTATTGTTTTTTCATTACATTCTGACATTTTCTCGCTTGTCTTATTTATTTGCTTTAAAATATTATTTCTCATTTTATTTTATTATATATTTTTTCATAAAAAATAGTGAAACAATAAATAACTACAAGTAACAAGGAAAAGCAATTAAATGCAATTTAGTACCTTTGTTAAGCATCTATCAAATAGATAATCTGGTTCCAAATAGCTAAGTTGCAATTGTGTCTATAATTATTGAAAAACTAATTGGTATTTTCATTATATTTTTCAAATATTTAATGGATTCATGTCAGAAATTGTAAAATGGTGACACGTGTTTCTAATGTCACATATTAGAAGCCAAATCAGCCGACCAGATGATGTGGCCTAGTACCTATGCTTTAGGTGCCACTTATGCTGCAAAAAATAATATAAAAATGTTAACTCTAATTAACAAACTTTACTAAAAACTTTGACTTATCACATATTTTGAGAAAATTTTATTTTTGAAGCATCTATCGAAGAGATAATCCGGTCCATAATAGCTAAGCCATATGAAGTGTCTATAAATTGAAAAACTAATTGGCGTCAATAATTTGTTTATATTTTCTCAATAATTTGTGAGATTCAACAAAATATTGAAAATAATCGGTTCTCTTACGCTACTCGGATCATAAGATTGTCTTGTCGACGCCTTTTAGGAAAATTATACGTCAGCACAGCAACGACATACGCCAGCAATTAAGGTAGCAATTAATATGTCGTTTTAACTCCACATTAAAAGTCCTTGTTGTTAGCTGTTATCAAACAAACTCAAAGACGACACGGTTCCTGCTGCTTTGAGACTCCAAAGGAGATCAAGATTCTCAGTCATTTTTTAAAAATTGCTAGTTAGTTTTTTTAAAAATCTCAGTCGTAAAAAAAAAAGTAATGGAAAATAAATTCCAACATTTAATATAGGAGAGATAAAGCTTAAAATTTTGAATTTTTAAATTGAAACAATTATTTTATTATTTTATTTGTTAAAAAATAGGTGTTTTATTTAGGAATATAAAAATAGTTGAGCATTTTGGTAATTAGAAAATTACTAGGGATCTTGATCCCTCAAAAGGGTAACAATATTTTAACAACTGCAATATTCAACTGTTCGGATATTATTATTATTATTATTATTATTATTATTATTATTATTTTAAAAAATGCCATATATATTCAACTTATTATAACTAGAGTGGTTAGAATGCAGCTCAACAGCTTGACTCTTGAGTCCAGTGATCTCATTGGGTGGAACTCATCATCAAAACTGACGTTAATTAATTAATTTAAGGTTCTGGGTATGGTGAACAACTAACACAGTGTGACTCGTTATCATTGTGGCTAAACCACATCACTACTTTCTGCTCTACTAATACTCATTTATTCCTTTCTCTAATTATTTATTACTATTTTACGGGGCCAAAATGGGCCAACCACCTTATTTTTTGCTTTCTTTTCAAGATTTATATTTTATTATTTTTTCAATCCTTTAGGGTATTTTTATATATAATACCCTAAAAAAAGTTATGTATCCTATTCCTATATCTAGTTGGAGAAACCTGTTTGCAATCAATCCTATAAAAATAATATATGTATCCTACTGGATTATATATAATTTTAATATAATAAATATATTTTAACACTCCCCAAATTTTTTTAATTTTAATTTTATTTTTTTTAAAGAAAGATAGCAATAGCTTTTCATTACATAATCAATGAACCCAAAGTAGCTTTTAATTACCATGACAAATTTTTTCCCTTCGGTTCCATGTAAAACTGCTTGGTTGAAAAGACTCTTACTCTAAAAGGCCGTCGATCAAGAAAAGACTCCTTAATCTAAAAAGCAGTCGGTCAAGAAAAGACATGGCAGGTACTGAAGTGCAAAAGCATTTCAAGAAAACGTTGACCAATATTTTGCTTTGGATAAGGTTAGTTGTATATATATAACGAGTTTTGATGATATAAAAAGTTAGTAGTTCATTAAAAATTAATTAATTATTTTGTTTTGTATTGGATAAAGACAAAAGAAAAATAAAAAAACACCACAGGAATGAGGAAACTAGCGATCCTATTCCTACATAATTATAATTTATATAACGATGGTAGGAGAGGGTTGGTCAACATGATTGGTACGGTTGAAAAGGATGATAATTAACCGCCTTAATACGTAATTAATATATAATTAAGCACGATTGACTGCTAAGGGCCCATATTGAAATATACCACATTTATAATTTTATAATTAACCACCATAATAAGTAATTAATATACAATTAAGCACAATTGACCTCTAATGGCCTAGCTAGATTGAAATATATCACATTTATAATTGTATGGGCTTATAGCATTTTGAACCGAAAAGAGGGAATTATGATCGTTCTAGTTCATTTGAACTAGAAAATGTCCAATTAGTTATATTGGAGGGATATTTTTGTTCCCTTAAAATGTAAAAAGACGAAAATACTCTTCAAATATAACTAATTGGATATTCTCCAATTTATATAAGCATGTAGCTAGTAATATTATTAACTTATTATTAATCTCTATCAACTCTACCTGCCCTTTCAAGAGCTGCATCTACACCACCGATCGAGTCTCCGATCCCAGCCTGGCTTGGCATTGGCATCACATACCCGGCAGCGTCCCCGCCCCATGGAAAATATACTTATTTTTTGTTACCTTTTTCACTAGCTGTTGGGGATAAAATTTCTCATGGGAATTGAAATTCAATATGACCCTATACATGGAAGATAATCATGTTGTCAAAGGAAAATGTTTTTTCCCTATATAGGGAAAACATTGCACTTCTATATGACTATTAATGCCATGTATATAATATGTGGAAAACACATTCAAATACAACCAAACAACGGGACAAGCTAGGGTGGAACTAGATTTTTTAGTGTGGGGGGACGAAATTTTTTTGTTTGTTTGAGATTATCAAAAGGGGAGGAAGATTTTAAAATTCTCTAAGGCAAGCGGAATAGGATCCTTTCCATTTCAAATGAAATAGAAAATATCCATTTAGTGTAAAATGAGGGGTAATATTGTAAATTTAGTCTTTTAACTTTAATGTTAAGACAATATTACCCCTTATTTTACATTAAATGAATATTATCTATTTCATTTGAAATGGAGAGAATCTTGTTCCCAAGCAATGAGGGGCAGAATATATGGAGCCATGGAGATATATAGAATAATAAACATGGAAAAACAAGTAATAAAGAACATCATATATGGAAGTTGGATAATAAACATGGAAATACAAGAATTTGATCAAGAATTGTATTCCAACAATAAAAAATTCTTAATGATTATTTCCCTATAGAAGGCAATTATGAATTAACAAGTCAATAATATTGATTACAATCCTTAAATTAAACAATTTCAATTAGTTTTCTATACATGTAACCCTTAGACTGCAAAACATAATATTTTGGGGATAAAATTATAAAAAATGTATGCTTTAGGAAGGATTTTAAAATTTTTGAGGAGATATTTTCAATTTTACATGTCAGAAGAGGGACATAAATATTATTTGGGGGGATATTTTCAGTTTTACATGTTAAAAGAGGGACATAGACATGATTTGGGGGATATTCGTCCCGCAAACCCTTCAAGCAGGTCCATCCCTGGGGACAAGACACATTTTATTGATGAGATATGTGTCTGGTGTTATTTTTCACATGCATACACTTCTTTTGTACGCTTTTTTAGAGGTCTCAGGCCAGCCTGTTTTCTATTAATTAGAAACTTTTGCAACCGACACGTAATGCCAAAAAAGAAAAAAAGGAGGCTAATTGGGGGGAGGCATGCCCGATCTTGTGTGATTGTGTTGTCTATTCTTACAACAAAAAATAATTTCGAATGGCATATGAATTATATACTTCTACCTTTTATTGAAAGAACAACTTATGTATATTAATTTGCTTGTTAAAATTTGTCTCCAAGAGATAGCTCAATCGGTTAAAATCACGTCTAATAAAGTGGAGGTCTTTAGTTCGAATCCCCCCTCCCCCTCTTATGTGGACATGTCAAAAAAATAATGTAGAAAAAAAAGTACAATTATATACGTGTGAGGGTTTGCTTGTAAAACTTTGTTTTGTGGACTCTTTGCAGGTTTTTCTCTTATATAATTGCTTTCATATCTTTGCATGTATATATATATATATATATCATGCAAATTAAACCATGAGTAGATTTTTTACAGTTTTTTTTTTTTTTTTTTTTGACATGTCCACACAAGATGGTGGAGGGAGATTTGAATTAGTGACCTCCGCTTCATTAAACGTGATCTTAGCTGATTGAGCTACCACTTGAGAATAGATTCCTGTGACAAGTAAAATTAATAGACATTTCAAGAAAACGTTAAAAAATCAACAACCATGTTGCTGTTTTCCATGATAAAGACATGAAAACACCCCCAAGAAAGAGTTGACAGACTAGGCTTATTAAGGTAGAGATTACTTGAACGACAAACAATTAATTGCAGAAATACACCATATTTTACAGCATTCTAAACTGAACGCGCGCCAATACATTTATAGCATAACTAAATTAATATTATTATCTAGTTTGGATTTAATCAAAGTCGAGATAAGTAGATGCCAAGGGTTTAAACACATGGGATGCCTCAGCCTCTATCAACTCCACCTGCCCTCTCAACAGGTGCATGTACACCACCCAATCTCCGTTCCCGGTCGGGCTCGGCATCGGCATCACATACCCGGCATCCCCGCCCCACGGAAAATGGTACGACCCAAAACCCGGCATACCCCACCCGAAATCCACTTTAGACACCGGGAACCTTTGCCCGGACGACACCACAAAAGCCGGTCCATCTTCGCTCCCGTTACAATATATCTTTGCCACACTGGGCACCGGACGGTGAGCCTCCACCCAATCTATCAACCCCAAGAAATGCTCCTTCGCCACCGCACCTTCCAAGAATTCATGAACTTTATCTGCCACCCACTCCAATGGCTTTTCATTAAGCTTGTCCACTTGCTCGGTGCCGTAGGGTAAGGAGAGCACGTTTCCAAAGTAAGAACCCATGAGTGAAGCTTTATGTTCGTCTCCTTCAGTCAACCTTGTCCTACCGTCAACAACAACGCCCATTTTGGTTATCTTTTTGTCTGCATTTTGTGCAATAGCAGACTTGGCAACCATCTTCCACAAGAATGCACTGAAAGACTCTAGTTTAGTCCTCCGGCAGCCCTTAGCGCTGGCTAGATATTGCAGCCGGGTGAGTTGTTCGGCCGTAATATAGTATATGCGGCTGATGAGATGATCGGAATCAGGCTCTGGATTTTTGGGAGGTGGCAGTTCGGTTACGGGGATGTATATATCGTCCAAGGAGGGATGAATGGAGCCGGGGCGTCGAGGGTTGAGTAGAGATCGGCGAAAAGACGGTGGAGTAGAGATTGGTTTAGACTGAGCCACCTCAGCCCATGAGACAAGAAACATGTTGGCTGAGTAGGCGTCTGCTACTCGGTGGTCAAACGAGCACGCCACCACCAACCCACCGCATCTGAGCTCAGTAGCCTGCAACATGGTTCAGAGTAGTAGTACATCGATCATTCTTAGAAAAAGAAAAAAACATGCTGTGGATATCTTTGTGTATGAACATCGGTGAGGGGGCCGGTACCCATGTGTTAATTAGGTGACATAGGTTATTTCAAAAAGAAAAACATCTGCAGAAGAGGCCATGACGTATCTCGTTTTCTGTAACTCCATACTTTTAGTTTGTTGTCCATAATACTTTACAAGCTATTGAAAATGATCACTATTTACATGCAAAACTCTGATGCAACTGATTCCAAAGACAATGCTCTCTCTACACTTTTACACTCTAATTATAATGTTTCTGTACGTCCATAAGTCAAGTACTAGTGTTTGTAGTTTGCTTTGTTGGTTAATGAAATGAAGATATTTGTGTTTGTGTGGCACATGATGAAACATATGTATATATGTGTCAAACCTGGACAGCGAAAACTCCATGCTTCTTCTGTGGCACAAGCTTGCCTTCAATGGTGTCATCAGGGTTATACAAGTTGAGGTCTCTAAGGTCTACATCAGCAAAAGCTTCAACAAAGTCCACCCCACGGTTGTTGCAGAGAATCTCAGGCTCACCAACAGAGTTCGGCACCAACTCGCCAGCAAACGCATAATGGGAAACCAGAACTTGTGCCAAGGCCTTCTTCAGAACGCCGGCCATGGATTCAAACGTCAGGTTGTGCAGGTTTTTCTTGTAACAGAAAAACACACCCACGTCGAGAGGGGGAAGAAGCAAGTCGAGGTTGGATAGTGGAAGCCAATACTCTTGCAATGGAAGCACCGCAGCCACCACCTCCCTCTTGCTGACACTCACAATGAACTGCTCTGATCCCACTCCTCCTGCACCTGAACCCATATATTGTTTTGTTAACTATATGATTCAAGTTTTGGTGGATGTTTGAGAGAAAGTTAGAGGAATAATTGGTATATGGGTGATGGATGGGGAAGCGTATATATAGGGGCAAATATGAGAGTTAAATATGATCATAGTTATGGTTAGCGTGTGAGAGATGGTTGCAACAACCCCCCCCACAATTTTTAATTTTTTAGACCTTTTCTTCTCTCCTGTTAAATTACATAATTGGGTATCTTTGGTAGTACGAATCTTTGTCATCGACTCATCGTCAAAAACAGTGACAAACCAGCTGGTACTATTATCGCCTGCTCTTGGCCCGTAGAAAACGACAATGACAAACCTTGTACCTTGATCTGGTATTATTATTGCCTGTCCTTGGCCCGTAGAAAAGATCATGATACAAAGGGCGAAGATATATATACGTCCCGAAGGCGTGAGGGGAATAATCCCTCACGCCTGAATATAATAATATATAATATAATATATTAAAAAATAAAGGCGTGAGAGATTGTCAGGACAAAAATCACGGTCCAGGTACAAATATTAAGGCTATTATGACGATGCAAGCAGTGGCGGAGCCACGTTCACCATGGCACCCCCAAAGATTGAAAAAAAAAAAAAAAAAAGACTCTTTTTACCTATGAATTTGACTACTTTTTTTTGTTGTTGCCATAAATGATAACAAAATTAACCTATTGCTTTTATTTTTTGTTTTGTTTTCTCTCTAGTGTCCTAGTTATGATGGTTAAATATGATTGTACTTCAAAATTGTCAGCAAATAAATAAGAAGAAAAAAACTGTTTACATGCTTTGTTTGATTTTTGAGAAAATTGAGGAAATGCAAAGAAACTATAAAATCGTATTGTTGTCTCCTTTTCATGGACTTCTCGAAAAACATGTTTTAAATAAGCGAAATTATATGATAGACAGGTAAAGTGTCATTTTTTATTATATATATATTTTTTATAAAGCCCCAAAATGAAAAGAAATTCAAATTCCAAAGTCGAATATTTAATCTGAGAATTCTGAAATTTCATGTGATAGATTATTATGAGTGCAAGTTTTATCAGGATTGTAATTGTTTGGTTGGCATTTTTGGCACTAGGTGCTATACATTTATGTGATCATCAAGTTCATATACAAGTTTATCACTTTCTTTTCTTGTTGTTTAATTTCTGATAGGGTTTGTTGTTTCTGTTTTTTTGTGATGATATATTATGTGAATTACCAAATTTTTAGAATAGAGAAAATTTTTAGGATGCCAAAAAAATTTTGACGGCACCCTCAATATGAATTGTCTAGCTCCGCCACTGGATGCAAGCACACACATATATATAACTTTACTTAATTTTCATCAACTTTTTATCATTGTTGCTAGGGATGCTCAAAGGGGGCGATTATAGCAAACTACAAACCACAAACTGCTAACTATTTTGGTGGACAATTATTAAAAATTGCTAACCGTCTAACCACAAACTGCTTATAATCACTAACTGCTAACCACCTTGGTGGAAAGTTATGGTTAGCGGTTTTAGGAGGAAGGACAAGGCGGTTATAACTGCTAGCTAATCGCCTTCATTTATATATAATAATATAAATATAAATTAAATATTTTATATTAATAAAATATATATTAATTTTTTCATTTGTATTTGGATTACTGGATTTAGGCTATTTATGAGAGCATTTGCAATGGAAGAGTTAATTTTTTATGTAAAATAGCTCATCAAAACTCAATTTATCTAGTTTAGTTAATGACTTTTTAATGGCCTCATACATCCGATTAGTTATATTTTTATCTATATTATTTAATTTTAATTATTTTTTTATTTTTTATAATGATTGTATTTTTCTTAATATCTTATTTTTCAACTTTTGAGAAAAAGTGATGTGGAGAGAGAAATAATAGGAGAAAATTTTGGAAAAAATGAGATGTGAAAGAAATAGTAGGAGAAAATTTTGAAAAAAGAGAAAACATGTGAGAGAAACAATAAAAAAAACGTGGGAAGAAAATTTTGTAAGAGATAGTGGGAGAAAGAAACAGACGTGGGAGAAAATGTAGGAAAATAGCTCTTTCAATATTGCCGCTACATGTAGCTTTTTTTTTAGCTCATTTAACAAAAAATCTATTCTACATTTTTTTTAGCTTCTCCAATGTAGAGAGTATTTTATCAATTTAAAGAGCTATTTTAGATAAAAGTGACATTTAACTCCTCCATTGCAAATGCTCTGATTATGTACATAAAATATATAATGTGGTATGTGATGTTTTAAACTAAGCCTTATTCAAAACATGTTTTTTTCCTCTACCTCTTTTAGAACATTTTGACCTTAAACCCTTAAAAATAGGCCAATCCCATAAAATAAGCTCAAAAAATAGGCCATTAAAGGCCCAAAATAGTTAAAAGAACTAAAAAGTCCATATAAAAAGCGGTTATAAAACCGCCGGTTATTAGATTAAATAACAGCTAACTGCCTAAGCGGTTGTGGTTATTAATTTAGACAGTTGTGGTTATTAAAAATCGATAACCGTCCAAGGTGGTTACGGTTGTAGTTATTGCCAATAACTACCGATTCTAACCGTTTGAGCACCTCTAATTGTTGTAATTACATCTCCAAAGGTTAGGGTATTCACAATGGAAGAGCTAATTTTTTAAATAAAATAGCTCATCAAAACTCAATTTATCTAGTTTAGCTAATGATTTTTTAAAGACCTCCTACATCCGATTAGTTATATTTTTATCTATATCATTTCATTTTTATTTTATTTTTATTTTTTTATAATGATTGTATTTTTTAAAAAAAAAATCTTATTTTCAACTTTTGAGAAAAAAGTGATGTGGAGAGAGAAATAATAGGAGAAAATTTTAGAAAAAATGAGATGTGAAAGAGAAATAGTAGGAAAATTTTTTGAAAAAAAGATAAAACAAGTGAGAAACAATAAAAAAAAAGGTGGGAATAAAATTTTGGGAGAGATAGTGGTAGAAAAAAAAAGATGTGGGAAGAAAATTTAGGAAAATAGCACTTTGAATAGTGCTAGCTTTTTTAGCTCATTTAATAAAATATCTATTTTACATTTTTTTTAACTTCTCCAATGTAGAGGGTATTTTATCAATTTAATGAGCTATTTTAGAGAAAAGTATCATTTAGCTCCTCCATTGTGAATGCTCACAACTCTTAATTTAGTATATTGAACTTCTAATTTTTTCCATTAAATCTTGTTAAAATTCTCAAAATATTCCTAATTTTATTACAAAAAATTACAAAGATTCAAACATTGGTATTTTTGCAAATTTCATTAAATCTCGACTAATGCTTGAATCTTTGCATTTTGTTTTTCTTTTTTCAAATATATATATTGGGGGTATTTTGGCAAATTTGACATCCCTCCATTAGGATTTAATGGGAAAACCTAATGGAAAAAAAAATTGAAAGTTTGATATATTAAATTAAGAGCTTTTAAATTTTTGAGAGAAAAATTGTAAAAGTGACCGAAGTTCAAAGGGTTAAAAGCGAAGTTTTCCCAACTTTTTTTTATGTTCCTTTTTGGCATTTTTCCCAATAATTTCTGCTCTCAAGATAGGTTGCAATACTCCTATACAATTGCAGTACTGGGTATGTAAGTACAGGAAATTAAGAGCCCCAAATGCAATCTTAGTACGTAGTCCATTTCTCCTTTATAAGAGAAAGGTTTTGTTTGTTAAAACCCTCTTCTTTCTGCTTTTTATTTTTTGTTTTCAAAATAAAAAGGAAAAAATATACTTTAGCCTCTAAAGTTTTAACCGATTTTCAATTTAGCCTTAAATGTTTAAAATTAGCAATGTACATCGAGTACTGCAATTGTATAGGAGTATTGCAACCTATCTTGACAACGTGACCAATCCGTTTGCAAGTTTTGAGGCACATGCATTTTTTTGTCTAAACTTTTCAAAATTGCCCCTTATTTTTGAAAAAATTCAAAAAATATATGCCCCCATATTAACTAAATTAAAAAAAGAAAAAAAGAAAAGATGTGGTAACTGGGCTACGGCCACCCCCATTTGGCCGAATTGGGGGCACTGAGCCACTCCCATGGCCTATGGGGTAGTTCGACCACCCCCAAGAGGCCAAATGAGAGTGGCCGAAACCCCCAAATGGCCGAAGGGGGGACGGTCTATGGGGGTGGTTTGGCCACTACCAACTTTTTTGCTCTCTTTTTTTTTTCCTCTTTCAAAAATATAGGAACAATTAGATATTTACAATAATTTTTGTAAGAGGAAACGAAAAGTATTGATGGACAGGTTACATTGTCAATTTTAAAAGATTGGAAGCCAAATTGAAAATCAGGTGAAACTTTTGGAAGATAAAGTATAATTTTTCCAAATAAAAAAATTAATAAACAACTCAAAACACAAAAAATTTGAAACTGTTTTCATTTTTATATCACATCATAACATTTTTTTTTAAATGTAAATTTGTTTCAATGTGATTTTCAATATGGGTTTTTAATTTTCTTTCTTTCTTTTAGTTTATACCTTAAGCGTGTACCTAATCACTTCTGAGATTTCCTGCTTGATCGAGTTATTGATCGAAGCCCCCCTTTTTTTTTAATTTTTATTTTAAGCCTGTGCCCTATTGGCTTGGCTTTCCAGTCGTTGCAGCAGTTGCAGGCACCTTTCTATCTTGGCTTTCAGAATATTTCGTTGATGTTTCACCTAAGACCTACCATGTCAGGAATTGTAGTTCCAAAAAAGTATATAATCAGTACGCGCGTTCTAATGCTCTGCTTTCTTTACCAGGGAATCGCTTGGATACCCTACCAGCTTCTTCTGTCAAAATTGCTTCACCATCCTTTTTGCTCTTGATTGTAGTCAGCCTGCAACCTAAACTTGCCGTCGACCTCACCAACCTGGGCTGACAGACAAATTCAAGACTCTGCAGTCCATGCTTCTACCAATAGTGGCCCCTTTTGAAGTCTTCGTTGTTGAAGGTCTCAATTTCCAAATCTTTGTATGCATGACTTGGAAAAGTGAAGTCAATGCATACAGGTCTAAAGAAAATTTTCTGCTTTGAAAATGAACGAAGAAAAAAAAATAATAAAGAGAGTGAGCCCATGGTCGAAGACACCTTTCCACACGGCTGGGTTTTTAAGTTGTTGGGATGGTTTGCGTAAATTTTAAATAATTTGAAAATTGTTTTTTTATACCTTTTCACTCCTGAAAAATTATAGATAGGCAACTTCAACGTCTTAATCATGACGTGATTAAAGAACCCTTCGTCCACGGAGACGACTTGACTTAACTTGAAGTATGATAGACACTGCCCGCTTGGTGTTCCGTGGGGTATGTAGATGTGAACAGTGATTTTCGGGTAGAAGAAGAAGAAGAGTTTTGATATAGGAATTTTTACTTTTAGGACAGAGAAATAAGAGCTACCTATATATTGAATTAAGTTTGTATAGACCAGATTTATTCTTAAAGCTGAAGACTAGTCATAGGTTAGTGGATGTCGATGTCATTGATAAATCTTGATTATCAGATTGTAATGTTTGTATCTTCAATGTCTGTAATCTCGTAACTTCGGTTATAATTTATTTCATAACTTTTTACTCTATTTGTAAGGGCTTTTATTCGTGATATTTTTATCAATGAATGAGTATGGAATGATTTCTTAAAAAAAGGGAGGGGGGCAAGAGAGGCAAATACTTTAACCGTGGTAAAGATAAAAAAGAAATTAACGTGACATCGTGAATAGAAATTGTGAATATATATATATTTTTTTGTTACACTTACTTAGGGGTGTCAATGCGGGCGGTTAATAACTGCCTGCCAACCGCTAACCGTTATAACCGCCAACCGCTTAATCGCCTAACCGTTATAACCGTCTAACCGCCTAACCGCTAACCGCTATAACCGCCTAGCGGTTAGCGGTTATAGGGTTTACTAACCGCTACCACTAACCGCTAACCGCTTTTTATATACTATATTTTTATAATTATAATTATAATAATATTTATACATATTATATAATCAATTAATCATTAATGATTAAATCACATTTTTGTTTTAGATAATTAAATCACACTTTGAATATTAATATATTATCACTATAATTTATATGATTATATTACATGCTCAATTAATCATAAAATCATTTGATTATATAATAACAAATTATACATACATATTCATAGGTCACAAGTTATAAGTATGCAAGTTCATACTAATATAAGTTAAAAGGGTAGCAAAATCTATCTCAATTCTCAATCAAAGAGAGAAGTAAACAAAATCTATCTAATTTAATTATTAAGATCATAATATCATATAACTATATAATATCAAATTAAGTAATTGATATTAAATTCAACAATGTGATACTTATAACAATAATTGAAGTATTAAGATTAAAGGATCTCAAACTTGATTAAGTAAATATGATCCAAATGTAAATCATTAATAGTAATATCTAATTTAATTATTAAGATCATATGACTATATAATATCAAATTAAGTAATTGATATTAGATTCAACAATGTGATACTTAGAACAATAATTAAAGCATTAAGATTAAAGGATATCAAACTTGATTAAGTAAATATTATTATAATGTAAATCGTTAATCGTAATATCTAATTTAATTATTAAGATCATATGACTATATAATATCAAATTAAGTAATTGATATTAGATTCAACAATGTGATACTTATAACAATAATTGAAGTATTAAGATTAAAAGATCTAAAACTTGATTAAGTAAATATGATCATAATGTAAGATCTTGAGTCCTGAAACTTGTTAAATATATGTGAAGCTTTCTAAACATAGAAGGATCCAAGAAGAGTATCTGATCAAATGAGCATGCCCAATCCTTTTTTTTTTTATTTTTCTTTTATTTGATTTTTTTCTTTGTCCTGAAAAAGTACAAGTAAATATAAATTTGGGGTCAAATATTTTTAATTTTTCAATATGAACTCTTTTTATAGTAATTGGGACCAAAGAGACACTTAAAAAGCCCCCAAAAAAAATTCAATTTTGAAAAAGCGGTTAGCGGACGGTTATCTATTTCACTAACCGCTAACCGGCCGGTTAACCGCTAAACGGTTGCGGTTAGTGAAATTTACTAACCGCATTAGCACCCCTACACTTACTTTGTTAACCTTCCTTCTTTCTTTCTTTTTTCCTTCCATTGTCATTATTAGTTTTTTTCTTTCTTTCTAAGCTATTTTCATTATCTTCATTATTAGTTATGCCTCTATTATTCATCCTAGCAACGAAGTCTTGAATGAAAAATACAAGGTTTTGTTGCCTACGTCCATTGATTGCATATAGCCTCGACATTCTGTCAGTTTTTTGTCTTTTTATTTGCTTGCTTCTTTGATGCAGCTATTTTATATTAACCTTTTGGAAAAATGCATAAATCCTTCTTAAATTATTATTCAATTGACAATATTTTTATAAAACTTTCAATTGTGACAATGTTCCCTCTAAACTATTAAAATATTATCAATGTCCATCCAAGACTAGCAAAATGATAAAAATGCCCCTATAAAATTTTCAATAAAACAAAAATACCCCCTATAAATTCGAAAAAATTAAATAAATAATTTTTTTAAAAAAAATTAATTAAAAATGATTTTTTTTCTTTTTTAAAACAGAAATTTTTATTTAAAAAAAATTAGTTATGTTTTTTAAAAACGAAAATTTATATTTAAACGAAATTTTTAATTTTTTTAAAACAAACTATTTTTTTAAAAAAAATAAAACGAAAATTTTCAATTTTTATAAAAAAAAAATCGAATTTTTTTAATTTTTTTTCTTATAAAAAGAAAAAAAAAATATTTTTTTAAAAAAATTTGTCCACCCCTTAGATTTTATATTTTCTTTTTTAGTTTTAAGCTTTTTTTCTAGAAGTTTTAGTATTTTCTTTTTTTATTTTACTAGGGGTAGTTTCGTCATTGAGATGGATATTGACAATATTTCAGTAGTTTGAGGTGGACATTGTTACAATTGAAAGTTTTAGGGGGGAATGAACATTATTAATTAAGTAGTAATTTGAAAGAGACATGTGAATTTTACCCTAACATTTTATATTATTGTTATAAATTAAAAAAAAAAAAAAAAATCTGTATGGTTCGGATTTTAGAAAGTGATACTCATGGGAGTAAATAGAACCCAAAAAAAAAAAAAATTCATACCATTAGAAAAGTTGACAAAATATATATGTGAAGTGTTAAGTCAACATCAATCTTAGTGTAACATCAAACATGTGTCACTTACAATAAAAAAAAATATAATATATTTTTTTAAAAAAATGCCCCCTACGGAGAACAACGAGAGAAACTTCCAAGTTCCGACCGTTGATAATGCTAATGAAAGAAGTTGAAATTTCCTCTTTATCTAATTAGGAACCCGTTTTTGTTTATGCATGTGGGAGAGACCGCCCAAATGCACTAATTTTTTGGACTTCGCCCGATTTGTTTTTCTTAGTCTTCTATTTAATTTGTACAATTTTTTTATTATAAGTGATCCGTGTTACACCATTGCTAGGTTTTTGAAATGCCTAATTCGGTGACAAAATAATTATGGATGCAAGTTATTTTGGGGACAATTTTATCAAGGCATAGTTGTGAAGGACTTCCCAAAACGCTCATTTGTAATGTCATTTGAAGAACGTACAAGCAAGGTGTTATGTGAGGACCACTGAGATGCATGCTTGTTTGATGTACATAGATACAAGACATCTAAAAAAGACCTAGAAGATATGGTTAAGCCTAATCAATCATCATAGAAGACATATATAGCGTTGTTAAGTTTAATCAAATCAAGGAAATGAGAAAATCGGAATGTTATTATTTGTGCAAAAGCATTCAATGTAGTTCAATGCAAGCCTCAGTTCGTTTTCTAGAAGGCCTCATTTGTTGCAGCGTTTACTGGTGTTTGAATGGCTTATAGTTCAAGAAAAGGCAAAATGCTATGTTCGCTGGTCCGTCCAAACTGATGCAGTCCATATTTAAACTAGAGAGATTCATTTGCGTCTGAATGGGAGTGTGCTTAGTGAATCTAGAGAGGTCCATTCTCAAGGCTGTTTGCTGTGCATTCGGACGAGAGATGACTAGAGAGGATTTTGACCTAGCCGCGTCCAAACAAAATATGTGAGTTGCCATTTTAGGGTTTTCCAATTTCATCTTAGTTTTCTATAAAACCCTAGGTGCGTTCAAACGAGAGTAGGAATTTTCCATTTTTAGTTCTCCACTTTAGCATTGACCCAGTCAGAGTAAAACGATCATAACTTTGGATTCCAAAATTTGATGAAGTCGAGCGTAGTGCCCCTAGAAAGCTAATACAAAATCCTACAATTTTGTATCTTTGAACATTTTCTAATTCCAAAGTTTAGGGGATCAAAAAGAGCTTTGAAGAGAAGGCTAAAATCTAGGTTGACCTGTTGGAGGCTATTCCATTTGAACGGGACACTTACCTGTCTGAACGGGAGTCATAAAAAATCACTTTTTGGACCACCGAGTTGCAGAATTTAGGGGCAATATTTCCAGAGAAAACAAAGTTTTTTCCTCCATGTGCTAAAAGATAAAATTTAGGTTGTTATGCTTTCAATTGTATCTCTTTTAGAGTAAGGTTATGCCTTCATCACTGTTCTTCAACAATAAAGAAGCCTGTCAAAGGTTCTGGAATGGGAAATCAATAGAAGAAGTTTCCAATAGGTTTTTTTTAGGGAAAATCAAACTGATTTTATTAATAGTAGTCAAGAGCATAAAAGCTCTTACAATCATAGAACATACAATTCTACAAGATCATAACCGAAGCTAAAAGATTACACGTCATAAAAGTCTAAAACATACAAATCTTTCAATGAAAAATCAATTTATGACGTCAAACTTCCGTTATCTTAGTCCGATCTTCAGTTTATAAAATAAATCTGCTAATGCAGACTCCTTCCAGGGGCACAAGAAGCAATTTTCTAGGTATGAGCAAAAAATGTACACCCAAGCCATTCCCTTCTCAACTCAAAAGCTAAAAGTATTATTCATGTCTTTAGCCCAAAAGCCAGAACCACAAAATAAAAAACAAAAAACAAAAACAAAAACCCTACAAGCAGCAGTGAATGAGCATAGTATTGTAGACATCTTTTGGAAGATACGCCTTGGCTAAAGAAGACGATCAAATATAAGGTTGAAGAGAGTAGATCTACAAACTAGATCTTGAGCAACCCATCATAAACAGAGATCGATGGAGCCTACAGAGAAGACACCAAGCACTGCTACCATGAAAGGAGAGGAGGAAAGATCTAGAAATCTAAATCTTCTTTCCTCTTGAAGTTCTTCTTGGTGTTATTTAGATGAAAAGATTGACAATCATATGATATCTATGTGTGATGATGTGTAAGTTTCCAATAGTTCTAAGGGAACTACTGCGGTAGAAGGCAAGAAGGATCACTTGTCTAGATAAATTGACTACAATGGTTTTATAAGTGTGGACAACTTGTAATTTCCCTTTTTTCTATAGTGCATGATTTCTTGGGTTTGGCTACTTCAGAGTGGATTTTTCTTTTATATAGTTTTTCAAAGGTTTTCATTTAGTCACCAAAATATGAGTCTATCTATTTTATTGCTTTACATATTTTGTTGATTGATTGTTGCATGCTTCTTAGTTTTAATTTCGCATTATTTTTGGTAGACACCTATTCACCACCTCTAGGCATATTTTAGAGTCTAGTTTATATTTTCAATTGGTATCAGCGTGGGTGAATGATTTAATTCTTGAGTGTGATCCTATTGACTCCTATAATGTCTTATGATACAATGTCTTATTTTGATAGCAGGGCCGGCTTGACCACTAGGTGAATGAGGTGCTTGCCTAAGGCCCCGGATTAATAAGACCCAAACAAAAAAAAAAAAAAAATTGCCCAAATTTAAAAAAAAAAAAAATTATGGCCATTTTTTTTAATAAGGCCCCAATTTTTTTTTTTTAATAAAAACATAAGGCCTCTAATCATGATAAGTAAGTAATTTTAAAAAGGCCTCAATTAAAAAAAAAAAAAAAAGGCCTCAATTTAATTAACAAGCTCCAATATAATAAGCCTACGGTAAAATAAGACCAATTAACTCATAAAAACAAATATCCTTATATTTAAAAAGGTGTATGGGTTTTTTCTTGTGGGTTTTTATGGTTTTTTGACAATATTTTTGGTAGGTATTGTTTGAAATATGTGCATCAATAAGGTAAGGATTCATAATTTTTTTTTTTTGTGCTTGATTTTCTTGTGAGTTTTTGTCAAAAAAAAATTTTTGGTGGGTTTTGATTAAAAAAAAAGGGCATAGCCTCATTTAAAAGTTTCGCCTATGGTCTCATAAAATATTGAGCCGATCCTGGTAGTCAAAGGGGTTCCTGGATGCCTGGCTCGTCAAGTGTGTTGATGGAAAATGTAGCAGCTGCTACTGTGGCTGCATACGATTCAACCCCATTGCTTGAATCATAATCCTGACTCTTTCGTCCAGAGAACTGTCGCTGGAATCAGTTTTTGATCTTCTCTGAAAAACACACCATGCATTAACATTAAGGTTTGTGTTGTACGTGGTTAATTTGTTACTCCTTTCTCCCTTTATCCTATCAAGACAAAAAGGTTTTACCTTCGAAACTTTGAGCCTTTTGAGGTGGTATTCTTCGATCCGTGAGGCTGCCTGCAGCCTCGTCTGTCTTCTCCCTTCGTACGTACGCCAGAATATCCGGTAGACTGGTCATGATATTATGAATATAATCTCTCAGCTTTGATGACCACCAAATTGATTTGAATATCTCTTTTCATAAATTAATGGTTGATTTTTACTATCATATTATTAAATTATATATATGACACTCATATAGTAGTCTGCTAAGTAATAAATATTAGTCTTATTCTCAAGACCCCTTGGTTTCGTCTCAAATTAAGTATGCACAAATTTTAAAACCGCCTTTAATTACTACCCTTACTTGGTATGGTGATTACAATCCAAAATAATCATGTCTTGATAATGTAAATTTATGCAACGATGAATTTTCATCTTCAATTCCCCCTTGAGATATATATATAGTTAATTAAGAAGTAAATTTTTTTTTTTGACATGTCCACACAAGAATAGGGGGAGGGAGGATTCGAACTTGTAACCTCCGTTTCATAAGGCGTGGTTCACAGCCGATTGAGCTACCACTTGAGGACATTAAGAAGTAGAATTACCTCATTTGCTAGAGCAAAGTGTCCTTAGTTCGAGATGAGGACTTAGTGCGCGCTTGAGAAATATTGATTGGGTCCATGGTCTGGTGTGTATTAGATGGAGAAGGGTAGGGAAAAAATGAAATTAGATATATAAATCAATGTTGGTGTTTGGGTGTGACTAGGGATATGATCGATGAGTGAGCAAGCAAGGTTGGGTATATATGCTTTGCATTTTAGGCCTGGTTTTCAATCTTAATCATCTTATTAGTGAAGAAAAGTATTATTTCTTTCCCTGGGTATGCTTAGCTTTCTTTTTTCTTTTTTTGACATGTTCACACAAAGAAAGGGGAGAAATGATTTGAACTAATAACCTCCACTTCATAAGGCATGATCCATATATAGCTGATTGAACTATCATTGGGGACGATATGCTTAGCTTTCAATGTGGGAGCTTATATCATTTCTTTGTTGGAGTACATTGGCAATTTTTAAATATTATAAGCCAAATTGAAAATTGGATGAAACTTGTAGGAGATAAAGTGTAATTTTTCCAAATTAAAAAAAAAATAACAAACAACTCAAAATACAAAAAAAAACTCACAAAAAAGTTAAAATTGTTTTCATTTTTATGTCACATCATCATTCTTTTTTTAAAAAAAATTGTCAAAAGTACATTAAGACTTTGTTTGTTTCATGTAGAATATTATTTTTTGAAAAAAGTTTTCTTTGTTTTTGGGTGTTTTGTATGAGCGAAAATCTCATACAAAACTTAAGTGTAACCCTCACCTAACACTTGAGAGCTGATGCATAAACTTATATTTAAATAAATATTAACATTGTGCTCTTACATGATAAATACACACTAGCTCATTAAGTAAACATAAGTGTTACAGGTGGCATATTAGCAAATATATATAAACAATTTATACATAACAAAGAAAGCAAATATATTTTAAAGAAAACACATATACATAGCAAAAGATATACTAATCATATATGGTAGTCTATCACAAAAAGGAGACAATAGATAGCCTCATCCATAATAACAAATACGGATCCTGCCTATATATATGTGCGTGTGAGATTGTGAGATTACTACAAAAGCATAGGCACATATATAGATGAGTTAACGGTTCAATAAGTATAAAAACCACCTAGTTACACAAAAACATTATGTCGCCATGAGGGGCCAATAGTGAAGCAGAAGAGAGTTGTTCCATGGAAGGGAAGAGCAAAGATAGTCGATCACATGACTCACATATAAAGGAAAGAGCAAAGAATGAGATCAACTTTTAATACGGTCAAACTGTTAGTTTAATGATGCATGTGTGTTGTTTCCAATTGGTAGTTTAATCAGATGTGGATAATGCTATATGAAATGAAGATCACTAGTTCGAATCTCCCTACATCTCCCTTCCCTTATGTGGACATATCAAAATAATAATAATATTAAGGAAAAAATATAAAAAAGTCTCCCAAAACTACCAACCGTTTACTATATAACCCATAAATGTTCAAAAAGTAATAAAGTAGTCCTCCAAATTACCAAAATATGACAAAAAGGCAACTTATTTTTTTTATATTTCTATAATACTCATATTCTTTTAACAAATAAAATAATTGTAAAAAAAGAGACGATCCTGAATTCCCAATGAGCCAAGTTCGAGCAAAGATTTCTTAGCTTGGCTCAAGTTCGAGATTAACTCGATTATATGCCCTATAAAATGAGCCGATCCAGTATTTACAAAACTCAGCTCCGCTTGGCTCTTTTACAGCGCGCTGAGGACTTCTATATTGTCCAACCTCAAGGACTTTTAAATTATTTTTTATACCGTAATGAGCGATTTGTAACATAGACTGATTTTGCATTTATTCCCAAATTTTAAAAACGTCATTTCCCATTGCTCATATTTTATAGCATTCCAAACTGAACAAAGGTTATAATACACAATGATCGACATAGGCATCTAGTTTGGATTTAATCAAAGTTAAGATAAGTAGATGTCAAGGGTCTAAACAAATGGGCAGCCTCAGCCTCTATCAACTCCACCTGCCCTTTCAACAGGTGCATGTACACCACCCAGTCTCCGTTCCCGGTTGGGCTTGGCATCGGCATCACATACCCGGCGTCCCCGCCCCATGGAAAATGGTACGACCCAAAACCCGGCATACCCCACCCGAAATCCACCTTACACACCGGGAACCTCTGCCCGGACGACACCACAAAAGCCGGTCCATCTTCGCTCCCGTTACAATATATCTTTGCCAAACCGGGCACCGGACGGTGAGCCTCCGCCCAATCTATCAGGCCCAAGAAATGCTCCTTCGTCACCGCACCTTCCAAGAATTCATGAACTTTATCCGCCACCCACTCCAATGGCTTTTCATTAAGCTCGTCCACTTGCTTGGCGCCGTAGGGTATGGAGAGCACATTTCCAAAGTAAGAGCCCATGAGTGAAGCTTTATGTTCGTCTCCTTCGATCAACCTTGTCCTTCCGTCAACAACAACGCCCATTTTAGTTATCTTTTTGTCTGCATTTTGAGCAACTGCCCACTTGGCAACCATCTTCCACAGGAATGCACTGAAAGACTCTAGTTTGGTCCTCCTCCGGCAGCCCTCGGTGCTGGCTTGAGATTGCAGCCGGCTGAGTTGTTCGGCCGTAATATAGTATATGCGGCTGATGAGATGATCGGAATCAGGTTCTGGATGTTTGGGAGGTGGCAGTTCGGTTACGGGGATGTACATATCGTCCAAGGAGGGATGAACGGAGCCGGGGCGTCGAGGGTTGAGTAAAGATCGACGAAAAGAAGGTGGAGTAGAGATTGGTTTAGAATGAGCCATCTCAGCCCACGAGACAAGAAACATGTTGGCTGAGTAAGCGTCTGCTACTCGGTGGTCAAACGAGCACGCCACCACCAACCCACCGCATCTGAGCTCAGTTGCCTGCAAAATGGTTCATAGGATAGTAGTACTTAGTAGTACATCATGTCATAATAAATTGGTGGTTAATTGTACTATTGAGCCTTTCATCTAACGGTCCATCATGCTCGAAATAAAGAAAAACTATTGGAGGAAAAAAATAAAATAAAACAAAATAAAATGTATATATGTGCCCCACATCCTTTTTCATTTCGTTGTTGGGATCTTCTGAAGCTTAGGGGCACTATAGTCATTTTGATTTCTTGTGTGTAAACATCGATGATCAAATTCCAGTCACCTATATACCCCGCTTTCGGATTATTAGAGGTTGCATTAAACATGTTTCTAACATATATGCGGGATATATCTTCCTAAGGGTAGCTCAATTGATCGTGGATCACGAAATGAAAGTCACTAGTTCAAATCCTTCCCCCCAAACTATATATATTCCACTCACGAAATGAGTGGAATATATATTTTTATTTTCTAAGCTAAGTGTTTTCGCATTCTCTATAATTTCCTATTTTTAGGGGATTTTTAACAAGCTCTCTAAAATTTGGGAAAAGTGTATGTACTTCCCTCAAATTACCACTCAATTGTAACAATGTTTCTCTCAAATTATCAAAATTTTTCAATATTCTTCCCAATGAAGAAACTACCCTTAGTAAAATAAAAACAAAAAATATTAAAACTTCTAGAAAAACCTAAAACTAAAAATAAAAACAAAAAAAATCCAAAGGGTGTCAGATTTAAAATTTTAAAAAAATAATCCTTTTTATGAGAAAAAATTTTAAATTCGATTTTTTTTGGTTATAAAAATTGAACATTTTTGTTTTTAGTTTTTTTTGGTTTTATAAATTTTTAAATAATAATTTCTGTTGTAAAAAAATTAACAATTTTCGTTTAAGAAAATTTAATTTTTTTGGTTTTTAAAACAAAATTAATTTTTCTTAATAAAAAATTTCCGTTTGAAAAAATTCGTTTTTTTTTAATTAAAAATATATTTATATTTTTTGAATTTATAGGGGTATTTTTGTCTTATTGAGAAATCTATAGGGCAATTTTTATCTCTTTGCTAGCCTTGGAGATCATTAACAATGTTTTAGTCATTTGGGGGAACATTTTCATAATTAAAAGTTTGGGACAAATGTTTTCAATTGAGTGGCAGTTTAAATAATTGAATGGGGTACGAGACTTTACCCTTAAAATTTCTCTAATTTTAACTTTGAAAATGTACTTTTTTTTTATTTAACTAGCCACTTTGAAAAATACCAAATATCAAAGAAATGTTAAAATTAACTTTGGATAAAGAGTTTGATAAATTTTTTTTTTTTTTTTTGTTAAAAATTTAAAGAAATGTTAAATATGAATAACTTGATGGGATGGTGTTAGCTAGTTTGCAGGCAAGATATTCTACAAACAATGCTTTCTGTCCAAAAGTACGTAGTATCATAGATGGGGGAGGTCCCCCATTTCCTCAAAAAGATTTTTTAATGAGTAAAAAAATAGTAATAATAATACTAGTCTCCCCCCCCCCCCCCAAAAAATTGATAAGTCCTGGTCCCTCCCCCATTATTGTTATTTTGATAATTTTTTATAACTAATGCCATTGAGAAATATCTAGTTTTTGTTCTACCCATTGAATTTCAAGTTTGAAATCATAATGATTTGAGTAATTTTTTATTAGGTCCGAATTTGGGGTAATTTTAGTAAAAAATTAAATTCCTAAAATTAATTTGAAGCTTTAATTTGTGTGTAGTGAATTTCTATGCATGATTTAAGATCCGGGTTGTTAGATTAATGGGTTGAAAGTTTCAATTTCACTATTGTTAATAGTATGAATATAAACCCTAATTTGTATAGTATGAATTAAATTAAGGTTTTTGATATGTGAACACTAGGATTGCTAATTGGATGTATTAATTACATTTAAAGTGTTAATTAACTATAGAATTTCACGAGTTCAATGGAAATTGATGCTTATGAGGTTTAGGTTCTAATATGTCATATTATAATCATATTGATTATTGTATATGAATATGACTATTATAAATTGGGAGTAAGTTGCTAGATTAATGGAATAGGTATAGGGTTAAAGTGTAATGTTTAACTTAGAGTCTCTATGTAATGATCATGTTATTCGTGTGAGTTTATTCATTGTTAACTTACGCATATTTTTTCGTTATTTTTTAAAAACGCAAAATGATCATGTAAATTTATTTGAAAATAATGGAAAAGCCAAATACAATACTTGATTATTTCAAAAGAAAAAATGCATAAAGTTTATTAAAGTTTGGTCCCTGATTGTGTGTCACATATATGAGAATATGATGTTAATCAATGAGGTGCAAAATAACTCAACGCAAGTCATACTTTTTGAGCTTTGTACTCTAAACTCAATTTCTAATTTAAGTGGTCTTGTAATTTAAATATTATGATTATTCAATATTGAGAAAATTGTTTATTAGAACTTAAACATTTAATTTAAGAATATGACACAATTTTAAGCTCATTCCTCATTATATTTAAGTAGCATAGATTGGAAAAATAAGAAAAAAATAGAAAAAAGTACTATTTCATTATACGTTGCCAAAAAAGAAAAAAGAAAATTGCTTTGGTCCCTCCCGTGGCGCTCCGTCCCAGTTGTATGTTTCATGAGTCTCTATCCTAGGACATATATGGTCCACATTTGGCATACCATCTAGCTAGATGGTATCTTTAGAGAGAAATATATTGTATTTTTTCAAGGCAAAGAAAAAAACCAAGAGGGAGATATTTGTGTTTGTGTGGCACATGATGAAACGTATGTGTCAAACCTGGACAGCGAAAACGCCGTGCTTCTTCTCTGGAACAAGCTTGCCTTCGATGGTGTCATCAGGGTTATACAAGTTGAGGTCTCTAAGGTCTACCTCTGCAAAAGCTTCGACAAAGTCCACCCCACGGTTGTTGCAGAGAAGCTCAGGCTCACCAGCAGAGTTGTGCACCACCTCGCCAGCAAACGCATAATGGGATACCAGAACTTGTGCCAAGGCCTTCTTCAGAACGCCGGCCATGGATTCAAACGTCAGGTTGTGCTGGTTTTTCTTGTAACAGAAAAACACACCCACGTCCACAGGAGGAAGAAGCAAGTCGAGGTTGGATAATGGAAGCCAATGCCCTTGCAATGGAAGCACCGCAGCCACCATCTCCCTCTTGCTGACACTCACAATGAACTCATCTCCCCCTCCTCCTGCACCCATGTTTTGTTAACTATGCTTCAAGTTTTGGTGGATGTTTGAGAGAAAGTTAGAGGGAGTAATTGATATATGGGTGCAGGGTGCATGTGTTAGATATGGGGAAGTGTATATATAGGCGCAAATATGATAACTTTTTATTTATTTATTTATTTTCAATGTGAGGAGAGGGAAAAGTGAAATTATAAGAAGACAAATGATAAAATGGGTCAAATAAATGATCTCGCCCATCATGCAAATTGGTACGGCCAAAAGAGGCCGTTAAATATGGCAACTTTCCAGAAATGAAACAAAATCTCAAAGGGTTGTTAACATGATCATCCGTAGTCGGTAAACAAGAACAAACTTAACCAACAATCGATCGAAAAGCTTTGTCAAAAATGGAAAAGGAGGCCAACACAAAAAATTAGCCAAAAAATGTTTCAATTAAACGAGGATGGAGCTAGATTTCAATTTGGGGAGGGACCAAGAGCTAAAATAAAAATTGGGGGAACCAATTGGCAAAAATTTTTTTACTTTATTATTATTATTGTCTTCATTTTTTTCCCCCCGGTGATTTAGGAGGGACCATGGCCACTCTTAATCCCCTAAATCCGTCCCTGGCATTGAACATGTTTCTAACATGCCAAATATTTGTGTTTGGGAGTCACGTGAAACATACTTACGTAGTTACGTGATGTATTTGTGAAGCGTAGATATATTATATAAGACAAATTTTTTTTAGAGAAAGATATTTGTATTTTTGTATCACATGAAACATATGTAGTAGTGAATATACTTGTGAAGCGTAGTGATGCACGAGACTAATAATAATAAAAGTGGATTTATTATTTATACTTTAGTTTTCATTTTTTAATAATGATTAATTTTTTCCTTTCCTATTAGAATTTGTTCTCATATAAAAAAAATTAGGTGTGATTTTTCTTTTTCTTGCTAATTTAGAATGTGCTTAGTCTATATAAATGCATCTAATCTTTGTTATTTTCAATCAAGTTTAAACTATCAATTAAATTAAAGTCTTTGAGAGTTATTTCTGGATTTGCTTATTTGAGGCAATTAAATGTTTATCTTTCTTATTTGTTATTTCTCTTCTTTTTGAATTCCCTTTTTCAATATTCAATTTTTAGTTTTTGTTCTTATCCTATACTGTTAGAACAATCTTAGTTCTACCCAGCGTCATGTAGGTATACTATCTAAGTTCAAGACAAAGAAAAATAGAGAAAGATATTTGTGTTTGCGTGTCACATGAAACATATGTAGGGGATGTATTTGTAATGTGTATGCATACTATTGATAATAGCTTAATTATTTTATACTAACTCTTGTATTTTATACCTAATTGTGAAATATTGATTAATAACTAATCTTGAGCTTAAATGAGGTATTGGGACAAGAAATTATGTATTGTAAGAATTGTTAATATTTTTAGCAAAATGAATTATTGAAAAAAAAAAAAATCTAAAGTCAAGAAATAAGAGTGGGCCAACCTTACTGATATTTCGTGGAGGCGTATAGCAAGGGTTTTGGGTCCAAGAGGAGGTTGGGTTTATCACGGATGTGGCCGACTTTCTATGAAAAAAAAAAACAGAAAAAATTCGGCCAGTTATTATAAGAAGAAAAAGGAGAAGCGCCGGACAGATGGAGACCTTTCTAAACTTTTGGGGATAGTTTTTCGGTACTTAGAATTAGGGCAGACAATTTAACTCGTAACACGTGAACTTGATATAAACACGACATGTAAAATTTGAGTTAAGGTTTGGCTTAAATAGATTTGGATTGTTTTTACGACACGTTTAGTAAATGTGTCGTGTCAACCCGCCAAGTTCGCAGGTTGACACATTTGACCTGTATATTAAATAAAAAAAAAAAATCATTTTGCTATGGTTATAAAAGGTTAAAAATTATAATGAGTTTATGTTCGGGTTGGTCCATAAACGGGTATCATGACGCGATTACGACCCATTTACATAAATGGGTTAATGTTGTGTTACCCATTTATAGACCATATCGTGTTCGGGTTGGGGGATTCGACATGTTTAGTTAAACGTGTTGTGTTCGGGTTTGGCTTAAATGTGTTGGGTCGTAATTAGGTCGGACATGAACCTTACACGTGAACACATTTTGCTAACCCTATGCATAATTTTCATTTTCTCTCGGGGCAACACTAGACAATCTGCTATGGGTGAAAGTGAGGTTGCAATTAGTAGATAGTGGCTAAAATTACTAACCGCAACTACCTAGACAGTAAATTTTACTAATCACTAGGCGGTTAACCACATCTTACTAACTGCTTTTTTTACTAACAGCTTTTTGTTGGGCTATTTTTTGGGCTGGTTTTGTTCCGATCTTGGGCTCACTTTATACGTTTTTTGGCTCACTTTAAATGTTTTTTTTTTCTTCCTTTTTCATGGCCATTTAGCATTAAAAATTGCTATATATCAAAATACTTGTTAGTCACCTTTACACAATATATAATACAAATAAAATTACAACAAAATCATCGTTTCACTTATAGTCTTGTATACCATACAAATAAAACACAAAAAACTTCATAATTAAACTTGCATTCAACATTTTCATAAAAATTCAATCAACCAAAAAAACTCATTTCAACTAATATCATCACAAACAAAGCAGCCCCCAAATAAGAAAATATATATATATATATATTGTAGATCATTTGTGTGTGTATATATATGTAAAATATATAGATATATATTGTATTTAAAAAAATGGTTTTCAAAACCCAATAATATTTTTGAAAACTGCCTTTTGGTTTATAGAAGTGAACCAAAAAACAGTTTTTACTAAATGCTTTTAGAAGTGGTTAGCAGTTAGCAGTTAAGGCGGTTATAAAAGCGGTTAGCGGTTCTAAACTTTCACCCTACAATCTGAATCTGCTAGTTTTTATTTCTCGACTTTTACTTTTGACCCCTGAACTTTGAATTGCTCTCAATGAGAACCCTTTCATTAATTTTAGCCGTTAAAAATACAAAAAAAAAAAATCAAAATATCATTGATTTTCCTTTTTTTAAATAAAAAATCATTTTGAAAGTTAAAATTTTATACAAAATTCAGGGGTATAAACGTAATGTAACGTTTAAAATTTGTTGAAAGGGTCACATTGAGAGTAATTGAAAGTTCGAGGGTCTAAAGTGAGAGATTTTAAAGTTTGGATAAGGTTTATCAAATCGTATAGAAGTTTAGGGGGCCAAAGTAAAGTTTATTATTATTATTTTGATGCACACTTTGATTACAAAATTTATGAGAAATTACACTTTAGACCATTGAACTATCAGACAATTTGACATACTCCCCTCGAACTTTGAAACCTTTCAATTCGGACTATAAACTTTCAATTGCAGTCAATTTGAACCCCTCTGTCAGATTTGTTAAAAGTAAAACAATAACGTTTATACTACCGACTTTTATTTTATTATTTTTTATTTATAAAATTTTAAATATACCCTTAATATCAAATAAAATATATATATATATATATATATATATATAAATCACAAGGTGACCCAGCCCCTTTGTGACCCTTTTTTTTCAATTTTTTTGAAGAAAATGTAAGGGTAATTTTGTACTTTTAAGAGTTTTAATGGCAAAAATTAACGAAGAGCGTAAATTGACTGTAATTGAAAGTTCAGGGATCCAAATTGAAATGTTTCAAAGTTTGAGGGGTATATGTCAAATCACTTGGTAATTCAATGGTCTAAAGTGAAGTTTTTTATTTTTTTAGGGGAAACTTCAGAAAGCCTCCTCAATCTTCTAACCTTTTACACAATAAACCCATGAACTAAAATTTCTCTCACTTACCCCCCCTGATATTTCATTTTCTCTCACTTTGGATCCCTAAACTCTAAACTCACCGTTTTGAACCCCAAAACGGCATCGGTTTTGGGCATCAAAGCGACATCGTTTTTGACCATTTTGGGCCTTTACGGGTCAAAAGTGAGAGGAAATGAAAGATCATGGAGGTAAGTGAGAGTTTTTTTTGTTCAAAGGTTGTTTGTGTAAGAGGCTGGAAGATTGAAGGGGCTTTCTGAAGTTTCCCATTTTTTTTAATGAGTTTGAAAAAATATATATGGTTTTTTTTTTTGTAATTTTGATTCAATTCCAATTGTTACGTGTGTTGTTACTAAACTAAAAAAAATATGAATAGCTATTCTATTTTACATTTTTTTAATTTTTAGGAGTAGTTATTCTTATTCTTATTCTTATTTTTTTTTTTTTGACATGTCCGCACAAAAGGGAGGGATTTGAATGTGGCTAATTTCATTAATATTCAATTGATTGAGTTACCTCTGAGAGACTAGACATTTTGCGAACCAAACGGGCATAAGAATATATTAAGCTTTGAATTTGTTAAAATAAATAAATAACCAAATTGAAGCAATGAAAAATATGTATTTTGAAAAAGAAAAAAAGCACAAGCCACAAACACACAACCCACGTCAGACACCCTGAACATTCCGACTCTTTTCCTCTCCTTTCCAAACTCTCAACAGAGGCGTTTTCCACTTTCTCTCAGGTATGGAGTTGAGTTTTCTACTTCAGTTATTGTCTTTCCCAGTTGTTTTTCTCGTTATAATTCAGTTTGTGCCATTTCCTTCATAATAGTTAAAAGAAAGTCATATGTGCTTTCATTTCTTTTTCCCTTCTTCGTTTAAACTTTTCTCTGTGTTACTTTGATGGGTTTTTCTTTTGCTGGTGACTTCTTTGGTGTTTTGTGTGGAAAAGTGGCAAAATTGGATTGACTCGATCAAACTTAAGATGGGTTCTTTGTAATTCTCTTTAAATTCAGGAGCGTCTGTGTTTGACATTCATATTTAATTAGAAAGGAGGTTATGTTAGTCCAGCTTTCAAGTCAATTTACTCTTTCTTGTATACATTTTTCTCCTTCACAGCCAAACCGATATAAAGAAAAATGTCACTTGAAATTAATTACTTTTATAAGCTAAATATGAGTTCTTTTGTAGAATGAGTTAATCTAGTATACATTTAATATATTAATCCTGTCTGCTTGAAAAGAAAGAAAAATCCAATAACTTGAAATTAATTACTTTTATAAGCTAAATATGAGATCTTTTGTAGAATGAGTTAATCCCAGTATACATTTAATATGTTAATCCTGTCTGCTTGAAAAGAAAAGAAAAATCCAATAACTTGACAATTGGAGGTTCCACCAAAGACTTTAATGGTGTGGTATTTGATATGTTGCAAATTAAACACTTGAAATCTAACCTATTGCTGGAAATTACCCTTAAAAAAAAAAAAATCTTATTTTGGTTGGGATTATGGGTTAGTTAAGTTGACAGCATTGATACAATTGGGGCCTTATGAAGCTTTCAAAAGGAAATTTAGTTATATAATCATTCTTGTGGAACTTTGTAAAATCCATGATTGTTTTTCTTTTTAGGTGATAGTTTGATATGTTGCAAATTAAACACTTGAAATCTAACCTATTGCTGGAAATTACTTTTTTTTTTTAAAAAATCTTATTTCGGTTGGGATTATGAATTAGTTAAGTTGATATAATTGGGGCCTTGTGAAGCTTTCAAAAGGAAATTTAGTTATATTGTGGAACTTTGTAAAATCCATGATTTTTTTCTTTTTACCTTGTTATTCATTTTTGCTGAAAGCTTATTCCCATTTTGGTAAACGTGGAAACCCTGTTTATTCTTCTTTTTGTCCTTTTTAAAATTGTTCTCAAACTTGTTCTTTCGCATCATGCCTAGCGTCCTAATTGGATAAAAGCATTCACCCCCTTTTCTAAAATGAACTTGCAGTACAAACTTTCCATTGGGCATGTTGATGTGTTTTTTTTTAAAAAAATAAAAAATAAAATAAATAAATAAAAATGCTTGACGCTTTGGCTCTTTCTTTGCAGAATTCTAATGACAGATGACGGTATTAGTGATGATGACACGATAACATCAGTTGATAATTCAGTTGAAAAGCTTCCTGATCATCTCCTGATAGAAATTTTCATTCGAGTTCCTGTCTCAGATTGGGCACATATATCATGTGTGAAAAAGCAATGGGCCAATTTGTTTCGTGGAGAATGCTTGTGGCAAGCTGCTCTAGTCAAGACTTATCCTTTGGCCAGCCAAGCTAAAAGGTGGCCTGGACCTATCCCTCGAGGATTAAGCCAAAGGTAAAGTGTAGTCCCTTTATTTTCTGGTATTCATATAATCTTAATTTCTTAGAATTCTCGGAGCAACTTTTAGTTTATAGTTTCATGGCTTGGAGAAAGGCTATGCAAATTGATGGAAATTGATTATTACCTTCTAAAGGAAATGATCTTTCTGATATTTTGAAGTGCGGCTTAGGAATTATTTGGGCAATCATTTAGAGCCTTTAGGCTTAGCTTTATTATCTTTATATCTTTGATAGATAGATAGAGCCTGATTGGTCAAATTTTGATTGAAGTTCTGCAGATGATAACTAAAAATGAGTCGCAGTATAATAACAGTAATGTTTTGTTTTTTGTTAAGTTTTTTTTTTGATAAGTAATGTGGATTTTATTAAAAGCGCAGAGGGGCGCAACCCTAAAAAATATATATACAAAAAACTCCTATGAAATATACAAAGGACACATATGCAAAAATTCTTCTATTGTTGGTATCTCATTACGGTAATGAGCCATTATCCACCCATGTAGCATAGCAATCATATTCTTCCTCACCCCATCCACCGAACACTCCTTATCCTCAAAGATTCGTGCATTCCTCTCCCTCCATATGCACCAAATGACGCACAACGGAGCCATCCTCCAAATAACTCTAGATAGATCCCTCCCACCTTGTTTTTTGTTAAGTATAACAGTAATGGCTTGATTATTGCATATCTTGGATATAAATGTAAAACCCTAATTATTGCTCTTAGTTATATTATTGCAAATTTATCCTATAGTTAGTTGGGCTCATAAATGTAAAACCCTAATTTACACTCCTAATAGCCATCCTCTACCTAAAGTCGCTCTAAATCCCCTTAAGTGTCGAATGTAGTGCATATGTCCTATAAGTCTTCATTCACTCATTATTCTCTCTCTATTTTTTTTTGGTCCTATTCGAATGGGGGTTCAAACAAAATTGGGAACGGGGTGCTCTGAGTTACCTTATTTGGACGGCTATTGATTGAGCCTTCGAACGAGACTCCTTGATTTAATCTCGTTCGAACGAGGCTACTATTCATCATCTTTCCAAATTTCTCTTTGCCAAAGCTTCAATGTTTCCCTCACTTTTCACCTCTTCTACTTTTTAGAACACCAAACCCATACTCTGTTGACCCCCAAACGCTATTTTCAACACCAAAACCACACACTTTCACGTTCAAACCAAAGATTTTTCCTTTCCTCCTTAATTCTCCATTTCTTCCAACCAACCAATACCCAAACAACCCACACACAAACACAACAACTCCCGTCACACAAACACCCTCATAATTTTGTTCTCGAACTTCCTACAGTTTGTTTCTCACCATATCCACCCAAAGTCTCAAGCTTTTCAAAGAAAGCTTGAGTCTTTTTCATGGGGAAGACATTTTCTTCCACCTTTTCACTTGAACACTACATATTACACACACATACTCAACCCCAACTTCGAAATAACAACTCATGCACCAAAATCAACCATAACTTCAAGGAAATGAGAGACAAGGTCAAGAGTTTACCCTGAAGCTTGATCTTTCTCTCCTCCTAGCTCCAAATGCCCCCCACCCCTCTCTCTCTCTCTCTCTCTCTCTCTATGTGGTTCGGATGAAAATGAAGGGGGTGGTTGCATGCCCTTAAAACCCTACACTCCAATTCTCGTCTTTTGTCTATGTTTGTTTTGCATGAAATTCAGTCTCATTCAGAGACAAGATTCTTTTAAACATAAGACGCATGTCTTATCCTTAACTCTTTTGAATGTGGGTTAGTCCCGTTATAACGGGACCTCCCAATGTGAAATTTTCACCAAGTCCTAACATTCCCTTAGCTCTAATAGCGCCTTGCCTAACGGGACCTCTCAATGTGAAATTTTCACCAAGTCCTAACATTCCCTTAGCTCTAATAGCCCCTTGCCTAAGAACCCACATTAGTTATTAATTTATTTTATTCACTTCCTTTAATCCTTCTTTCAGCATCTTGCTAAACCCCAAGTTTTAAATTTAATTTTTATATTTTGAAGCAGGGTGTTACATTTTTCCTCTCACAGCTTTTACAGCCTTTCAGGACTTATTGCTTGCATTGTCATCCCTTTTTTTTAGTAAAATATAATCTGTCTTTGGACCTATCATATGAAATTGAAATTCTCTCTTATATTGGTTTCAATAGCATTAAGTAGGTTTCCTTTTTAACTCACCAAAAGTATATTATTATAAGCTTGCTGGCATTCTAATGGTCTCAATGAATGCTTTCAGGAGATTTACAGCTTTATACATTAGCAAACACATATTTGCTCTAGAAGGTGAGATAGATGAGCTTGTTGGGCACACTTATCTATTTTTGAAAGAGCAACTTGAACTTTCCACAATGCCACCTCCTTCAGGGGTACTTCATGGAACCATAATTGGTGTGTTCTCTGCTCTCGCTTACTTATTTTCTTGCTTGCAACCCTAATGAATTTCTAACTGAATAAGTAATTTTTCATTATTTATGAGTTGGGTGGAGTGCCAGTTCCCATCTCAAATTTCATTGGTAGAAGGTCATATAAACATCTTAAAGGCTGTCGCTTGCTTTTGTGTTACAAACACGTCAACAATATTTGTTCCATGTAATTTGAAGGCTTGCTTGTGCCTTTCATATATTCATTGTGTTGTATTATTAGGTCTAAAGATGTGTTGGCATATTCTTTAGACAAAAACATTAAGTTTAGGTCTAAGTTTAAGTTAAATGAATTGTGTCATGCTATAGGTAATCAAAGAAATATCATTAAAAAAAAAGCGCTCCTAAGCATACATGAAGTATACAAAAGGACACCAAAAAAAAAGAAAAAAGAACACAAAGAACACAGTAAACACTTGCAAAAACCCAACAAGAATCACCATGAGCTTCACAACAGAAACCCTAAACCCACAAAAACTCTGGGCTACATTACATCACAGCAAGAGCCCTCTTGACTTTACCCTGACTAGAACCAACTCCCCTCACATCAAAGTTGATCGAGCACTCTAAATTCTTAAGATCCCTTCTCCCTTTTGGTTTAGAACTAGAGATTGAAACCGCCTGACGCTGTCCCTCATCAACTAAAGTCAAGAAATCTAGAAAACCCTTCTCATCCACCCGTAAGAGATCCCCCTAGTATGATAACACGACCTTGCATCTTGCATTGCCTCAGGGTAATCTACAACCCCCACCTTAAGATCATCCCACTTCAAAGATTCACCCACCTCAGAGACAAAAAAATGCTGCTGAGCCCTCCAACACATACCTGACAAAAACTTTGGGGAACATCCAGTTACCGTTGAAAACATAAGAAACGACCTAAATGGCAGCAATTAGCACAGAGGGCCACCCACAGACAAACCACTAGGCAGGGCACAAAACCCCAGCATCTTCTCACGCACAAGACCACCCCACTAATTTGAGGGAGCAAACCCACCCATGCTAGAGGAAGATGATGGACCTGACCCAACGCCACCAAACAAAGGCTGGGGAATTGAAGGACTCTGGACCACACTAGATGTGCTCAGGATAAGGAAGCCTCATTGAAGAAAACTTACCAGAGAAGATTTCTGTTGCACTCCTTACAAACGCTAGCACAGACTAGGCAACAACCTCAACCAACGGCGAAGAAAGAAAACCCTACTAAGTAACCAGTGGGGCACTGATCACTGCCATAGCCTCGATAAACAAGTTCTCGTCCAACTGCACTCCTCTACTGTCCTTTGACTTCTAAGAATTTTGCAACGGCTTGGGTTGTGGTTGAATAAAAGTAGCTTGGACCCCTTCTACCAACACAACCAACCTTGAAGAAGAGCCACCGATGTTACCAGAGTACGCTAGACCTCTCCCATTGTTTGCCTGAAACAAGTCCAACTTCGACGAGGCGTACTGAGCTTTAAAATATTAGGACGGTGAGTGGCTTAGATATCCGGAAGATTCAAGGAGGTTAGATTGGACCTTACCTAAACCCTAAATAAAATTGACATTACTTATCAAAAAAAAAAAAAAAAGTGAGGAAATTAAAAAGCACTTGTTTTAAGTAAAATCTTGAGAAAACTTGAGAGAAAAAGAAGTTTTACAATGAACATTATTAGTTCTAGTTCTATTGTGTGAGTGATATAAAAATCTCTATTAGAGTTCCCTTCAATAGACCTCCTGAGATATTGAGATCGAGTTCTTCATCACTACATGTGAAAAGTCTGGAGGAGTCTAAAGACATTGTATGGATAACGGGTGTGGGAAGAACCACAACATGGATTTGATGCATGATATCAATGAACAAAAAACAAGAATCGTGGTAATTTGATCATTGAATAAGAGTGAATTGAACAAAACAAGTCTCATAGAGTTTGGGTTTGTTTGTAAATCTATATAATAGTTTAATAATTCTTATATATTTCTTTTACTACTAATATCGTTTTGAGCTGGACTACGTTATATGGTTTTTCCTGTTTGGGTTTTCCATGTAAAAATATTTTGTTTGCAATTAGTGATGCTTTTTACTTTACTTTTTTCATGTCATTGTGTTTTGTGATTTAACATATTGATCATATTTTCAATAATCTAGAATTAGAGTTGGATTTTGCTTCACATGTTTTCTAATTGACATTGTTTAACAGTGCAATACATACGTGAATGTTGATTTTCACTTGAAATTTATTTGAACTGTTGTGTGAATGTTTTGAATAGGACCTATTCACCCCTCTTTAGGTCTAATAGATTGCATATTAGATTTTTCACTCTGTAAATGTACTCATTTTTTAAGTTTGTTGCTTTGCATGTTTTTCTCTTATCAAATCTATCATCTTGTTTATTCCCTGTGGCGCTAGCGAGGGTATGTGAGGTTTAGCGGAAAATATGTTGGACATCCATAAGAGAAATTTGGTCGTTGTGCTTAATCAATTGAACTACTAAAACTGCATATAGGTTTTATGAACCTTTTTATCTCAAGTAATTCGATTGATGATTTAGTAGTCATTAGTTTCTTGGTGGAGTGGCCGTAACCTGAGCATCCTCAGTACCCACTAACTAGATCTTACTAAATTTGTGTTTTGGCAGATCAATTTATTGCTTGTGGGAAATCAAGTGACATGGCCGATGAGCTTGCTTCACAGATCTGGCTGGCTGTTCTTGACAGTTTGGAGGAAAATGAGCACACGTTTTGTTTGCTTAGAACTCTTGCACAAGAGGGTGATGTAAGCTACACCATTCAGAAGTTTGTCGTTAATAATTATACCTAAGGAAACTAGTCTAGAGATACTGGGAGATTTCATGAATACAGCCACATAAAGACATGTAGACGCATCTAGTTTACATGCATGTTTATGTATGTATAGAGAGAGAGAGAGAGAGAGAGGATCCCTTTCGCCCCGCCCATTAAGAAGCTGATGTTTAGATTAAATTCTCTCATGCCTTCTAAAATGGACAAATTTTCTGTTGTTTGCTACGATGTTATTTTTCCCATGCCCTGTGTATTTCTTTTGTGGCTATTCTTCCCATATTGACGTTGATTACCCATTTGCCTACCTCTACTACTTGCAGGTTTTTCTTCCATATCCTTACTCTAGATCAACCAAAGTCCAATGGAGGGTGTTTGAAAAGCTCTTCACTGATTTCCGCGACTGCTTTAGTCATGTAGATTATTATGATGTATTGGCATGTGCCAAGAACAAGTTTCAGGCGATACCATCCGCTTGGTTAGGTTACTAGCCCATTTGAAATGCGTATCTTGAACCACAGCAAGTAATTGTACATATGATTGTAACTGTTGCCTCGGACCTTGCAAAGTTGTAAAAAATCCCTATACAATGTAAGAGTAAAAAGAAACTGTATATTTCTTCTGTATTTCTGTGCTGTTACCAATTGCTTTCGAGGAAAATAAGAGAAAATGAAAGTGAAATAGAATGTGGTGTGACCTGAAGCCTTGAAGTTCATATATTTTGGATCCTATTTTGAAGTTCTGATATCAGTTTGCTTACTACTCCATTTAGATGAAAAAAATGCGTCACGCACTTGCTATCAACTTTATGTGTAACATCACTAACGTCCCATTCTCCTACCCCAGGCCTAGGTTAGAGCACTAGCAGTAGCTTCCCAACCATTTTCCTTAAGTTTAGAGATCTAAACTATTTTTTGCTTTCCTATACAAATACATACCACGATAGATTCCCTTAACAATTTCCTATATCATTAAAATAATATTTTCTACTTTTCATTTTTACTTTTTTTTTCCTTGAAGTCTCCGTCTTCTTCTTCTCTCTCTCTCAAGTCCAGCCCAACAATCTTTTCCGGAGACCCAAGCGATCAGCCCATGACAGTCACCGCTGGACTTGCAATTCACCGTTGGACTCGCAAATCCTCGACGTTGCTGTTCACCGTTCATCACCGAAGCTCTGAACTTGCAGACATGTGACTCCTCGAAATTGTTGTTTGTCGTTCATTGCCGAAGCTCCAAACAGCTGCAGATCACCGGACCTCTACCAGATCGTCGACACTCCACTGCTGGAGACCAACGCGCCAAGGCACGACCCACTGCTACTAGAGACCCAAGCCATGTGGCTCGCGGATTCGCACTCCAGTACCGTCGAAGCCCCAAACCACACAACATCGCTAATTTGCATCGACATTCGTTGATCACCAGAGCCACCATCGCCGGTTTGCACCCCACGGCTCGGAGCCACTGCTGTGCGTAGAAGGGTCTGTGAGAGGAGAGAGGAGAGAAAAGATGAGGATGCATTTTTTGGTGTTTGTGGGAGAAGAAGGAGAACATGAGATAGGGAGAGCGTGAGGGAAAGAGGGAGTTACCGAAGGAAGAAGAAGGGATGGGAAAGGAGAGAGGAGAAAGAACCAATTGTTTATAATTTAATAATCAAAGGGTGTCAACAGTATTTCCCAATGCATTGGAAAACACTATAGAAACTCAAAAGAGGAATTCTCTTTTTTTCCTAAACATAGGGAATGGAATGCCATATAGAGCATCTGCTGCTAGTGCTCTTAGTCCTCAGGAAACCCACCTAGGAAGATGGGCTTAGAATGTTGTGCATACCCATTTAGTTGGGGAGAAGTGCTACACATCTTCATCTTATTCTTCTCTCATTATTCTTCTTTTTCAAAATCACTATTGGATTTGTAAAGCTTATGTAACCCTTAGAGGTATTCCTAATGGTGGATGTAGGTGTCTTAATACTGAATCATCCATAAATTTTGTGTTTTTTTTCTCTATATTGCTTCGGTCATATTTCAGTCTCATCATTATTTCAATAGGTTGTATTTGTAATGTTTGCAAGGGTTGTGGCTGTTCATAGAGGACTCCATCCAATTTGGCATTAGTTTGGTCCATCTTCTTAATGATACGTTCCACCACGGTTCCAAGACAAAAAATTTGTTGCTCCAAATGATTCACTCTTTGATACATCAACAAACTTGACTTTGATACCAATTGCTACACGAATACTTCTTTTAAACATGTAACATGGTAGATTATTATGTTTTTAAGTGAACTTATAGCCTTTATATTCGTTAAAGAGAATTTAGACATTTTCAAACACAATGTTTGAGATTATTTTCGACTTGCTTTTTAATTATTTCATCACACTTATATAAAATAAAATAAAATAAAAAAACCTTTACAACCCTAGAGATGGAAATAAAAATCAAGTATAAAAATTAAATTATTTGATTTGATTATCATTAATTACAACTAATTCTTTAAAAGACTAAATGTAATTATCCTATAAGATATTTTTTTTCTAATATGTTCGAACTAATAATTTCTGTTTCATAATGCGCCGTCTTTATCTAAAAATAAAGTACCCCTTAAGAACAACCGAAGGTAACTTATTCTAACTTATCATATATTTTAATATTAATATCAATATATACTCTATTTTCAAAATATTCCCATTCTACCCATGCCATTCTCATAACACAAAAAAAGTTAAATTAATAGCCTAAATCGATTTAAATAATGAGTAATGATTCTTTTACAATTAATACGAGTGAAAAGTTATTTTTGATGGTTTAAAAAAATATAAAATATTATTAAAAAAACAAATAAACAGTAATTTTTTTAAAAAAATGTTTTGTTAAACTAATGTAAGTGACTGTTTAGTCACGCGGTTGAAAAAGAATCATTACTCTTATTTCTTTGATCATATTCATACCTAGCAGTCTGCAGACTCCAGACTGCAGTCTTTCCCCCCTTGACCAGTTTCAATCAATTAACCGACGGGTAGGGACATGATTGTCTTCAACGAATTTCGAGTAAGGGCAATATCGTCATCTCGTAACACGCGAATCACAAATCAAAACCCACTTTAGCGCGGCCTTTTTGTAATGGTGGTGCTTCTTTCTGACAATATTCTCTGTACGAGAAGGAGTCCGTCCAGTCCACTGTTCTGTTTTCCTATCGCGGGGGGTTTCGTGCTCCCAATCCCACATTCATCAGAAAAATCCAACCCATTAATCAATAATTAATTAAATAGTTATTTCAGATTCCAAATCTTGGAAAGCATAATAAATGGTTGGACCAACTTTTTATTGGAAATGGAAATCAGAACAATTTACTGCTCACAAAGTTAACATTTATGGAGTAGCATAAGCATTTTCTTTCTTCAATGCCAGCAATACACCTTCCTCTCTCAGTGGCAGCAGCCTCTCACTCCTTGAGCTCTTCTTTTAGGTTTCTCTAACGAAGCAAAACCATTTTTCTTCTTTTTATACTTCTACATTAGATTTAGGGTGTCACATTGCCGACAGATTTCTTGATCTTACCGGATTTGATGGGTTTGTTTGTGTTTTCTTCTTCTTCTTCTGGGTTGATTTAGTGTGAAAAATCCTGTGGAAATGTGCTTCTGGGTGTTGAGGAGTTGAGGAAATTGGCATATTTTGCGAGAGGCTGCTTAAAGGGTTCTTGTTGGGGTAGTGCTGCTCAAAGGGTTGCTTTTTGAGCAGTGAATCGGTGAAAAAAGATCAGCATTCTTCTTGGGTCACTAAAGGTGGTGGCTTTTCTTGGGTATTTTTTTGGGGGTTTGGCCTTTTGTTTGGTAATGTGGCTCAGAAATGAAATGTTGGAGGGATCTGCAAATCTTTGTGAAGTTGCTGGGGGCATCTGGTCTCTGTAAGTGCAGCAGTTTCATAGTTCACTAGAAGGTAAGTGCTTGATCTATGTTGAGTCTTTGAAACTTTCAAAAGGTTAACATTTTGAATACTTGTAAAAGAAATGTACTTTTCTGACAACTCTATTTTTTTTTTCTCTGTAAAGACATGGTGCTATAGTTTAGTTTTTGAGGGAAACAATATGCAGTAATTTGATATTCTCAGCTTGCTACAGTTTCTGGGTTTTCATTAGCTTTCTTCGGAGCTCCCATCTCTGTGAAAAGAAAGTGATTTGAAGCTGATTTAAGCTTGAAAGTTAGTGTTTTTGTTGTTTTGTACTGGATCACTGTGATGGGATTTGGGTTTTGAAGGTTTATTGCTTATCAGATTCTAGCTTGAACTGGTTTCGTGGCACGTCGCAGATTTTCCTTAAAATACTTCGGGGTTTTGTTCGCTGATAATATACATCGGAAAGATTTTGACGGCAGGATATCACATTTGTTCGATTAAACGTTTGGGATAAACAGGGAGGTTTTATCTAATATCTACTTTTGATACCAGAAAAACTTATCAGCGAAGAAACGGTAGCTGAACATGGATTTCTTTAAAGTGAAAAAATTCAGAAAAGCCCACAAACCTGGGCCAGAAAAAGATTTAGAGGATAATCCCATACCACAGCCTGAGGAACCAAAGAATGAGAATGGTGGTGATGATCTGAGTAAATCAGCTAATGCTGATCCTGTTGCTGAAGCTGAAGCTGAGGATGATGATGATGATTTTATTACGAATGAGGTGAAGAGGAGGTTGAAAGAACTGAGAAGAAACAGTTTCATGGTGTTGATTCCGGAAGAAGAGTCTTGTGCAGAAGAGGAAGAGGAGGAGGAGGAGGAGGAGGGTGAGACAAGCTCTAGTGAGTGGAAGGATGTGGAAGCAGAAGCTCGGCAGTGGTGGTGTGGATTTGACGCTGTGTATGACAAATACTGCGAGCGCATGCTGTTCTTTGATCGGATGAGCACACAGCAGCTTGATGAAGTTAGTAAAGGTAGCTTGCTTTGACTGATAATATATATTTAAGTGTTTCAACTTTTTTAGTGTTGGGGTGTTTCTTGTTTTAATAGTGAATATTTGTAGTGTTCCTTCATTATCTACTTCATTTTGAGTTTTATGGAATATCTACTTATATTTACTCACCCTATGTGAGGGTGCTATCTGGGTGGTTCAAATATGCTAAGGCTGATGAAATCTTAGTATCGTTTGAATATACATGCACATAGAGAATTGACTTCCTCAACTGGCTAGACAAGCTCCAATGTCCTAGAAGCTTGATTGATTTGAACTCCAATGAGTCCGGACTGAGCTCAGATTTGAGACTGATGAAACTCAATTGCGTCTGCAGTTTCTAATATTGTTTAGTCATGATTAGTTTCAATTTAAAACGTAATATATTGGATTTAATGTTTTTACCAATTAATTGATTATGTGGAAAATGTGGAAATCCCAAAACATTCTATCAGGTAGCTTGAAAATTGAATCATTAGAAAGTATAAATTATTTATTCTACGCTTCAATGTTTAAGCTGGATTTTTTTTTTTTTTTATAAGTAATAAATCAATCTTGTTGAAAACGTAAGGCGCTCCTAAATACATAGAAAGTATACAAAAAGAACCTCCTAACTATAAAGAGCAAAATGAACAAGTTATTATAGCTAATCAATAGAGAAGACACAAACATTGATGTCCAAAGATACAATGTTTCGTAAATTAAAGATAAATTTTTCCCTAGCGTCCTCTCTCAGTCCTCAAAGTTTCTATCATTCATTTCCCTCCATAAACACCAAAAGAGGCATGTAGGCACCATTTTCCGCATCACAACACTCCTTAGCCTGCTAGAGGACCGCCAATAGTCAAACAAATCAACAACACGTCTAGGTATAACTTAGGGCAGCCCAAAAATGACTGAAAAGATCACTCCCAATGGCGGAAGCCACGTTGTAGTGAAGAAGAAGGTGGTCCACAGACTTCCAATCCCTCTTGCACACGCAACATATGTCTATCATGATGACATGCCGCCTCTTAAGATTATCCAAGGTGAGAATCTTGCCTAGCGTCGCTGACCACGCAAAAAAGGCCGCGTCGAAGGAGCTTGAGTCTGCCAAACACTCTTCCAGGGGAAGCAATTACTTTCAAGAGAAGCCTGAGAGCAATAGAATGATTTGAACTTGAACAACCCTCTTTTGGAAGGAGCCTACCACAATCGATCTTCACATCTTTTCACATTAACTGAATGTAACACCTGGAAAAAAGGAGTAAAGACATCCACCTTCCAATCATCTGCCACTCTAGCAAAGCTCATATTCCACTGATTGCAGCCACCAAAAAACTCTAAATTAGCTGCAATAGAGGCATCCTTCACACAAGCGAGACCATATTAAACTGGAAAAGCTACCTTTAGAACCGCTTCCCCACACCACTAGTCATGCCAAAAGCTGATCCTGAAACCATCTCCTTTGAAGATCCAGCATCATTTTTTGTGGGGTGGGTTCAGTGGAGGGTTAAAATATCACCTGGTGAGTTGATTCAAGGTTTGTTCTTCGATCTCTAAGGGAGAGTTGGGTAAAAGAGATTTGATGGTCGAGAGTTGGGTAAAAGAGATTTGATGGTGTTTAATCGCACTCTCGTGGGTAAGATCTTAATAGGGTTGTTATGATTTGAGATTGCTAGGCAATAGCAAGAGGGACAAGAAGACTTGCTAAAACACCTGATATGATTTAAGCAACAAATTTTGGAAGTGAAGCAACTTTTTGGCTTCTTGGCTATTTAATGTAAGATAGGGACCAAAATTAGAACTTCACTGTTAGATGGACGGACAAATAAGCACGTCTATCTGGTGCTTGCTTTTGATGTTTGTGTTGTGACTGTCTAGTACCTTGTGCTTACCTATATGCTTCAATTTTTATTTTATTTTATTTCTTTCTTTCTTGGTCATCAACAATTTCCAGCTTTTAATTGAACTTAATTTTTTGTGCTCCAATGGGTGCTGTGTGACAATGTATTCTTTAAACCATCTACACAGATAAAGGTTGTCTTACAGGCTCTCAAGCCGCTGCAACTCCATCACCAAGATCTGCATCTAAGAAGCTTACATCCCCTCTTCGTTGTCTTTCTTTGAAGAAGATTGAAGAACCCGATGATGAAACTGAATATCTTCAGCAGCCTGGTCATGACCCATACCAAGATATTGAAACAGCATATGTAGCTCAAATCTGCTTGACTTGGGAAGCACTTCATTGTCAATACACTCAACTGAGTCATAAAATCATGTGTCAACCTGATAATCCGGCCTGTTATAATTACAGTGCTCAGCAGTTTCAACAATTCCAGGTTCTATTACAAAGGTTTATTGAGAATGAACCCTTTGAGGAAGGTTTTAGGGCAGAAATTTATGCTCGATCAAGGAAGCTTTTGCCTAAACTGCTCCAGGTTCCTAATATAAAAGGTAAATTCTTGTGGACAAATCTGTAGAACTTTTTTGGATCATTTCAATTGGAGAGTATGATATGACTCTGAAGATTAATGTCTCTCTTTCTTTAATGTAACTGGATCATGTTTACCTGTTGTCGCAAACAAATGTGTTTTACTTTATTGAAAATGGACCACCTATTGGAGTTGGTTTCTTTGATTATGATATTGTGCTGCTAAGTAATTTGGTTCAATTATCTGTTTCAGGTTCAGATAAAAAAGAACCAGAGAAAGAAGAATCAGATCTGATGGTCCTTGCTCCTGATCTCATCAAGATTGTTGAGAGTTCAATCCTTACTTTCCAGCTGTTCATGAAGATGGACAAGAAAAAATCAAATGGGGTTCTTCGCCTTTTTGGAAATCAAAACCAGATTGTAACCCCTCTTCAACAGATTCAGTCTTCTCTTGAGAAGGTACGGTCCTATGATGTATCTTGTTTTTCCACTCTCTAGCCTATCATCCTTTTTTTTTTTTAAAAAAAAAAATTCCAATAACTCTCTAGGCTAGCATCTTTATCTGACATAAACATTAACAAAGTCTTCTCAGGCCTTTAGTGCAGGAAACTTTTGTTGCAGTTTAAATTTTCCTAATCCTTTATTATGTAATTGGCGTTATTAATTAATCTGCTGTTTGTGTGAGATTCACAACTGCATTCTCACCCTTTATTCAATCCATTAATTCTTGTTTGTGTGGCTGGCTCTAAACTCTTGTAAGCTTACGTACAGTACCGTGTAGCAACACTATAATTCTGCCATATGTTGGTATTGACGTTTGAATATCATAGTCACACTGCAGTTTCTAGAATATGTGTAATGGTGCAACTTGATTTTGGTCAAATCAAGACAATAATTGATTTACAATTTTCAAAGATGATTATATTACAAAATAAAACAAATTAAAAAAATGAAACAATTGATATTTGTAGTGAGTGCATCCCTTTTTTTTTTTGATAAGTAAAGGATAAATTTGATAAAAAAAAAAAAGAATGTACTTGAGCTTACTAGACCAGCTTCAGAGACTTTTCTTAGGGGGTGCAACACGAGGACTTCCCCTACTATTTACTTTTTCTGTTTGAAGAAAGAAGACTTGAGGGTATTTTTTCTTGAGTATGACTGAAAGGGTAACAGCAAGTGTTGGTGTATCAGTTTATCACATCAATTGATTTCAATAAGTACAAATATTAAAGATACTGATTATAAAGTTATCATCTTCTTCACGGTCTTAAAATCTTCAATAAATTCTCCATCAAGACCAACTTATCCACTTAGACTTTAGACACTTGTTTTCAAGTAAGTGTTATCTGGGAATCCTATTGCTGTGTTTTTAGGGTCCATCTAGGGTATTGCTACACTTTTTTCTGTCGATAATTATTGGAGTACATCAAAGTGTCATTTGAATGTTACATTTTGTGTTGAACTATGAGTATCTTAAACTCGACCACTAACTAATACTCACACACACACACACATAATCGACAAATATCATTAAAAGTGTAAAACGCTTCCTAAGCACATAGGAAATATACAAAAGGAAACCACGTTTCCTAAGTACATAGGAAATATACGAAAGGAAACCCCTAACTAGAATTGGCAAAAAGAGCAAGGAATCACTGTAAATAAGCATCAAAGGAGACATATAAGCAATTGTCCACTGATACGAAGTTTGTTGCTTAGGGGGAGTACTAAAGGAAACCACGCTTCCTAAGTATATAGGAAATATATAAAATGAAACCCCTAACTAGAATTGGCAAAAAGAACAAGGAATCACTATAAATAAGCGTCAAAGGAGACATATAAGCAATTATCCACCGATACAAAGTTTGTTGCTTAGAGGGAGTACTAGAGTAAGTTACAAGTTGTCATTGTTGTTAGGGTTCCAAGGCTAAGCATATTTGGCTGACATCCTATGTTGTGGGGTTTCTACTCAGTCGGTGAAGCTTACAAGTTGTCTACTTTCTCCCAGTTCATTGGGTTCCAAGACCTGTTCAACACCTTTTAGAGCCGGTTCAGTGATTTATCATCCGGTTCAGTGCATTTCAGTTCCGGTTCACTGTTTTCCTTGACCAGTTCAGCCTATTTTAGACCCGTTTCAGTTGTTTTTTGGTCTGGTGCAAAGCTTCAGCGGTGTTTTATCCAGTATAGAGTGTTCTGAGACCAGTTCAGTTCATCTCCTGAACTGTTCAGAGTTTTCCTGCCAATTTAGAGCTTTTCTTGCTGGTTCGGAGCATGTTCCTTCCGATTCAAAGCATTTTCTTGTCGGTTCAGAGCTTATTCTGGCAAAGTTCAATGATTTTTCTGTTGTTGGTGGTATTGATGATAAAGTGTTTATTTTTAATCTTCCTTGAGCTTGAACCCAATTGAATTTGTGTTGGAGCTATTTAGTTGGATTTTGAAACTCACAAAATGGGGATAGAGAGTTGGGTGACATCCCATAGTGAGAATCCAACCTCCACACAAAAAGGAGCTATTTAGTTGGATGTCTGAAATGGGGATAGAAAGTTAGGTGACCTCCCATAGTGAGAATCCAACTCTCCATGCATGAGGCTCAAGATGTCGGGAGAGTTGTTTGAGATTTCATGGCCGTCCTACAAGAAGTCTAAGGGTCATTAAGAAGATATCATATGGGCACCATATGTGAAGACAGCAGAACAACTTGCTGATGGAGAACAACTTGCAGAATCTTGACAAATGGAGCGTTAAGAATCAACAAGTCAATAAGAATACTTTTCTCCTACTCTATTTTTCTAAAACGCCTCCTCAGCATATACAATAAAAAGTCCCAATTCACATGATCATAAGATTTTCAAGATCCATTTTGCGAATAACACCCGCCTCACTAGATCTTAATCTACTATCAAGGTATTCATTGGCAATAAGAATGGATCTAGGATTTGCCTACCTCTTATGAAAGCATTATGGGACATAGAGATGATCTTCTACGTCACTGTATGAAGCCTGTTAGCAAGAATCTTCGCAATAATTTTGTAGATACTCCACACAAGACTGATGGGGTAGAAGTCCTTGAGATCGATTGCCCTTGGAATCTTTGGAATGAGAGTAATAAACAAAGCATTGAGGCTCCTCTCAGACTTACCTTTAGCATGGAAGTCATTAAAAACCTTCATAATATCCACTTTTAAGCAAAGTTGGAAGAACGCCATAGAGAACCCGTCAAAGGCCAGGCGTCTTGTCACCATTCATAGCTTTCACTGCCTTCTTCACCTCTTCAAAAACTCTCACCAACCAAATAGCCTCAGTCTCCAAAATGGAGTCAAAGGAAAGACTATCCACCAGGGGCCTCCAACTACCCTGCTTGGTATGTAACTGTTAATTTGGTACACTTATCACCCTCCCTTAGCCACAACACCCTAGATTTCTGCCTTCAACTCACCTCCTACAAGAGGGTATATCTCTCTATCTTGCTAACAACATTTTGATATGAATCAATAGATTTAAACGAATAACTATTTTCATGTTGAATAACATTTGTTTAAAATCATTAAAAGCAGTTGTAGGTTGATATTGGAATTGAAACATGTGCACAGGGATTTTGGGGAATTAATTGGTGGGGTTGAAGAAAATTACTGTCCTATGATTCTCTCTCTCTCTCTCTCTCTCTCCATATATATGCGTGTGTACATAATATATATATATATATATATATCTGATCATACCATATATAGGGACCTCATATCTACTAGAATAGGTAATGGCTATCCTGGTCTTTTGTTTATCACTAATCATGCTGATCTAGCTTCACCAACTTAAACTTTTGATTACTGACCTATACTCTTAATTGTATCCCTTCGATCTGCAGAAGGGGATAAAACTGAAGGAACTGCGTAAAAGGAGGAAAGGCTGGAAAAAGAAATCTTGGCCCCAAACAGACGAAGATATTCAGCTATTGTTGAGCCTAATTGATGTGAAGGTCTTATCCAGGGTTCTCAGAATGGTTAGGATCACTAAAGAGCAGTTGTTTTGGTGTGAAGAAAAGATGAAGAAACTTGATTTATCAGATGGCAGGTTGCGGAGAGACCCCTCTCCCACCCTTTTCCCTTGTTAATAATAGATGTTAGGGTTGAAAAAAAAAAAAAAACGCTGGAGGTATTTGTTGCATGGTTGGCTGCAGGTGAACCCTTTCTTTAGTCCTTGTTAATGCTGCATGCAATTCTCATCTCTTCCTAGTAGGAATGCCAATATGTTACATATAGTTTGAGCCCAAAGGGAAGGCTGTTTGCTGTATGTTATTTTGTTAACCATATTGGTGTAGCAGACAATTATTATGGATAATTCTTGTACTGTCCTTATGTATACTTTTTGCGTGTGTGTGTGTGTTTTTTTTTTTTTAAATATTCATTCTTTCCCGTGATAAATGAAAGTTTACAATGATATACATTTTAATGATACACTTCTCTTAAAATATCCTTAGATGTACCAAGAGAGTTTGGGTGTAAATTTGGAAAATTGTGAGTATAAACTTAAGGGTAATATGGGAAGTTAAATGACATTATCTATTGTGAGTTTGTGACTTGTGAGATGGAAGGAGCATTACTCGATTGTCTGTGATGATTAACCCCCAATAAATGGGGAGAAGGGTTGATCAAATGCATTTGTATGGTATTTTGTGTCAAAGCATATCACATTAACAAAGTGTTCGTCATTTATTGATCTAACATTTACTCAGAAAAATGTATATGGTAATATCGTTGTTATGGAGTTGTATTGAACTGAATAAAAATAAGATGGATATTCTAATTGCATCTTATTAAAATACTTTCATCACAACACAACCATCTCCTTTCTTCAAAGCCACCTTCCTCTTAAATTGTACATAATTTCTTGGTCTACATCCAAAAAATCAAGATATTTATGACCTTCAGGTTGCATGCACAACAAATCTATAATTTGTTTGATTGATATTTTAGACTTATCAACATCATTTGCAATAGTTTTTTGAGCAAGTTTAACTCGTCTTGTTCATCTTACCATTTTTTTTTTAATTTTTAATTTTTTTCTAACATGTCCACACGACTAGTGGCCTCCATTTGATAAGGCGTGATCTACAGTTGATTGAGTTACTTTTTAGAGACAACATATGTTTTATTAAAAAATGTGCAAACTCATAATTATGTTGCTTATGAAAGAAAATAAGTTTTTTTTTTTTTTGACATGTCCACACAATGGTAGGGGGAAGGGGGATTCGAACTTGTGACCTCCGCTTCATAAGGCGTGGTTCACAACCGATTGAGCTACCTCTTGAGGACTGAAAGAAAATAAGTTATTTGTCCATAATTATGTTGCTCATAATTATGTCTTGTTGATCTTAACATATCATGTTTTTGAAGTTGACAAGTTATTTATGCAAACACTCTGCAAGTGAAATTGAATGATGAAAAGATACTTATCATTTGTCAACAACTCGTTTACCCTCTTTCAAGTGGCAAAATGTTCTCCTTTAAAAAGGCTTAAGTTGGCTCACTTTACAAATTGTTTCCTTACACTAAAACCTACCTGGTAAGCATATTTTTTGTAGAATTCATATACAATACCATCACAATCAAATTTCATATCAATTTTTGATACTTCAACAAATCTCATGTTTTATCTACTCGGAGAGTTTAATTTGCCGCTTAGGCTTCCATAAGCAGCTTCTTGTTCATTCAATTCATTCTCCAATCCACATCTTTCACCAATATCAACATCTGCAAATCTGCAATGGAAATAGGGCAATCAATATTCGGTACAAATATTTGTAGTAAAAGAATGCTATAAATCTATAAATAAATACAAATCACGAAGCTATATTTGATTGGGACTACATTGCATCAAGAGTGTACATGAAATTGAATGGGGGAGTGCATTGGTGAAAGTAGGGGTAATCTGATGACAATTGTGGAGCAAAGCGACTCATGTAGTTACAAAGACCAGTATTATTTAAGGGATTAATTCACAGTTGATCAATGACTCAATCAATGAAAGTGGGAGAGTAGATTATGTGATCATCTTGTTTGACAAAGAAATATAGATTATGTGTTTGTATGTAAAACGACTTGACCAAGAGACAGAGGCAAGACTCTCTTAAACTCTTTTGCGTGTTTGAGAGAGAGAATTTTAGACGTTAGAAGAAGAGATAATTTATCAATGGAAGAATCTCTTGAGCATGACAATTTATTATAATTTCTCCAACTCAGTTTAGAAGAAGAAATGTATACGATATATTTTCTCAAAAAACCCTAGAATCAATGGAAATGAAAGGAGGATTCGCCAGAAACATCCTCGGCGTATGATGCGGTATTTTGTTGACCAAAATATCAATAATAAATTACCACTCGCAATAGAACGAATCCCGTAGGATAGGGCTATATTGAGGGTGTCGAACCACAAGGACTGTAAGGGTTTTGTTGCTAAATTCAAAGACTAATTTTAACCTAATTAACAAAAGATGTTTGATTGTTTGTGAAATTGAGTGCATGAAAGTAATGCATAAGATTAAAAGTAAATATGAGAGAGAAAGAGAAGTAAGGTACCGATTTCACCACAATCCACGACAACAATGGCAATCGTAATTAATTCCACAAACTCATAATATGCATGTTATAAAGAACAAGAAAATACAATATCAAGGGATAAGGATAATCTATCTTGGTTGCACGGATCGTCCACCTAACCACTAAGATGCGTACGACCCGTCTTCCCTAGGCATAAACTATAAAATCCCTTAATACGTTTCATACAATCAATGGAATAGCATAACCCATCTTGGTTGTACGGATCGTCTACCTAAATTACACTAAACTAAGGTGTAGTACGACCCGTCTTCCCTAGGCATGGCCTATCTTAATCCTATTGATCATATCTCTATTAAAACCATTGCATAACCATCAATCTTATAATCACAGAAAATAAGGTTGATTTGAGTTCAATACAAGCAAAATAATTTCTAAGACAAGAATAGAATTTCACAAATATTGAATTTGAATTGAATAACAATTGCATTGAATATTAAGAACAGAAATCTAAAGTTGCAATCCTCACAGTTATGCAATCACATACATAAATTGAATTAAATGAAATCAAATACAATCACCATTGCGCTTGGAAAGGGTTTACATCGGTACCCCACTAAGGGGTTTAGCCGCTCATGATCTTCTAAGCTCCACAGACAAGTTCTGAATTTCACTCTAGGAAACGGCCCCTTTTACAATGTTTAAGAGCCTATTTATAGGGATTAGAAAACCCTAGAAACCCTAAAACCCTAATTACAGTCGTAGGTCAGTCTCCCAATTCAACTGGGAGACTGAAAGTCGAGTCCAGTTGTCAAAAAGGGGATTTCCGTTACGCTCGGGAATTGGGCGATCGTTAGATCGATCGTTCACGATCAGGCGATCGTTCGCTGATCACGATCGTTCAAGGATCGTTCCTCGATGCGAATGATGCCAACTTGTCCTTTTAGCCCGATTTCCAATGGAACTCTTGCATTTGACCTTGAAACACTAAAACAACATAAAATCAAACAAATAACAATGCTAAGGAGTTAACATATGCAAGTAAAGGGGCTTGAATGTGCAACATTAGTAGCTTATCACACCCCAAACTTACATATTGCTAGTCCCTTAGCAATACAAAATAGAAAATAAAGCTGAAAAACATAAAGATAAATCCAGCTTTAAATGGGATATGCGGTTGCATTTAGCATATGCAACAAGCCTTTTAAACCCCTAGGAATTCCCTAGAGGAGTGGAGTCTCGTGAGGTTTTCGAAATGATACCCACAAACATTATGCATAGTTCATGTTATCTAAAAATTAAAGCATCACTCAAAACCATGATTTTCATTCATTAACAAGCTTAAAGGATTAAACTCCATCTTCACAATGAATTGGAAATTAAAGTCTAATTACTTACAACAAGCAAATGAGGCATCACAAGTTGAAGCGATGTAAAGTGAACTACCACAAGACTATGAAGCTTCCAAACAAATTCAATGTGCAAAGTCTCAATATTTCAAGATTCACTGGAAGTCCTATCAGAATGAACGACAATGGCATACTTTTCTTATTTTATTTATTTATTTATTTTTATTAGGCTCTGCAATGTTTAGTTCCCTTAAGCTTTCTAATTGACCCATGTAGCGAGTGTTGAGCCAATGACTCCCAAACCGATGGTTTTAGGGCACTAGGTGTAGAACACCCCTAAGGACTTATTAACTCAAGTCAAAAGGCTGAAACTAAACTAGCCATAATGTTAACCACATCAAAACTCCTCACCTTTTAGCGTGAGCGCTCAATGCTTAATGAGGCAAGAGGTCCGATTACTTAGTGAACAATTCATCAATGATTATCATCATTTCATTTTTTTTTTTATATACATTTAACCACATCAAAGCTCCTCATCTTTTGGCGTGAGCACTCACGCTTTGAGGCAAGAGGCCCGATTACTCAATGAAGAGTTTATCAATGGTCAAATTTTTATTATTTATTTATTTTTTCATTTATGCCAATGTATCCAACCAATAAGTCACCGTGTCACCCAAAACATAGAAACATACACATTAAACCTACATGTTATACCCCACCAATCATGTGCTAATGTGCTTGTGTTAAAGCAGATCAAACATGTGAATTCTCAATTGCCTAAAGCAAGTAACAAACTAAAAAAATCCAACATCGATCATGTGTTCAAACTTTTAAGCTCAGATGAAATCAAATCACAAATTTTAGGTCAACCAAAATTTAAGGACAACATGAACATGCATTTTTTTTCAAAAACAAAAGGCAGTGTGTGTAAATGTGTCTCTCATACCCCAAACTTGAATCATACATTGTCCCCAATGTATGTCAGAACTGAAAAATGAGGTGAAGGTATAGGAGTACTGAGTGGCGGATGTGGGTATATCATACCCCCAAACTTGTATCCAAAAACACATGTCCTGAAAAAAATTGATACTCCAACCAAGAACAATCAAGTGCAACATTGTTGTAAAAGTGATGGGGGAAAGGGAAAAAGTGACCTAAATAGGTCACGGGGCGATCTCCCTCGGCGACGATCGCCCAAGGGTGGCGACGTTAGCACTTGAGTGTGTTGGTGTGGAGTGCAGGCTGAGGGAGCGTGCGCCTTTGTGCGCTGGCGAGGTGAGCGATCGCCCGGGAGGTGCGATCGTTCGCTTCTCGATGGGTTGGTACTCTGGAGGAGAGTTATGCGAACGATCGCCCAAGGAGGTCGATCGTTAAGCTTCCTCAATGCCATTCCCCACTTGAGTGAACCACGAAATTAACAAAGAATGACAACAATGGATAAAATACGGATGGAGATCATGTACCTGGTGAAATAAGGATTCAAGCGCCGCAGGTCTCGCTTGATCCTTTGAGGTAATGCTCAAAATAATTCCGAGTCCGAAGGATCTTACCTCGATCCTTGAAGTCCAATCAAGCTCTTCCATCCCTTCTTCTTTATAATCATGTAGCATTCCACAAGGAGAGAAATCTTCTTATTAATTTGGAACTACTTCCCTCGGATGAAAGGTCTTGATTCTCCTCATGGCCATGCCCTAGCTGTTTGTCCCGAATTGGTTCCATGATCAACCTTTTGTCTCTGTGAGGTCCACACAAAGGACAACACAGGGCTTGCTATAAAATTTATCCACCCCAATAAAGTCCACTTGACAACCTCTGCATGATATTTGTTTCTTGTGGGATTGTCATCGGGGAGTACTTGAAGAAAGGGCATAGGCTCGGTGGGTTTCTCCATCTTGGGGTTTGAGATAGAGTTTGAGGTGGGTCTTCAGTTTTCCAATGTCATCCAAGAAGAAAGCAGGCCTTGATCGGTGCATTACGGAAGCGGTGAAAATGTTGACTGATCTTCATATTAAAGAAATCTTCATCACTCGATCGACAATTTATGCATGCATTGGCATTTGCAAGGAAAGGGCGTAAGGATGACGGAATTTGCTTATCTGGATAAGAGCAGGTTACGTGTCTAGAACTATGAAATCAATGGATAATAGAACTTGTCCACCTTGATAAGGCGTCTTCCACAATTCCTCGGGGTTTCTTAATAGATCATCGACGGTTGCAAGATAGTACTTGTCGGTTTCAATTCCCTAAGCCAAACTGGCGATACGAGTATGGAAGCAAATTTACCCACTCCTAAGTCAAGGAGAGCTCTCTCAATCGAGTGTTTCCAATGACACATGAAATTGTAGGTGCTCAGGTCCTTCAATTTGGGAGGAGTGTTGTCTTTGAATCAGAGCTCACTTGCTCGTGAGAACAACTTTCTTAGGAATGTGTTTCCGATTTTTCCTCTTTTGAGTGCACAAGTCTTTGAGGAACTTCGCATAAGCTGGAACTTGCTTTATGGCATCTAGGAGTGGAATGTTGACCTTAATCTGTTTGAAGGTTTCCATCATGTCTTGTATCTTCTCTTCTTGCTTTCCAAAGTGGAAGGATGCCTTGAGGCAGCTCTGGATATGGGGCTTTAGGCACATATGGTTCCTCTGAAATGGGGTGATGAAGATATCTTTGATCCTTGCTTACCTTGTCCCTTGATGCGAGTCTGTAGAAACCTCAAGTTGCTCATCCCTTTTTCTTCACACATTCTTCCAACTTCTTAATGTGGTGATGGATTGAACTTGCTCGGATGAAGTTTGCATTTACCAATGCATAGCCCTTAGGATTTACCACGGTGACTTGGAAGCTTCCTTCTTCCCTCTGTTGAGGTGTTAGCTAGTGTCCCGAGTCTCTAACTTTGGCAATGGATTGAGGTGGGAGTTTCTTGTGTGGAGGCCATCTCATCAAATTTCCATCAATCAGCACCAATTCTTCCCTCAATCACCCCAATTCTTCCATTCATCTCTCACCCAACAAGTTAGAATTGCGTTCATAGTGGATTACGCCATTGTGTGATTGATTATGTGGTCCAGGGTTGAGTTCTGCCGCATTCTGGCCCTTCATGAGAAATTGGATGGTTTCTCCACCGGGGTTGTAAGTGTTGGAGTATGGATCATTGCGTCGGGAGAAAGCGGCATTGTTTGTTCATTAGATGTCTATCGGTATAATTGGCCAGAAGGCGATTATTTACGATGTGTAGTGCTAAAACAGGAATGAACATGGTTCGGGTTGGGGAGTTGATGTGCATAGCGGATGGAGAACAAACCAGGTCATCAATTGATCGACTTCTTGGTGATGGCATCAACTACTTGAGTGGCCATGTCTGAAGGGTCCTTGCTTAAAAGGCTCTCCGTCTTTGGTGCTTTGAGTCGGGTTCCCTCCGTCTATTTGAAGCTTCTTGTGAGTTGTTACTCAAGTTTTCAATCATAGCCCATGCCTCCTCGTCACTCTTTAACATGAATGTCCCCCATGATGCATCTACCGTGCTTCGCATGACTCAGTTAAAACCGTCATAAAAACTACTTTTTTGTGCCATTTGGACATGATCTAAGTAAGTCCTTAAGCCTCTCCCAAGTTTCATGTAGTGGTTCACCTTGGTATTGGGTGATACCGGTGATAGCCGCCTAATATCATTCGTCCTTCCTATGGGAAATATTGCTTGAGAAAAACTTGTTGAAGTTGATCCCAAGTGATAGAGTTGGGTTCTAAGGATTGGAACCAATGTTTGGCTCTTTCCTTAAGGGCAAAGACAAGCAGGCGCATCTTTAGGGCATCCTCGGTGAATCCGTCAATTGAATGGTAGAACAAATGGACTGGAATTCCGAGGAATTCATCAAGATTCTCATGGGAAATCCTAGGAAACGTTGGCGGAGACTCTGTATGGTGCTAGGCTTGATCTCATAATGAGTTCTTTGTATTTGCCGGCAACTTTGAGACATGAGGAGTAGTGTATGTGGGTGGAATGTAATGGTCTGTAAAGCTACGTCGGGATGCCCCATGGTGTCAATGGTATTTTCCTTAGACAAACTAGCTTTCCTTTCGGCTCTAAGTTGTCTAAGAGTGTGTTCAATGTCGAGGTCACAAGAAACTAAAGGCAAAGATAAAGATCGGACCCAACATAAACTAGAATGGAAAATAAAGCAGAAATTAAAGACCAACACAGAAATTAACAAACAAAATTGCTTTAAAATAAAAAGCGCTCACAAACGGCTGTGGTGCAATGGAGTGTCTACTGCGAAGAGAGCGAGCGATCGTCCGGAGGTGCGATCGTTCGCTTCTCAATAGGGTTGGGACTCAGAGCGAGTTCTGCGATCGATCGCCCGGAGGTGCGATCGTTGCACTCTTGAAGAAGTGATGATTCTGCAAGTCTCTGAGCTATGACGATCACACACGGTTGTGATCGATCGCAGTACGAAAAAGGCACAAAGAAAATTAAAACCACAAATTGAAAATAAAGAAAACAACTAAAATAAATAAAAAAAATAAAAATTAAGCTAAACTTAATCCCTAAAATTTAATAACAAAACCGTTAAACAGTCCCCGGCAACGGCGCCAAAAATTGATGTGGTATTTTGTTGACCAAAATATCAATAATAAATTACCACTGCAATAGAACGAATCCGTGAGGATAGGGCTATATTGAGGGTGTCGAACCACAAGGACTGTAAGGGTTTTGTTGCTAAATTCAAAGACTAATTTTAACCTAATTAACAAAAGATGTTTGATTGTTTGTGAAATTGAGTGCATGAAAGTAAATGCAGAATTAAAAGTAAATATGAGAGAGAGAAAGAGAAGTAAGGTACCGATTTCACCACAATCCAGACGACAATGGCAATCGTAATTAATTCCACAAACTCATAATATGCATGTTATAAAGAACAAGAAAATACAATATCAAGGGATAAGGATAATCTATCTTGGTTGTACGGATCGTCCACCTAACCACTAAGATGCTGCGACCCGTCTTCCCTAGGCATAGACTATAAAATCCCTTAATCGTTTCATACAATCAATGGAATAGCATAACCCATCTTCGGTTGGCACGGATCGTCTACCTAAATTACACTAAACTAGGGTGTAGTACGACCCGTCTTCCCTAGGCATGGCCTATCTTAATCCTATTGATCATATGTCTATTAAAACCATTGCATAACCATCAATCTTATAATCACAGAAAATAAGGTTGATTTGAGTTCAATACAAGCAAAATAATTTCTAAGACAAGAATAGAATTTCGCAAATATTGAATTTGAATTGAATAACAATTGCATTGAATATTAAGAACAGAAATCTAAAGTTGCAATCCTCACAGTTATGCAATCACATACATAAATTGAATTAAATGAAATCAAATACAATCACCATTGCGCTTGGAAAGGGTTTACATCGGTACCCCACTAAGGGGTTTAGCCGCTCATGATCTTCTAAGCTCCACAGACAAGTTCTGAATTTCACTCTAGGGAAACGGCCCCCTTTTACAATGTTTAAGAGCCTATTTATAGGGATTAGAAAACCCTAGAAACCCTAAAACCCTAATTACAGTCGTAGGTCAGTCTCCCAATTCAACTGGGAGACTGAAAGTCGAGTCCAGTTGTCAAAAGGGATTTGTGTTACACGCTCGAAAAGTGCGATCGTTCGTGAATTGGGCGATCGTCGTTGCAGTCGATATCGTTCACGGATCGCTCGCATGTAATGATGCCAACTTGTCCCTTTTAGCCCGATTTCCAATGGAACTCTTGCATTTGACCTTGAAACACTAAAACAACGCAAAATCAAACAAATAACAATGCTAAGGAGTTAACATATGCAAGTAAAGGGGCTTGAATGTGCAACATTCGGCGCTTATCAACGTATTCTCTTAACTCCTTTTTTTCTATCTCGCATATTAGAGAGAAGCAGCACCAGAGGAATTATGAATTTGCCCTTGAGTTCACTAAGCCAGAAACAGTGCTAACAATAACTAATGCAATATTGACTTCTAAATAAATAACAATATAATTGAAATACAAATAGACACATGTTTATCTCTAGTCTAAAAATATTGATAACAAAACTAATCTAAATTAATTTTAAATGAATTAAATCCTTTATCACTTGGCTACTATGGTAACATTCCTTCCCCCTTATGGAACCTTGTCCTCGAGATCTAAAAATTCTTTTCTTCTAATGTTGAGACGTAGAAGTAGGAGATAGGTGGCCAAGGACTTGGAGCATTGAAACTAACCATCACGCAAGTTCGCAAAAATCCTAACTTCAATGGAGCCCTCAGCCGAATTGACCTCAAACTGAGGCGAGCTCACATGAACATATAGGGACAGGATCTCGTAGGGCCCTCAATGACATATTTGGTCGTTTCCAAACACATCCTTACATGAGAAGACAAAAACTGATGTCAGCATAAGGAAGATTGCCACGTGTTGGGACATGCTTTAAGAACAAAGCTGAAAGAAAACTAATAAAGTCACAACTTAACTTAACTAAGACTCAACTTTTTTCTTAAGTGCCATTTTTTTAAAAAGAAAAAAAAAAAACTGTTAGTGAAGGAGAGAGCCTTAACCTATGAATTAAATTTAAAATAAGAAAGAAGTTGAATCTTTATTGAGTTTATGTTATACCTATATCATATTTCAAGCTGAAATGGGCAGTGTCAACATTTGATGTATAGTTGTTTCATGTAATATGAATATAGGCCTTCCCCATATGGCAAAAAATACCCCAAATGTGCAATCAAACTACTCCATAAACCCAATCTCATTTTACAAAGTTTAATATGCAGGGCAGCAGAAGGATGGCATAAAGACATAAAGTAGTTCCATTTATTTATTTTATTCTTCTAAAATAAAGCTTTAAAAACTAAAAAAAAAAAAAACTTTCAAACCTCCACGACATTGTTCCTCGCAAAACCAACAAACTCTCTCTCCCACTCCAAACGTGTTCGTGTAGTTTTTCCAGAAGGACCAGAATTTTAGAGAGCTTCCATCAGACTTGGGGGTTGTGTTCCAAACTTTGAGGGCTGATGTTGTTACCTGGTGAGAGACTCTAAATGCTTATCACTGTCCAAGAAAGTTCAATAATTTTTTATTTTTTATTTTTTATTTCAGTCTTTTGTTATTGCCTATAACTTTTATCATTGTTCTGCTTCTTTCTAAGAGCTTTCTTGCGGCCTTCTTGTTGTTCAAACCTGTGAAAGCTTTCTTCTTTTTATCTTATTTTGTTTAATATTTCAAAATCACGTCTCGCTTGAATATTTTTATTTGGGTTTGAGTTATCGGTGAATATCTATATGTGGTTTATGCAGCTTTATGATTAATGGGTTTTCTTCAGTTTTGGTGAGCTTGGCTCTCGTGTTGACTGCCACAAATTTTTTAAACTGAAGGGTGAGATTATGGGAAAATGTTATCAGACCATTTTTATGTTAAAATGTTGATGAAGTTTTACTTAATTTCGCCTGTTGAATGATTTTAAGAAGTTTTTAGTTGTACCCTAAACAAAGGATTAAGAGAACCCACTTATTATTATCATAAAAACATTTCAGAAATAACGTAGTAAACCTTTCTTAGTTGTGGAGTATGAAATATTAAAAAGTCAATTAACTTCTGGCGATTGCGCTGGTTAGAGAGGGTCTCCCACCAGCCCTGCCTGTCCTCTTGAAGTGCAGATCTCCTACTGCAGTGATATTATACTTGTTTAAAGAATTCACCATAAATTTTATTACTTTTTCATTTATCTCTCCTGGTTGTACTAAGTTTTTTATTACACGTTTTTGTAGTTAAGCAACTTATATTAAAATCTTTGATATTGAGGCTCTTCCACTGGATTTTATGAATCTATATCTGTCCATCCTTGCAATGATCTTGTTGGGTGAAGCAATATGTCAGCAAATTTCATACATTATTCTTAATATCTGGCTCCTCAAAACTCAAAACCACATTACTCCTTTGTCTTTTGCAATAAATGGACAGTTGCTGCCTTAAATTGATGATTTGTCCTTGGGACCAGTATATGTATAGGCATTTTTGTTGATAGACCTGCATCTAGATAATATGAATGGGTGAAGAAATTATAATAAATTTGTCTAATTCACGTTATGTTCAAGTAACTGAATTTGCCATGTAACATTGAGAGGTAGACCAATATTTATGAAGTTTTTGGTGAATTATAGTATTTGTATGCTACTCACTTGTTGCTTACTAGGGAAGACACTTTTTGGTGGGGAAGGCATATTTGAGATGGATTGATGCTAATTTTTCAAAGTTACTAATTTTTGTTTGTGCTCTCAAGTTTATTGTTAAATTTGTATTTATAGCTGTTTGTTTTTAAGGTAACCATTATTTAGATGTGTTATTATGTTACATTATGGTGTAATACTGTAGATGTTGTAATTCAATTTTGCCCATGTAGAACATTGGCCAGCCGGTTTATGCGTCAGAAAATGAGATTCAGGAAAATATTTTGAAAATGCTGTGTGATTATCACCAACAAACATAACATAGTGTGATATTCTCTGGTCAAGTTGTCAACTTCTGTTTTATATGAACTGGCTAGTGATTGATCATGTCATTTCTTTCTCTGCATATTTGGTATGTCCTCTTTTGTTATGTCTTCAGATGGATTTTTGCACCCTTATATTACCAAATTGAATTTTGTCATGTTTTCTATCATTGTCAATTTGGTTAATGTACAGTCAGCAACTGCTAAGCTCTTTCATGGGGGATTGGATTGAGCTGGCTCACTCTGGTGTGGAAGAATTTTTTTCTATGCAATAGTTGATAGAAAAATCAGGATGGCAACTGAAAGCCCTATGAGAATGGTGGAAAGCAGCAGAAAGTGGCCCTCTTCTAAGGATCCTGCTGCTTTTGGGTTTCCATTGAGAAATATGGCAGCAGATCAGTCGAGATTACTCTTGAAGGAGCAAAGATTTCTTGGAGATCAAGCAGAAATAGTTCCTAATAGAAGTGGAAGCGCTCCGCCAAGTATGGAAGGTTCACTAACATCTATTAAGAATCTTCTAATGCAACACAACTCTAGTCTGAATTCGAGCTTGGCTAATTACGTGCCTGAGGAACAACTGTGCTCTGATCCGGCTTTTGGCAATAATTGGAGTTTGACTTCTGTAGATGACTGTGGTAATGGATCCTTCCATTTGTCTCGAGGCTCCCTTTCTACTCATAGGGAGGAGTCTGAGGATGATACTTCACCCAGGCCAGCTTCCAACAATTTGACTGAAAGTAGTAACGCACATATTCCTGGACAGAACACAGCTTCTTTGGCTAGTCGCCATAAAAGTTTGGTTGACCTGATACAGGTATAGAATTAAATGAGTGTTTTACTAATATGCATTACCCTCAATCAACGAACAATAAATTTAAGTTTGAGATATACATGAATTTAAAAAATGATCCTACATGCAGATAACATTTTGTTAGATTGGATTGGTACTCAATTTGCAATAAATTCAATTTAAGGTTGAGAATATCTAATGTTCTTTTGATTTTGATTTTGATTTTGTTGAGCCACAACCAGTGGGCAACCGCTTAAAAGTGTTATATATACTTTGATCGAGACTCAATTATGTTCGTATTTCATTTAGCGGAAAAAGGACGATAAGCGAGACAGTCTGGGTATTGAGTTTAAAGCCTGAAAAATTTACAGGAGTTTCTGGAGACTTGATGGAGTGAGACTCATAAACTACTTTGTTTATGTTTTCCATCTGTAAATCTTGAGTGACAACTAACCATCTAGAAATGACAAGATGTATATTATTCAACTATTTGCTCATATGCGTGGAGAAAAATGCTCAAGATGGGATATTGGTTGCTTGCTCATTAAATTGTCTCCTTACTTTGATTTCTAGAATTTGGTGATATAAATCTTCATCATTGCCTGTCACCCTATCATGGCATTTGCCACTATATGAACTGTAGCGAACATGTTAAATATCAGACTGAAGTTTCAGTGGAATATAGTTTAAAACCATAGGCTTATGATAGCTGTTAATTATTGGTGTCCATTTGGTAGTCCTTGGGATTCCATTCATGTTCTATTTCATTTTCTTGGTGGATTTGTAGGAAGACTTTCCCCGTACTCCTTCTCCAGTTTATAGTCACTCTCGTTCATCAGGCCCTGCAGCACTGGATGGGCCTTTTGATTCTGATGTCCATGCAATTTCATTGAATGTTTCTTCTATTGATACTTCTAAGCAGCCGGAACCGAATTCAGGCTGTACTGATGTTTCTTCAGAGGCTTGTGCTCCGGATGCACATGCTTTTGGACTGGTGCCTGATAATAATCCTGTAGTGACCTCTTTTACAAGCTCAAGGTGTCCTGACAAGAGAGGGAGCTCACCAACGCAAGAAAACAGTGAATCAAATGATAAGGATGCTGGTTTAAAGGATGATGCATCAATTAGTGGTGCCCTTGGGCCAGATGGCTCCAGAACGGACTCTAAAACTAGAGCATCTGATGCAGAGAGTGACAGGAACAAACAAGAAGAGCCACTGTCTTATAAGAGGAATATGGTGCAACACTATCCAGCAGGACAGTGGCGTACTCAATATCAAGTTCAGGGGTTCCAGGCCCAAGTAAGTTCTCAAGGAACAAATCATTCTCGTGGTGTTATGGAAAATGTTCACCATAGTCATCCCAATTTCTCCTCTGTTGAGGTACAACCTTCATTGCATTCTCCTGGATTCACACCTCCCGTATATCAAACAGCAGCCACTTACATGACATCAGGAAATCCATATTACCCAAATTATTATCCACCAGGGTTGTTTGCTCCTCAATATAGTGTGGGTGGATATGCTCTGAGTTCAGCACATCATCCCCCATATATGGCTGCATACTCTTCTCATGGTGCGATTCCACTACCATTTGATGCAACTTCTGGTCCAAGCTTTAGTGGTGGAACTGCTGGTCCTTCAACAGGGGAAGGCATCCCGCTTGTTGATCCGCAATACCTAAGGAAAATTTATGGGCAGCATGGATTAGTGCTTCAACCTTCTTTTGTGGATTCTCATCATATGCTGTGCTATCCACAGCCTATTGATAATGCATATAACACTGCATTTCATTCTCGGTTGGCACCTGCAGGTGTTATTGGGAGCCAGGTTGATCCTTTTGCTTTACAGAAAGAGTCAACTGTTGCCTCTTATATGAGTGATCAGAAACTCTACCCTCCAACAAATGGGAGTCTGAGCATTCTAAGTCCAGGAAAAGTTGGAACTAGTAGTAGTAGTTATTTTCCAAGTCCTCCTAACTTGGATGTCATGACACAACTTCCACCATCACCTCTTCCTAGTCAATTGCTGCCATCATCTCCGGTTGGTGGAATGAATCATGTGGGTTGGCAAAATGAAATGAGGTTTCCTCAAAGTTTAATTAGAAATGCAGGACTATATCCTGGATGGCAAGGAAGGAGAGGACTCAACAACTTTGATGACTCCAAAAGACACTCTCTTCTTGAAGAACTGAGATCCAGCAATGCCCGAAAGTTTGAACTCTCTGATATTGCAGGGCGTATTGTTGAATTCAGGCACACATCTACACAAAATTATGTTCTCTGTTGTTTCGTTTTTGTTTTTTTTTTTTCCTCCCTTCATCTAAATGATGTGATTCCATTCATGCTTAAACTTCAGTGTTGATCAACATGGGAGCCGATTTATTCAGCAAAAGCTGGAACATTGCAGTGTTGAAGACAAGGCATCTGTTTTCAAAGAAGTTCTTCCACATGCTTCGAAATTAATGATAGATGTTTTTGGTAATTACGTTATTCAAAAGGTATGCTCTCAAAATTAGTGTGCATGAAATTCGAATATTTTTCTTTTATCATGTTATATCTTGCTTGATGTTTTAACTTTCATGAATAGCTTGCTTGATTATTAGAATCATGTTGATATTTTACAGTTTTTTGAACACGGAAGTCTTGAGCAGCGAAAGGAACTTGCTGATCAACTTGCTGGATGGATGTTGTCTTTAAGCTTGCAGATGTATGGCTGTCGTGTAATCCAGAAGGTATGCTAGACTCTGATGATAGATGTGCAGGCTTATAATTCTGCCAATTGTGCTGCTCAATTTTGATCCTGTTAAGCATTTGCATATGCTCAATTTTGATCCTGTTAAGCATTTGCATATACTTTCAACAGAAAACAAAACATGTTAAGCCCGTGTTTTTCAACCTATTAAAATAATAATAAAATAAAATAAAAGAAGGGAAAAACAACAGTGTTTGCATTACTCCATGTGTAGAAGTATTTCTATTGTGTCAAGGCTTAGAACTAGGGTCCAATCTCGAATAGAAATTGGATAAAATAAGAATTACACTAAAAAAAATAAAGAAGCAATATATGGGTTTGGCCTCTGATTTATGGCTATGAGGAAAGAATGTCACAATCAAGTTATTTATGATTATAGTATGCACTAATGGACAATCTCCCAAGACCCTAACCCCTAACACAAAGCAAGTGATTGCATCACTGAAGATTCGTTAATGATCAAAGTTTCTCTAAGGATTTAGATGAGGAGATATGTCTGTCAGGAAATTGATTTTTGTCAAATTTCTGTCTTGTGAACAAGGTAATGTAACAGAGGGGAACTTTCGTGGGATGTAGGCATTTGCTTGGCCGTGAATTCATTTAATGTTTTTTTGCTGGAAAGAGAATCATGTTTGGTTGAATCTTTTGTGTGATGCTCAGAAAAAGAATCCATTGTGTGATGATGATTCATCTGAATAAATATTCCTGTCCAAAATCTATTTGATAGCTTAATGAAGCCATTAGTTTCTCGATGGGAAGGCTGGTTTTATCACTCATGTTTGCTTGGAGGCACTTGAATGACTGAGAAGCTGACACTGACAAGTTTTTGGCATTTCTTCATGGCATTAAGTGCTTTCAGCATAGATTTAGAAGGTTATTCCAACTAGGTACTCAATCTTCCATTGGGCCTCCTTTCATATGACATTACACCCATCAATGGTTGTCTGCATTATTTCCTTGTTATAGAATTGCTCATTTAGCCCTTGAGGTTATAGGCTGTGTTTTCTGTGTTCTAAGGGACTACTTGGAAGGATAAGCTTCTAGAATTATCTATGGGGCGTTGCTTGGAAGGATAAGCTTCTAGGACTATCTATGGGGAATTGCTCTCTTGCTAGTTTTTATTGATTATTGTAAAATGATTATGTTTGACTGAGTCTCACTTGCCCCTTGTTTGGAGTAAGTCTACTAGATGAGCTTATAGGCTTGACACTGCAGCTTTGGGCCTTGTTTAGTTGGCCCACCTATCTGCAAGAGACCTAAGGTCCTCGAAGCAAGTTTTGCTACTTATAAAGTGACACATGAAGGGAGGAAATCACTTGTACGACCTTATGCAGATTTTGGGGAGACACCCACCCTCTCTTTTGCTCTCATGTCCCTTTCCCTTTCCTTTATAATTGAATAGCTCAGAATGAGAGAATTTTCTAGGAAGTGTCACTAGCTGAAAGAAATGGGACATTGGATGTATCTCATACATGGGAAGAGATTCTCTTAGGATATTTTTCTTCTCAAAAGTGAAGGGGCTCCCTCTTGTTCCTTTTTTTTCTTTCTTAGGAAGCACTTGATAGAGGAGTCTCCTCACAAGGACTGTGAAGACAAAGTCAGGACTATGCTCTTTTTCATTTGCTCTCATTTTAATTAATTAATTAATTTCATTGTGTTCAAACAAATGTGATGAAGGGATTCGTGCTTATTATACTTGTTAGATCACCATTTATTCCAAAAGTTTCAGCTAAGGAAGAGATGAATTTAATCTTTTGATTTATATTTTGACACTTTCACTCACGTATAGACTTAAACTCCATTTTAATATGAAAGGCCCATCACGTGAAATATTTAATTGAAATGGGGGTGCATTAATGGATTCAGGGTTCAAATTCATGACCTTTGTTCTGATATCATGTTAAATCACCACGTCAGAGTATTTTCCAAACCATGCCCTCGGTGATTGCTTGAGACCATATAATGGCTTCTTTAACTTACAAGCACGACCTTGATACTCCCCTTGAGTAACAAACCTAGGTGGTTGCTCCATTTAAACTCATATAAATCCCCATGTAAAAATGCATTTTTGACCTGAGAGACGGACTGGTTTGACCTAACAAAGAGTGGCTGAACTGGCATGACCCATTATCGGTTTGGGTTGGACTTGACCCAAATTCAAACTTGGATATCCTATTCCAAGATTATGAATAGCTTGAGGATAACCTTATCCTGGATAGGGGGACATATAGCACCCGTAATCGAATAGCCTTCTTCTTCTTTGAATGCCATTGAAATTTCATTGGCAACACTCAAACCATGTTCCAACAGTGACAAAAGAGAACATTGATGATCAAACCCATGCAATATCCATTGAAACCCACTCAGTGAAAGAACCACACCACCATTAAACTTGTCTCTAGCCACTACAGACGACACAAACCACCATGGATATCATTGACAACACCAATTGACTGCCCTGATGCAATCTTTTAAAAGAAGGAAAACACTAATAAATCCGCAACCATGGTTGCGGGTTTGCTTGCTACACCAAACCCAACAACAACGGAGCCAACCATGGTGCGATGATGGTGACATCACACCACTGATTATGGTGATCTCGACGCCATCGCTTTCCTAACACGGGCATTAAGTCCAAAGCCTCAGTCTCCTTTAATTAGTAACAAAACAAGGTTTTTTTTTTGTGAAGAAGAAAAAAAAAAGCAAATAAAGATGGGAAAGGAAGGGAAGTGGGAAGGGACGTACAATATCAAGAACAAGATTAAACCATTGACTCTGATATCATGTTAAATCACTATTTATCCCAAAAGTTTAAGCTAATAGGAAATGATGAATTTAATCATTTAATTTATATTATAACAATACTTAACTCTTCAAACCCTTTTTTGGGAAAGCAATTCTAGTTACTGAAACTGGGAAATACATCTAAGATTTTGTTTTTAATTAAAACTAGATTATTTCTTTTGCAAGTGTTAATAGAGATTGCCTCTGGGCACAAAGTCAGGTTGTATGTGCATGTCATTGGTCACTGGCTCAAAATTATAGTGAATTCTAGTAAAACGCAAGATCCTTTCTAACAGTAGATTGTGTTATTGATCTTTTAGGTAATGAAAACTTCTCAAGATCTTAGGATTTAAAGTTTAAAAAGGTGACCTATTTCTTAATTTCTGTACTTTTTAAATATATATAGGCTGCATAGTATTTATTGATCCTAAAAACTTAAGTTGATAGAAAGATGCAAATTTAATCATTTAATCATTACTTTAACACTCTCTCTCACGTGTGGGCTCAAACTCCATTTTAATAGGTGGAGCTCAATACGTGAAATATTCAATTTAAATTGGGGGTGATTTGACAAAGTTAGGGTTTGAACTCATGACCTCTGGCTCTAATACCACTTGTTAGAAAGATTGATATGTTGGGGGTCTTTTAGTGAGCCCATAACATAGCATGTTGAGACACCACATATCCTAAAAGCTAAAGCCTATGGGTTTGTGCCCAACAATGCTATATTAACCACCCACACTTACATATTTTCAATGTATGATAATATCCTTTTTACACTCACACATATATAACAATCTCCCTCTTATGTGTGAGTCCATCACCACATTCCTACACTCTCCCTTAAACGGAAGCCTTATATAAATCTTATGGGTCCTCTCTAAGATCACTTGAGGGCTATGTGAGTTTTGCCCATGCCACGCACCTTTGTCCCTACTTCATGGACTCTTGTTGTGCTATGTCATGAACCTTCTTGCTTCTCCAAGGACCCTCGCTCATGCTCACACTTTGCACCTTTTTGTCCACTCTTGGGATTTTTTTTTTGTCTGTGCCTGCTCCTCTCCACAGTAGACATACCACCATCGGCTCTACCATGTTAAATTACAACTTGTCCTAAAAGCTTCAGCTGATAGGAAGAGATAACTTTTGTCACTTAATCATTACATTTACATTTATCTCTTAAACAGTGAAAAACAGAATTCTTAGTAGGAGTAACCAAATGGTTTTCTCTTCCATTTTTTTTCTTCTCAATTTATGTTTTGGGAAAAACCTGTATGAATTTGAGTGAAATCAAAGTATCTGTTTGCGTAAATAACCATTTATCATTCAATCCTATATTTCCAGGGATGGATGTAGCATATGACTAATTTGGGGCCCAAGTGAATGTATTAATTGGTTGTTAGGGTATATGGAAGTGTTTCAAAAAATTTGGGTGAAAGCATAATTATAAAAGGATCCAAGTAAGATCAATATAAATTTTTACTTCCAAAAATAAAATCTAGGGGCCTTTGTGGGCCATGGCCCTCACTGATGCTCTGGGAAAACTGTCCCCAATTCAGCAGCATTCTCTTTGACTCTTGGTCTGTAATTGATTCTTTTTAGGCACTTGATGTTATAGAGCTTGATCAGAAAATACAACTTGTGCACGAGCTTGATGGACATGTCATGAGATGTGTACGTGATCAAAATGGAAATCATGTTATACAGAAATGTATAGAATGTATCCCTGCAGAGAAAATCGGATTTATTATTTCTGCTTTTCGTGGTCAAGTTGCCACGCTTTCTACTCATCCCTATGGTTGCCGTGTCATTCAGGTAATTAGCATACATTTTGCTGGGTGTAAAGGCTCTAATCATACTTTGTTGTATCTTGGTATTGAAATTTTTATGTTTTGATTTGTGATAGAGAGTTTTGGAGCATTGCTCAGATGAGCTGCAAGTTCAATGTGTGATGGACGAAATTTTGGACTCTGCTTATGTTCTTGCTCAAGATCAGTATGGCAATTATGTCACACAGGTGGGTTTTGCTTGATGTACAAAATATTTTCACTAATAGTATTGACATCCCTTTCGTGAATCTTGGAAACTTAATAATATATTTTAATTGGTTCTGTTTTGCTCCTTGAAGGTAGTTTTTTGTAGCTGAGTTTTATTCACAATTCCTTACTCCAATATTTCTGAACTAATTGATTCTTATTTGTTTTCTCAGTTGATAAATTATGTCTTAGGAGGGGTGGTAGAAGGGGTTGTTAGCCCACTTATAGAGACTGAAGTTGACCATTGATTTAGCTCTTTCAAAATACTGACAATGTTGTGTTCTGTGAAAATGATGGCAAATGGCCGAAGTTATCAAGCATCAGTTGAAGAGGCTGCTGTCTTTTGACTGACAGTTCTATAGATTGCTATATATGAATAATCTGCTTTTTATATACCAGGCAATTTGTAATTGTTGCTTGGCATGGTGATAGTTTTAAGGTTGCTAGGTGGTCTGATCAAGGTGCTGGCACAGAAAAAATGGCTCTGGTGAAAGTAATTAATTGAAATCAATAGTGTTTTTAGTGTTTGTTGCTTGTGCTAGATGTTTGGTGAAAAGAATAGCAGGGCCTTTATTGGAAAGATTTTGATATCATGAGTTTAAAAGTATTCATAAAAAAAGAAAAAAGATGGTGAGTTTGAAAGTGTGTCGTGAAGGGAGGTCTTGGGAAAGTAGAGAAATATATGAAAGAAAGAACTTTTAACTGAGGCATTGAATGGTGTTTTCGTGCTGCGATCTTAGATGCCCTTCCGATGCCTTCTTACATCTCACTTCCAGCGTATACTAATTTCTCCAATTGATATTTTGCTATAACACAGATCCTTATCTTGCTTTGATGTTTGACCTTATAACTTAAGCTTTTATAGCTGTGAGCATGCTAACAGAGGGGTTATACTTCAGAATTCATTAGTGTTGGCCAATTGGTGTGCAGTCAGGTAGTTTCTAATTGATTTCACGGGTGCAGCTGGTCCAGTTCTCAGCTTGCTTTCCAAGTTATTTTATTCTTTAGGCTTACTCGTTTCCTCTCATTTTGTTCAGTGTTTCTGATATTTCTCTTTGAGCTTTATAGTAATATGGTTCATACTGCTTACAGCATGTTTTGGAGATGGGAAAGCCCCATGCAAGAAGTCAAATTATCAGAAACTTGACTGGGACAGTTGTCACAATGAGTCAGCATAAATACGCTTCAAATGTTGTTGAGAAATGTTTGGAGCATGGAGATACTCTCGAGCGGGAGCTCTTGATTGAAGAGATTATTGGGCAATCTGAGGATAATGATAATTTACTGGTACCTTTCTGTCTTTTTTATTTTATTTTATTTTTCAAGGGTAAGTAGACTTGAAAGGATATATTAGAAGCTAATAGTATTTGTAACATTAGTGATGATAGTCTTACTATTACGACTCATAGAAGCACTAGACATGTTTGCTCTATACTCAAAAGGACTAGTCAATGTTACAATTGGAGCTGTTTCAAGTCGAACCAATATGAGATTTAGCATTCATAGAATCTCTTTACAATTCACCACAAACAATGTGGAACTCAACTTTTTAGGTTGTCAATATTCTCAACTCAAATCCCTAATGTCCTTGTTAGGACTCGTATAATTATTTAGTCCCCCATTGTTTCACGATGTTATTAAGTGTCTCTTATACCATTTGTTATGGCTTAGGAAGAGCGCTAGTCACAACTATGCTATACTCTTAGAACAATAGTCAAAGTGACAATTGGTGCTGCCTTGAGTTATTTATAGTTTAGTTTCACCTAATAAAGAACTAATGTGGTACTTAACACTCATATAATACCTTCACAATTTACCTACCTAATGTGGGACTTAACTTTTTGTACTGTCATAATATTATTGCTTTCAAAGGCTAATTATGAAAATATCTTAGATCATGTGTTTACTAACCAGAATGACATATCCCTGGGTATTCATTTCAAAAGGGGCAAGGGCTTCATTTCAAATTTATTTAAATTGTTGCTTTAATTTGTTAATGCTGACACATACCCAATTGCATTGAGTACCCAATGTTTTTAACTGTTGAGACCGTTTTTCCTAGTGACTTTTAGCTGGATAATAAATTCTCTCTTAACACCTCCCTATAGTCTAAGTATAGACTTTATTTTGTCCTCAATGTTAATCTGAAATCCTGTTCTCTTTATTTTGAGCTTTGTTAACCCTTTGAAATGGGTACATTTTGATATCGTCTGATAATATAAACCAACTTTGTAGTTTATCCAAGGCTATTGCCTGTTCTTCTCTCTTTATTGAGTTTGTTGTGAAGTCAAATATAGACATTCCTGTATTGAGGTGAGGATGGGATTCAAGATTCTGCTTGACATTATCCACCGTTGCCTATTTCTAATTTTTCTGAGTTTTTGGAATTTTGTTCTTCTTTTTCTTTACTTTAGGGGTTTTCTTGTATATTTCATGCGTACTAGGATTGTGCCCCTTTGCATTTTGAATGAATTGATATCATTTATCAAAAATACAATTAGCTAGTCTTCAGGAATAATTAATATCAAATCCATTATAATGCAACTTAGAACTGGTTTTCTACCGTCTGAGTTGGTTGTTTGACTCCTTTGTGCTAGATAATGATGAAGGACCAATTTGCGAATTACGTTGTTCAGAAGATTCTTGAAATAAGCAATGATAAACAGCGGGAAATATTGCTAAATCGTATAAGAGTCCATCTTCATGCTTTGAAGAAGTACACTTATGGGAAACACATAGTTGCTCGATTTGAACAACTATTTGGCGAAGGTACGTAAATTTTCTATCTGCAATTCAGGTTCATGTTTTAAATCCGTGATTATCTGGTCTCCATTTTATCTATGGGAAATGGGACTAAAGATTAGCTTGGTAGTGTGCCATCTACATACTTATTTGTAGGCTTCTGACCTTGCTTCACCACAATGCTTATTTAACACTTAGCAGAAAGGTCCAAATGGGAAAAAATATTATTATCTGGAGGCTGCTTCTCAGTCAGTGCTCCTTCACCATACTCTTGGCCTCCTAGTATCCTGTAATATTGGAATTGCTGTACGGTTTAAATCTTTAGCCTTAACCCCAAGGTATGAAAGGTTCGCATCCAGGAAAAAAATGGCATGGCCAATGCTTGCCAGAATTTTAAATAGTGTTTGATTGTACCATAGTCAGAGTTAGTGAAGCAAGCTACTGGCTTCTCTTTGAACATACAATGGTTTCTACATTAGTTGCAAGAAAAAGTTATAGAGCCATTGATGCATGAGCCCATACTCTGAGCAATAAATCTGCATGTCCTCACACCTCTTTGGCATAATTATAAAGCCTAAATTTATTTATTTTTTGTTTTATTTTATTTTAGTGCTAAATTGTATAGCAAACCCCGCATTGTAGTCAACCTCTGTACACATGCCTTGAGTCCTTGACCACCATGCTACAGGCTTGTTACTGCATAGAAAGGGAACCTAACTTGGCTGTCTCTGGGATAGAAGTAGATTAGTGAGAGCTAGTTTTAGATGACTTTTTGGCGTGGAACCATCTAGCTAGGTCTTAGAAAGAAAGTTTCGAGGTGGGTAACTAAGCACAAATCAGAATCCATTTACTAGATCTACACATGCATGCTTGATGCTTGCACACTGCCACACCTGCAAACGCCCCCAAGCACTCGACAAGCACATGGAGTTGTATCTGTTACAGGTACATATGGAATTTTTTTCTGAAGATTTAAAACAATTAAGAGTACTGGAAATGTCTTAGACATGTGCAATATATGTTCTAAAACTATGTATACATGATTTTTCGAGAGGTAGGAAACAACATTAATTACCTTGCAGCTCGGCCGCACCTAAACTGTGGCTTTCTTTCTGATCTAATTTTCTGTTGTTCGTTTCTAACATGCAGAAAGCCAAGCCTTGGAATCTTAAGGTGCTCAGAATGTGATGGCATTTCGTCCAAGTTAAATGCAGGGCTTTGCTTTGTGGTGGGAGGTAGTAAGTTCATAGCAAGAACTACTTTGCAAATACAAAAATTTGAGATGGGCTAACACATTTCATTCTTGGCAAATGTATTTGTATTATTGCATCTGCTACTGCTTGCTGCCTGTTTGGTGTGGCCAAGTAAATTTATGTAATTATGTATCGTCTAATTGTGTCTGTTGTCTATGTACAGAAAATATCAAAGTAATCTTCATGCCTGGAAAATATGCTCTTCCGATGTTTCTTGTGCAAACACTTTGTTGCTGTTCTTGAATTTTCGTTAGTATCTGATTGCTTGAGTAGGAAATGATATGAGGGCATCTTTTTCTTGCATGCAATTCATTTTCTGTAATCATTATGTATGCAAATGTTAGGAAACCCGATCATTTTTAACCAACTCACTAACAATGTTTGAGCGTGGTGTGGTGTTTAACAAACAACGTAAATCTTCTCTTATAAGATTGTAATTGTTGCTTGGCAAATTCATGAAAAATAAATAAAACTTTGCCAAAGGCATTTGGAGGTTGATCCTCTCAAAGTCCAAGGATTTTGACATTTTCAAGGCAAGGCAACAAGAAACTTCTTGAATGCTATGCACTCTCTGAAGAGACTGCTGTAGCCGACAAGAACAATTCCCAATTCGAAAATCCAAATTTGTATTAGTATAATTAATTACATATCGAAACTGATTGAACAAACCTATAAACACAGGAAAGATATAAGATTCCTCTATTCGATTTAAATCAATAAAACAAAATGATTTGCTTGAATTAGACGGGCTGTAACGTATATATGAGCAAAATGAAAATTATCTTGTCCTAATAATATAAAAAAGGTAGGTAGTTACTGATTATTAACCACCCTCACTTAACCCTAAAATCACATCATTTTAGGCGGTTAGTGAACATACAATTGTGAGGTTAACACATGGAGTAATTTATGATTTAGGCCAACTAAAATGACCTATAAATTATTTTTTATAAATCTAACTCTTAAGGTAACTTAATTCTAAGGGATTTTTCAGTTAAGTAATCGGAGGAAGATATGGTATGCATGTATGCACGCTTCCAGTAATTAAAGTAAAGATGATAGTAGTCAATTTGGATAAAATTATTCAGTGAATTGGGTTGGATGGCTTTTCTATAATTTAGTCTATTAAATTAACATGCACTCAAAATGCATATGAGATTGAAAAGTCAATTTGGATAAAGTTTTTATTTGAATTGGGTTGGACGAATTTTCTCGAACTTAATCTATTAAACTGATATGTGTCTAAAATACATGTAAAAAGTCACATGTGTTTTGGACACATTTAAGTTTAATAGATTGGATTGGAGAAATTCCTATAATTGAGTCTAGAAGTAGAAGATCAAAAACTTTGTCGGTCAATTCGTGGAGAAGCTCATGACTAACATAAATAAGAAATCATATTCAATAATCATAAGGATGATTACAATAACATTAACACTCACAAGTGACTCTAAAGTATAAAGAATGACTTTACAATGATAGAAATGACTATCAGAATCTCTCACACAAACAAATTCATCAAAATCTCTCGCACAAATAAATTCAAACGACCCCACTCAAGCCTGTAAAAAACACAAATATAGAACGAAGACAGGTTCCAACATATTCCAACACAATATAAATAATGGCGCAAAGAATCTTCCAAACAATGCTAAAGGATAGAAGAATGGAAATCTGGCATCTCAAGGATTAGTTCTTCAATTTGATGGGGGTGGGGAGAGGAAAGGAATTGTTGGGATTTTCGTTGGAATGGTGGGGATTGAAGGGATTGTGGTTGGGATGGTGGGCAATGGAGTTGCTGGCATTGTTGGCTGAGGTGGGAGTTGGCTGCTTGGTAGTGGTGGCAATGTAGCCTTTGGCAGAGTTGGTTGCGTCGGCAACGTTGGCAAAGGCGTGCTTGTAGTGGTGGCAATGTGGCCTTTGGTAGAGTTGGTTGCGTCGGCAATGTCGGCAAAGGTGTGCTTGGTAGCGGTGGCAATGTGGCCTTTGGCAGAGTTGGTTGCATCGGCAACGTTGGCAAAGGCGTGCTTGGAAATGGTGGCAATGTGCCTTTAGGGAGTGTTAGCACTGATGGCAGAGGAGGCAACGTGGGCTTGGGCAGAGATGGGATTGTAGGCAGCGTCACGACCGGAGGTGGAGCCGCTGGTGTGTCCAAGAGCCGACGAGCTGCTAGACTTGTATCTGTGCTTGAGAATAACAACGCTATGAACATAGACAGAGGGAAACAATACTTGGAAAAGGCCATGCTTTCAATGGTATATAGGAGCAGCAAGGTTTGAGAGTTGGTTCACTTCCAGTATTGGCAAGTGTGATGAATTGAAGATTACCTGCACTTGGTGGTATTTATAGATCGCCAAATTTTGAAGAAACAATGTGAGTTTGATAAGATGTGGTTGTAGGAAGTGTGAAGAAAAGTACATTAGTTAGCCAACCTTCCAAAGTAGACACATTGGAGGTTCAAAATATGTCAATGACTCATTGAACCACTTTGAGACCAACAGATATGTAGCGGGGTTCACCAGGTAGCTCACTTGTCCAAAACGGATGATTTGACTACCATTTCTTGTGACACAAATATCCTGCTGAAGTTTAGAAACAGTCTTAAAAGTTTATCATAAGTGGCGGTAATTCTATGGTTTTCAAGAAAATTCTTATGTGGTTCAACACACGCTAAGGTAGGAGTTTGAATTTGTAAGGAGAATCTTCCTACTAACTTGATACCGAGTCGCTTTAAGTCCCAATGATGTACTGGCGGGACTAGGTGAAGCTACTGTTGATTACCTTCTCCTGCTTTTTTTTTATTAAGAAAACAATAAGTCTTCAAAATTGTGTTTTATAATGGAATTAAAGAAAATTATCTAGCTGGTTAGTTCCCAACAAAAGATAGACGATCACTTAAATATATATATATTTACATGAAATCAAACTTTTAGATAACAATATTATTGTAACTTAAAAATACTTCCCCTGCATATCAATACTATTATTGTTATCTAAAAGTATTTTCAACAAAAAAAATTATTATTTTTAAATTCAAATTTTCATTTAAAAAAATAATAATTTTGCTTTAAATTTATATAAGTATTTTTGTTCTATTGAGAAATTTATATGGACATTTTTATCTTTTTGCTAGTCTTAAGGGGATATTAATAATATTTTGATAATTTAGAAAAATATTATCACAATTGAAAGTTCGTAGTTTGAGGGGTACGTGGATTTTATCTATTATTTTAATATATTTTCTTCAATATAAGAAATATATTCTCCTATAGAAACTACATTATTCGCCTACGATTTAATCATTGATTATTCTTTAATAGCGACAAATATCATTGTTTTTAGATTAAAAAATTTTATTCAACATTATCAACTGACGTTGATTTTTAGTTTTTTTTTAATATTGATTTACTAATAATTAAAGAAAAATGCTATAAAGCAATAAAAATACCAAAATTCCTAAGTGGCAAGAGACAACGGTCACTTTGGGTTTCTGATTATTTCTTGGTCAACTGCTGGTATGGCTTCCCAACTCTGAATGTTGCAGCTTCTCCGATCACTTTTAGAAGACATGAAATTTTAAGGATTGAGTTGAGAGAATTCTTATAATGTAATTTGGGAAAAAAATTTATATACTTATTATTCAAAACAATATTTTTATAAATTTTTTAATTTGAAGTAATACTATTTACTAGATTCCTGTCACAATTTACTTCAGTAGAGACAAGACAAATGTTTATTTTTTTTTTTTTTCGAAGAAAAAAGGAATCAGAAGCATTGCGTGAAGAAGAAGGTTGAAGAAGAGCAACAGAGAGAGAGAGGGGTTGTAATAGCAGAAATTAATAATAGAAGATGAAGCAACACAGAAGATGTTGGCAATGATCAAGTGAATTGTGGTGGCTTTGATAGGGGGAAATGGATAGCAGCAGCAACAACAACAACAACAACAACAATAACAATAAGAGCAAGGGGAGCAGGCAAAGGAGAAGGAGCCAATTCGGGAAGCCATTGATAGTGCTGATCAGTGGTACGTTGGTGTACTACCACTGCGCCTACAGGAAAGCCAGCCTTCTCTCCTTAGTCTCCGACGTCCTCATCGTCCTCATCTGCTCCCTCGCTATTCTTGGCCTTCTCTTCCGCCAATTGAACATCTCGTAATTTCTATTTTTGATTATTCTCTTCTCGCTAATTTCAATTATTTCTTTGTATAGGGAAATTTAGGGTTTTCAATTTGCTTGGCTTTCTTTTTCTTTTTAATTTATTAAATAAACAGTTTTGCATAATTCAATTAAAATTTATTTATTTTCCATTGGTTGTAGGCGACTCAATTTAATTGCTTGTTCTTGCTCTTCTTGTTTTACTAATTTCAAAATGTTGATAATTTGAGTTATTTCTGTGTGTATTGAATAGAGTGAAATTAGGACTTTCATCATGTTTAAACAATCTAATTTTATTGGACAACGTTGTTCTATAGGGTGCCCGTGGATCCACTTGAGTGGCAGATTTCTCAGGACACTGCTAATAGCATTGTTGCGTGGTTAGCTAACACTATTGGCGCTGCTGAGTCTGTTTTGAGGGTTGCTGCCACGGGGCATGACAAGAGGCTGTTTTTCAAGGTAATATTATACTACTTTAATCGTTTTCTATCTTGATATCGGGCTTCTACATGGTTTCTGGAACTTAAGGTATTCAAATTTTAAATAAAATCATTGGTATGGAAAGAGAAGGCATTGTAAGTTTTAATTATACAGCTTGCACATAAAATAATGTTACTTTTAAGCGTATGACTTGCAAAAAACTAATGCTGCTACCACCATCAACATCTTCTTTTAGACTTTTGGACTGTATGCTTGTCTCAGCAGAAACCATAAATAATAAGCTATTTTGAAGAAGCAACAGATTTTCCTCACCACAAAGAAATCTGTATCTCAAATTGTTGTATTAGATGAAACATATTCTAGAACTCAAGAAAGCAGGGATAACTTCACTTTTGAAGATGACATATTTTCCTGCTTTATCATGTTGGATTTGAAGGTCAAAATTATTCAGTAACTAGAATGATGTTGGGTATTTAGTAGGCTTGGGTCACTACTATTGCTTTTGGAATAGTTGAAGTTGAGATGGTCAGCCAGTTTATTAAACTTCTACTTTTTTTATTTATTGGTAAATTATAAACATACCCGGTGGGACTTGAACCCATGACCTCACCCTCCACCTTGCTACAAAGGGAACAAGTACCATTTGAGTTAAAGCTCACTGGTTATTAAACTTGTATTACAGTGTTTGTAAACCATATCATAATTTATGTTGGTTATTTGATGCCTTGAGAAACAAATATTTGTGTAGAGTACTGTTGTGTCAGTAAGTTGTGTGGAGAATGACTGCTCTGTAGGCACTTTTTTGTGGATTGAATACCTAGGGTTCTTTCCTCATAGCATTTCTTGGGTTTTATTTTCTGGTGGTTTCCTTGTCATTCTTGTGCTGAAATACCATTCCTTTCTTTATCTGGCCAAACTACTGGTAGGACTGAGGGCTCAATCAAATCAATAGCATTTTAGGGTTGTGCAGGACAAGACTTCTAGCTTATTAGCATATTGGCTTGCTAAAAATGCCATGAGTTAGGTAGTATGGTTATCTGAATGATATGTCGGACATTGTAGGACAGAAACTCTGGTTCCAACATTGATGTAGAACAATGGGTGTGATACCAAATATGATGTAGGAGAATTTGGGCAGTGACTTGTTTTAGGGTTTAGGCCAAGCTACGACTAACATTTTGGTGGGAAACTAGGGGGGGTTGTTTAGTTATGGTTTTGTAGTGAAAAGGGCTGGAAATATTTGAGAATGAGGATTTCAATTAAGGTAAGAAACGGGATTTAGTTCGATGGCAAAACAAAGGGGAAAACTAAGAGGTTGTTTGGCAAATGACAACACATTCCCCACAAAGAATAACAATGCACTGTTCATGAATTAAAAAATAATAATAAATGATTGGTATGGGAAAAAGAAAAAGTGGTATTGGAAGTGGAAAAATTTGTTTTGTAATGATTTTTTGAATAGTAAATGATGTGATATAAAAAGTGAATTATTTGATTTTTTGAAAAATGAAGTGAATAGTGTGGTGGAGTATGGGGGAATGTGTTGTAATGAGGTGCAAGTCTTAAGTTGCTGTTCCTGGACTGTGAACAGTAACCCGTGAAGGTTAATTAGGATCGATTTGTTGGATAGGTGATTTAGGGTTCTTTGGGATCGGACACTAAGGAAATAATATATGAAATTCAGATTCAATATCGGTTGGAATTTGAAACAAAATTGTTCCAAACTGAAAAGTAAATAGAAAAAAAGAAAAAGACACAAACGTAGACCTTCGAACATAGTTTTTCTCAGCATCACACCTAAGGTTCCTCAACATCACACTTCCGAGATGGGTTGCTCTCGTCGCTGGAAATTTTACAGTCATCTTTTTTCATTTAACCATCATAAGAAAAAAAAAACCACTAAAATCCATATTCATAGGCATCTAATGCCTAACCCTAATGGACTTGGACTCTTTGCATTTTAACTACTAAAGGCCCAAAACAAAATAACTAATGCAAACCACAAATAAAACCCAAAACAAAATCTAATCTACTCAAATTTCTGTCGACCCCAAAAATTGGAAAATTATAAAAATATACTAACTCTTAAAATTGAATAAAACTAGAAGGGGAAACTACACTTACCCTCTCAAACTACCACTCATTTGCAATGTCCTCCACAACTCCAAAAAGTTGCAACGTACCCTACCAATCTACCAAGCCTTTTCATTTAAAAATTTTCATTAAATTAGACTGTTAAAGCATCGTGTTGTAAATTTTTTGTTATACCCCTATTAAATTTATTAAAATACAACTATGCCCTTAGATTACAATGGACAATCTTCGGAAGCAACGTGTCATTGTGGTTGATAGGTGTTGCATGTGCAAAAGGAATGAGAAGTATGTGGATCATTTTCTTCTTAGGTTTTGCTTATGCTATGTGAAATGTTTTCTTCAGTCGGTTTGGGTTGTCTTGGGTCTAGATGGTAGACAGCCGGCAACACTTGGAATGTTGTTGTATGGATGGTACCTTCGTGCTTTTTGTGGTGTCCTTGGAGGGAAATGAATAGCAAAAGTTTTGAGGACTGCAAGAGGACTTTGAAGGATATTGAGTCTTTTTTTTTCAACACCCTGTATCTTTGGACTTTTTTTCTTTTTTTTCCTTTGGCGATTAGTTTTCATGAGTTTCTTGTTCTTTTGCTCCTAGTTAGGTGGCTTCTCTTGTATACTTTGTGTTTTTTTTTCAGAATTTTTTTTATGAACAGGTTATTTTTGTCATTTTTTTCCTTTGTTTAGGATATAACAAAAAATTCTAATGGAAGGGTAATTATAAGGGGTTGGTAGATTGGTAGGGTACATTGCAAATTTTTGAAGTTTGAGGGAATATTGCAAATTGGGTGGTAATTTGAGGGGTAAGTGTAGTTTCTCCAAACTAGAATCAACAAAACCAGCTTATCACTCTTTGCATCATTCTCCTCTGGTTGGAGAAAACTCATCCTTGAGTTTGAAATGTTGACAATGACCATTGGTTTCTTTAAGTGCATCCTTGCCTTGTTGTTTCTCTTCTTTGTTTGGTGCTGCAATGATGATAGTGATGCATCCATTTTTCTGTTGGATGACAAAAAATCAATATCTTGAAAAGTTGGCGTCGACAATATGGCCTTGTATTGATATGCAATATAAATCAAGGAATGAGAGTCCTTGTCCCTTATAGTTTTTGCTTCTATCTTGCATCCTTTCCACTCAATTTGTTTCAATTTTGGTTTCATCCATAGTTCTTATCTCTTTAAACTCTTCTTTTAGGTTTTCTTTAATCCCGTGGTCTTCTTTTGTTTCAACTTAACTTCATTGAAAACGGTAGCCAAGGCCGGTTTCCACAATTCTAATTCATGGCCTAAATGACACCTTATCAGCACATTGTTAGTTATCATATCTTCCTTTGATTTTGACCCTAACTTGGCATGCTTTTGTCGCTCAATAGACAGCTTTTATCTTTAACTAAATTCAGTTGAGTACTCATGTATAGGTGGCAAGAACTTTTGTAAATCTTTCAAAGAAACATCAGTCCAGTCCTTGGAGAACTTAATTTGTACTCTAGGCATTTTTGTAGACTGGTCAGCGGCTGTTTTGGTGGTGTCTTACTACAATGGGAATTTTAAACTACTACTCTTTGCCTTTGTTTTGAAATTTCTACTAATCAAGCTATTTGGGAACTTTCTTTTACAACAAAAGTTTCTACCTTTAACTTTTCAACTTACTGTTTTGGGTTACAAATAGAGGCTTCCTTCACTTTTTTTAAAGATCTCAAAACCTTTATGAATGTTTCCTACACAACAGCCGTATCAATAGCTTCTTCAACATCTTCAAAATACACATGAGATTCATCCTACACACACACACGAGGCATCTTTTTTTAAATTCAGATCTCAGCCCACTTTTAAATCAAATAATACTCATACATTCACTTCTAAGTATTCCACACTTGAAAAATATTTCTTTTTTTGCATAATCAATCACACACAAATTACCTTGTTGAAGAGTATAGAAATTGATCAAGAAGATCTTGTAGAAGAATCTCTCTGTTAAGAAGCAACTTGGCTCTTCTTCTTCTTCTTTTTTCTTTTTTTGCATTATCAATCCTTGTAGGATCTTCCATGATGTGAAAACATTATGTGTTCCTAGCTTTGATACCAAAACTGATGTAAGACAAGTTATGATACCAAAATCAATGTAGAACAAAAGATCTGATACCAAATTTAATATGGGAGAATTTAAGCAGCAACTTGTTTAGGGTTTAGGACACGCCACGGCCTGGATTTTGGTGGGAAAACTAGGGGTTTATAGGGTTGTTTGGTTAGAGTTTTGTAGTGAAAAGAGCTGAAAATATTAGAGATCGAAGGTTTCAATTAAGGTAAGGAATGGGATTTAGTCTGAAGGCAAAACAAAGGGGAAAACTCAATTCTAAGTTGCTGTTCCTGGACTGTGAACACTAACCCGAGAAGGTAATTTTGGTATTTTGGGGTTATTCAGGAGCTATTTGATGGATGGGTGATTGGGCTTCTTTGGGGTTGGACTATAGGGAAATAATGTATGAAAAATTAGATCTAATATTGGCTGGAGTTCAAAACAAAATTGATGGAAACTGAGAAGAAAATAGAAAGAAGAAAAAAAGAGAGAAACCTAAACATCACTTCTAGTTTTCCTAAGCATCACATGTAGGATTCCTTGGCATCACACCTTCGAAAAGAGTTGCATCACACAATCCTTGCTAGAAATTTCATAGCCATCTTTTTTCATTCAACCATCGTAGGGGGGAAAAAAAAATTTATAAGTAACCACAAATTCATTAAAAGCATTACATTCATATTTATAAGGTTTAAGACCTAACCCTAATTGACTTAGACTCTTTGGGCTTTAACTACTAAAGGCCCAAAATCAAATAACTAGTTAAACCCATCATTAAAACCCAAAATTAAATTTAATGCACTCAAATTTCTGCCTATATCTAAAACTTTAAATATTATAAATATCCAAATTCCTAAAGTGGAATCAAACTAGATCAAACAAAACCAGCTAATCACTCCCTGTATCACTGAATAGTTAATTTTATGAAGTGCACTGTGCGCCTACATTTTCCAAGTAATAAAATGAACCTACACATTGACTTTATTGGGGAACTTATTGGCCTGAGTTCTGTGAAACTTTATATCCTTGGCAAGTAGTCCATCCCAGCTCCAACTCCCCCAGACCCCCATCCCCCACACACACACTCCTAGTCCCCCTTTAATTTCTGTTAAGGTGGCTCATTCCATTTTAATTTGTGGTGACATAATCAGAGAATAAAATTACTGCCCTTTTGTTATGATTGTTGTGGCCAGAGAATTAATACATGACATGAATCTCTTTTCAGGTGGTGGTTTGTCTTTACATACTATCAGCTTTGGGACGATTAGTTTCTGGTGTTACAGTTGCCTATGCTGGTATGTTGCCGGGTATATCACTTACATATATTGCAATTGGGATTTACTACCTGTTTTGGTACTTAGAGCAAAAAAGCTTGATAAATGTTTAAAGGTGAGAAACTTACTCAGTGAGTGGAAGGTTGAAACTTACTTCCTCATGAAACTAAGCTTGACGTCATGTCTCATAGTGTTGTGTGTAGTTTGTGGGGCTGCCATCATGTGGATTGGTGTTGTTTGGATTCCAGAACGGCTTCAAGTAGTATTTTGATTATGTGGGATAGAAGAATAATGGAGAAGATCAATGAAAGTGTGGGGGAATTCACATTGGCTATCACTTTTAGAAATGTTGAGGATCATTTCTCCTAGTTTTTGCAGGCGTCAATGACCCTTATTTTGCTAGGGATAGAAGGCTTCTTTGGGATGAGTTGACTAGCATGCTCAACTATTGGAACTTGCATTGGTGCATTGGGGGTGATTTTAACCTTTCTAGATTTCCCGTGAGAGATCAGGAGAAGCTTGTTTATGCCCAACTATGGTGCAATTCTCTTAATTTTTTATTCGGGCTTGATGGACATCCTCTTGATGGTAGAACGTTTACCTGGTTGAATAATCAGGAATCACCCTCTTGGTTCATAATTGATAGATTCCTCTCCGACATGGGAAGCTCAGTTTCCTAGTGTGTCCCAAATGAAGCTTTTTAGACTTTGCTCGTCTTATTTCCCAATCCTCCTCGACTGTGGTGACTTTTATAGGGGTAGTAAGTCCTTCAAGTTTGAAAACATGTGGCTAAAGTCTGAGAGTTTTGTGATAGGGTGAAACGGTGGTACAACTCTTATCACTTCCAAGGCTCTTTGAGCTTCATTTTAGCTAGCAAGCTCAAGGCTCTGAAAGTTTATTTAAATAGATGGAATGAGGAGGTTTTTGGCAATGTTGAGAGGAAGAAGATCCTTTTGAAAGAGCTACATGTTTTTGATATCATTGAAGAAGAGTAGACCTTAGGTGATGAAGAGAGAATGAAGAACGCAGAAGTTGTTAGCGAGTTAGAAAGAGAGCTGTTTGGCAACCTACTCATTTTTCCATCTCCTTTCTACTGAAAAAAAAAAAAAAAAAAAGAGAAGAAGAATAAATAAAACGCTTTTCTTTACATTAACAAACAACTTGATTCAGTTTTCACTCACAAAAAAAGTTAAAATTTCTTTCACATTTATGTCACATCAACCCACCTTTATATCACATCAATCCATTCCTTTCTTCTTTCTTCTTTCTCCTCTCAAAAATATATGCCAAACACACCGCCACTCTTGGAGGAGGTGAGTTGGAGGCAAAAAATCTAGGATCTTGCTGTTCAGGGAGGATGACAAGTGCATAAAGTTTTTTCCATAAAATAGCTAACTCCAATAGAAGGAAGAAATGCGTTGACTCCTTGTTGATTGCTGGTACAATTTCTACCAACCTGTAAGTACATTGCTCACTCTCTAAGGGAGTATTGGGGGTTCGAACTGTTGATGTTCAATCCTACTCTCTTAACGAAAATGGCTTTGGTGCTATGGGCTTTGGAGAGAGGCTTGGTGGAGATATGGCCTTTAAAGGAACACTTTCTAGATGTATATGGTATTGCTTGTGCAAATGATGCTTTAGTTGTGGCACACTTGGAGCTTTCTGGTGGTTCCACTCAGTTGAATATGAGCTTTGTTAGAGCAGCCCATGATTAGGAGGTAAATGTATTTGCCCCATTCTTTAGGGTGTTGTATTTAGTTAGTGTTAGGCGGGAAGGTGAAGATAAGTTGTGGTGGGTCCCCTCCAAAATTGGGTTGTTTGACGTTAAATCATTTTACAGTAGTAGTGTAGTACCATGGGTTTTTACAATGGCTTTCGTTTCCCTTGGAAGAGTGTTTGGCGGACTAAGGTTCCGTTGATGGTGGCCTTAGAAAAGATACTCACCATAAACAATCTCAAGAAGCAACCTGTCATAGTGATTAATAGGTCCCCTCCAAAATAGGGTTGTTTGATGTTAAATCATTTTACAGTACCATGGGTTTTAACGATGACTTTCGTTTTCTGTGGAAGAGTGATTGGCGGACTAAGGTTCCATTGATTGTGGCCTTAGAAAAGATCCTTACCATAGACAATCTTAGGAAGCAACCTGTCATTGTGGTTGATAGGTACTGCATGTGTAAAAAAAGTGGGGAGACTATGGACCATCTTCTCCATTGTGAGGTTTGTGCCATTTAAAATGTTCTCTTTGGTAGATTCAGGCTACCTTGAGTTATGCCTAGACGAGTAGTCAACTTAAATGCTTGTTGGTGGATTGCCGATAGCACTCGGAGTGCTGATGTGTAGAATGTGGTGCCTTCGTGCCTTTGTGGTGTCTATGGAGGGAAATGAACAACAATTGTGAATATGTATAAAAAAATTTAAAAATTTAAAAAGAATTCAACAAAATATTTAAGAGTAGGGTAGTTCAGCAACCCTAAAACCCCTAAGGGGTGGTTGAGCCTCCTTTGAAACCCGAGTGAGTTGGCTAAGCCACCCCCAGCCACCCAAGGTGTTTGGATTGTGCATGAGCCAACCCCTAGGTGTTTCAGGGCTGGCCAAGTCGCCCCGTGGTGTTTGGGGGTAGCCAAACCACCCCAAACACCTTCGGAAATGGTCAAACCACTCTTTAAGGGATGGTCAAGCCAGCCCTTGGTGGTTTGAGGGTGGTTGAACCATCATCTTAGGGGTAGTTGTGCCATCCTGATGTGATTTGGGATAGTCAAAACCTTGGTGTGGTCAAGCCACCCCTTTTAGGGGTTACGGGGCCGAACCACCCCTGAAATCCCCTAGGATTTGGTCAGATCACCCACCCCTTAAGCCTAAGGGGTGATTTAGCCACCCTCTCCTCCAACTCCTCCATTTTTTTAAATGCCTCAACCATAGAAGGACAATTTAGACTTTTTAAGTCCAAAATATGTGTGTGTGTTAGGTTATCTTTTTTCCATCCATTTTAATGCCAATAGCTAATAGAGGGATCTCTTCGCACCTAAATGGTAGTTGGAAGGAGTCAACTATCACAAATGATAATTTTGGAGGTAAGTGCAAAAAGAGTGTCAATTCGAGGAGTAAGTATATTTTCTCCCAAATACTTCCTTGCCGATGCCCTCATCTGTTTGGCTTATTTTTCTTTTCATGTTAGAAATTTCTATTAGCTTGGTCAAGTGTTTGGTGAAATGCAAACCAACGTTGGTCATCTGATTGAATACTACTACGATAATTTGAGATGGCATCTTGTTGGCTACCTTTTGGCATTAGGTAAATTAAATAATGGGAAATAGTTTTGATACATTTTATAACCATGCTTAGAGATTCCAAAAAAGTATTTTACACTGTTTCTGGGAACCATGTAATGAAGGGAAGAATCAGTGTTTCTAGAATTTTGGAGGCAGCTTCCAAAATGTAGGCTTGCTGTTCTTATTGCATCCATATTGCACTCATATATTATGCATACAATTTGGTAATTGGCATGACTTAAGAGACGTTACGCAACAACAATTACTCTTGTCCTAGATGAACGTTGATACATTGCCAATTGAATTTACTTGTGGAGGGCCTGTATCAAGTAGGAATTATACTTGGATTTCACCATTTATAAAATACTCCCTTTTTCATTGTTATCTGATAATACTGAAGGCTTATCTAATGTTGCTGTAGTTTCCATGTCTAGCTGTTTGGGTTGGCTTTAAGCATTTTCCCTGTCATAATGTCATGGATGTGATGCCCTATTCGTATATAACATTAGTGTTAAATACTTTATGATATGTGATATTACTGGAGTAGGTTTGGAGAAAATTTTTTAGCCCTGTTGGGTTTCACAAAACTGAATAGAAAGTTCAGTAAATGGAAGAGAATTCTTCTGCCCTACACGCACATTCCGCCTCTTCACTTAATGACAAACCAGTATACCCCCCCTAACAGAAACCTTCTCCCCTTAACCATCCATTTACAGAGTTCATGCAAGACACACTTAAGAGACACATCGCCATCACATTAGACGCACAACTCTCCCCACGATAAACATGGCACCATAAAATACAGTCCCCTTTAATGCCCTGTTTTTCACCCCTCAAAACAAAGCACTCACAGCACCACTTTGCAGCCAATTTCCCACTTCCCTCGGTTTTACTCGGGCCCAAAAAACCACCTCTTCAAAGAAGAATAGTCACTTGAGAAACCATTACAGCAGGCTTAAAATGCGAAAAGTTCGTTTATTGCGGATTGTCTTCCATTTTAGTCACGTCCAAATATGTACATAATAGATCTCAATGCTTTTCTGTATCTTTGAATCTAGAGTGAAATGTCATTAACTCTTATTTGAATTTTTTTTCTTCTTCCTGAGACAGGACTCTGCTTGTTTTGTGTTTACATGTTGACGGAGAACTTTCAATCAACTAGCACTTGTGTGTCTCAGTTTCTGAGGGGAAGAAATGGCTCTACTTCAGAGCAGGAGATAATGTAGACTACACGTTTTTGTAATTCATCATGAATGTTCACCGTTTTCTTCCTAGTATTTTGGTCACCCTCTTGATCGAGTAACAAGTTGAGAGCATTGGTTGTGACAAGTACAGAGCATGGTTAAGATAGCCTTCAAATTTAGATAACTGTGATCTGTGAACAACATATACGAATTCTCTGGCGTGGGGGAGAATATGTCCTTGCTTACCAACGCCAAAAGTGCTGCAACCCAACCTTGTATCTTTTTTGTTACCCAAAAAAAAAAAAAACCTTTATCTTTTTGTTCCAAACGATGGTAATAAAACTTTTTTCTAGTGCCGGCCAAAATGACCAAGTTTTTTTTTTTTTATTTTTAAATTGAATAAGGAAAAGGATTATAAGGAAGGATTTTTTTTTAATTAAATAAGGAAAAGGATTATAAGGAATGATCTTTTCTATTTCTAATCTGAATGAAAGAAAGAGAATGGAAGATTCTCATGGAAATGCTTCAAAAAACATGATTGGAAGTAGCTCATTTAGCTAAATCATATGCTCTAAAATTGGCACATCGAAAAACTTTCAAAGCATTTCAACTTTAAAAAGAAGAAATAGTTAAACTAATATCATAAATACATTTTGCAAATGACCAAGAAAAAAATCTTGTATAATTTTATATAAAATATATAATATGAAAAAGAGAAGAGAGCAAAAGCGGAGTGAGGAACTAATGAAGCATTAGAGCTACATCTTGAATTTATTGAGTGTACGGAACAATATTATATAACTCCCTATTTATATAATAGCTATGAGCGGTGAACAAGTAAATTCTAGAATAATTAAAGAAGAGAATAAATCTTAATAGGAAATAGAATAAAGGAGAATCTAAAATGTAATATCTCTCTTCAAACTCAAGGTGTAAGCTTGAGTTTGGAAAAGAAAGGGAAATGATCTTGTAAGATTGCCAGAGGTGGTGGCTGGAAAAATTCTGCCGAAGATGGCTGGAAAAGGATGCCAAAGATGGCTGGAGGAGGCTGCTAGAAAATTGCTGTGGAAAGTGGTCAAAGAATGGTCTGAAATTGAGGTGAACCAGAATAAACCCGCTGAATCAAGTCAAAAATGGTCTGCAACGAGGGGTGAACCAAGTTGAAAATGGTCTGTAGCCAGGAGTGATTGGATTGAACCCACTGAACTGGGTCGGAAAATGGTTGGAAATCGAATTTAACAAGACTGAATTCGCTAAACCGGGTCGAAAATGGTATGAAACCGAATTTAATCGGATTGAACACGTTGACCGAGCCAAAGATGGCGACAAAAATTGTTCTAAAATCAAGCTAAAATGGTCTAAAATCAGGCTAAACTGGTATGAAATGTTGTGAAATTGGGCTATACTAGTTTGAAATGTTATGAAATAGGGCTGAATGAGTTTGAAATTGTCTGAAATCAGGTTGAGCTGATATGAAATTTTTTGAAACCGGGTTGAACCGGCCACAAATGCTTTAAAACCAGGTTCAACTCGGTTTGAATGCTCTGAAACCATGTTGAGTCGGTGAATCTGGTCAAAAAACTAAATTGAACCTGTATCATCCCACTTTTAATCTTGTAAATAAATTCGAGTTTTACGCTGAAATAATCTCTTACAACAGAAAAAGAGAAATTATCAATACAAAATAATACTGTTATAAATAATTTTCTTTATATAAAAACACACAAAGCTATGTTGTACAAGGCATTTATACAAATCTAACTAATTGTCTAAACTCTAGACAAACTTTACCAACTTGAAATCTTTGTACATCTCAATATGAATTACCTTGACTTTTCATTCCTCCAAGCACTACAAAAATTGTAAAGTAGTAAGTCAATTGATTCTCGATAATATAAATCATTGTTGAATCATATATATATCAAACGGCTATACAAGTTATAAAACTACAAGAATCCGTATTATTAGATATCAATATCGTAATTACTTGTTGGCACTAATTCTGCTGCAATTGATCATTACTCATAATTTCTCAATCACTAACTTTCTCTCTCTCCCAAACTCTAGTGCATGAGAGAGATAGGAATTTTTGAATAAAAACCATTTATAAGCTTCAGCCTATTTATAAGCGATATTTGATGATAGGTTCGAAATTTTCTATAAAGCTTAAATAGTATAAAATATCTATAAAAGATATTTAATATAATATATTATAATATATTATAAAAGATATTCTCCAAAATATCATTCTCATCTAACTTCGACAAATAATCTAACAAAATCCTCAACACATAAAATCAATCACCTATAGTAAAATAATCATCATCAAATAAATATCTTAATGATTCAATTAATATTTTCATAAATCATATTAATAAAATCTGGGTCGCTACAGAACCGGCCAAAACTTTGAATGGGCTACGACGGGCCGGTTGGCTGACAATTACCTCATAATTCATTTCACGGCATGCTACTCAGGGGGCGAAACTAGACTTTTAAGTTTTGTGGAGGGGGGCGGTCCTCATTCGAACAAAATGGGAACACAAGGGGACATTCATCTCTCCTTTTACAAGGGATTGTATATAAAGAGGAAGACTTCACTTAAATAATCAACAAGATAGCCACTAAATAAACCAAAATAGATAATCACTGGAGTTAAAACTAAGGCATCAAAAGATAACGCAAATATCCATCCAATGTTACATTTAAGATCGATCATCAAGCCAAAGGAAAATATTACAAGCCAAGATCATGCCATGTAGAATTGCAAATAACAATTATTCGTGTGAGTTTTATATACCAATTCAAAATTTTCCGTCGAGTATTCTTACGCACTTCCTCCAATGTCCAAATCTATCAAATGATCTAACATCAAGCCTCAATCTAGACAAAAAAAATACCCCAAAACTTAAATTAAGCCAGATATAATCATTATAACACATTATTGAATATTTGATTATTGTATCGACCATTCGGCGTAGAATAGGATCCTCTTGGAGAATATCCAGTTAATGGCCAAAATCTCTCTAGAGAGATCCTAGGGACATAATTGGGCCATATATCCCATTAATATAAATAATAATAAAATATTTTTTATACTTTAAAAATGATTAAAAATTATTTTTTAATAAAATAAAAAAATAAACTAAGGGTGACCGGACCACCCACATTGGCTTGGGATGACTTCAGCACAACTTTTACTTTTCAGGTGCTAAAAGTATTTTATAAGCTCTATAACACAATCTCAAATATGCTCTAAATGTTTTTGGTGGACAACTTTTATGTTAAAACAAATGGATTGTTTCTCCTTTGGAGTCTTGGGTAGCATGTAAAGTGGGAAGAAAGGCTAATTATAGAGCACATGTTGCTAAGTGGGTACGCAGGTAGCTCTGCTTTTGAGTCATTCCTTGCAATTATAGAATATTTGTGTTTGGCTGAGAACATTAAGGGCTCGTTTGAGATTGTGTTTCAAAGACCTAAAAATGTTTTTAGTATTCAAAAAGTCCGTTAAAAAAAATAATAAAAAAATTAAAATAAAATAAAAAAAACTTATTTGGTAAAACAATTAAAAAGGCTTTTAATGGGTCTAAAAAGCTTAAAAATAGCCAAAACACACTTTTGGCAAAAACTTAATGAAACTTTTGCCCAAAAGCTCATTTTGATTTAAAAACTCTATTTTTCAAACACAATCTCAAACAGACTCTAAGCCACATGTAGAAAGTACAAAGAAAATAGGTAGGAAAAGAAAAATCCAACACATAGGGTAAACATTCTATTATGCTGACATGAAGAAAAAAAAAAAGAAGAAGAAGAAGCTACTAGTACATTTAACCTTTGATGTACCAAAATTGAAGACGACCAAAACTTTGGTCGGAAGTCAACAATGTTGTGGAAAACATGGGGAAGCCCTCGCCAAAAACCATAACTTCCCCAACCTATTATGAAGGCAAAACCACCTACAGACTTCAGCATCCTAATTGATAACTCTCACCTTGTAATTTAAACAATGTGTGTAATAATGGTGGACGTTTGTCATAGATGACCATTTCCAACAACCAATATGTCTTTCCAAGCTTCATAAAACATCCAAGTGATGCCAGAGGATGGCATGACCTTTAAACAACTAGCACCCCACCCTCTGTAGAGTCCCCTAAGACCTCCCTCCCGGATAACTTCCGAAAGTGCTGCCGCCATGTGGGGTGGGCACTTGCCCTGTAGAGCTCCCACCATCAGTCTCTTCCTGGCAACCTCCAATGGAAAGCTAATTGTGCTAGCCGTAAAACCTGGCAACGTATAAAGTAAATGAAATTCCAATTACTTGTAAAAAAAAAAAAAAAAATTGTTGAGTTAAAAAAAAAAAGTCCATTATAGATTTAGGTTCCTCGGGCAAGCTGCATAGTTAAGAGTAGACTGTAAAGCTTCAAATATTCTGCATAAAAGCAATACAATGATAAAGTACAAATGCTCCCGAATGCTGCAATCGGCGCCATCAGTCCTTTACACTTGTCAAGAATAGTGTTCCCTCTGTCAAAAATAGGAGGTATATCGACCAAGGAAGTTTGCCACTTTTTGCACTCAATCCGATGCTAATTTTAAACAGATTTTGCGGGCTCTCTTTTTCTTTTCTTTTTTTAACGTTTTTCTTATTTATACATATGAAACCTTGTCTCCAAGATGCAAAATTGCAAATACAAGAAAATAAGAAATCAAGTCCTAATAAATATGTTCTGTGAAGCTCATACATGAGGAAAGATTTGAGTTTTAGTTCAGACATTAGGCTTCGGCTTCATAACGTTTTCAGTATCAACAGGAAGAGAAAAAAAAAATAAAAGGATTGGGAAGTGGGGAGTGATGTCAATTTCTCATTATCTTTGTCAAAAAGAATTGAATGAGCTTGTCTTATATTGAAAGCAACCAAGAGAGAATTTTCATAAAGACCTATGATATTATGGAGGCCATGTTTCTCACCTGAAAGAGCTCCAAGCAGCAGCATCTCTGGACGATTTAAAGACTTCTTATTTTTTGCTTGGCAGTAAGATTTCTTCAATTTATCGTACATGAAATAGTAACAAGTACTGTAAGGAAGCATGCCAATCAGTGTAGGTGAGATACCAGCATAAAAGGCGCCAATCCCACCATCCCTATAAATTTTGCTAATTGCAATGCTTAAACAAGGGTATGTCTCACGACTGACAGTCAACCGATCCTGTAATAAGAAGTTAAAACGGAAAACAATCAGTTTTGGAGCAACATTCTTTCATGTCTTAAATATCATCAAACTTCAAAATCATTGAAGATTAACAAAAGGGAATACATAATACAAAATTTACTGCCAACTAAAACAGCCAATAAAGACATTTTCAAATATAAACCTAAGGGATATATAATATCATCATGAAATAGACCAGCATAGATTTTGATGCAGGGCACTAAGAAGTTGAGAAGTTGAAGGGAGAGAGAAGCAGGGAAGAGAAGTAAGAGAAGAAGAAGAATAAGCAGAAGAAGCGGGAGAAGAAATTCAGAAAGAAGAAGACAAATAGTCCATCAATTTTATTTATCAAAAGCTCCTTATCAAAGTAAAATATTATGCTTAAATAGACTAGGTATTAAACCCTAATCCTAACCCTAGTGTTACTTGGGCTAACAGCCCACTAAAAAAACATAACGCATAAAATCAGAAAAATAACATAACCAGTCTGAAAAATAAATAACAAAACAAATAAAAATGTGGAAAATAACAGCAGTGCCCGTAATAATGTCTCTAGCTCTCAAGCATCCAACCACAAGGTCATTGGCCGAGTCATCCTCCGATGTCGATATCCATACATGCATGTGATCAGTGGCTTGCGTCTGGTGTCCCCACCAAATTGTCTTTGTGTAATAACAGAAAGACAAAAAATTTAATGTCCAAGAACAACATAAAAGAAGTGCCTGACTAGATTCTCAAATTTTTATTTTCACAAGGATGTCCCATAGTGCAAATACCTTCAAAACTTCAAGGGGATGACATGCAAGTGTGCTAACGATTCCAGCAGCTGCACCAGCCACGGCAACTGGAGAAATCCAGGAGAGAGAAAAGTTTAAACTCACATGACCAATTTGCATCCTTGGGCATTCAGTATGATTCCATTTCTCTTGTGCTGAGGTCATTGTTCGTTTCACACACTCAAATGTTCCAAGCTCAATTGCCTGAGTTGGGATTATGCGGATCATATTGATTGCATTGCCAGCCCATAATCCTTGCCAACCATGCTGCTCAATCACCTCAACGAAACTACCACCAATGTGTTTGGATCCAACACCAACCACCATTCTTGTCCTGAATATTTCACATGTTATAAGTCAGACTACATATATTAACACTTCCCAGATTTAGTTATGATAAATCTGATAAAAATGAGAAACGCCTCAAAATGTCCAATTTAATTAAGGTCCAAATCTTCAGAATGTAGGTGTGGATAAGGAAACCTTTTGAACACCATTTAACTTCCTAGATTGACTTGGATGGGTTGAGATAGTCACTGATGCATGTGAGCACAATAACTTGGTCATTTAAGATTTTTTGGTGTGAGAATTTACTGTCTTTTGGTCCCACTAGGCATGATATCGATTGAACATGTGATTTACACAACTTTAAGAAACATAAGTAGAATTAGTAGTCAGCATTACTTTATTTAAAAAATGAGTAACACGTACCAAAATGGAGATTGGCATATAAAGAAAAAGAAAGAAATACCTCTAATAGAAATTTTCAAAATAATCTACTTACGTGTATAAATTATGTGTGCTCGAAAAAGGGGACAAACCCTTAAAAATGTAACCATTCTTATCTTGTTTTTTTTTCTCCCATTGGTCGATACCACACTCATCACCATGCTTATTGAGGGTGGCAGTGACACTTGACCCAAAGGCCATTAACTTAAAATAAAACCAGTTTAAAAATGACTGATTCTTTCATCATGTGGAAAGTTTACCTGGATGTATTCTAGAATAATGATATGGCATATAAGTATATACTGCCTACAAACATCATATAAACCTAACTACATGGTATTAAAAAATTAATTAATTACTTAACAAACCTCAAGAAAATCAATTACTATCTCAAGCTCTTGTGGTTCTGATAGAACAAGAGTTCTACAATCAACAACATTTATGTATCAAAATAAAGAAGCTCAATAACTGCAAAGGTCTAAAGAGCATTACACAGAAACCAATTACTAATACCCACTTGACAAATTGTCACATTAAGATTCCAGCTAGCTTAGCCAGTAAGTCTTTTGGCCACTGCCTGAGATCAAATCAGCTTTGTATGGGATGGAGCCTTGGGAAAAGCTAACTCCATTTTTTTATCCTATAAGTGAAAGTCACCTTCAATGTCTAGTGACCACCCCTAACCTCGCAACAAAATGAACTTCGAAGGAACAAAAGGGAGATTATGCAGCATAAAGAACCAGTTTCCATAATGATTAATCAGAAATATGTAATGCCAATATTCTTGGTTCTAAGCCTTTGACATTTGAGTAAGCCTGGGAAGTTACACACCTTTCTTTTCCAATATGAAAATTTTCTATTACTGATTTGAACTGATACGTAAAGTATTATGATTGTAGATATCAGAGTTTATAAACATCATATATAAAATGTGATAGAATATGCATTTAGTTCATGAAATAAGAAATAACCAAAGCCAACCTGATGGTCTCAAGAGGAGCAAGTATAGCTTTGGTCATAGCCCCTGCTAAAGCCCCACTAAGAAACTCACCAACTTCTCTAGTCCTCAAGAAATCCTGAAGTACATCAACGGATGTCAATTTGACAGAACCCATTACAAAAAATTAAGAGAAAAAATACTCTCTTTCAGCTCCTAAATGAAGTGCCAAAAGTAACTTTAAATAGTACAAAAGAAATCTGTGCAATAATTGGAAAAAATGAAATTCTAGTAACACAAGCCTTAATATACATGGGAACAACAAACCACACTAGACACAGATATTATTTAATAACCCAGTTATCAAATCCAAGTATATGATCATTAGAGCCAAAGAATATGGTATTTGGACTACTTGAACACATAGCTCACTCAAGTTTACTGTAGGAAAGTTTCTATAAAATTTCTCTGATTACCTATCAAAAAAAAGTTTACTGTAGGAAAGTCCACGAAGAAACTGGAACAGGAAGTACTGCAACCCACAAAAGCCTATCCAGGAAATCCTAGACTTATTCATTCTCTGGTGAAGGAAGAAAATATATCTTACTGCACCACATTGTAGGTACAGAAAAGTCACTGAATTGGGGAAAAATCACACAGCATAACGTATACAAAATTCTCCAATGGGAAGTCCAGGGGTGTAAACATTACTGTTATACAAAGCGTTCATGAAAAAATACACATACACATACACATACACATGGAAAGGGCAAGAACAAGTGGACGTACAAAGAATGTTATTAGGAAAATCACATTGAAGAGAGGGATAAGTCCATCTCTATACTCGCTTGATAGGAGACTCTTGCAGATGCAAGATGCTCACTTGCAAGATGATTCTTTGGCATGTTATCTAATTTGTGTTATTCTAATGTGATATGCTGATTGCATTAGATCCTCAATGGCTATTGAAGGGTGCTCTAAGTAGTATTCCCTCGCATCTGATAACATGTAGGTAAGTTCATAACATCAACTTAGCATTTTTTTAAAAAATAATAATAATAACTAAACCCTAGATGGCCAAATGCATGCATGTAGTGCTTTCAATTTTTGAAACAAGTTTTAAAAAAGATGGCTAGCATGAATTAGACAATACATTCCATGAATTTAGTCAAAAATAAGTCCCAGTTCATATAGTTTATGTAGGAAAAATTTTAAATTTTAAACTTAGGTTTTTAGAAGTTAAAATTTGATATTACTTATCAAAAAAAAAATTGCATGAAAGGTGGGCTGAAATTCGAGTTTTATAAGGGAGGAACAGACGGCCCTCATTCCACACAAATTCTTGGTTCAAACTGTCAGCATTTCGGTTCCAAAATTCGAATTCAAAAGACCTAGAAATGAACCATTAGTTGTCATTCGAATTTCAAGCAAAAAGACCTACAATCTAGCTAGTTTGAGTTTAAACTTCAATGACCTGCTACCATGCCTCCAGACCTACGATTTTTGGGCTGTTAAACCAACATTTAGACTCCCATAATTAAAGTTTCAAATGCCAAATAATCAACTACAGCAGCCATTTTGAAATTTCAAATTCCAATTCCTAAAAACTAGCTATTTGAACCAATTTGAACTAGTCAACTTTGGAGCTTCTCAAACCACTCAACCACTTAGTACTCTCTCATCCAATCCATTTGTTCATCTTTCATTTTTCCAGCACACACGTCAACCCTTCAGTCCTCTCACAATCCTCTCTCAAATACCGAAATTACATAGCTATAGAATCACCCAATCGCCACTCCTATTTCCTGCACCAAAGCAGAAATTCCAGTAATTAATCAACCACATTTCTTTTACCACATCAGAAATCCAACGTGAGAAATCTTATTTCCTTCATGTTATGTGTTTTAAGAATGCATTCAGAGCATGATTGGTGAGGTTCTTGAGCTTTATACAACATTACTTATCAAAAAAAAAAAAAAAAATTATCAGATTCCTCAAGATAATAACATGCTATCATATAGTTAGCCTATTTTGTGTAGTTGTAATTCTCATGCGTGTTCACATGGTCAGTCACTGATTTCATGGCATAAATAACTTTTAGATATCTCCATTTTTACATAGAAGTCATAATCTGGTCAATGACATGAAAATTTCTTGGGTAGCCAAACGAATGATCACATGATTTTATGTTCATCTATATGCTCAATTCATTTTAATTTTCATATGCTATCATGGCCAAATCATATAGCTAGATAATGAGGGTACATTAGCTTGCATGATATGAAATTATGATTTGAAAACAATCTAATAGGGCAGCATTTTAAAGACATCAAATGATACCATAAAAGTTTTAAGACTTGTAGAAATTTGTCAAGTGTTGCATAGATTTCTTAGAATGTCAAAAGAATTTTATGAAAACCATTTGTTTTAAGTTCTGATCTAAACACAAAAGTTTACAAAAACTTATAAAAGAAGAACACATGCACTGGCCAAGTAAACCCTCACCGATTCATGGTAGTATGGCTAAGTAAATTGTCTTGAAAATATTAGTTTTTACATTATGTTTTGCATAACATTATGTTAAAATATATGACTTCATCATAAGCATTCATTCATGTCCTGGAACTTTCTGTCCCAAACATAAAGAGAACCCAAATTGTTCCATGTCATACTAAGTAAGAGATTGTAAGTATGTCATTAAGCAATAGGCTAAATTGTTTCAGTAAACTTACCTAGTTTAGGCCTATTTCGAAATTTATGGGCCTTAGATGGTAAACCTAGTTAGGAAGAGGTCTAAATGGACTATTTCTGACCTAAGCCCCCATAAGAACATTTTTTTGAGAATTTTATAAGAAAAGCTAAGTTAATTCCCCCCTCTTGTGTGGACATAAAAAAAAAAAATTGTACCTTATTTATTACTTATTTATTTACCGATCAAAAAAAAGTTCTAAGTAAGAATTTCAAGTTTAACGTATTCTAATTACATTGTTTTAGAACCAGTCAAGAAGTTAACTTGCTATGCATTTCGTTCACCCTTCTGTTTTCATTTTCAAGGGATGAGATGAGCGCCATAGGAGTCTGAGATGTTTAGGCTACTGGGGAGATTGCATTTACATGATTACCTATTGATATTATTTTTGAAATAAGTGCCATAGGACACGAATGGAAAAGCTGCTTTATTCGTTTGAGTTTTGCTAAGACAATTTAATGTCTGACCTTATGCTTCCATAAAACATTTATTTCATGGCATGCATCTTAGTGGTTTGATGTGCTTAGTGTATCCTATTATGTAAACTTGGCGCCTCTAAGACTTCATGGTTAACAAACATGAATAATGCTATAGATCATCCCCTTCGCCCCCTCATCTCCTAAAGCCTATATGGCATAGTCCCTCAAAGCACTTGGTATATGGAGATTAGTTCTTTGATTGCAGGAACCACGCCACAAGCCTTGGGAGGAGAGGATGGGTAATGAATAGAATTACTCCAACAAACATAGCCCGTTAAGCCTTAACGGGCTAGGGTGTTACACATAGCATCCCCATGTAAAGGGTTCAATCCCATGAGTCGTACTATCTATCAAAAGAAGAAATCCCAGCACTGCAAAGATTCTAATGAGCCTGTAATAACTATTTAATTACTCATGATAAAAATTAAAAATTAAAAATTTTAAAAATAAATTTTTTTTTAAAAAAAACAGCAACAACAACAACGCTGGCGTTCCTTTCCGTGGGTTTTCCTTTCTTGACCCTTTAAAATGAAAGGAGCTCTTTCTTGATTTTCAAAAAACAAAACAAAACAGAGATCTGACACTCACATTGATGACACGCCCGACGTCAGGAACCTGGAACCCCGGTTCGAAATTTCTCTCCTTCTCGATCTCAAGCTCTTTGGGAAGCATCATGGTGCCGTACAACACATCCCCAAAAACCCCAGCGGAGCTCTTCTTCTTCTTTAGCGACTGCGATTCAAATGCCATTTTTTTTTTTTTTCTACTTGCGTTAGAAAAAAATATTACAATATTTTTTTCTATATGGGATTTCACAGATACATAACATGCATATGAATGTCCATGTGATTATGTGAATAAACATAATAAGAACAGAGGAAGCAAAGAATTGACGTGCCTGAGAGTGAGAGGAGGATTTTTGAGACATTAGAGAGAGATATTTTTGCTTTTTCTTTATTTTTCTTTTTTGGCTTCTTTAGGGACTTTGGTCTTCGGAGGTTTTGGTTTTTTGTTTTTGTTTTTTTTTTTTTTTTCGGTGTTCTGTTTATTGTTTAGGGTTTCTTTTTGGACGACCAAATTTGGGCGCTTTTTTGACTGGAGACTAAAAAAATAAGTGCGTGCGGGTTATTATGGATTCTAGTCGGAAAAGGAGTGCAACTTTTTTCTTTGGGCCGAGATTCCCTCAAATTTTTCTAAGCGCAAGACTCTCATATTTTAAAATTTGAACCGTTGATTTTACTTAATGATTAAATCAATCATTAAATTTATAGATTCATGCAAACTCTAAGAAATGATCAAATGCATTCTATTCTTAATCATCTCAATAATAAATAGATAAATTCATCATTAAATTTGTGTAGAGTCCATATAAATTAATAAATTTAATAGTTGATATATTTAATTTGTAGGATGAGATGAGAAAATAATAGGAAAAATATTAACGTGAATCATTATTATGTGAACCCCATGCATGTTTAATGATAAATTCATCCATTCAAGGGCGGAGAGAGGGGGTTGACTTACTCCCCTCGACTCCTGAAAATTCTCCTTACCCTTGGTAAAAAAAAAAAAAAAAAAAACCAAGATTGTGGATTTATGCCTCCCCTCAACAACTCTCGAGGACAAATGCCCCCCTCAACTAAAGGTTGAAAATGATGCAATTGAATCAACTCTAACTATTATAACTTGAAACTTGCACTGCAGAATAACAAAAGGTTGAAAATGATGCAGTTCCCAATATTTTTCTTAAACTATGGAAGAAACAAGGTACACATGTGCAAGAGAAAAATAAAATAAAATAAAATAAGTACAACTTGCAAAGCATGTTTACATGTTCAACTCTTCCTAATAGTTTTCTTAAAGTATGGAAAAAGACATGGTACATGCTAACATGCGTGCAAGAGAAATAAAATAAAATGCACAAAAATGAGACAAAAAAATCAATTGTTATTTATAACTTTCTAAGCTACGCGTTTTGTTTCCTAGAGCAATATTTTAATTAAATTCAAATAGGCTAAAGATTAATTGTCAAATCTCCTTACATATTACAAAAATTACAAAACCATTTTTTTATTATAATATATTTTAACAATTTTTTGAACAATAATAACAATTTTTTGAACCATTATTCTATAGAATTTTTTGAACAAATTTTTTAAGCATTTTATTTTATTTTTTAAAATATGGGCTCATTTTGGAGCAATTTCGCACAACGTGGTGTATATATATATAAACCAAAAATGAAAATTGGCCTAAAGTCCAAACTTAAAAAAAGAAAAAGGTTATAGCGGACAATTATATGTTTACTAACGGCTAACCGTATAGTGGATGTGGTAAGTGAAATTTAGTAACTACTTTTTCACCCCTATGTACGCCTCCAAACTCTACCACCATGTGTTAAATTATACACTTTAATTTTTTTTCCAAAATAACCTTAAATTTATTAAAAAAATAACCATTTGAAAAAATTAAAAAAATTAAAGAAAAAAATAAAAACACCTTTTCATTTTAGCCCATTATTATTATTATTGTCAACGAAAGAGCTAGAAAAATCAAAACCTTGAAAAAGTATTTTGATTAAAAAATAAAAAAATAAAAGTGAAGGAATTGCAAATGCACTAAAAAAAATCTGGACTTTGGGGTCTCACTCAAAGGGGTAATGTAATGCCCATGTGATTAACCTTTTTCTTTTCTCTTGTTCTCTTCTTCGAGATTCCTCCATCCAAAGCCGAAGGCGACCAGGACCACTTCAAAAGACTTTCTTCTTTTTCACCATCCATCCATCACGCTAAAGTTGAAGTGCCACTTGTACAAATTGATGTAGTCTTTAGACCGTGAAAAACAAGCAATTTCCATACACGGTTTTGTCATTTTTGGACACTCGACTAGTCATGAAAAAGTCATGATGTTAACTATCCACCGACTCATACCAAATTTTATTTATACCATAAAAATAAACTCAGTATTATTTAAAACATTATATTAAAACCAAAATAAATTAAAATATAGAATCTAGATCAATTATATTACAAGTGATACAATGATCAATTTTGAAACTCAACAAAACATATTAATATTTATGGGAAAGTCTACATATCCCTTTAAATTAAACTACCATTCAATTGACAATGTCCCTCTCAAACTTTTAAAAATTGTCAGTGTCCCCCATTGAGGACAACACCATTAATAAATTTGTTTTAAAAAAAATTAAAAAAGGGAGTGGAATTTATTTATTTTTAAATAAATTTTTGTTAAATATATATTTTTTGAATTAATATGACAAAAATATAGGGTTATTTAGTTTATTTTTCTGCTGACCTTGTGGGGACATTGTCAATTTTTGGTAGTTTTGGATAGATATTGTCCCAATTAAAAGTTTGGGGGAAATATTGTTCATTTGGGTTGTATTTTGAAGAGGTATGGAGACTTTTTCCTAATATTTAAATAATAAACTAAAAAAAAGCAAAATAGTAAGGCTTTATAATCAAATTAGAATGACATAATAAAATATTAGGAGTAATGAAAGAACTTAAGAGAATGATACTTATAAGGCGAAGTTTGATTAAAATCAGGATAATTAAATCTACTAAATTTGAAAATGAATTACAGATCAAATTTTTGGACCAAGGCCTGTTAGTAAAATTAATATACATGATGTGAGGATTTACTAATGGGCTCTATACAATAGATTTATTCAGCATTAAAGGCTTTATTTGTTATTCTCTCTCACATTTCCTTATATTTTATTATACTATTTATTTTATTTTATTTAAAAAAAAATTATATTATTCACTTTTATAATATTTTATTTACTTGTTATTACTATTTAAATAAAAGAATCATTACAAAACAAAATTTTTCACTTTCTAATACAATTTTTTATTTTTTCATATTAATCATTATTATTATTAGGGGTTTGTTAGTGTTCTTTAGAAATGTTTCTCCCGACATTCTCCAAATCTTAGAAACGTGATTTAAAAAATAAAAAGAATAATTGTAATTTTTTTACTAATATATTAATTTTTATGAGTTAATAGTTAAATTCTAATACTTTAAAACTCATTTTATTAAAACTAAAATCTAAGGGTGAAAGGTTAATCTTTTAATGATATCATCAAAATGAATTTGATCATCATAAATTTGATTTAATTTTCTCAATTTTATATTAATATAAACTTGGTTATCGCTCAATTATTATTAATCTTAAAAAAAAAAATGGTAGATATTATAATTTTATTTTTTAAATTATATTTACGTAAAGTTAAAGAACTATAAGGAGGATTCAAAAATAACATCTAACATTTTCCTTATTATTATTATTATTATTATTATTTTTTAAAGAGTAAACAATATCTTAGATGAAATTGGAGAAAATTTACCAAACACCCTCAAAGTAGAACTCCCAAACAATTTCAAGAAACACAGCAGGTTGAGACACGGTGAAGAGAAACCAATTTCTACTCCCAAACACACTAGGAATTAATTTCCTAACCTATCTTTTCATTGGAAAGTAGAGCTGTGAGAAGTTTTCTTTACCTCATTTGAGTGAATAAACTTTTTTTAAAAAAATTTAAATTTATGGGTAAAACTGATAAAAAGGCGGGCACAAAAAAAAAAAAAAAGAAGTCTTTACAAACCGATCCGTGTTTCTATTTCCAGCCAAATTTAACCCCTTTATTTAGTTTAATGACCGATTACTCCCTTCAACGGTATGCTTCTACAATCTATACCCTCTGTAATCGAATGCTCTCTCCCTCGCGCGCGCCAGAGAAAAAGAGAAAACCCTAAGAAAAAGAAGAAAGTTAAACAAAAGAGCAGAAAATATTTGGGAAATTGAGACATGTCGAATAGCTTGGCGACAAGACAAGATCTATTGGGCCGCTGGAGAGCCATCGAAGAAGAAGAAGACGATGATGACGCTCACGACCCTTCCAAACGACGCCGTCTCCACCACCTTAAGGAGCAATGGTAACGAGCAAGGCCTTTTTTTTTTTTCCTCTTCTTTGATTTGAAACGGAATTTCGATGAAGCGAAGCAGTTCTTCTAGGCTTATTTTTCCTTTTTCTTATTTTAATGCATTTGATCAATTTTTATTTTTTATTTTTAAATTTTAATTTTGATTTGGAATTTTTTCCAATGTAATAATAAATAGTTCGGTTGCTTACAAAATGGTCGAAATACAAAAAAATAAAATAAAAAGAAAAATACAGAAGAGTCATTAAAAATAAAGTGATAATAGAATGCACGGAATGTATGATTAACTTTTGAGTTTTTGATATATTTTTTCAGTGGATTTCAGGCTTCTCATACATTTTTGAATTTTTATTGCCTTTACTCTGTATATTTTGTTTTCTGCTCTTCCCCAAAACCAAATTATATGATTCTTAATTTCCAATGTTTTGGTTTTTTATTTTGTTACTTTGTTCCTTCCTTTTCTTTTGAAAGTTGTATTAATTTGTGGGGCTTTGCATGTTGGAAATTGTTACCAACATAAGGAGTTTGGAAACTTTGCATAATTTATTTTAACTAAATTGTGCTTTTTAAGTGAATTTTTACAAAAATTATGTTTGAGTTTATGTTAAAGTTGAAGTTTTTCTTTTCTTTTTGGGCTCGGGTTAGAGTTGAAACTTAGTGTGAAAAAGCATAACCATTTCTGTAATTTTATTTATTTATTTATTTTTTATTTTTAGTAAAAATGTAACAATTTAAATTTCCCTATTGTCACTATTTTGATTACCTGTTTCTTTTGGGGCTCAGAACATAAGGATTTTATGCATCACTTTTTATGGAGGTTCATGTTATAGGAGTCTGCATAGGTTCTCTAATCTCTAATTAAACTTTACCAGGTTGAAGTTTCTTTTTTTGAGATCATTTTATTAGTGGACTGGGACCTCCAATGGTTTCTCTGCTTTTTCTTTGTTAGATTTTCTAGATTTTTTTTTTTTTTTGAAAACTTTTTTTTGGTATAATTTTGTCTTTTAATACTAGTCCTTTTTATTTATAGCAAAATCTGTTAATTGTAAATATAATTTCTATGCATAGCCTGGTTTGGAGTTCTTCCACTTTATCATATCTTGCAAATGTTCTCAATTTGTTTCTGGTTTGGTTGCCTTTTCATTATTTAGTAAAGTAGCTTTTCTGCTATGTCAGGTTTGCAGAAGCATTTAATTTATTAATTTGTTTGCCAAAAGAAACTCATATCTGGTGTGGCTCTTGGGAATTAATGGGCCCTCTTTTGGAGACGTTCTACAATTACTTTAAAGATGAGAATCCTGATTCTCCTCTCAAACGTTTATGGAAGAGGATCACTGAAGAAATGCGGCAATGCATCCAGTGCATCTCTCAGCACCATCAAGCCCTAGAGACATACAATATGGAGTATGAGCAGAGTTGCATCAGTCCCCTTCTTGATGTGTTACGAAGTCTTGATGAGGAAAGGGTGACTCAGTGCTTGAGAGAGATCAAAGCAAGAATAGCATGGGAAGAATATGATCCAGCTTGTGATAATGCTGAAGTTGTTAGTGTCATGTATGAGGCATGTACATTGTTCTTTGTGATGTTTGTTCATGTTTACTTGTTTTGTAACATAATCAACATCATGTTGATACCTGTGTTAGCTTGAAAATGGATAACAAGTAGTGTTTTTGTTTTCATCAGTGAATTGCTACTTTTTTTTTTTTTTGTAATTATATTTGTTTAAAGTACTAGATCTGCTTCTCTATGGAATGATATGTTTAATGTATATGGTATTCACTAGTGGCTTAGTAATAGGAAGGGAATTATCCTTTCCTTCTTTTTTCAAGCTTCTGAAACCAGATTTGATATGCTGCCAGACCTATAATCTTTGAATTAAACTTGTAAAAACCTTTAGATCCACCCCTAAGTTCTCATTCTAACAAACCTTAACAATCCATAAACCTTTTAACATCAAACTATGACCAATATACACATCTCTTTCTCTTTCCTCTCTTTTTATTTTGTTTTTCATGATTAATTTTGCTGAAGAGTTTTCTTCATTTCTTTGATAATTTGAGGTGTTTTGAGCTCCATTTCCATTTTCTCTGAGTAAAACCTCTCTTTCTCTCTCTCTCCCCCTTGTGTGCACTTGCTTTTTATCTCCCTTCCTCTCTTGATCAATTCAAGTGATGATAAAGATGAGTGATAAATAAACATCACTCATGTTCAGTATTACTCTTCCTTTGGGTATCATTTTCAAATATATTTTACATAGTGGAATCTTGAATGTGAGTCTCATCAATTTATCATCCTAATATGTTACAAAGTATTTATCTACTCAATTCTTTATGTGGTTGCCACACAAGATATAAGGTGATTATAGAGTTCTGACCTTTTTTATTGAAGCATTTACTTAAAAGATTGTGTTTGTTTATTGAGGAATTTGCCATATTTCAGCAAACAGATAGACAAATCTACAGTTATGTGTTGGATCTCTTAGGCTTGTTATGCAGAAGTGTCTTATGTTTGCTTTTGTGCATTGCAATTGATGCTCAAATATCTTTTTCTATATGTATTGCAATGCTATTTTTCCTTATAAGTTCAAACTGTAATTCTTTGCCCATATATCATGTAACTACTTGCATGTATCTGTGCAATACTTACCCCATTAAATTGGGAGTCCTAGAAATGATTTTGCTTTGATTGCTGACCTTTATTTTTGGGGTGGATGGTGACTTGAATTTGTTGTCTATTTGATCACAGGTTTTGATGTTCCCTAGCCTGTTGGATGATCAGTCATTGTTCACTGAATTTGAAACATTTATTGAAGCAATTGATAGTAAGCATGAACTGGCTTTGGATAGACATCAACAGTTTCCGGTATTTATTTGGCTACGCGTTTGCATGTTTTCTCAAATCGCTTTCACTTATCTTTAAAATTTTATTTTGCCTTACAAAGTAATGTATTTCCTTTCAGGGTATTTATGCATTGTTTTTTTTCAAAAGAGGAGTGCGTTCTGTTGGTCATCGTCTTGCTGGATCTATGGGAAAATTGACGTAATACTACCATCCCCCCCTTCCATTAAAGCTATTTCTCCTTTTAGGTTCTTTGTCTGGCCTCTATTGGGGTGGGGGAAGTTAATTGTTTTGGGGGCATTTGGCACTATGATATTTGATGCCTTCATTCTCTTTTAATTTAATACCATTTTTATAAGCATTGATATTTGCGGTTGGGGTTGGGGGGGGTATCTTCTGACACTGTGACTTTTAAATCACAAAGAGTTCCAACTTATTAGTGATTCTGGCTAAAGAACCATGTGCAGAATCTCATTAAAGCTTGGCTGGGTTCGAAGGATGTAATTTCAAATCAATATCATCAGATAATCACTGATAGAGGGGTTGAGTGGTGAGAGGGGTCGGTTTCATAAATTCTTGATTTGCAGCCCAGTAAATCTGCATCAATATCATCAGATAATCACTGATAGAGGGGTTGAGTGGGGGGGGGGTCGGTTTCATAAATTCTTGATTTGCAGCCTAGTAAATCTGCATCAAGTGTTTCATGTATTCTCTGTGTGCAGGAGAGTAACAGACTTGGAACCTTTGCAGCCTTTGCTTAAGAAATTTATAGGCTTTTTGGATACAGAAGTTTTGCCATCAACTTTTGAGACTTCAAGGCCAAGAGCGAAGCTGGACCGTGTATCCATATGGCTTGGAATCAAATCATTGTAGGAAATGTTGGCTAATTTTCATCTTCAACAAGTATTCCCTTTAATTCTTCTCTGTTTTCCTACTAATGGTACATTTGCTTTTTATTGAAGGCTTGGGTTCTTAGAACCGCCAGCTTTTGAAGAAGGGATATTGGAGCGCTACCCCATTTTTTTTGACCTTGTACTCAATCATATCAGTGGTGATTCAGTTGTATTTTCTCATGCAGTTACCTGCTTGAGACTACTCTTTGAAATGCTTGGTGAGCACCTGTTGTGTTTTTTCAATCACAAAGGGTCAATATTCTGTTTAATGTTGAGCTGATTTTTGCCTTTGATGTTTTGGGCTCCCTTTAAGGTTGTAAGCTTTGGTTGAGATCTACATTGTCTCCAAGTGTGATGCGCAACACTCTATTGGGTCAGTGTTTTCATTCTCGAAACGAGAAAAGCCATAAAGACATTTTTGATCTTTTTCAGCCTTTTCTGCAGGCACGTCTGTGGACCATTATACCACTTCATCCTTAAGTCCTTTGCCTATGTTTCTTTGAATACACTATTTTTCTGATTTACTTATATGTTAGATATATTTTACTGGCATTACTGATATGTACACATTCAATCTATCCAGTCTCTTGAAGCTTTGCAAGATGGGGAGCATGAAAAGCAACGTAGGCATTTTCTATATTTTCTCCTTCATCAAGTGCCAGTGAGCAGTAACTTCAGTGTATTAACAAGAAAAAAGGCTTGCCAGGTTCTTAATTCTACCTCTAGATTGTCAAATAGTGGCCATAAATGTGGTGTATAGCCATGTATTGGTGCTAAAAGATGTTAATACTATTTGTTATGATCAGTATATATGAAAATTCTATTGTTTTGGCTCACCTTTTGCTATTTATTGCAAGATTGTATTTTCAGATAGCTCTTCTTATTATACTCCGAGGTTATAAGATGAACCCGCCATGCCCACCTTTTGAATGTGCACATATGTGGTATGTAATCCTAATTGTTTTGTGGTTGACATAATTTTTATATCCGGCGTTTCTATGGTTATTGTTTGATGTTGTAACACTTCAATCCCACATTGGGAAGATGAATAGCCCAAATAGAGTGGGTGGTTTATAAAGACACCCATGGGCGGTATGTTCCACATTAGTTCTTTATTATGGGAGACTAGGCTTTATAAATGATTTTAGAAAAGCTCCAAATTAACTAATCCTTTTGGAATGATAGTGCAAATGTGGCTAATGCTTTTTTTGGGTGGTTATAATCATTGTCTACCAATATCTTCTTTTTCATTCTTGGAGTTTTTAGACCTTAGTATCCTTAGGCCTTAATTATTATTTTTGTTTATTTTCGTATTATATAAATTTCTCTTGTTCTCTTCTCTAGCCCCTCTTAGGCGTTCTCTTGTATACTTCCTGTGTACTAGGGTTGCGCCCCTCTGCGCTCTTTTTTTAATAAATCATTACTTATCCAAAAAAAAAAAAATTTCTCTTGTATAACTCTTGTTTGCTAGGGTGTTCTCTTTTGTTCTTTTAATGAAGTCTAGTACTTGTCAAATAATTTTTATTCTTTGAATGTGAATTTCCTTTAGATTTGCTTGGGTACTTTTAGCATAACATTACGAATGAGGATTTAGAGATAAGACAAGGCATAGAGCTTGTGTTTCCTGGTTGTGCATTTAGCGGAAACGTTGGTGGTGAAGACTAGGAATAAAAAAAAGGAAGTCTCTCATATGATGAAAGTTAGATAACCACTTATCCAAAAGTTTAAGTTAATAGGAATTGATGAATTTAATTACTTATCAAAAAAAAGGAATTGATGAGTTTAATCATTTACTTTATATTCTAATACTCCATCTTACGTGTGGGTTTAAACTCTCCTTAATAAGTGAGGTCTAATATGTGGATTATTTAATTAAAATGGGAGGTGAATTGGGGAGTCAGGGTTCAAGCTCATTGCTTCTGGCTTTGATACCAAATTAAATAACTACTTATTTTAAAAGTTTAAGCTAATAAGAAAGAATGAATTTAATTTAATTTATATTTCAACAATGAAGATTATATCTTTAGTGGTTAATTTAATTTAACCCAAAAGATTATATCTTTTGGGGTGCCTACGCTTTTTAATAAAATCCTTTTGACTTATCAAAAAATAATTTAATTTAATTTAATTTATAGCTTTCCGGAGGGAAGCTATTCAATTGTATAGGATTTCTCGGAGAGAGCTAGAGAAAAGGCTTTCGACTACTTGCTCCACCTATTTTGTGGTCAAGGGTGGTGTCTCGGGGATTGAGATTAGGGATGTAGGGCTGTTGGGGTGTTTCTGTGGGGTTTGTTGGGGTTTTGTGGGTTAGCTTTCGGGTAGGGGTTGCTTTGTTAGGATGTTTCTTTTGGGCTTTTGTGGGTGCTTTTAGGCGCTCTTAGTTATACTCCCTGTATAATTGGGTTGCGCCCCTTTAAATTTGTGCTTTTTGGATATACAATTCTATTGACCTATCAAAAAAATATCTATAGAGGTTGAGAGCTTTTGAAAGAAAATAGAATTTGGGTTTGAATCTTTTTGATAGATAATCAAGCATATTTTAAAAAAGCATGAAGCGCCCGTAAGTACACAAGGAGTATACATAAGGAACACCAAAACAAAAATAAGAATTGAAGAGACCCTCAACCCTAGAAATACCCAACAAGCTGAAACCCTCACAACAACCATCACTCAACGCTAACAAGTGTGAGCCTTTTCTTTCCCACGCCTAGAAGATGCTCTGAAGAATAGATTAAGGAGCACTCAAGGTTCAACAACTCTCTACTACCCTTACCCTTATAGGGATGATCCTTTTCTAAGGAAATCCCTCCCACTCCCCCATGTCAATTGCCTACCAAGATTGTGCAATGAGCGAAATCTGGACCACAGTAGCTTCCCTATTTAAAATTAAAAAAAAAATCGTTGTTGCTCCTATTTGTTCCGAAATACTTGGCATATAAATAAAATGTTAAATTACTAGTTGTCTCAAAATCTTAAGCTTATAGGAAGAGATAAATTTAATCATTTAATCATTATTTTAACATTCCTCATATGTGGGTTCAAACTTCCTTTTAATAGGTGAGACCCAATACGTGAAATATTTAATTGAAATGGGAGGTAAATGCGAGTTAAGGTTATAACTCAGGAACTTTGGCTTTGATACCATGTTAAATTACCAGTTATCCCAAAAGCTTAAGCTTATAGGAATATGTAAATTTAATCACTTAATCATTACTTTAACATTATAAATAGACATTTTTTTTGCTAAATTGCTTTTGTTTTTGTTTGCATTTTTCTCTTCTTTTTCTCCAAGAACAAAGAGCGGATTAGTTATGTCCTTTTTTAGTTCTGTTTCTGTTAGGGAGAAGGGGGTATTGGGGGTGGGAAGAGGGAGTTAGGCGGTGGGGCTGTAGGTGATGCTACCTTGGCAATGGTGACATGACCAGAAGAGGATAGTGAAGGATTCGATCCTAGATATTCAACATTTGGCGGTAACGAGGGATAAAGAAAGGGCGACCATGGTGTCTCTAGATTGGGTGGTGGAGAGAGTCAAAGAATTTTTTCACGTTGTGGGCTTTTCGTAAGAAGGTTTTGAGGATAAATTAACGGATTTGTCCACTACGGTTGAAGCTGATCGATCTCATTGTGGGGTGGATATTGGCACTGAGTTGAGTGGCAAACCTAGGAATTGAGGAATCTGAGAATTAAAGAGATTGGTATGTTCGGTGAACTATGATGTGAGGGGTGGACAATCATCTAGAATGACAATAAAGGGGAAGGCTAATAACTGTTATTTATAAAACCGAAGATCATTTCATAGAATGTGAGAGGCCTGAACGATATGGAGAAAAGAGGGAAGATTTAGAGGTTGTTAAGGGAGTGGAAAGCTAATATTGTATGTTTACAAGAAACTAAAATGGAGGATTTTAGTAGGGAGTAGCGCAGAGTGTGTGGGGGTGTATTCATGTTGATTGGTTGTACTTGGGGTCGAGGGGGGCAGCAAGAGGTATTCTGTTAATGTGGGACAGAAGAGAGGTTGAGAAGATTGAGAAGTGCCTGGAGATGTACGTGGTAGCATTTGCATTCCATTGTGTTATAGAAAATTTTGAATGGGCATTTGTGGGTGTTTATGGACCAAATGATGATGTGGAAAGAATAGGCCTATGGGATGACCTGGTTGGTTTGATGACTGTGTGGGAGATACTGTGGTGCATCTTCTTCTTCTTCTTTTTGTGGGGGGGGGGGTGGAGGGGTTAATGTAGTTCGGTGCCCTTGTGAAAGAGTTAGTGATTCTAGGCATACACAAGCATTGGGTGAATTCTTAGACTTTGTCTTTGAGTAGGGACTCACGGATATTCATTGGTAGGGGGAGTTTCACATGGTCTAATCATTGAACATGGTCTAGAATCGATCTATTTTTTCTCTCTATAGAGTGGGAGGAATGTTTTCCAGTTGTATCTCAAAGACGGCTATTGCGGGTACTATCGGATCATTTTTGTTGTTGTTGGATTGTGGAGGGGGAGTTGAGGTAACAAACCTTTTAAATTTGAAAATATGTGGTTGCAAGTAGAGGGTTTTGTGGATGTCAAGAAGTGGTGGGGATTGTATAATTATGAAGGTACATCGAGTTAAGTGTTGGCACAAAAGTTGAAAGCACTGAAAGGTGATATGAAAAAGTGGAATAAGGAGGTATTTGGGAATGTAGGGAAGAGGAAGTAGATGGAGGCGGGTGGTCTTCGTGAGCTAGATATGATTGTAGAGGGATGATCGCTATCTAAGGATGAACATCTTAAGTGAGAAGAGTATTCTAGAAATTTAGAGCGGGAACTCTAAGAAGTGAGTTGGAGACAAAAATTAAGGGCATTGTTGTTGAAGGAGGGAGACAACAATACGAAGTTCTTCTTACATCGATTGGCAAACTCATACAGGAGAAACAATTCGATTGAATCCTTAATGGTGGATGGGAATATGACTGAGGAGTCGACGGTTATTCAAGATCACATTGTGAATTTCTATAAAAAGTTGTATTGTGAACAATATAGTGGCGACCAAAGGTGGATAATTTATCTATTAGTTTCATTGATGGTGAGGAGAGAATTTGGATGGAAAGAGAGTTTGAGGAAGGTGAAGTGTGGGAGGTGGTGAGGAATTTCAATGGAGATAAGGCGTCTAGACCTAATGGTTGTACTATGGCATTTTTCTAGAAGTGTTGGGAGGTGGTTAAGGTTGACATTATGGTGGTTTTTTAGGAGTTATGCAGCCATGGAAAATTTGAGATGAGTCTTAATGCTACTTATGTCTATCTTATTTCCAAGAAAGCTGGAGCTGTGCAGATTAAGGATTTTCGCCCTATCAGCTTAGTAGGTGAGGGATACAAAATTATTTCAAAGGTTCTAGCAACTAGGTTGACATTAGTTTTGAGGAAGATTATTTCAGAGTCTCAAAATGCCTTTTTCAAGGGGTGTAAAATTCTGGTTTTTGTTTTGGTGGCAATTGAATGTTTGGATAGTCGGCTTTGCTCTGGGGTACCGGATTGTGTTATGTAAATTGAACTTGAAAAAGGCATATGATCATGTGATTTGGGAATTTTTGTTACATTTGTTGTAGAGATGTGGTTTTGGGGAGATATGGCGAGGATGGATAGATCATTCCATTTTGTGGTATGATTTTCCATTATAATAAACGGGTTGCCTTCAGGGTTTTTTTAGTAGCTCAAGAGGGTTGCGACATGGGGATCCTTTGTCTCCTTTATTAGTTGTGTTGGTAATGGTGGTATTTTGTAGGATGATATTTGCAATGGTGGAGAGAGGTCTTCTTTCGGGTTCTGTGTGGTTTTGAGAAATTAGGAGGAAATGATAGTGTCACATTTGTTATTTGCAGATGACATGCTATTTTTGTGAGCCTGTTGTTGAACAATTCAGAAATTTGAGATGTTTGTTGCTTTGTTTTGAAGTAGCGTCGGGGCTGAAAATTAATTTGTCTAAGTATGAGATTGTTCAAGTAGGCGATGTCGGGGATGTGGCAAGTTTGGCTAGCATCCTTGGGTGTGGTGTGGCTTTGTTGCCAATAAAGTTTGGGTGCTCACTATAAGGCATCAACTATATTATAGTATGAGGGGTGATTGGTGTTCCAAGGAGATAGTCCCCCATATGGAGTGGGTGTGTGGAAGTATATCTGGAAGGGGTGGGCTGGTTTTATGCATTTTGTGTGTTACGAGGTAGGTAACAGTTTTAAACTGTTGTTTTGTTTTGGCATGATGTGTTGTGTGGGAAACTACCTTTGAAGGTCCTCTTTCTGGAGTTATTCACTATTGCATGTGGTAAGGATGTGTGGGTGAAGGAGAATATGTAGTTTCATAATGGTAACATTCATTGGAATATCTTGTTTACTCGATTGGTGCATGATTGGAAGGTGAACGTGGTCGGTCGATCTTTTGAGTTGTTGTACTCCCAAAATGATTGATCTGCTTTTATGGTAATGTTATTAAAACATTACCATAAAAACAAGTTCCGCTTCTCTTGTTTGATTGTCTTTCACAATCTTGTTTTAATGGTAACGTTATTAAAACCAGAATGATCGAGTGTTTGAGCCGGCAAATTATGAACTGGGCATTTATTTGGTCCAATTTGGTATTTATTTTAGATACCTAGATTGTTGATTTTGTGGTGTGCAGAATGCCGATGTGAATGTGGTTTGCCACTTTACCTGTAGTGCAGAATGACAGGGGTAGGCTTATACAGAGCATACATTGATGGTTCTACTAGGATGTAAAAGGTGGTATGGTAGTCTTGAGTTGTGAATCTTTAGTTTGCCTAAATTTTTTTGAATCTATGTTCCCTTTCAAAATGATGAATTATGAAGGGAGAAAAAGAAACCAAATTGCCAAAATTAGCATTTGGAGTAAAATGCTCCATGTCGGATTGAGTGATCTAAGATCATGTTTTATTAGGGTCGTATTGAATTATGGCCACTCTAATATATATAGACGTGATGGCAATTTCAGTTGCTTAAAACCTGGTCAAAGTTTGTTTAACCAATGGGTTTTCTATTTAACATGCATAAAACTGGGACGTTCCATTTAGGGTATAAGCATCATGCATGAGGGCTTATAAGAATCTTAAACCAGTGGTTTTAACTTGAACATCTTATCCATTACCAAACAAACTGTTATTTTGTATTTTTTCCTTTTTGGTATTTCCTTTAACATACTGTGATTTTCCGAAAATTACATATAATAAAAATGAGCCGACTTAATTGTACATGACAATTAATTGAACAATCAGATAGAGATTAGGTGCAGTGAGTTGCCTGTATTGCATTCAATGCAGGGGGCAGCTCATGAGAGAGGGCCCACCTGTTTGGGCAGGTTGAGCTGTGGGTCCCACAACTGCCAGGGCATGTGGGTCCCATTGGTCCCCATCATTGCACTGATCCAAATCCTGAGCAATCAGATGTAATTTATCTTAAATTTTTCTTTGATCATAAAATTTCACTAAGATAGCTAATTTTGGTAAAAAGATGTATTATGTGAACCAGCCTTCCAAACATTGGCTATGGTTGAATTGTGATCCCTTATCCACAGTGATGTTTGTCATGGTCCTGAATTTATTATAAATGTCAACAATTTTTCAAATAAATTTAAATGCACAATTATAAACATTTGAAATTCGCATGCATTTATGACTTTGTTGGTGATTCAGTTGGACATGGGTTGTGGACATACATGAAGTTATCTAATTCATTTCCTTGCAATTTTATTGGACAGGGGCCCTTCTCTTGTGTCATCCTTGAAGGATTCTTCACTCCACAGTTCTCTGAGGCAACCTGCCTTTGATCTTATACAAGCTATTATAGTCTCTGATGCTGCTGCCCTTATAACTACAATGCTGCTGAATTGCAGCATGCCTTGGAGTATTGATAGAAACATGTCTCACGACTGTGATGATGATGAACAATCTGATGGACTTCCATTTACTCCAGATGTTGAAGAGGAGGATAATAGTTCTTGGAGGGAATTCAGTGTGCAGAATAAAGTTACTTCCCGGGAATATCAAGGGTGGATGTGCATTCCCATGCTATGGATTGATGTTCTAGTTGAAATTGATCCCTTAGTCTTTCCAATATCATTTTCCAAGGCTGTTTTCTGGGCTCGATCTCGTTTTTGTTTGGTTGAACCTGAGATCAGTGCAGAAATGGCACTTCCAGTGAGAACTTGGCTTTTATCCTCTTCTACAGAGATCTCCACTTCTTTTAGTTGGAAAATCCCAACTGGTTCTGATGATAGTGGAGAGGGGAAGGAGCCAACAAACTCGGTGAAAGTATTGTCAATGTGTCTCCCTTTAATAAGAACATTCAGCAGGTTGATATCATTTCAGTAAAAGTAGGAGTCTCCTTTATATATTTTAAGTTGGCTTATGGAAGTCGTATATATTTTAAATTGATGCCTGTATTATCAGACAATGCATAGCTTGGTAGGGAACACATTTCTTGAGTGATTACATGAGAGATGTGTTACAGGTTAACTACACACTTCATAGTTCAAGTGGGGCAAAGAGAAATCCGGAAGCAGTGGACGTGGGAATCAAGGATGGGTGAAAGCTTGACACTTTCACTTCTGGATCCCAATGATGTATGTCAAATTAATCTTTTTACATCTTACACATCATTTCATTTACATCTATGATTAAAGTGATGAATTTAATGTTCATTCTTTCCTTCTTCTGGTTGGCATTCCATTAATTGCTATTTGTATATATTATGGGTTGATGCAGCATGTGAGGCAGTTTGGGAAGTGTATCTTGGAACAGGTTTCAAATACACGGGGTCTTGCTTATGGGTTGAAGTTTCTATGCTCTAATAGATCTTCATTGTCTGCCATTTTTTTGGGCTTGACACATGCTTGTAAATTGGTAAGGACTTCCTCTCTCTATTAAATTTTGGATAAACTAATAGCTGACTTGGCTACTTGGTTTCTAGGAGAAGCTGTATAGCGAAGTGGAATTTTTTGTCATACGGTTGTAGGATGTCATTTTAAGATGTGATAAATCATGAATTTTACTAAAAGAAAAATCATCCTTGTCATATTGTTCCTAACAGCTCTGTTTGCACTATTCCAGGTTCGACTGGATTCTGTTTTAGAAAAGTTTCAGGTTTTACAACATTTTTTCTTCGTTCTACGCAAATTACTCGAAGAAGGGGATTTACCTGCCCTAGGTTTTCCTGGAAATTCATCTGATAATTTAAATATCACGAGCTTCTCTTCCCAAGGAGGATTTCTGAGGCAGCCAGCCTTTGATTCATTGCCGGTGAATGTCGATGATCATTCTTCAAATGATGACCTGAAAGCACAGGAAAAGTTCATTTACTTCCTATCAGAAACTGCTTGGCCTTCTATTCGGAGGTGCTTAGTAGAAGGGAAGGCATTTATTGATTACAGTTTTTGTCAGGTATTCTGCAATCTTTCCTACTTGTGAATGGTTGTCTTTGCGCTTTAGAGCTTATATGTCTGCTTCTCCTACTTGTAAAATCTTGGTTTTTTTATATTCATTTTTTTAGAGTACATATAATGTGCCAGTGTTATTATGATCACTTTCTTTGTAGCCATTTGTTTCCTCTCTTTCTCTCTGTGTTTGTCCTTGGTAGTTTTCTGTGTTGGCGTACACACTTTATGAGGTGACTTCTATGGTTAAGCATTCAATACTATTGCTTTGTAATGTACTGATCTCTTTTTATTTTTTCCCTTCAAATATCGTGAAATGTAGTTTAGTTTTCTGGCGGAAATCTAAGTACAAGCAAATCACCTAAACTCTATCCTATAGCTTTATCTGATGTATTACAGCTTCATTCACTTAAAAGGCATTCTTACTAGTTCTTTGTTGCTTCAGATGACTTGTGTCCGCTTACTTGAGATCCTCCCCGTTGTTTTTGAAATAATTTACGCATCCTTTGGTAAGAAGCCTGGGGATTCCCAAATGATGGTGGAAAGTTTATGTAACTTCTCGTGGCTAAATGACTTGATGGATTGGGGAAAGTCATCGCTCAAAGTCCTAATCGTGTATTGGAAACGGACAGTTTCTATTTTGCTGTCTTTTCAGACGTTCATTTGGTAACACTGCTACAATGATAATCAGTACCATTGAAAATCTAATATCTTGCGGTGAGCTTTCATTATTTGTTTATTTATATATATAGATGTGTGTGTTCATATGCACATGCAAGTGCACCTAATATATTAATGATAATTATTAGGGTAACTTCACTTTATACCCTTGAATTACCATGCGATTTGAAAAGACCCCCCCCAATGTTCAAAGCCTCTCAATTTGAACTCCTTCGTCAGATTTAGCGTTAACTTCTAACGAAATACCTAAAAAGACCAAAATATCCCTGATTTCATTTTTTTGTTTAAAAAAAAATGAAAAAAGAAAAAAGGTAAAGTTCGCTTAACCCACTCAAACTACTACCCCAATGACAATCTACCCCCCAAACTATCAATTGTGACAATTTACTCTCCAAACTACCAAATCAATGACAATACACATCCCCTATGGTAGCAAAATGACGAAATTACCCTATAGAATTTTCAATGAGACAAAAATACCCTTAAAATTTTGAAAAAAAATTAAATTTTAGTTTTTTTGTTTTATTTTAGTAAGGGTAATTTTGTAATTTTTTAAAAATTAGGGATACATTGTCGTTGTTTTAGTAGTTTGGAGGGTAAATTATCGCAATTGATAGTTTGAGAGGTAGATTATTGTCCAGGTGATAGTTTGAGGGGGTTAAGTGAACTTTATCCAAAGAAAAAAGAAAAAAAGAACTGTGGGTCTGGCCAGACCCATGGTCACAAGGCAGACCTTGAACCCTTTTTTTTAGCTTTTTTTTATTTTTATTTTTTAATTTTTATAATTAAAAAATGTGAAATTGAGGGAAAATTTGGAATTTTATAAAAGAAAGTCAGAGGTATAAATGTCATTGTTTCACTTTTAACGTTTAAAATTTGATGAAGGGGTTCAAATTGACTGCAATTGAAAGTTCAGGGGTTCAAATTGAGAGGTTTTGAACTTTGGAGGGGTCTTCTCAAATCGCGTAGTAATTTAGAAGTTTAAAGTGAAGTTGCTCTAATTATTACTACTTTTGTTGTTATTGCTATTATTATTTGTTGAGCATCATCGGGCCATCATTTAGATAGTCATCATATGTTATGCTTTTACTTGATACAGATAACTTTGCCACGGATGAATTGATGGAACAGGTTTCACGCCTTTCTGTGTCATTATCTAAGGAAGCTTCTTGTAACATTGGAGGGACGATCGTTAGGTCAAAATCTTTAATTCCTGAGTGCTTGTCTAATGAGAAGAAGCGTTCAGTTTCAGATGTGCAGCTGGTCTCTGCGGATGATGGAGATGTGCAGATCTTGGACTTGACAACAGAAGCTCATGAAAAGGATAGAGATAATATGATTGTTCTGTCTGACAGTGAAACTGAAGAACCTATGTCAGCTGATAAGGTCATACATTCTGATACTGAGACAGGTTCCTGCATTCTGGATGGAAAGGTTGCAGGTCCTGGGAGCACATTGCATTCTGACCCTGCAAAGAAGAAAGTTTCTGGCACTGACACTTCTAAGAATTGCTTGGAGTCTTTTCAGCAAAAAGATGCTACTAATGGTTCTATGGTTGCTTCTCAGGATAGGGGCTTTGATAGATTAAAAGGTATACCAGCATCTGCTTCTTCCTTCAAATCAAAAGATGTAGATAGTAAGAGGAAAGAAATAGACTCCAAATACAAAAAAAATGAGACTCAATCCCAGAATCGAATTAATCTTAATAACTCTTCTGTTCTGAAAGCGGCAGTACGCTATGTTGAAGAGGATCCATTGGAGTCTGCACTTAAATCTGCAAGACTTCAACAGTCATTTATGGCAAAGTCAAATACTTCTCTTCCAAAACGACAAGTTATTCAGCTTAAATCTCCTTTTCTAAATAGATTTGGCCATTTACATAGACCGGGGGCTGGAGTGAAAAGGTTCAAGCCGCCAAAGCTCGATGACTGGTATAGACCCATTTTGGAAATTGATTACTTTGCAACTGTTGGATTAGCATCTGCAGGTGAAGATGGGAGTCGAACTGTTAGCAAATTGAAGGAAGTTCCTGTGTGTTTTCAATCACCTGAACAATATGTGGAGATTTTTCAGCCACTGGTTTTGGAGGAGTTCAAAGCACAGTTACACAGTTCCTTTCTGGAAATGCCTTCATGGGAAGAGATGTATTTTGGAAGCCTATCTGTGATGGTGGTTGAGAGAGTTGATGACTTTCACCTGGTTCGATTTGTCTATGATGACAATGATTCTGCAGCTTCTAGAAGCCTTTCAGAAAATGATCTTGTTTTGATAACAAAAGAACCTGTGCAAAAATCTTCCCATGATATTCATATGGTTGGAAAGGTATGCCCTTTCTAAGAGTTGGGTAGCGTTCCTTGCAATCAAAAGAGATGAAACAGATTTCTAAATTGATGTGGCTATCTTTACTGGCCATAGTCCCTATTTACATAAAGTGATTCCTAAGTTCTGATTGTGATTTTTATTTTGCTCATTCTGCTTTTAATCACTTAAAACTTTAAGAAACCTTAATAATGTATTCATTAAATGGTTACTAATGTTTAACCCACTAAAGATTGCAACTTTCATTGTTTCAGGAAGTAATTACACTCTCTGAATCAATCAAAAGTAATCTGTCTGGGCATACTTTTAAATGAGCTATGAAGTTAAAAGCTAGATCCATGTTATACCAAACTTGGAGGGCCCTTGACTAAATATTCATGCTATGATAATTGTTTAGATAATCTGGTTTATTCCTCCAGATTACATCGTACATCATATTTTGCTAAAGCAACCTGTATATTTTCAGGTGGAGAAACGTGAGAGAGATAACAAGAGAAGGTTAACTATATTAGTTATCAGGTTCTATCTTCAAAATGGTTTTTCACGGTTAAATCAAGCTAGAAAGAACCTCATTGAACGAAGTAAATGGCATGCAAGTCGCATCATGAGCATTACACCTCAACTCAGAGAATTTCAGGCACTGTCATTAATTAAGGACATCCCCATACTTCCAGTAATTTTAAAGCCTGTCAATGATTCTCTTGGTAATGGTGCATTCAAGAAAGTGGATCTGGGTAAGCTGTCTCAACCCTTGCAGGAAGTACTGAGATCATCATTTAATGACAGTCAACTTCAAGCTATAAGCGTTGCTATTGGATCACCTAAGTTGAAGAAGGATTTTGAATTATCTCTTATTCAGGGTCCTCCAGGTATCTGATTTACCTTGGTCCAATTTTTTGCAGATTTTTGTTCACGTGATTTATGTATTATCTCTGTTGCTTTTGTATATAGGTACTGGCAAGACCCGAACTATTTTGGCCATTGTCAGTGGCTTGCTTGCTTCACCTTTACAGAGGACAGGTATTGCAAAACATTTCCTTGGTGCCAGTTTGAAAACAAATAGTACGCTATGCACCAAATCTAGTCCACAGATTAGCCAGACTGCTGCAATTGCAAGGGCGTGGCAGGATGCAGCCTTGGCTAAACAATTGAGTGAGGATGTCCATAGAAATTCAGAATCTGTGGAAAGTTCAGCAAGAGGAAGAGTGCTTATCTGCGCTCAGTCGAATGCCGCAGTTGATGAGTTAGTATCTAGAATTTCTAGTCAAGGCCTTCACGGCAGTGATGGAAAGATGTACAAGCCATATCTTGTAAGGGTTGGCAATGTGAAGACAGTCCATCCAAATTCACTACCATTCTTTGTTGATACACTTGTTGATCAACGTTTGGTGGAAGAGAGGATGAAAGTTTGCAATGAAAAGAACGAAACAAGTGTGGACTCTTTAGTGGCTCTGCGCTCTAATCTTGAAAAATTAGTTGACCGTATCAGATTCTTTGAAACCAAGCGTGCTACCTTAAGGGATGGAAATGATGATGGTAAGAATTCTTTGGAAGAAATGTCTGATACAGAAATAGGGTTGAAGCTAAGAAAACTTTATGAACAAAAGAAGCAAATTTATAAAGATCTTAGCAATGTTCAGACACAGGAGAAGAAAGCTAATGAAGAAATTAAATTTCTTAGACGTAAGCTTCGGAAGTCTATATTACAGGAAGCTGAGATTGTGGTAGCTACATTAAGTGGCTGTGGTGGAGACCTGTATGGAGTGTGTTCTGAATCTGTGTCAATTAAGAACTTTGGGTTTCCCTCTGAGCATACTCTTTTTGATGCTGTCGTGATTGATGAAGCTGCTCAAGTAAAATATTCTTTGCTTGATTAAGGTTATAGTCTTTTTAGCACTGGTCTTGCTCTCGCATTTTGTCTTTTAAACATTGTTTCTTGCCACTGCAGGCTCTGGAACCTGCTACTCTCATTCCTCTTCAACTTTTAAAGTCAAGCGGGACCAAATGTATTATGGTAAGGACCGTCAACTTCTTTATTCTTAAAATTTCATATCCTGTGGGAAGAGATGGATCTGAATTTTACAATCTCCCACTATAGGTTGGCGACCCAAAGCAGCTTCCTGCGACAGTTCTCTCTAGTGTTGCCAGTAAATTCCAATATGAATGCAGCATGTTTGAACGTTTACAAAAGGCTGGTCATCCTGTCATTATGCTGACCAAACAGGTGAAGTAGTTGCAAAATCTTCCCCTCATCTGTATTATTGTCGTAATATAATTTTTTTTGATCGGTAAAAAAATCAATATATTAAAAGCGCAAGGGTTGCAACCCATGTACACAGGAAGTATACAATTGTTGTAATATAATTTTACATGATAGATTGGATAAAAATCATATTTAGGATTGTTATTGTAATTAGACCTCAGCACAAAGAAGTGCTATAGAAATGAAAGTTGGCACTTGTGACAAACTATACTGGGGTGTTCAGTTTTGATAGTCTGGAATTTATATAAAGAATTAATAGCCTATAAAATAGTCCTTTATTTTTTTTTTTTGGTTAGCATTTTTTGTACCTGAGTTGCGTTTTTCACTTTTATATATATATAAATAAATTATTAGCCTGTAAAATAGAGTTCCGCCCCCACCCCTCAACCATATATGGATTCCAAGATTATCACTTTTGATATAGAATTTATTTTGTTACGATCTGAAAAAATGCTGCCATATCATACCTTAGAGAGGTCAGTTCTAACTATATTATACCCCACAAAGATTAGTTATAGTCAATTCCCTGAAATTATTTATATAACGCATTATCATCTAATACACACTAAATGTGGGACTTATCATATGGTCATGCAATGCCTTCACAATCTACACAATTAGGGTTATCACAATTTCCCCACACATATATACCCGTGTAATGCCTATATAATCCATGCAATTTGGAGAATCTTGACTTCTTCACTCAAATTCCTAATGTTCTTGTCAGGTTCGCACTGGACCAAACTGTCTTTAGCAGCACATGACTTGATCAAGTTGGCTTTGATACAAATTATCATGCTTTTTAAGTATGCCAATGTCATGACTGAGGAAATTTTAGCCATATGCGTTACATGAAAAGGACTAGTCACAGTTAGATTTTTTCGAAATTGCTTATATAGCCCAGTACCATATAGTATATGAAAAACGGGTGTTTAGACCCCAATGCAATATACCAACAATTATTGGATCAAAAAATATACTAACAATTATGCAGCAGTAAAATATGAACCAATCAAGCATACATCAACACAATTTTGTTAATGAAAACCCTTTGAATCACACATTAAAGGTAAAACCATTATGGAGCATCCAAATTTAAGAAACCAATCACTAAGAAGAATTCATGGTACAAGCAAAACACACTTACAACTCTTGCAATGGTTTAGAGATTTGTATTCATACAAGTCCCTCACTTGCCTCAAGCCATAATAACTCTAGATCCTCTCTGGGCAATTCTTTTACTTGGTCTCCTTTATGGACCTACCGGAAAGCTTTAAGTTGTTGATGTAGACAACTTGGTTTGATCAACTCCAGGAGAATGAACAATTCAACTCACAACATAAGGTTTCTCTTGTTACACAATAAACGGCTAAGCACTCAATTTATATTATCTCAAAGACCTTAACTTTAGCTCAGCTCAGCTCATGGAAAATTGTGCCTCTCAAAGTCCTTTTATAGACTTGGAAAAATTAGACTTAAAACTTAAATAAGTTAGTTTAGATTTAAAGTGGCAGCATCTGGACAGGTAAGTGAGTTGTCTGGACACTTATCAGGGTTACATGCCTTTAACATGTGAGCCGTCAGGAAATTGGCACATAAGAGTTTATGTATCTTTAAACCGTCTGGACATCCGTGAACACTCCAACTGACAAAATATTCTGTTTCTCCAAAACATTTAGGCTGGTGAGAATGGACTTGCAAATGAAACATACTGTCTGAGCAATCTGTCTGGACACCTGTCAGTGAACCAGTTGATGATACACTGACTTCACATTCTGTCCAGACACCTGCAGGCGGACTTGCAAATGGAGCTCTATGCACTTGAATTTCTCGAAGGATTTTTAACTCAAACCCAAGTACAAATCTACCCAACCACATATTACATTTGGACACTTGTTTTTAGCACTAAGTTGGCTAATAAAAAACCTAACAAATTCTCTTTGGCCATTTGGTGATTGTTGAATTACCGGTTATCTCAAAAGCTTAAGTTGATAGGAAGAGATAAAGTTAATTACTTAACCATTACTTAACACTCCCCCTCACATGTGGGCTCAAACTTCTTAATAAGTGAGACCCAACATGTGTAATATTTAATTTAAATGGGGGTAAATTGACGAAGTCAAGGTTCGATTTAAGACCTTTGGCTTTGATATACCATGTTAAATTACTAGTTATCCTAAAAGCTTAAACTGATAGGAAGAGGTAAATTTAATCACTTAACCATTACTTTAACAATGACAAAACAATAAAATTGGACAAGATTACTGAATTTACCCCAAGACTCAATCTAAACCTAACAAACCATGGAAATTGGTTAGATATGAATTCTTGGAAAGTGTATTTCCTGAAATCATGAACAAAATTATAAAACAACGAAATTGGCAAATAAATAAAGTACCTCAACAACAAAAAAATTTAAACCAAACTCATGAGCAAGTTACTGAAGAAGTAACTGAATTTTCATTTCATATATCTTAACAACATTACATTGATGTGAGAATACTCAGCTCACTAAAATTAATTCAGTACATCATCCATAGTTAAATAGATGTCATCCACAAACCAATATAAGTTAACATAACATCAGTCAAGAAATATCCAAAAAATATATCCCCAAATATCACCTTTTTTTCACCAAGGGAAAAAGGGAAAGATCAACCAAATATCTTGTACTATTTATAATTGAATTGAGGTTAAGTCCTTGTCTTTTTACATTTTTTCCTTCTTGCGAGTTATGAAAACACTTAGTGACAAGTTTTTATCTTTTGCAGTATAGAATGCACCCAGAAATATGTCGGTTTCCTTCTTTGCATTTTTATGATGGAAAGCTGCTAAATGGTGATAAAATGTCGAGCAAGTCAGCTCCATTTCATGAAATTGAGGGTCTTGGGCCATATGTATTTTATGACATTGTTGATGGCCGAGAGCATCGTAGTAAGAATTCTGGTGCATTGTCCCTTTACAATGAAAGTGAGGCTGATGCTGCAGTTGAAGTTGTTAGGTTTTGCAAGAAAAGGTAGGAGACTCTTTTGGATACGTTGTTTATCAAGAAGACATACACAAACTTCTACTTGATTTATTGCTTTTAATGTTGTATTTGGATACATTGTTTAGGTTCCCATCTGAATTTATTGGTGGAAGAATTGGGATCATAACTCCATATAAATGTCAGCTCTCACTTTTACGTTCTCGTTTTTCAAGTGCATTTGGATCTTCTGTCATAGATGATGTGGAATTTAATACAGTTGATGGTTTCCAAGGTCGGGAGGTTGATATACTTATACTTTCCACTGTTAGAGCGGGGCAGCCTGGCTCTGCTTCACTTGGGATCAACTCGACCAGTATTGGGTTTGTTGCTGATGTGAGGAGGATGAATGTTGCATTGACAAGAGCCAAGCTCTCTCTGTGGATCTTGGGTAATGCCAGGACTTTGCAGACAAACCATAAATGGGCTGCCCTTTTGAAGGATGCTAAAGAGAGAAACTTGGTTTTTTCAGTTAAAATGCCGTACCAGTCCATGTTTAAAACAGCCGATTATAAAGATGCTGTTCCAGGAAATTCTTATAATCATTCAAGACAGCAGAAGCATGTTGAAAAGGGTAAAGATGCTAGCCAGCATGCAAAACAAAATGAGAACACTGTAAGGCGAACCTTTGGGAGGAAAACAAAATATGCAGGCTATGCGGATCAGAGTAAAAGAACAGGTGTACGAGATGAAAAAGATCTGCCAGCAAATAGAGAAAATATGCCAAGCAACAGATGTGCCAAAGATGAAGATGATTTTCTAATAAAGAAAGATTCATCTTTAGTTGCAGATAGTAACAACAGAACCTCTGAGGATGTTGAGTCTGCAATCTCAGGGAAACATGTTACAGGTGGTGAAAGAAAAGGCAAAGATAGCAGTGAAAAGAAGGTGAGTTTAGGGAATACACATATGAACAAGCGGAAAGTTAATTTTGAAAATTCTATGAGTAATCCAGACCACTCTAGACGAGAATTGGGTGATAGTCATAACCTTTTGAAATCACAAGCGTCCAAAAGACCAAAGAAATCTTTTGAAGTAGATAGAAGCCTGGGGAATCAGGAAGTTTCCACTCCTTTAACTGAAGGCAGCCTGAAGGAGAGAGATGCAAATCATAGAGGTAAAGCCCCCAGTCAGGTAGGCTCTGGAGATTTGATTGCAAAAAGGAAACAACAACGTGAAGCTGTTGATGCTATTCTTTACTCTTCTCTGATATCTTCTAAGAAGCCTGAAGCATCGATGAAACCTGTGCCTGCTAATAGGCCTCTTTCCTCATCATCAACTGTTGGTGGTGGCATAAAACCAGCCAAAACAAGAAAAGGTATACATTTTTCCTTGGCTACTATTTTAGGTACGATACATTCTAATCTTGCTCTTGACTGCTATTTTAGGTATGATACTTTTTTGCTCTAAGCCAGAAATAAAACCACTGAACTCCTACATCATGCCAAAACAACACTTTAGAATCATCTCCTACTTCATAATGTAGATGATGCACAAAACTATCACACTCCCTTCTAATACATTTCCACACTCCCACTCCATAGGGCCCCCTACTTGCAACACCAACTGCCCCTTAGACTATACTATCATATTTATCATCCACTAACTTCCTCCACAAAGCATCCCATTCGTAGTAAACCTCCACAACCACTTACCCAACAAGTGCGATTAAACTGAAGCATATTTCTCACCCCTAACCCCCTAAGGTCGTTGGAGTGCATACCTTCGACCAATTCACTAGATGAAACTTAAACTCATCACCAATGTCCCTCTTATGAAAAAGAAGAAAAAAACAGCACTGAAATAGGGGGCTGGGCCACGACCTAGCCATTGTGGGTAGGTAAGCCAGCCACTGTCATGGTTGGGTACGACCCAGCTGCAACCTTGACTGGGTCATACCCAACCACTGTAGCATGGTAATCCAACCATGGCCACGGTTGGGTAACCCAGCCACGACCCAATCATGGTTGTGGCTAAGTATGGTGCCAGGGAGATCCAACCATGGTTGCAGTTAGGTATGACCCAGCCATGGCTGCAGTTGGGTAGCCCAGCCACCGTGGTTGGGTTGTACCTTGGGCATCCCAGTCCCTTTTCTTCTTTTTAATTTTTTTTTATCCAAAGGCATTTTTTTCTTAAATTTTTATATCATTTTTGCTATTTTATGAAAAACTAGATGAATGTCTTGGATTCATAGTGATTGTAAATTTGGGTCTTAAATTTGCAAAAGTAGAAATTGAGGTTTTAAAGTTAAAATAGGATAAAACACATGGGAGTTCCATCATATTTTCTCCTTGTTTTATCACTTCATGTTAAAGTCACCATTAATTTTGGCTGGACCTCTTATTCTTGCCTCCCTTATCCCTTTCTGGTTTGTTGAGCAGTTTGGTTTTCAAATTATGGGGTGTAATGTATCAACCCCAACCCCCCTGCGCAAAAAAAAAAAAAAGAAGAAAAAATGCCCAATGGTTTAATTTTTGAGTCTTTAGTTGCTTGATCACAGTGGTTTTAATCTTTCTTCTGTGAATGCTTTACCTGTCTGACTGTCTAGTTTCTCTTCTACCAGTTACGCCGGCATCTTCAATTAGTGCATCACAAGATCAGACCCATCAGCGTCGCAGGAAGAGAGATAAATCTTTACGCTCCCAGGACATGAGTGACACTTGAAGTATTATGCATATCTGGTTCTGTAAAGGAAGCTTTGTGATCAATTGTCTAACTAAGCAGGAACTGGAAAGGAGAAATAAGGCTCTGTTGGTGTGCCAGTAGTGAGGTAATTAGTGGAATTCCTTTGGCAGTATCCAAATATCCAATGTATCTGGGATGAATTTCTTATAAAGCTGCTGGTACTTTTATTGAAATGATTCCTCAATTGCTGGTACTGCATCAGTTGTATCAAGTAGCAGGTCACTGTATAAGATGCAAATGGTTTTAAATTTTACACACACACACACACACACATTGGTATTCTACTGGTTACACAGTTAAAAGAGTCGTGATAAAAAATTGCTTATGGTCTAGAAATAGGACTGATTTTGCTAGAAAGGTGGTAGTTACCTTTGTACTTGTCCCATTTTAACACAGTTTCTTTTCCGAACCAAATAAATTGTGGTGCAATACAGGGATACAGTATCATGCTTTTGCTAGTGATGGCTGGCTTCAGTTTTTACCGTTCTATATTTTGCATGTGAAGATTGTGAAGCATTATCAAGAGTCTTGGGTTCTCAAATGGTGATCGGGTGCTGAGCCTAGCATTTTCCAGGCAATTGGCTTTAGAGCCTGCTGCCACTTGCAGGAAGTCCCAGACATTGTCCTGCAATTGTTGATGCCTGCACTGCATTACGTGTTATCGTCATTCACATTTGTGCCTCAGGTGTCTATCATCTTTTTCACTGCTGGTGTTACCATTACCATTCCCGTTGTTTGCTACTGAATTGTGTGAAACCAGTAACTCGTAGTCGAAGGGATATGCGAGAGAAGCATTGAGTTCATGCAGAAGGATATGGGCCGGCCTATAACGTGAACAAGCATACTATTAAGAGAATTTCTTTTTGACCTTTGAGAGTGCAAGGATAATCATTCAGGGCACTTGTGATAAAGAATATGATATCTGTTATCTATCCCATGACCTAGATATCCGTAGGTCAGTTGCCAGACTCTCTCATGTGATCCTTTTTATTTTATTTATTTATTTTTTCTGGAGTTGCTGTATTGGCGAAGCTTATGATAGATATATTTGTCAAGAAAAATGATAGTCAGCATTGTCACGTAGCATTCGGTCTTTTTGTTTTTGTTTTTTAAATACAAGTGGATGTGAATGTGTTATATAGACAAGAATGCTAAGAGAATGCTACTTGAAAAGGCTGACTATCATTTCTTTATTGTAAATTTGAGGTTTTGCTGCTGCAAGAATGGGATTTGGTTCAACGACAACACAATAATCCTACCCATGGTCCAAATAAAAAGGCGTAAACGTATTCAGCAAGAAGCTAGGGAAAAGAGGCCTATCCCACTCGGATTGGGATTCTTGGCAATCCCCTCCTCAAAGAACAGTGGGACCTCTGCTTAGCCAGGGCCGCGCTGCCCGGACCTAACAAGCTGTGCAATTACAGAATGAGTTGGGAATTGGGATCCCCAATTTCAGGAGATCTCGATCCATCCTATTTTGCCATTGTAGAAAGACTAACACGCTTCACTCTCACAATCACCTTTGAAAGATTATGTTTTATGAAGACGTTGACATTGCTAACTTGAGTTAGTAATCTCAAATAATGGGCTGCAAAGTCTGCAAGTAATTCTCATTTTACCCAGCAAATGAACTTGATTAATTGGATCTTACTAATAGAAGAGGCTAAAAGAAACAAAGAAATAGAGAAAGATGTCACTTCGGGGGAATCAGACCTCTAAATTATGCTTTTGATATTTGTAAATTCCTTGATAATTTGGTCATACGACATCTACATATATATGGTCTATTCGAGCCCTTACCCCTGAAATTTAAATAAATTAATTAAGTAAATTTCGTGCGCCTCCTACAAACTCATTTACTAGGTAAATAAGTTTCAATGGATCCATCTAAAACCACCAAAATTAATAAATAAGAATAATCAATCTAGAAGTTATAAGCATTTTTTCACATTAACTAATAGGGAGTTGACTGAAAAAGATCACCATAAACATCTATTAGAGTAAAATAAATGTTTAATATCAAAGATTATGCAGTGATCTGAGCTACTTTACAAACCTCAATACATTTCTGAGCATAAATACAACAAAACCTTACTAATAAAACAAATTCACAAACTTAACAATTTCGAATAAGGCTCTTTGCTCATCCTACAGATAAATATACTTCTTTTATAATAGTTCAATAACAGAGGCAACACTAGACCATTTGTCTCAAAATGCATATTAATTCTAGAGTAACTGTTAGGGAGATTGATATCTTAGGAATTCTTTTTTAGTGAGCCCATAACATTACACATTCAGATACCACACAACTTAAAAATTTAAGCTTATGGGTTTTGGCCCAATAATGTTATATTAACCACTCACACTAGTTATAATGTCATATTTTCAATGTGAAATTCTATCATTTTAGACTCACACATAGATACTCAACAATTACTGTTCACAAAAATAAGGCTTCACTGCATGGATTAGGTTCCATTAGTGATTTAAGTACCAAGTCATGGACTTAAAAAAATATTTCGGTGTTTTAGAATTTAGTAGGTCATATCTCGGTGTATAAATACTTCATGATGGTTTAGTGTGTTTGTAAATTTGTTTACTCTTGGAAGCTCTGAGTTGGATTGATGATAGAGAAATATTATTGGGGTTACTTAATTTATTTTTAAAAGAAAATATTAGGAGAATAAAAATCAAGATATTACCTAGTAATAAGAATATTACGCTAATAATGCCAAATTATAATGCCGATTAAATAAAGGTATTAGGTTTCCTAACAAATAAATACTTAATTAAAAATCTTATTTTATGGTTTTAAAGAAGTGGAGTTTGGAGGCATTAATTCGACTTCAATTGGCATATCATGAGTTTTTGGCATGTGATGACGACGATGATGATGACAGATGACAACAATCGTCGTAGCTCAAATAATTGTCATCAAAAGGTAAGTTATGATAACAGCAGGATGTATATATGATTCATTTGGGTTGGCAATCCAAAAACAATCCAGGGTTGGTGGATCATATATTGATATATATGGATGGTAGAAAGCATGGCCATTTTTGATCTTCTGCAGGAATGCATGTGGAAAAATAAAACTATATATTTCACTACATCATTTGTAATTATATATATATATATATATATATATATATATATATATATATATATATATATACCACTAGAGACAGAATGTGAGGTGAAGATAGGAGGGGGGAGTTAATAAATAATAATTAAAAAGAAGTTAGAGTGAGGCTCAAATAATACATATTGGAATTGAGATATCATCGTTAAGTTATATAATAGTCGTATATCAATATGCTAAATAACATTATTTAGGTAGTTTATGGTCCAAATTCACAGACAATTGAGATGAAAAAAGTGGCATACCATCTGATGGATGAATCGGATATAGTATTTATTAGTTGAGCGTATTCATAGTAACTTTTATTTCTATTTTTATTTTTAAATTTAAGGAACCAAATTAACCACTTTTTGCTTATTTGTCCAAATATATTCTACAATAATTTTCCTTATCTTTTCCTGTACTAATTAAATATTAATATTTCTTTACAAAATATAAGTTTTCTACTTTCCTTCACATTTTTTATAAATTTCTAACATAATCTTCAATGAAAGACAAAGGAGAAGAAATAAATATTGTGTTACAATAATGGATAAGGGAGATCTTTAGCTTCCCTATTCATTGGGTACGTAGCTGCTAAACAAAGATGGAGGGAATTGAACAACATTTCCTCTATTTTTTTTTTAGATAAAGATCAAATATAGTATTTATTTATCAGTTTAATGCAGACTTGTGATTCTTTTCATTGAGCCACATCATATTAACTTGATTTTTGAGGAAAAAAGGCCCAATACAGATGCTGAGATGCTTGCTATTGGGGCTTCGAGCCTCGCCCATGTCATGGCCCTGGTGCATCCCACCCATAAAAGAGATGAACAAAACAAAACATAAAAAAAATATTTCTTTGGGAGTAAATTTATTTAATAGGCTCCTGTACCATTATCATATAACGAGATAACATAACGGTCAAAATTAGTTATTAAATTAGCATTTTTTGTTTTTACAATTTCTAATCTAAGAATTTATTTTTATTACCACGTTATCCAATTATATAACAATATTATACAAGATTCTACTACATAACTTTTTTTTTTTGGAAGATTAGCGAGTACTAGCTAACTAGAAGGAGATAGCTAGTGATGTTACTCATCACACACATTAATATATATTGTCGTATCTATGCCATATTAGTTGTGTATTTTAAGTGATATATACTTTTATTTTTTAAGTGACTTACATAAAAATTTACTTAAATACACCATTTCAGTCAGTATGAAATAAGTGAATGCAACCAAAAAGTGTGAAGATCGTATCGTAGCGAAGAAATGTGTGTATATATATATTAGTTCTAGAGAATAGAGGAAGAACAATAATGAAAGCCGTATATATACTAACAATGAGCTGGCAAAATCCTTTTGAGCAACTAAATATATATAATGGAATAGTAGCAGGTGCAAGAATTTTTAAAGACCCAAGGGTGAAGGCTTCATCATGGTGGACGCACAGCCGCACATATATAAATAATTTGAGCAATTAATTATTTTTAAATTTGGGTAGGTGTGCGTAATCTTTGTGGTAAAGTAATCTGAGCACAACGTAGAGGCTAGAGCAGCAGGCATGCATAAGAGCATGTGAAGTGCACATGATTGAGGCAGATACGTGATCCCGATCCTCCTCTCACCAATCAATGCTGGGCATGTGATCATCTTCCTAATGGAGAAATACATTAATTTAACCATTATATATCATATCATACTTACAAATTAATTGAATAGATCGATGCCCGTTTCTCTCTCTTAATCATTTATAATGTGCAAGACATCCATTGCCATATATTATATTTCATGAATTTAGCCCTATAAAGCCGTGCCCTTTACGTACGCATGCATGTGCATGGGTAGCATGCATACATGCATCTGCATGGGTAACATGCAGTCATGTATTCACGTAATCATGGAGAGCCTAAAATATGATTGGAAGGGGCCATAGAGATCTGCTACAAAGAAAATAAGTTGGAGAATAATTTTGTCAGTGTGAGACTTATTAATTTCATCTGAATGAGTGAGTCATCCCATTCGGTTCACTTGCTTGCTTGGTTTTCGAGTCCCATATCTCCTCTCTGCTGCTCCCTTTTGGGAGCTGCAAGGAGGAAACTGACACCACCACATCCTGACTTTCATTGTTGAGGTGCAGAAGATAAAAGTAATTCTAAAATTAGTGATCACTACATATTCTCATGAAGCCCAATGAGATTACGTACTCACAATGTCTCATATCAAAATGTACAATAATGTCATTATCAACATAAATACATGCAAAATAATATGTGACAATACAAAATTACACATGATATACACATAGACACATTAATACATGCAAAATAATATGTGACAACACAAAATTACACACGATATGCACATAGACACATAACTCATATTAATTGAATACAAATTAACAAAAACGCTAACAACTCGCATGAGCCAGATGCTCCTAAAACATTGTAGTATTGAGATCCATACTTAGTGGGTCCGTCAACTTCTGTTCTACGAGAATATGAATGAGATTCAACTACTTTCTTTCTAATAAACAAATATCTTATGTCAATATACTTAGATCATGAAAAGCTCCTAGTACATAAAGAATGTTAATTCATCGATTTGTCAACATAAAATCTTTATTGCCTTGCAAGTACCTTAGTATTTTCTTTACAACTTTGAGTGACTCAAACTTGAATTGCTCAAGTATCTCCCAAATACACCTACAACATAAGCAATGTCAGGTCGTCTACATATTTGGGCATATGTACATCAAATCACCCACAACTAGTTCATATATATGGAACTACTTGCATGTGAATTCTTTCATTATCACTTCGAGACATTGAGACTTAGCGCTTTTTTTTTTCTTCCTAAATAAATAGGGGAATTGAGACTTAGCGTTAGGTCTTAGAAAATTGGTCTCATTCAGTGTTTAAAACATTTCTTGTAAATATTTTCATCTTCTATGTGTTCGATGTGAAAAAAGGTGATTTTTGGGCTTTTAGTTATTGGCTTCAAATAGCCATTAGAATGCCTTCATGAAGTTGGGTTGTTTATGTGCTTTACGTTACAAGAATTTTATCTACTCTTTCACGTGCCATTGATTAGTTGGTTGCTGTCACTTGGGTACATAAAAGAGCAGTTAAAGCCTTTTGGTCAGAGATAGCGATGGTGGAATTCCCTTTTAAAAATTTTCTTTACTATACTTACTAAATCTATGTATTTGAGCCTAAACTAATTATTTTGTCCCATAGCCTAATTATAACAAAAATCATTTCAAATTTGTCATGGATTGTCTACTATATATTCACCAACACATCATGCACGAACCAAAAAAAGGGCTATTGTTGCAGTTTTTGTTAGCCAATTAATCATATGATATTTTAAGTTCAAAACATAAATTCATTGTAAAACAATATTACGAGTCAGGATTTTGATTTCTTTGAAAACCTTAATATTTATTTAAAACCCTACATGATCATTTCCTCGAGAAAATCACCAATTGCAATTACTTATTCCATATCATATAATTAATCATAATTAACCAAACAATATGAAATCCGAACCACCCCAAAATTGACTTATTTAAATCCAATCCTAATCTCTCAATAATTTCATAATCAACAAATTCTAAGGCAACTTATGATCGTAACCTCTAATTTAATCAACAAATTTTAATCATAGCTTAAACATTCAAAGAGAAAAATGGCAGAATCTTTACTTTACTGATCGAGCTTTCCTCAAGCTTCCTACTCTTCTATGTTTCCAATATTTTTCCCCCTTTTTGCTCACTACCAATACTCTCAAGGTCTTCTCTCTAGGTGCTAGAAGCAGGTATGTGATACAAAAACTATGAAACGTACTTTTTGCTTATGAAATCGGCTGTTTATAGAAAATTTTCAAACGTGTTCAAACAAGAACTTGTCTCATTCAAACGAGACATGGTAGTCAGCAAAACCCATGTTTCCAACTCAGCGATTTCTCTTTGTGACACATTTCTTGTTTAGACGAGCTAGCCTTATTCTTGTCCGAACTGTTGGGAATAAGATTGCAAATCAGATTCTTGAATTTTGCTTTAAAAAGGCTCAAGGAGTTGGGCTAGCTACTTGCAAAATGTTTTGGTCTTTTTGTTTATAAAACCTTGTTTTATGAAAACATTAGCCGTTTAATAGTAAATCATTAATATGCAATTAAGAACCATTCGTGATCAAGTCTCTTCCCGAGCACTCTTTGTTCCTTTCATTTCATCAAAAGATCTACTTGTAGACACTTTTACCAAGTCTTTGCCAATGACTAAATTTTCTTCTATCCGGGACAATCTCAACTTACGTGAACTACCGTTGAGATTGATAGGGCATATTGAGACAGCAGTGGAAGATATTGTCTCTCGATCTTCTGATAAAGATAAACATCAAAGCAATTCAAAGAAGATGATTGATAAAGATACTCTCTCTTTCTCTCTCTTCTTCTTTTTTTCACTTCTTTTCTTCTTCTTTCTTTCTTTCTTTTTTTTTTATTTATTGGTAGAGAAATGTTTCATATCCATATTTTGGTGATCATCTCTTATCCATTGCCGTATAAGAGAATGAAAAATTTACTATTGAAATTTATAAGATCACATGTAGGTCTGTCAGAACAAATTCACATTGATAGAGAGAGAGAGGACTTTGTAATAATTTAGATACAAGTATAGCTTATTATAATGTCCATAGGCAAGATGTCATGTGAGGGAGAAACCAAGTATAGTAAACTTGTAGAGCAAAGTACCCGTAATGAAATTCTCCATATACTCGTAACTAACTTCATGTGCTAACCAATAATCTAGGATTAAGATAATGACCCTCACTTTTCCCAATATATTGATATTATAAACATAAATAACCGTCATTTAAAACTCCTCTTAAATCAAAGTGTACGATTTGTCCATCTTCAACGACCTTTGACCAAATCATGATCACCTTCATTATTTATTTAATTTACTTTCTACTTTAATACAACTAGCTAGGCCAACGACTGAAACCCACTTTTTTTTTTTTTGAAACCCACTTGTTTATCTATTCTTTCTTACACCCTTCAGCAATAATTTAGCAATTGCATCTGAAATGGAGATGAAATTAATTAAATAAAAAGGAAGAAAACCACCATTGGTCAACTGCATAAAGAGCGGTACATCAATGATTTGCTCTATGCATGTATTTATCTTGTTATATAATGTATGCTCATACATGCAATATTCTGAATATAGTTTGATATTATATTATTAATTTATATATTTTTAGTATAGACGGATTTATGTTTCATTGTATAAGTCAATTTATAAAACTATAATTAATATAGGGAACTATGAATTATAAACTATCTTAATTTTAACCATCATGCACACAACTTAGAATTATATATGATTTATCAAATAACAATTTCAACCTATTTCAATAGGTGATAACAAATAATTATTCTGTGTTACATAATAATTTAGAGGTCAAGAATCCTTAGATTTTTATGGAATTTCACCTTGTAGATATTTTGAAATGCAATGAATTTTTTTGTTACACAAAGTTTTTCAAATTTGTTCACATCAATGTTTATCACATATAATATGCAATGAATTTTTAAAAAATAAAAATATGGATAAATGTAAAATTGGTCATTGCGGTGGTCATGGGATAAAATTACAAATCACTCAATGTGGTATAACAAATAATATATAGGTTTATGTAGTTGACATAAATTACAAACCATTGTCTGTGATATAAAAAATTAATAGACCAAAATAACATTTAGCTACCTTAAATCAATTTCCGTTAAATAACTTAACATAATTCATTACGTTGTTACGACATATCCAATAAAGACACAACACGTGTTAATATGAATTTCTAATTTTTAAAAATGACCACCAGGATTTTCTACATCATTTTAGGACACTAGCTAAGATTGTACATCAACCCTCACTTCATGCCATATTGTTACAATAGATGAACATATTCTCTTTTATTCCTAAAATTTTACTCCGTGCATAACTCTCCTTTATTTTCATCTTTCTTGTCACACAATTTGGGAGTATTTTGTGAGAATTTGACGGTCGCATTTTGTGAAGTCTATGGAAATTATGTTAATTTACTGTAGATATGGTGTCCTAATGTATAATCTTGACTGGCATCCTAAAATGATGTGAAAAATTCTAATTGTCATTTTTAAAAGTAAGAAATTAATAATAATTCATGTCGCATTTTTAATTATGTATGATGTGACAAACTAACGAATTTTTCCATTATTCAATCATGAAATCACTTTTTATAGTTGTTTGACTACCATTTTAATGAATATTGATTATGGGCATTGTGGAATATTAATTGCAGTACTTTGGCTTTGTTAATTATTTTTAATTATCATTTAAAATTTAATATAAAATAAAACTTTTTTTTATAAAAAATTTAAAACTTTTATATATTTTATATCACATCAATCATTTTCATAAAAACAAAAATCACTTGTCAAGTTCTTTGCCGAACGGAACCGAACCCAGGCCTTCCATGTTCTCACTTTGTACTACGATGTCACCTTGTGAGATTATTATTATTATTATTATTATTATTATTATTATTATTATATGCATTTTATCTCTTTCTTCAAAAAAAAATAAAAATAAAAATATTGACATTTCACATTAAATAATTTCTTGCGTGCCCTCTTCCACGAACTTCCAAGCACCCCATGATCCAATAAACAAAAGCAACAACAAGTGAATAAATAACATTAACTTGGCATCAAAGTACAGATATCAAGACAAAGCTTAGGGATTTGATTACTTCGGAGAGAACCTCCCTTGCTTGTGGGTATTAACTATCAAATCAGTTGTTTCAAAACCACTTGCAATAAATTACACTAGATTTAAAGAAAGGATTTAGCTTCCAAACACACATATGAGATCAATATATTAGAGAAAGAAAAGAAAAAAAAATCAAAAAAATAAGATGAGCACTTACATCAGGACTAGAAAGACTAAAAAAAATAGTACTTCCAGTCTCATACAGCAAGTTGCGTCGTATAAAACTGCTGCAAGGTCGCATGAATATAAATGAGACGCGGTATACTCCTTTTATAGGTCCTTCTCTAAATTTATTTATTTATTTTTTTACTTTTCAAGATTACCACCAGATGTGTAGGGATCCACTGTTATGCTCCAAAACTTTAAAAAACATGTATGTAATTATTTTTATAAAACAGCTCTTACTTTCAATTGTTCTAAAGACCCTTTTTTATTTTAAGAAAACAAACCAAAAGCATTATTTTTGTCTTTGGCCAAACGTTCGATCAGTAGGAGACCACCAAACATTCAATGTAACCTTAGTGCAAATGTTCGACCAAGGACCATGCATACTGAACGCTCAATGACGAAATCTGACGAAATCTAAAACCATTGGGTACGGTATTGACCAATGTTTGATTTGAAACCCCAAAACCATTATACAATAACACACCGAACGCTCGAACATATATAGTACCGAACGTTTGGTGACAGTCTAAAATCATTTTTAATCCATTATCCACCTTGTCTACCATGCACCACTCCCGTCCCCTATAAATACCTTACCTTTCCACCCCATTTCCCTCACTTCCATATTTCCACTAACTCTAAACCTAGAAAGAGGAATCTTTTTTTTTTTATTTTACATGTCCACACAAGAGAGAGAGGGGGCTTTTGAATTAATAACATCTACTTCATGATCGTAATCTCCAACCGATTGAGCTAACCCTTGAAGACTAGAAAAAAGAATCCTAGAGAGGGAAGAAGGAGATTTGAGCCTTGCCTTGAGATTTGTCTTGCCCTTAAGAGGTAAGTCCTTATTAAGATGATTTTCATGTTACTAGCAGATTTTTAAGTTTTACTTTACCATGATTAAGCTTGTGTTATAATTTTCTCTTATTAAGCATCTTCTTCTTCTTCTTCTTCTTCTTCTTTTGGCATAATGATGATCAGCTTTAGTATATTTGTAAGAACCTATTAGAAGGCATAGGATGCTATTTGTTACATGATGGGTTGGAAGTAGGAACCTTGCATGAACCTTCTCATTCTGACTGAACGTTCCATTCTCTTTGGCCGAACGTTTGACTTCGAGTCCGAACATTCAATCATGTGACAGAACGTTCAACCAGTACCTACACTACCAAAAAACAAATAAAAAATTCAGGTTTAATGGCATTTGAATAGTGACATTTTTTAGAAAATGTCACTAAACCTTCATCTTATAATATGTTGATTTCTAACTAACAATAAAGTAATTGATCAAATCTCATGTCATTTTTAGTGACATTTTTTAAAAAGTGCCACTATTCCAATGTTATTAAACTTGATTTTTTTTTTAATTATTATTATTATTTTTTTGTAGTGCTAGCATGTGTGAAATTAGGGTTTATGAACTTTTAACTAGATTGCTTCTCGATTAGGACCTTATGTATTTATAATAGGTTCTCTAGTACTGTCTATAACGATAAGCTATGGTTTGTTATAACCGTGTTTCAAAATGTTTGGAGAATCAAGCGAGCGTACAAGGTAAATAAATACTTACGATTGTTTTTCTTAAAAATGTGCAATATGTCAGCTAACTGAACATGTGCATATTATGAGGATATTTACTTTTATGCAACTTGGTAATTGTTGTAATAATTGAGTAATAAGATGCATTATATGACATGGTACACCGATATATGCGACATAATAGCCATGAACTTACTATATATACTTGATTATATAGTCAAATGTGTGTGTTTATATGGGCCTTGGATCCAATAGTTATTTCAAGATCGGAACAACCATGTTTGATTGGCGGGTCACTATATGCGTAAAATTATTAGTAGTATGGGCCACCTGAGATTGAACTCGGTCGGGCTGTTAGTTATGGACGGTAGAATTAATACAATAGTCAGGACACCGGTGTTGTATTATAGGTTATTCGGAGACAGTGCCGACCCTACTGAGAATGGATAATATTCGGTAGATCATATATGATAGTTATGACTTATTAAAGTATTAGTTTTCTGCATTAAAACTTATAGGCGATTGTCCTTATGATTATACCTATACATCTCAAAAAACAAAACTATATTCTGGTAGACCATACATAATAGTTATGATATATAAAAGCATTAGTTTTCTGCATTAAAACTTATAGGTGATTGTCCTTGTGATTATACATATACATCTCAAAAAATAAAACTATATTTTGTCGTGTAATAACAAAGGCAAAGACTCATTTTCTAGCTCAACGAAATACATGTTTACTTATGCCTATAACAAAAGCTCATACATACATAATTGTGAAATTTACTTACTAAGTCTTGGACTTACACAATATTTGCGGCTTGTCAAGTTATTTGTTTTAAGAGGACTTTTAAAGAAAGGAAACAAAGGGACTATTGTACTTATACCAGGTTCGATTAGAATAATTGTACTTCAATTAGTATCTCCCGGTCTATGATTAATAATAGTATATGCATGTCTGGTGACTTATTCTAGATAATTTAGATCTGTCATTACAATTACTCTGAATATGCTTGATAGGCGACACCTTCAGATAGTTACCAGACGGCTAGTAACCCTATTAAGATGGTCAATGCTAGTTTTGGGGGGTATTACATCTGCATATGAGACTTACATGGGCCCATAGATCATATAAAGATTTTTAAAGTAGAAGGATGAGAGAAGGACCATGAGAGGAAATAGGAATGCTATGGTTTCTCCTCATATTCTCTTGGTTCTATATAGATATTGTTTTCTAATAAAAAAAAAAACCTTATATGTTCTATCCCTCATTTTTTTTTTTAAATAATATTCACATAGAATTAGGAGAACGGAATATGGAATAGTAGTATTTCTCGGAAGAAAGGGATCATTTCTCAATATATAAATCATGTACTAGTTAATACTTTTAGGTGGATTCCATGAAATTAATGCCTTAAATTTTGTATTTCCCATGGTAAAGTATTCATGAGGATATTCTTTTCTCTAAAGAAGGGAAAATTAACCATCCAGTCCGTCATCATTAATGCTTACAATTAATCATCTAGAGTATTGGAACTTTTAAAAACAAAATGTGTTAATTAATGGTTACAATTAATAATTCAGCCCATCATCATTAAGGGCAAGGATACTCCTCATTAAGAACAATAATATTCTCAATTTCAAATGAAATGAATAATATCTATTTCATAGTTATAATTTAAAGTTTATATATTTAACCTTGTATATAACTTTACATCACTTCAATTTTTTAAAATACATGCTAATATATAGAACTTCATTTACACAATTAGATGTACTAACTTTAAACTTTGATCATTAAATAAAGAGTATTTTATTCAATTAGGCTTTACTATTTCTACATAAAATGGTTTTGTTGGAAAATGTTAATGGAAATCATTTTTCAAAAAAATGTTTTCCGCATTTGTCGCGTATAGAAAATCACAAAATATTTTTTATATTTTCATTCAATCATATTAACTTATAAAAATAAATTCTAATTCACAGCATAAAAATAAAAATATAAAATAATTTTTAAAAAATTAACATGAAATTTTAGTTATGGAGGTTGTCCAACAGGTGCCATTGTGGTGGTCCGTCAGTGGTACATTGAAGCTCCAGCAGTGGTTCTGCAAACTCCAGTAATTTGAGAACGAGAAGGTCAAATTTAGAAGATGATTTATGGTTTTTAAAAGGAAAAACTATTTTCCAAAATTTGAAAAAGCTTTTTCAGTCAAATAGGAAAATGTTTCAGTTAACTATTATTTTCCATCGCATAAAACACTAAAAAATAAGGAAATTATTTCACGCCAAAAAAAAAGGAGCCTAAAAATATAGCTAATTTTTACACATAAAACGAGGATGTGAAGTTGAGAAAGTAGAGTAATATTAGAAATCACGTTTTTATAGTTTCAACAGACTCTTAGATTTGGCCTTGTTAAAAGGAGAAAAAAAAAAGCCGTTAATTGAGACATGTACTGCTAAGCCAACATTATCAAATAATTGTTAAACAAAAATGTAGAGATATATATATATATATAGCCAACCCCTCCGAAAAGTAAGTGCAGAATCGAAGAGAAGGGGGATGAAATCTAGAAACTACTGCCTATAGGAATTAATTAGTCAACTGAACAAACAAAAACCCCTTGATGCGTTTTGATTCCTAGAGATGAGGCAGTTGCACCTGTAACTGCCGTATCCTAATTTTGAATATATATACTATATATATATATATATATATATATATATATTAATATAATATGAATAAAATAAAAAATAAATTTTTTTTTGGAAGATAATAAAAAAATAATAATAATGATTAATTATTGTGATCAACTCGGTACACCAGCATCTCAAACTTCTTTAAATTCTCACACCATCCCCCACTTGCGATTGGGAAGCATCTGAAGGAGAAAAGTCACAGCAGCTCTCTTTGCAGCAACCAGCAAGCAAGAAACTCTTGATGATGGATTCAAAGAAGTCTAACAAGATCAGAGAGATTGTTAGGCTTCAGCAGATCCTCAAGAAGTGGAAAAAGCTTGCAAATGCTCCAAAGAACACCTCCAACGCCACCTCTCCCAGCACTGCAGCCAGCGCCAACATCAGCACAGCAGGCAGCAAAAGCATCAAATTCCTGAAGAGAACACTCTCATTTCCAGACGTTTCGGCCGCTTCCAACGACGTCGTCCCAAAAGGATTTCTCGCGGTTTGTGTCGGGAAGGAGCTCAAGAGATTCATCATCCCAACAGAATACTTGGGTCACCAAGCATTTGGGATTTTACTGCGAGAAGCTGAGGAAGAATTTGGCTTCCAGCAAGAGGGAGTGCTCAAGATTCCGTGTGAAGTGCATGTGTTTGAGAAAATCTTGAAGGTGGTTGAAGAGAAAAGAGAGGTGCTCTATTTGCATGAGTTTGGTTCCAATTCAGAGAACAACGAGAAGATTGGGTGCTACTCACCGGATTGTGAGCTTACACCCTCTCATCACCCTCAAATGTGTAGATGACTGGTTGAATATTTTTCCTCTTCACCAAGTCTTTTTCCTTTTCTTTTAATTTTGTTTCCTTTCTGTTGTGAATGCAATGTATGAGGGAGATCTAGAGGAGATTTTATTTATAGATAATAAGGTTGATTGTGTCTACAATCACTTTGGTGCAAATTAAGGGCATGATTAGATTTTCTTGATCACTTGAACAGAAGTGGTTGAGTTTCCTCTCAGATATAGATGTAGTAGCCAGAGCTGCCGGACCAGAGATCCACTGATCTGTAAACTAAAAGCAATATATGTGAAGGAGAGAAATAACTGAGAATAGAAAATAATGGGGTTTAATTTGCTAGCTCCCCTTCAATTATTTGCTATATATCTCCCATTTTGTATCCTACCTAAGATATATGATATACTACTAAATAGCATTACGCATCTTAGAAAAATAATCTGAAATTCATTATAGTTTTATATAAGGTTTTTTCTAATATGAAATTCATTATAGTTTTATATATAAGGTTTAAGGTCAACTACCCTAAAATAATAGTTCAGTTGAAAAGAAAAATAAAATTATGGGGTGGAGCCAAAAGTTTTTGTACGACTCATTCGGTCCAAAACTGATTAGATGGCATTATTTAATTAATATCCCGAATTTTTCTCCCTAAGATTAAGAAATTTTTATTTCAAGCATAAGCATAAATTTTGACAATTGGTATGTTGAATAATGATTTTGGTGAAATTTTCCTTCGGAAAAATTAGATAATGATTTTTTATTAGGGTTAAATACTTAATTAGTCTTTAGGGTTTGGAAACTTTATTTTTTCCTCCCTAGGGTTTGGAAAGTGACTAAATTGGCCCTAATGGTTTTAAAAAGTGACCAAGTTAGTCCATCCGTCATTTGACCGTTAGTTGACTTAGTTGACATATGTTGACCAATTAGAAGTTGACACGTGGCCAATTAATTATTATTTTTTAAAACAAATTTTTTTTTAAAAAAAAAAAAATATCTTTTTCAAAAAAAAAAAAAAAAAAGAAAGAAAATCTGGGGTGGCCGAGCCACCCCTTGTTTTTTTTTTTTTCTTTTTTTCTTTTTTTGAAAAAATATATATATTTTTTAATTATTTTCAAAAAAAATTAATTAATTGGCCACGTGTCAACTTCTAATTAGTCCATATGTCAATCCGTTAAGTCAACTAACGAATCGACGGATGGACTAACTTCACTTTTCAAAATCACAAGGACCAATTTCGTCATTTTCAAACCCTAGGGAGGAAAAAATAAAGTTTCCAAACCCTAGGGACTAATTAAGTATTTAACCCTTTTTATTATAGGAGACATAAGATTTGTTGGGTAATGGGTCGGAAAGAACCCCTTTAGGAGGAACATGAATCACAAACCCATGGACCAGGCCCGTAAACCCATCAGTTAGGCCCAATCTCCAATATGCAATCGCAAAACATGGCCACCACTCATGGTCAAGCATCACCTTGACACTTTCTCGGTAGACGTGTAGACCGAGAAAGACGGAATTGCAGTCGGCCATAACTGTCAAATGGCTCATAAAAGGAATCTTGCTTGAGTAGGGTGAAAGGGATTCTTCTTTTCTCATCTACTAAAATACAATATATTTTCTATTATAATTAGGGTTTTTTAGACCGACTTAAGCATCGGAGTTATTCCTTGCAAGCACACCCGATAAGTTCCTATCTAAAGTTTATTGTATCGATAGGTTTGTCTCTGCATACACGAAAGAAAATATTGCTCAAGAAATGTCTATCTAGTATCGCACGCCACCCCAGGAGTGGCCTGCGGTACTTGATAAAGGTGGAAAAAAAGTTGACATGGCAAAATTGTGAGTTTTGAGGTTGAATGATGGATGTTAGACAATGACCTATGACTTTTTTAGTTTTTTTTGATTGATTTAAAGAGTAATAATTCAAAAAAAAAAAAATTGAGGGAATTTTTTGTTTTCACTAGTTTGACTCGGGGTTCATTAGCAACTTTTCGTGTAAGTTTTCATTTGTTTAATTATTATTTTTTAAAAAAAATAAGCTTACCTGGACAGAGTGACGTCACCAGTCGTAGTGTTTGGTCGTAAGAAAGAAATTAAGTCTTTCTCGGCAAGTAGCGTGTGAAACACTCTACAAAAAGCAACCAACAAAGAGAGGTGACTAAGGGGCCAATGTGTACCCGGCGAACCTTTATGCTGGAAGCAACTAGGGAAAAGACTCTTTAGTTATAAAGAGCATTAGTTAGGTTCATTGTTGAAGGCATCCAGAAACCCTCCGGTCTTCAAACAATATTGTTTTGTTTTCTTAAGGTGTGAGTGAGTAGGCAGTACAGGCGGCAAAAGGAGCTGTCAGCTGAGTATTTCTCATTTATTTGAATTTTATTTAATTAACTCAAAACATATCACATGCATCGATCTCATGCTGCATGAGCCCCCTTAAGTGGGCAAATTATCTTATCTGCCATGCATTAGGCAATTTTATTACGTACGTGGGTAGTTTTCCCTCTTTCCCACCTATATATATATATAGTTTAAAGTTTAGTTTAAAAGCCAAATATATTTGGCAAATCTTCACATTTCATCTGTAATTTGCCAACAACGATTCAGCTGTTGTTAACATTTCTATCTCTGAAATGAAGAGAAAAATGTTGGAGCACGAGCTATCTCTGAAGAAAGCTCAATATGAAGTAGAACTTGCAGAAGTTCAAGAGGCTAGTAAGCCCACACAACCTCCCAACACTATGGAGGCAATAGCCCTATCAGAGGCTAAAGAGCCCCATCCCAAGTCTTCCAAAAGGAACGACAATAAGAAATGGGCATTAGTCCAACCCTCTCAAAAGGGGAAAGCGATCCAAATCGCTAAAACCACCAGTACTGAGCCCGCTGCCCAACAGAAGTCACGAATCTTCGTGCCCAGGTGGATTCTTAGCAACGACAGACTTGTCGACTGGAGACCAAGCGGAAAACACATAGTGATGATCACCAATGAGCAGCAGACAATTCTCAATCTTTTGTGGAACCACATCCGAGCCGGAACGATGGATCCAGCACCCGTACGGAAAGTGGAGACAGAATTCACTTCTTTCAATAAGATTGCTAAGAAGCTCGGAACAGAATCAGACTCCTCGAGCTTTGAACCTGAAGAAGTTAAACCCGAATGCAGTTTGGAGCGATACGATGAAGAAGCACCCCAGCTTCCTATTATTTTCCAGCACCAAATATTTCCCACCTATTTCGTCAAGATTGGAAGATGGAATAAGGCCTTCCAGTTAATCCAAACAGGAAGATGGGAAGATTACGTCCACCATTTGTACGGGCTACGCTTTGTGGAAGCTCTCAAGGACAAGGCCATAATAATCAAGACCGGCATGGGATGTAAGGTTTTGGTTAAAGGGAATTTAATTCCTGAAATGTTTAATGAACTCTTTGAATTCGGGTTTATTAGATATTTTAGATAAGATTATGAAATGAGACTGGTTCAATCGATACCAGTAATGTTGTATTCAATGTGTATATATAGATTTACAATTGCAGTATAATAACAGATTTACAAATTCAAAAGTGTTGATAAGATTTGATATAACACTATCTTCAACTGCTATCATCTTCACTAACAACCTTATCTCTATGAGTTTGAACTGTAGTATGACACTTTTGAATATCTGTTTCAACAGTGGATATTATAGAATCTATTCTGTTAACATCCCCCTTCAAGTTGATAGGGAGAGAAAAGACCTTCAACTTGTCACGTAAGAGGGTATAACGATCTTTAGACATGCCTTTGGTGAAAATATCGGACGGTTGATCATGAGTTGAAATATGTCGAGCAATGATATCTTTGTTAAAAATCTTCTCTCTAATAAAGTGATAGTCTACTTCAATGTGTTTAAATGCAGGGCATGAAACACTGGATTAGAGGATAGAGAGAGAGCTCCAAGATTATCAACCCATAAGCATGGTTGGTTAACAAGTGGAATGGTTAACTCTTTAAATAACATGCGAAGCCAATACATTTCAGCAACCACAAGAGCCATAGACCGATACTCAGCTTCAGTACTGGATTTTGCAACCACAGCTTGTTTCTTAGCAGCCCAAGAAATAAGACATGGACCAAGATATACTCCATAACCCGTAGTAGATTTTCGATCATCGGGACTTCCAGCCCAATCTGAATCACAATATCCATTAAGTTGCAAAGAACCTTTTGTATAATGCAATCCATAAGTAGCTGTACCTTTGAGATAGCGTAATACACGCTTGGCGGCAGTGAGATGAAGTGTAGTTGGTGCATGAAGAAACTGACATAATTGGTTGACACTATAGGCAATGTCAGGCCTTGTAAGCGTACAATATTGTAAAGCACCAACCATGTGTCTATAATCTGAGGATCAGCCAAGGGTCACCAATCTTTTTTGCACTTTTAAGGGTTTATCTTAGTTAAGTTTGATTGCAAGGGTGAAGGCTTGTTGGGAAACTAGGAAAAACGACTAGCTTTTCAGTCAAATTGACCATCTCACTAGTTAACCTCTAACCTATAAACTCTTGAATTCTCTCCACATGACTTAAGCACTAACGTTAAAGGTATTTTTGATATAAAATATGAACAAATGCTTGATATCAAATATTTGCTAGCTTAACAGGTCCCTATAGAAACCGTCAGTGACCAAATTATTGCAAAAACAAACAATCACTAAAGGACAATGTTGAAGTTTGTGTTATATCTGAGGGGGAGTATATAGGACAACGAAAACTAGGGCCTAATACGATAAGATTTGAATTTTAACTTGGCGTGCCTATTTACTCTCCCTACAAGGTTTTTTTTTTTTTTAAAGAAATTTTTACTTGCTAAACCTTTTTCCTGTAGTGACTCAAATAATTGATTAGGCTTATGACAACTTAATTAGAGGATTAATAAGACTTTTGGTCACTAGGGAAACTTAGATGGGCATTTTTGGCATTTTTTATTATTTCGAAGCTACAGTAGACAAATCTCATGTGGGGAACCACACATGAGCACTCGCCTGGCAACCGTACACGAGCGCTCGTATGGGGACCAAGCCAAGCACTCATTGACTTTTTGTTGACTGCTGGTTTTTACTCATTCATAACACCTGCAACCTTGACCCCTCTGAACAATAGTACACAAGCACTTGACCATGTAGTACCACAAGGGCTCAATCCTTTCATGTTGGGGGCTAGTGTTATGGACAGTAACGTCTAATATCTAAGGCACCAATATTGTATTACAGGTCTCTCGGGACAAAGCTGCTGAGAATGGGTAATATCTCGGGTAGACCATATAGTTGAATTATAATTAATTCTCATACCATAACATATATTATATCTATATAGCATACATAATAAATTGTCACCTCATAATGTTGTAATTTATAAATAATTGAGTTCATCATTTAATAATGGGTACATCATGTGCATTTATGCTCATTAAGTTGTCGAACTTACCATTGTATTCTTTTCTATTTTTTCTTCATATGTAAATCTATATTGTTGTAGATAGTATAGCAGAAGATGGATACCCGCAAAACATCGGATTATTGTAGAGGATTCAATTCACGAAATGAGGACTTATTGCGAACTTAGGTGGATACTCATGGTAACTAGTACTTTTGGGTGATGTTGTAGATTTAAGAATCTTGATGCATGCTTGCATATTAAAGTATAACATAGATCTCTTGTAACGATGGTATGTATAGTATTTTAGCTACTATTGGTAAATGTATATTATCATTGGTAAATGTTCTGGTTGTAATGATTAATATTTATAGAATCTTAATGTTTCTGCCGTTTAGTTATCTCTTTTTTAAGAGTAAAGATCCCTGAGTCTTGTTTTTCATGGAATAAGATTGGGAGACGAACCGTGTAGTTAATTACCAGTTAATTAATTTATGTGGCATTATATTATTTTAGGAAGTTTCACGTTCTCAATTATGATTTAATAGAAAATCTTAACAAGATGGGAGACATTACAATTTTTTTAAACTTGATGATCTAATATTGCAAATTTTTAAACTTTTGAGGTATGATTGCAAATACATTGAAATAGTCAGAGGCAAGTGAAATTTTTTCTTTTAAAATGAAGAATCATATATATATATATATATATATATATATATATATATAAACTGAATCACTCTCAGAAGTGTCTCAATATTGCAACATGTGGTGTGAACCAATTTTTTTAAAGGCTAAACCGGTTTTTTAAGATATAATTTTTTAACCTTTTTTTAAAAGCGAACTGGTTATTTGTTTATGTAACATCCCAATTTTAATCTTGTAAATAAATTCGAGTGTTACGCTAAAATAATCTCACACAGCAAAAAAAGTGCAATTATCAATACAAAATAATACCGTTAAAATACTTTTCTTTATACAAAAACGCCCAAAGCTATGTCATACAAGGCATTTATACAAATCTAACCGACTGTCTAAACTCTAGACAAACTTCACTAATATGGAATCTCCGTACAACTCAATATGAATTACCTTGACTTTCCATTCCTACGAGCATTACAAAAACTGTGAAGTAGTGAGTCAATTGATTCCCGATAATATAAATCATTGTTTAATCATATATATATCAAGAGGCCATACAAGTTATAAACTACAAGAATCCGTATTATTGTATATCAATATCATACTCAGTAAGTAAGAATACTTACGGTGGATTACATGAATGAATCATCAAAGGTAATTACTTGTCGACACTCATTCTGTTGTAATTGATCATTACCCATAATTTCTCGATTACTGACTTTCTCTCTCTCCCAAACTCTGCTACTTGAGAGAGATAGGAATTTTTGAATGAAAACCACCGACCTATTTATAGGCGATATTTGAGGATACATTCGAAATTTTCTACAAAGCTTGAAAAGTAAAATAGTATAAAATATTTATAAAAGATATTTAATATAATATATTGTAATATAATATCTTATAAAAAGATATTTAATATAAGATATTTTCCAAAATATTATAATAATCCATAATATCTCCAAAATATCATTCTCACCTCTTAACTTCCACTTAATAATCTGAATCTAACGAAATTCACTCATTAAATTAATACATCATAAATCATAGGAAAAAATATAAAAAAGCCTCCCAAACTACTAGCTGTTTATAATTTAGCCTTCCAATGTTCAAAAAGTAATAAAGTAGTCCCTTAGACTACTAAAATGTAACAAAATGACCACTTATTTTTTTATATTCCTATAATACCCCTATTCCTTTAACAAATAAAATAATAACATAATTGTAAAAAAAACTAAACAATTTTTTAAAACACAAAAAACAATGGGCTAATAAATACAAAAAAAAATGGAATAAATAAATATTAGCCTACTATTTTTTTGTTGGGTTTTTACAATTAGTTTAATATTTTATTTGTTAAAAATAGAAATATAGGAATATAAAAAAAGTTTTGTTGCATATTGGTAGTTTGGGCTACTTTATTACTTTAAACATTGGGGGCTAAATTATAAACTACTTCTAGTTTGAAACTTTATATTTTTCCCTAAATCATATTAATAAAATTTGGGTCTTTACAATTTAAAATCCTGTCATTAATTAGCATCATTAATTACATTAATTATATTTCAATAGTTTTTCATATTTAAATTATTCAATAAATCAAATCTTATTAATGTCATAATCAAATAAGGAAACAAATAATATAAATCAAATTATTATGTAATAATATGTTTAAGATTCTAAAAAAAAAAAATAGACGTCACACACACAAATATATATATATATATATATATATATTCTTAAAAAATCATTAATTATTCAATAAAACAAATCTTATTAATGTTATAATCAAATAAGAAAACAAATAATATAAATCAAATTATCTCTCTCTCTTACACACACACACACACACACACACACACATATATATATATATATATTCATAAAAAATTAGTCATTAATTAGTGTCATTAATAGAGCTAATTATATATATATGATGTCATTAATTACGTTAATTATATTTAATGTAATTAATTATATTCAATATAATTCATATGCCATTAGTTGGGTTAATGATATTATAATTCATGTATTTTTCTTGCTATTTTTTATACTTTTTATTTTAATGGTTAAATACCCTATTAATTCTTAGGGTTTCAAAACTTTATTTTTTTTCTTCCTAAGGTTTGAAAAGTGACAAATTAGTCATTGTGGTTTTAAAAAGTAACCAAATTAGTCATTCCGTCAGTTGACCGTTAATTGACTTAACGGACTGACTCGTGGACCAATTATAAGTTGACACGTGATCATCTAATTAAATTTTTTATTTTTTTAAAAAATATTTTTCAAAAAAAAAAAAAAAAGAAAGAGAGAAAAAATTTGCCTGCGTTGTTTCTACTCCATCTTCCACTATCTCTTCTCTATATTGGTTTTTTTCCCTTTATATCTGCATTTGATATGAACTCGTCGATCAAATCGTCTTCAAGATTCTTCTCCTTTTTTTTTCATAAACGTGACACGCGTTGTATGAACCTGACCACCGTGAGGTTGACATGTGGATGTTGGGCCATGCGTCAGCTATACGCAAGTGCTTCCAAATCATCTGCGCGGCCGAAAAACAGCAAGCCAATTAATGCACCATTGGGGGTTGGCTTTCGGCTCCATGGGGTGGCAGAGCCACTCCCAGTAAAGTTTTTTTCTTTTTTTTTAAAAAAAATTTTATTGGGTGACTATGTGTCAAATTGTAATTGGTTCACGTGTTAATCTGTTAAGTCAACTAACAATCAATTGATGGAAGGATTAATTTGGTCATTTTTTAAAATTACAAGGACTAATTTGGTCACTTAATTTCTAAACCTTGAGGAGAAAAAAAATAAAGTTTTGAAACTCCAATGACTAATGGGATATTTAACCCTTATTTTAAATCATATATACTTACGTCTTTTTAACTTATAATAAAAAATGATGTATTTAAATTTTAAAATTAAATTATAACGAAGGATTCGTGCATTACTCGGGTTATAAGCTCGTGAAGAATAACCAGCAAATATAAGTGAAAACTTCCAAAAATATCTTGAGGGTTGGATACGGGACAGACACATCTTTCTGATCGATTTCCCAAACACACTAACATTTATTTCCGTTATACGTAAACACGTTTAACTTGTTCATTGCAAGACTTGCTAAGAGTTGCAGACCTGATCACTTCCCTTAAACCAACCAAACTAAGCCAAACTTCACTTCCACATGCGTAGGACCTCTTCTAATTCAATTTATGCGTCCCAAACAACGAACAGGAAGACCAAAAGGTGCCCATCGGTGTTGTGATTTTTCATTTCCCATCAATCAATCAGTCTCTTCTTCTACTTAATTACATTCTAAGTTTGCTCGGCTCTTCGATCTACTTACATTCTAAAAATTTGCTCTCTTTTATGCCCTGCTTGATAAAAAGGTTAAAGCTCTTCTAGTTGCACTGTAAGTTCCCTCTCTTTTATGCCCTTTTGCACAAAGGAATTGAAGTTGGGAGGTTTTTTTATTTGAAAAAGTATTTCTAATGTAACATTAAAAAAAAAAACTGTTTTTCTTTTTAAGGTGTGTTTTGTGTTTGTGTGGTTTATTAATGTTTTTTTGTTTTGAGAAAAAAGCTTGTATAACAAGTATGGGACAGAGCAAGGACAGAATAGGATACCGTTGTTCAAGGAAGAAATGCAAGAATTAAAGGTAGTTGCAGACCCACGTATACAAGCATGAGACATTCTCCGATTTCTTTCATTTGACTCGAAGTCAATGTCTTCTTACCAAATCTTTGCTTCTTTTTCTTTTTCTTTTTTAATATTTTATTTGGTCAATCTTGTTTAAGTCTATTTGCTTTTGATAGCATAGGTTAAGGAAGCAAAGCAAAAAAGCGTATCACTTTTTCTTTCCTTCATCGCAGGTATGTACTATTTAATAGCATCTTCCAGACTGCAGGTTCCTTTGATACTAAGCCAACTTCTTTCTCTATTTCAGAGATCGTTTGGGATTTGGAGAATTGACTGAATACAGAAGAAAAAGAGAGCAGGGAGCTGAGAAATGATGGACAAGAGTAAGGTGAAGAAGACAGAAATTCCAGGTAGAAGCCTCATAGACTTGGTGTTCTCTTGGTCTCTCAAGGATGTTCTCAATGAAAATCATCTAAAATACCAGGTTTGTCAACCACTAAACTCTCATCTCATTGCAGCACATGGAGATTATGACATGAATCATATGTGTACTTTTTGGCAACTGGGGTAGTATTAATTCATGAGTAATGTCAAGGCGTGTAATAAATGCAGGACAATGGGTTGTTTTTAATTAATTTATTTGAACTTTTCCGTTTTATTTACCAGTAGAAAGTTGCGTTTTAGACACGCTAGCTGGACTGAAAGTGTACAAAATTAAATTAGGGGGAGATAGAGACAGAAGTAGTGATTTTGGCAATTTATATTAAAAATGTAGGTCTTCACAGTAACCTGAATTTATGGGGAAGATTATGAAATTGATTTGGCAATATTATTGGTCTGCCTCATTCCTAAGTATTGTCTAGTTTGGAGGGTCTGGTAAGGACTTGGATTGCTGTTTAGGATTCAACTGAGGAGGGGTTTCCAAATATTTACTTGTAACAATATGCAAGTTTGTGGTGGGAATCCTGTCAGCCTCCATCTGGTTATTATTAGCATGCTAATTAAGAGAATTGGGAACATTTATCCAACAATGTACAAGTAATCCGCAATGCTTAGTTATTGTAAACAATATAAACCACCTCGGATTTTACTGATGTCCTGTTGATACTGGATCAAGATATAGCTTAACTCAGTTTAAAAAGTGCTTGTATTTCTCACCATCTAGTAGATGCTTTTGGGCCAAAGAAACCAAAGTTTTCCAAAGTTTTAGTGAAATTAAAGTACATAGAATGACCATATTTTATTATTTTATGTTTCCTTATTTTCTTTGTGTTCCCATGCCATTTCCAGATAGAGATATATCCTTGCAATTATATGCAGATCATGTGAAACTTATCTTTCTCTCACCCCCCCACCCCTGAATTTTTTTTTTTTTTAATTGAAACTTATCTTTCTCCCCTTGAAAATTGAAGTCTTAACCCTGAAATCATTCTGTAACAGGTGGGAAAGATCCCACTCACATTCTCATCCACGACAGAATACAAGAATTCATTCTACATTCCACTCATTGAGGAAACACATGCTGACTTGTTGTCAACCATGTCAACGCTGTCTCGGGCGCCTACTCGTAGAATAATTTCTCTACGAAAATTAAAAAAACAGAAGGCTGCTGAAGACCCTTTGTACTTAGTTTCGCTGGAGAGAGAATTTATGCCTAACATTGGGTCATATCAGCCTGTGGCTGGAGACCTCATTGCGTTAACAGATGTAAGACGACCACAACGCAGTAACGATTTAGATAGATCCTATGTTGTTGCTTATGTCCAAAGCATGAGAGAACATATGGGTTCTGTTTCATTCACAATCTTGTCCTCAAGGCACATCTCTTTTGAAGAACAAAAGAACAAGACGAGAGAAACTCTTTATGCAGTTGGTTTGATAAACATGACCACCAATATCCGCATATGGACAGCACTGAAGAACTCTAAGCTCAAAGGCGCCAACTTGAACATCATTCAACAAGTGCTGCAACCTAAATCTGACGTAAGAGTTTAGATCATTATTGCTTACTTTTGTCGTCACTACAAGAAATTGGTCGTTAATGACCAAACTTTTAGCAACAACTCAAAAGTCGTCGCTGGTAACTACTAATCAGCTATGACTTTTGGGTCGTCACTAATTTCAGAAAAAAAAAATTTGCATCAGCGACAATAAGATGTACGTCTTGGCTAATAACTTGGCAGAAATTTTTTCACGCACAGGCTATAGCGGGAAGCTATTAGCGACGGCTTTTGAGTCGTTGCTAAAAGTTTGGTTACTAACTAGTGACCAAATTTCTTGTAGTGAGTGTTGCATTTTGATATATTTGACAATAATTCCGAGCTAGTTTTTTTTGGTTACCTTTTGCAGGATGCTGAAAATCGCACTATCTGCCTTTCTGAAGAAAATTGCAGCCCTGCCTTTAAAGATGCAAGGGCTAGGATCCTCTCTTCTGAATTAAATGACTCCCAAAAAGCTGCAGTTGTTCGTTGTTTGGTTGCTAGGGAGAACAATAATCAGAGTACTGTCAAACTGATATGGGGTCCTCCAGGGACAGGGAAAACCAAGACGGTCGGCTGCTTGTTATACTCTCTTCTTAAAATGAATTGCAGAACGCTTACATGTGCTCCGACCAATACTGCTGTTTTGGAAGTGGCACAGCGACTTCTAAAGAATGTTGCAGAATCAGCTGAATATGATAGTTGTGGGCTTGGAGACATTGTTTTGTTTGGAAATGGGCAGAGAATGAGTATTAGTAATCATCATCGCCTTCTCGATGTGTTCCTTGAAAGCCGAGTTGATGCCCTAATAAAATGCTTTGCCTCACCATCTGGTTGGGTAAATACTTTACAATCAATGATTTCTTTTCTCAAGGACCCTCGAAAGCAGTACAGTTTATACTTGAAAAAGAGACAAGGTGACGGGATAAATAGGAATGAAGGGAAGGAGATTGATGGTCAATCCTCTAAAGACAAGAAGAGCAAGAAAATCTTGAAGAAAGTTGCTGTTAAAGCCTTTAATGAAAACAAAAACAAGAAAACAAGGAAGGAAAAGACACCAAAGAAGGAGGAAAAGGAAGAAATTGGGGACGGTTCTTCCCAAGGGGAGGAAAAAAAATATGATAATCCTCTGACACTGGAGGAGTTTGTGCAGTGGAAGTTCAATAGCATTGTAGTGAGTCTGAAGGATTATCTTGTAAATTTGAGCACCCATTTACCTACTTCTTTCATTTCATTAGAAGTGGTAAAGAAGATGAAAAAAGCTCTTGACTTGCTCAAATCTTTTGAAACTTTGTTGCTTACTGTTAGTGTTCTTGACAAAGGACTGGAGAAAGTCTTGAGTAAAAATTTGGGAAGCAAACTCGGAAACTTCGAGAAGAAGCTGAGTATTGTGAGAGAAGAGTGTCTTTGCATACTTCAATCACTTCCTAAAAAATTCCCTCATCTTCCAAAGTTTACCTCTAGGTTTGCCATAAAAAAATTCTGCCTAGCAAACGCATGTCTGATTTTCTGCACTGTATCAAGCAGTGCTAAATTGTATATAGAAAAAATGACTCCTCTGGAGGTACTGGTTATAGATGAAGCAGCTCAGCTTAAGGAATGTGAATCAACCATTCCCTTACAACTTCCCGGTCTCCGCCATGCCATTCTCATTGGGGATGAGCGGCAGCTCCCTGCTATGGTTAAAAGCAAGGTTCATAGTTTTTTTTTTTTTTTTGTTAAAATTTTTTTTAAAATATATATATATATATATATATATATATATATCTTGAATATCTCTTTTACACAGGTAAAACATTTAACATTTGCTATTATTATTAGGTTTGTGAGGAAGCTGAATTTGGAAGAAGCTTGTTCCAGAGGTTGGCATTGCTAGGGCACAGGAAAGAGCTTCTCAATGTCCAGCATAGGATGCATCCATCCATAAGCTCATTTCCAAATCGGGAGTTCTATGAGAAAAAGATTTTGGACGGCTACAATGTCAAAGAAAGAAGGTACCAGAGGAGCTTTATTCAGGGTAAGATGTACGGCTCCTACTCTTTCATAAATGTAGCACATGGAAAAGAGGAATTCGATGACAGCCATAGCCTGAAAAATATGGCTGAGGCTGCTGTGGTGACTCAGATAGTTGCACGCCTCTTCAAAGGTATGTCTAATTTACATATAAGTAATATTATTTTGTAGACTGCTAAACGACTGCCATTCAACTTGATGACGTAGCAGTTAAAATCCGCTCTTAGATCAATACTTGTAAAAAATCCATTGCCATGTCATCTCATTTGTATAGCAATTGTATAGCAGTATACTCGAAGTTGCTACGGTTAGTTATAGTCAGCGTGTTGGTCCATGACTCTCTTCTGTTTTTGTTGCTAAAGAATCGGTTCGCACAAATGCGAAGGTTAGAGTGGGAATCATCTCACCATACAAGGCCCAAGTTAATGTAATTGGTGAGAAGCTCAAAAGCTACAAAACAGATTCTAATGGCAACTTCTCCGTCAGTGTTCTGTCTGTTGATGGGTTCCAGGGTGGTGAGGAGGATGTGATAATCATCTCTACTGTCAGATGTAATGGAAACGGAGATGTGGGTTTTCTATCCAATCGTCAAAGGGCAAATGTGGCAATAACCCGTGCAAGGTAACACATTATCAAACATATTTTTGAGGGAATTTGGTGGTTTTGGCGATCAATAGGACTCAGTTTCACAATGGATGCAGGCATTGCCTTTGGATAGTGGGAAATGGAGCAACTCTTGACGAGAGTGGCTCTGTTTGGATGGAACTAGTCATTGATGCCAAGTCAAGGGGCTGTTTCTTTGATGCTGGTGAAGATGATAGCTTGGCTCAGGCTATGACAGATGCCATGGTTGAACATGACCAAATTCGCATTTTACTCACCAATGATTCTTTTCTTTTCAGAAAGGCAAGATGGAAGGTATGCTGATTTTTCTTTTCTTCATATGAAAGTTCTTACTCCCTGACCTGATAATCAGAATCAGCATTGAATTTTGGATAGATTAATCTATATATTTTACATCGAGGAGTAAGCACTTGGAAATATATATATGGGAAAATATAGATTAATCTGTATATTAATCTATATATTTTACTCTTAAAAAATATTCTTATAAATGATTGATTATTGTTGTTTTTCAATGTAGATTTTCTTCAGCGATGATTTTTTGGAATATATGTCACGAGTTAAAAACCCTTACATATTTGCAAGGAAATAGTTTCTTTATTGACAAGCCTTGCAAATGGAAACCGTCGAGCACAGAAGAAGAAAAAGGAGTTTGTACATGGTGGAATTTCTTCCCAATTACTAGAGCAGTACAAGGTGAATGGAAACCAGACTCTTGTTTGGACTGTCGACATTCTCAAGCAAAAATCCAGCTATATTCAGATTTTGAAGATATGGGGAATTATGTCATTATCTCAAATGCCAAAATTAGCAAGTCTTCTTGATATCTTATTTGAGAGATATACAGAGGCCAAGATGAATCAATGCAAACACAGATGTTTAGATGGGTATGCATTTTGCTGTTCTCATTCTTCATGTCAATTAATTACTTGCTATTAAATTTCTAAAAGGAAAAAGTGCATAACTAGTTCCTCCACGTGGTTTACTTGATTTGTAATCATAATTAACTTCATGTAGTATTAAAATGAACTTAGAAGTCCTTGAAGTACGCCCAAAAAACAATGTAGTTTCTACAATCAAATCCCATTCACTAACTTAACAGATTCTGAACGTTAGAGACAATAAAATTGTGACACTTGTCCTACTTAAGCTAGTGTCACATTAACGGAATTTGTTAAGTTAGTGGACGAAATTTGACTATAGGGAATAAACTGTTTTTGGGCGTACCTCATATACCTCTCAGTTTATTTTGATAACATAGAGAGCTAATTGTAAATCAGGTAAATCACAATGACTAATTTTACATTTTTTTTTTCCTTTTTAAAAATGTCACTTTTGATGCTAGAATGGAGAATTTTTCAATTATATGCTATACTGGTTAGATTTTCTGATTGGAGGCAGCATGATTTAATATGAAAATTACATGTACTAAAGATGCATGTTAGAGCACTAGTAACATTTTTCTTAAACCATATTTAAGTTCCCTAAATGTTTGGAAAACTCCTAAAAAACTACCTCCAAGAGACTTCTAATGAAACCAAAAGTGAAACCCTAAATCTAGTGTAGCACTTTTGTTTCATTTAACATTATTTTAATATAAAAAATTATTTCTCTTTCCGAGAAGCTATTTTAGAGTTTATTTGAATAGGAAGCAAAAATAGTTTGGTTCCCTAAAATTTTTAAAATCTATGGGAAGTTGTTGCTAATACACTTAGTTTTATAGACAGAATTGAAAAAAAATTAAAAAAAAAAAAAAAAAAAAAAAGATGAAAAAAGAAAAGTTGTTCCAATGAGATGAGTTTTATAGACACTTAGTTTTATAGACAGAATTAATGATTTTATTTGGCACAGGAGTTTAGTTGTTCCAATGAGATGGCCAATCCACTCAAGTGGAGTTAATAGTGTGCAGTCATTGTCAGAGGGGATAACTTCACTCAGTCTGAGGGGTAAGTCAGGCACAACATCTACAAGTTATGGGTGAGTAAATGACAAGAGTAAACTTCATTTTTTTCTTCAGTTATATATATATAGATCGTCTAATTTCTTCTCTGCATAATGAGAAATTGATTACAATGCATGATTGTTTTTGGTACTCAAATGATTTTCAGAAACAATTCAAAGTCCACAGCGAGGGGGAGTGTTAATACACTTACTTGGCAAAGAAAGACGGCCGGTTGAGGTGCACTTACCTTCTCCCTGGGAATATAATTTGGGCATGCAATTTTTGAAGCCCTCTTCTGTTTTTACCCTAAATTGAGTATCCTCAGTTACTCAATTGGAATATGAATAAAAAAATGTTATCCTTTGTGGGTCTCTTCTGGTCGAAGGCCTCAGGTATATACACAGTAAAGGACTATAAAAAAAGAGTAAAGTTTGTGATTGTCATTTGTGTCTATTTAATTCTTTTTGTTGGTGTCTCATAAATTTGTGTAAGAAAATATGATTCTATGAATTTACCTAATCCTAAAAATTACAGGAGACTTTAGCAAGATCTGTTACACGCTTTATATAACATATATGGACAAATATTCTAAACCTGCATTTTCTCTCTCTTTTGTTTATTGCTAAATACAAGTCATGTCTTTGATAAGAGATTGTTTTTCAAATGGGATAATGGGGATCCATTTCATTGTCAAAATTAGATTTTCATAAATCTAATGGTCTAATTGTGTATATGTTGCTACAAAGTAGATATGTTGTCAAATCATCATTTAAAACAAAACTTTAATTCATATATCCTCTCCATTTCACCCATGATGATCTTGTTGCAACAAAGCTGAAAGATTAGGATGACAAAGACGGTTTTTGTTTCTCGAGTTGGCTCTTTTGTTTTTCTTTTTTCCTATGGATGACTTGGCATTTGAATGTCATGGCACTGTCATTCTAACATAGATGCTGGCATGTCAAATAAGACAGGTGGCAAATGCCAAACCGTTAACTTTGACGGTAAAGTGACAAAATGACCTATTTAAAACAAGTACGAAGCTTAAATTAGAAACCCAATTACTAAATCCAAATCAAATGAAAACTTATGGACTAAATATGATTTTTCCCACTCATAAATTCAGCACAACCTCTGTTTTCGGAACTGATTCTTTGGTCATTATGTAATAGAAATGCTATTCTTCACACCACAATCACACAATACTGATGTGGCATGGGTTAGTATCCCTTTGATCAGTCTTGGTTAAAAAAAAAATTCCAAGGATTATTAGTCATAATACTATGTCAGCAGTGTAATTGTGGTGTGAAGTTTACTCATTATGCAATCATAACATGTGGTACAAGAGAAACATCATTGTAGGAAGACTAGCTTTGATCCCCTTTAATGGTAAGTACAAGGAAAAAGTAAAAAATAGAAACCGGGTCCTACAATCCTAATCAATTTTCACTAGTAAAGAATTTAAATTTTACTGATGTATTGAATTTTGTTCACCATATAACATAGAAAATCGGGGTAATGGGAAACATCGGATCCGACCTTATTTGTTATCAGCTAATTCTTTTACAAGCCCAAATAATATAGAAATTAAACAAAACTAACTTCCAAGAATTCTGGAGGCCTATGTATCTATAATCTAATGGTCAAAATGTAATAACATGCTCATGCTCCTGAGACAACATATTTCCCAATAACTGAACCAGGCATGCAGGCAACACCAAAAGCAGTTACTATCTTGAGTAACGATCTACAAGTGCCTTAGCTTTCTCTGGTGCAAAGAATCGTGCCTGCACATAACATTTGATACATACCATCTTATATCTTAAGTGCGTGCATACGTGTCTATATATCTTATGTGTGTGTACATGTGCCGAGGTTCTACACCAGCACAGTGATAATTAAGGACGGGAAACAAGGTGCAGACTCGGATTTCCAAAATCCAACTCCAATCCAATTAACCTCTCAGTATTAACAAAGAAGAGTCAAAAGGTGTGAGGCGTTTTTATTCCGGGTGCGGTTATTCTACACAACAATTACTTCACCCTTCAACACCCCACCACCCCCCGTCAGTTTTAAACTATGATTAATTGGAGCAGCAAATGTTAGTGTAGGTGAACTCCTTTCCTGTAAGTGTAAGCTGTATAAAACTACCTCAACTTTCTTACTATAAGATACTTGCAGATACCAATTGTCTCCATGGAAATTCTCTTGCATTAAAAGATCTTAATAGGCAATATAATAGGTAGAGCTGCATGAGTAGTTAGCATCTATCTGTAATGCTTGGGACTGCTGTGTACTATAGTGCCTATTAAGGCTTGCTGGTATTATATAAGTGCACCCAGAAAACATACATATACATACACATATATATACATGCACCAATATATAGATACATAAATATACCAAATAATATATATAACCTTATATATATAATATACACATAATGTTACACGTGCTCCCATTCTCCCGCACTCACTTTCATACACCTTAGGTGGCTCCCACTCTCACCATTGGATTTGGAATGCAATATTATTGGATTTTGATCCAATGAAGAGAGTGGGAGTCACCTAAAGGTGTGAGAGTGAGAGTCAAAGAATAAGTGTGTGGTGTTACTCTATATATATATGGGTTTTTGTGTGCACGTGTATTTTGTATGCCTTCATGCATTATACTATGCAAACATTTGCTAACAGAAATTGATATACTCACTTGTATAAACATTCTCTCCGCGTCTCCAACTTTACCATTTTCCTTCAAAATGATTCCCTGCAGAAGTGTTAGACAACTAAATTTTAGGCGCAAGTTCTATTCATTTCAAATTATCTAAAGAGCATAAGGATAAGTACCAAGCAGCAGAATGAGACAGAATCACTAACCAACACAGAACAAGGAAGCATGGTGAAGAAAAATCAATACTTTTTTTAATAAGTTACAATGAAGGAACACAAGTAACACAAAAAAGTGACATTATTGTATGCTGTTGTTTAGAAGAGTAAGACTATCGAGTTCCTTCTATCAATATGATTCTGGTTATTTATTTATTACTAGCTTAGAACCCGCGCATTGGACGGGATTATTTATTATAATTTAATTTTAAAACTTAAAATACATCTTTATTGTATTTTTTTATTATAGGTCAAAAAGTTGTATAAAAAAAATCTATCATACCTATTTCAATAATAATAATAATAAAAAACATATTAAAAGTTATACAATAATATATTGCTGAACATAGTGACACAATTACACATAAGATTGTATGAATATATAAATTGCATAAAAATATACAATCATAAGAACCATGTATAATTTTAGTTTTAATGCATATAGATTAAAACATACTAAAAAATTCTCATATGTGTAATTTAAAATGGAAAGAAGTGTAAAGAAAAAATAAAACAGCAAAAAGAAAACTTGAAATAAGTTAAAACATAAGACCTTTAATTAATTTTAATTTAAGCACATTAAAAAATAATAGTAAATCATGCAAACAAACCAAAAAAAAACACACACACACACAATTTTGAAATGAGTTAAAACATAAGACCCATAAAAAATATTAAAACATTTATTCTCATAGGAGTAGTCTTATCTCTTTCACAAAAGAAAGATAAAAACCGTGGAAGAAATATTGGAACACAAAAAATAATAATAATAATAACAAAGTCAATTAAATTTAAAAAAGAAAAATAAGAAATTTGAATGAAAAATAATATATAAATTAGAATTGTATTTGTCATAGTTTTAAAGGTATAGGAAAACATATTACAAATATTTTTCTTTTCTTTTCTATTTCCACTATCCTTCATGTGTATAACCTAAAAGGAGCTAATTTTAGTACAAACCGAAGAAAAAACAAAAACTCAATGAATATCAACATAATCTAAAAATCCATACCTCATAACTCATTTTCACTATCATTTTCTTGAATATAACATAAAATTTACAAAAAAAAAAATATGTGCTATCAATTTGAATAATATATATGTATATATTAGAACAAAATATAAGGAAAAAACAAAAGAATGAAATAACATAACAACATATATAACGTAAAATGAACTACTTCTAGGACACATAGGAAGGAAAAAAAAAAAAAAAAAATCTACTCACAAAACATCAATGTAATAAAAAAAGTCATACCTCGTAGCAAAAATAATGATAGGAAACTCTCTCTCACTATCATTTTCCTAAATTCAATATAAAATTTACTAAAGAAAAATAATCAATTTGAATAAAAAATAATATATAAAAATTAGTATAAAATTTAAGAAAAAAAAAATAGAAGAACATAACCACATGAAATAAAGATAAAAAAACTAAAATTAAAATTTTTAATATAATTGAAAGAATTGTCTTCTTCTGTAGTATATCTTTCCCAATTCCAATGAAACCTTAAAAACTAATGTCATCCATTAATTAAGAATGTGAACAGAAAAATGAATTACTCAATGAACAACAATGCAAACTAAAAGATCGTTAGCTAGAAATAAGAGAATTATCTCTTACTAGCATTTCCTGAATTCAATTTAAAATTTACAAAAGAAAAGTAATCACTTTGAATAAAATAATGTATACATTAGAATATATATATATATATATATATATATATATATATATATTTGAGACCCTTTTGTTTTCTTCACTAAGACATCAATTAAATGTATTATAAATAAAACTCATATGTTTTAGTTTTAAGATATAAAGAGAAAGCAAGAGATCAGATATAAAGAAAAAATAAAGACAAAAAGACAAATTCTAGGAACCTTTTGTTTTCTTTATTAAGACAATAAAATATGTTACAAATAAAACCCAAACGTTTTAATTGTAAAATTAACCGAATTAAATGTAAAGCAAGAGATCAGATATAAAGAAAAATAGAGGCAAAAAGACAAATTTTACAAACCTTTGTTTTCTTCATTAAGACAATTAAATATGTTACAAATAAAACCCATACATTTTAATTGTAAAATTAACCGAATTAAATGTAAAATTTACAAAAGAGAAGTAATCAATTTGAAATATATATATATATATATATATATATATATATATAGGGACACAAATGAAAAATGGAAGAACATAACCATATGATAAAGATTAAAAACAAAAAAAAGAAGGATAAAAAATTAAAATACTAATATAATTGAAAAGAACTGTTATAGCAAAAAAATAAAAAGAGAATTGTAGTATATTTTTTTCATCTAGAAAAAACGATTAGAATCTCTGGCATCTTTTTCCAAAAGAGAAAGATAAAATTTGGAAACCTTTTGTTTTCTTCATTAAGATAATTAAATGCATTGATATATAAACAGAAACTAAGAGAAGATAAAAAGAAAGTTAAACAGAGCGAGTTAACACAATTAAATATATTACAAACAAAACCCCTACGTTTTAATCATAAAATTTACCAAATTAAATGTAAAATTTACAAAAGAGAAGTAATCAATTTGAAAATATATATATGATTTTGAAAAAAATAAGGGACACAAACGAAAAATGGAAGAACATAACTATAGGATAAAGATAAATAAAAAAAAAAAAGGATAAAAAATGAAAATACTAATATAGTTGAAAAGAACTATTATAGCAAAAAAAATCAAACTATAGTATATTTTTTTCATCTAGGAAAAAGTATTGAAATCTCTTAGGTCTTTTTCCTAAATTGAGTGTAAAATTTACAAAATAACATTGGAATATAAATAGAAAGTAAGAGAAGAAAAATGAAAAATGAACAAAAAGATAAAGGGAGAATTTGGGAAGCTTTTGGTTTTTCATTAAGACATTAATTGAATGCATTACAAATAAAACCCCTACTTTTAATTGTCTTAAATTGAGGATATAAACGGAAAGTAATAAAAGATAAAGAGAAAAATAGAGAGAAAGATAAAATTTGGAAACATTTTGTTTTCTTCATTAAGACAATTAAATGCATTGATATATATATAAGGGACACAAACAAAAAATGGAACAACATAACCATATGATAAAGATTAAAATAAAATAAAAAAGAGATAAAAAATTAAAATACTAATATAGTTGAAAAGAACCGTTATAGCAAAAATGAAAAAAAGAATTGTAGTATATTTTTTTTCATCTGGGAAAAACATTTGAAACCTCTCTCATCTTTTTCTTAAATTGAGTGTAAAATTTACAAAATAACATTGGAATGTAAATAGAAAGCAAGAGAAGAAAAAAGAAAAATATACAAAAAGATAAAGGGAGAATTTGGGAAGCTTTTTTTTTTTTTTTTAATTCCATTAAGACATCAATTGAATATATTCCAAATAAAACCCCTACATTTTAATGGACTTAAATTGAGGATATAAACGGAAATCAATAGAAGGTAAAAAGAAAAATAAAGATAAAGATAAAATTTGAAAACCTTTTGCTTTATTCATTAAGATAATTAAATGCATTGATATATAAACATAAACTAAGGGAAGAGAAAAAATATATATATTAAATAGAGAGAATTAACACGATTAAATATGTTAAAAATAAAACTCCTATGTTTTAATCGTAAAATTTACCGAATTAAATGTAAAATTTACAAAAGAGAAGTAATCAATTTGAAAAAATATATATATAAATTTGAAAAAAAATAAGGGACACAAACGAAAAATGGAAGAACATAACCATAGGATAAAGATAAATAAATAAAAAAAAGGGATAAAAGATGAAAATACTAATATAGTTGAAAAGAACTGTTATAGCAAAAAAAATCGAACTGTAGTATATTTTTTTCATATAGGAAAAACGATTGAAATCTCTCTCGTCTTTTTCCTAAATTGACTGTAAAATTTACAAAATAACATTAGAATATAAATAGAAAGTAAGAGAAGAAAAAAGGAAAAATAAACAAAAAGATAAAGGGAGAATTTGGGAAGCTTTTGTTTTTTAATTAAGACATCAATTGAATGCATTCCAAATAAAATCCCTACTTTTAATTGACTTAAATTAAGGATATAAACAGAAAGCAATAAAAGATAAAGAGAAAAATAGGGAATAGGATCCTGTCCATTTCAAATGAAATGGACAATATCATTAGTGTAAAATGATGGGTAATATTGTAAAATTAGTTCTTTAACTTTAACGTTAAGACAATATTACCCATCATTTTACACTAATGATATTGTCCATTTCATTTGAAATGACAGATCTGCTTCAAAATAGAGAGAAAGATAAAATTTGGAAACCTTTTGTTTTCTTCATTAAGACAATTAAATGCATTGATATATAAACAAAACTAAGAGAACATAAAAAGAAAATTCAATAGAGAGAGTTAACATAATTAATTTATAAAAAATCGGTTCAAACATAAATGGGAGAGAGAGATTTAAGACATTTAAGTGGAAATAAAGGAAGAGAGAGTTAAGACCAAAAAAAAAAAGTTTAGATATTAGAAAATATGGACACGTGTTACAATTCTAAGCACTTTCTACGTAAAAACTCGACTTATATATATATATATATATATATATATATATATATATATGGCTGGGTGACACATACCAAAACAGCCCAAAAAAGTGACATGATAACCGTGGGATTTCAAGCAGTGTATCCATAAAACGGATCAGTTCACCCTTTTAAAAATTTAACTAAAACTTTGTTCATTACCATAAGCATGCATAGCTGGCATTTGTATATATAATATACCGGTTAATCAGAAAAATAATTTCCATAATTAGTTTAGAAAGAAAAATAAACATTCTAAACTATTTGGCTAGTATGTTCATGACAAAACCAGAGAGAGAGGAACCTTAGCTAGGTAACCGCGGAAGTCATCAGGGTGACTTGAGATGAGGCGGTCATAAACAGATATGGCATCACTGATATGGCCCCAATCTGAATAGGCTTTACCAAGAAGTAATTCAACCTGCAATTGCATCTCATCACAAGGAATGAAAAAGAAAAATGAACAAAATAAATAAATAAAAAGCCATTGAAAATCAGATTTTATGTAAGAAAAACAATTAAACCCAAAAATGGCATCTGATAGTGAGAAATAAAAGAAGGAAAAAAAAAAATATATATATATATATATATATATATCTTAAGGAATATTCTAAAAGTAAACTGAAGAATTCATCTCAACTGTACACAAACTAAACTATTTATCTAAATCTGGTATATGAAATTCTGTACTATTTGACTTAACACTTCCAATTTCATAGCAGATCATGTTCATTCAACTTGTTTTGAGAACAAACTTTCATTTCTACTAATGAATTTTAGGCTATTATCTTTTCTTTATTTTATAAACTCACAAAAAGAAGATACTTTTCTCCAGCATTTATATTACTCCATTTATATTTTTTATTTTTTGTTTCTTATTTTCTCAACTTTTAAAAGAAAATGGGGTGGAAGGCCTTGTGTATTTCTCGACATGTACAATTAAATATAAAATAAAAATAAAAAATAAAAAGCAAAAAGTATAGATTTTGTGAAAAACGCAATTATCATTAAGAATACAACAAACATAAAAAGGAAAGCACATGTTTGAATGTATCCTGCATAAAGGAGAAAACTAATAATTTAAAACATTTACAGAAAAAATTTTAATGTTTGTATTCTCTTAATTTATTTTCAAGATTGGGTTTAAAGAGCACCTTTAAGGCACAAAAAGAATATACAAAAAATACACTTCCCTGCTTTTTTTTCCCTGCCAATTAGGAATCGTGTACATGACACGGATATGCATCTCTGACAATGTGGATTTCAGTCACATTTTTAAAATTGCACCGCATGCTTTTGATTGGTTTGAGTGACAAAAAGAGATCCATAAAGATTTAAAAAGTGGCTCATAAAGACTGCCACAATGTTGTAAACTGTCAATAAAAAAAAAAAGGGTTAAATACTTAATTAGTCCCTAGGGTTTGAAAATTTTATTTTTTCATCCCTAAGGTTTAGAAAATGACCAAATTAGTCCTTGTGATTTTGAAAAGTGACCAAGTTAATCCATTTGTCAGTTGACCGTTAGTTGACTTAACGGATTCACACGTGGACCAATTAGAAGTTGATACGTGGTCACTTAATTAATTTTTTTTAATTAAAAAAAATATTTTTCAAAGAAAAAAGAGAAAAAAACTAGGGTGGCTACGGCCACCCCATGGAGCCAAGGAGGTGGCCGAAACCACCCCCAACGGTGTTTGGAGTCCGTCGCAGTCATTGAAAATGGAGTCCACAGGAGTCATGCAAGAGCCAATCACTACGATGTCGTCGGTCTCAGGGTCCCCCCAGGCATTCCAAAGATGGAAGCAAAAGCAATCGAGGGCTTCGATCCATTTGATCCCGGAAGCATTGGCGGCATTCTTTTCCAAAATTCCGAACTGGGAAATCTTGTTCTTGTCATAGACGACTGGAGAGCTGCCGTGAATCATCTCTGGGAGCTTAAACACAACCTGCTGGTCCAGAATGACCATAAACCTCTTTGTAATAGCGAAGTCATGAATCATGGTAGGCTGAGACAGAGGAATTTCACCGTCGGGTGATTTTGCCCCATTTGAGGAGAAGTGGAAGTATTTGAGGTACGGTTTTTGGACAACGTCATAGCTGAGAGTGAAGAGCTCGCCGGAGACAGGATCGAGTTTTGGGTGAGCAATCATTGCGGAACGAAGGTGACCATTGAAATCGTAGCAGCCGACAGTGTTAAGGTCACCGCGGGAGTAATTGAACATGGTATGGTTGGTTTATGGAGCCATGGTGGTTTGCCACCCCATGGAGCTAAGGGTGGTGAGCCACCCCATATTTATTTTTTCTCTCTTTTTTTTGAAAATATTTTTTTAAAAAAATAAAAAAAAAAATTAATTAAATGGCCACGTGTCAATTTCGAATTGGTCCACGTGTCAGTCCGTTAAGTTAACTAACGGTCAACTAACGGATGGACTAATTTGGTCACTTTTCAAAACCACAAGGACTAATTTAATCACTTTCCAAACCCTAAGGAGGAAAAAATAAAGTTTTCAAACCCTATGGACTAATTAAGTATTTAACCCAAAAAAAAAAAAAAAAGGGATCAAGAAGCTTTACTTTTTCTCTTCAATTAATGCTTTCTTTATAGGGAGAACAAGCGAGGGAGCTTCCATAAGTCTTCTCCCCCTTACAATTTTAACATCGTTACATTTATCATTTTCAACCATACCAACTTCCTAAGGGTGCACCCTGGCAATTTTTTAACTAAAATCAAAGACTAGATTTGGAACCCTTCTTGCAGCCCCAAAAGAATCTCACTTCTGTTGAAGCTCTAAATGGATGAGAATTTAATTTCACTCTTTACAAGTTCTTGAAAACAAAGGTACAATTATCAATTTTTTTCTTAACTTAAGAGACTATCCACAATAAACAGAAGTTATTTCCATTTGTTGAATGAATACAAGGTTTGTTTCAATTAAATATCAATAAAAGTATTGAAAGTTCTCTAAAACCATTTGCCAAACTAGCAGATCAACCATAATGCAATATATTCTAACCCAACCCATTTTATAGGCAAATAGCTCTAGAGTTTGCATTTTTAGCAATGTTTTAAACCCTCCTTTTTTTCCTCTTTTTTTTTTTGGGAGCATAGACATGATGAATCTGTTATTGAGAGATAACAACTCACTTGAACAGGGTCCACCTGCTGCAATGTTGTTTCTTCAGCCTCACCATTGGAATTTTGTGAATTCAGACGTTCATGAGAGGCCAGGAGAAATTGAATGGCCTGCATTAAAAAAACAAGACAGAAGAATGCTGTAATTGATAACAAATCTGCTTGTCTAACAGTCTGTTACATGACATCATTCATAAATGACCATCACATGCTTGGATGCCAATCTTTTACTTTAAAATTGTTAAATCACCTATAGTCCCAAATGCTTTTAGTTTGATGAGTTATCAAGATATCATTAAAAATGTAAGGCACCTCAAGTACACAAAGAATATACAAGAGAAGTCACCTAGTAGAAGCAAAAAGAACAAGAAACTCAAGAAAATTAATCATCAAAGAAGAAACAAAAGCAATTTTCCAAATATACAGGATGTCGAAAAATAAAGACTTAATCTTCTCCAAAATCCTCTCATGCTCCTCAAACCTTCTATTATTCCTTTCCTCCAAAAATACCTCAAAAGGCATGAAAGTACCATCTTCCACACAGCAACATTCCGAGTATTGCCAACTGTCCACTAGCAAACATACAAGCCAAGTACTCGTCTAGGCATAATCAAAAGTAGCCCAAACCAACTGAAGAAAACATTCCACATAGCACAAGCAACCTCACAATGAAGAAGAAGATGATCCACAACGTTCCCATTCCTTCTACACATACAACATCTATCCACCACAATGACGTGCCACTTCCAGATATTATCTATAGTAAGGATCTTTATTAGGGCCGCCGAAAAAACAAAAAAAGCCACCCTAGACAGTTCTTTAGTCCACCAAACACACTTCCAAGGGAAGTGAAGATTGTCACTACAAGTCATGACAGTGATGACACGATGATTTAACACCAAACAACACTCTTTTTTGGAAGGGACCCACCACAGCTTGTCCTCTCACCTTCCAATTTCTATCCATAAATGCAAAACGCGGAAAAACAAGGCAAAGACATCCACCTCCCAATCATGAGCCGCTCTAGCAAAGCTTGTGTTCCACTAAATGGAACCTCCAGGAATTTCCAAGCGATTCACAACAAAAGCATCGTTTGCACATGCAATACCAAATAAACTTGGAAAGGCTTTCCTAAGGACCATATCCCCATGCCATAGATCATGCCAGAACCTAACATTAGAATCATATCCCACCTCAAATATTGTAAGACTTTGAAACTTCCCTCTCAATCCCATAATGGCAAAGCCATTTCCCTAAGAGAACATGATTGAACCTCAACAAGTTTCTAATCCCTAATCCTCCCTTAGAGATTGGCGTATAAAAAAAGATGTAATCAAAGTAGGCAATAAACACATATCAAAAGTTTCCTTCTTCTAAAAAAAAAAAAAAAACCTCAATAATATAGACTCAATATCCTAAAAGCATCAGATGAGCATTCAAACACTTGCAACCATCAACAACGCTTTTGGGATTCACAAAGGAGATAATGTGCCCCACAACAACTGACTTCAACTAAAGAAAGCTAGTTTCTGTTTGCTTTTCTTCATGGAAGGAAGCTAGTTTATATTTTCTAAGAATATAACTCACCCAAAACATGTAATCAACAAACCGTGTAGAAAACTTCTTGATATGATTGCATTTGTCAGTTCAAAAGACCCTTGGTCATCCCCACATGGCCCATCAATAATCAGTGATGATGCCATGACAAAGATATGCCCATTGAAAAGGATTTTAAATTTTGAATCAATGCTAGTTTCAATCCACAAGTATGATGACAAACCTCATCTGGTTTCTTAGCCGCAAGTAATGCGTTTGTAAGGCCACGCAAAACTTCAAAATTGATATCTTTAGACACCTGTTAGGTAATAAGAAAATATTGATTAAAATAACTAGTGAAATAGGTTAATAATAATCAATGCAAACATTCATAAACTAAAATGAAATAATAATCCCGAATAGAGCCCGATTGAAACAAACCTTGGATTAGCTTACCTGATAAAATTTGAACTCTTCACCTAACCTATCCCATAAGAAATCTCACTAAAGCTTCTCTATAAGGGTTGCAACACCCACAGGGAGAGTGAAGAAGGACATGAAATACCAAGTCTCATTTCTTTGTTTCTTTGCATTAAGATGTTGGTGGTTTGTTTTGTTTTTGTTACCTCTTAATTTATGAATTAGGGGTACTTCATTAATTTCTTAATTTGATATAGATTGTCTAAAATAATGGCACATTGGTCTTATTCAGGTGTCCAGATGTAATTTCGTTTTTATTCATGGTCCTTAATCTCATATGGCTAACCAACATGTTAACTAATCTATTACACGAGCTAACAAACTTGAAGAACCCGCAGATATGAGAAAAACTAATTTCATTATTAGCCAAGGAAAACAACTCGTGATAAAGACAAGATAAACTTTGACCAAACACTAATTCTCCCAAAATTTGCTATGTTCTTATTCTTTCCAAACCCTGGAGCATAGCCATATTGTGACATAATTAAAAACAATAACCTATACTAAACCCTAATCCTAGCCGGCAATATATCCTTTAAATAGCTGCAACCAGAAAGATCCTGCATCATCTGATCTGCATTTTCTTACGTTTTTTCCAATTTCATTCCTCCACAACCACTAGACTACTCTTCTAATGAACAAATCTTAAAACCAAAATCCTTATTTCCCCTCTAGATTGATCGTAGGAAACCCCAATATTTAAATTAGGGCAAGTTCTAGATGATAGGCTGTCCTAACCAGTTTTGAGTGGAAACTAATACCTGTAGATGAAGACAACCACCCTAAGTGCATACAAATGCCCAATGCTAATATATGAGTACTCATTCTTCGGTATACCAAAGTGAAGAATGGTCAGGGTGGACAGTTATCTGAAACAGCAGCAGCAGCAAATTATCCTGCACATCTGAGGAAGACTTACCATCTGGGCAGACTTATATGCAGCAGCACTCCCTTCAAAATCCTTGAGTTCGTATTTAACTTCTCCAAGCAATCGGAAAACGTCAGGATCACTTGGTTTTTCCTATGGAGCACAAAAGATCAGTTGAAGATTATATTAGAAGCATGACTGGATTAGCATGTCCAGTTTGTGGCACATAAAATTCATAGAAGTATCCAACACGAAAACATGAACATACCTTAGTCAAGTCCTCAAGCAAAGAGGAAGCCCGAGAATATTTTCCTAATTGTGCCAAGGTCACTGCAGCTCCCTACATATCCCATCAATAATATATGAAGAATAGTTGGCACAGGAAATAAATTCCTATTTTGGTGAAACCAGGAATGTAATTAGATAAACAGAGAGTGAAAAAAAAAAATTCTGGGCCTTTGGCTTGGGCTCCATAGCATTTGAACATGTTCAAGAGGTTGTTTAGTCGGGCTTTTTCTGTCATTTCTCATTTATGTTTAGCTCACAACTAGTTGGACTCAGGATTTGGGTGACAGAGGTTCTCCCTTTGTTCTACACCGCCATCAAGTATAGCCTTTGGACTCTGCCTTAATCAATTAACCATTGTATTTCCTCTATCAAATAAAAGTTTAGCTTGTGTGCTTGCATGTTCATCTGCGTCATTTCCATTTTTCTTAAATAACTTGTGCCATCAAAAGATGTATTTGGATGAGTTGATTTCAGTTGAGTCATAAGCATCGCCAACATAATACCAAACAACAAGAATCTAATGTTTGGTAAACTTTCTTGGAACTCTTTTTTTTCAAATACTAATAAACACTTTCAAATGGTAGCTACCCAACGATTTTCATATCTGACCCCCCACCATATCTTGAAAATTTTGAAAATATAGTAACAAATAAACGGAACTGCTATCCTGCATAACAATCGACAACTCACTTCAAGAGCGATTGGATCTTTGGGGGAGTTAATTAGCATTGCCTCGTAATCTGTCAGCCTAGTCTGCCACAAATCAGAAAGTAAACATATAAGAACTTTTTAAATTCTACCAAAATACATAGAAGAGATTATAATATGTAATGACCAGCCAAAAACTAAATTAACTAGAAGAATAAATTACTACAGAAGAAATGCACAAGTAGTTCTAAACTTAGTATAACGAGACATCAAGTCCACTCAAGCATTCTCAACAATGCACATAGGCAAGAGAAGAAACAAGTTCTAATAACTTTACCGTAGCAAACCATAACCTTTTCAAGTTGGAGTGAAAAAAAAAATCAAAATCAAAATCAAAAGCTGTCTAAAACAGTGACCAATAGAGTTAGAAAATACCCAAACAAATCACAACTAAATTGCATTTCTTTTTAGGGTTATGCACATAAATGAAGCTAATGTAAAGAGAGAGAAGTGTTTCCATAGCAACCAACTTTTAAAACTACCATAAGATTTGATTAATCGAATGATGATTTTAAAAGCCACCTATGGGAGTGGGAAAGTGGGTATAAAAAGTAGGAGTCTGTGTAGCATCACTCTTTTAACTATTGCATGCAGCAGACTTGGGAATAAAGCAACACCCTAAAAGTATTAAAAGAAAAAGAAACTATCAATCATAAATTGACATAGCTAACCGTAGTGTCCCACATTTAAAAAAAATTAAAAAACTTTATAGCCATAGCACCACTCGGATGCCATAATTAACATAAATACGTACTAGTATATCTCTGATATCATAAACATAACATAGTAGGTCATTGCCACCATCTGACTAGCAGGCATCTACTTTCCTACTGCTAGAAGAGTTGGTAAGGGTTAGAAAAATCAGTTGGTGATAGTGATTTGTTAGGGGGGTATTTGGTCATTGTATTAAACTTTACAATATATATATACACAGGTGAGAGAGGGTACGTGAGAGTTGTCACACCTCCTCTCTCTATTCTCTTCACATGCAAAGCTGTCAATATCAGAGCCTAGAGTTTGACTCCTTTGCTCAATATCTGATTGCTTCTGTTTTTGCCTGCTCATTCTTCCTTCTTTTTGGTTTGTTTTCCTGCTCAGTCATGCCATTTGTGCTTCTTATCGCAAACTTTTGGAACATTGAGCTTTATGCCCATGATAAGGACGGACCTACCTTATATGTTTTTTTTTTTTGGGGGGGGGTGGTCGGGCTTTGGCACCCCAAGGAATTTAAAAATTCTTATAAAAATTTTATTATTTATACTATGGCCCCGGCAATGATGAATCTTTTTCACCCTTCTACGCTACTACTATGTCATTGAACGATTTTTTTTTCTGCCTTGAAACTTGTAAAAACAATATTATAGACTAGAATGGAAGATGAGTTTCTAGCACATTCTTTGGTAGTTTATAATGAGAAAGAAATTGCTAAAGATTTCACTATCGAGCTAATAATGGATGAATATTATTCCATGAAAGACCATTGTCAACCACAGTTCGTAGGAAATGCAAAGTTCTCATTTAGATTTCATTTTTGTAAATGTCTATAGCTAATAATAGAAAACTTATTGCATTTTAAATGGAAGTTCTTTTCAAAGATGGTTTTATAGACATATAACTTTTGGGGGTAATTACCTTTTCCCCCAATCAACTACAACATCTTGGCACTTTCCCCCATCAACTACCAATTGTGACACCCGACTCCTATGAACTACCATTTTGTGCCCAAAACCCCCATCATCGTCATCAATGGTGTGATGCCATCATCATCGCCACCATAACCTCTGTTGTCGTCAATGGTTTTGGCGTAAACAACAGAATTGGTATTGTGGCTACAATGCTATGAGTTCTACCCTATATCAAAAAATCACTCAGGGTATGTGGTTGTGTTGATCTATGTTTCAATGGTGGTCGGTGAGGTCTACAGTGGTCAGAGATTGTTGCAAAGGTTGATTGTCAAGGTGGCAGGTTGTGGTTTCATTGAATAGGTTGTGTTGTGATCGTCGATTGGTTCTATTGTGATTGTCTCTAGTGAGGTTTGACTGTCTCCGAAAAATATTCATGGAAATACCCTATTCCCATTGGGGATAAGGTTATTTGTAGCTCTAGTTGAATTTTGGTACAAGGATAGCTCAAGTTCTATTGGGCCAAGCCAAACCCAGATAAAAAAAATAATAATAAAATTAAATAAATAAATTGGTTTGGGCCAAGTCCAGCGTAAACAGAGATTGGGTCAACCCATTCACTCAAGCCCAAAATCTTGTTCGACTCGACACTTATCCGGCTAAAACCAGGTTTTCTCAGGTCGACCCAATACCCATTCCGGTCAACTCGCATAGGCAATTCATTTCAGTGGGTTCAAGCCAACTTCCAGTCTTTTCCGGCCTGTTCAGTCTGGTTTACAGTGTTTTCTGCTAGTTCATCTCAATTGTCATTATTTTCTCCCGTTTCAGACCAGTTTGCAGTGTGTTCCGGAGGTGTATCAATATTTCAGCCAGTTCCTCTCTCTTTCCACCACATTTTGGTTGTTTTGCTTCAGTGTGAGCTGTTTTTGGGCCTATTGCAGCACTGTTTATGGTATTTCTTGCTTATTTTTATTGGTTTATTCTGGGTGATTGTTGGCTGCATTATTGTGGATGGTAATTTGGCTTATTTGTTGTTGTTGTTGCATTGATTGGTGAGTTAGACCATCTCATATGCAGTTAGTCTTGTTACATTGGGAAGCAATTTCTCGTATTATTCAGTATTTGAAAATAGCTCCTGGTTTTAGGATATTGTATAGACCGAACCGACATCTTAGGGTAAAAGGATTTACTGATACAAATTGGGTAGGTTCTACCTTAGGTAAATGATCTAATGCAGAGCCCCAAATTCAGGCCACAGATCACATGATTATGCTAATTATTGGGCTTCATTGGGCTTTTATTATTTTAGTATTTATTTTCAGATGCGTTGTATTAATTTTATTTGAGACTTCATTTATTTTCTTTTGGGGCTTTATGTTATTTTTAGCAGGCCATTAGCCCAATTATCACTAGGGTTAGGGTTTAACCTTTACCCTATTTAAGCTTAAGTTTCTATTGTACTAGACAGTTTTTGATAAATAATATTATTGACATGGACTTGTCATCTTCTTCCCCCTAAGTTCCTCTTTCTCCCCGAGCTTCTCTCTCTTCTTTTCTCTAGCATTTCTGCTTCTTCTCTCTGTTTCTCTTTTTTCTTTTTCAAGCTTACTTCTCAACACTTGTTGTCCTACATCATGATCTATATGAGATATTGTACATTCTTAAGTGGTAATCTTGTCACTTGGAAACGTAAGAAATAGATAGTAGTGACATGGTCTAGTGCCGAAGTATAATACAAGGTTATGGCTCATACTACTATTAAGTGGACGTGGTTACAACATTTCTCCAGACAGGCTTAAGCAACGCCATCAACAGTATCAACCAAAATATCAGCTCACTACCAGAGATCAATTATATGAAAGCCAGAATCAAACACTCCTTGTAGACAATAACCTTGCTACTTATGTTTTTCTCCTTAGAAAATGCCATGTTAACATAAGGGGTACTACTTTATATCTCATTTCTCTATTAAGATTCAGAAAATCAGAATCTCTAGACGTCAGTAATGTAGGCTATGTTTGGTAATTGAGTGGACTTGAATAAGTGGACCAGTACTGTAGCAAATTTGATTGATGTGAGAAAAAAAGTAAGAATGTTTTGTATAAAAAAGTGAAAAATTATGTTTTGTAGTGATTTTTTTATTTGAATAGTGATAAAAAGTTATTGATGTGATATAATAAGTAAGAATGTTGGAGTTGATTTTGAGAGGAATTTTTTGGAATTTTGGGTCCGGTCCGGTCCACTCATTTGCCAAACACACCCGTAGTTTTCTGACAAAACAAAAGTCCAGTAGGCCAACAGAATCCGCCATAATAATCCAGCCCAGAATAGAAGGAGGCTGGACCTTGGTAAACCATAATAAATAATTCTTTCAGTATTGCCTTACCACCATTGTTCAGGGCTTACTATCACCAGAAAAAGGAAATATAATTCTCGTTTCTTCTGTTCCACTTCACAAACAAACTTAAACAGCTACTCCTTTCTTTGTGACAAAGAAGTCTTAAAATTGGCTTCATAACAGTAAATCCAATAAGGAATGAAAATACAAGTATCTGTGCAACCTATTAGAGGAACCCTGTCAACGGGGCCAAATTAAGTAGCCATGCCAACCATCAAAATTTCAAAAAACTTGGGTTCAATCCAGAAAATAAAAATATTGATCCCGAAAAGGAAACAATTCTGAAAATAATTGTCTTTATATATCATGGTAACTATCTTCTACAATAAAAACTATATCTGGCTCAGTATCTTTAAGTGCCAGTGAGGAACAGACAATCCTAAAGGCAAGGCTATTGTTAAAAACAGGTGTATGCTAAGAAAAATTACTAGCCATTTCCAGGAATATTACCTCAAGACTAGCCTTCTCTTCTTCGGACAGTTTATTTTTGACCACCACACCATCTTCAGTGGGACTAACACTGAAAAATTGAAGGTCATCTCACAATTAACCCATACCTCCAAAAATCGCAACCACTAAAATATAATAAGAAAAGGCAAAAGTAAACCACCAAATTCATCCCCTAGCAAAAAATGGTTTTTCAGAAGCTTTTTTTTTTTAGGTTGGGGGGAGGGGGAGTCTGGGAGAAGAGGAATTACACTTTGCCCACCTATGATATGAGGTGAGTTTGATTTGCCCACTTGTTTTTTAAAAAGTTGCACTTCACTGATATGAGATCTATTCCGTTTACCATCTATAAAATTTATCATCAAAACATGCATGTGCAGATCATGCCCCTTGGGAAAAAGTGGCACTTTACTTGTGGTTTAGAAAATTAACACTTTACCTATCAGAAGTGGAACATCCGGGAATAAATAAATGCTAAGTAAAATAAAAAATAAATATTTTAATAAACAAATTACAAATTTAAATAAATATTTTGGTGAAATTAGAATGAGCACGGTGAGGCTTGTAGATATCTGACCAAAAACAGAAGAAAATTATAAGTAAGAAGCATTAAAAATTCAGTTCAGGTGAGTCATGTTCAAACACTATGGATCCGTATTCTAACAGGAGTAATCTCCATGGTCTCACGCAAGAAAAGATTGGGTTTTCAGGATTAAATCCTGAGTAAAGAGCATTCAAATGGATTTGAGTGGCATTCAGAACGCGGAGGAATCTCTACATGGTAAAGGAGCACACGTGCGGGAAAAGATTGATGGTCCAAATTGATCTTTAGGAAAGGCACATTCGAACAGATAAGTAATCCATTCGAACGGAACATCTCCCCGTGTCCGAAAGTGTGTAGGTTAGGTAAGATTGGACACGCATTTAAAGCTGGTTGTCAGATTGCTTTCAAACGAAGGTATCTTGTGTATAAATGAAATTGTACAGTAAGTATAAAATTTAAGTATATTTAAACATCCAAAACAAAGGGGGTTTCACCTCTTTTTCTTCCTTCGTCCAGAGAACATAATAGAGAGTTTAGATACAAAGTCTTTGAGTGAGCCTAGAACACAATAGAGAGTTTAGTTACAAAGTCTTTGAGTGAGCTTGAGAGAGAGAGAGAGAGAGAGAGAGAGAGAAGGAAGAGAGAGGAGGGCTGGAGGAAGGAAAAGAGCTTGGAGAGAAACTCAACGAGGGTATGTTTTCTACACTTTCTGTCCATGTAATCGAGTTGTAATATGTTTTGATTGATTAAAACATTGAATTTATTACTATTGAGGTTGTATGAGGTTGTTGATATTTTAAAATTAGTTTGTGGTTTTCACTAGAGGAATGGTGAAAATTTGAGTTTTGATTGTTATTGTGAGTATTGTGTTTGTGTTGTTGTGTAGAGATTTTGAAGTTGTGGTTGATTTTATTGATGTAATGGAGCTTCCAAGGGTTGTTTTGGCTTTTTGGCTGAGGGTTCTTTAGGCTTCTTTTGGGTTTTAGGGCTTTTTTGGGGGGTTTTGTGGGTTATTGCAGGTTTTCCTATGTATACTCTATGTGTACTTAGAGGTGCATTGCACTATTTTTTTATATATACAACATTACTTATCAAAAAAGAAAAAATGGAGCTTCTGTTGGTGTAATGGTTGTTTGTGGTATAGAAAGAGTAAAATGTAAAATTAGGGTTTTGAGAAGAAAAAAATTTGTACTTTTTTGGGGTTGGATTAAGGTTTTGGTTGATGAAAGTTAGGTTGTTTTGGTATTTAATGATGGAGTAGTTTTGGAGTGTTGAGAACCAGGTTGCGGAAATATTCAAGTAGGAGTTGTGTTCTAAGTATTACAATTCAAATAGACTAAGTGGGGTTCAACTGAGTGAGCCCAAGAGAGATCCAGTAGCAATATCGGTTGCAACCTGTTGGAATGGATGAGCCACAAAATGCTCCGTTCAAACCCCATACACAAAGTGTTCGAATGAGACATCTAGGTTTCCCTTCAAGAAAAAGGGTAAGCTCTATGGTTGAATAAAGGGTCTAGGGTTTTTTAACACATGACAGACCCTAACTAATAGGTACAATGTAATGCAAACGAATATAGTAGGGGTTGAAGATAGATGAGGACGTTAAATGAAAGATAGTAAGTAAATCCTCCTATCATCAGTTACAAATGTTTTATAATCTATATGCAAGTAATATAAAATGCATGTATGTCAAATATATGTTGCCTTGTCAAAGAAAATATAATGAAGAATAAAATATAATGCGAAAATAATAGAATAGAAAATAATCAAAGGGCTACATTTTGCTTTTATTTCTTTGGTGATGTTTACAATATAATAGTCTCCTATTTATAGGAAAACTAGGGTAGATAAGAATAATATAAACACGGAGATAATATCATATTTGAATACATTCAAATCTGATAACCTAATAGTAGGAGATTACAATCAAATCCCATAATATCTTTTTTTTTTTTTTTTCTTGATAAGTCAAAAGGATTTTATGAATGAGGAAATTCACTGGAATGTTCAGTTTTTTCGAGAAGTGCAGGATTGGGAGGTGGAGGTGGTGATAGCTTTCTACGGTAAATTGTACGAGACCCGACGTCATGTGGGAAGGGTGGATCGGATTTGTTGGATTCCTTCCAAAAGGAAGTGTTTTGAGGTGCGCTCTTTTTTCGGTGTGCTTTCCCCTGTTTCGGATAGGTACAAGGTGGGGTGTTCTTCTTTCCCATGGAAGGGCATTTGGAAGGTTAACGTCCCGCTCCGAGTTAGTTTCTTTGTATGGACAGCTTCTCTTGGTAAGATTCTCACTTTGGATAATCTTCACAAGAGAGGTTTGATTGTGATGGATTGGTGTTGTATGTGCAAGAGGAGTGGTGAGTCCATCAATCATCTTCTCCTTCATTGTGAGGTGGCTTGTACTCTTTGGAGTGTGATTTTTACTCTTTTTGATGTGAAGTGGGTAATGAATGGTAGGGTTCTTGATCTTATGGCATGCTGGAAAGGTCAAAGAGGCAATAAAATGGTGATGAAGGTTTGGAGAATGGCCCCTTTGTGCCTTATGTGGACTATTTGGAAGGAGAGGAAAGCTCATTGTTTTGAAGATAAGGAATTGACAATGGCGGAGCTTAGCAATAGATTTCTTAAGTTGTTATTTTTATGGGCAGGAGTTTTGAACATTCCTCAAGTTTCCAACATGCAGCAATTTGTAGAAGTGTGTTCTTCCTTTTAATTTTGTAGGGGTGAATTTCTTTGTATACTTCCTGTATATTAGGATTGTGCCCCTCTGCGCTATTTAATGATATCTTTTCTCATTTATCAAAAAAAAAAAAAAGCGAAGGCATCCCAAAAGTACATAGGATATATACAAGAGGAACTCCTAGCTAGAAAAAGAAAAGCGGGAAAGAAAATCCGCATAACTAAGAGACAAAAGGGACAGGTAAGCCGCAGTCCACAATTACAAGCAATACAACAAAGAGGTTAGAATCTCTTCCATAGAGCTTTCCAAGTCCTCAAAACACCTATTGTTTCTCTCCCTTCAAATAGACCAAAAAACACAAATAGGCACCATCTTCCAAACCACGGCACTCCTAGTCCTACCAGAGGAACACCAGCATGACCCAATAAAGCCCAAGCCGGCTAAAAATATTGCACCACAAAGCATAGGCCACCTCACAATGAAGGAGTAAATGATCAACCGATTCTCTATCTTTCTAGCACATGAAACATCTATTAATGACAACCACTCGTCTCTTCCTTAGATTATCAAATCCCATAATATTTTTTTGGATAAGTAATGTTTTATAGAAAACGCGCAGAAGGGCACAACCCTAGTACACAGAAAGTATACAAGAGAACGCCTAAGAGGGGCTAGAGAAGAGAGAAAGAAAATCAGAAAAAGTAATCACTCTAAGGGCAAGCCAAGCTGCCGCCCAAGTGTAAAGGGTAGTAAAAAAGGAATGAAATAAATCCTCTCTACTAATTTCGGATTAGATTATCAAATCCCATAATATCATATTTGATTACCAAAAATTTCATAATATAGGATAATCAAATATAATCTAACATCCACCAAACTCAATGTAGAAGATTCTAGAAACTTGAGTTTGAAAAGAAAGTTTTTTTTTTTCTTATCCTTCTCCTTTTTTCTTTTTCTTTTTTTTTTTTTTTTTTGTTGGAGATGACAACGGTTGGCAGCATAGGCTGGAGATGATGGCCAAAAACTTGCTAGAGTTGGTAGCAGCTAGCAACAGTGATCGAAGATGCGCCTCAAATAACAATATGGCAAAGAGGGCCAACTATGGGCCAAAATGAAAGCCAACAAAAGGGCTGGAAATGAAGCAACTATTGGCCTTAAATGGGCATGGGTATTCAATCTATATCAGAAATTGAGCCAAAAAAAGAGCTGAAAGGAGAGCCAACTATCAGCTAAAATGAGCTTGGGTTTTAAACAATACCATAAAGGCCGAAGAAAAAAATAAGTCAACTATGGGTTAAGATGAGAACCAACTGTAGGCTGAAATGAGGCCAACTATGGCCATAAATGAGGCCAACAAAGGGCCTTAAGTGGGCCTAGGTCTTGAAAAAACACCACAAAGGCCGAGCCTGGGTCATTAAACAATACCACAAAGACCAAAACATTGGTCTCATCAACTATCGGACCAACAACGACCATAATAATGGGCTAACACAAAGCCAAAATAATATGGGCAACTTGCCTCTTTTTCTTCTCTCTTCTTTTTTTTTTTCAACCAAATTTTCTCTTCTTCTTTTTCGGTTTTTTTTTTCTTCTATCCTTCTTTTCTTTACTTTTCTTTTCTTTTTCTTTTTTTTTCATTCTAAACCACTGCCCAGAAAAAGCTCTCTCCTAATCAACGAGATTACACCCAAGAAATCTCTCAAATATAGGACTGGAAAACATATCGAAACGTTGAGCCACTTTCCATGTGATAATTCGAGAACAAAACAGTGTTCTCATTCAGCCATCCAGGACATTACAGCCATATTTTTTTTTCTTTTGAATGAATCCCTGAATACGTTTTGTACTCTAATATAAGTGAAATCAGAAACAAAATAATGAGGAAAAGAAAAGGAAAGAAAAAAATTAAAAATCCACGGGATCAAAAACTGTCATCAGCCTAGAGCTCTGATACCATAAAAGAAAATATAATGCGGAATAAAATATAATGCAAAAAATAATAAAATAGAAAATAGACAGCAAATTATGTGATTTGGCTTATAACTTATGTCCACAAGATAATGCCCAAAAGGCTACATTTTGCTCTTATTCATTTGGTATGTTTACAATATTTATAATAGTCTCTATTTATAGGAAAAATAGAGTAGATGAGAATAATATAAAAATGGAGATAATATCATATTTGAATACATTCAAATTAATAGCCTAAAAGTAGGAGATTGCAATCAAATCCCATAATATAGGATAATCAAATATACTCTTAACACGCTATGATTTACACAACTGTCGAGAGAAGGATCTAAAGAAAAAAGAATTTCAAATAACAATTTTCAGAACAAAAGTACCGGTATTAAAAATGTTCAGATTTACGATCAATTGAGAAAAAGGTAAGAAATAAATGTTTTGAACAACTTTAAGGTAAATGTTTAAAGAGGAAAAGTTTTGAGTAGGATAATATGCCCAATCTGCATGTGGTTAATCATCAGAGCCTTAGGTTGAGTAGGGATGTACGTGTTAGGGTTTTATGCCCTTTAAGCCAATTTATATTGTATGACATTTATGGTTTATTAAATAAAGCTGTTTATTTTCCTATTTTTATAAAGAACATTGAGCATATTTGTGTCCGTGTGCATATTATTCTTTATATATACATGTAAACCTTAAGTGTATTGACTATGGCTTAGGTGTATTAATGAGATTATCACAGAATGTCTAAGTCATAAACTTTGTAACTTATGAAGTATAGTTCGTAGTCAGTAATGGAAATGGACATTCCATTTAATAAGAGTATAACATATCAATCATGGTAATCTATCTTGATTATGAAAGTGGATATATTAGTGTAGTTACAATGCACTAGACAGACCATGTGAATTGTTATTTTATATAGCTACTTTCAATATGAATAACTTGAACTAATGATTGGTTATAGCATTGATTCTCAATCCTGGGAGGAATGTAAACTAAATTGTGAAGTAAAGGTCACTTTGATACATTTAGGAGTGAGATCTTTCATGATAAAAATCTTGATGTGTTGGGTGAGTACATCTAGCAGCATTATAGGAACACTACTCCTCAAGATGGAACCCGTAACCCTTTGACATATTTGGAGTATGGTTGCATGCTGTCAATTGGCTTTAAGTAAAAAAATTTGTCCACTTGGCCATTTACACCCAAGCTAGCCAAACTAAACTATTATTTCTTTAAAGAAAAAGATTAATTGATCAAATGAAACATAGTCTCAACGAGACAAAATAACAACTGAAACAAAGATTGACAGATCTTTATGATCCGCACACAATGGAAAAACCTTTTATGTACTATGCCATACCTTACTGATGGAAGAAAATCTCCAAGAGCAAAAACCAAACCAAAGACCAAGACAGCCACACCTACTCCAATCTGTTCTATGTCAAAAATGAATTAGTTTTACTGTACCATTGAAGCTGATAACCATATACTACAGGTTAGAAAAGTAAAAACAGCGGAAATTTGTTTACCTTGGTACCAAGTCCAATTGTTTTCTTCTCTGACTCAACTGGTGCATCATAGTTAATTGCCCCAAATTCTTTTACTTCGTCGACCTTTTTCTGCTCAAGCGCTGACCTGAGTAGTGTAGTCAAGAAAATTAATTCCAAAATTGATGCATAAAGGAGAAGTCATCCAACTAAGTCTGACCACATATTGGTGTGGCATAAAAAAATAATAAAAATTACTTTATTGAAAACAAAATCTAGATTTCATATGCTACACGGTCACATACACAAAAACAATTTAAGAATACTTTGATGGGAAAATGTTTATAGTAAGCATGCACTCTAATGCCTATACAAAGAAGGCAATAATGGCAGGAAAAAGGAATATGACAAGTAATACAGTTGTACCTTTTAACTGCTTCCAGCCGTTCCTCAAACTGAAGGTCCAAAGCCTTGTTGGTAGATTTCCCATCAAATCGAGAACTTAAACCAGGTGCCTCTACAAGGAAACCTACTGTTATACTAATGCAGCAAAACACAGTAAATTATTATTATTATTTTTTATAAGTAACTTATTTGCAGAAAACACAAAACACAGTAAATTATAAACAGGAATAAATCAAGGAAAGCTATATGAGGGTCCCAAACTGAATAAGTCAGGAATAAATCAAGGAAAGCTATATGAGGAGCCCAAACTGAATAATTCATTTGATTAAAATCGTTATATAAATTAAGAGAATGTCTAATTTCACATTAATATAATTTTTCACAAGTAAAAAATAAGCTTACTAAGTCTGAAGATGATTGCTTCAAGTATACAGGAGTACACATGAGATCATCTTAAAAATTACATTGTGCAAATCCAGAAAAGAGGAAAGATGGAGACTGCACAAAACATTCTGCCATTCATAATGAGATCTTTATAATAAATTTTTAAGATTGTTTGAAGAGAGCTTCATAGCATTTTCTCACTAAGTTAGCAGTATAGGGTTCCCCGCTGTTGTATTGAATTCTCCTTCCTGAACAACAGGATAGCATTTCAAATAATTTTATGATTTGATGGACATGCACCCAACTTCAGAAACCTTCCCCATGGAACCCAAAGAGTGAGCAGGCTAAGGACCAAAAACTCCTCACAATAGCACACTGTATCAATGAATGATTGAATAACTCACCAATAGACTTTTTGCCTAAATTCCCCTTTCAATCCATCACAAAATAAAAGGTGCAGCCTCTACTAAGTTAAACTAATAACATAAGCAAACATTGGCTAAATAGGGCATGGCCACATGCTTGCCTGTGCAAACTACAAGCATGCCCGCAAGTTGGCCATGAATTTTCACAACAAATATCGAAGAGACAAGGTGCTAGTACTCAAAGCTAAATAAGTAAAAGAATAAAATGTTAGAGGTCCAAGCAAAATAGGGAATAACAAGCAACAACATGGAAAGGCTATGATATTGGAAGCAGAAATGGGCTAACCGGGCCATTGTAGCACACTTCTTGGAGAATATCCAAAATTGGCCAAAAAAATGTTGTGGGACATCTGGATAGAGAGGCACTATTGCCCAAAAATTGAAAAAGATTAAAAAAGAAATTGTGCAAAAGTTTTAGAGCCAAGCAAATAGGGGGAAAAAAAAAGTTAAGTGAAGCAGCAATATAAGAAGACTGGTCTTTTTTAATGCTTCAAAAAGCCTCAAGCAGATGCTCATTACTCAGATACTTGACATAAATGAAAATGTTGAAAGGATTACTAGTGTAAGAGCATGTTTGGAATTGTGTTGGGAAATATAATTTTGTGTATAGAAAAATCCTTAAAGAGCTTTTTTAAATGAGCCTCATTTTCAAGTTTCCCCCAGAGTATAAAAGTGAAAAAGTGCTTTTTAAGTTTTTTACCAAATAGACTCATTTTTGTTTGGCACAACTTTTTATGTACTAAAACCATTTTTTTTTTAACTCATTAACACAATTCTAAACAAGCTCTAAATCAATTTGAAAACCACATTGTTTAACACCTTGAACATTTCACCAAAACGAATTACAACCCCAAGTCCTAGTTTTTGAGAAGACTAGGTAACCAAAAAATCCTATCCCTAAACCCTCATTTAGAACCTTTTTCTGAACATACAAATATAAACAAGCATTCAACGGCGATGCGCACAGAGTATAACCATTTTCATGCAAGATGCTCTGAATGATAAAAAATAAAATATTAAAAAAATAATTAAAAATAAATAAAATAAATAAAAATAAAAAAACAGCAATTGTAGTGTACACTCTCCAAGGCCTATACAGGGCCAAAATTTGTAACTCACACGATCTTTGTTAAACCAAAACAGATGAAAAAATACATAACTGAAAGTTCTACTCTGAAGGAGACAAACTTAATCCACTTACGAGTACGTACAGGACCAGGTTGTTTAGTTGTTGATTTCCTGCACCGGGCAACAACAATGATTACATGACAAATTAACCAACTTCATTTGTAAAAGCGTTACAAACTTACAGTCTACAAGTAAGACTAACTATTTACAATGAGAAATGCTATGGGTACCAAATCTTTTACTAAGAAAGTTTGGTTTACCAAACTGATGTAAATGATAAATGCTAGGGGTACCAAATCTTTTACTAAGAAAGGCTTACCAAAGTGATGTAAATGAGAAATGTTAGAGGTACCAAATCTTTTACCAAGATAATGGTACCAAAATGATGAATATTCATAATAGTTGGTCTCCAATATGCAGATTTCATTGATGAGAAACCATCAACAAATTAAGCATAAAAAACATGTTAGAGAGAAAAATTATCTTTAGAATAATTTTAGGGATATTATTATTTCTTTTTTTTGGGTTTAGAGTTTCCTTAAGTAACTGAGGCTATATATAAGTAGATGTCATATGGCTATGAAATAACAAGATGAAGAAATTAAAAGGACTGCTTCTTGGAGGCCCCACCCCACCCCTTGAAGCAATCACTCTCTTCAATATTTTTTTTTTTGGGAAACTACCTCTAGCCCCCATGAACTATTGGGTGTTGGCCATTTGCCCCTATGAACTTCCAAGTGCAATACCTGACCACCTCAAACTACCTAACCCTAGCCAACAGCCCCCTTCCGTCAGTCAACTCTGTTGAAACTCACGGTCAACGTACTGTTTACGTTACTGTTCATGTGTTCGCGATACTGTTCATGTTACTATTCACATTACTGTTCACCGATTAGGTAGTTAACCGTGAATTTCAACGGAGCTGACTGACGAAAGGGGGCTATTGGCTAGGGTTTGGTAGTTTGAGGGGGTTAGGTATTGCACTTGAAAGTTCATGGGGGCAAATGGCCGACACCCGGTAGTTCATGGGGGCTAGAGGTAGTTTCCCTTTATTATTATTATTGTAATTTTGTTTCATTAATAAAAAGATGTCATATCAGAACATTAATCTTTAACTCTTATTTTCTTTACTTTTCCTACAACTTTCCCAGTTATCAAATGGGGAAACCAAGAAAACTCTTAAATAAGGGTCGAGCATATCAAAACAGTGGGTTCCCATTACACTGACTATAGAAAACATTGCTCGTTTGGTATGATTTTGTTTTCTTTTCCTTCAATTTCTTGTTAACCAAACAGGACATAGAGTGGGTTTCCATTATGGCTCTTTTAACTGGAAAGAATTATGACCAGGTCATTCCTGAAAAAAAAAATCCCATTACAAATAAACTAAAGACAGCATCAACCTTTTCCTTTCTTTGACATTTCTTGTTAACAAGAAAACTCTACTTCAGGTAATAGCCCAAACTTCTAATGCAGTTGAAAGATAATAACATAAAAGAAAATATACACACATATATACATACCGTATAATTGAAAACACATACGTGGGTACCTTGTTGGTGTTCTTTTTGGTTCCAAAACCGCGTCTTGGGGTTGAATCAGAGCAGCGTATTGAAACCAGAAGCAACCGACTCGCTGTTGTCGTGGCCATTCTCTCTCTCTCTCTCTAACTTTATAGGAAGATAAGGTTTGTCCACTCTATCTCTCCCTCCCTCCTTCAACTCTCTAAATTTGGCATTCCAAATGTTCTTGCCACATCAGCCATACAAATTTTGCAGAGTAGTGGTACTAATCGTGAGTCAACAGTATTCCTTATTTTAATATTAAAATATTATTAAAAAAATAAACAATAATTTTAAATATTTTAATAATAAAATAAGGCTAACGTGAGTACTATTTACTCATGTTGGCCTGATTAATATCACTACTCACTTTTGAAAAAATAATAAAACTAAAAATAAATTAAATGTGTTTTTTCTTGACCTTAAAAAATTGTAACATTATGTGAGTGGATTATGATAGAAAATATCTTCCTTTCAACGTAAATCACCCGATTTATGCCCACCAACCAAACAAAGACAAATCAACTTATTTCAATTTACAAAATGAATTCAGCCACACCAAATTATACCACATGCTCTTAAAATGAAACCCATCATATCTCTCTTACAAAAAAACTTAGTTTTAGATTTTCACACTCACTACATGGCCAGTGCAGGTCGTACCCATTGGTTTAGCATCAAATTAAAGATAATCAAACCCCTTTAGAGTGATAGAATCCCTAAATGACTTACCTTCCATCTTTAGGTTTTAATTTTAAATCTAGAAACGGGTTTTGAGGCATTTGCACCCACCACCCCCTCTCAACCCTAAAACAATTTTTTTACATTTCACCAACACTAAAACACAGGTACAGCCTCAACTCAAAACACATGTAGTAATCATAAAATTTCTCATAACTTATCGGTGGAGGAATGGTTTTTTTCTAATTCCGTCGGTTGAAACAACAATGATGAACTGTCAAAGTAGCTCAGTAGCTTGGCCGCAGTGGGCTTGGCGGAGCTGGGCGGCATGATCTTGGCTGAGCTGGGCGACATGGGGTTGGCAGAGCTGGGTGGGGCGTGGGCATCCTCCTTTATGCTAGCTAAATTTCGTTTGTGCAGAAATGTAGTAAACCAAAGAGTTAATTAGGCTTAAGACAACTTGACTAGAGGGTTAATTAGACTTTGAGTCACTAGGGACACCTAGGGCATTTTTGGATTTCGGAGCTACAATACACGAGTGCTCGCCTCGAGGACCACACTGAGCGCTCATATAAACAGTGTTATACCCCTTGTACAATACCCAATCATACATCTAAGCATTTTTCTTAACCCATAGTAAACAGTACACAAGTGCTTATGTGGGGACCAGACCGAGCGCTCGTTAACTTTTTGTTAACCATTGGTTTTTGCTCTCGCATGTCACTTGCAACTCAAAAACCATTGAATAAATAGTACACAAATGCTCGACACTGTGGTACACGAATGCTCACACCTTTAAAAAGATTTTTTGCAGTGCCTTCAGCTTTTTCCTCCTATTTAAACTAACTTCACTATGTCTCTAAAACACCCCCCATTTCAACTTTTGAAGCCTTGGAGAAACTCTGTTGGGTTGGTTTTTTAGTGTGTGTGAGATTGTGAGTATCTTTGGAGAAGAATGAGGCCTTCTTGGAGAGCTTACCTTGTTGAGGTAACCATTGCATTCTCTCTTTGTGTTTTGTTAAGTTGGTTATGTTAGCTTCTTGATTTATGGTAGCTTAGTTGTTAATGTTTAAGAGTTTTAAGCTTTAATCTCGTTTTAAGTTTCCCTTTAATTTTGTTATTTAGAGACATTGTTTTGGTAGAAAGGCGTTAAAAACCCTTTTTCGTGGCCTTAGGACTAGCCTAGTAAAGCTCGGGAAGCATTTGGACCAAATGAGGTTCTATTTGAACCTCACTAGTCGAGCACTTGCCCTTAGGGACGAGCACTTGACCAAAGATGTTTAAGGCCTTTTTGGCTGAGCACCCTACGACCCCTGTTTTCGAGTCTTAGGTTCATTTTAGTTGGAATAAGGACTAATGGGAGGTTTTCCACATATTTGGAGAACCCATATCATTTTAAGGAATACTCGAAGAACTTGTTCAACTCATATGAGTTTTAACTCACATAATGCTCACCATTTATTTTCACATTGCACAACTATTTTGTGTACCGAAATATGCATAATTACAACTCTCACGATATATACTTTGTTGCACCATGAATTCCATCATTTGTGAAAATGTGTTACTTAACAAGATAATAACATTAAGATTTGTAAAAGAATGCATGCAAAATACAAACAAAATATTAATTGCATCATATGACATGGTACACCGGTATATGCGATAACGGCCATGGGCTTACTACACATGTTAACTTTATGGTCAAATGTGTGTATGATATATGAGCCTTGGATCCAATGGTTGTCTCGTGACTGACGCAGCCTTAACGAGCGGTCATTATAAGACATACATCATTTGTATCGTAGGCCACATGAGGTTGGACTTGGTTGGGTTGCTAGTATTATGTATTGTAACGTACAATGATCAGGGCACCGGTATTGTATTACAGGTCATTCAAGATAGTGCCAACTTTGCTGAAAATTGGTAATATCTCGAGCAGACCATACTATTGAACTATCATTGTTTCTCATACTATAAGCATGTATTATATCTATATTGCATTCATGGATTACTGTCATACTTAAACTATTACATACTTTACCAAATGATGTTCACCACTAAATGGCATAGGTATTGTGTGCATTATCTCCACTAAGTCTTTGGACTTACTCCCCTTTATCCCCTCCTCCCATTGTATATAAATTACGCGGTTTAGCTAGCATAGAAGAAGATACCTTCAGACCGGATCATGGTGGGTGCTCAGGACCTGATTCAAGTCATTTTTTAAGACATAGACCCAATTTGGCTGAAATCCATGTAGGAAGATGGAGAAACCATCCGAGCGGAGATGATTGAAATTGTCATTATTATTAGCACTTCTTGAAATTAGGTGTTAATCTTGCTATCTTATTTTCAGACAATGATTTGGGGCTGTAATATGTTTATTTTGATGATTGATCTTTGACCATACATTTGATGGCTTATTTATGATATGATGTTTTATATCTACTATGGTGATTATACTTGTGGAATTTAGTTATTGCTTTCTATTCTTGTAGTTTAAAGTCTTCCGCTGTATTATCTCGTTTAGGAGAGATAATGATCCATGAGTTTTGTCTCGTGAAGGATGTAGGCTGGAAGAAGAACCACGAAATCAATTACTAGTTAATTAATTTTCACATGATGTTACAAGAATGCAGTTAAAACAACAAAAGTTTATGAGCTCCATTATATCCTATAGAAAAATTTGTTGTAACCCAAATGTATGCCAATTTTGGTGGAGGCAAATATTTTCTTAAGGAAAGTGACTTTGTAACACACCTTAAGAGCATTTTCGTTTTATTCTTTATTAGTATAACAATCTTAAGAAAATATTTTTACTTTAATGGCACCATAATCCCTGAAAGAACTTTATGTGGATTTCACCAAACTTCAAACGTTTGATGGAACTTCGTTCAAAAGGTGGTAGAAGAAGATGCATCTCCTTCTTACTAGAATTAGGGTGGCTTACATACTAACAACTCTGAAGCTTGTAGCACATGAGAACGAGACGATTTCTGAGACTCGGACAAGGATGAAGTGGGAGCAATATGACTACATCTGCAAGGGTCATATCTACAATGCTATGGTGGATTCTCTGTTCGACATCTATCAAAGCAAATCGACGGCCAAATATGTATGGGAAGCACTTAAGGCTAAGTATATTTTAAGAGATGCTACAAGTAAGAAATTATTGGCCTATAAATTTATGAATAATATAATGGTTGATGCTAGGCCTATTGTTGAGTAGTTTAACGAAATTCTGCATATTTTTAGTCAATTTAGTTAGCATAACATGAAGATCGATGAGGAAATTGTTGCCTCATCTATCATTGAAAAACTTCCTTCCTCTTAAAAGATCAAAAGAAAATTTTGAAATACAAAAATGAGGAGATAATTGTTGATCAATTAGGCCAGTACTTTCAGATTGATGAAGAATTGAAGATAAAAGAGAATGAAGAACAAGATTTTTATCATTGAAAATGCATATGGTGGAGGAAGGTTTTTCTTCAAAAAAACCCTTTCAAAAGAAAAAACCCCTTTAGAAGAAGAGGACGAACTTCTAGAACCAGAACCATGATAAGAAAGTGAAATTTGCTTACTATCATTGTAGTAAAGTAGGCCACTTCAAGATGGATTGCCGTTTTTTGAAGAAGAAACAACAGGCTTCTTAATCGAAAGAATTTGTGGCCATGATGTCCGAGATCTTCATGCTTGAAAAAGATGGTTCATGGTGGATTGATTCATGCTGCAAAGCATGTTTGCAAGGAGAGGAGTATATTCAAGACCTTTGAAGTAGTGGAGGATGGTTGTGTTCTCTTCATGGAAAATTCCACCATTGTTGTTGTGAAAGGCAAAGGAATAGTGAACCTGGAATTCACTTCTAAGAAAGTTCTTACTCTTACCGATGTGTATTATGTTCTTGACATTAGGAAGAACCTCGTGTCTGGGGGTCTTCTTAATAAATTCGGATTTAAATGTCATTGAATTAGATCAATTTGTGCTGACCAAAATGAGGTGTTTTTGTTGGGAAGGGGTATTTGTTTTAGGGCATGTCCAAACTCAATTTGTTTAATAAAGTTGTGAATTCTGCTTATATAATTGACTCAATTTCCTTGTGGCATAATAGATTAGGATAGGTTAATAACCAAAAAATTACATGATATGTTTGTTTTTAATTTGATTCCTTATTCTATGAATGATATGGTTGACAAATGTAGAATTTGTTTGAAAATGAAGATTACCATAAACTATTTTCCAAAAATTGATAGATCTTCTACATTGTTGCAACTTGTGCATAGTGATGTTTGTGACATGCATCGTAATCCTACGATAGGAGGTAAAAAATATTTTGTAACCTTCATTTTTGAAATTTTGCTATGTTTATCTTCTGTTTCAAAAAATGAAGTTCTGGAAAATTTTTAAGTTCACAAAACAGAAGTGGAAAGTCAATGTGATATCAGAATTAAATGTCTTAGATTCGATGGAAGAGGAGAATTTCATTTTCCTTCCTATTGTGAATATATAAGCATTATTCATGAAACATCCATTGCTTATAATCCACAACAAAATGGAGTTGCTGAAAGAAAAAATAGAACTTTTGTTGAAATGGTAAACGCCTTGCTTTGTAATTCTAAACTTAATAGAAGTTGTTAGGGTGAATCGTTGTTTACAGCGTGTCATATATTAAATAGAGTACTACAAAAGAAATCAAAGGTTAACCCATATGAATTATGGAATAAAAGAAAACCTGATCTTAATTATTTTAAGATATGGGGAGCAAGGTTATTTTTAGATTACCAAAACCAAAAATCAGGAAATTGGGACAAAAAACCATTGAATGTATTTTCTTGAGTTAAGCTCAATACAACAAGGGTTGTAGGTTCTTAGTTGTTGAGCATAATAATTACGTTGAGGTAATTACAGTTATAGAATCCAGAGATGTAGAATTTTATAAAAATAGGTTCACATCAATTCCATCTATAACTGATAAGATGGTGGAACCTATTAGAAATAACAATGAATCTAGTAAGCCAAGTGAACGTTTTGAAATAAGGAGTAAAAGAATGAAAAAGAAAAAAATTTTGGACCATATTTCATTGTATATTTGGTTGAAGGATGTAGAGATTCATCTTGTAAACAAAAAATAATCACACCTAATATAGATTCAGATCCACATTGCATATCAGTTTAGTGCATGTCATTGCATACATTAATGTATGCAATGACATGCACTAAACCTGATATGCAATGTGGGTAAAATGAGTAGATATACTAGTAACCCTAATCATATTTATTGGAGTGCTATACACAAGATTCTTAAATATTTAAGGACCATGGATTATAACATATTGCACAATGGATATTCTACGAAATTTGAAGGATATACAAATGCTAGTTGGATCATGGATAATGATGATCACAAATCAACTAGTAAGTGGATTTTCACCCTTGGTGAAGGAGCTATCTCCTGGGGTTCTACGAAACAGACTCCTATTATAGACCCTACCATGACGGCTAAGTTTATGGCATTGGCTTTTTGTAGCAAAGAAGCGGAATGGTTGAAGAATTTATTAATAGAAATTCCTATATGGCCTAAACCTATGTCTCCTATATCACTACATTGTGATAGTCAGGCTACTCTGTCACGAGCTTATAGTCATATCTATAATGGAAAATCAAGCATATTGATTTAAGGCATGGTTATGTAAGGCAATTACTCATTGATGGAGTAATTACCGTTGATTTTGTGAGATATGTTCAAAACTTGGCAGATCCATTGATTAAAGCCATTAGATCACCAATAGTGAAAACTCAACTCACCACTAGAAATTTCAAGATCATAAGCTCAATGAGCATCACATATTATATTAGTTTTTAAACTAGTAAAACATCCCAAGGCAAGGGTGCTTGGAAACTAGAGGTTGTGCGTTATGCACATAATAGGCTTATAACACAATTTTGTTGAAGTGTATTTGTTATAGGACACTTCTGATGAGCCTACCTATATGAGTGTCGGAGGTGGTGCTGTCTTCTATGAGATTAAGGTTTGCCTCTAGAGCCCTCATGAAATTGGGATATAGATACAAGGTCAATCCACATGTTGGCTTAAAAGATAATGCCCAAAGAGAAGAGAAAGCATGTGTGAGGTATGTCCGATTACTCAAATAGGATAGTTGGTTCAAAGTTTATCTCTCATTTTTATTTTATTTTTCAAATTTATAGGAATATTTTTGTCTTATTGAAAAATATATAACGTATTTTTATCTTTTTGCTAGACTTGAGCCGGACATTGACAATGTTTTGATAATTTGGGAAGATGTTGTCACACTTGAAAGTTTTAAAAAATATTATCAATTGAGTGGTAGTTTGAGAGTGTGCATTTTACCCTTAAAGAATACATTGCTATCTTATAAATGCTCAAATTGAAATTGAAATTTTTACATGCTTTTTAAATTTCAAGGAATGCCCAGAAAAAAACAAATAATAATAATAATAAAAAATTAAAGAATATCAAACGTTAAAATAGGTGTCTACAACCAATTCCACATGCAGCATTTCTTCTGCTTCCACGTACAGCAAATTCTTATTCCACATACAGATTAATTAGAGACCTGAGACAACATAAAATGCATAGAGTGCTACAGCTACTGCTCATTGATAAATATTGGGGAAACTTGATACCCCCAAACTTCCACCGATTTACAGAAAACCCCCCCGAAACAAAAAAACTCTCAAATACCCCCCCTGAACTTCCAATTTCTCTCGCTTAACCCCCTTCCGTCCACTTCAGGCGTCAAACGCAAACGGAATGCCCATCACGTGACTTTCACGTGATTTTTTAGCCCTGACCTCCCCGTTTTGCCCTCAGGTCGCAGCACCGAAATACCTAAACTACCCTCATTCGATAAGTGCTCGACATTTTCGAACACTCAAGTAGTGAAAGTAGTCAAAGGACCAAAACGATTTTAGGGCTCACAGGTCGGGGGAACCACGGGTTGGTCTGTCGGCGACGAACCATTGTAGCTGAAGTGTCGGAGTAGACCTCGTACAAGTTACTCAAAATCCCATCTAAAACAGTTTGGATTAACGATAATCAAGTAAGTTTCGTTAAGTGCTCTAGATTAGGGATTGTAAAATTAATTTCTTTTACCCAACAATTTGTGTTGGATGTTTGGGGGTTTTGCACGTAAGTGCTCTGGGTTAGGGATTTCGTGGATTTGTTTTAGGGTTTTGGACCTTTTGGTACTATTTATAGGATTGGGTCATATTTTCGTCGTTTTTTAAAGTGTGTGGTGTGGGGTTTGTCAAACAAATATGTGAAAAGTTGTCATATTTTATGGTTTATGGTCGTTGGTTAATATGAAAGATATTGTTCTTTTGTCCGAGCTAACTGTGGTCCCCTGTCTTCGACTTGTGTTGTACACGTGAGTAGCACTATGAGTTTTATTACTTTTATACTTGAATAAAAGTCTTCAAGTGGTCCTTTATGTTTGCTTGCTGACTTGTTATTGTGCATTTCATGGTTGCTTCTTTGAGCTTGAAAGGGACAAGCTGTGCTTAGTGTATTGGCAGAGAGATTCACTTTTTGTGCAGTTCTTTGTTTATTATGTAGTCCTTTGGGTGTATGAATTTGTTGGGACTGCACAATGTTTTCAAATTACCACTTGCACCTTGTGGTTTTGTTCGTGGTGCTATGAGCACATGGGTAGTTGTGCAGTTCTTGTTTTATTGTGTAGGGGTAATGTAGTCCTTTGGGTGTATGAATTTGTTGGGACTGCACAATGTTTTCAAATTACCACTTGCACCTTGTGGTTTTGTTCGTGGCTGCTATGAGCACAGGGTAGTTGTGCAGTTCTTGTTTTATTGTGCAGGGGTAATGTAGTCCTTTGGGTGTATGAATTTGTTGGGACCACCCTGCCCAATGTTTTCAAATTACCACTTACACATTGTGTTTGTTCGTGGCTGCTATGAGGACAGGGGCAACATGGACAATTGTCTCTTAGGGGCAATTTTCTAAAAGAAATTTTCTAAAACTTGTGTTTGTCAATAAAAGTTGGGTTGTTTTTTATAAAATAGTTAGGGTTTAGGTCGTTTATGTCGTTTTAATTTGATTTGTTTATATGAAATTCATTTATGAAGATATAAAATAGTAGTTTAAATCCATTGTGTGCTTTTAGGATACGATATCTATTGTTATGAAATGATACTTATGATAGAATATATGTTTTCATTAGGGTCCAGTTGTTGACCACCATGAATGATACTTATGATAGAATATATTTGTCAATGGATGTGGGGATATGATGGGTACATGTTGTTATATGTTTGAGGTGCACCATGGGGGTAGTTTTAACAGCAATTTAGGGTTAATTATATTGGGGGAACGTGAGTAATTACCGACCCATATCTAGGTAACAACTTGACATTTTCTCGATATTGAGGCGTGTGTAGTACATATGGGTATAGGTCCCGGGACCTTATTTATTATAGTTTGCAGTGTCTTTAGACCAAGGATTACGACTTATATCATGACTTTAGTGTAAATGAAATGGTTTCAAGACATTTAGATAATGATCTTGTAGTGTTGTACATAGTAAGTTATGGTGCAACTGATGATGTAGTTGATGAGGACGAAGAGGAGGATTGAGTATGAGAGGGACTTGTTTATAGAAAGGATCCATTCGGATTCAGGTGCTTAGTGATGATCTTGATTGTATGGATTCGATGAGGATGCTACTACTATGCGGTTGATGAGGGTTGGAGATCTTTGGAAGGGTTGTTGATGATGAAGATGAAGGTGTGGAATGGGATGTTGGTGCTGATGGTCATAGTGGTGAGGGTGATGCTGGTCATAGTAATCGAGGTGATGCTGGTCCTAGCAATCAGGGTGATGGTGGGAATGGTGCTGCTGTGGAGGGTGGGGATCACAGTGATGGTAGTGCAGAGGAATATGATAGTGATCAGCTGCAATCACCACATGGTAGTGATGATGATAGGGAATTGTTTTCTAGACGCAAGGATGTAACCAAAAGAGTTCCTTTTGATCCTACTGACATGATTAATCCCACATTGGTTGTAGGGAATACATTTCGCAATGCAGATGAATTTAGAAAAGCTGTTAGACAATACAATATTCTTAGAGGAAAGGATTTGAAATTCAAAAAAATGAGAGGAAGAGGATTGTTGTTGTTGTAAGGATGAGAGGTGTAGGTATAGGGTATATGGGAGGCTGAAGGATGAGATGACATTTCTTTTAGTATCCCTAAGGCCCAAACACAGCAATAGGACGTACCAAAATCATTTGATAACTTCGGCTGGATTCTTGATTGGTGTATAGAGTCCTTTAGGGAACAGCCAAACATGCCAATAGATGTGTTGCGCAAAAAAGTTAAGGCAAAGTATAATGTTGATATCCATGTGAGTTCCCTATATAGGGCAAGGAAAAAGGCAAGAGAAACAATCTATGGCAAGGAGGATGAGCAATACCATCGGTTGTGGGATTATTGCTCAATGGTGAGGAGGACTAATGTAGGTAGTTGTTTGATCTTGATGGTTGAGAGACCAATGCCTCAGGTGCCATGCAGATTTCAGAGGCTTTACATTTGTTTTGCAGCCATGAAGAGTGGTTTTCTGCAGGGTTGTAGGCCTGTTGTGGGTCTTGATGCTTGTTTCCTTAAGGGAATGTATAAGGGGCAGTTAATGTCTGCTGTGGGCAGGGATGCAAACAACAACATGTACCCTATTGCAATGGCTGTTGTAGAGGCTGAGACGAAAGATTGTTGGACATGGTTTCTAGAGGCACTTGTTACAGATCTTGGCCCTACTGAACATGGGTTCACTTTTGTTTCGGATCGACAAAAGGTAAAGTAGTTTTAGTCATTTGTTTCATTTGTTTAATTCTGCCCCGGTGGATGATTTATTTTGTGTAGTTCTAATTTAATTTTGAACTATTGTGCAGGGCCTCATTCCAAGCATAGAACAAGTATGCCCACAGTCTGAGCATCGTACATGTGTTAGACACTTGTACGCAAATTTTCGAACTCATGGTCATCGGGGTGTCCTATTGAAGGATCTTCTATGGCGAGCAGCTGCATCCTACACAAAGACGGAATTCTACGAAGTAATGGAGAATATAAAGAGAATAAGTAAGGATGCACATGCCTACCTAGAGAAGATTGATCCATCCACTTGGTGTAGGGGATGGTTCAATACACATTGTAAGTCCGGCCTCTTACACAACAACACTTGTGAGGCATTCAATTCGTGGATCAAAATATTCCGTGACCAGACAATATTGAGTATGTTAGAAGGGATTAGATGTAAGTTGATGAGGAGGTATGTAAGGAAGAGGGAAAAGATAATTTCAATGGAGGAGGCCTTAGGGCCAAAGATTAGGAAGAAGCTGGAAAAGGAAGAGGACCAAGCCAGCAACTGTTGGTGTACATATGCAGGAGATGGGATGTTTGAGGTTGAGTGCATTGGGAAAAAATTTGTTGTGGATATGGAAGCTCACACTTGTGGCTGCAGGAAATGGGATGTAACTGGTATCCCATGTGCTCATGCAATTTCTGCCATTTTACACCAAGGTCGGGACCCAGTTGAAGAGTTGAGTGAGTACTATGGCAAGAGGATGTATTTAGCTGCATATGACCATGTGATCTTCCCTGTGCCGAGTGCTGAGCAATGGCCTCGAGGTAGCCAACCAAACATTGAGCCACCAAAGACTAGGGCAGCTCCTGGCAGGCCTAGGAAAGTGAGGGAAAGGGGTGTTGATGAACCTAGAAATTCGAGTGCAATTAGGAAGGGGGGTCAGAAGTTGAAATGCGGGTATTGCATGAAGTTGGGCCACAATAAGAGGTCATGTGTTGCCAGGCAGAGACAAGCTGAAAGAAGATCACGTACCCGACAATACCATAGGGATACAGCAGGAATTGACTGGAATTTGGACATGGTATGATTGCTAACTTATTTGTTAATGTCTACTGTGCTTCAAGTTAGATGTACCTTCAATAATTATTCACTTATTTGTTCATGTTTGCTGTTTTGTAGTTGGATGAACCTTCAGCTACCAGTTCAACTGCCGGCAGGAGTAAGAGAAGAGTGAGCACGACAAGGGCATCCCATAATCGCATTTAGGCTGCCTTCACATATCGCATCACAGTCAGCAGCAGCCTGCACCGCAACACATGTTGTGTCGATTCAAAGGGAGTACCAACTTCCGTTCAGAAAGGGCGTGACATGCAAATGCCGCCACCCAACCAAATGTAAAACCAACACCTTATGCCTACAAACGAGAAGTGAGTAATTCTTCATATGCATGAAATTAAGAGGGTAACAAGTGTAGTAGTCTAATTGTATACCTAACATGTGCATCTACACTCTTTGGGGGAAACAGAGGGCAACCCTAGGATTGGCAACAAGGACTAGGGTGTGGTAGGTCGAGGGAAAATGTTAGCAAGTGGAATAGAACTGCCAAGAAGCAAGGTTGTTGTTGACCTCATCGACGGTCCTCCGCCAATTCCCCGGTGGTGGACCATTGTGCTCTTGGGGTCCTCCCAAAGTTGGCGATAACATTTAGAGCAGCCCACACGATTTTGACATACAAAGGGTTCAAGGGACAGCTGCAACCCATCCACATGGTTTTCATGAACATGTTGAAAGAATGGATAAAGGGAAGAAGAAGATGCAATGATTTGCTAATATGTTGACATTGTGTTTGTATAAGATTTTTGTAATGATGTAGTGAAGACATTATGTTGTGGAAGACAATGATTTTTGTAAGGTTGACATTGTGTTAATATGTGAACATTAGGTCATGAAGACCTCTAGCTTATGGTGTATTTGTTTGGTGTCAACTTAGTAAAAGTTAACTTGACACCAAACAGCTTAACTATTTGGGGATATTTTTTGTGAACAATATCATGGATGATGGGATGATGTAATTATATCCACACCGCTTGTGGTTGTAATGAAGCCTAATTTTAGTACATTTGGATGATGGGATAATGATGGGATAATGTTTATAATTTCTTATATATTTAGTGTGCTTGTGGTTGTAATTAGGTTAAATTTACAATGGGCATTGCTATTCATATACACATTGATCACGGTGATGGAATTGAAATGGGTTGAATGCTATTCATATACACATTGATCACAGTGATGGAATTGAAATGGGTTGGTACCTCATTTGTTGTCAACAAATGTCATGGATGATGGGATGGTGTAATTAGATTTAGTGTGCTTGTGGTTGTAATGAAGCTTAATTAGGTAACATGTGGATGATGGGATAATAATGGGATAATGTAAGTATCTATGTATAGTGTTGCAGCTAAATATAATTGTTTACAAATTTTTATATATTTAGTGTGCTTGTGGTTGTAATGTAAGTATCTTGTTTTATTGTGTAGGGTAAATGGTAATGTACCTCATTTGTTGTCTTTATGTAGTCTGACTCTTTTCTTGGATTTTGTATATGAATGACAAATTTGAGGTCTTACATATTGAGACTAGGGTTGCCAATTGAACTAATCTAGCCACATTGAGACTAGGCAAAATGTCATTATTGTTAATATATATCCACATTGCATAGTGATATTGAGAACAAATGTTAGCGACATTAAAACCATACCCATACCAAACATTACACAAAAGTTGTGTACAAAAAACATACTCATATGGTCAAACCCTAAACAAGTCTCATACAAAATAATTCAGCCGAATTTCAATGCTAAGCATCAACCTTGATGCAAATCCATTACAAAGAAGGGAAATACAAGATCACAAAGAACAAGACACCAACAACATGCAATCGCAACTCAAACTTCAGCTTGCATCCAACGATACTTATTCTCAACCCTTTCAAGTTTAAGTTCAAAATTAGCATAATCTACTTCAATTTTTGACTTGTACTCCGCAAGTTGCATCTTGCATTTGAAGACTTCCATTGCCCTCTCAGACTTCAAATCATTCTGCCACGCCAACAACATCGACATCACTCTATCACCGCACCCACAAAAATCTGATTCAACCCATCTAAAAAAATTGCAACCACGATTTGCTTCATTCTGCATAATCAAACAAATTAGGGTTAGACCCATATTTAGGCATAACGATGAGCACGATGAGCACAACATTTTTGCCCACAAAAAAAAATTCTCAGACCACCCGAAACCGAAACCCAAATAATTTAATGCAAGTTATTGTTTAACCCACAACTACACGATTTAGGCATCATTTTTTTATCAAAATAAATTATCAAACAAATCTTACCACGTAATTGACGCAGGTGTAAAACCTTCTGCCATGATTTTTAGTTGTTGATGCGCTTTTAATAACGGCTTTGTTCTACATTTGCAAATTGATAGCTCGATCCGAATCGCTTACCTCACCCTCCGATCGGTCCATCTTCCGAGATTTTGCCCGGTGGATGATTTTTCCTGGGTGATTTCGCTTGCCGTCAGGAGAATGTTCGCCAGACGATTCTCGCTCCTCAACTTCGACCTTCTTTCTTCCGACCTTTCTTCAGCTCATTCCTCAGATCAGATGGTTCCTCGACTTTCTTATGGCATCACGGTTTCTACACGAGCTTCGTGATATGGGGAATAAGGAGCTGATGGTTGGGTTAAATGAGGACAGAAGAGCTGATGGTTGGGTTAAATGAGGACAGATGTTTGAGGGCAAAACGGGGAGGTCAGGGCTAAAAAATCACGTGAAAGTCACGTGATGGGCATTCCGTTTGCGTTTGACGCCTGAAGTGGACGGAAGGGGGTTAAGCGAGAGAAATTGGAAGTTCAGGGGGGGTATTTGAGAGTTTTTGTTTGGGGTTTTTCAGTAAATCGGTGGAAGTTTGGGGGGGTATCTGAAGTTTCCCCATAAATATTTTATTATTTTTCATGTTGCTTTTTAATTTTTTTTTATCTCTCTTTTTCATAAATATATAATAATAAATTAAAAAATATATTTTAAAAGAAAATATTAGGTATCCACTTTAGAACACCAGTTGAACAAGATAAAAACACCTATATTTTACATAGCTAAAATAGAAAACAGATGTAATCAGAAACGAAAATTTTCCTTTCACTTTACCCTGCAAATTCAAGTATTCAATAAGAGTTCAAACAAACCCAGCAAGATATTCAGGAAAAAAAAAAAAAAAAAAGCTGAGGAAGAAAGATTCATTCAAGGAGAAGACTTAGTAGCACTCCTAACAGAATTCCAAATCTGACCAAGAGCCCCAAGAACATGAGGCATGACACTCCCAATTCCTTTCAAGGCGACACCAGAAGCAACCCCAATGGCAAAAGTCTCTCCATACCCAGGCTTGGAATCCACTTTCATGTCAAGAATTGCGAGCCTGCTGTTGGTGGCATCGATCTTTCTCGAGGTCTCAGACATGAACTTGTCCTTTCTGCCTCTCCCGGAGGAGATGACCCTGAAGAGGGCATTCTGGAGGTCCTCTATGACCTTTATGGAGGCTTCTTTGGAGTCCAGCCCTTGGGATTCATAGTGGGATACCAGCTCTCCTGGGGTCGGCAGCTTTTTCCTCTGGTTGTTGGCGCTGCTTTTCTCTTTTAAGACTGCATTTGGGGTCGGTGGTTGTTCCATTTGCGATCAAAATGAAGAAATGAACGATAGGAGCGAATCCTGATGTGGGTATTTTTGGGGGTTTGGAGGAGAGGGAAGGGGAATGGCCAAAACCCTAGAATTGGGGTTTTGGAGATAAGGTGCTGCTGCGAGGATTCAGGAATGGGGACAAATTTGGGCTTGGGTTCTACTTCTTGAGGTGGACGTGGATTCATATAATTGGACTCTTTTGTCGGCCTTGCATTATTTTAAAACAGAAAAAAGTCGCTAGGTTTCATGGGGACAATTAATTTAGCTCTTGATTTTTAATTTCCGTAATTAGCTATATTTAAATAATTTTTTATTAATTTTATATTATATTTCAAATGTCATTTCATTTTCACACATGACAATTATTTTAAATTACAAATATATTATAAATAAAATTAAAAAAAAAAATAGAGGTAGGCTCCAAACTTTATTGGTGAGGGGGCGCTCTTCACCAGATGAGAGGTGGTGACTCCTCTCTCCAATGGGCAACTTCTTCTCACAGAGGTGTTTTAGAGAGAGCGCAACCCCCATTTCCAGTGTGGGGTGGCTAAAATCCTTTTTTTATTTTTAATCTATTTGTAATTTAAATTAATTACACCATGTAGCACACTATGTACAGTTGACACATGATGTGTTAAACAAGAGCCAATAACATTAATTGATTGATTTGCCTAGACTATCGTTAATTAGTTCAACTAGCTGCTACAATATTTATCAAATTTGTCTAGTACTAGCTTAACAAATCAATAGCTAAATAAATAAATAAAATTTAAAATCACTCTCTCCCTACTATTTGGAAATAGTGAAAATAAATAAATATAATAGTGAAAGTGGATAGATAAAAAAATTTTTAAAAAAGGAAGGAAAAAGAAGCATTTCTAGCTAAATTTTAAGTAAATACTTGTTGAGTCACCTCAGGAGCCGCATAGGGGATCCAGATCCTCTTCAATCCATTGATTGGAGAGTATCTAATTCATGACTGAAATTTCTTTAAAGAAATCCCACAAATGTGTCATTTGTCCTCTTAATAAAAAATTAATTAATATTTAAAAATAAATAAAAACTAAAATAATAATTAGAAAAGGTAGCTGACAACCCATAGGCCGAACCACCATTGCTGGACTGGGGTGGCTTCTGCAATGGCCGAAGACCCTAGGGTAGCAAGGGTGGTCCAGCCAACCCCACTGGCCAATGATTTTTTTTTAGTCTAGGCCTTGGGGGTGGTCGATCACCCCCAGGCCAATGGTGGTGGTCTAGCCATCCCTTAGTTTCTTAAAAATATTTTTTAATTTTTAAATATTAATTAATATTTTTTTTTTAATTAAAAGGACATGTGACATATTTGTGGCACTAAGATTTCTTTAAAGAAATCTCAACCATTAACTAGATACCCTCCGGTCCATAATGGATTGGAGAGGATCCTATTCCCAACACAAAAGGGCCTTAAATAGTAGAAACTGCAGGTGCTCTCACAAGTCTGACTGAATCATAACATGACCTAACCTCACCAGGGCATCAATAAAAACTAAGATAACTAATACTAATAACCACTTTGAAGATTTGCTTGGGCCATTGAACCACTACTCTTAATGGTTTTATTTGGCTTAGCTGTTGTAAAATAATTACAATGGTTCAAATTTAATTTCAAACTTTTTATAAAAAAGAAAGTTTCCTTGTGGTGTTCTTTCTTAAGATCGTCGGGCATTTGGGTCAATGGGCAAATGCACTTGGGGAGAAAGGCATTAGCCATTACTGCATTCTCCCAATCCCAAGTTCTCTATCAATAATAAGCATACGTACAAAAAAGAAATATTCAAAAGCCAATGGATCATTCTAAGGTTAAAAAATGTGAAAGAAGAGAATAAACAAAGAATGGAAGCTGAAACAAAGAGGGCTCTCTCTTCCTTGTCGAGAAAAAAAAGCTTGACAGCAAGAGAAAAAGGTTTCTTATGATTTGAAAACGTAAAAACTCAAGCACCCAGCTTCAGAACAATCCATACGAGTCCCAAAAGAGAGAAACGAGGCAAATTTGTCTATTTTATAATTTGGCTCTAATCGATTACTAGTTAAATTACAGAGCAAAATACAATACACTGGGATCTTATTGAAGCAAAGGTTCTTTCAACATAGCCTTAATTAATGAAGTTTGAATGTGAATAACTCAATATATAGTATATACTGTATACATACACCAATATAATTTTATTTTATTTTTATTTAAAAAAAGCTAACCATTTGAAACTAAAATGAGGAGGAGCATGTCTTACCCAGACTAAGAAAAAAGAGAGTAGGTTATCACTATAACTCACGCACCCATGATATACATGAATAAGTACCTATCCGTATATTTGCATAATATCTATTATGTATTCAAGGGAAATGGGTGCTGTATGCCGTTGAGACCATAAAAAAGGGGGTGAGCATGCAATAGTTAATAGTTAATAGGTGGTATATAAACAAAAGTCACAGAAAGATTGGAGCCATTACAAGCGTAATTGTCGCAAGCATCTTTATGAGGACATGAAGGGAAGGTCCGGCGGTGTCTTTGAATGGATCTCCCACACTGCAGGAACCATCAAGTGATCCATGTTACTTATATTTTAACAAAAAGAGAGAGAGAGAGAGAAAAGAGAAAGGACTCAAATTGTAGAGGCTGAATATTTGGTATAAACCTTGAAGAACCTAATTTCTTAAGCAACTAAGCAAGTTACTTCAATTTCTATTTCATATAATACTGTTCATAGCCCGAGATCCAAATGGAGCCTAAGAGTTGCTAGAATGGGAGTTGATAGAGTTTTCCTTCAACAGTTAAACCGCGAAAGGACAATCTCCAATTACCATTTACCATTGGTACTAATCCTATATAATGACAACAAATGAAATGGCAAGAACAAGAAGGAAAAAGGGAACATCAACAAGACTTACGTATCTCCTGTAATTGCTGCTTTATGACAATCGCTCCCTTTGCCTCCAAGAGCCCCCGTCTCTATGTACTTCTTTGCGTTATCCCAGGCACCACCTGCTGTGTTCAGGAAAAGAGCCATAAGAATTCCAGAAACTGTTGCAAACATCAGCATGGCGGCCACAACTTTAGCCCCTAGTAGAGGATGCCCTGTATAGTAACCCAAAATCCGGAACAGGAAACCTGCAGGTGATATGAGCAAACTTCACTGAGTCCATTATATGGGATATAAACTTCAACAGATACAACAGATCATGCAAAAGACGAAGTCATTAATTGGTATACACCATAAAAATAAAAACTAAATAGTAATATAGATCAACAAATTACTTTTCAACATATGGACTACTCGAGTGGATATACAGCATGTTTCAATTTTAAAATGATACTGCAGCCACAACCACCACCTGCCACAACTGCTATTGCTACTACTAATTCCATCACATGGTACTACTATCAAATCACCCTTCCAAAATAGAAAGGTTATCAGTGTTTCTAAAATACCCTTAGGAGGCTATCGCTATTCTTCAGGGAAAGGAAGGAAAAAAGCAGGTTCAACTTTGAAATTGGCTGGTTCAAATTTAAGATAATAGAAAAAAAAAAATTAATAAATGCTTTTATTTCTATAAGCTCCCATATATTTTAGTACAGTAAAAAAATACAAGCATCCCAGCTATTTTTGGAGTGTAATGTGTGTTGTATTCTTATACTACTACAAGCATAAAAGTGGTAGTAGTAGTAGTAATAACAACAACAAAATGGCAATGATTATAAATATTAAATCAGAAAACCATCATGTCAAAGAATGTGCAAGTATATGTCATTACAACCACAGCTGGTGTTCAATTCGTTAGCCATATATGAATCATATTGTAGCAGCTCTTACAGCACTGCTTCACAATGCATCCTCAAAACATGACACTAACTGAAGCCCTAATGATAATCTTCAATATAAATTGCAAAAGCATGTCTTTTCCTTGAAAGCAATATATCATCCAACCTATCAAAAATCATGAAAACTTGATCATATTGCATCACAAAATCAGAACCATAAAATACATTACTTCCACATTACAATGGAAATGTACCGCACATTCATTATTTCTTTCTCTAAAATTTTTTTGTTACAGCAACAATGGTAAAAAGTTACGCACATGAAAACACAGAGAAAAAAAAGACAACAACATGACAAGAGCAGTCAACCCACCAACAGCTATAGGTGAAACAATAGCTAAAGCACCAGGTTTTATCATCTCCCTCAGAGATGCAGATGCTACAATGGCAACACAACGGCCATAATCTGGTTTCTCCGTGTAGTCCTGCAGCAAGAAAGTTGAAACAATATCACCACCTAAAAATGATAATCTTCAATATAAATTGCAAAAGCATGTCTTTTCCTTGAAAGCAACATATCATCCAACCTATCAAAAATCATGAAAACTTGATCATATTGCATCACATAATCAGAACTATACAATACATTACTTCCACATTACAATGGAAATGTACTGCAAATTCATTATTTCTTTCTCTAAAAAATTTTTGTTACAGCAACAATGGTAAAAAGTTACGCACATGAAAATACAGAAAAAAAAAAGACAACAACATGACAAGAGCAGTCAACCCACCAACAGCTATAGGTGAAACAATAGCTAAAGCACCAGGTTTTATCATCTCCCTCAGAGATGCAGATGCTACAATGGCAACACAACGGCCATAATCTGGTTTCTCCGTGTAGTCCTGCAGCAAGAAAGTTGAAACAATATCACCACCTAAAACAAATGGTTAAAGTACAATGCACAAATTACTAAAGAAATTTATGCTCACCATTATGCCAGGCCTCTCTATAAACTGCCTCCTTACTTCCTTAACAACCTCTTGAGCAGTTCGGCCAACTGCAGCACAGGCCCAGGCACTAAATAGAAAAATAAGCATGGAGCCCAACAATCCACCAACAAAAACTTCTGGAATGGCAATGTCAACCTGAAAGCCAATTTGGAATTGCAAAACTAAGACAGGATGCAACAGCACTTGAAACAGATGCCAGTAGCTAATGGTGGAAGTACATTTTCCCTACCTGTTTAAAAGGTTCCTGAGAAAATGCAGCTACCTCATCCATATAAGCACTAAACAGAAGGAAAGATGCAAGTGCTGCAGAACCAATGGCAAATCCTTTGGTGGTAGCTTTGGTGGTGTTCCCTACTGCATCAAGAAGATCAGTGATCTCTCGGACACTTTCGGGCTGTGAGAAAATGATATATGCTTAGCTTGTATATTGAGAGAGATAAAAGCACAATTTTCTTCATCATTTTAGTCAAAGTCTTAAAGAACTCATCACTTAAGGGTTACCTGCTGACTCATTTCTACTATTCCACCAGCATTATCCGCTATTGGACCAAACATATCCATGGTAAGAACGTAGGCAGCAGTGCTGAGCATTCCCATTGTAGCTACAGCTGTGCCAAACAGCCCACCAGTTGCATTTCCAGCTTCATCCACTAGCCCAGATGTACGACCCAGCCAGAAAGCTGAAACAATAGATACACTAATGACAAGAACAGGAAGCGCAGTTGATTCCAGGCCCAAACTGACTCCAGCAATTATATTAGTCCCGTGGCCTGTGACGCTTGAAAGTGCTAATGTGCGTACAGGCTCATGCTTGTAGTCAGTATAGTACTTGGTGATCCAAACAAAGAGGTATGCCGTAATGATGCCAACCAAACCACACAAAGCAAAGTTGAACCAGGCAGAAGGAGCTCGTTCAGTATAAAGCAACCAACGGGTGGACTGTAGAGTATTTCAAACCAGTAGAATAATCATGTATCAGAATGCCAGCAAATCAATAGCAAAAAATAATGTGGTTTTTCTGCTTGAACAATACAGATCTACAGCCAAATGTTTCTAAATGATGAAAAATAACGAAGGAGAAAATGTTAATTTGCAATTTTAAACATTGGAAAAAAAAATAGTTAAAAAATAGTTTCCTAATTATAGATGAAATATTACCAAACCAAAGGTGAGAACAGCTAGCACTATTGTAATAGAATATCCTTTCTGTAGAATTGACATTGGATCTTCAATAGGAGACTTCAAGCCAGAGTCCCGAGTACCCCTGATTGAAAGTATTCCAACTGAAGAAATTACCAGGTCAAAAGAGTGAACAACAAGAGGAAACAAGATGAAGCCCAAGGATCTGCATAAACAAATGGATTATAGGTGAGCCAATGTAACACATACATATACATAGAAAAAGGCACGACTTCACACACACACTACTTGCCTTCAATTTTACATTGCTGGGCCATTGTTGCCCCAAGTATCATAGCGCTAATTATTTCAGCTGCAATACTTTCAAAAAGATCGGCACCTCGAGCAGCACAATCACCTACATTGTCTCCGACCTTAATTGAAAAATAAATAAGTACAAGTATCCATACAACCAACAAGAATGCAGATAATCCCAAAGAAAAGAAGGTTACAGGAATTTATAATCTGTAGAAATTTTCGATATCAAACTTCATCGACAACAGTGAAAAGGGATTAAACTTTACTCAACAAATTAATATTTTCTATTTTAATTATTTACTTATGAAAACCCAAAATCTAAAACGCTCAACTCAATGCCTCCAAGCCTACACCTTGCCTCAAAGGCCATAAAATGCCTTTACTTTCACTTATGCCATTAAAATATCACCATGTATGGGAAGAAAAAGTTCAATGAACTTATAACCCCTGAAACCTTTTAGCCAGTCTAGAATGAAAAGAAAATTTACACAGTTTACAATAGCAAGCAGAAAAAGTAAAACCTTAACCTTAGATTCAAAATAAATTGTCCTACGCACATCTAGTATACCACTACTAATTTACTTCCAGCTCAACTTTTACTAAAAATAGTAATCATTTATGGGAAATAGCTCCAAAAATGCACAAGAACTTTGTAACACCCTAGGGTAATTTTGGTAATGTTTATATATATATGAGTAACAGAATATCATTAAAAGCACAAAAGGAACAACTCAAGCACACACGAAGTATACAAGAGAAACACCTAGCTAGCAAGCGGGGAACAAGTCAAGAAAATTATGAAAACTAAGCACATTAAAAATTAAGTAGTTGGCCAATGAAAAAGAGTTTTGAAAAAAAAAGACTTAAGTTCCGCCACTATCCTCTCATTGTTTTCAAAACTTCTACCATTCATTTCCCTTCAAAGATACCACAAAAGACAAGACAAAACCATTTTCCTCATGGCTGTGCTATGAGGACTACCTCACAACCCTCTTCGACAAACAAAAAGGTATACTACTCTTTGAAGCATGACCCAAGCTAACCTAACGCGGCTGAAAAAACGCACTCCACAACGCACTGGTGATCTCACAATAGAGAAAGTGATGATCCACAAACCCCCAACACCTCTTTCACATGCAACACCAATAAATCATGTCGTTTCCTAAGGTTGTCCATTATGATGATATTCCCTAAGGTGGTTGTTCAAACAGAATACAACACTCTCAAGGGGGCCTTATTCCACCAAATATTGTCCTTCCAAGGAAAGGGGGTGATATCATGAGGTACAAAAATGTTATAGAACAATCTAACGTCAAACCTCCCCCTTTTGGAGGGAACCCAAGGGGGCCATCACTGCCATATTTTCCATTGTAGTCGGTGGTGTTAGTGTACCCAACAGAACCGCAATAGTGGCTGCTGTGATTTAGTTTTTGATGCCCTGCATAGAAAACTAGCTCAGGGTGTTTGGCTGGTGTAATTAGTGTTGTTTGTGATACTCACCGTCATCTTCACCGTCATCTTCAGCGCCAAAGATGCCTGCGTTGGTGGTTTGAGGATTTTGGTTGCAAGTTGGGTGGATGTTGAAAAGTTCGATTGTGGTTATCAGTTGATCTGTGGCCATCGCCATTGTTGTTGACTGCGATGTCTGGTTGCTGCCGAGTGAAGCTTCAACAAGTTATTGGAGATGAAGATCTCCATTTGGTTGAAGGTTCTCTCGAATTCAGTTTAGGACATTTAAGTCTAAGGATAACTATAGTTTGGTTAGGATGGTTCTAGGCCGGTTCAGGTTACTTCTAAGTGTTTCTAAGAAGGTTCATACTAGTTCTTAGTGGTTTGTTGTCGATTCAGACTGGTTCTTAGTGGTTTTTTGTCGATTCTGGCCGGTTCTTCTTTCTCTATACAATATTTTGGTTGATATGTTTCAGTTGAGCTGTTTTTGGGCATGTTTACGCACTGTGAGGAGTTTTCTAATTATTTTGATTGTTTATTGTGGATGGTTGTTAGGTGCATTTGGTGGATTACTTGGCTTATTTGTTGATGTTGTTGCACTGATTGGTGGCTTCGATCAACAATATTCCTACTAAATTAATGCTCATATGACTTTTGTGAAGCAGAATGGGAAGATCTGTTGAAGTATTTCTCAAAGAAAAGGCTTATATATACGATCACTTAACCTCGAATAAGCCTCAGCCCACTAGTTCCACTAGCCTTTAGGAACAAGATAATCAAATTCTGTGTCTTATGCTGAACAATATTGAGCCTCACATTGGATCTTCATGTATCTATCTTCCTACTCAAGGATATTTGGGATCATTTCAGACATATGTGAGTACTCTACTACTGGGAGTACCACTTCGATTTATGAGGTGTATAAACAATAATTTGAGCTTGAGCAAGGTGTAAAGACTCTGGACGATACTACAATCAGGTTGTGGCCATCTCTAAGGAGAGAACATGTAGCAGCCACTCTCCATTGACATAAAGACTATGGAAAAGCAACGTCAAGATGTGGATGTGATTCAGTTTCTTCTTGGCTTGAAACCCGAGTACGAGTCTATTCGTGTGCAAATTTTATGAGGTTCAAAACTCCCATCTCTTCTAAGGTTTTTCTGAATTCAACACACTACTCTTTGTGATCATGATTCCCAATTGAGTTCTGAGTGTAATGATCATTGTGCTGCTTTTATTGCTGCTTTGGTGGTTCCAGTAGTTCCTGTGGGGCACATGGCAGCAAAGTTGGTTGTGGTTTTCATGGTGGAAGTGATTCTTAAGGAGGTGGTTGGATCGAAAGTCATGAGCCTCGCAAATGCACTCATTGTGGCCATAGTAATAATTCAGCATATTATTGTTGAGATTGACATGGCAAACCATTTGGGTTTGTCAATCAGGTTTCTTTCCAGAAGGATTCTCCAACCACATATGAACTTGAGACCATAACCCCAAGGGACTTGATGTTCAGGAATTTGTTCAGCGTCTTAGAGTTGTCAAACTCTTTCACCTACTAGTTTGAGCCCAATTCTAGATTATGATATGATCTGCATTCCAAAAGATGAGCATGCTCAATTCTTAACCCATAAATGGGCCTCTTCCTCTTCCATTGATACTTTTGCTCTCTCAGATACTGCATCTTCTGTATTCTGTCCTCCACTGGCAAGCAACTTCTGGGTTATCGACTTTGGAGCAAATAAACTTATGGCTGGTCCGTAAACTTCTCTCTAAAAATCATCATGTTGATACATTCAAAGTGCCACTTTAGCTAATGGTTCCCAATCTGCAGATGTCGGCTCTAGCAATAAAAATCTAAGTCTTGAAATTGAGTTATTTGTTCTACATGTTCCTACCTTTCCTTTTAATCTATTATGCATTAGTAAAATTACCAAAGCTTTTAATTGTTTTGTTAGTTTTACTCTTCTTCTTTTTTCATTTTTTTTTTTTGGGAGCATTTTTTGGGATCTCAAGACGAGAATGATGATTGGTATGGGGCATGAAGTTGGTGGATTATATTATCTAAACCTCACACCTATGTCTCCCTCTCGCGCTCTGCAATCGGATGTCTATGCTCTTCAATAGCATTGTCTTCTTTGTCATCCTTCACTTTCTATATTGAAGCACCAAATCTCTAGTCTTTGTCATGAGTTTTTATGCATTGCGACGCTTGTCAGCTTAGTAAGCATCACCGTATCTCTTTTCTATCAAGAGTTGTTCATAGGGTTTCAAGTCCTTTTGAGTTGGTGCATTCTGATTTCTAGGATCCAATTAATGTAGCATCCAATAAATTCCACTATTTTGTGGATTTTATGTATGATTTCTCTTGCATGACATGGTGATTTTAACCGAAAATTCCTTCCAAGTTATTTTCTATTTTCCAAGTCTTTCATAATATGATAAACTCAATTTTCCCAAAAAATCCGTATCTTGCATTTTGATAATGCCAAGGAATATACATCTAGTTCTTTTGCTTCACAGCTGTTTGATAAAGTCATTATCCATCAAACATCTTGCACTCACTCCACAACAAAATGATGTGAATGAAAGCAAGAATCTTCATTTATTGAATGTTGTATGTTCTCTCTTATTTGATATGCATGTCCCCAAACAATTTTTGGAATGATGTTGTTCTCACTACTTGCTATCTTATTAATCGAATGCCCCCCTCAATCTTAGATGGCGCCTTTCCTCATTCTCATTTTCTTCTTCATCCTCATTCTCTCACCACCCAAGGCTTTTGGGTGAGCCAGGTATATTCACAATTTGGATCCTTGTTATGATAAGCTTGATCCTCATGCTACCACTGTGTCATTCTTGGTTATTCAACAACCTAGAAGGGATATCGTTGCTATAGTCCTATCTTCAACACTACTTCATTAATGCTAATGTCAAATTTGTTGAGTCTACCCTTTATTTTATTGATGCAACTTTTTGGGAGTTTATACACTTAAGCTCGATATCCTACCCATACTGCCACTAGTCCTGCCCTATCTGAATCTGCCTCTCCTCCAATCTCGTTGCCTCCTTGCTCACCTACTCCACTCCAAGTGTATACACATCACCCTCGACCATCAACTCCAACACCTCCACCATCATTCTTATCATCTACAGATCCAATGTCCCCACTTGCATCTAACTCCTTGCATTTGAGGAAAGATAAACATTCTTGTACAACCCAACATCCTATCGATCAATTTGTATCTACTAGTTCTTTCTCCTCATCACTTTCTTGCTTTATTTCCCATCACTCTAGTGCTTCTATCCCAAAGAGAGTGCAGGTTGCATTAACTAACTCTGGTTGGACGCAAGCTATGGAATTGGAAATGGAGACCTTGCATCAAAATGAGACATGGAAGTTGGTTTTGTTACCACCCGATTGTTGGTTGCAAATGGGTTTGCACATATAAGTTTAATCTTGACGGTTCAATTGAACGGTTTAAAGCTCATTTGGTTGCTAAGGGTTAACACATACATATGATATTAATTATGATGAAGCTTTTTCTCCAATTGCCAAAATTTCTTCTATTGATGTTCCTATTTCTTTGGCTAACTAATCTCGATTGGCCCTTGTTTCAATTGGATGTCAAATATACCTTTTTCATAGGGATTTACATGAGGAAGTTTATATGGAGCAACCACCTAGGTGAGTTGGGGAATATCAAGATCGTGTCTATAAGTTAAAAAAATGCATTGTATGGTCTCAAGCAATCACAAAGAACATGGTTTGGAAATTCTCTAAGGCAGTATTGGAGTTTAGACTCAAGAGATGTTAGATGGATCATTCAATATTTCACTCACATACTAGTGTAGGTTATATTCTCTTTGTGGTATATGTAGACAATATCATTATTGTTGGATATGATTTGCAGACATTGTCCGATTGAAACAATTTTTGCAATATCAGTTTCATACAAAAGATTTGGGCAAACTTCAATATTTTTTAGGTATTGAACTCGCTAGATATTGGACAAATATCAACTTATCCCAAAGAAAGTATGTACTCAATTTGTTAGAAGAGATTGGCATTTTGGGTGCTCAACCTATTAAGGTTCCAATGGATTCGGATCAGAAATTACTGGAAAATGAAGGGGAGTTATTTGAACTATCTCATTATCACCAAGTTGTTACTCACATTATTCGGTATTTGAAGAGAGCCCTTGGTCTTAGGATAATGTATAGACCAAATGAACATCTTACCATAGAAGGTTTTACTAATGTAGATTAGACAAGTTCTCCTTCAGATAGATGATCTACTAATTGTACATTCTTAGGCAGTAGTCTTGTAACTTGTAAGAGTAAGAAATCATATATATATATAAAAGCCAAATCACTCTCAGAAGTGTCTTAATATTGCGACATGTGGCGTAAACCCATTTTTTTAAAGGCTAAATTGGTTTTTTAAGGTATAATTTTTTAACCGGTTTTTTAAGAGTGAACCGGTTTTTCTTAAAAAAACGGTCATTAATTAGCATCAATAATTGCATTAATATATTTCAAGAGTTTTTCATATTTAAATTATTGAATAAATTAAATATTATTAATGTTCGATATATATATATATAAGCTGAATCACTTTCAAAAGTGTCTTAATATTGTAACATGTGGCGTGAACCCATTTTTTTAAACGCTAAACCGGTTTTCTAGGTATAATTTTTTAACCGGTTTTTTTAAAAACCAGTCATTAATTAGCATAATTAATTGTGTTAATATATTTCAAGATTATTCAATAAATTAAATATTATTAATGTCCAAATCAAATAAAGAAACAAATAATATAAATCAAATTATTATGTAATAATACGTTTAGGATTCTCAACAAAAAAAAAAAAAAAAAAAGACGTCATATATATATAAAACCAGTTTTTCTTAAAAAAATCAGTCAATTGCATTAATTATATCTATATAACTATATGATGTCATTAATTAAATTAATTATATTTCAATATAATCCATGTCATTAATTGTATTAATTATATTATAATCCATATATTCTTCTTGCTAATTTTTCTTTATACTATTTATTTTAAATCATATATTCTTATAGGAACAAAGATTTATTTATTTTTTATTTAAATAGGTGAGATATTATTTTATACTTTTTTTTTAACTTATAATGAAAAATGATGTATTTAAATTTTAAAATTAAATTATAATAAAGAATCTCGCAGCATAGCACCGGTTATAAGCTCGTAGACAATAATGGTGCAATCCAGTGTTGAAGCAAAGTACATGGCAGTGGCTTATACTACTAGTGAGTTGACATAGTTACAACATTTTCTTCAAGAAATTGGGTTTTCAACTCCTACTCCTATCCCTTTATTTTGTGATAACCATGTTGCTTTGCATATTGCATCTAACCTATGATATATATGTTTAGCTTGAGGGGAGTGTTAGAGGAGTTTGTTAGGGTTTGTTAGTATTTTGGTCATTTTTATATTTTTCAAAACCTATATAATAAGATGTGTGAAGTACACTAGATTAGATGACCGTAAGCCTCCTCTTTCACAATTTCCTTTCCATGCAAACCCTACAACAAAAAGAAAAAAGAAAAATGATTGTATGAATGCATGAAATGTTTTAAATTGTTTTCTTTGCCATATGAAATAATTATGCGATGGTATCAGAGCTAATGTGCAGGGGTGTGTATGGTCCATCAGGAATGGCTCACTCAAGTGCACCATCGTTTATCCAAAATTATCCATATCCTAGACACAACTCCACCTGCAGCCACGGGAGCAAAGCCAAGATCCTTGTGATCTCCAACCCTTACACAAGGCGTAATTGTGTATCAACCATTCAAAAGATTAAAGGAAAAAGAATATTTCTAATATGTGTAAATGTTTTACTTGTACATTTTGACGTTATGAAAATGAAAATTGTTTCCAACTTTATTTACTATATGATGTATCCAGTATTTGAGTATTTGGCTCATCCTTTGTTCTTATGTTTTAAAACAACCTAGATGATATTGTGGATGGTTCTACAGGCCATGAAAACTAGGATAGGAAACCTTCACCTAAAACAATTTTTTTTTTTATAAGTCAGTAGAATATATCAAAAGCGCAGAGGGGCGCAACCCTTAGTATACAGGAAGTATACAAAAAGGGCTAGTGGGGGAGAGAAGAAAGAGAGAAAATCATCAAATCTAATCACCTGCGGGGCAAGCCAGCTCGCTGTCTAGGTGAAAAGGGTAAAAAGAAAAAAATAGAGGAGCACATCTATCATTGCGCTCCCTCCAAATACACCACATAATACAAAGAGAAATCATTTTCCAAACACAGCGCTCCTTGATCAACCACTCGACCACCAGCTAGCAAAAACCTCCTTGACTGAGCTAGGCATAACCCAGCATAAACCAAACCGGGCAAAAAAGGCATTCCACAAAGCACTTGCCACCCCACAATGTAGAAGAAGATGATCAACCGACTCCTCTTCCAACTCGCATAACCAGCATTTGTTAACCACAACCATACCCCTCCTCCTGAGATTGTCCAAAGTAAGAATCTTACCCCCAAGCAGTCATCCAAGCAAAAAACGCCACTCTAGGAGGAGCCTTCGACCTCCAAATGCTCTTCCAAGGAAAGGAATTAGACCCAAAGGACGAGAGAACCCGATAGAATGACTTAACCTCAAAAGACCCCTTGCGAGAAGGCACCCACCACAACTTGTCTTCCCCAACCCCTCTCAACTTACTCGAATACAAACATCTATAGAACGATGCCACAACCTCCACCTTCCAATCATGAATCAGCCGAGAAAATTGAATGTTCCATTGTAAAGTACCATTTGACCGCTCCACATTATCCGCAATGGAAGCCTCCTTGGCACTAGCAATGATGAACAAACCAGGAAATGCCTCTTTAAGGGCTCTATCCCCACACCAAACATCATCCCAAAAGCAAATCTTGGAGCCTTCACCAGGATCAAAACGGAAATGGCTCCTAAAAGTCTGCCACCCATTACAAATGAATTTTCAAAGGCCCACCCCATGAGGACCAGGGATTTCCCCTGAGCGCCAACCCCCCCAATCCGCCCTATACTTAGCCACCAAGATTGACCTTCACCAAGTCCCCTCCTCATGAGCAACACGCCACAACCACTTACCCAAGAGAACTTGATTAAACCTCCTCACATTTTGAATTCCCAACCCACCCTCATCAATGGGAGAGCACACCTTATCCCATTTAACCAAATGCATCTTTACCTCATCATTCAAACCTCCCCCCCCATAGAAAGTCCCGTTGAATCTCTCAATACGCGCCACTTGAGCAGGGATGGGGAACAAAGACAGCATATATGTAGGCAGGTTCGATTAGGTGCTTTTTATTAGCATAACCCTGCCTCCCTTGGAATGATACAACCTTTTCCAAGGAGCCACCTAAAAGCGAATTAAATAAGTGCATGCCACACATTGGTTCTTTTTTTGTTTCAGCATGCTTCTTTTTGTTTCAGCACACTTTCTTGTGTTAAGACTAAGGTTAAGAGGTTTAGTTTTAATGGAATGAGTTACAACAAGTGATATGATGGTTTAAGTTTTAATTGTTATGAGACATTAGGTTTGCTTTGATTTTCTGTTTATGGAATTCTAGTATCCTCATGTTTTTTATTTGAGTGATGCGTAATATCATCTTCCTATAGAAAGTGGGTGTTACAAACTTAGCAAAAAGTTAGCAAAGGTGAAGGGATAGCTACCAGATCTGCAATTACAGCAGGATTCCTTGGATCATCTTCAGGTATTCCTTGCTCTACCTTACCAACAAGGTCTGCCCCAACATCAGCTGCTTTTGTGTAAATTCCACCTCCCAACTGAGCAAACAGGGCAACAAAAGAAGCTCCAAAACCATAACCCACAAGGAGAAGAGGCACTGGAAGAAGAGAACATTTTACGTCAAGCACCAGATCATAGGATTGCATTAAAGGATATGGACACCATGAAAAGCTAAGATGACAAGCATACAGAAAGGTGCACAAGTAAATATGACTGCATTACAGGATTATGGACTATGAAAATCTAAGATCACAAGCATACAAAAAGGTACAGTCACAACAGCCAACAAAAAAAAAGCACGCACATGCCTGTTGTTAAAATACAGTCTATAACAGATCAAAGTTCAATCATACATATAGTTTTGACTAACCTTAGCAAAGTGAAAGTATCTTTAAAACAAATACATGAGAGAACATCACCATGCAACTTGAAGGATAGTGTTACTATTATATTAAGATACAGCATCATACATTAATACATATCGTACCACCAAGACCTACAGTAGTAGAATCATGTGTGAAATATACAGATGCAGCATTTCTCAGAAGCCTTATGTACATCTAATTAAATTTGGAATAAGTTCCAATTTATATTTTTATATAACACTACATCAAGTGAATTCATAAGCCATAAGTTCCTTTCGTGACTGGCAACCTAAACAACCATTTTCCCCTCTTGAAGCTATTTCCCTAATGAAAAGGCATTCGCCTAGCATTGGTCCCACGAAAGTGAATTCATAATCCTAGGAGAGGGATCCTAGAAGGAAAGGTCTTGATGCAGTCTAAAGCATCAATATTTTTGCACAAAGTGGCCGCTGTCAAGAAATTTTGCAAGCTTGCACTAAACTCGATATTTTTTGCAATCCACCAAGCAATTATGAATTTAGACCATGAATATTCCGCCAAAAACATTTTTTTGTAACCATGACGTATCTTACACAAAGTGGTAAAAATTTTCTTATGAAGTTTCTGACACTATATGGCTATGCCTCAATCTAATAAAATCAGCATAAAGTTGAATGAAGTACTTGAAAGTACCATCATATCAACATAACTTTCAGGCCTTTGGGCTCTCCAAAGCACTTTTTTATTTTGACCGGCTAGTTACATATGCACTCTTGGGTCTTGACACGACCTCACCCTCCACTTTGTTCTTAGAAGACAAGATGCTATTTGAACTAGAGCACATTGTTAAAGCTCAAACCCCTACTAAATGAACATAAACATAATAGTTAAAGTTTAACTTAAAGCTGCAACAAAGAAGACTCTATCAGAAGATTAACGCATGGACTCACAAAGCTATGTTTATATGGTCAAGGAAACAGATCCATGAGGGCATAAACAATGAAATTTCTAGTTACTGCTCTCTTTTATAATGCAGGTTGGCATCACCTTATGCACTACCTGCTAACCTTGCAGATAAAACTACATGATGCTAATCAGGCACAAATACAATGTCAAGTGAAATTTTTTGACAAGTCGGTGGTTTCCAAGGACTAGTATTTTGTTTCCTTGCAAAAGGGACACAGTACTGCAAAGACATCAGGTAATAATAACAGTAATACTTTTTTCTGATATGCACAATAATAACACTAACATAAACTAGTGTATCAAGATCTCTTGTTGACTATGTTACAATAGGTAGTTCTACTCCACAACACTAAAAGATTCCTTCAATGATTATTCAATCAGCTCATTCACAGTCAAATATCTGTCAACTTTTTATGTATCAGCTTACACATTTATCTCACATATCCACTCATCTTAAGAATGTGGTTTTCATTTACCTCAACATATTGTTCACCACCCTCAAAAATACAAGTTGCACCACCAGGTTCAGTTCTTTTCAACATCCAATAAGAGGATGAAGTAGTGCATCAAATGTTAGACATACTTCTTGTAAAGATAGGTGCAGACAACATCAGGGTAGAATCAACGCTCTCATAACACAACTACATTGTAATACTTGACCAGTTGCAGTACAACTAACACCTTTATGATTTTGATTAACAAAATACAGTAGTAAATTAGCAATTCTTTTTCAATCTACACAACATAAGCTATACAATAAACAAATCGCAAATGCAATAGTCAAATACAGAGCTGTCTCCGACAAGTACAATAGGATGCAATCAATGGTTCAAGAGTTCAGTAAAACTAGTTTGCTGGTAGAAGTTCAAATTTTTAACAACCCAAAACCAAAGGTCTCCAACTGAAACAATAGATAATATTGGAAAAAAAATGCCCCATTCAAAGCTAATCAACACCACAATTATTTCTCTAAATCCCAAAGATTGAGCAGTTGAAGCAAAGGATTTTAGACCTATCAGCCTGGTGGAGAATTTTACAAGATTTTCGTAAAACTTCTTGAAATCAAAATGAAACAAGTGTTGGGAGCACTAGTATCAAACTGTCAGAAAGCCTTCATTGGGGGAAAACAAATTCTAGACTCAGTACTTTTGGCGAATGAGTGTCTAGACAGCAAGCTGAAATCAGGCATTCCTGGCATTATTTGCAAGCTGATTTTTGAAAAAGCCTATGACATGTCAACTAGGAATTCCTATCTCATGGGCCGTCCTGCCTTGGGTTCTAAATGTAGGAATTGCATGTCTACTTGAATCTCCACAGCCCGATTCTCTATATTGATTAATGGCAGTCCACATGGCTTTTTTGGTAGTTCCTGGCACCTTCACCAAGGGGATCATCTATCGCCTCTCTTTGTCATGGAGACTCTCAGTAGGATGCTATCTAGAGCTATGGTTGGGGGTTATCTATCAGGATTCTGGGTAGCCAACCAAAACGTTGCCTCCCTGGAAATATCCCATCTTCTTGTTGTAGATGATACACTTATTATATGTGATGTAGATCGCGATCATATCTATGATTTGAGTCACATTCTCCTGTGTTTTGAGGCCATTTTGACTCTTGCGCTTGAAGGTCAACCTTCAAAAATATGAATTAGTCTCAGTAGGCAGATTATGCATTAGGAAGAGTTGGCCGACATTCTTAAGAATCTTTCTCTTAAAATACTTAGAACTTCCTGCTCTCTTGATGTGGAGCATTTAGAGAGAAATGGACCGGCACCACTTCCAGGATAGTTAGACCAATGTGCTCTCTCTCTAATCTTCCATTTTGAGATCTCTTTTGGATTGGGTTATTGTAAATGTTCCTAACTTTGTCTCAATAAACTGGTAGATTTGATTTGCTTTTAAAATTGTAGCAGCCTTTAGGGTCATGAACCACTCTTGTATAGTATTTGTCATGTGCGAGGGTTTTGCCCCTTTCTCTCACAATAATATCATAATTATTCATTAAAAAGAAAAAGTTACTTAGAACTTCCTCTATGTGCTCCTTTTAAGTCAAAAGCTATTTGGGTGGGAATAGCAGAGAAAACAGAAAAAAGATTGGCTAGTTAGAAGAAGATCTATTAGTCCTAGGGTGGATGCCTAACTCTCTTCAAGAGTACATTATCCAATCTACCTAAATACTTCTTGTCCTTTTTCCCTTACCAGCTAGTAAAGTTAGAGATTCGAGCATCTCCTAGGAGACTTTCTTTGGGATGGACCTTGAGGTTAGCATAAGTTTGATTTGGTGAACTATAAGACTATATGCTCCCCAGTTTCTAAAGGAGCGGAGTTAAGAATCTGATGTTGTTCAATAAAGCTCTACATGAAAAATTGCCCTAGAGATTTGTGCAAGAGGGGAATTATTTATGGAGACAGGAGATAGTAGAAAAGTAGGGGGTGCCAAGAAGGGGTTGGAGTTCAAAGGAAGTTCACGAGCCCTTATGAGGTGCTTTTGGAAGAATATTAGGAATGGTTGGAAGTATTTCCCAATCTTGTTTCCTTCAAGGTTGGGGATGGATCCAGCATCCACTTTGGCATGATGTGTGGTGCGAAGCAGCCACCCTCAAGTCTTTTTTCCATAACTTTATCAAATAGCTTAGAACAAAGGCCTTGGTGTCGATTACATTGTACCTTTATCCTTTGGAACCTGAGTTTATCAAGACAGTCTGGGAATTGGGAGCTTGAGTATCTTGACTCTTTCCTCAATCTATTATACTCCTCAACAATCCATCTGAGGGAGGTGAACATAATAGAATGGTGTGGATGCCTGCAAGCAATCATGGCTTTAAAGTGAAGAGCTATTATAAATCTTTACAGTCTAGAGAGCATGATATGTTCCCTTGAAGAAGTGTTTGGAAGGTTAAGGAACCCCACTCACATTGCTTTCTTTACTTGGTCGAAAGTTTTGAGTAAAATTCTCACATTTGATAATCTTAGAAGACAAGGTTTCAACCTTGTAAATGGGTGTGATCCATGCAAAAGGAAAGAGGAGACAGTTAATCACCTCCTCATCCATTGCAAGTACTCTAGCGATCTTTGGCACCTAGTTCTCAATTTATTCAGAGTTTTGTGGGCTATGCCTAGCAACATCCTAGAGCTGCTCAATTGCTGGAAGAATCAAGAGTAAGGGGCCATTCCAAGGAGGCTATTTGGAAAGTTATTCATGCACTCTAAGGACCCATTTGGTTCGTATAATAGACCCCTAGAAAAGAATTGATATCCCTTAAGGAATAGACAACATTTTCCGAAACAAGGCCACACCACCCCTAGGTTCTATTTTGGGTGGCCATCCACCCCCGGTGAATTTGGGGGTGGCCTAGCTACCTCCAAGGGTGGCCACAACCACTCCCAAAAGCATCATTGGGGGTGGCCTTGGCACCAGGGGTGGTTGCACCACCCCGAGATCACCTTGTGGTTCCACCACGAGGCGCTCTGGGGGCCACCCCAAGTCTTCTGTGGGTGGCCAGCCACCCACATAATTCAAAGCTTTCCAAAAATTTTCTTTTTAATTTGAGTTTTAGAAAAATAAGAAATCATGTGGGTTTTTGGTAATTTTGATTCAATTCCAATTAAAGTATATATCTTGTCACCAAATTAAAAAATGAATAACTATTTCATTCCACCATCCTCCATTCCTAGTAATAACTGTTCATTTTCTTAATAGTATATTTCACGTACCAAAGGAGGCCTTAATGTGGAGCATCAGGAGAGAAAGAAATCGGTGTTTGTTTGAGGATTGCGAATCTAATGTGCTTATAGTTTATAATTTGTCTTTTTCAGATCTCTTTTGGATGGGGCTCTAATTTATGCTCCTAGTTTCACCTCTTGTAATTTTTTAAACTTTTTGGATTTTTGACACCCTTAGGGTGGTTGTATCTCTTGTAGACTCTTTTATGTACAAAGGCTTTGTCTCTTTTTATTCAATAAATTATAATTCATCAAAAAACAGAAAACAGCAAGTTTGCAAAATCTCCATTTTAAGAAGATGGCACAATAAAGTTCAACTCCATGTTCCTCATATATTATGATAGGAAAAAAAAAAAAGAGTTGAAAAATTAATCAAATTTTGATGCGATATATTTCGTAATAATAAGTGACGGAACAAAGAAAGAAAGTCAATACGTACAATCAGTAACCTTCACTGAACTTGGAGCAACATCCACACCCAACCAAACATAAAATGTAGAGTAAAGGATTGCAATGCCAATTACAGCCATGCCAACAACAATCAAGGCAGAGAAACCACCAGCACGAACAGCTATCTGCACATGATACTTCCCAGTTACAATATCAATCTGGAACTGTTTTTAGATAATGAACTAGGAAAGGAAAGAACCTGCAATGCTTCTCTTGCAGACCGTCTTGCAGCACTGGAAACTCGAACATTAGCACGAACTGACACCCACATCCCAACATACCCTGCAATACCCGAACAAACAGCCCCCAAAAGAAATGCAGCAACAGTGATATATGCAGTTGTTGACCTGCATCAGCAGATTCAAAATCGTGAATTTTGTCATTAAGGGGAAATAAAAAATAGATGAAGCAGGCAAAGAGCTCTCTATAACTATGTTATCACCTTCCTATGCCTGAAGATTCTTGTTGGGGAGTTGTACTCCGAAACAAATATATGAAAAGGATAACCAGCGCTAGCAACAATGCCATCTTGGAGATAGTCCCATACTGGGTCCTAAAGAAACCTTCAGCCCCATCTCGTATTGCATCTGATATCTAGAAAGTGAAATGATAAGCTCAGGACAAGAACATGACGAATTTAAAATTATGAGCCACAATTCAGTTCCCTCTTGCACTTTTCATTCATAATAATTGTTGACAAGAATTACTTATTAAAAAAAGAATTGTTGACAAGAAGATCATACTAAAGAGATGAGAAGTTGTCTTGGCCAATGAGCTCTAAGTCAAACGGCACCTCCACTTCCCCCTTCCCCCCCAACACACACAAGAGAACAAGGTGGAAGGTGAGGTGGAAAATCCATTGTGCCTAACTTACCAACCAAAAGAACAAAATAATGAGCCAAGGAAGACTGCAATAATTGTTTTTTCCCCACTTCTTTATACAATATTCTTTTTTAGTAACCAAAGAATATAGCAAGGCCTTGAAATTTATGTACAAACAAATACACTGTATCTTATTTTTCAAAACGAAAATGGAAGTAAATTGAAAGTCCATATGATACATGGTAGTCTACAGGCATATAGACAGCAAATAGAACCTATAGAAACCCAATCTCCCTAGAAAACTCTACTGAATTTGTCCCCCACGCTCAAGTATACAAAGATGTGAACCAAGTGAATTATAGTAAACATAATATTAAACAACTAACTGATCATCAACAATAAAAATAATAAAGAAATAAAAAAGAGATAACATCACAAGCAAAAGATATGGAAATAGACATACCTGAACCATCTCAGGAGGCCCCTCATCCTTTGAGAGGACCCACTTAGTCAGATATATTGAAAAAAGGAAGCTGATGATACAAACTGAGAAGACAAACACGATGATCGGAGATGTTCTTGCTCCCATGTAAAAGACTGCTCCAAATCCCAAGAATAGGAGTACTAAAAGAACTCGGACATTAATTCCCAAGAGAATCCGAAATATCTGCAAAAAGGAACAACTTAATGTTTTATACATGCAAAGGAAATCCAAACAAAAAACTACAAGTGCTGAAACAAGAATATATCGAAACGCCATGACATCACATTAAAAACAAAACAAAAACAAGAAGTTAACACCTGAACTTCAGCAGTAAATAAAAACTACTAAGTCGACATGAAAGTAATCTGAATTCTCACCAGTCATGACAATCATTTCATTTAGGCCACAGCTATTTAGAACTAGTTCACTTATTTAATCTAACTCTGACAATGCTAAGTTGCAATGCCAGTTCAAAGCTATTAATTGTCACACCAGGTTGTTCTTCTGTCTGTGAAAAGCTCAAAAAATATGAGTTCAAGAAGCCCAAATCCACATCTTCAAGACAATGGCGTGGCATTAACTTGAATCAATGCAGTGACACAGATGACTTGCACAAGAAAGCCTGTAAGGCTTCCTGAATTGGAAATCTAAATCAGCAAAGCCAAGAAGCTTATCCATGAAGGTTGATTTTTCCTTCACCAACCCCAATTGAAGAAAGAAGAAACAATAGCTATGGTGTCTGGTTGCATTGGCAATGAAATGATTCATTATCTGCAATACTTTTCACTTGGAAAACTACTAATCTAAATTTGTAACCCCAAAAAATAAGTGTTCTCCTAGAATTCGCATTATGTAAAGAAGAAAACACTTCCTAGTTTAGAAGTAAATCAAAACTTCAATTAAGGTAGTATATCTTTCATGCAGATTCTCCTAATACATCTCCCCAACCCCTAGTATATCTTTCAATTAAGGTAAATGACTTGTGCCATATTTCTCTATATTAGTGACTTGTGCCATATTTCTCTATATTAGTGACTTGTACCATATTTCTCTATAGTATAAGCACAGCAGCCTGTCCTCATTTATGTTTACTGCAGCTGCCAATGGCAGGAGGTGAAGTGCTCAAGAACATCAATGGAATTCTCTCTCCCTTTCTTATAAACTACTCTCTCCCTTTCTTATAAACCATTCTCATTCAAAAAAGAAAAAGAAAATCCTGTCAACTTCATCTCTTATTTTTCCTCTGATGTGAATCCTCATCAAATTTGATAAGTAATCAAGTATTTGTGCTACTTTTCTTCAACAATATGCTAGTTTTCTATTTTTTGATAAGTAATCAATCTTATTAGAAGGCATAAAGGGGCACAATCAAGTACGCAGGGAGTATACACGTAACACTTTGGTCCCATATTAAGAACATGAGTAGCCCACATATAAAGTGAGAAGTTTATAAGAGATGCTCATAGGTGCTAAGTCCAACATTGCTAATTACGTGAAACTAAGCTTTACAAGTGATTTTATGAAGCTCCAAATTGACTAGTCATTTTGGGGTAATAGCGCATATGTGGCTAGCGTTTTTTTATAGGTCGTTACAAATGGTATCAGAATCACCTAGTAAGGCGCCATGTGGTATTGTCAACACCGCATGGCGTGGCCCTAACAAGGACATCAAGGGTTTAAGGGAAAGTTTGTAACACTTTAGTCCTATATTGGGAAGATTAGTAGCAAACATAAAGAGTAGGTGGTTTATGAGATATGCTCATGGATGCTAAGTGCCACACTGCTTACTTACTAGGTGAAACTAGGCATTATAAGTTATTTTAGGAAGTTCTAAATTGACTAGTCATTTTGAATGATAACACAGATGTGGCTAGCTTTTTTCTGAGTCGTTACAATACAAGAGAGACACCCACTAAGGTGGGGAAAAGAACACAAAATTCCAAAAATTAGAAGAAAAGTGAGAACTGCTTGTAACACTTTAGTCCTATATTAGGAAGATGAATAGCACCAAAGCCATACATTTCTATCATACCAGTCACAAATCATAAGACAAATTTCCTACGAACTGGGTTAGAGGAATTTTCCTCCAAAGTAGGCTCTAAAAGTAACATGTGCTCCTTAGCATATGAAAAGCAGATTTTTTTTAATAGCATGTACTTCTTACATGTTTTTTTAATAGGATTAATTAAAAAGCATGTACTTCTCATATGTTCAAGGACCTATCACTTTTAGAGATTGGGTTGGAAGAATTCCTCCAACCCAGCTTGTGGAAAATTTATGTCAATCATAAGCACACTAAGTAAACTTGCTTGCTGCAACAGCCAAAAAAAGGCAAAGACAAAATCCTAAACTTGTTGCCAGAAGAAACAAAAGCATGCATCAATTTTACTTGGAAAAAAATACATAATCATTCTACATCTAAGCATATGGTAATATTATACACTACACTTTTATCCCACTTTGTTGATGTGGCATTGTCAATCAACCCTTGGATTTTAAAAACAAAAAAAAACAATTGTTGATCCAAAGGCTGATTAGCAGTGCCACACCAGCAAAGTGGAATAAAAGTGTGTTGTATAGCATTTCTCCTGCACATATATTAGACCTTTTTATACAAAAATGAGCATAAAAGGAAATGGGTTCAATCCCATACAGATGCATGATTTGTATTTATATTTACCCACAAAATGAATAAACGTGCATAACACTGGTTACAACTGAGCATATACTAATTGGCATAAAAACTGGTTTATACAAATAAGGTCCTCACCAATGGGGTATAAACCTTACTACGCATGTTGGGAAAAGTCCTTGGCCGGTCGGCATAAGGCCCGAGATTACCATTCCCCAACTCTTCATCCATGACCACCGTAAGAGTGGTTGAATTCACCCTCCGAACCTGGGGCAGGTCGCCCCCTGAACTTGGTCGCTGAATTTTGAATGTTCTGCTGCGGCTACTACAAGTTCCAGAATTCAAAGTCGATAAAATCTCAGTATCATTATAAAACTCACATTTAGCATTCACTAATTACGGAATTAGTAAACTCAAAACCTATATACATGCAGAAAGATAGGCAAACAGTAACAGAATTGAATGCTCCGAGAAAATGTAGACAACAGAAAAGAGACAAAAAAAAACACACACAGACACACACGGCTTTTCTTATTTCAGCAACCAAACAGACAGAAATGAAAAACCCAGAGAAACTAATCCACAACAAATATCAGACATCCTCTTTCTATTAAAACGATCATTCCCTGAGGGCCTGAAACCTCATTGTCTCACCTATGTCTCACCTACCAAACAGAGCACAAAATTACGCAAACTGAAAGGCGCCAAACCTTAAGATCCGAAATAACTATAACAATTGCAAACGAGGTAGCAGGAATAAAGCTCGAGAGGCCAGATTACCAACGATAACAAAATTCAAAGATCTGCTAAGACCGGAATTCTAATTCCAGGAACGAAAAGAGAATGCACAGAGAGAGAGAGAGAGAGATCTAAGAATCAAAACGGCACCGTACCGGAGTACTTACCAGACAATAATAGGCGCTCAGAGCAATGCCTCTGTAACCGCAAGCAACGCAGCAATCTCTCTGCTGTTCTGAGCCTATCTCTGTATCTGAGCGTGATTCCGCAGAGGAGGAGAGGGTTTTCAGGGAGAGCTCGTATTTATTTTTATTTATTATTTTTTGTTTATAAATTATCTGTTAGATCTGAAAGTGGCAAGGACTAGTAGTAATATGCGACGTATTATTGGGTGAATGACCGAAAGTCAATGGAGAAGGAATTTTTCCTTTTTTTGCAGATTCATTTCCCTGGTGCTGTGTATGGTGAACTGTCCTACGTGTGTTGGGGTGGCACGTCAACTGTCCAATTGCGTTAAGCCACGTAATGATCTATTGGACAAATTATGCGACACCAATTATCCTTTCCAATTATGCGACACCAATTCACCTTTTCCTCCTTTCAAAAAAAAAAATCACCTTTTCCTAATATATATGTTTTTTACAAACCAAAATGTTAATACTTTTTTCTTTTCTTTTTTAAAAATGTTAATGCTTTGTGGCAGCAGTAAATAATTACTTATAAATTTGAATTTTTATCGTGTCATCTGCAAATATTTATAATTAGGGTAAAATTCACTTAATCCTCTTAAATTACCACTTCAATAATAATTTACCCCCAAACTATCAACTACGACAATTTACCCTCCAAACTACTAAAATATTAACAATGAACCCCTAATTTTAACAAAATAACAAAATTACCCTTACTAAAATACTGAATTTTTTTTTTCAAATTGTAAGGGTATTTTTGTTTTATTGAAAATTTTATATGAGTAATTTCATCTTTTTATACATATAACATCATATCATTCATATCATCCACCATACATATATATAACATCATCTTCTCATATCATTCATCATACATATGTATATATATAACATCATCTCCTTATATCATCTATATATATACCATCATCTCATTCATATCATCTACCATACATGTATATAATATTATAATATTATCTCCTTCATATCACACATCATACATATATATATATATAACATTATCTCCTCATATCATCTGTGTATATATATATATATCCTCATATCATATATGTTCATACTCATTCCATAAAACCATTGAACTTATATACTATCATGTATCTTTTCAGAAAATCATGAAATCATGTTATATCACAAATACTCATAACAATATAATCATCATAGAAGATTATAGAAACCTTTCATTAAAATATTTAATGAAACATTATTAAACCATCAAAGTATCACAAAATATATTTTAAACCTTAAAAAGTAGTATCTTTTACCTAGCAAGTAAAATACTTACATAATCCGTTTGGGTTCTCTTAATAACTTTGACCCACTTGAGAGTACCTATGTATTTACATGACAAATACGCAGTTTAAACTCGGGGAAAATTCACTTTACCCTTTGAAGTTTGAGGTGTTTTTAATTTGAACTCAATGTTTAAAATTTTGCAATGTACCCCTTAATGTTTTAAAAAGTTGTAATTAACACCCTCTATTATTAATTGTTGTCTAAATACACTAAAATTGCCGACATAGGAGTAGGTGAAAGGCATATGCTCATTTTCCTTTTCACTCCAACACCACATGACACCCAAAAAGGGTTCAAATGGGGTTGACGAGAAAAAATAATAATCAAAACAAACGTTGAGTTTTAATAAGGGGCAATTACGTTATTTTGTTAACTAGGTTGGGTGCAAAATTGGAAAACGCAGCATAAAAATTCCACATGAGACCCATGTGATGTTATTTCCGTCTAATTAGATGGCAATTAGTAATAGGAGGATGTTTAATTACAAATTTTTTAAATATTATGAGGGTACATTACAAAGTTTTAAACATTAGGGTTCAAATTGAAAAGCACCTCAAATTTCAGGGGGTAGAGCGAATTTTTCCCATTTAAACTCTATTGTAGACTCTAACAATACTAACTTCACTAAAATACTTGAATCTCACACGTATTTCTTCCTACAATGGAACCTATAGAATTATAGGGTTTCTTTTTAACACCATTTTCACTAGTAACACTAAACCATAGAGAATTTATAGGGTTAGATACTTCAAAATACCCAAACTAACACTTAAACAGGAATGGGGTTTTTGAACTTGCCTTGGTCTTTGATGAAATTCCAAGTTTCAAGCCATGAAACTTCAACCCAATGTTCAAGGAATGTTTAGAAGTGCTCTAAATACAAAAGCCCCAAAGAAATTTAGGAGATTAGAAAAAATCCTCAAAAATTCAACACAGCTCAAGAAAAACTAGGGTTTGAGGATTTACCTTGAACCAATAAGGTGGAAAGGATGACCTAACCTCAAGAACTCGTTTATGGGGTTAGATTTGCCTTTGGAGACTCTCAATACATAAGGTTTGGGTTCAAACCCTATGAGAGAGAACGGAGAATTTTGGATGAAGGAAAGAAAAGGGGAGGAAAAATGGGCTAAAATCACGTTTTGCCTATTTATACCACGACGTGTCTGGACACGTTAGTGAGATGCCCGGACACAAATGGTGCAAAGTTTCCCACGTGTTTGCACATTGTCATGACACACAAGGGAACACGTATGCACCATGTCCGGACACACTGGGACACGTCCGTACCTTGGCTGAAAACCAAGGGGACACAAGCTCCTTGCCAAGGCTGTCCAGACACCACTCAAAAACCTTGCATTTTCTTCAACTCTAAGTTGTCCTAATACAGGGTTCACTAAACTTGTTTAAGTATCTTTTTTTTTTTTTTTGACATGTCCACACAAGAGGAAGAAGGGGGATTCGAACCAGTGACCTCCGTTTCATTATGCATGGTTCTAACCGATTGAACTTCCTCTTGAAGACTGTTTAACTATCATTAAAACTCTAATTAAACATATCGAGCATCACACTTATAAAATAAAAAATAATAATGAAAAAAGTTGGGAATTCCAAAGACGATTTTCCAAGATTTCCACAAAATTGGAACATCAATAATGTTAATATCCAGCGTCTTTTTGTTGCATATCAATGGCTAATAGGAACCCATCCACCGTCATCTCAAAACCCCAAGAATTGAAGCCTTCTTCGATTTTCATGACCACCTACAATGCCCCAAGAACGGCAACCAAAACTGATGACCATCTACTAGCTCTCTATTATGGGTGGTCAGCCACTTCTTGATGGTGGTTCGGCCACCCACATATTTTATTTTATAAATATTTTAATAAAAATAAAAAATAAAAACAATGTGGGTTTATTTTGGAAAACATAGTTTATTCTTAAAGGAATAGCTATTTATCTTCGTAAATGAATAATAATTTATTCGAATAGTGTGGTACCAAATAAAAGAATAGTCGGAATAACTATTCAATTATGAGATTCTATTATGTGAACCAAAAGAGCCATGAAGAAAGAGAACAAGATTTAAAGAATGAGCTATTAGTAGTCACATATGTGAAAAAATGACAGAAATTTCTTTTAGACCAGTTTGGAGGAAATATCCTCAAATCCATTTAAAATAGTTTTAAGTGTTTACAAACATTTAAAATGTTAGTCTAAGTTAATAAACTGCTATTAATGACCTTAATAATTTAATGTGTATTTTAAATGTTTATAAACACTTGATACAATTTTAAATGGGTTGAAGGATATTTCTTTCCATTAAACAATCACATGATACTTTTAAATAAGTAATGCTAAAAGTCATTATTGTGTATGATGTGGCTTATTAAATTATCATTTGGCTTGCAATTGATTACTACTAAATTTTGATTAAAGTCATCTCATTTTTTAGCCACGAGATAAACTTCTAACTTTGCTAAAAAACTTCTAACTTTGATCAAGGTACCATATACTCTTAAATCTCATAAAGAAATTTCCCAACTACTCAATTTATAAAAAAAACTTGTTTCGTTTTGAAAGTCTTTTTCAAGTGGAGGTCAAAAGAAATTTAAGAGTATATATGGGACCTTAATCAATGTTGTCAGAGAATATGTGTCAATATTATGCTATCATGCATTGATTTAATGGTAACTTTTTTATTGACAAAACTTCCAATTTCAGATAAAGGTTTTAAATAAATAAATAAAAAAGGATGGTGTTCATAACGCACCAATCTTATCTTGCTTATATCGAAGATTGGATCTAAACCGTCCATCTTTAACTCATATACTCTCTTTTTTATATATATAAGCTTCTGATCTTTATTAATTGATACAAGTATTTTGAGTAGGAGTCTGAACATTCATCACTTGGCAGCAAATTGGTTCAGAGTTTTTGTCAAAGTCTTTTGGTAAGTGTTAAATTATTATTTTTTTCTTTTTGTCTGTAATTATTATTTAGATATATTCTCCATGTTTATCCCCTCTTCTTAACTATGTATATATGTTTATTTTTAATTGTTGTTTAATTTATTCATTTGAATATTAGAAAAACTTAAAACGTTTGTCATTTTGATATTCCTTTTTTTTTTTTTAATTTTTTAGTAATTTAGATTCAGAATTTCGAGTAAAAGAAAGTTAGATAGAATTAGAATGAACAAATTATAATCAAGAAGCTAGCTTATAGTGTATCAACTAATTAATGAATCCAATGGTTAAAACATAATTAGTTGTAGAATTTAAAGTTGGTATATTTAACAGTTTACATAATTATATATATAGATTATTTTTTAAAAAGATGTACAAAAATTAATTTTATAAATCTAACCAAAAAATGAATACTATCAATTTGCTTCTTTCTCTTTTTTTCTTTTTTAATCTTTTCATACGTGTGTGTATAGGTAGATGACACTTTAATTCCAAAACTTAACCAAACTCTCCTTATTGATTCCTTCTACTTTTGTTTGACCATGATGTTTATTAGTTTCCTCCCACTCTTGGTAATTAATATTAATTAGATACATGCTATTCTCTAACTAATATATATATTTTTTATATTTAAGATATAAAAAGTGTTCTGAAATGTCATTTTTCTCAGCCAATTTTTTTTTTTTTTTAAATGGTGATTTGCAGGTAATTATGATCAAAACGAGAATGATGAACAATTGGGGTTGTGGCGCATTAATATTTCTGACGCTTTCATGTATGATTAATGTTGAGAGCATGAGGCCATCAGAAGCCATGCATTTGAATGATCATCATGGAAAGAGATGGGGTGTTCTTGTCGCTGGCTCAAGTGGTTATGAGAATTATAGACATCAGGTTATAATTAATTATATCGTTTAATTAATTTGTTTGATTACCAAAATGAATATATCCCTTAATTAATTAATGTTGGTTTAATTAATAAATAATCTTGTTATGCCATGCATGCATGCATATGCAGGCTGATGTATGTCATGCATATCAAGTATTGAAGAAAGGTGGCTTAAATGATGACAATATCATTGTTTTCATGTATGACGATATTGCATTCCATGCAAGAAACCCCACCCCTGGTGTCATTATCAACAAGCCACATGGCGATGACGTTTATTATGGAGTCCCCAAGGTCTTTTTCTTAATTATACCTTCAAATCCACCCATATATATATATGTATATATATAAATGTCATCTTCTTTTTTTTCCTATTTTTGGGGGGTTAAGTGTAATTAATATTGCGTTTAATTTTGTAATTATTGTAGGATTATACAGGAGATGATGTTAATGTGGATAACTTTTATGCTGTTCTTCTTGGAAACAAAAGTGCCGTTACTGGAGGCAGTGGTAAGGTTGTGGATAGCGGACCAAATGACTCTATTTTCTTATATTATGTCGACCATGGCAGTTCTGGGATACTCGGTTAGTAATTCATTTTACTTCTTATATACCGAATTTAATTCAATCCAACTTCGTCCTCACAAACTTAATTCATATATAAGTTGTCTCTTCGCTTTTGTTTCCTTTACGGAACTTTGCTTATACTTTTCTCATTTTACCAAAAAAGAAAAACAAAAATTGTATTTTTGAATGAAAACTCTTAGAAAAAAAAAAAATTTTATTCTTAATTATAAAAATAAATAAATGCATCAAGGTTTTTAGTTTTGGAAGACTAATGTATGTAGCAACGTCCCATGGTACCGAATCAAGGGCGGAAGGAAGGGGGGTCGAGAGGGGTCAAATGCCCCCTCTTACCTCCCAAAAATTCATCTTGACCTTGAAAGAATTTATCTTTGGGGGTCGAGAGTGGTCAAATGTCCCCTCTCACCTCCCAAAAATTCATCTTCGCCTTAGAAGAATTTCTTTAAAATCCTGGTTGCTCACTCTTAAATACTCATCAATGGTCAAATCAATCTTTTCTAAAATAAATGAAATTCATGATTCAAACGACCAAGCAATCACTATTTGCTCATTTTAATTTTTAAGAATTAGGTTAAATCATACAAGGCACCAACCGAAGAAGATGAAGGTTGAAGATGAGATATATTTTATTTGGGACAATAAAAAAGTACCATTTGAGCTTTAAACAAAACATGCGTTTAACTAAAGTCTAAAAAATGTACCGTTACACACTCTTTTGGGTTGTATCTTACTCATTAGAAAAATAATAATAATAATGGGACAAGTTTGATTCTCTGGAAGCGTGATTTTCAATACATTTGGAAAGTTAAAAGGCTTGACTTTACAAATGGGATTTGGGATTATGAGATGAGCGCTAAATATAAAACTTTAACTTATTATTTATTTATTTATTTTAAAAAGAAAAACTTAACCAACTTTAAATAGATATATATTATATTGGGATAACTTTACTTAGGACCTCTAAATTATCACATATTTTGAGAAAATATCCACAAATTAAAAAACATCAATTTCACTTCCTGAACTTTTAATTTGATGCAATCGACTCCTTCTATCAATTTTTTTCATTAAACTCTAACGAAAAATACTAAAAAGATCAAATTACTCTTCAATTTTTTTTAAATTTTTTTTCAATTTGAAATTAAGGGTAAATTTAGAATTTTATATAAGTTTTAGGGTATATTTTTTAAATATTTTTAATTCATTTGTATTCAACTTTATTTTTTTATTCATTAAAAAAAAAATTGACCCCTTAGGACTAAAATCCTGGCTCTGCCACTGTACTGAAAATTAGGGATGCCTAATGGGGAGTATGTGTACGCTAAAGATCTGATCAATGTGCTGAAGAAGAAGCATGCTGCAAAATCCTACAAAAGTATGGTAAGTTATTATTGATCACTTCCAAAACCCGTAATCTATATTTAATTAATTATATTTTGGGGGTTAAATTACTTAATATATATTATGTAAAATAATTAATTGTAGGTAATTTACGTGGAAGCTTGTGAATCTGCGAGTATTTTTGAGGGGCTTCTTCCAAAGAATATAAATATATATGCAACAACAGCATCAAATGCAGTGGAAAATAGCTGGGCAGCATATTGTCCTGGAGACCATCCCAGTGTTCCTTCAGAATATGAAACCTGCTTGGGCGACGTATATAGTATTTCTTGGCTGGAGGATAGGTATACATATGCATGCTATATATATATATATATGTATGTATTCGAGAAATCCTAAATGTTATCTTAGTGTTCTTCTCGTGTCCTTCCAATTCTATGAATAAATTATTTTATAAAAAAACAAAAAATAAAGTTGCTCTTATTTCTTTTACTTGGCTTTTATAAAATAATTTTCACCTAGGACCAGGAGGACACAAATAGAACATCATGAGAGCACCTAGCATTTCTCATATTATTCATCATTTATTCCAATTATCTAATAATTGTATTTTATTTACATTAATTAAGCCTTGAATCATCCCAAAAAAAAGCCTTGAACCACCACTAATTAAGGGTGGTAGTTCAATGGTCTCAAGGGAATCCTCATAAGGTTGGACATGCACTAGGGCTTGGGTTCGACTCCCGTAATGAAAATCCTTTAGCCTATTAGTGTTAGCCACCTTGAATCCTATTGATGCCCTGGTGGTACGGAGGTTAAGTTATGGCTTGGTCGGTCTTGAGAGAGTACCTGCGGTTCCACCTTCTAGGCCCTCTGAGCGGGCGCCCGTAGGCTGGTGCTAATATGGTCACGCCCAAGTAGGATAGCTACAATTGGCCTCTCCTCCAACATTTTATTAATTAGAAAAAAAATTTAAAAAAAATTAAGCCTTGAACCTTTTTTTTTTTAATCCTAACGAATGGGTACTCAATTTTTTTTTTTTTTGGGTGTTGTGTCGTTGCTGACTTGCAAATTTGGAGCAGTGACAAACATGACTTGAGCAAGGAAACTTTGGAGCAGCAATATGAAGTGGTAAATGTTTAGTGAATGCATGTAATAGAGCATTGATCTTAAAATATGTCATTAATTTAAGATAAATGTGTCTGTGCGTTTTTTTTTTTTTGCATTCTAGTGTCAACTAGATATATAGATGCCAGAATGCAAAAAAGAATAAAAAAAAAAAATTGTTAATTATGTTGGTTGTTAGAATATTATATTTTCGGAAATATAAAAAGGATGTGAATATTAATTGTATAAATAAATACATGCAGGTCCGAAGAAGAACAGGATTTGATAATTTACAATACAGTTCTCATGTAATGAAATATGGAAATGCAAGCCGTGGGAATGATTTGGTCTCCTCATATATTGGTACAAATCCTGCAAACGACAACTACACTTTCCTTCATGATTCCTCTTCTCCACCGACTCCAGCTAGGCTCGTCAGCCAACGTGACGCCGACCTCCTCCATTTCTGGCAAAAGGTTTTTTTCTTTTTATTTATTTATTTATTCAATTTCTGCAGAGTTTTTATTTTTATTATTTTCTTGATATTTTAAAATTATTGAAGACAAAGATATCCATTAATCTTTGTTTTGTACACTTACTTTGATATATTTTTTCAGTACCATAAAGCCCCTGCTGGCTCTCATGACAAGCTTGAAGCTAAGAAAAGACTGATGGATGAAATTTCTTATCGGAAGCACGTGGAGTACAGTATAAATCATATTGGGATGCTCTTGTTTGGGAATAGCAACAGCTCATCAATACTGTTGGACACCGTTCGGCCACCTGGGCAACCTCTCGTGGATGACTGGGATTGTTTTAAGATGCTTGTAGGCCCCCCATCATTTCTCTACTCGATCCATCTATTGATCAGTGCATCTAACGGTGTACATCATGATACACGTCACTTTGGTTTTAATCTTTTACTATTTTTCATGCAGGTAACAACTTATGAGAAATATTGTGGATCATTGTCCAAGTATGGGATGAAATACATGAGAGCTATTGCTAACATGTGCAATGTTGGGGTTACCAAGGAGAAGATGGCTGCGGTATCGATTCAAACTTGTTCTAATTAGCATCTCTTGAAAATGTAATAAATCATACATGGATGATGCTACTTCTGTTTATCATGCTCTAATGTGTTTCAATGTGATTCACATGTATATGATAGATATATATATATCTCAGGAGATTTTATGTTTTATGATACTCTTTTTAGCTTCATTTTATCTCGTACAATATCTGTAATGACTTTCAAGTTTAAACCTTACCATTGGATGTGGTTGAACTATCTTTTAGTAAATGAGGGTGGTTTGACCACCTCCAACCCGACCATTTAAGTGGGTCAAACCATTCTCTTAGACTACAAGAGTGGTTTGACCACTCTTTTTCTCTATCTCATGTGTTGTCACATTTTAAGCTGTTTATTTTAAATGAACGGCTCAAATTATAGCTATTATCAAACATAAATATATAGGACTAAACTAATATTGGATTAATTAGAGAATAAAAATAAAGAAATAAAGTAAGCCATAAAAACAATGTAAAAGAGAACTAATTAACTAACAAAAGAGTAATATATAGTTGAAATGTTCAACTAAAGATCCTATTATGATCATCTAAGCCGCCTCCTCTTGAAAATACCAGCCTCTCTTTGGCATTTCTTACCTTACTCAATTGAAGATGTCTCGAGCTCCTTAATCCTTGAGACCCACCCTTCACATGGAGGGAGACCTCCCTAGTATTCAACCTCACATGATGGCGATGGCGATGGTAGCTACTATGCCTACTTGAAGGGTAGAGAGAGCTCCGAAGCCGTTCCTTTCTTTTCTCTCTAGCCGTCTTCCGCTTTGTATGGAGATTTAAATTACCATATTTGTCTGAAAAATCGCTATCATCGCTTGAACTGTACCCCATTTCAAAATCTTGAAAACGGCGCCGGTGCCGTCGGTTTATCCTCTTGGTGTTTTTTAACTTGTGCCACAAGAAACAGGTAACGTCTTCTAAAGCAAACCAATATGTTTCACATGCTGCCCAACACATCTTACAAAGGCTTCTTCCTATGCATTGGCAGATCCCCACCTTGAACAGTAAGTAGAAGAACAATAACACTGAAATCAGAGAAAAATATAATTGAAATCAGTCATTTCCTTTGACTAAATAACCAAAATTTTACAATTTAGTTGGTGAGCAGTAAATTCTATTTTGCAGTATATTTACGTTAAGAACCTAATGAAGAATCTTAGAAAGGACTCAGAAACCTATAACACAACAATGGCTTTTAGGCACGTAGATTATTGGCCAGTAGCAGAAAACAATCATGTGCATAAAACTGCTTCATAACAGAAGGTGAAAAAACATCCTACTAAGTGGACTTGATTTCTGGTTCTGTAAAACAAAAGCAAAGCAAGTTTTCTGCTAGTATTTTTAAGGTTAAAAACCAAAGAATGAAGCAACAGCACCATAAAGATAGTGATCTTATTTTTAGGTTTATGTGCTTGCATTTATGCATATAAAAGAATGCATGAGACAGAGACAGAGAGATCAACCAAAATCTCTTCTTGTTACACATACTCTAAAGAACGTCAAATAGACACAAAAGATTATCATATGTAAACTAAGTTGAAAAACCTTCATAAGATTAATCCATTATTACGAAAAATGCAGGAACATGTCAAACTTTTCTGAAACAATTGGAAATCATATAGTTCAGGCCAAAAATTAGCAACCATAAGTGAAATATGGAACCAGAACCAGGTCAAGAAGTGAAATGTAGATGAAGTCAAAGAAAAGGAAAGGACTCTAAAGGCAATCGGCTGATATAGTGTTCCTAGATTAGTCATTTGATGGTAATGGAAAGGAGGACAAAAGTGACAAAGCCATCAATCAAACTAAGGAAAGAAGAATTACTTATGTAGCAAAGGACCAGGATCATTAAAAGTTTCACCAGATTGGAGACACATAAATGCTCAATGAAACATGCTACGTCCCACGGTCCTGAACAAACCCCCCTGCAGATTGAGCAGATCAAAGTCGAAATGAAATGGAAGTGTAAGAAAACCATAATTACAAATATCGCATGCATGATCAAACACATACCTGAGATCCATATGTTAACTGCATCTAACGTAACTCATAATGGTTTTCTTACAACAACATTGAACAATTTCCCGTGTTATGCATCGACTAATTGGTTGTGGATTTTAGATAGCCTCAAGTTCATATATTCACTTGAATCCTGCTTTGAAGATACATCGCCATAAAATTTTTTCTATTCTTTGACACTAAAGTATAGTATATCATGCATTCCTAACAGCAAAAAAGAAAAAGAAAAAGAAAGAAATTTAGGTTGGCATTCTTACTAAGGTTAGAGATTTATGAAGCAGTTGATAGTGCTGTTGTATTTAAAAAGGTTCCCCCGTAAACAGAAATCGTTGAACATTTTGATATGTAGCTCTCAATTTACTAAGACCAGATGGAAACCAAGAGATATTCTATCAAACTTTGCAAGTCAGTTACCTTATGTGATCAGATGTAGGCAATAACCTTTCTTAAGAAAAAACTTTGCCAGAACATTAACACACAGGCCTATCTTCATCTCCCGAGCCATTTCAATCCATCACTGTTGCTCCATTGGCCTTTCCTACCTTGTTTGCGATATCATTTTAAAATTTTAGTTGCATAGAAATACTTCTCCTCTCTACTCTCTCCCCCCTCATCTTGCTTGGGAGACTAACTGCAGGCATTGGTCACAGGAGATTAATTAAGGGGTTTGTTCTTCACTTTTGTTTCAAATGAACATGTCCACAACATAAGGAAGGCTGGCATGGGTTTTCCTACCCGACTAACACAGATCTTCAGATTCTCTTCTTTTATTAAAAAATCTATGGAAAGTACAGAGGCTAAAATAAGAAAATTTTATTTTCACTTCTCTATACACTTTAATTAACACAATGCCCACATGAATTTTCATTTTATGCTTTTTCTCTTACCCATGTGGAGTTACTCAACATTTAAAGTTGTTAAAAATAATCCTGAGAAGTCCATTCTTAAGATTAATTTACAAGGTTCAGTTCTGAAAAAGTAATTTGCAGAAGGAAGAACAGAACATACTGTATATAATATATCAATGCCATACTCCTCAGCCACCCATTATTATCATGGCTATATAAACTTTGAGCTCCATCATTTGTACCAATGGAATGAATTTTAAACTGAATACTTACCATGATTAGAGGTCATATGGAAAACACCACTTTTATTTCTCTGTGACAGCTCCTATTAAGATGCAACAAGGTTTGCAAGAAACAATGTTGTTTTGATGGCTTACACTATGGAATCTTTTAATCAAGCTCATCATCTCCTCAGTCTAGAGACTTAGCTAAACTATAAGAAAGAATTTGCAATGTTTAAGAGCTACATATCTGCCTTGTTGCATACTTTCAAAATATTGGATGAAATAAATTTCTGATACAGCCACAGATTCTAATTTGTCTGCCAGATATTTCATGCAGAATTGAGAAATGGCAGAGGTAATTAAACCAGAAAAGGAGCTGATCTTCACTAAGAGCCAGACATGGTGTAACCAAGTACGTGTCGCAATTACTATAGCTACTGCCAAAGGACAAAAAATGTGAAGATAGTTCCCAACAGAGGAGGCAGAAACTGTCTAGTCACAGCTAACTCAATGCTTTTGAGAGAGATCTGGGGCTGATTATCAACTATCATAAGTGTGAAAAATGCAAATCTAGCGTAAAGGGAGTTTATTGCTGAAGATTATAAGGCTTGTTTGATGCTTTCTTAAACATTTGTTTAACAGTTTAAGAATGTCCTTTTAAGGAAGCCAATCAAGCATCTCATGAACTTGAAAAATAGGCCAGCACAAGAAGTGTGGACACTTAGTTTGAAGGCATCTGAGCCATCCAAACCAGAGGTTCTTCTGCTTTCTATTATCATAGCATCGAAGCAAAAATTTCACAACCACAGCTTTATTATTTACTTTATCCAAAATAATAACTAAAGGAAGGCAAAGATAAATAATTCTTGAAGACATTGATCATACTAAATTGTTAAAAGGAGAAAAAATTACTCTTGAATTCAGAAGTCAGTTTATGATAAGCACCATGAAACTCTAAATACAACCTGTAGGTAAGTAGCTTGAGCCTCACTATATCTTAAACTACATTACTAACACTGACAAATGGCCACAAAGAGAAATACTTAAAATCTTCAAGTTAAAAATCAGAATTTCTGCAAAGACTGTTTTACATCCACATTAGCATATGTTCAATCGAACAGTGAAATGAAATAAAAAGCAGTAGCAGTATGTCAAAGAAGTGGCTCATCATTCAAACATCAAACATACTCATTAATCCAGGTCAGGTACATGATACGCACTTGCAGCAGTGTTTGCATCATTATATCAATAATCAATTGTGGTAAGCAAGAATGAAAACAAAAGCAAATGCAAATAGAATGGAAACTGACGCCAAGCCCAACATCTTCTAAATTTCTTTCAACTTTACAACTTAGTTAATTGTGTGTGGCAGCCCAACACTAGCAATGAAAAGGTCTGAAACATGAAACATAATGAACAAGGAAGTATTCTTACTCGCATGATTCACCAAAGATAGTCTTAATAGGAGCTACAAAAGCATGTCCAAGAACACCTCCAATGCCATTTGCAGCTTTACCAATGACATTCCCCATTGTGAAAGAAGTCCACAATCATATGTCATTCAAAAGTCCGTATTAATTTGTATTGGCTCCATGGCAGTTGCACTGACAAAATAGATGGGGAAAAAATCTTAGGTATGAAAATTTTTAATAGTAAATGGTAACCAGTATGCCCTATGCTTCAAAGTGCAAAACCTATTATATTGTGCCAGAATGAAAAGTTGAAATTTAAATGAAAAAAGCCATTAATCCCTAGTAAATTTTCATAAATCATTGTTAAAATCTGGCCACAAAATTTTGAAAATGGAGGATGAGGTCACCTTTTACAACACCCCAATCCCAACACACACAAAAAAGACAGCACGATGAGCAAATGTATGTTTAAGTATGTTCATGCTTGAGAAAAAGAAAAGAAAAAAAGAGGTTAGAGTAAGTTCAGATGTATAGAATTGCTAAAACAAAAAAGGAAATCTGAAATCATAGACCATTAAAGCATTAATATCTCAATGTTGTATCAGAAGTTGGAAACAACCTCCGCTTTCTCTCTCTTTTTCTTTTTCTAAATGTCAATTTAATGGAACCAAATAATTCTACCTATACAATCCAAATTTCACAACCTCTATAGGGTTAACTATTGATTTAAACATAGTATTACACTTCCCTCCCCATCTAAACACATATATAAATGTTGATATATCCATATAAACAAAACCATATATTATGCAGTGATGCATACCCATTGATACATGTTCATAAGATCATTTTCAACCATATTTCTTTACTCAATAGCATTAACCCACATTTCTAATTATTTTATAAATTTATCACAAGACCCATAATTTTAGTTTAATCCTTATAAATTTAAACAAATTAAATTTTTTGTTCTCATAGGTGTAATTTAAAACGTGAAGAACTATAAAGAAAAAAAATATATCAAGAAGAAGACCAGGGTTAATCTATGATGAACAGAAATAAGAAATGAACAAAATTACAAAACCGAAGTTCCCAGAAATCTATGCACTAACCTGGATTCTGATTGTAGAAACCAAGAAGTTCTCAGTGTTTGTGCACTGAGTATCAGAAAAGAGAGCGAGAGACAGAGTCACAGAGAAAGAAGAAACGGTTTCAACGGTCAGGTTTTTCAATAAAGAAAAATATTCACTAGGGGGAACGGGCCTTGGGCTGAACTTTGGGCCTGAATAAACCTTTAATGCATTGTCCCAATTAGACTCGATTCAGTATCCAACAACTTAAAAAGGTTAATTTTGGGAAAAGTCCACTTAATTCTTTAAAAAATTACTCTGTTGACAATATTCCTCGAACATTTTTCAAATTACCAAAAATTTATCAATGCCTCAACGAAAGATCCTTAAGAAAATAAAAATAATTTTTTTAAAAAAAAATTTAAACTTTTTTTTTTTAAAAAAAATAAATTTTATAGAGCCAAACAAATAAACCTAGACAAATTTTCAAATTGACGTGATAGACCATGACCGGGAGTGACAAACAAGAGAAAAAATAATAAGAAAAAATCAAACGGTGTCACATTACATTAGCTCTAGGAACAATTTACAAGATCATTTACAAATACAAAATACACATCCTCACATTACATTAGCTCTAGGAACTTACAAGATCTTTTACAAATACAAAGGACACATCCTCACATTCTCACATAAACCACGCGTAATAAAATGGATGTGATTAGTTCAAATAAAAAATACACAACCTCACATCATATATAGATATTACAAGTTAACTACACAAACCAACTATTACTTTCATCATTAATTCACAAACAGCTAGCAAAATGGAACCAAAAGGGTGCCCTAGCAGGGGGGAAATTCAATTCAATTCAACCCATGTGCCTTTGAAAAGGGCACCAGTAGAAACAGTACTCTCTCCAAAAGTGTTGACCAAATCAGAACAAGATGGATCTGTCTTCAGCTCCAAACCCAACTCATTTTCTATGTCATCTGAAGCTGATATGAGCAACAACTCACATCCTTCGTAGTTCAAAAAGTCCGGCGGATCAGCCGGGGAGTACCGTCGTTGTCCAAACTGCCCTTGCAGGTGTGCCGGAAAAGTGGCCTTCCGCTTGTTTTGTAGACCTCTGAACTGGGAACTACTGCCATGCTGATCCGGGTTCTTTATTTGTATTAAAAAAGAGCCTCCGCGTTCAATGTTAAGCGCCTCCTGGGCTTCATTCCTCTCGTCTTCCGGTGGAAATTCAAGCTTATAGACCAAATGGGTGTGGGTTTTCTTGGACGGCGGCTTGTGTCTCAGAATCCGGTAAATGCCTTCTCCCACAGTCCCACTGCTCTCGCCGGATCATTCCGGCGGTCTCCCTTAGTTGAAGTATCATATTCATCTGCAACACAACACAACGCAACACATGCATTTTCATATATTATTAATCAATGGAATTTACCATGCAATAAGAATATATTATACCTCCTTTGAGAGCATTCTTCACATCTTCTACACTGGTGGTGACCATCTCCACAAAACCCCAGTAGGGTCGGGTTCTCTTGCTCGGATCCGGTAGGCTTTTCCGGCCCATGACGATGAACCGAAACAAGGGTTGCTTCTCAATGTTTACTTCCTACAAATTGAAAAATAAATTGACCAATGAGTGCATCGCCAATTGGCCATAACATAGACAATTAGTAATTAAGGAAGTACCGCATGCACCTGGCTGCCATGTCCACCTTCATTTCCACTCGTGCCGGGGCGGGAGCCAGTTTTGTGGGTCCCCTTCTTTGCACCTTCCTCGCCAGAATCTGAGTCTTGCTTTTCTTCGACGGGCCTCTCACCGGACTCCGGCCGCAGCACAATATAGAAACGTTGCACATCGTCTGCGCTGTGACTCTGAGCTTCTTCTTTATCAACCTTGGGCCTATAGAAGAAATATATTTCCCCTCTTTCCTACAGTTTCCCAAACACAAATTAAGTTAAATTTAATTTGTTGCTATATTTGTAATTTAACCAGCTTCAATTCATGACGTTAATTAAGTAACTAAACCAATCAGTTTTAATCATTCTTATACTATATATATTAGAAAGAGTAACACACGTACACATAATTTTTTTTTTTTTGGGATGAATAAAAAAAAAACAAACAAAAAAGAAGAAGAAGGAATAAGAGACCTGAATTTCAACATGGGGTTCAGTTCTGGTCTTGACCTCTTGCCCCTGTGCCATTGTTTGGGGTGATGAGAAGGAAACTGTGTCGTTTGGTTTGGCTATTTCTTGTTCAAAGTGGAAAGCGATTATAATGGTAAGACAAGACACTCGCAAAACCAGAAACTTTCCCAGACAGACACGCTTGTTGTGCAGAAGCCACGTACTCCCGGGCTTTGCATGTCTCGTGCTCACAGCTGGCGGTACGTGGAGCCTTGGAGCCTTTGTGTGTGTGTGTAAGTGTTTTTTTTTTTCACTTATTTGTCTGAATAATATTCATTTATATTTGAGGTTGAAGTATATAAAGTGATAAGAAATGATTAATTGGATAACAAAAATGCTTTCGGGAAATCATATTTCAGGTTGATTGAAGGATATTAACATCTCAGAGAAAATTTAACCTCATAAAATAATATTAACCTGTGAATTAAATGATAAAAGATAATTATCATTTTAATTCTATATGTGTTAATATGGACATGTGATTGACACAAAAAATTGAGAAATAATTTTTTCTTTAAAAAAAATGAAAAGAAAAAAAAGGAGAAAATGTTGCTAGCGGTATGACTATCACCCCAATTCCGTGGAACTTGGATCCTCTCCATTTCAAATGAAATGGAGATGATCCATTTAGTTGTTTTTAGGAGGTAATTTTATTATTTGTGAGCTCTTTATTTTTTATTTGGATAAAAATACTCCATAAAACAACTAGATGAATCCCTCCATTTCATTTGAAATGGAGAGGATCCTTCTCCAATTTCATGGGCGTGGCCACCAAGGAAAATTGGGTTGGGGATGGCCTAGAGGCCACCACATTGGGTTTGGGGTGGCCAGTCGGGACTTGATAAGAATTGGGGGTGGCAGCCTTACAATTTGATGTCATTTTCATTTTATTTATTAATATTTTATTTATTTATTATTTTATTGTAATGTGACAAAAAAAATATGAGATACAGTCACAATTTAACTGTCGCCTCAATTCTGTGGGGGTGGACATCCAAGAAAATTTGGGTTGGGAATGACTTAAAAGCCACCACATGGGGTTTGCAGTGGTGAGGATTGGGGGTGGCGGCCATACAATTTGCTGTCATTTTGATTTTGATTTGATTTTTAATATTTAAATTTTTTATTTAATTATTATTTTAATATGATGTGACAAAAAAAATTGTGATATGGCCATAATTTAAACCCAACTTTTAAATCAAATTGCTTTCTCTAGTTTAAGGCACTCTCTCATTTACAGACATATATTTTTTTTTAATTATTATTTTTTAAACTTAGGAAAAATTTTTGTTAAAATTGAATTTAAGTTGCATCTTTATAATTTTTCTTGATAAAAATGCGGAAATGGCAATTCTAGATGAAAAAATGAATAATCTATTTCACATTTTCAAAGAATTTATACAATTAATCAGCACGCTCCAACGCAATGAGTGTTCTCACGCGCTCTTCGGAGGTTTAAGGAGTTAGGGTTTTAGAAATCTTGGCTTGCTTGGTATTCTCATGAATTGAACTGAAGAAATACAGAGTGATTGTCATGTACTCCTCCAAATTCCTTTCATTTCCCTCAAACCCCCAACTCCAATTCTCACAAGCCCCTCATACCCTTCTCTTCACCCCAGTTTTCCTCCCCAAAAACCCTCTACCTTCCCACAAAATCCCATTCAAGTCCCACTCTCTTCTCCACCCCAGACCCCTTCTCGCAGCCCCACAAAGCAACCACTCTACCCCTGCCTCTGCGTCTCCATCTTCACCCAACGACCGGTCATCGGAAACCCAAGAGGCCCAAGAGGCCGTTTCTGAGTTTCTTCAAGAGCTCGGCGTCTCGGCGGCGGATTCGGATTCGATTTCTTCGAACTCGCCGCGTTATTTGGCGATGTTGGTTGATGGGGTTAAGGATTTGGACGAGCTCGAGCTCTGGGATTCGTGGAAAAGTGAAGGGAAAGAGTTTGTTCCTGGAGACGTTGGGTTCAAGAAAAAGGTCGTTTATATGGCCAAAGAGAAAGGTGATAATGGCAAGGTTGCCTTCTTGGAGAGTGTGGGGTTGAGTCTTTCTTCGGCCATGAATGTTGCGCGGTATCTGTCTGCGGAGTCGCTTCCGAGTCTCATTCATAAGGTGAGACTTGAGAGAAGTCCCCTAAATGGTTATTTTCTTGTTTAACGTATTAGAATGATTTTTAGGTTCTTTATGATTTTCTTTTTAATTGGCTCTAGATACTGGGTGTGAGCCTATTTTTGGTTGCCGAGAAAGTTGGATGGAAAATAAATAGGGCTTGTGGTGCTTTGAGAGGAATGGCTTGGGGAAATTTTTTTGAGTGAAACTGGAAACCGTGAGAGCTTTTGTGTAAAAATGGAAAGAGGGAGCAATATGAAGTGGTTATGATAACAGGGCCGTGGGCACTTGGATAGAACTCAAACAGCGGATAAACTTCTTTTTAGTTGTTGGATTGAATAACTTTTCATATCCTTCTTTGATATATTGTTAACTCCGCTGTAATACGCATAGGAGATTGGCCCAGGAAATTCTTGTTTGTAAGAAACAAGATACTCTTAGAAACTATGATTCATTAGATTGTATTAGACAATGGTTGCTCGAGTGCTTGCTGCCACCGTCTGGTTATGGTTTGTTAGGTTGGAAGATTAGTTGTTTGGCTCTCAATGTTGATAGGCTTTTGCACATCCCATGATGTCATCCTTGTTTTCTGCATTGATCTAGAATAGACACCAAAGATGTGAGGGAATTAACAGGCATGGAATGTCTGCAGCCTTCCCAGGTTAAACTTCAAGGGCCTTGATATGGTTTTTATATTTATTTTGTAACAATAGGAATGTGAGATCCTTTTAGATTTAGGTAGTTTGTATCCTATGCTATCATTACATATTCTTTATCAATTGATGGTCCTAAGTTATGGTAATATACAAGCTGTTGCAACTATCTTTCTCTTATTCTCTATTTAAGCCTAATTGTGGAGATTTTTATAATATGATAAAGAGCAGATACATTGTATTGGTTTCCTTGTCTTATAATTTTCTGAGACGACATTATCGTTTTAATCTGTCTGCCATGATTGTTGCTTATTTTTGCATTTCAATTATAGGTTTTGTGTATGAAGGAAATGTTATTTTCTGGCAGTAATGAAGGGGGGCTCATTGGAAAAAATGCTCGCCGTATGATGGTGTACTTATCAATTCCTATTGATGAAGAAGTGCAACAAACCTTGTCCTTTTTTGAAAAGGTCTAGTGTGTCTCTTCTAAATTCAGCATTTGTATCATGTTGATCCATTCATTTGCATATATGCATATTTAGATGATTTCATCTGATTGTAAGGTAAATTTTCAATTTTATGTTGTAGATTGAAGCAAGGCGTGGAGGTCTAGACATGTTGGGTTGCAATGATGCCTCTTTTCGATATCTAATCGAATCATTTCCACGGCTTCTTTTGTTATCAGTAGAATACCGTATGAAACCTTTGGTGGAATTTCTTGAGAATATTGGAGTTCCCAGAGGATTCTTGATAAATTTGATTCTATTATTTCCACCAATTATTTTTTGCAACGTTGAGGTTATTAAACAAAGACTTCTGCCTTTCAAGGAGGTACTATGAATTTCACTTATGCTCTTTCTTATTTTATTTTACTCCCAAAAAACATGTGGGATGATTTTGAACATAAATTTTGGCTCTATCCACTGCAGTATGCATTGATAAAGATGTAAAATGCATGTGCCATTTTGTTGGTTCTAGGTCTCTTCTCCCAGAGATTTCCTTTTTTTTTAATCTTATTATTATTTTATAAGATTTATTGCCCTAGAAACTCATTTAAAATGCATTTATCACTTATGCACCAAAAGATTTTCTAAAGTTTAATATGAAAATGCCTATGAGATCTTCTAGTCATAATTGGTTTACATATATTTTTACTTGGTAGCTTTCCTTGTTATTTTGTTATCCTGTCTGCCTATATTCATGAATTGTATTGTAGGTCACTGCAGATGCAGATGTTGGCAAATTGTTGCTAAAATATCCATGGATTCTATCTACTACCATTCAAGAGAACTACAAGGATATTCTTTCCTTCTTTAATTTGGAGAAGGTACAACTATCCTATCAAGTCATGTTTGCTTGCTCAGCCAAGTTTTTCTAAGATTATGCCTCTTTTTCTTTTTAGTTTTTCCCCCGATTTTGTTTTTCCTGGGCAAACAGTATAGTTTATATTTATAAGGATGCAAATTATGCTTGTGTGTGTGTTGTAAAGAGGGATGGAATTTGTGGTGACTTGTATTGCTAGTTTACTTTTTTATGTTACTTATGGGACCAACATAGCAGAGTCTGAGTTCTTTTTCCGAGCAAGGATATTATTGAAATGTAAAACTGAGGCTTGCATTTATTGATTGATCACCCTTTTCTAATTTAGAAAAGAAGAAAACAAACAAGATCCCAAAATGAATTAGCATAGCAGGTGCTGATTTTAAACCTTTGGATTAGCTGCATATTGTCCTAGACTATGATTTCATTTCCTTTAGAAGTGGCATTTGTTGTAGGGGACTGGGGAAAATGCCCGATAATCCGACCTGCTCAGAAACTTATTGAAATTGGTTGGTTCAAGCGCTAGTTGTGTTTGGCTTGGTTAGGAAATATTAAAAATCCAATAGGGACGAATTGGGGGTTGGGTTTGGGTGTTGGAAAATCGCCCATACCCGACCTGACTATGGTTTATAAAAGTAATTTTGAACTTTTAGGGATTGCATTTACAAATGCTAGCTATCGCACCTGCTCCCCTCTCAAACTCCCCCACTCTGCTTCTATCGTCAATGCACTCCATGGTGACAGGAATTTTGCCCTGTACAATGTTGTATTGTTTAGCAAGTTTGGGACCACCAATGAGCTCCTCTGCCTCTCCCTTGTTGCCAACCACTCGATTTGGTGCCTGTGATTGTTGACAGTGATCCAGCCCAAACCAACCAACTGACCAACAATCATTGGTGTCTGTGCAGTTCGGCAGTCATGCTTTGGCTGGGCTCTTTGGGAAGTGATTTCCAATGCCCAACACCTGTCAGTTTGGTCATCAGAGATGGCCAGCAATTGACTCAAAAGGGTTGGTGCCCAACCCTACTTTGTTGGACGCCTTCCAGCTATTACCTCTCCAGAGCTGCTAGTTACTTTCCCCACATCCCCTTTTTCATTGGATTTAGGCTTAGTTCTTAGATAACCATATCGGTACCTCATTGACAATGTAATGTTTGACTGTCTTGTCTGTCGTTGCTGGTATGCATTCACATGTTTGTGTATGTCCTTTTATTTTTCCCTTTTTGGGTGGGTGGATTGGTTGAAGGGAAGGCGGGAATGCTTTATTGACTTGACAGAAATGCTGATTAACTACTTTGTAATGGAATATTGGTTAATTTATCATGCTTTATGCCAGGTTCCAATATTGAGTGTTCACCGTGCAATCAAGAGCTGGCCTTTTCTACTGGGTTGTTCAACTAGCAAGCTAAAGTTAATGGTGGAAGAGTTTGGGGAATTAGGTATTCAAAACAAAAGGCTGGGACAGGTTATTGCTAAAAGTCCCCAGCTACTATTACGGAAACCTCATGAAGTTCTTCAGGTAGGTGTTACTTGTTTTTATCCAATTTTATGGCATTTGATATGTACTTCATCTTTCCTTTTCGTCTATGGTTATTACTTTATGATCTTCCGTTGCACATGTTCTAGTTTTTATCAATACATCAAACAAGCTGTTCCAAGTTTTTTCTTTTAAATTGAATGCTTGTGGAATGTCAATTATGCCCCCAAGAAAAATAAATGCCCAAAAAAGCAAAAAACAAAGAGGGGGTGATGGAGCTTGAGCCATGGCCCTGGTGGTTGACCTGGGCATGGAACCATTTTTTTCTTATTTTTCTTTTTTGCCTTTTTATTTCTTTGGGGGACATAATTGGCATTTCACAATCATTTTGTTAAAAGTTTGACAAAATATGGACGTAAGGATCTATTTGATGACTACTCAAGTCACAAGGATCAATTTAATAAAATTTAGGGTTTTTGGATAATGCAACACACACATTAATTTCTCATTGAATAAGAGAAGAACAAGTTCTCATCCAATATTTAGTGGGTTGTTAGATTAAAGAGGAATGAAAGATGTCCGAAATGGAGGGGATCCATATCTCCAAATGCCACTCTATCTGTGAAAGTAATTGGCAGTCATTTATCAGGATCTAGCTCCAGTAAGCCTATGTCAAGTATTCTCATTGAATAAGAGAAGAACAAGTTCTCATCTAATATTTAGTGGGTTGTTAGATTAAAGAGGAATGAAAGATCTCCGAAATGGAGGGGATCCATATCTCCAAATGCCACTCTATCTGTGAAAGTAGTTGGCAGTCATTTATCAGGATCTAGATCTAGTAAGCCTATGTCAAGTACATCGAGTGACCTGAAATACAATATCCTTTTCTTGGCTGTTCAAGGATTGATTCACTTTTAAGCATGTTGCAAGTGCCTACTATTCATAGATTAAGCGCACTAGCATTTTAGCCATTTTATTTAAGTACCTTATTTGAGAGTCCTGCAACCTAAGTGCCTGTAACATTTTGTTAAATTTCCCTACCTCCAACCTTTGCTATGTTCCCTCAGTGTATACAAGCTCTCCAAGTTATTCAGTTGGGATGAAGGTAAAATCATGAGATTATTTGTTGATACCTACCATGAAGAATGAGATTATGTCAAACGCAATTGATATGCCTTTGAAGTGCACATAATTTTGTCAACAAGAGTTTATTTAGTATTTTTCTATTTGTTATGTATAGGTCATTTCTTTTTTGGAAGATCTGGGACTTGATAAAGAAAGCATTCGAAGGATAATTGGTCGCTGTCCCGAAATTTTTGCAACCAGCATTGAGAAAACTCTCAAGAAAAAACTCGAATTCCTCACTGATATTGGTGTTCCAAGATCTCACCTTCCTCGTGTAATAAAAAAATATCCAGAGCTTCTTGTGTCTGACGTTGACAGAACTCTACTTCCTAGGTAATGCTCTTTTGCTTAAATAAATATATTAGCCATTGCTACATTATTTCATACTTCTAAAGGGTTACAAAATTTCACCAGTCTTCGATTTTTGTTTTTTGAATGGCATCGAATAATGATATCTCACGTGCTATGCTGTTAATACAATTGCATGTCCAGGAACTGATAATAATTCTGAGTTAAAGGGCACTAGTTCTTCTCACTATTCTATGCCCTCAAGTTATGCCATTTGAGAGAAAAATCTGTTCTTTTTTCAGAATTTAACCTGATGTTGCGGTGCCTTTACCAATTTTTACTATGCCATAGGTTCAGTTGCAAGATCCTCATTTTTTTCTGTTTGATATGCTCATAATTTCGAAGGAAAAACACATGAAGTTGAATCACTTCAACAGCATCAAGATCTTATTTAATTGATTACAATGCATAAATCTGGGATTGGAATGACATAAGTTGAGTTTACTATTTGTTGAAAGAGGAATACTATTTTTCACACTCATTTTCACACCCATTTATTAATTGATTTTTCTTTTTGTTTTTAAGTGACTAACATGAGAATCCATTTAAAAACGCCATGTTAACTAAAGTGAAATAAATGCAACAAATGAGTGTGAAGAGCATTAAGATCTTATTTTATTGATTACAATGCATAAATCTGGGATTGGAACAACTTAAGTTGAGTTTACTATTTGTTGAAAGTTGTTGAAAGAGTAATACTACTTTTCACTCATTTATCATTCCCATTTATTAATTGATTTTCCTGTTCTTTTTTTTAAGTAACTAACATGAGAATCCATTTAAAAAACGCCATGTTAACTAATGTAAAATAAATGCAACAAATGAGTGTGAAGAGTAATATTATACTATTATTCTTGTCAAAAAGGTTGATTGCAGCATTAATCTTGATTGTGAATGGTGTGCGGTCTGCAGGATGACGTACTTGATGAGACTTGGGCTATCAAGAAAGGATATTGCATCAATGGTCCGTAGATTCTCTCCTCTTCTTGGATACAGCATTGACGAGGTATTGAGACCAAAGGTAGAATTTCTGGTGAACACAATGGAGAAGCCGATAACTGATGTGGTGGACTATCCGAGGTATTTTAGCTACTCATTGGAGAAGAAGATAAAACCAAGATTCTGGGCGCTCAAGGGAAGAAAAGTTGAGAGTAGCTTGAAGGATATGCTGGGCAAAAGTGATGAAGAATTTGCTGCCGAGCATATGAGTGTAGAAAGCATGTCTGTTTCCCCTCCCCCAGCACATCAATGAGAGAAAGAGGTGCTTGTACCATAATTGGGTGTTTTGTAAATATTACCTCAGATTTAAAATAGATTTTTTTTTTTGGTCATAACTCGTTTTAGAATTATAGGATAGCTATAAATGTATTTCAAGGTTAATGATAAAAAATATGTTGTGTTGTAAATTATTATTGTTAAAATATTGATTATATTCTATTCTTTTTTTACAAGCTTTAAGGTTTTGGAATTTGTGGTGGCTTAACATGTTATTAGGGTAAAGGTCTTGAATTCATATTGTCTTTCTCAATTCACGTCTCATTTTAATTAAGTATTTTACATGTTGATATTATGTTACTTATTAAGGCTCACTAAGAGCATCTCTTACAGAGTGGATAATCCTTTCATAAACTTGTTATTCTCATCAACTTCCCTAACCCTACCAAAATACTCATCCAACTTCCTCACAAACCATTCTCGAACGGTTTCAAACCCATTATAGTTCCGTGGCTTTGAATTTGGGAGTTTTGAATAGAGAAAGAGAGAAAAGAGGGGAAAGGGTATTTGGGTGAGATGAGCAAGTGTGAGACAGAAGTTGGAATAAAAAAATATTGAAAAAAAAAAAAAAAATTAACGATAGTAGAGAGTGAAATACATGATCTGCTAAATTTTGTATTGAAAAATAAGTAGGCAAAATAGAAGTGAGTTTTTTGAGTAACTAAAATAGCTATTGCTGTTGGGGATGCTTATACAAGTTGGACTGAATTAGAAAGTGATCTAATTAATTGAAATTTTTTACATAAAAGTTTGTAAACAAGATAATCTTCATTACCACTACTAATCATAACCCGATACATATGTGTATATAATTCGTGTGCGCACACAAACATATATATATTCTTAAATTAGGGACGGTAAAAGGGGAAATGATATGAGAAGGAAAAATAAGGAGTGGGCAACCCAAACAAGAGCCTTAATTCTTGAAACAACCAGAAATTAGTACAACAATCCTAAGAACTATTGAAAATTTGTCAAATAAATGACTCGGCACATAAAACGAAAAATTCCATTACCGGAACAACTAAAGAGCCAACAAAGCAAAAGATGGAGCATGTGCTAAAAGAGTTGAGTTGGAGCTACCGTATAAAAACCACATCCCGGAATCCTGAAAAGGCAATAGACTATAGATATGTGTGTTATAGAACCAATCCTTGTGCTCAAGTTTGGTAACAAAAGAATAAAATTACAAGTAATTAAGGAAACCTCAGATCTAAGGAGATGTGCCACCCTCCTAACTCAACTGATTTGAAGGAGGCAAGTGAATCAAAATGAAGTGTTTCAGCCAAATTAAACTTCTCATGCATGCAAATAGAGAGGAGAACAAGAAGATCAAACTAAACACCAACCAACCATGATAATTGCACGTAGCTAGGTTGCTTTGTTTGTGCTTTACATTTCCTTCCCTCTAGGCTGTCGGAGGAGCCCCCTTCTGCGTGTTGTAAACTTCCTTATATATATATATATATATGCATATATTTTCCTTTCTTTTGGATAACGCAGATACCTTTTATCCCAAAAAAGAAAAGGAAAAAAACAGCCTTTCAAAGAGTTATTCCTGGCCTGTAACAACACAAACAATTTAAAGGCCACCCTTACATCTCTCGCACGCACAGCTGATCATCCTCTTACGGTCAACAAAAAAGCTGGCATCCCAAGTACGACAACCTTGTCAAGTTCACCCAATATGTTTCCTAATTGTTTTCCAATATTTGTTTACTACTATCCTTAATTACCGCCATTTCCCCTTTCTGCGCCACTATATTCACAAGAAACAAACAAACAAACAAACACAGAAACAAAAGAAAAACAAAAAGAAAAGGTCGTCATCATATATGTTGTCAAACGGCTTGATTCCAACTCTTTTCTGATCACCGGAGAATCATCTCCACCGGGCTGCACAAATGCTGATGGGTGCGCGCTTGGCTAGGCTTACGCGCGCACCAAGCCCTCCACCATTCTTCGCCATCGTAGTAATATTTATCATCCTATCGTGTACCGCCATGTCATCCTTTTCTGCATCGGACGCCGAGATCCTCACCAAGTTCAAAGCGTCGTTCGCGCATTCGAAAACTCTCAAAAACTGGGATCCTGACGTAATCCCCTGCGAAGGAAACAGGGGAAATTGGGTGGGCGTAATTTGCTTAAACGGTAATGTTCGGGGCTTGCATCTTGAAAGCATGCTGCTGATGGGCACGATAGACGTGGATAGTCTCGTTGCGCTGCGTTTCTTGAGGGCACTAAGCTTGATGAACAACACTTTTACCGGTCCGATGCCGGATGTGAAGAAACTAAGCGCGTTGAAGTCGCTTTATTTGTCGAATAACCGTTTCTCCGGGGAGATTCCGGATGGTGCGTTTGAGGGTATGCGTTCGTTGAAGAAAGTTTTTTTGGCAAATAATGAGTTTACGGGTAGAATTCCGTTGTCCCTTGCGTCGTTGCCAAGGCTTATGTTGTTGGGGCTTGATGGGAACAAGTTTGACGGCCTCATACCCGATTTTCATCAGAAGGGTTTGAAGATGTTTAATGTGTCTAACAATGATTTGAAGGGTCCAATCCCTGCCAGTTTAAGCAAAATGGATTCCAACTCTTTTTCAGGTAACAATCTACCCGATTTTAGATTCTAGAATTACGGAATTCAGCTACGTACTTCTTTGCATTAATTGCATTTGGCTTAGAATTTTAAAAAAATGGCACGTTACGAGGATAATTGAGTATAATTTCGTCACGTTCTTGTTCTCTGCGTAGTGGAAAAACTTTGAGCCAAAAACTTTCTTTTGATTGTATGAAAAAAAAGATCAAGTTTCTGCGAAAGTCAAGAATAATAAGTCTTTTAGAAATGAAATTCTTTTTTGCTTCCTCGCTAACGTGCTGCCTTTTTAATTAATAGGTGGCATTTTTCAAACTATTCGATGCAAGGAATGTCTTGAATTCTGTAATTTGCTTATATACACTGGGGTTTCTTTCAACCAATGCATGCACTTCTTATTTTCTGACCAAAAAATAAAGAAGCTTGTTATATAAATCACTAACATTCAAACTCAGGACTTTTCTTCGACTACTTGTTTATCCCAAAAGCTTATACGAATAAGAACATGACATGAATTTAACCATTTAGTTAATATTTTAAGAAACCTAGTTTGTTTTCTAATAGGTTTTTTATTTTTTGGAAAATACAGGCAACGAAGACCTATGCGGACCACCTCTGGAATTATGCAAGTCCCCCCCACCTGCCCCCTCACCTGTTGTGCAAGTGCAAACGCCATCACCACCAACGAGGAATGCATCAGCATTAAGAATCGCAATCATTGCGATGGGTGTAGCGCTCGTTATAGCACTCATTACTATACTTTTCTTCATATTCTACTTCTACTTCAAACGTCAATCATCATCATTACAGCGAACCTCAACGCTGAACGAGTTTGTGGCTTCCCATCCGGAACAAGTGACGCATATTTCGGCGGATAACAGGGGGCATACGAGGAAGGCAGAACATGGGAAGCTGTCGTTTGTTAGGGATGACAGGGAGAGGTTTGATTTGCAGGAGTTGCTGAGAGGGTCGGCAGAGATTTTAGGAAGTGCAACGTTCGGGTCTTCGTACAAGACAAGGGTGAATGGGCAATCCATTGTTGTGAAGAGGTACAGGCAGATGAACAGTGTGGAAAGGGAAGAGTTTCATGAGCACATGAGAAGGCTGGGAAGATTGAGTCATCCCAACTTGCTGCCTCTTGTGGCTTATTATTATAGGAAAGAGGAGAAGCTGCTGATTTCTGACTTCGTTGAGAATGGTAGCTTAGCAAGCCTTCTTCATGGTCAGTAATTACGTTTCTTCCATGCTTTGCATCTGTTTTTTTCATTATACTATTATATCTCTCTTCCTCCTTTCAGCTGAGTCAACACATAAACTATTTAATAAAAGGAAGAAATAAATGATAAAAACGTAGTGTGAACTTATGATTTGTAGTATTTTCACACTGTTTCTAATTTAAGATCTCTCTCTATATATATATATTTGCGATTTTTTAAATCTCAAACCATGATTTTTTTAAACGCTTGTGCTTTTAAAAATAAATGTTTAGAAAAATCACGTTTTCAAATTGTATATTTTAAAATTGTTATTTTTAAATTTGCTCTTTTGAAATCACAAACCCAAACAACGTTAATACCACAACTAAACCAGAATCTCCTTATCAATAGCCCATATAAAACAAATTTCTTTTCTTGCTGTAGAAGGAAATTTTCCTTTAGCCAACAGCTTAGCTCTTACATCCCATGCATTGGATTTGCTGCAAAATATGTTCTTCTATTTTAGGATGGCCAGCAAGTCGAACTTCATTTCTGCTTCTCCATATAGACTATATATATAGTTGAACCAAACACAATCTTACAAAGATTGGCCTGTAGGGTTTTCTTCCACCATTACTGTAAGCCCAAAGAAATCACATCATCCCAACCAGTTGGAGGATTCATCACACCACACTTCTGCAGAACATAAATCCACAGGAAAATAATAAATGCTCTCTATCTTGTATCACACACTTCACAGCCCATGATCTCCAGTGCCAGGAGACAAAGGCATGTTTGAAACCAAATCACACACTTCTCTAACAGCATTCTTCATGTGTTTGTTGTTGTTCAGGCAATCATAATGCAGACCAGCCGGCACTTGATTGGCCAACCCGCTTAAGAATCATCAAAGGCGTAGCCAGGGCCATGGCATACCTTTATGAAGCAATCCCAAGCCTAATTACACCTCACGGCCATCTGAAATCTTCGAATGTGCTTCTAGACCAGTATTTCCAGCCCTTATTGACAGATTATGCTCTTTCCCCTGTGATCAATTTAGACCTTGCCCAACCCAACATGATGGCTTACAAGTCACCGGAATTCGCGCAACATGGCCGCATCACAAAGAAGACCGACGTGTGGAGTTTAGGAATTCTAATATTGGAGATCTTGACAGGCAGGTTCCCAGAGAACTATCTCACTCTTGTTCATGACAATGATACCGACTTAGCGGGTTGGGTGAACACAATGATTAAGGAAAAGAGGACGAGTGGAGTGTTTGATTTAGACATGGGAGGAGCCAAGAACGTCAAAAGTGAACTGCTAAAGCTTCTCAAGATTGCATTAAGTTGTTGTGAGGAGGATGTGGGGAGAAGGTTGGATATCGGGGAGGTTGTTGAGAAGCTTGAACAGTTGAAAGAGAGAGGGAACGATAATGGAGAATTTTATACCTCAAGTTTGACGAATGATAGGGATGTGCATGCTTTCAGAGGTGTGTAAAGCAATTAACCTGTCTCCATGGGTGATTATATATAGGACTTCAAAAGCAAAATGTACAAGCATGCATGTTGTGGGGAGATGGTTGAAGAGCATGCAGGAGAAGAAATATCAACTGGTTTCTTTTTTGGGAGGGGATATGGGAAGTTGGTTTGTAATGTAGGAATTGGAACACGACTTTCTTAGCATCTTTGTGTTAAGAAACGGCATTTGTTTATACTTTATACATACAATGTTCCTCAATTCTGCCTTGCATTACATGTATACCTCATCCGAAACACGTTATTTAGTAGAATGTTATACAACGGCTATAAAACTAAGATAACGTGGTAGTTAAAATTTCTTCTTTTTTATAAGTATTTGTTAATCCAAAGATTATTTTTCACTGGTATTTCATCCCAATATTTATAACAGTTTACTAAATTGCAATATTACTCATATGTCGTATGCTCTCAATTTCACCGAATGTTAAAACTTTTAGGGAAAAATATATTTTACCCTCATAGAAGTTTCACATCTTTTTGAAACTTGTCTCTAGTGTTTGAAAATTGGTAATTTATCCCAACCAAGTTTCTAAAATTTTCAATCTAGCCACTCCGTTAGCCATTTTTGTCTTAATTGATGAAAAATGGCACACAAGCATTTTTCGGTGCAAACTTTTCAAAATTGCCCCCATTTAAAGAATTTGGGGTGATTTTGCCCCTCATTTGGCCCATAGGGGTGGTTCAGCCACCTCCATGGGTTGTGGGAGTGGCTCACCACCCCCAATCTGGCCAAATGGAGATGGAGGTGGCCAAGCCACCCCAAATGGCCCATGGGGTGGCTATAGCCACTCCTTTATTTTTTTGGTTTTTGTTTGTTTGTTTTTTTCAAAAACATAGGGACAATTACTTATTTTCACTAATTTTCATAAGAGAAAACAAAAATTATAAACAAAGTGAATACATTAAAATTTTTAGAAACTTGGTTAAGGTAATTTTAAAAAAATAGAGATAAGATTGAAAGAGAGATGAAATATTGGGGGGTAAAATATATTTTTCTCAAACTTTTTTTATTCTGATGAAATTCAGATAAAAAGTTGTTCCCAAGTATTACTCCTACAATAATATTGTAATGGGTCCTTTTTAAGGTATCGTATAGATCATATGATCACAAAATATTTCTTATGGGATTTGGCTTATATACTGTAGTTTAAGCAATGATTAAGACTAAATCTCTCAAAATATTTTTTCATTTTCTCTCTCCTATTAAAAGCTTCTAAAAGTAAGGCAACTTTGAGATTCAATCTTAACCGTTGCTTTTTTTTTGAAGAGAAAATAATTCTTCATTAATCAAAATAGGCATTACATCAGACTCCTCAAAAATGAAAAAGCAGATCAAAATCCCACATCCCCCTCTCTCCCTAGTGGAATACAGGCAGCAGCGAGAGCCACCACAAAGGCTACCCAGGCTACTGCCCCCCCTAGGTTTTTTGAGAAAGGAGGCTGGAATAACATTACAATGACAACACATAGGAGCCGATACTGCTTCTCATAAAACTACATGCACTGTATCAACAACACTAACTATCAGGAAAAAGGAAAATTATCTCTCCATATTGTGTACCCATCTCGTGATAGAGCCAACTTAGCAAGTCTGTGAGCTTCCCCGTTAGCCCCTCTGAGAACATGTCTCGCTTCAAAATCCAAGAATCTTCTACATAAGTATTGGGCATCTTCAACAATCGGGCCAATAATAGATGGTCCCTTATTAGAGGCCTGTAGAGCATGAATAACCTGGAGCGAATCACCTTCCAAGATAATTTTCCGAATTCCCAGTAGCAAGCTAAGTTCGATGGCACGTCTGGCAGCCAATGCCTCCGCAAGGATTGGGTCTTGGACAAGGATCATGGTGTCACACATCATGGCCAAAACCTTACCATCAGAATCCCTCACAATAGCTCCCATTCCTATCATCTTCCTTCCACCATCAACTGCCGCATCCCAATTGACTTTTATTATACCCTCAGGTGGCTTCTACCAAGGAGTTGCTGACATCTTAAAAGGACCTACTACTTGTCTCCCATGGGGCATCGCTACCATTGTAAATATTTGATGTTGATCTTGCGCCACTCTTAATAATGCTTTAGGACTAGAAAACACCCCCCCAAACACTACTGCATTCCGTCTGTGCCATATTTGTCGTGCAACCAAGGTAGCCATTTGAACCTCTTCCACTGAGCATTTGTCCAACAACCATTCCATGATACCCATAAAATCGACAACTTCACAGGAACTCTTTTGGAATAGTCGGCCCAAACATCCTGTGCAGAAGGACAGCTCCAAAGTGCATGCACTGTATTTTCAATCGCCAAATTACATATCGGGCATAGAATTGAGGTAATTTTCCTTTTGTGCAATTTCTCCTTTGGCAATATACCACTACAGCCTTCGGATAAATATTTTGGTTGTGCTGAACTTCAATCGCCATATAGCTTTCCATAATAACGGTTACTATCTCTGTTGGAGCGATTTCTTTATCAATCTCAAATTTATCTTTAGCTAGGTGATCGCACTTCTAATCAAACTCACCATTTTTGTGCACCTCAGACCAAACGATCCTCCCGATGCACGTGGACTCACCGCCATGCCACAAATTAATTTTGCTTCCTCCACCATAAATATATCACTAATGAGGGACGTATTCCACCAATTAGTATTTGTGTTCAGAAGCTCACATACCTTGGCATTCCGAGCGAGTACTCCCTCAGGAGACTGGAGATATCCACCAGGGGCGGCTAGCACCCACTTGTCAGTCCATATGCCAATTCTTTTACCGTCCCCCACACTCCAAGATAGCCCTTCTTCTAATAAGCTTCTTGCATTCCAAAAACTCCGCCAAATATATGAAGGTCAACGACCTAATTGGGCGTTAAGAAAAGATGCCTGAGGGAAATACTTCTCTTGAGAATTTTGGATGCTAAACTGTCTGGATTCTAAATAATTCGCCATCCTTGTTTTGCAAGTAGAGCTAAGTTGAACCATTCTAAATCTCTGAAGCCCAGGCCACCCCTCTCCTTTGTCCTTCCCAGTTTGCTCCAACTCATCCATGCTGCTTTGTTATCCTCTTTATTAAATCCCCACCAGAATTTTGACATCAAAGAATTAATGTCTTTGCACAATGTCTTCGGCAGTTGAAACACACTCATGGTATAAGTAGGTATAGCCTGAACCACCGCCTTGAGGAGTAACTCTTTGCTAGCCTGAGATAAGAAAGTCTCCTTCCATCCTTGCATCCGTTTCCATATCCGGCCCTTCATACCCCCAAACGTGCAACGAGACTGACCTACAACCGCTGGCAGACCTAAGTATTTCTCAAATTGGGTAGTGATACTGACTCCCGAAATCGATGCAATATATTCCTTGAAATCTTCTTTGGTGTTTTTGCTAAAAAATATGGAAGTTTTTTCTCGATTTAATTTATGCCCCGATGCCTTCTCATAAATATCGAGAATCTCCTGTATGATCTTAACCGTTGCTTAAACTACCATATACATACTGTTATTTTAATAACAATATGTAAGCCAGATCCTTTCTTAAGTTGTGATATATTTTATCAAAGCTAGACAAAAAATGCCATGTAGCTTGTGTTACAACCATTAATATACTTAATGCAAGTTACACAAAAGATTTGAGTAAGGGAAATTAGAACATCTCGAATTAAATTAAAAGATCATTGCTTAACTTGTGCCGAGTCTCTCATCTTGCATATGCTAGAGTGTTCTCTACTTTGACACCACCTATGATTTTATTTTTTTATTTTTTAGTCTCTTTTTTAAGAAAATTGTTAAGGATATTTTCTGCCTTTGGGCCTAGACAAACTTGGGCCAATAATTAGCCCAAGATATACAGGCAGGCTATAAGAAGGCATAGGGTCTAAGTCATTAAGCTCAAAGGATATTCATATCACTCAGAAGACACACGTCCATGACTCAATTCACCCGGGAACCAAGATCCTCATGCCTGTGAATACTTTGTCTATGCTATGAATATCCAAGATAGATTCGACAGCTGAAAAGGAATTTGACAAAGGAATAAAGGCACCATCAGGCAATTATTAATTTATACATTGCACCAGCCTAAGCACCATGCATGACAAAGGTCCCCCCAACCCCTCCCTCACACTCATTCTTTCCCTTTATTCCATTTACCCCTGGCCTAGGTTTATGTTATTAATCCTAGACTTAGTTGCATTAACTAGGGAAAATTACATTTTACCCCCCTGAAGTATCCACCGATTTTCACTTTTACCTCCAAAGTTTAAAAAGTGACACTTAACCCCCCCAAACTTTCAAATTGTGGCAATTTAACCCATTTAGCCGTATTATTTCCAAAATGCCCCCATCACATTTTTTCTTAAAAAACAAAAAAAAAATCCTAAAAAATAAGAAAAAGCCAAAAAATATATATAAATATATGCTGGGGTGGCCAAACCACCCCATAGGTGGTGGCTGGCCACCCCATTTGAATTTTTTTTTTTAAAAAAAAAAAAAGTGATGAGGGCATTTTGGGAATAAAAATGCCAAATGGGTTAAATTGCCACAATTTGAAAGTTTGGGGGGGTTAAGTGTCACTTTTTAAACTTTGGAGGCAAAAGTGAAAATGGGTGGATACTTCAGGGGGGTAAAAGGTAATTTCCCCCATTAACTATTAAAGAAATGAAGTGAATGGAGAAGGAGCTGGAAAGGCCACATTCGAACACAGTGAAGAAGCCTATAAAGAGGAGAATGAAGAATGAAGAAGGGGGCCAAAAATAATAAGAAGGCAACAAATAGAGAAAAGAAGGAAGGAAAATATGAGAGTTTGTATTGTAATCTTAACTAAAACTAGTAGAAAGATAAAATTAATCTAGACATAATTGTTTTCAAAAATCATACCAATTCCCCAACAATGGCGCCAAAAACTTCTTGTGTAAAATTTTAAAACTTGTCAGTGTACGCAAAGGCGAAGCCAGGATTTTAGTCTAAAGGGGTCAAAAAAAAAATTTAATGAATAAAAAAATAAAGTTGAATACAAATTAATTAAAAATATTTCAAAAATATACCCTAAAACTTATATAAAATTATAAATTTACCCTTAATTTCAAATTGAAAAAAAAAAAAAAATTGAAGAGTAATTTGGTCCTTTTAGTATTTTTCGTTAGAATTTAACGAAAAAATTTGATAGAGGGAGTCGATTGCATCAAATTGAAAGTTCAAGAAGTGACATTGATAGTTTTTTAAATTTGTGGAGATTTTCTCAAAACATGTGATAGTTCAGAGGTTTTAAGTGAAGTTATCCCAATATAATATATATCTATTTAAAGTTGGTTATTTTTTTTAAAAAAATAAATAAATAAATAAAGAAGAAGAAGTTAAAGTTTTGTATTTGGCATTTATCTCATAACCGAAATCCCAATTGTAAATTTAAGCCTTTCAACTTTCCAAATGTATTGAAAATCATGCTTCCAGATAATCAGCCTTGTCCCATTATTATTATTATTATTTTCTGATGAGTGAGATACAGCCCAAAGGAGTGTGTAACGGTGCATTTTTGGACTTTAGTTAAACGCATGCTTTGTTTAAAGCTCAAATGGTGCGTTCTTTATTGTCCAAAATAAAATATATCTCATCTTCAACCTTCATCTCCTTCGATTGGTGCCTTGTCTATTTTACCTAATTCTTAAAATGAGCAAATAGTGTTTGTGTGGTCGTTTGAATCATGAATCTCATTCTTTTTAGAAAAGATTTGACCCTTGATGAGTATTTAAGAATGAGCAACTAGGATTTTAGAAAAAGTCTTCTAGGGCTAAGATGAATTTTTGGGAGGTGAAAGGGGGCATTTGATCCCTCTTGACCCCCGGAAGGAAATTCTTCAAGGGCCAAGATGAATTTTTGGGAGATGAGAGGGGGCATTTAACCCCTCTCGACCCCCAAAGAGAAATTTTTCCAAGGTCAAGATGAATTTTTGGGAGGTAAGAGGGGGCATTTGACCCATCTCGACCCCCTTCCCTCCGCCCTTGAGTGTACGAATCATTTGTAGTAAAAGGATTGTAAGTGCGAGGTCGATCCCACAAGAAATTGTGTTTGGAAAACAATTTTTATCTGAACTAATTAAATCTTAGCCTAGTCACAAAAATTGAGTGATTTTCAAATTAAAAATAAACAAACATAAACTTAAACAAGATGAAATTAATCAATGGATGAACATTGAGGTTTTGGAATTAGCACTCACAAAATCATAGCAAATTTCGTGTTCATCAATATTATCCAAAATTCTCAAACGACACATTTTATGTATGTTCTATTTTTTCTTAAAAGATGAATTAAATCATCCAAACTATCTGTTCTTTGCACAAATAACAAAGGATACCTGATTTAAATTCAATCATCCAATGTATTCGTACTTTGCACAAATCACAAGAGATATCTTAAGTTTAAGGCAGATGGGAGTATTGAGAGATATATAAGGTAAGGTTGGTTGCTAAGGGTTATACACAATGTGAAGGCCTTGATTACTATGAAACTTTCTCATTGGTTGACATGCTCACCACAGTGAGATGTTTGTTAGCCATTGCTTCATCATCGAACTAGTTTCTACACCAAATTTATGTAAACAATGATTTTCTTCATGGAGAACTTAATGAAGAAGTATATATGAGTTTAACATCTGATTTTGCTAATAAGAGGAGCAACGTTACATAAACTCACCAAGTCACTCTATGGACTGAAACAAACGTCAAGACAATGGTTTGCTAAGTTCTCAACTACCTTATTGAAGAATAGTTTTCAACAATCAAAGTCAGATTACTCTCTTTTTACTCGAGTTAAATAAAAAGTCTTTATTGCTCTTTTGGTGTATATAGATGATATTATTATAGCTAGTAATGATAACTCTCCTATTTCTCAACTTACCACATTTCTAAACACTCAATTCAAGCTCAAAGACCTTGGACCTTTGAAATTCTTCCTTGGCCTTGAAATAGCTAGAAGTTCCAAAGGCATTACTGTCTGAAGATGCTGGATTATTAGCCTCAAAACCAGTAACTTTCCCATGGAATCCAATCTCAAACTCAGTCACAAAATTAAAGAATTATTGAAGGATCCCACATTATATAGAAGATTAGTAGGAAGATGACTTACTATAACAAGGCCAGATATTTCATACTTAAGTCCATATTCTAAGTCAATTTATGGATAGTCCTAGACAACCCCACATGGATGTTGCCATTTGTGTTTTGAGATATATGAAATCAGCCCCTACTCAAGGTCTTTTCTACCAGGTTGGATTTTGCATTTTTATGGGTGATTCATTGATTTCTTGGAAATCAAATAAGCAAGTGACAGTTTCTAAGTCTTCAGTTAAGGCAGCATTTAGATCCATGGCAGCAACTACATATGAATTGATTTGATTTTGCTTAAGGATCTTTATATAACTCATTCTCAACCTCCTCTATTATTCTGTAACAATCAGGCTGCTCTTCACATAGCAGCTAACCCCGTGTATCAAGAAAGAACTAAACGCATTGAAGTTGATTGCCACATTGTGAGAGATAAGATTCAATAAGGATTGGTTCGGACTCTACATGTTAGCACTCAACATCAAATAATTGATTCATTTACTAAAGCATTAGGTTATGGACCTTTCATTCATTTAATTTCCAAGATGAACATTGTCAATCTCTTCCTTTCATCTTGAGGGGGAGTGTTAGCAAGTGAATAAAATGAAGGAAGCGTTAGTTAGAATCAGTTGTTGTTAGCTAGACACATGGAGTTAGTTTGAGAATGAAATAACGTATAAGAGTTAGTTTTTCTATTATTATTCAAGATGACTGTTGTGATTTTACACTTTGGTTTGGACATCGAATATATAATTGCTCGTAGGATGCTAATCATATATATATTATAAAGATTATTTTTGCTAATGAAATAAAAAACAAATACTTAAATCATTATGTTGAGTAAAAATCCGACAATCTATACAATTAATAATTAATATAAAATTATATATTTAAAAAAATAAAAAATAATGCAATGAAATTTTTGGTTAATAATCTTTATGCCTCTTAGAAAACCGATTTTTTATTATTTTTTATTAATAATGCAATGATTTTTTTATTTTTATTTCTATATCCTATCATTTAGTTCATCTAATTCAACTATAATATATAATAGGGGTTTGCTAGAAGTTCTCGCCGTAGTCTTCTCCTGACGTTCTCCTAATCTTATGTACAACATGATTTAAGAAAAAATAAAATTGTAGTACCGTTTTTTTGCTAATAGATTAATTTTTATGAATTAATAGTTAGGTTCTAATACTTTAAAACTTGTTTTTGGATTCAAAATTAAAACCTAAGGGTGGAAGGTTAATGCTTTAGGGATGGTATCATCCAAAATGGATTTAATCATCTTAAATTTGATGCTAATATCTTAATTTTGGTGCTAATGCCTCACAAATTTGATGCTAATGCTTAAAAAATCAGTGGTGGAGGTCATTACAATTTTATTTTTTCTTAAATCATGTTTTATATAAGACTGAGAGAACGCCAGGATAACCTACGAGGAGAACCCATAGCATTTTCCTATATAATATTATTTTATATACATATTAAAGTGATTAAACATAATAATACATAATAATTTGATTTGTATTATTTGTTACCTTATTATTATTATTTTTTTTTGAAAAGATTTGTTACCTTATTTGATTTTGATATTAATAATATTTAATTTATTACATAATTTATATATGGAAAACTTTTCAAATATAATTAAATATCATTAATTACGCTAAGTTAATGACCGATTTTTTATGCAAAAATAGGTTCACTCTTAAAAAACCGATTCACAAATTATGTCTTAAAAAATCGGTTTAGCATTAGAATAAAAAAGGTTAATGCCACATGTCGCAATATTAAAACACTTTTAAGAGTGATTCAGCTTTTATATATATATATATATATATATATATGACAAGTAGATTGCCAACTAACCCCAATCTGTTACAATCTTTTCATATGCACCACGTGTTAAACCAACAGCTAACTGATCATCCTCTACTGAAACCCTAACTTCCCCCAAATCTCACATCACCCTTGACTCACACTAAGTTTTTATCACATTCCCTCTATTTTCTCCTCACTTCGTTCCCGTCCTTCATCACTCCAACGATGTCTGTGGCCAAAGGCCACCACAGACTCGTTAAATTGATCACTTCTCTGATTAGTTAAAAATTTTGCTCTGATAATTCTTTCATTTTTTTCTTCAGAAGGCATCCACACGTAATGAAAGGAAGATGAAACAGTAAAACCAGCTATGTTAGACTGCACATGGTCATCTGGATATCAACACTTGGACCATAGAGAACAAGAAGATAAAAGGAAGGCTAAGAGCCCTTCAAATGGAAATGGCTTGGAATGCAAATTCAGGATTAAAAAATTTCAGTTCTTTTCTCAAGGACCACATGATCTCTCTATTCTTGAATACCAACTGGATTAGCCACTAAAACACAATGGTCGGAATCAAACTAAATCTCAAATCTGAAAGGTGGGCATCCGCACTAACCAAAACACAGCCACCACCCAGTAATGAACCCTAGATGTGAAAAATTATAAGGAAAAAAAAAAAAAAAAACCAGAAAAAACTTATTCCCTGAATTGAACTATATATATGTTACAAATCCCGTTAAAGGATTGCTGATCTACCCACTAACTAATGCTGAGAGGGGGGCGCTGGACATTAACGACTCAAGAACAACCGACGCAATAATCATGAAGATTTATTGAATGTTATGCCACTTGGGAGGAACCGGACACGACTACACTGCTTTAACTTGGCGAGAGCTTCTCTTGACTTACTGAGCATGAGATCCACATAAATTGAAGTCAGAGTTGCTTCCGGACTGTTGGGTAATATGGTTAGTGCTTGAGTTGCAAATTGGTGTGCCTGCTCAAGCTCACCTTCCATGGCAGACACGGCAGCAAAATTTGCATAAAGTGCTGCACGTGCCTCTTCCGGCTTGAGGAAAACAACACCTTGCGAGTCCTCAATTGCAGAAATATTGGCAGTTGCTGATCCTCCGTTAAACTCTTCACAATCAATGCTCCTCTCCACTCGCCATTGCTCATAGTCGTCTTGGCTGAATGGCAATTCAACAGTATTTCCGCCAGACAAATAATTGGACAAATGCTCAGCAGCTTCCTTTGGCCTATTTAACAGGCAGAGAGCCTCTGCTGCATACACATGACCAAGAAATATGTAAATTCTAGAACATTCTGAAAGTTCCAAGAGAGACGTGGTGATTGAAAGGGACTTCATGGGATTTTCCAGCTCCAACTCTACATATGCCAGGTTAGCAAGAATGGCTTGCTTTAGCAAGTGATTTTCTCTTCTACGAATATCTTCGTAAGAGGAAAGAGAGTTTTGTATAAGCTCCTGACTTGTTCCTCCCTTTGGTTCTCTTGCATCTCCATTTGAATTAACCTGACTTAAGGCTACTGTTACCGTAAATGCCTTGGAATCAATATTGTGTAAGTTCTTGTGGTTTGAGTTCTTGGAAGAAGCTGCTTCACTTGATTCATTTTCCTCCAAGGAGGAATTAGAGGGCAAATCAGAGTTCGAATGATTTAATTCAGAGCAGTTCAGTAAGTGCAGAGCATTATGTAGACACTGCCGGGCAAGCAACATTGAGAGCTTTGGTTGCCCATCACCGCTCAACGAACAATCATCCCTTTCAACAGAATCTACATGTCTGTTTCTTGATACGCCATCTTCCATAACAAGTTGTCTCCATTTTCCCTGCCCAACAACATGAACTCTGACTTCTGATCTTTCTGATGGAGGCAAACTTGTTTTTATTAGTCCCTTCTCTAAAGCCATCAAACAGCATTCAGCAAGTCGGAGCCATAAGAGAGGCCGGTTGTAGAACACCAAACTGGCCTTCTGGAAACAGCGAGCGGCAAGTATTGGTTTCCCACAGGCCAAGTACTGTACACCACAGTTATATATTATAAGAAAAGAATTATCCTGAGAGAAAGTTGACAACTTTAGTGGCTTGTCCTTCCGAAGAGATGAAGTATTTGTTAATGCCTTTGAAAAAAATATCGATGATGTATGGTACTTCCCAAGCTGATAATAAATGCACCCAAGATTGTTGTTGAAAATGCTTGAAATTGCCATGTCTGTCCGATTACTTGATGCCACCAACAGCTTGATGGCTTTACGGAAATTTCCACGTGCATATTCAATATGAGACTTCAGGAGGAGAGCCATGGATGAATCCTTCCCGCGTTGCACATTCATGACATGCTTGACTTCTCTTTTTGCTTGCTTGAGGTTCCTAGTGAGAAGCAGAAACCGAACTTTATAAAGCTGCAACTTGAACTTCAAATCAACAGTGGTAAAAGGCCTATCAACTGGGGCCCTTGACAGATCATTTGAAGATGAAAGACCAGACGGCCTTGCTGAATTCTGTCCACTAATATCAAGTGTTGAAAACATAGTTTCATATTCAAGTGTCTCCTCCGATAAAGTTCTTGATAACGGAATTTCTGAGGCATTCACACTAGCAGCTAAATCTGAATTAGAAGCATCTGTAGCTGATGAACTGCTAGGAGGAAAAGAGGAAGATTTTGTGACTAGGCTTGTAGACTGTTGCTGTGCCATGTTTCCACTGTCACCTTGACTAATACAACTAACACCAAAAGCTCTTTCCAAATATATCAATACATCCTGAACAAAAATATCACATTGGTTACCATTTTGGAACAGCAAGGATAGGACATACACACGAAAATTAAAATGTTAAGCATAATTTTTACATTCAAGTGATGAAGACATTTTGAACTGATGCTATTAACAAATTTAAAAATAAAAAATAAAAACAAAAACGAAAAAGAATTGACATTGGATCAACATTGTCCAAACTGAGTTATCATGTCCCCATAAACAGCATAATTCCAAAACCAATAGATGGCTTGAAACGCCTAAATTGCACTAGCATAACATCTAGTAAATGGTAATTTTAAAAGCCACATCACCTTTGAAGGAACAAGAGGAGGACAAAAGTCTTCCTTCTAGCATTACTCCAATTTAAATGTAAATTTTGGCTTTTACTAGATGTTATGCTAGTGCAATTTAGGCATTTCAAGCCATTAATTTTAAAAGCCACATCACCTTTGAAGGAACAAGAGGAGGACAAAAGTCTTCCTTCTAGCATTACTTGCTAAATTGGGGTCCAAAAGTTTCTACAGAAGCACATTTCAATTTGATCCAGTTATAGCAGATAGTCAGGTTCAGAAACTGATCTTTCATTGATGCCAAACTTGTGTTGACACATGCAGTGATGTGTTTATAAAATTTTACAACCAGGGTGATGCATTTCTACAAATTTGTCCCTCTTCCTTCTTTCCTTTTTTCCATTCTCTCTTCTTATAGCTCCAACCAACTATTCTACCCTCACTACCAAATGGATCCTCGGTACGGTATCATTTTTTACTTCTCCATTATTTTGCTATGACATATCTCACAATTTTACAATCCATTATTAAAAACACAAATTACAATAATTACAACTAAAGTAATTTTCTTAGTTGAAAAACCTATTCAAGACCGAGACAAGAATACTCTCCATTTCAAATTAAATGAATAGTATCCATTTCATGGTCAGGATTTAAAGTAGGTACATCTAACAGAGTACAAGAAGTCAATGTTGGCACGCCCTTAAAAAAATTTCAATGATGTAGCACCATATACACCATTAAATGCACCAACTTTAAATTTAGTCTATGAAATAGTTACCATCCATTTCATTTGAAATGGAGAGCATCCTTGTCCAACGAACAGATCCAGTGCAATAATTACCAGTAAAATCAATTTTGGGACTTGAAAAACCAATCAAGGACTGGGCCGGGTGAGGGGCAGTTCGGTACAAGGTTGGGTCAAACGTTTGGTAGGGTTTTTTCAGATTGGGCTGGGCCGGGTCTGGGTTGGGTTGCTTGAAGGATTGCTGAACGGGCCTAAGGATCTGTCTGTTGAAAACCGGATTAGGGCTGTCTTGGGTTGTTTGGCAGGCCGTAAGGGGACTGGGCTAGAGTATGGGCAGGCTGGGAGTTCTTATGGGCTGGGCTTTCGTCTAAAGCCCAAACGAAGAATTTGGGCTGCTCGTCGTTGTGTTAAATTTCAAGCGCCCACGTCGTTTTCTCCGAAGCTGGCGGTCGAAGATCACTTGGGAGCAGCTGAGGCCGAGCCTTCGGCGCTGACGCAGTCAGTGGATATTGGGTCTTCTCCGGTGAGTTATTCTGCCATCCCTTTGGTTGCATCATCCCCGGACGTTGGATTGAGGCCTGGGTCTTTGTGTATGTCGGAGGAGGTTGCACACTCTCAAGCGGAGGAGCCCACTCTTCACTTGGGAGCAGCTGAGGCCGATCCTCCGGCGCCGACGCAGTTAGTGGATTTTGGGTCTTCTCCGGGGAGTTCTTCTGCCTTCCCTTTGGTTGCGTTATCTCCGGAAGATGGAGTGAGGACTGGGTCGTCGATGGTGATCCGGCAGAATCCTGCGGTGTGTCTGTCGAAGGAGGTTTCACAATCTCAAGCGGAGGAGCCCGCTCCTCGAGCTCGATTGGAGGTGCCTGAGACTTCGGACGCTGGGCTTCCGGTTCAAGTGCATCAAATCGAGGATGCCGTGGCTGGGTTTGATCAGGGGACATTTTCGGAGGCCAAGTTGGTTTCCACTAGTCATGACCTCCTAGCGAGCCCTTGGGAGGAGGCTTGAGTGCGGGCGGAACCTTTGTTAAAGTGTCGGCTAATAGCGCTCCCGAGAAGGCGCGGAGTTTGATTCAGAGGGGGTTCTTTGGTCCAAGAGCTGCCTCACCTACTTCTCCGAGGGGGTCTTCACAGGGTAAGGGTGTTTTGTCTTCATATTTGCCGGGTACTTCTATCTTGTCTCTTGGGGCGGCTGAGGTGGGTCTTAATCCCACTAAATCCAAGTCTGAAGTAGTGTATGCCCGGAGGGTCAAGGATGAAATTTCCAGGCAGTTGTTAAAAAATAAGAAGATTCTTGATGAAGTGGTAGCTGACATACCAGCGGAGGGTTACTCTAAGGAGGTGATTAGTACGATGAATTTTGCTCCGGTGGTGGGTTTATCTTGGGGTGGTGAGGATAAAAGAATGTTGAACCTTTTGTCGAAAATTGAGAAGGATAAGCAGGAGTTAGCTGCTCCTAAGGTGAAGGGAAGAGGGAGCTCAAAACACAGTGCTCCTTCAACGTTGAGGTTAGCGGGCAAAGGTCCTCTCGGTGAAGTGTCAACGTGGTGGGCTTCCTTGGGTCTAAAAATGCTTATTCTTTCCCCCCTGAGGTGCAGTAGGGGGTTGGGGTGGTTGTTGGGTGTTTTTTCTTGGGCTGATTTCTTGGGTTTGGTTGGGTTGTCTCTGGTTGGGTTTCTGTTTCTAGGGTTTGTATTTTTGGGGGCTGCTTTTGAGCTTGGCGCCCTATACCCATTGTATTTGTTGCGCCCTTTTGGGTTTTTTGGAATACAACATTACTTATCCAAAAAAAAAAAAAAACCAATCAAGGACCCAGTGGCCAAATTGCACTATACTAATAGGCCAACAATAACAGCTGAAAGTAACAGATTAAGTCCCTCCCAAAAAAAAATTTTGACATAGTGAAAAAGCTTCCACTAATCCCAAAAAAAAAAGGGAACAAAAAATCTTCCAAGTCAAATGAAGAATGACATGTTTACCACATGGATTCACACAAGATATAAGATTTCTGTGATTTGACACACCTATGTTGATCAGATTAAAGGCTTTCAGAAGGCAAAAACTGTCAACATCTTTTACAATGTTCCCCTCAGGAGCTATTGGCTGATCCATACTCAATTCAGTCAACTTGGTGTTATTAAGAACGCTAATGAATCAAGGAGACCTCTAGAAATGAGGTTAGGTCTAAATATAGGTTCCACATGGAAACTTGAAATTACCACAGAAAGATAAAAATTTTAAAAATATATATTTATAAAGGTATCTTACCGTATCATAAGAATTAAGTGCATATATCACATAACTAATATCAGGCAGCATTAATAAAAAGCCAATATAGGTATATTATGTTCTTTCTATTTTAAGATGCCTAGAAACAATGGAAATGTAGCAAACTGTTTCATGTGTTCCAATAAGAACCCCCCTCCAAGAAGGCTGCATATAGATTTCACATGTAGCAATAAAAAAAATGTGGTGGCTGTAGGTGTGGGTGTTTGGGGTGGTGTTTGGTTGGTCGGCTTGGGAATTTGGTGGTGGTGCCTAGGTTGTTCAAAGGACTCTGTCCATCGAAGTAGGTTTCTGGATTGCAGCGATACAATAGCGTCTTTGGGGATTTCAGATTTTTTTACTTTTTTTTAGAACAGTGACAGACTTGGGTGTTTGAAAGCCGATGGACTTTTAGGGTCTGATTTGGTCGGTAGTAGAGAAACTTGGGATGGCAGACAGCAGCTGTGTTAAGATGGTGATGTACATGGCATTGGCTCTGTTGGGGTAGCACAGCGTGGAAATTGGTTAGGCTTTGATACTAATTTGATGTAGGACAAACAATGATCTCAAAAATCACACAGCAAAAGTAGCTCAAAGCGAGGAGAAAGGAGCTAAGAGAAGGAAAATGCTTCATTTCCTCCTCTTGTCCTTCTCTCATGCTCCCACTTTTTAAAATCACCATTAGATTTGCGGGGCCATAGTCCAATGGTAATTTTAAAAAGTGGGAAGATGGGAGAAGAATGAGGGAGGATGTGTAGCACTTTTCCTAACAGAAGAAGAGAAAGGAGAGAAAAGAAGCTAGAAAGAGAGTAACAGGGAAGAGAAAGGGGAAGAAGAGAGAGAAAGAGAGAAGAAGCTAAGGGAAAGAGAGAGAGAGAGAGTGAGCCAGTTTTTCATAATCTATTCTATCAATGCCTGCCTCCATCAAAGCACAAAGTATGCTTAAATAGACTCACATCCAAACCCTTAGGCAAAGCCTATTTATTGACTTACCTAACATAATCTAGCGCAATAACCTTTTATTAAATTGCCTAAAACACTCTAGGACAATCCCTATTTATTGAATTACCATAACAATCTAGGGCAACACTTTATACTTTTTTATTTATAAGTAATCGAAATATCATTAAAAGTGTAAAGCACCCCAAGTACACAAGAAGTACACAAGAGAAAGCACCTAGCTAACTAGGAGGAAGAAAAAAAAAAAGCAACAACAAGGAGAAGAAAATCATGATAGCTGAACACCAAGGGAGGCATAGATGCAGCTATCCTACGAAAAAGAGTATAGAAGAAAAATAACTCAAACTCCTACGTCCTCTAGCGGCCCTCAAAATTTTTATCATTCTTTTCCCTCCAAAAGCACCACAAAAGGGGAGGCATCATCTTCCACACAACAGCACTCCAACTTCTACTAGTAGTCCACCAACAAGTAAGCTAGTCAACTACTCGATTAGGCATAGCCTAAAGCGCCTGAAAAAATGGAGAAGAAGATGGTCCACATACTCCTCATTTCTCTTACACATACATCACCTATCACTTACAATGACATGTTGCTCCTAAGTTGTCCATGGTAAGGATCCTAGGGCCGCCGACCAAGCAAAAAAAGTCACCCACAAAGGAGCCTTGGTCCACCAAATACTCTTCCAAGAAAAAGAAGAGTCATCCATACGAACTACGACACGGTAGAAAGATCTAACATTAAACCACCCTTTTGGAGGGGGTCCACCAAAGCTTGCCTTACCTTCCTATCTCCCGCTAATTAAATACAACAAACTAAAGAACGAGGCAAAGATATTCACCTCCCAATCATAAGCCACTCTAGCAAGGCTAACTTTCCATGGATTGGAACCACTAGAAAGCTCCAGGTCGAGCCATAATGGAGGCATCCTTCACGTAAGCAATACCCTATAAATCTGGAAAGGCTTCCTTCAAAGCCATATCCCTACACCACAAGTCATGTCAAAATCTAACCTCGGGGCCAACTCTCACCTCAAATCTAGTATGAATTAAAAACTTCCCACAAACCCTCCTAATATTCCTTATAACCCCCACCCCATACAACCTAATAAGCTCATTAGACACCACCCCACCCCACGAACTACCAAATTTAGCATCTACCACAACTTTCCAACAAACCTCTCTTATGTAAATCGCGCCATAACCATTTTCCTAGGAGAGCATGGTTGATCTACAAGTTCTGAATCCTGAATCCTCCCTCAAAGATCGAAGAGCAAACCTTAAACTAACTTACAAAGTGAAATTTGAACTCTTCACCAACCCCCCCAATAAGAAATCTTATTGAAGCTTCTCTATACAGTTTCCAACACCCACAGAGAGAGGGAGGGAAGAGGGACATGAAATGCATAGGCAAATTGGAAAGAGTGCTCTTGATAAGGGTAATCTTGCCACCTTTAGACAAGTACATCCTTTTTTTGACTAGTTGGAAGCTGCTCTATCTTTTCATAACACTTTCCCAAATGGACTTGACCTTGTAGGAGGCCCCCAACAGGAGACCCAAGACACTTCATAGGCCAAGAACCCCCACAACCCAAAATGCCAACCAAACCAACAATATTCTCAACATTACCCATAGGAACCAATTTCGATTTAGCCAAATTAATCTTCAACCCAAAGACAACTTTGAAGCACAAAAATTGGGGATGGGACTAGGATAAGCTTTTGGCATGACCTGTGGTGTGGAGATACGGTGCTCAAGGAAGCTTTTCCAGGTTTATTTGGTATTGCTTGTGTGAAGGATGCCTCTGTCGCGGATAATATGGAGGTGTTGGGGGGCTCTATTCAATGGAATGTGAGTTTCATTAGAGAGGCACATGATTGGGAGTTGGATGTATTTGCTTCTTTTTTTCAGGCGTTGCATTCAGTTAGAGAGAGGCAAGGAGGTGAAGATAAATTATGGTGGATTTCATCCAAGAGGGGTCTTTTCACGGTCAAGGCGCTATTTCATTCCTTGGGTAGTGTTGTTGAGAGGAGATTTCCTTGGAAAAGTGTGTGGCGGACGCAAGCCCCTCTGAGAGCGGCCTTTTTTGTTTGGTCGGCGGGGCTGGACAAAATTCTAACCTTGGACAATCTTAGGAAGAGGCAAGTGATTGTGGTGAACAGATGTTGTATGTGCAAGAGCAGCGAGGAGACGGTGGATCATCTCCTTTTACATTGTGAGATTGCCTCTACTTTGTGGGATGCCATGTTTAGTCGCTTTGGGTTGGCTTGGGTGATGCCTAGACGGGTTGTTGATTTGCTAGCCTGCTGGTGGTCTTCGGGGAGGACGAAGAGTGCTGCGGTTTGAAAAATGTTGTCTACTTGTCTATTTTGGTGCTTATGGTAGGAAAGGAACAATAGGTGCTTTGAGGACTTGGAGAGGTCTCTCAAAGACATTCTTTCCTTGTGTTTTCACACTTTGTATCTTTGGACAGTAGCACATTTGTCCCCTGTGTCTATTAGTTATGATGACTTTCTTGCTCGTTTTTCCCTTTCTAGTTAGGTGATCCTTTTGTATACTTCCTGTGTACTTAGGGGCACCTTACGCTTTTAATAAAACTGGTTATTACTTATCAAAAAAAAAACTTTGAAGCACAAAAATAAAGCATGCAAATAGCGAAGGTCGTCAAAGCTGGCCCCATAGCAAACCAAAGTGTCATCCGCAAATAAGAGGTGTGAGATGTTCACCACCACAGACCAAACAGAGAAGCCAGAGAGAAAATCCCCATCAACAGTTGCAAAAATCATTCTACTTAAGGCCTCCATGGGAACAATAACAAAGAGTAAAAGGCAACAAAGCATCTCCTTGTTTATTCTAGGGTTGCGCCCCTTTGCGCGTTTTAATAAAATTCACATTACTTATAAAAAAAAAAAGCATCTCCTTGTTTCAAACCATGGGAGCTATTGAAAAAACTGGATAGAGTGCCATTCACCAAAATGGAAAAGCACACCGAATAAGTACAATGTTTTATCCAAGAATGTCATTTCTCCCCAAAACCACACCTCAACAAGCAAGAAATCTCAATTGACAAAATCGTAGGCTTTCTCAATATCCAGCTTACATAGCACCCCTAACTCACCAAATCTAATCCTACTATCCATACATTTGTTAGCAATAAGCACATAATCAAGGATTTGCCTACCTCTGACAACAACATTGTGGGGCTTCAAAATGATCTTCCCGACAACCCTTTTCAACCTATTAGCAAGGGCGAAAGTCCGTCAGATCAATGACCCTGGTTTTCTAAAGAACAAGGACAATGAAGGTGGCATTGAGACTTTTCTCAAACTTGCTACCAGCATTAAAATCACGGAACACCCCCAGAATATTACCTCTCCCAACATACTTGGAAGAATACCATAGAAAAACCATCACAACCTAGCACCTTCTCACTGTTCCTACCTTTCACTACATCAAATACCTCACTCTCCTCTAATGTTCTCTCTAACCAGGAAGCCTCGTACACGTCAATGGAACCAAAATAAAGTTTGTCCAGCCTGGGGCACCAACTAAACTGTTATGAGAAAAGGCTGTCATAGAATTGCACAATGTGATCTCTAATTGCCAATTGATTAGAGATATTGAGTCATTGACTAACATGACTCAATGGAATTGTTCCTCCTATTCAAATTGGTCACCCAATGGAAAAACACCGTACATTTGTCACCCTCTTTTAACCATAGAACCCTAAAATTTTGACTTATCTCCTCCATTAAAGTAGCTTTCTCCAATTCCCCAATGACAAAGATCTAAGTTTGTGAATATATGGCCTAAGGCAGATGGTTTTGTGGATAGGGTGAGGCAATTGTGGTCATCTTATCAGTTTCAAGGCCCCCTACCTTTACTATGGCTAGTAAAATTAAGGCCTTAAAAGATGATTTAAGAACCTGGAATGAGCCGGTATTTGACAATGTGGAATCTCTTAAAAAAATATCTTTTGGAGGAGCTGCAGGTTCTTGATGGTTTAGAGAAGGAGTATTGGATGATGAAGAGAAACTGAGGAAGACCTCAATCATTGGGGAATTGGAGAAAGCTACTCTTTTTTTTTTGGATAAGTAATGAAGTTTTATACCAAAAAAACCCAAAGGGCACAAAATTACAAAGTAATAGAGCGCCAACTCACGCCCGAACAGCGCATCGCGCCTCTAAATATACAAGTCGTATACAAAGGAACCCAAACAAATACCCATTTAAACAAACCCAAAAAAACCCAAAAGGACAAAACTCCCAACACAACCCTGACTACCCCCTGCCCTAATGCACTTCAGGGGGGAAGGAGGAATCATCATCCGACACGAGAAGCCCTCTGTGGCCGACACTTCACCGAAGACAAAGTGCAGTCCAGATTTTTAAGCTCCCTCAAACCCTTAACCTTAGGGGTAGAAACCTCAGCGGAATGTTTTCTTTTCTCATAGTCAGAAAACATTTCTAACATCTTGTTATCTTCGCCGCCCCAAGTCATCCCCACAACCGGAGCGAACTTCATGGAATCGAGCACGCTTTGAGTAGCCTCGTTCCAACCCGAGACACACCCACACTCTCGCCAGCAGCTCTTATTATTCTCAAGTTGCTTAGCGACTTCGCCAACCGTGTGCAAGGACATAGAATCTCCAAAGATTCTCGAGTCAAGCTCAAACTTGGGGAAGCGAGCGGTCCAAAAAACCCGGCGGATCATACTATTCTCCGGCCCCGACGATCCTTTTTTCTTGACGGGCACAATCTTGCTGTCCAGAGAAGGGGATATCAGAGAAGTCTGAGCACTCACCGGAGCCACCGAAGAAATCTGAGCACTCACCGGCACCACCGGAGTAGACGCACTCACTGGAACCGACGGCTCAGAATCCTTCGACAAGACGGCTACCGAAGAAGACCCAACCTCGACCGGACAACCATCATCCGACGCACCCAAAACCGCCTCAGAAACCTCCAGGGACCTCGCCGGAGACGACCCATCGCCGATCGTCGCTTCAACGCATCCCTCCGATAAGACCGCCTCAGAAACCTCTAAGGATCTCGCCGGAGACGACCCATCTCCGAACGACGTACCTAACACTGCCTCAGAAACCTCCATAGACCTCGCCGGAAACGACCCATCACCGATCGACGCAACAAAGACCGCCTCAGCCCCCGGAGTCGACCCATCACCTATCGTCGCTCCCAAGCAACCCTCCGACAACGTCGACGCGTCCTCAACCATACCCCGCTCCGGCACAGGGGGCTCACCACCGGCACAAACTTCAGGCGCCTGCTGCGTGGACTGACCCACAGGCTTCATGCGCACTCTCTTAAGACGTCCAAGCCCCACACCGAATACACCACACCGGGCGGACAATGAAGGCGGCCCAAGCCCACCACCTTTCAATCCCTTCAACCTTTTAAGCACAGCCCTAATCCTATTGCGAATGGTAACACTTCTAGGCCCATCGAGGATACCTTCAAGCAGCCCAGCAACGGCCCGGCCCAACCCTAACTGGGCAAACCCAAGCAACTCGTCCACCCATTCTGTGACATCCTTACCCCTCGACTTTCTCCCTGAACCTGCCGCCTGCAACGACCGATCCATCTCGCCATCCACCGAGTTCGGGGTTTCATCACCGCCATTAATCGCCTCAACTCGAGTTCGGGAACTCGATTTAACGACCTATGTTGAGCATTCCGGCGCATAGACTTCGCACTCAACAAAGAGCACTTCGAAACCTCCGAACCACAAAAAATCGCTACCATCAGCCATACGCCTCCTTTCCACTCCGCAAACACCGCCTCCAAGAATCTCCCCGCCTTATTAGCCCCAGGACCATCAACGCCTTGTCCCTTCACGGAAAGACTTGGCCATATTCTCCTTCCCCTGACACGCCGCTTCCACCGTGTCTACCAACCAAGAAGCCCCTTGGGTACTCACAAAAATATACCCTAGAAAATTTTTCCTCCTTTCCTCCAACCGGAACAAAGGAGACCCATTCTTTGACGAAAAAAGGAACGATTTGGCTTCGATGGTGAACCGTCGTTCCATCGCCGCAGCTCCTATCCCTAATACGCGACACCTCTCCAGATTACATGATCACCGGAAATGACGCAGACTGAGAGATGTTTGAAAATTTTTGAAAAGACGAAGAGAGAGAACGGAGGATTTGTTACTGTAGCAATAACTTCAAATACTACTTCATTAAAACCTGGAGAAAGCTACTTAATGGAGGAGATAAGTTGTATGGAAAAGTTCAGACAAAGAAGGGGTCTGTTGATTGACCCTTAAAAATTAAATGCTAATAACTTGTTTAACTATTTCAAACGCTCCAAACAGAAAAACTGTAGACAAAAAGAGTTGAGCAAATTATACATAAACATTAATATCAAACAATGCAACATTGGAGAAGTAATAAGGTGTACCACTTAGGAATGTGGTACTAAAACCATCTTTCAAAAAAGGCTGTATGAATGAAGGTATGTTTTCTTCAACCAAATCAGGCAGCCCAATGACACTCTAAGGTAATAATTAGTAAGCAGTACTTCATGGTTTAACATTTACAACTAGGTGATGCACACAATGAACATATTTGTATCATCCCTACGAAGTAAAGCTACTTACAATGCCAAAAAAAGCAGTGAGATCCGCTTGAAGGAGGAGATTAATTTTTTCTTACTCTATTAAAAGGTCTCCAGAAAAGAAAAAAAAAAGGGATATACCAAACCAAAACCTATATAAAGATAGTAATGAAGAAGATAACAAAGCATGAAAGATATCTACTTAAGAGTATTCAATACCCTCATCAAATTGGTACTCAACCAAACAAAAGATAACGAAAATAGAAACTTGTAACAAGAAATTGGATCATCTAATAAAAAAATAAACCTACAACATTTTATATCCTTACTCTAAATGTCATCTCACCAGGGTCTCTACTCCCTGATCCCAAGTAAAAGAACACAAGCTCCCACCAAAAGGTTAAAGTAATTTGCTTCACATGTTTAACATTAGCAGCTTTTCTGCAACTTACGCCCCCACCCAAAAAAAACCCAACATATCTTTCCTTTATAGATCACATACAATGATAAAAGACTTGACTTCAGCAGTTACTCTTTGTCTAATGATATTATATTAACTTAAAGCAACAATGGTAAAAATCTGAGAACACTACAAAATTTTGAATGAACTAGTAAGAACTTACAGCAGACTTTGAAGCATCACTGCAAGTAAGCGCAACATCTAGCAACAAGAGGCAAATATGAAGAGCTGTTGTCTGCACATAAATAAATAGAAAAAAAATTAACAAGGACTACAACAGCCAAAGAAAAACCAGAGGTAACAACCATCATACCTCATCTATCGGTTCGATATTTTGATACAAAGGTTCCAAAACCGATAATGCCTTGGAATATTCATGAAGATGGAACCAGATAACTGCCTGGTAAGAGAAATTTTAAGACAAGCACATCAATTCTAACAAAAAATAAAAGAAACAAATTACCATTCAGCAATCTCCAATAAATTTACTTAAAGACATAAAGAAAACATACAACATTTAGGATTGCCACAGAAGTGTCAAATTCATCTGTGTAAACAATATTGGAACTATTTGCAGTAGAAAGTTGATGTGCCATCATACTATTGCCTTTAGACCCCAAAATAACTTTATTCCCGAGATTGCTAACAGCCTCCACCTGTTCTCCTGAGGCACTGGCAAGCTCCTCACTTCTCTTCTGTTAAAAAGAAACAATGAATGAATACCAATAAAACAAACATGAAATCATCAATTAGAAGTCTAAACAATGACATGATGCAACAAGATTTATACCAATAGCTGCCATTTTTCAGTGCAGAATGGCATTTCCTCTTGTTATTTAATTTTGTAAAAGCCACAATATGAGACGACACGATAAACATCAGAGGTAAAAACTCAGAAACTTTCTGAGTCTAAACTGCCGCTAGCAACAGAATATCTTTGGGCCATTCCACTATAGCTAGGGTCATTTTGGGTCATTATTTATGATTTGAGAATTATTGTCCTTCTAGACAGATATATACCATAGTTAAAAATGCAGGTTGATACATTACATACCACAAATTCTACACCTACCATCTCAAATAATGGTTTCCAAATGAATAACATAATATATAATTTTGTGCTCACTAAACCTAATCATGGTTTGCAATAGACAATCCATTTGCATTGGCATCATTGAGGTGAAATGTAAAATGTTGAAACTCGCAACCACACTATGCTAAATCCAGTAACTTTTCAAATTTATATGTCTGATCTATAAAAGGTATGTTTAGCTTTCCCCTAGTTTTGCCTTTCCTATACGGAATTTTTTTTCCTGGATAAGTAATCGATATTCATTAAAATGTAAATTCCTATATGGAAATTAGAATGGTAGAGTTATTAAAATTAAATACATTTCCTGAGCACAAGAACAGAACTTTCATGACCAACAAATAAAGTGGAGGAAAAGATGAAAATGAGACGATTATCATCAGAAGAGAAGAAAATAGTTTATATTAACATGAAGAATAGCATCGAAGACATTATATATCAAATATAGTGCAAAAAGAACCAAGCAGACATAAAAGAGTAAGCACCTTTTTAGAAGTTGCAAATAAAGAGTAAGGAAGTATATTCAATATTAATTTATGAAGGCAAAAATCAGAAGGCTTTATATGCAGTAAAGCTCACCAATTAAACCTGATATAAATTTAATAATGAACCAAGACAGTATACATATTTGGGCATAAGGGAATTTACCTAGTGAATTTATTTTTATGATCTTTATAAGAGAATGATGTGTCAATCATCTTAAGCACTCTAATCAAAAGTTCTAACTTCTTCCATTGATTATACTCAGTAGGCATAACGAAACTGTAAAACCCAAAACTGGTGGCAATCCTTCTTGCAGGCCCATGAAATTCTTGCTAACCTCCATAACCCTCTCTCAATATTGCCATCAACCAAAGAAGGAAGATAGCATCTAATAAATCTAATATACTCAAAAGGCTTATGCCATTTGGACTACCTTCTTCAATCATTTTGGACTATCTTGGGTTATGCCTAGATGTGTAGTCAACCTGTAAGCTTATTGATGGACTACCGATAGTCCGCGGAGTACTGTTGTGTAGAAAACGGTGCCTACATGCCTTGTATGGTGCTTATGGAAGGAAAAGAATAACAAAAGTTTTGAGGACCGGGGGAGGACATTGAAGGAGATTAAGTCCTTATTATTTAAAACTTTGTATCTTTGAAGAGCATTTGGCGTACTAAAGCTCCCCCGAGGGTGGCGTTTTTTGTGTGGTCGGCTGCTGTTGGCAAAATTCTTACATTGGACAATTTGAAGAGGAGAAATATTGTGTTGGTCAACAGATGTGGGATGTGCAAGAAGGATGAGGAATCTATTGATCACCTGCTTCTTCATTGTGAGAGAGCACAATTTTTATGGAATGCCTTTTTCGGTCGTTTTGGCTTGGCTTGGGTTATGCCCAGGGGGGTTGTGGATCTTTTGCATTGTTGGTGGTCAGTAGGGCGTCCGCGCAGTGCTGTGGTTTGGAAGATGGTTCCGCTTTGCATTATGTGGTGCCTATGGGTGGAAAGGAATGGGAGATTTTTTGAGGACTCCGAAAGAAGCTCAGAAGATCTTTTACATTTCTTTTTTAATACTCTCTTCACGTGGGCGGCCGCTTGGCCAGCCCCTACTGTGATTACTTTCTCTGAGTTTCTTTATCTCTTCTCTATCCCCTCTTAGGCGTTCTCTTGTATACTTCCTGTGTACTAGGGTTGCGCCCCTCTGCACTCTTTTTTAATAAATCATTACTTATCCAAAAAAATTATTTAAAACTTTGTATCTTTGAAAAGCTGCTTTTGTTTCTCCTATGACGATTAATTATAGTGATTTCCTTGTTCTTTTTGCTCTTACTAGCTAGGTGCTTCCTTTGCATACTTCCTATATACCTAGGGGCGCCTTACACATTTAATGATATGTGTCAATTAATTATATAAAAATATATATATGGAAAATCTAGAGAGAAACAAAGGTTAATATCACTGTAAAATATATTCCTTTTCTACTAAGGATCTAATTGGTAAGATATTGCATAATGTGCCTAATGCTTGTGCCCGTGTTCAAGCAGATACTATTATGGCCATCTACTAGCATAAAACTAACATCTATATAAGTCACAGAGAGAAAAAGTAAAAGGATCACATACCTTAACACTATTAAGTACTTCAAGCAACTTCTTTGGATCCGAACAACCATCTCGAAAGTATTCGGAAATTGCAATATTATGAAGAACCTAAAATATACATATAAGTAAGATTTGAATCCAAAAATGCTACAGCAGAGAAAGAAAATGATATTCCCATAAGACATTGGAGTCAAAATGTTCATAATAATAATTACATAAATGTCCACTAATGTGGCTAAGATTGTGATCCACAAATGAACAGCAATGCTTATAAACAGGTCAAACCAGGATATCACATACAGCTAAATTTTATAAAAATAGAACATTCAATCGAAGGCTGGCATCCAAATTTGTCCCAATATAAATAAAGAATCATCTGAAAACTTCAGAAATTCGTATGAAATTCTTGATAAATAGGTACAGCTGATCTTCCACAACATACCAAGAAAAAATCACTTTATAACAAAGGTCTTGCTCATTCCGAAGACTTACTCTAACTACTGTTTCTGCTGTAAAAAAAAAACAACAAATAACAAGGGAATAAGTGTGTTGGAGGCTTTTGCTTTGAAGGAAAAACCACTGTTCCTCGGGAAAAAAGGATCCAGCTTATTATTTGAAATAGATTATGCAATAGCATAGTGGAAGCTCTTAGGCAGGCTATCTAAAAACTGTGGTAATTTAAGTGGTAAATGTCATGAACTCAATGGGCCCATCCTATTGTACCCCTCTCAATTATGTATGGAACACAAACAGTTCTCACTTGGATCAGTTTGTCAATAAATTGCATACAAAAATTATAGGAATGTGATCAGAGTTTAAAGGGTGTTTCCGATTGCCAAGACAGTTGTCCACATAGAAAGTTAAGAGGTTGAAAGTGTTTCTATAACCCCCGATCTTTTCCTGAAAATTGTGCCTCTCCTTTGCACAGATAGGCAAATGCCAAACCATATAAATCCTTGTGCGTCATACATGATTCTTTTTTCATCAGTGCCTTCACCCTCTCTTAACCACAAGGCCCTCGATTTCTGCCTCCAACTCAGATACACCAGAAGAGTAAGTGAAATCCTACCGCAAATATATTACCAATACAAAAGATACAAAAGGTTGTCTTCATCCAGAACACAAAACTTAAAAGAACTTTTCTAGCTACCTCAACCCAGCATTCACCCTTCCCAACGCCAAACTCTCGTCAGTTATCAAATTTTCAGTACTAACTACCAAACCTTCAATCACAACACTTTTCCATTTTCAATCATTCAAGCTGCACGTTTAAATCTCCATTTCCCAAAGCCACAAAGCTCAAACTTCACAGCCAAAATCAAATCATTTCTCACCTAAACATAACCGAGAACTTTCACAATTGCCAGAAAGAAAAGCAAGAGGTAAAAAGTGAATCATCCGATCGATATCTAACACCGCAAGGGCAACGCAAAGTAAAAGGAACTAAAAGAATATCAAAGAAGTGAACTGAAACATGTATGCGAGAGTGTGGAAAGGCTTACTTTGGGATCGTGTTCCTTCTTGAGCAAGAGCTGGTTCAGGACTTCGACGCACTCAGCGAACTTGCTCGATTGGAAGTGCAAGGCGGCGTCCTTGGCGAGCGCGGCTGCGGCTGACAATACGGCGTCGTCGTCGGTGCCCGAGGACCCGTCGCGATTCGCATTAGCGGCAGCCGTCGATGACGATGACGAAGATAAATCTCGCGCGTCCATTTCAAACGGATCGACCAATCGGAGGCTGAGATTTTACGAGTACCTTATCCAAATGAGCTTAATCTGAACTGTAATGTATGGGGAATCTGAAAAACCCTAGAATTTGAATTTCGAGTGGGAATCGTAGTGGCCTTTTGGAAGAGATTGGAAGGTTCCGAAACCCTAAGGTTTGGAAATTTGCAGAGAAGGACACTTGTTGGAGTTTCTTTTGCTTTGATGTGTCCGATTTGCAGAAAGAGAGGGAGTGAAAACTGAAAACCTATACTACGCCAAATTGGGCGAGATACGGATAAAACGAGAGGGAGGGAGGAGAGAGAGAGAGAGAGAAACTTTTTTTAGTTTTGTGCTTTTGCCGGTTTGATGGGTTTTTTTTTTTTTTTGGGGAGGGGAGGGTTGTGTTGTGAAACCAGGCTATTTACTTATTTAGCCATGAAGAAATGAAGTGGAGGGGTTGTTCATAACTTCGGGCATGCATAGGCTATTTTGGGACTTTTGAGGGATCGACCAAATTTAGCTTTATTGTTCTTTGCCCTGGGTAAGTGGGTAGGGTGGAATGTGAATTTACAACTGCTTTTAGTTCGTACATATACATATACATATAGGTGTGGTGTGTCTACTTTTATTTTTTTAAGGAGGCAGCAGGTCATGAGAAGTTGTAAATTTCTTTTATTATTGATATATTAAGAGCATGTTTGGGATTGCGTTTAAAAAATAGAGCTTTTAAGTCAAAAATAGTTTTTACACAAAAATAGTTTTTAAACAAAAGCTTCATTTTTAAGTTTCTGTCAAAAGTATTTTTTGACTATTTTTAGGCTATTGAAACCCTTAAAAGCGCTTTTAATTTTTTTATCGAGCAACCACTTTTTTATTGAAACAGACTTTTTGAGTATTAAAATCACATTTAAACCTCTCAAACGCAATCTTAAATAGATCCTAAATTTAATAAGACATGCTCTCCAAAAAAATAAATAAATAATAAAGCTTTTCTTTGACTTTCTTTCCACGCTACCCCGTCGGGTTTGAGGAGGAGGGCTGTCAAGTTTCTAGGTTTTTCCCTCCTCCTCCTCCACGTCCACATGAAGCCTTCATCAAAGTGTTTTTCTCTAGACCTTTTCACCTCTTGGGGTTGTTTGAAAACCATTTTCTGGTTCTACTGTACATCCGGGATGTACTGTAGCGCCTGTTGTTGTTGACTTTTTATTAAAAGGTTTGGTTTGTAATTACAATTTTACCCTCATCTCAAATCTCCTCCTCTTTCTCTCTCTTTCCATGGTCCGTCTATTAACCCGAACAACCCTTGCTCCATCCCCCCTTCGACATGTGCAATCTTCTTCAAACCCAAACCCTTCATCACCATAAAACCCTCAAAATCTAAACATTTCACCCCCATTATTCCTCCTCTACTTGTACCCTAATCTACCTTCAACCCATCATCACTATTGCTCCTCTCCAACCCCAATCTCTTGTCTACTAACCCTAACTCCTGGTGCACCTGCCTCTGGCCTTCATCTCCCCATCGTCCATTCTAGCCACTTCCACCCCTCCTCCTCTTCCTCCTCCCTGGCGATCATGAATCTAATCCAGGCCCACCGTTCTATTCGGATCTTCCGATCAAGCTCAGGCACTTCCAATCACCGACGTGGTCTGACGTCGACATGAGTTTAAGGGAGACCCCAATGCAGGAGTCCTCCATCACCTTGAAGTCAATCCACCTTGTCTTGGCCGATTGCACACAACAAAATATGAAAGAATCGGAAAAAAATGGCTTCTTGTGTATCGTCCATGGCTTCCCCAACTTCCGGAGCCGATGGTTCTCCGTCTTGAGCGTTAGGAGGATAGATAACTCCAGTCTTCTGACAACGTCCATTGATCTGGCGTCGGCTCCTTGTCCATCACCGACGACGCAGGGGTTTTATATATGAGAACTCGGTGGAGCTTAAGAAAGAAAGGAAGGGTGAAGAAGAAAGAAGGGCATTTTGGTGACCTTAAAATCTTTATTAAGAAAAAGACAAAATAATAAACAGTGCATCTATGAACAGTACATCCCAAAACCTTTTGTCAAACACCACCCTTATGGGGTCTATTCGGCAACGACGTTAGGCATGGATACTGTTTGGGTGCTGATCGTCCGTATGTTTTGACTATAAAAAGTGTTTCACTTTCAAATTTTTGGTTAGGGGAAATTGACGATTTTACCCTCCAATTTCTTCTTTGTCTCGTTATTTTTTTCGGTCCAGTGGCAGTGTCTCCTCTACCCCTTGCTCTTCTCCCTCCAACTTCTCCCCTGCAATCTCTCTCTTTCTCCTCTCTCACTCATCTCTGACTCCCTCTTTGCTCATATGTTAAAAGACCCTAACCAAACCCATTATCTCCATTATTCATTGCTCTGGATCAAATCATCTCTCTGATTCCCTTCCAAATCCCTAGAGAATGGCACTGCAACTATTGCATCTACCGACCAATCCTCACTCTCGACTCCAAAATATGGTGCACCTGCTCTGGAAACTTCATCCAAATCCCCATCGTCCATTCTAGGGCTTACTACTTCCCTGAGGGCCACGTGGAGCAATCCTCTTCTCACCCCACCCTCCTCCCCTCTCTCGTCCTCTCCAGGCCCACCGTTCTCTGTCGGATTTCCGCCATCAACTTCCGTGCTAATCCAATCACCGACGTGGTCTACATGAAACTCATTCTCCAACCTACTAATTCGCAGGACCCCTCTCAATTCCTTGAACCTTCCAAGAACCAATCCGATCAAAACAACGCCTTATGAGAGAATGATAAGATCATTTCCTTCTCAAAGACTCTCACGCTGTCTTACGCCAATAACGGTGGAGGCTTCTCCGTCTTGAGGTTATGCGCCAATTCCATCTTCCCGCCGCTAAACTACCATGCGCCGTCGGTCCAAACCTTGTCCATCACCGACGTACACGGCGCGGTTTGGGACTTCTGGCACATCTACTAATTTGTGTCTTGGGAGTTGCCTCGTTCAATTTGTGGAGAAACATAGCATTTTTATGATAGGGGTATTTTGGTAATTTTATATATTGGATCATAGCTTGTTTGTTGATTTTTTACATAAAAGACATAATATGCACAGTATCTACACCCAAGATGCACAGTGTCTACACCCACCAAACCCTTTTTACCACCATGAGGTGTTTTCCATCACTCTTTGGCGATCTATCTGAAGAAATTATTTTCTTCCTCATAAAATAGCAGCATCATCCCCTCCACCACTGACTTGCCACCTTTTTTCAATTCGCAATGCCACTCACCTCCTCCACTTTGCCGACCTCCGTCTTCTTCAATTTCTCCACTCCCCATCGCGTCTCTACCTAGACCTCACGGGGCTATTTGCCATTAGCTTGAAAACAAAGTGGCATAGAACTGTAACAATATTTGAATGATGTGTAAAAATATAAAAATGTTGGATATGGAAAAGTTTTTTCTTTCAAAAAAAGTTTTGTAGTTATTTTTTTATTTAAATAATAGTAAAATGTGATTAATGTGGTATAAAAAGTAAGAATGTTAGAGTTAAATTTTAGATAAATAATATGGGGCTTTTTTTTGGTCCATTGGCAAACAACCTCCAAGTGTCTTGGCCTAGACCTCACTCTCCTTTGTGTGGTTCTCACGTGCCCATTCGTCTCCACTGTTTCCTCCGTTGATCTGCTATTTTCTTCTTATTTATTTATTTATTGTTTTCTTCTAGTTTTGGGCCATATGGTACTCTCCAGATCCAATTGTAGATCTTTATATGGTGTTCTTGACGTAGCGAAAGATTAAGGGCCTGTTCAGGATTGTGTTTGAGGAGCTTAAAAATACTTTAACACTCAAAAATTCGTTATAAGAAAAAAAATACTTGTATGGTAAAAAAATTAAAAGCGTTTTTAAGTATTCAAAACGTACTTTTGACAAAAACTTAAAAATAAATAAATATATATATAATTGACTTAATCAATATTAATTAATTTATCCACAATTACAAGATTTGGAAACAAAATAGGTAGACTTACACTAGTTTAATTTATATTCTTTATATCTTTTCTTTGAGCTTGAACGTTTCATATTGCTCTTCTAAACAATAGTAATTTTCAAGAGTAATCTTTTCAAAAAATAAAAAATACAATTTAAGAGTAATGTTATTTAGTAGACTCTCATACTATTGTCATACAACTATGAAAATTAACATTTGGATCAACAAGGGTTTGTAAAAATAAAAATCAGTAGTTGATATTCACTGTCACATCATCATAATTGTATGACAGTAGTATGAGAATCTACTAAATATCATTTCTCAATTTTCAAAGCAAGGAACAAAAGCTCTCTACTATTTTATACAATATACAATGCTTATAAAATACTTCTATATATTTTATATAGATCAAAATATACATGATATTACCACATATTACCATACATTGACATAGTCCTTTTGGGGCCAGGTGACGAAAAATTGATACACTAGAACTTACAACAAGATCAAAACAACAAAGGCTGGCAGAGAACTCCCTAAGAGCATGACTGGTCAACTTGGGAGCATCATCAAACAATTAAGCAGCTTTTTGTAACATCTCCAAGAAAGACTCTGGATTCTGGATTTCCTGGCTCTCTTGTGAATCCTCATTCCCCTGCGAAAAATCAACACTAGTATATGTCCGGATCCCCGGGCCGTGACCACAACAGTCTCTGTCCCTTCCTTGCTGCGCTCGTCTTACTTCCTTTTGATGTTCAGTTAGTTCCAACCTTTTCCTTTTTAACCTTGAAGACAGCTTCTCCACGTGCTGAAGTTGATTCACTGTATCCTCTACAAACTCGACTCTTTTGGAGCTCTTATTAAGCTTTGCAGTACTCACCATATATCTCTGTGCAGCAGTGTCGACTCCTAGTCTAGAATGACATCTTTCAAGAAACGGTAGGATTCTCCTGAGGAGGTTTATTCTTCCATTTCTAGAGAGCTTGTCCAACACATGTAGCAAGCTTTGAGGGTAATCCAACTTGACTTGTTCGCCATAAGTGGAATTCCAGAAGGTGATGGTAGGCTCTGAAATGGAGGGATTTGGGTGATCAAGAGTTTCTTTGAGAAGAGGTGCCTGGAGTTCGAGGAATGCAGAATCAAAGATTATTGGTGGCTGACTGCTTCGTAGACGATTAAGGATTTCACCCCACAAGAGTTGAAGTTGATATTTGGCGCTTTCATCCAGTTTCTCTATATGTGGCAGCCATTGGAGCAGTGGAAAAGAAATTATCTGCAAGAACAAGAAAAGATTAATGCTAGTCAAACAGGATTAATCTTTTTAAGTAGAACCTCTACATGAAAGTAAGGAAGAAAACTTCAAGATTCTGATCACCAATTCAATTGGAGATGTTCTAAACACGTTTTCTTTAAGACTCTCTCTCTCTCTCTCTCACCAAAAGCTTTAGTGTAAAGAGGGAACAAGACATCAAAAGCATATTCTCTTTCAACTTATTCAGGGGGGAAGAAAGGAGCTTGATACATGCTTGCTTCATGAACTGTTCTTATGTTTCTTCAATGAGCTAGTAGAGCAGATAAATTTCTCTTCTAGTAACAGAAAATATTTTCCCGGTCAATAAAAATTTGCAATGGAAGTGGTTGAAAATGACTTATGCTTTAATCAACCTTAAGTCATTTTCCAGAAACACAACTCTTTTGCACCATCTCCATCATTGCCTGACTCCCCACTCACTCCACCACCACCATCTCCACTTCCCTCACTCTGCACCACCTCTCCCGCCTCACTCCTCTGCATCCATGCCGCCACCTGTGACATCCGATCTAGCAGACCGGACTTCTGATTCACTGTCCCACTCCTAGATCCAGATTTGCTACTTGATTTTTGGCCTTTGAGGGCTTATTATTGGCCTTTGAGGGTACGTTGATTTTTTTTATACAAATAGAGAATCATTTTCAGATCTCAACCAAACATCTTAAAACAAATCTTTCTTCTTCTTTTTTTCACTCTTTTTTTTTTCCCCTTTAATTAAAGGAACAAGGTAGGTGCGTACCTCAATGAACAAGAGGATATCTTGCTTAATGGGAAGACAACTGACAAAGCGTGCCAATGCGGAAAATACCCTGGGACTTCAAGGCAAAGTGAAACAGTCATAATGAGACCACATATGTAATGACCCAAGCACAAAGAGAAAGAAACCAGCTGTTGAGTTACCTCAATGTCACAACAAGACCAGTTGGGGGATCTATTGCTATATTTGTCCATAGCAACGTCAAATATCTGCATGATGACACTTGAAACATGAGCAATGGTAAATGGAAGAGATTAAGCACCCTTCAAAAAAAGCAAAACTATCACTTTTTGATTTCATCAAATTTCAATTTCAAAAAAGCCCATTTTTTCGTAAAAATTGATGATACCCTCAATTTTGTTAACAACTTGAAATAAGTCATGAACATTTATAAAATTGAAACTCAGTCCTATTTCTTGGATGATGATGATTTCATTTTAGATTAACAATTTACATGATGTCCAAAACTCAGTCCTATAAAATTGAATTGAATCAGTTCATTTGTACATAATGTCCAAAACTCCTATGAAATGATGAGATCCCTGAGGATCCCAAGTCCAAAATTGGCACCCAGCCAATCTGCAATAAAATTATGCCTTGACATCCTATCAGGGCTCCATGAGAGCTTTGTGGATCTAAGAAACAATCTTTGCACATACCTGGCAGCAAATCTCAAGCTACTGTTCATACCACTGGATATTTTATAGTCGCCACTATAGTTGCATCTACTTTCATCCGAACCTACTTCTGAAGTACAGATCTCTTCCAGGAGACATGTCACAACATCACCAGATAAAGAAAGGAGATCAAGGACCAGATCCTTGTAAATTAAATCACCATCATTGGCAGACTCCAGCATGCTAGCAGATTCATCAAGGCAGCCATTTAACATTGAACACAAATCCTCATGGAAACTGTTCATAGCAGAACACTTATTCTGTGAAGCTTTAAGAGAACCATAAAGTGACATCCACACTTCAATAATATGTTCAAGCTCAAACTTTCCCACTGGTGAAACATGAAGCTTTTCCGAGGAGAAACTAGTCAGTGAGGTTGAATTTTTCTGGGGGCAAGAGCATACAGAAAATGGGTAGGCTAAGAAATAGCATATCGCAAGGTAAACAGTGCTGTCAGACTCCGTTCTTAATAGTAAAAGTTCCTTGACATCATCCATGCAGTCTTTCAGACCTTTGGCTATTGCTATCCATATATTTAAGCAGTTGGGACTGACACACTTATACAATAAACTGATAGTGGCAAGGAGATTTTCCACGGGATCATATGTAGAGAATAAAAATTTGAAATATTTATGCATTCCCTGTAAAATGAACTCTGTGTTGGATGTCTTCATAGTTAACTGAAACACCACAGAAAAGTAGACCGCAACTAAATAAACCATTGGTGAAACCATGTTCATATAAGCAATAGAGCAGTTATCCAGAACTTTTGCATGTCTAATGATATTAATTGATTGCAGGTTTTCAATGTACTTGTGGTCTAATGGAACCTTGTAAAGAGGGCATCCCAATATAGCAGGTTCTAACTCCTGACTGACAGCCTCTATAAACCAAAGGGAAGAATGATGCAAGTCATTACTATCACTTCCTTCTGAACTTACATCTTCGCATATCTTCTTTATGAATCTTAATACTGCACCCAAACATAACATAATGTCATCATAGTTAGTGGATGGCTTTCTCAACTCCAATTGAACCCCTTTTAAAACAGATGTAAATAGCGCTAAAGCAGCATCACATGATAATCTTCTATTTTCATATGTAACAGTTGTGATTGATGCTTGATTGACAAGAATACGAATCATCTTTAAATGGAAGTCCAACTGAGAAATATCCCAAGGCAACCATTTAACAGAGTACTGCTTCGATGAGAATTGGCCAGGTGTAGAAGGTCCAAGAATGGAGGTTCTAGCTGATAAATGATGGCTTGCAAGGTTATCTGCATCATATTCCACATCTCTACATTTTGCTAAAATAAAATCATCAAGTAGATCTAGGCACAGTTTCCATAATCTCATACTCTTACTACCAGGACCAATGAGAAAAACTGCTTCAAAGATAGGCCCTAACACCAGTTTTATCACTGATGGATCATTGACAGAGGTATCAAGTTTATGCAGCAGACAACACCACGTGTTCAAGCAGGATGAGTGAACAGATATATCACATTTACTCAACATGATGCCTATAAGAGGAGTCATTACAAGCTTTATGCTTTTTGAGAATCCATTTGCCTGGATTTCACCACTGTTCTCTCCAGATGTTTGGACCTGTTGTACACCATTCTCCTCCTTAGCTGCATCTATCTCACAAGATACTACTGGAGGATGAATAAGAGCATCAATAAGACCTTCCCAAGCAACCTGCAAAATCAAGGTATATAACCATATTATAATGGACTGATGAAATATTTTAATCCCAGAAAAACAATGTTATATGGAATAATAACATTCGAAGTGTTATAACAGAATACTTCTGAAATATTCTTAATCCAAAAATTACCACAGGCGATAAAATAAACACATAATTAGGGAGTTCTTTTGCCTTTTTTCTTTCTTTCTTTCTTTGTAATGCCATGGGAACTTGGGGCTAACCTAGCCACATGAGCCTATGAGTTAGGACCAAGCCCACTCAGTAGTTGATAACTATATATCCTTTTCTGAGTTAAACAAGGACCATTGTAATGTCTAGATTTAGGATTTCTGCAAATTCTTGATGACCCATGATAAATTCAAAGGGGACCACTTCATGGCAGCATTGAATTAAAGATATGGATGAAAGCACTTTCTACTTTAGGATCCCTATTTCATAGGTAATAAATCCAGTAAATAACGAACTATTCTTTGAGATAATATCATGATTGACTGGAAACCATGACCTGGTTTCCAAAAAGGCTAACTCAATCAGAAGTACCTGTGAAGCAATCTGAACTTGTGGGTTGAGATCTGAAAATGTATGTTCAGGAATTTTCAGCATTTCATTTATTAAAGATCTGTTCTTTGTTGCATGAGATCCTAGTAAGCGAATAAACCATCCCCATGCATGAATAGTTTGAACCTTCATACCCTGGTTTAGCAGCTCCTTCATCTTAGTGAGCAATATTTGCTTCATATCTTTGACAAGTACCTGTTTAAGAAAGAATGAAGTACATGTAGAGATTTTATATTACAGAACAAGACATATTCAATGTTGGAATCATTTTAGGTGAACTTCATGCTGACACGCACATAGTTGAAAGCAGCATCAAAGCAAGACTGGAGGAACTTTAACTCATGGTTCTACCCTACACACTCAAGCCTGATAATGTGAGGTAGGCATGAATATGTCTTGTTGAAACTTTTGCATCTTTATCTTTATCATTAACTAAAGTTGAAACATAATACTATTAATTACATGATACTATAAAACTCTAAAATGGCCCTTGTTCATTATAAAAGCAACAAAGTCCTGGAATATGGAAAGAACCGCTGGTACAATTGACCAATCTTGATTTTGAGCTTCTAGACAACCTTAAATTTGTTATTTTAAAAAATATATATATATTTATTCAAATAAATTATCAAAGTTTGATTTAGTTAATATTTAAATACATTCATGAGTACAAATGGGCTGTGACCCAACTTCTTGCTCTTGGTCTGATGTTCAAATTCTAGTTTAAGATATAATTTGACATCTACTAGCATTTTGTGCTAAAACATCACTTTGTTAATGCATTTTGCATTCATATGCAAAAGAAATAAGTTTTGTTTCAATTTCTTAAAACTTGTCAAAATCATCCATCTGAAATTCTCAACGCATCGTCAATGTTGTTTGTATCACAATATCAAAGTTCCCATGAATTTCACTTTTGAACCATACATAGTCGTGGTAAAGAAGAAAACGCTTGCTGACTTAGCTTGCAAAATTTCCTGGAACAAACAAAAGTTACAACCAAATTCTAACAAGCACCAATGACGATATGCAATGGGCAAAACTAATTTGGTCATGGTTCTTAAGATTCTGAAATTTTAGTAGCAGCTAGAAAAATGTTTTATTTGAAATACTGAATCATGGTTTTACCTTTTCCTTTGTCTTTGCCAACTCTTTTAATACGAATGTGGCGAAAATTAAGATGGAGGTAACAGATTTATGTAGCTACATCATGTCAGTATGTACAAGCTTTTCATGATTCAGATTTATGTCTCTGCAACATTACTGCACCTCAACAGATGAACTCGAAATATAAGGAGAACAACATAAGCATGTTAGTACCTTTGAGAGAACTAGTGGAGGAGGTAATATTGTAGACTTAATCTTCAACAGACACCTTTCTGACATATCCCTCTCCCTCTTGTCAAAGCTGAGAAGTCTTCTATATATTGGAGGAGCCCATATATGCGAGGAGTCTCTCATCTTCTCACTTACTTGAGCTGATAACTTCATCACTGCCTATTATAATAACATGAAAAGGTTAGTAGGAGAAACAAGTGAATGCACACATATATTGATTCATGGTTAATATGAGATGCGAAGTTTAGCAATCATATATAAATGGACAAATATGGTTACTCAAAAATGTTGAGTTTAACACTGGGATCATAGATTTAAGATGAAAATGTAACACTTTCTTGTATAACTGAATGCTTCATTCAAGTTTGATACCCACACTTGAGCAAATGCAAACCACTTCACAATCCTTCACTTTTTTCAAGGACAAGTTATGGACATTAAACACTTTGAAGGAAAAAAAAAAAAAAAGTTATCAAAACCTGCAAACCACTGAATAAGTCAATGAATATGCACAGAGTTCCACTTAAGAAGTATCACTAGAATTAGTTGAGGACCATGATATGCCCACTTGCTTTCTTCTGCCATTGGTAGAACAAAATCTAATTAAGTGATTTTCTAGATGTCATCAAATAATTTGTATGAGGAAACAACATAAGATAAAATCCTCTAGCATATCCAAGAAAGTTATAAATAAAATAAAAATAGAAACATGAAGAAAGCTCGGAAAAATTAATTATACCTGGATAGCCTCAAAAGTTATCGATAAAGAACCAATAGGATTGTCAAGGGCATGAACAACCGCCTGCAACAGTGAATTGTAGTGGAAATCTAGAAGTGGTGCGTTGAACTGTTGGATAGATATGCACCACACTCCTAAATTGCAAACTGACTGCAATTAAATTTTGAAAAAAAATAATCAAAATCCGCAAATGAAAAGAGTATAGCAACTCTTGGAAAACTATAATTATTCAAGAATCTAGTATTTACCTTCATTTTCGTTGTTGTAATGAGTTTAACTATCGACTCTAGGACCAAACCAGCATCATCCACTACAAAACCAATAAAGAGAAAACGTCGATTACCAACTCCATTTGACATTAATAGAGAAGTAAACAATTAAAGGTCAACCAGGATTGAAGTTTCAGCCCGACTACTTCTAAAATCCACACATTTTTAAGAGTCATGAAATCACCAATATCTGATAGCTGACAGATTATACATAGAAAGCCATACCTGCAATTGCAGTAACAAGGGACGGATGATAGATCATGAAACCCAAACACTTCAAAGCCTGTGCAGCACTGCAAGCAATTCAAAACCAATTACATACATACATACGTAATATATATATATATATTCAATTACCCTCCATTTTGTGAATTCCTACATATTTCCTAGCACGCATGTTTCTACACTAAAAAAGATATGATATTTGTGAATTTCTACCTGAAACTTACATTTCTTCGTCGTCGTCTGAGATATCAGCGACGAGTAAAGACAAAAGAGTCTGAGAACTTCCAACAAGGGCTTGAATCGAAGCAGGACAGTCACTGGACTGTTCTTGGAAGTGTAAGAGGGTTGAGAATGCGAAGCATTTGTTGGCTCTTGCGCCTGAGGAAATGAGGGCTTTGATTTCCTCCAGCTGATCGGAGGAATTGGTCATTGTTGCACAGAAGGGGGAGACGAAGGAGAAGGGACTCCTCGGAAAAAACCCTTATTGGGGGAATTATGGAATTGGAGTTCCAATTTTCGCGCCAAAAGCTGGTAGTGCCTACCGAGTTGAGGGAGTGAATTGTAAATCCGTACCACCGCCCTAATGGGCTGGGTTTGCGATTTCATAAGCCCAATATTGGTGACAGAAAATATGAAGCAATGAGACGAGTGTGCCAGGCTGGAAACAGTTCAAAAGCGCAGGAAAATTGGAAGAGCGGTGAACAGTTCATAATGGTTTTTTTTGTTTTTTTAATATGTTCGCACAAAAAGGAGAGAAAAAAGATTTGATTCGAATTAGTAATCTTTGCTCATTAAATTTTAACTAATTGAAATTTTAATTAATTGAACTAATTCTTAGAGGTAACGATAATGGGTTGTCAGATGCTAGTAAAGTAGATTTTTGAATGCAAGACTTAAGGAATGAGAAGGCTCTATCTCTTCTAGTTTCTATCCTCTTGAAGTAGGGTCATATTCGTCTTTTCTCATCCTACCATTTATTGGGCCTTTGGAACACTATCCTATTCTTTGGGCTCAAGGCCCAAATATGTGATATTAGGCTTCAAGTCCAATGCATTATTTACTCTCTCAGATGCCATGTACATGTACTGTTGTAAAGGACAAAATTGTCCATCTATTAAGGGGCTGAACAGTGAACCCCACTCCTAAAGTAAAAGATTGAAGTATTACAATTTTTACGGAAAAGTCTATATAATACTCTTAAACTATTGTCTAATTAATATATATATATATATTTTTTACTTTTAATTACGATAAGGTATCTCTCAAACTATCAAAAAATTGGTAATATTCCCTTAATAATAAAAATATCTTTAATAAAATAAAATATAAATTAAAAAAATTAAACAGTTAATTTGTCCAACCCCATGAGAGGTTATTTTAGTTTTTTTAAATAATAATAATTTTGGTTTTTGAAAAACCAAGGGGTTTTTTTTTCCTTCTTTTTTAATTTTTAGTTTTTTTTATAATTTAAAGATTTTTTATTTTATAAAGGGTATTTTTGGGCTTAAAAGAGACATTGACATTTGTTTTTTAATAGTTTAGAAAGAAATGGACACGTATTAGATATTTAAGTATACTTGTCCGATAATTTTGGTGCTTTTTTATATGAAAATGAAGGGACACGCGTGCAGTTAATCTCGTTCCGTGTTGTCAGCCGCATGATGCGTAGAAAAGCTATATTACGTGTCTCACCGTATGGATAAGATTATGGATTGTGATGAAGGGTGTGGATGACTCCGAATTGTGGTAGTACAATTATAGAGAATATTCAACTATTATTATCCTTTTTGGCTCTTTGAAAAAAAAAAAAAAAATCCTTTTTGGCACCCCACTTTGGAGACACTACATAAGACATGACCATTTTCTGATTTTGGGTCAAGGTTGACAGCTAGGACAAACGATTGGTGAAATGATTTTGACATTTTATTATGATTCATTGTCCCATTCAAGCGATTTCATTCAAATAAATCACTAGGTGCCAGGTGGACAATGACTGTATCAATAATGACAATAAAAATCTTTCACGATAACGAATAGGCATCTCACACGATATTGGGATTCAGATTTTTCAGATATTCCAACCACTAAGTTGAGATTATTTCCCACGATCATAGAAATGTGGAGCATATTTTTTGAGTGCAAAATGTGGGGCATATTGATAGGGGAAAGTGATTACATAAAATCTTATAAAAGGGATATATTGTATTAACGCTTTTACTATTTTGTAAGTAGTTTATTATTGATTAAGTCATATTAAAAACTACATCAATTAATGTGATTTTTAAAATTATCATTAAATTTGAGATGATCATTATTGAATTTGAATCTATTGATAATATATTTCATGACATCTTTACTTATCTTTAATCACTTAGACCACCGATTAATTAGTTCATCAATTTCTAATTTTCTATAGCATCAAGCAATTAACATAAATCTCAGATCAACACAGAAAATAAATTTTAGCTTTCAACTGAATTTTTTTTGCAACAAGTGTAGATTTTATTATTTACCCATAAGAATACGGTAAGTTTTAAAATTCTGATTTTAAAAAAATATTATCATAAAATAATTTTCTGATAATCCCCTCGAATTACTATCATTTTGATAATCTATCCACCAAACTTCTAATTCCAAAAATGTCCCACATAAACTACTAGAATTTATAATATCTAATCCAATACCAGAAAAAGGACAAAAACAGCATTAAGTTTTATTTAATAAGACAAAAATATTCTTAAAAAATAATAATAATTTTTTTCTCTAAGAAAAAAATTTTTTTTTTTAAATTCACACCGTTTTGTTTAAATTTTTTTTTATTAAAGGTATTTTTATCATTAAAAAATATTATTAATTTTTTAATAGTTTGGAAGACGTTAACCAACTAGTTTGAAGAGGGTACTTAAGCTTTCCTCAAAATATTTTTAACAAATTAGTAGTATTACTTTCATCTTATTTGTTGAACTAATGACACGTGTACCACGTAGATGTGGCACTGATAATACTTTTTCTTTTATGAAAAGCCTAATAAAAAAGAAGAAGAAGAAGAAGTTGGATGGACAATTGTTTGTTAAAAAAGCATGTGAAAAGCATGTATATTATTTTAAATATATATATGTCATTTTCATTCGTTAAAAACAAATATTATTTTTTGAGGCCCATTTGTTGAAAATTTATATACAATGGAGGGTGAATTGGGTATTCTGCTGCGGATGGACAAGCCAAATTAGGCTGGCGTGAAAGACATAATCAGCGGAAAATAACAGGTTTAGGGTTCCTAGGCTTTTTGTCTTATGCTAGGCGTCCAAGAATATGGGCAAAATTCCGTGTCATGATGTTGAAAACAATTTTTGCTGACATTATTGGTATGCTTTTAGAGTGTGTTTCGTAAGAGCATCTACAGTAGTTTTTTTAAATTTTATTTTTAAAATGATAAAAAATTTATTTTTTGTTATTTTAACGGTTCATATTTTAGAATACACTTTTCAGCATCTCTATTTTAATAATTCATTTTTATTATTTTATTAAAATATTATCTTTCAAATATTTGTTTATTATTTATCTAACTTTTATATTTTTAAATATTTATATTTTCTTAATGGTTTATTTTACAAATATTTGTCTTTATCTAATTTTTTTTGCTAATCTAATCTAATAAAATGCTATTAGAACTCAAATATGCAGAGGTTGTTTTTTAGTTCATACGAGTTTATGACAACAAACCACTGTTGGACAGTTTTTGGGTAGGGTGGCCGAATCAGTGGCCATGGTTTTCATAGGCCGCCTGTGATGGACAGAAACAGCCCCCCATACGGGCTGCTAAACTTCTGGCCAGAACGACGGCTGTTCATCGGGGCTGCCTAAAAAAAAACGCGGCTGCCTGTTGTCTGGCCGGAGTGCTGGCCCTTGGTGGCTAGCACATAAGGAACGTCGGCGATGTCGCCAAACGCTAAGAGAGAGGAAGAAAGCTGAGAGGAAAAAAACCAACAAGACCTGCGGAAAGAAAAAAAGAGAGAGAAAAAGAAAAAAGAAAAAATGAGGAGAGAGAAAAATATAATTGTTTAAAAAGTAAAGATGGAATAATAATTATTAAGTTTGAAAGAATACTATTCACTATGTTAACTTTTTTGTTAAAATGAAGAAGCTGAAAAGTAGGATTTTTAACCCTTTTTGTTAAATTGGCTCTTTAAATTAACAAAAAAAAAAGGTTTGAGGAGCCTGCAGTGAGTGCTCTAAATGGATCAGACGAAACCAAAAATTTCAAACAATTTATTTCAAAATTAATTATAATATTTTTATTTTTTATTATTATTTAAATAAAAATATTATTACAAAACAAGTCAGATTCTTCATTATTCTTCAAACTAGCACAATTCAGATTTAAATAATGTAGCCAAGGTTTAAAAGGAATTCGGATAAATTATGTGACCAGTTATGTGTTAACGTAAAACTAAGGATAAATGTCAGCCTTACAACTCATTTACATGATAATGATGTTGAATTTCATTAAAAAATTATGAAAAAAATAAAAAAGTACAAACCGATATACTAAAAAAAGTATTTAACCTAAAAAATTGAAAGTGTTTTTTATAGTATAAAAAGCTTAAAAATAGAAAAAATAAAATTGATAAAAATTTAAAAATAAAATTTCGTTCAAAACCTCATTTTAATTTAAAAACTATATTTTTCAAACATAATCTCAAACAAATTTCATACCAAGTTTTATATCAATTATCTTAACTACATCCCACGTCAAGTGAAATGGAACTTTACTATTTATTGCGTTAGATAAGTCATGCTTACGGAAGTACGAACATCTCCGCCGTCCCACTCCTTTTATATAAAAATCAATTTACTGACAATAATTGCACCAATTGATTATTTGTAATTTGTAATAATTATTGTATATATTGATTTTAAAATTTGAAATTATATTAAAAAAAAAAATTGGATGCGTTGTAACGATGCCGTCTTGCGACTAGGAACAATGACAGATTCCCCCTGTCACCTTAGGTCCACGTCACACAATTCAGAACAATTATTAGGGTGGGGGCATACCGGTAACCGACATAGGATGCTCTAATCATGACATTAAAAATAAAAAAGTCCCTTAACTTCATTTTATACTCTTTAATCTTTTAATTATCACGTAATTTAATAAGTATATATTAAACTTTAAAATTTTTTAATTTAAATCCTTAAATTTTAAATTACAATTAATTTAAGGATTAAATACCTAATATCTCCTTAGGGATTTTATAATTTTATTTTTTTTTCCTTAGGGTTTGATTTTAATCTTCGGGAGGTTGATTTTGATTTTGATAAACGATCAAATTGATATTAATGTTAGTTGACCGTTAGTTAACTTAACGGTTTAACACGTGAACCAATTAAAAGTCGACATTTAGCACAAATGGTCATGTCATCATTGATGACGTGGCCACCTAATTAATTTTTTTATAACAAAAATTAAAATTTTTTTTTTTTTTCACAAAAAAACAAGAAAAAAATCCTCTGCCATTTGGGAGTGGCTGAGAGCCACCTTTGGCCATGGGGGTGGCCTGGCCACCCCCATCTGGATATATTTGGCGCCGGTTCAAACTGGATATCGGCTGAGGAATCGGACCAGTCACACGACACTCCAGGCAAAACGCTCCTGGGTGTCCCGAGATCTGCAACCCCACAGCCTGAACGGAGCTTTTCGTTTGACATGGAGGCGTTGGAACTCGAGGAAGAAGACGACGAAGCGAAGGAGCAGAACGAAGATGGGTCCTCCTTGGACGGGAAGGACCAGCTCTTCTTTGACCAAAAGTGGCGTTTGGGGTTGAGATTGATGTTTTTTGGGTTGATTTGAGCGATCTTCATGGCGAAAATCAGAGGAAATAAAACAAAGGAATGGTTGAAAGGGAAAGCAGAGAGAGAGAGAGGAAGAAGAGATCTGAGCGGTTTGAGTGATCTTGGTGGCCAAGGATTTTTTTTTTTTAATTTAAAAATATGTTTTTTAATTTTTTTTAAAAATTAATTAGATGCCAAATCTCAACTTTTAATTAGCCATGTGTTAATTCGTTAAATCAACTAACGGTCAATGAGGAATGACCAAATTTAGTCTTTATCAAAACCATATGGACCTCTAGTGATTAAAATCAAACCCTAAAGAGAAAAAAATAAAGTTATAAACCCAAAGGTATTAAGTATTTAACCCTTAATTTAAACAATTTTTATTAAATTTTGCTATTAACTTTTTACGCAATATCTAAAAGGGGTTTGTTAGGGGTTCTCCCCGTAGTATTATTCTGGCGTTCTCACAGTATTACATAGAACATGATTTAAGAAAAAATAAAATTATAGTACCATTTTTTTGTCAACCAATTAATTTTTATGAGTTAATAGTTAGGTTTTAATGCTTTAAAACTTGTTTTTAAATTCAAAACTAAAACCTAAGGGTAAAAGCTTAACCCTTTAGGGATCGTATCACCAAAAATTGATTTGATCATCCTAAATTTGGTGCTAATACATCAAATTTGGTGTTAATGCCTAAAAAAATCGGTGGTAGAGGCCACTACAATTTTATTTTCTCTTAAATCATGTTTTACCGGGAGAACGCCAGGAGAATCTACAGGGATAACCCTTAGCATTTTCCTATCTAAAAATATTAAAATATTATTGATTTTTGTAAAAAAAAAAACTTTATGACTGCAATTTTTTAAACTTTATTTTTAAATTTGAAATTAAGGATAAATGTTGAAATTTTTCAAATTTATAGGATTACTTTTATTTATTTAAAAAATTAATAATTTTTGTTTTTTCTTGGCCTTGTGAGAGGGAGACATTGACAAAATTTTGTTGTTTGAGAAACATTGACACAATTTATAGTTTAAAAAGCATATTGACAATCGAGTGATAGTTTAAAGGGGATAGGCAAGTAAATGTTTCATTTCTTTTTTAGCCTATAAATTTGTTCACAATAATATTTTAGGTCTTTCTTTTTCATTTGATTTTATTGAAATAAAGATGTATGGTTAAAAAGTTAAATTCTGGTGATTTAGTTAAATAATCAAGTTTCAGATCCCATAATAAATATCAATTTTATCTTTCATCCATTACTTCATTTATTTATTGGTATTTATTATGATAAATCTAAACCATTCAATTACTTCAATTGTTTATTATGATAAATCTTCATCATTCAATTTATAACAGCATATATGCTGTTATTTCAACAACAAACATGTGTTTTATCCTTTCATTTGACCCATTAAAGAATTTCAATAGAATATGATCACCTTCAATATATAATTCTTAGTTTCTTCCTAGCAATTTTGTTGCTCATATCGGTTTGACAAACGAACTATTAAGACCTATAAATCTTTGAACTTTGTTACCAAAAAAAAGAAGAAGATGCAAGTAGTAACATCCATTACTTCATTTATTTATTGACATTTATTATGATAGATCTAAACCATTCAATTACTTCAATTGTTTATTATGATAAATCTTCATCATTCAATTTATAATAGTATACATGCTGTTATTTCAACAATAGCATGTAAGCCATATCCTTTTCATTTTGACCCATAAAAGAATTTCAATAGAATCTGATCACCTTCAATATAAATTCTTAGTTTCTTCCTAGCAATTTTGTTGCTCATATCGGTTTGACAAATGAACTATTAAGACCTATAAATCTTTGAACTTTGTTACCAAAAAAAAAAGAAGAAGATGCAAGTAGTAATGTAATATTTTTCCCATGTTGAAAAGTTGAGTGGGGAAAACTTTAGAAAACTTCTTGCAACTTCTATGGGTTTTGAAATAACTCCACGAAGTTAAAAAAAATTATAAATTAAGGGTAAATATTTATGCTTTTTTTAAAATAAAAAAAAACATATTTACAATATTGTATATGAAAAAAAAATTATATTTTATAAATTTTGAGGAGATTTAACAAAAAATCAAAATAAAAAGAGGATAATTAAAAGAAATTGTAAGTTTAATACCCTTAATTAAAAGTTTTTAATATTTAAAATGAGTAATTTCAAAACGCTTGAAAATTTAGAGAGATTTTGTGAAGCTTTTCTTATTTTTTGAAAAAGTTTGTAAATGCAAAGATGGTTAAGTTTTGATGTTATTCACAGACTTGACATGAACACAACACAATACTAATCAGGGACGGATAGGGTGAAGAATGGGGGGGGACCAAAGCAAAGAAAATTGGGGGGGTACCGGAATTAAAAAAAATACAGCCTAATTTTTTTTTTTTTGGGAATTAGGGGACCATGGCCGCCACCAGTCTCCTTCAAATCCGTCACTGATACTAATAATAATGATTAAATGGTTTGACTCATTTAATAAAATAGCTTAAACTTGACTTATAAATATCTCAGCATCCAGCCAAATCCCATCTCCAAACATAAATTATCACCTTACATGTGCTTAGTCCAAATTGGTGACAGAAATATCTTGCGTTCAAGGAATTGATTGAGTAACCTACAAAATAATAATAAAAATAAAAAATAAAAAATGATTGAGTGAATCTTTTTTTTTTGAATGACTGAGTGAATCTAGATGCACCACGGAGACTTGGACAATGAACAGTGCACAAATCCAATATTAATAGCTCAGGTGGCGACAACAATCATCAATATTAAATTATTAATATATATTTTATAATGAGAAGCGATTGGTGTTAATATGTTGTTTTGTTTTGTTTTTAATATTTTAATATTTTTTTATAAATTTAATAAATCAATTATTAAATTTTAGGATTAAATACTTAATTAAATTCTGGGTTTGAAACTTTATTTTTCTCTCAGGGGTTTGGAAGTCAAATTGGTCTATAGTTTGAAAAGTGTAAGAGTTAGTCGATCAATCCGTTGATTTTAGTTGATGAGATTGACATATGGATTAATTAGAAGTTGTACGTGGTAAATTAATTAATTTTTTGAAAAAATTAAAAATATATATATTTTCAAAAAGAAAAAAAAAAAAAAAAAGGGTGGCTCAGCCACCCCAGATTTTCTTTTTTTTCTTTTTTTGAAAAAGATATTTTTAAAATTTTTTAAAAAATAAAAAAATAATAATTAATTGTGCCAGTCAAACTAATCCATGTCAATGATAAGTCAATAATGATTAAACAGATGAACTAATGACTTTTAAAACCATACGACAATCATTTCATTAAACCCTAGAAGAAAAATAAAGCTTCAATGACTAATTAAAGATTTAACTCTAAATTTTATGGTCTATTATGAATTAGGATCCTCTCGAATATCCAATTAATTATAGCGTAGGGATATTTTTGCCAATTAAAAAAGTGAAAAGACATAAATATCCTTAAAGTACAACTAACCTTATATTATACAAGGATATTTTTTTATTATTATTATCGATATCAACCATTGAATATATTTAAGAGATTAGAAAAAGACATCTATAATTTAGTGGGTGGCATATTCCTGAGATGATTTGTCTAGATTTGAACTTTGAAATTTAGATAGCCTTAAAAACATGCTTCTTAGTGTTCTCACTAAATAATGGATGTCTTATTCTAAGTCATTAGAAAAATTATCTGACAATTTTTAAACTATTACTTAAAATCTTGATTCATTATCTAGTTAATTTGAAATAGAGGGGATCATATTCCGTTCATTATTAACTTTTGTAAAATTATTGCAAGTGCGCAAGTTTAATAAGTAATTTATAAAATAATATAAAAAATGTAAACAAAATATTAAGGAGGAACTTCACTAACCCCTTAAACTTTCGTAATTTTGCAAAAACTCTCTTAATATTAAAAAACTATTATTTAAGTGTATCGAACTTTTGTTTTGTTTCAAATACCTTCTACCGTTAAATATTACAGTTAAATTAAATGGCAAAATAAGAAAAATGATTGAGGGTATTTTAGTAATTTCATGCATTTTTGTTAAATTTAACAAAAAATCATAACAGAAAAGAAAAATAAAAGATAATTAAAATTTGATACATCAAAATAAGAGATTTTAAACATTATAAAATGTTTGTAAAAATCGCAAAAATTTAAGATTCGGTGAAGTTTCCTCAAATATTAACTCAATATTTTTTCTTCTATAATAAATAAGACGGTCAAACAATACCACCTTGGCTGCCGTCAAGTTTTTCTCGTTACTTATTGTTATTTAATTTATTTATTTTTACCTATCGTATTATTATCCATTAAAAAAAAGAAAAAGAAGTTGCATTTAGCGTGGGGACAAAGACTACAGGAAGCTACGTGTTAGTTACTAACTTTTAAAGCGCGTAAAAAAGTCTACTGTTCTTCCGTCTCAAGTTAGGTGAGCCGTGAGCGACACAGAGACGTTAAAAAGCTGAGTACGTGGACACAGACAAGCACTAATAATTTATGTCGTAGTACAACTTTCAAACACTAATGTCACCCTCCTCTCTCCGTATACCCTTAAACCCATCCGACACGTGTACCTACACAAATATTATTATACTTCTTCCATTTTACACGTTACAAGGTCCACGGAGAATTCGTGAAATCTGGTGTGAATTTAATAACAGTGGTATTGCCATGTCCTGGTTTATCGATTGGTACGACGTGGATCCGACGTGGAAGTGATATCCTCCGTTAAGTTTAACTGCCATGCCGTGGTGGATATGTCCATGCCGTTGGATAAGTAGAGAGCTAAGGAAAAGGTTTTGGAACACGACCAGGAGGCGAGACTGGGAAGGAACTTTAGGGGGAAGCAAACAATGGTGTCAAATTTTTGTTACAGTGGTGGATCTCTGGCTATAAAGACCGCCTCCGTCTTTCATTCACCGTATTCTTCCTCGTTTGTTTACTCTCTTAGCTTTTCCAAGGAGCTCCAGCGGCGCTCTAGTTCTGGTATTGTTCTATTTTTTGATGTTTGGTTCCCGAGAAAATTAAGGATTTCTTTTTTTTTTTTCCTTAAGTGCTGACGAAGTTCGATTTATCGGTGCATGTTTTGGAATTCGCAGTTGGTACTTGAGTCGGGCATTCCCGGTATTGGCTTTCAAGGTAGATATAGAAGATGGGAGTTCAATTAATCAATTCACATTGCGAATTCTCTTACTGAATTTCATGAAATTTTATGTGAATTAATATTTTGGAATTGCAGAGAAGCGAGCGCAGAGAGGTATACAAGGAAAAGAAACAGGAACAAGTAGAAAAAGAAGAAGCAATGACGATTAAACCGGCGATTCGGATAGCCGAACGGAAGCTGATCGTGAAGAACCGTACGATCCTGACGGGAGTACCGGACAGTGTAATCGCTACCACCGGTTCGACATCCGGTCCGGTGGAGGGGGTGTTTTTGGGAGCGGCTTTCGAGGAGAATAACAGCAGGCACGTGGTGCCGCTCGGAGCCCTTAGAGACGTCCGGTTCGTGGCGTGCTTTAGGTTCAAGTTATATTGGATGGCCCAGAAGATGGGCGATAAAGGAGGGGATATTCCCCTTGAGACGCAGTTCCTACTGCTCGAGACCAAAGATGGGTCCCATCTCGAATCCAACGATGGAAACGAGGAGAACCAGATTGTGTACACGGTTTTCCTTCCTTTGATCGAAGGCTCTTTCCGGGCTTGCTTACAAGGCAATGCTCAAGACGAGCTCGAGCTCTGCCTAGAGAGCGGTGACGCGGACACCAAAGCGTCGTCGTTTACGCACTCGTTGTTCATCAGCGCCGGCACCGATCCTTTCGACACGATCAGCGACGCGATCAGGACCGTTAAATTGCATCTGAAGACATTCCGTCAACGACACGAGAAAAACTTGGCTGGGATCGTCGACTACTTCGGCTGGTGTACCTGGGACGCGTTTTACCAGGAGGTGACCCAAGAAGGCGTCGAGGCTGGCCTCAAATCTCTCTCCGCCGGTGGGACCCCTCCGAAGTTCGTGATCATTGACGATGGATGGCAGACGGTCGGCGGTGACCCACAAGATGAGAAGGAGGGCGAACAGAGCGAGAAGAAACAGGAGCCGTTGCTTAGGCTGACCGGGATCAAAGAAAACTCCAAATTCCAAACGAGAGATGATCCGACGGTGGGGATTAAGAATATCGTGAAGATAGCGAAAGAGAAGTATGGGTTAAAGTATGTGTACGTGTGGCACGCGATTACAGGGTACTGGGGTGGAGTCCGGCCGGGAGAAAAGGAGACGGAGCAATACGAGTCGTCGATGAAGTACCCGCAGGTGTCAAAGGGTGTGGTGGAGAATGATCCGACGTGGAAGACCGATGTCATGGCGGTTCAGGGATTGGGGCTGGTGAACCCAGTGAATGTGTACAGGTTTTACAACGAGTTGCACAGTTACTTGGCGTCTGCGGGCGTAGATGGTGTTAAGGTGGACGTGCAGTGCATATTGGAGACCCTCGGTGCGGGACTGGGTGGTCGGGTGGAGTTGACCCGGCAGTATCACCTGGCCCTCGACGCCTCCGTGGCTCGAAATTTCCCGGACAATGGGTGCATTGCTTGCATGAGCCACAATACTGATGCACTTTACTGGTGAGTTTTCTTTTTATTTTCATCGAGTTATAATTAATTAATTAATAGTATGATTGGGGATTTAATCTGGTGATTGGGATTGTGATGGAACAGCTCGAAACAAACGGGTGTGATGAGAGCATCAGATGATTTCTTCCCGCGTGATCCAACATCACACACCATCCACATTGCAGCGGTGGCATACAACAGTATGTTCTTGGGGGAGTTTATGCAGCCTGACTGGGACATGTTCCACTCTCTCCACCCAGCCGCTGAGTACCACGGATCAGCCAGGGCAATCAGCGGTGGGCCTCTCTACGTTAGGTAACAAATCGCAGCCCTACATTTACTGTCGTACAACCTAGACTGTACACGTAGCTTGATGGGCTAACATCATCTGTGTAATGTGTTTGTGCAGTGATGCTCCTGGGAATCACGATTTCGAGCTCTTAAAGAAGCTGGTGCTGCCTGATGGTTCCATTCTCCGAGCCCGCTTGCCTGGACGGCCCACTAGAGATTGTTTGTTCACTGACCCAGCCCGTGATGGTGTTAGGTAAAACCGCTTTTTTGGCTGCTCACTGTATGTGTATAAAAAAACGCTATTTTACCCCTCCTCTCTTGTCTGGACATGGTAAAAAAAAAAAGAAAACGCTACTCTAGACCCCAATTTGGCGGCTAAACAATGAATATCTCATATATCTCCTTGACAAGTAAAACAAAGTTATGTCTAGATTTTTAGTTTTCTTTTTACGGCCTGTTTTGGCCAGTAAACATTAGAATTAGAAATTTTTAATTTTCATGAAATACAAAGTTGTTGAAATTTGTGTCACATTTCTAACGTCACCAAGTTTGTCTTCAATTGATCTCCAAAGCAAAAGTTATGATCATTATGCTCCAACTAGGTTATGTTTGATAGCATACACAAATTTGAATTTGTTCTTGTCCTGGATCAATTTTTGCGTCAACTTAGCCTTATTATGTTGACACAGAATTTGAACCTAAGACGCTAGATAGTAACTAAACTGTTTAAGAGGGATTTTGGAAAAGAAAAAAATTTTAGTTGAGCATGATTAAAAAATAGAAGCATATTCTTACTTAAAATATGTTGTTGTTTTCAGCTTGTTGAAGATATGGAACATGAACAAGTACACAGGAGTACTGGGTGTGTACAACTGCCAAGGAGCAGCATGGAATAGCATAGAAAGAAAGAACACCTTCCATGAAACCAAATCTGAGGCTATGACAGGATCCGTTAGGGGCCGTGACGTCCATCTCATAACCGAGGCTGCAACTGACTCCGATTGGAATGGTGACTGTGCCGTCTACTGTCACCGCTCTGGCGAGCTAGTCACCCTTCCTTACAATGCATCCATGCCTGTGTCGCTCAAGGTCCTCGAGTACAACATTTTCACTGTCACACCCATCAAGGTTTTGGCACCCGGATTCCATTTTGCTCCCTTGGGACTTATCATCATGTTCAATGGTGGCGGAGCTATTGAAGGGCTGAGATATGAGGTGAAAGGTGGGGCTAAGATGTTAGAACTAGAAAGCGGTTATGAAGGAGAAGGGAATGATGTGGCTGGAGAAAAGGTGGAGAATAATAGCTCGGAGTTGGTTGGAATAGTTCACATGGAGGTCAAAGGGTGTGGAAAATTTGGTGCTTATTCGTCGGCCAGGCCAAGGAGGTGCACGGTGGGTTCGACCGAGGTTGATTTCGTGTATGACTCGGATTCTGGGTTGGTGACTTTGAGCTTGGATCACTTGCCTGAGGAGGGTCGGAAGGTTCACATTGTTGAGGTTGAGTTATAAGTAATTCTTCGTGTTAGAGTTAGGTAAAGAGGTGGAGGGGAAAATGTTGGGGGAATTGGGATTGTGACGAGGGATCTTCATCTACCATTTGTCTGTTGTATTTTAACCTTCTCATTGTTGTATTTTGTTGTATTTTGAAGTTCATGGAAGGTTGGGAGGGAAAGAAATCTAAATAAAGTTTCTTTATGTTGCTTAATCTGGACCGTTTCTTACTATTCTTTTCTTTAATTGTTAAATTATTTATTGACAAGAGAAAGAAAAAAAAAGCAAATTTCGTTTTATTCCGAAGCATGGAGCCATTGGATGATCACAAATGACATGAAATGCCTGTAAAACTTGGCCTGAAAATGACCAAGATAAAGCAAACAAAAGTTTAATGAGATGAATGGAGTCGTGTAGAGCATAGTTCCCATTCAATTGCATGGACATCCCGATACCAATCATTCAAAAAGAAAAGAAGAATCACCCTTCGTATGATCGCTACAAAAGGAAATGTTTTTTCGGAACCTGTTTTCAGTTTGCCCTGTAAAATTTTCTGTGTAACCAAACATGGGCCAGAAAAGGTTTTGGAAGCTTTGAGCACATTAGATGAATTTTGTTTTTCTTTTCCATCTCCATCTCTGTTGGTTTCCCCTCTGTTGCGGAAAATATTGAATTTTTATTGTCAGTGGTTGATGGGCATGCATTTGAGACTCGGATGGTGAAAGTTTGGTCTTTTTGTATCAAGTGCGTCGGATTTGCCAAACGTTTAATTATGTTATTAAAAATCGCGTTTTTAAATCTCATATTTTAAAATCGTTATTTTAAATTGCACTTTTTGAAATCGTAAACCCAAACAAACTCATTGAAAGATTTGTTCCTACTTTGATGAGTGTTGCTCATTTTTTGTTTAAGCTAGCCTTTTGTGGTTTTTTTTTTTTAATTATTATTATTATTTTTAATTTGTTTTTAGTTATATTGAAAGTGAGGTAAGAGGAAGATGAAGAAACCATAGTAGGATCAAAGAAATGGGTGTTAGCCTAGCAAGGCCCTGATAGGTTTTTTTTCTATACAATTGAGTTTAAACTGCTAAACTAAAGAGTTATATCTGATAAGATATACTGAAATTCAAATTATAGTTACAAAAATAGATTACAAAGTAGAAGCTATCCTAGCCTTGGGTTGTTGCAGAAACCGTCTGATGATCATGAGGAACAATAGTTATCTTCTAAGATTTGAATAGTATGCACTCATGTGAGCCTGAAACTTCAAAAAATCTGCGAGATAATGTTTCAGATGTAGAAGTTGACTTGGATTCAATTGCTGATGTGGAGGCTATTGCCTCAGATTACACAATTGCTGATGTAGGCGTTGAGTTGGAAGATTCTGCAGCAGGAAAAGATGCCCTGGATGATTTTGTCTTAACAAGGTTAGTAAACATGGTGTTTTAAACTTCTTCCATCCATCTTCATCAACTTAGTTTTTTCAATTCAACACATGCTGATCTAATGGTTGATTTGAGAAAAAAAAATGGATATAGATATTTCTCTTTAAACTATCATTCAGAAGGAAATACCGGGAGTGGCAAACTATTAATAGTCGTCCTTTGGGTTGTTTTTTTTTTTAACATATGGTATCCCCCCATTTAAACAGGAGGCTCCCCCCCACTCCCATAACCGGTGGGCGGTGGTTATCAAGCGTCCGCCCAGGGTTAGCTGCCACTTGCAACAGGCATTGATTGACCCCCCAGGAGCCAAAGATAGATGGCTTTGGGAGAAAGATCAAGTTTGAAACAATAGCATGCTGAAGGAAAACCAAAATTATTGAAGGTTTAAATAAAGTTCGAAAATATGGGACAAAGCATTCAGCATTTCAACAACTGTACATCCATGCCCTTAAGCTGGACTAGGATCCATCGACCATGTGCAGCCTTTGATACTGAATGTAATAACCGAAGCTAACAAAGAAGCTAAATTCTGATGGTCCAAGCACCCAAACTATCTCTCTTATATAATGCTACAATTTGCTAGACCTACCGGCCAATTTTAAACTAACCAATATAGCAACAACCTACCATCATACAAAGACATAATGTGACAGAATCAAACCTAGAATCTAATATTCCATTCTCACAAGTGCGTTTGAAGCTTCAGCAGACCCATACTGCATCCAATCCTTGGCACAAATAAGGGCTTCCACCGTCTCTGGCCGTAGAGAACTCCGGTATCGGTCCATCTCCTTGCTTGTGGCATCAAATACAGAATCAGGAGCAGTAGTAGATACTGGAATGGACACGATATCACGTGCCATCTTTGACAGAGTCGGGTACTTCATCTTGTTTAGCTTCCACCAGCCTAATACATCAAAGTCCTGCACACGAGGCAATAAAGACTCCTCCAAATACTGATCCAGCTCCGACTTCATCTGTTGACTAGCAGTCTCCATGATGTACACATCAAAATCTGTGAGTCCATTGTCAGACAGAAGAGTTCCTCCCTGAGAGTCCTCTGTCTTCATGTTTCCACCATTTCCTTCTTCCGCATAAGTTGGTGTTAGAGGCAAAGGAAGTGTCAAATATTCATGAAAGAGCTCGTGAATCCCATCATCAACAATCTTTATATATGTAGGAGCATCTTCGCCATAGATTTTTGAGAAACTAAACTCGACAAGCTTCATCTTGAAACGGGGATCCATGACTACGGCAATTGCCAAAACCAGGCTGCAATCCTTCCAGTATTTTTCAATTTTTTCTTGCATTGTTTTAGTAAGGTCACTGACAAAGGGATCCTCACTCGTAACTGCACGAACCAGCTCTGTCTGAATCTTCCATGCTTCGTGAAAGAATGTAATTGCAGTTGGGTTAGTTGTATAGGTAAGGATGTTCACCGCATCAAAGAGAAGTTTCAAGTATGTACAGAGAATCTCAACTTGCTTCCAGTCTTCCATGGACGGGGCTTCCTTGTAATCGGGATCAGAAGTATCCAAACAAGAAAACACTTCCTTTAGCTCAGAAGCGGCGACTAGCATTTCAAATGTTGTGTTCCATTGAGTATGATCATCAAGAGATAGGCTCCTTTCACTGGGGACCTGAAGCTGCTGCTTGAGCTCGAGAAACTTTTCCTCATGGGCTTCTGATGTCTTCACATACTTTACACTATCCCGGATTTTCTTGATTATTTCTTGCCCTGCCCCTAGTACATCTTTTGCCATGCCGCTCAAGGTACGTGCAATGCATTTACCAACTAATAATTGACCATTCAGGATCAGTGGGTTCTTAATGGCGAGAAGAGGCCTAAGATTCTCAAGAGCAGCTTCACTCAGTGGCTGATTAAAAGTGAGAGAAAACAACTTGCTCTCCAAACTCCAATCAGAAAGGCAAGCAGCAACAGCATGACTGAGGGCAGTGTCTGAATCAGGATATGGTTCCATTATAACATTGAGAATCCGCCTGTGCAACTTCCATTCACTATCAATGAAGTGTCCAGTTATAAACACGTAACCTACTGTTTGGCTTGAAGTCCACGTATCCAGTGTAAGGCAAACTCGTCCAGGTATGCCCTCAGTAAACTTCATAAGGTTTTGCTTTTCCATTAAGTAAGTTGCAACACAATCTCCTTGGACGGTATTGAAACTCACCATGTTGAAACGGGGCTGAAGATGCTGGACAAAAGCTATAAACCCTGGATGTTCAACCATGTGAAGTGGATAGTCGTGCATGATGATCATCCTAGCAATCTCATTGCGGCAACGATCCTGATCAAACGTAACATAGGGTGTGCTAGGGCTTCTATAACGTCGTTTTGGTGGATCACTGGCAGTGCCAGTTCCTGCCACCCTTGACCGTGGGGTGTATGGGGTATTCTGCCCCTGGTTACGTAGAAGAGCTGGGCATGTCCCCTTGGCAATGTGGCGTTTCAAGTGACTGGTACCGGCAACTTTAGAACCAGTACTATATGCAAAACTTTGCTTGCATTGCTTACAGCATGCTCGTCTACATCCAGCACTAACAGTTTCTATGGTGAAGTGCTCCCATACAATGGACTTCTTCTTCCTTCGCTTGTTAGGCTGTGTCTCTGAATTTGGCAGCTCATTGTTCGCTTCTGGAGTTGTTGTTATCATCTTGTTTTCATCTGGGGTTGCAAGTGTATGCTCATATGAGGTTGCCATTGGTTGCTCATTTGAGATTGCCATCGGGTGCTCATCTGAGATTGCCATCGTGTGGTCAATGGAGATTGCCATAGCGTGGTCATTTGAGATCGCCATCGTGTTGTCATTTGAGATTACCAATGCATGGTCATTTGAGATTTCCATTGTGTGCTCATTTTGGGGTGCCATCATTTGCTCATCTGGGGTTGCGATTGTATGCTCATCTGGGGTTGCCTTCTTCTGCTCATCTTGGGTTGGCATCGTTTGCTCATCTGGGGTTGGCATCGTGTGCTCATCTTGGGTCGGCATGATTTGGTCATCTGGGGTTGCCATGGTTTGGTCATCTGGGGCTGCCACAGTGTGATCATCTGGGTCTGCCATGGTGTGGTCATTTGGGGCTGCCATGGTGTGGTCATTTGGGACTCCCTTTGTGTGCTCATCTGGGTTTCCTGTTGTGTGCTCATCTGGGGTTACCTTCTTGTGCTCATCTGATGTCAGCATCTTCTCCTCATCAGCAGTTGCCATGGCTTAATTGAATTCCTGCTTTTCACAGCACAAAGAACAATTAAAAAAATGGTTGGTAACAACTAAGAAGAACTATTTTCGGGCATAAGGACAGTTTTAATGATGAAAAATACATGGCAACTATAGAGGTTTGAAATTAAACAAGCTGGGTTTAAAGGTGTATATTTAAAGCACAAAGCCAAAAAATAAACAAATGGATGGATAAATAGATAGACAGATGATGCCAATATATTAAAGAAAACAAGGAACAGGCTAATAGAAGCTCAAAAACATTTAGGAAACCATCATCATGAGTATGTTACCGTACAAACCACAATTTGCCTGTTCGATGAACCCCCATCTATGAGAACAGAGAAAGAGGAACAGAATTCACCATTGAAGATTACTCATTCAAGAGATATAAACTAAAGATATCACACTGCAGAACCAACTTGAGTAAGTTCAGTCTTAGTTATAATGCCTAAATCCTCAATCAGGGGAAGATAGGTACTAACTATTGTAGCCTTGTAATCTTTATAAACACATGGGATTGATTACAGAGTGACACTTCTTATTACTTGAACCTCCCCAAGAGTAAAAGGTGTCATCCAGTTACCTTCAACTTCAGATTAGACATACAAACAGTCACAAATGTTCTGTTCCTAAAATTAGCCAAAAGCTAGAATTACCAATCAATCAATAATAACACAAAACAAAATTTAAGTACAGATATAAAATTTAGAAATCAAACATTTGTAGAAAACGAACAATTGTATAAAGAAACATTAAAAAAAATATATCAATGAGATGAGAGTGAGGCAATCGTATCATTTTACCAATCAGCACCAGGCTCATAGGAGCTAGAACTAACAGACAGTTGCCATCCTAGGCATATGGAATCGTGAAGTATCACTCCATAAGTCATATGCACAATGCAGATAACAATTACAGCATCCGCTTACAGGAAACCCTCAACCCCAATATCAAAATAACAATCTAGCTGGACAGGGAGGTTTATTTAAAGGGCATTGTAGTAGCAAAATTTGGAATTCTCTACCCCTTTGTCTCATGTAGTATGTGTGGGTGAGTAGCCCGACATTTGATGATGTTGAACTAAGCCAAAATAGCATAATCTTTTGTTCTGAGATTGATATTGTGTAGATGTCTGGGCAGATTCCAGTTTCATCCCTTCCTGCAATTTTTGTGCCCTTATTTTGTCTGTTTTGTGTACTTGAATTGTACCCACTTGGTACAATTCAAGATATATAACGTATTATTCATTGAAAACAAAACAAAAACACGTGAATGTTTATGAAGCTAATAATAACCCAAGGAGCAGCATAAATAAACCGGGGTCCATTCAGTTCTTTTCTTCTTTCAGCTTCCAAAGGAAAATTTCACTGGTGGCATCAAAGCAATTTTATACACAATTAGTTTCTTTAACATTTCCTAAACTTCTTTAATTGTTAAAAGCCAAGTAATGAAGCCAGTTCTTTCTTACCACTTTGTTGTATCGTTTTTGAAGTAGCTATAGTAAGCCACTAGTACTTATGTTGAAAAATGTAGATGTATTTTTTTTTTTTTGCTTAAGTAATCAAAATATCATTCTTAAGAGCACAAAAAGCGATCCATATGCATGAAGTATACGAGAAGTAGCGGTAATTTTCCAGCACCTAAGTTTTTAACTCATGCACAAACACCCACACACACACATACACAGAGAAAAGAGGCTACATATGCTCTCCCCCTTCCAGGTTCTTTTGGAGACTTCAAAATTTAACTAAGAAATTTAATTTTAAGTCCAATATCAGTTGACAGAAGACAAAACTGACAATCAGATAACCAACGAACAAGTAATAAAAGGGAGCATATTACATTCAATGAATGTACTACAACACTTGCTTAAAAGTACATAAGATATCGACGGTCCACCATGTGGGCTTATGTGGATCACTATGCATGCATGGATGGCACATCATAACTGCCCACTATCTTACATAATATTATACTTCACCGTCCATAATAAATCAATTTCATGTATCATATAGTTTAACAAACTACATCTACACGAACGCTCTCACACTGCATCAAAGCCGTCTCTACCAGGGCTCAATAATGGGCCGGGCTTGGGCCAGAAGGGTCCAATCATCATGGACGAGTCAACCCCACCAGCTTGACTCCCACCACCTAGACTCCTTAATGTCCACTTGATCATGTCCATCCTAGATCCCCCCCTAAGAGATGGAGCCCACGTGGAACAGGGTTAAATACGGTAATAAATATCTTACCCTCCAATGGGCTAAAAACAGTACCAATGAAAACCAGATCTAGGGTTTGACCATCTTGGGCTTCACAAAATTTCAAATTTCAGCCCGGATCAACGAAAAACCGTTAATCACAACCGGCAACCCGATCATCCTCAGCAAGAAATGAACTCGTAACATTAACACCAGCTAAAACGCTACAATCGCTACGAAATTCGCAAAAACCATAGCGCAGAAAGAAAAGGAAAAAAAAAAAGAAAGAAAAGAAAAACAAACAAACAAACACGGAGTCGATCAAAAATACCGAAAGCAGAACAGAGAACAGAAGACAGCTGAAGAAACCACAAAACAGAGAGAGAAATCGGGTCAGGGCCAAGGCTTTTTGTTACCTTAGCAGATCAGAAGAAAGCAAGATCCGGGGCGCGTGGAGGGGAGGAGGCTCGGGGCCCGAGCTCCGGGTCTCAGCGAGCGCGAGCGATCTAGGGTTTTTTTTTGGCACAGAGGGAGGGTGGGGGAAGAGAGAGATTGGGCTTGGGGAACGAACCAACCCAGAGAAGCTAATTGGACCGAGCGGCGAGGGAAAGTGGTTGTTGGGACTGGTTTAGGCGATAAGAATTGGAGGGGGAGATTAAAAATTTTAGGGCAAAGTTTTTGGGCATTGGACTTTTTGAAGGTCCAGTATTATTGTTTCATATATATTATTTATGTATCTATCAATCTATCCTCTATCTGTCTATCTCTATAACTATTAAGCGGACCACAAGCCCACCCCCCCTCCCTCCCTTTATTATTAAGGTAAAGAAGGGTGGTCGTACTTTTGTTTGTTACTTGGTCTTCGGTCTGTACGTGTAGAGCGTGTAGCCCACCGGATATAGTGGACTCTCTCGCTACCAAAACCATTTATCAGGGCAGGGGCCCACATCGAGCAGTTGTTCCTATTTTTCTTTTCTTTTTTTCTTTTGTTTCGTTTTTAGCCCAATGCCGTCGTCTCCCTTTCGATGCTCCTTGCGAGGCTCAGATTCGTTCTGATCCAACGGACGCGAGCTCGGATGCCCTTCCTTTTTGACTTCTGAGTTCTGACCCATGCCGGGCTGTGTGGGCTGCTTCGTGCCATTTGTGGTACTTTCGTCTTTTGCCAGACTAGCTTCTAAGATCAAAAGAACTTTATTTATTCAAATTTCAAATTTTCAAATTTCAGACAGGTTCATAGGAGCGAGTTTGAAAAATTAAAAATGTTAAAAGAAATATAACTAACAAAATAGATAATCAATTCCTCAAAACTGCAATTATATTATTTAATTTTTGGGCAAGCTTGAATGTTATCTAATCATGAGTCACACTATTTAATATAGTAAGCAGAAACGCATTTACTATTAGATCCCTGAGTTACAAATAGATTTTCTAACCCTAATTCAAGACAAATAGATACCATATTCAATATTTGCACACATGTGGGCGAATAGCAAAATAAAGGTAGGTGGAGGAAGTCCCAGACACATATATTTAAAAAATTTTGTTTTATTAAAGCTAAAACAATGTTGTTTTAGGGAAATGAGTAGGTCACTTAGTGGGTTTTTATTAATAAATTGAAACGCATGTGTAAAACATAAAAGCTTATAGTTGTAACATGTCAAATTTTATATATATATATATATATATATATATATATATATATAAAGCTTATAGGTGTTATAGTTTACCTATTTGTTGTTTGTTTTAACTACAAATCTTAATGGGAGATGTGACATTGGTTTTTTTTTTTTTTTTTGATATACTAAATTAAAAGTTTTTTTAACTTTGAGGGAGGAGGTAATTGCAAAATATGAAAGTTCATGAAGATAAGTTGTTCTCTAGGAACATTTTACAAGTCCCGACTCAATTACTGATTTTTGTTGCCACGCCATTCAATTGTATATTAGTTGTACAAAAGTATACTAAATAGCATTATTGTTAAATCAATAAGGCAAACTACAAATACATGATTATTTTAGTGAAGAGCAATGTTTTAAGGCTTCCTAGAGTTTTCTAGAGTCATTCTAAATGTGATGTAACTTTTAAAATTATCATTGAATTTAAGATATGATTTATTGACTTTTGATTAATTGGTAATTTTAAATACCACATCACATTTGAGATGATTCTAGAAAGTCTTATAGCATTACTTTTAGTGAAAGTTGTCAAGCCACCAAAATTTCTGGAGTGACATATATAAGATTAGACAAAATCAAATTCAAATCGTGAAAAAAAACTACTCTCATTAGCATTTGCAACCGCGGTATTATGTCTTTTAATTAGAGATTCTCAACAATGTCTCATTGTCAAATTGATTTATGACAATGAAATACACTCAAATGAAGTATTGCATGCACTTCTTCATGTGGATATTAGAGTATTGTTTAGGCCAAATTTTGTTGCCCAATGGATGCCTCACGAGGCAAATTCAAGAGGTCAAGGTGTTTAATCTTGTTGGTAATTAGGTGAGAGACAGGGGCCAGCATGGCATGAGCTAAGGTTTAAAGAGAGAGACAAGACTTTAAGCTTGAGCATCCAATCAGTTTTGCTCTTAATGTATATTAATTAATCATGATCATGGCTTCATTAGGGTATTCTTAATGCTTTTCGACATTGACATATATTAATTATTAATTAAACGATGGCAACATGAATAATACTCCAATAATGCATTTATGCACACAAAGTGCAGTACACTTTAGTCATGAGCTTGTTAAATAACTAGTTATGACACACCATGAAGAATGGTATTGTTGTTACAGATAAGGATAACTTATAACTTGGCCATTAAACCACCGCTTCATTCTCATTAATATTTCTACTAATATTCAAAACACGAAAATAAACCTCAATTTAAAATAAAAATAATAACAAATGAAAGGGATCGATCTGTTGCAGCAAGAACCAAAGTCTGAATATTGTGAGCTCGACCTTCACAATGGTTGGTCATGCCGATAGGAATCTTGTGTGCGGCAACAACAATATGTTGGACATAAGCCGAGAAATGGCCAAAATCTAAGCCAAATTTGGGTGTGAACTTGACTTAGACGGGTACGTACTACGTAGCTAGAGATGATGGTTGGACTTGGCTGGAGATGGCGGCTGAATGGTGGCCAGAGGTGGACGGACGGACGGTGGTTGGATAAATGGTTGTAAGTATTCTCCAACCTCTCATTACTTCCTTCATATATGCCTTACACCTTCCTTTCCCTCGTAGAATTTTCTACTGACTTAGGCATCACAAGTGTCCCCTTCTCCACACCTCACAAGCTTCTCTTGCTTATTTTTTGGTCCCTCTGCAGGTTCTTCCAGCGAAGCTACTAGCATGTGGTCAACTATACTAATATTCACTAATTTCATTAATAAAATCTTTATATGGTTATTAAAGAATTAAACCTACACCTCAGAACCTAAATTATAATGTCATGTTGACAATTATCTATTTTAATTAAAGAGTTTGAGTATGCAGCACTATAGTGCAGTATTTTATGGCAATAAGGCTTTATTGTCTTAGTTTATTAGAAGTAGGAGTTTATAGTTCATCTCATAATAAGGTTAGAAGTTTATAGTTATCTCATCATATGGTTAGGAGTTTAATTGCAGGAGTTTATCTCCATGTTAGAGTCGGAGTTTATCTCAAAGTCTTCTACTTTGATTCATGTACTAGTTAAGTCCCTATTTAAAAGGGTAATCAATTAATAAAGAGTGAGCATAATTAATCCAAAACTTTATGTTTGAAAAAAATGGTTTTAAGTTTCTTTAAAATCTAAAGGGTATATGTTCGCTCAAAATCTAAGATCTAGATTATCTCATAACTTAAATTCTATTCTTACTACGTCTTACGCATTTGCAAAAAATCATTCACATAACATAGTCCCGAATACATATCATATATATCTTTGTGTAACTTGGATCCCATGTATATTATGAATTTGATATATGTCCTCCATACTTATGTTTCTACTGTAGAATATTGACGTTTTATACCTAATTCAAGAGAGGCCTTCTCATAAATTTTCGACTACTTTGTTAACCTCCACCATTCCCAAGAAGTGGCATTGCAAAAAGTAAATTATCATCAACCAAAAAAATATGGTATATATAGACATAAAGGCGTTTGGCAAATTACATCACTTTTCTCAACAAAAATTTATCGGCACTGTTTAATCACCATTTAAAAAAAAATTGATTAGTATATGAAAATGAAAAATGGTATTGAAAAGTGAAAAAATTTGTTTTGTAGTGATTTTTTTATTTGAATAGTAAATAATGTGATATAAAAAGTGAATAATTTGATTTTTTTTTTTTTGAAAAATGAAGTAAATAGTGTAGTGGAATGTGATGGGATGTGGGGGAGTTTAACAAATAAGGCCATAGATAGCAGGATGGTTGCTTAACACACACACACACACACACATATATATATATGGGGAAGTCCACATACCCCTCTCAAATTGTCACCTAATTGACAATGTCTCCAAATAATGAAACTTTTCTTAGTCAAATTAAAAAAAAATACTAAAACTTCTAGAAAAAAACCTAAAACTAAAAAAAAAAAAAAAAAAAAGGAGTGACCAAATTTTAAATAAAAAAAAAAAAAATTTTGATTTTCTTTTCTTTTTATAAAAAGTGAAAATTTTTGTTTTATAAATTTTTAAATAAAAATAAAAATGTTCGTTAAAAAAAACATTTTTAAAACAAAATTAAAAAAAAAATCATTTTTTTTCAAAATAAAATTTGGGAAAATATATTATAAAGGCATGGGTCAACAGTCTAAAATTATTAAATGCTTGGGTTTTTTTGACAATTAAATCCTTGGGTACGTCGAATTCAATAATAAAATCCATCCGTCAAATTTTGTTAACTTCCGTTACCTTATTTGAAATGCACCGTTTTTTACTCATTAAAATATTAATTTTTTAAATTTAATTTAAAAAAAAAAACAAAAAAGGGGTGGCCGAACCACCCCATTGGGGGTGGCTGGCCACCCCTTGGGCCATGGGGGTGGTTCGGCCAAGTGGCCGAAAAGGGGTGGTTGAGCCACCCCCTGCTTTAAAAAGGAAAAAAAGAAAGAAAGGGGTGGTTGAACCACCCCATAGGGGGTGGCTGGCCACCCCTTAAGCCATGGGGGTGGCTCGGCCACCCCTAGACCGGCCGGTCTGGGGTTGCCAAACCACCCTCATGGCCTAAGGGGGTGGCTAGGCCACCCTCTATTTAAAAAAAAAAAAGATTATAGATTCAGACGACTCCGACAACGAGAACCCACCTCCGAGGCTCGAGCTCGAATACAGATTTTGCAACATATGATCAAAGCCGCGGTCTTTTCACGATTTTCTATTGAAATCGCTCCAGGAGTTCCGGTGGACTATGGTCTTTTCGCGATTTTTTTAAATAGGGGGTGGCCAACCACCCCTTTCTTTTTTTTTTTATTTTTTTTTATTTTTAAAGCAGGGGTGGCTCAGCCACTCCTTTAGGCCATGGTGATCGAAGGGTGGCCACCACCCCAATGTTTCCACCCCTTTTCTTTTTAAAAATATTTTTTTAATTTTTTTATAAATTTAATTTTTAAAATTAAATTAATATTTTAATGGGTAAAAAACGGTGTGTTTCAAATAAGATAACGGAAGTTAACAAAATTTGACGGATGGATTTTATTATCGAATTCGACGTACCCAAGGATTTAATTGTCAAAAAAAAAAAACCCAAGCATTTAATAATTTTGGACTGCTGACCCATGCCTTTATAATATATTTTCCCTAAAAATTTCTATTTAAAAAAATTAAAAATTTTCAAAAAAATTGTTTTTTTAAAAAATTAAAATTTTCTTTTTTAAAAAAATTATTATTTTTTCAATTTATAGGGGTATTTTTGTCTAATTGATAAATATGTAGTGATATTTTTATCTTTTTACTAGCCTTATGGGACATTGACAATGTTTTAGTAGATGGAGGAAACATTGTCATAATTAAATGGTAGTAATTTGAAGAAGGTATGTGAAATTTACTATATATATATATATATATATATATATATATATATATATTCTTCATTCATCCTTAATAATAATCAGTGGCGGAGCCACGTTGGTTACACCATTGTTTTGTTAATTTTTTTTTTCTTCTTCCCTGCTTTGTTGCTTTGCTTTTTAGTTGCATGACATAGCCTTCAATTTTTTTTATTTTTTCCTGCTCCTTGGCCCCCAATCTATTAAAAAAAAAAAAGTTTATTTTTTCCTCCCTTTCTCATGTTTTTTTTTAGTTCTCTCCCTTTCTCTTCTCTCGTCCCTCTCAAACTTTACTCTCTTTGACACTCCAAGGTTAATTTTATACATTTAATCTTGATTTTGGGTGAATTATCAAATTTTTAGGGTGGAGAATTTTTAAGACGCTAAAAAAATTTTTGGTGGCACCCCCAATATGTATAGTCTCACTCCACCACTGATAATAATAATAATATAAACCCATTTATCCCTTTTTTATGCATAATCTCTTTGTATCCAAATAAAGTGGAATTGATTCAAGCCTTTAGTATCCCCTTATCTTATTTAATAGGTGGTATTTTATAACATGGTAGGCATTTTAATGAGACATCATAGTTCCCAAGAGATAATTAAATCGGTTGAAATCATTCATAATTAAGCTTAAGTCATTAATTTGAATCCCCTCTTGTGCAGATGTGTAAAAAAAGAAGAAGAAGAAGAAAGACAACATATATAATAGATTTTAAATAATATCTAAAATGAAGTGGTGGACGCAAAAAGTACTGTCAAAGCAAATTGTTTATCCAATGGTGCATTGGTGCAATTTCATTGAAAAAATGTGTAATTTTAAACCAAATTACAAAAAATAATTATTTAGGGTTATTTTTAAAAACACATGATTTTAAAAGCTAAACTATAATTTTAGAAGTCAAATCACGATTTTTTTCAATTGCTCACGGATCCTAAAAGTACTTTAAAAAAATTGTTAAGCTTATTTGATTTGATTATAATCCTTGTTATTTGTTAACTCCATATATTCGTATAAGTAAAATATAGGGAAAATTATCTTTTTCCCCATAAACTACCATTCAATTATCATATATTCTCATTAACTACCAACTTTATATTACGATTTTCATGAACCACCATTTCGTTATCAAAACCCTCCTTACGTCAATCAATGTTGTTAAGTCGGTTAACAGTACCCATGAACAATGTCGTGAACTCGGTTGACCGTCCAACTTTACTTAACAGCTTTGACTGACGAAATTGAGGTTTTGATAACGAAATAATAGTTCATAGGGTCGTAATGTAAAGTTGATAATTCATAAAAAAAAATGATTATCACGTGATTGTTGATGAGGAAAAATGATCATTTCCCCTAAAACATATGATGGCGAATCACCTTCATGAAGTGGCAGAGCCACACAATTCATATTGGGGATGCTGCCAAAATTTTTTTAGTGTTCTAAAAATTTTCTTTATCCTAAAAATTTGGTAATTTACATAATATGCATCACAAAAAAACAAAAACAACAAACCATTTCAGCAATTAAACAACAAGAAAAGAAAGTAGGAAACTTGTATATGAACTCAGTAATCAAATGGATTTACAGCACCTAGTGCCAAAAATGTCAACCAAACAATCACAATCTTGATAAAACTTGCACTCATAATAATTTATCGTATGACGTTCCAGAATTCTTAGATCAAATATTCGACTTTGGAACTTGAATTTCTCTTCATTTTGGGGTTTTACAAAAAAAAAAAAAAAAAACTCTTTACCTGTCTACCAGATAATTTCACTTATTTGAAACATGTTTTTCGAGAATCATGAAAAGGAGACAACAACACAATTCTATAATTTCTTTGTATTTTCTCAATTTTCTCAAAAACCAAACAAAACGTATAAACATTTTTTTTCTTCTTCTTAATTTGACAATTTTGAAGGATAATCACATTTAACCACCTAGGACACTAGAGAGAAAACAAAACAAAAAATAAAAGAAAAAGGTTAATTTTGTTATCGTTTATGGCCAAAAAAAAGTGAGTCAAATCCATAGATAAAAATATATTTTTTATTTTTTATTTTTTATATTTTGTGGGTGCAGTGAATAAGATTTTTTTTAAAAAAAAACCCCCAATGATAAGTTATAAACGTGGCTCCGCCACTGCCTTCGTGGAAGTGTAAAGTGTTGGCATAATGAAACTTTAGCCCGATTTTGGTACAAAACAGTAGTCAACTCAAATGGGCCTGATTTTAATATAAGGCCCATTGTCAGCAGACAGCATGATTTCACTTACTTTGAAGCGCGTGGCCATGAAGGCATATTTTTGTCTTCTAAAAGACAAAACGCGAGGTGGGGCCCATTCGTGTGCCCCCACTAGGGTAACCGCCACCGTCAGATCCGGAAGGCTGCATCAGAGCCGCACGTATATTTATGACATTTCATTATGCGTTTCGTGCCCCCACTACGGTAACCGCCACCGTCAGATCCGGAAGGCTGCATCAGAGCCGCACGTATATTTAGGACTTTTCATATGCGTTTCTTGTTGACATTATTATGGGGGTGCTTAAATTTTTAATTTTTTTAATAATTTTTTAATTTTTAATTTTAATTAAAATGGGATCGAACATAGTCAGCTTTTTAATTAGGGCTGGGAAAAGTGGGGTTCAGTAATATGTAATGTTTAGGCCCAATATTCTTCTTGGGATTGGTGGTAAAAAGGTCCTCAATTCCCTTATATATACCACTCCCATCCATCCCTCTAAACCTACACCTCTGATCCCCCCTCTGCCTCTCTAAACCAATTGTGCTTCTTTTCTTTCTCACCCTTTTTCTGATCTGTTTTGACATTTCTTTAAATATTTGATTGGCTTTGAAGCTTCTAAGCATATCTTATCTATTCGCATGGTGATGGGGGTACCTGCCTCTATACATGACCCTCTTTGTATTCTTCCACAGCTTTCTTGAACTGCATCTATATATATGAGGAGGAGCCTCTTGCATGCTAGAGAGACTATTATTATTATTATTTTTTATATATATTTTTGCTGCGGTTCAATAAAGCTGTGGGAAGATACAGACAGGGTCAGAGAAGTTCAAGATCGGCTTTGCTATTATTGCTTGTAATACCCATCTAACCCTTTTTTTTTTTATTGAATATATCTATCTGTTATCTTTCCTGATCTGCTAATTCCTTCGATGGGAATTTTGTTGCCAAGAAGTGTATGATCTAGGGCTCATGCTTTTGCTTTTCCATATATACATATTATGGAAAAAAAGGTATATAAATCATCTCTCAACCTTTCTGCATCAAATGAGTTTGCAGGAAACAACGACTAAATCCTCCATTTCCTGATCCAGGTTTCATGCCCCCCCAACCCCCAATCCATCAAACATATGACTTTTATGTTTTAACTCGGTTGATTTACTTGGCTGTGACATTATTACTGCGTTCACATTTGCATGTTTAATTGCAGGAGAAACGTAAGTACTAGTTGTAAATCAAACAGCCATAACTTGGTGGTACTTTTAGTGCAACCAAAATTATTCAGTCGTTTTTAATAGATTCCGACCTACAGATTCAATTATAGCTAGCATGTCATTTGCGGCTACTTTTTTTTATTGCAGTTCTGATTTTAGCAACTATTTTTTCATCGATTAAGTTTTTTTTTTTTTTTTGTACAATAAATAAGTCATACAATTATTTTCCTTTTGGTGTGTATTATGTATGTATGATGTAACTAAACTAGGTTTGATCTTGTCAGCACGTACACTAATTACGAAGTACTAGATGTAATTTCGTGCAGGCATTATTAGTTAGAAGGAATAAGTTGAGCACTTCGTTTATTCAATGTTAGATGGACCATACCATGTTCTAAAAAATGTATTTTAAGGTAACTTTAGAGCCATTAAAATGAAAGCTACTTGGTTAGGTGAAGCTTTTATTAAAACCCAATAATAATAATAATAAAAAGATATAGCTAGATCGGTCCTGTGCTAGCTGTAGTTGAATTATTTTTCATCTGAAAGGAGAAACCTGCTAGGCAAATACAATGCAGAAGCAGCTGTTGAAGAAGGAAGTATATATATAATATATATATAGGGTTTTCTTTTGCTAACTGAGGCGAAGACAACCCAAGTGGAAGGAAGAAAAGGCCGTCTTCTCTTGTTCACTTTGAAGAAACATCTTATATATATATATATATATATATATTGTCTTGTATTGTAAAGGCCGATGATGTTTGTAGATCAGATCCTGGTTTTTTCATGCTTCTTCGATAGAAGAGCCAGACCAAGATTCATGAGTTCCAGAAAATGAGCAATTGTGCCAACTACAAGGCTTGAATTTTTAATTAATTTAGAAATCTGACAGGAAAAACTTTTGAGGGTACAGTTTTCACAACATACTGCCTTCTTTCACGGAGTTAGCTGGAGTTTACAGATCAGATGGTGCACTCACGGGAACTTCAATACATCCAATTAATTGGCCACTGATTTTTTTCTTTCTTTTGAAAGATATTGATCGAACAGGTCATGTCACAGATGACCCCAACCACTTTAATTATTTCATACACGTCTTAGTGTCTCCACTAATCAAATACATATATTGTCTAATCGTGGGCTTATCTCTCATTTTTTGTTTGATAATGTTTTTTTTAACGTTACTTTATGATCAATCATGTGCTCTCTCTTTTTCCCTATGGATTTATTAGTGTTTAATGCTTTTTTTTTTTTTTTGGAACTACTATTAATTAATGACTTGACTTAAAGAGTCGGCATGCACGCTTAATTATTATTTTCACTAATAAATCAATATTGTGGATTATGGATTGATTGCTCATTAGTCATCTAGCTAGGTCAAAAAAGGAGGGATCCCTTTATCTGATTTAACTTCATTAGCTTCCCTTTTTGGGGAAAGGATAGGAATAAAAGAGCCAAGTTTTCTTGTGCTTTGTGAATGTGGAAAAGATAGATGGGTAAAAGTGTAAGTGAACAAAAAAAAAAAAAATGAGAAGCTCAATGCAAAATCTTTTTGATCTGGTTGTCTTACTGCTGTTTTTTGTCTTATTGCTTAAACTATTGCTGCAGTGGGGATCATTCCAATTCTTTATGACTTATCTGCTTTTCATTGTCTCTTTTGGGTTTGAGAGAGAAGAAATTTTTTTTAACTTTGATCCACTTACTGTTCTATATAAACTGATCATCATCTCATACATGAATATTTCTGTGGGGAATGGCTATATATTGATCAAGAAGTTGCATTTTTTATTGTCTCATTTGCATTCAGTGTATATATATGCATGGTGCATGCAAGCACACCCAGAGTATTTTTCTGCCGACTTTCTGATTTTATGTAGGCATGGTAATTAAGTAGTCAATTCTATGAAGATACAATGAATGACAACAGTTTTAATTTGGTGTTTCCAACAACATCCTAGATTCAGTAGATTGCTCTTTTTTTTTTTTCCTGTCTATTTTACAAAGCTGTTCCTCTAAAGGGTTAAATTTTAAAGTCTGAACACACGTCCCTGGCCTCTATTTTCAATGAAGTAAAATTTATGTGTAAATAAATATTACAACTTGAACATATATATGTATATATATAGTTGTTGTCTATATGGAAGAAGCTACTTTATCATGATTATTTATCCTCTGTTGTGTTGTGTAACAATCCCATGTACCTAGCTATCATATTGGTCAACACAATTTTAAGCATTATAATAATATCAAAGCATTGATTAATGAAAAGATTGGGATAAATTAGTGAGTGCCAGCTAATTAAGTTAAACAAAGAACCCACTAACTCGCAAGGACTACTGATAAGAAAGGGTGCGTAGTGGCCTTAAATGTGCGCATCCCAACCTTCCATCTCTTGATCAGTTCATGTTCCTTGCACAAGCGAGCCAGCAATAGCATTGTACAAATAGAAGTGTCCACCCCACCAACCCTGACAAAGCAAACTCCTCTCTAGCAAAGTAGGGTTGTACTGTCAATACCCACATACGCTAGCTCCCACAGTGCGGTACTCATCCTTAAATGTCGTCCTATGAGTCCGAAATGTTTGTTCCACATTTATAAGGGGGACTACTCTTCCCCCTAATTTAACTTTGATTTTTAACATTGATGCTCATTTAGTAGGAGTGGATTATTGTATCCCGCACAAGCGATCATGCTGCGTTTGCATCTCACATGTGGGTGCTCACGGTAATTAAGAGTTTAATTGGACACATAACATGGACCACGTATGATTGCTCCCGTTTGTTTTATCCTGCGTACTCTACAATATAATTGATTTCCATTGCTTTTCATCTTGATCGAATCCTTAAATGGTGCTTTGGTTTGGGGAATATGAGAATTTTACCCATGAAATGAACCAGATTAATGCTATATGTAACTTCTCTTGCAGATTACGTATATATTTGACTTATTAATGGAACTTTGAGGCTCATTATAGCAAACATAATGAATGACAACTGTGTCAGCTAGTGTTTTCAAAAATTCCTAGGTGGTTGTTGTTGTTGTTGTTGTTTTTTTTTTACCACTTTTTTACAAAGCTAAGTTCCTTTAAGGGTCTACAAAAGCAATTATATCGAAATAATTAGTAAAATTTATCATGATTTTTCATCTTCTGTTGTATAACAATCTCAAGTAGCTATCATGGTCAAGAAAGTTGCCATTTATCTCATTGTTGCGCACTTCCTTATCAGATAAAGAGAAAAGTTTTGCAGTTTCCTTTTGTATTGTTTTATATATACCAATAGCGACGTCACTGTTTCGTGGGGGCAAAATTATTACTTCTCTATGCCATTTCTCTTTCAGGTGCCCCCCATGGTTTCCCAAGTTAAAAATTTATCTAATTTCTTTCTAAGTTTTTCTCCCATTGCAAGTATCAGTCATTTTCACAGCATTTATCTTAACACCATCTTTCAGAACCACAAGAGCCGACATTTTCCCAGATCACAATTTCGTTTTTGTGCTAGCTAGATCGAGCAGTAACTGCACGCTAAATCATCATTTGTCTTAAAAACTGAAACTGATAAGAAGAGATAGATTTAATTGAGTAACAATACTTCTTGTTAAGGAGCTTGAAGGAGGTCGACCTCCTTGAACGTAAATATTTTTCTTAGGATGCATTTGACATTGCGATTTTATAGACAAAAAAGCGTGAGTTTAAACCAAATCGTAGAAAATAGATTGTTTGGCATTGCATTTTTAAAAAATTGAGATTTGAAAACACATAAAATATGTCTTTTTGAATCTCATGTAAGAAGGTGTTTTTTTTCAAAACGCACGATACAATTTTAAAGGGTAAATTACGATTTTAAAGACTAAATTGCGATTTTGCTAAACGCTTTATTATATTTTTAAAAATCATGTTTTCAAATTATACATTTTAAAATCAATATTTTTAATCGCACTTTTTGAAATCATAAACCTAAACATACCCTTAAAGGAAGATATAGCTGCATTAAGACCCTCAAAGGAAGATATGACTGCATTAAACGTACAAGAGGGTTCAAACTTTGCAGTTTTTGTAGTAAAAGTTTCTACAACAAAAGAGGCTTCCTTAGTATTATGCAACCTGGGGACCCAAATAGAGATTGGAGCTTTTCCATTTTAACAACCCAATCTAGGAATTCCTAGAAGGGAATTCTTTTATCAGGGTTAATTTTGGCAGTGATTTTATCATACCCTTGAATAGATCATTAATTCCATTGGGTCCTCAAAAATTTACGTATCAATTCACCAAATATGCTGGGATCACAGTACTTGTCCTTTACTTTGCTTGCTTGCATTTTAGCAATTATATATATATATATATATATATACATACAATTTTTTGTTTTGAGTGAATCTAATTTAGAACTCAGAAATCCATTATTAATATTAATTATAGTTACGAATTTACTTTGAAACATATCTCAAGAATGCTCAATATTATTTTTTTTTTTGACATGTCCACAAAAAGGGGGAGGGGGGATTCGAACTAGTGACATCGGCTATGAGGCGTATCCCAACCGATTGAACTACCTGCTCAATATTAATTGATGAATGCTAATGTTATTTTTGATGTTTTCCTAATCCTACGTAAATATTATTATTATTATTATTATTATTTTGAGCGACCTGTGAGTTAATAAATATTCACTTTTGTTTAATCACCCTTGATCCTTAGTCCTTACATAAACGTTGCTTATTAGTTATTTTTTAACAAGATATTAGCAGATTAAATTTGATTAATTATGGAAACAAATTGAATTCAAACATTATTTACGGGTGTATAACTAGGCTATAGTTGAAAATCTAACAAAGTCAGGGATGGGTCAATGCTACTAATTAATTAATGACTAGCTTTGAAAAGGTACGTACTACGTACTTGAGCTCAGTAGACTACACGGCAGCTCAAGATCCTGCAAGCCATCCTACTCTTATAATTAATTAAGTAGGGCAATAGTTTATAATTTTATTTCAAATTTTGAAAATAATTCCAGCATAATCCATCAAATATTTTTGGTACGATGACAATTCTACGTGTCGATTGAGATATCTATATAAGATTATATAGATCAACCTTAACACAACTCGATTTATTAAACGGGTGAGATTCATCAACCCTAACCCACTAATTTTGTGTTGAGTTTGTGAATCGTATAAAAAATTATCAATCTAAATGTTGCACGTATGTTGAGTTTGGATTGTGTCAAGACATGTATGATTATAAAACTAATCTAATTGCTCGTAGACGGACCCATCAACCCTAATCCATTAATTTCATATTGAATTCGCGTCGAATTTGTAAATTGTGTCAAAAAGTTTGGACTGCAGTTATAATTAAGTAGGAAATTAAGGGGGTTTAATTAGGGTCCCCCAAGGCATCAAATTAGGTGGATAGTAGGGCGTAGGTATTAGGTTTTATGTTGGGTACACAACAGCTTTATTGCTAGCTTTCACGGACCACGGAACAGCCACACCTCTCTTGTCTGGCCTATTTTTGATCTGATTTTGGTGGGGCAACCTTCATAAGACTAAGACTTATTTTTATTACCATCACTTATTTGTGGCAAATTGAGCTCCCTTTTTCTCCACACTAGAAAATAATTTTACTATAGATATAGTTTTTTTTTTTTTTTTGAGGGGTTGCAGTACTCCAATTCAATTCTAAGGGGTTGGTGTAAAAGATGGTGGCGATGAATATTATTATTGCCCACAATTGAGCTTGGTGTACTTGCCAAAAGGCCATTGGAGGGAATTGGAGAAATCCCACAAAGAAACAAAGAAAAGAAAAGGTAGTTGAGACAAGATAGCTTGTGAGAGGCAGCTAACTTTAAAGTTCTTTGGCTCTTTTGAAAATTCCCCATGTGGTTCTTTCATGTAGGGGAGCCTTTTTCTGTCCTCAGCCGATCATGACTCTTGTTGATCAAGATCGTTGTAGCAGAAATGGCAGCGTAAAGTTATATTTTCAAATCCAAGGGCCAATTTAGAAACCAAAAAGTTCACAAATAGATCATATATATTCGAATGATTTTACAAAGCCAAAAAGAAAAGGAAAATAAAAGAGAATTATATACATATATGTCAGAATGCCAAAAAAGAAAAAAAAAAAAAAAAAAACTTAGAAAATATATATTATTATTACCTTTTCATCTGGCTTGGGCAAGAAGATAATTCGGAATCTGAGTCATTAATCCAACCTGAAATAGTCACAATGGTGAAAACAACAACAACATCATCATCATCAATCATAGGAGAAACAAAAAAAAAAAAAAACATGTTTTAATTTGCAGACTAATACTGTGGAAATCCAGCCAATAATAATGCACCAGCAAGGCTTAGAAATTATATATATATACTCAAATATATCTCTGCATATATATATAGATCAAGGGAAGCAGATCCTGGGTTAGGGTCTGCAGTTTGGTTCCTGGAGAGAGAGAGTATATATATAGATCAAGGGAAGCAGATCCTGGGTTAGGGTCTTCAGTTTGGCTCCTGGAGAGAGAGAGATAGGGTAAAAAACTGAAAGTCAGAAAGAGAGGGAGTGGTTAAAAAAAATGATGTCACAAAGTGACAAACTTTAACCTTTTTCACAGAAATGTAGGAGAAGATGTGGAGGCAAAACCAAAAGGGCCAACAGGAAGAACTATCATCATTGATGATAAAAAGGAAAGGTAGGGAATCTTCTCTGCAACGTAACTATTTTTTTTTTTTTTTCACCATTTCGAATGAATAATATATGAAGAAATAAAAGTAATTAAATGCAAATCTCACCTAATTGCACAGACAACTTGAGAAACATATAATCTGTTGCCCCCTTCATGCATGGCTCAAACGTGTTGCAGTAGATTTAACCAGAAAACAAAAAGAATAAAAGAATATACTCTCCATGGACTTCTCTTCCTGATATATATATTGATTGACGCAACCCTCTCAAATTGCTTCAACAAAAAATTTGAGGAATTGAAGATAAAAACCCACATTGTAGTTCAGCATCAAAACTCTATTTTCTTGAAGAAAATGGGTAGAATTCATGTGAATTACCTTATATTATGTGCTAAAAAAAATCAAACAAAAATAACATGATGACAATTGTATATGGTTTACCCAGATCCTTGCAGATAAAAGCTATCGGATTATCAGAATTGTGGCATGGAGAGACTGCAGGGAGATGGATCTTGTCTCCACAGCATCATGTGAAAGAAACCACCAACAAAAATCCAGAATTGCCATGTTGTCCCACAGCTTTCTTGAGCTTCCATGGCGTTAATCTTAGAGATTAACAAGCAGAAGAAGTTCAAGAAAGCTGTGGAAAAGCATGGCCAGGACTTGCACAAATTTTCACCCACATTATCCTCAGATCTCTCTTTTTTCTCTTTTCTTTTTTCTTCAAATTTCTCCTTGACATCCCTCTAGCTAGTGTCTTCCCTGTAAAGAAGATGTACTAACTTGTGTGCGTTTGTACCTCTCTCATGAGAGAGAGAGAGAGAGAGACGAGCATTGCCCATACAGAGTCCTTCATGGACCACTCTACCATATAATCTCTCTACCAGCTTTATAGAGAGGGGAAGAGGAGGGGTGAGTAGGGTTTACTTCACTCATAAAGCTCAAGTTACCAGCAAATGCCTTACATTCCTTGTGAGTGCGCAGTGGGGTACAAACAATGCGTCACACAGCCAAAGAAACTAAAAAAACAAGAGTGATGCTATTTATTCGGTAAACTTTCGTAGTATGACTATCATACAATTTGATAATTCGACAGTAAAAATTAACCACTTCAATACAATTTCATTGTCACATCATCTTAATTGTAGAGCGACAGTTATATATTAGTCTGTTAAATAACATTATTAAAAAAAACAAATAGATGAGAGAGATTATGTACATGTAAAAAAAGAAAAAGAGAATGCATTTTCAAAACCAACCCCATCCTCATGCTCACATGCCACCATGTGCATATATGTTCAAGATCATCTCCTCATATTTTATTGGAATTTAAAGGTATGGGTTGTTTATGGTCCCCCAATCGCTATGTTTTCTTTCATACATTATAAGCCATATAATATATGTGTGAGATCATCAATCATGATGTTGTGCAATTGTGCAGCTTGTAGATATTTTATGCACTTTAGGTCATTCTAGAACTATTACAACAATATCCTCATGGCTTTAGCTAGGCCGTCACTTGCCTGTCGGGAGACTGTATCACGTATACGTATTTCATCTTCTAGCTAAGAGAGAAAGTAACCATATGCATGTGGAGATGAGATGATGACATTGTTTAGATATTAACTTTTTTTCCCACTTAATCTTAAACATGGATGCTAAATTTGCTAAAATGTTGAAACTAGTTTATAGCTTATATTACAAATTAAATGAATTGAATGTATATGATAGTGCTACTTTTTTTTTTTTTGACATGTTCACACAAGGGATGTGAGAGAGATTCGAATTAGTGACCTCCGCTTCATTAGACGTGATCTACAACCGATTAAGGTACCGTTTAGAGACATAATAGTGCTACGTACTCTTTGTTTCACCCAAAAACACAAAATCACTTTCGTTTCACATCCTTATAATTATCATTGACATAATCTTTTTGGTATCAAATAAATGTGAAATCTGTTTTTCTTTTAAATTTTAAAATAATTAGTTGTGTTATATGTTTGAGTAATGCTAGCTAAACATGCTTTATATGTTTCTCTTGTGTCATTTCAAAACTAATGTAACTTTTAAAATCATCATTAGATCAAAATTCAATAGTGATTTTTATAAGCCACATTAGTTTTGGAGAGGTCCAATCCTAATTAGGATCTCTTATAATTTTAAAGAAATAGTAGATTATCAAATTAAGCAATTTTGGTTTTTTTTAGGCATCAAAATGCTTGAAAAATGTTACATATTAAAAATGTAGTATGTTATAGTTGAGAATTGATCATATATTTTCATAACTCTTATTTGCTCTTTATATTGTATTAAAGATTTGAGCCAAAAATTGTTTTGTTTTGTATTTTGTTTTCTTTTTTAATTTTATGAATTAGAAGCGTATCTACAAAAATGAAGTGGAAGCCTTTTAGAAGTAAATTCTTTATGGTTATCTTGATAATATGCCATATTTTTAATAGGTAGCATTTTTCAATCATTTTAATGCTTAAAAATAACTTAAATTACGTAATTTGAGACTCTTTTGAAATTGTAGGGGATCCTAATCAAATCTGCTTTCTTTTATACTTTATTTTAGCATTAGATCAATGTAACCTAACTTGTTTTAGATCTACATGGAATTCAATTTTGGAAATTTGGAAAGCAATCCTTATTAAGAAATAATCACACAATTAATTAAGTATATCTAGCTAGTTCCCATTTCATGCATTTAAGGCAAGTATATGTTATTGGGATAGGCTTATTCCACCACTCTTTTTTTTTTAAATAACTTCTATAAGGTCATGGCACAAATTAAGACATTTATGCCCTCTAATAAGAGCATAACAAATCAGTGTGGAACACCATAACAAAAATAAGCAAAAACATCTTCTTTTTTCACGAAGACCTCGTATGCGTTAAAATAAAATATCTTCTAGATTAAACTTTTCCTATATATTCATCCTACCTAGACCCACCGCTAGCCACCAGACTTGTCGCCGGCCAACCCAAAACATGTTAGAGACGACGCCGACCAGCCTAGATCACATAGACACGATGCCAGCCAGCCTAGATCATGTCGGCAACTCTTTGTCACCGGGTAAGTTCTCTCTCTCTAATCAAAAAAATCCAAAGGAAGGGGCCAAAAGATAACACAAAAAGCTATGCTCTATTGCCGGATACAGAGAGATTTTGTGTTGTGCTGCCAGTGACAAAGAAGCTGTTCTCTGTTGCCGGTGTGTGTGTGAGAGAGAGAGAGGGAGACAGAGAGTTGCCAGTGTGTGTGTGTGTGTGTGAGAGAGAGAGAGAGAGAGGAGGAGAACTTACCCAATGATAGAAAGTTGTTGGTGTGATATGAGTTGGCTAGCATCGTCTTCGGGGTGGTTTGGGCTGGCCGACGGTAGGTCTGGTGATTGGCGATGGGTCTAGCTAGCTAGGTAGGATGAATATATAGGAAAAGTTTATTCTAGAAGATCTTTTATTTTAACGCATATGAGGATGTTTTTGCTTATTTATAGTGTTCCACGTTGATTTGTTATGCTCTTATTAGAGGGCACAAATGTCTTAATTTCTGCCAAAACTTTATAGAAATTATCCTCCTCTCTTTTTTTTTTCTTTTTTTTTCACAACCCTTTCTCTTTTTAGTGCTTGAAATCCAGCTAGAACCCTTCCTATGAAATTAAAGGTGACAATGCTAAAGAAGAAATAATAATAATAATAAAATGTTCAACTTTTCCTTTATACTTTTACAATTAGGGAGCTGGAGCTAGTGTGTGTGTGTGTATATATATATATATATACTGTTATATATCATTTGATGTCAAGTGAAAGAAGCTAGTATGGATAATTTTCTTTTTATAGTTTTTTAAAAAATAATATTCACTTAAGACCGGCCAGAGTTATGACACTAAAAAAATACCAAGAAAACACCTAATATTTTCCATATAAGAAAAACCCAAGGGTAAATTGACATGAGATGATCCATAAAGTACAGTATCATATATCAATTATTACCAATTTATTACGGTATTGCTTAGAGATAGATTGTCTGATATTGACATATTGTGATAAACGTGTAATGACAAATCAAATGCCATGTGATCGATCTGTAAGCAAGGACTGACCTACCCCAACCCTCAAAGGTACTCCATCCCCCCATGGGCGGAAGTAGCATTTAGATCAGTTTTGGGGTAAAATTAAAAAAATTTGGAGTAAAATTCTAACTTCTAAAATTTTTGAGGAAAACATCCCTTCCAAGGGGCCATGTAGTTCTGCCCCTGCATCCTTTGAAGTTACTTGAAATAATCATGGAGTGGTTGTTGTTGTTGTTTTTTTTTTTTTTAACTCAAAAAAGGTATGAGGGGGCAATAAGAATGGTAACTAATGTTAGAAAGTGGTACTGTTGTGAGTACACTTATGAGTGTAAAGTCCCTTGAGAAAGTATAAAAAAAAAATGAATTAATATACCTAAGTGAGAACCTAAGCCTATTAGCTTAAACATTTGTGTTAGAGTGATATTCAAATAGCTAGGTATATTATTGATAAAAACTTACAAACCGTTTATAATCTCAACAAGTGGAGCATATCAGAGTCATAATTAAGCTTCTTGTGACGAGTGAGGGGGAGTTGGGTCAGTGTGAAATCGACTAAAAAATGAGGAGAAGATTATCGTGAGGGCATTGTGAGTGTTGAATCTCATATTGAGAAAATAAAGAATTCTAAATATACCTAAGTGGGGACCCAAGTCCATTAGCTTAGGCTATTGAGTTAGAGTGATGTTCAAATATGAATATTAATGTACTATTGGAAAGAACTCACAAACCGTTTATCTCTCTAACAAGTGAAAATTGCATATGTTCCCTCAAGTCCAATTGAATTATAACTTGATCTAGCCCAATCGATCTTGACATCAGTAAGACTCAAGATAGTTTATACTAATTAGATTAGATATGAAAATTGTCATTGCGGGAGTCAAATTCATACCCCTTAATGTTTACCTAACTACATAAAAATTACTTTGAGGCCACTGAATTCCACCACTCTTGATATTCTCCAATGATTTTCAACTCTTTCTTTTTCATCTTCATGTTGTAGACATATATAATGAGGCATAATATCAAAGAGACAATAGGGAACTGCGGAGAGAGAAAAAGACTATCGAGTCCATAAAAAGTGGTTCCATTTTTTTTCAAGATCAACGGTCTTGAGCGGCCGATCCGGCCGGACAACTCATCTTACAAACAAGGGCAGAGGGAATGATAAGATGTTTCTTCTATCATTGTATTGTTGTGATAATTGTAGGGACCCACGTCAGCTATCCTCCAAATCAGCAGTGAATTTCTTATTTAATTTTGTCATATGATACATGACAACTCTGGTGCACGAGTAATGCAGCATTTGATCATCTGTAGTGGTACGGATCATTGTAACTGTTTCATTCTAGATTTTTTAATTTAGGAAATAATTTTTCAATTTGAACCCCAAAGTTTTAAAATTGGCAATTTATCCCCTTGAAGTTTCAAAAAGTGACAATTTAAATCTTCCGTCAAATTGGACGGAAAACTATGAAATGACAAAATTGCCCTCAAGCTTATTTTTTTAATTTCCGTCCATTTTAACAGAAAATTTTAACAGAATGTTTAAGCCACTTTTGAAACTTGAAGAAATCTTAATTTTGAAATTTTCAATTGAAAACCTCAAATTTTAGGAAGGTAAACTTAATTTTGCCCTTTAATTTATTTATAGAAACTTCACAAAACCCCCAAATTTCAATGTGTTTTATTAAAACTACCCCTAAAAGTTCAAAAAATATCATTTAGGAACACCTAAATGAGATTTGAAAAAAATACCTGAATCTCTGTAAATGGGAACATTGCAAAAAATAGAAAATTTGGTATCCTAAATTGAGAATTTTTTGAACTTTGAGGGATAATTTCAAAACATGTGAAAATCCAGGGAGAATTTTGTAAAGTTGTTGTTGTGTTTTTTTTTTTTTAAGATATATGGTTGATGCATTGGGGTTTAATCAGGGAAAATTTACTTGGGTCCCAATATTTTGAATTGATTAAGCTCATTTTGATTTTGGATTTTATTTGATTAGTTGTAAAGAACCAAAAAAAAAATAAAAAAAATTAAGAAGAGCCGACACCCTTGAATATATGCATTTGACTGAGTCATTTATAAGTATTTGTATAAGTATTTGTATAAAGCAAGATTTGAAAAGGAATTTGTATTGTAGCAAAGTGTATACAAAATAAAGGTACCGGTCAAAATGCACATGTACCTCGCAAGAATGGTAGTTGATCCATTTTGAAACCTTATTATATATATATGTTAGTAGTTGTTGCGGGTGAAAGATTGGTCTAAATCAACGAGGCGGATGGGGGGCCAAATGCCTATATATGGTTGAAACGTCCAATCTCGTCTCCTAAATGACTCTAGTTATTTAGGGCCGGCGGCAGAAGGGTATGGTGAGGAGGTAAACAACTATGGCATAAATTTTCATTAAACTAGCTAGAATTATAAGAAGAAAAAAATGGTGGGAAAATATGAAGAAGTAGCTAGGGTAGAGTATCTTTTTCAAGTTAGAAAGAGAAAGGAATTTATCTATTTAATACTTTCAATTTGCCCTCATTTTGGTAGCATTGTTTGTTAACTTGGACGGAAAATACATCACATGACTAAAATTGTCCATTATACCCCTTATTAGATGTGTAAAAATATGGTTATGCCCCTGGATTAAGAAGACAAACAAAATTCCCCTAGCCAGATTGTGGGTCTTTGGTGAGAAAGGAGATATTCCCTTAGCCAGATTCTCCTTTCAAAGATATTCCCCTAACACAAACAAGGCCTAAGCTACGAAAACATGCCTATCCAAACAAGGCCTAAGCTATAAGATACTAAATTAATAGTTATATAATATCTTTGACAGAGAAGATCATAACACAAGAATGGAATGAATCGACAGAATCAAGTGTAAATGTGGCAATATAGCCCAATGCGCAATAAATTGGGCATAACAAAGGACAAGAGAGATAGAAGAGAAGAGTTCTTATTTCATTATTGTCAAGATACATCATATTACACGCGTTAAATAGGAAGAAAATCAATATAGAGACCAATAAGAAAATGAAAGTGGAACATGTAAGTTGTTTAGGGTCTGTTTGAGATTGCATTTCAGGGGCCTAAAAGTGCTTTTAATATCCAAAAAGTTTGTTTAAAGGAAAAAGTATTCGTTTGGTAAAAAAAATTAAAAGCACTTTTAACGGTCATAAAAGTCTAAAAATGGTTAAAACGCACTTTTGGCAAAAACTTAAAAATAAAACTTTTCCCCAAAAGCTCTTTTTAACTTAAAAACTCTATTTATCAAACGCAATCCCAAATAAGCTCTTAGTGAAGTAGACAGCTTGCTGTCAATATTCCTACTGAGCAGAGGCACCATGGTTGTTCTACTATGCCTTGTTGTTCCATCATGCACATGGAGTATAGTTGTCATTCCATTATGCACATGGAGCATAGTTGTCAACACTTCCCCTCAAGATGGGGCATAGATGTCTCACATGCCTATCTTGCATAAGGCTTTATGAAGAACCACTTGATACTCCATTTGTCAAGATACTTGCAAGTTTTCTCTTGCCTTCACATATGGAGTAGATGATACCTTCTTGGATTTTTTCTTTATTGAAGTGTCAATCTATTTCAACATGCTTGGTTTGGTCATGTTGGATTGGATTATGAGCAATACTAATTGCTACCTTGTTATCACAATATAATCGTATGGACTCGTGGATTTAAAACCAAGCTCTTTTAGAAGTATTTTCAACCATAATGCTCTGAATTATGCCTCTACACTTGGATCTAGCAACTATTGATTGTTTCTTTCTTGTCCATGTAACCAAATTACATCCCACAAATGTGCAATACCCTGATGTGGACTGTCAATCCATAATCAAGCAAACCCAATTTGCATTTGTATAGGCTTCTATTTTTAAATGATCATGTCGAGAAAACAACGATCTCTTACCTGGTGAGGATTTTAAGTAGCGAAGGATTCAGTAAACTACTTCCATATGAATCTCTCATGGAGAATGCATGAATTAACTTACTACACTAACAACATATGCAATGTCTCGACAGGTGTGAGATATATAGATCAATTGACCCACCAATTGTTGAAACCTTCCTTTGTTTGCCTGAGGACTCTCACTAGCTTCTCTTAGTTTGACATTTACCTTTACTGGATTATCAGTGGCTTTGCATCGAGCAATCATGTTTCTTTTAGCAAATCAAGAATATATTTTCTTTAAAATAAATATCCCGTGCTTTGACCTTGCTATATCAATTCTAAGGAAATACTTCAGATTGCCAAAGTATTTTATTTCAAACTCATTGGCGAAGGAGTGCTTTAATATTTCTATCTCTTTATCATCATTATCTGTTAAGAAAAAATCTTCTACATATACAATCAAGGTTGTCATCTTTCCTTGAGTAGAATGTTTAATGAAAAGTGTATGATCAGCTTGACTTTCCTTGTAACCAAATATATTCATAGCCCGGGAAAATTGCTTGAACCATGCCCTTGGAGATTGTTTTAGACCATACAAAGTTTTCTTCAGTTTGCACACTTTTCATACTGTGGATGAATCTTCCAATCTAAGAAGAATTTCAGTATATACTTCTTCTTATAGATCTCCTTGAAGGAATGCATTTTTTACATCAAATTGATGAAGGGACCAATCCGGATTTGTAGCTATAGATAGTAACACTTTAATTCAGTTCATTTTTGCTACTGGAGCAAATGTTTACTCGTAATCAATCTCATGGGTTTGTTTAAAACATTTTGTAACAAGTCTGGCCTTGTATCGCTCCACATAACCATTGGTATTATATTTGATCGTGAACACCCACTTGCATCCAACCACCTACTTCCCATTAGGCAATTTAATAAGATCTCAAGTTCTATTTTTGTGAAGAGCTTTCTTTTCTTTTTGCATCATTGTCCTCCACTTTGGATCACTAAATGCCTCTTGAAGATTTCTAGGGATAGACACATACGACAATTTGGACACAATGGAACAAGATGATGATGAAAGATGTTTATAGAAAACAAAATTTGAGATGGGGTTGTGTGCGCATGACCTGACTCATTTGTGTTGTGCAATGGGTAGACTCATATCATCAATGATAGGTATTATAGAATTCATTAAAATAATAAAAAAACAAATAAAAATAGTAGTATTAACTGAGTCAGGATTAGATGTTTGGCATGTAGCATCAGGAATGGTGTTACCTATTTGGCATTTGGAGTAAACTGCATTCAACTCTTCCACAAGTGCCTCAAATGACTTATCAATAGGTTCAGTAAGAGACTCATTAGCAAGTTTTTTCTCCTGCTTAAGCATAGATGTAGGAACTGGTAATTAAGTCAAGAAATCCTTCTCTTCATTCTAATTCTCCCCCTGAAGAGGAGTTTGGGGTGCAAAGAAATATTGTTTTGTTTCTAAGAAAGTGACATCCATTGAGACAAAATATTTTCTCGAGGGGGGGAGGAGGGCACCGGGGGAGGGGGGGTAATAACACTTGTACCCTTTTGAGTGGAAGTTAGCCCACAAAGACACATTTAAGGGCTCGAGTGTCTAACTTACCCCGAATAGGACCATGGATATGGACAAAGCAAACACAACCAAAGACTGTTAGAGAGACACATTTTGAAGTATACAAAGGTGGGGACAACACCTCAAGCGGCGTTTTAAATTCTAAGACCCGTGAAGACATCCTACTAATGAGATAAACAGTTGTGAGTAAGGCATCTCCCCAATATGATTTGAGAGCATGCATATCAAGCATTAAGGAATGAGTTACCTCTAAAAAGTGTAATTTTTCCATTCAGTAACACCATTATGTTGTGAAGTATCCACACAAGTAGTTTGAATAATGCCTTACTCACAAAAATATAGGATGAGATCACTAGACATATATTCACCTCCATTATCAGAACGGACAATTTGGATTTTGGCATTAAACTAAGTTTGCACCATTTTATGAAACATCTGAAACATAGAGGACACATCACTTTTTTCTTTTAACAAGTAAACCCATGTAGTCCTCGAAAAATCATAAAATAAAAAAACAAAAAAAAAACCACCAATAACTAGATGAAGAGACCATCGAAGAAGGTCCCCATATATCAGTATAGACAAGAGCAAAAGACTCAGCACTTTTATTGGTACTAGGAGAAAAAGAAACACGATGGTGTTTAGAAAGTTCACAAGTTTCACATTGAAACTTATAAATGTTATTATCCTTAAATAAAGTAGGAAACGTGTGTTGCAAAATTAAAAAGGAATGATGTCCTAATCGCTTATGCTAAAGCCGTGTTTTCACTGTAGAGTCATCCACCTAAGTTGTATGATAAGCCTATGTGAGCCATCCTTCTATGCTTGGTTGAGAGTACAGGTAATACAAACCATCCCTCAAAGAAGCAATAATGTGAGTAAAAAATGACTCGACAATTCAACTCAAGGGTAATATGAGCAATGGACAAGAGATTAGTAGCAAAATCAAGGACATGTAGAACAAAGGAAAGGGCCATAGAAGTCATGACAGAGATAGATCCTTTACCCAACACTATGGAGAAATAGCTATAAGTTATTCTAACTTTTTCTTTGCCTGAGCAAGGATTATATGACGAAAATAAAAGGGACATACCAGTCATGTGATCAGAGGCACCAGAGTCAATGACCTACATATAGCAAAGTAACCTACATACAAATCTCAGTCCACAATCCCCTCAAGATTTAGAATCAAAGTCATAAGTAGCCTTTAAGGAGTTATTGTCTTTCCATGTAGACAATATCTTTGTGGAAAAACAACTCCTTGGTCCATTAAGTACCTTAGGGTCTTAGCACCTACACATCAATCTGAAGTCATCTTTTCGCTTTATCAAGGTAGATCACGAATATTTGATGTATAGCAATCCTTTTCAAAATGGAATGCCCTAATTCCATTTACCAATTGCGAACTTTATTATTCAAGAATACAATGATTATTGACTAAGAACTTATGTGATAACCAAGTTATTTACACCTATAGCCATATTCAATGTAAATGTAGGACCTTTCATATACATAATAAATATGATGAACTTTAATAATAAGCATATAAAAAACATTTTATATGTCATATGCTCAAATCATTGAATGAGTGTTTATAACATATATTCATTACAAACATTTAAATGTAAATATAGATATAAAATCATTGGGATTCATGGCACAATTCTCAACAGCTGCGTATATATATTTTTAGTTTATTTTATTTAAGTTTGATCTGATGCAAGGGTATAATGGATAATTAGAGTTACGTGATGCATATTATGTCCAAATTAATAGAGAATTCTAGCAAAGGGGGCAAATTGAAAATGTCTAGTTATTTGAGGGGGTTGATTATTACTTTTTAAAGTTTAGTGGGGTAATTACAAATTGGATGTGAATTCTAAGAGACAAGTATAGTTTTCACATACAAAAACCATATATCCTCTTCTTAGTATATATATGTACACACATAGAACCAACTTTTAGGCTTCTAATTAGGAGAAAAAACACTAAGAAGAGGATATGGTTATTATAATTCTAAAAATGAGATGACACACATATATATATATATATATAACTGTTAACTGCTTTACTGCATGCAATGCACCTACATATTATCTTTTGCAAAATTAACCTAGTATTAGAATATGCTACCAATTTACGAATGGTAACAGCACAATGGCCAAAACATCCAATGTTTTGGAGACAACCCAATTAAGGTGAAGTGTCTCCTTGTATTCTTCCCTTTAAACAGTACAGTTTGGTTATGATAGGACCATGCTATTGCAATGGTAGGGAGGGTATGCATGTGATCACCACCCCATAAAGGGAAGAGAGATGTAGTACGTGGGAACGGGGCGGGGTTGACAAGGAGTGGCGCGCTTGTCTGCATCTCTTGGGAGTCGCTGTCATGGGGTCAGTTAACGCCAGCCAAACCCAATCGCATAAATATTCACAACAAAATATATAATACAAATACAAATGTACAATATTGGTGGGGTTGGCGGATGAAGTACGTAGTCGGCCGTTGGATCTTTGTGGGAAACAGATGAACAACGCAAACGGGCCCACCGGAACAGACTTGTTACAATATAGGCCCGAACCTTAATAATGATTCATCACATGCATGCAACTCTTTCACCTCTCTGTTAAAGAAATCGAAAATTCTGCTGAGGATATTATTCTTTTTTTTTTATTGAATTATTGCTTAAATTTTTATTAAGAACCAACGGTTTGAAATGGTTGTGGGTACCGGCTGAAAAGTGCATTCGGGTTCTAAAAAGCCCATTGGTTGGCTTAAATTTTAGTACGTTAAAGGTTATAAATGATATTTCTTTTTCTCTTTTTGCCCATATGTTTTTGTTTCTGTTTCTGTTTTTGTTCGTGTTCTTGTCGAACTAGAGATATAACAGTTGATGAGATTTGCGGTGTGAAACCAAGTTGCCAAAGGGTTCTACGAGATTACAAATAACCACCGAGAGGATCTTTTAACTGCAGCCTCCTCTACTAGCTAGAGGATCTCTACTGTGATAAAAAGAGCTCATGAAAGTAATGAAGTGCAGTAATTTAAATGAAAACATTGGAATCACGCGCTGATATGGCATTGTCTATCAATATTTATTTTAATAAATGTTTATCTAACCGGGAGAGTTTATGCTTTGCAAAGGAGATGTGGCCCGTCCAACAGCACCATTACTAATGTTGAATTGCTTGTTGACATTAGGCTAGCAATTTAACCCGCAAACCCAATACGAATATGATACATAGTTTTAGGGTTAGGGTTTAAATTAAACAAATTTGAGTCATAAATGGACATTTATGACATATTTAATAAAAGTGTCATGCTCGCATTAACATAAATGAGTTGGCAGCTAGGTTAACTGAGTTAACGAAATCCAACATGTGAACCCTTTTTATCGGCCCTAATTGATGTGCTATAGCTAATTGAGTTATAGATAGAAAAGAAAGGGTCGGTGGCACTGCTTTCATATGAGTCCCGTAAAATGTGAGTATAGTATGTAGCATTCATCTAGAATATTTTGTTTTGATTTATCTTATGATTCTTTCATACGACTCAATAGGAAAAATTCAAGAAATGTAATAATATATGTATTGTCACATTATTTAAAATTGAAAATAATTAAGCTTCATATACATCATGAGCCCAATATAATCTACCTGGGCCCTTACAAGAGCATGCAAATGTAACAATCAGAATCCCAAGAGTTTTGCTAGCTAGATTGTCTTCATGCATAGGTAATATGAGTTAATTCAAGCCCAATCCAGCCCATAAATTGTGCTACTTGGACCGTTTTGCCCCTCTTGTTTGGAACCATTGTACAGCGATAAATTCATTGTGGAACTCTGTGTTAGAATAAGTCTTGAATTTTCTCAAAAGATTTTGGAGCTCCAGAGTTGACTGTTCTACACGAGTTGTACAATGAGTGAGAAGGCCCACTAAAATCATATGAAATATATGGGATAGAGAGCTCTTCTATCCGGATGTGATGTAGTTTAAAACTCTTTTTTGCAGTCTGTAATTGAAATTTGATACATTAAGTAAAAATACTAAATATAATAGAGATGAAAACGCTGCATTTTTAGTTCAAATCAATTCCATAAAATTTTATATTAATTCTAATTCAACACCCACCACTTACCATCGAACCTTTACCTATTTACGAGCCCTCAACACTAAAGTTTCCAAACGGTAGATCCAATGATTTTATTATCGATGTGCATTAATTTTTCAAGAGAACGAAAATTATTTAGTGAAAATGATATATTAATTTTTATGTTTCAAACTGAGATGCCTGCTTTATATTAAAGTGTGCAAAATGCTTAATTTACACCACAACCTGATCAAATTATTTTGAGATAACAATAAGAAAACCATCAAAAGTGATGCATAATGAAAAATTCAGTAATTGGGGTTTTTAGTTTTATTTAGAATATCAATTTCATTCAAGTTATTAATATTTTATTTTTTTAAGAGTTGGTGTTATTTTGTAATTTTAATAATGGGTTTGGCTCAAAATCAATAAAATTAGGGTTATTTGTTTTGGCATTGTCTATATTTAAGTATTCTTTTATACTCTAATGAAAGCAGATTAGAAATCATTAATGTTCTACCTATATATTAACATGATCAAGTGAGATACTTTTGTTTAAGATGAGATTTTATTTTTTTACTCTACCAAATTTTATTGTTGGCCAGTGAAATTATGTATCTTTATTTCCTTTCCGTGTTGTGTGAAGCAGACTCAATTACTTTTTCCCATCTCCCGCTTTGATTAGAAAAAAATAATAAAAAAGCAGACTCAAATACTTTATTAAAAGATAAGAAAAGGCATCACTCTTCGCATAATCTTTTCCAAACACATGTTATTCTTATGGGCCTATCAAATATCAATTAACAAAAGAGATGGCGCACTTAATCATTTCATTTCTCATATAAATATATATAGCGACGGAGCTGCGAAGAAGACGGAAGTGAGATATATTCAGATTCTTCTTAGGAGAATTTCAGCTATTATTAATTTAAGCACCAAAAGCAAGGCATCCGATGCTCTCAAAAACGCGCCATTATACATAGAATATGTTAAAGTCAATAGTTTTCAGGAAAAAGTCATTACAATTTTCTCATATGGATGGCTCGGGGAAGAAACTTCTCCAAAAACGAGTATAATTAGTCATAGGAGTTCGTCGGTCCCTCTGAAAAAAGATTGTGAACACTCTAACGATTAAGTTAGTCTTCTATCTAAGAAAGGAAACTGAATGAAAAGTTTGAGAGGTATAAAATATCCGTATTATTTTTTAAATAAAGTGTTATTTTATATTGAAAGCTTTGATGTTGAGTGGGCTTGTCAGGCCCAACAAAATGATATTATACATATACTTGGTATTTGTTTTTAGGATGCAAGCAATTAATTAATGGAACTTTCTTAACCAGATTAACGTGTGTATATATATATAGGGAATTGCCCAATTCCAATCAAGCAAAAACTTATGAAGCTTAATTTCATAGGCATTTTCTAAAAAAAAATCTTTTTTTTTTTTTTAAGTAAATATGGATTGGAAGAGCAAGAAGCCCACTTAAGCCCGGCCCACATATTTGAAGAGAAAGATCTTAAAAAAAAAAAGAGAGAGAGAGAGAGAGAGAAAGATTCGTGGAGGGCTATGATTGGTTCACTCTAGCTTGTTCAGTTGGAATGGCAGAGGGATGGTTTTGTTCCTTCCACGAGGGCACAAAGTATCAACCCCTACGGCACTACCACTATCATCTTTGGTCAGTCTTCTGCTATCCTCTCCACCGAGTGCATAAGTTTATCGTACAACCAAGATTCTCCATTCCGGACAAGGCCACGCCTCTATTAATTATATCGACACCTTTAAAATCGGATCTATTTTATTTTAAAAAAAAATATTTTAAATGGTTTTTCTTTTTATTGTTTGAGTGTTATAAATATTTAAAAAGCATATTAAATTTTTTGTGATGCTGCTTTTGCAAGTATTTAATAAAAAAATTAATTATGTTATATAATTTAGTATTTCAATTAGAGTAATGGTTCTATTTGCATATTTTTTTAATTAATTCTGAAAAAAAATCTAGACCGATTAATGTTGAAAAAGAAATTGTGTAATTGTGTAAGGTAAGTGACATAAATTTCTTCTAAGCCAGTCTTGAGAAAATATCTTCGAACTCATTTAAAATAGTACTAAGTGTCTATAAATATTTAAAAGACACATTAAATTTAGTCTAAATTAATAAACTGCTATTAATAACGTTAAGAATTTAATGTTTATTTTAAATGTTTATAAACACTTGACACTATTTTAATGAATTGAAAATAAATTTTCACACTAGTTTGGAGAAATTATCTATCAAGTGTGTAAATACTAAAAGATTGAGATAACGAAATTAAAAAATCAAAGAGAATAGACATACTTTTATGCAATAACAAGAAACAACTAAATATTGAAATATATATATATATATATATATATATCCAAAATTTTGGGTTACATTATCAATTGATAGAATTAGGGTTTGTTTGGTAAAACTTTTTAGAGGGTGCTTTTTGTGTATGTTGAGTTATTTGTAAATGTTTTTGCTTTTTTGTTGAAAAGCAAAAAAACTGTCTTAAAAAGCATTGCCAAACGAGCCCTTAATTTCTCAAACTCCACCATCACAATGCTTGGAAACCATGTTTAGGACCGAGAGCTACTTTTCCTCCTCCTTTTTTTAAAAAAAAAAAAAAAATTATTTATTTATTTTTTTTTGTGAAAGAAATTCAACTTAGTCTCATTCATGAAAGATCAAGAGCAACGCTCTTACAATATAGGGCAAGTCCTGAAGTATCCATAGATTAAATACAAATATACCAATGTCATACAAGACGTATTACAATTCAGATTTTCAAAACAATCCGCTAATCTATGACTAATCAACAAATAAAATAAAGTATGTACCAGACAGAACCAACTAATGTATAGGTAGCAATTATTTCTTGGCATTGAGGGTTGAGAACCTTAGGCCAACACTTGTCCTCATCGACCTGAAAGCCACAATAAAATTCACATCCACAACCCAAAGGTCTGGACCAAGCATTACACCCAAAAGCAGATCGAGAAATGACTTATTACAAGCAAATAAACAACAGAAATACAGGAAAATAAAAGCTAATCGCGTGCAAGCCAAAACTGTACAATAGAGGGGTTGTTGAATGCTTGTCATGTGGGTGCGTAAAAAGACCGACAAAGTGGATAGAGGGCGCCAAAATGCATACAGAGGAGATCAAGAAGCCAGAAAAATCAAATACCAAGCAAAAAACTATAGAGAAATAACAAGCAAATACATAGCAAAAGGAATAGCAAGACAAAAAAACTACAAGGAAACAAAAGTAAAATAGGGAAAAGCAAATACAAACAAAGACAACAGCTAGAGGGACGCCCGAGCACGAGTTGGCCAGAAATTGCTGAAAGAGGTGGCGATGGAAGCTTGATGCAGTGGGGACACGTATAGGACATGCATCTAGCGATAATCAACGAAAAAACTAGCGCAGAGGCAGCACCCACAAAAACCAGTTGGAGCGATGGATCCAATGTAGAAGATGGCGGATCTGGCCAAGTGAGAAGGACGATGGCGGATTCGGCCAATCCCACTCCAAACCCAACCTAGAGGAGGAAAACGCTGCCGACAAGGACAGCTATGGAAGAAGCGGCTAAGGAGAAAACAGATGGAGGAGGGAGGTGGCCGGGACTAGGTCATCAAGTAAATAGCTAACGCCCTAGGGGATAAGAACGCCGCAAAAGGTAGATGATGGAGGGAGAGGAAAGGGAAGGGAGGGGCATTGGGACTAGGAGCATCAAGTAAATAAACTAGTGCCTGGTGTGAAAGGGGGCGAGGGGAGGAGGGAGGTAGCCAATGGCTAACCCTCCTCCCCTAAGGCTGTGACACTTTGTATGTGACGTCCCACATTACTTGAGTATGGAGATGAGATGTGCTTATATGTATACTTACACCCTTAGTAACAACAACGCGTTTTAAAGCCGTGATAGTCATGATCCTATCAAAACTCCGCAGTTAAGCGTGCTTCTGCGAGAATAGTATGAGGATGGGTGATCTCCTAGGGAAGTCTGGTTTGGGAGAGCCAAAAGCGGACAATATTATGTGTCATTGGGGTGAGGTATTACATTGTAGGGGAAGCTAAAGTGATGAAACCCTACCTTGAGAGAAAGAAAAAATTCTCAATGTTCTCTTCAAGAAGAAGAAGTTTTCATCTTCTCTACATGTGCTTGTTTTTTTTTTCTTCTTCTTTTTATTTTTATTTTTTATGGAATTAATTGCTTTAAAGAGATCCATGCTAGGTGTTTCTTGATATTTTCTTAGTAATAGGTGTATATTATTTTTTTAAGAAAGTAAAGACCAAGAGATGAGGAAAATATGAAAATATATATATTTTTTCATATTTTCTTGGTCGTTATTTCTATCATATAGTTTTTAAAAAATAATATTCACCTACGAGTCTACAACTAGAAAAACACAAAAGGATTTTATTTTTTATTTTTATTTTTGTTGTTTAATGTTGGTTTAAGTCGATACAATAATAATAATAAAAAGATCTGATCTGCTCTCTACTTCTCTCCCATTCCCCTTCTATTCCCCGCCCATTCCTACCCTCCACCTCCTTTTTTTTTTTTTTTTTCCCTTTATGTTTGTAGGTGTTTTCTGACCAGATTAGCAACTTCAGCATTTCCGCTATGCATCCGTCCTCCCTCCTTTGTATTGTATCATTCATCTCCTCCTCGGCTGTTGCTGCTGCTTGCTAGTTATTTATTTATTTATTTTTTTGAATAAGATGTTTCTTCTCTCTAGATCCTCCCTCATGAGCGAGGAGGAATAATTAGATGTGAAAAGTTATTTCTCACGGCCTGGGTATTTTGATGTAAATAATTATCTCTCATGGCCGGTTTAAATAAATTTATTTTAGGAAATTTGGCTACCTATGTTTCAGATCTAGATTGCTCGAAATAGATATGCTCTTTAACTGTATTTGTATATGGGTTAATGAAATATTTAAGTCATAGATATCAATTGATTGTAAGAATTTTTGTTTATATCTATGACGTTGTAACTTCATAGCTAACATGTGCCTATGATTTTTCAAAACTTTATGCTTTTATGCTATAAGAGCTTTTTGTTTTGCTTTGTAAGAGTTTTATGCTTGTGATCTTTAATCAATAAAATCTTCAAATTTCCATTTTTAAAAAAAAGGAGAAAAACACAAAAACAACAAATAATATTCCCCTAAGCATTATATGATTATATATGGGCCAGCTTTTAAGTCCCTGGGATTTATGGGAGCTTTCATATATTCAATTAACGATTAGACACAATTTGTTTTAAATTAGGGTGGGCAACCACAATAAGCTAGCCAGGCAAGTTTAATGAAATTTTAAGGAGGCAAGGGGGTCATTCGTTGCACCGACATATGCTCTGGCATGAAATGTGTTAGGGTTTCAAACATGTCGGTGGTGTTTGATAAACCGTTTGTGTGTGTACTGTAGATTTTTTTGTCTTTTTCCTAAAAAATCAACAAACAATATATACCCTGACGAGAGTCCATGGCGGTCCACCAACCGCTCCATTTTCAACAGAGTCTGCAATATGCCTCAACCATGGTTGATGACGTGGAGCCATGCGGTTTGGGGCTCTTCTTGGCTTGATTCGAAATGGGCATTCCTTCTTCAAGACCCTCAATGAGTCCCCAAGAATCGATAACCTCTGGCTCCTCGTGAGGAGGAGATCTCTGTAATCTCCTACTCTCTGCTCCAACACAATCTCTAGGGTTTGTGTTTTTCTTTCGTTTTAACGATGTTGGAAATTTGGATTGGTTCAAACCGTACATCTTCATCTGAACAAACCGTGCCGAGAAGGAAAACCAAAAAAATAAGGGTAAAAACGTAATTTTATCAACTAACCTGTGTTTTTCAAATGAAAGGCAGTCAAACATATCATGCTATACAGTGCAATTGCACTGTACAGTACAAACACAAACGGGTTAGCAAACAGGGCCGTCATATCATTCCCCTTTTGTTTTGTTTTGTTGTTTTGTTGTTTTTTTCCTCTCTAAATGTTCATAACATGCCACATTGTCTGCTCTTGGTTATACAAAAGAGTTCTTTTCATTATCTGAAAGAAAATTTAAGGCTTGGTTTAACAACATTATTTTATAAAGTTTTTTTTTAAAGAAAAAAATAAAAGTATTAAAAACAACTTTAAAATAAAATAAAATAAAATAAAATAAAAAACCTAAAAAGTTTTATCAAACAAACCATATATCTATTTAACTTGAGCCCTATAAGCTTTATCATGAACCTTTATTTCTTCTTTTATTTGATAAAGAAAGTGGGAGGCTTGTATGGGAATGGCATTTGGCCTTTAGGTGGTTTAGAATTGTAGCAAGATTTAATTGACGTGAAAACAAAAAAGTAAAAACGTTTGGTATGGAAAAGTGAATTTTTTTGTTTTGTAGTATTTTTTTTATTTGAATAATATTAAAAAGTAAGAATATTAAAAGTTGAAAAATTGATAAATAATATGTAGCCTTTTAGTGGCTCTTGTCAAATGTTGATGTACTTATCATCATAGTGACTTCAGGCCCCTTCTGGAGGAACTTCGACGCTCAAGTCAGTATGGGGTGAAAGGAATAGCTCTATGGTGACTTGAGAGTATTATTAATAAAGTATGTAGGGTGGTCAAGATTTTGTCTATCTTAGGACTTATATACCGGCATATAGAACCTTCTAGAGTCCTCTTACAGTTTGTTAGAGGAGTTATAGTATCTCAAATCGAGTCTAGATGAGTGATATTTGGGTTGTTAGCTACTTGGGTCGCCTAGTAACTTAAACCCATTGGGTCACAGACTAGTTGTGCTTGATATGGGGAGTGAGCCTTCTTCTTAGTTGAATATTTACTAAATTCTCCATAAGCACCCAAATTTCCTTGAATGATTAATAAATCTAACCATAAGAATTTTGAGATGTGTGTCCTTGGACCGTAGTTTAGCTTTCCATGAATTTTCTAGTGGCCATGTTCCCCACCTCTAAAAAACAATATTTAAAAAGCATTTTTTTAGTCTCTAAATTTGTTTAAAAAATAAATTAGGTCTTGTTTATTTTCTTAGAATGGAGTGTAGAACAAGTATTGTAGGTAGCTAGGTCATTGACAAGTGGCATTGACTGATCCAACAGCATAATATTCGAATGCCACCATGGTGTCACCAAAATATATTTCCATTTACTTTATAATTATTATTTGTTATTACACTTTCACGCGGTTTGTGGGATCAAAAGTACCACCAAACACCGCGTCTTCAATTCAATGCAGCTGATCAAGACAAAAAATCCCTCACAAAGCAAACCAAAACTTCTCCATCATCTTCTTCTTCTTCTTCTTCTTCTTCTCTCTTCCTTATCTTCCTATTCTTAATTTTGGTTGTATTAGGCAACACAAAATTAAATGATGAGCATAATTAGCCTACTCTTATTATCTCTTCTCTTTCTTGCTGGCTTCCTTAATCTATTCTTTCGTTTTCCCACCAACAAGTTGTTTCATGCATGGTTTAAACACAGTACTCCTACACCCGACACAAAATCTTCTTCACCTGTTTCCCCACGCAAAGAGAGGTCACCGAGTCCCCACAATAAGGCTGAGCTCAAGAGGGTGTTTGCCACCTTCGACAAAAATGGCGACGGATTCATAACGAAGGAGGAGCTGAGGGAGTCGCTGAGGAACATCAGAATCTTCATGACAGAGAAGGAGGCTGAAGAAATGGTCGCCAAAGTGGATGCTAATGGAGATGGGCTGATCGAGTTTGATGAATTCTGCATGCTGTACGAGTCCATGGCTGGCGAGGAGGCCGGAGAGGGCGGCGGCGGAGGGAAGGAAGAAGGTGGCGGCCGCGGCGGAGAGGAGGAGTTGAAGGAGGCTTTTGATGTGTTTGATAAAGATAGGGATGGGTTGATTACAGTGGAGGAGCTGGGTGTGGTTTTGTGTGCCTTGGGGATGAAGGAAGGGAAGAAAGCTGAGGATTGCAAAGAGATGATTACGAAGGTTGATATGGATGGAGATGGTATGGTTAATTTTGATGAGTTCAAGAGGATGATGAAAGGTGGAAGCCTTCTTTTAGCCGCCCACTAAAACGACAGCGAATTAAAGCATATGCTTCTTTCTCCACACAATCTCTTGATAAGTTGTTCATTAATTTCCACCTCACATGGAGAAGAAAGCCATCTTCTTAGAATCTTAGAGCTTCAAGTATGTAATTACTTTTATTTACTCAAAAAACAAAAAACAAAAAAAAAAGTATGTAAATGTAATCTTTCTTTTTGTCTCCAATATATTACAAATCCCACTTGGCTTGATGAAGCCAAGGCGAGACTGGCATATATATATATTGGAGATTTCATCGGCTGTGCATGTAGTCAAACTATGAAATGGGTAAGAGAACTGATGATATTTCTGTATTTGTTATGTATATTATGTGTAACTTTTTAACAAATCAGTCATAATTAGATTAAAAAGAAAAAGATATGTTGATTTAATGATTATTTTGTTAAAAAAAAAAAAAAAATTGAGTGAAAAAGTACAGGGAGTACGATGTTTAGGCTTCCTCATCATGATAATTAATAATATAAAGCAGTCAAAGGATGGATCCAAACCTGAAAAAACCGAATAACGAAGTGTACGCACGTGCAAATACGTGTATATATATAGTAATGAGTAGTGATATGGCAGGCTGGTTGTACGGAGAAATATTATTATTTTTTAAATACTGTTTATAAAAATTTTTCATATTATTTTATATTAATTAATAGGTATTCGTACAACTAACGTATTACTGTTCATGTATGCCAATTGTATAGATATTACTACTCGTATAATAATAATTGCTAATCTCAATAAATAAATAAAAGCTTCACTAAAACCAAAAACCTGAACAGAAAAAGAAAAAAGAAAAAAATGATATCCATGAACCATTTGATTCATTGCTCCGAAGAGAATCATCTTTGAGCATTCCTCTTGAGGAAGTAAAATAGATGGAGAAAGGTGGGGATGATAATTGAGCATGCATGTGCTGAAAGCAAATTCCTCATTCCTGTGTCCCCCACATGCCAATCACATTGTTTCTAGGCGTGTATTTAGGGGCATCAACTCCATCCCCAAAGCCAACACAACCCGACTTTCTAACCCAATTGAGTCGTGTTGTTTAAGAATCCCCCCATGACAACTCTCAAGGCAAACAATGGTGCAATATTATTGATAATTTTTAAGACGATTCACGAATTATTATTAAATTAGTGAGTTAGGGTTAAGGCTTTAGACTTGTTTAATTAAATTGATTGAATTAGGATTAACCTACATATTCTTATACACGCGTCTTGACACGACTTAAACTTGCTATGTAACATTTAGGTTTGACAATTTGTAACACAATCTACGAACCTAACACTAAATTGGTAAGTTAAGATTGAAATTTCTAATGTGTTTAATTAAATGGATCAACTTAGGATTAGCTCATAGAGCCTTATATTCATGTATTGATATAATCCGAATTTGACACGCAAACATGAATTGTCACTTCTACCTCTATATGCTCCAATTTGTGAACAAACGAGTTTCATGTCAATTAAGAGAAATCCAAGCGATGTAAATAAAACCAACCTTTGTTAGCGTTAAAAGGGTTGGGATTTGATATAGAAAGCAAAATGAAGAGAAAGAGAAAACAAAAAGAATTAGAGCTGTTTGGCCTTCAAGACTTGGGGTATATCTGGGTGTATGTTTTAAGGGCCTAAAAGTGTGTTTAACACTTAAAAAATCTGTTTGAAAAAAAAAGTGCCCATTTGGTAAAACAAATTGAAACGCTTTTAAGTGTCCAAAATATTAAAAAATGGCCAAAAAATACATTTTTTGATAAAAGCTTTATTTTAACTTAAATGTTCCCCAACACAATCTCATTCTTAAAAGTCCAACATATATAAAGTTAAAGTAGCTACATTTCACATTTTTATTATTGACTTGGATGATAACAAGATATAATGAAACTACATTTACAAAAGGATTTTATACAATTTGAAACAAAAGTTGACTAGCAATTTTTTGATATTAAGGCATCACATTTCTATCACATGACAATCTTTCAACCAACCCTTGATTTATTATTATTATTATTATTTAAAAAAAATAACAAAAATCCAAGGTTTAATCAAAACCGATACATCAGCATTTACATTACTCTAAATTGGTTATATTAAGAGCACATAAAAATAAATGCCATTAGAATGACAATTCCCTCTCGATGATTAAATCGAAATAGATGCTTAGTGGTATTAATGTAAGGGATTGTGAGAAGTTTGTAAAAGTAAGAACCATAAAAAGAGATGAGTGAGATACTGATAGAAATTGACAGTCAAAACTTGTGGAAGCTTTTGGAGGATGCATTAGACAAGTGAGAAGGCATGACAAGTATTTAGCCAAAGAAAATGTGTGTGAAAGAGAGATTTAAGCACCACTAATATCTTATTAAGATATAATGATATAATTATTTTATTTGATGTCTCTTAATATAAACCCACAAACACCTGTGTATCAAATTTTTAGTCAATTGAGGAGGCAAATGGAAAAGATGCCAATGTATTCAAACGCAACTTAATGGGTATTTCATCCAAAAAGGGAAAGGTTGGTTGTTGTTGAACCTGCATAGTCCGTCACTCCCCAACCCGGCACAGGAGGCCACGATTTGGAGTGCCTACAGATTAACTTTCAAGCAACTGTGTTGAAAGCACACTCACATACTAAACATCCAGAAGGCCAAATTAACTAAGCAGAGGTTCACTAGAAGACATCAGGGTGGAAATGTCCGGGGATAGAATTGCTTTGCTGAGCCTGTTTCAGGTGCATTGTCAATGCATAGTTGTTCACCTGATAATATGTCATAAAATCATACAATAATCATTAGACTCGATGCAATGACTGTAAAGCAGCAAAGATTGATCGAAATTACTAATGAAGAGAAAATGCGCCAATTCTTATAAGCATTTTCATGCCTAACAGCATAGTCCACAGACCACACTGCCGACACGAAAAACTACGGGAAACTACGGGATTTGAGAGCTAAACCTCTAGTGTTCTCAACTGCTCCTGGTACTGGGACACCAGTTGCTTCAGATGTTGCAACTCCTGATTCCTTTCTTCGTACTCTTTTTGACGTTCATGTTGAATAGACACTGCTCGCTTGAGGATTGTATTTTCCTGAATAAGTGCTTCTACTTGTTCCTTCAGCATCATATTTTCCTACAATAGGGCATGCAATCAGTACAAGAAAGCATTAGAAAAGAAACCATTTAAATCCTCCATGCACTATCCCCACTGCACCTACACTCCTCTCCCTCTTTCTTCACCCACCAAAGAAGAAATGAAGGAATAAGGGAAATTATAACACTTTCAACATTATTGTAGTACAATCACAATTATAAGCAACCTGGTGAAAGCTTTGGGATGCCTCTGCACTTGCACGTGCAGAGATAGATCTCTCCAAAACCTCAAGCACTCTTGAAGTACGAGCTTTAGCATCATCTACATTGGAGGCACTCATCATTTCTCTAACAAAGAGCTCAACCCAGTCAGCACCATCCATGGGAGGGTCCTGTGGAGCTGATAGCTCCTCACCAGCAGCAACCTCTCCATTAGCTGTCACTACACCTGAAACAAAATATTGTACTCAAGCCCTGGAACTAGTCACAAGGGCCCCAAACTTGGAAAAGGAAAGGTGGCTTGCAAATGGAGGACAACCATAACCATCATAACAGCACAATATTCTTAAAAGAGAATTACTCCGTAATGAAGCACATCAAATTAATGACTTGTATTCTTCTTCCTTCTTTGGTGGTAAGTAGTGTCCCAAGTAATTCTCTATAACTTTATATTCCCCCTTTAGAGCCATAAATTGCTTGAACTCATTCTGTATAGAAATTCTAAAAGGGATCATCAAATTTTTTATTTTTTTATTTTTTTTATTTTTTATATATATAAATAATCAAAATATCATTAAAAACAACAAGTGCTACTTAGGTACACAGGGACTATATAGAATAAACATCTAGTTAGGAGGAGAAAAAAAGAACAAAAGAATTATTAAAACTAAGATCCCATGGAGCTACAAATGCAGTTGTACAATTAAAAAGATTAAAAAAGAAAAAGGACTCAAACTCTACCAATGTCCTCTTACGGTTCTCAAAATTTCTGTCATTTCTTTTCTTCTAAAAACACCATCTTCCACACGGCAGCACTTTTGAGTGCTACCAACAAGCAAATAAATCAGCTGCACTACCAGGCATCACCCAAGACAGCCCACAATGAATAAAAAAGACATTCCATAAGGCGCAAGCGACCTCACAATAGAGTAGAAGATGGTCTACAAACTCCCCATTCTTCTTGCACATATAACACCTATCAACCATAATAACATGCCACCTCCTAAGATTGTCCAGCAAGGATCTTCCCTAGGACTGCCAACCAAGCAAAAAAGGCCACCTCAACAGATCCTTATTCCACCATATACTCTGCCAAGGGAAAAGAGTATCATCGTTACAAGCAAGGGCAGTAAGGAAGCTAACAGCAAACAACCCTTTTTGAAGGGGGACCACCAAGGCTTGTCTTCGTCATCCCATCTCACTTACTCTGTGTACAACAAATTGAAGAACAAGGCACAGACATCCATCTCCCAATCATGGAGCCGCTATAACAAAGCTTACGTTCCAATGAATGGAATCACCAAAAACTCTAAGTGAGACACTACTAAAGCATCATATATACAAGCAATACCATATAAATCTGGAAAAGCTTCCTTTAGGGCCCTGTCTCCCCACCACAAATCATGCCAAAATCTAACATTGGTGCCAACTCCCACCTAAAACCTAGTATGACTTGAAGAAATCCCCCAATCCCTCCTGATATTCTTCCAGGTAAAGATCAGAAAATCTAATAGAGGATAAACCTCTCATAGTCTTAGTAACAGCAGTGTTGTTTGAGAGAGAGAGAGAGAGAGAGGGTATGTTTTTTTCTAATAGGTAATAAATATGTATCTTTAAAAGAACCGTCCAAACACTTTATGATTCAGTTTAGTATCATATCAATATCAATATATGTTTTTTCCAATTTATTAGAAGTTACATAAAAGGAATATGATTTTTTTTTTTTTTTGACAAGTAAAAAAGGAATATGATTAGAACTTCCACTATTGTAGATAACGAGGATGTACCTTCACATGCAAAAAATTGAAACTTTAAGAATCCAAAAATACAATAACCACACAAACAAGTACATCCGTCAATCCAATGCACACGCACCTTGTGATTGGACATTTGGTTCCACTGTTACATCAGGTTTGGGTGCAGCAGAGTCCAAGTTATCATCAGTAGATCCTAAACGAAGCTCATGCAAGCTTCTGATAGCTGAATCCAAATCACCACCACATTCTTCAAGTGCCCTTTCAAGAAGCTACAACAATAACAGCTCTCACAAATGGTTAGTGACTATTAATGCTACCTCAACCAGATGTGATCCACATCCTCCGACTTCACATCTCCTTTTATCAAAAAAATAAAAAAAATAAAAATGAAGTTATGGGGCTTGACAATTGAGCTGCCTTTGCTTTTAAGGGTTACAGCTTTTCATTTCCTATTACACTCTCTTCTCTCAATGAGATTTGTACCCAAAAAAAATCTGTAATACCCCTGTATCATTTCCTAGATTAAACATGGGGATATTAAACTTTAATTTTACCAATAATTTATCATGAGAGAATTAGAATGGGCTGTTATGATAATTTGGTTGAAATTGGGTGACATTTTAATCCCTGGACCCAAGAGGATATGTTGGCAAAAGTATTATGGAACCCCAAGATAACATCTCTTTCTCTCTCTCTCTCTCTCTCTCTCCTCTCCCTCCTACATTTGAAAAGCCCTCACATTCTCTTTCTTTCTTTCTTTCTTTCTCTCTCTCTCTCTCTCCACAAAAAGGCATGTGCAGACCCACCTGTAGACACACAGGAAGTTAAGTTTACAAGAAAGCATGGAAAGAGCAACAAAGGCATTACTTCTCAAAACAAAAGCTTGATAATAATGGCCAATGGAGCAGCAAAGATCATGGGGTCGTGTACCACAAATAGCTACAAGCCTACCATTATACAGTTAACCGACTTTGGCATTTTCTCCTTTCAGTGTCATCTCTTATGATGTTCTGAGTATCAAGTGGACAAGCCCTTTGATTGATGTAATTTTCCTTGAATCATTTATGGGGTTGAGTTTATGGAGAAAGGCTGAATTATTTTAAGGCGTTAGCTACATGAACAGCGCTTTAAATTGTTGTTGAACAAACCTCCATGGGGTTCATTAGAAACTGAAAATTAAAATTATAAAGAGTAATGTTATGCCTACAAGTTTTTTACTTGGAGCCACGTCAGCCACTAAAATTTTTTTAACACCCTATAATCATATGTTGACATGTGTCAAAAAATTATAAAAGAGTAGTAAGTCTAACATTTTTCAATTGTAAAATTTCCTCATTTTTCACCTGCCTTAAGACTTTGTAAAATGATTGTAAAAAGTTGCTTTGACGTAGTTGAAGGTGAATGGGTGGTATGATAGTGTGTACGGTGAAGAGAGGTTAAATTGTAAAACCATGGACAAGAAAACACCACGGCCAAACCTTGTGGGGCTGCTGCCTTGATTTAATTCTATGATATGGCTTTCCAGTGGAATGGTGTAAATAATTAAGGTGGTCTATGATTGCGTACCATTACCATGAGCCTTGTTTAAGGAGAGCTCACTTGTTTTGTCCTAATTTTTTTTTTTTTGATAAGTAATGTTGCATATCAAAAGCACAAAGGGGTGCAACTCTAATATACAGGAAGTACACAAAAGAACACTGGAAGAAAAAAGACACCCATAAAAGAACCCTAAAACCCAAAGAAGCCTTAAACCCACAAAACAAACCCCTAAACCCCAAAGAAGCCCTAAACCCGCAAAACAGTCATGCCTTTAAGCCAACTAGAGCCATTGCCTCTAGCATAAAAATTCAAGAAGCATTCCAAATTTTTAAGCTCCCTCTTCCCCTTAGGTTTAGAAGCAGAGACCCCATCTTCAAGATACTAACCCTCTTAAATGTCAGAAAAAAGATTCATAAGTCTTTTCTCGTCGCCCCCAAAAGACAACCCCACAATGGGATCGGCTCCCATCAAACTAAGCCCTCAACCCCCACCTCTCCATTCTCTCCATTCCCCGTCCCAGCCAAAACACCCCCCTAAAAATTGAAGGGATTTGAAGTAGATCCATGAAACAAGATCTTTTGGGAAAATTTTGAGCTTTGAAACCAACTTGGGAGTTGCCATGATTATTGGTCACAAAGGGCATAGCATTGGGTTAGTTTAACAGTTATTATTGCATTTCACTAAATTACTGTCATTTTTACCGTATTTAGTTTTATTTGTGTCGATATTTTTGTTTTATTAACAAAACATTAGATTTTTTTACATGTTTATTGATAGGATTGTTATTTAAATTTGTTTAGGTTCTATTTGGTTGTGCGATGACCTCAAGGGGAAGGCAGTTTAGTAGCAGATTTGAGGGGCAAGTGTATTTGCATACTTTATATTCTCATTATTATTGTTGTTATTATTATTTGAAGAAAAGTGTGAAAAGCATGTTTATGAATACATGCTAAAGTTGCGAAAGTCAAGCTATAACATGGTGCATAATAAAATCTCATTCAGTGAACATGCCATTATGAATTTATGTATTTATTTTGCCACTTCTATAAATGCATGTGTTGATTCTGCAATGGCCATTGGAGAAATTGGTGATAACTACATATTGTATAAATTTTGGTAAAGAAATTTATTTTGGCATATTGAAATATGGTGTATAATGATTTGAATTTGGTTATATATTGCTGATATTGAATTTGGTTATTTATTTATGAAATTTGTGGAAATTAATTTCTCTGGTCTTTGTTGCGAAAAAGAAAAAGAAAAAGAAAAATTATTCGCAGGGTTTTGAGAAATGTTGCATTTTCAGTCGTTACCAGGCCCGTTTGGATTTGGGATGTGACATTTTCTTCATTTCCCCCAAATCAAAATCACAATTTGAAAAGAAATAACAAATCAAATATCGATCAAAGAACCCTATTATTAAGAAACAAGAAATAGTTAAAAAAGAAGAAGAAAGCGAACCTTCTGGTCCATGTGAGGAAAAATGGCCCTGAGGTGTTGGATCGAGTGAACGGAAGAAGGGGAGGGAAAGGAAGAGTTGTTGGGCCTGGGCGGAGAGAAGCGAACGGGCGAGGAAGAGGAGCAGCGGATTCTCTTGGACACGGGAGGATTGGCTGCCAGGCTCAGATTGTCTTCGAATATGGACGATCTCTTCCCGCACACTATGGCAGACATGTTTCGCTGCTCCTCCGCTCTATGCGTTTCTCTCCAACCCCTCCCTCCTCCTCTACTCTCTCTTCTCTCTCTCCCACACCTTCTCTTTCATGCACCGTTTTCCTTCCCAGATTATCCAGAAAAACGATCACAAATCCCACCGGAAAATGAAATTTATCAATCGAATTTAACCCCACAGGCAGGATCAGAGAGCGAACAAATTAAGGGCGGTGAGGGATTGATTGTTCTTGTTCACGGCACCGTTGAAGGAGGGGTGATCGGGTGACGGCGAGGGCCGGGGAAGGACCAATCAAGAGGAGACATACAAGCGGAGGTTTGTTAGACTTATTGGTTTCTAGCAGACGTGGCTGTGTGCCACTGGTTTTTTGTGGAAATTTATTAAGACACAGTGGTCAGTGGAATGCTTTGAGCTTCGCTTTATCTTTGTCTTGTTGGGATTGGTCAGTCGTTAAACGAAGGGATGGGATTCTTTGCCGAGTGGGGAAGGCAAGAGAGAGCTTTCAGTCTCGACGAGATAGCCGTCCGATCATAGTGCTTCTCCTAGATTGCCAAGTATTTTTCCTTTTTCCTTTAATAAAAAAATAAATAATCAATATTTTCCCAGTAAAAAAAGCAATTTTTAGAGTGTGTCCTCTATACGATTGTGGCAAAACATCCATGCTTTTGCCTACCAATAAATGAGTGTCAACTCAGATTATCACATATTAAAAAATTAGGGTTGGGCTGCATCAGATAATATAGCAAACATCTAACGAAAACAACAAAAAGTCTACCAAATGTTACAAAATAGTTTGGAACCAAAATTTTTCCCAAACTTGACGCCATTCAGCCGGCTCCAAGTAGGGATGCCCGCCCAAAATTTCCCACCTCCCAAGCAGTGACGCCGCCTTGCCCAGCTCGACAAGCACATGCCGCCCAACAACTGGGGCTTTTAAGCCATGACCGAATAGAAGCTATTCCAACCGGCTGAGCAGTGGGTGCAACCCACTGGCATGGGAAATTGACAGTGGGAGAGCTGGCAGCCAAGATGTCGCGTTTGAAGGTGGTGGGAGAGAATCTAACGGAGGAGGAGAGAGCTTTGTTTATCCAGGATTTTAATTTCGACGGTGGGGGAATTGACAACGTCGATTTTGATGTTCCGGCTGGCCGCGAGGTGGACTAGGCAGCGAAATCTTGAACTTTTTTTTTTTTGGTAAGAGAGAAAGATGAATCGTTTGATATTTTTGGAGGATGGATGATAAAGATCCAACTTTTGCCTTTTTTTTAAAAAAAACAAAGTAAAAAATTAAAAAAGTGTCTGAAGCAATAATTTTTTTTTTCCTTCTTTTAATTGGTGTTTTTTAAAAAATAAAAAATGCATTTTTCTTTATAAAAATGATCATTTTTATGAAGAAAAATGCATTTTGTTTTTTTTTTTTTAAAAAAAAATACCAACCAAAAGAATGACCAAAAAAATATATTATTACTTCAAACATTTTTTTTAAAAAAAATTTTTACTTTGTTTTTTTCTTTAAAAAAAAAGGTAAAAATTAGGTAAAAATTGGACAAAAAAATTAGGCCTTTAACATTTTTCTTTTATGAGAGAAATCTGGAATGTGTTTAAGAGCAGATGAAATAATCTAGTAGAGCTACACTCACTTTATAATTTGTAATAAACTGATTTGTATTGATGGGTAACAAGGGCTTTTAAGCCATGACCGAATAGAATATATTCTCCAATTTTTATGTGGCAAGAGATCAGGTATATATCCGGGCCTCCGGGCCCAACCCAGTCATCACCAATATCATCTTGCCACATATATGAGTTGGTACAAGTGTACTACAGATGCATACGTGTAATGTGTGGAGTACAGCGTTATGTTTTGATAAGGATGACGACTAGTTTTTTGGCGTCAACAACTTCGAGGCTCCAAAATTCCGATAGTCACAGCTCCGAGAGTAAAAATTCCGAGGCTATGATACTAGTTGAGGGTTAGGTCTCTTAGCTTTGGAGTTGATGAGAACTATAATCCAGGACTCGATGATGAAGGAATTCAGTTACGTCTTGACATCTTGCAAGAAACGAGGGACGAAGCTCAGGTCACAATGGCAGCTTAGTTACCAATAGAAAGTTGGCAATATTTCAACAAGAAGGTCAAACACCAAGACTTTAAGCTTAGAGATTAGGTTTTAAGGATGGTGACTCTTGCTACTAGGACCCCGCATAAGGAAAGTTGGCTCTTGCATGGGAAGGAACTTACAGGATTGTCAAGTGCAACAGGCATGACACTTATCACCTACAAACAGTAGATGACAAATTATTGTCAAGGCCATAGAATGCAGAACATCTGAAGAAATAATATTTGTAGTGTCTCCAATCTCCATGCATTTTCTTTTCTTCATTTATATTTTCATCAACTATGTTATTTTTTTGTCATATTTATTTCAATAAAGACTGTACATTCTCTAGCATTTAGGAATATGAATATTATTCATCCAAAAAAAAAAAAAAATGAATATTCTTAATAAAAAGAAAGAAGCAGCCAAAGGTAGTGAGAAAACCCTAATTTAAGCAAGAAGGCAACGAGTAATCCCAAGTACGTGGAGAAAACTCTGGGCAAAAACAAGAAAAGAAGAAAACCCTTAGCAAAAACAAGAAGGTAAGGAGCCAACCCTGGAAACAGAAACAACCATGAACAAAAACAAAGACAATAAGAAAATCCTAGTAAAAAACAAAAATAGGGAGACAACCTTAGTAAAAAAGATAGAGAGAGACAATCCTAGGCAAAAACAATGTAGTAAAATGATCTCGGTTAAACAAAGAAGCCGCTGGAGATAGGGAGAAAACCTTGATTTAAACAAGAAAACAAGAAGCCAACCCCGGAAACAAGGAGACAACCTTAGACGAAAATAAAGAGAGTAAGACAACCCTAAGGAAAAACAATGCAAGAAAGTGATCTCAATTAAAGAAAGAAGCATAATACTTAGATTTTCAATTAAGTTCTGGATGAGGGTCAAGTTTATCTCTCTGTCTAAGAAAAAAGCCGAATACTTAGTTTTTCAACTAAGTCTTGAAGGGAAGGTCATATTTATCCATCGTTCTAAGAAAGAAGCAAAATGCTTAGTTTTTCAACTAGGCCATAAAGGATGGTCGAATTTATCCCTTAGTCTAAAAAAGAAGTGGAATTCTTAGTTTTTCAACCAAGTCATGAAGGGAGGGTCGGATTTATTATTTGGTATAATAAAGAACAAGATATTTAACTTTTCAACTAAGTTCGAAAGTGTTAGAAATGGGTTTGGGCCTAACTCAACCCCAAAGCTAGCTCAAGAGTTGAGGTTTACCCTCAACCTTATAAATGGCACATCTCCTTAATACCCAAGCAATGTGGGACTTCCAACACGCCCCCTCACGTGTGGCGGGAGGACATCCAAGCCAACACGTGCAACAAATGGGTGACGGTGGACCACAGCTAATTGGGCCTGGCTCTGATACCATGTTAGAAATGGGCTTGGGCCTAATTCAACCCAAAAGCTAGCTCAAGAGTTGAGGTTTACCCTCAACCTTATAAATGGCCTGTCTCCTTAATACCCAAACAATGTGGGACTTCCAACATTGAAGGGTCGGATTTATCCCTTGATCTAAGAAAAAAGCCGAATACTTAATTTTTCAACTAAGTTCAAAAGGGAGAGTTGGATTTATCCCTCGGTCTAAGAAAAAAGCCGAATACTTAGTTTTTCAACTAAGTCTTAGAAGCAGGGTTGAATTTATCCCTTAGTCTAACAAAGAAGTGGAATACTTATTTTTTCAACTAAGTCATGTAGGAAGGGTCGGATTTATCCCTCGGTCTAAGAAAGAAGTAGAATACTTAGTTTTTCAACTAAGTCCTGAAGGGAAGCTTGAATTTATCCCTCGGTCCAAGAAAGAAGCCTAAAACTTAGTTTTTCAACTAAGCCTTGAAGGGAGGGTCAAATTTATTTCTCCGTCTAAGCAAGAAGCATAATACTTAGCTTTTCAACTAAACCTTGAAGGAAATGTCAGATTTACCTCTTGGTTAAAGAAGACAACTATGATTAAAATGAAGTTCCAGCATCGGTTATGGGGGGGTATTTAAAGAAGAAATACCTCTCGACAATCATACCGGCGCATTGAATAGTGGCAAATATGAAGTAGTGCAGGCTAGAATCTGAGGAGTCTCCTCAAAAGATGAACTATATGAAATACAACACATGTCTCGGGCATGATCGTGCATCAAATGATCACAAGAAAAGCGAAAAGTGCACCAAGGGAATGGTGACACGTGGACCTAGAGTCAGAACAATAATGAGAATTGTCAAAACCAAAGCGTCTTTTAACGAGGGTGATGATCAGAAACTCTAGTTGTCAAACTCGAGATACTTGAAAGACTCAAGATGAACTACAAGGAAGATACACGTCTTGGATAGAACAAAGCATCGAGTCATCTCGAGACTGATTAAATTACCAATATCCAAGCATGCATCGGATAAGGAAATTAGGGGTAATTGTTGGGAATAATATCATTCAACTAGCCCTTCAGCTTTACCCTGAAATCCTAAGAACGGTATTATTGGGTCTCAATCCCTAGTTTTCTATAATTAATTACTATCCCAAAGAATCCGGATTAGATCCATACTCCAAGTCGAATTACGATAGGAAACACAATCCAGACTCAATTAAACCTTCTTGCACTCCAAGTCAAATTGAAGTAGAAGACTTAATCGAGGTCTAACTCAATCTCTCTATCTATAAGTAGGCCAATACACTAAATTCAGATTGAAATATTGTGCTTTAGGCATACACATTCTCCGATGTTAGAGAATATATTTCCTAAATTGAAAGGAAATATATTAAATTTATATTGTATATTATTTATCTTATATAAGAGTAATTGTAATTAGGTTTGATGGTAATCGAATTAATCAGATTTAATTATTATACTTATCTTTTTTTTTTTAATTCTTTTATAAATAGAAGCATTTTGTATTGTAATATTAATCAAGCAATAAAAAGAAAATGTAGCTCTTTGGCTTTATCTGTGGACATTGTGTCTCTTTTATTGTTTTGTTTATTTATTTCCGATATTTATTTGTAATTTCCTTTTTGATTATGAATTTCTTCATCCAAGAGAATGAATTAGGCATCGGTGTGAGACCTCGTTGGCACACCCGGCAAGCTCCTTTTTCTATTCTTTGTTATTTTGCAACAATTGTGAAAGCATCAAGAAACGAAGACTGGAGATTCTAAGCGCATTGAAGAACTTGTAGATCATCCCGTCCGGAAACTGTTGTAACAATCATTAAATGTGACCAAGTAGCATTTTCTTTCTCAAACAATGAGATTCAAATTCACTCAGTTTTGGGTCGAATGGTCTTCTTTTAATTTTTGTTTTAAATAAGAAATAAATAAACTAGGAAAAATTACAATTTACCACCCTAAAGTTGACAGCGTTTTTCAATTCGAACATCAAAGCTTCAATTTTTGCAATTTACCCCCACAAAGTTCAAATTTTTTCAATTCAACCAATATTATCCAAAAATTTCCATATTGCCCCTTTTTTATTTTTTATAAATGAAAAACAAATTTTGGGGTACAAAAATGGCCAGATGGCCAAAGCCACTAATTTTAAAATTTTTTAAAAAATTAAAATTAAAAAATGAGGGGCAATATGGAAATTTTTGGATACAATTGGTCAAATTGAAAAAATTTGAAACTTTGGGGGGGTTGATTGCAAAAATTGAAACTTTGGTGTTCGAATTAAAAAACTCTGTCAACTTTGAGGGGGTAAATTGTAATTTTTTCAGTAAACTATGAAGGCAGGGACTACATCATTTAAAATTTTAAAATAACATAGGACTATATATATCATTAGATGCAATAAAACAAAATCTAAGTTGTGAAATATATATATTTATTTATTTTACACTTGCTGCCTCTCTCATTTTCTCTCTCCAAGCCATCTTTGGCAACAACTACTTCATCGCGACTTCAAGTCTCTAATGAATCTCATTCAAGTTGAGCTCAATAGTCTTTCTGTCGCAAAGGTTTTTGGCTTCCTCGCCGCCGGCCTTACATCCGATAGGCTGCCCACCTCCTCGCCGGCCTTGCGTACGACAAGTATTAGTTGTTGTGAAGTTCTTTTCGAATGTGAGTCTCTAACAAAATACCCGCCCCGATGTACCCACCCCACATTACCTAATACCCGCCAAATATTGCTTATTTTAACTGGATTGTGGGGCTAAATTTCAAAACCCGCAACATGCGAGCCTGGTAGCCAAAACACCCAATACCCAACCCGATTTGACTTGTGCCTAGCCCTAGATGTTAGCATATATTAGGAGATTTGGTTTCAGATATTTGATTGTACTCAAATATAATTATAATTTGGGATCTTCACAACTCAAACATTTCAGGCTATTGTGCAGAACATTTTGTCCCATTTGATTGTATATCAATGAAGAGATAATTCATTCCAAAAAAAAAAAGAGATTATAATTGATTCAAATCAGATACTATCTCTATATTTGTATTACTCTTATCTTCTCTAATTTTCTTATAAATAGGATAATGTTATATTGCAAACATCATCCAAAAAAAAAAGAAGAGTAAAATTTAGTCATTGTGCACATAAGTGATTAACCGAATCACATAATTATTTGTTTCTATTTTATTATTTTTGCATTATATTTTCTTTCAATAATAAGTATATTATGAACCGGTAAAATCTGTGGATAACTCCCCTTTAATTAAAAAAAGAAAGGAAAAATATATATAAAAAAACCCCTCCAAACTACTTGTTGTTTGTAATATAACCTCATAATGTTCAAAAGGTAATAAAGTAGCCCTCAAACTACTAAAACATATCAAAAAGGCCATTTATTTTTTTATATTCTTATAATACGCCTATTCTTTTAACAAATAAAATAATAAAGTAAAAATACTTATTTTTTTATATTCTATTATTCTTTAACAAATAAAATATTAAACTAATTGTAAAAAAACCCAACAAAAAAATAGTAGGCTAATATTTATTTATTCCATTTTTTTGTATTTATTAGCCCATTGTTTTTTGTATTTTAAAAATTGTTTAGTTTTTTTTACAATTATGTTATTATTTTATGGCCATTTATTTTTATATTCTTATAATACTATTCTTAAAAATAAAGTAATAGTAAAAAAATCAAACAATTTAAAAAAATAAACGAAAATATAAAAAAAAAAAAAAGAAGAAGTTTTTTGGAACAAATAAATAATTTATGTATTTTTTTTTTAAAAAAAATTGATTTTTTACAATTATTTATTATTATTTTTGTTAAAATAATAGGGTGGCCAAAGCCTCTCCCATGGCCCGTAGGGGTGGTTCGGCCACCCCTAAGAGCCAAATCAATCCAAGGGCCATGAGAGTTGCTTCGACTACCCCAGACCTTTGACCACCTCCAAGCCCAACTAGGGTGGCCGACCACCCCCTATGGGTGGCAGCCACCCCTTATTATTATTTTTTAAATATAAATAATATTTTATTATTTATATTAATGAGACAAATGTTCTATTGATGGCCCTTTAAAGAGATCTCGACCATTAACTGAATACTCTTAAATCCAAAATAGAGCCAAGGGGATCCGTTTCCTGCATTTACGGTCTGCTAAGTTCATTGAGCTGAAGGCGAATCTTTGAATCCATAGAAATGTTTGGTATTTTATTTAATTTTTTTGTTTAAGAAAATTGTAAATGGGTCGAGATTTAAGAGGGTTTTATATTTTTTTTCCTTTAAGGCCAAAAGTACAAGCAATAACATTTTATGGACTAATCCAAAAGATGCTGCCGACTGTCCACTGAATTGAATTGATAATTGGGTTAACTACAATCACCAGTTGCTGGCTTTCAGGCTATGGTGGAAACTAGTCAATAAGCATCTTCGCCATCAATCACATATTCCTTTAGAATATCATTCTATCTACCAAGCCACCAAAAGCTAGCATCTGCTCACACCAAAAAAGAAGAAAAAAGCCACCAAAGGCATGCATATCATGACATAAATCATACATGTATAGCATGATGATGATGATGATGATATCTGAACAGGAAAATTTTGCAGGCCAAAGAAAATTGAATTCAACAAGTATGGGTATGCTTATTTATATATAGGCTGATTTCACTGGGCCCTTTGTATGCATGACTAGCAATTAGTAATTGATTCAACTCTTGACTCTTGTACAGTTTATGAGGATTTAAAATAATTAGCGGGTCTAAATTACTAATAATTTGGACAGTTAATATGAGAAAATTCATATGGAGCTTACTTGTTTGAGTAGATGGTCGGGCTGCTCGAAATTTATTTAAACAAGTGAGTCTTGAAATGGGCTCTCTCACATTAACAGCCGGCCAGACAACTGATTGTTGTGAATCCGATTCATGTATTGTAGAGCATGCTCCCTCTAAAATATCAAATTCCTTTGCAGCTTTTGCCTTTTTCCTGAACCAATTACATGGACCCTCCAAAATAGGATATCTTGTTTGCCCCCATATGATGACCTTGAGTGGGCTTCACTGGTTAGTGTTCCAAATCTCTCTCTCTCTCTCTCTCTCTCTCTGTGGGTGAGAGAGTAGGACCCATGCACTGAGTGGGGGCAGTGGGTATCACTCCTTTCCAACAAGAGCTTGTCAAGTTGCATCCACATTGAAGAAAAAAGAATAGGATCCCACATTGCTTTTCTTCACCAGAAGCATCATGGAATACAATTTTGTTTATGTTGTTGGTTGATGATGAAATGACCTCTCACCAAGCCCAGCCTTCCACTCCCTACTCTTCCCCCCCTCCCCCTTTAATTTAGCCTTTCAAGAGGAACCCACCTATCATAAACCCACCTAATTCCAACCACATAGGAATATTTCTACACTCTCATTGTCTAGAGAGATTGATGGGATTGCACTCAAATGTGCTCTTGACTATCTTTCTATTAGTTTTGACCAACCAACATTTTTTTTTTATAATTAATATCACTAATTTGACCAATAAAAGGCAAGCTTTTGGTGATTAAATCTAACCAAATATAATATCCTTTGCATCAGAAGATCTTTCAGCTCAGGTGCAAATATGCCAAACGCAATCTACAAATTAGTTAACCAAATCTACACAGAACATGCAACACACACCAATTAACAAATATTTAAGGCAATGTTTAGCACGTACAAGTGAAAAACAACAAAGTCTATCATATTTAAGTTGAACAATGACAAAGTTGAAGTGACAAAAAAAAAAAATTCAATGACTACATACTAAACCTTGCCACGTTAGCTTTGTGAAATATCTTTGTGGTATATAGCATTACTCATTAAAGATATAAAAAATGCTAAAAATTAAATTTTTATTTCATAATACTGATATGACAGTCAATGACGGAGGGAGGGGTTGACCAAGGTGGGCCATGGTCCCCCCCCAAATAAGGAAAAAAAATTAGAAGTAAAAAAAAAAAAGTATAGTTTTATTGTACTTTTAGTCATTTGGCCCTTTCCCAAAAATTGTTTAGCCCTATTTTTAGATTTTATGGCCATATCCAATAAATTTTTTTTGCCCTATTCTTAATTTTTTGGGCTATACCCATTAAGTTTTTATTTTTATTTATGGCTCATACTTTCAAATGCTCACTTTTTTTGTTTATAAGTAGTCTTCTGTTTAAAAAATAATAAAAATAAAAATTTTTTAATAAAAAAATTCTAAAGAACCAAATTTTTTTTTGACTGGTCCCCTCCCATAAAATTTTCTGGCTCCGTCCCTGATGACAGTCTTAACCAATCTTTAAATTTTTATTTTGTAACAATGGTTGGTTGAGATTGCCACGTCGGCATTGTGAGATAATTGTAGAATAAAAGTATAGCTTATATCATTATATATGATAAGAATGAGTGGTTAATATATGATAACCATGAGTGATTTTCTTTTAATGAAATAAGAATATTGAGTAGTTAATAAAATATACTCTTTTTTTTTTTGAAAATAAAAAAATACAATTGAGCTTAAATTCATTAGCTTTCATTGTAAGAAGCAAAGCAAAGAAAGTGCCAATTATTTTTTCATTATACTTTAATTTTAAAAACACTTTAAAAAAATCTTCTTAACAAATAATAAAAAAAAGAGTAATAATAACGAAAAGGATTTCTTTCTATCATTTTTATTCAAAAAAATTCCAAGATAAAGAATTTCTTGCTTTATTATTTCCCATATATTCTCAACAACAAAAGTGAACAAAAATTCTGAATTATTACACCAGATCGGCTAAAGATAGAAACTTTCCATAGTAAATTCAAGGCCTTTAATTAGCTTATTTTATTTTTTATTGTTTATGAATCCAATAGCAGCATTCACATTACAAAATAATTGTGATATAATTATATAAAACATTGCAAAAAACACATAAAGAACAAATCATCAATCCCAATTCACAAAAAATTGTTAACTGTGTTTTTTTTTTGGGTATTATATTCATGCATTCTTGGTTGCTCCAGGAACCAATATTACCAAAATGAAAGAAAAAAAAAAAAAAAGAGAGATTAATCCTGAGATTTATATTCCTTCTTCCCCTAATCATTCAAAAACCATCATTATGTAGCTACAAACATTTGACTTGTGAGAGACCCCTCCAAAACTTATACAAAATACTCTCAGGGCTATATATCCCCAGTCTCTCATGCACCCAATATTAATACGACACTCTTCTCTGGAGCATATTTTTGTAAAGTCAAAATCAAAAATTTTTGAGCAAAAGTTATTGTCCAAAAGAATGTTGTAAGACTTTATATCAAAATGCAAGGCAGAGGGTTGTGCTATTTTTATCAAAGTAACAAAAAAACATTAGTTTCATATTTATACATTGCACGCAAAAATAATGAGAATCAAATGGGTTGGAAACCAAATTCTTTGACTCTCCTCTCCTCTTGGTTTGCCCAAAAAACGAAGTAAAAAGAACACACAGAGAGAAGGTTAAGAAGAACTACCTTGGGGTTGAATTCTTAGGCCAATAAATTCTATTTTTGTTACGGTTAGAACGAAAGAGAGAAATAAATGGTATATATAGAACAGGTCTGACATTCTGTTGGAAAATTGAGAGAAATAAATGGTATATGCAGAACATGTCTGATATTGTGTTGGAAAATTGAGGTTTTAAAGTCAAAACAAGCTTTTCATGCCAAAAGTGTGTTTGACATTTTTTAGAGAAAAAAGTCCATGAAGTACTTTTAAAAGTTTTTTATTAAACATCCTAGATTTTTATTTAGTATAATTTTTTAGATACCAAGAGTTTATTTAGGATTGCATTTAAGAGATTCAAAAGTACGTTTAATATTCAAAAAGTTCGTTTAAAGAAAAAAATATTATTTAGCAAAAAAATTAAAAGCGCTTTTAAAAGTTCGAAAATTATAAAAATAGTCAAAAACGCATTTTTGACAAAAACATAAAAATGAAGTTTTTGTCAAAAAACTTTTTTTATTTTTTTATTTAAAAACTCTATTTCTTAAACGTAATCTTAGACAGAGTCTAAAAGGAACTTATAAACTCTCTAACGCAAATCAAAATAGACCCTTAAACATATTATACCCTAAACATTTATTAAAAAAAGACCCTTATTGCAATTTTAGTCAATCCTCTTGAAGGATTCGATTATTTTACACACAAACATGATTCAAAAGAGAGATTTGTCGCAATTATATATAGTCAATTCTCTTGAAGGATTCAACTATTTTACACACATATAATACTATAGTGGTGCATCATGCATGGCTCCTACAATATGCCATACTTTTTTGTCCTTTTGGAAATTAAAATGCTTTCACCCTTTGGATACTACGAACATTAATCTTTGTTTGCGTAATTTAAAGGCAAATTACTGATTGGAATGGGGGTGGAAACAGGAGGAAATCCACCAAAAGCTTTATTGGTTCATATTTATATATATTCTTGCTATCACATTAATGCCATTAGATCCTGGTTTCAGCCAGGAATATTATTCTATTTTTATCTCCTGCTATTTATTTATTATTTCTTTTTCGATTCAAAGCGTAAAACATCAGTTCTCAAGATCTTGGGTGGTGTTTTTATTTTCCCCCTTTATTCGGTGGGGGACATTACATCCCTACTCTCTCCAATCTTTCAAATAATTGCTTTTATGCTACAACTATTCAAGGAATTCTTCAAGTTGAGAGAGAGAGTCTTGAGTAGCAAAATATGTACATGTTCTATTTTTTATTTATTATATATTATGCAATATATATCTTGTACTCACTATTATATAATTTTAAGCTTTTTTTAAATATATAAAAAAAAAGAAATATTAAGCACTTATCTGTTATTTTCAGAAATGATATTTAGGTATATTACACAAATCATAAGAATGGTAGTCCATAAAACACTCAACTTATTTTTCTAGAAGCCGAACCTAGAGTTGCCAAAACCACCCTACAAACAACCACTCCCTTATGCATTTTTGTGATTGAACCACTCTAGTTTATGGAGGTATTTGGACTATCCGTCTTTTTTTATTTTTTATTTTTAGGTGGTTTGACCACCCTCAAATTGTGGAGACGGTGAGGATCGTTCCACTTCCGCCAACCCCTTTTGTGTGGCCAAGCCACTCCCACAGGTTTTGGGGGTGATTTGGCCACGATTGTGGGGATGGTTCAACCAAGATTCAATTTTTTTCGACATTTTTTTATTTAAATTTTAGTTTTGTTTGTTTTTTATTTTTAGTTTTAAATAATTTTTAAGGATTTTAATGGCTTTTTAGTAATAAAAATAAAAACAAATAAATAAATAACGGAGTGAATGTAGTGACCCAAATTACTAACTAGGCATAAGTGACTTAGTTAGGAGAATTAATTTGGGCTTTAGGTCACTAAGGCTGCTAGAAGGGTAATTTGGACTTTTGGGCGGACGTATGCTAGGTTAGGTGGACGTACGTTTTTGTCTGTAGTACGAACGTACGTAGGGGGACCACCGGACGTACGCTCTGCAAACTGTACTAGCGGACGTATGCGGGACCACCGAACGTACACTACTTTTTGAATACCCTTTGAATAATACCTAAACGTACGAAACAGCCTTTGAACTACTAGGCAAGAACCACTGGACGTATGCCCCTTGGCCGGACGTCCGTTGCTTTCTGGGCCTATAAATAGAGCCCTACCCCCTCGTATTTCACACAGTTTTCAGAACGCCCCTAGGCTGCCAAAGTATTTTCAGAGTGTTTTCAAGCTTAGTGAATGTTTGGTGAGCGTGTGTGCAAGGAGTTTGTGAGTTCTGAACGTCTGTGAAGTGGAACCCTTGCAGTTTTGTTTCAAGGAGGTAACGTTCGATCCATAAGCTTTTATTTACGTTGTTATGCTGCTTGATTATTGTATAGATGTAGTAGTTAGCTTAGTCGCACTTTAAAACCCGCTTGGGTTAACGTTTGATTAGTTTAGCGTTGTTACGTTACATGGAGGTTTTAAAGCTAGACTAAAAGGCTTTAGGTAGTACCCAGTAGCCTTAGGAGTCGGAGGATAGGTGGACAGTGGAAAGAAAATGAGGTTCTCCTCGAGAACCCATACAGCGGACGTACGATGTCGAGACCGGACGTACGGCTTGTCGTTGCATGGCGGATGTACGCACTCGAACCTGGACGTATGGTCACTGTGTGGCAGGGAAACCTTATTTTCGTCAAATGTCTCATAGCTTATGTTTTCCTTGATTTAGGACTGTTATAGTGAAATTATGACTAATAGAAGGTTTCCCACTGATTTGGAGAACCTGGACCTTTTGGAGTTTTTAGAGACGCGTATCGACCCAGGTGAGTTTTAACTCACATAATACGCATTGTTATTTTCCAGGCACTGCATGTTTATTTTGTGTACTGAGAAAACATGCATATTTTATAACTCTCATAGTTTGTACTTATTGCACATGAACTCTGTCATTTTGGAAAAAATGTCGTGTCAATCTGTTAACCAAGTGAGACTTGTAAAAAGACATGCATGTAAAATACAAACAAGATAATTTGCATCGTATAACATGGTACATCGGTACGTGCGGTAGTAATGGCCATGGGCTTACTATACATGTTAGCTTTATGGTTAATGTGTGCGTTATGTAAGGGCTGTGGATCCATTGATTTCGTGACATTGATGCAACCATTCTCAATGGTTCGGTCACTACAGGACGGATGTCATTAGTTGGTGTGGGCCACTTGGGGTCAGACCCGATCGTGCCACTAATGTTACGTACGGTATGTTATGCAATGGCTGGGGCACTGACATTGTATTATAGGTCCCTCGAGACAACATCAATCCTGCTGAAAATAGGTAATATCTAGGGTAAACTATACTGTTGAACTATGACTATTGCTAACACTATATGCATATATCATTCTTATACATATATTACGTATAATTAAACTGTCATGGAAGAACTGTTTTGTTCAATAAATACCTTAGTTCACTTCCAAAAACTGGTATGTGTATTATCTACGTTAAAAATCACTAAGTTTTAGACTTACCCTTTTGTTTATGTCTTTCCTTATCATTACAAATAATTGTGCGGTTTAGCTGCACTAGACGAGGATGCCATCGGAGATTACGTGGGTGATTGCTCAGGACCTGATACGAGTAATTTTTGAGGATATGGACCCGGTTTGGCTTAGGACGATGTGGGAGGATGGAGGATCTGCCCGCGCAGACATGATCGAGATTCTGATCTCGTTAGCTTTGTTAAAGCTTAGGTCTAGGCTTTGATCTAGGCTTTGATCTGTTGATCTTTTGAAAACTATGTTGATGTAGCATATTTTGGGATGTATCTATTTCTCTTATTGACGGTCTGATGACCAATACATTGATGACTACTTGTTATGTTATGGATGTAGTATTCTATCTCTGGTATTGCTGTGTGATGTTTCATTTACTATCTCTTAAATTTCATAGTCTTGGTAAAGTTTTTCGCTGCAGTTTTCTCGTTACGACGAGGAAAGTGATTTTCCGAAGGTCGTGTCTCGGAGGGACATGACTGGGATGACGCACCATGGGGTCAATTACTGGTTAATTGATATTCCCACTTGACGGGGTGTCACAGTGATATATAGTTTGAAGTAGACAGCCCTTGCTCAAAAATTAGGTCATATGAATTGGAGGCCTCCATATACCTGAATTACTACAACGTCTAAAGAAAATAAAAAAATAAAAAACTTGGTATTTGGCATTTCTCTTTCTTTTTTCAAAACAATTAACTTTAAACATGAAGAGGAATACTATATATCATACTATTATTTTTCTATGACGACAAGCTATTGTCAATCCACCTTTACATAAGTTATTGTTAAAAATAAATAAAATAGTTGATTGACAATATCATGTTAACATAAGCGGGGATAATAATAGGATTGTCGTGTCATATATATAACATTACTCAAACACATACACTCAAAATCATTTATACTTTATATCATCTCAAAACATTTTTATAAGAGTAATGCTATTTATGGTCCATTTGGGCATGCAATTTAAAAAAATACAATTTTAAAATAGCAATTTGAAAACACGATTTTTAAAAATATAGTTAAGCGTTTGGAAAAGTTTCAATTTGATCTTTAAAATTATGCGTTTTAAAAAACACATAACATTTTTTGCGTTTTAAAATCTAATTCTTTTAAAAATGTAATCCCAAATAATTTATTTTTTGCGATTTTGTTTAAAATTGCACTTTTTGTCTACGAAAATCACAATGTCAAACGCATTTATAGTAGAACTGCTATATAATTTAATGATGTGACAGTAAATATCAATAATTTAAGGGAATTTATATTATATAGGTATGGGTCGACAGCCCAAAATTATTAAATGCTTAAGTTTTTTTTTTTTTTACAAATGAATCATTGGGTACGTCGAACTCGACTATAAAATCAATCCGTCAAATTTTGTTAACTTCCTTACCTTATTTGAAACACACTGTTTTTGACCTATTAAAATATTATTATTTTTAATTTAATTTTAAAAATTAAATCTATAATTTAAAAAAAAAACCCAAAAAACAGGGGTGGCCAAACCACCCCATTGGGGGTGGTTGGCCACCCCTTAGGCCATGGGGGTGGCTCGGCCTAAGAGGGTGGCTGAGCCACCCCCTGTTTTTTTTTTAAAAAAAGGAAAAGGAAGAAAAAAGAAAGGGGTGGCCGAACCACCCCATTGGGGGTGGCTGGCCGGCCCTTAGGCCGGGCCACCCCCATGGCCTAATGGGTGGCCAGCCACCCCCCATGGGGTGGTTCAGCCACCCCTTTCTTTTTTCTTCTTCATTTTTTAAAAAAAAAAAAAACAGGGTGTGGCTCAGCCACCCGCAATGGGGTGGTTCGACCACCCCTGTTTTCTTGTTTTTTTTTTTTTTTAATTATAGATTTAATAATTTTAAAAAATTAATATTTTAATGGATAAAAAACGGTGCGTTTCAAATAAGGTAATGGAAGTTAACAAAATTTAACGGATGGATTTTATAGTCGAGTTTGACGTACCTAATGATTCATTTGTCAAAAAAAAAACTTAAGCATTTAATAATTTTGAGCTGCCGACCAATGCTTATCTAATATAAATTCCCATAATTTAATAAACACTTAAACTAAAAAAAAAAAAAATCTAAAAACTAATTTGCACCGCAACGTTATCGCAATTAAATATGGATATAAGCCAATTAAGAAGTATTACCATTTTCTTTTTTTAAAAAAAAAAAAGAAAAAAAAAAAAAAGGGGCATTAACAAACAAGCTAGCAATGTGATTGATGGGTTGAGAGAGAGAGAGATAGAGAGAGAGACCCATTCCATCCCCCACACAAAAAAGTGGTGGGAAAAAAGTTCTTTTTGTACACACTGCGATGATGGCGATGATGATGCCTGCAATCTCCAACAGGAGCAGCAACAACGACAATAACACTTCCTCTCTCTCTTTATCTTCACACACCTCTTTCCCTTCTCTCCTCCCTTCCCTCACCACCATGGCTGATTCTCTACTCTCTCTCACCCATCTCACATCTCATGCAATTACCCATTAATGGTAGAGAAGCAGCAATTGAGTCATGGATAAGAAGTGCGGGTGCTGGTCTGTGCTGAAACGGGGCGTTAGAGGTGCCTGCAAGTCCTCTGCTTCTAAAGACTCTGCCAACACTATCCCTCGTACTAGTCTTGTTTATGACGCAGGTACATATACATATACATATATGTCTGTGTTCTATAACAAAGCTCTGTTGCTATATTTTGGAACTCAATTTCAGCGCTTTATTCTTTATTTTCTAAGCTACGAGATTTGATACAAGTTTATCTCAGAAATGCTCCAGTGTTTTTCTTCATATGGGTCTCCTCTGTTTTCGTTTTCTGTGACTCTCTCTCTCTCTTTTCAATTTCTCAAACTATCCGCCATAGCTCTATGGTATTTGGATTTGAAAGGGTATTGTACCCACTTCCCCTGTTCCCTATAAACCATGAAAAATTTTGACTTTAAAATAATATGTTAAGATTCCTCCTATGAACTGTAAAATCGTGACGTATTTTTGAAGTAGATGACAGATCTCAGATTGGTTTCTGTTAATGAGTCCATCAAGGTCATTTTCCTTAGTACTAGGTACTAGGAAATGTGATTTTTCTTGTTCTGTCTGAGTGTGACAGTTGAAATCCAACTGGTTTTTCTTCTGATAGATGCATAATTCTGTTCTTTGGATCCTCTAAATCCGCGTTGCTTAATTTCTGTGAAAACTAGTTAATCTTTATGAGATAACAAGGAAGTTCATGCCACTTGATATCTCACCGCAAAATTTGAGTTCTCTTGCTCCCAATCCAGTCAAGATGTTGATGGTAATACTTTATTTCTGCAAACTTCACCTCTAGATGTTCTTTGTGAAGCCAAAAAAGTTCAAAGCGAGCTAAATTGACATCTATCACGTGATTTGTCTATGAGAGGGTTCTGATCAAAGCTGATCTTTTCACACTCGTTCTGTCAAATGCAGTGACTGAAACACGATATCTAAATGCTAGCAACAGAGAGCTCTGTCCTCCCAATGAAGCTCACCTATCCTCAGATAATCCTGAGCGCCCACCATTGGAAAGTGAAGTTCCTCGCCAGCTCCTCCAATTTACTTTTCAGGAACTGAAAGCTGCGACCGGAAATTTCAGACCCGATAGTATTCTTGGAGAGGGTGGATTTGGTTATGTGTTCAAAGGATGGATTGAGGAAAATGGGACAGCACCAGCGAAGCCTGGGTCCGGAGTTACGGTTGCAGTTAAAAGCTTGAAGCCGGATGGTCTTCAGGGCCATAGAGAATGGGTGGTTAGTAGAATATCTGCTTTGGGTTAGTAGATTGATGTCAAAAAGAGGTTTTCAGTGAGATGCTGGAAATTGGGACAGTAACCGTGACATTTCCTTAATGCAGGCTGAGGTGGATTTTCTTGGACAGCTTCACCATCCTAATCTTGTCAAACTTATTGGGTACTGCATTGAAGATGATCAACGGCTGCTTGTTTATGAATTTATGACACGTGGAAGTCTTGAAAACCATCTTTTTAAAAGTGAGTGTAGCTATTATTAGGCTTTCTTACTTCCAATTTATGCAACTCATCTTGCTAAACTTTTATATTGTGTTGTTTATTCTGAAAAACTGCCATCAGAATGTTGCTTGGGATCTCTGTTTTCTAAATTTTAGTTAAAGGAATCTGCCTTCTTAAGATGTAAGTGATATTGTTGCAAGTAAATTTTTGTATCAAACATAGAATTTGTTCTTTTTCCAATATCTGTTTTCCCTCTTCTTTCTCCAGTTTCTCTTCCTAATTCTTATAGCTGAATATGTCATACAATGAATGAATCCTACAAAGGTTCCCATGTTCAAAAGATCTTTCTTTAGGAGTATAAGCCCTTGAGATATGTTGTAAGTTCTTACACAATTCTTCAAGATTATACATTGATGGATGGTCAAATCGAGCACAATGCCTTCAATATAACTTCTTTATTTTATTTTGTCAAGCTTCTTTTTAACTTGTATTCTTGGCATGATTATGCACTATCAAATTTTCGTATTAAACAATTGCTAATTTTGTCAAAAATTTTGAAGGGACCATACCTCTACCATGGTCCAATAGGATTAAGATTGCACTTGGCGCAGCAAAAGGACTTGCGTTCCTCCATAATGGTCCAGAACCAGTCATATATAGAGACTTCAAGACATCCAACATATTGCTTGATTCGGTATGTAAATATGATAATAGTGAATGATGAAATTTAGATTTTTGTTGAACTGAGCTGTTAACAGGGATTATCTTCTATAGGAGTATAATGCAAAGCTTTCAGATTTTGGTCTAGCAAAAGCTGGGCCTCAAGGAGATAAAACGCATGTTTCTACCAGGGTTGTTGGGACTTATGGCTACGCTGCTCCAGAGTATGTAATGACAGGTAAGAAGATGGCAGAATAAATTTTGAAGTAATTAAAAACTCCACATATACAAGCCTACTGTTGGGTCTTAGAGGAAATGTTATAACAAGTTTGGGTATCTCTACATCCGAGCAGAAACAAGGGTGGAGACCATTTGTACAACAGTCATTTGATTTCATCTTGGATGATAAACAAATCTGGATGTTTAAGTAAAAGTTCAATTATAGATGTTCTGACTTTAATGAAGTTAATCATTAATGGTAAGAAAACTTAATAGTAGGATATACTGGTATACTGATATTAGAACTTGTCATTGGCTTAATAACAAAAATAGCGCTGAGATATTGGAACCTGTTAAATGCTCAAACTTGTTTAAGCATCAGTTTCAAGCATCTTTATGTAGCATTCGGATACCACATGAAGATGATTTACACATACTGAAGTTAGTGATAAGACATTGTCTAATATCTACAATCATCCATATATTCACTAATGAGGTTTACTGACTTCATTAGAATCCTCAATCTGCTGGATTTTGGTGTCAAGTAAATAGTCTCACTTAAAAAGCTAGAAAAAGCATTGAGTATCTGTTGAATGTGCTCTCTCTATGCATGGACACATATACACACGATTCAGAAAAATCTATAAAGCTTTAGTCTTTAGACCTCTAAACCCTGTGTTTTGTAATTCTACTCTCCTAACAAACAGTAAGGGCTTGTACCTCCACAGGCTAATTGTAGGATGACTTGATTATCTTGTGCTACTGATCATCTTACAAGGTCAGATAAGACAGTGGGAGATTTATTTGAAGTCATTCCAATCAAATTAATTATATCACGATTTTCATATTGATATGATGATGATGTTGTTATTTAGCATTAAAAATCTAGTTTGTTGGTCATCCAAAACCAAAAACTTTCAAAAATTCAAGTTTGATGCAGTTCAGATGCTTGGAAAATGATGCTTCATGTCCTTGGCTTACAAGCGAGTTATCCTTTGTGTTTGTGTTTCTTGTACCATAAGAAGTTTCAGATATGACCTTTTATACAATTTTTGGATCTTCTTTCCCCAGGACACTTGACATCCAAAAGTGACGTTTACAGCTTTGGAGTTGTGCTACTTGAGATTTTAACGGGCAGAAGATCAATGGACAAAAAACGCCCTAGTGGGCAACAAAACCTTGTTGCATGGGCTCGGCAATTTCTAGCTGATAAGCGAAAGCTTGACCTACTAGTGGATCATCGCTTGGAACGGCAGTACTCCATTAAAGGGGTGCAGAAGGTTTCTCAATTAGCCTACAACTGCCTTAGTAAGGACCCAAAATCCCGCCCCACAATGGATGAAGTTGTTAGGGTTCTGACTCCATTGCAAGATCTTAATGACCTTGCCATTTTATCTTGCCATTCTCGGTTACCTCAACAAGGGAGACGCAAGAAGAAAGATGGAACTCCACAGCTCACCTACAACCCATCCAAGAGCATCAGAGATTCCCCACTGAATACTGGCAGGCAGCATTGTAGATGATGGGCAGTCACTTCTCCTTGATTGGCTCAACTATTTGATAAAACAAAAGTTTGGATGCCAACTCTTTCCACTGGGAAATTATCAGAAGAATATATTTCAAGCTTGTATAAGTTTTGGGTGTTTGAAACTTGCCAGAGCAGCAGGGTCAACGGAAGAGGAAGGTACACCAGTTTCCTTTTCTTAAACCCTGACCTTAGAGAACTAACCATCAATTTAGAACATTCCTCACGATTTGCCTGTGTTGTAATTGAGCTATATATCTTGTAATTAGATAAAACCTCTCATTTCCAAGATTGTTATTTGCAACTACCTGATTTTTCCAACTGCTTTGAGTTGTGGAAATTGCATTTTTCTATACATTGTTAGTTAAGGTATTGTACTTTCAATTTTATAAATTTGTAAATTATATATATGCACTTAGTGGGTCTTCAATCCAAGACTTACCCTTCTCCCAATGCTCAAAAGGAAGAAGTGCCATTTGAGTCAGAACTTGTTGGCCTTGTGCTCTCATTTGGTTTTACAAAATTTTACTCAAATATTAATCCAGTTTTTGCCACTTTTTAGAGTTTTCAGCAATTAGGAAACTCACAGCTCCTTGAGGTGTATATATGCTTTTGAGTTGTATACCAAGCTTGATCATGTCCAGGACAAGCCACCAGAAATTAAGTTTCCAGCAAATACTCTCTAGGTTTAAGCTTTCGGGTTTAAGTGCCGCACTTTCGTCCTATATTAAGGCCCAGCTTATATATTATTTGGGTTTTTATTTCCCTAACATTACATGTATGGTTACTCATTTTGCCTTCACATGTTTTTGATGTCAGAGTAGATTAGGATCATGTTTGGCTTTGACTTAGTCCATGTACGTATCATTTCTAGAAAGGATATATCTCCAGTGGCATTAAACAACTCTATATAAAGTATGCTGGCAAAGCGGAAAATGAGCATGCCGGCCCCAGCCTTTCTATCTTTTAGCAGTAAAAAGAGCAGCCAGGTGTTTCTTTTGGCTTTCTGTCTTTCCAAATAAAAGAAGCGACGTCTTTTCTTTTGATAGATTTACCACTAACTACAAACCAATTTTCGTGCTAAGTGGAGATTATAAATATTTTACTTTAAAACCAGCAAGGATTACCTTTGATGGACATATCACTTTTGACTTTCTTTATAAATTAGTTTCCCTTCCTCACTTGAGAGCGTCCACGTCGTCTTTCAATGTCCTTATGCAAGGAAGCAACAAATTGAGGGTTTCCTTGCCCTCAGACCAAAACAGGCCCCCAAAAAAACCCAAAAAAAGAAAAAGAAAGAAAGCACATGGGGATCCACATTTGTAGGAACTTAAGTAAGAGCAATTATGTAAAGTTCTATCTAAATTTTAGCTAAAAGGATATGAGCCATACATATGAGCCATACAAATCATTTTTCTGTAATGTCAGTTCTATTTATTTTTGTTGTCCTTATCTGATTGACATGTAGACTATTACTGTTCAAGCGATCTTCGGATAGTTTGGATATTTGTTAATGTGGACCATGGACGGTTCTTTCCTATTTTTTTGTTACTTACCGTTCACACAACTTTCGCGGAGAATTACTCCTAAGTGTTTAAAATGTCATTTTTTTCCCATTTTTTAGATATATGATAATTCCAACTCTATTACAAACACTTAGGCACTAAGTAGAGTATCCTTAATCCTATTTTAGTGCGGAGTATTACAAAAAGAGGTTTGCTAGGGGTTCTCCCCGTAGTGTTCTCCTGGTGTTCTCCCAGTCTTATATAGAACATGATTTAATAAAAAATAAAATTGTAGTACCATTTTTTTGCCAACAGATTAATTTTTATGAGTTAATAGTTAGGTTCTAATGTTTTAAAACTTGTTTTTGGATTCAAAATTAAACCTAAGGGTGGAAGGTTAACCCTTTAGGGATGATATCACTCAAAATGGATTTGATCATTCTAAATTTGATGCTAATACCTCAATTTTGTTGCTAATGCCTCACAAATTTGTTGTTAATGCCTCAAATTTGATGCTAATGTCTAAAAAAATCGGTGGTGGAGACAACTACAATTTTATTTTTTCTTAAATAATGTTTTATGTAAAATTGGGAGAACACCAGGAGAACCTACGGGGAGAACCCCTAGCATTTTCCTTACAAAAAACATGCCTCAAAACACCAAATTTTTAACGTTAAAAGCCCATCATTTTGTAAAACCCTAATTTGAGCTTTTACTTATCTTCTCCAATTTTTTTTTCTCATCATAACAATCAAAAAAATCAATAGCACTTCCATTTGACAACCAACTTAAATCTCAAAACCACGTTAACACAACCACAATATATACTTCATATACGTACAAACAATATCACAAACACTTTTCTTTCCACTTTGAAACCTCAGACTCACCTTTTATACACATTCACAACTTCAAAAAACCTTACAACCAATTAATCAAGATCAACATAAAGTCAATAGGAGAATTTATCTCATATCTTTTTAGAGTGTGACTTGGCTAGAACCTTGTGGATGTCCACCCCTTGGCCCATCTCTATCTCGGTGTTCTTCTCTCTGCCCATTTCAGATTGGGTTCGTGTCATTCTTTCTCCTGCATGTAGCTGCTCTTGGTATTCCCAAGTTTGAAGTTTGAAAAGTTCAATTGTTTGTAGCTCTTATTTTCGACCTTATCTGGAGGTGCAGGAATATTTTGGTCCATGATGGTACTCGGCCTTCCCCGAGTAAAGTAATTTAGCAAATTTTGTATAGTTTTAATGTTTATCTAGTTGCTTAGCGTGAGCTTGAGCTCCCTTCCTTGTGGGTGCCTACGGTAGTGGGTTGGATCAAAGGTAATTTTGATGTTACTGTTAAGGTTCTTTTGCAGTAGCAGCGGCTGTGATTAATGATGAGAGGGGATCCATTATTGGACCTGCCACGATGAAGCTTCACTCTTCAGATGCCAAGAGGAGGCTCTAGCTAGCAGCCTTGTTGGCTGTCCGATTGGCAACTTCTTTAGGCTACAGTTGTCTTTCATTGGAGGGAAATGCTCTTTTAGTGGTGCTAGCTATTAACAACCCACCTTTATTTTTCTCTTAGGCTTTTGCTAATTGTATTGCCGATATTAGTTTAGTTTTATCTTCCTTTCAAAGTTAGAATACTTTGAAAGTGTCTCAATGTACCAATTTTTGTGCACATGTTTTAGTTGAATTGGCCGCTTTTCATCTTGTTTTGGGAAGCATTCCCATAAGATCTCATATTCTCTCTTCCACCCGGATTAAAAATGGGAAAGATCTTCCCTTCTAGTCATCATTTTCCCTTATTCAATTAGAAGAAGAAAAAAAATTAGAGCACAATATAAACTAAAAATAAATTGAGGAAAAATCATGCAGAATTTAACCCCTTGTTGCTTCTCCTCAGGTATTCCTCTTCTTCAAGACTCTAGCTCCTTTGCTTTCTTCTTCCCTTCACTCTCTTCTTTTCCACACAATTTTTCAAAAAATCAAAACCTACTCTAAGACCCACTCTTGGGCGTAGGTACTATTGATTTGGTTCAAACTATATTGAATTTCCTTCAAACTATATTGCACTGGTGTTGTATAATTTAGGTGAATTTGTGGCTTTGCAAAAGAAAATGAAACTAAAAACTTCACTTACTATCCATGATTTTTCAACATTTTTATAATTATACTCATAAAATTATTATTATTATTTTTTTAAAAATGTCAATTTAGTGTGTCCATCTTTCAATTTTTTCAATTTCATCATTTTGTCATGATTTTTCATTAAATGATCCTATCAAAATTTATAAAATAACCCTTTTTTTTCTTTTTTCTTTTTTAAGATTCAAGTGTAGGTATTTTGAGAAATGTTAAAGACACAACATACACCCAACAAAGACCCAACTTCTTCCTTTAAGTACTAGATTTTTTAAAAAAAACTGCCAATGAAGGAGAGAGAAAGGTTTAAACTATAATTAAGTCTAAAATAGGAGAGAAGTTGAGTCTTTGTTGTGGCTGTATCACATCTCAGGTATTTTTGCAAATTTGGTTAAATCATGACCAACACCTAAATCCTTGTAATTGTTTTCTTTTTCTTTTTTTTCCTAAAAAAAAAGGGTTAGTTTGGAAATTTTGACACCCTACAATTAGGATTTAATGGAAAATCTTAATAGATGGTTAAAATTGCAAAAAATTGGTATACGAAATTTACAATTTTTAAAGTTTAAAGGGTTTGATTACAAAATGATAAAAGATCATGAATGAAGCGAAGTTTTTCCAAAAGAGTAGAAGAATTTGACAATATGTTTTTCAGTGATATCTATATTAAAGTATTAGTAATAGCACCATATGATAATCGTGATCATGCATGATAACTCCACTTATCATGGCAAAAGTTTGAATGTACAATCATATCTTCGAGTTTAAATTTAAACAAAAACAAACGTAACTAATTGCTGCATTATATTCTTGATATTGCATGAGTTTATCTATTAGTTGAGGTATATAGGTAGTTCGGTGATAGACATCTAGAGAGATAGCTCTAGGTAGCTCCGAGCCCGGAGGGATAGATTTATCAGATGAGGTAGTGAGTTTGGTGGCTGATCTGCTGCTGTCCGAATCTGTTGGTTCACACTCACCTTTCTGTGCTCGCTTCATGATGAAAATTGGACCTTAAAGGCGATCTTTACAGACCGACCTTGTTTTCAAAAGAAATGGTATTTAGTTCATCTCCCAGTCTGCGTTTTGCAGTACATGTATCGATTAGCAGGCTTCCGGGTTGACCTACTAGTTAAAGCAGCAACAAATACATATACATATGTGTGTGCGTGTGTGTGAAGCAAACCAATTACAGACGAAGTGATTTTCTTAGGAAGATCCATCCTACCTCTACCAGCCTTCTCTTGTTAATGTCTTAACCATTTCAACACACAAGCTGTTGATATTCGCACTTGGTTGCTTTAGTACTGGTCTCTCTTCTTGTTCTTGGCCATCGTTTATCGAAAGATGTCGGACAAAACGCAGCTGTATGTTTCAGGAAAAAAAAAACAGTATTATTAGCTGCTAAATAAGTAATTTAAGTATCAAAAACATGTGAAATGCTCACAATGCATGCAGGCGAAAGTGCAGGATACTAATTTCAAATTTATTTTTCCCTTTTTCTGCTGTATATATATATATCCAATGAACTACTATATATGTATACTTCTGAGCGAAAGAATTTCTATCAAATAAAGGACCCCTAATATTTCCTTCACTCAAAAGATAGAAAGTAATTTATAACCATTATTAAGATGACAAGCCTCAAGCAAGGAAGCTATGGGCAAAACAAAAAAAAAACTCTGGAAGTGATCGGGACTTGTTCAAGATCTTCCACTTCAAAAAGTTACAGCAAATCTTTTCAAATTAGTCCCGGCATATATATTTCCTTCAAAATGCGACATCCTAGGATTGTCCAAATACTAAAATTATCCTGGAATCTAGTAAAGATTTACGTCACAGTCAGGATCAACTCAACCATACATGTGATTTTGTTTTCTGGGTCAGAATGCTTTTGAGTTTTGACATATACATGAAACAGTATATTTTTTTGAGGTGTGGTCTCTCTTTAAGGACAGTTAGTCTACCATATTAAGCTGACTGACTCGTAATATTTTGTCCAACTGAGAATGGCTTTCTATTATCAGTGAAGTCAGAAATATTAATTAGTGTAATGTAATCAATGTAAAACTGTACCATTGGCTGATATAACAAAAAGATTGTTTTATTTGAAGAATAGATTTCGTCTATTTCGGTATGAAAACTACATGGAAGAGATATTGGGTTTGTTTTATAAAACTTTTTATAGACTTTCTTTTGTTTTTTGGTTGAAAATATATTCTAATGTGATATAAATGTGAAATGTTTTGTATTTAAAATTGTTCGTTAATGCTTTTACTTTGTTGCTAAAAAAGCAAAATCCAGAGAGCATTATTGAACGAACTCAATAGTATCAAAATTTATACGAGAATCCATCCGTATTCCGTAACTAGTATATTTTAAACTTTCAACAACAAAATGTATTAGAATATAAATTAAATAATTAAATTTATCTCTTTCTATTTAATATAAAGGGATTACCTCATCCTCGTCCTTGATTCCAAAAAATCGGACAGATGCTTTGTCATCAATAAGCTTCTGACCTTTGTAGCATAAACAAAAGTGACCCCATACATGAGACCTGCACATAAAATGGTAACTTAATTAATTTAGGAATTCAACAATAAAATTTAACTTAATTAATTATCCATTTTGTTGCTGTGAAAATTTTAAAATGTAGTCGTAAGAAACGTAACAAAAAAAAAATGATTTGATCAAGGTAAATAAATAAATAATATATTCGTTTAGGGAAAAAAAAAAAAAAAAAAAAAAGCCCACCACAACTAATATTTAAGCCTATTGTTCGTATTAAACTCAATAGATTATTAGATGTTTTAATTACAATTCCTTGAATTACTCTGGTGTGTGGAATATTAATTTCCCTCATCAACAATTAAACAAATTAGAATCAAGGGAGTTTCTAATTAAAAGCATAAAATTTGTTATATTTTACATATATATTTTTTCTTAAAATTATATGGTAATTTCATGGCTAATTAGTTCATACGTACCAAGAAATATTAATGTCTCTATCCATTGGAAACCGACTGAAAACCTCCTCCACGGCCTCTTTCAATTCTGCAATTGTTGCCGTCCTTGCAACTACTACCTCTGCTTAATTGACATTAAAAATTTCCCAATTAATGTAATAATTTCCAAATAAAAAATATAAAAAATAAAAAAATATTACCAAAGAAGGAGCCATCCAACTTGAGAACGGAGAGGCGGAGGGGCTGTTGAGGCAGCCTGTGGTAGGCTAAGCTCTTCCAAACGCTCATCGGAGAGATGCGTTAATTGCCACGTAGGCATGGTTCCGGCATGTGCAGCCCCATGCCCGGCCGGAGTACAATTAATTACGTACACCAAAAGAAACCTAACCCTACCTTTTACCTCAAGGAAATCTGAGAATGGCTATATATTTTCTGAGTTTAATTTCCTTTGGCGGTAACGGGCCGGTAGGGTTAGGGCTTTGGTGATCATTCGAAGAGGTCAAAGAGTCAGAGATGAGAGAGACAGAGAGACAGAGAGCGTTTATACTTGTTCCAACGTTATTTGGTTGTGCTTTGAAGACGGAGACGGTTATAGACGTTAAACAGGGACATGATTTGCTGGGAACACAAGGAATAATGCTGATTCGTTTCCTTTTTTCTTTTTTTCTTTTACAAAATTTTGTACACCATAGGATTATGTCGTGACCTTTTTAATATGTTACAAAATCACAAGCTTAGGTAATCAACACCCTTTATATATATTTTTTATTTTTTTTTTATTTGGCACTAGGTATCCAGAGCTTCTCTTCGACTAATCCTGAGGATGCACAAGTCCATCGGCAAGGAGATTTCTACAAGTATACCTCAATTAATTCAATGGGTGAACCTTCAATCTGATGGCCCTAAGAAACAATTTGCACTCAATGAGTTTTAAACCTAAGACCTTGAGGAACATATTCAAAATCTCAGACTATCCATTTTTAGTGTAAGTAAAATAAAAATTCATACGGTATATATACATATATATATATATATATATATATATATATAACAACACTATGGTGACATAAGAGTACTTGCCACCTCTCCAAAAAAAAAAAAAAAAAAAGAAAACAAGGGATATTCTCTGAAAATACTACTGAATTATTAATTCTCCAAAATCGAATATCTCAATTTAGTCCACAAGCCGGACATAAATAGCTAAAGGAAATTTCAAAATCACAAAAGATGAAAAAAATCTATTTCTTAAACAAAATAAAACTACTATCAAAACAAGAACTATGCCAAAAATCTGTCAAAATCCAATAACTAATACCGTACCCTTCTAAAACGCAAATTGGGACCAAAAAAAAAAAAAATCTTCAAATGCTGATTCGGAGAAGACGATTAACAGATTTTGAGGCCCAAAATAAGCTTCACAAACTGGGGTGTTATGCACAATTCTAACACCCGTAACAAAAGTTGTGCATGTTTTACTGCGTACATGCACTAGTCATGTCGAATCAAACAACTCAGCATTAGCTATGACTCCTGCATCAGATCCAATTAAACACATGAAGCAAAAAAGGTATATCCATTATGGGCTCTCCCATATCATTAATTATTATGCTGCGACAAAGCTAATAACAAGTGTGCGTATATGCCATGCATCCTAACCCACACCTAAAAAAAATGTAAGAAAGAATTAGATGGAGTGAACCCTTCTTAATTTCTCTTTCAACTAGTGTAGAAATGCCCATTTGGCCAGCTATGATATATATTTATACTAGAAGAAACAGCCTGCATATTAAATCAACCAACTGTAGTACCAGCTACGGTCGACTTAATAGATTGCTTGTTGGGTTGCCTTAGGAAATGAAGCTGGGGGCCTGGGGCACAAATGTATTCCTTATATAAGACAACTGATCATTATTAGGAATGGAACCAGTACGTGATGCTAATTATGGCAAAAGATTAGAAGCAACAAGTTTCCAATGAAATCCAAATGATGATCCGACACTTTTTTGCCTCTATGATGACCTCGTTCCATGGGTTGTCCTTCAATGTTTTGTTGATTAATGAAGTGTTTTTATTCCTGTAGAGTATACCATTTTTAAACACTCTTTTCGCTACTAATTGCACAAAGAATTAAGCACTTCACAGAGCCAGAGAGAATTTTAAATCCATCGCTTGAGATAGAGAGAGATTTTACTCTTAGAAACTGTACATATATAGATATAGATATAGATATGTAGAGTTGCATGCTTGTGCTGTGTCCATAGAGCAGAACTATAAATGCAATAGGGATATATATATATATATATATATATATATATATATGAGAATTAATGTAATACCTTGGAGAGTGTTTAAAGTGAGACCTCAATTTCATCTTAGCCAATATGTTCAACATTTGTACTGCTGCAAGAAAAGAAGTCTACGCACATGATGCAATTTATGTCCCGCACGGCCGGGCAGCTCGAATGAAAGCTTCGATAGTGTTATACTTATACCTCAACATCTTATGTTCAAGTCCGGACTTAAATTATACTTGTAGTTTGCGGGCAATTGCAAGTATCCGGACTTTATTCTATAGACCTGCTTTAGAAAGTCTCCAAGTTATCATCAAACAACAACAACAATAATACAATTTATATACATTGGCATATATATAACTTGCTTCTAAGTTGTAAGCAATATAAGGGACAAATCTAAGACATGTTTTTGGTGATCAGATGATTTAAGATATATAAAACATGCAATATCATGCAAGAAGTAGAATGGAATATCAGTAAAACAAGTTATCAAGAGATATGGGAAAGCATGCAGTTGGGGAAATCATATGTGGGAAAGTGATATTGGCGCGGCTCAATCCGAGAACTTTTACGACTTGTCTACACGTAAATCTGTCATCAGATTGAACCTCACCAACATCGCTTTCTTTGCTTCCCAAGCATCCATCCATCCATAAGAAAAAGCATAAAGCAAATTATAAAGTTCTTCCACCATGACTGCTACAGAAAATTAAAACGCATAGCGATACTAAGAGTTTGCAGTGATCTTTTTGGCTTTCAAGCTTGCTGGCCTGGAAATAGAAAGGAAAAAATAAAAAAAATAAAAGAACTTGATTAAAGAATTCCATATATGGTCCCATTTTCCGCCAAAGGACAATAATATCATAATTTTAAGAGCCCATGGTAGGGGAAAAGAACTTATTCATAATTAAAAAATAATAATAAAAATTAAAAGAAAAAGGAGGTGGGGGGAGTTGTTTTTAATAAATGTTGAAGTGGGATCTCCAATCATGATTTATTTTCTGCCTAGCTTGCTAGCGAGTCAGTATCAATGCATGTAACTCTATTTTTTTAGCTATAAAAAGGAAAAATAAAAAATAAAAAGCTCTATATATATATTTCAAATTTTCAATACTAGCTAGTGGGGTCCCAAAAAATGGAATTACTTTTCCATAAATCACGCGGGGGATGAAGAAGATGATGAGCAACGTGCAAGGTTTTACCGCACGTATGGTTTACATGATCGCTACTAAAAACTATGAGACAACACTCATTGAACAAACAAAACTTAATTTGTTTGGTTTTTAGCCAACTGAAAAATGGTCGTGATTATGATCACTCATATTGATCAGTCTTTTCAACAAAGAACTAAATTAGGGTTTGGAAAAGGAAGAGCTTATGAAGGAGAAGAAGCAGAAGAAGAAGAAGAGGAACGTAGAGGTTAATTAGATGTATGACAAACAAAGAATGATCATGATGATCAACACAACATATGTTAAAGAAAATCAACAACTACATATTGATAGAAGAAGAAGAAGAAGAAGAAGAGCTAAGAGAGAGGGGGGGGAGAGAGAGAGAGAGAGAGAGCTAGAGAGAGAGGGGAGGGGGGAGAGAAAGGGATGAGAGGAGAAGGGGTGAAGAGGGAGAGAATGTATACTGGTAGGTTGTGCCTCGGGATGGGAAGGTGAAGAAGGTGAGTGGAATGATGTCAAGGGGGAGCATCACTTACTTTAGGGTTTGTCATGCTTAGTTTGTACTCAAATAAAATCAAACACCACCTTCTTGCGCATGCACCTGAAATATTCTCCACCAGAAAACCCAAACAACTCCTTTTGATTGTACCTCCACCCTTTTTTCTATTCTTATTTTAACCCCCCTACCTTTTTGTATCATGCTTGCACCTCATTATATTTATTCCTACAGAGAATAACATACTTGGCTTATATATATATATATATATATATATACACACACACACCATGGTACAAAAATACTTTATATATATATATCCAACATCTCTCCTCTTTATAAATATTCACTTTTCCGAAATAACTTATGAAAAAAGTAGATGATTTTCAATCTTATATACACACCTTGCATGCATGATTCAAAAAGGCTATATCCCGGCCAATCCCACCCCACCCATTATCACAATTATTATTCCACCAAGAACATACCTAGCTTCTAGCTTAGGAGAAAATGGTAGGTTGTCATAGTTAACCTAAATTTGGTTATTGTGCAATGTGCTATAGCTAGCTAGGTCGCCATTAAAAAATGAATACGTCGTAGCAGCAAAAGACGGTCAAAATGTATGCGTTTTTTTTCTTTTCTTTTCTTTTCTTTTTTTTTTTGTGTTGGTGGATAGAGAGAGAGAGAGAATCTTGGGAACAGGAGTGCAGAATGTCAGCGAAGGGATTTTGTCTAGAAAGAAGTTTCGGAATGGAAGGGGGGGGGAGGTACGTACAAAGTTGCTAGCTTTTAAACACACACATTTTAGCAGTAAGCAAATAGGGCAAAGCGGGGACACCGGCGCTAAAGGAGCCCTGCCTTGGGCCTGCAATGGGGAACACTCTCCTTGGGTTTTGCTTATTCTTTTTCCCTCACCTCCCTACTCTTTCTTTTATTTCAAATTTGATCCACCCCACACCCCCCCTCTTCAACATTTTGGGAACTGTAAAAGACCCTTTTTATTAAAACATCTCTCTCTCTCTCTCTCTCTCTCTCATAATTTGAGGCGATAAGTTCGCGTGCCCCTATCCAAGCAGATTCTTTTTTTCCCCCACGCCTTAAACCATTTGCAATTCTCCTTCTTGTTTCCTCACCAGATCCTAGACGGAGAAGGTCAAAAGGTAGCTCTATTTCTTCGGCTTTTTCTCTGCTGCTTTACAAATTTTGCCTCTAAATTTTTACACTAATTTTTATTAAGTCCCCCCCATGTGATGGGTGTGTGTTCTTGAAGCAGAAATATGGAAAGCGGTGGTAAATAATTAATTTGAAATATATTCCAATGTGATCAGGCTGCTTGCTGCTGCATGCTGTTCTTTGAGACTCTTGATTAAAGAGGGTGGACAAAGAGACACCCGTGTTCTCATAACTGAGATTTTTCTTAAAGCTTAGGGGGCCATATTGCCCTTTTTTTACTCTTAAAAAAATAAAAGCAATCACGCTTTCTTCTGGATATTACTATTCCAGAGAATAATTCAACCACTTTATTATGCTCTCTTTTGTTTAATTTAATTTAATTTTATTGAATTTTTTTGTAGTTGTTGATGTCCCCGTCATCTCTAGCTAGCTAGTAGTGTCACAATTTGAAGTTTCTTGTGTAAAATTAATCACCACTTATCTCAAAATTTTAAGTGTATTTTAACGTCGTCCTAGAAATTTGGGTTGGTGGGGTGCAAAATCTCTCTCACAAACATTTTGGCATGAATTATGGAGGATTTTTTAAGTTATTGCAATGTGGGGATGATGGGTATGTTTCAATCATGCATGGCAATTAGGCCCAAGTCAGTTGTCAGCTTGTGGAGACAAGAAGAAACACCCCTCTCTCTTCACAAACTTCAGTTTCTCTCTCTCTCTCTCTCTCTCTCTCTCTCTCTCGGAATATTATGCATGCCTGTTATCTTTATGTATGAGACATCTCTGTTCACACGTGCAGGCAGGCATACAGCTACAGCTTACCTCCTAGAAACTCCTGATTGAAATTCTAAGCAATGAGTCAATGGAAGAAGCTTTTTTCACTTTAAGAAAGGTTGAACCGGGAATGCCAGACCAAAATATAACCCACAAGGCCACATATGGGACACAGCTTCACCAATTTTTGGGACATAAAACTCACCCCAACCGTCCCATGTGACCTGGCAGAACCTAACTAACCAAAATTTAACACTCCCATAAACTCCTCGGCATACAAAAATTATCATTAGCATACCACAAAATAGCTCTTCAAAAAAAATTACGATTTGGCTTAGGTTGCCATGAAAAAACCAGATTTAATTCTTAGTTTTCCATGAGATATAGAGCGTTTTTTACAGTACCTAAGCCAAATCGTAGAAATTAATGGCAAGGGAGGGGCAATAAGGGCTAAAACATTCCCATAAGCTCAGATTTGGGTGAAAGGAAAATGACATGTTCCAAGCTGTAATGCAAAAAAAAAAAAAAAAACAGCCTAATCATGCATCTTCATTCATAAGATATCATGCATTTCAGGTCCCATTCAATTCACACTACCCATTACAAGCGTGTCTACAATAATACCATTAGCATCTTTTCTTTTCTTTTCTTTTTTCTTTTTTTTTTTCTGATCTTTTTGTCCAATCAAATAATGGCATAATATCATTACCAACGACACAATCGCATCTAAACCTCATAAAGATGGCATCTTGTCTAAAACTCATTCGGATGCTACGTTCAATGTTGTTCAGATTTTATTTTCAGCCAAAACTTTCCCAGCCTTCTAGGATTAAAGGGACAAATTTAAATAGGAAAAACCTTATTGCAAAGGAGAAAATTCTGTATTTCAACATGCTCTGTAACAACATTTAATCATTTTCAGATCAAAATTAGGCGGCTGACAAAAGCAGCAACAGTGAGCCATTGGAGCTATTTACCTCCAGTGACAACTGACAAGGGCAACTTTCATGCAGCGGCTTACTATTTCTTATTTTCCTTGGACTTTATAATAGGCGTATAAGCAGGATCCAAGGAAACCAAGTGATTGGCCGAGAACATTGAGCTGGAAGCAAATGTAACAGAAGTTCACATGAGAATATAAGATTAAGAATGGCAGTGTTAAAGACACTGCAGAAAAATAAGATTGGTAGAAGCGTATGCTCACTGGATCGAATGGAAGCCCACCAAACAGTAGCCAGCCAAGCCCAACTGTAAGAAGATCCTATAACAGCAGAATTAGGAGTCAAAACAAAAAGGATTGAGAAGAGCGGTAAAAAGGGCATATATAGAGAAAGAGAGAAATGCAATTTAGTAAACTGCTATGACTATCATATAACTGAGATGATGTAGCAGTGAAAATCAACCTTTGGATTAGCAAGGACTTAGTGAAAAGAGAAAAAAAATTTGGAGCCATATCCTAGAGTCCAAGGACTATACTGACTAATGACCATAAAGGTATTGTGCAAAACCAGAAATTCAGTTTGGAGCCATATCCTAATTAAAGTCCCAATAAACTTTTTAAGAAGCAAATTGAGGCCACAGGTGCAAGACAACATCAACAAAAATGCTTGTGATTTGACTTCAATGCATCTTGAAAGTTCGTTTAACCAAAATAGGGCTTAAAAGACGCATCTGATTGCTATATGTTGGGCTTATATAAACAATTTGTTGGCTCAAATGGTCCAAGTGACATAGTCTCATCCAGCCTGTGGCATATGGGACCCAAGACGCGGCATGCACTTCATTGACCTATAGGATATGACTGGAAAACAATAGTTAGATATTCATAATACTAATTTACAGTCCAGACAATTATGTAATTCAATTGACGGAGTCAAGGTTAGAACTCAAGACATTTGGCTCTCATACCATGTTAAATTACCAATTATCTCAAAAGATTAAATTGATAGAAAGAGATAAATTTAATCACTTAATCATTACTTTAACAAAAATCAATATTAATGCACTAATCTCCACAAAAAGAACAATAACATTAGTATAACCAGATCAAGATTGAAACAAGCTTCATGTCTACTTGTTGGCAGGGTAACATGAAATTGGAAACAGATATTACATACCTTCAAATTACCACAAATTGTCTGTGTGAGAGCTGAATTGAGAGTTGTATTCAAAAATACACAATAATTTATCAAGAAAGCCATAACACAGGAAAGAAGCATCACAGCCTGCAAAACATTACAATGGAGCAATTTTGGAATTAGACCGAACAAACCATTCAATAATGAGTAATGCTATGGGTTTAAAAAGCCTGCAGTGGTATCTGATTGAAGTATGAAAGAGACAAATGAAAGCATATATAAAGATAAGAAATAAGGTCCTCATGGAGCCAATATGACTTTGTGCCCTGGAGTTAAGTCTTGATGGAAGGCACCAAGAAGTGCTATCTGACCAGATATTGATGCATTCTTTCCCAGAAAGAAGTTCAATGGGATGGTTAACATCAGAACATTCTGTCGTCTGAGAAATTTCAATCAGAAGTATGGCCTCATCGTGGTCAAGATCTTGAATAAGATGAGGATATCAAAATAATTCAAATGTATAAACATGGTTCAACAAATATGTGCGGATGTCCTCTGCCGGGGGGTGGGGGGACCTTTGGAGGCTATACCGTAGATGCAAATAAGACTAGTAACAAACTGGCACAGTTAGAATGCTTTTGTCATTGCTAAACCAATTGGTTTAAGACTTGGGTTAGTAGTTGGCATAACAATACTTTTGTTGCTGAAAAACTAAACTTGAAGAATTATTAAGCAGCACAGAAGACTTAAAGAAGAAGAATAATTATGAAAGGAAGCGCTTGCCAAAGAGTGATGTAATTGATGAAAAGCAGGTAGTCTTAAGAAAACAAAATCATAACCATAACAGAACTACCAAAAAACAGGAAAGGGAGCTCCAACCAGAAGGAGAAAAAGTAATGGCATTCCACCATGACAATGTTGACAAGCATGCGCTTGAAAACTTCGTTCTAGCACAACAGTTCTTTTAGTGAATAACAAGCACCTGAAAGCCAGGAGAGAACAAATGAGGGAAATTCAGCGTCACTTCTAGGTCCCCTCTGATTGATGTCAAGAACAGCAGGATTGGCCCACATATTACTCCTACAAAAATCAAGCAACTAGATTTTCGTAGTTTGCTCCGATGAGTCAAATTTATTTATATGGCGATAAAGACCATGCAGGTTTGTCAGAACCCTTATCTTACCATTGCACCACATAAGCCCAAAGGTATTCAGGCCACTGGATCTACCTGAAAATTTGAGGAGACATTGAATTAAATAAAAGAAATTCCTAATAACACCATAATTGAGACACGAGAAGAAGAGAATCTATTACCAATGCGAGCTATAGAAGCAAGATATATTGCTGTACAGACGTTTGAAATGAAAACAACAGTATAGGCATTGACATCAAATGACAAGTCCCGAGCTCCGGCAACAAAGGCACCAAGTATAATGATCCCCACACTGATGAAATCCTTGGATTTATTCAATTAAGAAATGTATAAGCAAGATGAATTACATCATAATGTTATCATACATAAAATAAGGACATAGGAATTTGAATTTTGCAAGTTTTTATTTGGTTATCACTCTTTAGCATATTTAAAAAATGATACCTTTTTTTTCTTAATTGATAAAATCAACTTTACGTGTTCCAAAACTGACAGAAGATAAACATTAGAAGAAAAAAACTTGAAACCAAGAAAAAAAAAAAAAAAAAAAGTGAAACACCTAAATTAAAAGCCCCATAATGAGGATCATCATCATCAAAATAGTCAAACATGCTCCACAGAAATAAACTTAAGACCCAGTATAACTCAAACATGCTAACAAAATTACTGAAACAAACCCAGAAAGGAGTAGTAGTAAAGTTAATGATAATAAGAATAAAATGTAGCATTTCTTGCATATATGCATGTAAAATAAATTGCAACTAAATAGACTTCTGAGGGTTCCTACATTCTTATTCAGCGCCAAATCCACCTCTAGGCAATGATGTCACAAATTAATCAAGAACTATGGAAAAAGATCAAAAGACTGATCAAGACTATAGTTGGCTATGAGGAGAGAAAAGATTGCTGAGGTTAGGCTCTTCCTTAAAGAATGAATTTCTGTGTCATACAGCTCAGGCCGATGACCAGCCAAAGATTGAAGACCAAACTCAAAATTTTGACAAAGGTTCAGTAGGATTAGATTGATAAAAATTACTTGGGAGGTGGGACACCTATATAGCAAATAGAAACTTTCATGGAACCATCCAACTAGCTAGGTTAACCCAATTCCCTCATTATTCAACTTAAGTCATTGGCCTTCCTCTTGCTTTGTGCTGGGTTTAAAAATAAAAATTAGAAGAAAAAAAATGGTGGCAGTGAAAGTTAGTCTACACACTGAGGTTCCCCTTTTTATTATACACTGTAGAGATAGAATACTCAACTTAAATTACAAAAACAACCATCACAAGATAAACATATCTACCCAGAAGATAAAGATAAATTTTTCTAACCACTAAGATAAAATAACTCCAATAATAAGGTAAAGATAAGGTTATCTAAGACAATCTACTCCAACACTTTGAAAACACATTTATAAAAAAAGTTACTCTTCCTCACTATTGCGTTCACTTGTTGTCCTGGTATATGACAATCATCTAATCAATGTTCCCATTCTTTTTTCCTACAGTCATTATTCCTATTATAAAATCAAAGAAGCTTCTTTCCCTTTTTTAACAAAATCTTTTCTTAATAAGTAATAAAAAATATCATTAAAAAACAAAAGGCGCAACTCAAATCTACATGAAGTATACAAGAGAAACACTTAAGAAGAAGAAAAAAATAGAACAAGGAAATCAAGAAAGTTAAGCACAACGGAACCATTTCAACAAAATCTTAATTGTTGCCTATGATTGTACTCATATTTTTAGTTAAAGGCTTTCTTTTTCTACACCCTTTTTCAGTGGATGGTTGCCCATGATTGTTTTCATATTTTTAGTTTTCATGACTTTTTATATCTTTTTTCTTTTTCTGAATAGGTGTTTCTCTTGTAAACTTTTTGTGTACCTAGTGTGACTTTGGTTTTTAATGAATTTCGATTACTGGTCAAAAAATAAAATAAAATCCTAATACTTATTTCCAATTGCTTTTGATTAATCTCTATAATTTTCTGAAGATTATCAAGAATCTAGTTGTGCTTATGGAATACTATTTTAACATCATCACAAAACACACATACCACGCTTGTAGTACTATAACGTACATCTTACTGAGATAACTTTATCTTAAAGGTAACTCACAATATTTGACATGGGAATTTACTGATATGAAAAATTTGCTAGCTTGAATTAGTTGGAATACAGTTTCTTTCTTAGTACATGAAAAAGATTATATTAATTCATTTGACAAAGTGCCCTTGGTTACAAACACTTAAATGTAACACTGAAACCCATCTGCACTTTGATACCTATCCTGCTTCCATGTGCATTGCTTTCATGTGCATGCCCAGTCAAAAGGTACTCAACACTTGAACCCATTGACACAATCATTGGAAGAAAGTAGCAATACCAGAGGGTTGCATACCAGTTGATAACAGAAGGTGAATGCTTCTGCCCAGTTAAAAGGTACTCAAAAATCATCGTAAAAGCCACAGTGGTCCGCCTGAGAGTAGTGTACATCGGAATATTTATGCCCCGGACAGATTCCATTGAGACAAGCTTTTACCAAAATGCAGATAGATAGGCATTCTTTAGAACATTATGTTTTCTACAGGGGGAACAAATGTGAACTATTGTATATCATCATATACATACCATGTAAAGCAAATACGATAATGCAAGAGGAAGAGTGTGAACCAATGTCTTAAACGGTACAAGGGTAGCTGGGTTATTAGCAATGCTCTGTGGTTCATCCATTGTGAAAGAAATGATCTTCCAGCGTTTCATTGCATAGAGAAATGAAGATGAACATAGCATCTAAAACAACCATGAAATAAAAAATGTCTCAATTAGTTGAGTGAAAAATCAGAAGAAACTTTTGACAGACAATTTCTCAACAAGCATCAATAGCGTCAGGCCAGCATGGATTAAATATTGAAATTTTAATCAACATGCATGCAGCACAAGAAAGACATTGAAAATTAAAAAAAAAAACAAAATAAAGGAAGATGATTGTCAAACTTGAATTGAATTACCATTATAATTTTAAATAAGTGCTAATTATTGCAGTAGAATTGAAGAATAATGTTAGCACAGGCAACGAAATAAATAGTCACAATTCAAATTATATAGAAGAGCCAATGAGAACAACTATGTAAATGAACTACCTGAAAAAGTGTGATGACATTTGCACATGGGAAATTGTAAGAAGACAGGACTGCTTTGTTGAACATTACCAAGAGAACTGCAGGATGGAGTACAAAGCATGATCATAGTTGTTATAAGGGAACATGGCTGCCTTCAGAGAACCTATTAACCAGTGCATGGTAAAGTTGGTAGCAAAAACCTAACATGCATGTAACGATTCAGACCAGATCTTCTCTTATTGTAAGATAGTAATCACTTCAAAAGGATTAACGGAGATCCCGTACATTATAGCCAAGTATAAACAGATAAAAATGAGCTTTATTGTAACTAGGTGAGCTTAATTGCAGTACTTTCTTTCCACCCTTCTTTTCTATCTTTATTAATATAAAAACCTTTACTACTTCTTACTACTTACAGATGGAATAATCTTTAGTACATACATGTATATGTGTGCATTTTGCATATATACTTGGACACGCACTCATACACACATATAGGTATTTATAAAGATAACGTTGTCGGCTAAAAGTTATTAACTGTCCCTTTTTCCTATTCCGATAGAAGTGGCTAATAGACTGAAAAATACTCCAAGGGGACTTTCTTTGGTGGGTAATAGGTGATGAGTTTAAGTTTCATCCAATGAAGTGGTCAAAAATATGTACTCCGATAATTTCAAAGGGTGTGGGGGTGAAAATTTTGATTCAATTTAACCGAAATGAAAACATTCATTAGAATATTTTCTTTACAAGACATGTGCATGATTGGGAGGTGGAAGTGATCTTTGTTTTCTTTGAGTTGTTGTATTCTCAAACAATAAGGCCAGGAGGGGGGGATAAAATTTGCTAGATTCCTTCTAAAAGGAAGTCATTTGAAGTGAGGTCTTACTATCATGTGTTATCTACTGGAAAAATGGAACTTTTGATAAGAAAAAGTTTCAAATACCCTTCTATGGAAAAATGGAACTTTTTCTTATCAAAAGTTCCATTTTTCCATAGAAGGGTATTTGAAAAGTTAAGGCCACCTCAAAGGTGGCCTTCTTTGCATGGGCAATGGCATTAAGAGAAATCTTAACTTTGGATAATTTACAAAAAATGGATATTATAGTGATTGAATCGTGTTTTGTGCGTAAGAAAGTGCGGAGTCATCAACTCCTTCGTCATTGTGAGGTTGCACGAGAATTATGGAATTCGCTTTTCCAATTTGTTTGATGTTGCATGAGTTATGTCTTGAAGGGTGAGAGAATTGTTGGTGAATTGGAGAGGACAAATGGGACAATATTCTGCTTTGGAAATGTGGAAGTTGGCTCCTTTGTGTTTAATGTGGTGTATTTGGAGACAAAAATGCAAGGAGCTTTGAAAATCGTAAGACTGCAACGTTAGAGTGGAAGAAAATGTTGCTCTAATTCCTTTATACATGGATAGTAGCATTCAATACTTTGCCTGTTTCTAATTTCTAAGTTTTTGGAGTTTTGTTCTTCTTTTTCTATAAATAAGGGATTCTCTTGTATACTAAGGTTGCACTACTCTGCACTTTTAAGGAATTTTAATTACTTACCAAAACAAATATCCAATCTGAAATCAAGAGACACCAAAGCTACCGACAATAATCGATATCAAGATAGCTGTTTCATTGATCAATATATGTCTCTACAGTACAGCTTATTAAGGACTACAGTAACTAGCTTCTTTATGATATGGTTCAGAAAGGTTGTGCTTTTTTTTTTCTTTAGCAACTTTAGATCATACAATAAACAGAAACATAGACACGGTTACCTGGAAGATCAGTGAGCTGTTACCACAAAATATTCCTTGCTTGTAATGAGTATGTTGCTTATAGGCAGCGCAACATTCTTAAAATGGCAATGTTGATTATTCATACAATTTCATAAGCATTAATGGAAGTGTTAATTGATGAAAATAATCCAAAATCACTTCTTCATCCTAATCTAGGAAAATCCTCCTCTCTTCCTCTCAATCATTGATTCATAAAATAAAATGATAGTGGCCAGCTCAGGGGTTTCCAGGCCTCTAATTATCACTATTTCACCATTTCTAGTCGTAGTAAAAGTTACAGTTCATATATTGTCAATGACACCCTTGTTCTAAAAACTTCAAAATTTAAGCATCTTTTGATACTAGGGTGCATGTGTGACTCGTTCAGAGCATGTACTGGGACAAAAGAAAAGAACCAATTTTTTTCCAGTATCGTCTGCCCTTCTTCAATTTCATATTGTCAAACGAATAACAATTACCACACAGTCTCAACACAGTATACTCTTAGGCTTTTAGTTTAATCCATAACCGGTGTTACAAAAAAAACAAAAAAAAAACCCAATAAGAAGAAGAAGAAAAATGCTAACAAATTGTTGTGTCCTTAATTGCATTAATATATAAACTAGATATTATCTTATTTTCCGATTAATGCCTTCATCTTTCTCCTCAGAACCTTTTGTGAGGAAATATAACCATGTCAGAATATGTGACTTGCTTTTCACAAGTCTTACCGTGGGACCCCCAAAGATTTATGTTCCCATTTAATTTCTCACATGCCATTTTGTCTCTCTCATTCATGAGCTCCTTCTAGAAGCTTTGAAAATTTGGCTTTGATGTTAAAAGGTTGAAGCATTCGGTCATAAAGTTGGGGGAAGAGGAATGGAGCAACATTTATGGGCAGCGGCCTTCTTTGACTTTGCTTTATGGAGAAGCATGCTTGGCCTTTTATATATAGCCATTCCGCTATTTTGGTGAGAATGAGCAGAAGCTCCATTGTGAGAGTGAGAGTGAGAGATATTGGGAGCTTGCAGAAGCTCCTCCTCGTGAGTGAGTTGGAGGAGACATCCAAGTAGGGAGAAATGTAGTGGGGAAAGACATTTGGTTGCAGTGAAGGCAACCAGCCCTTTTGTGTGTGAGAGATACACCATTTGTTTATTTATTGATCTCATTTTTGAGTGCTTATTTTAAACTTAGAGAATTATAGAGAAGCTTTCTCTTTTGTATTTAATTCTCTTTTGTGTATTTGTGAGATTTATAGTATTGGGGTTTTTGAGTTTGAGTGGTCTTTTTTATATTACTCTTTGTATTTCACCTTTGTTAATGAATTTCTCCTAGATCATCTCCGTCAGTGGACGTAGACATATTGTGCCAAACCACTTCAATCTTTTGTCTTGTGTGGCTTTGTTATTTTTATTCTGCACTTTTCTATTTCTTTGGTGAACTTGGAATTCGCATTTTTCACAACAAACCAGCTCAATACTAGTGCTCTTGGTTTGCGTCTGAGTCTTTGCTGACTCATTTTTCCAAAGTTCCACCGTTTCATTCATCACTCTAGTTTGTTTTTCAAGTTAAGGAACTGGACTGGGGTCCATTTCCTCCTAGCCTCTCAGAATAAACTCCAAAACCTTACAATTAACTTGTAGCTTCTACTTTCCCTACATTTTCTCACCAAGCAAACAGAGCAGAAACGATTCACATTGGAAATATCTTCGAAAAAAAAAATGCATGAAGGAAAAAAAAATGGAATTAAGAGTGGGGGGAAGAAAAACCTGCAGACGTCATGTAAGAGATGGCAGCGTAGGCTCCTTTTCTGGTAATGGCTGAGCCTTTCTTGTAGCTCTCGTCGCGCTTTGAGGGATCGGAAACCGGGAGTTTTTGATTCTTCTCTGAAGCCATGGCTAGGCGCCAAGCAACTGTGTGTATGACAAACAAAAATATTATTATAAAATAAAACAAAACACTCCACAGTGAAGATTACGATTTGATTGGCGAGAAGTTGCTTTTCGCATTCTGTAGTGCACAAGCAACATCCTGTTCCTCGCATGTATGAATCCCACTTGTATGTTGTACGACATACAAGTGGACCTTTAAAGCATTACAGGTGTGAAAATAATGGCTCGGAGTTGGCACTACAAGGTATGTCCAAATGGGGGAGGCAATTCTTGATTGCGTATCGGATTTGGGTCCGATGAAGATTTGTATGAGTTAATATCAAATCTGATTTTTTTTATTTAACGGGGAAAGTTTTTTAATTTTGGCAGTCTATTTAAATAGGAAGCTGACAAGTCACAACTCGCATTACGCATACGATGAATAAAATGACAGTTTTTCTGAGTTTGAGAAATTTTCTTCAACTTAATCTATAAAAATGACTTATGTTTTTATTAATAATTACCTCAATTTAATCAACTAGTGGCTAAATAGAGAACTATCATTCTAAGCATTATTAGAGTTAATGTATAAGAATGTTAAGTAAATTTGAGAAATTTGTAAGTATAAGTAAAATCCTCAAATTAAAGACATGTATCAACTAATCAATAATAAAAGGCAAACCTGATAACAATCTGGAGATCTTGAAGCAAAGTCTATAGTGGCAATCATGCCACTCTTGGGTTCTTGAAACAAGCTTCCTATAAGAGTAATAGCCTCATAAGTCTAACAACTTATTAAGTGAACCTTTGAAATAGGCATGACATGAGCTTCATATTATTAGGCAAAAATAAATGTGCAGTTCTTGGTAAACATTAAAAATGAGGTGTTTCTGTTAATACATATTTGAAAATGTTGTTTGGTTTTAATAAGGAGTGGTGTACTCCCGACGGCAATCACCTAAGTATTTTAATGTAGATAAACTAATGGTTTATAGGTCATAACTATCATGTATGGTCTACCCGAGATATTATCATTTCTCAGCAGAGTTGGCGCTATCCCGAGGGATCTGTAATACAATGCCAATGCCCTAATCATTGTACGCTACCATCCATAACACTAGTAGCCCAATCGAATCCAACCTTGAATAGCCCAAGCAAATAATTATATACGTCATGTAGTGACTGTCCGTTAAGGCTACGTCAGTTACGAAACAACTATTGGATCTAAAACCCACATAACAACACACACATTTAACCATAGAATCAAGTCTATATATTAAGCACATAGTCATTATACTGCACATACTAGTATACCATGTCATATAATGCATCATATCAACATATTGTTAAAGCAGTTACTAAGTCATTGCAAAAATGTAAACATGCTCATATCATACAAGTGGGCAGTCAATTGATATATTCTACATTTTTAAGGAAAGTGTTTGTATGTGTTTACTTACCTTGTACGCTTGCTTAAGTCCTCCAACATCACGAATCCCTGTTATAACGAAACACGACTCATCGTTATATGCAGTACTAGAGAACTCTTTGAGGATCCATCTAATGAAAAAGGGATGCTAAGACCTTGCATGCATTTACGAGGCCAAGGGGCATATGAACTGACCTCTAGTCGAGCGCTCGTTCCCTGGGGCGAGCGTTCATCCAGGGGCTAGGTTTTAGCCAAAAATGCCTGAAAATTCTCCTAAGCTCTTATCTCTATGGGTTGGTTCCTACTTCCCAAGCTCTTAAAAAAGCAAGTAAAACACTATAATTCAAGAGATATTAAAGCTTTGGAAAACACTTCTTTGCTTGTAGGAAATAGGTTCGTTCTATGCACAAAACATATCGCAAGTGGCTTTTGAAAACACTTTTCGAAACTAGTCTTGTTAAACATGGAAAATAGTGTAAGGGCTTTCCATAACACTGAAAGGCATAAAATAATTTTAAAAGAGTAGTTATAGCTTTAAGAAAGCATATCACCCCTAACTATTGGTATTTATGCCATTGTAAAGTAAGGATCTTAACAGTAAAATAGGAAGAAGGTGTAGAGATCACCTCATAAATAGGTTTTCCAATAGTGCTCTTCCTTTCTCCAAAGTTACTCACAAAGCTCACACACACTCAAATGACAAAGAAGCAGGGTTTTCTCAAGGCTTAAGAGGTAGATTTGTGGGTTGGGTCGAATGGGGTATGGGAGTCTTTGTAGGAGAAGGAAGTTGAGGGCAAAATGGGCATTATGTCAAAAAGGAACAAGCACTCATGTGGTCCATAGGCAAGGGCTCGTGTACTGTTCACAATGAGCAAAAAATGATTTTCAAGTGTGCGTTTCATGTATTAACCAAGGGTCTGAAAGTTGTCAATGATTGTTCGTGTACTATTCATACGAGGGATCGTATATTGTTCACAAAAAGCCAAAAGTGTTTAGAATACGATTTCACGAGCATAGCGTGAGCTTCAGACGAGCGCTCGGGTGGTTCCTTGGACAAGCGCTCGCCCAAAGAGGGTTTCTTGGGCTTTGCTTGCTAAAAGGCTCTAAAGACTTGGGCCCATTGAAGAAGGTTTAGGATTTTCTATTTTGGGCCTGTTTTGCAGAAATTATTAGTTGGTTAAGAGATTTTTAACTCTCTTTTAAAAAATGGTTATTTATCAAGGTATTACAGGCATCATCAGTTTTAGTAGCCCCTTTAACCGGCTTTTTGGCAACACCAGTCATAAAAACCAAAGCTTGTAGCTTTTGAGAAAACTACGCATAGATTGGGATCAAACTGTGTAATTTGTGCCATCCAATTTAGTTTGAACATGATGAAAAAAATCTTGTTTTGTGCCATCTAAAAATGTCAAATGCAAAAATAGGCCACAAATATGGAATCAAGAGGAAAAAAATTGAGTAGGAAGCACCTGGTAAACCCAAGCAAAGTCAACGGTCAATGGTCAATAGTCACGGTCAACCTCTGGAGTGGTAGTAGGACTAACGTGATTGTAACATTGGCATGGAACGTGGCACTAGGGCTGACATGGTGCTCTAAGAAGATGACATGTGGTTATGTTGCGTGGAGAGCTTGACACGTGTTGTGCACGAGCGGTAGTGGTAATGGCACCGGGCGCGTAAGTGTCATGTGCAAACGGTTTGGCGACGTGTGGTGGCTTGTAATACGACAATCAAGGCTAATCTAAAATCACCAAAGGAGGATCTATCGAACGAAGGTCTTGTCGTCGGAAGTGAACAACGGTGGTGGCCTATGGCATAAGTGGTAGTGGCGGAAAGACAGAGAGTGTGGCTGGTGCGTGAGGGTGCGTGGCAATTCGGAAGGTAGCGGTCGAGGCTGATTTGGAATCTCCGAAGGAAGATATGTCGAATGGAAGTCCAATTGTTGGAAGTGAACGACAATGGTGGCTTGTGGCAGAAGCGGTAGTGGTGGAACAGTAGAGACTTTGGGCAGCTCGTGTGAGGGGTGATTTGCTTAAAACATCAACATTTCAAATCCAACTTGTAGAAAGCCAAATCCAAATAAACACCAACATTAGGAAATCCAAAATACAAATTCAAAACATTACAAATCTAAAATCAATTCAAAAAACACCAAAACATTATATTAAGGGTAGGCGATTAATGGTTAGCGATTATTAACCGCTTACCCCTAAAACCGCTAACCTACCTTAAGCGATTAACGATTTTATTTTGTAACCACCTACAAAAGCGGTTATATGGTTATGCTGTTAACGATTATAAGCGGTTAGCAATTATTGGACGATTATAACCGCTCTACTTGTACCCACCCTACAACCTAATACTAGAGATTACACGGGTGTGAGTTATAAGTGTCGACAGTTGTTTGATTCCGGGTGTAATGTATTTTTGTGATTCTTAACGTTAAAAATACAATATCATATATATAAGGTATTATAAATAGATTTAACATTTATATAGAATGATTTAATATGCAAATTATTCTATAAGCACATCTTTTGATACAATCAAGTTAACTAAGATCATAGTATTAGCTAATTGAGTATGTAAATGTGCAAAACAAATATAATATATATACATAGGTTCTTACACCAAAAATAAGCATAGTTATTTTCTAGCACAGGAATACAAACAACTACACTCTAGCATAGTTTGTTCTCCTTTTTGCCATTACTTCATAGTAGAAGTTGTTTAAAAAAAGACGAAACAAACATTGAACTATGATTTGTTGGATTGTGGAAATTCATTTATCTTCATGTGGTGATTCTTGAGGAGTAGTAATATTGAACCTCAACGTGGTCCTCCATGTGCATCAAGTACTGAAAATCGAAGTCGAATCATGAATTCCTGCTTAGAAGAAAGTACTGCAATACTTTTTATATTTAAGCTGCCATCCTATTTTGAAAAGAAAAAAAAAAAAGGAGCAAAAATAGTCAATGAATTAAAAAACAAACCAAACAAACAAAAAAACAAAGAAAGAAAGAAAGGGGAATATCGTTTTGTGTTTAATTTGTAGCTTATACAATTTTTTTTTTTTTGTTCAAGCTTATACAATAACTAAAAGCATGCAAAGATGACAAAAATGGTTAATATATACTTGTATATAAAATATAAATGGATTTAAAATTTTCTAATTGAACAATGAATCAATGATGTACTATAGTTGAGGAATCAAACTAATGATAGTTAGTATATCCATTTATTTATGAAGTTGTATGTTGGGTAGAAAATCAACCCGCTGGAGGCGAGGTGAGGTGTGACACGTCCTTCTCCACTCCTCACACCGAGTGTATATTTATCGGTCCCACCATGCATGCGGTAGTATTGTGCACATCCCCTGTTCGCAGAACATGACACCCATGGACCTGATTCAACCATACCCATTTTTGCACCTAGAGTGTGAGTCGTCTTATTCCACATTCGAAGACATGTTTGTAGCATGGTAAAGTCACATCAATATGGCCCTAAAGCCATTCACATTGGGCAAAGGGGCAAAAATGGGTAACTCACTCTTGTACGATGTCAGACCAGATATGCCAACCATTCCCTGCAATATATATATGTGCTTATGTACGTGTTTGCCACTAGTATTGTAATCGTTATTGTAACCATTGATGCACCCCTATAAATTACATATCCGCAGTTAATGAGAGGGATGGATTCATGATCAGAAAAACTCTCTAAGCGTCTCATTTTTTCCTCTCTTCTCTCCCTCATATTAAAACTCTAAATAATTCTGTATCAAGGGTCTCCAAGGGCTTGTCCTCGCGGTGACCGAAAATTGCACTAACATTGTACATGGTGATATAATATTTTTTGGGCATCAATTTTTATGTTTTTCAAAAATTTCATATTAGTAAGATCTTGTTTTTAAATAGTTATCATTGGTTTTTTATTTTTTTTTATTTTTTAATCATAGTAGGTTCAAGTGATATATAAATTATATGGAATGTGACTGTGTATACGTAGTATTAAGTTATAGGTTTCTATATTACATAGTTTTTTTTTTTTCATTAAATGGATATTCAATAAAGAGAAAAATAAATAAATTAAAGTACATAAGCACCCTTGATGAAGAAAGAAAAAACAAAAAGTAAATGTGACCATGGCTGGGAAGCTATGGTCATATTATACAAGATGCAAAGCAAAGACTTGGACGATGTTTGGATTGGCAAATTAGTCATGTACCTCGTACAGGAAATGGGGTGGCAAATCGTCTCGCAAAACTGGCCCTTTCAGTTGGTCAGGAGATGGTTTGGTTGGAAGATTTTCCACTATATATTCGGGATTTGGTCTGTACTGAGCAAGGCTCGAATTAATAAATGCAACAACAAAAAAACAAAAAACAATAACAAAAAGTAAAAGCTTCGAAATACAAATTGCATATAAATGGAAGCCAAGGATCCCGCGTGTTTTGATTTTCCTGTGTTTCTTAAGCATTTAAATAAAAATAAAACTAAAGTTTTTATAGGAGCCTGAGTTTTATTTGGCTTGAGTGTTTTTTTTTTTCCCTCTATTTTCCAACCCTTGTAACTTTAATACAGAAATCACATTACAATAGTTGCATAATTTGTCTTGACTTGATCTTGCTCGAGATTCAACCAGGGTTTGTCCACTTGCTCGGAATCCTGTCGGGACCTGTCCGAGACTTGCTTGGAACCCGCCCAAGACTTACACGGGACTTGACCGAAATCTTCCTAGGACCCTGTTGGGACCTGACTAGGATTGGATCAGACTTGCCTAAGACCCTTCCAGAACTTGTTTGAGACTTGATCGGGATCTCATCGGGACCCAACCAGACTTGCATATGACCAACCCGAGACTTGACTGGGCCCCACCAGGACCTACTTTGCACTCACCCAAGAACCCTCTGGGACCTACCCAGTACTCGCCTGAGACTACTAGGACTTGCCTGGGACCCGCCCAGAACTTGATCAAGACTCGTCTGAGACCTCGTCGGGACCAACCCGCGACTCACCCAAAACTTGATTAACAAACAAAGGAGAGAGAATTGCTTTTTTTTTTTTTTAAATAATAATAATAATAATAATAATAATAATAATAATAATAAAACCCTTGCCACATCAGTTTATAACTTTTTCTAGGTTCATTTGTTTGGCTCTCTAACACTTTTCTTTCCAGACAATTAATTGAAAATTAGGGATGAAATAGCGGTTGCGGTTAGTAGTTAGTGGTCAAAACCGCTAACCGCAACCGCCTAGGCAGTTAGTAAATTTTACTAACTGCCTTCGCTAACCGGATTAATTGCCCAATTAGTGGTTAACTGCTTTTCCACTAACCACTTTTTTTTAGGCCTTTTATTGGGGGTTTTTTTTTTTTTTCCTTTTCTGGGTTAGTTTTGAGCTCAAATTAAACCTTTTTTTTTTTTGCTAACTTTAAACTCTTTTTTTTTTCCTTTTCATTGCTATTTTAGCATTAAAAATTACTATATACCAAAATCTTGTTGGTCACCTTCTACAAATCTACACAACGTATAATATATCAATAAAATTTCAAATCTACACAACATCTAATACACCAACAAAATTACAAATCTACACAACATATACTATACTACAACAACTTATTCTTATATAATATATGGAATTTATATATATAATATAAATATATATTATATTTTAAAAAAGATGGTTAGTGGTTAGTACGATTGTTAAAGCGGTTAGCGGTTATAAAAGTGGTTAGCGATTCTAAACTTTCACCCGTATGGAAAATATTTTCCGACCAAACCATTTCCAAATGGTGCCTAAACTATTCAAAAATTCATAGGGCATACCTAAAATCACACATTTGATAATGAGAATATAAAATAATTTTTCAAGAGCGTTGCTGGAAGAGTGTTCTCCCAAAAGCTCATCAAGGGCAAAAGGTCATTTCAGTCTCAAACACAAATTCTATTTCTGTGGAATCGGTACTTATTTATAGCTTTAGGTTTAAGATATTTATACGGAAGGACCCAGATTTGTTTGATCGCCCGCCTGCGAGATCAGAAATTCCAAAGGTTGTGGTTCATAAAGAATACCATGGACCCTTCCATAATGAAGCTCCTTGAAGAAGATGAGGTTCTGTCTCCCTCTCTCTGTCTCTCTATCTTCAATTTTGACTATATGGGATTAGAATTCTGACCTTTTTGAGTTTTTGATATGCACAGGACGAGAGTATGCATTCAGGGGCGGATGTGGAGGCATTCCAGGCTGCCCTAAATAGAGACATAGGCGGAGATTCCTCAACTTCTCAGCCCTCTGATTCAGATAATGGTGCGTCCTTTTTCTTTTTCTTTTTTCCCACTATTTTCAGGTTCTTTAATCATAGTGTATGAGCGTAGATATGGAATTACGCAAGTTTTGTTCGTTTCTTTGGACAAGCATGTTTTTTGGGAGGTTTCTTATAAACAGACTTAATTAGCAGAATTTCAGGTTAGAAGGTGCTTTAGACATGAATTCATCCACAAATGTCGTTTCTTTTTTCTTTTTTTCCTATACAAAGTTGCTCAAAGTTCCACAAAGATGTCATCTAAGGAATTAAATATTAGCAATTTCTCATTATGTGGAGGAGAAATCTTCCTGCATGGGTTTAAACTTGACATATCAACCCCATATTTCCTGCAGGCATGAATTTATTTTGCTTATCTATGATTATGTGTTTGAAATGAAAGTCATTTTATCTTATTTTTATCAAATAATCTACTGTGTAGTCTGCATTTGGAAAGCGCATTCGTGCATTGAAATTATGTTATGGAAGATATTGAGCCCAAGCATTTCAATAAAATGTCTTTTGGCTTCTCTTATGTGCTATGAATGGATTAAAATATCCTGTCTAGCAATTTATTGATTATGCATGATACGTAAAAGCAGCTTTGTCTCAAGGAAGCAATCATACCTCCAGTCAGTCATTACCACAGTGGCAAAATGCTAGCCAAGATCAAAGCAGTGAATCTCAAATTGAGCAAGACCAAAGAAATTCACAGCAGCAAGAACAAACTTTATCTGGAATGGAGCTAAAGCAACATGGATCTGTTATTGAAAGTCAGCAACAGAGTACTGTGCCGGAGGAACTCAAGCACCTCCAAATGCCACTGAAAAAACCCCAAGATGATTGTCAACAGGGGAAGGGGCATCCAACTTCCCTCCAGAATCCTCAGACAACTGAAATGCAGGTTTCTGAAAAAATTCGTACACCAATAGATGAGCCAGATAGGAGACCTAGTCTCGAAGGAGAATCTCAATATGCAAAATTACAGAAGATGAGTAATCAACAGGCAACAATCACAGAGCAAGCAAGCAACCCAATAAATCGTACTAAACCAGGGCAAGTACCATTTGGCGTATTGCTGCCCGTTCTACAAGCCCAACTTGATAAAGACAGAGCCATGCAACTTCAAACAATATTTGCTAAACTCAAGGTGGGTCCCTAATACCATGTTCTTAACTAATATGGCGTTGTACATGTCTCTTTCTGTGAATGAACTGGGTGTATCCTTAGTTTTCCTGATGAAACTAATTTTTCAACTATCATTGCTTTCCCAGAAAAATGAGATCCCAAAAGAAGGGTTTGTCCGGCTCATGAGAGGTATTGTGGGAGACCATATGCTCAAACTGGCTGTGATGAAATTACAATCACAGGTAAGTACGGAATACTTTCTGTCAATTACACTATGAATGCTTTTGGTCAGTTAAGCCATGGTGTGCTAAAACCAGCCTGTTATATACTACTTGCAGCCAAATTCCAATCAATTCCAGTTGCAATCTCAAGCTTCAGCACGACAACACCCTCAGCGGATGCCATCTGTTAGTGCCAGTTCCACACAATTTGGTGATCCCCACTCATTTGCACAACTTCATCAGAAGGGCACCGACTCTTCTGCAGACCCTTCTCATATTGCCGTTGTCCAAACGCCGGCTGGTTCAAGCTATCCAACCATAGACAAGGATGCTCAGAAAACTCGAGAGGTGAATCGTCAGTCAGATTCTCATGGAGTTCAAGTAAGCCAAGTGTCTTCTTCCAGTGAGAGCACTGTCAATCAAGAAAGGGATCAATCCCCAATTACTATACAAGGTCTTAACAAGCAGCAGCAACAACATGTGCACTTTCCACCCATTTATGGAAGTACTGGTGGTAATTATCACCCATATTCTGGGACAAATGTCAATACTACAACATCATCTGTCAAACCACAACCTCATGATACACAATTGAGGCAAATTTCACAACATCAGAACTTGAGTTCCACTCAGTTAGGTGGAACAACACAGGGCATGAACATGATGAGCTTGCCTAAGTTTGAGAGGCAAAATTCTATCAATGATTCAAAGCGAGTTCAGGGTGGATCTGTCTCTCACTTGGCAAACAATTCAACCTTGCAACAGAATTCAGTTCCCTGGCAATCGTCATCAAATAAAGAACAATATTCTGCCCCTTCATCATCAATGGCTGGTGTAAAACAGGAAATAATTGATCAGGCTACTGAGCAGCAGCACAAGCCCCATTTTTCTCATTCACAAGGATTGTCTTGTTTTTCTGCTGCACAGCTTGGACAGGGAAATGCAACCCCTGGAATTGTAAAGGATGAAACTTTAGAGAAGCAGTCTTCGAGGATGGGTCTTTCGTCATCCACGAGCATGATGCCTTCAAATTCAGTTTCTCCTTCTATGACAACACAATTGGATCCTAATGTCCCAGTAATCTCCAGACTTTTGTTGTGGCGCTTTTAATTAATGATATCAAGCAATTTTATGATTATTTGCCATTTTCAATTATATTATTTACTGGCTATTAAAAGGCATTCTTGTTTCCATAACAACCTACGCCATTAGTGACTGCACGTGATATGATATGCTTGGAACTCTGAGTGTGTCAGGTTATTTTGCTAAGAAATTGCTGCTAAGCTGGACTCAAGACTAATGAAGACTAAAGAATATTCTAATTTACTATATGTTGTCACTTTTGTATCATGTGCTCCTTCATAATTTTAGTGTCAAGACAGGAGGTATATTATTTTGTGTCTTTCCTATACTCTGTATTAATGCATGCATCTATTCGTGGGACTGTTTGACATTTTATAGGTATGCATTGTGTGGATAATTTTTTTTAATTATTGGATATACTTTCTCTTGTTACTTTCTTCTTCTTCTTTGTGCTGATTTCCGTATTGCTTCTACATTTTAACAGTTAGGTTCTCGGATCCCATCCACCGCCTCTCCTTCTGTGACTAATGCAAGGATACCTTCCAAAAAGCCTTCTATTGGCCAGAAGAAACCACTTGAGGCACTTGGTTCATCACCAACTGTGCCAAGGTGATAAAACTCTTCTGTTGTATTATAGCCAGAGGATGATGATGAATGGTTTCAAAGTGATTTAGTTCATACTCCATTTGTAACCTTTTGTTCTTTGTCATCATGTATAATTTATCTGATACCCTGCAGTAAAAAGCAAAAAGTATCTGGGACCTTTTCAGATCAAAGCATTGAACAACTAAATGATGTCACTGCAGTCAGTGGAGTTAATCTTAGGGTATGCTATTTTTCCATTTTGAAGTCGGCCTATTGTAAAGTATAAGATAATTAAGTAAATGATTCACTCTTAAAGTCTACAAGCTCAAAACCGATATTCTGTTCTGAATAGGAAGAGGAGGAACAACTATTTTCTGGACCCAAGGAGGACAGTCGAGTTTCAGAAGCATCTCGAAGAGTTGTGCAAGAAGAAGAAGAGAGACTGATTTTGCAGAAAACTCCCCTCCAGAAAAAACTGGCAGGGATCAGTTAATACTCTAGTTACTCCCTCTTTTTTGTAGTAGTGTTCTAAAGTCTGTACATGTATCCATTGTGTGCGTTAATATAAGGGTGCTTGATATCTGGTCTGTATTGTTATCTGTATGGCAGTGACCAAATGTGGTTTGAAGGGTATAAGCAATGATGTGGAGCGATGCTTGTCATTGGTAAGATGCTACCTACTTGGCCCTTTTTCTTTATTAATGCTTACATGTTTTCTTATGCACAACTAAATCTTCAGTGTGTGGAGGAAAGAATGCGTGGATTAATAAGTAACCTAATCAGACTGTCAAGACAGGTCGGTGATTTTCTTTTACTTCTCACTTGAATTATCTGTAGTTAAATACTTCTGAATTTTAGCGGGTCTCTGTAGCGGGTTGATATTGAGAAACCAAGACACCGAACTCTTATTACCTTGGATGTTGGACAACAAATCATGGCAATGAACAGGAAAGCTAGGGAGGAATGGGAGAAAAAACAGGCTGAAGCAGACAGGCTCCGGAGACTTAATGAAGTGAGTGCCTCTGCATATTATGAGATGATTAACTGAGTTCTTAGGGTATTACTTGTATAAAACACATCTAGAATACACAGTATATTTACGTTATGTCCATTGGAAGTTTATATATTTGTTAATAAATTATATATCTCCCAATGCAGCCTGAGGGTAATAATGGAGTTGATGGAGAAAAGGAGAAAGATGAAGGTCGTGCTAAATCAGTTAAGGTATCCAGGATAATTTATAATGCTAAGCATTATACATTTTACCAATCAACAAATATCAAAATTCTTGATTTTGCTATCTGCTTTTTTGCAGGCAAACAAAGAGGAGGATGACAAAATGAGGACAACAGCCGCAAATGTCGCTGCCCGTGCTGCTGTTGGAGGAGATGACATGTTGTCAAAATGGCAACTTATGGCTGAGCAAGCCAGGCAGAAACGTGAAGATGCATCTGGTTCTCAGCCAGGTAAAGATGCGAGTCGCAGGCCGACATCAGGAAGAAAGGACAATCAAGAAGCAGAGAAAAAGGGCAATGCAGCTTCTGGTAAGAGTGCTTTAAATTGATTTTAGTTTTTCTAGTTAATAGTATATATCTTTTCCCCTAGTCCCCTGCACCAAACACCACCCAATCATTGATGTGCAACTTCAGATCCAACAGCATTGATGAGCAACCTCTACATATTTCTGTTTTTATTAGTTTAGCCGAGTATTTGCGGAAGAAATGTCCTATGTACATTCTGCCTTTGTAATGTGTGTTTCTCCCTCCCCCTCCTTTTAGCAGGAGCTGTTAGAAAATTTGGGAGGAACCAAGTTGTTGTGCCTCAAACAACGAGGGTTGCACGTAAGATCTCCATTAAGGATGTGATTGCAATCCTGGAAAGGGAACCCCAGATGTCTAGGTCTACACTGCTATATCGCTTATATGAGAGAATTCACTCAGATGCCACCGTCGAATAAGTGTAACATGGTGCAAATGGACCCATCTTTTTGCAAACGCGGCCGAGCTTGAAGGGGTAGTTTGTTCAATTATTCTCTCATGTTTGTTTTAACTGTAAAAAAACAAAGGTTGAATTATTCATTCCTTGTTCATTCTTTGTAATTAAGTTTAGTTAAGAAGTTTGGTTGGTATAAATAATCTGTGTTACTCTTTTAAATACAAACTCTGCTTGGCCAACTCAACCAGCGTCCATGCCTTTTCTTTCTTTCTTTCTTTCTTTTTTTTCAAAGATTGTTGTCACGGTCCAGATCGTTTATTTAAAATAGATTGGGATCAATGGTGACTTGTAAGGAGATCAATCAAGAAAAAAGACTGATTGATTTGTGACCACCTAAAGTTTAAGCTGATTAGCCCTTTATTCTACCCATGGTGGCCAAGTGCCAAAATGTGCATGAAACAGATGAGATAGTCCACTATCTTACACGGTTGACCACCCGAATTTTTAATGTACTTTAAGGAGAAAGTACACTTTATCTATCTGCAGTATCCATCGATTTGCACTTTTGCTTCAAAAGTTTTAAATGTGACATTTTACCCCTTCAAACTTTCAAATTGTGACAATTCAACCATTTTTACCTTTTTTTAATTTTTTTTTCCCAAAATGCCACTTTGCCACCCTAGCATATTTCCTTTTTTTTTTTTTTTTTTCAAAAAAAATCGAAAAATAAAACATGTGATGGGGGCATTTTGGGAAAAAAAAAAGAGGTCAAAGTGATCGAATTGCCCCAATTTGAAGTTTGGAGGGGGTAAAGTATCATATTTAAAACTTTGGAGGCAAAAGTGCAAATCAATGGATACTTCAGGGAGTAAAGTGTAATTTCTTCATACTTTAATTTATGTTTTTATAAGTGGTTGGTCTGCTTGCCAAGCCCATTCAGCTCTTTATTTCAATTTATTTAAGTAATTTATGCCTACTAGTCAATCAAATCTACTGAGTTGCATTAAAATGTTAATTTTAAGCATTCATCCTTAACTTTTTTTCATCCACATCAATTTTCTATATGGCTAAAGTTGACATGGCCGATAATTGCACATATTTACTATGCATTCTTTGTCCTCTATATATATATATACACACACACATATTTCCATTTGTGTGAATTTAACTGCATATAATCAATGATTTTGAAGAGAAAAAAGAAAAAAAGAAAAAGAAAGAAATTTCACACCTCTAAATTATCACGCATTTTGAGTGATTCGAGCCTTGTTTGGCAAAGCATTTTCTTTAGATGTTGTAATTGATGTAGATTGATGTGAGGAAAAAAAAAAAAGTTTGGTATAAAAGAGTGAAAAAAGTTGTATGGAAAAGTGAAAACTTTTTTTTTTTTTTTGGGGGGGTAGTTATTTTTATTTGAATAATAATAAAAAGTAAATGATATAATATAAAAAGTGAAAAAAGTTATAATATTTTGATGTTGATTTTTTTGGAAAATGGTGATCAACACTAACAAAGGAAAAGCTTTGCCAAACAAAGCCCCAGTATTATTGTATTTGAGTTGCTTTTTCTATTGCTAAATTTATTGTTGTTTGGTTTGTTATTGTAGATAGGAATCTTTATACCACAAGGGCCGTGCCTAAAATTTAAACAACATGAAAAAGATTTTGGCAAAAGCTAACAAAGTAGATGAAGGGTGTGTCGTGTGCGTTTGGGATTACGATTTCACAAGAATAATACGCGTTTTTAAAAAATATCGTAAATGTAAAGTGTTTGACACTACAATTTAAAAAGTACTTAATTTTTTAAAATAGAAACAAAAGTTTAATATGTTTTACCAAACACCTTTGCGATTTTAGAAAGTTAGAATTTAAAAAATATAATATTTTAAAATCGCACTTATTGAAACTGTAATCCCAAATGACCGGAAGAATAAGAAATGTACTTTTCATGCAACTTTATCAAAGGGAGAAAGATAAATAATAGTCGGAGAAATGTGCATTCCTTTTGTACGAGTTTTTGAGTAGTCCTTGGAATACGACAAGTTAACTCAATTCCTTTCTTTGATACATTGTTCTCTCTCTCTCTCTCTAAGGTGATTGGCTATGTAAATGGGTTTGGTCTTGGAATCCAGAATCAAATTCCTTACTTTTCTTTTCAAAAACGGAAATATGTCTACGCTTGGTTTGGTTCCAAATGCTAGTCCATATACACCCAAAAGAGAACCCCAAAAAAGGTGGAGATCGAGATTGATCAGGGTGGGCAGACGAAACATGGGTTGTTACCGCTACTTGGTGTGGTTCTTGTTGCTGTGCATTATCCTGGAAGGTTTAGCAAATGGGGTGGTAGCTGCAGGCCTGGCTTGCAACTGGGGAACGCGTTCAACGCACCCACTCCCACCTACCATAGTGGTGAAGCTCCTAAAAGACAACGGATTCAGCAAAGTGAAGCTCTTTGAAGCGGATCCTGGGGCACTCAAAGCTCTTGGGAATTCTGGCATCCAAGTTATGGTTGGGATACCCAATGAGTTCTTAGCATCGCTTGCAAGCAGCGTCGGAGTTGCCGAGAATTGGGTAACCAAAAATGTCTCGACTTTCATATCAAAACATGGGGCTGATATAAGGTAAGTGTACATTCAAATTAATTCCATATTTCATTTCCAAACACAAGCATGGTATGACCATTTCTAAGTATTTTGACAAAAGCGGCTTAAAAAGTATTTTTAGTACTTATAAAGTGGTGTTAAACAAAAATTGGTCTGTTTGATAAAAAATTATAAAACTTTATTATTTTATTAAAAATTGCCAAAACACATTTTGGTAAAAGTTTAAAAATGAAGTTCTTGCTAAAAACGTTTTTTTGACTTAAAAACTCTATTTCTCAAACGCACACCTAAACATGCCCTAAACCCTAAGAGCCTGTTTAAGGGGCCTAAAAGTTGTTTTGAATAAAAAATTATCCATTTAGTAAAAAAATTAAAAGCTGTTTTAAGAGTCCAAAAAGCTCAAAAATAGTCGAAACGCACTTTTTGCAAAAAGAAATGCTAGTGGTACCAAATATTTTACTAAACTGATGTGTAACTTATTTAACATGGAGAGAAGCAAAACAATTAATTTAGAGAAATGTAATGGATACTAATGAATGAGTTATACATTAGTTTTGTAAGGCTCTTTCATAAAAGATTTGGTACATACCTTAGCATTTCTCTTTGTCAAAAAACGTTTTTTTTTTACTTAAAAACTATATTTTTCAAATAGAATCCCAAACATACTTTTAATCTCGAAACAATGGAATAACGTTATACACTATTAATTATTATTATTATTTTTTAAAGAATATAATACACTGTTAATTGCTTAGCATGCATGTATCAAATATCAATTGATTGTGTTATTGAACCTGACTTTTGACGTGTGTGTGTATATATATATATATATATATTTGTACATGGAATACACAGATATATAGCCGTGGGTAATGAACCTTTCCTCAAGACTTACAAGGACACTTTCACGCGAACCTTATTTCCGGCGCTCAATAATATTCAAGCAGCTCTTATAAAAGCTGGCTTAGGCCGGCAAGTGAAGGTAACCGTCCCAATCAACGCTGACGTGTACCAGACCGACACTAGTCTCCCCTCCGGCGGCGACTTTCGGTCCGATATCCATGCTCTCATGATGTCCATCATCAAGTTCCTCAGCGACAATGGCGGTCCGCTCACCATCAATATCTACCCATTCCTCAGCCTCTACGCCGACCCCCATTTCCCCATAGACTACGCCTTTTTCAATGGCACCGCCGCCCCAATTGTTGATGGCTCCATCTCTTACACCAACGTCTTGGACGCAAACTTCGACACCCTTATTTCAGCTCTTGAAAAGAATGGTTTCGGGTCGTTGCCCGTCATCATCGGCGAGGTCGGATGGCCGACGGACGGCGACATCAGCGCTAACATAGAGTACGCACGAAGATTCAATCAGGGCCTACTTAATCGTATATTTAAAGGCCAAGGCACCCCAAAGCGGCCTACTCCGCCCGACATTTACCTCTTTTCTATCACAGATGAGGACGCCAAGAGCATCGACCCTGGGAATTTCGAACGCCATTGGGGTATCTTCGCTTACGATGGAAGCATCAAATACTCATTGGATATGGGAAACGGACGAGGCCTTGTTGCAGCAAAAGGAGTCAAGTATTTGGCGAGGGAGTGGTGTGTAATGTCACCTCAGGCATCTATTTCAGACCCCAATTTGGTGCAGAACATAAACTACGCATGCACTTATGCTGATTGCACAAGTCTTGGATATGGATCCAGCTGCGGCAGGTTGGATGCGGGGGGCAATGCTTCTTATGCTTTTAATATGTACTACCAGACCATGGATCAGCGAAAGGGAGCGTGCAATTTTTCCAATTTATCAGTTACTACGAAAATAGATCCTTCTCGGGATACATGCCGATTCGAGATCATGATTGACCTGACCGGGAAGCAGAAGTCGCCGGCTCCTACCCCTTCTCCGGCGGTTGGAAGAAACCAAAATTCACTACCACTCATGTGGCTTCTTGGGCTCATATTAATCATTTGTGGATCCTCGTGATCAAGAGAATCATATACAATTGATCATTCATTGTTTGCTAAAAGCATCGATCATTTCTTGTTTCTTGTTGAACGGAATACTAACACGATCGATTCTGTGGATTAATTTCATTTCTGTCAAACTTGCAAAGAATATGGTAATTGATCTTAAACTTCTCGCCATGCACATGCATATATATATATATATATATATATATATTTGTAAGTTGCCAACCATGTCTTGGTACAAGCAGATCGAATGTGGTCTCAAACTACTCTCACCCAATACAAAAGTTGCCATTCTTTAATCTTACCAGTATATGGAATCAGTTACTTACAATTTTACAAAGAGACCAGCTTTGGTGCGCACCCAATGCAACATGAAATAATATCTAGTTGCCATACTAAATAATATTAATGCAATCGGCTTTTTGCTACTGGTGTGGTGAGGTTTCTAGCTTTTTGCTGGAATTGTGATTAATGAAATATTAGATTATTTGTTTTTTTTTTAAAAAAATATGTATTATATATTTAAGCTGTCCAAAATATCATAAATCCTCAAACAACTTAAAATAAAAATTGCAAAAATGAAAACCCACTTGCTCAAGTTATGATAAGTCCCACAGCACTTGGGGCGTATTTAAACAGTAGCACAGGGGACCTGACCAATGAGACCATAGAGGGCTGGATCCAAACTAGAGTCAACATCATCTGGAGTAATCTTTTTTTTCATAGAACATCTGGAGTTATCTTAAGCACTCAGTTGTACCACAAGTGCCGTGTGAATCTCAACCGTCAATATTTCTAGATCCCAAAGTAAGGACGGTCCAGATCCTTTAAAATCCATCGAATACTTACACAAAGATTGCGTAACCACCCGAAACTGCCCCTGCTCTTCTTTGCTTTACCGGTCCCACCTTTACCCCTCTCTTTCATCTCTACTCCTTAGCAACCCCGCCCTGCCTTCGTGTCGAAGAAAAAGCCTCTCTTCTCTCTCTCTCGGTGCACGAATCCTTAGCCATGCAAGAAACTGAGCTGCACGATTTGTCCGACGACGCGGATTACGCTGCGTCACAGCTACAAGTAAGCATTTCCTAATCACCAAGTCCTTCGATTACTTTTTACCAATTTGTTTTAATCGGAATTGTGTTCAATCGGGGATTCATTTCTCAATTTTTGCAAAACTGAATCCTGGACATTAGCTGATTAATCCAACGGAGAGTAATGCGTAATGCGTAATCCTTGAGTTTGATTTACGTTTTTTGCTTGTTCAATTCGGTTTCAGGGGTCGGCAAGCATGATGCGAAGCGATAGTAGCAAGCGGAGTTCGTCGAGCGAACCGGACGGTGCGGAAATCATTTATCTGAAGGATAATGTGACCATTCATCCGACGCAGTTCGCTTCCGAGAGGATCAGTGGGCGATTGAAGTTGATCAAGCAAGCTTCTTCTCTCTTTATGGTAATTACTACTTGTTTTCTCTGTGTTTTAGTAGAGTGCCTCGGTTTTATTAGTCTTTGAGTTGCTTTTTCTGTGTGTATGTAATTCTAGACGTGGATTCCATACAAGGGGCAAAGGTCAAATGCGAAGCTGTCTGAGAAAGGTTGTTGGCTTTGGATTTGTAATTTAATGAGTTTTGTGCGTGAGATTATAAATAATTGTTAAATTTATTGTTGTTTGGCTTGTTAATGTAGATAGGAGTCTTTATACCATAAGGGCGGTGCCTTTTACGGAGGTGCGGTCCATTCGCCGGCACACCCCAGCGCTTGGGTGGCAGTACATTATCATTGTTTTGTCTTCAGGTAAAGCATTCACACATGATTTTATAGGGGTAAATATTTATGATTCTGACTACAATGTTTTGAAGCTCTGAAATTTATGATGCTGAAAGTAGTGTTGGATCTGCTTATACTAAACTTAATTTAATTTATGGATTAGTAATGATGATATGATGATGGATTCTCAGGTACAGTGCACTGTACGAACATAATCCTCATAACAGAAAGACGTGTTGTGCAAAATATGCTAATAATTTTGAAATGTTTAACCTGAGAAAGAAATTCTAAAGTCTTTATTTCAAAGAATCTCAAATAACATATGTGTATTGGATGTTTGGAAACAGCCACCGAAGCCTTAAATTGCTCCATTTCTCTGTACACAATCTAGATAATTGTTTTGGGTGAATTTTTTATGTTCGTTTTAAAAACCTTTTTAATAGTTCTATGTTTTTAGATCTTGAGTTCTTGACAATATATATGAGATCCAATTTTCACACCATTTTTGGTTGAATTTTATCACTAAGTTATGATTTCCTGCTAGGTGCCTCTATTTGGCTGGTTTATCCTTTTGTAATTAAAAGAAACTGTTCTCTTCTATTTTATGTGACCTGATGCATTTACTGTCATGTATTTTTATAATGTTTTAATGGGAAGTCTTTTGCAGGACTTGCTTTTCCTCCTCTGTACTTCTACAATGGAGGAGTTAAAGAGTTCCTTGGTACAATAAAGCAACATGTTTTTCTTGTGAGGTTGGTTATTGTTATGCGTTGTTTCTATTATTTTTGGTTTTATGTTATATATAGTACCTGGCTGTCTCATGCTATGCATGGAAATTTCTTTTCAGAATAAAATCTTTGACCCAACCTGATCCAAAATACTGGTTAAGGATGTAATGTATGAAGAGGTTTCCAATTTTTCTTTGAAACCGTTAAGAATATAAATGAGGAATAAGATGCATACATTGAAGAGGGACTTTTGTTGGTACAAATTTTGTAATTTTATTATGTTAATAATTATTTATTATTATGGCCAGTTTGTGGTTGTGGTGTTTCACAAATTTCAGTATATTCTGCCATTTCTAAGTTTCTTTTCATCAATACCCAGGTCTGCCGAAGATGCAAATGTATTTCTTGTGAATGATTTTGAAAATCCTCTCCAGGTGAACATTATACTGATTTACTCATTTGGTTGGTTGGTAGAATTACTACTACTTTTCATTCATTAGTTGATGCATATTATTCCTCTCTGCCAGTGATGCCGACATGTGAGAATGAAAGATTTTTGGAAAATAATTCTCTTTGTTGCAATATCTTGCTTTAGAATTAAATGGAGGATTATGCTAATGTGTAAACACTTGGTTTGCTCACTCATTTTGCACATACATATTTTGGTCAAGATGAAATAATCCTCTAATTGGCCTATATATATATTTTTAAATTCTGATCTAGTATATATGGTTTACATTGTATTTTATTTTACTTTGTCTTGATTTCTTTATTCTTTAATGATGGACTGCGAAATAGAAACTGCTATGTTTTATCATGTTTTCATTGTTTTACACAGAGAACTTTGTCTTCTTTGGAGCTGCCTATGGCCGTTTCTGTTGCTAGTGAGCCATCTACATCCATTTCAGTTGGCGAGTCCCCTTTAAATGAAAACCAGGAGAGAACTGATGTGGTGGTTGGCAATTCCAGTACTTCTCAGTACAATGGGAAGCAAAGGCAAAAGGTTCATGATCCTACCCGAGATCTCTCAATTCAGGTCTTGGAAAAGTTCTCTCTTGTGACCAAATTTGCTCGAGAAACAACTTCACAACTCTTCCGTGAAAATCATGGTAATGAATATGGTGCAATTGAAAGGAGAAACCATAACCAGTCTCCCCTTGATAATTTTCAGAAAGCATCCAATGTTACAGAAAAAATTCCTGATGGAATCCCTGTAGCCTCAGGTCCTTTGGAGGTATCTTTTTGTTAAATTTGTATTCTAGTGAAAAAAAGGCATTTTAAGGAAAATTGATGCCATGAATGTTATGAGTTTTTGAATGTGCTCAATGAAATTTCCTGTCAGTACATCCTAGCTTTAGATATTGATAAATTCCAGTGCAAATTGTGAAGATGTTATGATATGTTAATTCTGCGGATCTAAATAAGGCATAATATGTATACAATCATTATCATCAGATTAGTATTCTTCTTCTTCTTCTTCTTCTTCTTCTTCTTCTTCTTCTTCTTTTCCTTTTAGGAAGTGGAACTCTGTCTAGATGCTATGGTATTACACTTGCAATTTAGGTGCATCATATTGCTTTATCCTACCAATTCTGTTTTATTTGCTGGTGTGTTTTATGTTTTTAATAATGGATTGTGTTTTTTCTTAATCCTACCATTTATGTTTTCCTGTTTCTTCTTCCTTTTGTGTAGTATTTAGTGTGTACGTGCGTACATGTGTGTGCGTTCTCTATCATCTTCCTTCTTTGTTTTTTGGTTAAACAGCCCTCTTAGAAACTGTTTGGCGACTTTGTAGACAAATTAGTTAATCAGACATTAGAATGCTTTGCATTTCTGTGCTCTCAATGAGGCATAACATGCATGGAGCCAGCTATCAGTCGGAGAAGGGAAGCAAAAAGGGGAAATAGTGCTTGAGATTACTTGTTAGGTTACCAGATAACTTTTGGAACTTTTGTTATGATGGATCTCAGTGATGCAATTCTTGCCTGTATCTCCTAAGCATTACAAAGTACTGTTGTTAATAGATTATGGTTCAAATCAGAGCTTTATTCTCTTGGTTCGACCGAAAGCTCCTGTGTTATTTTAGTTGGAAGAATTTGAAATTCAATTCCAGGACTATCTGATGCAGACATCTATCCCTATTAAACAGAATATTTCTTATATCAAACACAATCATGTCGAAGAAGCTGCTACCAATTTGGGAACTTTTGAGCTAATCAATTGTAAGGAGGTATTAAAAGGAGCCTTGTGCTTAATTTAGTTTCTGGGTTTTTATTTTTCCTTTTAGTAATCCTCCCTTTTAAAGTCCTTAGTTCACAAGGACTTTTAGTTTGCATTGTAGACCAATGCTTTTATAAGCTTTTTGCTATATTCTGCGGTGTAAATTTTGAATGCCTTGGCTCACTATCTTTTCTACATATGAGTGCTGCATCATTTACAAAAATTAGTCTAGCAGACCAACTATCATCCTCAATTCTTTATACTTTGTAGCCCAGTAGATTTTACAGGCTGAGGTGCTAAGCACTGAATTGTTACACTTGAATTGGTTGCTTTCATGATGGACCTAGGACATATTTCTACTGGGCTACAATGTATTGACATGCATGCTTGTTCTTGGAATTTTAGCATGCTAACAAATTTCTAATCTGTTGCTGAATGATGATCAAGTTGAATGCTTCAAGCCTCCAAGCTTTGGCTGCAGATACACCCATTGCTACACAATTACAAGCCCAAAACAATCTGGTTTCTGTTTGTGTATTTGGTATATAGATTATTATATATATAGCTTAGTAACGCCCTCTATTGGCCATAATGATGGGGTTAGGAGCTGTGACCATGGAATGTTTCTATTGCAGAATCTTGTCATATGCTTGGTGGCCACTGAGTTATTTTCATTTACAATAAAAGCCATTCTTCCAATTATTGTTTTTATTTATTTTTGAAGTTGAGTTGATGAGTAGTTTTTCAACACTTTGTTTTGTTAACTATTGACAATTCTGACTTTTATCTAGCCATTTATTTTTCCTTGTATGAAAATGTGATATGCTCTGTAAGTTTTGGATTTCCTTCGCACATTAAAATGAGTTGTTTCCAGATTGTTTTATTAACAATTGATAGTTTCTGGCTACTCATCTAACCATTTTTTTATGAATCTGATATGCTTTGTAAGTTTCTGGATTTCCTTCACACATTAATGAGATACCAATACCATAAACAAACTCATTTAGTGAATGCTAAATGAAGAGGAAAACCATAAGCTGATGTACCTTAGCTAAACCCAATGGGTTGGCTCAAGTGGTAAGTAACTTGGCCATGGTGCCTTATAAGGCATCAGGTTTAAGGTTCAACCCCTTTGAGTGTAAACAATTCTTTAAAGCCACACCTTGCGGATAAAAGAGTGAGCTTTAACCGACCCGTGTGGAGGGGGCACTTTGCACGGTGTATCGAGAATTTAGTCGGGGTGAAGGCCTGGATACCCCGATTATCAAAAAAAGAAAAAAAGAAAAGAGATGTACCTTAGCTGACTTGTTTAAACATGTTTTGTTTCCGTTCTTGCTATACAATATATCCATGTACATGTAGTCAATTCAAATAATACAGAAGATTGTGATTAAGATGGTCATAGTGTTATCAATCTACAACTGTTTTCTTTAAAAAGAAAAACTAGCCTCTTTACACATACCATGAGTGCCTTTACAAGGATCTTAAAAATATCTTACTTTGTGCTAGTGATAATTAACATAATGGTGGGAGTACAATAGGACGTGATTGCTAACTGTTAGATACACTTTTCTTTTTAATTAGTAGATAAAACAAACTTCTAAGGTGCCATTTTTACCCAATGGCACAAAATTTCTTTCCTTTTTGGCATCCCAAATCAACACTTTTTTTTGGCAGGTTGATAAATTGACACTAGTATGGGGAAAACCACGGCAGCCACCTTTGGGCTTTGAAGAGGTAAGAGCTGGGCTTTATTGAAGATAAGTTCTCATTTAAGATTGCAAATGATATTTCTATCAAGCAGATGTCTGCTGTGTCACAAACTATGATTTTTTATGTCAAAATGATTCCACTTCTTTACAAAACTATTTATATATTTGTATCATTGATGAAGTGAACCATGCCATCAGAACTTTTTGAGTGACTTTTTATCCCATTTCTGTTCTTCCTAAGAAAAGTACTTCTAGACATACGGAGTGTGATTATATTGGTCTATTTAAGGTTTAATTGTTTGCAGTGGTTCACCTTCTTGGATTCTGAAGGGAAAGTCCTGGATTCAAAAGCTTTGAGAAAGAGAATATTTTATGGGGGAGTCGAGCATGGATTACGGAAAGAGGTATGTATACTATAGGAGGTGAGGTGTGATTTTATGCTGACTAGAATATGCATCTTGTTCTCACTTAGAAATATCAATAATGTAGGCATGGGCATTTTTGCTGGGATACCATTCCTATGATTCAACATATGCAGAGAGAAAATATCTTAGCTCCATTAAAAAGTCGGAGTATGAGACCATAAAGATCCAGTGGCAGGTTTGTAATTCTAGTGTCTCTTATACTTCTTGCTATCCTCACCCCATGAAGACTAGTTTGCTTCTATGTGCATGTATCTGTGTGCACACATGCGATCATAGATGTAATTATGCTTGTGTGAAGATACCCTTTACATCAACGTTTTTCTTTTTAAGCATATAGAATTCATTAAAACCAAAGGATGCACTTAACTATAGATGAAGTTTACAAGAGAAACACTTAACCGGAAAAAGAAAAGAGATTAAAAAAAAAGACATGAAAACTAGAAATATGAAAACAATCATAAGCAACCATCCATTGAAAAGGGGTACGGAAAAACAAGGCCTTAAGCTCCACCGTCGTCCTCGTTGTCTTCAAAGCTCCAATCATTTCTTTCTGTCCGAATGCACCACATCAAACAAAGTGGAATCATGTTCCACTAAGCTTCGCTTTGAGAATTACCAATCTTCCTTCTCCAACAATCGAGGAGCTCTCTCACCCGACGATGCATGACCCATGCTAAGCTGAAAAAGCCAAAAATAGAATACCATAAAGCACTAGCTATTTTGCAATGAAGAGGTGGTCAACGGTTTCCCCACTCTTCTTACACGTGCAACACCAATCTACTACAACTATTTTCCGCTTTCTTAAGTTGTCCACGTGAGGATCTTATCTAAATTGGCGGACCAAGTGAAGAAGGCCACTCTCTAAGGGGCCTTACTATGCCAAATATACGTCCAAGGGAAGGGATTGCTGGCCTGAGGGATTAAGACATTATGGAGTGATTTTACATCAAACAACTCTTTCTTGGAGGGGTTCCAACAAAACTTGTCAGCGCCGTCCTGATTCATCTAAACGGAATACAACTGATCAAAAAACGAGGAAAATAATTCCAATTCTCAATCTTTCTCCACTCTAACAAATTAACTTTTCGTTGAGGAGCCATTAGAGAACTAAAGATGATTAGCTACAAAAGCATCCCTAAGGCAAGCAGTACTATACAACTTAGGAAATGCTGCCTTTAGGGGATGTTCCCCACACTGCATGTCTTGCCAAAAGCTAATTTTGGAATTGTCACCCACCTTGAATCTAGTAAATCCAAAAAATTCCTCCCAACCCCTCCTAATGAATTTCTTATGACCCACCCTATAAGTTCCAAAGACTTCATTAGAGCACCACCCGCCCCACTAATTGCCATATTTAACCGCCACTACCCCTCTCCAAAGAGCCTCTCTCTCATATGTGTAATGCCATAACCACTTTCCTAGAAGGGTTCGGTTTTGAACAAATAGCAAACCCCCAAACCCTTCTCAGTGATTGGAGAACAAATCTTGGGTTAGCTTACTAGGTGGAATTTGATCACTTCACCCATACCTCCCATCAAGAAATTCCATTCTACCTTCTCAATTTGATTGCCAATGGTAGTTGAGAGGGGAAACAAGAAGAAGAAGTTGTAGGCAAGTTAGACACAGCACTCTTGATTAAGGTAATAATCTTGCCCCTTTCAGACAAGTACAACTGCTTCCAACTAGCCAAACGATGCTCAACCTTTTCAATAATGCTCTTCCAAAGAGGTTTGGCTTTAAGAGAAGCACCCTAAGGAAGACCAAGGTACTTTATAGGCAAAGATGTGACCCTGCAACCCAAGATCCTAGCCAAACCTTCTACATTATTAATCAAACCTACATGAACCAATTCTGACATGGTCAAATTAATCTTCAAGCCCAAGACAACTTTAAAACATGAGAACAAGCATCACAAATGATGGAGGTGATATAAGTGTCATCCGCAAACAGAAGATGAGAGAAAAAACCTGCAAATATTCCCATTTCCCACAGACTAGCCAAATTTCATGAATGATGTAAATTTATCTCCACTGAGTATCTTATCTCAAATAAAATGACAATCAACCTCAATATGTTTGGTCCCTTCATGAAAAACTAGGTATTTTAAATGTTGTAGTATGCTAGCTTCTCTCTCTCTTTCTCCACTTCTTTGGGCATTTACAGTAAAACTGCCCCTATACCCCTAGTCCTATCTCTAAACCCTAGCCTATCAATTTCTACATATTTTAAGCTAGCCTGGAGATAACTTTTTCACCATTCATTTACAAGATTGGCCATGAAAGTTGAATCACCATGGATGTGCTGCACCATAGGTAAGCAACAAGGCTAGGACAGTAAACAGGCAAAGCATCTTTTAAGAGTTGTAAAAATACTTAGAATTTTCTAGTTTGTCCATTCTTTCAGCTTGACCATCTTTACTACTATTGAAAAGTGTGGACTACCAATGCTTGAGTCACTATCTTGATCTTTTGGTTTGATAGGCTAAACAGTGTCTTGGCCATGTCTAAATTTTGTGTAAATTGGTTCATTAGACCCTGGTAGAGCACCTACTGGATATCATATTGGTGTGAAAATTGCACGCTGCAAGCAGTGTGCATGTAAGTTGTAACACATTTTGGGATCTTTCCAAGGCCAAAAAGTATGGGATATTTAATTTTTCTCTTGCCTTGTGGTTATCTCTGCATTCTTTATATGGATGAAAAATTCGCTTGCCTCTTTCCAAATTAAGCTTCAGTTATTGGAAAATTCTCATATTTCTCCTGATTATGATTTATCCGAAGCTTAACGCATGTATGCTATTTCCTGTGCAGAGTATCTCCCCGGAACAGGCAAAAAGATTTACAAAATTTAGGGAGAGAAAAGGCCTTATTGAGAAAGATGTGGTATGCAGAAAAGTAGCACATTGTTTCTGAACTTACAAATTGAATTTATTGGATAAATTTAAGAAAGTAACTTTTAGTACAATCGTTTTTTTATCTGTTTTTTAAGGTAAGGACTGACAGATCGCTCTCCTTCTATGATGGGGATGATAATGCAAATGTGAATCTATTACGTGATATTCTACTAACATACTCATTCTACAACTTTGATCTTGGTTATTGTCAGGTAAATATTTCTCATGAAAAGTTTATTCTACTGGACATTCGGTTTGTTGTCTGATATTTGATTTTGTGTAGATGCTTCAGTGATCGGTTGGTTGGCTCAGATGTAAATCTTAGGAAAACATTCTAAATGCAATGGAAATGAATAATATCTTGGAAAGTGTGCATTCTTGCTTTCTGCTTATTATTTGGATGTAAATATAGGACTGTGCATTACATGCTTGTACTGATAGCCATTTATGTAGAGACCCAAGGGCTGGATAACATGGATGGCCTAATGAATCACATGTCTTTAATAAATCAGTTCATGTAAATACAAAGATAAGATATACTCTTGACATATTGAACATTTAACGATCAAATACACATTACAATACCCCTCACTGGTGAAATATTATTGTACAAAATATAGCATAAAAGTCCCTTTAACATCCTAGAAAGTACTTTTGGTTATAACATGATGGAACATACTTAATAGCCATCTCTGGAATGTATTCTCTTTTACATATATATGATATATAAATTTTTCTTTTCTCAAAAAAAAAAAAAAGTTCCCTATTAAGATGAGTTTTTTTTTCTTCTTCTTCTTCTTCACAGCATTTTCAGAAAACAGCAAGACACCGTTGGATTAATGATCTTTTTTTTTCCAGACATTTAACCAAAATTTATACAAGGTTATAATTTTTTCAAGGATCTTTTAGATTTTAAGGAAGGCTGAATTATTTGTTCTCAACATGAATAGAAACTTTTGTTGCAGCTTTAGCTGCATTGGCTGTTTACTTTGTTATGTATGTGTAAATGAATGTATTTATACATATATGTACTGTATGTATGCATACGAATATGTATGGTGTATGAGCTTAATAGTTATTGGGTACATTTCCTATTAACTTAAGCTTTTGGATAATTGACTATTCAACATGATATTTGATCACCCTTCTTTGGTCATCATGAGGGTTGTCTCAGGATTATTCAACATGATATCATAGCCAAATGTGTTTGTTTGAAAGTCTTTTGTTCTAATCGTGGGAGCTGCTATTTGTTTTTGTTTTGGAACTCCAATTTTAGAGTTCACGTACATTTTTGGGGCATGTGGGGAAAGGAGGGTTCATGCTAGCATGTGTGAGCGTGATGTACATTGTTAGACCTATTTCTTTTCAGTTCAACATTTTGGGCCCGTTGGTTAGCCAGTAATATATGTATTGCAAGCATCGATCATTCTTTCATTTTTTATTTTTTTGGGGCTTAATCTATAAGTTTACTTCCAGAAAACATTATTGTTCTCAAGATTATGGTTTATTGACTTTTGGTGGTGTTATAAAGTTTATGAATGCTTAATGGTTAGTCATCTATATGCTGAACTGACTATTTTTCATTCTGGGTCTGTCGAAGTTGTTTTAGGTCCTGCATTGCTGTTCTTTTATTCCAGTGCATGTACAGAACTAACAGAAGCTTTTCTCCCCCTTGTTTGTGTATTGTTGGGGATATGTTGTGGTACTTATATCTGCAAATTAAACATTTTTCTTCTTTCCTACAGGGTATGAGTGATCTTCTGTCCCCAATATTGTTTATAATGGAGGATGAGTCGGAATCATTTTGGTGTTTTGTTGCATTGATGGAACGCCTTGGACCCAATTTCAATCGCGACCAAAATGGCATGCATTCTCAACTTTTTGCAATATCCAAGGTCTCTGTCTCTCTCTCTTACATGTGTGAAAAGAAATCAGTTGATATATCATGTTGTGTTGGTAGAGGTCACATTTAGAAATATAGTTTCTTAAGTTATATGTTGTGCTTTATATTTTTGGGATGGGGGGGGCTGTCACTGATTGTATCTTTTGAACAATTTGACTTATACAACTCTTAATAGAGTGTAACTTAATGGTATGAAATTTTGCTTTAGCTGTAGTAGTATTTTTGCTTAATGGATGTAAGGATTTTGCCCAGTGATTTAAGGATTTTGCTTTAATGGTCTTGTTTCATGATTACCATTTTGGCCATTTTATCTTATAATAATAGTTGTTTTTGGTAAAAGAAAGTATAAAATAAAAAATAAAAAAAGTCAAACGAAAATGAAGAAAGAAGCCATTAGGCGTAGGAGTTCCATTGTTTTTGAGAATAAAGATTTGTGGTACAACCTCTTAACAGACTTCATTTGGGTGATGCTAGCTGGTGTTGTTCACCAAGCATAATTGATAATATGATCTTTTAATTGCCTTATATGACTTAATTGGACTATGAGCTTTGCAGTAAAATACTATTGACATTGATCATTTTGATACATGTAGATGTAGTACTGGAATTTGGTGTTTTATCCGTTATGATATTTTGGTCAGTCGTGTATGCATTTCAGTTTCTTCTTTATTAATATTTGTGTGGTTTGATGAGGCTCCTTGGCGGATTTTACAAAGCCAATATGGTACATTGAGAATCTTCTACTGAAAGCCAGTGTCTTCAATGATCCCATTATCAACTTAAGAAATGGAATCTTTGTTTTATTGGACAATAATTACCTAAAACAGGTATAAGATGGTCACTGGAAGTCTGTTCAGTTCGTCAGTAAATGCGTTCTCATATATATTATAATGTGAAGGCATTTCTCTTGTTGGTGGGCTTTTTTGTTAAATCTTTATGCTGTTATTGAATATGAAACAACATAGTAAGCTGTGAGTGCACACGTGCACTAAGTTGGAATGAAACTTCAAAACTATATTTCTAGTCATTAATCAATTTTTGTATGTGTGTATGAACATTTAGTGCCTCAGCTGTAAACGATAATAAGTGTTCTGCTTGCATAACAGTTGATTCTTTGTTTGTCCTAATGATTTCTCACTCTCCTTGTGGCAGTTGGTGGAGTTGTTAGACAGCCCATTGCATAACTATTTTAAGCAGAACGATTGCCTGAATTACTTCTTTTGTTTTCGCTGGATTCTAATACAATTCAAAAGGTCAGCTCTTTTACTAGTTGATTTATTTAATCTTGTGTTACACCAGAGTAAATAATATGCTAACACGTCTGCATTTTTGTTTGTTTTGTTGTTTCCTTCTCTTTTGGTAGGTAAGCCTAAAATGTTTCAAATTTTAGACTGTCATTGATGCCTATAATTGCCTCTTAATTGTACCTTTGACTTGTAAACTGTATCCAATTTTTACCTTTGGCAAAATCAATTGTCGCTTATATGTTAGAATTGCAACAAATTTATCTGATATAATATCATAACTTTTGTAGGGAATTTGAATACGAGAAAACAATGCGTTTATGGGAGGTATTATGGACGCATTATTTGTCAGAGCACCTCCACCTGTATGTATGTGTTGCGATCTTGAAGCGATACCGAAATAAGATAATAGGGGAGCAGATGGACTTTGACACACTCTTGAAGTTCATTAATGAGTTGAGTGGTCGCATCGACCTCGATCCAATCCTCAGGGATGCAGAGGCTTTGTGCATATGTGCTGGTGAGAATGGTGCCGCTTGCATTCCTCCTGGAACCCCACCCTCGTTGCCTGTCGATGACGGTTCATTCTACACGCAACAGGATGACGATGTGTTGTAATTTTGGTCTCTATTCTGGGGATGATATATCAACTATTTCGTATTGTCAATTATGTAGAAACACATTTACTGTGTAATTCTTGTTTCTTTTTAGTTGACAATGCTAGTGGAGCGAAAATTTTCAAATTACGTTATTATCTTCAATCCTTTAATGGCCCGAACTGTTGGCCACTAGCGGACCACCACAACCAACGACCAAGCACCGATATCCCTCTACCCAATTCACCTGTCTAGACCCCCAAACAACGCCACCAATAATGTCAAGTTGAAGCATCTGACGACAGTGTGGGAGGGCATGGTTCTTGATTACCCAATGCCTCCCGACAGGCAAAACCGGTTGGCCCACTTTGAGAGTGCAGGCCAAAGCCCATGTCCAAATCACCGGAAGGATATCTTGGGAGGGCACAAGGAATATCTGTTATTCGAATGACAAATGGAAGGAGCTGCCAGGAAAAACAAGCAAGCAAGGCAACGACCTCAACCGGCCAATTGGCAATGGCACACACTTTTAAACGATAGGTAGTAATAGCCACCCAATTACCCTGTGACACCGTCTAGAAGAATCGTGCTACCTGGTGTACCCGATTAAGATAAGCCCAAAACATTGGCCCTATAGGGCAGGTATGTTGGCCCACAAGCCATTCAAAACCAAGAAAATGTAATTAAATTGGGCTATAAAGATGAGTTATAGAGTTTAGGTGTTAAATTTTAAAATATATGGACCGAACAATATTTGTAAAAATCTCAAATTTATATGGGAGGTTGTGTGATTTATCCTTGTTTTGCAGCGACTTTATAGGCACCTTTATCACCCTTCTCTAGGCAGTGGAAGAGGGAGCTCTTTGAAAAATGCATATATGGCAATTCCATGTGACTCGCGTGCTTGAGACATTGTGAAATTCTCATGACCCGCTACTCCTATGTTAGGAGTTGAGTTAAAATAGATTATCTTTGTTGATACTTGCAACGTCTATCATAGGCCAATACAACGCAAGATCTAGTTTTTTAAAAATAAAAAAATTTGAACTCTGTAATTTTCTGTTTTTGTAAATGTGCTATTTATTTGTACTTGTTCTTCTTACTCAGATCTTCTTCTTTTTTATAAAAAAAAAAAAATCCCTTATCACTGGAAGAGAGAAAAGAGAGAGAGGAGTTTGAAAAGAAGATATATCTGGGCAATTACAATTAACATGGATGCAATATGTCATGCTGCCAGTACTGCAGCTTCAACAGTAGCAGTGGCAGGGAAAAGCACATGGCACTGCGACTCTTGTAGTGCCACAACTCCTGGCACTCACTACTACTACTACTACTACCACAAAGTATGGAGGTTCTCTTTTGTTACGTGGGTCCTGTCTGTACTACTCACTCTAGTCTCTATCACCGATTGCATCTCTGCATACGCCTCCTCTTCCGCCCATCCAAATGCTTCAAACAGGACAAAAGAATCCAAGTAAGCTATCAGAGGCTCATCATCAAACATAAAAGCCGCATTATTATTTCCTCCCATTATTGGGTACTCCATGTCGGTATTGCTGCAGTTGAAGCTGTTTCTCTCATCCTTCCAAGGGTTTGAAGTTATTGTGCTCTCCTCCTCTTTCTCTTCTACTTTCCTCCCATCCAAACATTGTTTTGTGGGGCTGGGGCTGATTGTCATATTTGGGCTTCCATTGGCCTCAGCCTCACACAATTTGTTCTTCTTGTGTATGTTCTCCTCCTTGTCCTCGTGATGGTGGTGGCTTGAGTCGATGGCTTTTCTTTTGCCTAAAAGGCATTTCTTGTTCAAATGGGTATTCCAGTAGTTCTTCACTTCATTATCTGTTCGACCAGGAAGCCGACCAGCAATCAATGACCACCTACATGAAAAATAGAAAACAAAAGGTTGATATACATATATATATATATATATATATATATGGTGTGATAAGATTTCATCCAATAATTCTATCTATTATGATTTAAAGTTTATATATTTAACGGTGTACATTATGTCAATATTGACACTTTTTTTAAAATCAAATAATGTTATATCATGTACATCATTAAATGTACAAACCATATTATAAAATGAATGCTATCTATTTTAAAGGAGACGAAAAGCATAATATTATTCATCAATGTTCATTTAACAATAGACAATTATTGGGATCATTTCCTTATTTGTACTTCAATTAGTTTTTGTTTCTATCATGGGGATTAATATGGAAAGCTTTGTGACAATCAAAAACATATGTTTCTTTATTTGTACTTGCCAATAGTTGTTGTTGCTGTTTGTTGGGGGGATTGGTCTCTTCATTTGTACTCGCCGAGAACACTCAATATTCTAAAAAGATAGTGGAGAGGTGGATCAAACACATCAAAATATACTTTGTATTCTAATCACTTAAGGAATAGTGACCAGAATACATTGATATTTATATGGCAAATGGATGCTTCTAGCTTCCAATATTCAATTTATCCATTTTCATCACATATTTCTACATGAAAAGTAAATCCCAAGTAATTCACATGCATGATAATTCCCACATGACAAAAAAAAACAAAAAACAAAAACAAAACAAAACACACTCAAACTTTTTAAGTCAATAATAAACCTATAAGAACACCAAAAGATACAAGACCTCTAGAATTATTGAAAATGAACTAGATATAAATTTCTTGAATAATCAAGTTTAATAACCAACATAAGAAGGATTTCCAACCAATTTGGAGGAGGGTTTTGTAGGCTAAGTAAGCTACTAATTAGAACTACCTGTTGCCAAGAAGCTTATGCATTCGAATGATTAGGTCTTCTTCTTCTTTTGACATCTCCCCACGTTTAATGTTAGGTCTCAGGTAATTCTTCCATCTAAGCCTGCAACTCTTCCCACCCCTCTTCAATCCTATGTGAATAGAGAGAGAGAGAGAGAGAGAGAGAGAGAGCTAGATATATTCATGCAAAATTCATGTATAAATTACAAGGGGAAGTGATGGAGAGAAAAGGAGTTTTAATTACCTGATCTCTCAGAGACAGTGGCCCAGTTGCCCTCACCATGAGCTTCCACATAATTTTTCAAAATCAAATCCTCCTCTGGCTTCCACAAATTCTTCTTTGGCTGCTGTGTTCTCACTCTTTTAACTTCCATCACTCTTATCTCTTTCACTTAGCTTTGGTTGTGCTGTAAAAAAGAGTGAGTCTGTGAGTCAGTGTGAGTGGATAATATATATAGGAAAATGGTGTGAATATTGGAAGAGCTCACTGCACGCACTCGTGCATGGATTAGTACACAATTATAGTGCTAGAGGATTGATCTTAGACTGAGTGGCCCCCTTTTGCTTCCTCTTTTGCTTTCCTTGGAATTATACCCTTGTAAAAGCAAATCTGCATTCCACTTTCAACACACACATTCTCTCCCTCCCTCTTATGCATTTTCTTTTTTCTCATAAATGGGATATATGGGCCTACCTTAAGCTTTGGAGGGCCCTTGGCAGCTCCAAAAAATTTTAAAATCCTTTCAAAATTATAATTTTCTATAGTATATGGCCACGGCAATAATGATTTTGTCGTACCCCAAATGTAGCTTTCTAGGGAAATTGTTAAAGATTGAGAAAAAAATTGCTAAATATTTTTCTATGGATATGATAATTGATAAATTTTATTCTATAAAAGACCATCGTTCAAAGGAGATGCCAAGTTCTTTTTTTATTTCATATTTTATATATATATATATATAGCACACTAGAAAACTTTTGTACTCGAAATAAAAGTTCTTTTGTAATTAAGATGATTTTTACAAGCATATAACTTTTGTATATATTATGACTTATAATTTAATATGAAATTAAGTTTAAGACTTGTCAACTTTTATTTTACTTAAACGCATGCACACACATAAAAAGATTATATCTAAGTATTTATTTATTTGCGTAATTTCATGATTCCTCCAATAATATATGTATGGAGATCTAGAAAGAGAGATCACCCTATACTAATAAAATAGTTTCCATTTGAAAATGACATTTATAATTAGCTAATTAGGTTAAAGAGTTAATAATGTTAAAAGTAAAATCTTGCAATCAAAAAGTGAAAGTATCAGCTGATATATATATATACACACCAAATCTGTATCACTGTTGAGATAGAAAGGAAGTAGGAGTATAATGGCACTCATAAGTTTCCTTTTTGAGCCGCACGTGTGTAAGCACTTGTGGAAAAAGCCTTAGGCGCCGCGCGTGTGGGTTTCTCGTCTTTGCTGCACATGTGTGGCTTTTACCAAAAGAATATACACATGCAGTCATCCCATCCAGCTAGTGCATATATATATGTTGTAGTAAATGGTAATAAAAAGCATTGTTTTTACTTTTTTATTCTCTTCTTTTATTGCTACTCTAAGGTACTCTAGTCAAGCTTTTCTGCAGACGCACCATGTCAATAAAAAGGTTTATTAAAAGTTTTTTTTTTTAAATAAAAAAATAAAAAGAAGAAGCTAGGTTTAGGGCCTCATCTCTAAGTAATGGGGCCATGCAATTCTAAAGACTAAAGACTAATACAGGAGGTTTGAAATGAACGGTCTGTATGCTATTAGCCGGCCATAGGTTTTACTCTCACGATCGAGAAAATAAAAGTTGGGAATATGGGTTAAGTACATTAGATTGAGTCTGCCTAGAACAGATTTGTTTTATAATTGAAATTTGAACATGGGTTAGTGAATGTTGAAATCATAAATAGACTTAATTCTAAGATTTTTATATTTGTCTCTATGGCATTGTACTATGATTATCAGAGCTTTTATGATTTCTGATGTAAGAGCATTATGCTCTTAATCTTTTTTCAATGAATGATATAAAAAATTCAACTAAAAAAGAAGAAGAAGAAGTGAATGGTTTGAATTTATGAAGAAAAAAATTAATTAAGGAGATGTAATTTCAAGGATGTAGATCGTTCATTTAAAATAAATGGCTTAGATTGAGTCAAAAAAAAAGGTCACACCACTTATCGATCGTATTCTTAGGGTGACAAATTTTCATACTCTCAAAGAGTGAAGGTGAGGAGGGTGAGGGGTGGCCAGGTGGCCAACCACACCCCAAGGTCGAGAGAATGGTCGGCCATTCCTTAGGGCCTTTTTAGGGGTGATCGACTTAATTACCCCCAACCACATACTTGGTGGTTGACTACCCCTACAAAAAATTGATGATCTGTAGAATATTGACCCACTACTTATTAGACTTATTATTATTATTATTACTAATGTGACAAAATGAACGGCCTGGATCGATCCTTGGAGCTAACCATCGCTGGCAACACTTTGAAGGAATTGTAGGACCTCAACCTCAACTCCATCCTTTTTCACCTAATCCAACCGAATAATAGGCTCTCTAACAACAAGCCTCCAAAGTTTATGAGTTGATCATCAGGTTCCTGGGAGCTAGATAGCTACAGCTACGTATCTCATCACGTTCACCCCCACGGTGTGCTGCTGCTGCAATGAGCATGCATGGAAAGCTGCCGAGTAGCACAATATATAGATCAAGTTAATCAAAGAGCCTCCCTGCAACAAAAGTACAAAACCCATAATAATAAGCAAAGATAATATACTAATAATAATAACAGTACTGTGGCTTTCTTTCAATTAGTAGGGCCGAGATGACTACTAATTGCTTGTTTTATATATATATTTAATCCATTAACTATGATGAAAGGAAAGTTTTTTAATTCCCACCACATGGCATGCATTATGCACTATCTGTTTATTTTCTTCACTTTTGCATGTACTGCTTGCCTGTCGGTATAAATCATTGCTGTTCGATTTGGATAGTTGTGAGAGAATGACAGGTCCTGGCCTTCAGCTACAAGAACAGGCATTAATTTCTGTTCAGATCAGAAGAAAAAAAAAAATTGGAAAAAGGACACATTCATCTGATAGATATGAGAAATCCGGGGCACAGAAAATACAAGTAAAATGGGAATCTCTTTATTGGTGTCAGTTCAATGTAGATTTTGGGATTTTTGCTTTTTGGATGAGGCCATAATTTCTTCCTTTTCACGACTTGGATTCAGCAAATTTGTCCCCTTATCCAGCTGGCCAGACAAAAGAAAGACATATCATCGTCCTTATCATTGTGGAGGGCTGCCAGTAATGGGGTTCAGTTTCACCAAAATCTACTTGCTGTTGCACCACTGTGGCCCTGTGGGGAATTAATGCATGTGAGTCTGTGACTCACTCACTGATGTTAGATTTCTAAAAAAGCCAAAAATTTGGTTCCCTGATATGACACTTGAAACCTAAAGGTATAAGAAAATGAAATGGTGACACTTGAAACCTAAAGGTATAAGAAAATGAAATGGTGACACTTGAAACCTAAATTTTCTTCTTCTTTTTTTTTTGAAAACCCTAGTATTTCTCATAAATATTGCTAGTACTTCATTAATTAATTTTTTTTTTTTATCCAAAACTGCAGTGGCGGATCTAGGAATCCATTATACCGGGGGTCAATCTCAATTTTTTTTTTTCTTACCAGGGGTCAATTTCAGTTTTTTTTTTACCAGGGGCACCCGCCCCCAGATGCCCTCCTTTAAATCCGCCCCTATCCAAAAGTTAATATATATGACGCCAAAATTTCCATATAGTAAGTTTAAATATTGATAAGCCTGAATTTTATCTTCCCGGTTCAACCAAAAAGTACTCAATCACTCTCGTGATTCCAAATAATGCAAACCTCAATGTGTGACAAACGACACACAACAATGTCATACGAAGGAGGGATGACCTTCAACAAGAGGGAACATGGTTCAAAAGCGGAGGTACATAATGAGGTTGTGGAGCAAGAGTAGCATTTAGTTTGGATATGATGAGAGAGAGAATTAGAGAAGAATGGAAGAGGAAAAAGATAGAAGTTGATCGCTACCGACATAAATTAGTAGAACAAACTGGGGTGATCTTTAAATCTACTGGCCGGCGGACAGACAAAGGTGTTAAACAACAAAAGAATCAGATATATATATATATATATATATATATATATATATATATATATATTCAAACTCGTGTGTTTGTTTGTACAAAGAAAAAGGTAGCAAGTGAATCCCAGTATTGTTTAGAATTTTAGGAATATATTTGTGATCCTTAAAATTTGGCAGGACTAGTAGTGCTAATTATTCTCTTCTTCCTTTTTGCCTTTCCAGTCATTATCGCATCCTAAAGTTCTCCACCACCTCATAAAAGGAGGCTTTAGATTCAGGCCACGAAAAATGACAAGGTTGTGTATTGCTCTGCGCAATCCGTATACTTTTTTTGTTTAATTCCTCCACAAGTGGATTTCCCTTTGCAGAGGATGAAAAAAAGTGCCTGTTTGGGCTGGGCTACAGGCTACTCGGCTCGAATGGGCTGCTGGGAATTGAATACTTCAACAAAATTCTCTATCTTTTTCTTTTGTTCTTTCCAACCACTGTCACTTCGTATACATGTGAATTGAACTTGCACCCCCACAAACACAATTGTCTCTCACTTTAGTCTTTATCACATGTTGATCACGAATGTTCGTCCCTTCTTGATCAATGGCAAAAGGTGTCGAGCGAAATTATAAGGTGCGAGCCCATGTATAATCAAGCATTAATTTGGTTATAAAGCAAAAGCGCAGCCTCATACGGACCATTCCAATTAAGCATAACCCAAATCAAAACATTCCACAAAAATAAATTATAGTTAATTAGGACTTCTATCGAACAAGGGGTGTGCATCACTTTAACCCAAAAAAAAAGTCACAGACACCAAAAAAGATTAAAGTCCAAGACTCTCGTGGGATAGGTGGGCATTAAGTTGTCTCCATCTTGGGTAAAAGATATACAGCTTAACTTTGTCAATTGTTTAAAAAAAAAAAAAAACTTTGTCAATTAATGAAGGTGTTCTAATTAACCGCCAAATTAAAACGTGTGCAAACAGCAAAAGAAACATGATTATATAGAAAATTAGGAAATGGATTGTCAAAAAAAAAAAAAATGGAAATGGATTTGTAAATTAGCATTATCTTAATGAATGAAAATAATAATTTATTTTCTATTTTCAATTTTTTAAAATCATATTATAAATATGGATTTATTATAACGTGAAATTACTCATTAAGTATTCTGTGTACAACTTGAGTAAGAATATTGAATTACGATTCATTTTCATTCTATAGAGTAAATCAAGACACAATCCAATAACAAAAACTTAATTATTAGTTTATTACTTTCGAATTGGATTTTTTTTTTAATTAAAAAGATGTTAGCCAAAGAGACCAACTACAACGTACTATTCTACCTAGGTATGACGATAATTATCGTCTATGAATTATTGGCATTTTCTTAAGTTCGATAGAATGATAACCTGACTCATGCCCCATCCCAACGAAACCCAATACGATTAATACTTAAAAGATTGAAGATTTTCATTTCGAGGTCAAACTCTCATCCTAATACATATTCAACCACTTTAAAAAATTTTGAGATATCAATCACCGAACCACCAAACTCGTTCAACTACATTATGTTATTAATCAAAATAATTGAGAGATTATTAATCAACTGTAGTATTTTATATATATATATTGAAATTTGAAATTCAAAGAGTTTTTGGAGGTGATGTTACACAATTACGCACGCATTACGAAGGGTAGAATTTGAGACACTTTCAAGCTGGCATAGATGCTGGCTGGGGGCCGGGGATTCATTCACTTTCCCACCGTTTCCACAATGATTTCTATCTTTTCTTTTTTCACCTACAAATCAAATGAATCTTTCTTTCTTTCTTTCTTTCTTCTTTCTTCTGCAAAAGTGAAAGCAACCCCCTTCAATCATTCTCCACATTAAACCCCACCTCCTCACTGCAAAATTGTCGTGTTTTGGCCAACCGAGTCTTAATTAATTAATTAATTGCGCATCTAAAACCCTTCTTAATTAAGAAAATAATTCATTTCGATTAATGATCATCTTGTTCCTACTCCCTACCAAAAAAGGAGGAAAAAAAAAGATAGGAAAAGCATGCACATGCATGTCTTTTATCTTGCTTTTCTTTTTTGAATCAACACTAACAAGCAGGTTCCAAGGAAGGTTACTGGCTGCCGAATCGATGTTTTCCTAGCTGGAGAGTGATCGATCATTTGTTTTATACATTAATTATTTTAAATAAATGATCTCTCACTCTCAGGGACGTACGTAGTAAATTCATTCATGGTAACAAAATTTATCATCTTTCATTTCAAACCCCACAAAGCTTAATTCCTTTATGTAACTCGTAGCTAGCTAGTAGGCTTCCAATGGGAAGAAGCTAGGATAAAAAGAAAGAAAAAGATATAATTGGTCAAAAGTACGTACTCAAAACACAAATGATGCAAAATCCTAAATATATATGTATATATATTAATATATATTACCGTGGAAAGCAGAATGCCAGAGGCATATATATAGGAAGTTATTTTTTGAGACTTATTAAGTCGATGTACTCTTGTTGCCTTTATATAAAACTTTGGTTAATCAACTGCGCGCTCTCATAATGCCCGCATGCCCTTTAAAGACAAGTAGACATTAACCTTTGTGGCGGACTTAACAAGTGTTTGTCGCCTTAACATCTTAACTATGGCTTTTTCTCACATTAACGCTAAGTACATAAATAAATAAACAAATAACACAGAATAATAGAAATAAATAAAGGCGCAAACTCCTTTAGGTCCAATTAAAGACGTACTTAAAGTACTAAAAAATATCTTCCATGATTTCAAAGGAATCATCAAGCATTTGAATTATAACTAAAAAAGATGATGAGGACCACTATAATTATAACTCATTATGATTTCAAAGGAAGCAAGCATTTAAATGAAAGAAAAAAAAAATTGATCTAAGCTTTGTTGTTAATCAGGTTTGTCAATTCATCTATTAATGGCGTTCCTCACACTTGACAACATTCAAGCACATTCTTCGATATCTCAAGAACACTATCACTCGAGGTATTCTCTTTAAATCTTGGTCCACTTTGGTTGATCAACATTTTACTGATAGTTATTTTATTTACTTCAACTTATGTTCCATTTTCTAGAATGCTAAAAAACCAAGCCACATTGTCACGCTCCAGTACTCATGAAGCTAAATATCGCCAATTTTTTACGCAAGAAAACATCTTTTTATTAATTATAATCTACTCTCTATAGAGTACACAGAGCATTTACATATACATTGTAAAATAAAACCTAATCCTAATTTGACTCACTTTGGGCTAAACTCATTATCTAATTATAAAATAACTTTAACCCTATTTTGACTAAATATGGACCAATCTTATTATTAAATTGCAAAATACAAACTCTTAAAATATAAAGCCTAAATAAAACTAAAGACTAATTTATTCTTTTTCTCTCCCGCATCACTTTCCCTCACGTAGTTGAGCTCTCTTGTCTTCGCCTCTTATTGAAGGATCTGTGTATATTTTTCTTCCCCAACCCCAGTACTAGTGATTCAACATCGATCAGTTCCATTTCTCTTTACTCCATCATGATATTTCTTGTCAAAATGAAGCATCTTGAAGTTGATTACCATTCTATCAAGGAGAAGGTTGTGCACAATGAGCTTTGTGTTTGATACCTTAACTCAATCAAGGCTTTCCAAATACGCCCTAAGCTAGTCAATCACATAGCATTTCCAGGATTTATTTGCCTTATATATATAGTTATTTTTTCATTTAATTTGAATATGTTAGCTTTGTATTATAAATAGACTTGTAAATGAAATATACAGTAGGAAGGTGAAGCACATAATTTTAGACCTATCTCTCCTTATTTCGTTCACCAACCGGACAAACATATACCAACCAAATCCAATCCGACTGTCATTGGTCGGGCTTAGCCTAGCCCACAGAGTGGCCCATTTTTTGACCTATTTTAACCTCAAATTTAGCCTGCTTTTGATTTTTCCCAAATATATATATATATATTTTTTAAAATGACAAATTCGTAGATCAAACAAACTTAAAAATGGAAGATGGAGACATGCCCAAGTTGTCGGTCGCCGTGGTCCCATTGTTTTTCAAAACTACGTTTAAATTTGTTTTATTAAGTTAATTAACATATATGTATTTTTAAGAAAATTGTGCTTAATTCCTCATTGGCCCCAGAAATTAATTCCGTCCCTAGACGAAATTATCACAGCTGTCAGCTGGGACTTGGGAGTGAAGTGTGAAGGAGGTGGCGGAAGCGATAGGATAAAGCCTCTTTGCCACTTTAGGAGATTAATGGGGACTAAAACGACGTAGTTAGGGAGAATAACCGTATACGACAGAAACTGCATACGTTTTAATGGGTCGACTGTCTGGGTCCATATAAGTTAAGGCCCAACCATTAATTTTTCGTAGTTTGAGTTGATTTTGACACCTCTATTCTGATTGATTGAGCCCTATATATACTACCTATAGGCCTCTAAAATAAATGGGGATATTATGATTCAAACGAGTGAAGGACACTTAACAGGTGCTACCATTAATTAATTTATGCACATTTGTTCTTTTGGGCCTACTCCAAAAAAAAAAAAAAAATCCATTGGTCTCAAATCATTTGAAAACATTGGGTACAAAAATTAGTAGCTCCTAGACTCCTAGTACTTGCTAGGATGGTCAGGATGTTCATATTTATGGGTACCACCTATAACATGTAGAATAGATTGGTTGGTTGGAAAAACAAAATCCTCTTTTTTGTTACCTACTTACCTTGTTACTTGGTTCCGGCTTGCCATGTGGCTGCATTGTTTTTATTAGTTGTGGACTCTGAATTATGATTATTTTTTGTTTAAATGAATTAAATAATATTTAGTTAATTTTTTAAAAATTATTCAATTATAATTAATTGAATATTATCTGGTTCAAATGAGGATCATGTTCATGTTGTTTGGTTGTCTATATTTTTTTCCTTTTTTTTTTATTTTTTATCATGTTGTAATTTCTCATTTTCCACTTTCCCTTACTTGATTATAAAAGAAAAGAAAATCAAATCAAATCCTCTTCTTAGGCTTTTGGGTAAGCTAATTAAAGAGATGATGGGAATTTAGAAGAGCAGCATATGCTTTGATAAAATATATATATGTATATCTATATAATACACACTTCGAATTCTTTATTCTCCTTTTTACTTTCTTTAAATATTATTTTTTATTATTTTATTGCCTACACTCATATTATATTATATGCACCTAAAAAATGAACAATGTTGCTCCAAGGAAATTGCTGTCATCTACTCCTTAGCCTTTGCTATACATTTGTCTAATTAAAGTTGTCGAAAGACATGAGTATCTATGCCTGTAAACACAGTTTACAGGTGGGAATTGTGAGTATCACAGCTCATAAAGTAAACACAAAATATAAGTAGAATTATATAACAAAATATTAAATTGAATTAAAATTAGAATCACAGGTAATGCAAAACTAATATCATTATAAAAACCTTTGCTTGCAAAACAAAATCATATCGGTGGAAAATTAAATCATAGGGCAGAATGTTGAGAATAAATCCAATCATTTTTGCTATAAAATATTTCAACACTTCATTCCATTTATTTTCCTTTCTTTCTTTTTTTTTTTTTTTTTTTTTTAATGTTTGACACCATGGGACAGCTTTGCATTTCTTAAATCACGAGCGGCTCACTCACGTTAGCTTGTCCCAAATGACCATTGTGAGCTCATCCTGTGGCCACAAAAGTACTGTCTACGATGGTTGGTGGAGATCTTTTTTGATAATCAAGTGAAGGCCAACCTTGCTAATAGCCCTCACCTTTGCATATCTGTTATTCGATGTAAAATGTTATGTTATAATCTTTTAATAATAAGTGCCAAGTCATCTAGAATCAGTCATAGACATGTCATGTGGTACCTTAGCCTTAGGGTTAGGCTTGATCGATAATATTTAATTATTATCAAGCCTTCTGACATAACATAACTATTGAGCACTCATTTCATTCAATTCATAAATATAGCATGTGCAAATTTATAATAGAAATCACTTTCATAACATGTGCAAATCCATGAATAATGAAACTTCTCTTTCCTAAGATTCATAAGCAATTGTAGTATGTGCAAAGTGTTGTTGAGAATGAATTGAATTAATAAATAAACATTTTGCTACAGTAATTACCCAAAAATTACTAACCATTATAGCAAAAATAAAAAATAAAAAAAAAATTAGGGCCTTGTGGTTGGAGATGCTATGAAACTTGTGGTGATCCAACCATGGTACCATGGACACAAAAGACAGAATGCCATTCCGTGTGGTCTCCCCTCACCCATGCCACGTGCACTCCAATTAAACCAAACAAATAGAAAGCTGTGTTCAGTTTGGGGGAGAATCAAGTTAAAACGAGTGACATTTGCAGTCAATTCAAAAAATAATAAAAAAAAATTGAAGAGACTTTGGTATTCTTCTGGCTTCTACTTTCGATTTACATCATCTTGAAGCCCTACAACGACAATGAGACATATTCACTTCATCCACACTAAACTACAATTTTTTTTTAAAAAAAGAAGACAGAAATTGAACAAAAATTAGTTGCAAATGGGTCTAATAAATTGTTATTTATTATTTAATATGTGAGAAGTATTTTTAATATCATTAATAAGAAAACATGTACTTCTCACATGTTTTATAAACATGTTATTTTATTACATTGGTTTGTAGCTAAATTTTGCACCCCCCCCAAACAAAAAAAAAAAACCTCATAATCATCAAAATTGTTAATTTCTTAATGGATAATTAGTTAGAACCGGTTAAATCACTTTTGTCCCAATAGTTTAAATTGATAAAAAGAAATTAATTATGTTTATTAGGTGATGCTCGAGTTGTAAAATATTTAATTAAAATTATGATGAATTATGAAGTCATAATTCAATCTCATAACTTGGCTTTAATAATATGTTATGTTGTTACCGTGCACAACAATAAGAAATAATATAGAATCAAAGAAAGTCTCGAGACATAAAATTTATGCAGTTCGACAATCTGCCTACACCCACATCAGACCACATGAGAGCAACTATATTTTATTATTAATGATTAAGTATTATAACATAACATGTACAAACATATTTTGAAAAATCCTGTTCCATCACCATCCACTAGTATTCAAATCCACTAATATTCAAATATTACTCTCCAAAGAATACGAAGAGAAGAGAAGAATTTCTCGCACACTCCCTTTTGCAGTTTATGAGTAATCTGATTCCTTAGGTATGCTATGGAATAAAGCTCAAAAAAAAAAAATTTAAGTTTTTTTTTTTAAAAAAATTTTTTTTGCATGGCCCTTATGGAGTATGAAAAATATCTTGGTGGACCTAACTAGGAGACACGATTGAAAGGCAAGGCTTGAAATGCCGTATTCACCAGAGAACCTCTCCTCCACAACCTACACCGTTGAAACCAGCTCAACACAAGAACCACCCATCTTTGGTCGACGCATGTGGAGGAGATTTCAACCTTAAATTCTTCCTGCCTTTTGAAACTGGGGGAGCCTAAATTCGCGGGCGCACGTGGGCTGTGGTCCTTGCTCTATGTTATAGCCCCGTAGAGGGGGGGGGGTAGATTAGAGGGAGTAATCGTATTCATGACGAGCAATATTGGCTAGAAAGGAAGTATATGTCTGGCGCGGGTTCAGCGCTGCAGGTGGGAGGGGAAGGGGGTGTTGGGGTGCTCGTGGGCTTGCCGGGGATGACGTGATATCCGCGTGGGTTTCTTTCAACAATCCGCAAACCTTCTGACACGAACAGAGAGTGGGATTTGGTTGAATTTCAGGGGGGGCAAACTTGATTTGTTGGAACTATGTTTTATTGCGGTATGTGCAAGAGGACCATACAACAACTACTTTGTATTTGTGTCATTGCCACCACCCATCAAACACAACCGGAACAAAGCAAGGGAACATGTGTCTCTAATTTTCTAGCATTTCTTCTCTTAAACAATCATTTGTTTTAATCTTTAATCCACGTGTTAATAACATTTTACCATAATGATGACACAAAATCGTTAATCTTTATCTAAATAGAGTTCTTTAATCATAACACGTATCTTAAAATTTGGATAAGACAAGTCAGTTAAGCCAAATAAAGAAAAGCGCGTAAATGAATTCTCACTCTCACGCTTTTAAGTATATAATTTTTAATATGTCGGTAAAAAATCATTCTTAAATTCAAAAATTAATAATAACTTTTACTGTTACGTTTAAAAAAAAAAAAAAAAAAGTGCAATTTGCAGCGTTTTTGGAAAGATTGAGGGCATGTTCAAGACTTTGAATACAAAGGAAGTTGAGTGGGCCGGACCCACCCGGTTCCATCGGTTTGACTATCAGGCCAATAACCGACCGGGAAAAGGAAATGGAAATCTAGAGTCTAGAGGCGTAGACCCTAGAGTCTAGAGATGCTTTCTTTCAATTAATTTAATGGGCCCGCAGTGAGACAGAAAGAAAGGGCAGTGTGCAGTTTCGCGCTTTGTTGGGAGCGTGAAAACAACGCTCTTCTAAGTACTAGCTAGCTCCTAGTTTCTTACACTCCCTCTTAGGTTTTTTATTTTTTACTTTCTTAAATTGGTTGCTTTATTAATGATTTAATTTCCTTTCAATGATTTTAGAATGGGATTTTTTTTGTCTTTTTGGCATTTCCTGTTCCAGAAGGGATGTTTCAAAATTGATTATTACTTTTTCTTGTAACCGCTTTTTTTCTTTCAAGTTTGAGCCAAGTTTTCAATAACTTGGTGATAGGCATGAGAGGAATTGAGATCCTCTTCAATTGGGGAAGAAATTAGAGATTCTCCAATTGTTAATCGTAGTCTTTTATTTTAAATTTAATGATCTATAAATGCTAACTGCTTTTTGTATAATCAAGGTATTAAATGTTGACTTTTGTTTTACCAATGTATAAATGATTTTATATACCATTAGATTTAAAATAAAGGGTCATGATTAACAATTGGAGAATCTCCAATTTCTCCCCAATCTGTAGGTAATGTCAGTGTTGGTATAAAATTTTTGATTTTGTAAAATTATTGATAAAGTCAAAAATTTCACTAACTTATTTTGTATACTTTTTGTTCCAACATCGAATGGTGGTCGGTAATGTCAAGGCGGTAATATTAGTCAGTAATGGCAATCAGTAATCTCAGTATGTAAAAAAAAAATGAAAATTATCGATAAAGTCGGGTGGTGGTGGTCGGTAAAGTTGGTTCGGTTAGAAAAACCTTTTCTGCCTACCGCATCCAAAAAATTTAGAATTGAAAAATCATGTCGACTCTCATCCATCATCTAGTCAGTCACAATTAACTACGGTCGAATGTTGGTAAATTGGCAGAAAGTCAATAAATTTGCTCATGCCTACTTGGTGATGTGATATTGCAATTAAAAAAAAAAAAAAATCTTTTACTTTTACTTTTACTTTTTTTTTTCCCTTCTCCCTCTTTCATTAGTTGTTCTGATTCTATGTAAAGCAGAAAAAGAAAACAAAAGCAAAAATAAAAACAAGAAAATCTTGCTTTTACCTTTATTTTACTACTCCCTCTTTCATTAATTGTTCCGAATCTATGCAAAGCAACAACAAAAATAAAAATAAAAATAAAAGTCCCAATTTTCAATATGTTATCTAGAAACAAAATCTGTAATAGCAAGTGAATAGTTTGCTTAAAAATTGAACATGTAATAGGATTGGTAATTTTTTATACAACATGTGAATTTAACAAAAAATTAATATAATATTAACGAATAAAAATTAAGAGATTTAATAGGTTTAATTAAAGAATAATACTAGAAATAAGATTTGTGTCCCACTTTTATCCTCTAAAGGTTATGTTGTATGTAACTTTTAAAATTACAATCAAATATTAATAATAATTTTAACATAAATTTAATATACAAATACGAATTGTTATTGTCACCCTAACGTGATGCACAAGGGTATCAGCTGAAGACAGGGAATACCCGGCATTGAGTTCCAGAGCATGAGATTTCAATAAACTATTGATTCATAATTTAGAAGGAATAGAATCGTTTGTGTGTGTTTCAATCCCGGTTGAGAATTTTCAGATTCACCGACAACAAAATTCGGATGGAGAACAATATAGCGTGCGCAAAGTACGTGGCTTTAATGCGCGTGGGTAGCTTTAAACAGGATAGTGTTGGGAAGGTTCAGAAAACAATGAACAAGGGAAACATCCGGGCAACTGGGTCGGCCAAAAGTGGAGCATTGATACGGACCCCTTTCCATTTGTTTCCAACACCCTGTCCCACGCCCCGCCCGCCCCGCCATTCTCTCTCTCTATATTAAAAGCCCCACTACCAAGAATCCCACATCGCTTAATTAACTCGATCCTTCGCCCTTTTGCTTTCACACTCCTTTCAAGTTTGCTCTTGCTCTTGCTATTGTTCTTGCTGACCTCCTTATATTATATTGCCTTCTCTTTGTTCTGTTGTTGTTGGATTATATCCATGGAGCTTCAGCTGGGTCTTGGTCTTCCCACCAATCCGACCAAAGGGTTCGATTTAAATTACTATGGTTACGAGCCTAAGGAGGTCGTGGTCTCGGGCCTCTGGTTCGATGGCAATTGCTACGTGTCTAGCCGCCAGGACATCAATATTGACGACAACAACAACAAACGTAGTTTTTGCCAAGCCTTTGAGAATAGTAGCACAGATAGGGCCGTGCCTCGAACGCTTCCTTTGCTGCTTTGGAACAACCGTCCCAACGAGGAAGACGACCCCAAAGACCCCAACAATGATCACTCTTTATTCACTTTTAACAAGTACGTTAACGTTCATCTCTTTTTCTTTTTCTTTTTCTTTTTTATTTTCATTTAATTTTCATTTTTATGAATTTGATGGGATTAAATTATATATATATATACATATGTAGAAATGATGGGGATCGAGATGGTGTGGTGGGGTGGCCGCCAATCAAGTCATGGAGGAACAATAACAATAACAATATTAATAATAAGAGGGTTTGCCACGACAACCAAGGTGGTCGGAGGTTATTGGAGAATGCGAATGCTTATTGTGGAGGCAGAAGATCAAACTCCATGTACGTGAAGGTGAAGATGGAAGGAGTTGCCATTGGCAGAAAGGTCGACTTAACCCTCCATCATTCCTTTCAAACGCTCACCGATACCCTAATTGACATGTTTGACAAATGTAAGTATATACGGTGTCAATTCGTATTTACCTCTCGGATTTAAACATATAGTTGATTATAACTCAATTTATTTAATTAAATTTTGAATTTGTTAATTTTATTAAGTTTAAAATGCGTCGCAATCGAGTTGTATTCAACTTAACTCAAGTCATTTGATCTGTTGTTAACTTCTTTATTAGGGTTTAAAATATCAAATTTGTGAAAATTGTCAAGCTCGCTTACCAAGACAAGGAAGGAGACTGGCTGTACACTGAAGACGTATCTTGGAGGTAAGCAATTGTAGGATAAGTTACCGTACACAAACCATTTTCCTTCTTCATAGCCATCACTTAAAGTGGGAAAAGGGGAAAAAGAAATCATAGATACCGTTAATTTGGGGCATGCAATTCTTCCAATTAACACACCTGCAATTTCTGGGTTTTTTTTTCCTTTCCAGGACTTTCGTTGGGTCTGTGCAACGTCTCAAGTTGCTGAAGAGCAGCAGTAAATGAGCAACAGTACTTATCGTAATCCGCAGCGTTTTAGCTCTCTAGCTATTACAGGGTCTGTAGACTCGATCGTATGGATTTTGTGACATGAATTTTGGATGACTACGTAAATATATATATAGTTTATTTAGAAGTAGAACATCCTAGCTAGTGCTATAACCTATGGATAACCGTTTACCCCAAAATAAGAGGGGAAAAAAAAACACATAATTATTGTTATTAGATCTGCTTACAATTTCTTTCCTTCTTTCTTTTTAATGAATAAGTAGCTGGAATTTCTTCTTTCTTCTTTAATGCATCGGTAAGAAACATTCATAGAAGTGTTTTCCCTAATACTTGATTAAACAAGTCACATTTACGCTAATGTTTTAAAATGATTAGTTAATTTGAAATTTATATATAATCACTTATAAAGTCTAAGTTTATCTAGGACATAAGTAATATGAGACTTAATACTTATGTCTTTATAAATCACTCACACTAGCTATGTGGGTTATTCATTTTCTCAATGTGGGATAAGACGTTATAATGGCTCTTTGAATTGTCTAAATTTGCATGCAATTTGAACGGTTTTGCAATCCTTTAACTCTGTTGAATTGTTTAAATTACATGCAATTTGATAGTCAATTGTAGGAAATCAAATCATTTTCAATGTCTATAAAGGAGTTCTTTAATTTATTTTGAATGTCTTCCGGTGAGGACCTTTTCTTTTCAATGTTCACCTGCTTTGGGGATTATCTGCTCAAGACAGGTGAGTATGTAATTCCTTTTGCGTGGAATTACTCAAATTAAGAGAAAACTTCACTTATACTTACCATTTCTTATGTTTTATTGCAAAAAATGTTCACTGTTTCACTGTTCCGGTCAAATTCAGCTTTAAATCCTAACAAATAGTGAAATTCTCAAAATATCCTCATCCAAATTCAAAGTATTTTTGTAATTTTATAAACATCTTAAAGATATTTTGTAAATTTTACTCATCAAATTGTTTGATTTAACTCTGAATTTTGACAGAACAGTTAATATTATAAACTTTTGAAAGATGATCCATAAACTTTATATTGACATTTTTAAAGTTTAAGTGTATGTTTGCAAAAGCAATGAAAAATTATAAATAGTAAATAAAATTTTCTCTCAAACTAATTGTTAGAGATCTCAATCCTTGCTTTTATTTATTTATTTATTTAATTATTAAGAGATCTAAACCCAATTATTCTTAAATTTTAAATATTTCAATCACATGTGTACGACGCTCAATAATTGTAATCAGTTATTATCATTCACTTTCTATCAAAATCATTCACAGGAATTACCCATATGATATATGATCATTATCCTTAACAGTATATACATGATCTCGCAACTCACTCCCTCACATCACATGTTTTTCTAATTAATTCTAATTCAATTTTATTAATGATGGTTCTTGCCACTCTTAAAAATATATATATATATATAATAAATATATTTAAACTTAAATATTTTATATTTTCCCCTAAAAATTAACTTTGGACCATAGGATTATTCTCCTATAATGGTAAGCCCATGACTACATACCACATAGTATATCATATCATATGATGCAATTTAATCATTAGTTTTTACATGCATGCACTTATATGCAACATTTTATTTCTAAACACTCTTTTTACAATACTAAAAGAAAAGTTTACAATATATATATACACCATAAAAGAGTGAGAACAAGTAAATGTGTGAGCTTATTTAACTCACCGTAGTCGTAGAAGTCTCCTTCATAACCGTCCTCGTCATATTCACCAAATTCAAAGTCTAGGAAAGAATGTACCATTATTCTAATTCGTTTTAAGCCGTAAATTGATTGTCCAACCACCTTACGTACAACTCATTAGAATGAGATAAGCCAAACCCTAAAAATGAAGAAAATGTTCATTAGTTTCCATCAAAATAGTGATTGGTTTGTTTTAGAATGACCAGCTAAAAGAGGCTTAATTTTAAACCTAAAATGTGGTGTGGCCCCTAAATGATGATACGAGAATTCATTGCCCACCCACCCCCAACAAAAATGCAATAATGTAATTCATAAATTTCATAATATAAATTGGGCAATCGTCTTCGGTCATCATGTCATAGCAAATCTAAACTATTTTATGGTGGTATAGGTAATGCTATGCATATTCTCATATTTTTTTTGGGAAAAATATATTTTATTCTCTTAAATTATTCAGTTATTTACATTTTTAACCTCAATGTTTAAAATGTAACACTTTACACTCTCAAAGTTGTAACACATCGATAATTAATTAACTAGTAATTAATTCAACAATTTGTCTCCCAGCCTTATTCCCCTCTTAACAAAACTCAAAGACCTTTACTCCTAAAAAATAGAGGATACTAAGCAGCATAAAGTAATTAAGTTCTATAACATTGAATCATTACAACCAGAGTATCTAGCAAAAGATCATAAAGGAACGACAATTATACTATGCATATCATCGTTATAAGGGATCTATGTTATATCTTAATATGCAAGCATATATCAAGTCCTAATGTCTACAACACAACTCAAAAATACTAGCTACCATGAGTACCCACTTAAGCTTGCAATAAGTCCTCAAGCACCTTCTGGATCGAATCCTCCAACATAACTAGATGCTTCGTGGTAACTACTATCTATAACAACATAATTGTACATATGGAGAAAAAAGAAAAATAATACAAAGGTAAGTCCGACGACTTAGTAAGTATAAATGCACATAACGTACTTATCGTTAAATTGTGAATTTAGTTATTTATAAAGCACATGCAACATTATGATATGACAATTTATCATGAATGTGATATATATGTATATATATGTGTATATATATATATATATATAATCATGAATAATAGTAATAGTTCAACAATATGGTTTACTCGATATATTACCCATTTTCAACAGGGTTGACGTCGTCTCGAGGGAACAGTAGTACAATACCAGTGCCCCAGATATTGCACGGCTACTATACATAACACTAGCGGCACAACCGAGTCCGACATCAGGTGGCCCACACCACTAATGATATACATCCTATAGTGACCATCCATTGTTAATGGTTGTACCTTGGTCATAAAACCATTAGATCCAATGCCCCCCACACCAGTGACGTAGCCAGACAATTTATATTGGGGGTGCCGCTAAAATTTTTTTGAGAGTACTGAGCGGTAACTTGCCTAAATATGGGAGTAGAAATTTTTTTTTGTGAAGTGCTGTGTAGAACTTATGAAAAAAAAAATAGCAATTTTTTTTTTTAAAGCTTTAGGCACCCCCAAAGCTATGAGTGGCTCCACCATTGCCCCACACACACATTGATCATAAAGTTAACCCGTATAGTAAGGTCATGACCGTTATACCGCACTTACCAGTGTACCATGTTATACAATGCAATTAATTTTATCAGTCTTTTATGCATAGTTTTACTAGTCCCATTATTATCTTATTAATTGACACACGTTTTCACAAAAGAGAGTTCCTAATAGTTTCAAAATGTATTTTATGAGTGTTGCAAAATTTGCATGTTTGATATATATATGCAATGCAAGAAAAGTAACAAAGCATCTATGTGAGTTTGTATTCATCCAGGTCGTAAAGCTCCCCTATGTAATTTCCTTGAGGCTCCATAACCTCGAATACTGAGAAAATACCTATTATTAATTATATTTCTACTAAAACAACTATAGAATAAGGAAACATGAGTTATTATTGTGTAAATATCTACCTAAATTAATAGGCGAATAAATGTACGTTTTAATTCGCAAGTGCACAAGATCAAACGGTAGTATAGTGCGGCATATACAAGATCATTTCTATGAGGATTGTAATTTTGCTTAGAATTTATTTTCTAAATTAAAATATCAAGTTGTCACAAAATTGATATTACGAAAAGAAATAAAAATCAATAAAAAGGTAGGGCTTTGATATCCACCACTAATCATGCTCAATTAATAAACCAATATGTCAATGCTCCAATCATATTATGACTACTTAATGTTTGCCAACTGAAGGGTATGGATGTCTACTCATTAAGCAACGAAGTAGGCATAAGTGTCTACTTTAATTATTTTCTTTCTTAAATGATTTAGCATAGATGTCTACTAAGTTGTTATATAAGAAAGCATAAATCTATGGAAATCGACAAATACATGAGGCTTGGGGCATGGGTGTCTACTCTCGGTTAACCATGTTAATTAACCCAAGAACCCGTGGTGAGGTTCTTTTGTTACTCTATTAAGCCTAGGACTCGATCATCCAAATTGACTTAAATAACTTATTCATACCACATGCATATAATGACTAATTATACACATATGAGGAATACAATTAAGTAAGAATTAATCAAGTTAAGCATCATAATATGATTATTACAAATGCGTCAATATTGAAATATTCACCTATTTGCACTTTTATTTCCAAAGTTTCAAATGTGACTCTTAACTTCCACAAACTTTCAAATTATTGCAATTTGGCCACTTTGACCTTTTTTTTTTACCAAAATGCCCCCATCACATGTTTTATTTTTTTAAAAAAAAAAAACAAACGGGGGTGGCTGAACCACCCCCAACATATTTCTTCTTCTTTTTTTTTTTTGGTTTTTGGTTTTTTTGTTTGTTTGTTTGTTTTTTTTTTTTTTTGATATTTTTTAAAAGAAATATGTGATGGGGGCATTTTGGAAAAAAAAAATCAAAATGGTCAAATTGCAACATTTTGAAAGTTTGAGGGGGTTAAGTGTCACATTTGAAACTTTAGAGATAAAAGTACAAATGGATGGATAGTTCAAGGGAGTAAAGTGTAATTTTCCCTATTAATTATTTTCCTTTTTCGTTAAAAAAATGTTTTCTTGTCCTTCACAAAGAACTCAGTGATCCAATATTGGGCAAGTCTAGCTTTCATTGTCTAAATTGAACAGTTTTGCAATCCTTATTTTTGTGGAATTGAATAAAATTTGAACAATTAATTATAAGAAATTTTCATTTTTATTTCTGAGTGTCTTCCGATGAGGACTTTAATTTTCTTTTCAATGCTATTATTGGTATTCTTGAATTTTTAAATTTTCAATTACATTAATTTCAGTTAATGTTTAGTAGATAAAAAGAATTGATTATAGAAAATATGATTAAAAATTGAAAATTCAATGGTATCAGTCAACGGTCAACCCATACAAACTATTCTCCAAGCTGGCATGCAGCTAGGACTATATAATTCCTGGTATAAAACACTTGCCGGAATCCATGCGCCATTGTGGGGGCTACTTCAACAGCTGCATTGATCCTCATGCAATGTGGCAAAAGAAAATGGTATGTGGCATGTCCTTGTGTCCATTGCAAGTTAGCTGGTTGGATTGTCTAGACACGTATTTGCTTTTTATTGGGCATACACGTCGTCCAATAACCCTTAAAAGGTTAACAATAAAGGTAAAGGTAGCAAATTGTTATTTGATAACTTTTAAACCTCAATAAATAATTTTGATAAAAGATGAAACCTCGTGAATCACCCGAGTATTTTCCCCTTATTTTACTACTCTTAGTGTTGTACCTCATACAAGGGTATAATGAATAATTTGAGTCATATGTTGGTCATGTAATGGATTTTTTGTCCAAATTAATAGATAATGCAAAAAATACTTTATAATTTGAGGAAGTCAATTGTTACTTTTTAAAATTTAATAGGATAATAGTGAATAGAGTGTCAATTTGAAGGAATAAATATAGTTTATTCATAATCTTTTACTTGTATAATTGATGTTTGGGTTAAAGATAATTCGGGTATATGTGGTTTAACGCAAAATCTAACGAACCCCTGATCAGTTTAAAAAATAAAGCACATGTTATTTGTATATATATTCAATAAACGTAAATGATATCACCCGAGTATTTTTCCCTTATTTTACTACTCTTAGTGTTGTATCTAATACAAGGGTATAATGAATAATTTGAGTCATATGTTGGTCATGTAATGAATTTTTTTGTCCAAATTAACAGATAACACTATAGATGCGGTGAGTTGAAAATACTTGGTAATTTGAGGAAGTCAATTGTTACTTTTTAAAATTTATTAGGATAATAGTGAATAGGGTGTCAATTTGAAGGGATAAATATAGTTTATTCGTAATCTTTTACTTGTATAATTGATATTTGGGTTAAAGATACTTCGGGTATATGTGGTTTAATGCAAAATCTAACAAACCCCTCGGTTTAAAAAATAAAGCACATGTTACTTGTATATATTCAATAAACGCAAATGATACTTTCGTATAATAATTTAACGATATGCCACGTCAAACCAATAAGCAATTGCCAAGTGTATAATAGCATCATTAATATCATTTTAAAATAATTTAAAAAATTAAAAACAAACAAAATCTAGCCACCCTAATTCCCTTAGCCATTTGGTGGGTAGTTTTGGCCACCCTGATTTGTCCATTTGTGGGTAGCTGAAACTTTCCCCAAATGACCACAAGTAATTTCAACCACTCCTATGGCAAAATGATGGTTTGGCTACCCTCATTTATTCAATTGTGGGTGGACCCACACTTGGCGAGTTCCATAGTTAATAAATCTGCAAACATAGTTGTACATTTATTATTATCAAACACAGTTATACATTTATTACCAAAGAAACTTGTAGTAAAAATGTATTGTATTCATTGACTTCTCCTGAAGATGTTACTATTTTGTCTTATCCTACACATTTATCAAAACATTTTGGCATTGTAGAATTTGATGAAAATATATATTAAGGTGGAGGTAAGATAAAAACTTGAGACAAAACTCAAGAGATAAGAATGCTAGAATGGTATGAACACCTCTTTCTTATTCTTGGTATTGAGATCTTTATATCTAAGTGAGATCTTAGTGAAATTTCAAGATAACATGGGTTCGGTTAATATTTCATCTTATCCTACACCTCTATCAGAATATTTAGGCATCGTCCAATTTGGTAGGCTATTTGTGTGGAGGTAAAATTATAATATTTCTTTTATAATATTTTTTTAAAAAATTATATTAATATTTTTATGTTGTGAGTAAAAATGAATTTTATAAGTTAATATGATTGCATTGAAATATATATATATATATATATATATATATATATAATACTAGTAATTTGTTATACAGGCAAAGAACCATATCACTCTACTTGAAGTATAAAGATGACCAGGTATGTACAAATTATATATCATCATTTTTAGCTGCTTAATATTATTAATCTATAAATTGGTTATATATATAATGATTTGAATTAAATTGTTTTTCTTGCAGGATCTTGCAAATCAATTTTATAGCCGGAGTTCATTTGAAGAAGTCAAGTCATATTCTAACCTCAAACCTTTGATGAAATCTTCGGAATCGGTTAAGCTAGATGAGTGTGTAATGTTAGTGAAGGTAAGATACACCTTTGAAAGACAAACAAAATATTTCCAAAAGTGACTCATTGCTTATGTTAATTAATAATTATGTCCATATCAATGTAGTTGGAGACTTTTTGTGATCCAAAACTTTTTGTGGATCGTATTGGATCAAATGAAAAATATCCGGCGGTAAAGTGTTAAATAATTCATTTCATTCATTTGGTTCGCTTGAATTTTACATTCCAAAGATGAGCTTGAAAATATTAAAAAATTCAATTAATGGTAAATTTTTGTGATTTAGGGAAAAAAATGGAATGATACAATGGCTTAAAGACCAAAAAATAGAACATTTCAACACTATTGATGTCCTTACCAACATAACGTTCAAATCATTGGCAAAGTTGAAACTATTGTTTAAATGAATTTTTTGTTGTCATTCTGAGTTACTTTCTTTGTGAAAAGATGATAAAAATTTTTAGTTGATAATGTAATATTTTGTTGGCTTGGTTTTCAAGAGCAACTGGAATGTAAGTGAATCAAAACAAACAAATAACATTATTCAAGGATTTGTTGTGAAAAATGTATGTCTAATCTATGTTTAAGCCAAAAATGTATATTTTCTATTCTTGGTATTGAGATTTTTATATCTAAGTGAGATCTCGAGATGTCAATAAGATTTTTGCAAAATTCTTATTTGTTTGGTATCAAATTACAGTTACTTTCACCCAACAGTTTATAACTTGGATTTGTTTCAAGAGGTTAATATTTCATCTTATCCTACACCTATAGCAGAATATTTAGGCCTCGTAAAATTTGGAATATATGATTGTTAGGGAAGAAGAAGAAGAATGCAAAGCAGAAAATCAAAGCTGGAATATGTGAAGAATATATATTATTATATATTCTCACAATTCCACAATTATGCTCCGACAGATTATCTTTCTTTTTAAGTTGTTATTTTTAGTTTATATTAATTTAATTTGAACAAAAAAAATGGTATAAATCTATTTTCTAAAAATCAATTGAATTTTTTTCTATCTTTTTCACTGGATTGCTGAATACAAATGGCAATGATCCCTATTGCAATTATATTCCAGATTTCCAAACCAGGAACAGTATACTAGTATGTGTACATTAAAAATAATCATTCTCTTTGATTTGAATGCCCTAATTAGTTCTTATTTAATATCTTATTTAATAGAGAATAAGTAAGAAATTTAATTTAATGTCTACATTTATCTTGATGCAACGTACATAGATCATCCTGACACTGGAGGATATTTTTCTAAAGATCAACTCCTCCGTACTATGATTGGTATTTTGCAAGAGTTAAAAGACCTTCCTCCCACAGTAAGCTTGTAATTTTGCTATCAATATATTTCGGTTATTTATTATCAAGGTTTAGGTCCTCTTTAATTTTAATGTTTAATTCACACAGAGAACCATATTACTCTACTTGAAGTATAAAGATGACAAGGTATGTTCAAATTATATATCATCATTTTTAGTTGCTTAATATTATTAATCTATAAATTGGTTTTATATATATATATAATGATTTGAATTAAATTGTTTTTTCTTGCTGGATCTTGCAAATCAATTTTATAGCTAGAGTTCATTTGAAGAGGTCAAGTCGTATTCTAACCTCAAACCTTTGACGAAATCTTTGGGATCGGTTAAGCTAGATGAGTGTGTAATGTCAGTGAAGGTAAGATACACCTTTGAAAGGCAAACAAAATATTTCCAAAAGTGACTTACTGCTTATGTTAATTAATAATTATGTCCATATCACTGTAGTTGGAGACTTTTTGTGATCCAAAACTTTCTAGGGATCATATGAAAAATATCCGGCGGTAAAGTGTTAAATAATTCATTTCATTCATTTGGTTTGCTTGAATTTTACATTCCAAAGATGAACTTGAAAATATTAGTAAAAATTCAATTAATGGTAAATTTTTGTTATTTAGGGAAAAAATGGAATGATACAATGGCTTAAGGACCAAAAAATAGAACATTTCAGCACTATTGATGTCTTTACCAACACAACGTTCAAATCATTTGTAAAGTTGAAACTATTGTTTAAATGAATTTTTTTGGTGAAAAGATGATAAAATTGTTTAGTTGATAATGTAATATTCTGTTATTTTGGTCTTTAGGAGCAAATGGAATGTAAGTGAATCAAAACAAACAAAGAACATTATTCAAGGATTTGTTATGAAAAGATAATAATTTTTTTTGTTTAGTGGTATTCAGTGATATTAGAGGAGCTTCTTATTGGCGGTATACTTAAGCAACGAGAACCTGACTTTTATATCGTACAACATCGACAAGTAATTATTTTCCTTGATTTAACCTAGATTTTCATGTACTTGTCTTTTTTTTTTTTCTAACACAAAGTTTGTTTAAACTTATGAAGTTGAAAGAACTCAGTGATTTAAGTAAATACTCCAAATTCAAGTCAAAGAAGCAACGGACAAGAAAAAACAAAGGATGTATTTATAAGGCAACTTTTAGTATTTTTTTTACTTTTATCATAAATGTAATTTTGCATTTCTTAAGTTAGTTTTTACTAATTTATTATGGGTTATCTCATTTTGCTAGGTTGTTAATCCAATTACACAAAGAAAAATTTATGTCAAGAAAAACAATCCCGAGGAGTGAGAGATCAAAGTGAAAGATAGAGAATATTCAAGGGAAGTTCACTTTAAGATCCAGAGAAATGTGGAGAGTATCAATCCCCTAAATTCTATCTTTTTCCTTTTATTTTCTTTCTCTCATCAGCTACTCATTTTTTGTGAATTTGTATCTTATGGGTAAGAGAACAAACTTTACTCCTTTTTTGAAAACAATTTCACTTTCAGAATGATTAGTTTATATACAAAGTGGCTCAACAATAGATGGTGCTCCACATTTATCATAGAGTTTCTTTTATTTTACTTGAATATACCTAAAATCTGAGATATTATGCAAGTCTATCAATGAATAATTTAGCCCAATGTGAAGCGAAATAAATAAAATGCAAATAATAATCTTTGCAAAATACAACATAATGAAACAAATGCATAATCTATATGATGTGGCACTAATAATCGTGAAACAAGAGGTTCACTAGACAACATTTACACACCATTGTACTAGCATACTGAGACACTCTAAAGTTCAAAGTTGCTTGTATTTTTATACTTCAGTGGCATCTTTAATATATGTTTAAGCCAAAAGTGTATGTTTCCTATTCTCGGCATTGATATCTTTATATCTAAGTGAGATCTCGAGATGTCAATAAGATTTCTATAAATTTCTTATTTGTTTGGTATCAAATTGTAGTTACTTTCACCCAATGGTTTATAATTTGGATTTGTTTCAAGAGGTTAATATTTCGTCTTATCCTACACCTATAACTGAATATTTAGGCGTTGTAAAATTTGGCGGGTTACGTGATGTACAAAAATAAAAGTACTCACAATAGCACGAGTCATTTGCAATGCAGTGTTGTGCAAGTGCGGGGTCGATCCATATGGAATTGTGTTTTATAAAAATCAATTTCCTAATTAAATTGACTTTATCTTAACCTAGTTTGGAAGTTCGAAAGGTTTTGTCTTGCAGAATAAACATAAATTGAAAATGAAATTGATTAAACAAATAATATAAAAAAACACTAAGGTTTTCAGAATTCACCTCATCAAATCAAAACTCACTCTCATGTTTTGTTCATACATTCCTCATGAATTAAACCCTAAGCATTCTCTATTGTTTTTATAAAATCCTATTGAAAGATTCGATGAATCCAACTCTATTGCAAAATACAACGAATATCCAACTGAGATCAAAAGATCTAATGTATCCGTTTGAATAACGAAAGACAATGGATATCCAATTTCAGTCAAAAGATTTGATGTATCTGTTGGATGAAACACAACGAATATCCAATATTTTAACGATTCTATAAACAACAATCAATACAAGTTTTGTCACATAACTAGATTGAAACGAAAATACTTTACATCAAATTGAGAATTGTACGAACAAAAACATGAGAAATAATGAGTTAATCAATGATGAGGCTTCATCTTCAACCTTAGTTGAAGGTTTTAGCCTCTCATGATAACAAAAGATATAAACAAGTCCATTGAAATCATAAAGAAACAAAAACTTACAAAGAAAAGCGTTTGAAAAGTTCAAGAACGACTATAGGTCGAAGTTTTGGACTCTACGGCGCCCCCCGGTGTGCTTAAAATGTAAAATATTATATTTATAAGCTAATTCTAGGGTTTTAACATTGCCAGGTCAAGTGCGCTCGATCGCACTCTAGCATGCATTTCCAGTCTTGATGGGTGCAAGTGCGCTCGATTGCACTATATGTGCGTTCGAGCGCAAATACTTCAGAATTGGCCAAATCTTGTAAAATATGAATTTGTAGATTTTTGAGTTAACTTTCCAATGACACCAAGATCACTCCAATCGGAGTTCTACAACTTTAGATATGACTGTTTTGGTGGGACTCGTCGGGTGCGAATAATCACTCGACTCAAATTTGCTTCCAATGCTCTCCGAACTGTCTTAAATCCCAGAATTAATGTAATTAGCCCCAAATGTATCTTAACAACCTGCAAAACACTAAAACAAACCAAAAACATTAGAACAAAATACAGCTAAGAGCTTAACAAATATAAGTTAAGGGACCCAAATATACAATATTTAACACTTATCATTACGTGTCATAATGGAAGTATACACCTTGGGTTCATTTCAAGAGTTTAATATTTCGTCTTATCCTACACATCTATCAAAATGTTTAGGTATCGTCAAATAAGGCGGGCTATGTGTCACAATGGAGGTAAAATTATAATATTTCTTTTATAATTTTTTTAAAATAAATTATATTAATATGTTTATGTTGTGTGTAAAAATTAATTTTATAAGTAAATATGATTCAATTGAATAATATATATAATATTTGTAATTTGGTATACAGGCAAAATGCCAAAAAATAGTTTCTTAAAAGATGACAATTTTTGTTCTTAAAAGAAAAAAATGGATTAATTACTCGTTGACTGTATGTGTTTTATTCATTTGGGAGTCGTAGCTAAAATCAAGAATATTTTTGTGAACAAATATTCCACTTGCAGAGAAAGTAATTGCCATAATATGCATGATACGGTGACTAGTTCCAATAGTAGGCATCCTTGAACAGAAGTTAGAGGAGGCCAAAGGTATTCATTACCTCACACATAAAATTAAAATTAAAATTAAAAAAAAAAAAACTTTTTATCAATTGGGATTCAGTGTCCATGTTTGAGACATAGCTTAAAACGTGTATCTTTAGTAGTTTGCCAAGAGTTACTCATCTGTAAATCTTAAATTTTACAATTTATATGATGTTTTTCACTAATTCAGAAAAAGAAACAATTTGTAGACTAAATGCAAGCGTGCTATCCTGGGTTTTGATCTTGTTTGTTCTCCTTCATGTATACCAACGTTACCATGTTTGGGACCTTAAAATGAAACCAATCATCCAACATCTAGACCTTAAGTTGATGTATATTAAGGTGACATTTTTATGGTAACAATATACTAGTATGTGTATTGTTTAATTACTGTACATTGACTTCTCCGACTTTTCCGCTCCTTTTTGTTCTTCTCTAGCAATTACCTAGGAACTACCATACATTACCACCCAAGTTTGGTCTGTAGTCATTTTATCCAACTCTTCCCATCTTTTCTTTATTTGATACTTTTTAACAGTTGACTTTCTCATAAAGTTGACCACGTGGTTAGCTGCTCAATTCAATTTTTTAGGAATTCATTTAACTTGAATATTCATACTCCCAATTAACTCATGGATTTCATTTGATAATTGTTCAAAAAATTGCGCTCAATTCTTTCTTCTTTTTTTTTCTTCATGTCACTCACCATTTATTGTTCCATTGACAATTGAATTGTCAGTCTCAATGTCAGTGGGCAAGCAATTTTGTTGCACGCCATGACGAATTGCCTCCCTTATAGAGTGTGTTTCAGCCTTAACAAATCCCTGTCTTTCCTACTCATATTTTTTATCTTTAGCATCAACCAAAAGCGTGCATTGTAGCATTTCTTTCGGTATATCTATAGTAGTGAATGCCTCGATAGTCGAACATAACAAATCCAATGAAAAACAAATCATCCTACGAAATGCTGACATTAGTGTTCACTTTAATTTTGGTCGTCTTTCGAAGAGTTCTCTAGAGCGAGCTCCATCTTTAATAAATCTGTAAACATTGTTATACATTTATTACCAAAAACATCTTTATCCCTTGATATTTTTTCCGGATATTTTCTATATATATATATATATATATATATATATATAATGACCTGATTGAAAAAGGACCAAAACCTGACACTATTATTGCCAAGTTTAGAGCTAGGGAGTTTTTTTAAGATCTAAAACCAAAAATGCTAATTTGTTTTTTTAAACCATAAAAATAAAAATAAAAATAAAACAAAAATAAAATAATTTTTTTTTTAAAAAAAAAAACACCTAGAGAAGCATTCTATTTTGTTTACAGGCACAAGCTTTAAGCAACTTAGACATAGATTAGGGGTGGATGGATTAACCATTTACCGCCTACAAACTGTGACCAAATTGACATTAACTTCCTATTGCCAAAAGTCAGTTGGTAATCAGTTAAGAATTTTTATACCAACGTCAATTCGATTTGGATGTTTGGTTAATCGGTATAAATATTTTTGGTTAGTTAACCATATTAACTGATAATAAATATCTTTTTTTAGTAGAATGATGATTATGAGGGCCTTAACTAGGTTTTTTTAATAGAACATATTAGTTGGTAGATTCTATGACCAATTTATTAGTAGAACATATGTATGGTTGACTCTTATTGTGTTAATTAATGGGCCTACTTAAAATTTGTTTGGTTCTATAAGCTATGTTAGCCCAAAAAAACAATATGGGCCTCCAAAATAATCAATTTTTGGTCCAATTAAAGAAGCATACGGTTAACCGATTAACTAAATCGATTTTCAGTGAAATATCCGTTTAATTGAAACTTTCGAAATATATCCCTATCAAAATGTAATTAATGAATTAACTGATTTAACCGATAATTTTGATTAACCAAATCAAAAATGGCTATACGGAACCGAAATAAAACAACAATTTTCTTTTTCTTTTTTTTTTCTTTCTAAAAAACAAATTATAGTACAAAGTATAAACAGAGATGACAACTTATAACATTCAATATTCAACTTACTAATATATAAAAGATAGTTCAATTGACTGTGAACTATGTCTTATGAAGTTGATATTTTTAGTTCAAATCCTCTCTTCTCTTTTCTTGTGTAAACACACATATATATATATATATATATATATATATACACACATTCTGGTCTCTTAAATACTTTAAATGGGATTCATTAATCTTTCAATGGGTTCATTAATAATGAGTACCCTATCGTCTTGCTTGTTTGAAGTCTTTGTCGACGCAAAATGAGTGCAAGTCATTCCCAAACGTCATTCTTTTGACTCCCAAGTAAACAGACAGACTAGTCATTCATACTCATACCGACTTTTGGCACCTCCCATAGAAGAATTATGATATTCTTCAATCCATTTGATTTTAAAAATATTTTGTTAATTATAATAAATGAGTATTTTTATCTCTTAAAAAGATAAAAAAAAAAATATTTATTAAGTATAATTATTTGAAATAGAAATAATTATATTTTTCTTAAAATATACTCCAAACATCATATAAATCATGCTTAATAAAATAAAGGTTACTAAATTGAATCTATTTCTCTTTTTTTTTTTTTTGTATGTACATGTAATATATATATATATATATATATATATACACAAAACGCTAAACCTTAACAACACGTTACTGTGTCCGCGAACGTGGAGCCACATGAATGTGATGCGTGGAAGTGGCCAGTGTTGACGAGGTTGGTCGTGAAGAAAGCGTGGTCAACTCGCTTGTGGCCTGGGTACGATAGTCATTTGGTGCTCTAAGATTATCTCCTATAATGTTATGTAAAATACTTAATAATAAATTATTATTAAATCTAATTCTGTATTTTAATTAAAAAAAATTAAGTTACAACAATTAGAAGCGTCATATTAGATTAATTTTGATTCCGCGTATTGATGAGGAGTGCCTATTGAATGATTTTGCTAAAGTCTTGTTAAGAAGAAAAAAAATAATTAAAATTAAATATTGTTGAAAATAAATAAAAACATTTGTCTGTATTAAGTAAATATATAAAATATAAAAAATGAAGAGGATATGACGGAGATGCTCCAATAATCCGATCCTGCTGCGACATCGCCAACCGCACTGAGCCGCCACTCGCCGCTGCCCAATTCCTCTTGGATCTTGGGTTCATCGCCAGTCAGAAACAAACACGTGACGAGCAACGCGATGAGACTTCGATCTCTTCCACGCGTCATCTCCTTACCGCAGTAACTGCAGAGTTGCAACTGCAGAGGATGAAGACTTTCCTTAAGTTCCCGATGTTCTTTGTTCGGTCGTCTTTCTCTGTCTCTCTCGGTGGAGCTGGCGGGAATGTTGTGTTCAGGGCCAAATGCCGATAAGCGGGGCCTCTGCAACTCCGAAAAGTAAGCATCATCTTATGCATAATAATGTTGGGTAACCTTTACGTTGTTGAAAAATCGTTCATTAATTGCACGAATTTATTTGTTGTTGTTCCTGCGCCTATATTTCCATTTCGGGATGAGATATTGACATATTATTAATGAAATTTTCCTCCTTTATTTGACTGTTAAATGTCTTGATTAATGTTGGGAAACAATTTCCAAAAAAAAAAAAAAAAAGGGGGGGGTGTTGGGGTTTTATTTCCTTTTTGGTGCCTTATTTTGCTATTGCTAATTTTGATTAGCTGTGCTTAGTAATTGGATGCATCGGTTTCAATGCCTTGCGCTTTGAGCTTAATCATTGTACATTATGGATTGTTTGTAAAAGATTTGAGCTTTATATGCTCAATTATACGTTGAAACTGTGCGACACACAGCACAAATTCCAACTCGGGCTAAAACGCACTGGTTCAGCTTGCCTTTTTTTTGGTATGGGGGTTATTTATTGGAGCCCCAAGGTTGTATTACACAAACATAAAGAAGGGAATCAACATCAAAGGAAGAATTCTCTTTAGTCAGAAGAACAGAGTAACATATTTAAAAAAGATAGCAATAAAGAGTGTTTTACACGTAATGATATAAGGGTTTCAGTTCTCTAGCAATGTTTTGATGCTTCTCTCTCTTTTTTTGTTCTTTTTCTTCCATCTTTTCTTAATGAGCTACAGTAACCATGTCGAGTCAAATTTTTCTTTGTGATTAATGGCATTTAGTCGGTTGTTCCTTCAGATGCATGGTAGTTTATTGCTCCAATCTCATCACTTGGGTCACTAAGAATCCTGGGTGCATGTAAAGTTGGAGTTGATATCTAAGTTTATGTACCACATGATCCACTTAGTGACTTATTGCTGTAGAAGGAGCATCTTTTCCTTTTTCCTCTTCTTTTTGGTGTCAGGATTAAATCTACTAGCATATTACACTTTGTTGTATTCATGATAGAACACCAATGGAGTCAGGTATAATCTGATTCATTGCTTCTTGTGTTTCAAAGGTAAATTGTTGTCTCTTACGGAGATTATTCCCTTGCTTGAAATAAGCAGATCAGGTAGCATGGTCTATGTGAATCAATCATACTCTTCTGGTTGGTTGAGCATAATGCCTAATAGTCATCTTTTATACAGAAATTATCCTTGCAGTTGTGAGAAGAGGATAGGAAGCTTGGTATTTGTGAGTACTTTTCGAGCATAATATTAACAAATCTTCAATCTCAAAAAGGATGGTTCTGATAATGCAAACCATACAATCATCACTCTTGATAGTTTGGATAATGATATTAGAGATTCCCTTAAGTGGGTTGCATGTAATAATGGGTCATATGAATTAACTCATCCTCAAACTGCATCTAAGGGACAAAGTCTTAAATCTTTCTTCATCAACATTTTTCAGCACTTTCCTCTAATATTAATCTTGACAACTTTCAGTTCAAACAGTCTTATTCTATTATGCAATTGCGGTCAAGCACAGGAAGTAGGCTAGCAACTAGATTTAGAAGGTCGAAAGAACTACAAAAATGAGCCTTTACCCTTAAGTTGCAGTTTGTAGTTGCACAAGCTTTCAGGCTTGCCAAGAGACTTTGGAGCACTGTCAATTAATTTTAAGGAGTTCACGGTTGAGAAGGATGTATTTTGAATAGATAGTTCTAAGCTGCTGAACTGTGTGCTTTCTGTTGTTCTACTATTGTTTCAGTTGAATAAAGTCAAAATGGAACTTCTTTTGCAGTTAAAACAAGAATTGCATCATTTGTTGTCTCTGGGGGGAAGAAAAGAATTAATAAAATGATATCATTAGAAAATTAATAGACCTCAGTTCCTTCTTGAAACGATATTTGGTTTCTGGTGCTAACATTGTCTATATCTTATTATTGGCAAGGACATTTAAGTTCTACATGGATTCCCTAGGAGTGAGGGATATATGTTAGGTTTTTAGCGTTGGCATATTCAATGCTCAAAACAGTGGTTATAAATATTTATGAATTAGAGTTTTGGTTGTCCTCAAAGTGTTGTGCATTTATGAAGAACAGAGAACTCCGCCAGCAAGCTCGTCAGTTGTGCCATCCTGACAAGGTCACATTTGAAGGCTACCCAAGAGCCTCGTCAGCTAAGGTGCCAGTCGCCCTAACAAGATGGATTTTTGAAGTACCACAGAGAACTTCATCAGCTAAGGTGTCAGCAAGCTGTCCTGAAGGGATCTTTTAAAGGAGCCACATCAAGCTTACTTAGCAAGACATCCTAACGAGGGCTGTTTTAATGAACTTCCTGAGAGTTCGCAAGCTAGGCCGTCAGCAACCTGTTTTGACGCGAGCTGTTTAAAAGGACTCCCGAGAAGCTCTTCAGCTATCTCGTCAACAAGGATGTCTTGACGCCGCCACTGTTAAACTATGAAACCCTAAAGTTGTCCTGACAAGTTCTTTATCTGACCTGACACTACTGTGATATCTACATGTTTTGAGGTTTCACTTGACATGTTACACTAGGGTTTTTTTCTTGGGCTATACAAGGACTACTAAGCTCGACTTCAAAGGGGCTTAGGCTGTTTGTTTATTTGTGCTAAGAGAGTTCTTTGTTTTTTAAGTTGTGACTGTTAACTTTGTCTTGGAGTTTTGTTAAACCACACCAAAACACAAACCATAAACCTTCAGCCTTCAGAGTTCCAGTAAAGGAGATCAAGTAAAGAGTTATCCAAAGGTTCTAGAAATGTTACTGTGGTAGAGAGCAAGTGAGCCACCTATCTAGTACAAGGGTGTGTCAACTACAACCTTTTGTAAGTGTAAACAATTTGTAATTTCTTAAATTCTTTTATAGTAGGTTTATTTCCTGAGTTTAGTTGCCCCAGAGTCTTTTACCTTGGAGGAGTTCTTCAAAGGGTTTACGTCATCGCCAAAATCATGTGTTATGTGATTAGTTTATCAGTTTCATTATTTTGGTGATTGTTTATGTGTGGTGCATTATTCTGCTAGTTGTGTGTTGCTGCATAATTTTTTTAATTGGGCATAATTACTTCTGTTCAACCCCCCCAAGGTGCGGTTGGGGTCCAAACTGTGTTTTTCAATATCCATTACTAGATGAAGCTTAACTTTATATCACTATACCAGGTTAAGCATATAAAGAATGATCAAAGATGTTCTACCATTTTGTAGAGGTTCCTTTTCAGCTTTGGTTGTATGGTATCTACTATTACATTTTCTATCTTCTACAGTTATGCTATGTTTGGTAACCAATATAAACCTAAAAATTAGATTAGTAATTCTCAGCTTAGGTGGTAGAGGATAGGATGGGATGGATTGACTTTAGGTTGAAACACTACCACCAAAATAAAGAAGTATCAAGTTGTATTACCTATTCCAAGGAAAGGCGCTAAGCAGAAATGCCAGAGGATCACGGACTACATATGACTGCATCTAAATATTGTTCAAATAACAAGTAGTTAACAGATTTCTGGCTTGGCCTTAGTACTTAATAAAAAATAATGGCCCTCCATGAAGTTCTCATTTAAATGGCATCCAATGTGATTGATAAGATAAGAGGAGACACTAAATAGATATGGAAAATTCAAAATTATTTTGATTGGCAAACTATTATTCTATCTCCTTTTAAGGAATTGCTATGAGATTTTGAATGTTCTTACCTATGTGATCTTTATGCTATAATTTGATCTGTCCTAATGTTGAAAAAGTAATCTGAGATTCCTGCATTTTTTGCTTTATACTGTCATTTGGGTGTGTGCACCATTATTATTCTGTAGATCAATTTCAAAAGAAACACACAAAGGCTGGTATACTTTATATTGGATTTTAATCTTATTTGGCTGTCTAGAATGTAGGAATGCTAATATATTATGAATTTTCCGTCCATATTGGAGAAGAGATTGCTTGTGCTTTGATGATTGGACGAGATTGTACTGGAAAAGTTCCTTTCTGTAGGCATTTTCCTTTCTTTCTACATATTTCCAAATGCTGGCCATACTGGCTAGCATCTACGTAATTTTATGTAGAGGTAATTAGTAGTCTCTGACATACATGTTTTTATGCAGGCGAACGAGATTGGAAGAGCCTTGATTTTTCGGTAGTTGAATTGGCACAAGCATGTTAAGTACTTGTCCTCCTAATCATTCTCCTTCAAGTCATGGCAACAAGACCTTTCCGTCTCTCCTCCAGACGACCACCACCTAAGTTCCTATTCATCATACTCCTGATACTTGTTCCTATCTGTGTGATTGGAATTTTCACCTATGGCCAGAAAATATCCTATTTTTTTCGTCCACTTTGGGACAGGCCCCCGCCCCCTTTCAAGCGCCTCCCGCACTATTATGCAGAAAATGTATCAATGGACCACCTTTGCCGCCTCCATGGCTGGTCATTGCGTTCCGAACCCCGCCGTGTTTTTGATGCTGTCATCTTCAGCAATGAATTGGACATACTGGAGATCAGGTGGCGTGAGCTTTATCCCTATGTCACAAAGTTTGTAATCCTCGAGTCCAATACCACTTTCACAGGCATTCCCAAACCTCTCTTCTTTGATTCAGACCGGTCCCGATTTGCTTTTGCCGAGGGAAAGATTGTGCATGATGTATTCTCCGGCCGAATTGCAGCTCGGGGATCGCATGAAGACCCTTTTGTACTTGAGTCTCAGCAACGCCGGGCTATGAATGGATTGCTTCGCCGTGCCGGGATTTCCTACGGTGACGTTCTTATCATGTCAGATACTGATGAGATACCAAGCCCACAGACTGCAAAACTAGTGCAATGGTGTGATGGGGTGCCGCCGGTAATGCATCTTGAGCTCAAGCACTACATGTACTCATTTGAGTTCCCTGTGGACTACAGCAGCTGGCGGGCGACAACCCACATCTACGATCCCTATACCTTCTACCAGCATTCACGCCAAACTGATGTTCTCTTCTCTGACGCTGGATGGCATTGTAGCTTTTGTTTTCGGCACATTCAGGAGTTTGTGTTTAAGATGACTGCTTATAGCCATGCAGATCGTGTGAAACGGAGAGAATTTTTAGATCAATCCAGAATCCAGAAATGCATTTGTCGAGGAGATGATCTCTTTGATATGCTACCTGAAGAGTACACCTTCAAGGAGTTGATTAAAAAGATGGGATCAATACCTCGTTCAGCTTCTGCAGTTCATCTTCCTTTCTCCTTGAAAACGAAATCCTCTTTATAGACGATCCTTTTCCCAAATAACTTGTAATGTTAAAGGTATATGACTAGCTTTGTTTAGCGTATATTTCTCCTTGATAGAAAATGCAGATAAGTTTAGGTTCCTTCTACCGGGAGGGTGTATAAGAACACCGGAATGAAGGGTTTCAGGCCAGCCAACTTTTAGATTTAGTTCAGTTTGGAGCTTAGCTTTCATAAGAGGCCTTAATGCTCTTGAAAAATTAGAGTTAGCCTGATTTTTTTTTTTCTAGTAAATTAGTGGGCACAAAAGGGAAGCCCTTTGATCTTAATTCTTAAACGAAATCCTCTTTATAGACGATCCTTTTTCCCAAATAACTTGTAATGTTAAAGGTATATGACTAGCTTTGTTTAGCGTATATTTCACTCCATCTGCAATTGATATGAGCATTCGTACTTTTCAGTTCTTGCAGAAAATTGCTACTCACTGACTTTGGTGGCCTAAGTATTGGATTACTTTGTTTGACTTTTTTATTCTCTTTCCAAAACAAAACATTCAAAATTATTTTTACTTTTGATTTATCCCCTCTAGCTGAAAATAAGTTTTATATATATATATATATATATATATATATATATATATATATTTGGGTAAGTTGTTTCAAGAGGTATAAACTGTCTAAAGGTTTGGCTTGCACCGGACACACCTAGGCTTGTGCAATTTTCTGAATTTCCTAGTACCCATGAGTGATTTTGTAAGTTCCTATTGTGTCCTCTAAAAATAAGATGGCTTTTAAAATTATTATTTGATTAAAATCCAATAATAATTAATCGTAAGTCCAATGGTGATTTTATAAGTCACATTATCCTTGGAGGTACACAAAAGGGACTTGTAATATTACTCGTATCCCCATCAACTTGATTCCGACTTGTGAGTTGACTTTTATGGTAAGTGGAGGCAGATTCTGATATGGTTTAAATTCTCAAACAAAAGTCAAAGCCGATGCCAAATAATGTTTTAGATTTTCAACCTTTTTCTAACCCGCATTGGGGCATCAGACAAAGGGACATTCTATCCCCCTTCCTCTTTATCCTTATCTCAAAAGTTTTATCTAAGATCCTTCAAAACAAATAAATATGTGGGGGCATTAAGATCATTCACAATAGTTCCTTCATTACCCAAATTATATTTGTTGATGATCTTATCATCTTTGAGAGAGCTAGCCCTAGGGAAGCTTTAACTATCAAGTCAAGTTTAGGCCTCCTATTCCCAGAATGGCCAAGCCATAAATGTAAGGAAACCTTCCATCCATTTTAGTAAGAATACAAACCATCAATCCATCTCGACAGTGGTCCTCCTCACTCTCAGGAGGTTTGCTCTTAAGAGCATTATTACAAGCTTCACTAAATTTTATTCATCAAAATAACTAAAAGTAATTTTTTTTTTTTTTATTTTAACTATCCACTTTTTTAGAACATCCCCATAAATCTCACAATTATAACAATTCATTTTTATTATTTCATTTAAATATTCATATTCAAAAACTTTTTTATTCTTTCACTAATATTTATATTTTTTGAGGACACATGAACTCATTTTACAGCAACAACGAGGAAGCTATGACTGATCAAAGTGTTGAACAACGGCTAATGGAAGTTATTGGAACAAAAGGGGGGAAATAAGCTATTGGAGGTGTTTGGTTTAAGCAATGTTAGAAACTCAACTCTCACAGACGCAAAGACTTTCGTCTTCTTCGCAATAAGTTCCGAGATATTTCGGTCATGGGTCCAATTCGCAAGGTGAGTTAGATCTGGTTTTTTTTTTGGCACATTTTCTCAGCGGCCAAACGGTGGGTTTGCAGGTTTGGGGAGTTGTGTATCATAGGGTTGAATAACACCGTTACGTCAGCCCAATGAAATGAGGGAGGGATGGGAGTAATTTTTAGCAGTTCTTGTCAAATTATTGAACTTATGGCACAAATTTCATGAAATTAATTAAATAATTTTCTACTGTCTCTGTTTTCCTTGCAAATTGAAGGGCCAAAAGGCAGCTATTATTCACTTGGTTCGGGTGTTTTATTTTGTCATTTTTATATTATAGAGGATTTGTCCTGCCAAACCTGCATTTACTTGTCTGGTCAGTAGTGCTCTGCATATAACAATGATTTTCAGAAATAGCAAGACGAGCTTTGAAGTAGATGATTGTGACTCTTAGTTACTTTGTCACTAGAATTCAGTCACTTTCAAGTTGGTTCTTATTATTATTATTTTTAATCCTGATACGCTGTCTTTATTTGTCTATGCTTATATATTTTCTTAATCCTGGTCTTCAACATATAGTTTCAATTTTCAGATTCTCAGCTTTCACCCGAATGACACATTAATTCTATTGAGAAAATTGTCGACTCTGCCTCCATCCTTCTCCTCTTCCCACCAGCCGGTCACTTCAATCGGCTCTCATTGAGGATGGTTCGTGTATTACTGCGCCAGATTCGGCGACGTGTGTCATTGGCGATATCTAAGACATGGACGCCATATGAAATCCATCTTTATTTTCAAAGAAGCCAACTTATTTGCTCCCTCAAACACGCTCTCAGGTCCAACGCACCACTAGAGTCGCTCTTGCTTCTCTTGCGAACACTCCTTTGTGGTCTCTCGCACCTTCCAGTACGCACCTTCAGCGGACTCTGCTCTCTCGCTCGTGAAAATCATAGAGAAGGTTCCCCATTTTACACATTCCCGATCAACCCTCAAAGCTTTGGGCATATCCCTTGCCAAGTTCCGAAGATTCTCCGAGCTTAAAGGCTTGATCGACTCCATTCGTAACAAGGAATTCCCTGGCGTTAGCACAGAAAGCGTTGATATGGACGAGTTCTTGTGGCACGCAGCTTCCGGAGATCTCAACTCTTTACTGCATCTTTGGGATAAGACAAAAGGCCATAGGGCCCGTCGATGCGTTGAGGCGCACAATGTTCTCATGGGCATTCATGCCAAAGCGGGCAACAATTCTGAGGCTGTGAAGGTTTTTATAAGATGATGGAGGAGAACACGACTCCTAACTCCTGAATGTGCGCGACCATGATTGAGCACCTTGTAAGTTCAGGCATATTAGACTCCGCCATAGAAGTGTTTCGTATATTGCCGAGAATGAGAATCAGGCGCTCCTCAAGGATGTATGCCCCTTTGTTAAAGGGGTTTGTACGTGGTTCAAAGGAATAATTTAAAGCCAGATGCATTTATGTTTCAGATTATCATCTGTGCTTATCTTAGGCGTGGGAAGGTGCATCAGGCATTCAAGGCTTTCCAAGATATGAGGGACTCTAATTTCATGCCTGATGCCGCCACAAAAGCATTTCTTGTTAAGCATCTTTCCAGGAAAGGTAAGATGGAAGAAGTGGCCATCATAGAAGCTGGAAGCGAGGAGATTAATCATCTTCCCCCACTTCCGTTGCATGGTTATGTATGGAATGTTTCCTCATTTGATCTCGAAAGGGTCTACAATATCTATTTTGATAGCTTCCGAGATACCACTAGTTAGTTTGAATTATATAAGAACGTGGAGAAGGTTAGCGTTTAGTTTAGACTTTAGTTGTTTGAATGAATTTTTGACTTAGTTATAACTTATAAGGCTAGTTTTCAATTATTCTTTCTGTCTTTTTTGATCCCTTCGTATTATTAAGAAAATCACAACCCCAGACGAGCTATAATATCATTACAAAATTTGTTTGTGGGTGTGCAATTTTTTTTTTTTTTTAATGGGATTGAAAAAAAAAAAAAAAATTAGTTGGGTTGAAAAAAGTTTGCTTAAGGCAACCACTCGGGTTGAATTGAGTTGGGTTGCAAGCCAAACGTGAATTCAAACATATATATATATATATATGCATATGAATGGCAATGACATTGTGCACAGTTAATTTGTTTTTTGTGTCAAGATCAACCCTTAGTGCTCAGCCAGAAAAGGGGCATCCAAGTATCTGAGAGTTTCCTCATAAACATCGAAAGTTAGCTGTTTTAAGTTCTTGGTTGCTACATGCATGCACTTTTGGTAGCAAGAGAATATCATAAATTTAAGCAATTCAAACGAGGCAATCAGCTAATTGCTTCTTTTCAATTCTCCTTATCAAAAAAGAAGCAATCAGTTGACTGCTCATAAACTATTATGGTGAAAAAAAGCGAATTGATTGATATATGAGGTTTGAGATCATAAACCTGCAATGTAAATAGCCGCACTTCTTTTGTCAAGAAATCTGCTCCAATGGTTGCTCTGAACTCAGTGCCGGCTAGACCACTTGGTGTTCACCTACGGCCCCCGGCATATTAAGGCCCAAAAAAAAAAATTTAATAGGGCCAAACAAATAAATTTAAAAATTTAAGGCCCAAAATTTTTTTTTTAATAAAGCCCAAAAAAAATTGTCATCAAAATTTAAGGCCTCTAACCATAAAAAAAAAAAAAAAAAAAAGTAATTTGAAAGGCCTCAATTTCATAAGGCCCTAATTTAATAAGACAAGAACAATTTAAAAAATAAGAAAGCAACAGCCCACACACAAATTCAGAAAAATAATAATAATAAATAAATAAAATCAAACAAATCCCACCCCAAATAGAGCCCCACATCGCAACGAATTAGGATCCTCTCCATTTCAGAATTCTTTCATTTCCTCTATTTAGTGTATTTTAAAGGGTAGTGTCATCCAAAAGTTTTAATGATGGTATTGCATTAAATGCTATACTCTTCAAAATCCACTAAATGGAGGAAATTGAGGTATTTTGAAAAGGAGATGATCATTTTCCGTGTGCGACAGCCCATACACAAATTCAAGAAAAAATAAATAAATAAAATCTGACAAATCACATCCCAAATAGAGCCCCACAGGCGACAACCTTGTTGCTCTTCCTTTTTTTTCTCTTCTTTTCTTCCTCTCTTTTTCTCTTCTTTTCTTCCTCTCCTCCTCCGCAATGCATGGCGCAATACAAAATGCTCAGGAGTCAGAATCCAATCTCCACCGCTCAAATAGGGCTTTAAATAAATTTGTTATCAGTAATAAACAAAATATTAAGATTAAATACTTTAAAAAAAAAATTAAGGAGGAGAGAAAAATAGAAAAACTGATTCACATAGGAAATAATGGAAATTTTTTTAGTCAAATTGAAATGATTGCATCATTTAACCTAATAATGCAAGAGCATATTTGACTTTAAAAAAAAAAAAAAAATTGTTACTTTAAAAAAAAAAAAAAAAAAAATTAGGCCCATTTCAATGTTTTGCCTAAGGCTCCAAAATGAATCGAGCCGGCCTGGGTGAACGAGCTTCTTGATAATGGAATGAAGGGATGGGACCAGGACAAGCTGGAAACTATATTCTCGGCAGAGGAGATAGCTGCTATTACATCTATTCCGATTAGCCCAACGGATCAGCCGGATACACAGATATGAAGATGTACAAATTCCGGTATTTTATCGGTAAAAAAGTGCCTATCATTTAGCTAAAGAAGTGGAGATGAGGGGGGCTCCGAAAGGATCAATGGAGAGAAAATAGTATGGTTTATGGAAGATTCTGTGGAAACTAACTATCCCAAATGCAGCTAAAAATTTCTTTTGGAGAGCATGCCACAATCTCTTGCCTACAAAAGATAATCTGTTAAGACGAAAGGTGGTGAAGGAAAAATATTACCCGATTTGTGAAAATGAGCCAGAAACTGTTATTCATGCACTGTGGAGTTGTCCAGCTAGCAGCGATCGACGTATGGGGGAATAGCACGAAATCAATCCAAAAATACTCTTCGGCTGGGAAGAGCTTTACCTTCATTGCCGAAGATATCCTGCTAAAGGGTGGGCAAGAAGATTTTGGCTCATTCGTACAACTAGCCCGTCAGGTCTGGTACAAGAGGAACCAATGGGTGCATGAGGGTATATTCATCAATCCTAATGCCGTGCTAAAGAACACTGAGGAGCAGGTTGAGGCTTATAAACGGCAACACGAGAAATGGCCTCCGGGTGAGAGGAAGGAGATGCCTGATTGGGTAAATAAATGGTTGGCTCCCAGTCAAGGATGGTACAAGGCGAATTGGGATGTGGCTATTGACAATTCTAAAGCAAGAGTGGGAATAGGAGTCATCCTTAGGGACGAGAGAGGGCAGGTGTTGGCAGCTATGAGCAAAACCAGAAATGGGACCTTGGAGCCGAGTACAGGAGAAGCTTTTGTTGTGCGAAAGGTCGCGAATCTCTCACACACTCAAATCAAGCGGAACAACAGTGATAATAGTATTTAAAGAAAAATAAACAAAATGCAACAAGACACAAGATTTACGTGGTTCGACAATTTGCCTACATCCACGGTGCAACGGTAAAGAGATCTTTCACTAATTCAAAAGGGGAGAATACAAAAGAGTGATAAAACACTCACAAATCCAAATCCCCAAATACACCCAATTTCACACTCACAAGCTCTGATATTTTTCTGCTGAGTTTTTTTTTCTCTGTATTTCTCTCTGCCTTTCCAAATGGCCGAATGGCCTTCTTAAATAAGCCAAAGCCTTCTCCCATTTCTTTCTTTCTTATTAAACGAGGCCATCAACTTTCACCAACTCTTATTTAATGCCTCATTTAATCCACAGCAATTCTTGACCGAATGGCTTGCAATAAAGGGTCTTCATTTCTCCCTTCTCCCACGCAAGTGATGCACCTCCTTGCTCATTTATTTATGCTGCAACAAATGAGAGCCACCACTTTCTTCTTCAATAAATGTCCACCATTCTTGACTTTGGCCGATGCTAGCAAAGAGCTTCAATTTTTCTTCTTCAATTAATTGACAAAAAATCAATTTCAAAGTTTGACTAATATGAGCCAACTTTTCAACAATTCTCCACCTTGGCGAATATTCTCTACTTTACCGTTGCACTTCCAATCTGCTTCAAATTTTATTGGCTAAGCCCAAACAATGTTTGAACTTAGCTCCAGTAACCACTTTGGTTAGCATGTCTGCAGGATTATCTGCAGTTCCAATCTTCTGAAGAAGAATGTCTCCTTCTTCCATAATTTCACGAACAAAATGGAAACGGACATCAATGTGTTTTGTTCGAGCATGATGAACTTGGTTCTTCGCCAAATGAATAGCACTCTGACTATCACATAAAACTTTCACATTCTTCTGAAGAATACCCAAGTCCTCAATCAAGCCATGTAACCAAATTGCCTCCTTTATGGCATCAGCAACTGCCATATATTCAGCTTCAGTAGTCGACAAAGCAACTGTAGTTTGCAATGTTGACCTCCAACTAACTGGTCCTCCTGCTAGTGTAAAGACATAACCTGTCGTAGATCGTCTTTTATCCAAATCACCAAAGCATAGTCCGAATCCATAACCAATTAAAATTTGATCAAGTCCATCGTCAACTCGCTCAAATTTTAAACCAACATCAACAGCATATACCGTAGAATCCACTTCCGCTTGCTGCCCTTTTCTGGATCATGCATATATCCGCCACCATACCGGCCATAAATATCAGCCTCGTACACACCATAGCATACATCAAGCTACCCACCAAATTTGCATATGGAACATGAGCCATGTGATCACATTCCTCATCTGTTTCTGGAGACATACGCACTAAGCTTGAAGTGCGGCGCTAACGGGTAGTTGTAGGTTTGGTATTATGATCCATACCAAAACGCTTCAACACCTTCTTCAAGTACTGTTTCTGAGTTAAGCAAACAATACCTCTTGCCCTCTCCCGAGTAATTTCCATGCCAAGAATCTTCTTAGCTTCACCAAGGTCTTTCATTTCAAACTCATTTTTCAATTGAGTTTTTAACCTATCAATCTCCACAATACTTTTACATGCAATTAACATATCATCAACATATAAAAGTAAATAAATGAAAGTACCATTTTGTAGCTTGCGAAAATACACACAATGATCAAATTGGCTTCTTGTGTACTTTTGCCTCATCATGAACTGATCAAATCGCTTATACCACTGTTTAGGAGATTGCTTCAAACCATATAGCGATCTATTCAGTTTGCAAACCAAATTTTCCTTACTAGCAACTTTGAACCCATCTGGCTGAGTCATATAAATATCTTCTTCTAGGTCCCCATGCAAAAAAGCAGTTTTCACATCTAGCTGCACTAACTCTAGATCAAACTGAGCAACCAAAGCCAATAAAACACGTATGGAAGAGTATTTAACAACTGGAGAAAATACCTCATTGTAATCAATACCTTCATTCTGAGCGTAACCCTTGGCTACCAATCTGGCTTTGAAACGAACGCCCTCTTGTTCTGCAGGACCCTCCTTCTTGGTATATAGCCACTTGCACCCAATTGCCTTCTTCCCTTTCGGTAGTTGAACCACCTTCCAAGTTTGATTCTTGTAAAGAGACTGCATCTCCTCACCCATAGCTTCCTTCCACCTAGCTTTTTCTGAGTTGCCAATTGCCTCTCTGTAGGTTAAAGGAATATCTTCTTCGGTAATTGGTAGTGCATAAGCTACTGTGTCAGTATACCGAGCAGGCTTCCGTATTTCTCGCCTTGGTCTACTGACTGCAATAGGGTCTGGTTGCTGTAGAGACCTTTGAGTTGGGGCCTCTTCTTCAACTTCATCTGTAATCTCCTCTTCAATTTCAACTGGAAAGTTTATCTGTTCAGGTTGCACAGATACTTTTGGAACCTCTAGCTCCACCTGCTGCATAGTCTTCCCTGTAGAATGATCAGATTCTTCAATTTGAGAATTCTCCACCTTGCATTTTCTGACCATCTCATCATCATTAAAAGTTACATCTCGGCTGAGAATAACTTTCTTCAACTCGGGACACCAGTCAGATCCCTTCACACTGCTAAATCCCAAGAATACTTTTCTTGGCTCGTGGATCCAACTTGCTATCTTTGACATGGAAATATCGACAACCAAAACATGCAGTTTATCATAATCATTAGCCGTTTACCCGACCATACCTCGAGGGAGTTTTTCCATCAATTGCAGTTGGCAACTTTGTTTATCGGTGACACGCATAATTCATGACCTCAAAAACTCTTGCCCAATTCGGCACTGGACAACATACATCGTACCTTCTCCAGAATAGTACGGTTCATGCGTTCTGCCACCCCATTCATGCTTGAGTCCTCGACCGTGAAGTGTCTCACAATCCCTTCATCCTGGCATATTTTCAAAAATGGATCCGATGTGTACTCACCGCCATTATCTGACCTGAGTCTTTTAATTTTTCTGCCAGTTTGAGTTTCGATCATTTTCTTCCATGTCAAGAAAATTCCCAGGACTTCATCTTTATGCTTCATGCTCTACACCCAAATTTTCCTGGAAAAATCATCAACAAAGGTAACAAAATAATGTTTACCTCCCAATGATGGAACCTTTGTAGGTCCCCAAACATCTGTGAACATAATCAAGAGTCCCTTTTGTGTGAATCTACCAAACTTGACTCGTGGTCGCTTGCCTGTAATGCAATGTTCACAAAATCCAAATTTGTTGTGGCACCATCCAACAAACCTTGCTTTGCTAGCCCTTACAAAGCCTTCTCACCTGCATGACCCAATTTCATATGCCACAATTTATTATTATTAGGGATTACCTTTTTAGAGTTGTTTGGATATTGTGGCCGGCCCAACAATGGTAGTCCCTTGCGGATGATACAAATTATTTTTCGAGTAGCTTTCATCACCACCAATGCACCGAAATCACTTTCATGAGTCCATTCTCCATAGTGATTTTGTAGCCCTTCGATTCAAGAACACCCAAAGAAATCAGATTTTCTTCATGTCCGTACATACCAACTTCTTTCAAAACTCTAGCTGATCCATCATGCAACTTCAAACGGATTTTTCCTATCCCTTTCGCCTTACAAAGCTGACGCCATTTCCCATAAGAACTACTCCACCATCAATCAAATCCAAACTAGAAAACAATTCCTTGTTTGGACAAATATGGAAGGTACATGAATCCATAATCCATCCCTCGAATGGCAATCAAGATGTCCCACCAAAGCAACATCTGAATCGAATCTTCTTTCGTCACTCACATTAGCTTTATGCTCCTTGCCCTTAGTTTGCAACTTAGGACAATCCTTCTTCCAAAGGCCTTCTCGACGAGAGCACATTCATCCTTTGCGGAAATTTCTGTTTGATGAAGTGCCTCTTTTCCTTGAAGCATAACGGTTCCTACGAGGGTTTCTTACTTTCGAGATCGCCTCTTCATCAATGCCCCGACGATCCATTGTGCTTGCTTATCCTTCCTCCGATACTCATCATTTGTTAGTGCATTAGATACATCATCAAATTTAAGCGTATCTTTACCATACATTAAAGTAGTAGCAAGATGTTCATATGTATCGTAGTTTAATTAATTAACACTACAGCCTTTATCTTCATCATCAATTTTAACATCTAAATTTTGCAAATCAGCAAGTATTTTATTTAAATTATTCAAATGCGCATAGAAGTACCTTCAACATACCGTCAAAAACTTTCTCTTCAAATAGAGCTTATTTTCAATGCCCTTGGTCATATACTTGTCCTCCTTGTTCCACAACTCCTTTGCCATAGACTCCTTCATAACAAAATACTTGATCCTTTGCAAGACAGAGCCTGATTGTTCCACAAGCTTGACGATTAAGCTTTTTCCAATCGCCTCGACATCTCCTCCGGCTTGTCCTCCGAGTCACATCAAGTTCTTGTTGCCAAGACATCCATAACTTCACATTGCCACATGCCAAGTTATTCCGGTCCATCAAATTTTTCAACATCGAATTTTATGCTCAAACAACTGACCACAACCGTGTAGGTCCACCAGATTTTGGATTTTCACCAGATTTTGAAGTTGACTCCGCCATCGTGGTATTCCAAATTTTTTAGCAAACACTAAATCACCCAAAACAATTGCCTAGGTCGAAACCCAGAGCTTTGATACCAATTTGTTGTGCGAAAGGTCGCGAATCTCTCACACACTCAAATCAAGCGGAACAACAGTGATAATAGTGTTTAAAGAAAAATAAACAAAATGCAACAAGACACAAGATTTACGTGGTTCGGCAATTTGCCTACATCCACGGTGCAACGGTAGAGAGATCTTTCACTAATTCAAAAGGGGAGAATACAAAAGAGTGATAAAACACTCACAAATCCAAATCCCCAAATACACCCAATTTCACACTCACAAGCTCTGATATTTTTCTGCTGAGTTTTTTTTTTTTCTCTCGGTGTATTTCTCTCTGGCTTTCCAAATGGCGAATGGCCTTCTTAAATAAGCCAAAGCCTTCTCCCATTTCTTCATTTCTTATTAAATGAGCCCACTAACTTCCACCTATTTAATGCCTCATTTAATCCACAGCAATTCTTGACCGAATGGCTTGCAATAAAGGGTCTTCATTTCTCCCTTCTCCCACGCAAGTGATGCACCTCCTTGCTCATTTATTTATGCTGCAACAAATGAGAGCCACCACTTTCTTCTTCAATAAATGTCCACCATTCTTGACTTTGGCCGATGCTAGCAAAGAGCTTCAATTTTTCTTCTTCAATTAATTGACAAAAAATCAATTTCAAAGTTTGACTAATATGAGCCAACTTTTCAACAGCTTTTGCTACCTCTACTGCAATCTGTTTTTGCAGGGATATAGGAGTGCAGCGTGTAGTGCTGGAGGGAGATGCAAAACAGATTGTGGATGCAGTCAATTCGAATTTGACTTCGTGGAGCAGATTTGGTCACCTTATTGATGACACACGATGGATTCTTGAGAGCTTTCCACAGTGGAAATGTCAATTTGTGCGTCGTGAAGCTAATGAGGTTGCACATCGGCTTGCGAAAGCGGCCACAACATATGTCAATGATAGAATATGAAGAGATGTTCATCCAAGTTGTATTAGTGATATCGTTTTGTTGGAGTGTTTAGCTCTATCTTGTGATGTTTGATGGAGTCTTATGCTTCATTTCATTATTTATCAATGATAATTACCCGTTCAAAATATAAATTCCTATAATATCTCTAACACTCGGATTTCAATAACCTGACTTACTGCTTTTTTTGATTAGTTTTAAGTGGTTTCAAATTTTTAACCATTGGATTAGAGAACAATTAATCTGGATCATTTCCTATTTTTTATAATCTATTCCATTATCCTTCTATCAAAAGGTAAAATCAGACGGTCAGCTCAAAATTTTACCATTCGTTATATTTGTTTAAGTGGCACATACAATTAGATTTTGACCTACTCACCTGTTCGTTTGTTGTTGGTTTTTTTTTTTTTCTTTCAAATTTGACCGTATGATCAAAAGTTTGTATAATTTATGTTAAGTTTTAAACTTTACTCCTACTCGATTGATTTCTCCAACGAAATATCCTAACCATCTGCATCTTATCAATAAATTATAGGTTCTTCTTTTGATTGTTGCGATATAAATGTGTCAACTTTTATAAAAAAAGAAAAAAACAAAGAAAGATAGTTTTAAAAGTTGTTTATTTACCTTTCTTTTTTTTTTAAAGAGAAGTGAAAATAAAGGTAGGAAAATGTGAAAGTTATTTGTCAAATGGTGCCATAGATATAGGAATAACTATGACCCCTACACGCTCCAACATAACATATATTTTAACTATCTACTCTAATTAAATATTATTTTATTATATGAAAAGGGAGAGAGAGGAAAAGAGAAGGTAAAGAAATAAATTTTTTTTTAAAAGGTAGAATGTGTTATAGTAATTTTTAAATGTGAAAGTTTACTGTAACAATTTTTTTATTTATTTATTCAAAAACATTCATTTTGAAAGCTCTACTAGGAAAGTAAAAATGCTATAAATCAATCTCATGAACTTTTCAATTCATTATAACCTAACACCTATCACCTACCACCGAACTCTCTACCCACATTCAAACCCTCGACATTGAACTAACCGAAGTCTCCAAAACCAATTGAGACGGTAGCTTTAGTGGTTTCATCGACAGTTAGTAAAAGCTTCATTTTTAAACTTTTTTTAAAAATACATTTTGGCTAGTTTTAGAGTAAAAAGGTCAAAGAATTACTTTTATAGTTCTTTTTTACTGAACATGCTATCTTTTTAGATACTAAAAGTATTTTTTAAACTCTTTAACACAATTCCAAATATACTCTAAAAATAATTGGAACGTACTCTCGAAAAAAACTAAAAAAAAATAAAGTTTTCTTCTAAAAACTCTTTTTAATTTTTTTTAAAATTATATTTATCTATACAACTCCAAACACACTTTAAAATGTTATATTTAATTAGTTATAATATATGGATAAAACACACTTTAAAATGTTATATTTAATTAGTTATAATATATGGATATTTTTATCTTTTTACTTTTTAAGTTGACTAAAATATATATTTATTATAACTAACCTAATATTATCCAATTCATTTGATTTAGAAAAGATCATAATTTCTTAACAATGGAGAAAACTCCATTGAGGCATTGAAAGTGACATAATTGAAATTGCATCTTACAAGTTTAGGGCCTTTTTCATTGAGCAAGGGACCCATTGGAAAGAGAATTATCTCTCTTGGCCTGGGTGCCAAAGTGCATAATTTTGTAATATTATATAATTAGTTTATAAGAAAGAAAAGTCAATGACTAATAATATTGTGGGAATGTGGGGTAATCGAATTCATTCCGAAAACATACAGGAAGCTTCTAATTAAGGCAGCAGCTAAGTGGGTAATGCAATAATTACTAGCTAGAGTAGATTAAAAGTCGCCGTCCAATTAATTAAATAAATTAAGAGAAATGAGCCGTTCGTTAACGTATATGATAAGGCCATTTCGAATTTTGGCAACGTAGAAGATACCGCGCACTTGCATTGCATTAGATATTTTTATTTTTAATTTACGTATCTCATAATGTCTCTCTCAAACTTTTAGGTTGTTTTTAAATTATTAAAAAATTGTCAATATTTACCTAAATGTTAGCAAAAAGATAAAAATAATTATACAATTTTATCAATAAGACAAAAATACTCTTATAAATTATGAAAAAATAATAATAATAATTTTTCACTCCCTTAGAGCCCTAACAACAATTTCCTTATAATTCATTTTTTCCCCCTAAGTTTAAGGAAAATTCCATAAAAACCACCAAAATGCACTAACATCAATTTTCCTAAGTTTAACCAACACTCTTAGGTAACTACAGTGTTTTCCAACTCATTTGAAAAACATCGTTCTCTCTCCTCTCTCTTTCACTTGCCTCCATGTCTACTTTTATTTTTCCTCTATATGGAAGAGAGAAAATAATAATAATAATAATAATAATAAGAGTAAATAAATAGTATTTAATTGATGAGTTTAACTTAGGTCCGGATGAGGCGTAAAAGGGCTTTTACAGCATCCAATGATTTGTTGACACCTTAGATAAAGCAAAACAATTGCACAAAACTACTCTAAAACAAATACACCAAAAATTGCGGGTCCAGTGAACTAGCGGACAGCGCCACGTGGCCATATGTAGGTCATTTTCTGCTTCTCCGCCTCTCTCTCTCTTGCCTCACTGTCTTGTCCCTCTCAGCTCTCTCTCTCTTCCTTCATTCTCTTGATCTGGCAGAGCCATAGGAGGCAACATTGAATGGCTGATTGGGTTTTGGAGATGGAATCACAGAGGAGATGTGGAGGTGTGGGTTCAAGTGTCGATCGCCGGTGGACGTGGGAGAGGTAGACGCTAGCAATGATGGGGAGGAAGCAAAGGGAGATGAATGCAAGAATTTGGTTGGGTTCCAGTGGGGGTGGGGTTTTTCTGGGTTGGTTCAATCCAACAACAAAATGCAAGAATTGGGTTTTTGGGTTGTTTCACGATGATGCAAGAAAAAAATCTACAGAGCGTGAGATGAGGGTGAGTGGGGGTGGGGGATATTGTTTTTTAATATTAAAAGATTGAGTTGTTTTATGGTATTTTCCTATCTATTTTATGTTGTGCATTTTGCTGGTGTGGCACATTCCTATTGGATCAGTACTGTTTGGCATCCAATAGGGGCTCTCTTAATTGATACATAAAAGGATAAGGAAATTTATTGTGATGTGTTTTTTTACGGATAAACAAAAGGTAGTTTTATTCCCAACATTTAAAGAAAGGGTTAAATACTTAATATTCCATCGGGTTTTACAACTTTATTTTTTTATCTTAGAGTTTGATTTTTATCATAAAAGGTCCATGTGGTTTTGATAAATAACCAAATTGATCATTCTGTTAATTGACTATTAGTTAACTTAACGGAAGTCCATGTAGATGAATGAAAATTTGACACCTAGCATAAGTAGTCATGTCATCAATGATAATGTGGCTACCTAATTAAATTTTGTTTAAAAAAATTTAAAAAAAAAAGGAAAGAAAAAAAAGAAAAGAAAAGAAAAAAAGACAAAAGCCACCCCCAAGGTGCCAAGGGTGGTGGCCAAGCCACCCCTTGGTGCCCAAGGGGGTGGCTACGGCCACCCCCATTTTTTTTTTTTTTGCCTTCTTTTTTTTTTAAATAAAAAATTTAATCAGATGGCCATCATTATTGATGACATGACCACTTATGTCAAATGACAAATTTTTATTCGTTCCGCATGGACATCCGTTAAATCAACTAACAGTCAACTGACAAGATGGTCAATTTGGTCATTTATCAAAACCACAAGGACCTCTTGTGATAAAAATCAAGCTCTAAAAAAAATAATAAATAAAGTTGTAAAATCCAAAAAAAATATTAGATATTTAACCCTTAAAGAAAATGGTAGATAAGCTGCTGCTTTCAATACCAAATAATGATTTGTGCCTAGAATGTGTGGCTAGATATGTGCAAAAAAGTCATATAAGATACTCATGATGGGATAAGGACACAAATTTGGGCAATTTAAGAAAAGAGGCTGCAAAACTCACTTGCTTTGAACAACTTAAGATATAAGATTCACTTCTCCGAGATAGGTTACCCATGCAACTCCCTCTCTTAAGTTGTTCAATTTTTTGTATTATTTGAACAACTTGATACCATATCATCCCAATCCATCATAATATATGATACTTGCATTATCATTTTACTACAACATGAAATTTCTGCAACTTCAATTCTTCAAGACATATTAGCCTTACAATCCTCTTTAAGTTGTTCAAATTTATTTATTATTTAGACAACTTGATTCCATAATATCCCAATCCATCATGATATATGGTACTTACATTAGCATTTTACGACAACGTGGAATGCATGTAATGTGTTTTCATAAGTTGTACACATTAAATCTCATGTTTTGATGTAATACTAGCACGAAACATTCGCAAGCCAATGACTAGCAAACTTCCATCCATGTGATAAAATTGAGTATTAATTAATGTTATACATAACCATTCCATCACTCTCATCATCCCCTCGAAACCTATGTAGCATAGTCTCTGATAACATTTGATACATGAAGATTAATATTTTAGATGGAAAGACTACATATAGAATATAATTATTCGATGATATTGTCTACAATGTTAAAATTTAGCAATCAATAATCTACTTTGTTTAGAGAAATATTGTAGATATCATTATAAAATAGAAAAGAAACAATTTGCTCTACAATTATAATGTCATGAATGAAAACAAGAAAATCCATCATCCAAACTTGTTTCTTGATAAATAGCCTCATTTGTTAATTTTTCATTTGCTTTCCTTTTTATATGCCGCACACTCCGTGAAAATTTTTAAGATAAATTTTGCATCTTCAATTAATTGTCCATACCTACTCTATCCTTGGAAATATAGGGGGGCCAAGAGGGGGTAAATGAACCCCTCACGTGGTCAAAATTTTTTGTACACAATACATATAAAATGTGTTGCCCACCCTTGAAAAAAATTCCCCATGTGACTGCTGACATCATACACTTAAATGCCCTAGGGCCTTCAGCTATACAAAACCAAGCTAGTTTATGAGTAATTAAAATTACTTTTAGGGTTAATAATTTTTTTAGTACTTAAATTTTTACTTTTTTATTATTATTTTTTTATATAGGTTTTAATTTGTATCACAAATGATGCATGATTTATGGGTAAATACTGATTTAATACCTCTATCACCATTCTGTCAATCAAACTAACAGATTGACACATGTTATAATAAAAACATGTCACGTTTCCTAACAAAAATAAAAAAATTATAATTCAAAAAAATTAAAACTTGAAAAAATAAAAAGACAAATATGGGATGGCCGACCACCCCTATTTTGGCTATTGGGTGATTGAGTCACCCACAGGGTCAGAATGAGGTAGTCAAAATTGGTTCAATTGATGGAATGTAACGAAAGTATTAAATTGCTATTTACTCATAAGTCAAGTACAATATGTAATACGATTTGAAGCCTAGATGAGAAACAAATATATAAAAAAGTAAAAACTTAGATATTAAAAAGGTTATTATTTATTAACCCTTACTTTTGTATAAAAAAAAAAAGTAAAAGAAAACCTGCCTAGTCGACTTTATGTGAGAATATAAAAGGCATTCTAAATTGTTAAAAGTAAATTGTGATTGCAGTCCCCAATTGGGCATATACCACTACAAAAAATTATTTCCTTTTTCTTTTTCCATAGCAGGCAATGTTTTTTCAATCATAAATCTATTGTCTCTTACCCAAAAGTAATTTTTTTCTCTCTCATTCACACAATCTCCATTAATAGGTTGATTTTACTGCAAATGGTTGTTCTCTCTCTTAAAAAATCTCAGACATGTAATCAAAGTTTGATATGGATTTATTTTTGAATTTACTACCAAGTAATAAATTTGTTTATATGAACTCTCTTTTTTAATCTTGCCCCATGTGAAACAAAATCATGTCTCCACCATTGGCTCCAGCAACACCCCTCTTTCCACAAGGCATTAACTATTTCCAAAACATCTCTCAACATTTTGGAATCCCATATTTCTACTAAATTTCACAGCCTTTCATACAGCCATATCCTTTACTATAGGCCTTTTTCTTTTTTTAACATATTCGCACAAGAGGTGAAAGTTGAACTCGAATTAGTAACTTCTGTTTCATTAAATATGGTCTTAATCGATTAAGCTACCTCTTAGAACAATTGAGAGATATAAAGTTTTGTGAAACACATTGAGATCAATACTTTTTTCTTTATGATCTTAAGCTATAATCTCGGATCATTATTATTATTTTTTTGTCTCTTGTCGCATCCCAATTTATCTTAATTAACCTGTCGGTGGCTCTTTCCACATCATTATTACTTGGGCTACTTTTCACTTTTGACTAGATGAGACAAAAGCAACAATTGGATCATTGTATTTCTTTGGGGAAAAATCTTATTTCGATAGTAGCCACCAATTCTAGATCTCCATCGTCTAATTTTTCCATGAGTTGCTTAAGGATTTTCAGAAAGTCCCTCTTCTCTGCCGCAGCAGTTTTGAATCTTCCTATTATTATTTATAGGAATAATATAAAAATAAGGGTTAAATACCTAATTACCCCATAGGGTTTCACTTATTTATTTTTTTCCTCCCAGTTTGATTTTATCGGAGGAGATCTTTTGGTTTGATAAAGAGTTGGTCCTTTTCCATTCATCGAGTTAATGACTAAAAAAATGAAACCAATTAAATATCGACAGTGTCATGTAATTTATTTTATTTTAAACAAAAAATTAAAATATATATATTTAAAAAAAAAAAAATTGGAGGTGGCCGAAACTACCCTCAATTTGGTTTGAACCAAAGAAATCTACCAAAATTTTTTTTGTTTTTTTTTAAAATATATATATTTTTTCTAAAAAAAAAAAAAAAAACTAGCCCAAATTTTTTGTTTCTTTTAAAAAATATATATATATTTTTTAATTTTTTAAAAAATAAAAAAAAATTAATTACATGACACATGATAAGATTTAATTATTTAAGATTATTTAATTAACTAACTACCAATGGAAAGGACCAATTTGGTTCTTTATCAAAATCATAGGGACCTTTTGTGATAAAAACCAAACCCTAAGAAAGAAAAAATAAAAAAGTAAAACCCTATGGAATAATTAGGTATTTAACCCTAAAAATAATAATTCTATCTTTCCACCGTAGCTTATATTTCCAAGATAAATTTGATTCGGGTAGTAATAAGTGCCACGTGACACACAATAAAGCCACATACTCAAATCTTGCAAGTCAAACCAAAACTTGGATAAAAAACGCTCCTATTTGCTGCTGTGAGAGTCTAGGAAGTTAATGGTAAACCCAATCCCATGTGATCGCTACCCGCTAGATAATTACAAAATCATCTGATTGGGAATTTAGAACCGTTTAAAAAAATGTCTTGCGTCACCGAAAATAGACATTTGGGTTTTACGCCAAAATGAGTTTGAAGAGTAATAAGCAGTGAACTTGAACGATATACGAGACGATAAGTTATCGAGAAATTACAGTACGACTTTTGTTCCTGTGGGTTCATACTTCGCACTTTATCAAATTCCACTGACGCCTGTCACACGCTTGTACGATAAGCTAAAGCATTGCCGTAGCAAGTCTTCCCACTCGCTCAACTACACCATCAGTTGTACTCGCTATTTACGTAAAGTGGTAGTCAATTGTCATCAAAAGCGACTTTGAAAAGTTTAGTTGGTTTGTTAAAGTCATTCTCTTTCTTTTGATTTTTGATTTTTTACTTTTTTGAGAAACTTTATTTTAGATATTTGGACTGTCAAATAATTTGGCATATTTTCAAACTTTGAAACTTTTAAATTTTTAATTGCATTCAATTTAAAACACTTTGTTAATTTTTTTTTTATCTAAAAAGACAAAAATACCCTTTAATTTTCTTTTTATAAAAAAAATGGATTTTTTAAAAAAAAGGTCACAAGGGGGTGGCCCAACTATGACCTTTTTTAAAAATAATAATAATAATTTTTTAATCTTTTTAAGTTTTTTTTTAAATGAATTATATGACACGTGACGATATTTAATTAGTTCTAATGTGGTATTCTGTTAAGTTTTTGATGGAAATTTAACTGGAAGTATCATCTTTGTTTTTATAAAAACCACAAATACTTTCTATTATAAAAATGAAACCTTAAAATAAAGAAATTAAACTCTAAAGGGAAAAAGAGTATTTAACCATTTTTAATATTAACAATTCACTTACAAATATAAAAGAATTGATTTAGCTTTTATGGCACATTTAAATATTTATTAAAATAAAATATAAAGGGCATTCTTTAATAAACATTAACAAATGAAACTATGCCCTCACATTTATTTGACCATTCTAGACTTTGACCGTGGCATTTGTTTTCAAAGTCCAACAAATTCGTTGTTTCAAATTAAGGGAAAAAATTAATGTAAAATTAGTCTTCACAATTTTACAAATAACTCTACAAGGTTTAGAAATTGACTAAAAACTACTTGGAACAAACATTATCAACTTAAGGTTAAAAAGTGACCGAAAAATCCTTGAAATAAACATGATCAATTCAAGTTTGAGGTAACTTAAGCCGGCGCTTAATGGCCTTAATTAATAATTGTACATTTTGTTTAAAGCTCTAACATGGTAAAAAATACTTTGTTTGGTAGTTAACTCAACTCAAATTTAGATTCTAAATTTTTAACACTCGTGTAATTATATATGAAACAAGTCATCCCCATGGAATGATTAGCATTAAAATATTAATAATAAAAATAAAGTTAATCCAAAGAAAAGGACTAAAAGAAAGCTTGATCTCATGCTGTGCCACTTGAACTTTAGACAAAAGTGTTTAAGAAACAACGAAGAAGAAGGCTTTCTCTCTCTCTCTTGGCTCCACGTGGGTGATGCAAGTTTGAAAAGTTGGTGCTAACCCACGAAAGGAATCGAGATTCTTATAAGGGGTCCAAAACAAAACCTGACTGAAGGGCCAAACTAATTTTAATAATATTATAAGGTTTTTTGTTTTTTTGTAAAGTACTATCACCAATTGACAATGTCCTCTTAAACTTTTAATTTTGATAATGTTCTTCATAAGCTACTAAAACATTGTCAATATCCCCCTAAGACTAGCAAAAAGATTAAAATGCCCTATATATTTTTCAATAAGACAAAAATGCCCTTATAAACTCAAAAAAAATTAAAAAACAAAAAATTTTAATTTAAAAAGAACGATTTAAAAAAATTAAACGAAATTTTTAACGGAAAATTTTATTTAAAAGAATTTTTTGTCATTTTTTTTTAGAAAATGAAAATTTTTATTTTCTTACACGGAAATTGTTATTTTTTTAAAACATAAATTTTTATTTAAAAAAGTTATAAAACAAAAAAAAAATGAAATTTTTTCTTTTTTTTCTTATACAAATGATTTGTTTTTTTATTTTTTAATTTTCCACCCTTTTGATTTTTTTAAGTTTTATGTTTTTTTCTAGAAGTTTTAGTATTTTATTTAATAAGGGTAGTTTCATCGTTGAGGGGAATATTGACAATGTTTTGGTAGTTTTGGGGGACATTATCACAATTGAAAGTTTAGAGGTACATTGTCAATTTGATAATAGTTTGAGGGATTTGTAGACTTTCCCATTTTTATTATTATTTGTTTGCCTACGAGCCTTTACCAAATAATTTTTTTGGCCTTTGGCTCCTGCCAATATTAATTTTGCTTCCGTCCCAGTATGTGCCCCTATTAACTGTTAATATGTGTCACATAGTGTCTAATTGATCGTAAAACCTAGATTTAACCACATTATTGCGAATTAAAATGAGCTTAATTATTTTGCCATAAAAGATATGAGCCTAAAAAGACACAATTTTCATTGCTTATTCAGTTGCAATCTATTGCATCTTGCCTAGCTAGCTAGTCTTATTGCAATCATCAACAACCTCAATCATTCACAAACCTCATATCTTAGACCATTCATTACAGCGTCACTAAATTAACTTTTTGATTATTTTAGTGAGACAATTTAATTAAAATGACTTAAAATGTCATTTTTCAACCTTACAATTTTAATTAAAAGAAATCACAAGATAAATAATAATCATCAAATATAAAATTTATCATTCACTCACCTATTCATTAAACAAATATATTTTCTCTCTTCATTTTTACCTTTCATTTCTCTCTCTCTCTCTCTCTTTTCTCACCTTTTCTTTGCACAGCTCTTCGCAAATTTTCATTTCACTCACCTTTTCTTTCTTTTTCTTTTTCTTAAGACACAAATTAAAAAATAAAAAATATGACACAAATTTAAAAAGATACAAATTAAAAAATATGAAAGAGGAATTAAAAAGAAAAAAAAATAGAAATCACAAATTTTCTCTCTAAGCGCCAATAAGACACAAATTGAAAAATATGACCATTTGAAAAATTACAAATTTTTTAAAATATTACCGTTAAAATAAGACAAATATTTATAAAATAGACCATTAGAAAAATATAAACATTAAAAAATATAAAATTTAGAGAAATAATAAACAAATCTTTGAAAAATAATATTTAAATGAAATAGTTAAAGTTAATTGTTAAAGTAGTGAGGCTGAAATGGGTGCTCTAAAAAATGAGTTGTTAAAATAACTAAAAATGTACATTTTGTTGAGTAAAATTTGATAAGACTGATATAGATGCTCTTATGCATTGAGTTGTATGGCCTGCTATCTTGCACAAGGATTCAAATCCCCTTCCAATTTTAAGAAATATGAGACACTTTCCAAGAATTCATTTTTTTAGAGACGTCTTGTACCATAGCTTGGAGAGGAGAGATGGAGAGGGTCTTTTATTTGAGGCTTTCTGGTCCTTTTTTAGATTTTATTGTTGTTTTAGGATAATGAACATTTACTTTTAATTGGTCCATAGGCTAGCTTTGGACCCTATCCTATTTTTTATCCACATTATTAGCCACCATTCCATTGGTCGACAAGTCCAACTTATTCACACAACTAATAATGTCACAGGGTGTGACCACCATCGATGGATGGTTATACTGGTCACAATAATCTTTGGATCTAAGGTGGATAAAATTAATGAGGCCATATGATCAATTTTTATAGTCTAGTATGCACATTCACATATTTCTTTCACAATAAGTTTCACGTCATTAAACAAAAGTGGTTATGTCACGTGAATACATTATCATTTCATTTCTATGCATGTCTCCAAGATGTAGTTCAATCGGCATGAAACTACGTTTAATAAAGTAAAGTCACAATTTGAATTCCCCTTCCCCTTTTCTACGGACATGTCAACAAAAAAAAAAAAAAAATCATTCATTTTGCAAAATCATTAACTTTTATTAAAAACTAATGGTTTACAACATTAACTTACCAAATTGGTTTTAATATTGTTTATAACGATAAAGAAAAAACACTAACTACATATGCAGTGGCATATCTAGGAATTGGAGTTATTAGGGGCGTATAAATATATATATTTCTCTTTATGTATTATATATATATTTTATAATATGGTAAATACAATCAAAAAATAAATTATACCATAATATATTTATCACGAATCAAATTAAACTCATCAAATTATCCAACAAAAAAAAATCAAAATAACTATTAAAATTCTTTATCTAACGACGTCACAAACACATAATAATTTAAACTACTTGCAAAATAAACTAAATACAATTAAATGATTAGTAGTTTCTAAGAAAAATGAATACTTTTTAGTGGGCTATTAGCATACGGCTATTTCTTTTAGAAAAGCTTCAAATCTCAAAATATAAATTACATTAGAGATCGAGTCTGCTTGGAAGATACTAGAGTTTAAATTTAAAAAAAAAAAAAAACACACACACATTTATCTATAAACTATGACCAAAAACACTATAAAATTCACCCACTATTTATTTTTTAATAATAAACTATTATCTACTCTCTCTCCACTATTAAAATATAACTTTATTCTTTCTTTTCTTAATATAAAAAATAACCTCATTTCTCCATAGGATGACCATTTGAAGAACAAAAATAAGGCTAGGGGCATCCTCGTAATTTTATTTTACCAGGGGCACTTTAAAGAATTTTTAAATTTGTTTTTACTAGGGGCGCTTGCCCCGAGGTCACCTCTGGGTACATTATCACCTAAAAAAATAGATATAAATTTCTTACAAACTAGTTTGGAGGAAAATTCCTTTAGCCTATTTGAATAAGTAATAAGTATAACCTCTCACATATATATATATATATATATATATATATTTAAAAAAATTTGGGCATGTTCACACAAGGGAAGGAAATGGAGGATTCAGATGAGAACTCCGATCGTATAGTGCATAATAATAAATTGAACTATCCATTGGAGATTTTTTTAAAAAAATATATATATATAAGAGTCATTTATTGTTATTATACTAATATAGGAACCTAAAATTAATTTTTAAAAAACTCGAAGATATTGAATGATTTTGGTCACCTATTAAAATAGGTTTATAACCAACTGTATATGAATTATTAATCTTTCTAATATAAGACCGAATGTTACATGATGTCTTCATTTTAAACTCCCATAATTAGCATTGTTTTTTCTTCTAAAATTAACAAATTATTCCTTATAGAACGCGTGACTAAATAGCAATCGGACGTTACAAGGCGTAGAGTAGAGTAGGTGAGCTTGAATAAAGGCCACCTCATAATAGCATTCCTGCTTTAAAAAGCGTGAAAATACCTGCAATTATTAATTAACAATAGCCGCTCTTTGAAAGCCCCGCAAATCCAAATGCATCCAAATCCCGGCTTATTTATGACTCCTTATATAAGCCGTCTTGCTTATCGATCTGTATAAGCCATTGTACTTATCATTATATTAATAAGCCCATGAGCTGTTGCAGCGCTTATCAGTCAGATCCATCTCATCTCGTTCGCCCTCTCACGGTATTTAAATCTGTCGCATCCCTTTTGTTTCTTGGCTTCAAACCTCTCTCTCTATCTATCTTTCTCTCTCTCTCATTTCCAAATCCCTAACCTTTTTTCTGGGTATAAATACTTACCAGAATAGCTCCACAACGAAGAAAAGCTAGAGAGAGAGAGAAAGCCAAAGCCAAAGCCAGAGCCAGAGCTGGAGAGCGAGGAAAACCACCAGAAACGCTCAAAGACCTTCCGATCTGTGCAACCAATATCTCTGTCAGGTACGTACCACCTTCTTCCTACTCTTTTCATTTTTTTCTCTGTATTTTTCTGTGGTTTTTGTGGTTTAATTTTTGGACTAAGGCTCGTCTTTTCTGGTTTGTGGATGTGTCTGGTTCGTAATTTAGGGTTTTGATGCGGAGCTGTTATCGATCTGCGAAGCTCTAGATCTTTCTGGTACTTTTATTCAAGCTTTTGAGATACAGCCATGTCCTCGCTTAGCAGAGAACTTGTATTTCTCATACTTCAGTTTCTCGACGAAGAGAAATTCAAAGAAACTGTGCACAAGTACGCTAAAATTTCCCTAATTTTTCCTCCTTCTATGTTGTTGTTGTTGTTCATGTAAATTGGTGAGGTTTTGCTATTTAATTTGGTGATTGGTGGTGTGAAGGTTGGAACAAGAGTCGGGTTTTTTCTTCAACATGAGGTATTTTGAGGATATGGTGACAAATGGGGAGTGGGAGGAGGTGGAGAAGTACCTCTCTGGCTTCACGAAGGTTGATGATAATAGGTACTCGATGAAGATCTTCTTCGAGATTCGTAAGCAGAAGTACCTCGAAGCTTTAGACAAGTACGTGCTAACAGTTTACTGAATTGGGTTTAAGTAACTATGGCCTTTTTAGCTTGTCATTTTTTGTGTGCCACCTGGTAGTTTGGTTGGTTCCGAAAGATTGAGAAATGAAATTAATAATAATTGTAGGAGGGATCGTGCTAAAGCTGTGGATATTTTAGTTAAGGACTTGAAAGTGTTCGCGGCATTTAATGAAGAACTCTTCAAGGAAATTACACAACTATTGACTTTGGACAACTTTCGGTATGAAGAACATATTTGAGATTTGTTTCTGTAGATTCCTGGTTCTTGAATTTCACACTGACTATTGACCATGGTTATTTATTTATTTTTTAATTTTATTATTATTATTATTTTTTAATGTTAAGTTAAATCATTCATTGGTTTCTCTGGGTTTGTATTAATTTGCAGAGATAACGAACAGCTATCTAAATATGGAGATACTAAGTCTGCTAGGGGTATAATGCTTGCTGAACTGAAAAAGTTGATAGAGGCTAATCCTCTGTTTCGTGATAAGCTTCAATTTCCTCAATTAAAGAACTCGAGATTGCGAACACTAATTAATCAGAGGTCCCTGAGAAATTCTCGCCTTTCTTTTGTATCTAAACTCAATAGTAGAGCTATCTTTTCAGTCATTGATATATTTTATATTTCCTCACATCTTTGCGTTGAATTGCAGTTTAAATTGGCAGCATCAACTTTGTAAGAATCCAAGGCCTAACCCTGACATTAAGACATTATTTGTAGACCACAGTTGTGGAACACCGAATGGTGCAAGGGCCCCTTCCCCTGTCACTAACCCCTTAATGGGTGCTGTCCCTAAGGCGGGGGGTTTCCCGCCACTGAGTGCTCATGGTGTAAGTGAATAGCAGATAAAAATATTCTGTCATGTTGGCAATTAACCTATTTTGAAGTTTGAATATCTGGATTTGACTCTGGTCTATAATTCAATAGCCATTTCAGGCCACACCAGCTGCTCTTCCGACATCACTTGCTGGATGGATGGCTAATCCATCTCCTGTCCCTCACCCTTCAGCTTCTGCAGGACCCATAGGTTTGGCTGCACCTAACAATGCAGGTAGTTGTAACATACAGAGCCTTATTGACCTGCTGCATTTGGATTTGTTTTGCTAACTTTAAATGATCTCACGCTTTCCTATCTCTAGACTGGCCCACACTTTTAAATGCACGTCTATTTATAATGGTTGGGTATAAATTAGAATGCACAATATGCATGATGCCAATGACATTGGCATTGGCTTTTGCATGAATAGTTTTACATTAGGATACTTTTGCATGCTGCTTTTCAATGTAACTTCTTTGTTTCCATCTAAACTGATGTATTTCTACCTTTTTGTATCTTTTATTATGGTGGCAGCCATCTTGAAGCGCCCTAGAACTCCTCCAACCAATAACCCAGCTATGGACTATCAAACTGCTGATTCTGAACATGTGTTGAAGAGATCAAGACCTTTCGGAATATCAGATGAGGTACCATGCATCTGCATTAGCTTAAATTTTCCAAGGAAATATCTGAGTCCTGCTACTAAAATTTAAAGCTTTTGCCTATCTGATTCTGGATATATCTTTTAACTTGTCTTGAGAATTGTGTTGCTATCTCTTTTAATGCTTGAGGATATTGATTTATGTGGTTGGAGATGTTAGGGTTCTCCTTTTATGCAATTGGGAGTTAAGTCTTGTTTTTTTCTCAATCACAGTTGTGCTGCAGTTGCAGTCTAATTCTTTTCCCAAAGTGGTAGATCCTTCTCACAATAATTTTTTTTGTTTCAATAGCATTAAAGGGCCAGGTTAACCCCTGTTGAAGTATACAAAAGGGTTAGGGGAAAGGAGAAGAAAGAAAAATCGGAAAAACTAATCACATGTGGAGCTTTACTTGTAGTCAAATGAATAAGCGGAAAGAACAAATGGAGCAGCTCCTCAAGAGACCTCGACTTGTCCTCAAAGCACCTATTATACGTTCCTCCAAATGCACCACATAATACACAAGGAACCATTTTCAAACAACTTCATCCTAAAAGCCACTTGTCCACCAACTAGCATATAAGTCTTTGATTGTGATAGGCATAACCCAAGATCAAGAAGGCCAAATCTAGAGAAAAAGGCATCTAAGTTAAGACCTACAATGAAGAAGGAGATGGTCAAAGTGGTAGATCTAAAGCCAACATCTATCTTCAAATGCACAATAATTGAAACTTCAAGCATTCATTTTTCCCCAAATGCACCACATTAAGAGGGAAGGGATTACATTCCATACAATATTAAAATCACTTTGACTAAACCTTCCTTTCCAACACTCCAGGAGCTCCACCACTTGTTTGCGCGTATAGCCAGCTCTACTCCAAACATCCCAAAACCAAATTCTACAATTCTCACAATATTACAATGAAGGAGGTGGTTGGGAGTTTTTCCCACTTTTTTTTTACACGTACAACATCAATCCATCACTATGATGTGACACTTGTGCCATAATGAGTTTTTTTTTTTTAAAGATGATTTCCAAGTGAAGAAAACCAACCTCAAAGGAGCTTTAGACCTCAAGGTGCTCGTTGAAGGGAATGAGGAGTCTATTGGGAAGGAGAACTTTGTAAAAAGCTTTGACCTTAGAAGATCATCTTTTGGAAGGAATCCAACAATACTTATCTTCAGCTCTCTGACCCAACCTAACATACATAAAACAGAGCATTGGAAAAAGAAGATAGAAAATCTGCCTCTTAATTATGCACCAATCTAATAAAATTCATGTAATGCACCTCGTGAGCAAACATATGGTTAGCTACTAGATTATCCCTCTCTCTAGCGATGCAAAATAGATTTTGAATAGATTTCTTTAGAGAACAATTCTCGCACCAAACGTCGTGCCAAAACCTGGTCCGAGAGCCATCACCCACCTTGACACTAACAAAACTTGTGGGCAATGTCAATAATGTTGATGGTTGGCTGTTATTTTGGGCTACATGATTTCTTTTTTGCCTTTGAAGTATCTTGGTCTTCTGTAGGGAGCTTCATTTAAGGCTAAATCTATTTGGGATGGTGTTATTGAGAAGATAAAAAATTGTTTGGCTGGTTGGAAGATGTACTTGTGTAAGTGTAGTAGGATTACCTTGATCAAAAGCACATTGTCCAATTTTTCTACGTATTTTATGTCTCTTTTCCCCTTGTTGATGTTGCCAATCATATAGAGAAGTTGCAACGAGATTTCTTATGAGGTGGGCTAGGTGAAGAGTTTAAATTTTGCCTGGTAAGTTAGTTTAAGGTTTGTTCTCTGATGTCTAAGAGAGGGTTGGGGGTCTAGGACTTGATATTGTTCAATCATGCTCTTTTTGGGGAAGTGACTATGGCACTATATGCATGAGAGGGAGACTTCGTGGTGAGTCATAGTGGATTCTAAATATGACAGCTTGTGGGGTGGGTGGTGTTTTAATAAGGTTCATGGAAAAGTATCAGGTTGGGTTGAGAGGTTTCCAAGTCATATCATACTTGAGGTAGGAGATGACACAAGATTAGATTTTGGCATGACCTTTGGTGTAGGGATTAGGCCCAAAAGGAAGCGCTTTTTGTTTTTTTTTTTCCCTGGGATTTATATCGTATTGCTTGCATTAAGGATGCTTCCGTAGCAAATCATTTTAAGCATTTTAGTGGTTCTGTTAGTGGATTGTAATCTTTGTTAGAGTGGTTCATGATTGAGAGGTGGATGTCTTTCCTTCAGATTTTAATTTATTGTACTCCTTTAAATTGAGATGGAGAGAAGATAAGCCTTGGTAGCCCCCTCCAAGAGAGGGTTGTTTGACGTTAGATCTTTCTAGAACACCCTTGTCCCTCATGATGGCACTCCCTTTGGAAGAGTCTTTGGTGGATTAAGGTCTCCTTGAGAGTGGCTTTCTTTGCTTGGTCAGCCGCCTTAAGAAAGATCCTCACAATGAATAATGTAAGGAAGTGGCATGTCATTGTGGAGGATTGATGCTGATTGTGTAAGAGAAGTGAGGGGTCTATGTATCATCTTCTTTCTTTATGGTGAGGTTGCTAGTGCCTTATGAAATATTGTTTTCAGTTGTGTTGGGATGACTTGGGTTATGCCTAGACAAGTAGTAGATCCATTTACTTGTTGGAGAGGGTTATATGCTAGTCCTCAAAGTGTACCAGTGTGGAAGATGGTTCCTTCATGCCTTTGTAGTGTCTTTGGTGGGAAAGAAATGATAGAAGTTTTGAAGACCACAATATGACGGTGGTGGAGCTAAAGTCTTTCTTCTTCAATACTCTTACCTTTGGACAATTGCGTTAGACTATCCTTGCTTCCTTGGTTTTCATGATTTTCTTAATATTTTTTTTTTCCTCTTTTTAGATAGGTGTTTCTCTTGTATCTTTCTTGGGTACTTGAGTTGCACTCTTTGTGCCTTTTAATGATATTTCAGTATTTATTACCACGGTCACCCCATAAGATCCTGTGGCAACCTTAGAGCACCAATCGCCCACCAAACTACCATATTTTTTTATAGATAACCTGCTGCTGAAAAGCCTCTTTCTCCACAACATACCTTCACAACCACTTTCGAAAAGAGGCTGATTGATAGTGAGCAAACTCCTAATCCCCAAACCTCCAAAATTAAGGAGAGTACAAACGTTCTTCCAATTAACAAGATGGAACTTAGACTTGTTATCCAAACCACCCCTCAAGAAATCCCTCTATTCAATTAGCAACCCCTACAGGGATAGGGAAGATAGAAAGCAAATATGTAGGCAGGTTTGAAAGTGTGCTCTTTATCAATGTTAAACAACCACCCTTGGATAAAGAAAGCCTTTTTTGGCCTGTTAATCTTCTTTCCATTTTCTCAATAATTGTATTTAATGCGGGATAATTAACAAAAAATTAGAATAGATGACAAAGTAGAAGGAAGAGAGAAGATGAGGAAAACAAGAGAAAAAAAAAAAAGAAAGAAGCAAAAGAAGCAAGAGAAAGAAGAAAATTCAGGAGAAAGAAGACGACAAAACAGTTGATCAAAATATTATTCTTCAAAGCTAATTACAACAGTACAAAGTTATGCTTAAATAGCCTAGGGATTAAACCCCAATCCTAACCCTAGCGATACTTGAGCTAACATCCCACTAAATAACATAAAGCCCCTCCCACCCCCCCAAAAAAAAAAAAAACCAGTCTGAAAAATAACTAACAAATCAAATAAACTTTGAAAAATAAAAAAAAGTGTGCATTAGCATACAATATTTCTTGTTCTAACTTTTCTAAATTGGTGGATCTTTGTATACATTATGTGTACTAAGTTGGCCTCTCTGTGCTTTTCAATGAAGTGAATAACTTATAAAAAAAAATTATCCCTATGCTATTAAGGCTGGGTTGTCCTCGGATATTAGGGTCTAAACATAGTGTAATCAATGACCAATATTTGGTGTCCCCATCAATATCCCAAAGAAATTTAGCCTTGTCTGGAGCACCCACCCAGGGGAAGGCCTAAGTTTCAAGGGCAAAGACGAAACCTGCAACCTAGAATGTGAGCCAAAGCATTCACATTCGGCACATCACCAACATGAACCATTTAGATTTGGCCAAATTAATATTCAATCCTAAAATCACTTTAAAACAAAGGTGAGCGATTCTCCGGTATTGAAAATTATCTAGTGCAACCCTACGAAAAATATGGGTATCAGCAAAAGGAGATGAGAGACAAATAAAGAATCATCATTCCTATACCCCACTGAAAAGCCAGAAATCAAACCCCTAGTCATCATGGCTGACATCATTCGTCTCAAAGCTTCGATAATAATCACAAAAAGGAGGGGAGACATAGGGTTACCTTGTCACCTTGACATTAAATAGTTTTTGAGAGAATGTTTCAATCAGAAATATTTCCAGGGGTGAAATCTCTAATTTTCCATTGTTTGGTTAAGACCTTGAATATAATATCAAAAATATTTTCTATTGTTTTTTGGTGTGGAAAATACTCACCGGATAACATTCAATGTCAAATGTTGTCACCAAAAATTTAAAAAAGAAGAATAAGAAAAAACACCCCATGAAAACCCACAGATGGGAAGAGCAAATGAAAGGGGGATCATTTTTTCTCTCTTTTGTTTTGGGAGGTTGCAACATGGGGATGGGGCAATTGCTGGGTGGAGGGTGAGATTATGATGGGGCAATGAGGATGGTGAGTGACAAGTTTGGGAATGTGGTTTGGCAGAGGGGTGGCTGGGTTCTTCTATGGGGGTGGGGATTACCATACCATAGGGAGGGGTGGTCGAGTGAGAGACGGAGGGGATGTCTCCACGGGTAGGGGTGGCCTCTAGGTTCCTCTATGGAGTTGGTGGAAAGAAGGGGAGACACCTGAAAATAGCTTACGCATCTCAGGATGTGTATGCCATTTCTCCTTCATAGTGGTAAATTTGCTATTGACCTGGAAATTATTTTCCGTTGACCAAAATTTCTCGTCCGCACCAGACACTAGAAAAAAGCAAAAATATTTTGTGAAAAATATTCCACACCATAACAAATGCAACCTTAATGTGAAGGTGTAGTTACTTATGAGATACTCCGTACTTCTTATTAAGAAATGATAAAATGACTTATCCTTTCAAATGCATTTGTTGTAGTATCTTAGAAATACATGTTAAAACAAATTATCCTGTAAATGTTATATGACTATCATACAAATTCATTTGAAGCTAATTTAAGACCATATGTATTTGAAGCAAACAATCTCTTGGGGCCACACCCCTTGGTAAAAAGCCAGCGATTTAACTAGTTCCGTGTATGGAAACTTTCGAGGGTGCGATGCATGGGATCGAGATTTACGTAGGGCCTTGCCTTGGAGTATTTGAAGCAAACAAAGGACATGGGTGCTTTATATGACTGGGATTTTTTTAGGGTGTTCTGTTTTGTCATTTTATGAATTTTTGATACTAGCCTAATAATTTATGAACTTGAGATCCATGTCCTCTGTCTTTTAGTGTATCTTTTAGTATTTGCCTTTGCTTGAAAATCAATTCAATGTGTAGGTGTTGCTTTAAAAGAACAATATCAAAGAGTAAGTTTATGTAATTGGTGACGCTTACATGATTTTTCAACAGGTCAACAATCTACCAGTAAATATTCTGCCTGTTGCATATAACAGTCAAAGCCATGGTCAAAATTCCTACACTGCTGAAGACTTGCCCAAGACTTTTGTTATGACTCTAAATCAGGGATCATCTGTCAAGAGTATGGATTTCCATCCAGCGCAACAAATTCTACTTCTTGGTGAGTGTCCCCCCCCCAACTCCCGGAATGCAACTTCTGTTTCTATTGCTGTGGTGGAGTTTTTTTTTTTCCTCTTAAATTAATTGTGCCTCTATAATTGCAGTTGGAACAAACATGGGCGACGTCATGGTATGGGATGTAGGAGGCCGAGAAAGGATTGCACTTAAAAATTTCAAAGTCTGGGATCTTGGATCATGTTCAATGCCTCTGCAGGTTTGGCTTTTGATACTAGACATCTTTTTTGGCACATAGCATGCCTATTTGGTGCTTCTTAATATACGCTAAAGTGAAGTTCAGCTTATCTTATTCTCTTTTAGGCATCTCTGTCCAATGATTATACAGCATCAGTCAATCGTGTGATTTGGAGCCCTGACGGATCCCTTTTTGGTGTGTTCACATGCTTTTGTTGCTAATTGAATTGTTTACTCGTCTCAACTTTTGGTATTAGAAACCTGAGAATCTGGGCCTTATACTGGAGCAAAGAATGTTATAAGAAATTACAATGGGCTTATTGTGACTGGTGATACTTGTCTCTACTTCAGGTGTTGCATACTCCAAGCACATTGTTCACATATACTCATATCATGGCGGTGATGATCTACAAAACCACCTAGAGGTTTGTGCCATCAACTAATTCCTCTGATATCTGTTTTCTTTTCTAGTCCTTTAATTTTTTGTGCCTTCAATGTATTAAAGTGCCTATTTTCTTCCTTTTATTTTTGAGTTTTTTGTTTTCTTAGAAATATTTCATGTGTTTCTTTTTGCTAATTAGTTACATTTTTTCCATGAATTTGTTCTTGGTTTCTCAGATTGAAGCTCATGCTGGCAGTGTTAATGATCTTGCTTTCTCTTATCCAAACAAACAACTCTGTTTTGTCACTTGCGGCGAGGACAGAGTCATAAAGGTTTAGTTTTGTTATGTCTCAAAAAAAAAAAAACTGTTTCTGATGTGATTGTGTTGGCTGGAAATCATAGATAAGACTTCAAGATTATGCAGGTGTGGGATGCAGCCACTGGGACCAAGCAATATACTTTTGAGGGTCACGAAGCCCCTGTATATTCTGTATGTCCACATCACAAGGAAAATATTCAGGTGATGTTTGCTAATCCATTTATATTGATTATGAAGCAAGCCAAATGAGGTGTTCTTGTTCTATTATTTTTTCCCTCCTTTTCCTTGTTAAGAGGAAGAAATTAGGTCCTATATTTAGAAAAGGGAAGGGTTGATGTTATATATATTTTAATTCTATCACAAAGGGAATGTGGATGAGTCAATCTGTATTAATTCAAGAAATCTAAAAACCAACTTAATCCAATTACTTGAGATTTTAGTTGCGCTTAATTTGAAATATTAGTACCCAGAATAATCACTTTACATGTATATTGTTTGTTATTGAACAATGTATATATATATATATATATTTTTTTTTTTTTCACACTTTGGCCTTGCCAGAAGCTACTTAAAAAGTCTAGCCATCTACTGATAAGACATGGGTAATTATAATCTCTTAACAGATTTGTCATGTCCTGTTTTGGGCTTTCGTTGTGACTGGATAGAGCAGTAAAAAGCTTCTTTCATAGTTTTTAGGAGAGACTTATCAAAGGGGTAGCACACAACCATGAATTGAACAGGGTCTTTTTTGTTCGAGTTATTTTATTGCATAATTATACACCTCTTGTTATCAAGAGTTTAATTTTCTTACTTCTTGTTTTTCTTTTCAGTTCATTTTCTCAACTGCAACTGATGGAAAGATAAAGGCTTGGTTGTATGATAACATGGGTTCAAGAGTTGACTATGATGCACCGGGCCACTCATCTACCACAATGGCATACAGTGCCGATGGAACAAGGTACACATATGAAAGTTGTACTTCAGTGTTCTTATTTTCCTTCTTTTAGGTTGACTTCTGCTGGCATATGTTGTTGTAAATGAAATGTTTTACTGTGATTTTTGGGAACTCAGATTGTTCTCATGTGGGACAAATAAAGAAGGAGAATCATTCTTAGTGGAATGGAATGAAAGTGAAGGGGCTGTCAAGCGCACGTATCATGGTCTTGGGAAGCGATCTGTGGGGGTTGTGCAATTTGATACAACTAAAAGTCGATTCTTAGCTGCTGGTGATGATTTCATGGTCAAATTCTGGGACATGGACAATGTTGGCTTGTTGGCAACTATTGAAGCGGATGCTGGTTTACCGGTAATTATTGGTTATGCTTCATTCCATGTTGATTTGTCTTGTGAAAAACTTCTTACCAACCAATTATCCTTGTCTTAAAAACCTGCAGGCTTCTCCTTGTATTAGATTTAACAAGGACGGAATACTGTTAGCTGTCTCAACAAATGATAATGGTGTTAAAATCCTAGCAAATGGAGATGGAATTCGGCTGCTAAGATCAGCGGAGAATCGCACATTTGATGCTTCTAGAGTTGCTTCTGCTGCTTCTGTTAAGGTATTCTTTTTTCCCCAAACTTGGCCTTTTGGTTCAATTATTTTTCCTAATGGCATCATTATATAGGTCCCCCCCATAGCCTCTTTTGGATCTGCAAATGTAGCTGTTGGAACAAGCATTGGAGATCGAGCTACTCCAGTAGCAGCCATGGTTGGAATGGTGAGTGTTAATGTCCTCCTGTGGGTAACTAAGATGCTTGATGAGAGTTTTATTAAAAGAATCAATGTTGTTAAATGGGATTTATGCATACCATTTTATTCAATTGTGTATGCTTGTTACTGCATGCATCTGTGGATTAACATTTATATGCCGAGCGATTAAATATTTTCCTTTTTTGAGTTTGTGTAGAGCAGCGACAGTCGAAGTTTGGACATAAAACCCAGAATTGTTGATGAATCTGTCGATAAATCCAGGATGTGGAAAATGACAGAGATCAATGAACAATCACAATGTCGCTCCCTAAGGCTCCCTGATAATTTAACAGCTATGAGGGTAGGGGTACACTCTTTGTAATCTTATTGAAAGTAAAGTTAATTTTTGTGGCACATGGTACTTTCAAATGATAAAGGGCTTCTAGTAATACTGCTGAAAGATTGTATGCTTCATTACTTCCTGCCATATCCTTTCACTTTTTTGCCTTTTTTGACCAACATGCTGCACTAAATTACAGCTTATTGTTATCCAAGGTATATGTGTGTGTGAGCATGCATGTGCGTGCACCAGTATTGTAGTTATGCATGCTCGTCTGTATGAGTGTATTTGTGTGTTAGAAATCCTGTTAACAAAATTCTTATTCTGTTCTCATGTTTGTGTATCATCATGCATGCTATGGCTACCAGCGTGTCCCTTATAGACTATATTTCTTGTTACTAGGAATGTAGTTGATGACAGATAGACTGCGTACAACATTTTTTTTTTATAAATCAGAATTGTATATAAAAAAAGCGCAAAAGGGGCGCAACCCTTAGTACACAGGGGGTATACAAAGGGGCTAGGGGAGGGAAAGAGAGAAAGAAACTTGAGAAACCTGAGCACCCTCGGGGCCAGCCAGCCCGCTGTCCAAGAGAAAAGGGTAGACTTAAAAGGTGGAGAAGGTCCTCGATGGACCTCGAGAGTCCTCGAAGCATCTAAGGTTCCCTCCAAATACACCACATAATACAGAGCGGGACCATTTTCCAAACGACAGCACTCCTGGAACGACCACTCGACCACCAGCTAGCCAAAAGCTCCTTAACCGAGCTAGGCATAACCCAACAAAGCCCGAACCGAATGAAGAAGGCATTCCACAAGGCTCTTGCTGCCCACGTTGAAGAAGAAGATGATCAACCGATTCCCCATCCGATTCAGAGCCAACATCTGTCACCACCACCAAACCTCTCCTCCTAAGATTATCCACAGTGAGAATCTTATCCCACGCTGCTGCCCAAGTGAAAAACGCCACTCTAGGCGGAGCCTTGGATCTCCAAATGCTCTTCCAAGGGAAGGCGGAAGACCTAGAGGGAGAAAGAGCATGATAGAAGGACTTAACCTCGAACAAGCCTTTGCTGGAATGCAGCCACCTCAACTTGTCAACTCCGCCTCCTCTCGGTTGCAATCGTAGAGGCACTTGTAAACGAGGCCACCACCTCCACCTCCCAATCATGGAACAACACGGAGAACAGGATGTTCCATTGGATGGAAACCATTAGATAGCTCCATGTTATCCGCAATAGACGCTCCCTTATTGGTAGCAATGGAATGCAGCACAGGAAAAGCCTCTTTGAGGGCTCTATCCCCACACCAAGTGTCCTCCCAAAAGCGAATCCTGGAGCCCTCGCCAGGGGCAAAGCAGCAATGGCCCCTAAAACCTGCCACCCTTGCAGATGTATTTCCAAAGGCCCACCCATGGGAGCTAGAGATAGCCCACGCTACCTCCCATTCCACCCCATATTTTGCTACCAAGACCGATCTCCACCAAGCACCCACCTCATGGGCAAAACGCCAAAGCCATTTACCCAAAAGAGCTTGGTTAAACCTTCTAATGTTCCGGATACCAAGGCCGCCCTCATCCAAGGGAGAACACACCTTTTCCCACTCTACCAAATGCATCTTGGCCTCGTCATTCATACCCCCCCAAAGAAAGTCCCGTTGAATCTTCTCAATTTGCTTTGCCACTAGAGCGGGAATAGGAAATAGAGACATCATATAAGTAGGCAGATTCGATAAAGTGCTTTTAATCAATGCAATCCTGCCGCCTTTGGAAAGATACGACCTTTTCCACGGGGCCAACCGCCGAGACATCAAATCCACCAGCTCTGCCCACATCGCTTTGTGCTTGAAAGAGGCCCCCAACTGCAGCCCCAAGTACTTCAAAGGCAGCAAGCTGGTGCCACAGCCCAGTAACTCAGCAAGATGATCAATATCAACCACAGAACCCACCGGAATCAAAGCAGACTTGGGCAGATTAATCTTAAGGCCTGAAGATGTGTTATTTTCAATAGACTTGTCCTTTGGAGCATATGATTTTTATTTATAGATTTATTGGTTCTGTGAAACTTTTAAGATGTGTTACTATTAATTTTACCAAATTTTTAGTTTCAATTACTATGGAAGAATATGATGCTTTCTAAAAATAATTTTAGTAATAAAGAAAAGTGTCTACCAATTATGCCACTATTAGAACATTGCTTGCACAGACACTAAGAATTAAGGATTTTTTTTTTTTTTTCAAAACTAGTATAAGATGTAAACGAATTACATTGGTTGAGTACATATGATACCTTACCTTTGGAGTGGCTCAATAGTGGAGAATTGGGGGTCAATGATGCTGACTAGACCAGGCATGGCACAAGTTCTTGTGGTTTACAACAAATTATTGCAAATCTAATTGGTTTAAATGTCTTGCATTCAATAAACACACAACTTGCATAGATTTCTTTGAATTTGAGGTAGAAGTTTGTGAGTTAGTTTTAGTTTTCACTAATGGTTCTGACATATTGACAACTACTTCAGGTTTCTAGATTAATTTATACAAATTCAGGTCTAGCCATACTGGCCTTGGCATCGAATGCTGTACACAAGCTCTGGAAATGGCAGAGAAATGATCGAAATCAAACAGGGAAGGTATTGAAGTCGCTCTTAGAAGGTTTCATTTTCTTTTCTAATTTTAATATACATAAGCTTACTATATACGAAGAATTTGTCTCTTGTAGGCCACGGCTAGCACAGTACCACAATTATGGCAACCTCCAAGCGGAATATTAATGACAAATGATGCAAATGATACGAACCCTGAGGATGCTGTTCCATGCTTTGCACTTTCGAAGAATGACTCCTATGTCATGTCAGCTTCAGGGGGGAAGATTTCCTTATTCAATATGATGACGTTCAAGGTAGATAGGTGGCTTTCTCTGCATACATTTCCCATATGGGTATATGCATTACTTCAGGAAACTAGCAAACAGTTATGAAATATGGAAGCTGTTTCTGAGGATAATCTACCAAGTCACCGCGGAAGAAACTCTTCCCTGCTAAAATCCATTCCTGTCATTTTATATTGGTTTGAACAATCATTAGAATGAATAGCTTTCTAATGTGGTTTCCAGGTTATGAGCGTAGGGGTTCTTTTTTGAAAGTAATTATTAAGCTGAAAAAAAGAAGAAGAGAAACTAGGGGAGAATGACTGATTTAGATGTTATATTCGATAGGTTTTTAGTCTTATTTCCTTCACAATTTCATAAATTTTTGCTCTACATCTGTGGCTATATTTATTGTGATCCTTCCTTAATTGCAGACAATGACAACATTCATGCCTCCACCTCCAGCAGCTACATTTCTTGCATTTCACCCTCAAGACAATAATATCATTGCCATTGGCATGGAAGACTCTTCTATTCAAATCTATAATGTTCGGGTTGATGAGGTCTTACTCTGTCTACCTGAATCTTGAATGTCTTAGTTAAATTTGTTAGTGAATAACTGGCATATGGGCTCCATAACAACCTGCATGCTCTGTTTTTGAAGGTTAAGACCAAGCTAAAAGGTCATCAGAAAAGAATTACAGGCCTGGCTTTCTCTCACACTCAAAATGTGCTTGTATCATCGGGAGCTGACTCGCAGGTAAAACATATTAAAGTTTTGTGTTACCATAACCAAACAGCATCTGAAATACTTCCAAGGGCTAAATTCCCTTCATGGTTAGTTGATGCTTGGCTCTTTTTCGTCATTGTTCGCTATTCACTCTTGAGATAATTTATTAGGGAGACTGGGGAATAGTACTCTAGTATGAAGTTACTAGAAACATTTCTATTTACTTTCCTTATGTCAAGGATTTGGCAATGTCTTTGCATGAGTAATGCTAGAAGTCACTCTTGTATCTTTTTAGTGTTTTTTTTTGCATGTCCGCACAAGAGGAAGGAGGGGTGTCTCTTTAGTGTTACTCCAAAAATAAGGTGAATTTTAAAATTACCATTTGATTAAAATTCAATAGTGATCAATCATAAGTTCAATGGTAATTTTAAAAGCCACATCATTTCTAGAGTGACACAAGGACACAAGAGGGACTTCTAGCATTACTCTCTTTGCACATTTGTTTTTGTCCCGTGGAACATAATTTTGTCTCACAAAAAAAGGGTTCTTAATCTTTTTCATTTTGTTCTCCTGTGACTTTTTCATTGGAGAATATATGAATAATTTGACCAACGGTATGTATTTGGATTACATCAACTCAAAAATCCTTTTATTATCAAGTTATTGATTTGACTTTTCTTGACAGTTGTGTGTTTGGAGCACAGATGGATGGGAGAAGCAGACTAGTAAATTCTTGCAGATTCCAAGTGGGCGAGCTGCAGCTCCTCTTGCAGAGACTCGGGTTCAATTTCACCTAGATCAGATGCATTTGCTGGTTGTTCATGAAACACAGATTGCTATATACGATGCACCAAAATTAGAATGCCTTAAGCAGGTGTGCCAGCTATATAAATACATGCATTCAGACGTAAAACATAGATACATACATGCATGAAACACATACTAAACTAGGCAAACATGTATAGTATTTTAGAAATTTGATAGCTTTGGCTTTGGATAACATAAAGAATAGGAATGCCATATTGATGGATTGGTGTTGTATTTGTAAGAGGGGTGTAGAGTTTATAGATCATCTTCTTCTTCGTTGTGAAGTTGCTAGAGAATTATGGGTTTCGATTGTCCGTCCTTTTAGTGTAGAATGGGTCATGCCTGGAAAGGTATAAATAGAGTTGTTGGAGCTGGAGAGATCAGTTGACTAGATGTCCTATTTTAGAAGTTTGGAGGATGGCAGCTTTGTGTATTTGGAGGGAGAGGAACGCAAGGAGCTTAAAAGATCGGGAGACTTTGCTGGAAGAGCTAAAGAATGTTATGGTCAAATTACTTTATGCATGAATAGTGGTGTACAATAGTTGCATATTTTCTCTTTTTTTTTTTTTTAGTTTTTCCAAATTTTTGGATTTTGTTCTTTTTCTCCCTAATAGAGGGTCTCTCTTGTATATTTTCTGTGTACTAGGATTGTGCCGCTATACGCTTTCTAATGAGATTGAATTACTTATATATATATATAAAAAAAAAAAATTTATATTTTTCACATATGATAATTAATCACGAGGCCTGTGCGACCTACACACATACATAATAAATGCATGACACATGCATAGCAAACTAGACAAGCACACTGTATTTTAGAAGTTATTATTTTGCTTTAATTTATTTTGTCACATTTGATAATATGTTGAGGACATTGGATATTCATGAAGCCTTGCTGTTTGTTCTACATCAACAATGTGATTATGGATTTAGTTGTACTTAGTTCAAGGTCACTGACGTTTTCATTATGGATTGTGTTTTCTCAATAGTGGGTCCCCCTTTCATCTAGCGGTCCGATCACACATGCTACATATTCCTGTGATAGCCACTCAATATACGTGAGCTTTGAAGATGGAAGCGTGGGTGTTCTTACTGCTTCAACACTAAGATTGAGATGCCGAATTTTTGCAACTGCTTATCTACCTCCCAATCCAAGGTTTAAACTCTTTATCAATTAGATTTTAGCGAAGTGATCTGCATTCATTCTATTCTTTGACTTATCTAAGCCCAACCCTTAACAGCATAAGAGTACACCCTCTTGTCATTGCGGCACATCCATCCGAACCCAATCAGTTTGCACTAGGCCTTACAGATGGTGGAGTCCACATACTCGAGCCATTAGAGTCAGAAGGAAAATGGGGCACCTCCCCTCCAACTGAGAATGGCGCTGGACCTAGCACCACTTCTGGCGCTGCCGGTTTGGATCAACCCCAGAGGTGACAGACAGTTCCATGCCTTTGCATTTCAGCAACGAATTTCAGTGTATGTATTTCTTCCATGTGATTCCTTACCTGGTCCCAGTATATTAGATTTTCTAGGGAAGCTGCGGAATTTAGGTAATTATAGTTTTAGGATATTTCTTCTACTCAACCTAGTAAGAGTTTGCTAGTGACATCTTATACCGATTTGTGGTTGAGGAATGATGGCAAGCAATTGATTCCCTTCATTTAGCATGATTTGAGAAGTACGAGTTTATGATGTAAATTTAGAGGAAGTTTCAGGTCTCACTATAGAGGACTCAAGGTCACTGGCCCTGGCTGTTTTATCATTTTCCTTTCCACCAAATTACTCAGAATTTTTGTCATCCCCCTCCCCCTCTAATTGGAGTACAGACATTGTTAGGTCTTTCTAATTACGAAATATAATTTTGGTTACTCTGTTGATTTGTTAATCTTCTGTGACTATTGACTTTCTAGTACGGTTGATAGCAATAAGAAAATTGGATACGAACCAACAAAAAAGAAAAGAAAAGAAAAATCAATGATTGGCTAGCGATAGTGCAGCTAGTTCTATCGGTTTGAGTGACATCTCGTTTGAATATTGGTTTTAGCCTTTAGGACTCCAGTTTTTACTGTGGAAATTAGAGTGTTATTACACAATTGGTTTTCCATAACCCACTTTTATTTTGTAGGTAAGATGAGAGTGACGTTAAGTAGAACGAAGAATCAAGAAAGACGTGAGACCACAAAATACAAGAATGGTAGGGATTCCGACACACGAATAAGACCGGTTGAAATAGTGTAAATGGAAGTTAGAAATAACTGGAAATGGTTCAGATGAATAGATGATAGTTCAATAAATTCTTGACTTGTAGGTCAAGAAATAGGTTTAAAGTGAAAGCTGGTGGACAGTCCTTACCATCTGGACAAGGTAAAGGTAAATGGGAAGGAAGTTTACGTTGGTGTCCTGTAAGAAAGGTGTCCAACCATTGGTGTGCGATGACCATCTATTCTCTATAAGCAAAAATGAAAAGAAAAATAAAAAGAAAAATAGAAATAGAAATTATGTTTTTGTAGTTATAAATCTGTTTGGGTTAGAATTAATTTACCTAAACTTTATTTTTTTAAAAAGGGGATAAACATATCTTGAACAGGTGCTTCAAATGACTATTGGGGACGTGCGTTGAAAGCAATATCAGAATAAATTTGGTAAGATTACAAGCATCCAACTCAACAAAATTATTTAGGAGTAAGGGCTAAAAGATCCTAAAAAAGATTCAAAACGAAGAATTAAGCCATAAACCATATGAAGAGAATTACTCATATTTGAAAAAAGAAATTATAAGTATTAAATTAGCAATAAAGAGTTTTGATGGTTATCTAGCACTTGAGAATTTATTATAAGAACATAAATAAAATTGTCAAAGATTTGTTGACCAAGGAATAGGAAGAAGATTAAAATTGTATAATACTATTGCAAATTATTCCCAACAGACGCGTCTTACTATTATATAAAGCCTCGAATAAAAGTAAAAGTTATCTCATGTATATATAAAAGGTCCTTGGACAAAAGAGTAAAAGCCACTTCCCCCCCCCTTTTCCTTTTCTGCTAGCATAGTACAAGCTACTTTATTAAAAAAAAAAAAAAGAGCCATAAGAAGTTAAAAACCATCTAATGTGGAGTCATGCGTTGTGTGCCTCAGCTGATTCTGGCAATCATTTGGCCACAGTGATGGTATGAAAGGTGGCAATAAAAGATAATCAATTTGCAAATTGAATCACGACATTGAATGAACCCAGAAATCTGATATAGCTCTATTGCAATATTACTGTTGAATGGCCTAATCCTGCTATTCAAATACTATTCAAATATCTACTGGGTTGAGGCCTTCAGGTAACATGAGTAAAGGCAACTAGCATTTATGTTATGCTAATCATGCCACATAAAAGCTCACCAGAAGTGTCGTAAAGTAGCAACCAAAATTATTCTTAGAGAAGAAATGATTTGCACACTCCCACATTTCTTGACGTGACAATAAAAATGACAATTGAATCCATATTTGATAGTAATCCATCTGAAGTCTAATGATTATTTTCATTACCTGAGTGCACTTAAAAGTGAGAGTATGTAGCATTTTCTTCTAAGCATTTCACAATTTATGCAATATTCATTAACAAGGAATTTGGGTAACAATATAAATATATATATGGCAAACCTTTTCAGTTTTCACGGTTAATGATGTCCAACATTATCAGCGCATTTCCCAAATTTTGCCTTGCATGAAATGCCGACATTGTTTTGAAAAATGTTTGGATTAATACAATATTACAACATCTTCTTGACAGTCCAAATATTAATACAATGAAGGAAAAAAAAATGCAAAATCAATCAACGTGGTTTACATGATTTATGATTAGCTCATAGTGATGTCAAAATGAAAGAAATCCAGTTGATATGCCAAAAAAAAGAAAAGGAAAGGTGGTGGCCTGCGAGCCTGGGGGTGGCTTTCGGCAACCCCCATGTCCCAAAAACAAAGTCACTTCAGGTTCCAAATGTAATCAAATGAAATAGAGCAGTGCAACAAGATCCAATACCCACTTTTTTTTTTTTTTTTTGAGAATCTTATAACCCAATTGAGATATTGTAGAAGTTGCTTAAAAAGAAAAAAAAAATTGAGACACTGTAGTTTGTAGAATAGGCTAAACTTCTCTTAATATCTTTTTAATCAAGAGCTAAAGTAGCTCCTAAATCCTAATAGTAATGTTATTATACCTATCAAAACTATCATATTCAATATGTAAGGTATAACTATGAACAGAGGAACAAGCCGGGCTACTGGAAAAATTCTGCGGCTACCATAGTAGTACAACATCAATGAACAATCAACACTATCCGACCCTAGACAATATGCTAATGCTCTCACTATACATTACACGAAACATCATTCAACTGTAGACATTGTGCTGATGCTATTGACTAAATGAGATGAAAGCCATCTAATTCCGTCTTCGACCTGACTTTGTGTGCCTTTTACTGTTGGCCGGCGATGTCTGCTTATTAGGTAATGGTAATAGCGTACCTTCTCTGATGCCATCTGAATCTGTCATATTACCAAGTGTTTTCTGGGCTTCAAGGTAGACAGTAAGATCTCTTATCTGCGATCATCATCGTCATTCAAACTTTAATGAAACCGGTGAAAATAACTTCAACATATATAGATTTGCTGCCGTTTCTTCTAAGAAAAAGATTTTAAGGTAACTGTAGTACCTGTTCTTCCAGATCAAGAATCTTCTCATCTCTCGAGCTGAGTGCTGCAGCTTCCCTAAAAGAATAGGGAATTTAATACTCGGTTCATCCAGGAAGTAATATAAGGCAAGAATTAGGTGCCAGTGTCAGGAGAAAGACCATAATAGTTATTCCTTGATGTTGGAAATATAAAGATTCCCAAAAACCATTTGACATCTTTAAACAGACTTTACGCACTCCATCCTCAACAATAAGATGCATTGTCAGCTGCTGCTCTCCACAGGTATTCTCTCTCTCTCTCTCACCTAAATAGCAGATCATAGTCACCCCTTAAACAGGGATGTACAGTCAACTTCCAGTAAACCCAACCACCTCCACCCCTAAACATACACATCGTCCCTCTTTAAACCTCCATTACCAATGCAAAGAATCAACCGAAACACCAAACCTTCACCAATCAAAATCCCCCATCTCAATCGCCACCTTAGCCCTTGCTTTCATGTGAGACGCATATGCCATCCAACTAAGGATGGCAACATTTTATCCAGCCAAAGAATATGGTTTCAAGTAAGGAATTTTAGACACAGAAAATTACAGTTATTTCTTGTATTAGACATTGTATGCAATCATGTTGTCCATCTTTATATTGTTATATCATTGACAATGTACATAGTTTAAAAAGATCTTCTAGGAACCATCCCATTGCACATATAAATGCAACGAATAATTCACCTCCTGTCAGAGTATTCAATAAATACAATTCAGTGTAACGAAACATAAGCACATGAAATGATTCATATCTTAAAAAACTAAGAACTTTCTGGTTGAATTGAATTGCTGGAAATTCAGCCACTAATTTGCTTCCTTTTCCATTAGAGATTTGTTTTAGATTGGAGAAAGTCTGAAAATTGGCTAAAGCTTTTTCATTTTGTTACAACAACTTACTTGGCTTAATCATTGCTCCTAGTAAATTTGGTCGGAGAATAGAGTTTTATGAATATGCTGCTTGTTTTCTTTTCTCCCATTGTTTTAAAATTTAATTCTATTGTAAATTAGTTCAGTACTATTATTTGCATTTATTGTCCATTTGAGTTTGGCCATAGGGAATAAGATAATGAAGAGGAAGTTGGTTTTCTTTTTGATGTTTTGGTTGGAAGTGTTGCATGCTGTTAGTCAGTTTTTCCAATTATTATGTTTTATGGTACAGTACCATGTTCAAAAGAAATCCTTGAGGGCTACATATCTTCATGATTTTATTCAAGGATATGGGACTTCACCATTAATCTAGAGTGACACAAAGCAAGTTGCCATATCTCTTACATGTCCAAGCTCATCATTTAAAAAATCGAGTAAACACTGATTTAGGTTTAGGGGAGAAATGAAACACTGATTTAGGTTTAGGGGAGAAATGAACAGTAGGCATTTCAATGATGTCTTGTATGAAAACCTCCAAAGAAGGGTTTCTTTTACGAATATATGGCACTCTATAGCAACATTTCAGATGCCAATAAATCCCAATTTCCCTAATTGTCTCATGCAACAATGTCAATATAAAGATAATTAATCAGAAGAATAAAGCTTATGTACCTCTCTTCAATTTCCTTGACCTTCTTTCGCCAAATTTCTTGGTTCTTGATGAGATTTCGATTCAACTAAGGACAAAAGGGGCTCCTTTAGGGGGAAAAAGGAATTGCTAAAGATTGAAATAGAAAATTTAAATAAAGACCTACCTATGCCAAAAGCTAGAACAAACTACTAAAATTTGCTTAGTATGAAATTGAATTTAATATCCAAACTTGATTAGTATAAAATTGAAAACTTACATCTGCAACAGCATTTTTTTCTTCAATGCACTTTTCCAATTTATTTTGGATGTCCTGCATCTTCGAAGTCACAGCCTTCTCCACAGCTTCTGAAATAGAACTTTCCACTTTACTTTTGGCCTCCACAACTAGAGATTCATAATGCTGGAACAAAAAAAATATATCAAACAAAGAACTCTTGACATGGTAAGAGGACATGTAGAGTGCCACACAAATAAATAAGAGCATCACAAGGCTAAGGTAGTAAGTATTAAGAACCCCTGTGAAATATCCCAGACGAAAGCAACCCAAGTAGAAACTCCTAACTGCTCAAACAATTACATCCACTTTTCATAATGTATGACAGAGTCATATTTTGGATTATTTATTTATTTATAACTTTTAGGTTTGGGTATTTGGGGGATTCCTTTTCTGGTGGGGGGCGGTTGGGGGGAAGTCCACTTGGGCCTATGGGCTACGCTGTAAAGGTAGACTCAGCCTCAGCCCTGCAGCTATCATGTTAAATGATTTATATATATGCATGTATGTATGTGTATGAGAGAGAGAGAGAGAGAGAGAGAGATGTTATATATATATATATATATATATGACAAACAGACAAACTTTTGGGTTTGGGTATTTCTTCTTTGGCAGGGGCGCTTAGGGGGAAGTCCACTTGGGCCTATGGGCTATGCAGTAAAGGTAGACCCAGCCCCAGCCCCACAGCTATCATGTCAAATAATTTATATATATGCATGTATGTATGTGTATGGAGAGAGAGAGATAGAGAGAGATGTTAAATATATATATAGTAAAAGAAGAAGAGCTCAGCTCAGCCCAAAAACCAATAAGAAAAACAAGTAGGAAGAAATTTCATAAACTAATTAAAAAAGAACGAGTGAATGTCAACAGTCACATCCAGCAAGGGTTGGGGAGACATAGGAATGAAGAAGGAAAAGAGATGGGATAGGGAGAGGAGGGTGGAAGGAGTAGGGATCAATTTGTTAACTTACTTGTCTCTGATTCTCCAGTTGAGTTGCAAGAAGATGGTTGTATTCATCCACAATCTGTTGTCAGGCATGTAAATTGAAGATAAGTGCATGCCTATAGGAAAAGAGGAAAAGAATATATATATATTTTTTTTGAAGTAATCAAAGTACCATTAAAAAGAGAAAAGCTCAACCTAAGTACATAAGAAGTATACAAGAGAAACATCTAAGTAGAAGGAAAAAAAAGAAAAAAGAATAATCATGAAAACTAAGCAAATTAGGAAAGACAAACGCAATTGTACAAAAGTAAAGAGTATTGAAGAAAAAATACTTAAGCTCCAGCACCGTCCTCTCTCTATCCTTGAAACTTCTATATGAAGGCACAATTTTCCATACAACTGCACTCTGAGTGCCACCAAATATCCCCCTCCAACAAGCAAACAAGTCTACTACTCGACTAGGCATAATCCAAGACAGTCCAACACGACTAAAGATACCGTTCCATAAGGCACAAGCAGCCTCACAATGGAGAACATTAAAGTTTATGGTACTAGACATGAAACACACCATCACCTCAAAATATCATGGATATTTAGAACTCAATATTGAAAAGGTCCAACTCAGTCTAACCACCCAAGTTGTATCAGACATGTCAAGTGTAGCATCACAGTTCAATGTCCGAATAAAATATGCTATCTATAAGCATATTAGCATATCACTTACTAAAAAAAAAAAAAAGTAGCATATTAAAAACTTTAGAAGGAAATTATAAGAAGAGAATCATACAGCATCAACTTTGCTGCCAAAGAGGGCCCCACTTATTCCAGAATCCTCGCTACATTCACAAGTACCACAATCTCCTTCAAATGACATACAATTAGAGTTCATCTCTGCCAACTTGCCATCAATTTTTGACTGATTCAGTCGGTGAACATAAACATCACCAACATAATCCCAAATTTGTTGTGTTCGCATATCAAGAGAGTAGCAATGCTGTGTATCCTTCCAATGCCTAATGGCATGGCCTTCCTTATATCTAACAAAAGGGAACAAAATTTATTGCTATGATCATGAAGACACCAGAAGAATTTAGTCAAATATAAATAAATAAATAAAAGGTTTTAGTGCTTGATCACTTTAGTATCCTTTTTTTTTTTGGTTGGGATAAGGTAAGTATTATATCTAATAGAAACTGTATAAAAGCACAGAGGCATAGTCCAGCAGAATGAAACTCGGTTAAGAGGGCGTGCCTCGTCGCCACAACTCAGAGACAAAATACCCGATAATCTATCTAAACACCTCCTCTAAGAACCCTCATGATACTTGAAGCCATCTCTATTAGCCTGAGATGGTTCAATGCCCATAGAGGGTTTGATTCTAACCCTACCAGAAAGGAAAATAACCTGAATAAGAAGCCAAGAGTTTACCTTCCACATCCCACAAAACCACATATCATACACACCCAAAGATTCTCCAATGTTCCACAAACAGAGCAAGTTGGTTTCTCATCTTGCTGCTGACAGAATCGGCAGACCTGAAAGCAAATTGAAAACCTTATTCAACATGGTTACCCCAGCATCCAGCCACTGCTATTGGACATACAATAACAGATATGCACTAGATAAGGCAGATAATAGGGCTATCAACTCAAGATAGCATGCACTATAAGCTGAAACAAATATGTCAGTATTGTGTCAAGATTTCCATGAAATAATGCAAGTTAAACTCATGACCATGAACTCGCATAAAATATTTTCTTTTAATCCAAACAGTAATTTGAGCAGCAGTAAACAACTAAACATGATATTTTGAGCCTAATTCCACTATAGTTACAAAATTTTGTCAAATAAGCTATATGGGGTATGTACCCCAACTAAAATACAGCATGACAGGGACATCGAATTGTGGGCTTCATAATCCTCAAATCTAAGGATATTGGAGCTTCAAGATTAACACAAAAAGGCCAAGAAGACCCTGCCTTGTAACAACAGCTTCTTGGCATCCATAAAGCATTTGAGAATTCCCAAAGTCAAGATACTGGATTCAATAAATTGCTGGTACTACATTCTCATAAAAAAACTAACTTGTTCAGTGACACTAACAATACCTTTATCTAATTAAGTTCTCCAACCCAAAATATAAACACCAAAGAGGAGACATTCATGGAAGTGAGAATTAGCTCACCTGGCAAGACATATAAGTCCATTTTGAAATGCATGGACACTGAAATGAATGGTCACAAATTGTGCTCAGTATTCCACTAGTGTCTGGGTCCAATCTCTCTAAAATTCAAACACCAAATTCATAGAAACCATACAAACATCAATTCCCAAGAGTCTCATTATTCTACCAAAAAAAAAAAAAAAAACGCAGGACAATATGCAACTTTAATCCAAATCAAAACATAAAATCAACAGAAAAAATGTAACTCACCAAGACACACCGGGCAAGTAGGTAACTCCGTACACCCGGCAGGAGGTGTACCAGCTATCTCAGCTGATTCTGTGTACTCCACAGACATCATAAACAGAATATGGCATACCTCAGCCTAAAAATTCAATCATTATAACAATGAAAAATGAAAAAACCAACACACATATTCAATGAGTCCAATCTACAATTCTTGCAATCAAAACCAATAACATAAGCAAAGCTCATCATCTACCTCGCCCGGTGAGAACTTCTTCCCATTAAAATTCCAATAAAATCCATCAGCTGTTAACTGGTTGACAAGCCTTATCAAGACACTGTACCGATCCTCCATCCCATCATTCCTAAGAAAATGCAAAAATTCAAAAAATAAAAAAGAATCAACTTTGGTGTACCCAAGAATAATCCCCTGGTAATGGCCCTCAAGTTTGGGGTTCGCCTAATAAGGCCCATCTTACAAGCAACACTAGTACACTAAAATTAAGTCAGGCCTGATAAAGCCCTAAGCAGCAGGCATAACAGTCCTAGGAAAACAATGTCTACAGAAGATCATAAAAACAATGTATACAAAAGATCATAGCCGAGCAATGTGAACGCACCGATATGAGGGAGCAATCACCTAACGGAGTGGAGTATATAGAATCAAATTGGTGATTCATGGACCCCTCCCCTGAAATGACCATCACCCGAAAAGAAGAAGAGTTTATTAGAGCACTAGCAGCAGCTTCCCAACCATTTTCCCTAAGTTTAAGGATTCAAACTACTTTTTACTTTCCTATACAAATACACACCACAATAGATTCCTTTAACCTTTCCCCATATCATTAAAATAATATATATTTATTTTTACTTTTTTTTTTCAATTTTAGAAAATCTTATTTTCTTTTCTCTCTCTTCTCCGTCTCACCTCTTCTCTCTCCCATCTCTTTGTTCCCTCTTTCTCTCTCTCATCTTTGTCTATGTCTCTCTCGTCTCCGTCTGTCTTTCTTCTTTGTCGTCTCTGAATCCGGCTACTCTTTCCTCCCTCTTTCTCTTTGACCCAAACCATTGCATCAAGTAGTCTCTCTCTCTCTTCTCTCTCTCTACGTGGAAGCGTCTTCTTCACTGTAAAAGGTTGGGTTTTTTTTTTTTTTTTTCTCTCTCTCTCTCATCTATCGCTCAATCTCTCATCTTTGACCCAAAATCACAGGCGTTTTCTTTTCTCTCAATCTCTCTCAGTCTCTCTAGTCTCGATTGATTTCTAGGTTCTAAATATCTTTTTTGTTTATTGATTTCTGCAAATTTCTCTCAATCTTTCTCTCACATCAGCTAATTTCGAGTGCTGATTTTTGCTAATATCTTTTTTGTTATGAATATTCAATGTTTTTGGGTTAAATATTTTGTGGATTTTTTATTTGTGCTTTTTGAAGAAGTTATGGGTTTCATCATTTTAAAGATTTTGGTCTTTCATTTTTTTTTTGTTTGTTCATTCTTGACTGAGAATGAATTTGTGATTTATGTTTTGGTCTTGCATGAGAGAGAGAGAGAGAGGGAGATGAGAGTCTGTGAAGAAGAGGAGAGATGGAAACAGCGGAGAAGGGAGATAGGAGGGAAGCGTGAGAGGAGAGAGACTTATTTTAGAATTAAAATAATGGTTGGGTGTCTACAGTGTTTCCCAATACATTAGGGCTTCTTTGGTTTTTGTGGTTTTTGAGATTTTCCCTAAACATAGTGAAGAGAATGGGCTATAGGGAGTCTGTTGCTAGTGCTCTTAAGGAGGTACGCACCATTCTCTCCCCCAAACTACTCTATAAAATTTCGTCCCCTTCCTCACTAAGAAAACCCTGACTTAGCATTGGGGTGTTCCATCGGCACACCTGATGAGCGCTAAATTACCACTTATGGAAGAGATTTATCCATTTAATCATTTATTTTATATTCTACTACTCCCCCTTGTGTGTGGGATCAAACATTCCTTTAATATGTGAAGCCCAACGCGTAAAATATTTTATTGAAATGAAAAGTGAATGATAGAGGCAGACTTATGACCCCTCCCATGTTAAATTATCACCCATAGAAAAGGATGAATTTATTCATCTAATTTATATTCTAACAGTGAGGTCACCCGCCCTTGTTTTCCTTCCCTTTGCAGGTTCATTGGCCTGGAGTACAGTACCCGATCAACTAATTCTTTAAATTTCTTTCCACTTCATCAATTTTTCTCAGCAACCAAAGACAGAAATTAGGATTTGAATTGAAATTCTGATTCACAAATTGAATTATAAAACAGAACTTCGAACAATTGGGGAAGAGAGCGTACCTGATGAAGAGGAGCTCGGAGACGTGTTCGATGCGGGAGCCACAGAAGCGGATGAAACCGTCGAAGGAGAGGTAGTTGGGTACGGCAACGACGAAGAGGACCGTGGATCGGGAGCTAGGGTTTGGAAGCGACGAGTGAGACGCACTTCGGAAGAGGTGCGCTATGCCTCTCCGTTCGCTGAATTTCGAGTCAAGGTTAGGGTTTGATGGACTCGTGGTTGACCTGAACTCCGTGATTTCCAATGCGGCAGGGTGCTCGCTGTCTACCGAGTGGACTCGGAGGAAGAACATGGTCTCTCGGCTGAGTCGAATCGGCCAGCAGAATCAGTTGACAGAGAGAGAGAGAGAGAGAGAGAGCGGAAACTGGCGGTTTGGTAATGGTGAATTATAAAATGATAATTTTTTTTTTTTACATGTCCATATTGATTTGAATTAGTGATCTTTACTTTATTAGGCATGATATTAATCAATTGAGCTATTTTTTAAGGACATAAAATGAGATATTATTGTTAGTTTAATAAGCTAGGAGCACGCTTAATGATATGTAGGTTACTGGTTCAAATCTCATTTCACCTCTTGAACATGTCAAAAAAAAAAAAAGAAAAAGAAAAGAAATTGTTAGATAAATAGTATATCCAATATTTATAACGTGGTGATTATATTAGAAAAAAACAATTATGACGTGGGACTGACATTTTACATATATAAAACTAATAATTAATATATTAAATTTGTATGAGAATATGGACTAAATATGAATAACTTATTAACTTGGGGAAACTTTATTTACCCCTTAACTTTCGCGGTTTCTGCAGACACCGCCTCAATGTTCAAAAACTCTCACTTAGATGTATCTAACTTTGTTTTTATTTCACTTTGCCCTTTTGTACATCAAATCCTTTGTAATGCCAATTTTATCATCAACTTAAAACTACACAATTCTCAAAACAATGCGGTTTTAGTTTTGGAATTAAGGGTAAAATTGACATTTTGTTAGAATTTTTTGTATGGAATGGACAAAGTGAGAGAAAATCAAACTTTGATACATTTAAGTGAGATTTTGAACGATTAAAAATATTTATAAACTAAAGTTCAGGAGAGTAAGTGAAGTTTTTCCTATTAAATTATAGAATTTACCGATAGAGTTAAATGTCTAGATGAACCTTAAACAAACCCCATTATGAGTGACTTACTCATGCTACATTTAAAATTTCGAATTTATCAGTATTTTCTTATTAAAAGTAATATTTAAAAATAGAAAAAAAATTAGATTAGGTCTGAAAAAAATACCTAAAGTTAAACATTTTAAACTGAGGTATGCTTAAAATATAGGTGAGAATAAATATTTATTTAATAGGCTGAGTTGTGTGAACATATATATAAAAAAAAAAAAGACTGAATTGTCTATTCTTTTCATTGTTTTAGTAAAGAAAACAAATTAAAAAGATGAAAACATTGTTTAAAAGAGTTTAAATTTATTACTTAAATAAATTGATTAAGGGATCCGACTTGTATGAAGAAAATTTAATTAAAATAATTAAAAAATTTAAATATATCATAATAAATATTAATTTTATTTTTCTTCCTCAACTTCATTTATTTATTTATAACAGCAACTACAGGCCAGATTCTTTATTAAGGAATTGAAACTTATGCACGACGGAAAGGTGCTTATTGACGCGCAGGCGTGACGTGTCCCTTGGATTTAAAGAACTCTCGAAAACGACGCCGTCTGTCTTCCTAGGAAATTAGGAATTTAGGAATATCTACTAGCAAAAAGAAAGTAGATACCCCGTCAAAATACGCGCTTTGTAAAAATCTTTGCCCGCTTTAGACTTCAATTCACTCGCAGGGAGAGAGAGAGAGAGAGAGAGAGAGAGACCCAGAGAGACTTGGCTACCACTACCGAGCCGTGCCCATCTTCCTTCGATCCAGTACGATAGAGTTTGCTTCTCCGATCGTACGGATACCATCTTCTCCGTCACCAGCACTGACCCAAGTTAATAGATCCCCATTTTCTTCACCAGATCCGCTCCTGCACGCCTCCAAATTGAGCCGAAGAGCAAGGTAATCCCCATTTCCAATTCTCTCATCCGAAATCTTGAAATCCGGGAAACCCACTTGTTCTTTTGCATAGATCACAGCAATGGCACCCAGTACGATCCGAAAGGCTATCGGGGCTGTGAAAGACCAGACAAGCATTAGCATAGCCAAAGTGGCTGGCAACATAGCACCAGACCTCGAAGTCTTGGTCGTAAAGGCGACAACCCACGACGAGGACCCCGCCGACGAGAAGTACATCAGGGAAATCGTAACCCTGACCTCGTATTCCAGAGGGTATGTCGGTGCGTGCGTGGCCACGATATCCAAACGGCTGAGCAAGACCCGCGATTGGATTGTGGCCCTTAAGGCTCTGATGCTTGTGCACAGAGTCTTGGTCGATGGGCACCCTTCGTTTGAGGAGGAGATGGTCTATGCGACCAGGCGGGGCATGCGGGTCTTGAACATGTCAGATTTTAGAGACGAGGCGCATTCGAATTCGTGGGATCACTCCGGTTTCGTGAGATTTTACGCGGCGTATTTGGATGAGAAGGTCGAGAGCGTGGTCGTTGAGAAGAGCATGAAAGGCGTGGATGAGAGGGAGGATAGGTACAAGGATGAATATGATAATGGAATGATGGGTAGGAGAACGAGGTCCTATGGGGATGTGAGTGAATCAGCGGGAAGAGAGAAGAAGAAAGAGACGCCGATGAGGGAAATGCGGCCGGAGAGGGTTTTGGGGAAGTTGAACCAGTTGTTGAAAATTCTTGATCGGATATTGGCTTGCAGGCCGACTGGTGCGGCGAAGACTAGTAGGCTGGTGCTGGTAGCTCTTTACCAGGTTGTAAGGGAGAGTTTTGGGGTTTATGTGGAGATATGTGAGGCATTAGGGGTGTTGTTGGATAGGTTTATGGAGATGGCATATGCTGATTGTGTTAAGGGCTTTGATGCTTATGTTAGTGCGGCGAAGATGATTGATGAGCTTGTGGTGTTCTATAATTGGTGTAAGGATATGGGGATTGCGCGGTCGTCAGAGTATCCTGAAGTCCAGAGGATTACTGAGAAGCTGTTGGGGACCCTCGAAGGGTTCTTGAGGGAGATGGCTGACAAGCCAAAGAGCGCGGAGACAAGTAGGGTGGAGAAGGAGAAGTCGCCCGTGAAGGAGGAGGAGGTGGAGCCGGATATGAATGAGATAAAGGCTCTTCCTCCGCCAGAGAATTATAACCCTCCGCCCCCACCTGAACCTGAGGCTAAGGCTAAACCACAGCCTCAGAAGGTGACTGAGGACTTGGTGAATTTGAAGGATGATGCAATCTCAGCTGATGAGCAAGGCAACAAATTGGCTTTGGCTCTGTTCTCTGGACAACCGGCTACAAATACAGATGGTTCATGGGAAGCTTTCCCGTCAAATGGGGAACCTGAGGTAACATCGGCATGGCAGACGCCTGCTGCCGAGATTGGTAAAGCAGATTGGGAGTTGGCATTGGCAGAATCAGCTAGTAATCTCTCGAAGCAGAAAGCTACATTGGCAGGCGGGTTTGATTCATTGCTATTGAATGGAATGTATGATCAAGGGGCAGTGAGGCAGCATGTGAGCACCACTCAATTGAGTGGTGGAAGTTCAAGTAGTGTGGCACTGCCTGGGCCAGGCAAGACTGCTACACCTGTGCTGGCTCTGCCTGCTCCAGATGGGACAGTCCAGGCAGTAGGGCACCAGGATCCCTTTGCCGCATCGCTTGCAGTGCCGCCACCTTCATATGTGCAAATAGCAGATATGGAGAAGAAACAGCAGTTTCTAGTGCAGGAGCAGCAGCTCTGGCAGCAATATGGAAGGGATGGGATGCATGGCCAAGTGGCTTTGGCCAAGATTGCTGGTGGTCCTGGCTACTATGGCCCAAGCCCTCAACCAATGATGCCTTATGGGATGCCACAGCCAGGAGGGTACTACTACGCACCCTATTGAAATACCTCTTTTAACGAATGGCTTGTTCTTCCCATGTTGCTGATAACTATTTTACTTGCACTCTTTCGGAAGATTTTCTATGCTCTTCATTGTTTGCCAATGTGTTCATTTCTGTATTTACATTCGAAGGGAGTGAAAGACATATGGGTTTTGAATAATAGAGAGTATATACAATATAATGAAAGTGCTTGTTATTAGTTTCTCTTTCTGCAATGTAGTTTCCATCAGTTTTTCTATCCCTTTCTATTTCCTTGGCCATGTTTTCGTCCAGACTCTATTCCATCGAAGTCTTTTTTACTAGGCGGGATATGGGGTTAGCAATTGCAACAGAAAATCTGAGTTTGGCCCTCTGTCAAGCTATTCTACTATGGAATAGATAGGCTGGAGCAAAGGTATCAGATTTATCTCGCCCTTACAGCAAGAAAATTATACAAAATCTCTCGCTCTTCTCTGAACATGTCCACCAAAATTGTACCCCTTTGCAACCAAAAACATTCACCGATCGTAGCAACAACTCCATCGAACCACATGATCCAGGCGGAGCGCCACTACTGTCTGTCTATCACAACCTAGCCGCTTGGAGTGAAACCGATTGATCAAGAAGAGGCGCCAGTTGCTCCCCGAACCCATATTTGGTTGCTCCGCCACTATCGTGAGGAGGTGGAAAACATTGGAGCTAATCGTGAGGAGTTGGGGGAGGAGAGAAGATTCAAGATAGTCTGAAAATTTGGCAAAAAAACGGAACTCTTGTAACTGACACTGTAAAGGTTGTTGAAAGGGACCCGATTAAAGCCCCAATTTGAATTATGGGTCGGATCCATTGGGTGGTGTTGGGAAGAAATGGGTGGGCTCAAGGCAAATGGATAGTCTGAAATTTTGGGTTTGCTTGAAAATCGTATCCAATAGCTTATAAAGTTGTAAGATTAGGAGCAATACTAGGTCAGGTTGATCCGTTTCCTGAATTGACTGAGCTCTTTTGCTTGATTCATAATCCAGTCAGCATATATTTGACTCGTTCATATCGGGTTTTGGTCAAACCCTTTGTGTATATATATATATATATATATATACACACTTTTCTTTTGGGGGTCACGAAGTTTTGCGTGTTGAATTGGCATGGAATGGGTGTGATAATGATGGGTTTTCATTTCTAGAACCACAGCATAACTTGATTATTTTATTGTGATGAACTGATGATGGTTGTGAGTGAATATGACCATCCGTCCGGTATTTGTAGTTTAAAATATGACTTTGAAATGCCTCTACCATTATTATTTATTAGGGTATGGCTTTGAAATGCAGTGGAAAGCCTATTTCAAAATGGAGTTTTTGTTGGGGTGTTGACTTAAAGAGCACTAGCTTTAGGAATTAGGATCAACCTTGTGATCTTCCTCAATTGATTAAAAACAGAAAAAAGAAAAGAGATTTGGCTTAGATTTAGATTTTTAAGTGTTCAGATTTAATTAAACTTTTTTTTTTAATATATATATTTTTTTAAAGATTATAATTAAATATAGATAGATAAAATTCTACAAAAATCTCCTGTATTTATTTTTCTGTTTAGGTGATCAAAATCCAACCCAAAAAATTTAAAAAACCCAGATTAATTTGTAGTACTCATTTTAAGCAATTAATTTTTTTTCTCAACGGTGAGGTTAAACATAAACCTTTCTCATTCGACCGAAAAAGAAAGAAAAAAGCAGAACCCCATTTCATCGTCCAAAGTCTCTTCAGGGCGTAGGAGATTATGTGGAATCCTGTGGTGGTTCTGGACAACGGAGGCGGCCTCATCAAGGCCGGCCTGGGCGGCGAGCGCGACCCTACCGCCGTCCTCCCCAACTGCCTCCTCCGTCCCCTCTCCTCCAAGAAATGGCTCGTCCCCCCCTCCACCACCACTTCCTCCTCCAACGACGACTCCTTCGACTTCACCTCCGCTGCCGTCCGCCGCCCCCTCGACCGCGGCTACCTCATCAACCCGGACCTCCAGCGAGACATCTGGGCTCACCTCTTCTCCTCCCACCTCCACATTGCCCCCTCTCAGTCCTCCCTATTACTTACCGAGCCCCTCTTCGCCCTACCCTCCATCCAACGCGCCACCGACGAGCTCGTCTTTGAGGACTTCAACTTCAAATCCCTCTACGTTGCCGACTCCCCCGCCCTCGCCCATCTCTACGAGGCCAGCCGCCGCTCCCATGTCAGCTCCCGGGCGGCCCAGTGCAGCCTGGTGGTCGACTGCGGCTTCTCCTTCACCCACGCCGCCCCCGTGTTCCAGAACTTCACGCTCAACTATGCCGTCAAGCGCATCGACCTCGGCGGCAAGGCCCTCACCAACTACCTCAAGGAGCTCGTCTCCTATCGCTCCGTCAACGTCATGGACGAGACCTTCCTGATGGACGACGTCAAAGAGAAGCTCTGCGCCGTCTCCCTCGACGTTGCGCGCGACCTCCACATGGCCAGGTTCGTATGTTTATTAATTTGTTGGGAAACATTTGCGGTGGCTCTGAGTAGTTGAAATTTCGTTCTGTGTAGGACGTCGGGGAAGAACAACTTGTTGAGGTGCACGTATGTGCTTCCAGATGGCGTTACGCACACCAAGGGCTATGTTAAGGATCCCGACCAAGCACGGAGGTACTTGTCTGTGACAGACGTTGACGGTGACCCACGTGCAGAATTCGGATCTAAGGAGGGCATGGATCACTTTGAGATTACAGAGAAGCCTGAGGATCGAAAGAGAGTTGATTTATCAAAAAATGTACCAGTGTATCCCATTTCCTTGGACAAAATCATTTCCTGTCTCTTTTCACTAATTTTGTTTTTGTTTTTTGATTGTGTGCAGGAATTTGAATTGACAAATGAGCGCTTTCTTGTCCCGGATATGCTCTTCCGTCCTTTGGATCTGGGTCTGTATCATATTCCAATCTCTGTAATGGGAGAGTATGTTTTCAGGTTTCTTTATGTGAAGCAAATTTTAGTGTAGAAAATTTGTTGGTGGGGAGATTGCTGGACGGTTATGAATGATTGGATTTCTGTCTGTTTTAGTGTTTATAGTCTAGGGTAGTGACTATCTTGATTGTTCAACTTTCTTTAAGTTAATGTTACATGCTTCCTTGAAGGAATAGAATTGGAAAGAAACTGATTGGAAATGTTGTGAATAAACGATAAAACAATTTGATGGTGTAAACTCTCTTAATCTTTCGGAGAGATTCAAGTGTATATATAATATCTGCTGTACTGAGAATAGGTTACAAGGAACTTTACAATTTCAAAACTATCATGCTATGGTTTTCTTTATCACACATATAATTAGCTGTACACTTTGATTTTGAATTCGTGGTATCATCATTCCTGATATGGTGGAAAGATGATACTATCATTATAGTGAGAAACAAAATCTCAATTGCTTTTTAGGTTTGCCTGTTCTTTTTGATGTTGTTTTAAGAATTGCTGACTTGAACCTGTTTATGCAGGAATGAACCAAGCTGGACTAGCGGAGTGCATTGTTCGGGCAGTCAATTCTTGCCATCCTCATCTTCACCCTGTACTTTATGAAAGGTGTTCTTACAAAGTCTTGGGCGCTCTTAAACAACTCAATATCAACCCCCCCCTCTCTCTAATTTCATGTTCAAATACCAATGTCCCTGTTTGAATTTTGTTTTTGGGCAGCATTATTTTAACCGGTGGCAGCACATTATTTCCTCGATTTGCTGATAGACTGTAACTTCTAACAACTCTTATCATTTCTTTATAGCCAGAATTTTAAAGCACCATTCAGAGTCCAGACTTTAGTCTTTTATGTTATTGATTTACTAAATTGCAGAGAGAAGGAGCTCCGGCCCCTTGTCCCTGATGACTATCAAGTGAAGATAACAGCTCAAGAAGAGTAAATTTCCATCCTAAAGTATAGTATTTTGTGTTCAGAGGTTCTACTGTATCCTTGGCTTAAAACTCTCCATTGCTTGTTCAGTCCCATACTAGGTGTCTGGCGAGGGGGATCGCTTTTGGTATCTAGTCCTGAGTTCGAATCAATGTGTGTCACTAAATCTGAATACGAGGAGCTTGGATCTGCTCGATGTCGGAGGAGATTCTTCCATTGAGTAGTTGGTATCTGGAGGTTTGTGATCTCGGTGACTATATCTGTCATGCATGTTAATTAAAATATGTGCTGTTTGGTCGATTATGGGGGGTTAGAAGAGATGAAGTCTTGTTCAAAGCTTTTTAAATTTCAAAATGTTTTTACTTGGCGGACTTAGAAATTTTGTTGATTTTCCTATGCGCTTCTTGGCAAGCAAATGATGCACGACAAAAATTTCAGGTGAGTATCAACTGTCTTATCGGCGTTTCTTGTTAACACTGAACCAAAGAGAGGTAGAAGTTTCTTTGGTGGCTTGTATATGCAAAGAAAGCAACCTGAGTGAATTTGTTCAATTCATTGCTACAAATCCAAGATATTTTTGGCTTCTTGGATATGTCAGCTCAGGGATGCTCTGGGGTGATTTAGAGCTGCTATCCCTACCTCTGATACAGAGCCGGTTAAATTGAAGTAGTTCCACCAGAATCCAATGAAATGCTTGCAAATCGGGAGGAGCCATATCTTTTGTGAAAAGGTTTAGCTGATGCAGAAACTGCAGGTTGTGAATGCAGGATGGCAAGTTCCTATTTTTGATTAAGAAGAGCCCGTAGAGATGGTGATATCCTGATATGCTCCTTAATGTTCGTAGAAGTACTACTTAATATTGGCTTGCTGCAGCAGAAATTCCAAACGATGAATCATGTGTTTCTAAATCAAGGATGTTACATTAAAAAAAATGTTCATTCAATTTCAGTTTCTTGTCTTCAACTGTTTGCATGGCAAAGTAAGCGTTGTTTTACATTTGTTTGTTTGCTTTAAACAATTTATGTCTGTTTTTTTGGGCAAAGCTTCCACTGCCAATGAACGAAGGCAATTGATATTATAACCTTTCTAGCTTAGCACTTGTGCTGCAGAAATTGTACCCAAGATTCTAAGAAAGGAAAGGAGACAAGACAACCAGCTTGGCTAAACTCATCTGCATCACCTTCAAATATCACACTGAAGCACACCCTTTTCCTCCGCCCATGCTGATTCTGTTCTGTTGAGGAATTAGACGTACTCAAATGCCCCTCTTTTATTTATTTTTATTTTTTATTTTTATGTCTCTAACATGGCAGTAAAAATCGTTTTTGGATTTTGAATAGATCACCATTTAATTTTGGATTTTACTGCCACATCAGAAAGTGTACACTCAAAAGTACATGCAACATTTCTGACAAATGAGTAATGCTATATACTTATCTCATATTCTACTTTCATACTAATGGGCTGATGTAGCGGGACTTGGATCCTCTCCTGTCCACTTTAACTGGAGAGGAGCCGGTTAATGATTTAGGATTGCTTCACAAAAATTAAAGGCTTAAAAATAAGCCATGTCATCAAACCACGATGGACCACCTTTGCACCCAATTCTCATCTTCTTCTTTGCTCCCTCTTCCGGTCATCCACCAATATTTGAACTCACCCAAAAAACAATCGAGTTTTACCAGCAAACCATTGCAACAAAAGGGCGCAAACCTCTTATCTTCCACCCATTTCCTCATAGACACCTAATTCTGCTTCCCAACCAACACGATACCAAATCGTTAACCCATTCTCAAAACCAAACCAAACCCGCACTCTTGGCCACTGGGGTTCCTTCATTAGTACCTTTGACATCTCTCTCTCTCTCTCTTGAACTTTTGCACTAAGCTGTTTGAGCTTTGAAGACTGACAAAAATTCATTGAGTTTCAGATGCGTAGGATGTGGGTTGGTGCTTTCCTAGAATTTTGTAAAAGAAATCTGAATTTGTTCTTCAATTTCATGTTCTATTCATTTCTACCTGCGTTCAAGATTGATAGTCGGTCTTTAAGGTGGTTTCCAGTAAACTTAGTTTTTGAGATGGTCTTTTTTTTAGGTCATTTGTTGGAAGACAGGAAGAGGGAGCGGAGAAGAAGAGGAGAATTTGGTGCAAGGGAGGTCATCACAGTTTGATAACGTGGCTTATGTTTAAGCCTTCGATTTGTGTAAAGCAATCCTAACCATAACCGACTCCTTTCCAGTTAAAGTGGGATTGGAGAGGATCCGAATCCCATATAGCGGCCCATAAGTTCTTAGACCAGCCTTTATTAAAAGAGAGATGTTATTTTTTTTCCATCTTTCATTCATCTCCATTCAATTTTTATCTTTTTCAAATTTTACCATTGAAATTGGGTCTTACACATCTAATAGTGAATTTGAGAAAAAAAAAAAAGGATGAGAGGATGAAAGAGTAACATGTCTCTTTTCTTATTAAAAATGAGAAGAAATTTAAGGATAAATGAATACTGTCATATTAGCTTAGTGGTATGAGAGATATATATTTAAATAACTCAAATGAAAAATGGACAGAACACAATGGTTAGGTGTCCAAATATTAAAAAATAAAACCTTGGTAAGCTCGAAACAAACATTAAAAAAGTTATGAAATAAACATTAAATCAGTGGCCTTTGTATTAATAGATTCTTCAGGTGTAGATATCTATTGCAAGCCTCAGCAGGTTAGCACCAATATCGAAGTTCATCATCCCTGAGTAATAAGTCTAAGTGTCACAGAGATGGTTTTTAAAGGATAAAATTTCCATTTTCATTGACAAAAAAAAAAAAACTTTGCTACACTAACGAGCATAACTTTAGTGATGGCCAAAGAAAGTAAGTGCTTGGACGGTAAAATTATGTGGAAACAACTCAACATTTGAATAAAGCTTTATCAACCTGTCACTCATCAACATATGAAGATGAGTTGGGGAATTGTTGTAAAAGATGGTTAATTTAAATACATGGAGCCAATGAATAAAGATATCAAGAAGTTTATTTTCATACTTTTATTTGGAAGACGCCTCTAAAAACCTACTCAAATTTAGGTATTCACATCTCCTTTTCGTTTCCTCTTTCTCATTTTTTTTTTCCTTTGTCTTTAAACATTCTTTCCTTTTGTACTTGCTATTTTATTCTCTTGCTTTATCTTTTTCTAAGTCTCCACATCTAATTTCCATTTCTTCTTTCTCATTTTGTTTTTCCTTTGTCTCCACACATTCTTTCCTTTTGTACATGCTCATTTATTCTCTTACTTTATTCTTTTCTAGATTTTCACTTTTTTTTTTTTTGTCTCCAAATATTCTTTCATTTTGTACATGTTCATTTATTCTCTTGCTTTGTCCTTTTCTAGGTCTTCACATCTCCTTTTCATTTATTTTTTTTTTCATTTTTGTTTCCTTTGCCTCCAAACATTCTTTCCTTTCGTACACACTCCTTTATTCTCTCTTTATCATTTTCTAGGTCTCCAAATCTCATTTTCATTTCTTCTTTCTCACTTTTTTTTAAAAAAAAATTAGTACATACTCATTTATTCTCTTGCTTTATCTCTACACCTTGTTTTCTTACGACTTTAGATATCTATTTTTAGTCTCACCAAAGTTAGCATCCAATATGTGATGTTTGATCGATTATGGGGGGCTAGAGATGGTCTTGTTCAAAGCTTTTTAAATTTCAAATTGTTTTTACCTGGCAGACTTAGAAATTTTGTTCATTTTCCCATGTGCTTCTTGGCAAGCAAATGATGCACGACAAAAATTTCAGCTCAAAGAGAGGCAAAGAAAGCAATCTGAGTGAAGTTGTTCAATTCGTTGCCACAAATCCAAGATATTTTTGGCTTCTTGGATCTGTGGATGCTCTAGGGTGATTTAGGGTGAATGCAGGACAGCAAATTCTTATTTTTTATTAAGAAATTACTCAAATTTATCAAGTTATGCGCTTAAGAAATTCAGCACGTAACACATTTATTCATTTATTTTTTTCTTTATCTCCAAATCTTCTTTCTTTTTGTACATGCTCATTTATTCTCTTGCTGTATCATTTTCTAGGGCTCCACATCTTCTTTTCGTTTCTTCTTTCTCACTTTTTTTCCTTTGTCTCCAAACATTCTCTTTCTTTTGTACATGTTCCTCTATTCTCTTGCTTTGTCCTTTTATAGGTCTCGCATCTCTTTTTGTTTCTTCTTTCTCATTTTTTCCTTTGTCTCCAAACATTCTTTTCTTTTGTACATGTTCCTCGATTCTCTTGCTTTGTCCTTTTATAGGTCTCCGCATCTCTTTTTTGTTTCTTCTTTCTCATTTTTTTTTCCTTTGTCTCCAAACATTCTTTCCTTTTGTACATACTCCTTTATTCTCATGCTTTGTCTTTTTCTAGGTCTCCACATCTCTTTTTATTTTTTTCTTTCTCATTTTTTTGTCTATATTTTTTTATTATGTACATGCTCCTTTATTCCCTTCACCTTGTTTTCTTGCTAGTTTAGATATCAATGTGTCTATCTGTCCTGAAGGTATAATTGTATTGAATTTATCAGCTGTACAGGATATATATACAAAGAGTTTAATTAAAACATAACAACTTTAATTGAAGCTAAGATTTGCTTCTTCTAATTGGTTTAAACATTTCCAGCCAGGAGAACATCGGCAATCAACTTGTCCAAGTTCTGGTAACAAGAACCACCAGGCTTCACAGCTTCTTCTCTTCTCTTCTGCCTTCATCTTCCACTCCATTACCTTCCTCTTCATTTCTTCACCTTTATCACCCTCCATTAACTCCCTCACAAGCTTCTCAACATCATCTCTCTTAACATCATTATCTATCTCCATCCCAATGCCCCATTCGCTGCAAGAATTCCAGCAGTTTATATGTTGCACGGCAAAGAAGGGCCAGGAGATGATTGGCACTCCACCACATATGCTTTCGAGAGTTGAATTCCACCCACTATGCCTCTTGGTGTCTTCAATCTAATAATACATACTTATTCATTTATTTTTTATTTTTTTTCTTTATCTTCAAGCCATCTTTCCTTTTATACATGCTCATTTATTCTCTTCCTTTATCCTTTTCTAGGTCTCCACATCTCCTTTTCGTTTTTTTTTTTTTCTCATTTTTTGTTTCCTTCGTCTCCGCACATTCTTTCCTTTGTACATGCTCATTTATTCTCTTACTTTATCATTTTCTTGGTTTCCACATCTCCTTTTCATTTCTTCTTTCTGACCTTTTTATTTCTTAATTGGTATATACTTCTTTATTCTCTTGCTTTATCTCTACACCTTATTTTCTTGCTAGTTTAGATATGCATTTGAAGCCTCACCAAAGTTGGCATCCAACATTGAAGTCTACCATCCTTGAGTACTATGCCATTCAAGCAACCGCTCTACTAACCCAACGCAACCTAATACGACGGCTCCTAACGGAGGTTAAACCGGCGATCAAAACCTCTTTTTTATTTCTGAAGTCAAATAGGAAGTTGAAAGTGGATCGTTGGAATTCTAACAAACCCAACCCAACATCGTCGTTTTACTTCAATAAACTTGAAAGGATATTGCAAAAGCTACCATTGACATGCCTCCGAACAACTCTTCATTTTCAGTGAACTTCAGGCTAAATTGAATGTCCCGACTCCTCTAACCCTTTTGTATTGCTTAGACAAAATAATAATAAATTGAGGTAAATTATACTTCTAATAATTTCTTTTAATATATAGCATTTGAAACAATATGAAAATGTGGGAAAAAAAAGGAGTGAAAAACAAGGATAAATCCAGATATCATCTGCAGAATTTTCACGAGGTTCTCACGTCCACATATAGGAATTTACGATTGGATGTAGTCTGGTTCAAAATCAAAGAATACCATTCAAGTTTTCCGTAAAAATAAAAAAATAATATATAACTAAAATATTTAATGTCGTCTTGTTCAATTACACCGAATTTTCCTGTGAAAAAATGATATCACTAAGCATTCCTACCAGCCATATCCTGAATATGAAGATTCTTTGCTGACAAAATTTTCTACATTAGTTACAACACTGTAAATGTAATCAACCTTTCTGTAAAACTTTTTACACCAAAAAAAAAAAAACCCTTTGCCAGAAACCAGTCAGTTAAATTTTCAGCGTTGGCATATGAACTTAATACACTGGCTGGCAAATCCCCTCTCAAGTTGTGCTCAAGATCGTCCGCCACCAACTGCCGGGTAACCAAGTCATCTTTTGGTGGTGAATCCAGCAGATAAAACGTCCACCAGTTTTCTCGGTAAACATGCTTGTAAGAAGGAGAAACTTGGAGGCTTAGGGCGACAGATCTTTCAGTCGGAGAATGGTTGAGAGTCCATGCACAGGTGCACCAATTTTCTCTGGTATTGACCATAAAATTCACTTACGGCTATAACGTCTTCATTCTCTGGGTCCAAGCCAGGTAAGCTATGCAGCTTATCCTTCGTCAAAGAACTTGATTCATCATCTGAATTTCCTAAATCAGCAATTATTTCTGCATGGATTTCATGACAAGCGAGGATGAACATGGCAGCTGTGTCTGGTTGCTGTGCCTCACGAAGCGCTACCAATACCTCTTGAAGTGCACCAGCTGCAACATACAAAATCAAAGCCCTGCATTTGGCCATGTTATTAAGCTTATAACAAATCAGATGACTAGATGAGAGAATAATATGATAAGGAGAGTTGCAGAAGAAAAATGGTCATACCGCCAAATGTTGTGTTCTGCGCGAAGAACATGCTCAGCCCACCTTTGTAACACCCTGGATAAACAATACATAGATTCAAGAGAGGATACTAGGGCACTCAACAACCTTCTCAATGAAAATATAAAAACTAGGTAGTTCATTTTTCAATGAGAATCTACATTTAAAAGCCGAAAGGCCTTCAGAAATTGTAGCACAAGAAGCCAGCAAGGGGGGAAAAAATCCCTAGGGTCCTGTTTCAATTCTAAAGATATTGTTTCTTGGCAAAGCATCTATATTTGAATGCTTAAATGTAATAATAAGCAAGAGTAGGGCAGATTCTAGAGATGACTATTAATTGTTTGTCTACCCTACTAACACTTATCAAATCAAGAAATGTGGTAGCGAAGGGCTGGGCTGAGATACTCATGTTACACCGTATACCACTAAAAGATGTTACAGAAAAAAAAAATCAGGCGTCTTTATTAATACAAAGGCCAGGAATCAATTAAAAAGAGAAAAAAGCTTACTCCTGCATGTACGATGAAAAAACCTATCCATAAACGACATATGTGCTTGATTTTGGGTTTTGATGGCCCCCATGACTGGGAGGGGAATGTTTGAGATAACTACCAGGATTAAAATTAGAGACAAGATCACAATAAGATCAAGGAACTAGTTTTGAACTCATCTAGTCAAAGGCCATGTCGCTAAAATGGCAGACAAGCCTGTGATATCAAATGAACGCAAATATTGAGCTACCACAAGGAGTAAGCAACAGAGCATGAATGAAAACATGATTAATAAGACAAAGAAAAACAATATGCATGACAGAAAAGCAAACTTGAATTTTTCAATGATCAGATTAAATTACAATTCAAAAAGGAAAAAAGAAAACCTTGAATAATCAGACCCCTTCAAATGTGTAGCAGCTAAAGTTGCAGCATCTGTCCAGCATCCAGCATCTTGTAGCTGTATAAGAGATTATATGATTATATCTCAAGTCAAAATCAAGTGTAGCATGTTGTCCAATTCTAATCGCGCTTGTATTTTGGAAATAATAGCATTTTCCTTGCACCCAACAAATTATGAAAAATCCATCTCTGTTCCCTAGTTGTAAGTATTCTTTCCTTAACCTGCAGCCGTGTTTCATATTCTGCTCCATCTTTTTTCATTTTTTTGACTCTGTTTAGCTAACCAAATGTGTGTGTTTATAAAAGTGTAAGGTATACATAGCTAGGGACACTAGTATGATTGCATCAAGGAAACTTTCAACATGTTATCACTAATTGTCATCTAGGTTGTCTAATTCTATATCCAATCAGACATTATGAATATTTAAAAAACTGACACACTTTCTGTATTAACACATCAATGACAAACAGGATCAACTCCCACTCATGAAGCACCATGATGTTCATAGATTTCTATGGCTTGTTCTATCATTTAACAATTTAACTGTCATGTTTCTCTTATATGCCAAATTCAGGCACTTAGTTGGACAAATCTAGGGTACACAGGGGATGCACGGTCTTCTCATATTAGGTATTTAGCTATTTTATGCTCATGTTCGTTTTTTCCAGATGAAAATGTCTCCATTTCTAAGGTCTCTCTCTAATCTAAACAATCCAACTAATGTTAAAGGTGTGGAGCAACCACAAGCTTTGAAAAAAGAAAAAGGGTTACATGCTTCTAAAATCAAAGGCAACTTTTATTACTAGTTCTAAACATATGGAAAATGACTAGAGAAAAATTCCTACAAGACAGATATCTAACCTGAGAACAAGCTTCCTGATACCTTCCAACAGCACAGAGAAGATGAATGCCCGACAGTGACCTATCAGTCCTGACCATGTTGGCTGCAACAACCTAATTGATAATATGGCAGCAAATTAGTAACTAAAATATGTGGAAAATTGTACCATTTTGATTTCCATCACCACTTCCGATTTGATACTAAACAGAAGCATAAAAGACTCACCTTAACAGCAAGTTCAAGAAGAGACCTTGACACAGCAGAAGAAAGAGCAACTGCACGTAGAGCATTTGCATAAAAGTAAGAGCTCTCTGGAGGAGTGGAAAGTAATAAACTAACTGCAGCTTCCAAGTTTCCAACCGAGACAAGCCTGATCATCAGGGATAAAAAGTACAAGTATCAGAAGATAAGAATCTACAACTAAAATGCAGGAGCCTAACTGAGACAAGCTAGAAGTAATATGAGGTTCGACGATTCACTATTTGTAGAAGAATATAAGTGTCATGGGTGTAATAGGACCTGCATGTCATGGGAACAAAGCTAGTACCTTTAATGCGGGATGTTGATTATCTTAACCTTCAACTTAATTAGCAGAAATCCAAATTCAGTAGAAGGACATAGCCCCTTTTATTTCAGATTTCACTAGGTCGTTATTTGCTGAAATTCTCGAAGCCAGTGGATACAGCACAAAGAAGCTCATGCAAACAGGAAGCATGGCCTAATAAATTTAGGAAGTTCAGGGTTATGTTTGTCACTCCAAGTGTTTTCTGTTTACAGTTTGAAAAGCACACATTTCTCAAATACATTAACAAACAACTCAAAACACAAAGCACCTTTTATGAAACTTGTCACAACTTCTTGCAGGATTATTTTGAGAAAATAGGGCGCTCAACTTTGTTGGTTAGGAGCTAACTTTTTAATCAATTTTCTTTAAAAGGTGTTGTGTGGCCACCCCTCAATGGAGGACAGGGGTGGCAGCACCCCTCCTGAGGGTGGTGACACAACCGCTTTTTTTTTCTTTTTCCTTCAAAAGAAAAAGTTTGTGAGGAGTCAGCCCTACATTCGTCTGAAAACATTTTCTCAAATGTTGACCTCACCAAATAACACTTCTCAACCATTGAATAACGTTTCTTACCTTTATGTCATGTTAAAACACTTTTACAAATGAAAAACAAAAAACACCTATCCAAATATGCTAACAAACAGCCTAGAATTCTGCATTCCGCCTTTTTTTTTTTTTTTTCATTTTTATTTTAGGATGTGTGTGTTGGCAGAGTGGAGAGACAGCAGATGGTATTCGTAGGGATGCATTGATCTATCCTTGAGATATATGTCCACATGAAGCATATCCTTGTAGCATAGTGAGTGATGGTAATTGGCCAGTATATGCATGGTCAGGATATATCCTAAGCCGTGCCTTAGGATATACTTCAGGGAAGCATCATTAAAATCCTCTTAAGCTGTCCCTCTGGTTTCAACATTTAATGTCCGATGAGTTGAAAAAGATAGAATACAGACTCCTACGTGGATCATAAACAGTTGGGTTCTGGCCAAACTCATGGTGTTCTCAAAGGTCCTGAAAGGATCTCTTCTTTTACTTACTATGGCAAAGACAACCCCATGCTTTATCATCATAGCCAATGGCACACAACGTTTGTGAGGTCCTTAATCTTTAATTTCTTCGAAAAACTAGCAACATTTTGATATGCTTTGATAATTTAAAGACATATATCCAAGATTTGAACTTTCTTGGCGGTGTTGCTCAAAAGTGATGGTGGTTTTTAGACAAAAAAGATAATTTTCACTAGACTACTACCTAAGTGTTGTATTAAAAACTGATCAAGAAATCATCACTCAGAATATGTCCATGCAAGGCTACCTCACATGAAATTGAATGTCCATGATTTGGATAGGTGAACCCTACAAAGCCAATTTTGGCATTGGTTACCAGACATTTCGTCATATGATTAAACCAAGCATATAGCTGTGGCTCCAAGTTATCCGTCCAAAACCAAGCATATAGCTACCATCCAAAGAAATCTGTGAAGATGTCCTTGGTTGGCCAGATAAGCTTTTTTTTTAAAAAAATTATAACACTTGAGGCTTCTACTTGGACCAGGCTGGCTTTCTAAGCTCCTAGCCATGGTCTGGCCCAAATATTAATCAATTGTAATTTTTAAGTCTAGTCCTGCTTATTAGACCTTAAATGTGAGCTGAATCCTGTCCAAACGAGGACAGGCTCTCATGCACTGGGCAGACCATCTGGCCCATGATTAGGTTGAACATAGAGTAACAAGTTTATGTAACTTGTATTAGCACTGCATAGAACTCATGATTATTCAGCATAAATGTTAACCAGCACAAGTGAAAAAAATATATATATAAAAAACTTATGGAGCACTCACTCATGTACACGATTCTGAATAGCCTCTTCTCCCTCTAATTTCTCATGCCATGGCAAACGCTCATTAGCAGTTTCCCACAGCTCTTCTTGCTCAAATGCCATCAACCTAAGTTGACCCTGACTCTGACCAGATAGCACAGTTTATGATAGAGAATATCAGAACTTATAATGTAAGAAACAACTGTCAAAGTTGTTAAGTTGTTTGAGATTTAAAAGATGACAAGCTGCAGTAGATATATCAGGTAGAAATGTAACTAAAATCCGTAACACCATCTATGCTTTGAAAGAAGACTACAATACTCTAAAAAAGCTGAAAATAGTTATACAATGGATAATACACAACATGACTTACAAGTGCATCCTTCTTCCCTGTTCCTGGCATTGATCTCTCCTTTGATGTTATCCTCTTCAGCATAGCTGTGTCATCAAGCTCTGAATTTGATGCTACTACATGGGCTTTTTGTGCAGACTTGTTTACTGACTTATTTATCAAATATTTGAGAGCATGAGGCAACTGTAGCCAGAAAAGTGCTTCAGAAGATTCACCATAAATCGCAGCCGCAAAGGCAAACCTTGCAGCACAACCCTCATTCACCACCTTAGCATATAATTTGGCCCTCTCATCATCAAGTATGCAGCCTTGGACAATGAAGCATTGGTAACAGGTAAGAAAAGGCAAATACTAGTATCAAAAGCTCAATTGCATAGTTCTTCATAATTAGAAACACCACATGTAAGACAAATGATCACCTTCTTTTCGATAAGGTTCTAATACTTTTAGGAGCATCTCTGGCACCACAGAGTCACCAACAGGTGGTAACTCAATCATGTAACTGCGAAGATCTCCTGTGTATGAAGTGGTTCCAGGAATTAGGTGAGGCCTTTTCTCTATAGTTGTACTGGAAGTATTAAACCAAGAAGACTTTACCCCCAATTGCAATATCATTCGCAGTGCCTGTAGTGAAGAATTAACAAAGAGATTCAGTGAGTCACAAGAAATAGGCATCCATTCTCCTTCTCTAAATTATGATTTTATTTGAGACACAGCAGAATTTGCATTTGGTGTCAAGACCACAGCATTTTCTCTAATATGTTTCTGCCATGCAGAATAAATAAATGAGATGGAAACCTTTTCAGCAGCTCTCTCTCTCTCAAGAAATGGGCATCCATTCTCCTTCTTTAAATTATGATTTTATTTGAGACAAAGCAGAATTTGCATTTGGTGTCAAGACCACAGCATTTTCTTCTCTAATATGTTTCTGCCATGCAGAATAAATAAATGAGATGGAAACCTTTTCAGCAGTTCTCTCTCCCCCCCCTGAAACCGGAAGGGAAGTTGAAAAAAAAAAAAAACATATCTACCTGCTAATGGGATATGCATGTCAATTTTATTAAGAAAAAAAAAAAACTGTTCATTGATTATCCTATTTCTTTTGGTTTGCTTCTTAAAATTCTCTCTCTCTCTCCCTGAAACCGGAAGGTAAGTTGAAAAGGAAAAAAAAAAAACATATCTACCTGCTAATGAGATACACGTCAATTTTATTAAGAAAAAAAAAAACTATTCATTGATTATCCTATTTCTCTTGGTTTGGTTCTTAAAATGGTACAACTCTCCTTGTACCTTTGTCATGAACCTTTTCAGCAGCACTCTCTCTAAAACCGTAAGGGAAGTTGAAAAAAAAAAAAACATATCTACCTGCTAATGAGATATGCATGTCAATTTTATTAAGAAAAAAAAAACTATTCATTGATTATCCTATTTCTTTTGGTCTGCTTCTTAAAATGGTACAACTCTCCTTGTACCTTTGTCATGAACCTGCCAGATATATAAAGCTACATGATCTACCATTCACATCTCAACCAGAATAGGAATGCATATGATATTGTTTTGACTCATTGAATCAAGAAGTAAAGTGGGAACACAGTATGATTATTACCAGGGCATGTGGCGTAGGAAGTAGAATAGGAGAACATATAGGCATTGGCCGGAATCTCTCTTTAATATTTCTTGACTGGGGTCCATAAACAAGTTTTTTGTCATTTCTACATGAAAAAAAAAGAAAGAAGTTAGCAAAGCACAAAACATTACCACATTCATGACAAGTTATCAATTTCCAGCCAGAATGACATTAGATATATCAATATTCATTGAAAACTAATCCACCAGTTAAATATGACAATGCTTCCAAATCTTATAGTTAGCACTTTTTCAAATGATTATGTTACCTTAAAGAAAACCAAATGGTTAGGCACATAGATGCAAAAACGAGAGGGAGCAACCCGAATCCAAAGGAAGTATACAAGAGAGACATCTAATCAGAAAAAGAAAAGAGAAAAAATAAATAAATATCATGATAACTAGAAATATGAAGACAATTATAGGTGGCTGTCCACTGGTGAAGGGTTTTGAATAAGGTCTTTAGATCCACCACTGATATCTCACAATCCTCAAAGCTACAATAATTTCTTTCTCTCCAAATACACCACATCAAGCAAGACAGGATCATCTTCCACTCGGCTACCTTTTGAGAAGAACCTCACTGCACTCTCCAACATGCAAAGAGACTACTCTCTGAGGCATAACCTACTTTAACCCATAAAGGTCAATGATAGAACTCCAAAAGGCATAAGCAGTCTCGCAATGGAGTAGGAGGTGATCTACAAATTCCTCCCTCTTCTTCCACATACAACACCAATTTACTACTATTAAATTTTGTTTTCTTAAATTGTCCATGGTTAGGATCTTCTCTAAAGCGACCAACTAAGTAACGAACACCACTCTCAAGGAAATTCTGCCAAATACTTTGTTAAATGGTTTTAGTTTGGTTTGGGTTCGATACTATTCATAAACACAATTGAAATCAATATCTTTTTCAATCTCTTTTAACATCATCACTCACTTTATTACTTTTCAATTAAAAAATCACTACAAAAATTTTATACCAAACATTCTTACTTTTTACTTTTCAAAAAAAAAATTCATACTTTCTTTCACATCTGCTACAAGAAACCAACACCAAATAAAACTATTTGTCTAGAGAACCCCCAACCCTTTCTAATAAACTTCCAAAGCTCAACCCTATACGATTGATTAACCTCACAAGAACTCCATCCAACCCACAAGATGACATATTTACAATCTACTATCGCTCACCACATAGCTTCTCTCTTAAAAGCATAACGCTATAACTACTCTCTCAAGAGGGCTTGGTTAAACAAACTCAACTTTCTTACCCCAGCCCCCCTTCCAAAATCGGCAATGCCACCCTATTAGAACTCTTCACCAATGCCACCCTATTAGAAATCCCTTTGTAACTTCTCAATGCAATTGGCAACACCAACAGGGATGGAGAAAAAAGACAAGAATTAGGTAAGCAAACTCGACAAGCTGCTCTTTAAAGTAATCCTATCACCCTTTGACAAATACAATCTCTTACAATTGGCTAAGTGACAGCTCTATCTTCTCAATAATGCCATCCCTATATAGACCTGGCCTTAAAGGAGCTCCCAGTGGAAGACCAAGATACTTCAAAGGCAAGGAAGAAACCCTACAACCCAAAATGTGAGTCAAGCCCTCTACATTATTGACATTACCAACAGGGACTAAATCTGATTTAGCTAGACTGATCTTCAAACCTAAGACAGCTTCAAAACATATGAACAAACAACGCAAATAATGGAAGTGGCCAAGGTTTGCCCTGCAAAAAATTGAAGTGTCATCCACAAATAGGAGATGGAAAATGTTAAGCACACCAACATTCCTAGACCCCACAGAGAATCGTAAAAGGAAACCCCCATTCACTATAGCGGAGATCACTTTGCTGAAGGCTTCCATAACAATGACAAACAACAAAGGAGATAAAGGGTCTTCCTTCCCTAAGCAACGAGAGCTGCTAGAGAAGCCCCATTGAGTGCCATTCACTAGAACAAAGAAACACACCAAAGAGATACTTAGACTTAAAGAATGTTCTCACGAATTCTTTCTTGTGTACTTGGAGGCACTTTGCGCAACATTACTTATAAAAAAAAAAAAAAAAATCCTTCAAGGAAATGATCACCATAAAAAATGGTGTGGAAATGAAATCCAACAACAATCATTCTTATTTGGAACAATGCTTGTTCAAAACGGTGAATGAGTAGTTGAATATAGAAAATTATTTTTTATAAGTATATAGAAAATTATTTATTGAATAGAATCAATTTTGCTCTTGAAAATGAGTAATGTTTTAGATGCTTTGTTTTGCTTTCCTGACATAAAATAGATAAAAGTAGTTTCAGCTCTTTACTCAATTGTTTTAGAACCTGTACAGTATCATAGGCTGCAGAAATTACATAAGGACCCAATTTGACACCAAGACATGTGCAGCGAGGCACTGTAGCAATGTGAGATTCTCCATAATAGGTCAAAGTGTCTTAAAATTGTCATTCCCTTTCTTCTTTATCATAAACAGAATAAGCATGTTAATGTCACTCTCGTGGGCATCATCATCAGTGCTCTGATTATTAGCCACTCAAAACCTTCAACACCTTCTACTCTAACCAGAGGCATAACAGAGCACCATCTAACCTCAGCCAGATCTCATCAAGAACATCTTTTAATGAAATCTTGATTACTTATAAAAATTAAAAATAATAATAAAAAACCATCTTGGTTACAATTACTCTTGACATATCAAAGATATAATCTTGACATTCTTAAGCATATAAAGACAATAAGGACATAGAAAAGAATCCAAAAACTCAAAAACAGTTCTGGCACATACATATTGACCTCAACAAGGCGAAAGCTACTATCAGCTCCAGCAATGCACAATACCATAGGGTCATTTTTTTCGGTTCGCAAAGGCAACCAGTCAAGCTCCAGTACAAGGGTCCCTGGAAATTGAGGTTGTAAAAGAGAATTGGCTAATGGGTCCTGCGAATCCTGCATTTGAGAAACATGAAGAGAATCAGGATCAAACAGAAGAAGAATCCTCAAAAAGTAATTTATTTAAACAAAACAACATTTACATCATTCAACAGAATATGCAGCATGTACATGCTGGATTTTGAAAATTGTCCAGGTAAGAACTCAACAAGAACCTGAAGCAAGTACATACAAATGCGCTACTAGTGACCAAATTTTAGAAAACACATACTACATGGACAAAAAGAGTTGTCAGCACGTCAGAGAAGTTGCAGTTCATTTGTTACCTAAATTACACAGAAAATAGGCCAAAGAAGTCCACTAACATGCACAATGAATCTTTCCTATTCAAGTGGCTTATAAGAATTATGCATGGTATTAGCTCCATTTGGTAATCTCAAGATTGCAAATCACCAACTATAACACATAGAAAACTGGCCTTGTGGCTAAGTAATACTTCTCCACTTTCACAAGGTGGAGGTATGAGATTGGACCTGTTATGTGTGCGAGTTTGAGTTTGTGGAGTTGGGGACCTTTCTATAGTTTGGCTGTTTGCCAAGAAACACAAAATATGCATTACACCTATCAATAGTGCAGTATAACAACATCAAAGCACAAATTGAACAAGGAACAAAATTAACAATCTCATCTTTCATACTCACAAGATCAAATACAGAAAATGTGTTATCATAAAATAGTACAGCAATACGCCCTCGGCTACGGTCTCCGGCAACTACAGGAGAGAATTTGATCCGCCGGATTCCTTCTCTATGAGTGTTAAATGAGGAAGAATATCCAGTTGTTACATCCCACCACCGTATGTTCCCCGACCTGTCCCCCATAACCTGAAAAATGAATTAAGCAGCTGCCACTCAGTAAATATGTTGGAATGATCAATTTCCTCAGACTACCATTGAGATCAAACAATTCCAAAAGATATGATACATACCACATGAGGCAAGCGGTAGGCCATGGCTGTAATCAATCCATCAGAAGATACAAAGGAGGAAGAAGGCCATTTTGGTCTAGAGACAAGTAACACATAACCTCTATGAGATATAAAAACAGACCAAATCATAAATTTATGTAAATGTATGCAACATAGGTAGTCAATTAAAACCAATGCTTAATATATCATTTCATTGATATAAAAAAACCATGTTGAAGGGTATTAAGAACTATAAGATAATTTTGTCTTTTAAAAAAGTACAAGGAAACTATGCATGAGTAGAATAAGAACTATTGAAAAGAATTAATACCAATATCCCGACCAAAGGAAACATGACAATACAGCAATTTTTTTTTTTTATAACTATCATATTCAATCCCCATATTCATCTTTGGACAACAGAAAAACCATATGCAACAAGGATGCTGCCAAATGCATGGATGGTACAAGTGCAGGTTCAAGCGCAACCACTTCAAATCCTGACTTGCAAAGTAATAACAAGGACTCAGACATGGGCGCAGACATCCCTTTCAAAGAACACATACATATTAAGAGAAAACCACGAATGTAAGATGAATCAGACAGTGATTCAGCACAGCTAAACTATTGAAAATAAATATGGCCAAGGCTTTCAAAGAGCGACAAAAATTTTCATTATGAGATATGCTGCCCCAATGTGTAATAGTTGCTTCCAGAAAACAAGGAATTTGATTTCTGAAAGTTGCAGAACTGCAGCCAACAGAACGTTAACCTATAGCACAACCGTTTCAATATGAACCATCTGGCAATCAAAAAATCATCATCTATTCATACTTCCCAGAAAAATAAATAGAGAAGAAACATAAAAATTTTTTTTTTTTTATGAGTAATGTTGCATATCAAAAGCACAAAGGGGGCGCAACCCTAGTACACAGGAAGTATACAAGAGAACACAGGAAAAAAGAAAGAAAAAAGACCCCCAATAAAGAACCCTAAAACCCAAAGAACAAACTCGGAATAGCCCTCAACCCCCACCTCACCATTCTCTCCATCCCCTGTCCTCGCCAAAACACCCCCCTTTGAGGATCTGCCCTCCTCAAGGGCCTAAAAATCATACAGATAACTAACATGTAGACCAAATGTGAAGATACAAACTCAAAGTGCACCTATTCGCACTTAAGAATTATTATACCTGAAGTCTCGGATCCTTCGCCCATGAACCTCAAAAACTCCAAGTGCACCATTTACAAGAGCAAATGCAAAACTTTCGGATGTATCATCTTGAGATCCATCGGAGCTCACTGCCTCTGCATGTTAAAGTTACCTTCATTTACATACAATTTTTTATCCAAGAAAAACAAAAGCAGTTGCATAGACTAGATACCATCTAAATCTTTGCAGCTGAAAAAGAAACACCGTAAGAAATATGTAAGCATTTCAATTAAAGATGCTCACTAGAATCTGCAGACAATGTCGTTGATGGCGTAGATGCCCCATCTGATGCCACAACTGTACGATCTCCAGACAGTGATGATTGCCTAGAAGACCCATTTTGAACAGGCCTTGGAACCGTTGGAAGAGTCCATTCCAATACCGTAAATGGAAGAGCTAATGATCTAAGCTACATGGAGATATAAAGTATAATAAATATCTAAGTCAGAAATTAATAGTCTTAACCAACATTGATAGATATGTGCGCATGTCCATAAATCAATACACGTACATATTTTATCTAAACTGCAAATATTTAATTGGTTTTAAATTAGGAATTTAAAAAAAAAAATTGAAAGTAATGTAAATGTCATGAGGAAATAAATTATAAATAACAAAAAAAATAATAAATTATTATAAACAAACACCTACCTAACACCTTTTCAATGTATTAGATGAACGTGTACAAGATATGTGAAGACAGAAAGTATGATACATATGTAAGCATTAAAACTTCCTTGGCACAATCAGCAGAAAAAATAAATGGAATCCAGAAGATAAATTTTGTAGTCCACAAGGTAATCTCAATGACAGAGGATAAGTAAATAAACAAACACTCTGATACTAGAAAGTTTTAAAAAACATCCAAGCAATCCAGATGGAATTTTCAGGGCCAGGCATAATAGGGAAAAAGAAAAAAGAAAAGAAAAGAAAATTAACAAACAGGAAAATAGATGGGTGCTTAGGATGACATGTTCCAAACTTGGTTATAAAATTTTTATTAGGTCGCTTGAAACCTAATAAAACCATATTATAACATAAATTTTATGAGATATAATGAACTCATCCCGAGAACTGTGAGACCTACTCCAACTCTATCTGAAAACAAGAGCCACAAGATAAACAAGCAATTACCTAATCCTTTTGCTATCTAGCCACACTCACAGGTACATGTACCGCAGATCAATTGACATGACACCTTACAGATGTTTCATACATCAAAACCCATGTTTCTCTCTAGATGATACAGGGTTTTTTTTTTGGGATACGTAATCTCTATATTATACAGGTTTAAAAAGTCTAGAAGGCACATACTTTAAAAATTACTTAAAATCCATTAATGTCAAAATGGTGAAGAGGGTCTAATTGTTAGTCAAAAACAAAGAAAAGAAATGAAAAGTAAAAACACTTCAGCACCCTTTTTTTATAATTTTTTTACAAGTAATTGACACAAATCATTGAAAGCGTAAGGCACCTCTAAGCACATAAGAAGTGTCTTTTTTTTATAAATAGAAACACTTTTATCACCCTTGGCTAAAGAATCCAGCAATGACTTTACACATCCACCTCTCCCCACCCATGTTGACCCCAAAGATGAAATATATAAAGTAAAATCCTGCGACTGCAAGATATACATCATTCATTCGTATAAAAACAAGAAAATATTAATCTTTCAGTCTAAACAAATCTTGATTTTTCTGCTATTGTGAATCCAATTGCTATTTTGTGAAGCGTATCTCTTAGGAAGAAGGAAGCCTTGGATGTAATAGGTAGCAAATATCACAACCAAATGATATTAGTGCCCTCATACACTAGGTCCATGTCATTCATACATCAAATCTTCCAAAGAAAATTACCAAATAGCTTTTCACAAACAAAAGTAGTCGTGGGAATTGTATAAGCTCATTGACATAAACCCATGGTCCTATAGTCCCATAGTCCATAGATGACAATTTCAATTATTTGAAAATATTTCAAGTAGGAATGGGGAAACAAAAGGTAGCTGACAGATTACCATAATGGGAGTTTTTGTCATTGCCCAAACCTCTACAGGTGCATCACGGAACAAAATTAGAAGATACCTGCAAGTTTGTTAACATGATTAGAGAGATTGTTACCTTAAACTACAAATGAAGTTACAAAACCAAAAATCAAGCTCAGGAACATTCAAGAAAGAGAAGAACTACACTTCATGAAGTAAAATCTCAAAGAAATTTCAGCTCCATGAAAACAGGCTGTAAAAATTAAAGAATATCAATAAAAAATTCTCTATGAGAACTTTTTCAATGAAGCTATAGTAAGTACTGATAAATTATATATACCCTAAGTGCTGTTTGCATATGACACTTTGGTTTTTTTATGGGGCTAAGCCTGACCATCTTCACTTTCTGTGTGCTTTATTCTTGGACCAATTTGATCCAGATTTGTACGTAGAAAATATTCAACATTTACGTTTCGATCCATACCCAAGTATCACTGCTTATAGTCCTAGCTACCCACTCAAACTATAATTTGAAAGGATTTCAGTTTTCATCAACCAAGATAAGCTGGAAGATAATTGTTGGCAAACAATGTAACAAGCATAAGTCCTTTACCCTCCAACCTAACCCCATAAAACTGCTCCAATAACAACTCTCAATCCTCCCCCACCCCAGGCTTAGTGATGGACACCCAGACATTCAATAGAAAAGGGATTGCTCTGTTTTAGTATTTAATTACGAGTTTATCGTTTCAGTTATTTATCATTTTAGTTGTTGAGTCTTAGCTGATTTGATGTGTTACTTTTGACAGGAATCTAGTTGTCGAATGACTTTTTATAAAATGATGTTATTGTTCTTTTTTCAATAATGACAGAGTGATTTGGTTTCTTCTGATATGTTTGTGAAATGCAAGGTGTGACTCCGCTAAACCAATAGTGGTGAGACTCTGCTATCATCTTTGCCAAAGCTTCAAGAGACTCAGGCCTCACGGTGAAGCTTAATTTTTTTTCTTTTCTTGTATTGTTCTGCATCAAACCAGATTAATCATAACACCTATAAGCTACCAATGACAAGCTTTGAATATATTTGTCTACTTTTGTATGCACAGAGAGACCAATGAAAACACAAGATATACAATATATGTTAAATGATAGGCATAAAAATAAAGATGAGAATCAATGGTTGAAAGTCAACCTTCCAGATGAAGAAGTCCTTAAAGCTCTTATAGGTGCACGTTCTGGCTTTTGTAAAACCCGAAACGTTTTATTAAGACCACTTCTAACACAGGTCACAACAAGCCTATTGATGTAGCCTCCAGATTTTTCATTCACCTGGATCAACAGACGTGCCAGTACAAATAACATTAAGTGTAATAACGGAAATGGAAATGTTTGAAGAAAAAATCACTAATTGAATATAACTGCTAGATAATGAGAGGAAATCGTCAACCAAGATCCTGACAATAACACAGAACCGATGCATGCAAATTAAAAAATATAAATATAAGGCAAAGGGAAGCAGAAAGAGAAAGATGGGAAAAAAAATTGGGGGGGCAACATATTTGAACGAAAAATTACATCCTAAATCAAACGTAACATACCTGAGAGTAAGAAAATGAGACCAGTCTAGAATTTCCAAGCCATCGTAACCCTCTAACTGTTCCATTATGCACAGAAAAACTTGCAGCAACAGCGTTAGCTGAAACATCAATGACATCAATTGTCCCACTTTGAGTTCCCAGAGCAACCAGTGGAACAGCTACAGAAGGATAGTTTCCCCCACCTTCAATAAAGTCATCCTACTAATCAGCCTAAAAAGAAAAATATATCTATGTATGCATATGGTTGTGCATATATACATACATACATAATATATAAATGCACATGTGCACACACATAAGCTAATAGGAAATGGTTGATCTAATTATTTAATTATTATGCTAGCACCCCCTCTCTCATGTGTGAGTTCAAATTCCCCTTTAATATATGAGGCTCAACATGTCAAACATTTAATTAAAATAGAAGGTAAATAACGGACAAGGTTCAAACTCCTACCTTTGTTTTGATACTATGTTAAATCATTACTTATCCCAAAAGTTTAAGCTAATAAGAAATTGTGAATTTAATCATTTAACTAATATTTTCACTCGCCCTCATTGTGGACTCAAACTTCCCCTTGACAAATGAGGTCCAACATGTTGGATATTTAACTAAACTAATGGGTAAACTGTGGAATCAAGGTTCAGAACTCAGGACCTTTGCTCTAATTCCATGTTAAGTAATCAATTACCCCAGATGATTAAACTAATAAAATGATAAATTTAATCATTTAGTTAATATTCTAACATGTTAAATCATCAATTACCCCAAAGGCTTAAGCTAATAAAATGATTAATTTAATCATTTAATTAATATTCTAATATGTTAAATTATCAATTATCCCAAAAACTTAAATTGATAAAAATCGATGAATTCAATCATTTACTTAATATTATAACATTCTCTCGTGTATGGGCTCAAACTCCCCCTCAATAAGGAAGGCCCAACACATGAGGGGTGAATTCATGACCTCTACTTTGATACCATATTAAATTACCACTTATCCTACAAGCATAAGCTGATAAGAAATTGATGATTAAATCATTTAATTAATATTCAAACAATAAACCTCAAGGGGTTGGCTCAAGTGGTAAGGGTATTGGTCTGGTGGCATTTCCATCAAATCCAAAGTTCGAATCCCCTTGGGTGCAGACAATTTCTTAAGGCCAGCACGCCAAATAAGGCGCTTTAGATGAGTTCAAGGTTTACTAGAGGTGAGTACTAAATATATATATATATACATGTGTGTGTGTGCATGCGTGTGGATATAAATATATTTTCTTCCAACTGATGCTAACTCCTAATAGATTTAGGAAAAGTAGAAATATTACAGATATAGTAAATTAGTGACATTAGGAAACTAACGGGCCAAAGTAGCTGTTAAAGAAGGTGATGGTACAGCCAGCATGGTCACTGTTGAAGAAAGAAGTTGAAGCTGTCCAACTAAGCTAATCTGCATGAGTGATATGGCTCGTAAGTATATATGTGTATGACGTAAAGAAAATATTCAGAACAAAAATAATGATATTCAGCAGTCTATGCCATTATTCAATGGATAAACGGCTAACACCAGAAAAGAAAAATAAAGGTGCTATGTCCACTCTTGCAATCTTGAACACAAACAACAAACACCATAGGCATACCATAACAAAGTAACATGTGCATATCAACATATCATCAATCAGGCAACCCATAACCTCCATTCTAGTACTTCTACATAACTGAAATTCATCAAAACTAATGAATTACCATTCATTAAATTTTGTCAGACTTAGTACAAATTATGTGTCCAGTTCACAGAAGTTCCAGAACATTGTTCTCCTGTATTGCATGGTCTTTGGCCACGCAACTTTTCAACTTTCTCTTCACTCTCTCCAAGAGAAACAGATTTTGATAAAATAAAATAAAATATAAAAAAGCTCAAGTACTCCATGTGCGTGTGTGTGCGTATGTGTGCATGCAAGAGAGAGAGAGAGCTTATACTGAATTGGTTTTTTTCCCCTTTATTTGTGTCATAATGTTACTGCTTTCAATTCATTAAAAAAGTAATAATGTTACTGCTTTCAGCCAACAAGAGCATCCAGGAAAAAAAGGCAATAAGTGAGAGCATTGACAATTTTATGCAAAAAAGATCGGAGAGGAAATACTTATAAACAAACCTTAAATAACATATCTGCCAGGCTGGAGGTAGAGCTTGATGGGCGGCTTCTGCCACCACCCATACGCTCTGGTTGTTTACCTGCTTCCTTGGCAGGTCCACCAGAAGAAGAAACTATGACCTTAGCATCGATCCCTGGAACTAGCACTTCACTGACATCAGCAACCAGGCCCAAGTTTGTATCATCTTTCTGAATGTTTTCAGCTCCTTCAGCAGTCAAGAGCCAGTTCCATATTTTTCCATCATCAGAAATGGAGATTAAATGTGTCTTAGAAACAAGAAGAGGTTCATCACAAAAATCAAAAGGAGTTTCAAAATCCACATCCAGGGAAGGAGAATGAAGTACATCAGAATAGAGCCTGCTGACATTTTCGAAGGTAGAATCTGATTGGCAGATGGTGGCAGCAAGAATTGAAGGAGAAGGGACAGATGTGCCAATTGAGGGAATCAACTCTTCCATTGAGCACATTATGAGCACCTGCTCTCCTCTGTGACAATATAAAGTGAGTATATTCCCTTGGGACCAGAAAAAACATTTCTGGTCTAATCTACCTTATAATTATGTTAAGAGAATATAGAACTTAAGTTCAAACACTTAACCGAAAGGAAGCATCAACACTTGATATAAGATTCAAAACCTTCTAGTTGCAGAGATAAGCATACACCAGTTAACGTAAAGATATTGCAGTAGAAAACGTTGCCAACAGTGATGGTAACCATACATATCATCATCTAGTCCCTGCATACATTCAGAAGCCAGAACTCCAGTAGCCTAAAGATAAGAGCCCACTCTGCACGCCCAAGATGCCCTTAACCAACTTAGCCAGAAATCTCCAACTTACTCTAATGGAAAATCACAATGTCAGCTCTAGCTTCTGTAAGTACCTCAAAAATATTTTCACAATAACCACACACTTCCAACTAAAAATTCCTTAAGAAAGCCATGCCTTAGGAAACCTAAAGTCCTGACAAAGGAATTAACCAATAGAAATTGCAACATTTTTAGGATTACCCAGCTTTCTAGAAGCCTTAAAGTTTATTCCTTTAGGGAACTTGGACTCCTTTAAAGGAATGCAATTTTCCCTATCGAAGAAAGACAGGAATATCTAGTACACAGATCTTCTAGCCCAAGATCTATCTTATGCAACAACTCCTTTAGTTATTTTAGGGGCAAAAAATCATAGGCAAAACCAACTACCCCAGGTTGCTAACTAAGAGGTGAAGCAGCAATTGAACCAAATGCCCCCTCACTCCTCCACTACCAGACCCAAAACAAGAAGGGAAGTTAATGGGCAGCTGAATGAACTAAACTGGGATGAGACGTATTTGAGGTTCTTTAAGCCTATACGATAATCTTCTATCAATCATTGCTGAAGAACATACACTTAGTAGTAAAAGTTCCGTTAACAATGAATAGTCAATACGGTTGCAAATTAAACTAAGCTAGCCATCTCCGGAATTGTAAGAAGTTATGCTTATTAAATTATACTGCACTTCAACGTAAAACCCACGAATTTTTCATACATAGCTAAATTCTTTGACTTTCAAACAATGTATAATGGCCCAAGTTGGTATGTGAAAAATTCAAGCATGGCAGATCAGAAAACGGAAGAATACAATCATAGTTTCAGAGAAACAAAGGACTGATTAACACTTACTCTTTCCGTCGCCAAGTGCTGAGCTTCCCATCGAGGTGAACGCAATAGAGCAACTCCTTATTCGGATCCGGCAACACGTCGAGAAACTTGCCGCAGCCACGAGGCAGCGCTGTGGTGAAGAGCACCGTCTCGTACTTCAAATCAAATACCACTAATTCCCTCGGGAATGTCACGTACACAATGTGCCTCCACAGCGGCGAGAACGCGACCCTCGCCATGTAAAGCGGGAAAACTGCCGAGGCGGGGGATGCAGAATTGGAGCCAGCGGCGGAGGCAGTGGCATCTCTCTCCAGTCTCTGCAATTCGGCGCAGTCGGTGGGGATCTGTATCTCCTTGAGGACAATATCGTCTTCGGTCTCGCCCAGCACCTTGACGGATAAGAGGAAGCCCTTGAGGCCGAGGGCGCAGAAGTGGCGGGAGTCGAAGGGGTCGCGGCGGAGGCAGGAGAGGAACTCGGGCGCGGCGTCGTATTGGAAGACGCAGCGGGCGGAGGAGGCGCTGTAAAGGGAGAGAGTGGAGGGCCCGTTGATGGCTGCGAGGAGGCAGGAGTCGGGCCGGGCCTGGACCCAGCAGAGGTCCTGGATGCCGGGTTTCAATGCGGAGTCGGTTTCGAACCAGAGAAGCGGGGATCGGGCACGGAAATCGAGGAGGCAGATGCGTCCCTGGCGGTCGGCGGCGGCGAGAAGGAGATGGGACGATGAGGGCTCCATGGAGAGGAGGTCGCGGCGGAGGGGGAGAGGAGTCCAGCGGACAGAGGTGACGAATGGCGAGAGGGAATTGGAGTTAGAGGGGCTGGGAGAGGGGAGGGGGATAGTGGAAATGAGCTGGAGAGAGCGGGAGTCGATGACGGATATGGAGCTGCCGGAGGCGAAGGCGAGGAGGCCGGAGGGGCTCAGGTCCGCCGATCCAAAGTTGTTGCGGCTCGGCGGCCCCGGGAGCGTGCAGTCCCAGGAGTCTAGGCCTGCTGCTCCGGCTGCTGCCGGTGCTGCTCTTGGGCTCGACATTGCCGCCTTTTCTGTCGCCGTAGTAATTCCGAGTGTACAGAGATCTCTCTGACCGGGGGGAGAGATTTCTTTTTATTTATTTATTTGGGCTTGACTTTTCCCACCGGGGGAAACTTCCGATTTGATCGCTGGGTTGTGTGTTCAACGGTTGGTTTTTTAACTTTGGAGAAGGCACTCGCTCAGACAGAAGGAAGAGCGCTCGCTTTTACGAGTCGTGCGTTCCGAGTTCCTACATATGACTTATGGGTCGGACTGTTTTAATTCACATGTCTGAGCATTCTCATCAAGCTCTTTATATCTAATAAATTTTTTTATAGCTAATTTTTTTAAATTTTAATAAAATCTATAAAAAGTCATTCATATCAAATTCTCTATCAAAAATATTAAATATAACATTTATCAAACCTCTTCTTCAAATTTAAAGGTTTGAGAGTATCCGCATCAAGCTATGCAAAATTTAGTTAAATTTAACTTTTAAAGTGTACTTTTTTAGATATAGCTAGTTACTTTTAAAGATTACTAAATATCAAACTCTTTAAATATTTTGCTATTTTTACCAAATATTATTGTTTTTATTGTGAAACCAAATTACTTTAAACTCACTTTCATGCTTACATACATGGATTTATTTTTTGTGCACAATTGCATCTTTAATTTAATAGATTTCATTGATGAATGCATTTAATTTATTAGAAAAAAAAAACGATGGACGTCAATTAATGAAGTTGTGTATTTGAGAAAAGATGAGTGATGAAAAAAAATTGAAGGGGAAAAAAAGTAAAAAATGAGGAGATGAAACTTTGGAGGGAAAGAAATAGAAAAAAAGAGGAAGAAAAATAAAAAGTGGTGCTAAAATGCAATAAAATAATATTATAATATTTTAACATTTGCTTTTGATCTCTTTAAATTTGAAGAGAAGGTTTGACAAATGTTATATTTAACATTTGATAGAGAGTTTGATGTGTGGGACTTTTTGTAGATTTTGTTAAAATTTTAAAGAAATGTTAGATTTAGAGAGCTTGATGTGCATGCTCTGAATATAACATTTGATAGAGAGTGAATGTTATATTTTTTTTCTAATAAATTAAATGCATTCATCAATAAAATCTATTGAATATAAGATGCAATTGTGTACAAAAAATAATTCCATGTATGTGAGCATGAAAGTGAGTTTCATGATAGTTAAAAATAATTTAGTTTTACAATAAAAATAATAATATTTGGTAAGAATAGTAAAATATTTAAAGAGTTTGATATTTGGTAGTCTTTAAAAGTAACTAGCTATATCTAAAAAAGTACACTTTGAAAATTAAATTTAACTAAATTTTGCATAGCTTGATGTGGATGCTCTTAGTAGCCAATACAACGTGTAGCTTGTGGAAATTAATTTCTGCTGTTTTCTTTTAAAAAAAATCCACGTGGTATATGAAGGTTGGTTGAGACGACAATGGACCTCCCTTGAGAGTGCGTTTATTAAATAAAATTTTTAAGTAAAAAATTTTAAAACAATTATTTTATTTTTAAGTTTTTGTTAATGGTACATTTTAACTATTTTTAAATTTTTTAAACCCTTAAAATTATTTTTAATTTTTTCATCATATGAGTACTATTTTCTTAAAACATACTTTTAAGTATACAAAATATTTATAAACCTCTCAAACGCAATTTCAAACCGACCGTCAAAAGAAAGTACAGTAAAAATATGTTACCCTTATGTATAACATGATTGTATATTTGTATTGTATATGATTTGTAGAATAAAAATATGTGGCATGCTCTTTTATTTTTTTGTCATTCTTTGCATGCTTTGCATTAATGACAATACCATATAAAGATGGTCCACCATTGTAACATTTTGAGATTTTTTTTTTTTTTTTAAGCACGCCATTGAGTCAATCATGACTCTCAAGTGTCTAGATTGGTGGTTACTCGAACACTCTTTTTATTGTCCTTTTATTGATGAATTTTTGTAAATAATTTTTGTTAGGTTCTTAGTGTTGACCTATTTGGATGGTCAAATATGAGTAGTAACTCTATAAACATATAAGTGTTTTGATGGCAAAGGGAAAATATAGTCCCTTGCACGTTACCACTTTTTTGGTTTTTCTTCATATAAATTATAATATTCTTATTTTTAAAAAAATCTAAACATAACTAATTCTTACCAAAATAAAAAAAAAAACCAAAGGGTAGACTGGCCACCCCTAGAGGGTTGGGGTGGCTAATGAGCCACTCCAAAAGGTGGTTGGGGTGGTTCATGGCTACCCCCAACTAGGGGTGTACAAACTGAACGATAACCACTAATCGCTTAATCGCTAATCGTATAATCACTTTTAAAGGCGGTTGAAAATAATCACTAACTTGCTTAGGGCAAGGCAATTAGGGGTTTTAAGGATAGGCAGAGGCGATTCATAAATGCTAACTGCCTACCTTTTTATATATATACAATCTTTTATTTTTTTAGAAGAAAAAAAAAAACTAAAATTGTTTGAAATGGGCCCAAAAAATGCTCAATGAAGGCCCAAAATACCATCAATAGGCCCAAAAGCACATATATATAAAATAAAATAAAAATAAAACAATCATCAACCATCGGTTATAAAATAATTACTAATCACCTAATCGGAGTGGTTGCTATTAATATAATCCAATAACCATTTTAGGCGGCTGTAGTTAGTACTTAGAGCTAATAACCGCTTGTACATGCCTATTACCAATGAGAGCCCCTAGCATATGGTACATCTGTAAAATGGGTCTTTTACAGCATCCAACCGTATGATGACACGTCATCAAGTTTATTTGGACAAAATAAGATCAAATCAACAAATAAACCCAACCAACAACCAAAGTAAGACCCACGCCGGAGACCATGGCCACAGACAGACCCATAATCGCACCGGAGACCGACCCACCAACCAAAGAAAGACCCACACACGGAGACCCACGGCCAGCACTCACAACCACGTAAAAGACCACACACGGAGATCGATTTGAGCTTGATTTCACCGACGAGAGAAAAGGGCCGGCAATCAACCGGCGGTTGGTTAGGCATTGCTGAGGGCGTATCTGCATCGCCGCTTCGACATCGAAAGCGTGTCTTCGGTAGTACCTCCGGAGCATGATCGCCGAGACCCATGGCTGCACTCCACGCCACCGGACCCGATTTCAACCCGCAGTGACCCGATTTTGAACCCGGCATGACCCGTTAAATCCACCTCAAAACTCAATTCTAATGCCTAAATCTGCTTAATGCCTCAAAAATCGTTTCTAATGCATCAAACCTCGTTTCTAATGCCTCAAAACTAATTTTTGGATTTAAATCTAAAACCTAGAGGGGAAAAGTGAACCCTTGGGATTTTATCACCCTAAAGGCCGAAAAAAATGGCTCTGGCACCAGAAAATTGCCTGTGAAGATGACTGATCATGGCGAGAGAAGGAAGAGGAAGAAAAGAAAAAAGAGAAGGAACCTCCATGGCCATCCTGTTGTGTTGTAGCTTGGAGAAGAAAAGAAAAAAGAGAAGGAAGAAGAAGAGGAAGGTTTGGCGTGGAGAGAAGGAAATCTACTATATTTTGGCTTATATTATTTTCGTACAATTTTTTAGTTTTAACTGAGTTGTTAGTTAGGGATTGGTTGCTTGAAAACCCTCTTTTTGCAGATGTACCATATTGGAGGTTTTCTCATTACCAATAACTGCTTATACAAGCCTATCCCCAACCCATGTAGTGGCTCGATGCCACCACTAAGAGCAACCCCTCTAGGGTGACTTGGGATCCACCCCCAACCCTTTGGGGTTGTCTTGAAGGCCTCCCCCAATTGATTGGGAGGCCACGAGCCACCCCATGGGGCTGGGTGGCTCAACCACCTTCCCTCCTCATTTGCCCACTTAATTTTTATTTTTTTATAAAAAAATTAAATTTAGTATTAATAATTAAAAAAGGGTAAATTTAGTTTTTCAATTGTCAAAGTAGGAGTATTTTTAGAAGATTATGATCAAATTTTGTTTTAACCGTTAATGCTAACAGAGTGACCTTTCGTTATATATTGGTAGTTTAATGTATCAAATTATTACCCTTGCCACTTTATGGGACTTTATTGAAAATGACTCATAATTGATTTTTTTTTCAATATTTTTCTCGATGGTAAAAGTTAGGATTTGGAGTTACAAAGAATTACAGCTAACTCGTCGGCAAGCTTCATACTTACTCTCAGTCTAAACTTAGAGACTAACCATAAAGAATAATTGTAGAAAAATCAACTAATTCGAATCCTTGAGAGGTAGCTCAATCGGTTGAGATCACATTTAATAAAGCGGTGGTCACTAGTTTGAATCCATATCCCTTTCTTGTGCAGACATGTCAAACAAAAAATAAATTGTAGAAAAATCAACTTATAATCATCTTATCCAAATTTCTATTGTATAACTGAACACAATATCTTGATGTTTATAAATAGAATGAAAACACTCTTGCAAACCATGAAAGAGTATACGATGTTGACAAACATATTGACTGAATTTTATAAATTTACATAATGGACTAACCGACTAATATTCTCATACGCTAAGATAACACTAAGGAGGCATTTGGAACGTGAAATAGTTATTCTATTAAAAAATAAATAGTTATTCTTAGGAATAGAATAAAGTGAAATGTAATAACTATTCATATTCCTCACTAGTTTAGTATAACCCATATATTATCACTGGAATTAAATCAAAATTACTAAAATACCCACTTTTTTATTAAACTCCAGCAATTGGCGGTGGATTCTGGCGATTCCAAAAAAAAATAGTGGGTTTTTTTTTTAAAAAAAAATTATTTTATATGAAAGTATAGTTTACTCCTTAAGGAATGACTATTCCTCAATTTAAAGAATATAAATTTTCATGGGAATAGCTATTTCAACACTAAAATCTTTTCTATTTCATGAGTTCAATCCTTATTCCAGGGTAAACAAAATAAATGCATGTCCATATACAATCAATGGTTCAATATATGAACTTAGAATGTTAAATAATAGTGACAAACCCATGAATATGATAAAAATTGAAGATAAAAATATGAAAGCCTCTTTAATTAACATGTGAGTAATGTGTATTAGAGAGCTACCATTGCACTATATTGTATTGTATCATGTATTTATTATTGAATTTCATGATTAGAAAAAAAAATGAAATCTACGGTGAAAGACGCTTTGTATTGGGGCTCTCAAAAGGAAATGAGTACACACACTTACTTCTCTACACTCATTTCTTTACACTAATAAGTGGTTTTTAAAACTACCATTAAATTTGTGATGGAACTTTATTGGGTTTTGTTGTACATGAAACTAAATTCAGGATCTAGAAGAAGTAGAAAATAAAAGAAAATAAATCAATTATATAAGACACCAAGATTTAAGTGATTTGACTTAACAAGCCTATATCTACTAGCGGAGATGACCTTGAGGAAATTCAATATCAAAATATAGAATAAAAAAGATAGTATAGGGAGAAAACTACTCAATGCCCAAAGGCCTAATACACCTCAAATCTCACTCTCACACAAGAGAAAAGAAAGAGAGGGAAAAAAAATTCTCTAAGTGCCCATGCAGCACAAAGACCATGAGAATACCAAGTGAGATCACACAACCTCTCTTTCTTTTGTTGTGACATAGTCGTTGCTTACACGGATTTTTCTCAACTATCCAAAGGCTGAATCTATGTCCTTTTATAGAGAAAACAAATTGGTTGTAAGCCAAACTCCCAACTTGACTAGTAAAAGGAGTCAATAGGTGGTGCTTTCTCCTCTCCTACATAGAGAATAGAAAATGGAAAAAATAGTCTACCGCTTATAAAACCAAACCAAAACTAAAAAGGAATCATGCACAGGCCCATCGTGACTTTATATGTAACACCCAAGGAATTTATTAAGATGACTTGGAATGCTTTAGTCTTAATTGTGATTTTTTAAGTTAAATCAAATATATTAGGAAAATGTATTTGATGTCTAATTTAATATTCTTAGTTAAAATTGAGAAGTAGATAGTTAAAGCTAGCTTTGATATATATATTAAGTATTTTTGGTATTCAATATTTACCAAATTAAAAGCTTAAGAGTTAATAGTATTAATATTATTAGTTTGATTTATATATATATATATATATATACATTTATGATGTAGTATATCTGGGGGGACGTGTAGATAAGGCTTAATATATATAATATATATATATATATATATATATCTATAAGCGTTAAAATCTTAAAGATTTGGAGCACTTTAAAGTGAGAGTGCTAGGTATAATCTCTTTTATCCTTAGTTTATGTCAATTCTAGTTATTAGAATTTAAATTATGTTAATTCTAGTCATTAGAATTTAAATTATGTCGTTATAATGCCTAAATTGCATGGGAAAGTGTGATTGAATATCTCGACGGATATTATATTCAATCATTCTTTTAAATATTACAAATTTGCTTTGCCTAAATTTTATTAGGTATTTTACAATAGCTACCGTTGTAATGCCCAAGTAATGTTAGATGTTTTAATTAAATATTATACTAATGTCGTAGTAATGCCTAAAAATACAAAAAAATACTAGATAGTTATGATGTCCAAATAATATTAAGATATCTAGATATGTCGTTATGATGCCCAAGTGATAATATAATATTTTAGATAGATGTCGTTATGCTGCCCAAATTTTTAGGATAAGGGCAAAATATGAAAAAAATGTTTTGGAGGTATTTTAAGAATCCTAGGATTTAAAGTGAGTCTTAGGAATAAAATAAGTTAAATTTACGCTAATGTTAAAAAAATGTGATATTAAATGAAAGTGTATAACAAGGAAACTACGAATAAGGTTAAGCTTGAAAAAGGTAAGTTCAAACTTACGACCGCATTATTTTACAAAAGTATGTTATGAATATTTTGTGGAGCCCTATTATTTTAGCTATACGTATGAATATATTTTGAAATACTTTACATGAAAATGTGCTTCCAAAGGAAATGATTTATAAAAAGAAGTTGAGTTTTGGAAGGAAAATAAGATTTGCAAAAAATAAGATGCTCTGTATGAATGCATATAATGCCCAGCGGTCAGGGGGGGATTATGCGCCTGACACCCCGATGTTAGGAAGGGGGAAACAAAGTTGCCTAACAGCCTAGCGGTTGAGTGGGGTTACACGCTCAACACCTCAAAACTAAGTGGGGTAACACTTAGCGAACTCCCGATGATAAGTGGGAGTATAAATTCACTTATTGTCATGATGATATGATATGATATGCTATGATATGCCATGCTATATAATTAAATTATACTGATTTTATTAATGTATTATTCATTATGTTATGAACTGTTTTATTGCTTCATATTGTGAAATGTGAAGTTAATTATATAGTAAGGAAAATGCAAGAAATACTATTATGTTTAACTATTAAGTATGAAAATGTCTATCACCTAGTTTACTATCTAGCCATAAATTTATTAAATCTCATTTATGAAAATTTTGCATACATGGTTGTTTAGTAAACCTTGGTGAGAAGATAGATTTTTGAACAAAAAGGGGCTCTAATAAAAGTGGTCAATTCGTTTGAACTTGAGTCGTGGACTCACCTTCCACCTTTAAAATTGTTGTGACAATTTTCTAGATGAGGTTGAGAAGAGGAGGAATGAGGATGCAGCCTGGGTGAAAAGGTCCATACTACTGCATAGACTGATAGGAGGCCTCAGTCTTTTGGGATTACTCAAGACAATTGTAGAAATGCTAGTAATGTTTATGTGTATTTTAGTAGTTCTCACATGACACCTTGTATATATATTAGTGAGGTTTGTAGTAACGTGTAAGTGTTATGCCATGTGTGGCGAGTTTAAAGAAACCGAAATCCTAGTTGAGGATGAAGATATTATATGAAGTTTAAATTAGATGCTCGGTACATTTACATTATGAGGAAACTCTGATGAAAAAAAAAAAAAAAAGAGCTACAAACGTGTAATAAGGATTTAGATAATCTCACTTATGGCTTGTTTAAAAGGCCATGGCGTTACATTATATATTCAAGTCATATACAACAATCTCTACATTGACTTGAATTTCATCAAATCTTCAATACAAATCTCTTAATGGCTTCTCCTCCAACATCCCTAAGGATAATTACAAACTACAAACAACAATCAAGCTCAAATAACTCTTGAATTTAAGAACTGTAACTAGCTTAGTCAACATATGCACTTGATTTTTCTCTAAGGCAATCTTCTTCAATGTGATATCTTCTCATGTCAAAACCATATCACCAACATATTTTGAATTGACATACTTCATGACATTGGAACCAGTACCACTATCTCTATCAAAGACTAAACCAACATCTATAGCGTCCTGTAAATAAACGGAGTATCAATTTTACTACTTGCCAATGAATCTTATCAAGACTAACAACACTAACTACTTGTGAAATATATGGATGAATGCACTGCATAGCATAGATGATGCTCCCAAACACACTAGAATAATGTTTATGCGACATGAAACGCTCTTCCTTTGGTGATGGGACCTTGCCATTCAAAATATTCACCAAACCTTGTTGTCGCAACAAAGTACACATCTTGATATGCCAAAGACTGAAACTATTTTGACTATCAAACTTTTATACTTCAAATTTTGCAATAGTCATCTTGCAAATAAAGAACACATGTCTTGACACCACTTGTTCTACATTGGACTAAATTTAGGATCCCAAAGAAGTAGAAAATAGCATAAAATAAATTAATTACATAAGACACAAAGAGTTAAGTGGTTTGACTTAACTAACTTACATTCATTGATGGGGACGACTTGGAGGAAATTCACTATCAAAATATGGAGTACAAAATATAGTAGGGAGAAAACTACTCAAGACCCAAAATCTCAATACATCCAAATCTCACTTCTTTCACATAAAAGAGAGAGAGAGAGAGAGAAACCTAACAAATGCCTGTGCAACACAAATAAGGGTGTAAACGAGTCGAGCTTAGGTGAGCCTAAGCTGTCCAGGCTCGGCTTGTTTATTTTTTGCCTAAGCTCGAGCTCAAGTCGAGCCTGGCTTCGTTGCTCGAGCTCAGCTCGACAAGGTTTGAATCGAGCTCGAGCTTAATTCCTCTAAAAAAAAGTAAATACAAACAAGAAAAAAGAACGAAAAGCATAAAAAATTTAAGACCAAAAAACAGCATCATCATAGGCGAAGGCGGAGAAAGAGGCTTGGAGGAGCTCCGATTGGTGCGTGAGGAACACGCGCCAGTGAAGCAAGCTCGAAAGAAGACGGGGAACGCCAAGAACGGCTAGAAACAACATGGATGGGTGGCGGAGCACTTTAGTCGTGGCTAATGGCACAACACGCACCAAAGAGTGGGAACCACTCTGGGCTTGTGTAGGCAACGTGCTAACTTCTAGTGGTCGGATGGTGGCATAGCTAGTGGTGGTTGAGAACTAGAAGGCCCAAGATCCCGATGGAATGGTGCGTTGATGGATTTGACTTCTGAAGCATACAAATCTAGTTTTGAAAATAACAAATCCAAAAACATCACAAAAAAGTAGATAAAGGGCAAAGATGCTTGTGAAAGACTAAGAGAACGAGAGAGAAAGAACAGAGAACGACTGGGAGAACAAGAGAGAGAGTGATTGTGTGAGAGGAGCTATGGCTTCGGAGGAGTTGAATGAAGAACGAAGAAAGAGGCGCAGAAGATGAGAAGAGATATTTTGGCATAAAAGGGGCATGCGTATGGTGGAGATGAAAAGACTGACGATGGGCTGGCGTGCACTTGAGATTTGAGAACTAAGGGGTTCTGTCGGCAGCTGATATATATATACTTATTTAACTTATTTTAATATATATACTTATTTATTTTTAATATATATATACACGAACTTATACGAGCTAATTCACAAGTGTAGTCGAGTCGAGCCCAAGTCGAGCTTATGTGAGCCGAGCCTGAGCTTGCTCGCAAAGCGCTTCGCTCACTTAACACCCTTAGACATAAACACCTAGAAAATACCAAGTGAGATCACACAATCTCTCTTTCTTTTGTTGTGCCATTGCCGTGACTAACACATATTTTTCTCTACTATCCAAAGGTTGAATCTATGTCCTTTTATAAAGAAAACAAATTGGTTAAAAACCAAACTCCCAACTTAACTAGTAAAAAGAGGCAATAGGCGGTGCTTTTTCCTCTCTTACATAGAGAATGGAAAAATATAGTCTGCGGACTTATAAAACCAAGTGAAACTTAAAAGGAATAGTGCACATGCCCATTTTAACATGATATATTAAATTCATACACAACATGTTTTAATCCAATGGTGGTTTAAAAAGCTACCAATGGGCATGGAGAAATGAGTGTGAAAAAGTGAGAGTATGTGTAATATTACGTTAAAAGAAAATTGTGAGGAACTTTATGAGTATTTAACATTGTTTCCTCATTTTGTAAGCAAATTAGAAAGGGAATATAAGGAATCAACACATCGAAAAATTGATGGCTCTCCAACAACATACCTGTTAGTTTATTTTGGCTCATTTGGTGACATGTTTGTAATCAATTGAAAATGAGGTTTAGCATGGAGAATTGAAGATATCAGGATTTTCAATTTAGTGTGTTCAAACACCCAGAAGACAAGTCGGACAGCAATTCCAGAGATCTCAACAAAGACTAACGTGTCCAGATAGGTTATGAACATGTCCAGACATTGTTTCCCGAGACTTCATTTGAGAGGACATGTCCGGATAGCCAAAAGTCGTGTTTGGACATGATTTCTAGAGAGATCAATTTGCAAGACATGTCCGACAACCATAAGTTGTGTCCGGACATGATTTCCAAAGACTAATTTACAAGACATGTCAAGACAGCCAAAAGTCGTGTTCGGACACGATTTCCAAAGACTCTTATTTAACAAGACCTGTCCAGACATATTGGAAACATGTCTGGACTTGAATTCTAGAGAGTTCAATTTACTTTGTATGTCTGGACACTGTGATGTCATGTTTGAACATGGAGGGTTTACAAATATGTAACCCTAGCCGTGTCCAAACATGATTTCCAGAGACTCCTATTTACAAGACATGTCCAGACAGCCAAAAGTCGTGTTGAACACAATTTCCAAAGACTCCTATTTAACAAGACTTGTCCGAACATATTGGAAACATGTTTGGACTTGAATTCTAAAGAGTTCAATTTACTTTGTATGTTCAAACACTATGATGTCATGTCCAAACATTGAGGGTTTACACATACGTAACCCTAGCCGTGTTCAAACATGTACTTAACCTGTATGGATACAACCGCTAAATACATGTCCGGACACAACGGCTTTTATTGCTATGCAGTTTTCTATGTATAAGATTAATTACGCACATTTGAATGTATGTATTCAATAAGTGAATACTATAAGAGAGTGATAAATATCTAAAACGTGAGTGACTTCTCTTTCTTAGAGTGAAGGTGGTGCCTTTCATCCATAGATAATGAGCAACACATGAAGCCAATTGAAATTCCAATGAAGGAGATCATATAGAAGAGATGGTCAAGAGATTCTAGAAGAACTACTACGGTAATAGACAAGTTGATCATTTATCTAGTACACGGGATTGCCAAGTACAAAGGTTTTGTATGTTTGATATTGTGTAAATTATTGGTTTTCTATAGTGAAGTAATTTCTTAGGTTTGGTTACCTAAGAGAAGTTTTATATTGGGGAAAGTATGGATCATCCCCCTGAAGTTTGGGGTGATTTTCAATTCGGTCACTAATGTTTAAAAATTCACAATATACCCCATTAAAGTTTCAAAATTTCTCAATGTCGGCACTCTGTTAATCAAACCGTTGTTGACCTATGGAACAGTGGTCACGTGCCTCGCACGTGACCACTTTTGATTTTTTTCCCCGAAATACTCCTCAAACAGTAATTCCGGCAATACCCCGCCGGATTTCGGCGAGATCCGGCCGGAATCCAGCCAAAATCCCGCAAGCTTCTTTTTCACTCTCTCTCTCTCTCTCTTTTTTTTTTTTTATGAATAGATTTAGGGGCCAATTCGTGAGCGGAGTTGGCGGTGGGCGATTCATCGGCGCGGTTTGGGCGGTTCACTGTCTCTCTCTCTCTCGCTCGCTCATAGTCTCCCTCTCACACTCACCGGCGGTTTGGGTCACACCGCTCGTCGTTCGCTCACTATCTCTCTCTCTCGCTCACTCAGTCTCCCTCTCACACTCACTCTCGCTTGCTCATAGTTGCCCTCTCACTCACTCTCTCTCTCTCGCTTGCCGAAAACTTCCCCCAAGGCCGCATATCTCTGCTGCAAACTTCCCCCAAGGCCGGCGTCGGATGCCCAAATTAGATCAGAGAGAGAGAGAAAAAAAAAAAAAGCTAGAAGATTGATTTCGGCGATTTTGCAATCCGACGAGGTGTCGCCGAAATCACTGTTGATTAGGGTTTTGACGTGAACAGTAATGAGATGGGGGCATTTTGGGAAGCATGAAGACTACAGTGGTCACATGAGACGCACGTGACCACTTTTCCTCTGGTCAACGACGGTTTGACTGACGAAGTACCGACATTGAAAAATTTTGAAACTTTGAGAGGGTATATTGTGAATTTTTAAACATCGGTGATCAAATTGAAAATCACTCCAAACTTTAGGGGGGTGATCCATACTTTCCCCTTTTATATTTAAAGAATTCTCTAAATAGTTTTTTCTTCGCAACTAAATATTTGTGTTCTTTATGATTTATTGTATGTTTATATTTAATTGATTATTCTGTGTTAGATTAGATCTAATTCCACATATTTATTTGTTAGACATCTATCCCCTATAGGTATAGATCGGAGTCATTTAGTTTTTCCAATACCCAAAAAGAATTTTACAATGAAGAAAATACAATAAAATAGTAGGAAATATGCTAAAAAAAAATTGACACGTCATCTCTTTAAGGCCCCGCCTGAAAGCGGTAACCGAAGCAAAACGTTCACATGAAATGGAACGAACCTCGAAATGTCACTCGACTCTTCCCGAATCCCCATAAGAAAACAATGACAACCGGCCAACCACTAAAAGGAGACCAAAACAAGAGGCACCGTCAAAATCGGAGCAAAAATTAATGAAGAGGGAGAACAAACCCCAATTATAAAAGTCCCCACTAACCTTAGACTTTTAATTTTTTGTAATAATAATTAATTCAAAAGTTAATTAGTTTTTAGTGTTACTTATCCGACCAATAAAAAGCATCAAATCCAACTAAATTCCCACACCGATCCCATTCCCACCGCTTTAATGTATATGCATTTCACCATAACCTGCCACGCACAAAATGGCTACAGCTAGTCAGCTACTACCGCACACGCTGCGTTAATATGTTATTAAAAAAATTACAAAGATTTTATCATTTTCTTCACTTGCAGCATCTCTCGTAAAAGACCCAGCCACCACAGAAAAAGGGCCACAGCTTCTATAACACAATTATTATCCGATGCCCACTTTGAATTCTGCCTATTTCTTCCCATTTCTACCAATTCTCTTATGCTGGTGCCGTCTTAGCTGGTGAACATGAACAAGGCTGTGACTGTGGACGATGAGAAAAAATTCTGCTTCCCTGGAGAGACCCATCTCACCGTCCGCAAGACCTCCGTCTTCTTCCCAGGCGACGGCTTCGTCGCCTACGATCCCCATGGAGAGATGCTGTTCCGGTTCGATTCCTACGGCCCCGATTCTAAACCCAAAGATGAACTCGTGCTCATGGACGCCGCTGGAAAATGCCTCCTCACCCTTCTTCGAAAGGTTACTCCTCTTTTTCTCCCCTTTTCTCACCTTCTTTGAAAGTGATGTAAGCGGTTTAATTTCTAATTAATTAGTTAAAAAAATATAAAAGTATTATACCAAAATAGAAAAAGAAAAATAATTAACAAAAAGGGTATTGGATATGGGTTTTAATTACTCAAAGGACCTTACCCTTTGTGAATTTGACATGGATTTTTGTTTATTAATTGTTCATAATTTTTAATAAAGATGGAATCAGTCTCTAGGTTTTAGTCCTGAGAAATTTCATTGTATCTTCAAAATAATAAAATTACAAAAATAAATAAAGAAAAATATTTTAAAAATAAAATAAAAAGCAATCACTTCTTGGCCTCTCCCTTTAGAGAGAGGGATTATGTAAATTCTTAATTTTATTTTTGTAATTTTTATTTTATTTTTTTAAAAAAAGGTTATGAATGAATGGGCATGATGTGTCCCCTTTTTATGTGGCTGTGAGTGACTTTTTTTATATTATTTATTCTTTATATCAAGAACTTTTATGGCCTTTTGAACTCATCACAAATCTTGATCCCATCACATGTACTGTACCTTTAGAAATTTTTTTACACGAAATTAGATAAATTTTAACTTTTTATCAAGAGATATGACCTCAAAAGATTGTTTGCACTTAAAAATGTTGGACCTTTAAAAGAGCAACCGTCCAAAACCAAGGCTTATACCTTAATCTTACAAGGCTGGCCTCCACCCTAGGGAGGAGGGGTTTAGAATTTTTTTTTTGTAATTTTAATTTAGGGGGTTGTGGGTGATTTGGCGGTAGGTTGATGTGACCGAATTCCTAACTAGTAGGTTGATGTGACCGAACTGCTAACTAGTAAAATTAATTGATGCTACAGATATTTTGTTAGCAATTGAATAGAAAAACTAATTGATTGAATGATTTTTAAAGTGACAAACTTAGAGAATGACTTGTTTTAATATATAAAACAATTTTTAAACGTGAAAAACCCATGGACAAATTTTTAATTTTCATTTGAAAAAGTTTGGGAAAAAAGTTTTTTTAAAAAGGAAATGATATATACCACGTTACTATTTCATTGCATTCCACATTGATAACACTGAAATGACGTAATAGTATCCATCAGCTTTCCTAAATGAATAGGGTTTTTTCGATTCGTTTTTCCCTGCTCGATATCTGTATATATAGCTTTGTACGTAGATGTTGCATAATGAATGAGAGGGTGTGTTATGGTTATGGAATAGAAACCAAGTCTTCACCAAAGGTGGGAAGGATACGCAGGGGAGAAAGCAGAGCATCAGGACCCAATTTTCACTGTATGCAGATCATCCATCATCCGACGGTCGAGCCTGGTGGTGGAGGTTTTCGGTGATCCTGATGAGCAGTACCAAATAGAAGGCTCTTTCCCCCAGCGATGCTGTACAATACACAAAACCTCTATGGAGAACTCGTCAAGGGAACCTGTGGCTGAGATCAAAAGAAAGCTGGACCCTTCAACAAATGTAATGCTTGGGAAGGATGTTTTCCTGCTGCTTCTCAAGCCTGGGTTTGATAGTGCTCTGGCAATGGGATTGGTGCTTATTCTTGATCAAATGTACGGTGATGATGCTGATGATCAGGAAGCAGACGAGACAGGACATACGTTAGAGGATTCATCTCCCTGAGTATTTTGTGTTTTCCATGTTAATAATTTGGACAATTTGTTAAGTCATTTATGTTTTGTTGTTGTGTTTTAGGTGATTTATTGTTGTCTTAGGGGCATGAAAGATAGCGATGATACAATATTTGCTTAATCTTCCTTGATTGAGGGAATACTATTAAATCCTCCATCTCATTTTATTTGTCCTGACAATGACTTTTTGATTTTAGAAGCTCTACTTTCCAAAATAATCCCAAGCACGCTATAAAAACGACTTGTTTTTTATTTGTATTATCTTTTATGTACTAAAAGTACTTTTTAAGCTTTTTTAATCTCAAACAAGTTTTTAGTCTACACAAAAGTTGATCTAAGCCCGTCTACAAAGATTTAAGGCTGCCAGTTCAATCCGTCTTGTTTTGATAGGGATTTAGTTACTCTGTTTTTGCACTGCGTTGCAAAGGAGATCCACTGCAGACCAGCAGCCACATAGGTTAACAAGCCTCTGGATATGATATGATTTAATCAAACATTTCCCATCACCTTGATTTTGTGCCCCCACTCCCGTCGCCAAACGACAGCTAGCTGCACATTATCCAGAGAAGAAGATAAAGATAATATAAGAAATCCAGAATAATGAAACACGTATCTCTGAGTGAAAAAGGCAGATGAGGGCGCAAGAGATTTGTTGATGATGAGGTTGTGTCAGTGACTTAGAATACTAAAAAACAATGTTTGTTGGAAGGGGGACAGGTCACAGTGCCATCTCAATGTTTTGCCAACTCACACACTCTGTTCTTGTAGGTTGTAGCCTAGCAATAGCATGCTTCTTCTCCCACAAAAGAATCTCCCTCTGCCTTTCTCTCTATCATGTCGGCATCATCAAAAGAATGTACAAACAAATGTCCCATTTATTCGTTCTGGTCAAATATGGCACTCAATACTACAAAGAGCCATAAAAGCATTTCATTCTTGGGTAAAGACGGGAGAATAATGCACTTGGAATTACTGTTTTCGGAACATCTTTCATTATTGGGAGGATATTTAAAATATTTAAAAATCATCACATACCTCCTTTTTTTTCTGGATTATCCCATTCTCAACCCATAATCAATATGAGCTCGAAGTTCTTGGTAACTCTAGAAACTTCTTCATATATAGTGGCTCCGTTTCATGCCTCATTTTATAGGAAACCTCGAAGCGACTCTCCTTGTGTGTGTGATCGGGATGTAGTAGTTTCTCCAGCTTGTCCAACGGCAATAGAAGAAGTGTATAATTTAGCAGCAAAGTTAGGTGAAGACCCTCTCTGTTGAAGCTGTTGAAAACGATTAAAAAAAAAAGCTGTTGAGAAAGTGCTCAATCCTATCTCTACCCTGCTATGTATCTTGAACTTAGAAGTATAGAAGGGGAATGAATGCTTTCCCAACACCCCCCTTTCACTTCATTCATGGACTTCATATTATATTACAAGTTAACATTCTGAATTTTTAATGCAGAAAGCTTTTACTGGGATTAGTAGAAAGACCCAACAAGCAAGCAAACTAATTCAAAACATATTTGATAGATTCTGCAGTCCTCAAACCAGGTGAGAAGATAAAGGAGATCACTAGCAATGCAAAGTTTGTTAAACATCTAATGGGATAGATTGTTAGGTTTTAAGGGAACTTAAATCTTTTGACAAATATATAATTTGAAGATAATTTTCTACATACTTTTCATTTCCATTACACGTAAATAGAAATATTACAACAATAGAGGTGTAAATAAAAATATGTATGGTAATTAATTATAATCAATTATCTTTTCAAGAACTGATAGGCTTACAAAAACTTTTACAAAGTGATGTAATACAACATGATTAAAAATAAGATAAATACAAATTTTGAAAAATCTAAATGAGATAAATACAAATTTTGAGAAATCTAATCATATTGTGTACGTTACATCACTTTGTAAAAGTTTTTTCTGTAAAACTTTTTGTAAATCAAGCATTTCTCTTCCCTAAAAGGTAATTATTCTTTTGAGGGATGCTATAGGTTTACAAACAAAATTTTACAGAAAACCTTTTACAACATGATTGAAAATGGGATAAATTCAACTTTTGAGAAACCCAATCATATTGTTCCACATCATATTGTAAAAGTTGCTCAATCATATTGTAAAATTTTTTTTTTTTTTTGGGTGGGTGGGGGAGTAAACCTAGCATTTTTCTATTCTATAAGGTAACATATATTCTAACATAAAGAAATAATATTATTATCTTCGCAACATAAAATTCGATTTTCGTGTAAGATGGAAAGCAAACATTTTTCTTATCTAGCATAGCCTCATCCAATAAACTTGTCAAGATTTATGTTGTTAAAACAAATAGATAAAGAGACAATAGATCTTCTGATTAAGATCTCCTACAATTTCTTTAAAGTTGTAGATTCTCAAATTATGTAATTTTTGGCTATATTTAGGGATTAAAATGCTTGAAAATGCCACATATTAAAATGTGGTAAATTACAGTTGATAATTGAGTATATTTTCATCAAGTTCTTGCTTTCTATGTTGTAAAAAAGCTTTAAGACAAAAATTATGATTTGATTTATAAGAAACATCTCTATAAAAGTAAAGAGAAAGCCTTTTGGGAAGAAAAATCTTTTTGGTCACCTCAATAGCATGCAACTTTTTTAAGTATGTAGTATTTTTCAAGCGTTTCAATACTTAAAAACTGTTATTTTCCTTGTCTCAACCCGTGTTATCCTTCGAAATACCTTACAAAGGCCTTATTTACCGCCACATAAAATCTCGTAGGCACTCCAAAACAAACAAGACATTGGATAGTGAAATCCCACTCAATATAATCTCAAGCCTTTTATCAAATGTACCTTAATATTGCAACAAACTTGGCCTTTATCCTTATGGATAATCCTTTACAAGCAACACATTTTGAGAAATACTCTTATAATTGTGAAAACTACATGAAAACCAAGGTTCATGATATATGGTCAGGAAGGCCATTCATGATAAATGCGACCAGTCCTTTTAATGCAAACCAACAAAAACAAAAAACTTTGATAACTCGTATTGGTACTGGAATTTATACTTTTTGGATGAAGCTAATTGGCATGAGAATCTTTCCCTTTTTTTCAATGAAGCTAATTGATGTTGATGTAAGGGGGAGGTTGCTTTCTACTTTCATTTCTTGTTAGCCCAGCATACAAAGACAACGAAATATAAGAAAATAAATTGGTGGATAGAGTTATCAATTTGGATCCCCAACATGATCAATGGATTGAGCAATCCATGTCATATTGTAGAGTTGCTTAAATTGTTAGTAATTTGAGCAGTTAATGTGAGAGATCCCATATGAGATTTATCTGTCTAAATAAAGTTTGAGTTATTCAATCACCTAGCCGAGCATGTGAATTTCCATACAAGATCTTTCACATTTCTTGTCCATAATAAATCTTAACCTAAATCTTAATCAGTCAATGTTAGCCATATTTATAGAGTATAAGGATCCATATTCCTAGAGCTAGACCCTCTAGATCAAATCACCTTTAAAATGAGTTAAATGTAATAAAAAAGCTAAGTGGGAGAGACCATATGTAGCTATTCTACTATTTTATTTGAGTGTGACTATAGTAAGTTAGTAACACTTGCCCATTGAGAGCTACGTATGAAAGGCTTAGACAATTGGAATCGCAAGTACTTCCTCAAGTATGACTGAACCATAACATGAATTGGTCCCATTAGAACATCAGTGGGATTCAAAATGACTAATACTAATAAGATTGAAGATTTATATTTTGAGAGTCTATCTCTCGACCCAATACATACCCATTCACTTTAAAAATTTCCTTAAAAATTTGCAACTGATTTGATAAGAAAAGAAGCAAAATGAAATAAATAGCATTCATCTTCTATCTCGCCATTGAACTTACTATGGCTCAAAAGATTGTTGGGGAGATAAATAATAAGAGAGTCAAATAAGAGTAAATTAATATAAATATTATGACACTACTTTTAGTTCAAAAGTCTAAGCTAATGGGTTTGTGTATAAGTGCATGCACAACAAATCTCTAATCACTAACCAAACTCCCCACACAAAAAGTGTGGGCAACATGCAAGGATAACTAACTATGAGCTCTAATACTGATTGTTGGGACGGAAATTAATCATAAGTTTTGATACTAATTGTTGAGAAGAGAAACATCAATGAGTAAAACAAGAGTAAGTTAATATATATACTAAGATATCACTTATAACTCGAAAGCCTAAGCTAATAAACTTAGATACAATTATATATATTAACTACTAATTTTCTTTATATTTTATATTTTATGAACGTGAGACTCTAGCAATATTGCTAAACGTTGCAGGAAAAGGTTGAAGGCTAAATTGGGCACAGCATTTGTCAAGAGTGGACATGACTTGAATGAGTGGAGAAGGTCTGTGCATTGTCAGCGTCGTATTAAAGACAGTGTTAGGCCATCTGCACACATAGTGGGGCTGGAAAAAGATATCCCTGTTTGTTTCACCGAAGAATCCACTCACAGCAAAATAAAAAAATATCGATATATATATATATATATATATATATTTTACACATTCTGCACCAGCCTTCTGCCCATTTCAAGTAAAGAGAAAGCATCTCTATAAGATACAAATTGGGTCTTCAATTAATATCTTTCCACATCACAGTAAAAAGTTTGTAACATGTAAGACATGGGTAAATGGTGCATGTAAACCAGACAATTTGTGAATTTGATGTGAATTTAAGAGGAAATTAATAGGTTATGGATCTTACTCGTTTAATTAAATGAGTTAACTTACATGATTTTATACGATTTAAAATTTGATATGTAACATAATGACTAATAATTTATGACACGATTTACAAGCTTAACATGAATTTAACACGGAATTAATAAACTAAAATTAAAAAAATTTAATTTTATATAATCTTATACTTATGCATCGATACGATCTGAATTGGACAGGCGAACGTCACCGACCTGGTTGCTGATGGGCCTTTTTCAAGGCATGGGTACAGAGGAAAAAAGAAACAAAGCTCGTGGAGATTTTGATGGACATAGCCTGGCACTTTTAGATGCCCAACTCAACTCTCCTTTTCCCAAGAGGTGACCCCTCAATACGCATCAGAAAAGATTGAACATCAAACTATGGTAAACTTTCTTAATTATTGGAGAAGACAAGGGGAAGGGGAAACTTCTATTTCTCTCTCTAATGCGTCCTGCCCAGCAGAACTGTCCCATTGCAAAATTGGCAAATGAACGTGCGCAGAGAGAACAAAACCATAAGTAACCCGGCAATCCTCCATGTAGAGCCCCTACCGTCTTCGCTGCCATAAAAGAGTCAAATATCCTTCTTTCTCTACCATATTGTTGTATTCAGACTAAGTTTGCTGCTGTTGAAGATGCCAAGGCCGGGCCCTAGACCTTATGAGTGCGTTAAGAGAGCTTGGCACAGCGACAGACACCAACCCATGAGAGGATCCATTATTCAACAGATTTTCAGGTTCTGGGTCTTCTCTATTCTCGCTATTCTCTTGCTCTTGGCCCTCTGTTTGTGAATTTAACTGGGTGCCTACCATGTGTTTGATTAGGGTCGTCAGTGAGTCTCACAGTGCTGTAACTAAAAAGAACAAAGAATGGCAAGAGAAGCTCCCTATTGTTGTTCTGAAAGCAGAGGAAATCATGTATTCCAAAGCAAATTCTGAGGTCTCTCTACTTCATTTTGCTTAGAGATCAATGGATCTTTTTTTGTGTGCTTGTGGGTGTGCGTGGAACTCTACATTTTTGTTATTTCTACTGATGCTGCATAGTTTCATTGTCTAGGCCGAGTACATGAATCCTGAAACGCTATGGGACAGAGTAAATGATGCCATTAACACAATCATTCGGAGAGACGAGAACACGGAAACCGGCGAGCTTTTGCCGCCATGTGTTGAAGGTACTACTTTATTGATCTATCTCATAGTATTCTGGAACCAATTTTGTAATGATGCGTGGAAGTATATTAGCTTAAGCTCAATTTATTTGCGATGAGAAGTTCAAAAATGTACAAGCTTGAGTTTGTAATATGTATTTCCCTCTTTTCCCTTTGCTCTTCAGCTGCCCTCAATCTGGGTTGCTGTCCGGTGAGGGCTTCGAGAAGCCAACGGCACAGTAACCCCAGGAGTTATCTCACCCCGAGAGTACAAGAACCCACTTCTGCACCTGCTCGAATTTTGGATAAAACTACTCATGAACAACAACGCCCTCAATTGTCACCAGTACACGCCGTCAATCAGTTAGACTTTGCAAGAGCCAATACAGTGAATCCTGCTCGTTTGGTTTCAGAATCTAGAGGTCATGTGAACTTAAATACTAGCCTCACAGTCGGCCGCAATTACCCTCTTTCGCTAGAGAATGTTCTTGCCGGCCGGAACCAGTTGATGACAGTGGAAAGGAACACTCCACTAAACTTGGGTACAGTGTATCCGTTGTATTATGGAACTCAGTATCAAACGGGAGGCTCCCGGATCCCAGAGGAGCCACATTCTAAGACTGTATACGTTGGCAAACCAGTCATTACTGCAACTGGTGAGCCTGCTGAAATGGGTGTCGTGCAGAACCTTTTCTCCTGTGAGAACGCTGAAAATGCTTTGAATAGATTCACCCAAGCGGATGTTTTGTCCTTCCAGGAGAAGCCACAGGAGAGGGAATGTGATTTGTCCTTGAGGTTGGGCTTATTTTCGCATTCATGTATCAGAATCGAAAAGAGTTCAGCTTGTGAAACGGACGATGGTTCAACCAGTTGTCAAGATGGTGGCAAGTTCACTAATTTGTCTCCACAGACAAATATGGAGTTCTGTTTTTTCCCTAGGAAGGCTGCACACGAACCCTTTGAGTCTGGCTCAAGAAAGCGGAATCCAGAGGGTGAAGGTCAGAGTTTGGAGGTAACAAGAAGGAACTGGAAGGCACCCTTTGGTTACAATGATGAAAATGGGTAATTTTGCTGGCAAATAGAGTCCATCTAACTAGTTTTATAGACAATCTTTCACCTTTTTGTAGTGTATATGCTTTGGAATCCAAGATGCCGTTAAATATGTTGTTGAATCCTTTTCTCTGACCTCTAAATCTCTGTAGCTTATAGGTCTGATTCTGAAATTAGAGAAGCAAAAGGTTAAATGTTGCAGTTGGTGTAATTGTATAGAAAACCTTGGTTTGATTCAAGCCAAGTAGTTAAATGTGAAACTAATGTAGGCAGTAGTTTAAGGCATCAAATCCTGCAACATCTAGCAGATGCTATTGGAACTAGTTTAGCATTCTGTGGTTGAAGTTAGGCTCATTACATTAAATTAAATGGTATATTTCTTGTTTAGTAAGACATTGATTGACTAAAACAAAAAAAGAAGTGTTTGTGGACAGAGGTTTTGAAAGATGTGATACAATAAACTGACTTGGGGGGAATATAAACTTCAAATTTTTAAGTACTGCACTGAACTTCAATGGAACCAATATACCAACTTATCTATTAAATTTAGCTCAAGCTCAATTTGGAGAAAGAATTTGTAGGTGAATATCCTTTGTAGTTGGAGGTGGTTCAGGGATTTCCTTTCGTTATTTGTCATTGGGAGCTTTAGTTAAAGATTATTTAGTTTTATAAAAATAAAATAAAATAAACCATTTGGGTTTTAGAAAAGGACAAATTGCTAAATCAGGCTTTTGGGTTTGACCCTTTGACATGGGGACTTAGATCCCCTCCATTTCATTTCAAATTTAGTTGCTTTTAGAAAGGTAATTTTGTCATTTTATTTTTTTGTGGACAAAAATGCCATCTTAAAACAATTAAATGGATCCCTTGGAGAGGATCCTACTCCTTGACAAGGGGTAAAACTATAGATTTGTGTTTGAGGGCAAAATTCTAAAAAAAATTATTTTGGGGAGAGCAAAAAATTAAATTTTAGAGGGTAAAGTCTATATCATTTTCAAACTACCACTCAATTGATAATGTCTCTTTAAACATTTAATTGTGACAATGTTCATTTCAAACTACTAAAACATTGTCAATGTTCCCCCAAGGCTAGTAAAAATAAAAAAAAATGACCCTATATATTTTTTAATGAGACAAAAATACCCTACAAATTAAAAACTTTAAAAAATAATAGTTTTTAATTTTTTTAAAAAAATAATTTAAAAAGAACGATTTTTTAAATGAAAATTTTTAATTTAAAAAAAAACATGATTTTTTATTTTTAAAAATTTAGTTTTAGAAAAAAATTTATTTTCTTAAACGAAAAATTGTTAATTTTTTTAAAACGGAAATTTTTATTTAAAAAAGTTATGAAAAAAAAAATCAATTTTTATAACCAAAAAAAATATTGAAATTTTTATAATTTTTTTTATACAAATAATTTTTTAAAAATTTTAAATTTGCCACCCTTTGGATTTTTAATTTTTATTAATTTTTTTAGCTTTAGTATTTTTGTTTTTATTTTACTGAGGGTAGTTTAGTCATTGGAAAAATATTGACAATTTTTGGCAATTTGAAGGGATTGCCGCAATTAAAAATTTAGGAAGGACATTGTCATAGTTAAAAATTTGGAAAGAATATTATCAATTGGATAATCGTTTAAGAGGAATATGTATACTTTTCCTTATAATTTTTATTTTTATTTTTTATTTTTGGGATCACCTTTGGCCTTTGAGGATCCCAAAGCCGAACGTGATTCCACCAACCTTTGAGATTGCTCATTGAGTTTTAAAAGTGGCACACAATTCCTTGTGTCACTTCTACGTGACAAATAATTGAAAAGGAAAAAAAACTATTAAAGAGAGAGAGAGAGAGAGAAGAGGAAACGAAAGGGTTGGCCATGTGGGGGTGGCCACCCCTAGGCCAGCCAAAGAAAACTTTGAAAAAAAAAAAATGTATATTTGTATTTTCATAATGATCCCTTGATACTAAGATGACTGAAATTTGTAACCCAAGAAAACTTTTTTTTTTTTTAAAAAGAAAATATATTTGTATTTTTATAATGATTCCTTGATAATAAGATGACTGAAATTTGTAGACAAATCGAGAGTTACTTGTCTAAGGTTTCAAGTTGTCACTTTTTAAAACTTGTCACTAGGCACTAGCGATGGTGACGACCCATGGTCGGCATGTAGATCCACCCTACCGTTAAGAGTGGAGGTCATGGGGGCAATATTGTTACCTTCGCGAGGGGTGCATGTGGGTCTACGTGATGGCCATGTAACATGACTCAGTAAACATTAAGGAAGAAAGGAGGGTGGTTGTCTTAAATTGAAAAGAAATAACACCTTAATTGATTTAAATGTTAGAAAGTGATGCATGATAATTTTTATAGAATAAGTCAAAAAAAATTTCAAATGGAGTTTGCTAGGGGTTCTCTCTGTAGTGTTCTCCAAATTTTACGTAGAATATGATCTAAGAAAAAATAAAATTGTAATACCCTTTTTTTGCCAACAGATTAATTGTAATGAGTTAATAGTTAAGTTAGGAAACTTGTTGATGACAACTTAAGTCCAACTTTAATCCAACTTTTCTATTGTTTTAAAAAAACTGATGTGGAGAGAGAGGCCTTCAACTAGAGAGAAAGATAAATTTCTTAGAAGTTAAAGTTAAAATGATAAAAATGATGTGTATTAGAGTTGTAAACGATTGTTGTTGTTTTTTTCAAAAAAAAAAAAAAAAAAACCCTTTATTTTACAATTATTAATTTAGGGCTCTTATTCTATTAGGTGGACAGCCACAACTCCCCCCACCCTCTTTCAAAAAAAAAAAAATCAAATAAATGGAACATCGTTTAATGTTGTACCCAACTCATGGTGTAGACGCAAGAGTGAACACTTTGAACATCTTGAAGATCAGAAGTTTTTTCTTTGGTGTGGAATTCCTATACATTAAGATTAACGAGTCATACACTTCAAAGACTTACCAACCTTGGTCTTTAATAGAGACTTAAGGATGAGAATGGAATATATATATATATATATATATATATATATATATATATATATATATATATATATTTGGACCAGCAACACATGCAAGGGACTCATATATGTTTGTAAAAAAAAAAAAAAAAAAAACACCAATTGAATTGTGTTTATCATCTTAATTGTATGTGTCAAGTTCTCGATAGGTAACTCAGTCAGCTAGTTTGACTCATCTCTCCAGGACACGTAAAAAAAATAAAAATAAAAATCTGTATCAAGAAGTCACTGAAAAAGACCATCAAGCTTTCCAGATTTGACCGGTACTGTGAAAGACTAGACGACGGGAAGGCTGAAGGATATATGATGCACAAAAGACGAACAAACTAGTATATATTATTGCATTATTCACTGCTTTCCTCATATAGCAGCAACATGAGGCCTGAGATCAAGCGACACCTCTTGCTTGGTTTTCTAGTATTTATTATCCTATGTCTTGCATGGAACACGTCCGTCGCTGGTCAGAGTACACACCTTCCTACGATTTTATTTAAAAATACACTTTTTACCCGCAAAATCGCAGGGCCAAACAGATCGACTCACCTACTTCCTTAGCTTCCTGATCAACACTAATGAACCCGACACTCGCCGTCTATTTCACGTGTCTACTTCCAATTAATTGAACTGTGTGTTAATCATCTTAATTTTAAGGCCAATTGCTAGTTTCTTTTATTTGTTTATTTTTCTCTTCTATGAATATTCGTGGTATATAATTACTTTGGTGTAACACTTAATTAGGTGAGAAGATGCAGGAGTACTTGGCTTCTGCAGCAAGAGATGGGAAAGAATTGTCCAAAGGTGTCTTTGTGAAACAACGAACAATCTTTGAACTAAAAAAAGCCGCTAAACAACCGCCTCCAAGTCCTCCAATTGCCCAATCCGACCACCATCAACGAAGGTAGAAATTTAGAAATCTCGGAGTGTATTAGGGAGTAAATGTCATTTAATTATATTCTGTCCAACTATTTAATACAAGTGTTTGCACATGTATGTTGCTTTATAGGAGTAATGCTACAAGTTTTTTTTTTGTGTCACTCTTGTATCCCTTAAAAAATAATGTGGTTCTTAAAATTACCATTGAACTTGTGATTGATCATTATTAAATTTTGATTAAATAGTTATTTTAAGAGCTATATCATTCTTGGAGGAACACGAGAAATTTTAGAATTACTTGTTTTATAAAAATGGCTAAGGCTCAAAATCCAAAGTTTGTAATAGAGATAAGGATGAAATAATGGAAAGATCTATTTCGTGATCAAAATTAGATTTTACAAAATTTAATGGTATTATATATATATATATGAAAAATGCTACACTGTAATAAAATACAGTTTATGCGGAATTAACAGATATTAAACAACATGCAAGCAATCACAAAAATATGAAAATCAGACATAAAGATTTTGGTGACGAAAAAGAAACCTTTTAGAAACTGTTTTAAAAGTAAAATTTCTTTAAAGCAGCCAAACCCAGAAAATTACTATCAAAAGATTATCCAGAGATTACAGACACTAGAACACTTATAAACCGATGCAAGACCTTGACTCTATAAGATCGACAAGCCTCCAACTCATCTCCTCGCTCACAATCTTCTTCAACGTGATTCTCCTTTATCAGACCTTTCTGATAGACTTTTAAATGACGCTCACAATCAAACTAACAAAGATTCTTTAAGAGGAACAACGAGGCTTATAATAATTCTCTCTAAGAACAACCTCTCATGAACTCTCTGAAGGTAAAAATTCACATGTATCTCTTTCTATAGAGATATATTTATAATAGCCCCATTATCCCTAGACTTAGGAAACAATTTTAATTATTTAAAATTGTTACAGGTAGGCGGTGTCTAGACGGGGCAACAAAACACGTCCATAATGTGTTTTTAACACATGGCCTTCTACAATCTCATCCTAACGAGATTGCTGACAAGCCATTCTGCAATCTTCTCTTTATGACCAATTTTCACCTAATAAAAATTGGAATTAGTTGAACCTCGTGAAACATGACTTTGTAGATCTTTGAGCTAACTTTCAACGCCGTAAAGCTTTATCCAATCAGAGGCCTAGAACTTTAGATATGACCTTTCTAGTAAAAGTCGTCAGACGAAAAAACATAGGTGTCCAGACGGAGTTCATATGACACTACAAATGAGGCTCTCGGGAATTCTTGTTTATCGAGCTCGTCCAGACGGGCTTACAAATAAGATTGCAAACGAGGCTCTCTAGAAAAATAGAATTCTTAGAGCGTCTAGACAACCTTTCTTCTCGTCCGAACGGCGATACTTTTGATCATCATTTTGCTTACCGAATTATGCCAACAAGAACTTACAATATATATATATGTGTGTGTGTGTGTGTTGTTACATGATGAATATCTAATGGTGTATATGGTATCACATCATTGAAATTTTTCAAATGACGTGATAACATAGACAACATATACACGGGTGTATATGTTGCCTATGTTACCATCTAACGGTACCATTAGATGGTATGAAATCTAATTTGGACGACATTTCACTTGAAAATTGAGAGGATTACAATAAATACAGTGTCACTTCATTTGAAATTTTTAAATGACGTGATATCATGTACATTGTTAAATGTAATAAAATAAAATTTTTTATTTATTTATTTTTTTGGTATTGTTATATAATAATATAATAGCTAGCCAGCCACCGGCCACGTGTTGTCATTTTTTTTTTCTTTCTTTCTAATGAGCTAATTACTAAGAGAATGTGTAGAAAATTAAATAAGGCTTTATTTTGAAGAAAGTAACATCTAAAAGTCCTTAGAAAAAGTTAAAAGTAATATAAGAAAATTGTACCCAATCGAAAATAAATATGACAATGAAACCTACCCAATTGCCTCATCAATACGAAATGTTTTGATTGATTTGATGGGGATGAAATTGATAACGGGCGATATAAAGTAATTTTATTAGACCTATCGAAAGAAAGAAAAAAAGGGTAGGTGGAGACTGACTTCGATCAGCTTTATGCCAGAGTAAGTTGCCCTGTATTATTGTCGATCGAACACTGACAGGGGTGACAGAAAATTCCAATTTGCACCGAATTTGATTCAACACTGCTAGGACTTTTAGCTGGCAAATTCAATGAAAACATTAGGTTTAGGGTACGTTGAGTCTAGATCGAATTGCCACTGAATTAGCATCGAAAATCAAGTTTGACTCAAATTCATTGTCAAAACTAGTTTGATCATGAGTCTAATTAAGGCTGTCAATTAAGTTGGTTCTTGATTTGGAGTTCAAATTGTGGTGAAAACTTAAGAGTCATAGTTAGGAGTTTCAGCACAATCATGATGCATCTAAAAGATCTAAGTTCCCACAGATTTAATCGCAATGGTGGTCAAAGGACGGTCGAACGAGAAATTGAAGTATGTTATAATTCAAGCTCCTGAGAGGCTCGTTCGCAAGGGTAGTCAAAAAAAGTTCGAACAAGGTTGAATAACTGAATTTTACAGAATACCTCAAAGGGCCTTAGTTATTACTTATTATCTCGGTCAAAGCTGCTAGTTCGAACGAAATGTAAAGAAAATTTGGCCTAATGTTGCATATATTTTAATATTTATTAAAAAAATTAGTATCATTATCCAATTGAGAGTTATAAGCTGACATTTCAGCACATATATAGGTCCTGTATGATTGTCCCAGCAGTGAGTAATTATTCATTATTTCAAGAATAATAATGCTTTTCCCTCTGATCAGTATATAATATTGAATCATCTTTTTGCCTACCACATATTAGATTGCGAAGAAAAACCATTTTATTTATTTTAATATTATGTCTTTAATTTAGTGTACGTCCGAAAACTTATAATCCATGAAATTATATGATTTTGGGAAATTGACGATTAGTTGACCAACTATAAAATAAGAAAAAAAATTTTTTTTTGAGACGCGGACGTTTTGACTCCAACGAGAAATAGTAAGCAATTGTTTTATTGTATCACATTACAAATTAAATAGATTACACACACATATATAGTAGAAAGTACAATGAGCCACGCATATAAATAAATAATCAACTACATATTAATCAATAAATTTAGACTTAAAAGCCACGAAATAGATAGATGACTGCGGTGGACAGCCCGGCAAATAAGGCACCAACGCTGAGAGATGAAGCGGAGGACTGGGTGATTCAGCAGGAGGCGATCCAACGGTCGGTGTTGAAAAGACGGTGAAAGCCAACTTCTGACCTCGTGTACAGTGGTCATCAACGGTGCAGATGAAGTAGTAAGAACCGGTTGACGGAGGAGTGAATATGACAGGGCTGCCTATATAAGACGACACCTTGGTGCAGCTATCGTATTCATCCTTCGAGACTTCCGCCACAGTGTGCGTCCCCGTTGTCCAGTTGAATGCTGGTGATCAATATTAAAACAACGTATATATTCAATCTCTCTCTCTCTTTCTATTTTGTTCATAAAAATGATGTCAAAAACGAAAAAAAGAAACGAATATTTGGTGGCGTTGATAGCTTACAAAGTTTGTCGCCAAGATAGAATGTCTTGGTGGAAGCCCAGGTGGAGTAGTAGGAGGTGTTTGGAGGAACAGTCCAGCCGAGGCTGTCGCCAACCTCATAATCTGTTGCAGCGGTTGCACCCCTCACTAGTATTATAGCTACCACAATGCCAAGCCACCCGATCAAACCCGTGCGGCTGCCCATGTTGCTGTGTATGTAGTGTTCTCGACAACTCCCTCTAACTAATAAAAAAAACAGTAAAAAGAAGTAGAGAAAGGGTTTATTTGGATATGGATAGAAGAGAGCTGATACCGATAGATATATATATACATACTTGTGAAGTTGCGTATGGTTATAAACCTTTTACCTGTTATATAAAAAGGAAAATTACAGACAAAGAAAAACGCTCCTAAGAGCATTCACAATGGAAGAGTTAAATGTCATTTTTATCTAAAATAGCCCTTTAAATTGATAAAATACCATCTATATTGGATAAGCTAAAAAAAATGTAGGATAAATTTTTTGTTGAATGAGCTAAAAAAAAAGCTACATGTAGCATCAATATTGAAATAGTTATTTTCCTATATTTTTTCCTACGTCTGTTTTTTTCTCCCGCTATCTCTCACAAAATTTTCTTCCCACGTTTTTTTTTTGTTGTTTCTCTCACCTGTTTAGTGTTTTCTCTTTTTTCAAAATTTTCTTTTACTATTTCTCTTTCACATCTCATTTTTTCCAAAAATTACTCCTATTATTTCTCTCTCCACATCACTTTTTTCTCAAAAGTTGAAAAATAAGATTTTAAGAAAAATACAATCATTATAAAAAATAAAAAAATAATTAAAATTAAATGATATAGATAAAAATATAACTAATCCGATGTAGGAGGTCCTTAAAAAGTTATTAGCTAAACTAAATAAATTGAGTTTTGAGAAGCTATTTTACATAAAAAATTAGCTCATCCATTGTGAATGTCCTAAGGTGTGTTACAACGTTACTTTCCTTAAGAAAATATTTGCTCCCACCATAATTGATATGCAATAGGGATATAACAAATTTTTCTCCAGGATACAATGGAGCCCAGAAACTTCTGTATATTAACTATGTTTTGCATAAACGAAGTTAAAACCCGAAAATACTCTCAGATTTACTATTTCAAAAACAACGACAAAAAAGAAAAGATAATTCATAAAAATAAAATTTAGATAAGGGTATTAAAGAGAATTAAATTATCACAGGATTTTAATTTCAAAATCAACTGTTTTAAATTTCAAAAATAAAATCTTTTAAATTTTGAAAATAAAATTTTAAATAAACATCGACCATTAGATTAAATAATTATCCTAACTATTTAATCTCAATCGTTAGATCTATAATCTAATAGATCCAACCACTAGATCTACTTAAGAAGCATCCCTGGTTTAGATTAAACCACTAGATCGACGATCTTAACCGTCAAAAATTAATGGTCATGATTAAATCTAAAATCTCCACTATTTCAATGTGGAACAACTTTCATTCAATACTCTTTAAAACCTCTCATTTAAAATATTCCCCAAGACATAAAATAATATTTATATATATATTTATTTTGAAAATATTTCAACAATCCCCACCATTTTCAAAATCAAAACAAATCAATTAGAATAGGAGAACTCATGCATAAATGAAGGTGTCTTGAGGACTTGAACCTCACTTAGTGATAGTATGTCAAAGCTAATCGAATAACATGGTAGTTAAACTTTGAACCAACTATCCTATTTAAGTAACCGGACATACCTCACACATGCTTTCTCTTCTTTGGGTATTTTCTTTTTTCCTTGTGTCTATATCCCGGTTTCATGAGCGCTCTAGAGACAAATCCTAGTCTCATAGAAGGCGCACCACCTTCACACTCATATAGGTAGACTCATCGAAGTGTCCTGTAACAAAAACACTTCAACAAAACTATGTTATAAGTCTATTAAGTGCATAACACATAACTTCTTCTATAACATTCAGTTCCAAGCACCCTTACCTTGGGATGTTTTATTAGTATAAAACTAATATAAAATATGGTGCTCGTAATCACTACATATAGTGTACTTTAGCTCATTGAACTCAAGATCTTGATATTTCAAGTGTTGAGTTGAGTTTCCACTATTGGTGATCTATTGGCTTTAATCCCATCCCTTTGATGTTTTCCACACCAAATCCCTTGCAAGTCCTTTAGTCAATGGATCTGCCAAGTTTTGAGCAGATCTTACAAAATCAATGGTAATTACTCCATCGGTGAGTAATTGTCTTACATAATGCCTTAAACCAATATGCCTTGATTTGCCATTATAGATATGACCATAAGCTCGTGACAAAGTAGCCCTGACTGTAGTGATATAGGAGACATAGGTTTAGGCCATATAGGAATTTCCATTAATAAATTCCTTAACCATTCTCGCTTCTTTGCTACAAAAAGCCAATGCTACAAACTCGCCATGGTAGAGTTTGTAATAAAAATGTTTCTTAGAACCCCGGAGATAGCTCCTCCACCAAGGGTGAAAATCCACCAGTTGACTTGTGATCATCATTATCCGTGATCCATAGCATCTGTATATCCTTCCTAAGAGGATATCCACTATACAATATACCATAATCCATGGTCCTTCTTAAATATCTAAGAATCCTGTACAACATTCCAATGAATATGACTAGGGTTACTAGTATATCTACTCATTTTACCCCACTTTGCATATGCAATGTCGTCTATAGTCTATTGCACACATCAAACAACCAATAACTCTAGCATATTCCAATTGATTTACAGCTCTACCAGTATTAGAATACAATTTCATGTTAGCATCAAAAGGTGTGTACACAGGTTTGCAATCAAATTGATTAAACCTTTTAAGTACTTTTTCAATGTAATGAGACTGATTAAGAACTAATCCATTCTCATTTTTAACGATTCTAATCCCTAGAATTACCTCAGCAATACCTAAGTCTTTCATGTCAAAGCTGGAAGACAAGAAATTCTTAGTATTTTCAATGCTACTATTTGGGAGCTTGTTTAAGACCGTAGAGGGATTTAATTAATTTACAAACTTTTTGTTCATGATTAGGCATAACAAATCCCTCCGGTTGATGCATATAAATCTCTTCTTCAAGCTCACCATTTAAAAATGTAGTTTTAACATCCATTTGATGAATTTCAAAATTATAAATGGATGCTAATGCAATCAATGTTCTAATGGTAGCAATCCTAGCAACAGGTACATAAGCATCAAAATAATCCAAACCTTCTTTTTGTTTAAAACCTTTAGCAACTAACCTTGCTTTGAATTTTTCTACAATTCCATCTACCTTCAATTTTCTTTTAAAAATCCATTTACAACCAATAGGTATGGAACAAGGGGGTAGATCTACTAGTATCCACGTATTATTTCCCATTATAGAATCCATCTCATCATTTATTGCTTCTTTCCAAAATGCAGCATCTTGAGACTTCATAGCCTCTTCATATGTCAAAGGATTTGAATCTAGATTAGGTAAAATCATCTTTTGTTTACAAGATGAATCTCTAGATCCTTCAACCAAATACACAATGAAATCTGGTCCAAAAGATTTTTCTTTTCTCATTCTTTTACTCCTTAATTCAAGATTCACTTGACTCACGATTGTTCATTTATTTCTAATAGGTTCCACCATCTTATAATTTATAGATGGAATTGATGTAAACCTATTTTCATAAAATTCTGCATCTCTGGATTCTATAACAGTATTTACCTCAACATAATTATTAGGTTTAACAACTAAGAACCTATAACCCTTGCTGTGTTGAGCATAACCCAAGAAAATACATTCAATGGCTTTTTGTCCTAATTTCCTGATTTTTGGTTCAGGTAATCTGACAATAGCCTTGCACCCCCACACCTTAAAATAATTAAGATTGTGTTTTCTTTTCTTCCATAATTCATATGGGGTAACCTTGGATTTCTTTTGTGGTATTCTATTTAATATATAACATGCTATAAATAATGCTTCACCCCAAAAACTTTTATTAAGCCCAGAATTACAAAGCAAGGCGTTTACCATTTCAACTAAAGTTATGTTTGTTATGGAGTATAAGCAATGGATGTTTCATGAATAATACCAACAGATTCACAATAGGAACGAAAATGAAATTCTCCTCCTCTATCGGATCTAAGACATTTAATTCTGGCATCATATTGATTTTCTACTTCTGTTTTGTAAATTTTAAAATTTTCCAGAACTTCATCTTTTAAAAATAAAAGGTAAACATAGCAGAATTTTGAAAAATCATCAATAAAGGTTACAAAATATTTTTTAGCTCCTCTTGTAGGATTACTATGCATGTCACAAACATCACTATGCACAAGTTGCAATAATGTAGAAGATCTATCAATTTTTGAAAAAGATTTTCTGACAATTTTCGTTTTCAGACAAATTCTACATTTATTAACCATATCATTCACAGAATGAGGAATCAAATTTAAAACAGACATATCATGCAATTTTCTAGTATTAACATGTCCTAATCTATTATGCCACAAAGAAACTGAATCAATCATATAAGCAGAAACATTCACTTTATTAACCAAATTGAGTTTGAAAACACCCTCAGACAGATAACCCTTCCCAACAAATGTACCCCCTTTGGTCAACACAAACTGATCTGACTCAAAGACACACTTAAAACCAAATTTATTAAGAAGACCTCTAGACACGAGGTTCTTCCTAATTTCAGGAACATAATAAACATCCGTAAGAGTAAGAACATTTCCAGAAGTGAATTCTAGATTCACCCTTTGCCTTTCACGAGGTGGAATTTCCTATGAATAAACACAACCATCCTCCTTGTTTCAAAGGTCTTGAATAGACTCTCTCCTTGCAGACATGCCTTGAAGCGCATGAATCAATCCACCATGAACCATCTTCTTCGAGTATAAAAATCTCGGATATTATAGCCACAAACTCTTTCAAGTCAGAAGCTTGCTTTTTCTTTTTAAGAAAACAACAATCTTTCTTAAAGTGGCCTGGCTTACCGCAATGATAACAAGTGAATTTCGCTTTCTTATCACGATTTTGGTTCTGGTTCTGGTTCTGGAAATTCTTTCTCTTCTTTTGCTTTTTCTTTTGAAATGGCTTCTTTGAAGAAGAACCTTCCTCCACCATATGCACTTTCAAGGACAGAGACACTTGTTCTTCATTCTTTTTTATCTTCAATTCCTCCTCAATCTGAAAATGCTGGCCTAACTGATCAATAGTTATCTCCACTTTTTTGTGTTTCAGAATTTTCTTTTGATCTTTCCAAGAGGGAGGAAGTTTGTCAATGATGGATGAGACAGCAATTTCCTCATCCATCTTCATGTTATGCTAACTAAATTGACTCAAAATATGTAGAATTTCGTTAAATTTTTCAACAATTGGCCTATCATCAACTATTCTATAATTCATGAATTTAGAGGCTAAAAATTTCTTACTTGTAGCATCTTCTAAAGATACTTAGCCTCGAGTGCATCGGACATCTTTGGCATGATTTACTTTGGTAGATGTCGAACTGAGAATCCACTATAACATTACAGATATGACCCTTGCAAATGTAGTCATCTTGCTCCCACTTCATCTTTGTTCAGTCTCGAATCGTCTCGCTCACGCTACTGTGCTTGAGTTGTTAGCATAAGCCACTAATTCAAGGAGGAAATGCATCTTCTTCTGCCATCTTTTGAAGGAAGTTCCATCAAATCGGTTGAGTTTGGTGAAATCAGCAACAAGTTCTTTCAGGGATTGTGGTGCCATTGAAGCAGGATATATTTTCTTAAGATTGTTATATAAAAAGGAAAATTACAGACAAAGAAAAATGCTCCTAAGGTGTGTTACAACGTCACTTTCCTTAAGAAAATATTTGCTCCTACCAGAATTGGTATGCAATAGAGATACAACAAATTTTCTCCAGGATACAATGGAGCCAGAACTTGTATATTAAGCTGCGTTTTGCATAAAGTTAAAACCTAAAAATACCCCTCATTTACTATTCCAAAAACAATGACAAAAAGAAAGATAATTCATAAAATAAAATTCAGATAAGGGTATTAAGAGAATTAAATTATCTGCAGGATTTTGAATTTCAAAATCAACTACTGTTTTAAATTTCAAAAAATAAAACTGATGTTTTAAATTTTGAAAATAAAATTGCTGTTTTGAATTTCGAAAATAAACTGCTGTAAATTGCTAGATTAAATCTGACCATTAGATTAAATAATTATCCTAACTATTTAATCTCAATCGTTAGATCTATAATCTAATAGATCCAACCACTAGATCTACTTAAGAAGCATCCTGTGGTTTAGATTAAACCACTAGATCGAACGATCTTAACCGTCCAAAAATTAATGGTCATGATCAGATCCAAAATCTCCACTATTTCCAATGTGGAACAACTTTTATTTAATGCTCTTTAAAACCTCTCATTTAAAATATTCCCCAAAGACATAAAATAATATTTATATATATATTTATTTTGAAAATATTTCAACATTACCAAAGATAGAAATTTAAAAAGAGAGAGAGAAGCTGCGTATGGTTTGGGCCATTCAATTCTATCCGTCTGGGCACCATTACGTGCTGCGGTTGGAGTAGTCGAAGTTGGACGAGGCCAGCTGAAGAATTCAAAGTGACGAAGAGAATGGTTTGCAGGTATTAATTGAATATATATTATATAGCTTCATTCAACGGCCCAACAATTGTGACCGGGTTTTAATGATAATCGTGAACGGTGCCGGTCACGTGGCAACCATCTATCCCGGCCAGCTTAGTAAGATCAACCTAACCTGAAAAGAATGTCTGGGCTGTCGCCCATTGTTTAAAATGGACTGGGCTGGATTAATAATTTAATATATTGCTCAGATGCTCGATCAAACAACATCTAATATTCAATTACAAACACGTGTAAATTAATCAAACAATTTGCCTTGTGATAATCATTTTGATTGGAGTCAAATAGATATAACATATCCCTTGAGATCGGTTCAATGGGAATGGATTATTCTAAGTTTCGTGTTTGAGTATTTTAGTAATTAAAGAGTTAGTAAAATAAGAAAGGCTCATTAAAATATTATTCCAAGAGTATAATAACAATAGAGAAATTAAACCCGAGACTCAAGGATTAAGAAATAGTGAATAAAGTGATGAAAAATTAGAACCGACTTTAATTTCTCTATTGATATTTCATATTTCATTGAGGTGTCAAATGCATATATGATTATAAGAAAATAATTAAAGCTGTTGATGAATCAAATGAATAATTAAAAAAAAATACAAGTGGAGAAATGAGACGTATCCTAAACTCATTTTAGCTGCATGGGCTAGATGATTACCACGTACGTGACCATACTTCATGATTATCATTAGAACCCGGTCACAATTGTTGGGCTTTGGAATTTGTTCTGGGAGAGAATATTAAAGTAAAAGCCGCAGCTGCTGGGCCGTGTTGAACCGATCGAGTACCAATTAAACTATCTTTTTTTTTTTATTCACTCTCTCTGTTTTTAAAATTCTTTGGTAAAAGATTAATAACCATACGCAACTTCACAATATATATATTAACGCAATCGCTCTCTTGTATCCATATCCAAATAAACCGTTCCTCTGCATCTCCCATAGACAGTTTTAGAGAAGAGTATACATCTTTTTGATTTAGATTACACAGCAACATGGGCAGCCGCACGGGTTTGATCGGGTGGTTTGGCATTGTGTTGGCTATACTACTACTGAGAGGTGCAACTGCTGCAACAGATTATGAGGTTGGCGACAGCCTCGGCTGGACTGTTCCTCCAAACACCTCCTACTACTCCACCTGGGCTTCCACCAAGACATTCTATCTTGGCGACAAACTTTGTAAGCTATCAACTCCACCAAATATTCGTTTCTTTTTTTCCTTTTTGACGGAAAGAGAGAGAGATTGAATATATATGTTGTTTTAATATTGATCACCAGCATTCACCTGGACAACGGCCGGGGACGCACAATGTGGCTGAAGTCTCAAAGGATGAATACGATAGCTGCACCAAGGTGTCGTCTTATATAGGCAGCCCTGTCATATTCACTCCTCCGTCAACCGGTTCTTACTACTTCATCTGCACTGTTGATGACCACTGCACACAAGGTCAAAAGTTGGCTTTCACCGTCGTTTCAACACCAACCGTTGGATCGCCGCCTCCTGAATCTTCCACGTCCTCCGCTTCATCTCACAGCGTCGGTGCTTTATTTGCAGTGTTGTCCGCTTCAGTCATCTATCTATTCCTTGGCTTTTAAGTCTAAATTTATTAATTAATATGTAGTTGATTATTTATTTGTCTGTCTAGCTCATTGCTCTACTAGCTCGCTAGCAACGAAAATAACACCTGTGATCTTCTTTCTGCTTTAGTGCTTTTACACATATACATGTACTTTATTTTGTAATATGTTACAATAAAACAATTGATTACAGCTGATAGATTGAACACACATATATATATATATATATATATTGAAAATTTATTAGGAGTATCATAGAAGTGACAAGGATCCTCTTGTCGTTTCATCGTTTTTAATGTTGTGGGAGGTCCCATGTCAACGTTATATCAATGGTCGCGGATGCCGCAAAATTGCAAATGAAGTTACGTTGGATTTCCATAATTAATTCCGTGTATCCATGGCAACTTTTGTTTGATTTTTTCTTTCACCAGCTATGCTATGGAGTTTTTCTGCCACGTTGTCTATTTGTACGTGCAGTACGTAAACAGAGCTTTTCCAAAGGGAAACAAATGTTCAAATTAATTCCGCGTATCTAAGGCAACTTCTATTGGATTTTTTTATTTTTTATTTCTTCTATATCACCGACAAATTAAAATGAGGTTTTATAAAAGATAATGTTAATTATCAATGAATAGTGTGCAAAAATATTTTACATGATAATATCTCGTCTCTTGATTTCGTGTCTAAAAAAGGTACATATAATAACGCCATGGTGTATATTGATAGTGAGAAATGTTAAAGGTACAACATACACCCAACAAAGACCCAACTTCTTCCTTTAAGTGTTAGATTTTTTTAAAAAAAGTGTTAGTGGAGGAGAGAGAAAGTTTTAAACTGTAAAATAGGAGAAACGTTGGGTCTTTGTTAGGCTTTGTTGTGGCTGTATCACATCTCTATAAGTAATCGATGAGGATAATAATTAAGAAATAAAAATGTCTAGAATGTTTTTCATTCACCACACATATATATTGTTAACACTGTCACAACCTTATTGACGAATATTTTAATTAAATATAAAGATAATGAAGAGAAAGAACAATTTTCTATTTGTTTTACATGTTATTGTTTTTTATTGGGTAATTTCATTTTCTCTTGATGTAGCAAGAAACAATAGGTTGTTGCTAACTCCAATATTGAAGTGGAGTACCATGCCAATTGCTAACACCACCCATCCACATTATAGGGTTAGAGAGAATGGATTTGAATTAATGACCTCCGTTTCATAAAATATGATTTAAAACCGATTAAGCTACCTTTGGAACACACAATTACAACTTACAATACACAGAAATACAGCATTCACATAATTTAGTTTCTATTCTCCAGATATTTTAACACATGGTATAGAGAACAGAAAAATGTAAAGAAAGAGATGGCTATGGCACCGTAGAGAACTGCAGACAAGGCACCAACTCTCAGAGACGAAGCGGATGTCTTCTGATCTCCAATTCTGTTGGTCACCTTCTGGTCAAGTTCGCAGTTGTTATCAACGGTGCTGATGAATTAGCGGGTAGCGTTGGAAGTGAGGGTGAAATTTGCGGGCTGGTTTTTTTATGGCACCGATGGGAGAACTGGCAGTGCAGTTATTGTATTTTTCTTCTGTCACTTCAGCAACGTCTTGTGTCCCGTTCCATTTGAACACTAGAAGATTGAAAAAGAGGGAAAAAAAAATACTGAACTATTAATAATATTTTAAATACTATTCTTTATTCGATTTTTTTAGAATATTATATTATATTTGAAAGAAGATATATAATTCTAAAAGTCATATATAGTTGTGTGCATTATGTTTTGGAAAGAGACGTGGGAGACAAATAAATTAATGCTATTATATTACATATTTTACTATAAAATAAAAGAAATTATTTCTTAAGTCGTCCTTAAGTTTTCCCTAAAATAAATACCACAAGTACCACGTGTAATATATGGAGTGTACCATGTATAGAATACTAGCCGATTGAAGAAAAGATGAACCACACAGCTTAAATGTCACAAGCACCACCTTGTGATATAATGACATGTCATAGGATAATAATGCAATAGTGGCGCTTACAAATTAAGGAAACGTCATTTTATTAAAAATGTGACATGTTAGAGTTGAGAATGACGTATATTTTTATTAGATTCTTGAATTAAAAGTTTAAGTGGATAGTCCTCAAGAGATAGTTCAATCGGTTAGAACTATGTTTAATGAAGCGGATGTTACTAGTTCGAATCCTCCTCCTCTCTTATGTGGACATGTCAAAAAAAAAAAAAAAAAGGCTTAAGTAGATTGGAATAGGTAAATTAAATCATTTTAATTTAGAAAAAAAAATTCACATATCCCTCTTAAACTATGACTCCATTAACAATGTCTCCCCTCTTCCAAAACTTTCAATTGAGAGAATGTCCCCCCAAACTATCAAAGAGTGTCATTGTCCCCCAATAATGAAAATACACTTCATAAAATGGAAATAAAAAGTTCAAAAAATACTAATTTTTTTTAAAAAAAAAGAAAAGAAAAAAAGTCAGGGTGTAGAAATTAAAAAAAAAAAAAATCGTTTTTTTAAAGAAAAAAATTAACATTTTTTCTAATTTATTGGAGTATTTTGTCTTATTAAAAAGATTTATGATTATTTTTGTCTTTTTGTTGGCCTTATGAGAGACATTGTCATTTTTTTGATAGTTTAAGGACATTGTCACAATTAAAAATTTGGGGGATATTGTCAATTAAGTATTTGTTTGAAATGGTTATTTGGACTTTTTGATCCCTTTAATTTAATATTCCCATTCATGTTTTGGCTCAAATTTCCTTTTATTAGATGTGGCCCAATACTCGAAATATTTGATTTAAATGTAGGTGTATTGATGGAGCCAATGTTTGAAGTCAGAACCTCTGATTTGATACTATGTTAAATCACCATTTATCCTAAAAACTTAAACTGACTGGAAGAGATGAATTTAATCATTTAATCTATATTGTAACACTTACTCTCACGGGTGGGTTCAAACTTATTTTTAATAGATGATGCCCAATATGTGAAATATTTAATTGAAATATGGGGTGAATAATTGAGACAAGGTTCTAACTCATGATCTCTGACTCTGATATCATCTTAAATCACCATTTATTTGTTTCTAAGAGGTAGTTCAATTGGCTGGGACCATGTTTAATGAAGTGGTGGTTACTAGTTCGAATCCTCCCTCCCCTCTCTTGTGGGACATGTCAAAAACAAAATCACCATTTATTTCAAAAGTTTAAGCCGATTGAAAGAACAAAATTTAATGATTTTAATTAATAGTTTAATAGATGTGGATGGATTTTATGTATGCATGACGCACAGTCGAAAAAGTACAATATTACAATACCGCCACCCAGGTATTTCTTTCTCTACTCAATTATTTCTTTTGCTCTATTTGGAATTGTATTTACCAGTTATTTTGTATATGAATGTAGTATATAAAGAGAAATATATATATTACATTTTAGTTTGGCTCTCTCAAAAATAAATTCTTGGCAATCTTGCTACTGGAAGTTGCGTATATATGGTTATTAGTTATTACTAAGACAAGTTTTCTCTCTTCTACAAATTTTCCACCTATGGAAGCAAGCATCTATTTTTCTACTCTTCTCTTTAAACGATTGTAAATTTATGAGCATATAATGATAAATTATATACTAAAGAGTAGTTAGGGCCATTCTCTTTGCATTTGGTTTGTAGTACAATACCTAGAACATTTATTTTATTAATTAAAAAAGAAAGCATAATATAATTTTGTAATGTCTTAGGGTGTCATGATTCAAATGGATTAATTTTTGAAGGAGTTTTAGGCGGTATTATGTTGGATTGAGATCCCTAAAATTTCCTTTGATTTTCAAATTTATAAATCTATGCTGTTCATCTAATCTAATTAATAATTTAAAATAAGTCATGTTTAAGCATTTAATGAAGATTTTTTTTTTTGACATGTCAACGCAAGAGTAGGGCCGGGGAGGGGGATTCGAACTTGTAACCTTCGCTTATAAGGCGTGATTCACAGCCGATTGAGCTACCTCTTGGGGACAATTAATGAGCAAGCTACAGTTAATGAATTTAATAAGCCATGTTTCCTCATTAAATGCTGAAACATGGCTTATTATAAATTTATGAATTTGAGAATCTCAAATTTAAAAGAAATGGGTAACTACCTTTTGCCCTTATAAACTACAGCGCTTTGACATTTTTCTCCCATGAATTACAAACTATGACATTTGACCCTATCAAACTATCATCTTATGACACTTTTCCCCCATTCCCTAAGTCAAAGGGGTAAAAATTAACGGTCACTTGCATGTGTCATTTTAATTTTTTTTCCTTCCACTTTTGCCCTCACTTGTTATATAATCATTGATCGTTAATTTTAAATGACACATACAAGTCACATGACCGTTGACTATTAATTTTAACTCATTTGATTGATGAAAGGGAGAAGTCATGAGATGATAATTTGATAGGGTCAAATGTACGTCATAATTGGTAGTTCATGGGGGCAAAATAATTACCATTAAAAGAAATTCTAAAGAATCTCAATGTATTATGTTATGGGTTATAAAAATTTGCAATATATATTTTTGCAATCAATAAACAGTAGTAATAAATTGTTTTTATTGTATCAATTTACAGAACATATAGTACATGCATGTATCATGTATGTAAGCACTAAAGCAACAAGAATACATATAAATAATAGTCAACAACAACCGTTATATTTTGGGGACATTAATTAATTTAAAGATAAGCCAAGAAATAGATAGATAAAAGAAAGAAAGTGGTGGCCATAATTGCAAATAAGGCACCGACGCTTAGAGATGAAGCGGAGGAGGAGGGTGGTTCCGCCGGCGATCCATTAACGTTGAAAGAAAACTTTTGACCTTGTTCACAGTGGTCGTCCACAGTGCAGATGATGTAGTAAGAACCGGCGGTTGGAGGAGTGAATTTAAATGGGCTGGCTGTGACAGAAGATACCTTCGTGCAGTTATTGTAATCAGCTTCGGATACTTCCGCCACAGTGTGCGTCGCCGTCCAGTTGAATTCTGGTCATTAGATGGCCGGAAAACAATATCCATCAATCTCTCTCTATTTTGTTCATATAACATGATGTCAATCCTAAATTAATATATTAGGTTTATGGAAAACCATCTCATTTTCATGGGTTTTTACATTTTATTAATTTGATCTCTCATTTTTCTCACAATTGTTACAACATTTTAATACATTTTGTATAATTCCTAGAATCTCATAAATTTTGGTTAGTTTTTATACCAAAATTAACCTAGTTTAATTTTTCCACAGCTTATTCACCAAACAAAATGTGTCCGAGATAGCAAATTTTGAAAAACATGGGTTAATTAAGTCTTAACTATTACATATAAATAATAATAATAAAAAAACTGAGCATTCAACAACCTTAATTACATGATCATTGGATCGAACAAGAGACTTTTAAATTAAGTAAAAAGTTGTTTGAAAAGTTTCATGCATGCCTGGTTGATCAAAACTATAAATATATAGCATCATGAGTTTGAACATTTGATTTAAACCCTCATTTTTCTAAGAACAAATACACTACAAGAAACTTTGCCCTTAGCGTTGACACTAATAGTGCGGACTTTCAAGACATTTAGTGCCGGTGATAATGTTAAAATATATATTACTATAGGGAAATTATATTAAAACATCTTGGATCAACCGCCAAATTTTTTTAAATTCCTAATTTTTTTTTTCTTTTTTGACAATTTACTCTCTGAGTAAGTCTAAATCACAATAAAATTCCTACCATCAAAATTTTGTTAACTGCCGTTAGTCTGGGTCAAAACGCACCATTTTGACCCATTAAAATATTAATTTTTTTTTTCAAAAAAAAATTTAATTTTAAAAATTAAATCTAAAATAAAATAAAACCACCCAGGGGTGGTTCTGGGCCTGGGGTGGCCAAACCACCCCCATGGCCAAGGGGGTGGTCTGGCCACCCCCAAAAGGCCACACACACAAAAAAAGAGAGAAGGGTTTTCACTTATGGGGGTAGCTGGACCACTCTCCTGGGCCATGGGGGTGGTCCGGCCACCCCAAAAGACCACAATATATATATGGGTTTTGACTTATGGGGGTGGCTGGACCACATTCTTAGACTATGGGAGTGGCTCGACCACCCCCAAACTGGCCTAAAAAAAAGAGAGAATGTAGGGGTGGCCGAACCACCCCCTAGCCACCCCCTTAGGCCTAGGGGTGGTTTCGCCACCCCCAAAAGACCACCAAAAAAATAAATAAATAAAACAAAAACAAAAAATGAGTTTTCACTTATAGGGTGGCCAAGCCACCCCTATGGCCTAAGGGGGTGGTTCGGCCACCCCAAAAGACCACCAAAATATATATATGTTTTGGCTTATGGGGGTGGCGCCACAAAATATATATATATATATATATATATATATATATATATGGGTTTTGGCTTATGGGGGTGGTTGGACCACCCCCTTAGGCCATGGGTGGCTAGGGGGTGGTTCGGCCACCCCTGTATTTTTTTTTTAATTTTAAAAAAATTAATATTTTAATGGGTCAAAATGTTGCGTTTTAACCTAGACTAACAACAGTTAACAAAATTTTGACTTTAAAAAAATCTGACGACCGACCCAAGGTGTTTTAATATTTTTTCCCATTACTATATTAGCATCAACTTTTGTCAACACTGATATGTGGCTACTAATAACTTAGTGAGAATTTTTTTCTCGTGCACGAATTGAAGCAGTAAGCTATTACCATCGGCATTAGTCATTGCTAATAATAACATATAAGAGTCAACTCAAATTTTTTTTTTTTTTTTTCTTTCACTACTAATTCACCGAACAGAACCTGTCAAATTGCAAATTTTGAATAAAAGAATTGAGGATGCAACAAACTAACATGTATTGGAAGTACTAGAGACTTCAAATTCTGTAAAAAGTCGTTTGAAAAGAAAAAAAAAAATTCGTGCTTGATTGATCAAAACTATAAGTATGCTTATGCATGAGGTGTTTAAGGTCACCGATTTATGAGGTTGATAGCTGACCAAGTGAGTCGCCAAGAAGGAATGTTTGTAAATTTGTTGTAGCCCAGGTGGAGTAGTAGGAGGTGTTTGGGGGAACAGCCCAGCCGAGGCTGTCCCCAACCGTATAAACTGTCTCAGCAGTTGCTCCCCTCAGTTGTAGTACTATAGCTACTACTATGATCAAGCACCCGATCAAACCCATTCGGCTGCCCATGTTGCTGTGTTCCACAGGTCGTCCCTGACACTCCCTCTCTGAAAGATATATATACTCTTCTCTCTAGAATTTAAGTGTCTATGGGAGATGAGGAAAGCTTTCGGATATGGATATATAGGAGAGAGAGCGATCACACACACACATATATATATATATGGTCATCTTGCCCCTCGGTCAGAGCTCACCATGGAAAGGTCAGTCACGTATAACGTATATGAGTTTCTACCCCCATACAGTTGATGGAATCAGGCTTTGCCCCATCCGTGTACCTTTAGTCATGTGGCGGATAGGTGTATTTTGATTCTTTTGGGAAAAATCTATTTTATCCACTGAAATTTTAAGGGTTTTTCAGTTTGAACCTCAAAGTTTAAAAATTAGCAATGCACCCTTATAATGTTTTAAAAATTTTCAATTCAAACATTCCGTTACTAATTTCCATCTAATTGAATGGAAATTAAAAAAAAAAAAAGAAAATGAGGATAATTATGTAACTTTATAGATTTCGTCCGATTTGGCAAAATTAGTAATGGAAGGTTTAAATTGAAAATTTTTGAAACATTAAGATGATACATTGCCAATTTTTGCTTTTGCTTATTTGATTATAATGGCTATAAACGAATAAAGCTATTCTTGAGCATGTTCAAACTTAACTCGATTATTAAACGGGTCAATTGTGAAGTTGAAATTATACTTTATTATTAAATGATAGTAGCGTGCTTGTATTGTAACATCCTACCTCAATGATACAATATTATCCGCTTTTAGCTATGGAGTTCTAATAGGTTCATAGCCATTACATCTTTAAAACACGTTATGAAGTGCAAATATACATGTAAGTACATCCTCATCTCTAAGCGATGTGGGACGCCGCAATCACCGCCTATTAGAACTCCTCAGTTAAGCTTATGCGAGAGTAGTACTAAGATGCAATCTCACATCCTAGAAATTCTAGTTTATAAGAGTCAAAAACAAATAATATTGTATTGATCGGGTCCATTAAATGTATGTATAAAACTCGATTGATCAACTCAGTTAATGTTCTCGTATAAACGTCACTGAATTAAGTAACGAGAATAGTTTCAAAGCATGCAATGGGAGTCTTCGTCATCTTTTAGAAATTGTGCGCAAAGAAGCCTCTCTTAATTTCAAAATTGGCGAGCGGCACCAAACTTGAGAAAATTCTCGAACTTTGACGGACGGTGAATGCTTTGAATTATTATTTATTATTTTATTAATACATTTCTTTCTGAATGGATCGATATTACTCCTTTTCCAAGCAAAGACAATGAAAGACGTTATTGGTGGTGAAATTAGATGACCCCTGTTTCTTTAGATTCCAAGTCTCCAACCGAGACTCAAAGCTTTACTGACTCCATTGAAGAAATTGCGTTCGTTTAAAAAGAAATTAAGAAAGTGATTGGACCCACCTCCTGATCAAAAAACCAAAAAGTATGAACTCTAAGTTAATTAATTAATAGAACATGATTGATTAATTAAACAGTTTAAAGATTTTACAGAAATTAAAATGTTGATAAATCAAGATTTTACAATTTTGGATCCGATGTTTAGTGGGGGCCGGCGGGTTAATCAGTACTTATTCATGATTTTGTTTTAGTGATGGGTTTAAGTTAAACACTTATCAATTCTGATCTTGTGATGAGATCGGGGGAGTGAGTGACAGTTAAACGCGTACGTATCGATGTTGATCTAGTGACGAGTAGGAGTTAAATGCTTATCAATTTTGATTATTGATGAATGGAGGTTAAACACTTTGACTTATCTTTTGATGAACTTCTGCCAATATGTTAACGTTGACATTAGGGAAGCACATTTGTAATATTTTATTAGTAGTAGGTTTAATACGAAAACAACGACATTGATATTATCTATTTAGTTAAGTTTTGGTGTTTAATTCAATTTATAAAAAATAAGTTTGTGGTTTCAAAAAGAAGAAAAAACACAAAAACTTACAATTTTCGCTGTGTAAGTCATGTGTTTATAATAGCGCTACATAGAATATGTGATTCTTAAAATAAGCAAGTGTACAAATCGAAGGGTAATTTGATATTTTTAGTAATTTTTGTTAAGGATTAATGGTTGAATCTGACAGAGGAGTTAATTGAATCAAATTGAATGTTCAAGGAGTTAAATTGAAAGTTTTTAAAATCTAGATAGTCTTCAATCTCAAAACACATAGTAGTTTATAAATTTAAAATGAAGTTTGCCTTCAATAAAAAATAAAAATAAAAATTCCAAAACACATTGACAAATATATTTATTAAAAAAAAAAAAATCCAGAATATTCTGAGATCCATACGGTGGTAGTCACGGGCTAAAAAGTCTTTTAATTTCCTTGTTCACATATCCCGTGTCATAAGTCGTAATATGACCATTTTTGTTGTAACGGTTGAACGTGGAATAATTAATGTCCCTTTCTTACAACCAAACCTTACCAATTAATACCCTAGCAATTTAATTAAGGCTGGCTAGCTTTCACGTGTCAGTTGATGAAGGAAGTAGATGGTTCTTCTTCATACCGAACAATTTCTCGTGTCATTACAAGTGTACGTTCCGGTCAAACCAAACCAAACCAAACCAAATAAGTTAACCAATCCGTGTGAAACCTTAAAAAATGTTGCAATTTTCTCATCCCATTACCGGCCACCATAATGATACGACAAGGAAAAAAAAAAAAGTCTAAATGATAGGTAAGTGGTTGTTGAAAATTTGTCACATTTTCTTTTGTCTTTTATTTTTATTTATACACTCCCTCAAACTTCTTTGTAATTATCACTTAGATCTCCTATATTGTTATTTTTTTGCAACGTCCCTTAAAGTTCAAAACTTAACTTCTTAATTTAATGTACCAAGTTTTTAATTTTTTTCAATGTTCATCATTGTTAGATTTTTTCTTAAACCTTAACAAAATTTTCAAAATACCCATTTTTTTATAAAAACAAAATTAAAATTTTTTGGCAAAAATTATTATTATTATTCTAAACCAAATGGGAGTTTCAAAAAAAAAAAAAAAACCAAATGGGAGTGCTTGAAAGAAATAAACTAAGGAGTGTCAACCTGATCTGATTTCCTGTTCTTGATTTTGGGCGACTGAAACAAAAAAGTAGATCCCAATTACTGGCCAGTTTCAATTTGTACAAGGTTCATTATTTTTTAAACAGGTTTGATATATATGTACACCCGAGAATCATGATCTTTCCTAGGAACAACTCTTTATCTCGTCTCTGCCCACACAATCAAAGCACACAAGGCTTGCTAAAAGTCGTAAATGAATCCTTTCCTCTGGTAATATATATATATATATATATATATATATATATATATATATGAAAACTGGAAACCGGTTTAATATGTATATATTAATATAAAATATTAAAATATATATTATATATATATACACCCAGTTTCGGTTTCCTGATTATAACCGGTTACCAAAAACTAGGACTGAAACCAGGGTCCCCATTTTTTAATTTTTTCAAACTGGAGCCAGAATCGGCTCTCCAGTTTCCCGGTTTTTCGATTCTGATTCTAATTTTCTGATAATTTTTTACACCCTTAAAGTTAACATAAGAGTGAGATTGCAAACAATTGAAAGATAAATACACTAAATTAAACGGAATTTTATTTTAGGGAAACGATAGAAAAGTGATGATAATTAAGAGGGTTAAGCAAGTTTTTTTAATATATATATATATTTTTTAAGGGAATTGAAAATCTGTGACCATATCATTGCACACTAGTACTAATTTTCATTGGAGTACACATCAATAAGGAGCAAAAACCAAGCATAGATATAGCTGAAAAATGAAAATCAGCTTTATTGTAATATAAAAAACTCAAATCTGTTTAATAAAAATGAATAGCACGAATTCTCTACCATCCTAGCTATCTAGTACAACAAGGCTATGACAATGGACAAGGCGGCGGTGCAGAAGCCTGTAACACCCAGGGATGTAGCGCTTGAAGGTGGAGGGGGTGATGTTGTGGGAGACGGCGTTGAAGGAGGGGTGCCTGAGCTTGGAGGAGTAGCAATGGAGGGCGGCGGAGGGGTGGCGGTGGACGGAGGAGTGGCGGAGGTGGATGGTGGGGTGGCGGTGGATGGAGGAGTGGTGGTGGATGGTGGGGTGGCGGTGGATGGAGGAGTGGCGGTGGATGGTGGGGTGGCGGTGGAAGGTGGGGTGGCGGTGGATGGAGGAGTGGCCGGTGAAGGGGCGCTAGGCTGAGGAGCTGGAGAAAGAGCTGCTTTGACATTGATTGTCAACTTCTGACCGAGGGAACAGTGGTTGCCGATTGTACAGATATAGTAATGCTCCCCAGTCTCACCGATGGTAATATTCGCTGGACCGGTGTTTTGGAGGGAAATGGGGCTGGCAGTATTACAGGAATCGTAATTCGCCTTGGTGACTTTGGCTACGTCGTGGGCGTTTGTTGTGAAGTTAAAGACTGCATAATTTCAAAAGGAAACAAAAGTCAAAAACAAAATTTATACTCAAACCTTCATCGCTCAGATTCGTTTAATAATTTAGAATTTAGGATCGAATAAGAAAAATGAAACTGAAAAAAATTTGGTTGTCTTACAAAGAGTGTCGCCTACGGCGAAGGTCTCGTTGGCAGCCCAGTTGATGTACGCTGTGGCACCATTGGGAGGGATGGTCCATCCCAAAGCGCCACCCACCACATGCTCCTTCTGTGCCGCCGCGCTCTGTAGCAAAACTGCTGCTACCAAAAGAAAAACCATGTTTAATCTTCTTGCCATTTCCCTGTGTTGTATGTGATCACTCAGGTCGCCCCTGTTCTCTGTTCTCTGTTACTCTGTTTTTGCTCTGTTTCTTCAACTTTTGCTCTGTTTTCTAGCTTGCAGAGAATTCCTAATGGGATGCTCCTCTCGGTCTCTTCCGCATTTATAGAGGGAGATCACGCGCTGGGTAGAAATTATGGGAACTTTTGTGCCGCTGGATGGATGCCACGTCATTGACGTGTATGGTTTTTGGTCAACATTCGTGGTTGGCCAATTCGTCTTGGGCTGCCTGATCAGAGACTTCCAGAAATTTGGAAGTGGGGTTGCCAATTGCCGCGTTAAAAATTTGTACTAACATGACTTTTGCTTTTACCAGTCAATGCATGAACGTTCCCACGATGTCCACGAAAGCAAATGTACAGTATTCAACGTGCCCAACTACGGGGAAAGAAGGAAAAAAAGCAATATGAAAGTAGAGTACGGAACACGTCGTGGAAATAGTGCAATAAAGAGGGGACTTGGGACAAAACTAAGTCAACTATTCCCATCGATGATAATTGATAAATATACACATAATAAACAAAATATCGAATTTTCATATAATTTTAATATAAGTCGAAACAAATAACATTTCATTAATAATTGTTGTTAGATCAATTGACCTTAGGTTAGGTCGAAGTAGCGATGTTATTGCAAAATAGGAAAAGACAAACACAAGAAATTACAGAAATAAGTTAGTAAAAGAAAACTTTGATGCTTAAATTAATATGATTAAAAAAATAATTAGAAGTCGAGACGACCTGTATTGGTCCTTGCAAGGGTTTCAATAACCTTAAAATTTGTAAAACTCCTTTAAAAATACAACTTTTTATACTGTCATCCCATCAAGTGTTTTAATATTTACCCTCATATGACAAGTATACTCTCACGCCAAATCTTTTTAATTTCAGCTTGGGTTTTGGCCAAGGATTCGTTACTGCTAGACATCCGAATCGATGGGAGTTCTTTTTGCTTGTGTGTATATACTCAAGAGGCTTGTTGATATGCTTGATATGAGCATCATTAAGAAGCTATATATTGTTGTAAAATTAAATGGATGGTGCAAAAATTCTTATTGATGCTAAATAAAATTAATTTGAATAATTAACAATAAAATAAATAAAATACAATAAAAAAATAGAGCAAGGAAAAATCTCACAGAGCTATAGAATCACGCAAGAGCGTTGTCCTTAAAGGTTGATTTCGTGCCTCCCGGAGTGTATAACTCGGTGCGATCGGATCTCTTGACACGCAACCTCCCAGGATTAGACTATAGCGTCTACCTTCGTTAAGGACGCACTTCCAAGTAACGAAGATCAGATGAACAACCCTTTTGATCAAAGCAGATGGGGGACAAAAACCACACCAAAAAGGAGAACCAAAATATAGCTCAATAGCTTATGAAAAGAAAATTTGTTGGACAATTAGAATGTGGGTTTAGATGTTATGCGACACTTTTTGGAGCCAAAGAAGTTGTGTGTTTTATAGGTGGGCTCAATTTATAAGAAAGATGAGCTCATTGCTTTTACTAAAACCATTAATAGCCAACGGAAAAAAACAATGCAAGAATAAATAATAAACCGTTAAAATCAAAACTCATGAAAGTGAGTTAATGACAAACAGCTAGAACATGTAAGTTGAGATATTTTCATAAAACCCATGAATAAATAATGAAGATAATATTTTGACAAAGGTCAAAATATAGATTCATTTTTTTTTTTTCTTTCCTCATGAAACTCATAAAGAAGACTTGATGTCAAACGGTCAAAAAAATCAAAGACAAATAATGACAAATGTTTGTAACATCACAACAATCCCCCACATGTTACAAACATTAGAAAAAGGAGATTGAAAGCATGCATCGATGTGGTACTCGAAAGTTTTAACCACACCTAGGATATATAAGTAGGAACTTAATGAATTATGGTAGAGTTAGACTCTTTTAACCAAATCCATAAGTTAAGCAAACTTATCACCTACATAACTTTCTCCAAAAGAAATTAATAAAAGATAATAAATCAATAAAATTGAAATAAAAAAATTGGGTTGTTCTGCGGGTTGGCGCCTTATACAGGTCATGCGCCCTTGGGTTTCATGAGTGCTCTAGAGACCTACCCAAGTCTCATAGGAAGCGGCACCACCTCCACACTCACATAGGTGGTATCCATCAGGAGTGTGTGCAGGGAACACCCCATCCCAACATGTAGGGACTATGGAACCATTAAGAGTTTAAAACTCATCCTTAATCTCTCTGCATCTTTGTACTGTCTTACACCATAGGGATGGACTCATCAATTATCTTCTCAACAAGATAATAGAATGACAGTACCATACCATGATCACTTGCGACTTCGTTTCCCATTAAACCTCATTCATGGGATCTCCAATCACAGAGGTTGGGTATCAATCACAGTGTCATCATTTGGGTATCAATCCTATCCCCCTCGATGTTTCACTCACCTTCTTGCTAGTGGCTTGGTCAAAGGATCTCGCCAAATTCTTCTCGACCTCACAAAGTCCATGGACAATACACGGTTTCAATAAGTTGCCTCACAATATTGTGCCTTAATCGGATATGTCGACTTTTCCCATTATAGATCTTCTTTTGGCTCGAGCTATGGCGCTGGCAATCACAATGAATACAAACATGTGGAACTGGGTTAGCATATAAAGGCAAATCAATCAAAAGGCTCCTTAGCCATTGACTTCGTTCACCTTCTTCCAAGGCAACTAACTCGCCTCCATTGTGGATCTTGCTATGCAAGTTTGTTTTGAGGACTTCAAGATATAGCTCCTCCTGCTAATGTGAACACATAGCCGTAGGCTTTACCTCATCTGAATCAAATCAATTAGCATCACAATAACCTTCTAATATAGGAAAACCACAATATGACAATCCATAATTAATTGTACCCTTTAAATATCTTAACAATCTAGAAATTGCATCCCAATGCTCAACACTAGGATTATGAGTATATCTACTTAATCTACCAACAGCATATGCAATATCAGGGCGTGTACAGTTTGTCAAAAACATTAAACTACCAATGATTTGTGCATATTTCTCTTGTAAAACACTATCACCGTGATTCTTAACCAAGTGTATTTTAGAATCATATGGTGTAGACATAGGTGAATAATCAAAGTGCTCAAATCTTTTTAGCATCTTTTCAACATAATGTGATTGAGATAAAGTAATACAATTATTATCTCTAAGAACTTTAATGCCCAATATGACATTAGCTTTACCCATGTCTTTCATGTCAAAATTGGATGAAAGAAATCTTTTAGCCTCATGCACAACATCAATGTTAGTTCCAAAAATAAGCAAATCATCAACATATAAACAAATAATGACACCTTCATTATTATTAAACTTACTATAAATGCATTTATCTCCACCATTAATCAAATATGCATTAGACAACATCACTTTATCAAATTTTTCATGCCATTGTTTAGGAGCTTGTTTTAATCCGTACAAAGATTTCACCAATTTACAAACTTTGTGTTCTTGACCGGGGATTACAAGTCCCTCGGGTTGCTCCATATAAATTTCTTCTTCTAAATCACCATTTAAAAAAGCAGTCTTAACATCCATTTGATGTACAACAAGTTTATAAATAGAAGCAATAGCAAACAATATTCTAATAGATGCAATTCTAGTAAGAATAAGTGTCAAAATAATCAATATTTTGCCTTTGCTTGTAGCCTTTAGCCACCAAGCGTGCCTTGTATTTATCTATTGTACCATCTGGTTTAAGCTTCTTCTTGAACACCCACTTACAACCAATTGGTTTGGTCTTAGGAGGTAACTCAACAAGTTCCCATGTATGGTTAGACATAATTGAATCTAATTCATTATTAATAGCTTCTAACCAAAAAGGTGCATCAATGGATTTGATTGCTTCATTATAACATGTTGGATCATCATCAACAATATAAGCAATAAAATCATTACCGAAATTCTTTTCCGTTCTAGCTCGCTTGCTTCTTCTCAATTCTTGCACATCATCAACAATTTCATTAGAAGTAAAAGAAGGTTCATGCAATAATTTTTCTTTATTTTTCAAAGGAAACACATGCTCAAAGAAAATAGCATTTTCAGATTCAATAATAATATTGTAATCTAAAACATCACTCTTAATAACAAGAAATCTATAGCATGAACTATTGCAAGCATAACCAATAAAAACACAATCACAAGTTCTAGAACCAAGTTTCTCTTTTAGGCTCGTAGCATAACCTTTGCCAAACACCCCACACTTTGAGATATTTCAAATTAGGCTACGACCTTCCCAAAGTTCATAAGGAGTTTTACCGGTTTTTTTATGAGGCACTTTATTCTGAATGTGACAAGCCGAAAGAATGGCTTCCCCCCACATGTTAGTAGGTAGCCCGGAACTAACAAGCATAGCATTCATCATTTCTTTCAAAGTTCTATTCTTTCTTTCGGCTACACCATTAGATTCCGGTGAATAAGGAGGTGTAATTTCATGTATTATGCCATTTTGTTCACAAAATTCCTTAAAAGGATTAGACTCATATTCACCACCTCTATCGGTCCTTAGTCTTTTAATCCTTAGGTTCTTTTGATTCTCAACTTCAATTTTGTATTTTATGAACATTTCCAAGGCTTCATCTTTGGATCTTAATAAATAAAGTTTAGTAAATCTAGAGTAATCATCAACAAATATTACATAATATTTTTACCACCTCTAGTCATTGTGTGCTTTAAATCACCCAAATCACTATGTATTAAGCCAAGAAGTTCAGTTTCTCTTGTAATAGATTTACAAGGTTTTTTCGTGATTTTAGTCTCAGCACATACTTCACATTTATCCATATTGGTTTCACTTAATGAACTAATAATTCCAATTTCTTTCATTTTCTTGATGTACCCAAGATTTACATGTCCAAGTCTACCATGCCAAGTATTAATAGAATCAACCAAGTAAGCACAAGAAGATGAATTTTCATTAATAGTATTAGCAACATTTAATACAAAAAGACCTTGATCTTCATAGCCTTTACCAACAAACATATCATGCTTAGTTAAGGTAACAATGCCACCATCAAATAAAACCTTAAGTCCCGCCTTACTAAGCAAGTGTAAAACAAGATTGTGTCAAAATGAGGAACATGTAGAACATCGAGAGTGAAAGGGTTTTACCCGAGGTTAGCTTTAAGAGGGCTTTCCCTTTGCCTACCACAGACATAGATCTATTGTCTCCAACAATTACCCGCTCGGTGTTTTCCTTTATTGGTGTATAGGAGGATAAGTCTTCTTTATTTCCACAAATGTGCCTAGTAGACACATAATCAATCACCCATCCTTTTACTTCCGTAGTCATGTGAGCTTCGGATACGACCGCTGCAATGATCTCTTCCACTTCCGTCACATTTGCCTTGTTTTTTGATATTGATCCTTTGTTGTTGTTGTTGCTAGTCCTTTGCTTACATACAGCTGCATAATGACCTGCTTTGCCACAAATAAAACAATTGCACCTTTTCTTTTGTATTAGAGAATGAGATGTGTTAAATCTTTTCTTATTATTCCAAGGTTTTCCTTTGGGCTTGTGGTCAAATTTCTTGTAGTGTTGTGGAGGCTTACTAGATCTCTCTTCTACTAAATTAGCTTTGGAAATAATTTCCTTAGCTTTGTTAACCTTCTCCAAAGACCTATTCCTTTCTTCTATTTTAATATGCACTATGGTTTGTTGAAGACTCATGAAAGTTTTCTTTTGCTTGAAATGGAGTTTATACTCCTTCCAAGAGTCGGGTAATTTTTCAACAAGACATTGGGTCATAAAACTTTCGGGTAGACCCTCACCCTCTTTGGCTAATTCAGCCACTATGTTATGAAACTCATGAATTTGAGAAGTAATACTCTTCTCATTGGTCATTTGAAAATGTAAAAAATTGCTTGCAGCAAATTTCTTAGTGCCTTCATCTTCAATCAAATATCTACCAACTAGTTCATCCCATAAATCTCTAGCAATAGTAAAATTGCAATAAACATCAAACAATTCATTAGATAAAGAATTCAATATAGTATTCACACATAATTTATTAGCCATCTCCCAATTTCTTAATTCTTCGGATTGTTCTTCAGATTCTTCATCCGGTCTAGGCTCGGTTAGAACACTAGAAATTTTTGTAAAATCTAAAATTGCAAGAACCTTTTGTTGCTAACGTTTAAAATTATTTCCATCAAAAGGTTCAATTTTTGTAGCATCTGGAAGAACTTTAGCAGCAGCAAGAATTTGTGCATCCATAATCAACCTTTAAGATTGTTGTAAAATTAAATGGATGGTGCAAAAATTCTTATTGATGCTAAATAAAATTAATCTGAATAATTAACAATAAAATAAATAAAATACAATAAAAAAAAATAGAGCAAGGAAAAATCTCACAGAGCTATAGAATCACGCAAGAGCGTTGTCCTTAAAGGTTGATTTCGTGCCTCCCGGAGTGTATAACTCGGTGCGATCGGATCTCTTGACACGCAACCTCCCAGGATTAGACTATAGCGTCTACCTTCAAGGGCGCACTTCCAATGTAACGAAGATCAGATGAACAACCCTTTTGATCAAAGCAGATGGGGGACAAAAACCACACCAAAAAGGAGAACCAAAATATAGCTCAATAGCTTATGAAAAGAAAATTTGTTGGACAATTAGAATGTGGGTTTAGATGCTGTACGGCAATATTTTGGAGCCAAAAAAGTTGTGCTTTGGTGTTGGTAGGTGGGCTCAATTTATAAGAAAGATGAGCTCATTGCTTTTACTAAAACCATTAATAGCCAGCGGAAAAAACAATGCAAGAATAAATAATAAACCGTTAAAATCAAAACTCATGAAAGTGAGTTAATGACAAGCAGCTAGAACATGTAAGTTGAGATATTTTCATAAAACCCATGAATAAATAATGAAGATAATATTTTGACAAGCGGTCAAAATATAGATTCATTTTTTTCTTTTCCTCATGAAACTCATAAAGACTTGATGTCAAACGGTCAAAAAAATCAAAGACAAATAATGACAAATGTTTGTAACATCACAACATATATGATGTACTTATAATTATACTATAGGAATATTGGCAATATTATGATAGCCATGAAAGTGGTTGTTTTATCGTACTAGTTTAGTAGTTTTGATAAAAATATTTTTTAGTTATTTTCATAAAGCCACATAAAAGAGGTTTGCATGCACTTTAGTAATGTACATAAATGCGTCGGTGTGCTAGAGTTGCTATCCTTTTTTTTTTATATGTTCACACAAGAAAGGGAGTGAGGATTCGAACTATTAATTTTCGCTTCATAAGGCGTGGTCGTCAACAGATTGAATTACCTCTTGGAGACTTATTTAAATTTTTTTAGGATAAAATCAAGGTATAAAAATGATACTTTTATAAAACTAAAGTTTTTATCATAAATCTAAAAGTAAGATTTTGTTTTATATATGTTTTATGTGAAGTTTATGGATCCATTGACATGAAAAGATGCCAAAAAAACGAGGGTTCTTGAAAAATGTGTTGTTCTGTAGAGCAACTTGATCGACCAAGCTTAGATTCCCCGTCAACTAAGCATGTTACAAAAACTGTGTGTTGTCTCGACAGATACTTTGGTCTATAGAGCCAAAGGCAGCAAGTCCAATTGAATTCTAGTGACCAGTTTAGTCAGAACAAGAAAATTAGGGCCTTTTCTATAAAATTTCAAAGTGTTCGAGGATCATAGGATTTTATAGAGGTCTTAGGGTTTAAAAATGAAGATTAGAATCAAATTACTAGATACGATATAAAAGCAAAAAGTATAAGGAGTCGGTGTATGAAAGATTTAACCTGGAGATTAACCCCAAGTTGTGAGTAAACTTACTATCAAGGTTTTTTTGTTGGTCGTTCAATTTATCCTAAACAAAATAATTTTGTTTGATGATTCGAGTGAACGAATGGGGCACATGTTAAATTAACATTTATTTCAAATCATTACTTTAATACTTTCCTTTACATGTGGACTCAAACTTCCTTTTAATAGGTGATGCCCAACATGTGAAATATTTAATCTAAATGGGGGGTGAATTGACGGAGTCAAGGTTCGATCTCAAGAACCTTTGGCTCTAATATCATGTTAAATTACTAGTTACACGTGAAATATTTAATCTAAATGGGAGGTGAATTGACCAAGTCAAGGTTCTATCCCAGGGATATTTGGCTCTGATACCATGTGAAATTACTAGTTACGTGAAATATTTAATCTAAATGGGAGGTGAATTGAGATATTTGGTTTAATACATAGTGTCTCATTCGCAAACTCATTTGGTCATAAGATCTCAGAATTTGATCAAACAAAATTTGTTGCAGTGAGAATTAACTTTGGGCCAGTTTTTGGTTTGGAAGATCGATCTGTAGCCCCAGAAGATCGATCGTAGGGATCCATAAACACAAAGGATCGATAATATTGCGTAAATATGCGATTTTAGAGTTTTATGAGCCTTCAATGTGACTATGAGGTATATTTATTCATCTTTAACTCACCTTAGCCTATTTGCACGAATTTTAAGGTTCCTAGAGGTTTTTAGAGGGTCCAAGTGACGAGAGGAGTTTTTCCGCCAATCCAAAGGTGTTTTGGGAGTTGCTACACCCCTTGAGAAGAAAGAAGGTTGTGGCTCGGTGAAGGTCCGATGATGACTTGTTGGTGGTCCAGTGGTGTTACAATGTGGTCTTGGTTCAGCTATGGCCCGACAGTGTTTGGTGGTGGTTCAGTTGTGGGTTGGCACTGGTTTGGTGGTTGCCTCGCGGAGGTCTGGTTCTAGCTAGCCCAGTGGCAGTCCAGTGGTTTTTTAGGGTGCCCAATGGTGGTTCGTCGGTACCTTGGTGATAACCTAACGGTGGTTTAGTAGTGGTCCGATGAAGGCCTGGTGGTGGTCTGTCGGTGGTTCTGTGGAGGCTTGGCGATGGCTTGGTGGAGGTTATGTGGGCCTCCTTGATTTGGAAGGCCAATTTCATTTTCCTTGATTTTGAAGGCCTCCTTAATTTTCCTTGATTTGAAGGCCCTTTTGCTTGATTTAACACATTGGCTTGAATAAGTAAATGCTCAATATTATGTGATTGACTATAGACTCAATATTTTGAGTTTAGAAGATCTACTTGATGGAATTGAATATTGTCGCTCTTGCTCAATGTCAATGTTTTTTTTTTTGAAAAGAAATCATTCTTATTCCATAAAACTCAAGAGCGAAAGCTTTTACAATCACAAGACAAGTCCTAAAGTAACCGTAGCTTAAGCTACAAAGTCACAGGTAGAATCTCATACAAACCAGGCAACAAAGGCCAACCAATTAACGAAATTTGAAAACACATTTGCTACCCCATGACTAAAATAGCAGGATAAACATTCAAATATGCTTGACAGGTTTTAAAGACTACTGAACCAAGTAGACGCCATCAGCTGCACAAGAAGCATTTATTCCACGACCCTAAGAGGTAAACCCTTTTATGCTGCTACTCATCCTCCTTGATAGTTAAGTCAAGATACATATTCATCCACGACACAAAAATCTGGACCATTTTTCCTCTTTGACCCGAAAGCCAGAGTAACATACACATTTATGATACACAGGTCAGGATTAAAGGGAATCCAATCGAACCATCGAGGCAAGAGCATTATTACAAGCAAATAACAAACGAAATACAAGGAAAAGAAAAACAGTATAACTGAATACAACCAAAAAGAAATACAGGGAAAGAAACCGATCACGTGTACGTTGACCCCATACAAAGAAGAGCACAGTGAAAGCTCGTTGCGGTGGGGGCGCAAAAAAAGCCCAACAATGGATGGAGAGTAGCGAAACCAGCGAGGAGAAGATCAGCAGAAATTGTAAAAAAACCCAAAAAACACAAAAACAGACAGAAAAGTAATATAGCAAAACACCAAAACAAAATCGGGATGGAGGAGGCGAGGGAAGAGGAAAAGGGATGGGAGGCACTGGGTCTAGGGACATCAAGTAAACTACTAGAGCCCGGTGCAAAAGGGACGAGGGGCACTGGGTCTAGGGACATCAAGTAAACTATTAGAGACCAGTGCACAAGGGACTTAGGGAGGAGGGATGGCACCATCCCTCCTCTCCTGCAGTTACAGCGTTCTAGGAGGGGGGTGGTGGCTAGCTGAAGCTAAAAAACCCTAGAAAGTTACCAAATCTCCTATCTCCAAGTCTTTATAATTATATATACATATTCAACGTCTTCAAACACTGCCGGGCCATAGCTTAACCACCACCAAAGATATTCAACATCTTCAAATCTCCTATCTCCAAGTCTTTGCCACTAATAACAAGTTGCCACCTAACCTAATCCTATCAAACTTAAGCTTACATAATTAACAAGCACACTTATACTTGATTATTAATTTAAAATATTAATTAATCTTAAAAAAAATAAAAATTGGAAGGAAGGAAGCCCCGAATGGGGAGGAGCAACCACCTTGGAGGGTTGCCATGGTTACTAAGGGTGGTTGGGGTGGCCGCGCGTCACCCCAGACAAATTTGGGGGTGGTGCGAAGCTACCCCAAAGCATAGGGGTAGCCCCTTGCCCTTCTTAGCCTTTTGTGGTTTTCTCTCTCTTTTTGGTAGGTTTGAGTGGTGATGGTGGCGACTGAGTGGGGGCAGCGCAATCTGAGATTGAGAAACTCAAATTCAAAAAATGATTTACAAAATTTAAAATGAAAATCATAAATTTAAAACAAATTATAAAATTTAGAAAGAATTGTGATTCTATTGTTGTTTTTTATTGCTAACCCATTACGCTCAAAACCAAAATTACTTTTGGTCGCACCAAATTTGGTCAATTATGTCAAAACTAGAGGTGTAAATGAGTCTAGTTTGGGCAAGCTTCCTTTGTTCAGGCTTAGTTCATTTAATTTGGAGATAGGCTTGAGCTCGAGCTTGCCATGAACATAAAAATGCTGCTCAGGCTTAGCTCGCTAGGGTTGGAACCCTGTTCAAGATCGGCTTGAGCTCGTTTAACTTCAATACAATAAAATAACAAAAGTCTCCCTCAATCTCTGCGTATCGATCTCTCTCTCAAATTACTGAATCTCTCTCCTAATCTGTTGCGACAGAATGAATGAACGGAAGGGTAGTGAAGAAATGTCACAAGTATTATACATGGTGGAACTCGTGTGAGTGCCTGAGAGATGGAGAAGATGGAGTTGGTCTTTTGCAGAAGAGATGTTTGGGAGTAGAAGATTATGGAGAATGTGGAAAAGTAATCAAGGCGTGCATGTTTTGGGGAAGGAAGGGATCAAGGGAAGCATGGGTCCTTCGTTATTGTGCTGCTACGTGTCATTTCTGTATTCGTTACAAAGGATTGCTTGCCAGAAAATAAGGGTGTAACGTGGCATTGTAATGTGCATAGAATAATAGCCACCTATGAGTTAGCTTGCAAGTGGGCTGTAGTTTGTTAGCAAGAAGGTTGGGCTCTCTGGAATAAAAGTAGTTTAGGGGTTGTTAAGTAGTTGGGCTTATTACAACTAGATATTGGGCTAACCTATCCATTCTATTACATAATTGGGCTTAGTCTAAGGGTATAAAGCCTTGTTAGTCATATTGATTTGTTGGGCTTGGAATTGTATTCTGTTAGTTGCTTAGTTCATTCCATTTGAATGTAGGTCTTTCCGACCAAAATAAGTTATTGACTATATATTATTAATTTTATTTAATAAAAAATGCAATCAAGTCTTATACGAGCAAACTCATGAGCCTAGCCATGTCGAACTGAGTTTTTTTGTCTAATATTCGAGTTAAGATTTGTGTTTACGAATGACTCATTTAATAATCGAGTTGAGCTTATACATGCTGATTTCGAGTTCGCTTGCTTACACCTCTAGCCAAAACAAAATGGAGGCTAAATTAAATTGAGTTGATTAGATTTTTGCATGCCTTCCTCATGGTTTGGCTGCTATATTTTAAGTGAAAATGTAGTTATGGTTAGCAATTATTGGTTAAAACTATTAACTGTAACTACCTAGGCGGTTAATTGGAGCTTAATAATTGCTTATAGTCTATTAAAAGAAAAAATTAAAAAATTAAAAGAAAAAATCAAAACGGTGTCGTTTTTATGGTAATAACTAATACGATATTACCTTACTACAAACAACATCGTTTCTAAATGTTTATATATATATATATATATATATAGTTAAACATAAAAATGACGTCACTTCATATATATATAGTTAGCGGTTTAAAAAAAATATAAAATTGCTAACCATAACCACTTAGGCGGTTAGCGATTTTTTTTAACTGCCTTAAAAAGCAGTTAGCGGGTAGTCAATAATCTAACCGCCCACCTTTTCACACCTACTACATTTATAAAAGATTCCCAAAGGATGTTTAATTTAGGCGTATTAGCAACAATCGTGCTTGAGGTTAGTGATTGCTAATTAATATGGTGCTTGCTAGAATCTTGCTTGGATCCTGCCTTCCATGTTTATATTTGTTGGTTGATGCATTCATGATCACTAGATTTGTGCATAACACGTTGACTGCAAGTAACATTAAAAAATAAAAATAAAATAAAAAACTTCCTCATTGAAGCATCTTTTGACATATTTCAATGAGGAAAATGCTAAGTACTATTCTAGTGTTCTCCCAATTGTGATGTGACTTTTAAAATCATTGTTGAATTTGAGATTATAATTATTAAATTTTAATCTATTGGTGGTTTTAAAAACCACATCACAATTGGGAGAGAGATAAGACACATAAACTGCAAGTCATCGACCATCAAGAGTGGTGGTTCAATAAAGACCAAAAGAAATTATCAAGTTGTTGGGGCATGTACTAAAGTGTAGATTCAAATCTCAAGGATGGAGAATTTTCACATATCTTATTTGTATTAGTCGCCTTTGATTTTTATTGATACTCTGGTGGAGTTAGGTCAGCTATAACTCAATCAGACTTAAGGGGACATCTATGGTTCTTGTTGTCTAAACTTCTTTTGTGCGACTTCTAACTGGTAGATGCTATTATATATATATATATATATAGTTACGCCCAAATAAGATTCCAGCCTACCATTTTCAATTAAAAAACAAAAAACGGCAACTCATATTAGTTTATGGTTTATGGAGAACAGTCAATTTTAGCAAGGATATATGTTCGAGAGCTCATAACTCCCGAGTCCTGCCACTCAAAGAGGTGCATGTACGTATCCCATTTTATATCAAATAAATAACAGTCAATCGTTTTTCCATTTTTTTTTAAATAAATAAATTGTTGTAGTTAAGCATTAATTATATAAATGAAGACAGATCTTTGTTTAATCACCCTGATTGTAACGTGCCCAAGCTTTCTTTGTTAATTTAAAGATGTGCCTTCAGTCATGATAATTAATAAAGGAGCAAACATAAGCGTTATACACATTTTTTTCCCTTTCACTTTAAAGTACACTTGATAATAAAAATTACTATTAATTTTAAATAAATTATTATTCAATTTTGAATCTAATAATAATTTTCACTCTACATAATTAAAAAAATAAAAATAAAATTGCATTTAGCATTTTTTATAAACAAAAGCTAGAAGACTAAAACATGTGGTCACTAGTGGTAATTGCTATCATGAGCATAATTTTCAAGAGTTTATTGAAATATGTCCAAACATGCTTCAACAACGTCTATTCAAATAGAAAAATACGTTGAAACTTCGTATAATCAACATAAAAGGAAATTGATTGGAGTTGTAGACAAATTACAATATTGTCTATTCAAATAGAAAAATACGTTGAAACTTCGTATGATCAACATAAAAGGAAATTGATTGGAGTTGTAGACAAATCACAATATTGGAAGCTTCCTCCTTGCTGACCCATTCCATTGATAAGAGTAATGTTATAAGTATCTTTTGTGTCCCTTCAAGAATGATGTGATTCTTAAAATTACTATTAAACTTGTGATTGATCATTATTAGATTTTAATCAAATTGTGATTTTAAGAGCCATCTCATTTTGGAGGAATACAAAAAGAACTTATAGAATTACCCCATTGATATCTTCAATTATTTTTCCAAATGACAACACTTGTCGCCCCACCAGAAAAGTGTTATAGATCACATCATTATTTATTTATTTTATCATTTTAAAGTTGATGCATGTAGCATGATATTCTAATAAAAAATTAATTTCTTGTGCTCCAAATATTATGGAACAAACACGCCATATAAGCTTTAGGGATGAAAGTTAATGAAGTGGCGTACAACATTTCTCGAGCAATACGTGTCACCCAATTTAAGATTAACCTTATGGAAAAACCATAAAGGTTAGCATTGAGTTTTGGCGGTGGGAAGCAAAGTTAAAAAAATAATATTATTTAATAGATTGTTATATGACTGTCAACGACAAAGATCGAACTATAAAAACAGGATCTATATATAATCTGAATGGAATGAGTACACCCTCATATTATTATTATTCATGTATAACATGTACGTGATCATATGAATATGTAGATACAAAATAACCTATGAAAAAACAAAATACAATATAACAAAGAACAAAGTCAACCATACACAAAACAAACAAGAAATTCAAGAGTAATAATAATTATACTAGAAGACTGCCATGGCAATGGGAAAGAGGATGAGTAGATAGCTAGTGGGAATCCTGGACGGGGCGGCACTGACAGGTGGTAGAGCCGCGTTGGGACTTTCTGCGGCGCCGGAAGATGGACCGCCGGGGGTGCCGGTGCTGCTGCCGGTGACGTTAATGGCTAGTTTTTGACCAAACTCGCAGTGGTAGTTGTAGGTGCTTGTGAAGTAATGCTCGCCGGTTCTGTCCAGGGTGATAGCTGCCGGACTATTGTTGTAAACGGCGAGACTGGTGCTAGTGTTGCAGCTGTTATAAACGTCCTTTGTCACCACGGCAACGTCATCTGATCTGTTGAAAAAGTTGAACACTGCAAAAAAGTTTGTACCATTGGCTTAGACATCTGTCTTTTTTTTTTATTTTTTTTATTTTATAAAAAAAAAAAAAACTTAAGTGCCCCTTTACATGGGTTGGGTCAGCAGGTAGGACTCGAGTTTTTGTTTGCAGGAATGATTTTAAGAAATTGTTTGCATTCAAAAGAGATGAGTGTACGTAAGACCTGATGCTTTAATTATGAGATAGCGGAATCAAGCGACTTGCTACTCGATCCAACCCCTTAAAGCTAAAGAGGGTTTATTTATTTATTTTTTTAATGTTTCCAGTTACGAAACAATTTGCAACAATTTCCTTTTACCATCCCTTAATTTCAAAGTAATTTTCTTGTTTTTACAATCCCAAAGCAAAATCTGCAGGTTAAATTTTTTTTTTTATTTCCATTTTTGTCCCTATCCACATAGCAGCATTTCCATTTTTACCCCCTTTCACCTTCTCATGTTTTGAGTTTGTTACTTTAGTTAGAGTGGGACAAAAATGGAAATTAAAAAAAAATTTTCAAACATGCAGACTTTGCTTTGGAGATTGTAGTGCTTTGGGGAGGGGGTGGGGGTTTACCGAACAGGGCCTTAATCTTTCTTGCTAAAAAATGAAAAGCACTTTAACTCTAAGGATTGACTCGAGTGATACGGTAAATTATTTTGTTTTGTTGCTTGATGAAGAAGTATCAGGTTTATGATTATATCTCTTTGAATGCAAATAATTTTTTGGGACCATACCCTCCGGTGAAAGATTGAGCTTTACCTAACCATGTAGTGAGAGAACTTTATGGGTCCCAAAAATCTAGTCGGACCGAAGCCAGTTATATATATATTTTTTGATATGTCCATACAAAAGGGGAATGAAGAATTCGAATTAGTAATCCATACTTTATTAGAGCATGGTCCCATTAACCGATTGAAATCTCTTGAGACAAATATATATTAAGAAAAAAGAAAAACGAAAAGAAAAAGAAAAAGAAAAGAAAAAAAAAATGACATGCTTTTAATTAGTAAGTTTACCTAGAGTGTCTCCGACGATGAAAGTCTTGTTGTAAGCCCATGAGATGTACGCGATTTCGCCAACGGGTGGGATGACCCATCCCAATCTATCGCCGACGGTATAGTTTTCTGGTACAGTTCTGGTAGAAGGACTGGGAGTAGGTCCTGGAGATGTGGTGACGTTGATTGCCAGCTTTTGACCCATCAAGCAGTGCCTGTCCAAGGTGCCTATGAAATAGTACTCTCCGGTAGAATTCAGGCTGAAGTTCGCCGGGCCCGTTGTCACAAGAGCGATGGGGTTTGTTGAATTGCAGGTCAAGAAAGCCTCCGCCGTCACTCTCGCTACATCTTCTGCTCCAGTCGTGAAGTTAAAATCTGAAACAAAAACAATAAATATGTATCAAAGAAAGAACAAATCAACAAAAGAAAATAAATTTCAGATTATTATATGCATGGTACATACACAGAATGTCTCCGAGGATGAATGTTTGCTTGGCAGACCAAGTAGCGTAAAAGATGGGGCCCTCAGCGGGAACCATCCACCCTCTGGTGTCTCCGACCACATGTGTAGTCACTGCAACTGTGGCTTGTAGCCCAGCAAAAAGTGCTACGACCAGAATGGCTAATCTCATCATCATTAATTCTCTTTGTGTCTTGTTTCTGCTTAATTATGTGTTGTCTGTTCCGGAGAGAAGTACTTGAAGATTGGTTTAATTGTGATGTTTTTATAGAGTTTCAGAAAGCAATATGGTGAAGCTTTCGTCATTAATTAGAAACGTTCTTTTTTTATTTTTTTAAGGTTCAACTAGTATTTGGCCGCGTTGTGTGGCCTCCATCAAATAATTTATTAGTCATGTCTCGGTGAGTTCTAGAACATTTTCAACAAATTAACGATTATATATGTTGAAAATTCTAGTCAATAATTCAAAGGAAAAAAAAAATAATGGACAAATATTGAGACTTTAACGAGAGAAAAGTGAAAATTTTTCAAAGATACAGTAAGGGTATCCCAGTTATAGTAAAGAAAGGTTATATAGTTAATGCTCTCTAATTAATATCTCAAGAATGTTATAATTCTTTAGTTTGAAGAAATTTTATTTACAATATTAATACTTACTAGTTATTACAGTTTCTTCTATAGAAAAAGTTTTTGAAATGAATTTAAATCGATAAAATCCTACAACTTAATTAGTAATTTTGTATCCCAAAAACTGATAAGAATGATTTTGTAATATTTAATATTCATATATAATAAAAGAACTACTTACAATTTATCAATTAAGGACCCTGTAGATGTACCTAGCTATCTGTGCATGCAATGGCGAACAGTTTGTCAAAATGAATCAGGAAAAATGATCGAGCTTTCACAAGCTGCAATGGAATTTCTATCCAAATATCTGTTTCCAATGGCATTAAAGGAAAAATCGCTTATAAAAAAAGGATAAAGAAGGAAAATCCAATATATATATATTTCACCTACTACATTTTTGTCCATTTCTACGGTTCCAAAATTATTAATCTGCATGCCCTGCCAACATGTGGACGGAATTGGCAAATGGCACGACATTAATTAATTATTCACATTTTTTAGTTTATTAATTTCTCCAAGAATTTTGTCACCACTTGTCTTTATCAACTATTATCTCACAAATATTTTAACGTGGCAGGGTATAATAGTCTTCGTCAAGTCTTTGTTAATATATATATAATGGCTATTACGTCATGACAGTAAAATAAAACTGTAGTATATAGTATTTCTTTAAAAAAAAAAAAAAAAAGCTAGAGAACCAACAAGATCGAGAGTACTACTTCAATTCATGTATCCGGCCACCTTAGAAGGACAAACTCCGGATATGTACAAGGCAACTTCTCCCCCCACATGGATTAGTATTAATACTCGGATTTGCCACAACATGGCCTCAAGGAATTGTTTACATATGCCTAAGAGGATTCAAACCTTAGACTTGACTCTTTATATGAGAAGCTGTGAGATGATCAACATGCATTTTGTTGTCACAGTTATGCTTACATAGGGCATGGGTGTGCGTTTGAGGAGCTTAAACGTGTGTTTAATACTCTAAAAGTACATCCGCTTGAAAAAAAAAAAATACTCATTTGATAAAAAATGGAAAATTACACTTTATCGTCCTAAAGTATCTATCGATTTGCACTTTTACCTCCAAAATTTCAAATGTGACACTTTATCCCCCAAACTTTCAAATTGTGACAATTTAGCCACTTTGACCTTTTCTTTCCCAAAATGCCACTATCACATATTTTATTTAAAAAAATCCAAAAACAAAAACAAAAAACCATTAAAAAAAAAAAGAAAAGAAATATGTTGGGGTGGTTCTTTTTTTTTCAAAAAAATACAAAAATAAAATGTAACGGGGGCATTTTGGGAAAAAAAGGTCAAAGTGGTCAAACTGCCACAATTTAAAAGTTTGGGGGGGGGTAAAATGTTACATTTGAAACTTTGGAAGCAAAATGTAAATCGGTGGATATTTTAGAGAGTAAAATATAATTTTCCCTAAAAAAATTAAAAGTGTTTTTAAGTATCTAAAAAACACAAAACCATGTTTAGTCAAAAGCTTAAAAATGAGACTTTTGTTAACCGCACTTTTAGTCTATGAGCATGATCATACAAAATAACAATAATTGCAGTCAATTAAAGACGTGTTTATATGGTCCTGGATGGAGGGTTTGTCATGCCTCCATACATCAACTTTTCTTTGAGAAAAAGAAAAGAGATCTTCGAAAATTAAAGTACTAATGAATTTTAAATCAAGTTGCGTGTCAATCTAAACCTGCGTCCTACTTCTAATTCAACGATGGTGACATATAACTAATTTTTTTGAATATCCTATATTGAATTTTTTTCCAATTGATGCAAAGTCCAAACTGACCACCTTCCAAATAAAATGGTACCCTCGGAATATGGGTTTTCAATTTAAGTAATTTCCGTTCATATTAAGGCTTCATTAGTCATTAGATAATAAGATAGGAGGATGACCTGAAGAAAGACACTTCCCAGCCGGAGATCAGCCAATTACGGTGATGTTAGTTTTTTTTAGATAATTTGTAATTTTAAATGCATGGTATCATAGCTAATAAAAAGTTTTAAATTCAAAGGTTGGCTTAATATTTTATTATTTATTTCAGTTAAATATTTTACTTGTTAAGAATTGTTAATGAGAAATTTGAGCTTATATGTGAGGAAGAATTTTAAATAATAATTTAATGAGAATCTCTTCTACTGGAATGTGGCATACTGGCATGCATGTAAAATCTCATTTTACAGCATTTAATAAAAATTGGACACATAAAGTAAAATTACCAAATACAATAGAGATGAAAACACTATATCTTTAATTCAAATCAATACAATGAACTTTTTCATTCATGCTAACCCAATGCTCACCTCCCACCCACCTATGAGCACCTGACATCAAAGTCTCTAAAAGCAACCAAGACATTGGCTTCGATGGTTTTGTCAATGAGTATTTTGTCTAGGAGGTATTTTGTCAAAGAAAGAAAATTATTTAGTGTAGAAGATTATATTATTTTTTGGTGTTTTAAGCTTAGGTGTATGCTTCATATTCGAGGGTACAAAACACCCAATTTACACCATAACTTAATTGAAGAAATTCTCTAATTAAATTCATTCCTTTCTATCACATGGTAACTCCTATTTATTACATTGGATCCATTGAATTAGGTTATAATCTTTGCTCTAGGATTGAATTAGGATTTTGGTAACTCCCATAATGTTTTCTTCTAAAAAAAAAAAAAAAACCTTATTACCATCCTTAAGGAGTAGTTCAATCAACTGACGACCACATCTTATAAAGTAAAAGTTACTAATTCGATTCCTTCTCCCATTTTTCTTTATTTTTAATTAGATTTATAAATAAATAAAAGTGTCGCCATTCTACAAAAAGAATAAAATAAAGTAGCCAAAATCTAGGCTAGCTGAATAAATTTGATTAGTGGGATAAGCCTTGTCCATGCCAGCAAAGTCCATTAAAAGAATAAAAGTGTTTGGGATCGGAATAAAAGTCAAATATGTCTCCTTCATATGAATGGAATACATATGATAAGCCTAACCATCAATTCCGATCCTTCCACAAACCTTCTCTTCTCTTCTCTTCCCTGCCACCTACCGTCTTCTCCAAATAAACAAAATATATAAGACATTGAAAAATAGGACACCAAGGTTTGTAACTAGACATTGAAAACAAATATTATAAACCATGACTGACAAGAAAAGTAAGAGAACAGATCTTTCAAGTATTATTTTTTTAAGGTAGTCCCTTGGAAATTAATAGCTAGGCTACACCAATTTGATCAATATAGTATGAGAAATGTTTGTTTACTGCCTCCCGCTTGCTTCCAATGTGACAAAAAAGATTTCTAGAAATCTTGAATCCTTCTTTGCTCGTTACTACTTTCCGACCTTTTTCCATGAACTTCACGTTAAGCTAAAATCTCCCTATAAGTTAGTGATCGATGGTTCCATGGCGGGCCACTTTAATTAATTAAAAGTATTATGCCTATATTGTCAACAACGTACGCCCAAGACTTTTAAAATTAGTAACTTTTTTGTTTTAATCAAATTTTGGGCTAGAGTCATTGAAAAACGCTAAACAGATAAATATCACAGTTTATGCAGAATTAACGGATATTTAAATCTAAGCAAGCAATCACCAAAATATGAAAAATCAAATACAAAGATTTTGGTGATGAAGAGGAAACCTTTTAGAAATAGATCTAAAAGTAAAACCTCTCTGGGGCAGCCAAACCCAGGAAATCACTATCAAAAGATTATCCAGAGATTACAAACACTAGGAACACTTACAACCCTTTGCAAGACCTTGGTTCTGTAAGATCGACAAGCCTACAACTCGTCTCCTTGCTCACAATCTTCTTCAACGTGATTCTCCTTTACCGGACCCTTTTGATATACTTCTCAATTACGCTCACAAACAAACTAACAAAGATCCTCTAAGAGGAATAACAAGGCTCACAATAATTCTCTCTTTAAGCACAGACTCTCACAAACTCTTTGGGGGTGAAAATTCGCACCTCTCTATTTTTATAGAGATGTATTTATAATAGCCTCACAATCCATAGACCTAGGACACAGTTTGAAATCATTTAAAATCACAGTGCGGATGTCCGGACATGTTAATTGGATGTCCGGACATGGCCTTACGGAACAAAAATCTGCTTCCTGGAATTTGTGTCCGGACACCCTAGTAGCATGTCCGGACATGGCCTGCAGAGGGAGAAAATTGCATTATGGAAATGATGTCCAGTCTTGATCAACAGCTCCGATCGATAAGCATTTGTGGTCTGATTGAGCTGAAACTTTGCAAGCATGTTCATGACACATGAATCTTCATTATGAACGGTGGAGATTGGATTCGGATCACTCTATATTAGTGTTTGATCCCATAAACAGTAACCTCTGTATTTTGGAACCGAATTGAGCCAACAAAAAAACTAACAAACTCCCCCTTTGGCAATTCGGTGACAAAACCAATATGTTGAGCCATCCCATCATCTCCCCATATTTACTCCCCCTTTTTGTCACAGAATGACAAAACGTCTCCATGATTCCTGAAACACTTCACAAAACACATCAAACATATGGAGAACAGGAATAAAAGTGTCACCAACACAAAAATACTTATGATCAAAACTTAGAAAAATACAAGAAGTATAAAATGCAAGATCATGAAAGACATAAACAAAACTCCCCCTCAATGCATGACTTGATAAAAACAAGAAACTAGAGATGAACAAGGTTTCTCCCCCTCAATAAGTCAAATGAACACACGTGATATACGCATCAAAGACTCATGAATTTCAGCAATGAATAACCCAAACATGCTCCAAATATGCAAAATATACATGAGACTTGAAATGAAAAAAAAATTGAAATTGCTTAACCCAAGCCTAAGAAAAAAATGTTTCATTCAACCCACGCTTGTGTGTTGTGTGTGTAAGCCATACAAAAATGGAGTTTCACCACCATGAGGTTTTGACAAGTATCTCAAATCAAAAGTCAAACCTTATCATACTAGGGCCTAGCCACTCTCATCCTATACAAATCTCATTGTAAAACAATTTGCACAAGTTTGACACAGTGAAATAAATTCCTTTTGGAATATGATCTTTTGATTTTATTTGTTTCACTATTTTGTTTCTTTTTCTCTATGAGAAAGTGTCTTTAAACATGTGGTGCTTATAACAACCAAGAAAGCAGGAAATTTTTAAGCCCTAGGTTCAACTAGCAAATGGTCAATTTGAAACAAATACTAGTCAAAAACCTCATATGGTTACCCAAAAAAAATATAAGCTTAAATGTGCACAAGAGATTAAGCATAGGCAAAACATACCACATAAGCTCAGGCTTTAGGTAACCACAAGACCAAGTCCATTGAACAAAAGTTCATCTCATGCATATTAAGAACATTCCAAGATGCAAGGGATTAAATCCATAAAGGCAACATGAGAATTTAATGGACTATCTAGGTGCATAAGACAAAAGAAGAAAGAAAAACAACTAACTAAACATATTTTTGTCTTTTTGTTTTTTTTTTTTTTTAACAAAAAAATGCACACCAAAGAAATTTGACAAAACAAAAACAAAAACAACATGCTCTAGGAAATGCAAGGATAAACATTAAAAACAATCCTAGACATGTTATTGGCTCACCTAAAATAAGGTGAGTTCATTACCACTCCCCTCAATGGGTGAATGGTATCATCCTTCCTAACCCACACTTGAGTGATCTTAGATCTAGGTTTATGGACTTTTTCAAACTGGTCTAACCTAGATAGCACTCCTTTCATCACCATGACCAAACCCTCACAATCTTTCCTAGATACAGAATTTTTATTCTTCTGCACATGAGGTTTCAAATTAAAACAATGAGGTCGAATGTGACCCACTTTTCCACAATGATGGCATGTAGGGACAAACTTTTGAGAATGTAATTTCCTAGGAGGATGCATGACTTTAGGCTTAGGTAAGATGCATGAGATACAATAGAATTTTTTCTTACCTTTCTTACCTTGCTGAGTCGGAGAAACTGCTGGCTTTCCTTCACTTGAGGATTCTTCTACTTTAACTGGTTTAACAAACACAATCTTTGAAGTATGAGCACGGTTAGAAGAACAAGATGCAGTTTTATCAAATCCTAAACCAGGTCTGTCACTAGAACCCTTTTGAGCATGCAACATTTGATTAAGCTTTTCACTAGAGAAAGTACTCAAGTGATTTCTAGTTTCAATCAGATCATTTTGGAGGGATTTATTCTTAGCAATTAACACATGATTTTCAAATTTCAAAGAATTGCAAACAGCATGTGAATCACTCAATTCTTTCAGCAAATTATCCCTTTTAAGTTCAAGATTCTTGACATCCTTAACAAGTTTTAGGTTAGTGTTTCTAATTGTAGAAAAATTTTCCCTCAAATTGTCAAAGGAGTTTTGAAGGTCACTAACCCTATTTGATTCATTATCAGAAGCAGACTTACCATCTGATTGATTAGAATCATCAGAATCATAAGAAACCCCAAACGCTACATAATTAGGAGAATCATCAAGAACCTCCTCATCAATGTCACTCATGGTAATATTGAAGGCTTTTTTATCATTTGACTTATTACTCATGGTTAGCACAATCCTTGCAAATGACCATAGCCAGAGCACTCATAACATTTTGGACCACGTGGGTCTCTTTCATTTCTATCCTTGTAACTCTCTTCTAGCTTTTCAAGTCTCTTGGGAAATCGATGCCTAAACTTATAGAACTTTCTAGCTACCAAGGCAAGTTCCTCATCATCTGGTTCCTCATCAGATAACTCATCAGAGTTCTTTCTAAGAGTTCTAAGGGCAAGATCCTTATTATTTCTAGGTTTAGACAAAGAAAACTCATAAGTTTGCAAGGCACCAACTAACTCTTCTATCTTCATGGTGTCCAGATCAGTGCATGACTCAATGGCTGTTACCTTCATTTTGAATCTTTCAGGGAGTGATCTCATAACCTTTCTAACTATCTTAGTGTCAGAAACTTTCTTTCCTAGATTTATCATGGAGTTTCTAATTTCACTAAGTTTACCAAAGAAGTCATCAAAAGTCTCATCTTCTAACATTTCAATTTTCTCAAACTTAGAAACTAACATTTGAAGTTTTGTAGCTTTAACAAGATTTGTTCCTTCATAAGTAGTTTCTAGAATCTCCCAAGCATCTTTAGCACTATCACAATTTGAAATGCTCGGTTTGTGAAATTGCTAAGAACAATGCATTCATAGCTTTGTCATTCACACGAGATTTGTTTTAGACCATTCAAATTGCCGGCTTATCTCGAGCTTGAAATCCAGATTCAATAATGCATCAAACGCTCATTGATTTTAAGAAAATCTCATACGGACTTCCAATAGCCATAATTTGATCCATCAAAATTAGGCACGTATTAAGGGATTGAGACATGTTAGAAAATAAACAAGGATCACACTCAGAATTTAATCCAAACAAAGTGAACCCGCTCTGATACCAATTGAAAAACGCTAAAGATAAATATCACAGCTTTATGCAGAATTAACGGATATTTAAATCTAAGCAAGCAATCACCAAAATATGAAAATCAAACACAAAGATTTTGGTGACGAAGAGGAAACCTTTAGAAATGATCTAAAAGTAAAACCTCTCGGCAGCTAAACCTGTGAAATCACTATCAAAAGATTATCCAGAGATTACAGACACTAGGAACACTTACAACCCTTTGCAAGACCTTGGCTCTGTAAGATCGACAAGCCTACAACTCGTCTCCTTGCTCACAATCTTCTTCAACGTGATTCTCCTTTATCGGACCCTTCCGATAGACTTCTCAATTACGCTCACAAACAAACTAACAAAGATCCTCTAAGAGGAATAACAAGGCTCACAATAATTCTCTCTTTAAGCACAGCCTCTCACGAACTCTCTGGGGGTGAAAATTCGTACCTCTCTATTTCTATAGAGATGTATTTATAATAGCCTCACAATCCCTAGACCTAGGACACAGTTTGAAATCATTTAAAATCATAGTAATGGGATGTCCGGAAATGTTAATTGGATGTCCGGACATGGCCTTACGGAGCAAAAATATGCTTCCTGGAATTTGTGTCCGGACACCCTAGTAGCATGTCCGGACATGGCCTGCAGAGGGAGAAAATTGCATTATGGAAATGATGTCCAGTCTTGATCAACAGCTCCGATCGATAAGCATTTGTGGTCTGATTGAGCTGAAACTTTGCAAGCATGTTCATGACACATGAATCCTCATTATGAACGGTGGAGATTAGATTCGGATCACTCTATATTAGTGTTTGATCCCGTAAACAGTAACCTCTGTATTTTGGAACCGAATTGAGCCAAAAAAAAAACTAACAGTCATATTAAAGAGAGTCTACAAAATCTCCATGTATAATTCTCATATTTTATTGGGTTTGATATTGCCCATATCGTATTTTATTGGGCTTATAGCTTACAAGGGGATGGTGGTTAGAGATAGGCTTCAACCCACGAGTCATCCTCTTTTTTGAAAAAGTCAAAACTGAACTAGTGCAAATACAAGCATGACAGCATACAAAGATTTATGTGGGTTGTATTAAGATCTAATCCATTTGCCTATGGCTTATTTAAGCTTGTTAAGGGCTATTCTTGAACCTAAAGAAGAGGGTTAACATTCAACTCAAAATTGAGAAAGGGCCCAATGCAAAGCGGAGTGTAATGACACAAGGAAAAAAGTTAGCTACATCTATACTATCACTTCAAAAGAACTAGTTGATTTGGAGTTTCTTTAGAATTTCTTATAAAGCTTAATTTCACCTAATAACTATACAATGTGGAACTTAGCACTAATGACTATATTTATAAACTACCACTATATGGGTATAACACTTTAAAAAATTAATTAACTAATAATAAACTTCACAGTTCGTCTTATAGTCCCATTTCACAAAGAATAAGATTCATGGATCTCTATTCCTCAAAAAGAGAAATATTACGCAGCGGAAACATTATAATTTTATCAATGTTAATCATTATAACTAGAACATATACATATTATCATTACAAATGATCCATACTATATTTTGATATACAAACATACATTAAAACTCTTAAGTCTACAACATCACCTAAAAGTACTAATTATCACTAAAAAGTACTAACTACCATGAGCAACTGACCTAATCTCGCAATAAGTTCTCAACCATCAACTAGATCAATATCGCTACACCAAATGGTGCGCTACAAATGTCTCGAGGTCCATCTCAAATTCGAAATCTAAAGATAGTCAAATTATAAAACAACATGTGCTTCATAAGTGGAAAAGATACAAGTGTAAGTCTACGACTTAGTGACGAATAATACTCATGGTATACATGTTATCAACTAGTGAATTCATTGTTTATAAAGCACATGTAGTAATGTAAGGTTACTGTTCATCATTTGACAAAATAATCATGAATGCAATATAGATATAATATATATGCTCTAATATGAGAATCATGTAATAATTCAATATCATACGCATTTTTGACAGGGTTGGCACTGTTTCGAGGAACTTATAATACAATACTGGTTCCCCGGTTATTGTACGCTATTGTTCATAACACTAGTAATCTGGCCGAGTCTGACCTTGGGTGTCTTACACTACTAATGATGTATGTCCCGTAGTGACCCACCAATTCAATGTTAGAAGCCTTTCCTCTATAGTCTAACATAGTTTGTTGTTGAAGCACCTTGCTTCTGACAGTTGGCTCGGGAATGTCAATGCAGGTAACAATGCTTTCTCCCAACTGCTTCTTCATCTTGTCCTCAACGAATAGATCTAAAATTTTTCGAGATTTTCTTCTTAGCCACTCAGAAGAGATGTTACATATATAGTAGTGGGCTCATAGTGGTGTACACGACCAGTTCTTTGCTGCGAAAATCTGTGGCGGATCTAGGAATTTATCATAATAGGGGCAAAAATAAAATAATAAAATATAATAAAATCAAGGGTATGGAAGACAAACACTCACGCTTAAACATGAAAACTTTTATCATAGGCTTCACATAACAAAATTTAGCAGCTAGTAGTGATGAACAAGCACAAAAGAAAAATTTTGTGATAGCCTAGCAAGTAAAAAGTAGTGTAAAATATCATTTTCTTCGGTTTACTATGATTTTTGGGTTAAAATTTGGGTTGGGCTGAGTTTTATAGGGGCTAAACTATCAAGAATATAAAAATTTGGGTTTATTTTATATGGGCTAGTAGAAAATTTGGGCACAAAAAAGTTTTTTAAAAAATATTTACCAAGGGTGTCATGTATCCGCCTCTGGCGGAAATCATGGACGACGGTGAAGCGCCATAATCAGCCATATCACGGGTTGCCCCATCTAGGTCGAGCATTGCCGACCCAATGGTTGAGATAGATTTTTTTTGGGTGTGCTGATTGTTGGGTGATGTGTTGTCTTCCAAAGGTTGGATGGTGGCTTGGGGTTCCTACATCAATTTGGGGTGTTGTGAATATAGTTCGTTGATTTAAAATTTTTTTTTTTTCTTAAAACTTCATTTTAGATCCTTTAATTATCACACATTTTGATAAGGTCCCCCAAAATTTAAAAACTCTTAATTTAAACCCATTAGCTTTCAATTGTAGTCAATTTAAACTTACCCGTTAGTTTTTAAACATTAAGAGTGATACAATGACCATTCTACCCCTAACTTTTTTATAAAATTATAAATTTATCATTAATTTCAAATTAAAAATTAAAAAATATATATTATAAAAAAAAAATCACAAGGTGGACAGGTTGGGCCACCTTGTGACCCTTTTTTTCATTTTTTTTTTTTTAAAAAAAATTGAAAGGTAATTTTGTCTTTTTAGGAGTTTTAACGGCAAAAATTGACGGAATGGGTAAATTGCATCAAATTGAAAGTTCGAGAGGTAAAATTGAAAGTTTTTGAAATTTAGGGGGATCTTCTTAAAATACATGATAGTTTAGGGGTCCATTGTGAATTTTTATTTTTATTTTTTTAAAATTTTTATTTTTATTTGAACCGCTCCGACATTATGGGTCGACAATTAACAAGCTCATTTTTGGCTGCTACTTTATATATACTCAATCAAGCTGAAAAACTTACCTCCCCTTTTCCACCTATGAAAAAAAAAACCTCCATAACATGGGACTTGTGGTAACCTGGGACTTATGGGTTACTCAATCAAGATAATTTAGGTAAGTTTTTTAGCTTGATTGAGTATATATAATGTTACAGCGAAAAATGAGCTTGTTAATTGTCGACCCATAAATAATTTTTATGTTTTTGGGGTCCAAAATTCATTCCAGTTAATTTAAACCACAGACAATCAAGATTTGCTTTTGGAATATGATTATAAAGCAGCTGAGGGTGAAGAGATCAGTAGCTAGCTAGGTAGGTTGCTCAGCAAGTATCAGACAAATATTTTGAACTTTACAACAGTACTTGCAACTAGGGCTGGCAAAATAGGTACTTGACACGACCCTTTAAAACCTGCAAGTACCTATTACACGTTAGCCTATACACGAATACGACCTGTTTAACTAAACGGGTAATCGGGTCTAACACGATTATAACACAAAAATAGTTGGATAACTCAACACGACCCGTTTTACCCATTTAAAATAACCGGATCATATCGAGTAGACCCGGCCTGACCCGGCACGATTCACACTCTTACAATACAAGGTAACTCGATAATGTCGGAAAAGATTAGCCTTTAGCAAATCTGCTGCAGATTTGGCTTCTAAGATTCAAACAAAACAAGAAGAAATGAGATAAAATGAATAGTAAAAAAGAAAGAAAAAAGAAAGAGAACGAGTTGGAGGGAGTGAGAGAGGCTCAAGGCTTAATTTGTGGGATTGTCGGTGACAACGAGAGGTGGACTGCAGAGACTAACGGTGGGGGCGCATGACGGTGGGAGTGGCTGAGTGGGACTATCGCAATGTCGTGGATAGAGTGTGGACTTGTAGTGGGTCAGCGCCAGGTTAGTGGGTGGGGTTGGGGGCTATGCCACTATGGGTTTAGCGTGACTCGCCAGGTCATGGGTGGGGGTGGGGGACTGTGGATTTGGCCGCTAGCGTCTGGGTCAGTGGGTGGGATGGGGCTGGGGGCGACACTTTTAGTTTTTAGGTTTTCTCTCTTTTTTCTCTCTTTCTTTTTTTTTAAAAAAAGGGTCTAGCGGTCGATAAAATACTAAAATTACCTAGTCTTAAGACTTGAACCTAGTAAGCCTAAACCCATTACTTGTTTTTTCGTGTCGTTTTCACAGGTCATGTCAAAATTGTTGGCCCTACTTGCAACTAATTGGAAGCAAATCTAAATGCATAAAAATTCAAAATAAAAAATTAAAATAAATAAAGTAAATCTTGATAGGACATAAATTTCTTCTAAATCAGTAGGGAGGAAATACCCTTTAACCTGTTTAAAATAGTGACAAGTGTTTATAAAAAGGGAAAAATATAAAATGGCCCCCTAAACTACCACTCATTTGTAAAATAGCCCCATAAAGTTTCAATTGATATAAATTAACCCCCTAAACTACCAACCACTTATAAAATGGTCCCATCCGTTAGATGAGACTGTTAAAATAGATGGAAAACTCAAAACAACGTCGTTTTGACTATGGGTCCGTTTGGGAGTGCGTTTTTTAAAAAATAATCTGTGTTTTTAAACCAAATCGTAATTTTAGAGTGTTTGGGATTGCGATTTTGAAAACGTAAATTTTAAAATCGTGAAAAAATCTGATTTCAATAAAACCGACTAGGTGATGCTTATTTGAAAAGTCACAATTTAAACCAAAATCATGATTTCACTTAAAAGGTAATATTTACCTATTTGGTCCGAATCGCAATTATATGCTAATTTTACCCAAACACTGATTGATAAAAAGTACTTTTTGCTTGTTTACCAAACGCCTATCGATTTTAAAAGTGACGATTTCTAAAACACAATTTTTAAAAACGCAATTTTTAAAATCGCACTTATTGAAATCGCACTCCCAAACGGGCCCTATAGAGAGTTACAAAATTGCCCTTTTTAGACTAAAAATTAAAATTAAAAGAAAAAACTGAAAGCTACGTCGTTTTACTAGGGATTCAACTGTAGCCCTTTCTTCCCCTTCTTCCCCTCCCCCAGTCGAATTCCCACCGCATTCTTTCTGCAACCCATTGCAAGTCTGCATCACTCTTCTGTTTTTTTTTTTGTTCGTAAACCACATCCCTCTTTAACCCACGAATCAAATTTCCCACAAATTTTCGTCGCAGAGCGGGCACCCTTCCGTTTTGTTAGTGCATATCTGCTTTCTACAATGCCTGGAGTAACATTGTCAGAATTCGCATAGACATGGGATTTGTACATGCCAACGAGAATAGACACTAAAAAGATCAAAACGACAAGGCAGGCAGCAATATCATTCTCTGTACTTGCTATCTCAACAACATGATCTGCTGTCTCAATTTGAGGTACCACTGCAACCGATAACACTTGTGAATCAGACGAATTAGTAGCCTTCATCTCAGAGATAGTACTGGTAATTGACAGCTGCTTCTTAACTTTGTCCTCAAAAGCAGCACTGCTTCTCTTTAGCTTCTCAATGGCCTCTTCTTGTTTCTTCCATAACAGTTAGGAAAAATCAAAACTGTTAAAATAAATTAATTACACAACACAAAAAAGAAAGTCTGAATCGAAAAGAAAGATATTCCACTCACAAATTTGTGAGCTTTGTCAAGTTGACATTCAGATTTTAGCTTTGATACTAGACTCTTCAGTTCATTAACCTCTCTCTCAAGGCTGGTATTGTTTCTCCCTTGGGCTTCAGTGGCCTGTAACTGTAAACATTAATTATAAATAAAGGAAAATCGTGTCATTTTGATGGTAGGTTTTTGTTTGTTACTCGTTCTTCTTGCTTAATTAATACATTAATAAATGAGAAAGAGAAGATAACCTTTGACTGGAGCTTGGATTCTAGCCGGGAGAGTGCAGACCTGAGATCACGATTTTCTTTCTCCAAAGCTGCTTTCTGTTTTTTGATTCATGGGAAATTTGATTCGTGGGTTAAAGAGGGATGTGGTTTACGAAAAAAAGAAGAATTGCAGAAAGAATGTGGTGGGAATTCGACTGGAGGAGGGGAAGAAGGGGAAGAAAGGGCTACAGTTGAATCCATAGTAAAACGACGCAGCTTGCAGTTTTTTCTTTTAATTTTAATTTTTAATCTAAAAAGGGCAATTTTGTAACTCTCTATACTCAAAACGACGTCGTTTTGAGTTTTTTATCCATTTTAACAGTCTCATCTAACGGATGGGGCCATTTTATAAGTGATTGGTAGTTTAGGGGGTTAGTTTATACCAGTTAAAACTTTAGGGGGCTATTTTACAAATGAGTGGTAGTTTGGTTTATAATTTAAAACGTTAGTCTAAGTTAGTAAACAGCTATTAATGATCTAAATAATTTAATGTGCGTTTTAAATGTTTATAGACACTTGGCATTATTTGTTTTTTTTTTTTTTTGAAAAGTTCATTTTAGTCTCATTCATGAATCAAGAGCAAAGTTTTCTAATACAGAAGTACGCCCCTGAATTATCCGTAGAAACTATAAAAGATACCAACATCAAACAAGACATATTACAATTGACTCTTAAAATAGATCCGCTAACCTATGACTAATTAACTAATGAAATACAGATACTGCATGTAACCAACTAATGCATAGGTAGCAATTATTTCTTGATACTGGAGGCCGAGAACCCCAGGCTAACACTTATTCCTTGACACTGAGGGCTGAGAACCTCAAACCAACACTTTATTTCTTAACATTGAGAGCTAAGAACCTCAGGCCAAAACTTATTCCTTAACAAAAGAGTGATGAAACAAACGCGAGAAGATCATCGGAATCAGAAAACCAAAAAACACACGAAATAAACAAAGAGAAGTAATACAAGGAAATACTAAAGCAAATATAGGAAATCCAACAAAACAAAATACAAATGAAAATCAAAACAAAATAATACAAAGGAAACAAAATACAGGGAAATCAAATAAAACATAAAACAAAAGCGAACGATCAACCGAGAAGGCTCGAAAAGTAATCTGGCCGAACACCGAGGAAGGTGACAATGGGAGAATGACGCAGAGGACCTACCTCAAGTAGAGGGCTACGTGGAAGACCCAAACAAGGCTCAAAGACCCTAAAACAACCGAAAAAGAAAGGAAAGCCAAAGAAAACAAAAACCAAAGAAAGTGACAAGGGGAACCCTGGCTAGATCATCGTAAATCACTAGACCTTAGGGGTGGAGAGACCGCCGTACAAGGAGAAGGCCGGGGAAAAGGAAAAGGAAAAGGAAGGAAGGGCACCGGGACTAGGACATCAAGTAAATAACTAGAGCTAAAATGACGTAGGGAGGAAGGATGGCCAGGAGTGACGACAATCTGGAGGGGGCTGCTAAAACAAAGAAAACCTAGGGGCTAAAGGGCTGCTCCACTTGACATAATTTTAAATGAGTTGAATTTTTTTTTTGCAGGGCTTAGGTGCGCATAGTGCGGTAGTTCAAAACTATTGCGTTTTGGGCATTAAAATAATGATTTTTTTAAAGAAACAATATAAAAATTAAAAAATAATAATTAAAAAATTAAAACTATTAAAAAATAAAAGAAAAAGAAAAACAAGAGGGGTAGTTGGATCCACCCTATGGCCAGTCTGGGACTCTGGGGTGGACGAACCACACCCATGGCTAAGAGGGTGGTCCAGCCATTCTCAAAAAGCCAAAAGAAAAGAAATTAAAAAAATGTTTAAGTTTTGGAGGTGACCGGACTACCTCAAGAGCATGGGGTGGGGTTGGGGGATCCACCCCATTCTCAAAAAGCTGCCATAGGTTTACGGCTTCGTTTTCTTCTCCATTTTTTTCACTTCCCTTCTCCATGCAGCAATGTATAATTGCCGAAAATAATTGGGAACCTCGTAAACCTATGGCAGCTTGAGCTTTACAATGACTCGTTCACAGGAAAACTTTCTGCGAGTTTCATAAACCTCAAGAAGCTCGAGATGTTTGATGCTTCTAAAAACCATCTCGAAGGCGATCAGTAGGAGCTGAGGCTCTCGACCAACCTGGTGAGCCTGCAATTGTATAAAAACAACCTTACTGGGCAAGTACCGGCCCGAATTGGGTGAGTTCAAGAAGCTGGTGAACCACTCTCTCAATGAGAACCAGTTGACGGGTCCTCTGCCTCAGAACTCAGAAGATCGGATCTTGGGCCAAATTTAATTTCATCGACGTGTCCGATAACTTCTTGACCGGTCCAATACCGTCAGATATGTGCAAGCAAGGTATGATGAAGAAGCTTTTGTTGCTCAACAATAGATTCATCGGCGAAATCCCGGCCAACTACGCCAACTGTACGACTCTGATTCGTTTCAGAGTCCCCATTAACCTGCTCTCCAGTATCGGTGACCTGAAGCAATTGGGCAATCTTCTTTTGCAAAATAACAGATTCTCTGGTTCAATACTGGAGGCATTAGGCTCTTGTGACTCCCTCACTGACATAAACCATTATTGTCGGCAATTATAGACTACTGCGTGGAGGAGAAGGGAAGTGAAGAAAATGGAGAAGAAAACGCAGAAGACGAAGTTTTTGCGTGTATAGGGACTAGGGTATTAAAACTTACCAAAATGGCGCCGTTTTGGGGCCTTCCTAAAATTGGTTTTTTTTCCTCAAAAGGGCATTTTAATAACCTAACATTTCTAAAATGACGTGGTATTTAATTTTCCATCCTATTTGATGGTAATGATTAATATAGTAGCCAAATTGCAACTGAGTGATAGTTTGAGAGGTTATTTTATCACTTTTTGAACATTATGAGACTAAAATAAAAATAACTAGTTGTTTGGGGTGTTAAATTATATTTTTCCTTTTTTTATTTTTTTTTTAATATGAAATAGTATTTTATTATTATTTTTAGTTAGTAAGACATGTGTTTCATTTGTGATTTGAGGATTAGCCATGAAATAGATATTCTCCCATCCAAAATGAGGATCCTATTTCCATCTCTAATAACTTCTCTCCAACCATCACGCTCACGGAAAACAGTTTTGTCATCTGAGCTTCCACTGGACCACTCATTGGCCACGGGGGTGGATTGGCATTGGGTGGATCTAGCCACCCCTCTAATTTTTCTTTTTCTTTTTATTTTTAACTCTTTTAGTTTTTTAATAATCTCAATATTTTTCTTTAAAAAAATAATTATTTTAATGCTCGAAACGCAATAGTTTTGAACTACCACACTGTGCGGTAGTTCAAAATTACCACACCTAAGCAAGCCTTGCCTCTTTTTTTAAAGAAAATTTCTGTCCATCTCGATGTGTTTAGACTTGTAGCTCTCTGCATTAATTTTTGGTAGCGGAGGCCACGGGATGTCCACTTGCAGCATTTAATACCATGCCATTAAAGGAGGGCCCATCCAATGGATGCATATTTTCTTCGTAGTGATAAGTTTCTTTAAATCAGTGCAAGCTAAGCCACATGCAGACGCTTTTCAAGGATGCGCATTTAGGATGAGGATGACTGGTCGGGAGATTTTTTTTTCTTCTAGTCTCTCTTGTAATTGCCAATAGAAAAAGTGAACACCTCATCTTGTAGATTTTGTCAATTACGACACCGACAGTTCTATCCCCGGCCAAAACGACAAAATAAAGACGAGAAAAGAAAGCTGCTAGCTGTTACTGGTTCACTAGAACTCGAACACTTTCAATCAAACACAAATCCACATGCTCATCCAAAAGATTTATTTATACCCAACTAATATCCTCAAATCCGAATTCTACATATGAAATAACAAAAACCACATAATTAATTAAGCTCCCTGTGTGAGATAGACTAGAAATCGAAACTAAAATAGATAAAAGATAGTGGAGGCAATGGTGACGACAATAAGGGAGAAAGTAGCCGCAAGAGATGACGCTGATGTGCCACTCGATGGAGTTGGAGGTGGAGGCGGCGTAACTCCAGCTGGGGTTGGTGGAGTAGTACCGCCGGGGGAAGCCGTGACATTAATGGCTAACTTTTGTCCACCGGCGCAGTGCCCATTGATCGTACATATGTAGTATTTTTCTCCGGCCATAGTAAGGGTGATGTTGGCCGGTCCAGTCGTTCAAGGGCGAGAGTATTGGCTGTGTTGCAGGCGTCATAATTTGCTTTGGTAACTGTAGCAACGTCATGGGCTCCGGTGTTGAAGTTGAAGACTGCAAAAACAAATACCATTACATGACATTAGAATCGAAAATTTTAGAATTAAATTTTGACTCTATTAATTTATTAAATTTTAATTAAATATTTTACATGTTAGAACATTCATTTATATAAAAATAATAATAAAATATTAATTAAGTGATGGAATCATCACCATATTAAAACTGAACTCCTATTCATTTTGGAACAGAAAAAGCATCAAATTAAGACTATAGTAGACTCCAATAATTCAACAAATATAGAGAGCATAGAAAAAGCTGGAGTTTAGGTTTCTGTATATATCAAGCGAAGCTCACCCAGAACATCACCAACTGCAAAGCTGTTATTGCTAACCCAGTTAGAGTAAAAGGTAGCACCGCCAGAAGGCACGGTCCAACCTGTGGAATCTCCGACTATATGTTCAACAGCTTCTGTTCGAGGTAGCACTGTTGCTGCTGCTGCAATTAAAAGTACAACAAGAAGAAGCCTCACGTTCATTGTTGTAGCCATCTGTCTGTGTTCTCTCACAAAGTCTAGTCGCCCCTTATAGAGATATTGGTGAAGGCTTGGAAGGCCTTGTGTTTATGTGGGATATATATAAAGGGTGTCACCTAACATTCTTTGTAGGAGCCTCTGATTGATGATTGGGTTATGGCGAGTAGAAAAGTCACTGGTTGACTCAGTCATAGAAAGTTGGTGGAGAAAAAAGGAGTCAGCAATTAAAAAAAATATGACACACTTAAAAAGGAAAAAATAAAATAAAAAAAATCTCTTGTCCTTGTCCCTTTTTTAATTTCTCTCGGCCCTTCCTTGGTTTGTTCATATTTGTCGGCTCTTCCATTAGAAAAATTGCATATTTGGATAGACTTTTAGTACACGGTTTAACTCTGAAGATTAAGTCTATGAATCGATCGAGAAGCATCGAAAGAGAATTGGCTCAAGTGGTTCTTTTGCTTTTCAGAATAGTAGTCGATCGATATTTGCTACTTTTTTCGACTTGGACTCTTGGAGTCCTTAGAGTGACGTCTTGGATTATAAAATTAAGGAACCTTTGTTTCAGCCTTTTGAAGATGAGCAGTGAGAAATACTTTAGTATTGAAAAAAAAACGACCAAATTCTAACCTCAAAACAAATATCACAATAAAATAATTGAACAATAAGCAATCAGAATACAATTATTTTGGTTAATTATGAAGCGGAAATCTTTTGAGCATCTCGAAAGTAAAATAAGTACTCCAGAGAAGCCAAACTCAAGAGGTTACTATAGTGAATAATATTCAAAATATAGACATGGATATTTACAACCCTTTGTAACCCTAATGAGTAAATCTAGAAGCTCACTCTCATACAACTCTTGAGGTCACTATAGTAAATAATATTCAAAATATATATAGACATAGATGTTTACAACAATTTGCAACACTAATGAGTAAATCAAAAAACTCAACCCTTATACAACTCATATACAACTGAGCTAATATAAAGTGCTTATTAACTATTTGATCAACCTTTATTAAAAGTAGGTAACGAATCTCACCCTAGGCTCCTAAAAGGTACGTACATAAAGACATGATAAACCATGACATCATGAAAACTTAGGAAAACAAGAGGTGTTTTAAAATACTTGAAAACATTTTTGCTTTTAAAGGAGAATATTAGCATAAACTTATCATGGTACTCTAAAGATTTGTAAGAAGTATGAAAATCATAAGAACATGAAAACCAACTTAGTATAGAGCATTTTACCTTGAAGAGAGCAAAACGACCTCAAAATGCCATTCTCTCTCTAAAACCTCTCTCTTCTTCAAGGTTTTGGGTGGATGGGGTGACAGAGTGAGAAATGAAGGCTAAAGGGTTGAGGAGGGCGGTATTTAAAGGGGAAGGGCATCTGGCATGTTGGAAAATGTAGATAATGGGTAAAAATTGCTTTTTAGACTGACATCGAACGTTCGGTGTATTATAACACAATGGTTTTAGGGTTGTAGGTTGAACGTTTGTGTGGTCTAGGCTCGAATGTTCGTTCTATGGTTAAGATTGAATGTTCAGTCATAAGCTAAAAGTTGAATTTTTTTTTTGTTATTTTGCAATTAAAATAAATGGTTAAATACCTAATACCTTCCTAGGGTTTCAATTTTTTTTTTTCCTCCATAGGGTTTGAAAAGTGACCAAATTAGTCATTGTAGTTTTAAAAAGTGATTAAATTAATCATTTCGTCAGTTAATTATTAGTTGACTTAACAAATTGACACGATGACCAATTAGAATTTAACACTTGGCATAAGTGGACACGTCATAAGTGATGATGTAGCCACCTAATTAAATTTTTTATTTAAAAAATATATATTTTTTTAAAAAAAATTTGGGGTGGCCTTTGGGCACCAAGGGGTGGCTCGGCCACCCTCATGGAGCTTCACTAGCTAGAGCAATCCAAGTGGAAGTCCTCTGCAGAATTGGTGTAGGAGAGGAGATTGCTTTCCGGAACTCTCAAATACAAGTCTCCCTCGAACGCCGATGAACAATATCCATTCAACAATGCCGTCTTGTGGTAACACTTTGCAAAACCTTTACCCTCGTCAAATTTGAATTGAAAAGCTTTGCAGTTGCACAATTAATGCTAGCACAAATTCTTGCATTCACCAAATGTGTAATTTGGGAAATACCCATAGTCATAACCATAGAATTCAAGTTATCCAACAGAGGATAGAAGCAGAAAACCGGAGTCTTTTTTGTTGCAAGAGAGATCAAATCCCGATTCACACCCATAAGACCAATCGGTGAGATTTTTCGTCTTGTAACCTGGAAGGCAGGAGCATTTCCTGCCATCATCACCAGCACCATAGCTGCACATACTGCTAGCGCAAATTTTGTCCTTTTTTTAAAAAAAATTTTTATTTTTATTTATTTATTTTTTAATTTTTTTTAAAAATAAAATAATAATTAGGTGACTACGTCATCAGTGATGACGTGGCTACTTGTGCCAATTGTCAACTTTTAATTGATCCACGTGTTAGTCTGTTAAGTTAATTAATGGTCTGTGACGTCCCACATCGCTTGAGTATGGAGATGGGGATGTGCTTATATGTATACTTACACCCTTAATGACAATAACGCGTTTTAAAGCTGTGATGATAATGATCCCATCAAAACTTTGCAGTTAAGCGTGTTTCTACGAGAGTAGTATCAGGATGGGTGACTTTCTGGAAAGTCTGGTTTGGGGGAGTCAAAAGCGGACAATATTATGTGTCATTGGGGTGGGATGTTACACGGTCAACTGATGGAATGACTAATTTGGTTACTGTTGAAAGCTACCAAGATTAATTTAGCCACTTTTCAAACCCTAAGGAGCAAAAAAAATAAAATTCTGAAACCCTATGAAGGTATTATATATTTAACCCTAAAATAAAAAGGTTTTAAAACCATTGCAATTAACGGTTGCTTTATGAAAGTAATTACCCTAAGGAACAAAAAAAATAAAATTTTGAAACCCCATGGAGGTATTAGATATTTAACCCTAAAATTAAAAGGTTTTAAAACCATTGCAATTAACGGTTGCTTTATGAAAGTAATTAATGCAAACGATTATTTTTCAAATGGTTGTATTTTTTATTTTTTATTTTTTTTGGGTTTCATTGGAAAGATGAACGATTATTAACAGAATGAAAGAAGTTAGAATTTAATAGCTAGCTATTCATATTCTTTGAATATGCATTCTGATGCATGCATTGGTGAATTGAATCATATTGTAATTAAATTCTTAAAACACGTTATAATATAATTAAAATTTATATTTTTCAAGAAAGTCCTAGACTTGGGAAAAGGAAGGATTGATATGGATGTACATGTAAACAACGTTTTGTTTTAAGTATATATGTTGCTTACTATTATCATCTACTCCTAGTAAAGGTATATACGGTGTTTCTTTATTGATGTAGAAACTGCGCATATATTTTAAGGCAATTTTTAGTTTGATTTAAGTCAGTTTTGTATTTAATGCTTTCAATCAAATAAAAGAGACAAGAGGTTTCAAATACGACAAAAGGGCTCACATCACATAGGCATCATTTTAATTTGATTGAAGGTTTTTACTTACCGAGCAGTGAACTTACAGTCCCACCTATAAATTATAATTGTAAAATTTTACAACTATAGTAGCGCAGGATGCAGATGGGCTCAACTCAACTGGTACGTGCAATATGAACCGCTAGATTGAGGAGGTCATAAATTTTAAAGGTCCAAGGCGATGACGTATCTTTGGGAGTTTCAGGTTTTAGTCTAGTTGGCTTGTAAGCTATTTTGATGATGTCATTGATGTGTAGTTTTGAAAATTCCGAAAGTAGTAATTTTTTATATCTTGAACAAGTGTGTATATATAAGTTATACTTGGATGTAATTAAGTTACATTTCAGATTAATGTTCTAGTAATTGCTCCTACAGTTTATAGTTTAGTTAAAGTTCAAAACAAAATATATAGTATTTTCATTGCATTGTTTATCAAGAAAAGTAGTTACAACTAGCCACCCATTTGGTTGTTTTGGGATGGTCAAACCACCTCAATAACCACAGAGTTAATTTGAAAGCTCCACACTAGATGAGCTAAATATAGGTAATTAACTCATTGAAAGTAAAGTTCTATGTGCAAAAATCATGATATCTTTTCTTAGGCCTTATGCTCTAGAGAATGTGTCTGTCTAAAGAAATAGGCAATGCTCAATTTCATTGATACCTATTAAAAAGAATAGGTAAGTTTTTCAGATGGATTGAGTATAATATTAATTGCAATGAAGAAAAGTCACTTCTCCAAGTAAATTATTTTTATTGCCGACAGATCAAAATAAAATCTTCAACATAATATATTAATTAAGCCCAACCATCCATCATCCATGCCATCATGTAATTGTAAATGGATAATGGGAAACCCAATCTAGCTTATAGATTTTCTGAACGACACTGATCATGACAGATCCATCCCAACGACACTGCATTTTGGAGAGCTTGATCCGGCCACTAGAAGTCAAGCAGTTTAGCCAAACACGAGTTGTCTTGTCAAAAAGTTATCTGATTACATATCGAAAAGATTTATTCATACACAAATGATATCATCAAATAAGAATTGTGTATATATGAAGCAACCAAACCAAGATATATAAGCTCACCTCAAAAAACAGAAAAAAAAAAAAAAAAAAAAAAGAAGAAAGAAAAAAAAAACCCACATAAGCTGTGTGTATGAGATAGACCAGAAAACGAAACTAAAATAGATAAAAGATAGTTGAGGAAATGGTGATCAGAATAAGAGAGAAAGTAGCAGCAAGAGATGAGGCTGATGAACCACTCGGTGGAGGTGGAGACGCCAATGCAACTCCAGCTGGAGTTAGTGGACTAGTGCCGGAGGAATTAGCCTTGATGACATTAATGGCTAGCTTTTATCCCCTGGAGCAGTGCTGTGGGAAGGTGCAGATGAAGTAGTAGTTTCCGGTGGAATTGAGGGTGAAGTTTGCCGGTCCAGTTTTTGTAAGGGTGATATTACTGCTTGTGTTGCAGGCATCAAAAGCAACTTGGCTAACTGTAGCAAGGTCATGTACTCCAGTGGTGAAGTTGAAGACTGCAAAGTAATACACCAAAATCATCACCAAGTTTATTCCATTTTTGGAATACCAAAAGCATCAAAGGCTATAGAAGACTCCAAATGAAAGTGAAAGAGTCGATTAAAACCAATGAAATTTTGGGCTTGGATCTCACCTTTCATGATTTCTGTTAAACATAAGAAGAGATAAATTTAATTACTTAGGACATGTTGGGATTGTGTTTGTGGACCTCAAAAGTGTGTTTAACACCCTAAAAGCTCATTTATTAAAAGAAAAAAAAAAAAAGTTTGGTAAAGAAAATTCAAAGCACTTTCGAATGTCAAAAAAGCTTACAAAAACTTAAAAATGAAACTTTTGCCAAAAAGCAGTTTTTTAACTAAAAATCTCTATTTTTCAAATAAAATTTCAAACATGCTCTTTAACCTCTTCTAATCGATTTAAGCTTATGAGATAACTGGTGATCTAACATGGTATCGGAGTTAAAAATCCTGTGTTTTAACCTTGACTCCGTTAAATCACTTTATTTAAATTAAATATTATACTAAGCTTTTAGAATAACTAATAAATTACCATGCATAATTCAACAAATAAAGACACCATAGAAAAAGGTGGAATATAGGTTTCGTATATCTAGACGATCGAGCTATAGCTCAGCGAATATCACCAAGCTGAAAAGTTATGCTTGGCAGCCGGGGAGGTGTAAAAGGCGGCGGGAAGGAGGAGTCCAACTAGTGGTATCCAATGCTTTGCTGCAATTAGAAGTACAACAAGAAGCGTCGGTTTCATTGTTGCAGCCATTTGGTCGTATTACGATCACCAAGTGATCATGCCTATCTCTCGTTTGTGTCACGGCTTTACGGTGCGAGAGATGGTGAGGCTTGAAGGCCTTCTTTTCCTATTGGATATATATGACGGGAAACCTAACATTAATGCTCTAGAAGGGTTGAGGGCCAATAGGAGCCTTAACCAGTATTCACCCAAACCATAAGTCTATAATATGGTATGTTAAAAGAGCCATTCAACTCAAAAGCTTAAACTTTTAAGTTTAGGCCTAACTATGATATATAAATCACCTTTCTATTGTGGGGTTCAAACATTTCTATACTCACACGTGTATACTCAACATCTCCAAGTGATCTTTTCAACACCCTCTTCAAGCGCAAGTTTCTAATCGCTTTCAAACCCCCCATCATCTTTCTCCAACTCAGTTAATATGAATAACAACTTAAAGAAACTAAATCTCTTAAATCATTAGTTATTTTGAAACTAGATCTCTTAATTCAACATTTTTTTTTTCTTCTCTTTTTTGTAATATCACAATCTGGGTGTTAATGATGAGTGCCAAATATTGCATAGTCAAGCCCCTTAACTTATATTTGTTAAACCCTTAGTTTTGTTATTATCTGGTGTTTTTGGTTAGTTTTGATATTTTCGTATTTTGCAGATTGTTAAGGTATATCTTAGGCTAATTTCATTAATTTTAGGGCTTAAGACAATTGGGAGTATTGGCAACAAATTTGAGTCGATCAATGATTCAGTACTTGACGAGTTCCACCAAAAATGCCATATGTAGAGTTGTAGAACTTCAATTGGAGTGATCTTGGTGTCATTAGAAAACTAACTCAAAGATCTACAAAGTTATATTTTAAATAAGGAGGCTAATTCTAAAGATAGTGTGCTCGAACGTACATATGGTGCGATCGAGTATACTTCATGCCATGAAAGTCATGCTCGATTTATCGATAAAACGCACTAGTCTATGATGAGATCGGGCGCAATACGGGCTTGTTAAATTAGCTTATAAATATCATCCATTTTAATTGTAACGTACGTAAGATGTAAGCCGAGGCACCGTTCTTGGTCATTTCGTGTTTTCTTGACTTTAGACTTTGAACTCCAATTCTTCTTTTTATAAATGCCGATTTTAATGAATTAATTAGTTTCTTTATGATTTCTTTTGTCATAAAAGGCTAAATCTTCAACTAAGGTTAAAGATAAAGCCTCACCATTGATTTGTTTACATATTTTTTATGATTTGTTCATACAATTCCGTCGTTTACATAATGGATGTTCGTTTCAATTCAATTCTGTGATAAAATTATGATTGATTGTGCCAAAATTGGATATTCATTGTGTTTTATCTAACAGATACATTGCATCTTTTGGTTTACTTTGGATATCCATTGTCTTTTGTGCAAATCATGGATACATTGAATCTTTTGAACTAAATTGGATATGCATTATCTTTCGTAAATATAGATGGATTCATTGAATCTTCAATAAGAACAATAAAATATGCATATGGTTTAATTGTCTATTGGATGTATGAACTAAGTTTGAGAATGTGTACTTCGATTTGATGAGGTGGATTCTGAAAACCTTAGTACTTTTATCATTTGTTTATTTTCAGTTTTGTTATTTAATTTACCATTACACACAATTTGAAACTAGGTTAAGATAGGATTAGTTTAAATAAAATTTATTTCTGGCACGCAATTCCATGTGGATTAGCCTCGCACTTCTGTATACATACACATATATTGCAAAATGACTGGAAATGCGCTGCAGGTAATTTAAAACTCACAACAATTAACTTTAAATGAACGGTTCAAATAAGAGGTATTTTACCTAATACAATACTCTAGGTATTACATTGGATCTCAAATTAATATTGACCTTTCCTTAGAACATATTTAATTAATATATCATTTAGCCACTAGAAGGTTCAAAACGTCTATGATGGTATTAAATTGCTTTGTGGGATCGGAATCTATAACAATTAGCTAGCAATTTGGGCAGCGCATGTAAAAAAGTTGATATGAGATTCACTTGCCGATCAAGTAGTTAGCCAAGCAGCCCAACATTTATTTAAACAAATGAATTTCACATGACATTTGAGGCAGGTAATTACTGGATACTTAATCATGTGGGGCCCCTTTATATGACCTGTTCTTTTTGCCTTCCCATACTCGTAGACTTGGGACCCAATTATTTATCGTCACATGTTTTATTAAATTAACTTTCATTTCTTTTTTCTTGCCATTGTTAACTTTTATTAATGCCTTTCTTGAATGATCTTGACTTTTAAATAGTACTAAATTGAGTTTTAACAAGTTTGGCAAGCAATAGAAAACGGAGAGGAGCCAGTTAGTTGATTTAAGAAAAATAAGACTATCATTTTGTTTTTTTGGACAATTTTTGTCCTCCGATTTTTCCCCATTTCAATTGAAAAAGAGAGGATTATTTTCCGTTCGGCTAAAAGGGCACACTTAACACAAATGGTGAAACGTATTGATGTCTTTGATTTGAAATAGGAGATTAATTTCACTTGAGCAAATAAATAGGAGAAATGCTAAACTTATTCCTATTGGGTTTGATATTGCCCATATCGTATCTTATTGGGCTTATAGCTTACAAGGGGATGGGGGTTAAGAGATAGGCTTCAACCCACGAGTCATTCTTTTTTGAAAAGTCAAAACTGAACTAGTGCAAATACAAGCATGACAGTATACAAAGATTTATGTGGGTTGTATTAAGATCTAATCCATTTGCCTATGGCTTATTTAAATTTGTTAAGGGCTATTCGATCTTGAACCTAAAGAAGAGGGTTGACATTCAATTCAAAATTGAGAAAGGGCCAAATGCAAAGGGGAGTGTAATGACACAGGGAAAATGTTAGCTACATCTATACTATCACTTCAAAAGAACTAGTTAATTTGAACTTTCTTTAGAATTTTTTATAAAGCTTAATTTTATATAATAACTATGTAATGTGGGACTTAGTATTTATGACTATCTTTATAAACTACTACTATGTGAGTATAAAACTTAAAAAAATGAATTAACCAATAATAAACTTCACGGTCCATCTTATAGATTCCACAAGGAATAAGATTCATGGATCTTTATTCCTCAAAAAGAGAAATATTGCGCAGCGGAAACATTAGAATTTTATCAATGTTAATCATTATAACTAGAACATATACATATCATTGTTACAAATAATCCATACTATATTTCGATATACAAACATACATTAAAACTCTTAAGTCTATAACATCACCCAAAATTACTAATTATCACTAAAAAGTACTAACTACCATGAGCAACTGACCTAATCTCGCAATAAGTTCTCAACCATCAACTAGATCAATATCGCTACACCAAACGGCGCTCTACAAATGTCTCGAGGTCCATCTCAAATTCAAAATCTAAAGATAGTCAAATTATAAAACAACATGTGCTTCATAAGTGAAAAAGATATAAGTGTAAGTCTACGACATAATGACTAATAATACTCATGGTATGCATGTTATCAACTAGTGAATTCAGTTGTTTATAATTCAGTTGTAAGGTTACGTTCATCATTTGACAAAATAATCATGAATGCAATATAGATATAATATACATGCCCTAATATGAGAATCATGTAATAATTCCATTTCATACGCATTCTTGACAAGGTTATTGTTGTTCTGAATAACCCATAATACAATACTGGTGCCTCGACTATTGTATGCTACCGTTCATAATACTAACAGTCCGGTTTGACCTCGGGTGTCCCACACTACTAATGGTGTATGTCCCGTAGTGACCCAACAATTCAATAATGTTAGAAGCCTTTCCTCTATAATCTAACATAATTTGTTGTTGAAGCTCTTTGCTTCTGACAGTTGGCTTGGGAATGTCAGTGCAGGTAACAATGCTTTCTCCCAACTACTTCTTCAACTTGTCCTCTATGAATAGATCTAAAATTTTCAAGCATTTTCTTCTTAGCCACTCACTAGATGTTACATAGTAGTGGGAAGCATTAATCTGGGTTCATAGTGGTGTAAGCGACCTTGTCTTTGCTGCAAAAATCAATGACGGATCCAGGAATTTATCTTAATAGGAGCAAAAATAAAATAATAAAATATAATGAAAATTGTGACCTACAGAAAACGACTCACTGCTTAAACATGAAAACTTTTATCATAGGCTTCACATAACAGAATCACAACATCATAGCAGCTAGCAGTGATGAACATGCAAAAGAAAAATTTTGTGGTAGCCTAGTAAGTAAAAAGTAGTGTAAAATATCATTTTCTTCGTTTTACTATGATTTTTGGGTTGAAATTTGAGTTTAGCCAAGTTTTATACACTACAAAAAAAAGCCTCATTAGCGACCAAACGAATAGCGGCGACCGCAAAATGGCCGCTAATAAAGGGTAATTAGCGGCGACTCTCCGAATTGGCCGCTAATAACTCCTTATTAGCGGCCAAAATTCTGTTGCCGCTATTAGTGGCCACTACTGCTGAGCAAATAGCGGCCACTTTGAAGTGGCCGCTATTCACTCATCATTACCGGCCACACTCAAAAGTCGCCGCTAATAACATGGTAAATTCTTAAGAAAATATTGAATAATAATTAGCGGCAACATTTATGGCCGCTATTTGCTCCAAATAGCGGCCACTCATAGTGGCCGCTAATAAAGTATAAATAGCGGCCACTTCCTGTTGCCGCTATTAAGAAGAGGAAAATAAAAAATTTTAAAAACTGAGAAGGTCATTAGCGGCGAACAATGTGGCCGCTATTTATACTAAATACCGGCCACTCTTGTAGTGGCCGCTAATAAAGTATAAATAGCGGCCACTTTAGGTCGCCGCTATTAAGAAGAGGAAATTAAAATTTTAAAAAGCGGGAAGGTCATTAGCGGCGAATGTAGTGGCGCTATTTATACTAAATACCGCCACTCTTGTTGTCGCCGCTAATTAAGTATAAATAAGCGCCACTTTTTGTTGCCGCTATTAAGAAGAGGAAAATAAAAATTTTAAAAATCGAGAAGGTCATTAGCGGCCGACATTGTGGCTTATTTAGACTAAATACCGCCACTAAATTAGTGGCCGCTAATAAAAATATAAATAGCGGCCATTTTTATCGCCGCTATTAAGAAGACGAAAATATAAAAATTTAAAAAGCCAGGTCATTAGCGGAAGTAACATTGTGGCGCTATTTAGAGCAAATACGCCACCATCGACGTGGCCGCTAATAAGGAATCAATAGCAGCCACTTTTTGTCGCCGCTATTAAGAAGTGAAAAATAAAATTAAAATAAAATCAAAAAAGTAAATAAATTTTTGTGCAATAGTATTGACCTTACATATATAATAGAAAAAAGTTATTTCCCAATAATTCACCTCCAATAATATATTATTATTTATTTTTTATAAATTATTTGATATTCGATCGATCGTAATAGGATTAAATTATCGATCAAATTTCAAAGAAATTAAAGATTCGATCGATCCTAATATATTAATTCGATTGTAATACAATGAAATGATTAAGCGAACTTTTTACAATTGTAAGTTCGACTAATCATTTGATCGTGATAGATCAAATGATCAATCAAACTTGATACAATTGAAATTGAAGGTTCGATCGAATATCCGATTGATCCTAGTAAAATAGTTGAATTGATCATGATATGATCAAATAAGCTCGAAAAATAAAATTAAAGAAAAGTAAAAACCATAAATAAATAAAATAAAATAAAACCGTTAAAATTTTTAATATAAGACTTAATTTTAATAGACTAATATCCGATTGATCCTAATAAATCGTTCGATTGATCGTGATATGATCAAATCTTCGATTGAACATCCGATCAATCATAGTGAATCAATTCAATTGATCGTGATAGGATGAAATGTTCCATCGAACATCCAATCAAACATCCGACTAGTGAATTAGTTCGATTGATTGTGATAGGATCTAATGATCGATCAAGTTATGCTACGATCGAGCATCTGATTGATGATAATGAAATCATTTGATTGATTGTTATAGGATCAAATGATCGATCAAGTTATACTACGATCGAACATTCAATTGATCCTATGAATTCATTTGATTGATCACGATATGATTAAATGATCGATCAAACATTCGATTGATTATAGTGAATTAGTTCGGTTGATCGTGATAGTATTAAATAATTAATATATATCTAGGGTTATATAATTAACTAATTATTATCTTTTTTTTTAATTACATTTTTTCTTTATAATTAATTAGGTGGCGATTTAATATATAGTTAGCATTGATGACATATCAATTTATGTTATGTGTTAACTTATAATTGGTTTACGTGTCATTGACTAGATTTCTATTAAGTCAACTAACAGATGAATTAATTTGATTTGGGATAATTTCACAGACCACGAATTATCTGTTTTTGAAATACCCTGATCTTTAAAACTCTCAATTTAACCCCCTGAACTTTCAATTACTCTCAATTTGGACCCATCCATACAAATTAGGGCACAAAATTTTTCAAAAAGACCAAAATACCCCTGATTTTTATTTAAAAAAAATTTAAAAAAACATTTTGGAAGTTCAAAATTTAAAATAGTGAATTTTAAACGGTGACTTTTGTATAAAATTTCATCTTCCAATTTTTTTTTTTTTTTTAAAATAAAAATTATGGGTATTTTGGTCTTTTTGAAAAATTTTGTGCCCTAATTTGTACGGATGGGTCCAAATTGAGAGTAATTGAAAGTTTAGGGGGTTAAATTGAGAGTTTTTGAAGATCAGTGGGGTATTTCAAAACGGCTGGTAGTTCAGGGGGGTCTTGTGAAGTTTCCCCATTTGATTTTTTATCAAAATCACATGTACCTCCTGCGATAAAAATCAAATCATAAGGAAGAAAAAATAAAATTGTAAAACCCCAAGAGAGTATTTGGTATTTAATCCTTACAAATATATAAATATATAAATATATTAAGACTCATACATAATAATAAAAAAAATAAAAATAAAAATTAAGAACTGAAAGCGTCCACTTTTTTAATAGTCTTAAAAAATTTCGCAGGTTTAGTTTCGCGGTTTCTGAAAATTTCGAGCCAAAAATTTCAGATGCCGCGTTTTCCTTTAAGTTCCCCAAAGGTTCAAAAACACTAAATCCCTAAATTTTCCCCTATCCCTCAGGATCCTAACACCCCCCTCTCGATCACTCGATCAGCTCCTCATCACTCACTCTCTCTCTCGCTCTCTCTCTGTGTCTCACTCAGTTCTCTCTCTCTCACTCAGCTCAGCCTCGCTCTACACCAACTCCACAAGTAAGTTACCATAAGTTTGCACAAAAATGGGTTTCTTCTCAAATGGGTTTGCTTTTTTATTTTGTTCTGGTTTTGATTTTCTTGCTGTTGATGTGGCGGTGTGAATATCTAGTTTGGTTTTGGTCTGGTTGTGTAAAAAAATACAATAAAATAAAAAAAATCAATCATTACGAGAATCTTGTTGCAATTAAAAACTTTTGGAGTCTGTCTTCGACATCCCACTGACATGTAATGTTATGTAGGTATTTTCTTGTTTCCCTTTTTATAAATCCTTTTCTCAAAGGCAAGATGCCATCTCAATGCATCAAAAGGATGCAGTTTTCTTTCTTGTTCCTCGTCTTGTATGTTTATATTAGGAGATAGGAGAGTTAGAATGGGAAATATAAGAGGATGGAAAGACGTACAGTTTTATGTGACAATACACATGCTGGTGATGGTGGGAATTTGTATCCATTTACTTGTCTCCGTTCAATTGTATATATGGGACCAAATCATTTTGTAATTGCCAGATTATTTTTAGAAAGGGTTTAGTTGCCTTAATTGTGCAACTCATACAACTTGCATCTTGTTTAATATTTAATTATTTTATTACGATTCCTTTACAATGCCATAACAAATGTAGATGACTTTCTTTTCTTTTCCTTTACAATCTGGTCAGATTCACTTAATTACTTATCTTACTGCTGGTTTGACTTGCTATCATGATGAATTTGCCGATGACATAAACAGACAGTTGGATATAAACATAAGCTGCTAGAAACAAGCTCTCAATAATTGACAAGTATTTGTTGTTTGACTTGAAGTGCTTGTTTTTCTTATTTTAAATGTTCAAGTTATATTTCATTGACTATCTAACATGAATTGGAATACAGTTTAAGTAATCAGTCTTTCTTCTTGACAAATGTACGGAAGTGTCATAACTGTAAATGGTAGACATTAGTTTCTTGGCTAACCTGGAAGAAATTGAAATTTATGTGTTTTGGCTAACCTAAAATGATAATCAGTCCTCACAACACGGGTTTTATTCTGCAATTAGAAGTTTGTATTATTTGTTCACTCAGTTCGGTAGCTAAATCAGACCATCTTAAAGATGATTAATGCCAAGTTTAGAATTACACTATGTGAGCCTTGCCTTGAATAAACTGTTGCTTGCCTCTGAAATCTACTTTATTATTTCTCTGTTTTAAGAGGAGACAACATTTTGTACCCTTGCTTTGGTCTAGAAAATTTAGAACTGGTAAATAAGTATCAAAATTCTTATCCACTGTATCCCTTTTAAGTATTTAAACTAAAGGAGTAAAAGCCTACACAACCATAGAGGTTGAACTGATTTTAGTAAACAGGATGATGTACTGGTGGAAAAGCACTAGAAATGTCACAACTTATTCTTTGGTCTTTAATTCTTTTACTGGTGATGCTGATTGTATATATCAATACTTGAAAGAATAAGTGAATGAGCTAAAAATTTAATTGCACCAATTGAAAAGCATCTAGTTTATGATTTCTATTCTTAGCAAAGAAGAAGAAAACAACTTGACTTATCATTCTGCTTGTATTATGATATGGATTTCAAAATTTCAGAAAGTTAACATCTTCCTATCAAGTGAAACATAATCTTGTGAAGAAACTCACTAAAATGCTCTTTCCTAGAGGTTTCATGTGATTTCAGTAACCTTCCAGATTATTGAATAGTCTTTACAGATTACTTAAACTTACTATATACACAAATATAGCTTTTTACATGGTAGGTTCTTGGGATTAATATCTAATTGGTTATAATATTAATTAAATAAAACACAATTAACCATTTGTATAATCTCAAAGAGAATTTTGATTTAAGCTATATGGAATCAAATAAAGGTCTTTGATCATCCAATGCATTTCTGTTTGATATATACTTGTCCAAGAAATATAGCTAATATTAATTATGTTGTCAACTTTGATAATTGTGGCATGTTTTACTCTAATTGTGGATGATTTGGACAACCAGGTGGACTCACAATGTAATACACATGTCATATGGTTTCACATAAAGGTTTTAGTTGTCATTGATTATATACATATTTACCTCCAAGAACTTTTAATGATATAATCTCTTTCTTGCCAAATATGGTTGATATATGTTATGGACATACACTTTATGCAACTTCTTACTAGTCTAAGTTTTCCACCAGGATCCAGCAGTTAGGGAAAGGCATCAGGTAGTCAAACTATGGTGGAGGAATGCATTTACACAACAATAAGCTTTTCTTTTTTTGAGCTGTCATGGCAACCTCCTCCTCCTTTCAAACTCAAAATTGATATTAATTCTTATAACATGACCCTTTCTGTACTTTCATCTGGGTTTTGTAAGTTTTCCATTCTGTCTTAAAGAACTCAAATTCAAGTTTGGGCATGTTGTTGGTGTGATATAAGCTTTGGATTGCATCAGGAAAGTGCTAGATGGCATTGAGAATGGTTCTTTGGGTTTTTTATGGGAACTGATGCGGTCGGATGCAAAACCTTGTTCCAGATTGATGAGACAGACTGCTGGGATTTTTTGCAAAAGGGAGGAGGATTAGCATTTTGGATTCTTTGTAGATTGCACTATGGTCTGTCCTACATTTTCTGCTTTTATTTATACTTCAATCGTTGATCTTGAATGCCCAATTATGTTGTCTAATAGGATTCTTGAGAACTACCTAGGAGGAAAATATGAATGGTATTATTTTTGTTTGATGATGCTAATACTGCACATGCTATTATCCAACGTAGGTGGAAGAAAAAATAATGGCAACTGTACACTGAGTATCAGATATGTAGTTTGCTGCATTTCAATGTTTTTCGTGAGGCCAAATTAAATTTCTGGCAAGTAGTAAGCAACAAATTACAAAGATTCGTTTTATTTTTACTTTTTTCTTATTTCCCATTAATTTCGTTTCAAAGTTCACACTCTTCAGCTATTATTTCTTATGCCACCAGTTTAGAGATCAAAAAGCTGAAACGAGGATGCTACTTTCAAGTAAGACCTGCAACTAATGTTATATATACACTCTTCTTTGCCCAAGTGTTGTTTTCTTGCTTTCGGTTTTGAGCGATTGGGTAACTAATTGAAGTTTGGTCTTTTGTGTTATCTTCATAGTTTTGCTATGATTTCAGATCTATTTCATTGTACCAACATCAATAGATATATATATATATATATTTTGACATGTTGACATAAAGAAGGGAAAAATACTGCATTAGTAATTTTTTCATTAAACATAATTCACAATCGATGAGCTACCCATTAAAACAATGATAAACATTTGTTAATTATTGTTAAAGTCCACAATTAACATCCATCTCATGAAATTTTGGTAATTAATTATTGTTTTAAGAAATTTCATTTAATTTAAGGAAGATTTATTTCTCTTTGGCAAGAGAGAGAGTTGTATTTTATTTTCTTTGAAGTAGGTATAGGCAATATTAGTAGGAGGAAATGACGTTGAAAGGTCATAAAGCATGACCTGGAAGATGAATGGGCTCTGCATGGTATGATCTTGTAATCTATTTGATGACATGAAAGCTTGTTTAATTTAGATAAAAAGTATCAACTATTTTCTGATACCACTTTTGGAAATTATTTAGTTTGGTATATTGTTTTTGGTTATATATTTATTTTTTATTGCTTTTTGTGGTGGAGGGGGTTATTGAATTTAAAGATTGAGTGAACATTATGCATGTGGATTGATTATCACCGAGGTTTAATACTTGAATTTGGGTTTGATGGAAATGCTAATTTTTAGCAGATGGATTCAAACTAGAATTTAGTAATATCCGTGTGCAGATGTTTACAAATGCAGGAAGGTTTCAAGGTCTTCACAGAAACTTGGCTGTGTTGAGATAAACGAAAAGAAGAAGATGGAGAAATCATTAACCTTGATGTTGATACCTTTTTTTTTAAAACCTATTAGGCTCTATTTTTTTCTTTTTCTTTTTTCCAATATTTTAATCAAAGTTCTAGTTGATCATAATGCATTTGAATTCCTTATGCTAAGTCCAAACTACATTTATTTAAATGTATAGAATTTACTTTTTGTTCTATGATAAGAAGTAAATCCTTGAATCCACTTGTTTTAATTAAATCAATTTGACTATAAATAGGTTTGATGTAAAAATTCTATTATAACCATTTGGTTTTTTTTTTTAAATTTTAATATCATTAGCGGCAACTTCATTGTTGCCGCTAATGATTTTTTTAATTTATCTAATTTAAATAGCGGCCACTTGAAAGTGGCCGCTATTTGGTTCAAATAGCGGCCACTTTCAGGTGGCCGCTATTTCTAATGCCTATTGGAACCAAATAGCGGCCACTTTTAGGTGGCTGCTATTGCTTATGCCAATTGGAACCAAATAGCGGCCACTTTGAAGTGGCCGCTATTTGGTTCCAAATAGCAGCCACTTTGAAGTGGCTGCTATTTGGTTCCAAATAGCAGCGACCCCGTGGCCCATTCTAGACTTTATTTGCGGCCAAAAAAAAGGTTATTAGCGGCCACTAAAGTGGCGCTATTTAGAGTTATTCAATGGCGGCCACTTGAAAGTGGCCGCTATTTGCAATTACCGTCATTGATTATTAGCGGCCACCAAATAAGCGCCACTTCGCCTTTGCTATTTGTAAATAGCGGCCACTTTTATATTAGCTGCCACTTTGGGTCGCAAAGACCTTTTTTTGTAGTGATAGGGGCTACACTGTCAAGAATATAAAAATTTGGTTTATATGGGCTAGCTAGTAGAAAATTTGGGCATAAAAAAGTTTAAAAAATAAAATAAAATTTACCAAGGGTGTCATCATGTATCCGCTTCTGGCGAAAATCATGGACGACGGTGAAGCTCCATAATCAGCCATATCACGGGTTGCTCCATCTAGGTCGAGCATCGCCGACCCAATGGTTGAGATAATTTTTTTGGGGTGGATGTGTTTGGCTACGCTGATTGTTGGGTGATGTGTTGTCTTCCAAAGGTTGGATGGTGGCTTGGGGTTCCTACATCAATTTGGGGTGTTGTGATTCTTGTGAATCGTTGGTTTATTTTATTTTTTTTTTAATTTTTACTTCATTTTAGACTCTTGAACTACCACATATTTTGATAAGGTCCTCCAAAATTCAAAAACTCTTAATTTAAACTCATCAACTTTCAATTACAGTCAATTTAAACTCACCCGTTAGTTTTTAAACGTTAATAGTGACACAATGAGCATTCTACCCCTAACTTTTTTTATAAAATTATAAATTTATCATTAATTTCAAAATAAAATAAAAAATAAAAAATATATATTATAAAAAAAATCACAAGGTGACAAGTTGGGTGACCCTTTTTTTCTTTCTTTTTTTTAAAAAAAAAATTGAAATGCAATTTTGTCTTTTTAAGAGTTTTAACGGTAAAAATTAATGAATGAGGTAAATTGCATCAAATTGAAAGTTTGAGGGTAAAATTGAGAATTTTTTAAATTTAGGAAGATCTTCTTCAAATGCAAGGTACTTCAGGGGTCCTTTGTGAATTTTTTTTTTAATGATTTCAACCACTCCAACATTATGGGTCGACAATTAACAAGCCCATTTTTTGCTGCAACATTATATATACTCAATCAAGCTAAAAAACTTACCTCCCCTTTTCCCTTTGAATAATAATAAAAAAAACAACCTAGATGTGATTCCTCCATAAGCTGGGACTTGTGGGTTACCGGTTACTCAATCAAGATAATTTAGGTAAATTTTCAGCTTGATTGAGTATATATAATGTTACAGCGAAAAACGAGCTTGTTAATTGTCGACCCCATAAATAATTTTGTATGTTTTCGGGTCCAAAATTCTTTCTAGTTAATTTGAACCGCAGACAATCGAGATTTGCTTTCGGAATAGATTATAAAGCAGCTGAAGGTGAAGAGATCAGTAGCTAGCTAGCTAGGTAGGTTGCTCAGCAAGTATAGGACGAATATTTTGAATCTTACAACAGTACTTGCAAATAATTGCGAGCAAATCTGAATGCATAAAAATATAAAAATAAAAAAGTAAAAAAATAAATAAAGCTAATCTTGACGGAACAAAAATTTCTTTTAAACCGGTTGAAAATTTTTTAATTCATTTAAAATAGTAAGAAGTGTTTATAAAAATTTAAAATATTAGTCTAAATTAAGAAATTTCTATTAATGATATGAAGAATTTAATATGCGTTTTAAATATTTATAAATATTTAATATTATTTTAAATGAGTTAAAAAATATTTTTGTTAGACTGATTTTAAAAAATTTCTGTCCATCTCGATGCATTTATACTTTTAGAGGAGGGCCCATTTAATGGATATATATTTTCTTCATAGTGATAAGTTTCTTTAAATCAGTGCAAGTTAAGCCACATGCAGACGCTTTTCTAGTCTCTCTTGTAATTGCCAAAAGAAAAAGTGAACACCTCATCTTGTAGATTTGTCAATTACGACACCAACAGATCTATCCCCGGCCAAAAAGACAAGAAAAGAAAGCTGCTAGCTGTTACTGATTTTTTTTTTTTTTTTGGATGAATAGCTGTTACGGATTCACTAGAACTCGAACACTTTCAATCAAACACAAGTCCACAAGCTCATCCAAAAGATTTATTTATACCCAAATAATATCCTCAAATCCGAATTCTACATATGACATAACAAAACCCACATAATTAGTTAAGCTCCCTGTGTGAAATAGAGTAGAAATCGAAACTAAAATAGATAAAAGATAGTCGAGGCAATGGTGACGAGAATAAGAGAGAAAGTAGCCGCAAGAGATGACGCTGATGTGCCGCTAGATGGAGGTGGAGGTGGAGGTGGAGGTGGAGGTGGAGGTGAAGGCGGAGGCAGCGTTGGTGGAGTAGGGCCACTCGATGGAGGTGGAGGCGGAGGCGGCGTTGGTGGAGTAGGGATGGAGGTGGATGGCTAACTTTTGTCCACCGGCGCAGTGCGTTCCGATCGTACAGATGAAGTAATTTTCTCCGGCCATAGTAAGGCTGATGTTGGCCGGTCCAGTACTTATAGTGTTGATAGGATTGGCTTTGTTGCAGGCGTCATAGGCGTCTTTGGTAACTGTAGCAAGGTCATGGGCTCCGGTGTCGAAGTTGAAGTCTGCAAAAACAAATACATGTTATAATTCACCAAATTTTAATTAATATTTCGCTCTTATTTATGTAAAAAATATATATATATATTAATTAAATGATTAAATTTATATTTTTTGATTAATTATAATCTTATAAAAAAAAGCAGTGATTTAACAAAATTATCGCAAAGTGTATTAAAACTCCGATCCTATTCATTTTGGAACAGCAGAAGAAGCATCAAAGACTATAGAAGACCCTAAATAATTCAACAAATAGGGAGACCATAGCAAAAGCTGGAGTTTAAGTTTCTGTATATATCAAAAGAATTGCTCACCCAGAACATCACCAACTGAAAAGTTTTTATTGGCAGCCCAGGTGGAGTAAAAGTTAGCATCGCCGGTAGGCACGTGCCAACCATCGGAATCTCCGACCTCATAGTAAGCAGCTTCTGTCCGAGGTAGCACTGTTGCTGCCGCAATTAGAAATACAACAAGAAGCCTCACGTTCATTGTTGTAGCCATCTGTCTGTGTTCTCTCACAAAGCTAGCCTAGTCGCCCCTTCTAGAGATATTGGTGAAGGCTTGGAAGGCCTTGTGTTCAAGTGGGATATATATAAAGGGAAATCACCTAACATTCTTGTAGGAGCCTCTAGAGCAACATTTCCTTTGATTTTTCCTAAGTTTCAAGGTACAAAACTCATTTTTGCTTTCTTATGAAAATATATTTCACAATAGCTTTCTTTTCCTTTTCCTATATTATTAAAATATTATTTCTTTACAAAATACAAGTTTCATACTTACCATTACTTTTTTCACAAAATCTTAACACAATCCTTCAATTAAAGACAAAAAGAAAAAAGATGAGGGAGGAAAGAGAAATGTTTATATTAAAATAATATATAGGGAAACATTTTTGATTCCCTACACATTGGAAAATACTATAGCAACCCTTGAAGGTTGGTTAAATATAAGAAATCTTATGAGAATAGGTTTTTGTGATTTTTTTGAAATTTTTCCTAAACATAAGAAAGATAATGACATATAAGACATCTATTACTAGTTTTGATCGATAATTGGGTTATGGAGTAGAAAAGTCACTGGTTGCCTCAGTCATAGAAAGTTGGTGGAGAAAGAAGGGGTCAGCAATTAAGAAAAATATGACACAGTACTGAAAAAAAAAAAAACCCTCTTCTCCTTGTTCCCATTCTCCTCCTCGATCGTCCCTTTTTTTCTCTCGGCCCTTCCTTGGTTTGTTCATATTTGTCGGCTCTTCCATTAGAAAAGTTGCATATTTGGAGAGACTTTTAGTACACCGTTATAACTCTGAAGCTTAAGTCTATGAATTGAGAAGCATCGAAAGAGAATTGGCTCGAGTGGTTCTTTTGCTTTTCAGAAGTAGTTGATCGATATTCGCTACTTTTTCGACTTGGACTCTCGGAGTCCTTTTTTCTTTTTTTTTTTTTTTTTTTTTTGACATGTCCACGCAAGGGTAGGGGGAGGAGGGGGGATTCAAACTTGTGATTTCCACTTCATAAGGCGTAGTTCACAGCTATGACTCTTGGAGTCCTTAGACTAACGTCTTGGCTTATAAAATTAAAGAACTTTTGTTTCAGCCTTTTGAAGATGAGCAATGAGAAATACTTTAGTATTGAAAAAAAAAACAACCAAATTCTAACCTCAAAACAAATAATCACAATAAAATAATTGAACAATAAGCAATCAAAATACAATTATTTGGGTTAATTATGAAGTGGAAATCTTTTGAGCATCTCGAAGGTAAAATAACTCCAGAGAAGCCAAACTCAAGAGGTTACTATAGTGAATAATATTCAAAATATAGACATAGATATTTACAACCCTTTGTAACCTTAATGAGTAAATTTAAAAGCTCAACTCTCATAAAACTCTTGAGGTCACTATAGTAAATAATATTCAAAATATATATAGACATAGATGTTTACAACCCTTTGCAACGCTAATGAGTACATCTAAAAGCTCAACTCTTATACAACTCATATACAACTGGGCTGATATAGAGTGCTTATAAACTATTTGATCAACCTTTATTAAAAGTAGATAATGAATCTCACCTTAGGCTCCTAATAGGTACGTACATAAAGACATGATAAACCATGACATCATTAAAACTTAGGAAAACAAGAGGTGTTTTAAAATACTTGAAAACATTTTTGCTTTTCAAGGAGAATATTAGCATAAACTTATAATGGTACTCTAAAAATTTGTAAGAAGTATGAAAATCATAAAAAGAACGTGAAAACCAACTTAGTACAGGGCGTTTTACCTTGAAGAGAGCAAAACAACCTCAAAATCTCATTCTCTCTCTAAAATCTCCCTTCTTCAAGGTTTTGGGTGGATGGGGTGATGGAGTGAGAAATGAAGGCTAAAGGGTTGAGGAGGGCGGTATTTAATGGGGGAAGGGCGTGCAGCATGTTGAAAAATGGGTAAAAATTGCTTTTCAGACTGGCATCAAACATTCGGTGTAATATAAAACAACAGTTTTAATTAGGGTTGTAGGTCGAAAGTTCATATGGTCTAGGCTCGAATTGAATGTATGTGCTATGTTTAAGATCAAACGTTCATTCATAAGCTAAAAGTTGATTTTTATTTTATTTTTGGTTACCTTGCAATTAAAATAAAAAGGTTAAAACCATTGCAATTAACGGTTGCTTTATGAAAGTAATTAATGCAAACGATTGTTTTTCAAATGGTTGTATTTTTGGGTTTAGAAATTTTTGGGGCAACATAGGTAGAGGCCTACTGTAGAATACCTCAAAATGAGCATGCTTTGTAGCTCAATGGAAAATAGTATTGTAGCAAATTCTTCTCTTGGCAACCATTTAACCCACTATTTTGGAATGGAACTTGCAAAACACCGTAAGTACATTTCAATAGAATGCTAACCACCTTCATCGGGCCATCTGTTTGCAAGAAGTAGGTCGAGCTAACTAAACTTAAAGTTGGTGCCGTTTAGGCAGAAAAGTTCAAGCCCAAAGAGACTAGTGGATATGGGGTCTTTGTCACAAACTAGTGTGGTTTATTCCAACAAAGGATCAACTTGCTGACGAATTGACAAAGCCTCTTCTATTCACGAAATTTCAGCAATTTTGTTTAAAGTTGAACGTGACATATCCCACGTTGAAATTGTGGGAGAGTGTTGAAGCTAAGGTTTAGTCCCACTCAAACTCAACTACTAAGGATAATATTAAAGCCAAAGATAAACCTCATTCAAACACAGTTAATGATAAGATGGCAGTGACATGAAGTGTTGAAGGTGATCTAGATAATTACAGAGATTATGTTATTCAAATCTACAGATGTTATGGTATTCAAATCTTAGATTAGTGTTTATCTTATAACAAACCTTATCATGTAAATCTTATATAAATATTAATGGAAACCCAATAGATGTGTACAGTGAGTACAATTACAAAATCACATATATGTGAGTTCTCATAGCCATTCTGAAACTTAACAATTATAGTTGAAGTCAAAGAGGAATTTAGCGTTGAGATACACATGGTTCTTGAAGTAAATGAGGCCCTAGTGGTATTGTCATGTTCCGACCACTCCATCTGCTTGTATTTTCTTCACCGCCAGCTTCTGTAATTCATAATCATTGTGTATCTCAAGTCGAATGGTTCAATCCATTGTTGTACATGTGGTGAAAGAGCCATGAGAATGAATACCTACATCTTGTTGAGGAATAATCTTATATTACCTGTGGACAAGATCTTGGACATGTTTTTAAGAAATAGGCAACCTTCTCTTATTAAACCGGTTTTATGAGATGAGTTAGACTCATAAATTTCTTCATAGTATCAAAGCCTACTACAAGACGAATGTGACCCATGCTACTTACTGCATGACAAGGACCAGAAAAAATATCGACCTGCACATGATAGAATGTGTTGAAAAATAATCTCACATTACCTGTGAGCAAGATCTTGGACATGTTTATAAAGAATGACAAACATTCTCTTACTAAATCAATTTTATAAGATGAATTAGGCTCACAAATTTTTTCACATCTGGTTGGATAAACATTTGCTCCTCCTCACTTGTAGCATTTTGCATATCTTTTAGTATGCAAAATGGTTATTTCACTGTAAAAATGAATAGTTATTAATGGAATGAAAGAAGTTAGAATTTAATAGCTATTTATATTTATAACTTTGGTAACATTGGAATAGAATTATGAATATGCATTCTGATGCATGCATTGGTGAATTGAATCATATTGTAATTTAAAATTCTTAAAACACGTTATAATATAATTTATATTTATATTTTTCAAGAAAGTCCTAGACTTGTGAAAAGGAAGGATTGAGCAAAGATATATGGACGTACATGTAAACAATGTTTTGTTTAAAGTATATATGTTGCTTACTATTATCATCTATCTCCTAGTAAAGGTATATACGGTGTTTCTTTATTGTTGTAGAAACTGCGCATATATTTTGAGGAAATTTTTAGCTTGATTTAAGTCAGTTTTGTATTTAATGCTCTCAATCAAATAAAAGAGACACAGGTTTCAAATACGACAAAAGGGCTCACATCACATTGGCATCATTTTAATTTGATTGAAGGTTTTTACTTACTCAGCAGTGAACTTACAGTCCCACCTATAATTGAAAAATTTTACAGCTATAGCAGCGCAAGATGCAGAGGGGCTCAACTCAACTGGTACGTGCAATGTGAACCATTAGATTGAGGAGTTCATAATTAAATTTTAAAGGTCCAAGGCGATGACGTATCTTTGGGAGTTTTCAGGTTTAAGTCTAGTTTCTTTTCTTTTCTTTTCTTTTTTTTTTTTTAATTGAAAGGGGGAAAAGGTTATAATGGAGGATCTTTTCCACTCCTGTTTTGAATGGACGAGAAAATAGATGATCATATGGGAATGCTTCAAAACACTAGGTGGGAAGTGACCCATTTAGCCAAACAATGTGTTCTAAAGTTAGCATTCTTAGAAACTTTCTCAACCTTTCAGCTGTAGAAAGAATGCAAATACAGGGAAATATCATAAACAACATTAGAAAAATTCCAACCCTCAAATAGCTAGGGTTGTTGAATAGCAAGGACAACATTAAGGGCATCCCCTTTAAGGATGAGAGAGTATACACCGCAATAAGCAGTAGTATGAACCGCCAAGAGGGCCACTTGAGTTTCACCTAAGACAACATCTTAGTAAGAATCTTTTTAGTAGCAACTCCAATGATGTTACCATTAGAATCACTTATCACGTAGCCACCGCAAAATCTGAAGACAAAGCCACGTCAAAAGTTTCCTTGGTGGTACCTGGCAGAGGAGGAGACCAAATGAAGGACAAAGTGGAATCAATCCAAACTTTACAATGATCTGCCGTTGTAGAAGCAATTTGAATGAGCTTGATGGACAAGTTGGTTCCAGGAAAACCATGTATTATCCAAAGTGATGGCTGCATGAAGTTGGCACTTGCGTACTTCCTGAATGGGAATAGCAAGATTCAAGTTAGGCCTCAAAATAGCAACAATCCAATCTGTAAAAGGCTGCTCACAAAAAGCATCAGTAATAAAGGGCCAAGGAGAGCTCCTCCATAAAATCTTAGCAAAAGAATACTCAAACATAATGTGAGAAAGAGATTCTTGAGAGCCTTTGCAAAAAAGGCAACACCAAGGATTCAGATCAATTGAGTTAACGAATCTGGCTAAAGAAGCATGCATGGGAAGGATATTCCATGCCATCTTCCAAATAAGATGTTTTAATCTATGCTACAATTTCAACCTCATAGACAAGACCAATCTTCAGGAGAGAGTGGAGAAGAATGAGAAGCCAAATCCTGATAGGCTAACTCATGAGCTGACTGAACAGAAAATAACCCATTCGAAGAAACTACCCAAGTTCACCTATCATTAGAAACTTCCTGAGATAAGTGAGTGTTTTGAATGTGTTGAGCTGAATTAGAGTCAAACAAGTCAGTCAGAAGAGACACATTCCATGATTTGCCACCTTCATTCAACAAATCAACAACCTCAAAATCTGAAAGATCAACTAGATTAGAATTAGGAGAAGGCTTAAAGCGCTGAATGGAAGGAATCCAGGGAGACTTCCATATATTGATTCCTTGACCATAAGAAACTGCCATACAAGCACCTAATTCCACAACTTGCCTTGCCTTTAGAATACCCTTTCATAACCAAGAAGCGAAAGGCGAAAAGAAGCATTAAGGAAGGAGATTCCACTACGAATATATTTCCTAGATAAAGCAGCCACCCACAAAAGAGAAGGTTCTGCAATAATTTTCCAACCCAATTTAGCAAGCAGAGATAAGTTCATAGTCTCCATATTACGAATACCTAAACCACCCAGGGCCTCAGGTTTGCAAATATTATCCCAAGCCAAAAAAGAAAGATTGTGCTCTTTGTCCTGAGAAAAACCCCACCAAAATTTCCTTAATAAAGAGTTGAGGTCTTTACAAAAACCCTTGGGCATCAAGAATAAGACATAATATAAGAAGGGATGGCATTGGCAACTGATTTAATGAGAGTGGTTCTAATTGCCTGAGACAACAACTTTGATTTCCAACCAACAATCTTAGATAACATCTTTTCTCCCTTCAAAAAATAAAAATAAAAATTATAACATCTTTTCTTTTAAATCAGCCAAGGATCTCTTCTTGCTCCTATGAAAAAATAGAGGAATCCTAAGATATTTAGCCTTCGCTGAAAGATGAGGAAGATCTAGCATGCTCTTAATAGAACCTCTTATCGAATGCTTTAGTTTTTGCTAAAGAAAATAGCAAACTTGGAATAATTTATCTTCTGCCCGGACCATCTAGAATAAGTGGAAAGACAATCTTGGATTACTCTAGCTTCAGAAATGTTAGCTTTGGAGAAGATAATTAAGTCATCAGCAAATAAAACATGGGAGACAACCAAACTGCGCCTAGCTATTCTGATGCCATGAAGTTTACCCAAATTCTCCTATTTGAAGATAATTCTGGAGAGGGCTTCAAACCCAAAATAAATAGGAAATGAGATAAGGGATCTCCTTGCCTAAGACCTTGTGAAGGAGAAAAATTGCCATACACGGGGACCCATCCATCATGATAGAGAAAGAGAAAGTGGAGATGCATTTCTTGATCCAATGAGTCCAGGTGGAATTAAAACCCAAAAGAGTTAAGATCCAAATAAGAAAATCCCATTCCATACAATCAAAAGCTTTTTCCATATCCAACTTCAAGGCCATGAGGCCACCATTACCCTTTTTCTATTTCATGGAATGAAAAATCTCATGAGCTAAAACTGTATCGTCCTAAATGGATTTACCTTTCAGAAACGCTGATTGAGTAGGAGAAATAATCTTGTGAAGCAGAGGTTTAAATCTATTGGAAAGTATCTTGGAATAATTTTGTAGTTGAAGTTGATAAGACTGATAGGCCTATAATGATGAACCTGAGAAAGGTTGTCAATCTTTGGAATAAAGGCAATATTAGAATGATCAAATTCTTTCAGAAGAAAACCCCCTATAAAGAAAGATTGAACTGAGGCAATCACAAAATTTTTAGCAATAGGCCAGTAGGATTTGTAGAATAATCCAGTCATCCCATCAGGGCTGGAGCTTTATTAAGCCCTAGATTCACAATTGCATCATAAATCTCTCTTTCATCCAGAATATAACACAAGTTAGAATTTTCCTCATCAGTGATAACATGTTTAAAAAGATCACTTAAAGAATCATCCAAAATATGACCAGTTGAAGTAAACAGCTTAGAAAAATGATCAACAATATATGCACCTATGTTTTCCTTACTATTAAGAACTGCACCATCATAAGCTTTAATGAAAGTTAGGGAGTTGTACCTTCTTCGACAGACAATAGAAGCATGAAAAAATTTAGTATTCAAATCAACACAGGTAAGCCAGAGCTCTTTAGATTTTTGTTTCCACAAAATTTCTTCTTTCAGTAATTGTTCTTGAAGCTCAGCTTGGAGATTCACTTCTCAGATGCATTAGAGATGGAATGAGGCTTGCTCTGAATCACATTAATATCAGACATTAACTTTTTAATGCAGGATTGAATTCTACCAAAATGACGATGATTCCACTCTTTGAGGGTAGATTTTGTGCTTTTCCATTTTCTGTTAACAAAGAAAGCCGGAGAGCCAGGAACATCCATCAACCAAGCGTTAGCAACAACTTCATGACTAGTATGATCTCTTGTCTAGAAAGCCTCAAACCTGAAAGGTTTTGGTAGATCTTGATAAGTGCCGGCCGTAGATAAGAGAAGGGGACAATGATCAGAGTTGGAGGCAAGAATAATGTTGATAAGAGAGTTGGGGAAAAGATGCACCCAATCCTTATTAGCAAGACCCATGTCCAGACGTTCCCTTATATTCACATGACCTTGCCTGTGATTGCTCCAGGTAAATTTGTTTCCATTGAAACCCAAATTAATCAAAGCATTCGAATGGACAAAATCTTTGAAATGCCAATGCGAAAGAGAGCCAAATGGACACCCACCGAATTTTTTTGCTAGAGAGAGAATTGAATTGAAATCACCCAAAAGAAGCCAAAGACCTCTAAAAGAATTCCCCATATCTGAAAGAAAGTCCAAAAAATCACTATGCCTATGGTAACTATAAGGTGCATAAACACATGTAAGCAACCAGGGACTATGTGGAGGATCCGAGTAAACAAGACAAGAGATATGATTTGAGTCTTGCTGAATGGGCTCAATATCCACTCCATGCTTCCAAGCTATATAGAGACCACCTTTGGAGCCAATTGGAGGAATTTGTAACCAAAAAGGGAATCCAATTTGAGCTTGCACCTTCGTCTCATACAAAAAAAATAACCTCTGGCCGATGAATCCTGTTAAGAGCACAAAGTATACGAATATTTGGGGCTCGAGCTAACCCTTGACAATTCCATGAGAGGACTCTCATAGGGGTTGAAGGCCTGTCGCCTCCACCAACAGTGGCACCTCCAAAGCCGAAGAGGTGGAAACAACCACAAACTAGGATGCTTAGGATACTAAACCAAGAGAGAACAAGGGAAAGGCCAGATTAAAGGAACAAGGAAAGCTAAGCATACAGATCTTCTAAAGAGATAGGCTCCAATCGTGTTGTGAGAGAAGCAACCAAAGGATCAAAATCAACAGAGAGACCTCCAATTATATAACATACCAGATATGCATCCTTAACAGGATTTTCAACAGCTGCCAACAGATTGGACCAACATTGGGCTTGCATGAAATAGTCTACCACGGAGAGGCTGCCTTTCTTCATTGTGGTCAAAAGAAGTTTAGTCTGCATGACACAGGCTTTAGCTTCCGAAGCAAACATCTTTTCCAGAAGTAACCACACAGCACGTGAGGTTTTAATACCCACAACATGAGGTAAAACGTCTACAGTAGATATGAGTGCACTGAGGACTATTTTGTCTTGATGATACCAGGTTGAGTACTCTGGATTTTTGACCAAGACTGATGGAGTAGATTTGGTGGCGACGGAGTTAATGAGTTTGGGAGGATATATAGATTCCCCGTTGACAAATTCATATAACTCATTGCCCTCAAGGTATGGGACAATTTGGGTGTGCCATATGGGATAATTTTCCTGAGAAAGCTTGACTTGAGGAGTTAGATCAAAGCAACAGGCTCCCATAAAAGAACAAGCATGATACTATAGAGTACATGTAAACTGTATAGAACAATCAAGTCATGAAATTCGATAACTAAAGTTGATGTAAAGAACATATGAGAAATTTTCAATAATACCCAAAAGGCCAAATCCCACAAACCTACCAAATTAAGCCAAAGCAAATCTCTGAAAATCCCATGAGACTTGAGAAATAAACCAAGGTTCAAAGCTTGCTTGAGGAAGACCCGGTTCAACTTCGAAACTAAGACCCGACCCGATCACTTGCAACCTTCTTCTTTATGCCCTAGCTCCTTGCTCTGGCGATCATCTACCTCCTTGTGAGGCCTAACTACCCCCTTGTGAGGCATACCCATCTCCTTATGAGACCTATCCATCTCCATGTGAGATTAATTTTTGGTTTTTATCTCTTATACTCAGTTTTTATGCCCTAGATTCTTTCTCTTTGGAAGCTCTGGTTTTTTCACCATCCCAGCTCAAGGTGCAAGTGATCGAGTTGTGTAGCTTCTATCTCTTGAACAAGTGTGTATATATATATAAGTTATACTTGGATGTAATTAAGTTACATTTCATATTAATGTTCTAGTAATTGCTCTTACAGTTTATAGTTTAGTTAAAGTTCAAAACAAATTAATATATTGCATTTTCATTGCATTCTTTATCAAGAAAATTAAGTAGTAGTAGATATATATAAAATATATTGCAATATTGATTGGGTGGGGTGTTACAACTGGCCACCCATTTGGTTGTTTTGGGGATGGTTGAACCACCTCAATAACCACAGGATTAATCCGAAAGCTCCACACTAGATGAGCTAAATATAGGTAATTAACTCATTGATAGTAAAGTTTTATACGCAAAAATCATGATATCTTTTCTTAGGCCTTACGCTCTAGAGAATGTGTCGGTCTAAAGAAATAGGCAATGTTCAATTTCATTGATACCTATTAAAAGAATAGGTAAGTTTCAGCTGGATTGAGTATAATATTAGGCCCTATGCTCTAGAAAAGTCACTGCTTAATTATAATATATTAATTAAGCCCAACCATCCATCATCCATGCCATCATGTAATTGTAAATGGATAAGGGAAACCTAATCTAGCTTATAGATTTTTTAAACGATACTGATCATGACAGATCCATCCCAACGACACTGCATTTTGGAGAGCTAGCTTGATCCAGCCACTAGAAGTCAAGCAGTGTAACCAAACACTACGAGTTGTCTTGTTAAAAAGTTATTTGATTACATATCGAAAAGATTTATTCATACACAAATCATATCATCAAATGAGAATTGTGTATATATGAAGCAACCAAACCAAGATATATAAGCTCACCTCAAAAAACAGAAAAAAAAAAAAAAAAAATCCACATAAGCTGCGTGGATGAGATTGACCAGAAAACGAAACTAAAATAGATAAAAGATAGTTGAGGAAATGGTGATCAGAATAAGAGAGAAAGTAGCAGCAAGAGATGAGGCTGATGAGCCACTCGGTGGAGGCGGAGACGCCAATGCAACTCCAGCTGGAGTTAGTGGACTAGTGCCGGAGGAATTAGCCTTGATGACATTAATGGCTAACTTTTGTCCCCTGGAGCAGTGCTGTGGGAAGGTGCAGATGAAGTAGTAGTTTCCGGTGGAATTGAGGGTGAAGTTGGCCGGTCCAGTTTTTGTAAGGGTGATATTACTGCTTGTGTTGCAGGCATCAAAAGCAACTTGGCTAACTGTAGCAAGGTCATGTACTCCAGTGGTGAAGTTGAAGACTGCAAAGTAATACACCAAAATCATCACCAAGTTTATTCCATTTTTGGAATACCAAAAGCATCAAAGGCTATAGAAGACTCCAAATGAAAGTGAAAGAGTCGATTAAAACCAATAAAATTTTGGGCTTCGATCTCACCTTTCATGATTTATGTTAAACATAAGAAGAGATAAATTTAATTACTTAGGACACGTTGGGATTGTGTTTGTGGACCTCAAAAGTGTGTTTAACACCCTAAAAGCTCATTTATTAAAAAAAAAAAAAAACTCATTTGGTAAAGAAAATTCAAAGCACTTTTGAATGTCAAACAAGCTTAAAAATTGCTAAAACACACTTTTGGCAAAAACTTAAAAATGAAACTTTTGCCAAAAAGCGTTTTTTTAACTAAAAAGCTCTATTTTTCAAATACAATTTCAAACATGCTCTTTAACCTCTTCTAATCGATTTAAGCTTGTAAGATAACTGGTGATCTAACATTGTATTGGAGTTAAAAATCCTATGTTTTAACCTTGAACTCTATTAAATCACTTTATTTAAATTAAATATTATACTAAGCTTTTAGGATAACTAATAAATTACCATGCATAATTCAACAAATAAAGACACCATAGAAAAAGGTGGAATATAGGTTTCTGTATATCTAGACGATCGAACTACAGCTCACCCAGAATATCACCAACTGAAAAGTTATGCTTGGCAGCCCATGAGGTGTAAAAGGCGGCGCCGCCGGAAGGAGGAGTCCAACCAGTGGTATCTCCGACAACAAATGCAGCAGCTTCTGCTCGAGGTAGCACTGTCGCTGCTGCTGCAATTAGAAGTACAACAAGTAGCGTCAGTTTCATTGTTGCAGCCATTTGTCTGTGTTCTGATCACCAAGTGATCAGGTCGCCCCTTTACTCTCGTTTGTGTCCTGGCTTTCTGGGTCTGAGAGATGGCGTGGCTTCGAAGGCCTTCTTTTCCTATTGGATATATATAACGGGAGACCTAACATTAATGCTCTAGAAGGGTTGAGGGCCAGTAGGAGCCTTAACCAGTATTCACCCAACCCATAAGTCTATAATATGGTATGTTAAAGACATCATTCGACTAAAAAGCTTAAGTTTTAAGTTTAGACCTAACTATGATATATTAATCACCTTTCTATTGTAGGGCTCAAAGTCAAACATTTCTATACTCGCACATGTATACTCAACATCTTCCTTTAGATCTTTTCAACATCCTCTTCAAGCGCGAGTTTCTAATCGCTTTCAAACCCGCATCCTCTTTCTCCAACTCATTAATATGAATAACAACTTAAAAAACTAGATCTCTTAAATCATTAGTTAATTTGAAACTAGATCTCTTAATTCAACAATTTTTTTTTTCTTTTTTGTAATATCACAACCTGGGTGTGAACTTTAAATTAGCAGTTTAAATAAGAGGTATTTTACGTAATACAATACTCTAGGTATTACACTGGATCTCAAATTAATATTGACCTTTCCTTAGAGCAAATTTAATTAATATATTATTTAGCTACTTGAAGGTTCAAAACGCCTATGATGGTATTAAATTGCTTTGTGGGATCGGAATCTACAACAATTAGCTAGCAATTTGGAGTGGATGTAAAAAAGTTTATATGAGATTCACTTGCTGATCAAGTAGTTAGCCAAGTAGCCCAACATTTATTTAGAGATGGATTTCATGTGACAATTGAGGTGGGTAATTACTGGATACTTAATCTTGTGTGCCCCTTTATATGACCTGTTCTTTTCGCCTTCCCATACTCGTAGACTTGGGACCCAATTATTTCAAGTCACATGTTTTGTTAAATTAACTTTCATTTCTCTTTTCTTGCCATTGTTAAGTTTTATTAATGCCTTTCTTGAATGACCTTGACTTTCAAATAGTATTGAACTGAATTTTAACAATCCTCAAAGGATAATACTCACAAAGAGGATGTCACTAATTCGAATCCTCCATTCCCTTGTGAGGACATGTCAAAAAGAAGAAGAAGAAGAAAAAAAAAAACGAGTTTTAACAAGTTTGGCAAGCAATAGGAAATGAAGAGGAGCCAGCTTAATTGATTAAAAAAAACACATGATTATCATTTTGATTTTTGGGACAATTTTTGTCCTCTAGTTCCTCCCCATTTCAATTGAAAAAGAGAAGATCCTTTTCCGTTTGGCAAAAGGGCACATTTAACACAAATGGTGAAACATATTGATTTTTTTATTTGAAATAAGAGATTAATTTCGCTTGAGCAAATAAATATCAGAAATGCTAAACTTATTCCAATTTTTTTACACCCATATGTAGCTTTTAAAACCACAATTGGATTAAAATCCAATAAAGATTCATTTTATATCTAATGGTAGTTTTAAAAGCCATATATATATATAGGTGTGAAAAAATTATGTAAAAAAGTAGAAGTATAACATGATTCAATAAATTAAATATATATGTGCTCCCCTTTAAAATAAAAAAATAATAATAATGAAAAAATAATAGAGAAAAATAAAAGAGAAGTGTTTTTTTTTTGACATGTCCACACAAGAGGAGGAGAGGAGGAGATTCGAACTAGTGACTTCCTCTTCATTGAACATGGTTCCAGACGATTGAGCTACCTTTTGAAGACAAAAGAGAAGTGTTTGTTTTCATTATCATGCACATCTCCTGTCAATCTCCATGCAAAAGATGTGCAAATTCACCATTGAATCCATATAATTTATATGTGCGTCCCACATATTTAATGGTAAATTTGCAATAAAGATAAATGAAGAATATGTAAGAGAATGACATCAAATGCATCTCTAAATAATTAAAATATATATATATTTATAAGTTATTAATGCTTTAATTGAATAAATAATGGATACAAATAATTAATCAACCTGATCACATGAACCGGTTTAGATGAAATCATAGCATAACAATTTGATCAAATCGAGCTTCCATATAAACAACTCCCATTAGTCGGACCAATTAAAATGATTTAATACGTGAAGCGCGTGAAACCAATTAAATAGCTATGGATCCAACCTGCACCAGTAGTACCTCCACCCTCGTTATACCTGCCCGCACCTATTATATATACATAATCAACTGCAAACCTTTTCTTTTTCTTTTTTAATCTTTTCAAAGACACCCTTATCCTTTTCTGCCGTTACTCTTGAACATTTCTATTAGTCTTGAATCATTCTTTGAAAACGAAGCTTTTTTTGATGACTTGTTTCTTTAGTTAATATGGTTGCTTTTCTTGGCCTTTCTACTGTACATTCTTACGCAACTAGTCTTTTTGGCCCTAATATATATATATATATATGCACGTTGTCTGACCAAAAAAATTCAAAAATATCTTATCTTCAGCTATAAGGATGTAAATAAATGGAGTAAAGTAGGTTTTGATGAAGAAACTGAGGCAAAAACAGGACCATTTCTATGTCTTTCAGTTTGTCTCTTTTCAAACGTTGGATGGTACTATTAATTGGATTATTGCCAAGGTTGTTGTCAGTAAGACTCAGATGTTTGGTTTGAAAAAACCTTTCTTTTATATTTTGGGGCAAGTAGAGAAAACTTTATTTTAAAACTACACCCTGCCGCTTAAAATAAAATTTAAAACAGAAAAAACACACCCTGTTAAATCTAGCCAGATTGTGGACCAACTCACGAATCTGTCTTGTTTTGTGAACCTTGAGGTGGGATCTAAGGGCGGCAATTTTTGTTCATGTATTGGGTTTGATGAGTGTCAAGGTATTTGTATAAGAGTATATAGATCAACTCTAGCGTGATCCATTTAATAAAATAGGTCAACCCTTCAATCTTGATCCTCTAATTTTGTATTGAGTTCATATTAAACTCATGAATCATGTTAAAAATTGTATATCTTTATGTTGTGTGTTGGGCTCAGATAGTATCGATTTATGAGTACAAGACTAACCATAACTTAACCCATTTAATTAAATAGGACAGACTGCTCAATCTTAACCCTATAATTTTGTGTTAGATTCTATTAGGTTTGCGGGTCATATCAAAAATTGCCAACCTTATTAGGAACATAGTTCTCTGGCCTCTAGTCATGTAAAATCTATAACTACCTCCCCCATATCTCTCATCTTGAGCCCTTTATTTTAATTTTTATAATCCTTGTCTTGTAAGCCTTGATTACCTTTGGACCATCACTCTCCAGATGATTCTTTTTCTCAGCATACTGTTCGGGCTTAATGATTCTTTTTCTTTACAAATGTCACGACCTCCTCAAACCATTTGTTCATTTTCAAATTCAACAACCAATTTTCTCACTTGAGAGCCCAAGGCAAACAAAATTAACCAGCTAGCCATTGAATCTTATCCATACTTTATGTTAGAAATTCATAGGATTTGGTTCTATATATTGAGGATTATCATATTAACCTAATTCAAATTTCTTATCAATATCTTCAACATTTTCCTTGTGTGGCTGACCCCATCTACAGTATAAATAGGATACATTGTAACATAATTATAATCAAAAGTAAATGCAAAAATAAAAACCAGAGAAAACTTTACAAAATTCCCCTAAACTTCTATCCTTTTAAAATTATTCCCTCAATGTTCAAAAACTATCAATCAAAGGATATCAAACTTTCAATTTTTTGCAATATTCTTTATTCATAAGGGTGAAAAGGTAATTGCAGTTAGCGGTTAGTAGCTAAAACTGCTAATTGTAACCACCTTGGTAGTTAGTAAATTTTACTAACTACCTCCGCTAATTGCTAGGTGGTTACTTGTCTGATTAGCGGTTAACCACATCCTACTACCCACTTTTTTGGGCCGGTTTTGGGCTTCTTTTTTTACCGTTTTGAGAATTAGAATATTTTTGGGCTCACTTTAAACTTCTTCTTTTTTTTTTTTTTTCAAGGCTATTTTAGCATAAAAATTTGCTACATACCACAAATTGGGCCAAATTGATACAAAAGGAGCCCATATTGAAGAGGCCCAAAAGTAATTAATATTTAAAAAGCTGCAACATTTACCAATATTTTAAACAAATAATTAAATACAACATACTAATAATTACAACTATATTGCATGGACTTATTGTCATATATTATATGAAATATATATAATAAAAATATATATTTAAAAAAAGCGGTTAATGGTTCTAAATTTTCACTCCTACTTATCCGATATAATTTTCGCTAAATTTTGTCAAAGTTTCCAAAATACTCACTTTTTATTATAAAAGAATAAAATAATGAATTGCAAAGATTCAGACATTGGTCAGGATTTACTTTAACATAAAATAAAATAGAGGTATTTTGAGAATTTTGACAAGATTTAAGAAAATATTCAAACAAATGGAGAATATTACAAAAAATTGAAAGGTCGACATCTAAAATTAAAAGCTTTTGAACATTGAGAAAATCATTTCAAAACACGTGGAAGAAGATTTTGTGAAGTTTCACCTAAAAATAAAAATGTAACCTTATTAGACATAAGCATGGTGGAAAAAGCCTCTAAATGCCTAATCACCTCAAATCATTATCTTTCTCTCTCTTTGTGCTGTCGTTATTTCATATTTGGCACCCTAAATCCAAAGGCACAACTGGATTTGACTAGTCTAAAATCTCTTACTTTTCTCCAGACCAACCGGACCTCAATAAGGATTTGTTCATGGAGAGATTCTCAGCCTCATGGGGAAAATGAGAGGTCACGTATTGTAGAAGAGATTGGAGAGATTCTCAGCCTAATGGGTAAAGTTTCTGGGTCTAATCGACTTGTAGCAAAGATTTTTGATGAACAGATTGACGTATTTCATGCAGTAAAATGTCTAGTTCATATTATATTTCTTTTGGGTGCTCTAAGGGCAAAATAACAGCACAAAGCTAGACACTTCAAAATCAGCCTCTAAATAGGAAGCTATAAATGTAAAAATTCACCAATCCATCGCCATCAGAAAATTGCCGTTCTATATCTATCAAAGACATTTTTTTTGCATCAGTAAAGGAGTTATAATAGATGAAAGCCAAAGGAATAGCATGAACCAAGTGTCCCATCAATAGGTCCAGATAATGCTAAATAGACTAGAAAAAGAAGAGGTTTTATAAGGCCAAAAACCAATATACATTTGCTGAGACATTAAAATAATCAGCAATTTTATAGCAAATTTGAAGACAATAATCAATGGTGTACTGTTGTTTGTTCATGCTCTAGTGTGTGTTCAAATCATAAACTTTTGAACTCCTCCTGCTGGTTTCACCGGCCTGGACAGTTTCCATTTATTCAATCACTATCTTAAGAAAAGAAGCAGTGCCACTGCAGAGATTGCTGATACTACGAAGTGGGACCTGGACCAACCACAAGCTCGAATATCCTGTGTAACATTTACAAAGAAAAATAAGGAGGTAGCAGTATGCATAGAATAATGAATCAAGTAATTAAAATGCCTTTCTGTTGAGAGAGTCAATTCTTGATGCAGAGTCATAGCTCGACAATTTAAATAAAAAATGGGGAAAATGAGATGCACTGTGGGCTAAGTGAATTATAATCAAACTCAAAGAAGGTGTAAGATCACGTGTATTGGCAGTTTTCTTGTCCGCATGTTAAACAGGTTAGACTTAGAAATTGAAGAAGAGGGTGGCAAATTGCTTGGACTTCTTACAAGGATAGAAGGCAGAAAGATCTCTTTAATTATTTTTCTATTTACTTATTTAAGGCACAAAATGGCACATGCTGAAAAATTTACAAGACAAATCCTTAGGCATTGAAAGAAATGGTGCTCCACTGCTCCTCAACTAGTAATTTCTTTTCATGACTCAACTTACAATTGAAGATAATTGTTAGTTAATCAAGAAGATAGGCATAGGAGAAGGGTAGAATGACTATCCTTCGATAATCCTCTAAGATGAAGAAAATTTATAGATTGGGGTATGGAAAGGGGTTATGAAGGGATAGATATATTTGTTGCAGAATTCTTCTATTACTGATCTCCCTAGCGACCTAAAATATGTAATGCTGCTAGAATCCTTAAAACATTTCTTTCATAATAACCGGATAGGAGTACTTCTAATTATCCCAAACTGCTGTCTCCTAAGAGCATCTCCATCAAAGTAAGAAAATTCCTTATAATAACCGAATTTGACTATTATTAACCTTTTTTTTTTCTCTCTCTCCAGCGCAGAATAGCCAAAATATAATTTTTTCTTGTAGGATGAGCAATAGGTTATTTTGTTATGGTCTATCTCTTCTAAGTCATTATTTGCAGTGTTAACACCCGGAGTCTACCGATATTTGGTGCTTGTCTAAGACACAAATTCAAATTCACCTTATATGCTTCCCATATATTTACCCCTCTTTTTGCCCCAAGAATTTGCTTGTCTAAGACACAAATTCAAATTCACCTTATATGCTTCCCATATATTTACCCCTCTTTTTGCCCCAAGAAAATTCTTCAAATGGATTTCCACCCCAAATCATAAAATTAAATTTTTTTAAAAAAAATTTAAAGAAATGCCCAGCAAGTTAAAGAATTTCAGAGACAATAGTACAAACAAATATAACAACTTAAAAAAAAAAAAAGATAACTTTATATTTTAGGTAGATTTTTCCATAGCATTTTCTACTAAAATATTCCAGTCCTTTTATAAAGAGACTTCAAAAGATAAAAAATAAAAACTAAAGAGAATTCAAATTAAGCAAACTTAACCCCTAAGATATTAGCATTTAAACAGATCCATTTCATCAGGTTTTAAGAAACCTCGTACCTTCAAAGAAAAAAGCAACGTGTCTGCGGCTGAAGATTTAAGTCCATGAAACCCAATATCATATGAGATGTTCCCATCAGCCTTAAACAGTCCATAATTCCTCTCAGAAGTTGGTCCAGACTTCAAATTTTCATTAAATATTGCAAAAACGTATGCCTTCAATACCCTTTTTGGCCTAAGAGGGGTTCCTTTCCTCTTTGCAAGCCTTTTCCGCAGATTATAGTTATATATCCTTGCATTATTTGGTGTGGCTGCAGCTTCATTGGTGTCTCCATTTGAAGCCCATCCAGTCTCCGTAACTATGACTTCCATCTTGTTAAATCCAGCATCTTCCAAAGCCACATATCCCGCGTCAATAATTGCATCAAGCATGTTATCATAATGCAGATCATTTTTAGGATCGTAAATTCCCTGGTTTGACTGAAAAAGAGCATAATTAATATCTATATTCTCTGGATCAGACACATAGGCTAGGAATGGGTAAGCATTTAAACAGAAAGGAGAACCAATTTGCGAGAAGAACTCCAGGAGTGGCTTCATATTTTGAACGACATTATCTTTGAATGTACAAGAAGAAGGAGGGTAGGAATGATCAAAAACAGCTGTTGAATGTGCCGTGCTAATCTGAACCACATCAGTTAGATGAAGCTTCTCTATGGCAGAGTAAATATTTTTCACTGCACCCACAAGAGCTGCCGCCAGCTCAGAATCAGCCCCTCCTAAAACTTCATTGCCCACAGCAATGCCACGAATTTGTGTCTCGGGAAGGAATGACTGCACATTCTCCTTAACCCAGGCCATTGCATGATCCTCACTGGCACTCATGTCTTTCACTAATCCATTTGGAAGTCCAACCACTAATTCAAGCCCAGTTCCACTGAAGGCCTGTAAGACACTGTGATCAGCGTCATAAATTCTTACATTTTTTATTTTTGCTGCTCTGAGAAGAGTAACAACTTGATCAGGTGACGGGATGTTATCTGCAATTCTCCCATAATTTATTCCATAGGTTCCAGTGAATCCTTGCACTGTAAGAGAGGCTGAAAAAAAAAATGGAAAGAGCTCCATTAACACTTTGTCATGTGGTTCAAGAGTGGCTGAAAACCAACTAAGCCGCCATTTATTGCATGTATAGTCAGTGGAAACATTTCAAAAGAAATTGGTCATAAGAGAGTCAGCAGCAACAATTTCTCTGGCTAACAAGACACACTTCGTGTTCTACTTTTCTCTTCTCTTTTTTTTTTTTTTTTTTTTTTTTTTCTTCTTCCTATTTCTTTGTTTGGTAGAGGATCAGATTTCTTCTACTCATTGTTCAATAAAACCTTCTATGAATACTATCAAAGTTTAGTATATTCATGAAATTATGAAATAAACCTTAATCACAGGTGAGATATGATTTTTTCTTCTTAAAAATTTGATAGAGATTGAAACAAAGATTAGCATCCATTTATGACAAAATACATCGAATTTGATAGAAAATTGGCATTAACAAAACAGATGGAAGAGTATAGTAGTACAAATTAGAGAGTATTGACAATAATCCCTCCAAATCATCAAAAAAAGAGTACTTCAATCATTAAACAGAAAAAAGGTACCATTCAAAACATATTAATACCAAAAATAGAAATTTAAGTGCGGCCAAGTATTATTCAAGGCATAGTGGTGGCATAAAAACAACAAACAAGAAGTCACTAAGATCCATAAAAAAAAACCCAAGAAAACCATTTAATAATTTTCTAAATTAATGGAATTTCAAAATAAGAACCAATCTTTTACCAAATAAAATGAAATTTCAAATGATCGATCCAAGAAGAGAATACTTAGATAAAAACAAAAGGCCAATTTTCAAGATAAACCAATCACTCCAAGTAGAAAACAATTAACACAATCTGAGTTTATCACAATACAAGAAGCCCAAAAACCCATCAAACAAAATAAGCAAAAGTCTCTACTACAATAGCAACAAAACCTCATAAATCAGTTACTACAAAATCCCAAAGAACAAAGAAGGACCAGAAAGTACCAATTGGGAAGAAGGAGACCAGGACCACGGTAAGAAACCGGAGAACGACCCACAAGCGTTTCATTTCGTCGGAGAGAAAATCAGAAACAAAGGATTGAGTTTTTGATAAAAATCTCCAAGTGGGTTGGTGGGGTGGGCCAAGAAAAGGGCAGAATCGTCAATCCGGTGGGCTTCAATGAAGTGCTTCTTCTTCCTCAGGCATGCCATAAGACAACGATTCCCTCTTCCTTTTTCTCAACAAATTACACATTTTCCATTTCCCATCCCCCTCTAAAGCCTCTGCTGAAAAATTCTCTCTCTTGCCTTCCCTTTCCTTCTGTATGCAGGGGACTGGAGAGGCAGAGGACGAAGAAAGCGGGGGGATTTTGGCGGTCGTTTTCAGTGGGACTTGGAGAGAGAGAGAGAGAGAGGGGAGGGGGAGAGGTAGAGGAGAGGGGGAAGCGTGTTTTATAGAGTGCAGTGGCAGTGTTACTGGGAAGACTACTTGCGATGGCGTTTAATTGGTCCACGTGTCAGCGTGTAGATTCGAAGAAACACACACAGCGTACTAGTTGCTTACCTTTGACTGGGGTCGGTTTCATTTCCAAAAGGTGTGATTTTAAAATGAACGACTTAAACTATAGGTTTTGAAAATAAGAAAATATTTGGTAAAATTGCAATTTTGTTTTTAAAATTATAGTTTTGTTATATTTTAATTGTTTTTAAATCTTTTTTTTTTTTAAAACGCACCCTTCATATTTGAGAACGTTGATTTTTCTTAACATATTTATATTAAATTACCAATTATATCAAAAATTTGAGATTATAGAAATAGATAAATTTAATTACTTAATCAATATTTTAGCAATTTCACTTACATGTAGGCTCAAACTCTTTTTTAATAGGTAAAATTCAACACATAGAATATTTAATTTAAATAAGGAGTAAATTGGTGTATACCATGTTAAACAATCCGTCATCCCATAAGCTTAACATTTCAAACCACAATTTTTAAAAAAATAAATGTTACGCATAATTTCAAGTAGTACTCACTCTCAAGTGTTTATTCTCTAATGTGAAGGTGAAAATTAACATAAATTTTGGATAAATCATTATTGTATTTTCAATTTAATTGTAATTTTCTCTATCGCGTCTTACCGCCTATTTGAAATTGTGTTAATGAGATTAAAAAATACTTTTCGTACTTAAAAACTGATTCTTTTGATTAAAAAAGACTCTCAAAGTATTTCTTATATATATATATATATAACTCTAAAAATCTCAAAATGCATTTTTTTTTTTAAAAAAAAAAAACCTTCAAAATAATGTCTTTTTTTATTAAAAAAAATTAATTTTAAAATCTCTAATTTTCAAGTAAAAAGAGCACTTGAAAGTAGTGTTACGACATTTCTCTTTTAAAACGTACAATCTCAAACCATTTACTTTTTATAATTTTGGAAAAAATATACTTTACCCCTTTAACTATTTACACATTTGTATTTTTAACTCAAATATTTAAAATATGACACTTCACCCCCCCAAAGTATCTACCATTGACATTTGACCTCATAAAGTGCACTTTACCTCTCTAAAGTATTTGAGTTAACACTTTATCTTCCCAAAATAACTAAGTTTTGGGGGGGCAAAGTATCAACTCGTATCCCATGAAGTGCACTTTAGCCATTTGAAGTATTTTGAGTTGAGACTTTACCTCCTAAAAGTAACTAAGTTTTTTAGGGTAAAATGTCAATTCAAAATATTTCAGGAAGTAAAATATACTTCGTGAGGTCAAGTATTAATGTTAGATACTTTGGGAAGTAAAGTGCCACCTTTTAAAGGTTAAAAATGCAAACGTATAAATAGTTCAAAAGAATAAAGTGTATTTTCTCACTATAATTTTATTTAAAAATAGTAGTAAGTCGAGGAATACTTATTACTGACCTATCATATTATGGAAAAAAAAAACAAATGAAAATTGTGACGTAACTTTCTCGAATAATTCTAGAAGTTATTATTGGATTTCTATAAGCATTTGATGATTCAAAAAAAAAAAAAAAAGCATTAATGGTTTGTAAGAAGAGAAAAGGAAATTAATACAATATAAGGACTTGGCACAAGTAGCATGTATAAATTAATTAATCATTTAATTATGTCTAATCATTTTCAAGTATTTAACCATATATCTCAGAAGTATTAATTAATAAGATAAGTCCAAGTTGATTTTGCTAAGTGTCACCATATTATTTGTTAGCCTATTTATTTGAATTTTAAAAGGAAGAAAACAAGCAATTTTGAGCATCGATCTGTCATCTAATCTCATAGAATTGAAAAACGTTGAATATATATATATATGCGCGTGTGGGTGGGAGGATAAGACGTCCACCCTACCGCCATTCATTTATATTAGAATCCTATACCGACTTGGGCAGCCGTCCACAAATTTTCTTCTGGTTCTGTCGTCGCCAACGCGATTTAGATATTCTGAAAATCACCAAAACGATGACGTAAACTATTTTGTTTTATACTAAAAAATGACATGCAGATATGATACAATTTTTAATGTTGGTGTTGGACGGTTTGGTCAAATGTGTATTTTCAAACTGTTGTACGTACAGTCAGTTTACTTGCTAAATAGTGTACGTAGTATAGGATACCATGGGCATGCTGTTTTGATAGGATGTATGTGAAAAATATGAGAAATATCTCTTGCTTTCTAGCCAATGTGTGGCTCTTAGACTGTGGGATAGTTGTGTTTTTGTTAAGAAGAAATTGAACGTTGTTGAGGGCTGCCAAAATAGTTATCATAACCAAGTTGAGGTAAGAGTTTCCGAGGGCTTTTGCAAAACAAAAAGGGCGTTAAAAGACCTTCAATTGAAATCGAAGACACTCCGATACTTAAGTTAGTTATATAAAATTAGTTGAAGATGAGAGAGTCATCTCCGATCACATAGCACTAAGATCTGAACAATAAAAGGTGGCACAAACACAAGTGTGAATGCTCTTTGATTAACTTTTGGATCATTTTTTCTTTTTCAAAAAAAAAAAAAGATATTTGAAGTATCACTTTTTACTTTGGGACTTCTCAATTATTGAGCATCAACCTTACACGTATACCATAAAACAAAAAGAAAAGACACGTAAGCGAACTACTTTTGAATCTAATCAAGATAATTGCAGATTAAACAAGTTTATTACTAGATCTCTTCTTTTCCCTCTCTCATATTAAATAAAAAAAGTTTACTTGGCTCTGTTTGTTTTGGGGTTAAAATATTTTAAGATGAAAAGGAAAGAAAAAAAAAAGTGGCTGATTTTTGTTGTTTAACTCTAATGGAAGATCGCTAAATATATTTTATATTTTCATATAATATGAGGAGCTAGAAAGAAGAGAGAACCAACAAAGATGACCTGTGGAGGAAGAGAGTTTGTGAAAATAGAAGGTTTTCAATGGTGAGATTAAAATCTAGTGTAATTGTTTGGGCAGCCTGAAACATGTTCAAGCAGGTAGATTCCATAAAAGTTTCTCTTACAATTGCATGTCCAAGAGTGTGGGAAAGTGGCGAAAAATAATTTACATAATTGAGAAGTGTAAATCATTTTATGCCATGTGAATATTATTTTTTTTAATTAGCTGAAATAAAAAAATATATGGGGAAAACACTTTTCAACAAATCGAAACGAAGCTTAATTAATAAGAAAAGAAGCAGTCTATTAGCTAATTATTTCGAAGTGTTGTAATAAATTAGATGATATGTTGCCATAAAATTCCTGTTCCTCTCTCCTGAGTAATAATTAATAACCTTGCTTTATGATAATTTACTAAGGCTAGTGATATATATTAGAGAATAATGAATGAAGCAAATGGAGATAACTTAGACTGCAAGAGTCTTCTTAGCCTCAACTAACATCTTCTTTTTTTTTTTCATGGCTTTCTATTCCCCTTTTCAAAAGTAAACTAAGGCCTTTTGTGTCAAGCTATCTCTTGTATGTTTATGTCTTTTGTTGGATCACTTTTTTAACGATCGATTTCATCTGAAAACTAATTGGTATTCAATGAGAAAAGTTAAATCATTTTTTGGCATTCAAAATCGCACCTTGCAATGTATATTTTAAGAGCCATCTACATGAGAAGAGTGGCATTGTTGTACTTTGATGATCCCTTCCTCAACGTGATGCTCCATAGACTCAAATTCATGACCTTGGCTCTGATACTATTTGTTGGATTAAGCCTTTGATCATTTTATCTGAAAACTAATTGGTGTTCAGTTAAAGAAGTCAAAGCATTTTATAGCATTCAAAATCGTACCCCGCAATGCATGTTCTAAGAGTCTTAACGTCCTTAAAACAATCATGATAAATTAAGTAGCAAGTTTGATCACAAAAATAACATCAATAGATAGTTCAGGGGGACCAACAAAAAAGAAGAAGAGGGTCAAGACATATGAAGAGGAAAGTAGAAGAAGACACTGGAAAGTGGAGGTGGAGGTTCTTTCTTTGGTTGTCGAAGGACACACAAGGTTTGAAAAGCTAGTACTAAAAGAAACTTTGGTCCTTTAATGATGCTAGAAGGCTTTGTGACCATTTCTATTGCACCTGTCTTAAAAGGATTCTCTTTAGAGCTGGCTTGATCAAGAGATTAGAGTTTGATTATTAAGATTAAGAAATTAAAGTTGTAGCTTTCTCCATACCAAACGGTGAGATCCACGTATAGAGGAATCTACTTTTACATCTTTCTTTGTTGAATCCACAACAGTCACAGCAAGGCTCTCTTTTTGGATCAATGTAGCTTCTTGAAATCCCTCTATTTCTAGGGACCCTTTTACTTTTTATCTTAAGGGGACTTGACCCTATTGTGTGGCTTTTAGGTGTTTTGCTTTTATTGAAATAATTCAAGAATGGGCGAGTTCGTCGAACGAAGCATAAAACTAGTTCCCACGTGAAAAGCACTGAGCGTGTGCTTTGATACTACTTGTAACACGTCTATTAATGTTTCTGCTTTTTTGAGTTTATTTGTAAGAACGGATGAATTATGTAATTGCGATAAGGGTGATTTGTTATATGAAACATGGATTACAAAAATGGATCAATTTCAAAGATGATCAACCCACAATTATAGAGAACTCAAAGTCTCTATCAAATGAACTAATCTGATACCAAAAGTCTGAATGAATACAAGTGAAAGACTAGACTTCTTATATACAATGCTCCAGTCTCCAGCCCAGCTATTCACATTAAACCAGCCTACTTTCTTGCCCAACTTGAGCCCAGACTAGAGTATGATTTTAAAGCAAATCACATAAAATATATTATTTGGAAATGTATTTTTAAAAGATTGCGATTTGAAAATGTAAGAAAAAATATATGTTTTTAAATTGCTAGAAAATAGGTGAATTTTTAAAAATGCAGGATAAATTGTAATTTTTAAAGCTCAAATTACAATTTTACTAAATGCTTAATTGGGATTTTAAAATCACGTCTTAAAAAGACCCTAAGTTGAACATAATTACTATGCAAAAGTATTACTAATGAAAAAATGACTATTTAATGTGATTTTTTTTTTCAAATGACTGTTAAGCCCTCAAGCAATCAAACAATGACTGGATCAGATAACAGAATCCAGCAACCTTATCCTCAAAACTTCCAAACTGCAAATATCTCTGATGTTTCCCACCGAAAGTAGCAGAAAATAAGGTAAAATTAAAAGGAAAAAATGGCAGCAGCCTTTCTCCCAACTGCAAGCACCTTCCTTTCATCTCATCTTTCCTCTCCAGCATCTCCTTCTTCCTCATCCCCATCAGTAATTTTCCCTTGCAAACACAATGCAAAGAGAAAATTAGCAATATGCAGGGCAGTCAGTGATTCAACACCACTCTCTCCAAATCTTACCAAACGTGGCCTTTCAATCTGCTTCATCGCCAGCTTTTCCTTCTTGTTAGCCGGCAAAGGCTGCTCCGATGCCAATGCAGCGATTCTGGAGGCTGAAGATGACGAGGAGCTCTTGGAGAAGGTGAAGAAGGACAGAAAGAAGAGGCTTGAAAGGCAAGGAGTCATTAGCTCATCCAACAAAGAAACAGGTTCTGCACATTTATTAGTTTTCAAGAAAGCTTTCATAATCTGCATAATCAGTTGTATAATCTGACATGTAATTTATTAACAATTAAATTCAGGGAAAAGAAAGTTGGATAGGGTTGTTAAATTCAAGGATTTAATTCTATAACTGTCAGAAATTGAAATAAAAATATGGATCAAGGTCTTTGGAGATTTCCTCAGGGGAGAAGAAAGTATTACATTTACATGCAAAACTGTTCGAAGCTGTGTGTAGTGCATTGAATTGCTCTCTGCCAACTAAAAGATGGAGTAATTGGATAATCTGACATAGAATTAAGCTGGACCCCGCTTGGTTTCTTTCTAACTATAGTAAACTCAAGAACTGGTAATTGATTAAATGATTTAATTCACCATTGAATTGCGCTCTATCAATTTGGCAATTTGGCATAGAATTAAGCTATGAACCTGGTTGGTTTCTTTCTAACTAAGTAAACTCAAGAACTAGAAAGTGATTATGTTGTGATAAAGTATGGTTTACTTTATTATTTTTTATCTGCTTTAGCTTTTGGAATAAATAAATTGTGGTTTTAATGTGGTATTAAAACAAAGTTCATTAGTTCAAACATTATCCTACTAGCAGGCTTCACTTATTGAGGGAACTGTTAAAGTATTGATTAAATTTACTATTTTTTATAAGTTTTAAGCGTTTAGGATAAATGGTGATTTACCATGCTTCTACCCTTACCCTAATTAAAATGTTGGTGTGAAATTTGTGAAGTAAATCAACTCACCTCATTGATTTAATGGAGCCTGGTTATATATTCTTTTGCATCATGGTATCAAATTCAGCTGCAAAGAGTGTCCCCCACTACTTCTTCAACTCCTAACAAATCAGATGAAAATGATTTTTAGCAGGGTTTCTGCAGGATCTGGTGTACAAGCTGAGCAAAGTTGGTCAAGCCATTGAAAACAACGATCTATCTACAGCTAGTTCAGTTCTTGGGAGAAACACTGATACAGATTGGGTTAAGAAGGCCAATATAGCCTTCAGAAAGGTCACCCTGAATTATTGCATTACTAAACTGCAGTAGTCTAGACAAGAACTTTATTATTCCTCACAAAAGCCCCATTCATGAAAATCACAAATCATGTAAACTAAATGACCAACCCTTCTTCAATTGCTTGCAAAATTGCAATGCTGTCACAAAGTTTGTGATTTTCAAAGTGAGAGTCTTTTGTGAAGGACAGCATGATCTCTTCTTCCAGTGGTGTCTATATGCTATATAGCCTTCTGATTATTTGCTCATTGTACCTCCCCAACAGCTGAGCTCTAGCCCTGAAGAGAAATCTCAAGTGGATTCATTTAATTCTTCACTAGCTTCATTGATATCATCAGGTGGGTTTATATTTCAATGAAATGTGCCTTGCATTCCCACATGCTCCATTGCAGTCTTTTAAGTGACATCAAAACACCAGTGCATAAATTTCTGTTAAATATTCTGCGTGTTGAGCCTCACTTATTATTGAATTTACATGAGATGAGTGTGTTAGAATATTTTAATTAAATGAATAACTTAAATTTTTAGGATAAATAGTAATTTAATATACTTTATCGTAGAATCTCTTTAACAAAAGATAAGTGGTAAGCTTTACTTTACTACTAACCTATGCCTTTGCTTTGCAGTGACTCGTAATGATGTTGAGTCCTCCAAACTTGCTTTTGTGTCGTCAGCAAGCGCATTTCAGAAATGGACAGCCTTAACCGGGCTTGTCGGACAGCTTAAGGGTCTTTGATTAGGGATAAACCACAAATTTTTCATTTTCATAAGAGAGGGAGTATTGAAGTCAGATCAGTTGGTCCTTAATTACAATTCCTGATCAATATAATTTATAGCTCAGTGTAATTTATTCTTTCAAATTTTGACATCATCATCCTTTACACTTGGAATTAATTAAAGGGAAATTTGTTTCGTTTTGCTGCCACCCGCTACGCAAATCTGCAATCATGGAGGCCATTCAAAATTACTACTTGATAATTTAGGGTTAAAATGGTTAAAAATATGATTACATTTTTCCAGATCGTGATCTGATTGATCAGGCATGAAAACACTTTGATAAATACTACATGCACTCCCAAGTATATTGTCCGATGTAACAGTGAAAATTATCATTGAATTTTGGATGAATTCAATGATGATTTTCACTACTACATTCAGAAGTTTTAAGTCTATGCAGCATTTCTCATTGTCTTTTGCTCCTTGTCTTGCCTATGAAGCCTGAACCTGCACCAGTCATCAGCAAAATCACCTGAAAATGTGGAAGATTCTCACCCAACTAACGTGTTTCATAAGTAACGGTTCCAGGATCTACATTAATATTAATACAAGACTGCATAACAGTATCACATTACAATTATTTTTACAACACAATGTTACAAAAGGTCACTGCAAGCTACATGTTTCCCAGTACAACAACAGATGGTACATTATAGGCCTAGTCTAAGAATGTATAGATGGATGTCTCAATGAACAATGAGATCACTAACATTAACAGCATTAATAACATTTAAGTTACAGTTATCTTCCCGCAGATCTAAGGGGAAGAGAAGCCAGCATCCAGTTAGCCAACTTTATATTCAAGGCTTTACCTCGCGTGCCCCAGTCTTGTGGCTGCCATTTTCAATAACTTCTCCTTCGACCTTGTTGCTGTTTTCATTAACACCTGCTTTGTGCTCATCATTGTTCCCTGTAACTGATTTCTCCTTGATTCCTCCTTCGGATTCATGAGGACTTGTCTTATCCTTCTCTTTGCCCTCTTCTTTCACTTCATACTTTCTCTCATCAGCAGCAGCCGTGTCAGTTTTGTCCTGTTGCCGAGACCCATCTTCTTTCTCTGCCTCAACTTGTGGTTCCAGTGCCTTCTCTTGAGCATTTGCACCCTTCAACTTCTCCTTTTCATCTTGAGTTACTTCAGAAACCTCAGCTTCCTTTCCACCAACTGCCCCTTTTGAAATTTCCAACCCTGCTTCAGCAGTTTTCTTGCTTTCTTCAGCATCATTAGGTATATTAACTTCTCCAACTTTACCATCTTTAGGAGCAGCTTCTGTTTTGGTATCTGCATCTTGTGCTTTAATGTCATCTTGATTTTGTTCCTTTCCCATCTCTGCGTATGCATTATCCTTTTCAATTCTTTCAGCATCTCGACTGTGAACTTCTTTTGTCTTCTCAGCTCCTTCAGGTGCAGCTTCTTTGTCTTCGTTATCCTTCTTTGAATCTAATGATTTTCTACTCCGTTTCTTCGGTGGCTCACTTTTTGCCGGGGGACTTGCTTTGACCTTCTCACTAATCCTTGCCGATCTCCTTGGGGTCTCGCCAGTGCCCCAGTCAAATTCAGAAGCTGCTGGACCACCAGGGTGTGCTTTCAGGTACTGTTCCAATTGTCTTTTGCTGACAATCTCCTTTCCTGTTGGAGATGTAAATATGATCTCATTTTTTTTTGGGGTTCCACCTTGCTTGGGAAAGAACTGCAAACGAACACAGACCACCGTATGTTACATTCAATAAAACACCAACAGCACAGGAAAAAAAGAAAATTAACAGACCAACAAAAAAAACTAATAACGCATTGGACAAACATGCACATAAAGACTTAGATACAGAAATTGCTAAAAAACTGCGGATTATAGATCAAATTCAAAAAATCTACTGAGAGGTGGAGTTAAATTCAGTGATTGTTATATATCATAGATGATTGACAGTTCTATCTAGACTGCTGTTTAAAGTTTAAAACTATTGTATACCCCATTGCTCATGCCCTTAAAATTCAAACAGAAATATTTTGATTCAACAATGCTGCAGCTGAATATACCATGTACTAACTAGCACAGAAACCTAACAGTGGATTAGAAGGAAAAAAAATGCAAAATCACAATTAGTCCCACATTGAGAAGATGAATTACCTATATTGAGTTTGTGAATTATAAAGGTGCCAATTGATTCTAAGTCCACGTTGATTTTTTATTAGGTGAAACAGGGCAATTCTAGGGAGTTCAAATTGCAACTTGACTAGTCATTTTAAAATGATAACGTAGATGTGGTTAGGTTGTTAACCATCCAAGTCAAACCTCCGCACCACATTACACTCTCCTTTTTATTTTATTTTATGGTTGTGCCAACTGCCCAAATCATACTCATAAGATGGTAAACAATGTCAATGATAGTCAAGCAGGCTACACCTGTTTTCAAATTAAGAGCTCATTCAGCCAGAGAATGTTAACTTGATTCTGATTCAGCTCCGCAACTGGTTTAGATGGCAGGAACCATAGATGTGGAATTGAACAAGGGACAGAACCAACTTGTTTTGGTCAATAAGGAAGGTTAAGGTGGTACAATCTCTATGAAATGCCCATGGACAAGGCATCCCCTCTTTCTATGAAATTTGCCCTGAGTTATTCAATAAGCAAAAGATCTTCTGATTTGAAGCAATAGGGCCACATCTTGTATAGCAATTTACATGCTCAATATATATATTGCCAAAATGAAACTTATCACATACATCAGACAGAGAATAAAAGGTCAAAGTTAACTCTTTTTTTTTGGGCTAAGTAATCCTATAACATTTTGGAAAAAGTAAATATCTCAGAAATGTTCATTGAAGCACAATCCAGCCTAATCTTATCAAATCAAATTATGGCAATGATATGTGCAGAACAATATATATGAGCTCACACCAAGTCTGGTAATGCGAATTTCATTTTAGATCAGTGAAAATGCTGATTTATACACAACATTATGACCTTCCCTTTGGGATCAATGGTAAGGGTTGAACCAAGACTCTCCACCCAGCAATTCCTTTATCAATTGGCTATGATAGTGTTGGTTCTCCATTCACTGATACCTTTATCAATTGCTATGAAGTATTGGTATATAATACAAACATTTTTTTTTTGATAAGTCAAAACGAAGCACGTGAATGGATTATTAAAAGGCCAACTAATATAAATCAATTACGTTCCATAATATTGGCTATGATTTGAAACTGGCAAAAAATTTACTAAAATTGTTCTTAAGGAATTTATCAAGTGTCTCACCCTGAAACACTGGCTACTACCAACTATGACTGAAAAAATATACACAATGTTTCTTATTGGCAACAAACTGAGTGGCTCAAGCTGACCTTGAGCATGAGGTTAATATGGGCTCAAGCTCAAAATGCAACTCTTCTCACATGCTTCTATTATTTATATTTTTTTTTATTGATGATGAGGGGACAAAGGAGTATATTTTCAAAAAGGATTAGAAAATCAACTATTTACCTAAAGGCTAGTGGTAACTGTATTAGTACCAAATTTTTGCAATAAATAAATAAATAAATAAAGCAAGCATAGCTCATCCACCCATATGCAATTAAACCCATGACCTTATCCTCCACCCCTTAGTTATGGGGTTAGGAGATACCATTGCTTCAAAGCTCATTGGCATCTACTCGTAGAACAAATTTGAGAGAGAGAGAGAGAGAGATTTATCCTTATGGAAACCATCACTCTTAGGGTTAAGACAAACATACAAATCTTTGGATTAAATACACTAACAAAAGAGGCAAATGGGGCTTGAGCATGAGGGGTTCATGTCGGCTTGAGTTCAAGCACATAAGAAACCTGGGAGGGGGTGCGGGAGGAATAATTCATAAACAGATTTCAGCACAGCTTACCAACTATAACTGATAAGCTGAGAGAGAGAGAGAGATTTATCCTAATGGAAACCATCACTCTTAGGGTTAAGACAAACAAACAAATCTTTGGATTAAATACACTAACAAAAGAGTCAAATGGAGCTTGAGCATGAGGGGTTCTTGTTGGCTTGAGGTCAATCCTATCAGCCATGTACAAAAGCTGGGAGGGGGTGGGGAAGGAATAATTCTTAAGCATGAAGTGATGAATACAAGTCTGTTTCATCTTTTGTCATAAAAGATAAACTAGTCCAATGATATTTCTTGCAAATTAGACTAAGGAACAGGACTAGCATTTATTTTATCACATAGCTACACCAAAATGTAAGCACCCAAGCCTAGGCATGGTTGTCCAAGAAACAGCAGCTCTGCCTCTAGTATGTTAAACAACTCGATGCCGCAAATGCATGAGTGCCATTTATTCCAATAGGCAAATGTATAGCGTGAAAGAAACAGAGAACACCATAGTATTACCAGCTCATATTACCGTATACAGTTAATGAAAGCAAGCTTTTTCAACATAACTATCAGTTCAAAAAGGAAAACAAACAACATACTTTGAGAAAAACGTTATCCTAAAGGCTTTTAAATGCAGCAGTTCAAAAAAACAATGCATAAATAGTTCCAAACATGAAAATTCATAAATGGGATATGAGCAGAATTTCAAATACACCATTGCCCAGTTGTCAAAGCCCCCACCCCCAAAAAAGAGAAATTAAAAAAATAATAAATAAATAAATAATTTATAAAAATAAATAAAAAAAACTCTAAAATTTTGGGACATTTCCGCAAAACCTTACAGAAGGACCAACTTAGAGTGACCGAATTGGGAGCATATAAACCAGGAATTCCCACAAAATTGGGAGCATATAAACTCGCAGAAGATTTAACATAAACTCTGGAAGTATAATTACTCATAATTCCCAACAATTTAATGAAAAACCCACAAACCCTAGCTAGCATACCATCCCCGCATTCCCAAATTCCACCGCAAAAGCACACAATTTTACAAAATAAACCCAACCCACGTCGTATTTGCACATATAAACATCAATTGAAGCAGAATAGTCACAAAAAATTCAAGAAACGAAGACCTGTGAAATTCATATAAAGCAAAATAGAGCAAAACAAAGCATAGAGAAAGAGAAAGACCTTCTTCTTCCAGCCAGCAGGTGCGGGGAGTTCCACGGAAACAACTTCCTCTCTTACACCCTCCCTCTCCACTGAGCTCGCCATTTTTCACCTACCCAATTCATACAAATAATAAAAATATACATCTAAAATAACAACCATGAAAATAATTTTAAAAAAGGCAACCCAATATAGTAGTACTAAGGTAGAGAGAGAAAGGGCAGGCCTTACTTTCTCTGTGTGTCTGGTTTATATCGGGTCGGAAATGTTTGTGTATGGGGATGAAGAGGAAGAGGAACGAAATTATATGACAACAGAACGCTAATAAGCAAAGCAAAGAGAGTCAGACACGTTGTGTGAATCAGAGATTTCTTCATCTCAAGCTTTAGCCCGAGACGCTCTCCCAAGCTTGTCTTTGGTTTCTGTGTTGGGCACTTGGAAACGTGACGGTGCGTTGTGGGTGTGACACCTGTCCCGGTCTGAGTGCCAAAAACAGTTTGGATAATGTTGGATAATTCTTTTGGGCTTTGGCCATGGGTCAGTGGGACTTGTTTCGTCTTTTAGAATAATAAAATGAAAAAAAAAAAAAAAAATCAAAATGGCCCCTACGGTTTGGGTTTTCTCAATTAATTCTTAGGGTTTCTAATTTCATCTTTGTAAAGCAAGCAAGGGTTATATGATATATTTTTCTCATTTAATTAGTGGGGTTTCTAATTTTATCTTTGTCATGTAATGGTTAAATTAATGATATAATTTATTGTTCTACTCAGTAACCCTATTTTTCGAGGATCTCAGACCCTTCCAAAATTTTAAAAAACATCACAAATACTTGAACTTTTTTTCTTTCTCTTTCTAAATGTTTAAGTATTTTAATGAAATTGACTCCCAAATTTTATTTTCTTAGTTTTGTCTCACCTCTACTAAAATTCTAGTTTTGTCACTAATACTACTGAATTGTACATTCAATTCTTTTATAACCAAGATATAGTTGGTTTGGTCTGCAGAATAGGCTCTAGGAATAAAATAATTCTTTTATAACCAAGATATAGTTGGTTTGGTCTGCAGAATAGGCTCTAGGAATAAAATGATTATTCTGATAGAATATCTATTCTTTTGTTTGGTTCGCATCATTCCTATGAGTAGTTATTTCTCTATGAAGATAAATAACTATTCCCTTCAATACATGTTTCATGATGAATGCAAGGAGCTTTCCAAAAAAAACCATTTTTTTTCACTTGCAAACCTAAATATTAAAAAGGAAAAAGAAAAGAAAATCATAAAACATATTTGTGCAATACACAACACCATAACAACCCTTCAAGCTAGAACATTCAAGAATTAATCCCGAGTAATGTTATAAGGCTTCCAATAGTCATTTCAAATGTGACGTGACTTTTAAAATTACTGTTGAATTTGAAATGCGATTTATTGATTTTTAATCTATTGGTAATTTTAAAAGTTACATCATATTTGAGATAACTGTATGAAAACTTATAGCATTACTCATTAATCCCATCAACTCCAAAAATTTATTTCTTCCAATCTAGGAAATTTTCCACAGCAAAACCCAAACAAAAAAGCTACCAATCTGCCCATTCTCCCTCAATGATCAGTTAGCTTCCAAAATCACTACAAAAACCCACACCCATTAATACTCAAATTTTTGGCCAAATCAATTACATCAACCCTCAGAAATCCAAGTTTCCACAATAGAAAACCCTGGCAAACTATCCTACAGAAGCTTTGCACAATCGGCCATTCTGCCAATTCACAACTCATATTTCATCAACCATCGAGATTCCATAACACCCAATTTGTTAAGCCAACTGATAATTCAAACCTTCTTCAATTGAAAATCGAAGAAGGTTTGATTTGAATTTCAACATAATCAAAATGCCCAAATACTGAAAATCAACAAGGGCAACTTAAAAAATAAATAAATAAATTATTGTTATATTTATCGAGTGCTTTAGTTATTCCATTCTACCTTCTTTCACTCCCAACAATAGCTATTCATTTTCTAATGGAATAGCCGTTCTGTATATTAAACAGACGATAGTGTCTCTTTACTAGAGTCTTTAGAAAGGAGAAATTCTAGTGGAGAGAAAAAATAGAGTCCTACTCTAATCCAAATTAGCAAGCAGTTATCAAAAAACCACCTCGCCTACTCTTTGGTCTCAATTTGGATTCTACTAACTCATGTGAATGTTCCATTCATTTCCAACATATCCCAGTACTATATCCATGAACTATTTCATCTTGATCTCTCATCTAATCATCTCCCTATGTAGAAAATAAAGTGTGGGACTTGATGAGAAGGCATAGAGTATGAGTGCTATATTAAGTAACCAACTTACTATAGCTGATTATGATATAAGCCTTTGATAGAATCCACCCTTAAAAACTAACTTAACTTGTAAAGGGAGGAGACATAAGAACTTATATATACATGATTAAGATTAGACTAATCAAAGTGAGACACAAGGATCGTAACATATCACTATGTTACTGCAGCTAACGTCCACGACAGCCTACTCTATTGACACTAACCTGATTGTAGCCATTTCTCTTTTTGTGACTCAACTCACCTATTAGTATTTTAATCTAACCCATATGTCGCCCCTTCCATGATTCGAACCATAACGTGTAATACCCCAACAAAACACTTATTTTAAAAGGCTAATGATTTATTACAAATCAACAAGATATTTTCATAAAACATAGTTTTAAAGCCCAAAGGCCCAAAACCCCTCATGAGTAGCCCAACCCCTACAACTTCACTTTCTGACCAAACATTCGCTAGGGTAACCACATGAATATTCACTCTTAACTTGAGTACAAGCGTTTGCTTGAGGGACTACCATGAGTATTCGTTGACCAGTCTTTGAGCAAGAGTGTAATACCCCAAACTTACACCTAAACCTTTTTATCTAGTGTGTAATAGTACCCGAACATTCGCCCAAATAGTACCCGAACATTCGCTGACACTCTGAAAAATTAATTTTAACATATTCTCTACCTTTTTAGAGCAATGCATGCCCCAAACCCCTATATAAACTATATCCTTTGACCATCAGTCTCCCCTAACCTTAGAAAAAAAACCCTAATACTAGTGTGAGGAGTTCTTTGGAGAGAGAATGAGGAGATCTTGGTGCCTTGTCATCTTCTAAGGTAACCTCTTGTTCATTTTCATAAGCCTTCATGTTGCTCTTACTATTCTTCATAAGTATTTTAAGTTCTAATGTGGTTGTTTTATGTCCAAAAATATCAATAATAAAATTAATCACTCGCAATAAAATGAATTCTTGTAGGATAGGGTTACATTAAGGGTATCGAACTTCAAGGATTGCATAGGTATTGTTATCAAGCTTTTCAAGATCGATCAAATATAACTCACTTTAAAAGATGATTGTTTTTATTTTGGTTTTGTAAAGTAAATGCATAAAAAGTAAAGATAATAATGATGAGTGATAGAATAGGGGGTTGATTTCACCACTAAACATACAATAATGGTATAGGGTTCGTCTCACTCGAGTAGTCAAAAAAATATCATCATTAAGAAATAAGTATAATCCATTTTCGGTTGGTACGGACCATCCACCTAATCACTAAGATGTGGTACTATCCGTCTTCCCTAGATATAGATTATCTAATACCTTAATGGGCTACACATAATCAAGGGAATAGTATAACATATCTTCGGTTGTTACGAACTTTCTACCTAAATTACACTAAACTGGCGTGTAATACAATCCATCTTTCCTAGGCGTATCCTATCTAAGCATCTTAATCATATGTCAGTTAAAACTGTTATATAACAATCATTCACATAATCACAAAAAATATGAAGGATTAAGTTCAATCAATATAAAATAATTTCTAAGACAATGGAAGAATTTTATAATGATTGAATATAAACATTAATTAAGATCAATTCTCATAGTTATACAACCATCATGCATGTAGAAAAATTCAAATTAAAATACAATTAAATCATTGTTAGTTGGAAATGGCTACATCAACACCCAATTACAAAATTAGTTGTTCATCTTGTTGCTAGGATGGCCTCTTGCTATGTTCCTCTTCTCTTCAACTCTTAAAGCCTCCAAGCAAATCTTTTATATCTAAAGCTAAGCACACCTGTCTTCAAGGCTTAGATGCCTATTTATAGGAATAAACACTCTTGTTAGTGTTCTTTAGGAGTTGATGTGTTTTGGTATCCATTATTTTGGGTTTATTAATAAGAGGTTAAAAAAATTTAGTTATATTGGAATTCCAGTATAACCAAAACAAATTTAATTACCGTCCTTTAATAATTATCAGCATATATATATAGGTTGATAATTTTGTTTGTGTATATCTATATGTCGACGTATATATGTACGTACGTTGAGGGTTTATCCGTGTTTGTTTTGCGATTTTCCGGCGTGAATAATGTCGAGATAAATTTGTGGTAAATAATAAACGTTGGTAAAATAATGCCGAGAAAGTTCAAAATTTTCTCGGTGTTTGGTTATACACCAAGGAAAAAAATAAAAAAACATTTATGACGCTAGCTAGGTTTAGCAGCGTAAAATATACGCCGAAAAAAAAAGGGAATTAATATTTGTAGTGACCTTCTGTGGAAGACTTCCCTAAATTTCCTTTACGGCTTTTAATTTTGAAGAAAGCCTATAATTAATAAGAACACCTCTAACTTGTCTTTGCCAACCATGCATGATTCACCCAACTCATATAATACTCATGATGAGTCCAGAAAATTGAAAAACTTAAATGGATTTGGTTCAAAACTTTTTTCAATTTCAATTTAAACTGAAAAGGCTTATTGATTAATTAAACTACTCCCATCCAAGCCCAATTTGCCCACATACAAACTCTATCAAGTTTTCTAGCTACATGAATATTGAATCATGATGATCATTTCTTTCTCTCTTCTTATTCCACGTATAGAAACACCCCATATGATTGATATTCGTGACTTCAATATATATTATAGAGACATCTACAAAAGGTCTTGCTCAAAGTATTAGGTCCTTTTCCACCAAACTTCTCTTTAGGACTTTTTACAACACTAAAATCACAAGCAAGAAGCCAAGATTGGCCCCCAATCAAGTCTTTATATGTTTCAAGCTCTCAATCCGGCCACAAAGTTCTTCTCTCCACTTGCAATTAATTCCTTCAATTCAAACTGATCATTTTTCCGTATGAACAATCTAAATTAAGTCTTAAGCATTAAAAAGAAAGCAAACATATATACAAAGAGCCAAAAAACAAAACGGTGGTTGGACCACCCCTTAAGGTAGTCAGTTATCCCAATAAATGGATGTGGTGATATGACCACCGGCCTCTTCACCCATTGAGAAGGTGGTGGGCCACTCCATCGGAGAGATTGGAATGGTCCAACGATTCCCCTAGCTAGCTTCTTCCTTTAGACCACCTCTTCACTTACAAGGAGGTTGTCAAATCACTTACTTTGGAAGTGGTTCGGTCACCTCCATTAACTTCTTTCGCCTTTTCTTTTCTTTTTATGTTTATGTGGTTTAATTCAGGTAGTTCGTTTTCAATAAACACTTGAACTGAAGAAATTACAGGCTCATTCCCTTGATTTATTCTGAACTAATTAATTGATGCGTATCAAATGGTGAGGAAGATTAAAGAGTAGTGGATTTCTCCAATATTCTCCACAATTAGACAAGAAACACCAGTTTCTTTTCATCTTATAAAATGTGATTGGTTTGGGTTTCTTATCTTAACGAAACCCTCTTTTCTTCTTTTTGAGGAACAATCCAAATCAAAATGGCATGAGACTCCACCTCAACAAAACACTCCACATGAGGGTTTTCTTCTTTTATCCTTCACTTTTTGTCGCTCTCTTGCACTTTGTGTTCTATTATGAAGAAACATGTTACACATAATTATTTCAATCATTTTTCAATAATTTTCTTTGTAAATTTATTCAATAGTTAATTTACCCGTTTACCATACAAATAAAAATAAAGATAAGATAAAAGATAATTTTTATCATTTCTCTTTTGTAAATATGACTTGTATAGTGTATACCACTGAATAAGTGTGTAGAAAGAGGCAGATTCGAAGAAACTGAAGGGGTGTCTAGTGTTTTACACGTACACAGTACCCCCACAGTTGGGACAAAGACAGCTACTCTCACCTAGGCCTCATAAAAAGAAGAAAAATTATGTGATTTACATGCAGGATATAGAGGGAGAGAGAAGTTTGTCCAACAATCATTCCATGAAGATGTGAGAATGTAAATCTAAGCTGGCTGCTCAAAAAGGACCTTTATTACCTATGACTATGAATTTAGGCCTATGAGCAGGAGCAAGTCTCCCGACCACGGGCAAAAGAAGAACAGACTGCCAGGCCCCTCCCAATTAAAACGCCACTCTAATTCCCACCTATCTCCCTGACCTCTGCATTTTTACTTTTACATACTACGTATTATATATATATATATATATATATATATATATAGTATGTTATTGTTGTACCTTTTTTCCAAATGTTATAATACGTTAATGACCCACACAAATGTTGTCGAAGTACAGAGAAATAAATGCACTGAGCTTTCAGGATCATTTATTATGGTGCAGTGCTTATTGGCCTCACTGTTTCCTTTTCAATTTTGTCTTTCTTTTATTTATTTATTTTTAATTTGGTTTGGTTAATTGATCCCCGATTAGGGCATATGTGAACACAATAATCAAACCCAAATTGTGTTTTTTTTTTTTTTTTTGTTGGTATAGGACATTTTATTATAAATTAGCTGGAAATGATATGGAGATCGAGGATTGTCTTCACCAAAGGGTTGTTATCCTCTACTTTTGAGATGAAGAACATGAGGAAGCGAATTATGTGCTTAAAGTTAAGATCTTGAGGGATTAATCTAGAAAATTTATAGGCATTTTCTCAAGAGACTTAAATCAAGAAGGTTTTAGACCAATCGACACTCTAATCAAGAAGGGATCGATACAGATGGAGCCTTGCCCATTACCCTAAGAATGATGAGGAAAGGAAATAAATGGCTAAGATTTCCTATTTCAATGCAATTGGAAGTTTGATGTACACTATGTTTGGTCCAGACCAGCCATCTACTTTGCGGTTAGTTAGTGTGGTCAGTCGTTATCATAGTAACTTAGAAGCACCTGTTCTTTGTCAAGCAGTTAAGAGGATTTTTTGATACCTTCATAGGACATCAAATCTCGTTATTTTCCATCAAGGTGGAGATTTCAGATAGAAAGGGGATATAGTGATACTTGGTGCAATAAAAAATGTTAAATTATCAGTTATCCTAAAAACTTAAACTTAAAGGAAAAGATAGATTTAATCACTTAATCATTAATTTAATACTTCTCTCGCGTGTGAACTGAAACTTCTTTTTAATAGATGATGCTCAACACGTGAAATATTTACTTTAAATAGGAGGTGAATTGACGGATTCAATGTTCGATCCCAATACCTTTGACTCTAATACCACATTAATTAAATCACCAATTATCCAAAAAACTTAAGCTTATAAGAAAAGTAAACTTAGTCACTTAATCATTAATTTAACAATAAACAATCATGCAGATGATGCCGTTAATTAAGATATATAGCAATAGTATAGCAGCTTTGCCTTCTCGTTAGCTTTCACACTTCATTTTCTGTATGAGGGAGATTATTGGATAAGATATTAGGAGGAGACATAGTGTTTAATGTGGACAAGTGGGAGATGTTGGAAATTAATTAATCCATGAGCTGGAATCCCTAGTGGAGATCAAAGAGTAGGTGAGGTGGTTATTTGATAACTCCCCTCAAAATTTACACTCGTTATATATTACGGACATCATTTTTTACCACTCAAAATTTACATGAAGATCTTCGAACAAGACCCAGTTGATGTGCACGGTTGAATGTGAAAACATTGTAATAAACTTGCAGTTTTTTAAGACATGTTGTAGTGAATTTGTATAGTAATTCCAACTCCACTGCATTGACTATTTCTTTTTCCAATTTTTTTTTTTTTTTTGGATGAAAAACATAACTATGTACATGGACATGTCATAACAAGTTAGATGTACGTACAATATTAATGCATTAACTAGAAATTATAATTAGACATCTAGCCCCAACCAGAACCTCCCACGAACTCAAACATCTAGTGTACTTTTCAATTAGAATGTTATTATGTCAATTACTTTTTTATTTTTTATTTTTATTTTTATAACAAGACATACATTCAACCAACAAGAGAGCCAAAGGCCTTACAACAAGTCAAAAGGGGAGAGGGGGGTAGATCTTTACCACTACAAATGGGAGAAGAAGGAGGGGGGAGGGGTGGAGTAAGTGGGAATGCAGCTCAAGAACACTCATGTCATGGCCCAATAAGCCACATGGTGGGCGCAGAAGTTAGCACTTCTGTGAATTTTTTTTGCTTCCCAAAGAAAGGAAGATGAGATCATGGATAAAGCATTGGCAATAACAGATTCAATGTGCCAATCTAAAGTAATGGAAGGAGTGTTTAGAGCTGCTATTACAATCTTGGAATCACCTTCAAGAGAATTTTGTTAACTTCAAAAAAGATGCTAAAGAAGCAGCAAGCCAAGTCACCAAAGGTAGGATCACATGGAGGTTGGTCTGAGCAATAGCATTAATAATTTTCCCTTTAGAGTCTGCATACAGCATCCTACACAAAGAATTTCTCACGGATAGCAATGTCAAAGTTTATCCTATAGGACCAAGCATGCTGGAGGAGGAAACCAAAACTCCTTAACCAGAGGTGAAGAAGATTTCCAAGCTGCTGCATGATTAAGTGAGGATCTCTAGATTGAGCTTGCAAGAGAGGAGATGTTTGGAATGGAGCCTTCATGAACTGCTTTGTTTCTAGCAAACCAAATCTAATCACATAAAACAGAAACATAAATTTGAAACAAATAACAGTTAGCAAGAGGAATGCCAAAGAGGAATGAGGAGCTAAGATACCTTTGATCCAATTTGAAAGAGAGATGGAAGACCAAGTTGATGAATCAAGATCGAGGCAAAAAAGATGATCTCCATGCCACTCTAGCAAAAATGCAGTTGAAAAACAAATGAGAAAGAGATTCTTCCTTAGTGCTGCACAGAGGGCAAAGAGATTCAGAAGCAGGGATGTGAAATAAAGCTTTCAATTTGAGCTTCCAAAGAGATTTCCAAGAGCTAGACTCAAGTGGGGAAGAAACAGAAATAATGCTAGGGCTACTAATTAACCTATATGTAGAACAGGTGGAGAAAAGACTGTTGGAAGAAGGGGTCCAAAGGAAAGGAGAGGCTAGGTTATGATTGATAGGAATCTTGAGAATTTCTTTGACACTAGAAGGAGTGAACATAAAAATCAAAAGAGAAAGATTCCAAAAGCCATTAGAAGTGATAAAATTTGAGACATTCAAACCTAGAAAAGAGGTTTTGCTCATAGGAAGAGGATTAGGAGAAAAAAATGGCAAAGTAGGAACCCAAGAGGAATTCCAAACAAAAAGAGAGGATGATCTGTGTATCATATGGCAAGCACCCAGAGTTAAAATAGGTTTAGGCTTTTGAATGCCTTTCCAAAGCCAAGAAGTGGCAGAATGGGAAGAAGGGGAAAGAAAAGATTCAATTTGGAGATACTTACCTGTGAGCTATGATACCCAAAGAGATTCTGAACTCGTGAGCAGCTTCCAACCAAGCTTTGAAATGAGAGCAAAATTGACATCTTTCATGCTCCTCATTCATAAACCACCAATAGCTTTAGAAGTGCAAATAGAATTCCATGACTTGAGAGAAAGATTTCTAGTTTTTTTAAGAAGGGAAACCCCACAAGAAATTTTTGAGCACCTTATCCAGCTGGCTGCAAATACTTTTAGGAAGCAGAAAAGTGCTTATGGCATACGAGGGAATGGAAGCAGCTACTAATTTTATAAACACCAGTCTACTAGCTTGAGAGAGAGACTTAGCACGCCAGCCCTCAACCTTAGACTTCACTTTCTCAATGATGTTTTGAAAAGCAGATTTTTTAGAATTACCAAACATAATAGGAAGACCTAAGTAAATAGACTTTGTAGAGTTTGAAGAGTAAGGCAGGATATCAAGAATGAGAGTAATTGTGGATGGATTAGTGTTTCTAACAAATCTAATAGAAGATTTACCATTGTTGATGGACTGGCCAGACCAGAGATAGCATTTTGTTAAGCAAGATTGGATACTAGATGCTTCTTTTAAAGTGGCTTTACCAAAGATTAGAAGATCATCAGCAAAAATGAGGTGATGAATAGCTGAGGTATGTCTAGAAATTTTCAAACCTTTGAGGTTTCCAACAGCTTCTTCTCTAAACAACAAACGAGAGAGGACTTCAAAACCTAGGATAAACAAAAAGGGAGAGAGTTGATCACCTTGTCTAAAACCTCTCTTAGGAGAAAATAGTCCAAAAGGGCTGCCATTGATAAGGATGAAAAAAGAGGAAGAGGAGATGCATAATCTGATCCAGTTTATCCCTAAAGAGTGAAAGCCTAACTTTTGCATAATAGATAAAATGAATTTCCATTCCATTTTGTCAAAAGCTTTTTCCATGTCCATGTTAAGAAACATGAACCCTCATTTTCCTCTTTTGTGTTTGAATGAGTGTAAGTTCATGGCTAGAATGGTGTTGTCTTGAATGTTTCTGGATAAAACAAATGCAGATTGTAGAGGAGAGATGATCTTGGGAAGCATGAACTTCAATTTGTTGGTCAGAATCTTTGTGATAATTTTGTACACAATGTTACACAAACGGATAGGTCTAAAGTGATGGACAATGTGAGAACCATACTGTTCAGGATTCAAAGCAATGTGAGTATGATTATGTTCTTGCAACAAAATATGATTCAAGAAAAAATTCCTAATACAATCAAGAACCTCAACTTTCACGACAAACCAGTATTTCTTAAAGAAAAGGGCAACGAACCCATTTGGGCCAGGTATGTCAATTACATTTGATGCCCCATAAAATGGGCAACTCTATTCCACTTGGCCATACTTTCAATTTCTTTTCTTTCTTTCTTTTTCCTTTTTTTTTTCTTTTCTTTTTCTAAGCTCCACTTGGCTATACTTGATGAGATATAAGATTAGTCAAACAAGTATGAAACCAAAATATGAGTTGAGAAATTACAATTTTAAGGATTGCTTAAGGCTTTTTTTTTAAATCTCGATCTCTCTTTGCCCTATTAAATCAACTTAAGCTAATTCTAACACTTTCCCTCACTTGTGGACTCAAACTCCTCATTAATAAGTGATGATCAATACATGAAATATTTAATTAAAATGAGAGGTGAATGATGGTGATAGAGTTCGAACTCATAACGTCTGTTCTGATATGATACACCATTGGATCAAAATCTAATAGGGATCCATTCCAAATTTAATAGTGATTCAAAAGCCACATCAACTTTGGAAGATAAAAAGATGATATAAAGATACTTCCTAGCATTACTCTCTTATTTTAGGTGATTCCTTTTATGGGCGTTCTTTTCTTCTTTAGAAGAGTGATTTGTTATTTCCTAACCATTGTATTTGAAATTAGGATCCGATCCTCTTCATTTCATTTGAAATGAAGAGGAGTTAGTTAGGAAAAAAATTGGGACAAAATTGTCTCAAGTTTTAAAAGATGATGACAACTTTGTTCAAATAAAATGAAGAGGATCATATTTCGGCTATTTGTTACCCCCTTGATGATGTGTGCCTCAAGTCAGATGCTTGCCTTGCCGAGCTTGCAGGTAGTTTGGACATTGGGCCAACTAGTTATAAATATTGTTCAACTAGAAAATGTAAGCCTCCATTCTAGGAACTAATTAAAACTAACCAAGCCATCAATAAGTATCTACCTGCCCTCATGATTATAAACACCATAAATCATTTTTCACCATTTCAATCGAAGTGAGAAATATTTCACAAAGAACAGAGAGATAAAGAGAAATTACAATATTACTCTATATATAATTTTGGAAATAAATTGAATGCTATATATCCAATTAATTTCAGGGACAATTATCAAAGAGGACAAACAAAATAGCGGCCTTCAGCATATGAAAGATTATTAGGATCTCATCTCTTCGTCAATAGTACCAGCCACTTGATGCCTGTTTGTCACGGGTCCTTTTCCAGGTCTGTTATGTAATAAGTAGTCAGTAGACGTATATAACTTATATATATTGGTGCGTAATTACTTTGTTTTTTCTCAAGTAGTCTTCTGGAAATTAATTATGTTATTTTCTTAATCATGATAGTTTAATATTTATATAACTAAAACTAGAAGCTTAATTGACGTTTCAACTTTTTGTTCTGTACAAGTGTTCAAAAATCTAGCTTTATCCAATACTATAATCCAGCTTGTTGCCTGAGTTTTTTATTGACATCCAAGAAAACTGGGGCATGTTAGTGCTAAATGATGTACGTGGTGATTTAACCATGCATGCGAGTTATACTAGGAAGTATATGTGTTTTATTTTTCAAAAGTTGACGTAACTTTTAAAATCATCATTGAATTTTTTATGGATCACTATTAATTAGATTTTGATCAAATGGTGATTTTAAAAGCCATATCAATTTTGGAAGGATAAAAAGATGGTTCATAGCATTACCTAAAATAAGAATACTCCACCAAATTAAGGAAATGATACTAATAAGGTGAATGCTAAAGGAAACTCACAACGTGATCAAATGCCCCATCAACCAAATAAGATGAAGATATTTGCCTTACCCAGACATTCGATCATACTAGGACTACATTTATATAAGGTTGGCTAAAGGTAAAAATTATGTATGGTCTCATGCCCTAATCTCTACCTATTTCTCTTATTTTCTTATTACCTTATCTCCACACTTTTACTAACTTAAGCATCAAAGGTGGTGTCGCCACCCCCTCCCTCCTTTGTGGTGCACCACGTACTGACATTTGGCTGTTTTAAAGGGATCCAAGATTGAGAACTAGGCTTATGTAGTCACTCTATTAACAGTTACTAAAAATGATTGTAGTGTTATTATAAAGAGAGATGTTACGATATCTAGCTTCATCAAAATAACTAACTATAAAACTTACTCTCTTTTTTTTTCTTTTCTTTTTTTTCTAATTTAGCTTAAACATGCATTCAACCATTTATCTAAATTTTTTTTCCTCTGTTTTATTACAATAATTATTTTTAAACCTTTTTACTCAGATGAAAATCAAATGAATCATCCCAAATGACACAAAATTAGACAAATCGTAAATCAAAAACTTGGATGAATAATCGTAAATCGAAAATCAAACAAATCAGATGAAAATCAATAACTTGGTTGTGGATGGCGGTGTTGTGGGTCTTAGGATGTAACACCTCAATCTCATATTGAGAAAATAAGAGTAGCCCACATAGAATGAATGGTTTATAAAGATAGTAATGAGTGTTAAGTCTTACAATATTGCCTAGTTAATAAGTGAAATTAAGTTTTATAATGAACTCTAAATATAGCTAGCGCTTTTTTCTAGATTATTATAAATGGTATCAGAGCCACTTAATAACGTCAAGACATGTGATACTGGAGCACTGCATGACGTGGCTCTGACAAGGATGTTAATAATTTAAGAGGGAGAGTTTGTAACACTCTAATCCCATATTGAGAAGATGAGGAGTAGTCCCCCTAGAATGAATGGTTTATAAAGATAGTTGTAAGCGTTAAGTCTCACATTTCATAGTTACTATAAAAAATCAGGCTTTATAATAAATTTTATAAAAGCTCCAAATTGATTAGTTATTTTGAAGTTATAGTACATATGTGGCTAACGTTTTTTTCTTGGGTTGTTACATAGGTGACAGTAGCTATGTCTGAGATTGGAGATGGAGCGTGCGTGGTTCTACGCATTGGGTATTAGGGGTTCTGTGGTGGTAGGTCTCTATGTGTTGGGCGAAGGAGGCTCATGAGTGAGGATTGGAGTTGGAGAATGTGGCGGTTACGGGCCTTAGGTAGTGGCAATTTTTTGTAGTGGTGGATCACTGGGTTGTGGTTGGCGATGTCGTGGGTCATGCGCGGCCGTGGCTCTATGCGTGTGATTGGAGCTGGAGCTAGAACATTCAAAATGGCGAGCAAAGACACAATGCTTCGATTGCGTTCAAGAGACAGAAAGAAATATTTAAAAACAAGGGAAATAAGATAAACTATATATTAAAATAATTACACATTCATAAACAGTGTCACATCACATGTTTCGTGGCATTGTTCACAAACAGATTTTACATTTGATTTTAAACAAGTAAGTGATAGAGGTATTTTTTGGCATTTTCATTAGCCATTTTAGCTAAAAATATAATATGACTAAACCATTGAGTATGCTCTATATACGTCAATATTTTACTCTGCCCTTTGGCATCCTATAAGTTCAGAATTTTCAACATTAAAAATAAATAATAAAAAAAAACAGAAATACACTATTTTACTACATATAGATGTCGGTACATGCATACATAAAAGCACATTTATACATACAAACATACATATATAGGCCCATATCTATATATATATATATAGACAGATAGCTTGGTAGTATTATATTGAATAATGAATTGGCATATCTTCCGTTTGTAGCAGGGAAAAGGAGGGTGTGGTCATATTCATTTTATATATATATATATGGTAACGCAGCCAAAGCTCTTCCCCCCTCAAGCCCTAACATTCCCCACAGCGACAGATAAACAGCTTTGGGTTTCCAATTAAACCCGGTTTTCCTTAAAAACCACTTCTTTTCCTTTCTCGGCCGGTCCCAGCATTTCCCGACTGCCGTGGGCACTACTAAATCAACTTTTTTTTTTTTCGTCATATTAATTATCTCTTACCTATCTTCTCACTACCTCTTTGGATCCCAGCCCCTGCCTTTTTTTTTTTTTCTTTTCTTTTCTTTTCTTTTCTCTCTCTCTCTCTCTCTCTCTCTCTCTCTCCCCCCATAAATTTCTATATATAAAGACCTTTAAGTTTTACTGTTGTGATACATAGCCCAGTTCTAAAGCAGGAGGCGTCTGAAAGAGAATAAAAGCTTTTTACTTTCTCGTCCTTGGCGTTCTGCAATTTGCAAGAGCTTGTTTCTCTCTTTTCTTTGCTTTGCTAGCTCTCCTTCTTGGGTAGCCAAGTTTGCTTTGACTGCTCAAGAGACATGTCGAACTGCATCGAGGTTGCGCCTGAGCAACTCTGCTACATCCCCTGCAACTTTTGCAATATTGTTCTTGCGGTATCCCTGATCTGAGAACTCTTTTCTTTACCCTGGAGATGGGCTTTTTAGCTCTTATAAATTCCCACTCATTAACATTTTTTTATATGTGTGTATATATATATATATGTATGTATACTTTGTTTGTTTGTTTGTGTTGTTTCTTTCTCATATATGCATATCTAAGGGGAAAGAACATTTTAAGATCCTCAAAAAAGCTAGTTTTGCTTTTATTTTACTCAAATCCATTAAATTGCTTTCTGGGATTTCTTGTTTTTGTTACAGTCAGGTCTCCATCGTCGGACTTTTCTTTTTCTTTTTTCTGCAGTCAAAGAAAAGTCATATCTGAAGGTCCTGAAGTGCTGCTCAATACCACAGGACAACACACACACACACACGCAGCGAGAGAGAGAGAGAGAGAGAGAGAAAGAGATTATTGGTTTATGGTATTGTTTTGTAAATCTGGGGCTTCTCAGCGTCAAGCCAAGCATTTGTTGATAAAAACTGACGAGGACAAGTCCTTCCTCCTTTGATTTCTTCCTCCTGTCTTTTACTTGCCTTTTCTTAGCTGAAGAGGAAAAGAGAAATGAAGATCTCAGTTGAATTATTTCTTCAGCACCACCCTTCCCTAGAAAGACCAAGAAGCTATGCCTAGATAGCTACTAGGTTTTTTTTTTTTAAGAAATACCCTAGCTTTGCAAAGAAAATTTGGTAATGGGTCTTCAAACGAAAAGGCGAAATTATTTTCAGAATTACCAAAGACATATGAAGAATGAACTACACCCACAACCTTTTTCATTATTTAACTTCTGATAAAACAAAAAAGAGCTTCTGATCTGATCTTTTCTTTTTTTGATTTGATATTCGATGAAGTCTAAGGTTTTTTTTGTTTATTTTATTTTATTTTGGGTGCGGCTGTGCAGGTGAGTGTTCCATGCAGTAACCTGTTTGACATCGTCACCGTCCGATGTGGGCACTGCACCAATCTATGGTCCGTGAACATGGCCGCCGCGTTTCAGTCACTGTCATGGCAAGATGTTCAGGTGCTATCCTATTGAAATATATATTGTTTGTTGATATCCATACAAAACCACAGACAAAAAATTTCAGCTTATTTTTAGGGCGTTGATAGCCCTCTAAGGCCTATGCTCTCTGGGTCTTACTTTCTTTTGAGCATTTCAAAGCATTTTTCCTGTGTCTGGCGGTCGGTTGCAGTACTGAAACCCTAGCCAATCAGCCGCCAGAGCCAAAAACCTATTTCTTTTGCTTTTTCTCTAGACCCATCACGGGAAAGCATTTCTAAATAACTCGAATTAAAAAAAAAAAACATTTTGAGCCGCATTTTTAAAAATGTGATTCACCTTGATTTGATTGACGAGTAGGGTTTTGTGGTTTAATGATTTCTCTTCATCAGCTTTGTCTTTTACAACTGTCAATCTGGGTTATATATGCTTTATTTCAGACCATTTTATTCCAACTGATTCAGTCTTTCAATCATCGTTTCTCTCTCTCTCTCTCTCTCATAAAACATCATTGCATTTCTTTGTACCTTCTCTTGCCGCAGAAAATAGATAAAAGCACAATTGATCCATGGCTTACTTCCATTTTTCCTATTCTTTTTTGTTTTGGTAAACTCAGACACCGAACTACACGACGCCGGATTACAGAATTGAGTCGGGGTCGTCTTCCAAATGCAACAAGATTGCAATGCGAGCACAGACAACAAGTGCCACTGAGGAAAGGGTTGTGAATCGACGTGAGCCACCCATTTATTCAATATTTTATGTGATTCAAATGATTTCATTTTCTTTTTTTCTTTTTTTGATTTTGTTTCATGAGCTGTTGTTTTCCATTTCAGCTCCCGAGAAGAGGCAGCGTGTGCCATCTGCATACAACCAGTTCATAAAGTAAAAAAAAATCTTCCATATATCGATTCTATTGGATATCTTTTCACCCTTTGCGTTGAATATATTCAAACTAGTTCCCCATTTCTCATGTAAAACAAAACCTCTTTCGTATGTAGAGAGGAGATCCAGAGGATCAAGGCCAATAATCCGGACATTAGCCATAGGGAAGCATTTAGCACTGCTGCCAAAAATGTAAGTACACTGCACCATCACAAAAACTTCTTTATTTAAAGCATGGATTGGAGTACTTACACTTTAATTTTTCTCTTTGACAGTGGGCACACTTCCCTCATATTCATTTCGGCCTCATGTTGGAGACCAATAATCAGGCTAAGTCCTTGGACAATGTAAGTTCATTCTGAAAAAGAAACAACATTAATAAATAAAACTTGTTCCATTTTTTCACTTTTTAAGCTGCATTCTGCTTCATCTGAACTCGGTTCTACCATATATAGGTGGATATATATATATACACACACACACACACAATAAGTTCTTTTTTCATTTTCTGGGTTTTTTAAACATGCTTCTTGAACCCCTTTAGGCATGAATGCTAATTAGTACAAAAACCCCTTGCTAATTGTCCATATGATATCGTTGAAAGTAGAGCCTTGTAGTGTTGTGAATGGAGAATCTGTTGAACAATGCTTTCTATAAGCTGATATTTTTGCTCACAACCCTATTTCCTGTAGTGGGATTTCTTTGTTGTTACTACTCATAATGGGATATATAATTCATAGTTTTTTTAATTTGTAATTATTTGTTGATGATTTTCAACAGGGGTCTGAGAAGCATTTAATGTCGATGGCTACACTGCTGAACAAATGAGGGGCAGTCTTGGTCGTTCAAGACCAGTAGTACTTCGGAGATATTCACGTTCTTCAAAGTAAACAAAAGCCTCCACGTTAATTAATGTGTTTTTAAGGAGATTTAACTTATCCTTATCCATTGTATCTGTGGCTAGCTAGCTTGTTGTTTAGGGGTTTCATTTACAAGACTTCAAGTGCATGTACGCTAGCTAGCTACTTTTAGTTCTCATCGTCGTCAACCTTTTACTTTCTTCCCAAGATTATTACTAAATAAATTTAAGCATTTTAATTTGTTCGTTTCATATATATATGGGCCATAATTCGTAAAACGACGTTCTTCATATACCATCATGTCATGCATGTTACATCATTCATGTCGGTAAGCTGGTTTATATATATATATGAATGAATGAATGAACAAGCTTATAATTAACCAATTTGGTCATGACATTTACAAGGCTATTCAGAAGAGTATAGGAATATACTAAGTGTTTTACAAGCCTTGGCATGGTGGGAAAGAATGTGTAGGTTTTCTATAAAGAATATTTCAATAGTGTTGCCCACTTTGAAACCTCTTAGGTAAAAAAAGAAAAGATATATCTTAACCTCTTCAACCATTACATGAACTCCACTTCTTGTGTTCAAGCATTAAGGGCATATTTAGTAACTTATAAAAAATTAAAAAAAAAGGGGGGGGGGGGGCATATTTAGTAACTTATAAAAAAAAAGGGGGGCATATTTAGTACATTGAATTGATGACTATTGGAGAATAGGAATAAGTACTAATTACTAGGGGCATGTTTTGTACACTAAAATGATGACATTATTGGAGACTAGGAATAAAGTATTCTTAGAAATACAAGAAGTTTGAATGAAATGACCATCCATATTCATTCGTTCGGTTTGGTGATAATACAAGAATAGAACTTTGAATCTACATTGGTAAATTATCACTTACTACCGATTTCAAAAGGTTAAGCTGATATAGAAAATTGTTCATTTAATTTTTTAATTAATATTCTACTACTTCTCACATATAAGAACATGATCATCTCTATTTTAAATGAACTGGATAATATCGAGTTAATTATAATGGAGAGGTATTTTTTTTCTTTTCACTTTTTAATGGGACAAAAATGCATCCACTATAATTAACTCCAATTCAAATGAAATGGAGAGGATCCTAATTCTCACGTTTGAGTTCAAATTCTCTCTTAATTAGTGAAACTTAACAAGTGTAATATTTAATTGAAATGTAAGGTGATCAAATGATAGAAATAAGCTTTAAACTCACTTTTGATTATGATATCATGCTAAATTATCACTTATTCTAAAAGCTTAGGCTCATAAAAAATGATTAATTTAATTATTTTAATTAATATGTAGTTCACAGTTTGGTACAACATGAGAAGATGTTGGAATAGAAAAAGATTTCAACCAATTTTTTTAAAATCCCCTTACTCACAAAAATAACACAGAAATAGCACCTCTTCCTAATAAGAGCCACCCCAAATGACCACACAAGGGTGGTAAGACCACTTGATTTAAGCCATTTGGTGGTCCTAGGCACCAAATGGCACATTAAGGGTGGTCGTGACCACTTCAGATGGCTCCAAGGGGGTAGGAAAATCCCTGGAGGTCGATTGAGCTTGTTGACCACCCCGATCCATGCCAGAGACCAGTTAGAGTGTGTTAAAAATTATGAATGGTTTTTTGAGGATAATTATTTTAGGTCTATTCATTTCTGAAAGAATACTTATTACATGCCTTTTAATTTTAGTAGAATAACTATTACTTAAAATTGGATATTCTCAAGAATAAAAATGTAACTAAGCAATTGAATAAGTATTTTAAAGAAAATAGCTATTCTATTCATAAGCACTTCATTCTATTAATTCATTAGTACTTATCCCAAAAATTTAAGCTTATAAGAAGACTTAAATTTAATCAATACTTTAACATTTCCCTCACATTTGAGTTCAAACTCTTTTTTAATAGGTGGGGACGAAACATATCATATATATATAAGCCGAATCACTCTCAGAAGTGTCTTAATATTGTGACATGTAGCGTAAACCCTTTTTATTCTAATGTTAAACCGGTTTTTTAAGGCATAATTTGTAAACCGGTCATTAAATTAGCGTAATTAATGACATTAATTCTATTTAAAGAGTTTTTATATATAAATATGCAATAAATTAAGTATTATTAATGTCAAAATCAAATAAGGAAACAAATAATACAAATCAAATTATAATGTATTATTATGTTTAATCACTTTAATATGTATATAACATAATATTATATGTTATAGTTGAATTAGATAAACTAAATGATAGGATGTAGAAATAAAATAGAAAAAAAAAAATTCATTGCATTATTAATCAAAAATAATAATAATAAAAAACCTATTTTTTATTAGGCATAACGATTGTTAATAAAAAATTTCATTGCATTATTTTTTATTTTTTTAATATATAATTGTATATTAATAATTAATTGTATAGATTATCAGATTTTTATTCAACATAATGATTAGGTATTTATTTTTTATTTCATTAGAAAAAATAATTTTTATAATATATATATGATAAACATTTTATGAACAATTATATATTCAATGTCCAAACCAAAGTGTAAAATCACAACGGTCGTCTTGGGGCTTATTTTTGCTTAGTGTCCATTAGTTTATAAAATGGTTAATTGTTCAATATAATATGCTTCTTATTTGATATTTTTTCGAGGCCTATTCGCCTATGAGATTTTTTGTTTATTTGTATGATTTATCCGAATTTATATGTTGAGTAATATATTAGTGTATAACCTTTAATATGTTTTTTTTATTTAAAAATACGTGATATTTTTTTGTTACAACATATAAAGAAAAGCTCGATGAAAATGTGTTTAAATTTTGAAATTAAACTATAAAGAATCTCGCACATACTTTTTTCTACAACCAAAGTACTTTTTCGAATATTCATAATGTTTAGTTTTATTTATATTAAAATCTAATAAGTATTACATTAACAATATTAGAAATTCTTTCTAATTTTATATTAATGTTTTGATTAAGCAAAATTCAAGTTTTCCTTTTATAATTATGAAAAGTAAATTTCATAATACTTATAAAAAATACAATTATAATATAACCCTAAAAATCTCGCGCAATGCACGGGTTATAAGCTCATAATATTAAATGGGGGGTGAATTGACGAAGTCAATGTTCAAACTTAGAGCCTCTAGCTCTACTTTGATACTATGTTAAATCACAACTTAGCTCAAAAGCTTACACATATAGAAAGAGATAAATTTAATCATTTAATTAATATTTCAACACAATTGTGCATATCAAACGGGTTCTAAAAGTTAAGATTTCCCATATGATTTTCTTTTGGACATGTCTGCAAGAGAGAGGGAAATTTGAACTGGTAACTTCTGCTTTATGAGGCGTAATTCCCAACTAATTGAAGTACCCTTTAACTTCAAAGACACTTCCCATATGAATTTAGGGTATGGGTAATAGCAATGAATTTAGGGTATGGGTAATAGCAATGAAAGTATAATAGAAGTATCTAATAATTATTGTGATACAAACTGAATTGACCGTTAATATGATCACCAGTGGCTTAGGCAAGCAGCATATATTTATTGCTCTTTGTCTTATGCAGAGATGGCTTAAGATCCATTTGAAACCTAAATAAGCAAGTCCTTAATTTTCTTATCATTGATTCTGATTTTTTCCTGAAAAGCACATTAAAAGAAGGTAGCCTAGCTACATACAAGTTTGTCAAGTAATTGAATAATATTTTTCATTCTCTTAGACCATATTTACACCTGTAAAAGGGGAAATTGAAAAGCTCCAACTATGTTTTATGGACCTTTAATTTATTCTATATGTTTTGCGGCTCTCTTATGACTTGCTTTACGTTAAAAGTCTTATCTTATTTATTACACCAACGAAAAGTATGTAATCATTCCTTGGAAGCTACAACGAATATTCATAATGTTGTTAGTTGATTTATATTAAAAAAAGTATTACATTAATAATATGTATAAAAAATTTTTGTTTTGTAGTGATTTTTAATTTGAAAATGATAAGTTATTGATGATACAAAAAAAGTAAATATTATAATGATTTATAAAAAAATTTGGGGATTTTACAAATCCAATCCCATCCATTGGCAAACAAGGCCGAATATGAAAGTGATCATCGATCTATTTTTGTCAATAATTTCCTAGTATATATGACTACTATATATATATTAGAAAGAGATAAATTTTCATTTAATCAAAATGCATATCATTCGGACATGTTGCAGAGGGTAACCGCTTTATGATGCGTAATTTAACAATTGAAGTACCTTTAACTTCAAAGACACTTCATATTATGATTCAATAAGGGTAATAGCAATGAATATAGGTATGGGTAATAGCAATAAAGTATAATAGAAGTATCTAATAATTATTGTGATACAAACCGAATTGACTTAATATGATCACGTGGCTTAGGCAAGCAAAGCAGATATATTGAGGAGGAGACTCTTCCTTCAAGATTAATTTTTCTTTTGCCCAAATTCAAAATTGGGAATTCTTGTGCTCCATAAGAGAGTCAAGGGAATTGTGATGGAGGAGATCTACTACATGGGACCAAAAAGGATTGTCGCACATGTAGCCCACGCACACATGACAACGAGTGGAATACACTTGTATCGATGAGGACCGGTGTGTGGAGGAGGAGGAGGGGCGCTCTGGTGGTGGAGGTGGAGGAATTGCAGTAGATCTAGCCTTTAATATCTCAAACAAAATACCCAAAAACAAAAAATTAAGAATGAAAAAATGAATTTTAACCAAAATTTTAGCCCCGAAAATCGTGGGTTATGAAACTTAAATAGACTCGTAAAAATAAGGTTTTTAGGCTGAGTCAGTTAGGTTAAAATGGTTTTCTCACTGGTGGCACTCGGGCATAATCCAACCACGCTCCAATCAAGCCATTCTATTTAATTCCAATTGGACACCTTGCAAGTTGCAACTAAGCTTGAAACCGAATCATTTCATCTAAAAAATCATTCGAACGCCTTGTAGTCGTGCGAGCCATTCATGTATAGATTTTTATACTTACATTGACAACTCATTTGACCGAGTACATATTAGAATTTGAGAAACATTTGTCAAATAAAAAGTTTCAGGATGTTGACTTATCTTTCCAACACCACCAAATTTGCCTTCATCTCATATCAGAATCTAAGGATATGTCTGTTTTACACTAGCTACATCTATATTAGACAGTATTATGTCTCGACTCAACTTTTACACCGACTTAAGCCTAGACCTAAAACTTAAATCAAAATATGTTTTGACCCTAAAAATCTTTAAAAATAAATAAATTAAAGGAGTATATAAGAGTTTGGAGGTGCATGGAGATCGAGGAGCTCTTCCCTCTACCCAAACTAAGATCCAGAAGGAAGCTTGGGTTTTTTTGCCTTTAGTAGAGTCTTACAAAGGAAAGCTCCATCTCAACCAACTAATCAATTCTCTCATAATTGATGTTTCTTTAGCAACATGACGCATTGAGGCAGGCACTAGAGTGAGACGAGTCAACTCTCTTCTCCTCACTACCATCTAGTCAATTATTGGTGCTTAGAAAAATAAAAAATAAAAATAATCTCGTCAATTATTGGTGATAATTATCCCAGGAATTTTACTTAATTGGTAACTGTCACGTGCACAGTGTCTTGCAACACTCCTGGAAAGGCCCCAGAGAAACCCATAGTGAAAGCTACCTTAATGTTTCAAGAAAGAAAAAAGATAGAGAGAGAGAAAGAGAGAGAGCCACGAATAAAGTATATCATGATTTTATACGAGAAACTTTCATTTTCACTTGGAGTACTTCTTGACTTACGTCCATTAAAATAAATAAAATAAAAAAGATGAAATAATTTTTAAATTTTCAAAGTAAAAATTTGAGAAAAGGGTTTTTCTGTCAAAGAAAATAAGTAGAGATTTAAGGGAGAATTAATTAAGGATGATCCTGCAGTGCAGGACCACAGAGATGGCCATGGGCATGGGGCATCCCATATATATAAATATTCAGAGAATCATCCACAAAAGCACTAAAGGTGGAGCAATCACTTTTGCAGATCGATTGCTTCAAACTTTGATTTATCAGCTCTTGACTCAAGAGATCGATGTTATGTACATACAGAAGAGTTAACTGTATCTATATATATATGGTCTATTTTTCATGCACTTCATGAGATGGATGCAATATCTCCTTATAAAAAGCAAGTGGCAAAATTAACAATTCTTTCACTCTTTATCATAATGACAAGGAATTAAAGTCATCTCCACCGCTCTTTCTTTATGGAGCCATTCATGATCAATACCAAAACTAAGCCATCAGGCCCATCACCATTGTACGACGTCAATCTCTTTAACATCAAAAGTAATGTTATTATTCTTTACACTCACTTTACACTACTAAACATATAACGTGTTTTACATAACTAACATAAAAAGTCACTTAGAACACAACACGCTAACGGGTATTTTGAGTAATTGTTAATTGTCTTGAGTTTAAGAAACAATGTAGAATTTTATTTTGAATGTTTGATGGAAAATGGGGGGAGAAAGAAGCTCTACAGTTGTAATCATTGAGTTGTCCTCGGGATCTGCAAGTGGGTACTAGTAGATTGCAAGCTGGCAAATTTTATTTTATCTTTTGTATTTTTCAAAAAAGAAAAAAACAAATTAATTTAGTAGATCGGTGGTGGTGGGGTGGTGGGGTGCTGCGAGGCTGCTGCAATGAGACACCCATCTGACAATTAGAATCTGAAACGTCAAATTCATGTCTGTTAAGTATTCATCACATTTCAATGTCATTTCACCTCTGACTTCCCCACACCTCCTGACCGGCAGAGCCCCCTTCCCTTCCGCACTCGCTCTCCTTGGAGTTTGCTCTTTGGACTCTTATCTCTCCATCACCCTCCTGTTTTTTTCTTCTTTTTTTTTTTTCTTCTTTTTTTTAAAAAAAAAAGAAAGAAAATTAGTATATATAATAAGTCAATAACTTTTACGTAATATAAAAAAGAGAAATGCTAAATATTATTTTACTATTTTTTAGTATTATCACAACTGTGATATGACTTTTAAAATTACCGTTAAATTTAAAATTATTACTATTAATTTTTAATTTATTGATGATTTTAAAAGTCACATCATAGTTGAAACAACACCAAAAAAACAGTAGAAGAACAACTAGCATTTCCCATATAAAATGTAAGAATTACTTATAGTATACAAAAATAACAAACTAATAGGCTCTTATGCAACCGACTTCTGTACAAAAGGAAACCATCAATTAAACGAACCAAACTCATCAACCTAAACCCTAGCCCTCGTCTTTGTGAGCGCCGCACATGTGGGAGGAGGGTGACCTTCATTGCCTCACTCCTCCCCTTGTCCTCAACTCTTTGTGTTAGGCAATTTACTTGATGCACCCTAGCCTTTGTGTGATGCTTCACCCTCTTCTCTTCCACCATTTTTCCCTCTTGTGTCCCACTTCTTCTGTCCCCCTCCTCCCTAGCCTCTACCCCGCTGTTGTTTTTTTTCCTATTTTGTTTGTTTGGTTTGTTGGTTGTTTGGCACTCTGTATAGGTGCCATCTTTAGGGTTTCACTCAAACTCTCCCATTAGTTCTGAGTGCACTGCTGATCTCCTCTACGCCCGCTTTGCGCCCAACCGTCGCGCTAGTCTTTTCTCGCGTCCCCCCGCAATGTGCTTTCAACACCACCTTTGTCGGGCTTCACACAATCGGCTTCCTCCCGGCTGTCGTCATCCTCATAGTTTGCTTTCCCTGTTTTTCCTTTGGTTTTTTTTTTTTCCAATTTTGCATGTATTTGTTTGTTTTTCCATTACTATTTCTTTGTACGTTTTATTCTATCTATTCCTTTTATTTGGGTTTTTTTTTTTGTCCTTTTATCTCCCTGTACTTTTTTCTTTCCTGTTTTTACTTGTAATAAGGCTCTATCCACTCAAATTGTTTTATGTCCTTGAGTATATCTATATTTGGTCCAGACCTTTGGGTTGTGGATGTGAACGATATCCTGCCTTTCAGTTGAGGAGGATGAGTATTGACTTGGGAGATCTCTGCTCTCAAGGTCAAGGAATAAGTGCTACCTATGCATTGGATGATGTCTGTTTGGTATAGATCTGAAGTTAAACCTGATAATTAGTCATAGGTTAGCTGATGATTATGTTATGGCTAATTTGTTTAGCTTTAGCTATGATTTACTTAAGAGCTTTTGCTCTGTTTGTAAGAGCTTTTTGCTCACAAGTTTTATGAATGAGAATGAAGTATTTCATTTTCAAAAAAAAAAAAGGAAACCATCAATTAATAAACACGTTTTATGAGTGACATGTCATAATTTGATTGATTTTTACTATACAGAAGTTGGATATATGGGCTTATTTGTTACTTGAGAAATGTTAGAAGTATTAAATCTTTTACCATGAGATGGATACTAAGGAATTAGAATCATCTTCAATTCATTTGAACTCGAGAATATTCAGTTAATGATAGTAACTGGGTATTTTTATCGTCACAAAAAAATAAAAATATAAAAATACACAAAGTATATCTAAATACACCTAAAGTATAACTTGATACTCTCAGGATCATGTTTCGATACTAAGATGGTGTAAAGCTTATTTATTGTTACCTATAGTATTTCTCTTTATTAATTGTTTTGATTATTTTCAATGAATAAGCTTAACATCATCTTGGTACTCATCTTTTGGTAAAAGATTTGATAACCCTAACATGCATTTCACTTCATTGTTATTTTTGCATACCACACAAATATTTCAAAACTGATTTATATATACTATAAATTAAGAACTTATTGCAAATCGGTATAATCACGTGAACTGATATGATATGATATCATATCATATGATCTGCCTTGCTCCATTAGAATGTTGGTGGAGGTGCTCCTGTACAAAGCCCAAGTGGGTCCATGGAGTTTGAGAACATGGGGTCCCTCGCTAGAGAAGTGGCATCCTAGCTAGCTGAAAGTGATAAGTTCTTTGTTAATAGAATTGAAGCCAACATGTGATTCCCATGGCATCATGTTCTGTGAGAGAAATATATGCTTTTTTATCAAAAAAATTCTCCAATTTGTGAACAAAACTAGTGCCACGTGGTGCCTCAATCATCCAACCGAACTCCTTCATGCGAATTGGACCACAAAACACAAGCCAAAACAACCAATTAATACACCTAGGATTTACTACTCCATTGGACCTAATGATCAACAACAAAAGGGCCATGTTGGATAAGATGCTCCATGTTATAGCTAGCTGTCATGTAAGTGAAGGAGGGGTTCTACTGTCGCTAGAGATGGCCCTATCTTGATAAAAGTACTGCATTAAAATTATATATGTAGCTTGAATTTGAAGGATATATTTTGGTGGGGATTTTTGAATGGACAAATCCTACAATTTTTACCTCCAAACCCATGAAATTCTATATGCATGTGCTCCATAAGGAAACAGCTGGGTTAGGAATCTAAAGAATGTATGGCAAAAGCAAGGCACTGCAGGTATCAAAGATGGGTCTAAGATAGGAAAGGAAAGTACCTCCAAAATAATACTACCTTTAAATTAAGAAAGCCCGAGTGATTAAAAAAATAAAAATGCCTCTTGAAATATGGTTGGAAATAGATTTTCTTGAAAAATTATGCTACTATAGCCTATAGGGTGAGTGATGGTAGAGCCCTAAACATCTCCAATTACAAGCACAGCTAGCCCTAAAGCTGAAAACTCTCTACTCTCAACGCTAATATCCAGCGGGTCTCGAAGCTTATCAACATTGACACCAGAAGCTAGGTTGATTGAGGAGAAAAACTAGACACTACTTTGACAAGGATCCAGCTGTCGTCCCAAAGTCCTCCCAATTAGTAGCTACTTTCTGGGCCTAAGGGACATGGGCGCAAAGTTGGCCGAAAAACGGCTCCAGTTCCGAGTAATAACACGATCTTGGTTCATCAACTCAACATTCTCCAAGTTTTTTGCATTACCTCCGGCAGCCCTTAGTGGTCGCTCTTATTTTCTTAATGGCCGGATCATTTATTTGACTTATTCTGCTAATTTTTTTATTCCTTAGGGCTATTGTTTGGGTTAACACACATATATATATATATATATATATATATATATATCAACATTCTCAAAAGGGGACCACAATACTGCCAGCTACAAACACTCTCGATGGGGAGCCAATACAAATTGTTAATTGAAGGCTGTTGTTGTGGAGACCGCACCCCTATTGAACCATGCCACTAGAAGCTTATGACCCAGTCAATATGTTACCATAAAAGGCTTACGATCATTCATCTCATATTATCATAGTGTCCCAACTAGGTCTTGTTGGGGGTTTGGCAGTGTCTCAATTGGGTCCCAACAAAGTCACGAAGGTGTTCAAGCCAGGTCCCAGTAGGGTTCCAACTGAGTCTCAGTTAAGTCTCAACCAAATCTTGGTTAAGTACTGACATAGTCTTGCCCTACAAGTACCATAGAAGTCTTGGCTGGGGCTCAGCCCAATCTCTTTCGGGTCACGGCGGATTCCCAACAAAGTTTCAGTGAAAGTCCTGACAGATCGTTAGTTGGGTCTCAACGGGATCCCGGCAATATCCCAACAAAGTCACAATCAAGTGTCTTGCCGATGTCTAGACAGAGTTCCGACCATGTCCTGACAATTTCTTGGCACAATCCATATGGTGTCCCGACAGGTTCCCAATGAGGTCCCGTGGATCCCCACAAAGCCCCCGCAGTTTCTTGACAAGGAACCGCAAAGTATTAGTCGTGGTTTGAGAATGGAAAGTTCAAACTCGAAAAAATAATTTATGGTTTAAATAATTATTATTATTATACGAAAATTAAATAAGCTTTTTTTCAGTTAAACATAAAATATTTTTCGTTGACTATTATTTTTCATTATACCTTATACGAAAATTAAAGAAGCTTTTTTGGTTAAACCTAAAATATTTTTCATTGACTATTACCTCACCCAGGTAGTTACTGCATGGCTACCAAAGTGGTTGATCGATCTGAGTATACTTTTTCAGAGATATTACTGATCGAAGTAGTGGGTTTATAAGAAAAATTAATAGAAGATGATGGATTTGTTTATAAAAGGTATCTCAATCGGTTAGCAGGACGGATTTGGGGGGACCTTGGTATGGTCTCCCAATTCAAAAAAAAAAAATTTAATGTATTTTTTTTTGTTTTTTAATTCGATCCCCCAAATTTTTTTTTTCTTTGCTTTGGCATTAGCATCAAATTTAGGATGATCAAATCCATTTTGGGTGATATCATCCTAAAGGGTTAACCTTCCACCCTTAGGTTTTAGCTTTGAATTCAAAAACAAGTTTTAAAGTATTAGAACCTAACTATTAACTCATAAAAATTAATCTGTTAGTAAAAAAATGGTACTATAATTTTATTTTTTCTTAAATCATGTTACTATAAAATTGAGAAACGTTAAGAAAATACTACGGAGAGAACCCCTAACAAATCGATTAGAAAAACGCTAGAGAACATCTCTATCATTTTATCGTGCAAACATGTTATAAAAATAAAATAAATAAATAAGGAAAATAAGATGGATTTAATTGCAATAAAAGCCCAAGTGTACTTTTTTTCAGAAGCAAGTAAAGTCTACATTAATTGATCTTTGAGATGCAAGTTATGAGGCATTACGCCCCAGACGTACAGTATTGCACGTCAAGTCACTACAAAAATTTAAGAATGTTGTGACTGCTTATTAATGATGTTTTTGGGCCAAAAAATATCATTAAAAGGTTAGTAACACGTCGCCAATAGAAATTGAAGGTGACGTGTCACTGTTAACAAATTATAAAATATATATATGTTTCAAATAAGTTTCCGTCCAGGCGGGCCCCTGAGCTTCAGATTTGAGCTCCAGAGCTTTCCCAACAATGCCAGCATGAGAAAATAGGAGAAAGAAGAAAGAATGAAATTGGTGACGTGTGAACAATGTGCTGTAATATTTGTTACATTCATTTTTCAGTCATTTGAAAATGTTTTATCATTTGATATTATCTTCATGAGTTTTTATGGGGAATAAAAATCAGCTTTAACCATTTTGGTTTATAAGCGTTCGGTCATTAATATTGTTTAAAAATCATTAAATCTTATTCTGACCATTTGGTCATTAACATGCATCGATATTTTTATAATTATTAACCGCTATTATTATTTTCCTAAACATTAATGGCTGTTATTACGACATGAGATTTTGAGAAAATATCAGTTATGACCATTGGTCATTAACAATTTTTATGACCAAATGGTTTTCTAAGATTTATTACGTTGGTAAACTTGACGGTTTTAACCTTTAATGTTACGACTGTTTGGTATTAAAAGTTTCTCAAGTTTTTAACAAAGATTATGTTTCTAACAAAGAATATCACCATAAATAAGATATATATATATATATATATATATATTGACATATCCATGCAAGGGAAGGGGAAGAGATTCGAACTAGTGACATCCGCTTCATGAGACATGGTTCACAGTCAATTAAAGCTACCCATTGAGAACATAAAATATACTTTTTCATATAGAGAGTATTATATTTTTCCCATAGAAAGCTAGTGCATAAACAGATAGATTTCTATACTATCCTAATAAATAAGCCACATTAACTAGTTGAAGGTTCACCTAGTGTCTTTTATTCTTTGTTTTTCTCCACGTGGTTTTTCATCAATAAGATCAAAGAGTTGCTCTACTAGTCTTTGTTATTAAAAATGCGTCATTAACGAAAGTAGATGTTATAATCTAATCCTGAGAGGTTGTGTGTCAAATGATCCGATCACACCGAATAATATATATTCAAGACACGAATCAACCTTTAAAGGTAACACTCTTGCGTGATTCTATAGCATTGTGAGATCTTTTCATATTGTACTTTGCATCTCTTGTATTTTATTTATTTTATTTTTAGTTTTCAGATTGTAATTATTTTATATCAATGAGAATTTATCCATCATTCAAAATTATTTCCAATGCAATGTTTATTGTTCATACGTCATTAATTAATGACTTGTATTGTGAACAGTAACACCAACTTTAAGTTGTGGCGTTATACTCAAAAAAAAAATGTCACGATTTTCAAAAATACCCTACTGTTCATATGTCACCAATATTATGTTTTTTTGTAGTACTGGTGATCAAAATTATAGGCTATTTTCTGTTTTCAACGGAAGTGGATGCGTTTGGACACAAGGTTAACTTCTTGGAGTAATGCTAGAAGGAGAATTAGTCCTTGTGTCCTCTCAGTTCCACATGTGACTTGGCTTTTTTTTTTTTTTTGAACAAATGAGTTATCTTCATTGATATAATTGAAACAAAATAATGCCAAAATACAAGTTGAAAACTCTACGGCCCAACACTATCTATGACATAGCCAATTGCCTCTTGTGCTATTACAAAACAAAACCTTATAAACGTCTTCATCACAATCGATATATAGATTTGCAACATAAATCGATGAATCACGTCTCTAATCGCTGTCTTTTCATCAATGACAAATCTTCCATAAACTTGATAATTCACCTATCATCTGTCAATAGTTTGCTCCCAAAAAAGAACGAAAAGAAAATAAAAAACATAACGGAAACCATTCCATTATTCTTAAGCAAAACCTAATAAAACAACAAATCTAAGACCTGTTGCAGCACAGCAGACTTGTCTTATTTAGAAGCAAAAAAGAAAATACAAAATTAATATATATATATATATATATATTTATAGGGGGGAAAAAGAGAGGGGAAGAGAAATGAAGAGGGGGAAAGACCTTCCTCCGCCTGCCACCTCCCTAATTTTGTTTACTCTGGTGAAATGATGAGTAATATTGTTAATTTAAAAGTTACGTCACATTTGGAAAGTCACAATGATGACTCTAGTCGTCCTTCTGGAATTACTCGATAAACAAAGCCACTCACTTGTATTGGACCACTTGTTATAAAAGATTGGAAAACTATGTACCTATCAAAATCAAATTACCAAACTTCATCCCCTTAATGGAAGAAAATGCTCTTGCATGCTTCCTTTGCAAGGAGAAGAATTTCTTGAGCTTCCACTTTCCGATTGTAATCTAGCTTGGATCCTATAATTGGCCTATTGACGTCCAACAATTTACAGCAAGGCATATATAGCAGACTGGATCAGACAATTATAAACCTTAATCTTTATACACTCAAGATAGATCCTGAAGAAACTTGCTATTGTCTCATGTTTGCAGCCATTGCTATGAACTCAATAGGGATGACATGACCAAAAAAAAAACTTTACTTGACCATGAATCCCAAACACGCTCAAACTGGTTAAGCAAGTCAAGAAAATATACAAAGAACACGGAAAGTTATTGCATTTTTCCAACAGACATGGCTGGTGCACTTTCAATTTACCCTTAAACTTTTTTTTTTTTTTTTTTTAAATCAAGATTGAACATGCCACATCAGCTAAGAATCAGCTAACTGAGCTAAGTATGCTAATAAAATGCTATAAAAAAAAATGCAAAATAGCATCTCTTTTATATTTTGCTTATAGAAAAAGAGGACATATGGCCTCAATATTCTCTCTCCCCTTCTGTAGATCCCTTCCATCCCTATTTTGCCCCAGAATCTTCAAAAAAAGAAAAATAAATAATTTTAATTAGTCCAACCAGAATCCTCAAGAGAGAGATTACAGTATGATGAAGTCCAATCCACATTCAATTACTTTCTATTTTCATTTGCCATGCATGGTTACGGTCAGGCGCAAAACTACCCCTGGCTAGTGGCTAGTGCCTTTCAAAGATTTTAAAATTCTCTAATTCTTTTTTTTTTTTTTTTTAAATTGAACCCTTCAAAATTAATGTAAAATCTGGCCAACCTAGAGCGCCCTATATAAAATCCGAGTTGATGTGGGCCTTGGAGAATATGATCCTCTCCATTTCAAGTGAAATAAATATATAAGCCATTTATTTGTAAGAATTTATGTTATTATTCTAACAGTGTAGATGGTGCCACATTATGCAAACAATGATCTCTTCATTTCAAACGAAATGCATTATGATATTATCTACCCATTTCACGCTCAGAAATTTTAAATTGAAATTAGTGTATCTGAGTATATAAAGCTAATGTTGACACTTGGATGCACCTATTTTAAAGTCCTAATGATGAAATGGATACTATCTCTCTAGTAAATTCCACTATATATAAACTCATTAATGAACCATAAGGGGGTCTCATCGGTACCAAGAAACGATGTATTAATGGATGAAATGAACCATTTTCTGCTTCAAACACCTTTTTCACCCATTCCCACTTAAGGAACAATGAGATAGTAAAATCAATAGACGGGGAAAAAAAGATCCTAAAATGTCACCGTTTTAGTTTAATAGCAGACAGCATCTTTTTCAAACGAACTGAAAGATAACCTCGAATTCTCATCTGATCCAAAGCTGTACTTAATACCCAAAGCATCTTCGTGAATGTTAGCACTGCTTGAAGAAGGGAAGGAGAAAACAAGGGCAGGAGTAGACCTCTTTGACCCAAAGTTATATGAAGGAGCTGCAGGTCCCTCTTTTGGCTGCTGCTGCTGCGGCACGCCACCAGCTGAGAATGATGGCACAATGGTTGGTGTTGGTGGCTCCACTCCGGAGGAAGAAACCGGGAACGAAAACCCAGAGCTCGCATCTGATGTAAACGGCCATCTTGACTCAGGCTTGCTAATGGATATAGAAGGCAAAACTGGTTTAGTCACTGAAGAAGCCAAACTTCCTTTATTCAGGGCGTCAGTAGAAGCTTCAGAAGTGCTCTCCTGAGGGCCAACCTTAAAATGAGAGCTCCGCCTCTCTTCAATCCTTAGAGCATAATTCTTCCGTTCGATCTGATCTCTATTCCTATAAGAATTTGGTAAGCTATTATGCTCATTTGACATTACATTGTTGGCATCAGAAGATTCAGGTTTCTTCCATGTGGCGGCTCGCTCCAACTCAGCAGACTTATCTTTAGGAGAGGGCTGACTTCTATCAAGATGTTCCAAAATCTTCCTAGCCATCTGATTGGTATGTGGATGTACCATTGGAACACCCACCTCAGAGCTCTGTGGCTTGCTGTTTAATGACTTCGAGTTTGAAGTGCCACTTGTTCCTCCAAGTACCATATTTTTCTTGACAGCAGGCAAGAAGCCTTCAGAAACATTAGAATTTTCCACCAGTGAAGGACTGCCTAAAGAAGAACGAAAATATGCAGATCCTCTCGAAGAAGATTTTGCAAGAGGTTTATGCCTTATCCTACGCATAGGTCCCACTGATCCATAGTCACTATCCTGTGCATCACTCGTTTTCACCTATGCATTCAAACAATAAGTAAATCGATCAGTCCAACATACATATATGTTGACAACGATTCAATTTTGCCAATATAGAATACTCAAGTTCCAAGATTTTATATAAAGTGAAGGTAGATTGGCCTATTAAAAATAACATGGAATCATAACTGTAAACCTTACATGTATTTGAAATGTTTCACAAGTTGCTGCACACAAACTTTAAATCTTTCATATCCGCTTGTTAAATAATTGACAGATACACTCAATCATTCACACAACGTAGAAAATTTCAAGCAATTATGAAAGTAAGAGGAAAAAAAAAGAAAGAAAAAGAGTCAAGATCTGAGAGATATATCAATGGTAAAAGCAGCCAAAACTTCAGCTACCTTGCCAGTCCATCTTGTACTTAAATACAGCGCTAAATTCTAAAACAGACCATCCAAAAATCATTAAGAGGCAATAATAACCTGGTTTGATGCTTTAAAGACCAGAAAAGAGATGTGACCTGGCTTGTTTGGTGCTGATCTACTACTAGGCTACTAGCATAGCCAATAAAATACATAGGATTGCATGTAAAAGAGGCTATACAAGCTCTCACAGCTGGATTAAGTAAGTCCAAAAGGGGCGCCATGATCCTTTTCTCTGGAACAATCGAGGGCACTAGGGCGTTGCCAGGAACAATTGAGGAGCCTTGGACTAAAAGGGGGTTAGTGGGCAGCAAGATGGACCTTCTAAGAGCATTCACGTTGGACTAGACAAAGTTTGGCCAAATTTTAGCTAAAAGTCCCCATTTTTTTATTTTAGCTACCAACTTTTCAAAAACACCATACATCACTCAAAATCTTAATAATTTTACATTTTTTTTTAACAAATTTCTCTCTCCTCCTGATCTCTCTCTCTCTCTCTCTTTCTCTCACACACCACGCAGACTCGAGTGGATTTGGAAGAGGGCTCCTTGTGGTCGTAGCCACAGCAGGCGGAGACGGTCACAGCCACCTCCTCGCACTCTGACGTCATGAAAGTCTTTCATCATCTGAGAAATCCAACCCACTAATAAATCAAAGCAGGCAGCAGCTCAACCAAAAGATCCACTAAACCAACTGCCCAAATATGAAAAAACAGTTGCTTTGCCTAACATACATCACACACTCACTGCATCAAACTCAATAGTCAAAAGTACCCAACAACTTCACATATCATGATTGAAACTGAAATTCGTATATCAAAAGAAACCCCCCATCAGAACCATAGTAGTAGAGCCCAAAATAAGCACATCAATGGTCAGTCAAACATAACTGATCAAACACAAAAACAGAGAAAAATGAGGGTGAATCTGTGCAGGTAGAGAGGGAGAGATTGGACTATATGAAACTCTCAGATGATGAAAGACTTTCACTTTCTCGTAGCCATCCGCTCATTTTAGGAGGGGGTTTGGAGGGGTGGAGTTTGTAGGAGAGGCACTGGTGCTCATCGTCATCCGCTCATGTTGCACAGAGAGAGAGAGAGAGAGAAAAAATTAATACAAAATCTTTTAGAGATGCTACAGTTGCTCTCCACATTGTAGCAAACCCAAATTTTGAGTTTTAGCCAAATTTTGACTAAAAAGAGGATTTGCTGAGTCCAATGCTAATGCTGTAAATGGGCTGAGAAAAATCCAGAAACTTGACCAAGAGGCAGGACTATATATTGACCTGATCAAGATCGTGGCTTAGATATTTCCAGCACCAAATTGGGCCTGTTTGGCTCCCACAAATTCAAGAAATAATTTGTGTATTTGACAGGACCCTTCCCACGACATCATTGACTTGATCTGGTACCAACAAACCCCAGACATGCCAAACCATTTAAAAACAAAATAAAATGCTATTACAAAGTCCTGATGCCTACTCAACAGAGGAACACCAAGAAAAAATGTACAGAGTCTGTTTTCAAGCACATCTATGATTTAGAACAAAGTACATTCATAGAGCACATGACTCCTCTTATCACATGACCTGTGAACAGATGTAACAGTTGTTTGGAAGACAAATGAAGTCTAAGTGCTTAATTAATAATATGATTTCATATGTTCATTACTCCGTAGAACATTCATGAATCAACAAGAGTACTAGTTCATTACTCTTTATAGAGAAAATCAACAAGAAAATATCTACAAAATACAAACCAAACTTTATAAAATTTAAGGACCATCCTTGCAGGAAAAAGAATATTACAACATCGAGGCATGAATTATGAGGATTGCTAATATGAAAAAGTACCTGTCCATATATAGGAGTTTGTGATTGCTGCAAAGGAGTTGATGCAATGTTCACGCTCCTACTGCCATCACCTCGTAATTGAGTGATCTGATGACATACAAGTTGTGTATAATGGGTAAATCCCATATGAAGAAAAGCACATCAAAATGAATCACAGCTAAAATTACTTGGTTCAATTTTACATACCCTGGTCTTGGACTTTGAAAAAATAGTTCTAGAATAAGGTGTTCGAGGAAAGTTATCAAGCCCGAATCTGCTTCTGTGACTTTGTGGGGTCAAATAACCATGTTGATCCTGTGTCATGGCACCAGGCCAGCACATGGATGGCTTGGGCGAAGGTGCTGGAATAAATAGTTTTGCAGCAGATTCATCACCATGTAGTAATGCTATATCATCTTCTGATGTCATATTCTTGGAACCAAGGCCTATTTCTGATGCTCTGTTTCCCATGTATGCTCTAGCAATTTCAACTGGTGAAGCACCAACTTCATCTCGCACCTAGAAAATTTAATAAGGACCAAAACTTGTCAGAATAAAGGAACAAACAATATATATATTAAATTCAATGACAATCTGAATTTAAGGCCTTGTCCACTCAAAACTATGAGGTGTTTCCATGGAAAAGTATTTGGCACTCTAAGGTGCCTCCACAAGTGGCATTTTTTGGATGAACTGCAGCTCTTGGCAAAATTCTAACACATGACAATTTGAGAAAGAGAAGTATTGTGATAGTGGAATGATGTTGTATGTGTAAGAAAAATGGGGAGTTCGTGGATCATTTGTTGCTCTGCTCGCCTATGGAACTATGTCTTTTCTTTGTTTGGTGTGGAATGGGTTATGCCGCAAAGTTTCCCCGACTTGCTTGCTTACTGGAATCGGGTGGGGGGTAGGGATATTTCTAAAGTTATTTGGAGAATGATGCCTTTATGCGTCACTTGGTGTATTTGGAGGGAGAGGAATGCCCGAACCTTTGAGGATAAGGAGTGTTCGGTGGATGGGATGAGAAGAATATGATCTCTATGCTACACTCGTAGGCGTTGGCCCATCACCGTATTGAAGTCTCCACTATAGAAAAGTCTTGAATATGTGCTCTTTGTATATTCTGTATGGGTTTTCATTGTATATTCTTTGTATAAGGGTTGCGCTCCTCTGCGCTTTCTTTTTAATATTCACATTACTTATCAACAAAATATATTAAATTCAAATGCACCCTATGGAACATAAGGAAATTCTGAACTTCCCTTCAAATAGAATCATAGAAACCTAGTAAAAATGTTATCTTAAAGGCCTTTAAAATAAATAAAAGCATTTAGCGACTCCTGGTACATCCTAAAAGTTTTCAAATTTGCTAGATTCATTTATTTTTTCTAACACGGGGAAATATATATGAAGCCCATTGATTCCATCTTCAACACCAAAAGAAGACCAAAAAGTCATTAGATTAGCAAATTTAAGCGACACTAAAAGTTTGATTCTAGCAAAAACCTAATGGACTAAAATTTAAATATACAGCAATACCTCAACTTTTGTGTTGTTTTTTGTTGCTCTTATCTTAACTGATGGTGGACATCATTCATGAGAACTAAGAAGTAATAGACATATGACATAGGACAACGGTTCCTTCAAGAGCTACAGAAATAAGAAATAAGGAAAACATAAAACCTCACTCAGGGAGAAAGACATGCCCTTTAAATTGGTCAAGATATAAATCTTCTCTCAGCTGCTAAAACACCCTCATTAACCATCCTCAGCATCTATTTATACTCCCAAAGCATTAAGCTCCAATCAGAGGGGGGAGGGGGTAGGGGTGCCTCTAAGCCACAATAATCAAGTATCCATCTATAATTTAGATGTTGTGATATAACCTATCTTATAGTTGTTAAATACTCACCCTCAAGCATTAGATGAGGCATCTCCAACAAAGAAGCTACTTAATGCCCTCAAAAGAGGGCAAATGACTTGGCCCTAAGTGGATTTCAGATGGCAATAGCCTTGAAGAAGCCAAGACAACATCTCCTTATATGATGCAAATGCGCCCACCACCAAAATTCACAAGGATTACTAGGAGACCAACCATGAATGTCCAACACAAAATATTATGATTAGAAAAATATAAGAAAAGGCAGGAACAATTTTTTTTTCCTTTTTTTTTTTTTTCTTGTTACTTATAAGCAATATTAACAGAATACGAAGTCAAACACCACCTAAGCAGATTCCATAGAGTTGACAATAAATAAAGCCCATAATTTTGCACAACATTATAAATTAGAACCATTAAACTGACTGGTAGCCATCTCTGATTGAGAATCAGGCTTCGAATTTCTACTTTCTCTAATTTAAGAATTCAGCTAAATAAGTAGCTTGAAACACCACACGCTTTGGGACCTACACATCTTCTCAAGAAGCTGTCTATACCACAGATCCTGAGAAAAGTTTTCACATGGTGTTTACTATGGTGCACTAGAATGTGGAACCTAATTTGACAGCAAACAAGTAGGCAATCAACCCCTAATTCCTCAGAGATCTAAACTTAATAATTGCAACACAAAAACTATCTATGATGTGTCTGTCTTGCATGCGTGAGTGTTTGTATGTGTGAGAGAGTGAGAGAAAGTCCTTCCATAGAAGATAATATTTTGTTGTTTTACACATTTTTCTTTTACTCTAAACTGCTGATACTCCCACAAAACAATTGATTCTTAATATTAAGCCTTTTTCTTCCTTATTTCTTTTCCAACTATATCTATAACTTGAAGAAATTTGATTCTTTCCTATCTCCTCACAAGCCCTGATCTGCAAATTACTCCTGAAAAACATTAGATGAATTGATATACTTATCTTCTAATTACCATTAATGTATAGTGTATCCCTAGATGACCACATTTTTTCAAGTAGCATTAGTTCAGTTATGTCTCGATTCACCTTATCTCTATCTATTCACAGCTATTTCCTCCCTGGTTATGATACAACATACTTGACTGAAAAAATAAAATATATATATGCAAAGTAAAAAATATAAAAATATATCTCTCAAGCATTGAATATATATATATATATAGCAATTATATTTTCTCCAATGACATGTAACTACAATATCAGTGTCTCTGCCTATGTTCGCATGTATTGATATTGTGGGGATGCATATCAAGCAACCTTTATCTATGACATCAAACACCTAAGCAGGCATCCTCCAATCATAGAAATTATGAAGCATTAGAAAAGTTTGTCGTCGAGTAATTCTGAGATTAGTCTAATGATGTCACAATTTGTTGAATTGGAGCATCAAAGCTGAAGTTTCATTTTCACAGCGGAAGTATCTTTCTTTTCTATTCAGTTATCATATATATATAGGTTCCTGAAAGTAATTGAGGTGAATTGTTGTATATACCACTCTTTAAGCATGTGATACTTGGGCATTGTGTTTTTCTATATGTAAAACTTAACACAAACTATGTATAAATAAAGAAACCTATGCACTATTACTCCAAAAACAGCCACCTTTGGATACATTAGCATCCCTAACAAAGTTTGTTCTACAGGCATATGTCACGATTCAAAAGCCAAGCTGACAGTGATGCCTTCCTCTACACAGCTTACTGGAGCAGAGGGGTCGAACTTACCCAAAGAGCTCTCTTCGAATCTTTTTCTTCAAGTGAAGTTCTTGGAGTTTCATGTGCTACTACAAGCCCCGCAGGTTCTCCTCCTGCAGTCATGTTTGGATTAAGATCAACAGCCCTAGAATATAATATCTCCTTCAAACGATTAACTTCTTCCCTGCATGGTAACAAGTAGAATTAAGAAAGGGCTACATTAACGTTATATACTTTACAAACTCAGTGGTCCTAGAAAAGCTTAAACTTACAAACTTCATCCCACAAGACTAAAATTCTTTAATAGAAGGAGACTTGATAAATCAGTAAAATTGACAAAACATCATTCAGGGTTCAGAAGCAAGGTTCTTCCAAGCAAGCAACCGGTTGCCACCCAAATTAATCAGACAAACTACCAATAAATTTGACCCACCTAGAAAATCTTTTCCCTTTCAACAGCTTTTCAATTTTACTAATCCTGTTATCATCAGAAAGGTCAGCATTTTTGTCTTGTTTGTGCCCATCAAAGTCAGAGCCACTATTCACCGTTGCTCTGCTAGGACCTGCTACTACAATTGATTTGTTTAATTCAAGCTGCAAAAAATTAGGGCCAAAGTCAAGAATAATGCTGATGGGAATGGAAAATTTAACCTAATCAAAGCCCTCCAAAATATAAGATCTTTAATCCAAATTTATGAGTCATTGAAACTAAAATTTTTATATTTTAAAGTTGTTTTGTAATTTTTGAACAATCAATATAAAGGGTCAAACGTGCTACTGAATAAATTGAGGGTCAAGGCCAGAGGCAAGGTTTGTAACTGTTTTAACAAAAAGGACAGAATCCTTACATCTGATGTGCAATGGCCATCATCACACCCACCATCTTGTTCAACTTCTGCATTCAAGTTTTCCATTCATTAATCAGTAAGATAAAATTATATGACCAAAGTTCAGCACAAATCAGTACGTTATCTTTTTATAATATACAAAAAGTGAAAAGGGATAGCAGTGAATAAAAAAAGAGTTTAAAGGATATCATTGTAATGTATACATGTCAGAAGCATGGAGACCACAAAAAGGCTTTTCAACACTTAGAGAAAATAGAACAACAGAAAAAGGATAAATAAATTATCCCAAATATTCTAAAAGAATGGTTTGGTGATAAATGCCACAAATTTCACAGCATTGTCTTCAGCGTTACAAGCGAAGTATGCACACAAACAGTATGGGATAAATAAACACCCTAAGTCCATTCATTCTGTTCTGGAAATATATCTTTCTCTACTGCACATCACTCCACATCTTTTCAAGTATTTAATCCAGCCTCCTTCAAGCCACTCAACCACACACACCTGTTAATAAACCACCACTGCACGGGAGATATGACTAAACCATCTAACCAAAATGTACTTTCCTCCCACATCAGTTTTGGGCGCTGATGCCTTTTATATAATTTTTTTTATTGTAGTAACTCCCATATTCCAATGTTCTTCAGATGTGCTCATTCTAATTACCTTTCTCGCACTATGCAAAATTATTAAACTTCCTTGAACAAATCAATATGAAATTGCACCTCTACCACATGTGCCAGTTCTGTTCTGTAGATTCACACTCCACAAGGCATAACCCATCAATTTTATAGCGTATCAAGCCCATACTTCTTGAGAGACAATTTTTTTTTAATAAATAATAGATAAATATTATTAAAAGCGTAAGGCATCCCTACGAATACAGGAAGTATACAAAATGAAAAACTTAACTAGAAACAGCAAAAAGAACAAAGAAATCACTATAACTAATCGTCAAAGGAGAAACATAAGCAGTTATCCATAGATATAAAGTTTTGAAGAATAAGGCTTTAATCTCCTCCAAAGTCTTCTCCCACTCCTCAAAACTTTTGTCATTCATTTTCCTCCATAAACATCATAAAAAGCACGTAGGCACCATCTTCCACACAGCAGTACTCCGCAGACTAGCAAACGTCCATCAACAAGCAAACAGATCAACTACACGTCCAGGCATAACCCAAGACAAACCAAAACAACTGAAAAAGACAATCCAAATGACATAAGCCATGTCACAATGAAGAAAAAGATGGTCCACGAACTCTCCATTTCTCTTACGCGTGCAACATGTGTCCCCCACAATGAAGTGTCACTTCCTAAGGTTATCCTCAGGAAGGATGAGGAGTGCCGTAGTGTGGAAAATGGTGCCCTTATGCCTGTTTTGGACTATATGGAGAGAGAGAAACATTAGATGCTTTTGAGGACTTGGAGAACTCTATGGAGGATATTTTAGCCTCGTTGTTGAATACTTTGTACATGTGGACAGTGGCATATCTTGCCCCTTTCACGATTACTTACGCAGACTTCCTTGTCCATTTTTCTTTTTCTAGTTAGGTGTTGTCTTTTGTATACTTCCAATATACTTAGAGGCGCCTCACATTTTAATTTTTTTTATAAGTAATAAGGAGTTTTATTAAGGAGAAAAAGCCCTAAAAATACAATAGGGAAAGCCAAAGCTTACCCAAAGCAAACCCAACAAGACCCAAACTTCCCAACCCAAACTACCCCACATTAGCCTTGCCCAACCAACTATCAACTACCCAACAAGACCCAAACTACCCCACATTAGTCTTGCCCAACCTCCGGTGCTCTCTCTTGCCCTTAGACCTGATCTGAGGGCCCTTTCTTCCACATAAGAACCCTTGTAATTCATCTTTTAGAGACGCCAAGTTCCGGTCCTCCTCCTCAGTGGACAACACCTCACGAGCTCCCTTCCTCGCCTAACGCCAAAACTCCTCCATGTCAAATACGTAGCATCGTCCTAAACCGCTTCCCGCAAAGATGCCAACAGCTATTTTTGTGATTTGGTCAAATCAAAATCCTCAACCACTAACACACCTACGGAAAGAGGGTCACAGAGAGCATCACCGGCATGGTCTAGATTGATACCGATAAGATCAGGAGACTCCGACGTAGGATCCGAGGCTTCATCCCCCATCATAGCTGTCGTGGCCCCCAACTCCAAGTGCGACAGCACCGACAACCAAGAAAGCTCGCCACTGGCAAAGGATCCAATAGATCCGAGCCAGAAACGCAAGAAAATCCCATATTTGAACCAGGATTTGGACCCAGATTCGAAATAGGATCCGAACCGGATCCGGAACCAACACGAGAATCGGCCCAAGAACCGGACCCACTTTTAATAAAACATACTCATTACTTATCAAACAAAAAAAGTTATCCATGATAATCTTACTAAGACTGCCGACCATGCGAAAATGGCCGCCTTCAAAGGAGCCTTAGTCCACCACACACTCTTCCAAGGGAAGCAGCAACCTTCACTATAAACCAAGGAGAAATAGAATGATTTAAACTTAAATAACCTTCTTTTGGACCCATCACAACTTATCTTCACTTCCTCATCTCACTCTAACTAAGTACAACACCTAAAAAATAAGGCAAAGACATCCACTTTCCAATCATGAGTCGTTCTAGCAAAACTCACACTCCACTAGTTTGAGCCACCATAAAAATCCAAATGAGTCGCAACAAAGGCATCCTTTGCACGAGCAATACAAAATAAATTTGGGAAAGCCTCCTTTATGGCCACATCCCCACGCCACTAATAATGCCAAAATTTAATCTTGGAGCCATCTCCCACCTCAAATCTGGTATGAAACGAAAATTTCTCCTAACCTTTTTTAATATTCTTTCATAATCCCACCTCAAATGCTCCGCAAGGCTCAAGTAAACACCCACCCCATGAACTGCCAAATTTAGAGTCCACCGCCACTCTCCACCAAGCCTTTTTCTCAAGCCCATAGCACCACAACTATTTACCTAAGCGAGCACAACTGAACACTAGCAAGTTCCGAATTCTCAAACCTCCCTCAGAGAGCGCAAAACAAACCTTGGACCACCTACCCAAGTGATATTTGAACTCTTCACCTAGCCCACCCCATAAGAAATCACGTTGAAGCTTCTCAATACGGTTAGCAACACTACGTAGGAAAATTGGCAAGTGACCTCTTAATAAGAGTAACTATAATGACTTAGGAAAAAGCGCTAGCCACATCTATTATCACCCCAAAAGAGATACAAATGTAAGCAATGTGGGACTTAGCATTCATTAGCATATCTTATAAACTACCCACTTTCTATGTGGACTACTCATCTTCCCAATATGGGACCGGGGTGTTACGATAATCCTACCACCCTTGAACAAATGCATAATTTTCCAACTAGCCAACCAACGATCTATCTTCTCAATAACACCTTCTCAAATATGCTTGGCCTTGTAGGAAGCACCCAATGGTAGGCCGAGATACTTTAGCCATCAAAGAGAAAACCCCACAACCTAGAATTCCAGTCAACCTTTCCACATGATTAACATTTCCCACAAGAATCAATTCTAACTTCGCCAATTTAACCTTTAAGCTTTAAGCAGCTTCAAAGCAAAGGAACAAGCATTGCAAGTGACGAAGATGAGCTGGAAGAGCACCACAAAAGATCAAGGTATCATCAGCAAACAGAAGGTGAGAGAAACAAACCCACCACATTACCCATAGAGAAACCAGCCAACAACCCCCCACTAACAGTAGGGGTTCATCAAGGTGATCCGCTTTCTCTTTTCCTCTTTGTTTTGGTGATGGAGGCTTTTAGTAGAATGCTTGGAGGATTTACTGATAAGGGGCTGATTTCGGGCTTTTCGTGGGTACAAGAGAGCTGGATCAGGTTACTGTTTCTCACCTCCATTTTGCAGATGACACCTTGGTATTTTGTGGGGCTAATGCTAGCCAAATTCGTCACTTAGGGGCACTTCTGGTTTGCTTTGAAGCGGTTGCCAGTTTGAAGGTCAACTTATCCAAATCAGCTTTGATTCCGGTTGGCCCTTTGGATAATGCGGGGCAGCTAGCTGGTTTGCTGGGTTGTGGGTATGGTGCAGTGCCTTTGAAGTATTTGGGGTTACCGTTGGGAGCCTCTTTCAAGCTCAAAACTATGTGGGCGGATTTAAAGGATTTGATGTCAAGGAGGTTGGCCCCGTGGAAAAGTACCTTATCAAAAGGGAGTAGGGTTACTTTAATTAAAAGTACCTTATCAAATATGCCTACTTATATGTTATCCTTGTTTCCATTCCTGCTGATGTGGCTAAGCGGATTGAGAAAATTCAAAGGGACTTTCTGTGGGGAGGGATGAACGAGGAATTTAAGTACCATCTTGTGGAGTGGGATAAGGTTTGTACTCCCATTGATGAGGGCGGTTTAGGGATGAGGAATATGAGACAGTTTAATCAAGCTCTTTTGGGGAAGTGGCTGTGGCGGTTTGCTCATGAGGAAGGAGCTTGGTGGAGATCGGTGTTAGTGGCCAAGTACGGGTTGGAATGGGGAGGTTGGCGCTCGGGAGTCATTTCTGGCTCGCATGGGGTGGGTTTGTGGAAATATATTTGTATGGGTTGGCAGAATTTTAGGAGGTTTGTCAAGTTTGATCCTGGTGAAGGCTCTAAAATTCGCTTCTGGGATGATGTATGGTGTGGGGATAGGGCTCTTAAGGAGACGTTTTCAGGCTTGTTCAACATTGCTCGTTTCAAGGAGGCATCTATTGCAGATAATATGGAGCGTTCTAGCAATTCCATTGAGTGGAATATCCAGTTCACTCGGCTGATTCATGATTGGGAGGTAGAGGAGTTGGCCTCGTTTTATAGATGCTTATATGAGTGCAAGTTGCGGGGAGAGGGGATAGATAAGTTGTGGTAGAAGCCTTCTCGCAAGGGTATTTTTGAGGTGAAGTCTTTCTAGCACTATCGCCTCGTGGGGTGTTATCCTTTCCATGGAAGAGTGTCTGGAGATCCAAAGCTCCTCCTAGAGTGGCTTTTTTTGTTTGGACGGCGGCTCATAGTAAGATTCTTACTCTTGACAATCTTGAGAGGAGGGGTTTGGTGGTGGTGAACAGGTGTTGGTTGTGTGAAACGGAAGGGGAGTCGGTTGATCATCTTCTTTTGCATTGTGCAGCAGCAAGTGGATTGTGGAATGCCTTCTTCGCTCGGTTTGGGCTTTGTTGGGTTATGTCTCGCTCCATCCAAGAGTTACTAGAGAGCTGGTGGTCGGGAGGTCGCACGAGAAGCGCTGTTGTTTGGAAAATAGTTCCTCATTGTGTTTTGTGGTGTCTTTGGAGGGAATGAAACAACAAATGTTTCGAGGACTTGTCGAGGACTCGAGAGGAGCTCCTCCATTTCTTTCTAGTCACTCTTTTTTCTTGGACTACAGGCTGGCTTGCCCCGCGGGTCATTAGCTTTGTAGATTTTCTCTCTTTTTTCTCTCTCTCCCCCTAGTCCCTTGTATACTCCTTGTGTACTATGGGTTGCGCCCCTTTGCGCTTTTGATATATTCTATTTGACTTATCAAAAAAAAACAGTAGCAGAAATCATTCTACCTAATGCCTCCATCAAATTGACAAACAACACAGACAAGAGATCCCCTTCTCTCTAACCACGAGAACTATTGGAAAAGCATGTTGGAGTGATGTTTACCAAAACCAAGAAATTCATCAAGGATATGTAATGAACTATCCAAAAGCACAATTTCTCCCCAAAACCATGCTTCCACAGCATATACAACAAAAAGTCTCAATTAACATGATCATAAGATTTTTCAAGATCCATTTTGCAAATAACACCCAGCTCACCAAATATTAATCTACTATCAAGACATTCATTAGCGATAGGAACAGGATCTTGAGATACACAATATGTCAAGCATGAGTGCTATAATCCAGAAAAGGGCTTGGCTATTTGTGTGTGGAATACCATATTGAACATAGAGAAGTACGGCATATAATTGTTGTAGTTTGCATAAACAGTTTAGACAAAAAGCGGAGGCACGTTACTCTCTTATTGTTGTTACGTCACCTACCTCAGTGCCTCACACATCTTATTATATAGGTTTAGAGAAATATAACAATGGCCAAAATACCCACAAAACCTAATGATTTTCACAAACTCTAATAAATCTTTAACAATAACATAGAATAAATTATACATAATTTGATCTACACTCTTCACAGCATCAAAAGCTCTTTCTACCAAAATAATGTACACCATTATCATGTGTTAGAGAATTTAAAGTTAAATAAGAAATTAATTGTACGAGCCTAGTGGATGTAACAGTAGACACTCTTTTCCTCAAAAATTAATTGTACAAACCTAGAGCATTTAAAGGTTGTCAATTGAGTTTCATGCATTGCTGGTATTACAAACCTATAACTGAATTGCGATCGAGAGGGGGATACAAGCATCTTTGCCGGGTTTTTTTTGGGGGGGGAGGGCAGGGGGATTGTAGTGGCAGAGGGTGGCTCCAAGCAAGGTTGGTGTCAATAGGAGAGAGGGTCTTTTCTAAGGTATGCTATGGCGTGGACGTTCGCCAAGAGGGAAGGTTTTGAAGCTAGAAGCAATAGAAGGAAAATTGTGCGCCTTATCAGTTGACAAAAAATGTTGTTTGATTAACGAAATTTTCCAAGGGCAACCAAACACCCAAAAATACTGGAAAAGTTTTACATCAATACAAATAGAGCCTAAGACTGCACATGGATTTCTCAAATTTTCAAAAAAATCCAGCAGATAGATTAAACCAAGCTCCCTCCTCTTGGAAACTACCAAAAGGAAGTAGCCAGGGCTGAACGTATCAGATTATGAACTCACTTATAACTGGCACATGCCTACTCGAAGCTAATTCAATGCTATTCTGATGTGGTGTTCATGGAGTAGGAGGAAACTCTTAAAATTGAGAGACATTGCAATACATTTTATATTACATAAGGTGGGGACTGGAGAACACATTTTTCTCTGGCTTCATCCTTGGCATCTTGATGGGGTTTTACATGAAACTTACGGTCATTGAATCATCTATGTTGCAGGGAGTCAACTAGATGCTCGATTGTCCACTGTCATTCGAGATAAGAACTGGTACTGGCTGGAGGCAAGGTCTGAAAACCTTGTGAAGATTAAAAGTAAATGGTCTTTGGTGAGTATTGGTGATATGGACCAGCCTACTAGGAGTATTTCTTTCTATTTTTTGGAGTATTTCTAAGAAATTTACAATTGTGCTGATACATGAAATGCCATTCAGATAAAACAGCATCCTGGCATTTGGTGGAGGATAGTTTGGTCAATGGCAATTCGAAGGCAAGCTTTTATCTTGTGGTGGCTGCTTGAGATTGTCTCACCACAGGAGAGAGGCTATTCAAATGGGATTTTGGAGGTGACGTGCTTTGTGTCTTTTGCAGGATATGCATTGAAGGGATAAATCATTTTTCTTTTTTTTTAACGTAGCTTCTGCAAAAGAGTATGGTTGGGAAATTTGAGAAAGTGTTTGATTGATGATCCTCCTTATGAATGGGATGTTATTGTAGAGAGAGGAGTAAAGAATTGGAATGGTAGAGGATTGAAAGTTGTCTCATTCAAACTTGTTTTGAGTGCTTCAGTTTGCAACCTATGGAGGGAGAGAAATAATATAAGGCATGGTAATCAGTTGCAGACCAAGGAGAAAATTATTCAAAAATTTGTTGGGAAGTTATAACAAGGATTATGTCTAAGGGCAGGTTTCAGAGAAGTAAGGAAAATGAAGATTTATGCAGCAACTGGGACCTGATGGACAGTATTTTTGGAGACAGAAGAAGTTGGATCCTCTGGTGCATTTTGCAGAGTAGAGTTTTTGCTGTGGTACTGGTTGAAGACTGCTGGCAGTTGCTGAATCCTATTTGGTTGGAATTTTCCACGTTTCAGATTGGTTGTTAACTGTTTCTTGTAAAGTGTATAGTAGTATAGTTCTGTGTACTGCTGGTTCGAACGATTTGTTGTTTAGTGTTGTAAGTAGATGTGAGTCTTGTTTGCTGCTGTTTGCTTGGTGCTATGTAAAGGTTTTCCTCCTTTACTGTATAGTTATGTGTTCAGGAAACTTTGATTTGTTTCCTGGAATTTCTAGCTAATTTTAGCTAGAGGGCGTTTATAATTGGTTAATGACATACTCATTCATCCAAAAAAAAAAAAAGAAAATCAATAGTATTCTATAATACCAACTTCAAACTCCTTAAGCACCAAATTAGTATGAACGTAGTTTTTTTTAATTAAAGACGATAAAAAAAAAAAGTTATGCTTCTGTTTAAAGCAACTACTAAGTCCCCCCAAAACACACGCACACACATTTTTTATTAATTACTTTACTTTTACATCGGAGCCCAGTTCAAGAGTTACACGCGGTGCAACTTTTTGTTAATGTTATACCACTCAATAACTAGTAATCGAATTAATAAGGCAAGCATATAGATTACAACGAAAGCACGTAATCGAACGGTTGGGTTGTGAGGGCATTCAAACTAACAGTAAGTTTATCAAAGTACTCATTTAATGAAAAGCTTTTGAGCCGTGTCATATTCACAAGAGCTACAAACGATAACCTAACCCTAGTATATATATTACCTCAAAAGTTTGAGGTAATAACGTCCTCCAAAACCCTAATCGCTCAAAATCAGATGCAAAAAGAGAATTCCAGAGTGACGGAGTGAGATCAACTTACGGTGGTCTTGATCGGAGGAAGAAGGAAGGGCATTACTGGAAGCTGGTTTGGAAAATAACGAAGGGATAAACCGTGTTGCGCCGCTGGAAATTAGGCGGTAAGCCGGATCGACCAGCTTCGATAGCCAGCGGCGTTGGCCTCCGGCTTCCGCTTGGGATTGGCTCGGCGGCGGCCGAGAGTACGGTGTAGACGGCTGCTTCCTCGGCGGCGGCTTCCTGGCCTTCCCTCCGGCGCCCCTCTCATCCCCTGCCCCGTTTTGCCCCGACGACTGCGTTTGCCCGTCGCTCATCATCTCTCTCTCTCTCTCTCTCTCTCTCTCAGTCCCAAGTGCGCTTGACGATGATCGGGTGGATTGACAAGGACATGGGGAGCGCACGAGTATAGCTGTGGGACGAGGATCGTAAATGGGGTAAGGCCACGTGGCATCACTTATTTAAATCATTCTAGTACATTAAATTCAAATGAAGCTAGCTTTATGAGTTGACGAGCTGGAGGAGAAACTTGGGAGGGGGAAAAGTGAGAACTCATAGTAAATCTCCATCTCCTCAAACTTTATCTTGTGATTTTAATCTCTATATTTTCTTGAGGGTTGTTTTGATGCATTATGGTGGGTTGTATGAGGTCATTAGGTTGTTATAATGTGATTTTGATTATGAAAATATGGTTGTTGTTGAAATACATATATATGATAATTAAAAAATAAATAAAGGTGGGCGAAAGAAAAAAAATTCAAAAAATAATAATAAACTAAACCTAAAACATAAATAAAAATTAATAATTTTAAAAAAAAAAACCCAAAAAAACTTCATGTTTTAAGTTTAGGCTTTTGTTTTTGGTTTTTTTGTTGATATATATATTAAATATAAACTTTTTATTTTTAGTTTTACGTTTAATGTTTTTATTTTTTTATTATTTTGTATGTTTATGTTTATGTTTACACCCTACCCCCCAAAATCATTTATATTTACACTTTACTCCCAATGGCATTTTTGAAAGTTTCAATAGAAAAATGTCACGTCCCACGCACGTGACTTAGTTTTCATCCAAATAGACGGATGGTACTTTTTTGCCAACATCAAATACATTGTGGGTCTTTTCGTCACTTTTTAAACATTTAGTGCTAAAACGCAAATGCGTTAATATTTCAATGTATTTTTTCTTTATTTAAATTATAGCTATCGTTATTTTTAAGTGAAAAACCTTCTGCTAGAGGCTCTCTTCAAAAAATATGAGATTCCTAAGTATTGTTTCTCATCGAATAAGACTCTATCACGTGATTCAAAAGTCCCGACAAAATATTTGGGAAGCAAAAATAAAATAAAATAAAAACTGCTATGAATGGTTTCGCATGAAAATGGATTGCTTTGAATTATGAGTTTGAGGAGCAAAGTATTATATAAAACCTAAGTCGATGCTGATGGTGTCTGTCAAAGTATCAGGCATGTTGCAAATTTTGCATTGGGAAGCCAACAACAAAGATCGCAGGTGATCACGTACGTTTCCCTCCATTCCATTAGCTGATTAGCATTACCCGGTACTGGCAATCTCTCTACTTGCCCTCAAAAAGTAAATTACTTCCATCATATATCATCCAAATTGTTGTTTTTCAAATATGCATCTTTTTAAACTCTCATTAATATATTTTGGATTATTGTTCACTCTATCCAATGAAAAATGTGCGATGATTAAGCAAAATAATGAAAATGATGAGGTTTGTAAAAGCATGCATATAAAAGACGAAAATATTAAAATTATATCGTATAATATAATACACCGGTACATGCGAGTTAATGGTCATGGGATTAGTATATAAATTAACCATATGGTCAAAAGATGTTAATGTTTATGATGAGCCTTAGATCCAATGGTTGTTCGTGACCGATACAACTATGTTTGATTAGTGGTCACTACAGAATAAACATCATTAGTAGCACTGGTTACCCAGGGTCAGAATCAGTCAGACTATTAAAGTAAATATGGTAGCGTGTAATAGTTGGGATATCGATATTATATTATAGATCCTTCATGACATCACCAACCTTATTGGGAAGGTGTTAATGTCTTGGGTAGATTATACAAAGTCGAACTATGACATAATTATCATATTACAACATATATTATATCTATATACATTTATGATCGTATGATGAACTGTGACCTATATTGTTGCATCTAATTTATAAACAACTGAGTTTACATATACTGATGTATACGTCATGTGCCTTTATACTCAACAAATCATTAGACTTATTCTCGTATATTTTTGTATGTTTGTGTGTGAAGGACTAATTGTTGTGAAAGATTTGATCCGGTTCATTTTGTAGGGTTTAGAGTATACTCCATATGGCTCAAGTTCACATGGGATGCTGATTGAACCCACAAGGATATGATAGAAATCATCTTTCTATTGTGCCTTGTTAAATGTAGGTTTTAATTATGTTTCATAACAATTAGACTTAGTGTAACTTATTTTGATGACTAGTCTTTAAGTATGATATTTACAGTTTTATTTATATTACGATGCTTTAGATTTATTATACTTATTTGTTAATTGTTGATTTAAATTATAACTATCTCTATTTATAAGTGGAAAATCTTCTGTTGGAGACTTTTTGTTAAAAATGGTGAGACCCATGAATTATATTCTTTGTGAAATAAAACTGTGAGACGAACCATATAGTTAATTATCAATTAATTAATTTCATTGGAGCGTTGCACCGACTGAGCCACAACCCTTACATGGTGGGAATCACATGCGATTCTTCAATTCCAATTGAGTTATAGCATTACAAAAATACCTTTAATTATTTTTTTTTATTTTATTTAATTATAATATTTAATGATAATGAGTATTTAGAACAAAATAAAAATTCAATATATTAAAATAAAAGATTTTGAATATTTAAAAAGTATTTTAAAAAATACCTAAATTTATAGCGTAAGTGAAGTTTCCTTATTTTTAAATGAAGTCATATACGTTACCAATGTCTGTCTTGTCAGTCCATCATATTTCCATCACATAGATAGCACAAAAGGAGTACCAATGCCTATCCTGTCGGTCCATGGATTATCAAAATAAAAGTGAAAAGATTCGAGAATAATATTATTTGGCTAAACTCTTCTGCTATTACCGCCATTATTCTACGATTGGACTATCATTTTACGAAGGGTCCCCTACCTTTCCAAAGTCATAGTCGTACCATATATAGGACGCGTAGATAGGGCTGTAAACGAGTCGAGTTTGGGCGAGCTAGGCAGTGGCGGATCTAGGAATTAGAGTTACTAGGGGCGTAATTTTTTTTCTCTTTATGTATTATATATATTTTTTATAATACAGTAAATACAATAAAAAATAAATTATACCCTAATATATGTATCACAAATCAAATCAAACTCATCAAATTACCCAACAACAAAAAAATCAAAATAACTATTAAAAATCTTCATCTAACGACGTCATAAATACATAATAATTTAAATAACTTGCGAAATAAACTAAGCACAATTAAATGATTAGTAGTGCCTACGAAAAATGAGTACTTTTAGTGGGCAATTAGCATACGACTATTTCTTTTAGAAAAGCCTCAAATCTCAAAATATAAATTACATTAGAGACTGAGTCTGCATATAAGGGACTAGAGTTTACATTTAGCAAAAAAAAAAAAATCACATTTATCTATAAACTATGACCAAAAACACTATTAAATTCACCCACTATCTCTTTTTTAATAATAAACTATTATCTACTATCTCTTCACTATCAAAATATAACTTTATTATCTCTCCTTAATAAAAAAGTAGCTTCATTTCTCCACAGATATAGTAACCAAACAAAAACAAGAAGGCAAAGGGCACCTTGGTAATTTTATTTTACCAAGGGCACCCTTAAAATTATGATTAAAAATAATTAAAGAATTTTTTAAAAATTTGTTTTACCTCGCCTTTTGCCCCGGGTAAGCCACAGGTAAATCCTAGCTAGATCCAAGCTTGCTTATTTAAAATTTCACGAGCTCGAGCTCAGGGAACTTTGCCGAGCTCAAAATTTAAGCAGCTTGGCTCGGCTATTAAGAAAATTCCTTGTTATCAACAATAATATCTCATGCTATTAATTCCAAATTTCAAATGACAATGTCAATATTTTGTTTGTAACTATATGATGTTATATGCATTGTTAATTTGTTATTGTCAATTTTAAATTTCTAATTCTAATAATTTCATTTGGGATTACTCTAATCACATTTTTATTATATATGATATGAATCAATATGATTATATGAATAATATGATTAAGTATCAATGTATCATGATTTTTATTTAAGATATAACCATATGATTAACTTTTGTCATTCAATTATATATTATACATTTACTTATAATCATAGATATTATTATATATTGTATACCAATTAATTATTGTTATTCTTTTTTGAGAAATACTTAATAATTAATATACATTGACTATTGTTAAATTGCTATTAAATAATAAGTAATATACTATATAAGTTATTTTTATTAAATTTATAATATGTATATATAATAAATATATACGAGTCGCACTAATAAGCGAGTTGAGCTCTTATACGAGTATGTTCACGAACTTTAAATGAGCGAGTCGAGTTTTATACGGGTATGTATTGTTTAATAATCGAGTCTGATTTCGTGTCCACGAACGGCTCATTTAATAATCGAGTCGCGCACGAGCCGGGCTTTGTCGAGCCGAGTCCGAGCGAGTTCACGGGTAGCTTTGTTCGCTTACAGCCCTACGCGTAAATAAAAGAAGCAAAGCGGGAAGTCCATTTGCGTGTGTGTCATCTCCTTTCTTTTTATTTTTTTATTCTCTGACCTGTCACTTCCTTCGTTTTCACTTGCAAAGCTTTTATTTCGTGTGGCATTATTTCGCGAGCCGTTAAAATTGACAAATTCAATTTTCTGTCTGTCTCTCGGAGCTGACCAATCCAAGTTCGGATTCAATTGCGGAGCTCTGGCGACCACAGAATACCGGTTCTCCGGTGAGACTCTCGCCGTAATATTCTCCATTATGCTCGCTTTCGCTTATAACAATGGTTTTCTCACTTTGATTCTCATGTAGCGTATTCTCTGATTTTACGGTCTGTTTGGTAGCTGAATAAATAGTCGAAACGACTGGTGTAGACCTCTCAGCTCTGGATTTTTATTTTTTTTCCTGAATCTTGCGTTAGTTTTCTTTGCAAATGTGAAATCAAAAGAGATTACTAGCTACAAAATTGAGTGTATATTTTATTTTTGTACTCGATTTTGATTCTTGGATTTTGGTTTTGATTTGCTTTCGTCATTTTCTCAGCAATCGAAAACAGAGACTTCGATTTTTGTTTATAACTGTATGTCTTTTTGAATCTTAAGTGAGTTGAGGTTTGTTTATTTGTGTGAATTATTTGTGAAATTGAGTTTATTTGTGATTTGCTAGTCGTATCTGAGTTTCCGCCTTAGTTGAGTTGAGAATTTGAGTGACGTTTGTGGCAAATGAGCTTGGAGAGAAGATGAATGGTGTGTCGAGAAAGGTCGGAAAGTATGAGGTGGGCCGAACCCTCGGAGAGGGAACTTTCGCCAAGGTTAAGTTTGCGCGGAACACGGAGACCAGCGAGAGTGTAGCCGTGAAAGTTTTGGCCAAGAGCACAATTCTCAAGCACAAAATGGTTGATCAGGTACTTTATTGTTGCATAAATGCTTGAAAGAGTCTTATATACAAAGTGTATGCATATGCAGGTTTCTTTGATAGCATCCAAATGAATAAGAATGGTTATCGTCTAATTTCTGAATTGGCTATGTTTCCGAATTCTTAGCTTAGTAGTGCACGCCTCTGGCTGCTGCTGATTTTAAGTGTGTGGTATTATCTGCCCCTTTTGCTCCTATTCAAGGGGTCAAATTGAAATCAATCTGCTGTTGCGTAGAGCAGGGTATATCCAGTTTTTGCTCATTCATATCCACTGCTTATTGACTGTTAATGGATTCATGACAGCGGCTTCTGCTTTGTGACTAGGCTGCATTTGATTGCCACAAGTTGGTTTCTTATGGAACCAAGTTTCATTGGAATCTGATAATCTCGCCTATATTGCAGGATTTTATAGAGGTTTAATTTTATTTATTTGTTGTTTTTGTGGCGAATTTCAAATCATTACTTTGTAATGAAATGAACATCTGAAACTGGACCTTCAATTCCATTTTCCAGGTCACAAATCCAATCAGATAAAATCAGCCTGACATATGGGTGCTCTTTGTGCCTGGCTAAGAATATGAGACAGAACTAGTTTAAAAGTGAGATTGGTTCAATTTATAGTTTGTACTACAACTACAAGGTTTAATAAAGATGTAAAAAAGACCTATGACATATTCTACTCATTTTCTTGTTTGAATGGAAGACTTTTTGTTACATAAGTGCCTTAAGTATTTCTTTGTATGGTAGAATTATGATAATTATAGGGTTAGTTCTGACTTTCCTTTTTCTGTGTAAATGATTTGGCTTACCTCTTATTGTGCTGAGTTTCAGATTAAAAGAGAAATATCCATAATGAAGATTGTCAGGCATCCCAATATTGTAAGGCTGCATGAGGTATGCTTTAACTCTTTAAAATATAGTACCAATTAGTATAATGACTTTCGTCTAATTTTATTTCATATATTTTTGGCATTGATGACACTCCCTTTTCTGTTCTTTCATATTCCTTTTCAATTTCAAGGTTTTGGCCAGCCAGACAAAGATATATATAATTCTCGAGTTTGTAACTGGAGGAGAGCTATTTGATAAAATTGTAAGGTTTCTCTTGTCCTTATGTACATGGGCAACGGCCAAGTCTTTATGCCTTTTGGGTTGCTTAGCAAATTTGATGCGAGATGATTTTTGTGTCACTAAAATATTGTTGAGGCCTCCAATTTGTTAATTTTAGATAATAAACTACGTTTTCCTATGCAGAAACTTTTATGCAGGAAATTTTAATGTTTACACTTGAATTTGATATAAAGGTTCACCAGGGAAAACTTCCTGAAAATGAATGTAGACGATACTTTCAACAGCTTATAGATGCAGTTGCACATTGTCACAATAAGGGTGTATACCACAGAGACCTGAAGGTACCTGCAATGTTTTTTGTGGGACTTATTCTTCTGTCAATTGTAATTTCTAGATATCATTTCTGGTCCTGTCTAAATCTTCTTTCTTTTCCTTTGATCCACAGCCTGAAAATCTTCTTCTTGATTCATATGGAAATTTGAAAGTTTCAGACTTTGGACTGAGTGCATTGCCCCAGAAAGTGAGCATGTTTGCATTAAATAACGCAAAGAGTTTTAACTATGCATATATATTTTTCTTACTCACTACCTTCTCTCTCTCTTGTTTATATCTACGAGCAGGGGGTTGATCTTCTTCACACAACGTGTGGAACTCCAAATTATCTTGCACCTGAGGTATTTTCGGTCTTTAAGATAAATAAACATTGGAAAGCATCTATCATGCTTTGCCATTTAATTGGACTCTTCACATATTGGTTTTAGTTGATTTAGGCCAATGTGTTTGCTAATTGTTATCACCTTTCATTTTAACACTTTTGGATTGCTAAACATTTTGTATTGCAGATGTACATATTTTTCTATAATAATTCTATATTGTCTGGCTAAATAAAACCATGCTGAAAAGTTTTGTTGAATTTTCTGAAAGAGGATTTACTTGAGTGGGTATAGGTTTTTCTCAAATTTTGAGAATAGTAAGGATAATGCTGAATTACGGGAATGGGCTTAATCTCCACATTTTGCCAAAGAAACTCCAAAATAAAATCCGGAGATCCTTTGATAAAATTTGGAAATTTTAGCTATCCCCATAATTTTAATGACCATTCCTGCAATTATGAGAAAAATTCACTTTTTTATTTTATTTTTATGATGAACAAACAATCCATTATGCTATGAAGAACAAACACGGGACTCTAGCTACTTAAATCTGGAGATCCTTTGGTAAAATTTGGAAATTATGAAGGAGACGATGAAGGTCATATGGCGGTTAAGCCGTTGCATGTTATTCTTCCCTATGCTGCTAGTGAGTCGGACTTCCTGGATTGGGTAATTAAATGCGCAGAGCAGATTCATTCCAAGGTTGGAGTTACATATGTAGGCCAGAAATGGCAATTAATGGCTCTCTTGACATTCCATGAAAAAGAGAGGATGAAAGAAATCCAATCTTCATCTACTAGTAAAAGAAACAGGGAGGTCAAAAATTTAGAGAGCTCCATCAATTATGATTTTCGAGGTGAGGGGCAATCTAGCGTGGTAAGCGTAAGGGGAGGGGCAGTGATGTTGTTTAATGAAGCCAAAAATTCTGCCATACCCAGCTTCTCTTTAGGGCTCTTAATAAAATCTCTTGCAAGTAGTCGAGGTTGATCACCAATAGATTCTTTGAACATTTCAAGTTCTGCCCACAAACTTCTCTTATGCACCTTTTGTAAAGGCATATACAAATGACATGAAACAATCCCTCTTCCCTTGATCAAATTTCACTTTACAAGAAATAACTTGACTTGAAGACTGGATTAGTTGAATAGAAACAACCTTTTCTTTCCAACACACCCAAATTTTACCAAGACCATGAATCAAATAGTTAAACAAATACTTCCAAACAGGAACAATTCTTTTTATAATAGAACCCACATTGTCTTCCTCAACTTGAGTTTCCACTACAAAACATATCAACCTTTAAACATCTTGCCATTTTCTTCATCTCTTTTTGTTTTAAGGGATCATACAAACACCTTATATTCCAAATGAATATCTTCATTACAACACAAAGGTAAGGGATAAATCTCTCTCGGGGGATATCCCCTCAACTTCTACTACTTGCTTCCTTTTTCTTTTCTTTTCTTTTCTTTTTGTCCGTACTTATCACAGCAGCTTCTATGAATTGACTTAGTAATATATCTGGAGTCTTAATCCTTTCTGATCCTTCCACAAACTCCATCTCACCCACATGTTCATGATTAGCTAAGACTTCAAAAGACTTCTGTCTCCTAGTAAATTCAGTTCTCTTAAAACAATTGATTTACTTCTTCCACCCTTTGGCTTCTGAATCACTCTATCAAAAAAATTAAATTGCACCCTTTCTTCAACAGATTTCTTCTCAGGCACATTTTGCTTTTCATTGACTTTCATTTTTGTAGTAGGAATCCAAACCTTATCAATCTTGTTGGGGCAAGCAAAAGCTGCATGTCCAAACATCTTACATTGCTTGCATCTCAAAGGCATCCATGGATATTCAATTTTCACAACACAGTATCTACCATTACCCATATCTTCTTCTATATTCTTTGGAAATTCAACATTAATATCCACTTCCACTAAAATTCTAGCAAACCCGAATCTACGATTTTGATAAGTAATGTAAAACTTCATAGAAAAAGCGTAAGGCGCCCCTTAGTACATAGGCAAACCCCAATATTTAATCAAATGCTTATTTCTTTTTCTTTTTTCTCTCTTTACATGGACAACTGCTTATTTAGCTCCATTAGTTGTTAGCTTTTCAGATTTCCTTACTCTTTTTTCTCTTTCGTATTAGGTGTTCTCTTGTATATTTTCTGTGTACTAGGGTTGTACCCTTCTGCCCTTTTGATATTACGACATTACTTATATATAAAAAAAAAAATGTAATCAGCATACAATGGCCTACCCACTCCACTAGCAACATTCCAAACAAATTGAATTCCATAATGGTGGAGGTATTAGGTTACTTGTTTTGAACTGTTGATCGATAATTCTATTCATTCTTGAAGAAATATGACAACCTTGCTCGGGGAGACAAAGACAAATTATGTTGCGAGTGTATATTTATTTGGTGTCTGGAATATTGCAACAATTTGAACCACATTAGAAGTTGATAAGAAGCTCCAGTCCTTTTGCCTTGCTGAATCATTTTGATGGAGGGTATAGAAATTCACAGAAGGTTTATGCTTTCTATTTCATGTTGCTTTCTCCCCGATCTTTTACCCAACTTACATGACTTGTAAAACTTATTTCATTCATCCTTCATGCATCCACTTTTCTTCATTGTTATCTCTCTGCATAATAGTATGTTTCTCTGTGGAGATTCTTAACAAGAACTTTAGTATCTGCTGAGCTTCATATGATGTTAAGATAAATTAATGCAGTATTGCGGTAACTTTTGAAATTCTCTAGCTTTGTTGTTGTCCATAACAATTTGTCTGTTTCCTAAAATTTTGGTGGTTCCATCGTGAGAGCAAATTTCTTCCTTATTTTATTTTAGATGACAGAAGTCATATTCTCTATTTTTTTTTTTAACTGATATTTTCCAGCTGCTTACACTAGATAGTTGCTAACAGGTGCTCGGCAACCAGGGTTATGACGGTGCCGCTGCTGATGTGTGGTCATGCGGAGTCATCCTCTATGTTCTAATGGCTGGTTATCTTCCATTCGATGAGTCTGACCTTCCAACTCTGTACAGAAAGGTCTCCTGCTATCATTGTACTTTGGATTGATTCCATAGATTGTGGATTTTCTTAGGGCTCTATAGCTACGAATTCAACAGTTTTTTAGATGTCTACACTTTCTGCTGATTCATTTCCTTCTGTTTTAAGTTGTGATGTACACGTATGTTGCAAGGCCCATCTTGTCTTCCACCTTATTTTGCCTGTACTGTCTAGAGTTATGTCTCACATTCGAGGAGGTTGGCATGATGAATTCATATAATATAGACACTATTACTATGTATTTCTTCTCATAAATAGGTATTTAGCTTCACAAACTGCCTATTTTATTCTGTTATGACTCCCATGAGGAACGAGAAACCTTTCTCAGTGGACTGAATGTGAGTCGCAATAACATATTAGTACATGAGTATCATTGAGAACTACTAACTAACTGCACTTGTGGTTGATTTGTAGATAAATGCAGCCGAATTTTCTTGTCCACTTTGGTTTTCTCCAGGGTTTAAGTTGTTGATACACAAGATACTTGATCCCAATCCTAAAACTGTGAGTACTTTGTTTCACCATCTTCAATCCTAAAACTTTTTGTAATTTGTTTCACCATCTGCAGAAAATGGAATTGCTTTTTCTATTTACACATATATTTGTAAATTCCTGCTCTGTTTAGGAACTGCATTGCGTGCCAATTTGCTTCTCAATTATCTGAATTACGTGATCTGTATGACTTGGAATAACTTTTTGTATGTGGTATAGTATGATATTTATTTGAAACATGCTTTCCTACTACTAGGACCAGTTAGATGGTGATTATATGTTACACTTGACTTATTGGCAAATTCCTACACACTAACGTTGAACTTATACGCCCATCTCTCTTACAAATATGAAGAAAATGCTAAGATGGGTATGCCCTTAAAGTGCTGATACCAAGAGTTAGTTTCATGTTATATGCTTCTAACTTCAACAAAATAAAATGCGGGGTAAGCCCTAAACCTTAATTTCATATATGTGTTCAAGTTAATATGGTGGTGAAAAGGGTGAAGATTGGGGCTGTACATGAATCAAGATGTCTTTTAACAGTTCAAACTTAGCTCATATAAGTTTGATTCAAGCTTGGTTCATTTATTAAGCGAGCCAAACTCGTTTAAGCTTGACTTGGCTCAGTGATATACACACACATATGAACATATATGTTGTATCATATATGTTATTAATATCTTATATTATATCATATGTTACATATGCTATATGTTATATATGGTATAAAATATAAAATAGGGTCAAAGGTATCATAGCATGCTAGTTACGGCATTTGTAGGATAGATTGCAATATTTGGTTCAATTTTTATGCCTGATTAAATAATTTCTCCATATAACTGCTGGAAGCTTGAAGTCCTGTTTTATGTTCTTTGCTTTCCGTAATTATTTCCTGTTTTATTGCAGCGCATTCAGATTGAAGGCATAAAAAAAGATCCATGGTTTCGGAAAAACTATGTTCCTGTAGGGCATAAAGAAGATGAGAAAGTGGATTTGGATGATGTTCGTGCAGTTTTTGACGACATTGAGGTTGGCTATTGCTTTTCTTTTGCAATGTATGATTTTCTTTCTCATTTAATTAATAATTTTTCTAACGGAAGTTAGAACGTTATCTGATTTTGTAGTGTGACTTCTAAAACATATACTGTAGTTTACAAAGTTCACTGTATTAAACTTAGCTTTTGCCCTTTATAGATCATTTTCTCTATCGACTTGAGTTTCTCTATAATTATGTTTGGAACTATTGGTATATTGCAGGACAACTTTGTTTCTGAACAGGCAGAAAATAATGAAGGGGGCCCTTTAGTAATGAATGCATTTGAGATGATTACACTATCACAAGGGTTGAATTTATCTGCATTGTTTGACAGGGGACAGGTAGGGTTGTCATTCCAGAACTTTTGCGATCTCATCTCCCAAACAGAAGTCTGAGTACTTTTCTTATTCTACTATTCCACGAGTCCATAGTGTCTTTGGAGTCAGCATATGGCCATTTTATTCTTTTGCTTTATCCTGTTTAGTGGCAAAACACATTTTAAAAAACGAGCTCTGTGGCAGACTATTGCTAGATTAGAACTATGGAAAAGATATACAATATTTTGGCTTCCATTTGTTGTAATGGATCAGGGTAAGATATAATATACGTGGACATATATTTAATAAAACAAAGACTAAATATTTTTGGGTTCAATGTTTGTTAATGAAGCAGGGCAAGATAAGTAACTTTTGCAATATGTTTAATCAAAATGAGCGAAAACCCAGGGAGTAGGAGAAACTCATGTTCTAGAATAATGTCATAAACTTCATAGGGACAGAAATTTTGATATAATTTGTTAAGAGTATTTCTAGGACTATTGGTGGTGTGTCACACTACAAGGATCTTGATTTCTACAAGGTGATAGAATATTTTTCTTTTTTGGTACAGTTTATGCCATGCTTCCAGGGTTATTGAGTAGATATGAAATTTTAGAAGTGCCTCTCTCTCAGGGCTTTCTTGTTCTTTGGCAGGATTACGTCAAGCGACAAACTCGTTTTGTTTCCCGCAAACCAGCAAAAGTCATTATTTCAACTGTTGAAGCTGTTGCCGAATCAATGAATCTCAAGGTCCATACACGCAATTACAAGGTATGAGCCATAATATCTATCATTCATATAGATTTCATTTGCTGAAATGCACGTACAATGTATCTGCACCTTGGCCACCACTAACACAACCATCTTAAATCAGCAAGCTTGTTCAAGAAACTATTCTTCATGCTCGTCATAAAACTTGTCGCAAATGGTTGTCATGATCCTTTGACTGTGCTTATTGTATGATCATAATTGTACCATGGTTTTCTATAATAGACTTGTCAAACAAATGCCACTTAAAAAATTACATGTTATTGACAAAATGATGTCCAATTATTATAGGGGTTACCCTTATATTTTGTTCATTGATTTTTCGAGTCTTAGAGTTTGCATAAGAAATCCAATGCATAAAAGGCACAAGTACTGCTTTCTAGTCTTATTAACGTTTTTACTTTTTACTTTTTAAATTTTAATATGTTTTAATTTAATATTCCCCAAAGATACGGCTTGAAGGAATAGCTGCAAATAGGGCTGGACAGTTTGCAGTGGTCCTGGAGGTAACTCCCAGATTTCGTTTCTACATCCCTGTTTTTATTCTTCTTCTTCTTCTTCTTCTTTTTTTTTTTTTCCCTCTCTTCTTTGGTAGTGATGCCTTGATTTCATGTATAGGTCTTTGAAGTTGCACCATCCCTTTTCATGGTAGATGTTCGAAAGGCTGCTGGGGATACTCTTGAGTATCACAAGGTTAGCTTCTACTTATATCTGTAAATTAAAACCTGATTCCGAGAAATGTGTCTGTAGTATCATTGTGCTCTATCAGACCATATTTATGATGAAATTACATAATATCTTTTCTCTTAATCGCAATCACTTTTGGGGGATTTTCCTTGTCCCAATAGTTCGAGTTCAAACATGTATCTAAGGTATCTAAGTTCTTGTTGGCGCAGTTGTTGGTCTTTATGTCACTAAGACACGTTAGGGCTAGTTGTTTCTCTGTTGATGCTACCTCTAATAGTGACTTACTACTATTACATACATATTGTTCTACCCTTTCATTCTTTGCCATTTGTCAATCTCAATAGGGTTGTAAAGGAACCAAACCGTTCACAAACAACACGAGCTCTTATCTCATGTTTGGTTTATTTAATAAATGAACTGAGTTGGAACAAAAAAATTTGCAAATTTTTGCTCGATTATTGAATGATTGTTTAAGTTCGGCTTGACTCAAGTTCGTAAGCAACTCATATAAAAACTCACCTTCACTCGCTTTGAGCTTGTTAACGTGCACACACACTATTTATCAAAGAATCAGTTTTCTAAAAAAAAGAAAGTGTTCCTTTAAGTATTGACTAAAGTGCAAAAAAGAAGAGTTTCCACATGGCTCACTTGATGACAAAATCCAATTCAAACAAATATTTTACTAAACACTCCACTAAGCAAGCTTCTATTTTCGTACTCTTTGATTTTTACTAAGCACCGTACCTATCTAGAACTCCAGCTCACCAAAACCTTTAATAATAATATGTGATTTATAGTTTTTGTGGCCACTAGTCATATTCTATTAGGTTCTTCTGATTTCCCCAAACCTGTCTCAATCTTTTTCACCAAATATTATCACTATTTCTTTTATCTTCTCTCTCACTCAGCCAACAGTCACTTCTTTGTCCCTTCTCTCTCTCTCAAGCATAACCATTAAACTCCTTAGCTTCTCGCATGGCCACACCCTACCTCTTCTTTTCTTTCAAGTCCTCCAATAGCCTGATCATCGTGGCCATCTAGTTCAATGCTGTTGTAGTTTCAGACGCAATCAATGGCGTCAAAACAGGTGATCCGGAAGGTGAACAAGAACTGGGATCTAATTTGTGGGATTGGGGAGTACATGAGGTCAAAGATGTACTACAAGAGAGGCCTTGGGACATCAAGGCCAAAAATGGAGGTGTTTTTCCCTGCTATGGTGCCAGGCCCAAGGCACCGGTTGCAGTTGAGAAGTGTCGAGACCAGACTCTGAGGAGTTGAGCTCAAGCTCAAACTCGGCTCAAGCTTGACTTGTTTGATTTATTTGACTCAAGCTTGAGTCAAGTTTGAACTCAAACCAATTTTATGCAAGCCAAGCTTGAACATCCCGGTTGTAGCTCAACTTGAGTTCAAGCCAAGCTCGAGCCAACATGTATTTTTGTCAAGCTGTATTTGAACAGCCAATACTCAGCTTGACTCAGTTCAATTAAAGCCTTAAAATCTCAAAATTCTCATTTCAGCTAGCCTAAAATTTCAATCCAGTCATGGGTATATGAAGCTTCGACAGGTTGGAGGTGTTTGGTGTGTCAAAAGTTTGTTAAACGGCATCTGATAGTGCAAAAATTTGGGAAAATTTAACTTCCATCTCCTTATTTTCTCTTTTCCTGGATTCTATCAACTATCATAACACCTCTTTCTTGTGGGCTCTTTTTGCAGTTTTACAAGAATTTATGTGGTAAACTAGATAATATCATTTGGAAATCAAGTGGAGGTAAGGCTAATTCCAGTCTGCTTAGAACAATGACCTGCTGATCCAGTTCCATCGGTGTGTTGCAAATGTGAAGGCAGATCAACAGGGAGTGGCTGTTTCTTTTTTGGGGCAAACGATCTACTAACAGGAAAATCTTGCTCATACAGGACCTACATATGTTTAATCTCGTTATTTTAGAAATAATCAGTAAGTTGTTGTATTGCAAAATGGGAGTGCACCAATAGATTGTGTACTTTATTTTCCCACCGATACACCCGGGGAGACTTATTTAACCCTTTCACCCTTGTATATATAAAGGCTATACGACAATCAGGAAGTTCTTGTCAACTTGTGTTTAGAAAGTTGGAAAGAGAGAATGAAGCTTCAGTAAGGTACTGCACGGTCGTATGACTCGTATGGATGCGATTCATAATGTTCCTTACCTTATTGAATACTTTTTCTTTTTTTTTCCTTAGCTTCTTTCTTCTGTTGTAAATGTGATTGTTGATTCTTGGATTTTATAATGATGCAATCATAAAATGGGATCTTACTAATACTAATATCACAACCCAAACACGCCCGCGAAAAAGAAAAAGAAAAAGAAAGACCAAACAAAAATCACCTCCCAGAACTCACTATTGATATTCCCTCTAGCCAGAGACCGGCCTACGGGAGCCTTGGCCAAGTTAAAAATTTTGCCAAAAAACTCTCCACCCGAAATATTTTGGAAAAAAAAAAAAACCCCAAATTTTTTTTGAAAAATAAAAAGTGAATGTATTTTAAGCTGTCATTGAATTTGAAATTGAGAGGCCCTTATTGTATTGTTTGTAGTTGTCAACTAATATGCCAAAAAATAAATCAATTAATTTTAATCTCGTGGAATTATTTGTTGAATATTGTTTCTTGCAAGATTGAGAATTTGAACATGTATTCATGAAAATGACCATGATTCATAAACCATGTAATCATGGTCACTTTACATATATATTCATTGAAGTTATTTTGTTAATGCAAACTATTTCTTAGCCTAGATGCCATTAAATTTTTGTAGAATTTTCGGGACAATAATACATTTTTGAAGTTGCAATTGCCGTCTTTACCATTGCAAATGTACAGCGTGTAGAAACAAAATTGTACCAAAATTAATCATATTTAATTATCTCGAATATTAAATACATTTTTTAATTTAAATAAAGCATGTTTTTGTGCAAGTATTTGAAGATTTATTCATAGATCAATTGTTAGAGAATATATTTTCTTTTAAATTATATCCATCCTCCTCGATTAAAAAATTAATATTTTTTTAAAAATAGAATGAAATTAGAAAATTTGTTGGAATTTGTATTGAAAAAGGAGTAGATAAAATAGAGAAGAATTCTTTTTTAATTAGGTAAAATGCATTATGCTACTCTAAGACTTTGATTGTTAAACCATTATTCTCACTATTGTTTTTTGCTTTTAAAACAACATTAACAACCTCCCTCAAACACAAAATATAAAACAATCAAAATTACTTTCATTTTTATGTCACATCGAAACACTATTTTAAATAATAAAATAAAAAATACCATTTAAAAAGCATCATCAAACAATTTATTCATTTTATTATTATTATTATTATGATAAGGAAAATGTTACATTTCTTCTTCTAGTTCTTTTTCCGTTATCTTTTTACTCTTGCAAAATTATCATTAGATCTGTGAAGTCATCTAGGTCCCACACATAGACCCGCACCTCCGATGATAATTTTAAAAATGAGAAAATGAGAGAAGAACTGGGAGAATGCGTGAGAGGGCCGAGGAATATACTTTGCCAATGTACAAGGCCTTCAGATGGAGGGAAGACAGGCCCTTCTTGATGAAAAAAACATAGTCTAAATTTTTCTCTTCTCCCTCTTCTGAAATATAGCTTGTAAGCGATATATATTGCCCATTTTTCTATAAAATGAAGAAGGCCGATAGCCATTTTGCTAACCCTTTGGATTGTGGGTTTTTTTTTTTTTAAGTGATATATATTTCCTATTATTTCTTCTCTCTTTTAGGAACGGCATATTTAATTTTACTTTTTTTCTCATAAAAAAAAATTAAAATTAAACCTAAATATAATGGACAAACTCTTAGGAACAAAAATAATGTTAGGGAAGTTTGACCATTTGTAAGGATAGGATTCTGTAAGACAAACTCTTTGGAAGGATTGATGGGTAATATTGTCTTTAAAGTTGAAGAACTAATTTTACAATATTACCCATCATTTTACACTAAATGGATATTGTCCATTTCATTTGAAATGGACAGGATCCTATTCCTGTGTTGTGAAGTTTGTCAATGCATGCAGTAATTAAGGATATGAGTAATTGTTGGTCCTAGAATGTTACCAATGGAAGTTTGTTCATTTGAATGAGATAATATCTAGTTAATTATATTGGAAAGGTATTTTTGTCTTATCAAAAAAGTGAAAAAAAATAAAAACCAAAAACATCATTCCAATATAACTAACTATGGAGTATTGTATTCCGTTATGTTGCATGTATATTACCCTGGACTATTTATATTTATAGCTAGAACTCAAACAGCACCAATACAATTTCACGTTTATTACAATTAAATTTTGGAGTTGAATAACAAAATTTATTAAAAATTGTTTAACACCAATTTTTTATATTTCTTGGTACGATTCTCCTCAATCTTAGGGCATCTGGAGGGAGTCTACTCATCTAATCTCCAGCAGTAAGAGGTATTCTACCTATTCAAAAAGTTCAATTTTTTATTTTAGCTACCCACTTTTTAATGTCAACTCCAACAGATTCTCTATTTTATTAGCTACTATTATATTCAATCTAGTGTGCTACAGTGAATACCCTGAATAGCTATTTGTAGTTATTTATTATAGCAGTTAAGGTATAATAGCTAATATGAAACTATTTTGTTGAAAAAAAAAAAGGAAGACAAAAATAGCTAAATACAGCTAATATCTCCCTTTTAACTACACTACTGGATATGCTCTAACGGAAAAATACTTCGCCTCATCAATCCCCAAATGGCTAGCTTTTATTTATTTATTTATTTATGTCCACAAGGGAGAAGATGATTCAAACCAGTAATATCTTGCCCTCTAAAGAATTTCCCTCCTTACAAGTATCAAGGCACGTTCATACAAGAGGAGAGAAAGAAATTCAAACTAGTAAACTCTGCTTTATTAGACATGATCTTGAGTCCCTAACTAACTGAATTACCTTTTAGGTCAATAACACCAAGGCACTGTTTACACTATTTATTAATAATAATGATAATGATTGATATAAAAAAGTAAAAGAAATTTTTTTTTTTTAAAAAAAAGTAGTATTTTAATGTTTTTTTTTATAAAAAAAATTAAAGTGAATAATATTTAAAAAATGTTCATGTTTAACGAACTAAGCCTAGAATATTTTCACAAAAATCATCCAAGTAAGGATTGTTATTCTTTTGGGGAGAGAGAGAGAGAGACCCTAAATTAATGACAACGTGGGGGGTCTGTACTCTGTAGTCTGTACTATGTAATAATAATATTATATGGATTGATAATTTATTTATAAATTTGACACTATTTTGATAAAAATTCATCAGTTAATATTGTCGAAGATTCTGATCAATTGATTAAGCTAAAATTGATCTATATAATTTACATGAATTTCCGCACATTAGCCATGGAAGTTGGAAGTTTCAAGGTTGGAAGAACTTATCTTTACATTTGCATTTCCATGAGAGAAGATAATAGCTCTCATCTCCCTGATGAGATGAAACCTTCAAGTCAGTTCTGTGGCGTGGAGATGGGACTAAAGCAGCCATGCAAGGCCGGCAACTCAAGCACTTGTTAACACACCGTGGAGGCCTTGACCCCAAAACCAACTTCATTTGCTTCACACCTTCACTCTCCCTCACTAAATTTGACCCACCTGCAAAAAAAAAGTTAAGACAAGGGAAGAAACCTGTGTGTGAGATATTTTACCAGTGGATCGAGGGTGTCTCAGCTTATATGGGTTTTAGAGAAAAAAGAAAGAAAGAATGGGTATTTCTTCTTCTTCTTCTTTTTACCTGATTTGGAAGGAAAAAATGTGAGTGATAAGAAGACTATCACAAATACTGCATTCTTGAGCCCATTTGGGTCTTTTCTTGATGAACCCATCAACCCTTTCTTCAAGTTAAAGGAACACCAGAAAGATGAAAACTTTGCAGAGGCCGGGGTTTGGGAGTTCAATTAGGAAGAGATGGGTGGTGGTGAGAGAGAGGTGTATTGCTTTGCTCACTGGTAGGTCCCAACTGCAATTACTTGGCTCTGAAGTTTCTTTCGGAGAGCAACAGTAGCTCTGACTTCCGGTTTTCAGTGTGATTGACAGGAGTCTCAGTTTTTGCCGGCAGAAATGACAATCCTTCGCTGCCTGTTTCAAATTATTGGAGTACCCTTTTTTGTCATCATCTACAATTGTTGAATCATTCCTGTTGGTTTCTTTTTATTCACTAATAGCCATGAGTCTATGACCTCTTGACAGAGGGTTTTGGTTGAGGGAAAAATATGAAAACAGCCCTTTGTTCTCTGACTATTTTAGATCAACACCAGCAATTTCTAGTCACTTTTGTTTTTTTCTTTCAATTTTATTACCTTTGGGCTAAAAGATTTTTCTTTTAATTCACCAGACAAGAAAGCAAGCTCTCACAAGAGATCTCAAAGATGGAAGTCGAGCAGAAAGCTAGTAATTGTAACCCTAGCTTGATGAAAATTGAGAATACTAAAGAGAGAACCATATAGTACTATAACTTAATTTCTGACTACCTTTCAAGAGAATTTAAAAAGTAGCTAAGATGTATATTTACAATAGTTGAGAAATCTCTTTTCAGAGCGGTGAGTTTGAAGCCCAATTAAATAAGATTTTGTCGAATCTAAAATCCGGATATAAAAAATTTGTAGGACCGAAAGGATTCTTCATAAAAGATTTGGAGGACCATTGATCTGCTGTAAAAAAGACTCATGATAACGATGGTGCATGTAGCTCACGCCTGCATAGGAGATGCGTGTGGTGCACCCATTGGGATATGAACCATAAGGTGAAAAAGAGTAAATCGATGAAGGTAGAGGAAAGACGCATGAATGATGGATAAAACTACAAAGTATTATTTTAATAATCATATAGTGGTTACCAGACCAGAAGCTAATAATGGGTCTAATAAGTGAACCGCTTAGATTATTAATCAGTGTCTGGTGTTTAAACTAGTAATAACTACCAGCTCTATTAGACCTAACATATCGTTTCATTTTTTTTTAACATAAAAAGTAAAAAATTCTAAACTAAACTAACCCTAAGCCTAGTGTAAAATTGGTATTATACATGTATAATTATAATTTAGGAATAAATGTAAAATTTGGTCAATTTGGTTGGCTTAATTTATAAATTCCATTATATAATTATTATTAGACAATCATATGATTTAATGATCAATTAATCATGTGATATAATCGTATAAATTTCAATAACAATACATTAATAATTTAATTATGGTTAAAAGTAACACATTGTTGAATCCAATGTTAATTACTTAATTTGATATTATATTTAATGACATTATCATTGTACATGAATATTATGCTTAAGTATTTAAATTATCATTAAATCATATGATTAAGTATTAATCTTATACATTTGTATTATTCAATATATATGTATAATTATAATTTATAACGCATATGGACTTATAACATACATTAGAAGTGAGAATCAAGTTTCTAGTTAATTATTGTATTAGTATCAATTTGTATACTTATATCATATTATATATGTATAATTTTTATTAGATAATCATAAGATTTAATGATCAATTGATCATGTAATGTAATCATATAAATTCCAATAACAATACATTAATACTTTAATTGTGGTTATAAGTAACACATTGTTGAATCAAATGTTAATTACTTAATTTGATATTATACTAATGTCATTATCATTGTACACAAATACTATAATTAAATATTGATCTTATATATTTATAATTATATTATTTAATATGCATATAATATAATGTTATTGAATTAAGCATAACCCATATAACATATATTATTTAATTACTATTATATGGATTTAAATATATATAACTTTTTTTGTAATATATTTTGTATATATATATACAAGATATTTGAACGAGCTAATAATTTGTTAACAATTAAATTAACAATGTTTTTGGTATTATTATTACTACATTTTTAAAAAGAAAGAAAGGAAAAAAAAGTGTTGTTTAGCTAAGTATAGAATTAGTATATTTTGCCACCTAATATATATATAATTCTTTTCAAAGATGTCTTAATATTCTATAACGTGAATAAAATCATATATCATATACATATATAAAGAGGTTTGATATAATAGCTACAAATTCCAACTATAATCCTTTCCTTTTTCAAGAAATTCTATCTTTCTTTCTCTAGTTGAAAGTTGTCTCTCTCCTCACTTCATCAGTTTTTTTAAAAACTATAATAGATAAAAAAGTTTGACTTAAGTTATGACTTTATCATTTTCCATATATAAAAGCCAAATTACTCTCATAAATGCTTTAATATTACGACATGTGACGTGAACCCTTTTTATTCTAATATTAAATTGATTTTTTAATGCATAATTTGTAAATCAGTTTTTTAAGAGTGAACCAATTTTTACTTAGAAAATCGGTCGTTAAATTAGCGTAATTAATGACATTTAATTATATTTGAAGATTTTTTCATATATAAATTTTCAACAGATGGACCCCCTCAAATCTCGGGGCCCTTATGGATTTCCGATGGGCTTTTATAAAAAAAAATTGGAAGGAGGTAGGTACCGAGGTATGTATTGCAATTAAAAGGTTTTTGAGACTGGTAGATTGGGTGGAAATGTAAATCACACATATATTGCAATGATTCCAAAAATTAAAAATCCCTCACGAGTGTCGGAATTTCGGCCTATTAGCTTATGCAATGTACTCTACAAAATAGAGTCCAAAGTATTAGCTAATAGGCTGAAAAACGTATTACCCATTATTATATCTTCTACTCAGAGTGCCTTCGTCCTATGGAGGTCAATTTCAGATAATATTTTGATAGCCTATGGGACTTTACATTCCATGCACACTCGGATGTGGGGTAAGAAGAGATATATGGCTATCAAACTAGACATGATTAAGGCATATGATCGGGTAGAGTAGAGTTTTTTGAAAGTAGTCATGCTTAAGATGGGTTTTGCACTGAGGTGGGTTGATTTGATTATGGAATGTATTACCACAGTTTTATGTTCAATTATTGTTAACGGACAGCCAAGGATTTATTAATCCTACTAGAGGAATAAGACAAGGGGATCCACCATCTCCATATCTATTCCTACTATGTGCAGAAGTTTTGAGCTCCCAGTTACAACATGCTGAAAGAACGGGGTTGCTAAGAGGTGTCCCAACATCTCTGAAGGGCCCTAGATTGAATCATTTGTTTTTTTGTTGACGATAGTCTGTTGTTTTGCAAGGCAACCTTGAGTGATTGGCAGATTTTCTCAGGCTTTCTGGAAGTGTACGAGAAAGTTTCAGGACAAAGGTTGAATAAGGAGAAGACATCGATTTTTTTAGTAGAAACATGGGTGTAGGAACTCGAACGGAGATTTTACAAGAGATTGGTATTCCGGATGCGAAGCGCTATGACCATTATTTGGGCTTACCGGCTCTTGTGGGGAAATCCAGAGTTCGCGAGTTTTGGACTACAGTTGAGAATGTGAAAAAGACAATGCAAGATTGGAAAAATATTTTTTTATCTCAAGCAGGCAAGGAGGTTTTGTTGAAAGCTGTAATACAGGCCATCCCAACTTACTGTATGAGTGTGTTCTTGTTCCCCAAGGAGTTATGTCGAGAAATAAACTCGATTATGCAAAAATTTTGGTGGGGACACAAGGAGAATGATCGAAAAATTCATTGGATGAGTTGGGAGCGGATAGGAGTAGCAAAGGCAAACGGAGGCATGGGTTTCCGAGACCTCCACTTTTTCAACAAGGCACTTCTTGCTAAACAAGGATGAAGAATATTGCAGGACCCGAATAGTTTGGTGAGCAGAATTTTTAAAGCCAAATACTATAAAGGAGGATCTTTTCTGGAGGCCAAAGAGGGGAGTAGGCCATCACTTGTGTGGCGAAGTATACACGTTGCTAGGGACCTACTCATGGAAGGTTTATTTTGAGGGTTGGTAATGGAAAATCCATTAAGATCTGGAGGGATAAATGGATTCCAAGACCGACATCCTATACTATACAGTCCCCGGGTGTATTACTGTTGCCTGAAGCAAGAGTTGAAGAACTAATTGATGAACAAACAAGGAGTTGGAATATTCCCCCCATTCGGTCTTTATTTCATGAAGTTGAAGTAGATATAATTCGTAATATTCCTTTGAGTAGATATAGACAACCGGACCACATGATTTGGCAAGGAACTCCAAATGGGATCTTTAATGTGCGAAGTGCCTACCACCTGGAAAAGGAGAGGCAACATTGAATTCATGGAGAAGGGTCTGAGCCGGTAAGAAAACATCCTCTGTGAAAAATTATATGGGATATGGAAATTCCAAATGCAATAAAGGTGTTTATGTGGCGGGCTTGTCAAAGTATTTTACCCACAAAAGAAAACCTTCGGAAACGGGGCGTAATCAAAGAAGATAAGTGTATTTTTTTTGTGTTTCAGAGACTGAGTTAACAAGCCACATATTATGGGACTATCCTTCAACGACAGATGTGTGGAGTGTCTGTGGTCGCAGAATATAGAAAGGTAAGGGTGGTCTTGGTTCGTTCATGGAAATTATGGAAGACCTCATCACTCATTGTTCCCGGGAAGAGTTGACCCTTGTAGCTTTGACGGCAAAAAGAATATGGGCGTGTCGGAATCAGATGCTCCATGGAGGTGAATTCATACACCCTAGTCGGTTGGTCAAGGAAGTAGAGGAGTTTGTGTCGAACCTGAAGTCGATTCAGGCGGGGGAGAAAAACAGGGGAATTGCTGGGAAAAACCTCTTTTTAGGCGTTTTAAAGTAAATTGGGATGTAGCTATTGACAAAAACCGACAGTGTATGGGTTTTGGAGCTGTTATTCGAGACCACAATGGAGAAGTATGTGCGGCTAAATGTATGAAGGTAGAAGGGATCCAAGAATCAGTGGTTGGAGAAACCATGGCTGCTTTGGCGGCAGTGAAATTTAGCAAGGAAGTAGGCTTTCAGGATATCATCCTTGAAGGGGATTCTTTACAAGTGGTGCAAGCTCTAAAAAAGAGGGGCCGAAACTGGAGATTGTATGGTCAAATTGTAGATAATGTTAAAGCTCTCCTCATATCGGGTAAAAGCTGGATGATTAACCATGTGCGGAGGAGTGCCAACAAAGTGGCCCATAACTTGGCTAAAGAAGGTTTGCACCAACAGTCTGGTCAAACTTGGTATCATGATCTGCCTGGATGTTTTTTTGTTTAGTATTTTCTTAGTTTAGTTTTATTTTCCCAGTACTGTTAGAGCTTCATGCTCTTGTATGTTTGGACCTGCTGAAGGTCTAGATGTCATTTTCACGTTTTGAAAGTTAATGAAAGTCTTCTAATTCTTTAAAAAAATAAATTATGCAATAAATTAAATGTTATTAATGCCAAAATCAAATAAATAAACAAATAATACAAATCAAATTATTATGTATGGGAAAAATACAAAATTAGTCCCTGTGGTTTACTTGATTTACAATTTACTCTTTGTGGTATTAAAACGAATTCAAAAGTCCCTGTGGTATGCAAAAAAAACAATTTAGTCCCTACAGTTAAATTCTATCCACTGACTTAACGGATTCCGTTAGTGTGCCACGTCACATCCAATTAAATTATGACACGTATCATCTTTTATTTATAACTTTTAAAAATCACATTTGGACTTTCTACGTCATATTATTATGCCAACTAATATTCTCACCTTACCTCAGCTTATTTTAGGGAAAAATATAAAAAAGCCCCTCAAACTATCAGTCGTTTGTAATTTAAATTTAATATTCAGTAATAAAGTAGCTCAAATTAAATGCAATAAAACTTATTTTTTATATTCTATAATACCCCTATTCTTTTAACAAATAAAATATTAAACTAATAGTAAAAAAAACCAACACAAAAAAATAATGGGTGAATATTTATTTATTCTAAAGAACATTTTTTTTTTTTTTTTGTATTTACTAGCCCATTGTTTTTTTGTATTTTTAAAAATTGTTTAGTTTTTTAAAAAAAATTATTTTATTATTTTATTTGTTAAAAGAATTGGGGTATTATAGGAATATAAAAAAATAAGTGGTCATTTTGTTACATTTTGGTAGTTTAGGGGGCTACTTTATTATTTTTTGAACATTAGGGGGCTAAATTGTAAATGACTGGTAGTTTGAGGGGCTTTTTTATCTTTTTCCCCTTATTTTATTTATTTTTTAATTTTTTTTACGTTAAACACATCAGGTAAAATATTTTTAAAAACCCTAATTTTACCAAATTATTGATCTAAAAACCTAATTCAAAAGAAAACAAATTATTCTTCTTCCCTCATCTTCTTCTTCGTCTCTTTTTCTCAGTCTTCTTCTTCTTCTTCTCCTTTTCTTTTTCTCCCTTTTTTTCTTCTTCTTCTCCTTCTCCTTCTCTTTTTCTCCGTTTTTTTCTTGTTGTGGTTTTTTTTTCTCTGTCTCTTCCTATCTATTTACAACAATTAAATCTCAAAATAAGAATTTTTCTAATCCAAACTCCATTGAAAAGAATTCACTAATTTTGTTAAAAATAAAAAGACAATCAAATTGAATAAATCAAAACAGCAATTTGAAGATTTTGTTGGTTTTCCGATGTCAACTACGAAAAAGAAGAAGAGGAGAAGAAGACAGAGAAAAAAGAGGCGAAGAAGAATAATTTGTTTTATTTTGAATTAGGTTTTCAGATCAATAATTTGGTAGAATTAGGGTTTTTAAAAATATTTTACTTGATGTACTTAACGTTAAAAAAAAAAAGAAAAAAAAAAAGTTGAGGTGAGAATATTAGTTGACATAATAATATGACATGAAAAATCCAAGTGTGATTTTTAAAAGTCATAAATAAAACATGACACATGTCATAATTTAATTGGATACGACATGGCATGCTAACGAAATCCGTTAAGTCAATGGATGGAGTTTAACTGTAGGGACTAAATTATTTTTTTTGCATACCACAGGGACTTTTGAGTTTGTTTTGATACTACAAGGAGTAAATTGTAAATTAAGTAAACCACAAGGACTAATTTTATATTTTTCCCATTATGTATTATTATGTTTAATCACTTTAATATGTATATAACATAATATTATATGTTATAGTTGAATTAGATAAACTAAATGATAGGATGTAGAAATAAAATAGAAAAAAAAAATTAAAAAAAAAACTGTTTTTTATTAAGTATAACGATTATTAATAAAAAATTTCATCGCATTATTTTTTATTTTTTAAATATATAATTGTATATTAATGATTAATTGTATAGATTGTCATATTTTTACTCAACATATATATATGATTAGCATCCTACGATCAATTATATATTCTTTTTTTTTTTTGTAAACCAAAAAGTGTAAAATCACAACGATCATCTTAGGGCTTGTTTTTGCTTAGTGTCCATTAGTTTATAAAATTGTTAATTGTTTAATATAACATGTTTCTTATTTGATATTTTTTCAAGACCTATTCGCCTATAAGATTTTTTGTTTATTTGTATGATTTACCCAAATTTATATGTTAAGTAATATATTGGTGTATAAACTTTAATGTCTTTTTTTATTTAAAAAGGCGTGATTTTTGATTTTTGATTTTTTTTTTTTTTTTTACAACCTATAAAGAAAAGTTAGATAGAGACATGTTTACATTTTGAAATTAGACTATAATAAAGAAGATCGCACATACTTATTTTTACAACTAAAGTACTTTTTCGAATGTTTATAATTTTGAGTTTTATTTATATTGAAATTTAATAAGTATTACACCAACAATATTAGAAATTCTTTCTAATTTTATATTAATGTTTTAATTAAGCAAAATTCAAGTTTTCCTCTTATAATTATGAAAAGTAAATTTCATAATACTTATAAAAAGTACAATTATAATATAACCCTAAAAATCACGCACATTGCGTGGGTTAAAGCTCGTACTTTTAAAGGTTAAACCGATTTTTTAAGACAAAATTTTTTAACTGCTTTTTTCTTAAAAAATTGGTCATTAATTGTGTTAATTATATTTCAAAAGTTTTTCATTTTTTTTTTTTTGAAGAAAATTGGAAATATTATTCAAAACTCGAAAAAACAAGTGACAATCACAAAGAGGGAGAAACCTCCTCTCTTCTTACAATACCAAAAATACTAAGTGGAATAGTAGTCCACCTAATAGTATCTATGACATGGGTCCTAGCATCTACCGTTAGCTCATGTGCAGCACCGTTTGCCTCCCTTTTAACGTGGAATAATTTACATATTTAAATTATTTAATAAATCAAATCTTATTAATGTTTGAATCAAATAAGGAAATAAATAATATAAATCAAATTATTATGTAATAATACGTTTAGGATTCTAAAAAAAAAAAACGTTATATATATAGGACAAAAATTTCCTTCAAGCCGATTTGGATGAAATTTCGTCCAACCCACATAAAATGGTGACAAGTGTCTAAGTATTTAATATGCACATTAAATATTAAAGGTCATTAATAGTAGTTTACTAATTAAGATTAACCTTTTTAAATAATAAGCCATTGAAAAACTTTAAATGGCCTCTAAAGGTCATTATTTAAAAAAGTTAATCTTAATTAGTAAACTACTATTAATGACTTATAATATTTAATGTGCATATTAAATGCTTAGATACTTGGCACCATTTTATGTGAGTTGGATGAAATTTCATCCAAACAAGTTTGGAGGAAATTTCTGTCTATATATATATATACATATATTCTTAAAAATTCAGTCATTAATTAGCATTATTAAATGTGTTAATTATATCTATATATCTATATGATGTTATTAATTATGTTAATTATATTTAACGTAATTAATTATATTTCAATATAATTCATATATCATTAGTTGCGTTAATTATATTATAATCCATGTATTATTCTTGCTATTTTTTATACTATTTATTTTAAATCATATATACTTATAAGAACAAATATTTAATTTTTATTTAAATATGTGAGATATATTTTTACATGTCTTTTTAATTTATAATGAAAAATGATGAATTTAAATTTTAAAATTAAATTATAATGAAGGATCTCATGCATTGCACATACGCTCGTATTTTATAATATAAATAACATCGGCATGCTTACTGTTCTAGCATGCCAGTGTTGTTGTAAATATTACTACTTAATCTTTAGGAGTAGTGATATTTCCAACACCAGCGTGCTTGAATAGTAATTACACCGATGTTAAATTTTTTTTTTCTGTTCAAATATTATTTTAATAATATTTTATAATATAAATAACACCAGTGTGCTTATTGTTCAAGCACGCCGGTGTTAAAAATATCATTACTCAATCTTTAAGAGTAGTGATATTTTCAACACCGACGTGCTTGAACAGTAAGCACTCTAGTGTTAAGTTTTTTTTTTTTACTGTTCAAATAATATTTTATAATATAAATAACATTGGCGTGCTTATTGTTCAAGCACACTGGTGTTGGAAATATCACTACCCGGCATGCTTGAATAGTAAGCATGCCGGTGTTTTATTTTTTATTTTTATTGTTCAAATATTATTTTATAATATAAATAATACAGGTGTGTTTACTGTTCAAGCACATTGATGTTGTAAATATCACTACTCAATCTTTAAGAGTAGTGATATTTCCAACACCAGCATGCTTGAATAGTAAGCATGCCGATGTTAATTTTTTTGTACTATTTAAATATTATTTAAATAATATTTTATAATATAAATAACACTGGCGTGCTTACTGTTCAAGCACGCCGGTGTTAAAAAAAAAATTTTTTACTGTTTATATATTATTTTATAATATAAATAACATCGGCGTGCTTACTATTCAAGCACATCGGTGTTGTAAATATCACTTTAATAAGTTATATTTACAACATCGGCATGCTTGAATAGTAAGCACATTAGTATTTTTTTTTTTTTTTATTGTTCAAATATTTTTTTTATTTATAATATAAATAACTTCGTGTGCTAATTGTTCAAGCATGCTGGTGTTGTAAATATCACTACTCAATCTTAAAACGTGGAGCTTTTGATACAAAAATCAACCTTAGATGAATTGAATGGAAAGATCTAGCTAGAAGTACCAAAAGAATGGCTTTTAACTGACTCAACGGAAGAAGAAAATAAGGACACAATCCACATATCACTTTGAAACTAATCTCTGGCTTTTTTTTTTTTTTTTTTTTAAGATAAGCAAGCAGATTACAAACTAAGAGTTGGGCAACTTAAATAAAAAAACCCTAAAACCACCAAAATAAAACAAGTAAACAGAAAATAAAAGAGGCAATACTTCAAATGAATAATGCAGGCCTATGCTTTCTTGGTGCGAAGACCAAGAAAATTGGCCGCCAATAAAGGCAGTAAGACTTGGTGTGTCAACAAAGACACAACCAAATGATACAAGAAGAAGAACAAAACCATAAAGGTTCCATAATTTTCCCCAAACCATATAGGACAAGTAATTACAAACGGCGGAAGGAATTCTAAAAAATACAAAAAAAAAAGAAACATAAATTAAAAATACAAAACCCAGAACAAGCTAAACAATAGCATCGAGAGATGGAAGTATGCCAGAGACGGAGGTGGAAGAGGCGAATAAGCAGCACCAGAGATGCAGCTCCGTAGAGGGCGGCACGTGGACAGCATGCGCCGGCAAGTGAGATCCACTCGCAAGCACGTGTAACTCACGCTCCTGCGCATGGATGTCGGATGGCGGAGGTTCAAACGGTGGACGACAGCGGCGAACACCAGGAACACAATGGAGGGGCACGTGAATGGAGATGGCTTCCCGAAATGCGCAGATTTGATTTTGAAAAAATCAAAACCAAAAATTTCAAGAAGAAAGCATAAGAAGCCGTCGATGCTGCTGTTGAACGGTGGATTTACAGTGAGAGGATGATCGATGCCGTTATTGAACAATAAAACGTGAAAACCATAACATAGGGCCTTCGAAAAGGCAGATAGGACCTCTGAAGAGTGAATAGTCTCCAGAGAGACGAAAAGGCTAGCCTCAAAGGAGGCATGAAGGGAAGGATGGTGGAGGGGGAGATGGCGGAAGGGAGAGGAGAAGGAGGAAGGAGCCGAGGCTCCCTCCTCCCATGAAAGCCAGATGGAAAGGTGTAATTGGAGGAGAGAGAACAAAGAGAATTTCTTACGGGGACCAAAAAGAATAGATGCATTTAAACTAATCTTTGGCTTTGTTTGCCAAAAGATTGGATTGGTTGGACCCAAAGACCCAAAAAAAAAATCACTATAAAATAAAATTTTTTCATTTTTTTATACAAAATATTCTTACAATAAGTTCATAAATAGATATTTCCCTTTTCACCCTCTCCCCTTCGAATAAGAAAAAAAAAATAAAAGGACAAAGTTCAGTAGGTGGGGGAGGGGTAGTTCATTAATGATAGGTAAATAAAATACAAAAAATATGCTAAAAAATAGCTCCTTTTACCGAATTAAACCCATCAACCCTACATCATGAATAATGGTAGAAAGAGTAAAGAGCCAAAAAAAGTTTTACAAAGAAAGTATTTTATGCATGCCACAATACAAATTTTAAGAGTTTTATAAAGAAGGATTATTTGATTCCCAATATGGTATATAGTTACATAGTTTCAAAGAGAGTATACTTTGTACATAACCCGTTCAAGAGTTCATGTCATGCATAATAGAGCAAAAAGTTTCAAAGACATATTATGTTTTATTCGTAGTATAACAAAAAAGAGTATTTCTTTCCCAAAAGAGAAGTAAAATATCAATAAGAAGGGAAGATAGCCCCATTTCATTCAAACTAACAAAGTAGTTGCCTGAGTACAATTCATAAGGTGGAGAAGCCTGCAAAACTAAGGACAGTGTGAAAAGTTCACAAAAAAAAAAACAACCAACAAGGTTGTCATGGCAGACCCAATGGCCCCTGCCACCACCACTGCAGCCCATAAATCTGCGGCATTTCATGCTTACAAAACTGCCCAAAGCAACAAACACTAGACACGAGAAACTAACTTAAGACTGAATCTGACAACAGACTCTGTGAGACTGGAAATATAAAAAAGAAAAAAGAAAAAAAGAAGCAGCTTAAACACTATCAAAGACCGTGTGAAGAAGCTAAAAACACTGGGAATAGAAGATCCAGCAAAACAAAACCGGGAAGCGAGGACCTCAAACCAGGACTTGGTAGCTGTATTCTCGGGAAGCATGGCCATAAAAGAAGCCCCCCACATCAGTGGGGAGCTAAATAGCTGAAACAAGCTTTCCCATGTCAAGAAAGCCTGCTAAAAAAGGATGGAAGAAGTGATCTGCCACATTCCCCTGGAAGACAACCAAGCCACTAAGCTACCGGCACCTCACTGCTGATAGGCTAAAAACGTATGTTGAATGCTGCTACCCGTGAGTTGAGAGTACGAGCTTCATGCATCCACTATTTGTTTGGATTTCCTAATCTTGTTCAACATCTTTATATATGCCTCTTTGATCCAGAAAATAAGAGTGATGCCCATTACGGCATTACTGATTAGGAGAGGATATCACATCTCCACAAGCTCTCCACGAGCAGCTCGACTGTGCTACTGCTGATTGAGTTGCAGTGCTGGAGATTCAGCCCCACCAGGGTCTTACCCAATTTCTCCAGGTAAGGCAAGCTCTTGTTTGATACTTCAGAACAACCCGACAAAGAGAGGACCTGCAAATTGAGCTGCTCGGCACAGGAAAGTATTTTGATGCCAGAATCTGTGATTCCACACTTTGACACATCTAGATCATTGAGTACCAAGCAATTGTCTGCGACTGACACCAAGCTAGCATCAGTAATCTTCCTGCATCCCTCAAGATTCAGGAGTTCCAGGGTTCCGCCATGTAGCCTAGTCAAGGCCAAAATTATTTCATCTGTCAAATTCAAGCAGCCGCTTAGTATTACCTTGACAAGTCCTGCCTCAGAGCTCTCTAGAAGAGGGAGAAGCCCAGCATCGGTTATTCCATAAAGCCCAGTCAGGTCTAGATACTGAATCTGAGGGCATAGCTTACCCACCATAGCCAGGCTGGCAGTACCAAATCCGGGGCAGTTTCGTATGGACAAGGATCGAAGAGAGGTGCAGGGAGAGGGCAAAGGAAATCCCAAAGCAATATCCCTGATTCCCATGCACTTCACTAGGGTAAGAGACTTCAACTTTGTTCCAAAGTTTGAGATGGCACCAATAATCCCTAATTGGGTAACCCTGTTACACTCTTCCAGCTGCAGGCTCTCTAGTGATCCTGCCGCTTTGGCAAAAGCTACCAGTCCATTGTTGGACACAAAGCAGCACTTGCGAAGGCATATCTGCTTCAGGTTGATGCATCCCTTGCCAATGGCTTCAAGACCCACATCTGTTATACCCCGACAAGAAGTGACTGTCATTGACACCAGTTTTTGCAGACCCTGAGCAATACCCATGACCCAAAAACCCTTCTCACTAACATTTTGAAGACCACTAAGGACTAGATTTGTAATGTCTTTTCCATAGTGCCCAAGCACGGCAAGGGAGAAGTCGGTGATGTTCAAGGCCTGAAGCTTTACCTTTGACAGCACAGAAGCTGATGACAATAGACTTGAAACTCCATGATCGCTAACAAGGGGGCAATCCTTCAAAGAGATAGACTGCAGCTTGGGGCAAAACCTTCCAATAGCTTGCAAGCCTTCGTTCCCAATTTTTGAACATGATTCAATATTCAATGAAATCAAATTAGGACAGTTCTTGGCAATTTCACTCAAGCCCTTGTTAGAAATCAAGGGACACTCACAAAGGTCAAGCTTCTCCAACAAATGGCATCCTTTTGCTATCTCAGATAGGCCATCATCCCCAACAGAAGAAATATTCCACAAGGAAAGGGCCTTGAGAGATGGACAACAGCAGGCTACAGCTGAGAGGCCAAGGGTGGTGACACCACGAAGAGAATTGCTTCCTCGGATCGACAGCTTTCCCAGTCCCCCACGGCTTCTGGTTCCAACTGCAATTGCAGCAAGTCTTACATCGGTAGCTTTCTTCCCTTCCAAACACCTCGTAAGGTATCCATCACTTTCAAAATCCTGATCTTCATTACCGGTGACCATATCAACATTATCAGAAACCGGCACCTCCTTGTGAATGTCATCAGCCTTACGGATACTGCTCAGAAGCATAAGCCAACGCTTGGAGACACAAGCACAGGAGCTCCTCTCTTTGCCTTCAGGGACACGTCTGAATATCTCAAAAAGGCATTCCTCAGGAAGAACGTCAATGGATGGTTTCTTGTCCTGCTCAAACTCATTTGCCCCAAAGACAAATGGGGCACTGATCCGAGCCCGCTTGCAAGGAGGGCGGTACACATCCACATGGGAAGCAATTGAGAACAAGCGACCCAAATCCACAGGATTAGAGTAAAAAGAACCGCCAGGATAGAATTCATCATCGCCTGAAAACCCAATGGCAAAAACTAATATTAGCTACAACTGTCCACACAAATGTGTTTGCTTCTTTTTTTTTTTTTTCTTTTTTGGCTCAAGCACACGAAATTGTTTAAAACTAGCTAAATCTCAAAACTGTTTCTACCATGCAATTACTAAAGAAGATCTAAGCTTCACCAAACATATTATGATATCCGGGGGTATATTTTCCAAAGAGAATTGAGTAAGGATCTATCATTTAATCTAAGCGTAATGTACCATAAACGTTTGCTTAAAACAAGTCCATCTTGCTGTACCTAAAAACCTCGTATTCGGTGTTTCCATAGGGGAAGGACTCCCAGAGAGAGAGAGAGAAAGATCCCCAAGTATGAAGAGCATAACAATACCAGTCTAACACAATCAATCAACAAGTATTTTGTGCTTCAAATTTGCAATTACTCATCCAAGCCATATTAACAACAGATCAGTGATAATCCCAACGATTCTTATAGAAAATACACTCAGGATCTCAAGCTATGAGCACGCAGATCAATACAAATAGGCAAAACCAAACCAGGAACCAGCACTAACCCATTAAATCAAACAAAAGTACAAAACTGAAGAATACCCATCAAGCCAAACCCACCAAGAATCAATCAACCACCAGAAAACAAACAAAAGAAACAGAGAAAAAACCAGCAAACACCCAGAAAAGCTTACCACGGTAGTTGACAAGGGTCGGCATGAGCATAGAGTATTAATCCACAAGAATCCAAATCCAAACCGCACCTTCGTGCAAAACCCACAACTAAAACGAAAAAGAAGATTAATTATTATCGCAAGAACAAGGCTCAAGAGCATTTGAAACCCCAACCAGTAGGGCAAAAAGGAGAAAGACGACGGAATGGAAGTTTTGGGACTCAACGGATGTGCATGTATTCGTGTCTGCAACGGCAAAATGTTTTTATATATATATTCGGAAAAGCGAAAGAATAGGTGTCACTCTCAGGGGCTCATTCAGGTACATCGCTGCCTTTGTCAACATGCAAAATTCAATGTATCTTTCTCCAAAACCGCTCATTCAGGCCACAGGTTCCAACCGCCACCTCAGCGTATGCAGACCCAGAAACCGGAAACCGGAAACTGCCTTCTTTGTTTTTCTTGAATTTTCAGCTGACATTGGTTTATAATTTTTTTTAAATTTTTTTTTAGTAGAAAAAAAAATTAATGTAGAAGGTAATGAAGTATATAAGATAATTGCGTGTGCATTTGCACGTAATTATAATACATTATGCCAATTTTTTTTTTTTAAAAAATAATAATTAAGAAAGCTAGAAGTGAATATTAAAGATTTATGGTATATTTGGTTAAGTACTTTTAAGTGCATGCTTTAGGTGTATACTTTTGTGATATGAAAGTAAAAATTATTATTAAATTTAAAAATTTAATGTTAATTTTTATTGACACGTCAAGAAATGTATACTTCAAACTGTACTTGCATATAGCAATTTTTTTGGTTAAAAGCATCATGTCAAAATTCTAATAATCTTCATAATTTTTTGAAGTCATACATTGCAATACGATTATCGTACAATTGAGAAATCGTGACAATAAAAATTAGCATTTTAATCAAAATAAAAATTAAATTAATGACTAGTTTTCCTTTACACGTTTTCTCAATTATAGTATAACACTATACGTACTAAATACCATTTCCCTTAATAAATATTCCCAAATATTTTACCAATCCAAGAAAGAAAACAAAGACGTCATTGTAGTGGTTAGGCAGAAAAAATTAGCATTTCTCTTAGTATTCATAATAGAAAATTTTCACATATGCTTGATTAGTATTAGTTATTTTGGTTTTCATTGATACCTTAGTGAGATTGGGTCAGGTTATGACTGAGTCAGACTTGAATGAACGCCTACCACTATCTAGGCCCCTCCTATGTGGCTTTCAGCGGGTAGGTATTACAATGATCACGTCTAAGTAAAATAGTTACAATTGATCATTAGCTTACCCTTTTGCTAAAAAATAAAAAAGGTCATTGTAGTGGATGACTGTATCATGAACATTCAATTGGTTTGTTAGTATGATACATAAACGTGGTCCCAATTTTTTGTGTTAAAAATGACACAAAATGATAAAAAAAAATATAATATAAGACAGAATAATGTTAAAAATTATATTTTTATCTTATAATTATTTAATAATATTTGTTTAATAATCACAATTAATCCTTAAATTAGTCTTTATTTAATAAAATAAAATAAATAAATTATAAAAAAAAAAACTTAAAAGCTAACTATGACGTCAAATATAGAATATAATTTATTTTTTGGTTGTTGTTGTTTAGAATGACCGAAAGAACAAGTAAAATAGTTGGAAGTTTGGAAACATACATAAAATAAAACTATTCGAAGAACCTAATTGTCACCACTAGAAAACAAAATATCATTATCGATGCTCATAATTATTAAAGATGGGATGGGATGAGATTAAATAAAGGGACAAGTTGAGAAGGTGCATACTTTTTGGAAGTTTTGGTTAATTGTATTTAGCCCACAACTCATGGCTAAGATTTCAGAAGAAGCCACGGGGTGCTTTTCTCTGACAACTGTACCCGGCAACTATTTTTTTGTTTTTCCTCCTATTTTAACCTTATAAATCACTACTTGGTACAAGATTTGGGTTTTAATTATAAACATATTTATTTGTCTTTGCCTAATCCTTTTTCCCTTTTTGGGCTTATCAGATAAGGTTTCTCTCCCACCTTCTCAAGGACCAAACAAATTATATGACTTTTTTAAAAAGATGATGATGCCTAGCTAGTAATTAATTGTAACTTGTAAGAACTAATTAAGAAGAGAATTTCCATGCTTCTTTTTTTTTTAAGAAGTTTTGACACGTATTAAGCTTTAACTATAAGCATCTGTCTAATCACTTTCATGTGATAAGATTCATAAAATCATGGTGGTTATGGAAAAGATTTTGCATTCCCACTATTGCTACTACAATTATTGCTAATAGTATTAATAAATTTGGATTTATCTGCGTCGGGTGCAATAGCGCTGATTTGAACCACTCATTTAGAATGAAAAATATATAAAAGAGAAAACAAACAAAAAAAAGTTGGCTTGTAAGCTTTGAGACTGACGTGTAAGACATCAGAATGGTTTAGCCACCCTTAATAATCACACCTTGATGGTTTGCACGCCATTCACGTTCACTCATTTGTCAAAACAAGTAGTTCGGTCACCCTTAATGGGGCACCTAATAGTTTGTACGGGCACCACTCACATGAATTATAACCCACCTTTTTCTTTTTCTTTTATATTATTAGTTATAATGAGTCATTCATTTAAATCAAAACTTTTGCATCAGATCTCAAATATCATAATACATATATCACTTCTCATTAATTCCTTCAATAATGTATGAAATTTGATTAGAAAAATTTAGCACACCGAGTGCAATAGCTCTAATCTGATTCACCTGTTTAGAATGAAAAATTTAAGTGGCTACAATATAAGATAGAAAAAACAAGCAGCATATGAATACTGAAGTGGTTCGGTTACTCTTAATGACCACCCAAATGGCTTGCACGCCATTTGGGTTCACTCATGAATCACCCGTCAATCCCTCAATAATATATGAAATTTGATTAGGAAATATGGATAATTGTATCTTTTCATGATACAAACATAGTTGTTCAATCGTAATCACACGGCTCTTTCAACTAACCTCACTAATTAATGGACCTCAAACACACATGGCTCCAACAGATTGCATCTTTTTATGAAGCAACATGGGTTATACTAACATCTCTCGAGTAATAGTAGCTAAAATACTTAATTAAGTGTAAATGTTTATTTTAGCTATTATTATTATTTATTTATTTATATACACGTTTGCAATAAATTCTCTATTCTATTCTTTATTTTATTTAGATAGAGAAAATTATTGTTCACCCCCCAAAGTTTGCAGCGATTTTCAATTCAACCAACAAAGTTTCAATTTTTTCAATTGACCCCTCTAAAGTTTCAATTTATTTCAATTTAGACACTTTTGATTTTTTTTTCCAAAATGCCCTCAACAGTGATTCTGGCGAACCATTAACAATGATTCCGATGAAATCTGAAAAACTAGTCGGAATCCAGTGAAATCCGACGAACTCTCTTCTCTGATGCCATGCTCCCGGCCAAGGAGCTCTTCTCCAACGAGTTTAGGCTCGCAAAGATAAGAAAAAGAAAAAAAAAAAGGCTCGCCAGATTTCGTCGGAATCATTGTTGAAAGTTAGCCGGAATCACTATTAAGGGCATTTTGGGAAAAAAAAAATCAAAAGTGTCTGAAATTGAAACTTTGGGGGGGGGTCGATTGAGAAAATTAAAACTTTGGGAGTTGAATTGAAAATCGCTGCCAATTTCAAGGGGGTGAACAATAATTTTCTCATTTAGATATTATTTATAGTTTTTTTAATTTTTTTTTTTTAATTGCTTTCTTTAAGAGATACTTAAGGGTATGTTTGGTACCCAAAAATAGAATAAATATATAAAAAAGAGCTCTAAAAATGTTTTCCCCCCAAAACCACACTTTTTTATTATTATTATTATTCTTATTGGAAACCCAAAAAAACCATTCCATGGGTGGGTGGTCGGTCAGCCATGGGGACAAATTCTATTTAATAAAGAGGAAAGACTTTAGGGAAATGTTTTATAGCAAAGTATTTTAGGAAATTTGATTGAAATATAATTTCAATTTCAGTTAAAAAAAAAAGTCTCCAAGAGATAGTTTAATCGGCTAGAACCACGCATAATGATAGGAGTGTAAAGGTGGTTACGATTAGCGGTTATTGACAAAAACCACTAACCGTAACCGCATATATGATTAAATTACTAACGCATCCGCTGCGGTTCTGATTAGCGATTAATCGTGATTAGCGGTTAGTAAAACAATTAACCGCCCGCTATAACCGCTTTTTTAAAATTGGGCTTTTTTTAAGTACTATAGCATTATTCACTCTCATTTGTTTTTTTTGTATTTTTAGTGTCTTCTTGGGCCAAATTGCTATAAAAAAAAGCTCATATTGAAAAATAAAAAATATTTGACCCTACTTTAAATTTTTTTTTTAAAAAAATCCTTAAATATTAAATCATAAGTTCATAACCGGTTAACTTTAAAAAAAAAAAAACACACACACACACAACATATAAAAACAAAGTTCAACACAACATATAAAAAAAGTTCAATAAAACATATAAAAAAAGTTCAACACAGCATATAGAAAAAAATATATATAACAAATGTTCAAATAAAACATTAAAACTGCGAGATAGAGAGAGTCAGAGAGAAAGAGGTGACGAGAGAGAGACGGTCCAGAGGTAGAGATTGTAGAGAGGAACAGCCGACGGCGTCAGTAAGATAAGGAATGAGAAGAGAATAAGATGAAAATTCCTACCTTAATCCTTAATACGTTTTTCTCTTCAAAACTGACGTCATTTTGATGTGAAATTCATTCTTATTATTATTAATATAAAATAGACTATATATATATGGAAAAATTAAATAAATAAATGCTAGAAGATATAAATATATACAATTTTAAAAATATTCTATTCCATTACAAACTTATGTCTTTGATATTATATAATCATATGATCTCATTAAATTAGATCATATGATTAATGATTTAAATTATTATCATATTTACTTATAGTTTTTTTTTAATTGAACTTATTATCTAATGATAATGCTCAAACTCCTAAGTCCTAAATTCATAATAATCTAAAGGTCATACACTCATACTTAAATTATATGATCATATTATCTCATAAATCACAATTCATATTAATATAATAAAATTATCTTAGATCTAAGAATCTAAGATAATGTGATATATATTTTCTAAGTATAAAGTATCGATAATGCTTTGATTCAATTGTGGCTATAGGTAACACATTGTTTAATTTAATTGTAAGTATCATACTATCATTATACATGAATAATATGAATCATATGATTAACTTGTAGACTTATGACTTATGAGTCATATATATAATTTGTTATTATATAATCAAATGATTTAATGATCAATTGATCATGTGATATAATCATATAAATTATAGTGATAATATAATATATTAATACTCAATTTGTGATTTAATTATTGAAAACAAAATGTGATTTAATCATTAATGATCAACTGATTAATTTATATGTATAAATATTATTATAATTATAATTATCCAAATATATTATATAAAAAGCGGTTAGCGGTTACGGTTATTAAACCCAATAATTGCTAGGCGGTTATAACGGTTAGCGGTTAGCGGACGGTTATTTAACCGCCCACCTTTACACCCCTATCTAATGAAGCGGAGGTCTCTAGTTCGAATCTCCCTCCCCCTTCTTGTGTGGACATGTCAAAAAAAGAAAAAAAAAATCACTTAAAAAAAATATAAATCATTCTTATTCCGGTGTATCCAACGTATCTAAAATGAACTCCATCCATCAATGTATTTGGCTTAAAAGTTAAAAGTCCATGTAATTAAAGTCAACTGGTCAGAGCTTTGACCCTCTGCACGGTGGTCAAAAATGGGTTTCCTTGCTGCTTGAGAGAGGAAGAGGAAGAGAAAAGAAGAAGAAGTAGCCAACCAAACAAATATGTTGGACCATCGAGGGTAGTGGTTTGATGATTTAAAGAAATTTTCAAGAAGTTAGGACATGTATTAAGGCATGAGTTCGAATCTCTGCAATAGAGAATCTCTTTATATGCTTGATTAGTATTAGTCGCTTTGAATTTTTATTAATGTCTTGGTAAAACTGAATCAGACTTGAGGGAGTGTTTGTGGTTCTCACTATTTAGATCCTTTCTGTATGACTCTTAACGGGTAGGTTTTATTATGGTCACACGACTCACACCTAAATAAGATAATTACAATTGGTCTTTCGGTTTATTTTTTGTTAAAAATAAAGAAAGAAAAAAAAGAAAAAAAAAAAGTAGGTTGGTAAAGGTTGACAGTGTAGAGTTGGTTGTGAGAGGGGGGGACCATGTGGTACATATAAATTATAATGGTTCATTTCTTCAAGACAAATTAATTTGGTGGAGAGATGTACAATGAATTTGATGTATGATTTAAGATATATGTGGGGTCCAAAATTAAAAGACAAACAAAAAAACAAACTAAAGCGTGGATGCGGGTTAGAATCAGTGGATCATCTCTTTCTTCTTTCAATATTTTGTTCAAACCTTCTTTTTCGTGTGACGCCCCAAATTGCTGACTCTCCCTCCCTTCTCTCCTCAAATACTTTTCTTGCTATTAGATAATACATAGAATCTCCACTTCTATTACACACACCACACATATGGTCGGGCCCGATCAGGTCATCAAGACATTTTCTAAATTTAAAGTTTAATATGATTGAATATATATATATATATATATGTGATTTTTAGTATCATACGCGTCAAACATTGAACAAGAGATTCATGAACCTAATACATGACCTAACTCATCTCATAAAATTGGTTCAACAAGAAAGGGTTGTCAATTCTTTATAAACATACCCAACGTCCCCAACGTCTTATCTACAAGTAATGTAAGATTATTTTTCAATAATTTTCTCTAAAAGGTCAACTTCAAAACATTTTTACTTTTTATATCACATCAATCACATTTTATTACTATTTAAACAAAAAAACTAACTATAAAACATAATTTATTTTCACTTTTCGGTACAAAACTTTTCTATACTTTATATCACATTCAATCATTTTTTATTACTATTTAAACAAAACAAAAATTCCATATAATTTTGATGGGTTAGAAACAGTAATATGTATTGTATTTATGTTGCAACATCCTTTCTACCAAAATCGTTTTTGCACACCATTTTAATGTATAACCCATTCAATGCATATATATATATATATATATATATATGTATTATTTAAATTTTTTTATATCATCCTCGTACTAGTAAATAGATTATGCAACCACTTAGCATACCTAAAAAACAAAAAAAATGTGGGAGTACTGTACTAAATCTTGTAAGGACCAACATAGCAACGCCCCTATGAGGGTTGCGATTCATGGTCATAGGTGTAATATTCCAGAATAATAATATAAAATAAATATTATCTAATCTAACTCAATCAAGTTTTATAAAATAATACTCCTAATTTAAAATATCCCAAACAATTTTTTAAAAAATCTCAAAACAATTTAAATATTTTAAACCTAGTCCAACCTTCGATGCTTCTTTGAAATGTTTGAGTAAAAACCCTAGAACTCTTGATACAATAGTATACAGAACGTTTGAAGGTAGTATATTGAATGTTTAATAAAGCCTAAAAAACAAACTTGGCCTACTGGCCACATCATTCAGCCTTATATACTCTACCCACTCCTATAAATACTCATCATCCGCCCTTAGATACCATTCTTCACCCATGCACCTCTTCTACCCTTACATTCTCGGGGTTTTTATTTCAAAGGGAAAAAAGGAAACGTCACTTAACTCCCATCTCAACTTTATTACATTTGCAAACATCCTTAATAGTTCAAAAACTCTCGATTTAATCTATAAACTTTCAATTTTTTACAATCTCACTTTCCATTCAGATTTTTTCTTAAATCATAACAGACTACTTAGAAATTCTAAAAGTATCCTTATTCTAAAAACAAAGGTATGGTCTGACCCGTGGGTCACCAGACCCACAGTGGAGTCTGGTAATCTAGGGTTGAGGGTCACCTTGTGAACCACTGCGAGTCACAAGTTGACCCCTGTTGGGTCACAATGTGACCCATTTTCCTGGGTCACCAATCACCTTTTTTTTTTTTTAATTAAGGTAATTTTGTAATTTTATAAAGTTTTTAAGAGTAGGAGGATCATCATTTTTTGACAGTTTGATTTGGCCCCAAACCTTAAGGAGGGGAGTAAGATTGCAAAAAATTGAAAATTGAATATACTAAATTGAAAGTTTTTTAAGTTTAAGATAGTGATTGCAAATGTGATGAAAGTTCAAGGAGGTTAAATGAAGTTTTTTGTTTTTTTAAAGGTGAGGGGAAAATATGTTTTAGTTCCCTAAACTATCACTCATTTTGAAATTATGCCTCAAAACTTTAAAAAGTGACATCGATGCCCCCCACATACTATCATCACGTGTCAAATGAGACATTTTTCCCACCCGAATAGATAAGCACTAACCCACTTGAAAGAAGGTGAAACCCTTTTTTTTTCAAAAATAAAAAATAAAAATCCTTGAAGTTATTAAAAAATAAAATATATAAAAATAACCATTTGAAAAAAAAATAAATAATAAGGGGCTAATATCAAAAGGGCCATCCCTTTTTGGTGTTTTTAGCTTCTTCTTTTTTTAATTTCTTAATAATTTTTTTTTCCAAATGGTTATTTTTTTATAACTTGAAGAGTATTTTGGAGAGAAGAAAGAAAAAATTGTCTAATTTGACGCATGATAATAATATGAGATGTTCAAATTTCACTTTTTAAAATTTGAATGTATAAATACAAAATGAATGATAATTCAATGAATTAAAGTATATTTTTCTGAACAAGCAAAAAAGAAAAGAATAATGGTTAAAAGGGTAGATAACGTGGGGTTGAAAATAATGGTTTTAAAAAACAAAAGGGGTTAAAAGGTTCATGGTTTAATAAGGGTGAGGAGGTGCATTGAATATGAGTTGGGTTGGCCTTGTGAGCAGGAAGGTCCTATGGCTATTAGAGGTATGGGCACAAGTTATGATTGGCTACTCAGAAAGTGGGTAGGATTAATAGGAATAATGCAAGAAAGAAAGGCTAGAATCATTGGATCTACCTATCTACCCTCTCTCCCCCCACACCTTCCTACTTTTCTTGGGGTCTGTATCTTAACACTTTTGTACGAATAAAAAGAAGTAAGAAGAAACTACGTAACATTTATTCTTTGAATTTTCAATCTGATTCTTAGAATATATCCACTCACAAAGTATGTGCTAATGTGTTGTAAAAGAGACTAAATCGATAGTCAATATTCTCATTCTACCCCCATTTTTAATAAACAATAATGTTATTTAGCCTATAAAATCAACCTCTGAATCAGATCTTACATGTTTTCCTGTTACATCGTCTCAATTGTACAATAATTTATTAAATAATATTTTTTAAAAAAATTACTCCAAATTACTTTTCCGTCAAGTCACTGGTGAAGATGAGACGTCAGCATAATAATAATAACTATTAGTAAGGACAAAGAGAGAGGGGAGATTCATCATCATTTGAGACATTTAGAAGTCCAGGTTCAGGATTTGTGTTTGGTCTTCTTCAATGACTTGATTGCATTCTCAAATATTATATATATATTTACAGTCCATCTAAGAATTGCCTGGAAAAGCCAACCAAGTCATCTTCATTTCTTGGAATATTCATTGTATGGGGATGTTTCTCTGCACTGCATGTATAATATCTTTTATTTTACCATTTTTTTTTTCCTTTCCTTCTCAAACCAATGCAATATATGGGAGAGCTTGATTTTCTTTTCTTAATTTAAAAAAAAAAAAACTTTTTACTCTATTTTCTTTGTTTGGTTGCTAGGATGATCAGTTTTTCCAATGCCCCAAAAGTACTGCACTGGGCAACTACCGAGTCATCGTTATCATGGAATAGGCAAAAGAAGAAGAAAGAAGAAAAAAAAGAAAAGAAAGAGTAATGGTTGTGACATATCTTTGAAAATGATTTGATAAAGATTCATTTGGTATTGCATTCAAAATCTTCCAGACGTTAGTTGATGAAGATTGATTTGGTGAGCAATTGATTCTCTGCATTCAAAATCTTCTTGGCAGATCAGCTGACGTACGGAGGAGGGATTATGCCAAGATCATCTCATCTGCTTAAAATGAGCCTTACTTTTATGGAGGGATGGAATATTGTCTTCATATTTTGCAAATTCCAATTGTCGATAAACTTGTCACTAACTTGAAACCGTATCCAATTTGGATTTTCAGCAATTCCATTACCAAATGTTTGTCCGAAATCTGCTCGGATAGATCAGTTTTATAGAAACTTTTTCACATTTACTGTTTTACATCTCCCAAATATTGCAGATGTACAGAGATCTGAGTCCGGATCACGTAAGTTAATGTACTAGTGACTTTCGCTTTATTAGGCGTAGTCCATAACTGATTAAGCTACCTCTTGACAACAAATAGGGTTGGCATTTACTATTATAAGATCTTCTATAATAATTTTTTATTTCTTTTGTAACCCATCTCTATCGGATAAATTTTGGATCCGAACAAAGCGTTTTTTTCTCTATACGAGAGAGAAGCTAACAATGTAAAAGCTCATAAAAGAAAGAAAGAAAAAATATGGCAACAGAAATAGAGAAAGGAAACCAAGTGCGTAACCACACTATATTAAATCCCAATCTATCAATCTATAAAAAAAATAAAAAAAAAATAAGGGTTTAATTACACTTTAAAAAAAGAGAAAAAGAAGAAAGCCTATCAGCTACCAATCATTTATACATTGCTCATACCAACTATATGTCACACTCAACCCCCTTAAATTACTAATAATTAACAAAATGCACATGTGACATGCATGTACTATTTTTACTTGGAATTATGAGAATGCCCTCAAGAAAAAAAAAATACAAAAAAAAAAAAAAAAAACTTTTAAACTGAAGCAGGGAAGTTTGGTCAAACCACTCCAAGTACTTGGTTCATGTCATATAATTCATTAAACCCAACAAACATTGCAAGCAGTCAATACTCATTTGTTAGTTATATATGTCATAAAAAAAATTTTTTAAAAAAAAAAAAACACTATATCACCAAATAAATTATAATCAATAATCATGAACTCATTTGAATCCTTCAATTCCTTTTGAGATCTTTTGTTGCAGTGGCATCATGTGAGCACATTATGGAACATGGGAGCATGATTATGATTGAACTCAAGACCATGTGTATAATATTATACACACTTTCTTTATCAATTTTGAATGATCATCATATGTGCTTCGCAGCTTGTCCTCAATATACCCTTCGAGTATCCAATGTTCTCCCATATATAATGTTAGAAAATTTAGATCAAAATCCTCTAAATTCTTTTTGGATAATCATTTAATTGTTCAGATTTTATCACATTATCATTTACAACATTTTAAAATGATAACAGTTAAGATAGTAGTTTGATTTAAAAATAATGATTATATAATAAATATATCCTGAAATATTACATTTCGTGGCCCATTAAGCATTTGGAAAAAGCCAACGTTGATCCAAGCATACTTTGAACCATTTGGGACATAAAAGGTTAAAATATTGAGAAAGACCAAATGAACACTCTACCAATCGGGCAAATAGATAGTAACACCATATAAATGCTGCTACCTCAATATGATCAAAACAAATTTATTCATACAGATATACACCAAACTCCGAATATAAAAACAGAAGAAGAACAAGAAGAAGATCACATCCGCCCATTGAGAAGGAAACGAAAAGAGAGAAGAGCATCAAGTTTAGTGTTAATCATCGACATATTTGCATCTGTATTCAGTTTGAATATGGTAGAGGGCCAGGTCCAATAGGGCATGTACAAGAGGAAAAGGAAAAAAGAAAGATAAGAAGAGAAAAAGATGTCATTAGTGTTTAGTATTAAAATTTAGAAACATTTGTTTGATCTTTTTGTTCCTCCTTTGGCCACCAACTATACACGAACAACTCTTAATAGTTACAAAGACGGTGCGGTCTTGATATGATACAGCTACTCAATCATACAGCCCCTCCTGCTCCCATATATCTACCAGAAAGTCTATCATTTCCTATCAATTGAAATTTAAAGCATTAATAGCAAACAGTGAAATTAGTAAAATACTCCAACAAAAAAGAAGCAGCTAGATTAACAAATTACACAGCAGACTTACAGATACAGGGATTGGCTGGGGGAATGGCTGCCTGGTCCCAAGCAAACTTTCATAAGTCGCGTTCCAACTGCGAAGACACAATAAGTCAAAACAAAAATAAATAAGAGGGATTATAGCTCATAGAACGGGGAACAAAGAATAACTGTATCATGTAATAATCTATTTCTGCCAGTTACATGTCCCCTCCATATGATTTCTCCCCTCTTAATCAAACTACAAAAGCAGTTATATCAGTCACTGATCAGTATCATTTCCAAAAGGTCGCAAATATTTTGCATGCAGCAAACACATTGAATCAAGAAGGGTTGACTATGAACAATACATTAAGAAACCAATTAAAAGGTGCTGACTTTGCTTTTGTAAGTGGGAAACGGCAGCACTTAATTCTATAGACTTGCTGGATGGTTGCCACAGGCTTTCAATCAATGAATTTGTCATAAAAGGCACAAATTACACAGTGAACACACCTTAATCTGGGTTCCCGACTCCGTTGAGTATGATCCCTGGACCTGCTAGATCCAATCCATTGAAGCCTGGTTTGATTCCAGAGAAGAAGACCTGCATGTCAAGTGACGTACATTTTAGATGACAGTCTCACAAACCAGAATTGCACTAAACCAGGGTACAAGTGATGTACCAGCCATAAACCCATAAACATGAACATGACTCACAAAAAGGGGGTCATAAAAATCTCCAGATGGTACCATATAAGAAGAACCACAATTTCTCAGACATAAGCAGGAAACAAAGGATAACATAGGAAGAAAACTTGCCATTATTTACAAAATCAGAATTGCTGCTCATGCTACCAATGCCACTTCCACAATTTAGGGCCTGGTTTGACGTGCTAATGGATGAGATGCTTCTTTGCGATTGGACGGTGCTGTTGTCCAGATCACATGTGCTGGTACTCCAGAAATCATCGGATACGCTAGGTTTTCTCACCATGCGCCCTTGAATTTTCAGTCCCTTTGATGGCTCATCAACAGCAATAATTGGTGTGGGCTTAGTGCAGCATCCAAAACAACCCCTGTTCTGTTACAAACCAAGTTAAATCACATACACAACAAAAAATAGCAGCAACCAGGACAGTACAGCATTAATGCCAGATCAGTAGGTGTCAGCAGTTAAACCAGTATAAGTGGTAGTCATCAACATTTTATTTCCCTTTTCCTTTCCCACTAAGGAGAAAGAATATTTCAGTTAAGTTCAATAGTTGAAAAAGTTAGATGCTGTATCAACAGTGTCACAAAAGGATCATCAAACTTAATTCACAATTATCAAGGACACTAGACAATAAGCACATCCTGGTGCAGTTTCTCAACCATGTTTCTGAGATAGGAATGGATACCAGTATTTTTAGATGAAAAGGAATAACTAGGTAGTTTTCTTCTAGAGAGTCAGGGTACTAACAGTGTCGTAATTTATAGGAGCTGTTTTGTACCCTACCAAAATTGAACGTGTGACTTAGTTTCAATATAAGTAAATTCATTGTATTTTAGTTCTGGCTCCAATTTCCCATTCAAGATGATAAATTCATAGCATCAATGCCTAAGTTAATTTATAGATTCATTTACTTTCCATGTCATGATTGATGACTTATTGCAGCCTTAATTTGTTCATTTAGTTTCATTTGACATAATGAAACGTTGAGCACAGGAATAGAGCGCAAAGGGAACAACCGAAATGTGAAAACAGATTGATAACTAGGAGGACAGTGATGAAGACAGTAGGTCAAACCGCTCAGCAATGGGGGGAAAGGTCACAATATGGAAAGCTTAACTTAAGAAAACATAGTAGAGCAATTCGGCGACAAAAATAAAAATGAAAAAATACCACACAGAGGACATAAAGCACACAAGCAAATGTAAGCAATCTTGACGCACATAAACTTGTGCAATCTTGATGTCTTATTTCTTTGTCATTGTTGTCATTTGTCAATGAAAACGTGATGGGGGCCTATTTATAGGAGTTGGCAAAAGTTTTACCATCTGGAATTTGAATGCTAAGGATGTAGCTACAGATTTGTTTTGCAATCCATGCCCACCAGAATCCTATTTCCCCATTTGTGTACAAGTTAATAGCCACTGCTTTCAAGCCATCGATACCAGTTCATAGATTCAAAGTCTGTTACCATAGGAAAAGCGATTGTCCAAAAACAACACGGATCCATTTCCATTGCCAAAGCTGCTTAAAACACCCCCATCTCATTTCTATCAAAAATCAAATCCTATCCATTTTGGTCACTCCAAAGCAAATGCCTATATATATGTAGAAATACACATGGGTCAGGTTCAAATTACACAAAGTCTCACTCTTGCTAGTGATAACCCACTCAGTAACCATCAATTGAATTAATATTTTAACAATTTCCACCGTTAAATATCTAAACAAAATGCGCATGTATCATTTTTATCCTATTCATACACTCACTTTTTATATATATTTTTAAAATATATATAAAATAAAAATAAAAAAGCTGAAATTTACAATTTTCATAGATGAAAGAGTTCTTGGTATCCAATTGCTATGATATGATATTTTGCAAGCAGAAAGGGCACGGGAGGGCTTGCAATCCAGCAGTAGGTTTGTCAAAATGCTCATCCATTGAAAAGTTATTTAGAGGTGTAAAGTTGACGAAGAATTGCACAAATTTATATTTCCTTGCCATGTTACATACATATCATTTTTAATACTCTCCCACAGAAAAAAAAAAAAAAAAAAAAACCCCAACCCACCGACACCTATTGGTGGCAATAATTTTTCAAATTACACCCGTCTTGGATAGCAAAAGGTAGTAGGATAACAAACGAGTCAACGAACATCTCAGAAAAGAAAGAAAAGATCAAAGCCAAAATTAACATTAGTAGCAGAAACAGCAGCAGCTAGAACTACTTTTCTTTATTTTGGAGACAAAAATCGTAGCAAATTAATTCACTGAAATAAGCAAGAAAAGTAGTCCAAATTCAAACAAACAAATTAAATTAAAAAAAATTGATTAACGAGAATTAGCGCTCGAAATCGAGGACTCACCCCATGCAAGCGAGGAAGTGACCGATCCAAGCAGTGACGGAGCTACTCAGCGTTACCATAATCTCAAAAACCCAACCGACGGGAATTCAAATCCCCTGAACAAAAGGAATTCAGAGAACTCTTATTAGGATTCCCAAAAAATGGCAATGAAGAAAAAAATCGGAAAGCTTCCTCCTCCTTTCTGCTCTGGATTCTGGAAAATAATTGTCAAAAAGGATTTTGGGGTGGGGGTTTTATGAGAATCGATTGGGTTTTTCTGATATTCACGTTGACGCTTCCCTTTCTGCCACTTGCTGCACTTCCCCCGCCCACTTGATTAATCATTAACAGTAACATTAATAATGGAGTTTCGGATTAAATTTTTTTTTTTTTTTTCCTTGGATTTTTATCAAATCTTTTTTTTTTTTTTGAATCAATTTTTATCAAATCTTCTATACAAATGAATTGAATAATATTTAGAGTTATTTATAGTAGTAAAGTATTTTAGTTTATTAAAAAAATAAAAAAAATAAAAAATACTCATACATTATAATTAATTGAATATTATTTAATTTAAGATTCTATTCCGTGAAAAATAATTATTAAGTCCGTAAATTTTAGGTATCTATGCTTAACTTTAAACCCAAGTCTTAGCTATTTCAATTTTCTTACCATAGACTTTGAAAAACATACACAAGCTGACGCTTTTAGGTAAAAAGAATTCTTATGCCTCCCTTTTGCTCAATAAATTTTTTTTAAAAAAAAAAAATTAAGGAATTGGGAAGTGTATTTGGACATGAACAATCAAATAAATGGGGAGAATCGTGTTGAAGTAGTGGAAAACGGAATTGTGATAAAATAAATAAATAATAAAATTCTGTAATTCTTCTTAGTTCTTACTTTATAAAGTAAATGCTTTTGTTGACTTCGTGAATGGGAAGAGAAAAAAGACGAGAAAAGTTGTCTTTAATTAAATAAAAATGAGTAGATATTAGATAACGTCTTCGACGAGTCACGTCTATTAATAAGCCAAACGCCCATTTCAAAGGTACCGTATGTAATGGGCCTTAAACTCGCCTTAAACTCATCTAAGGCTCCTTATGTTTCGGGAACGTAATATATATATATATATATATATATTCTAAATTTGAACATCTCATTTTTAAAGGCTCATCTACAACGTCATCAAAACCTTGTTGGAACTAAACTGGGACCCTGCGCAACCCAACCGGGGCACCAAAAATGAGAAACGCTTCAGTGCAATATAATGCACAAATTGGGCCCATATTTAGTGACGTGGCAAATGAACAATCATATGAAAATGTGGATTGAAATTTGAAATTTGAATTTCAATCCTTTCTCTCACTAAATATAGGCAAAATATGAGCATTATATTACATTGTAGTGTATCACCAAAAATTGATTATATATTTTTGCATCACTTGTTAAGACATTTTCATAATTTAAACTCTAATATGATTTTATATATATATTAACTCTATCGATTAAGTCGGTTAACTCGGCAGAACCGTCACTTAAGTCAATTAGTCATAGACTTTTTATAAATTGCACCAAGACTATATATATTTATGGGACAAAATGAATTTTTTTGGGCCAAAACGGCTGTTTTTTGGGCTAAACAAGTGATTATTGAACACATTTTTGGACTATACAAGTGATGCAAAAAACTATTGAGGGTCGAAGTTGATTAAGTCGGTTTGGTTAACCAACGAGATATAAATTATACCACCTACCAAATTGGCGTTTAAGTAGTTTTTTTTTTTTTTTTTTTTTAATCTCGACTACAGACTACCGAAAGTGGGTAGGCGTTTGACTACATTTGGATGGTCCACAGTTCAAGATCAATCACTAATGGGCACATTAAACTATCCACAAGGTTTTTTAAAATCATAAAGCTTTCAGTCTCTTAAACTATGATCAAATCGAACTCCAATCATGAGTTATACTGTTGTAATATTGGTAAATGAAAGGAAAGAGTACTAAATCAAGCTTGCAAGGAGTAGGAACAAGTGCAAAAATGAAACAGAAGATTTTTCCTTCCATGACTTTCATAAAGTATGAACCTCCCAAGAGTTGGAGAACATTTGAATTTCTGTACTGTAAAGAAATTTTGTTTATTTCAGTTACTACTCTCTCTTGTTTCTTTTTCATTTTAATCACTCCCTCCCACTAGTGTATAATAATATAGCATCATAATGAAACATAATACACCCGAAAGGTCAATGGATGACAAAATTCTTCAAGGCTAAAACCAGTACGATTCTTCGATTATCAAACTTCACCCCTGTCCCATTTCATTCTCACCCTTCCGAATGGGAGGAAAGCTAATTTACCTTATTGAACAGAATGGATGCAAGGCCTGCCCTCCATCCATACATCGTCGCTGGCTCCTGCTTTTTGGGAATGAGAGAAGCTAGACCAGCCGGTAAATTGGGACCAGTCACCATCTCCAGTCTGGTACTCGTTTCAGAAGACCTGAAATTAGAACCAACAAGTATATTACTTAGATATTACATGGCTGTTCCTCAAAGACATTCTGTACCAGGGATGTGCATTATATAACTTAGTGCTTAGCTCATTAGATAAACTATCCAATTAGGCGGGTTGCATCATTACCATCAAGCAAAGCAGGAAGAGTTATTATGTGCTTGTTTCTATAAATGTGTGTGCGCGAGAGAGAGAGGGTGAAGAGTCTGCAACAATAACAAAATGTAGAAAGAACCTTTCTAATTAATTGGAAATATGAAGATTCATGCCTCATTACATGTTCAAGAATAGGTAGCAAATGATCAATTTATGCATTCAAATCAAGTCATATATCTATATTTAAAAAAAAACACAAGGAATTCTCAACCTCTTCAGGGATTTTTTTTTTTTTCAAAGAGAGAGAGAGAGGAAACAGGGCATCATCCTCCAGGGTGGATGTAACAGTGTCAAGGATAGTGTGACAGTGTCACATCCTTGACATTCAAGTGGGCATCAATCAAATAAGAATTGCTCAAGGCTTCTCAAGTCTCAGGAAGAGTTAACTTTACATGGGAACTAACACACCAGAAAATAGCAGCAAAAAGAGCCATTACTCAACCCTGTACGGGTATGGGCTTGAAAATGGGTTACCAAGTTTCATAACAAAAACCTTACAAAGTTAGTCTGATCCACCCTCCTTTATAACATAGGGAAAAACTAATTAGATTATAAATAATCTTTGGTAAGTAGCATTCGTTATTAAAAATAATCACATTGAAATATATGTATATGTGAATATAACACATAAACTTCCTCAATATGCTCAACTTTTCAACAATGCCAAAGTAGGAATCTGTCAGTTTACCCTTTCCCAAGCATTCATGCATCAACAGAAAGAAAGGAGGAGGAGGAGGGGATAGAATGCATGAAAGAGCACATACGTAGGAGGAGCAGGGCCTTCATATGCAAATGTTGACATGCCTTGTCGTTGCTTGTGCTTAGGATTAGCTGTGCATATTACATAAACACGACCACGGCGTTTCACAGTCTTACAGAACTCACACATCTTCTTAACTGAAGAACGCACCTTCATTGTTGCTGAAGATCAAAATCAAGACACCATCAGATGCAATATCCAATTATAAAGCACAAAACAACGAATAATGCTAGAAAGAAGACTCTTGTCCTCCTAAATGTGATGTGATTTTAAAATCACTAATAAATCAAAATTCAATAATGATCATCTTAAATTCAAATATGATTTTAAAAACCATGTCACATTTGAGAGGATAAAAGGAAATAGGCTAGTGAAAACATTCAAAGAATAAAAAGATAAGCCTCATAAGCAAAAAGAAATCATCGGATACATTGGTACAAGACCATCTAGTTTGAAATAAACCTTGTCCGGCAAGACATCCAACAATGGCTGAATCACAGAAAGGTCCGCATTCGCTTGTTAAAACTCCTTTTGAGTTTTTTTTTTTTTTTTTTACAGTGAAGATTAATTGCAAGTTTGTAACCATATACATTAAAAAATCCAAGAATTATCAATTCAAGGGGCATCGCACTCCATAGACATATACAGCAGTAGTAACCAAAGCACAAGTCCAACAGGTGTGTCTTCACTTCGGATCTTGAAACATGGTGTGGGATGTTTTACAATTGTTTTGGTATATATCATAGAAAAAATGAGCCCACTTTCGAAGCCCTCCAAACCCTAAATCGCTCGATAGAAATTCTAAATCAAGAACAATCACCTCAATGGTCACTTGTGGAAATGATAAACATTTCCCGAATGGCATTTTGTTAGAAACTAAGAGACAGACAGACAGACAGACAGAAACCTGGATGATCGACGGCAAGCTGGAGTGGTGGTGGTCACTAGCCGTCGGCGTGGTCGTTTGACGGTGGAGTTGAAGCCGTGAAGAAGAAACCTCTAGAAGAGGCGCCGTGTGATGAGCACTAGCATATTAGGGTTTCAGTCTTTCAGATAGAAAATTATCCGCATATCGGAACCCGCAATTTCGAATAAATGTTACCGAATGCCGACCCGCCCGGTTGGAATTTCATATGACAAAAACTCATTAAGGACCCGGTATGTTCGGGTGAGTGGGGCAGGTTGGTCGGGTTCGGGCGGTTTTTGAACATACACACTTTTTAATTTCAATTCAGTGTGTTTATCAAAGGGTATATAGTATTAGAAATTTAGATAGTTTCTACTTTATCCCTTTTTTTTTTTGGGATAAAATAGTTTATTGAATGAAACATATTTTAAATGGGCTCGTTAATTAACACAATAAGAGTCCACCATATATATGTTCTACACTTCTACTAATAAATTAGTCATAGAATATTTATTATCAGTCAATTTTGTTACATATTGGTTAATTCAGTTAACTGACAAAAAAAATTTATACCAATTAACCGAGCCGAACTGATGTCGATATAAAAATCTTTAACCGATTACCGACCGACTTCTAGCGGTAAACAATTAATATAAGTTTAGTCGTAATCGGTAGGCAATAAACGGTTAATATATCTACCCTATATAGTATACATACTTCCTAAGGTTGTATGCAAAGTATGATTACATTCCTTCCATGTGTAATTATTGTAAGGTCTTTGGGCATTCTTCTTCTACTTGCCCTAAGATGCATAAACTTTCTCTTTCGATGCAGTATCAGGGGAGAAGTGAGATGGTTCAGGAGGAGGATTGGATTATGGTGTGAAGGAAAGGCACCATCAAAACAGGTCAAGCCATAATCTAATCGTAGTCCCATCAAATAGCATTATAACTAATAACCGGTAAATACGTCTAACCTCTCCAATGGTTAATTGAGTGTGGTTGGTATAACAAAGACAACAATTAATTTTTGATACGAGTACAAGTATACAAGTTGAATCATTAAACAAAACACATATAGGAATGTCGGTAATTTTAAATATGGATTGTTTGACTTTAGGGTTTGATGCAAATGAGGCAATTAACTACAGGTATATATGAAGGTGATGCACAAAGTTAATTAAAGAAAGGTTAACTTTGCCACTATTATATTAATCTCGGATTACCATCACTAAACCTTATCTTAATAGTCTTCCATGTTCCAAACAAGACAAGGACACCCACCTAAACATGCATATGAAGACACCTTCGTAGTATTATATTATAAATGATTTGCTATTAATTTCTCAATGAGGTATGATGGAAGAAGCTTAAGGTAACGTAAGCCAACATGATTGGCAAGAACAAAGCCTTGAAAATTGAAAAGTGTTATCATTTGATGGCTTGGGTTAAAACAACACATGATGCCTAACAAAGAATGGAGAAAAAGCATTGGGTCTTTAAGAAAAAGGGTTTTCTTTTTTTTTACATTAAGATATGTTTTGAGTTGGTGAGGTCACACAGAAAGTGGAAGCATCTAAGAGATTCTTAGATGTCATGTTACTTTACATAGGTGGCAATTCTTGATTGGATCATTGTGAATGGATATATGTCATTGTTCCACCTTCTTTGTACGTGGCATCTACCAATTGGGGCTTGGCTCACTCAATCAAGTTTCACCAGAGTCATTCAAGCATCAATTAGTCGGACAAATAAATTCCATGAGAAGTCATCATCATATTAATACAGTAGGATCGATAAGTTTGACTTGTTTAACTAAATAAGTCGAATTATGATTTATTTATATAATCTTATATTTATATGTCGACACATAATATAAATGTCTGTTAATTTTTTACACGATTTGTAAATTTGACACAAATTCAACATAAAATTAACGATTTAGAGTTAAAGAGTCTGACTCGTTTAATTAAATAAGTATAATTTTATTATATCCATATTTCGACACAACCCGATAAGCAAAGATGCACCGACACCCACACCACATGTCAAATAGAATTACTTTTGCTAAACCAGAAGTTTCCCGGCATTTGCTAACCAATGTTATATAATTCATTTACCACAACTATCTAATCATGCAAAAGCTTATTAGTGGGAGACAAGGGTTTCAACTCAATAGAGCACCTTTATCTTTGTGAATTTTCACTGGTAATTACTTTTCCAAAACTATTTTGCTACTTTTATCTTCTACTTTCTAAGTATCAATTCTCAAAATTTAAAAATTCTTAGTAAAGATATAAATTTTTAATTTCTTTCAATTACTTTATTTTGTTAGAATTTTTCATTAAATCTATTAAATTTTTTCAAAATATCCATTTTTTTATAAAAAAAAATATACCCTTACAATTATTTTATTTTATTTTTTACAATAAAAAATAGGTATTTTGAGATTTTTGAAAATATTTAATGAAAAATTCTAAAAAAAAAAAGAGATGATTGAAAAAAAAATTTTAAAAAAAATTTAATACCCTTAATTGATAATTTTTAAACTTTGTAAATAATCTCAAAACATGTACAAAACTTATCCATAGACTTCAATGAAAAAATCTAAAGGAATATATATATATATATATATATATATATATTTCCTTCAACTTTGCGGAAGGATTGGGACTTGGAATTAGGTGTAATTTAGTTAGCTAACTCCAATTCTTTTCACATGACTTTACTACCTTCTAATCAAACCCACATCAACCTGTCACTTCATTATATTCGTATTAGCTCATTTTACACTACACAAACTTGTTTGCACGAAATAATTTCGTCCCACATTTTCATTTGTCAGAGACTATATTAGAGGTACTTGCCTCTCCCGTATAGGTCCGTGACCTTTTTATCATATGAACACTTGGACTTTGACACAAAACTTGCTAGTGAGGTGCATATGCATATGGGACTAGGATTTACAATAATTATATGTTTTTGTGAGAGAGCAAATGTGAAACCTAAGAAATTTTAGACTGTTTAGCCGCTTGTTCTAACAGCTGAGCTAGTCCATTTGAGATCCAAGTGTCCAAATAAGTGATTGGACAAACCCGGGTCAAAATTATTTGAGTAATGAGTAATGCTAAAAGAATGACTAGAGTTATTCTTAAGTCCTTCTAAATGTGATATTGCTTTTGAAATCATCATTGAATTTGAGATGATCATTATTAAATGTTGAAAATAAAATTCACTATGGATTCTACTCAAGCAATAACATAGAATTCTATAATAACTCAATTACTCTTGATATTTCAAGAAATTATGTGTCAACCCCTATGTGAACGTGAAACATCATTATCTCTCAACTACCACATAAACCTAGAGCATCAATCGCAAAGTGGTTATAGAAAACCCTATAAAATAGACTTAACACATCAAGTAAGGAGTCGATCCGTCTTCCCGAAATTCAAGCTCATTACTCTATTCTCACTTTAAATGAATATGCTAACTTAAGCATGGGAGTATCCTCGGCCAAGGCTGGGGACCCTTTGACACTCTTACTATTTTGTAGGGTAGCTCATCCTCGATCAAACAGTACCAAAAACTGCTCTAACATTAAATTATAATCTATTGATAATTTTAGAACCCACATCACATGTGGGAGGATACAAGGAGGACTCTAATCCTCCCTCTAGCATTACTTTTAACTAAATATCTCATGCACTCTCTCACAAGAACCGTCCTAATTACTAACAATTTGAACAAATAATTGGTGTAAATCACAATCTTCGTGGATGTTTAGTCATTGTTGTTAGTTTTAATTATTGGCTAAATGTTCGGAAAACAAAATGGATTCAAAGCCCACTTACCGTCCAGACGGCCCGTAGCTTCTAGGTCTAATTTACAATGTATTTGAGTTCTAATTAGACTATGAGTCTTTTAGGTGTTATATTCTAGGTCTTATTTTCAATGTAAATTGAGTTTTAAATAGACTAGGAGTCTTTTATCGCTTATATATAGATCTCATGATCAGATTAGGAACTAATTCGGTATCTAGAATTCGCTTTGTGTGCCAAGAGAGTCTTTGATATTGAGCGTTTAAGTTCTCTCTCTTGGAGTGTTTAGTTCTATGTTCATCATTATTCGTCGATTGTTGAAGTGAAGTCAACCGGAGTTCCGGTGAAAGGAAATCACGTAGAAGGATTGTGCCAGCTGTCTCTGGAAAGGGCTACTGCGGTAGAAGACGAGTGGGTCGCTTGTCTTATACAAGATCGTGTCATAGCAAAGGTTTTGTGAGTATGAACATCTTGTAATCCTTTATCTTTTTACTGATTTAGTTGATTTCCTGGGTTTGGCTGCCCCGGAGAGGTTTTACATTTTAGAGTGTTTCTCTAAATGGTTTCCTCTTCGTAACCAAAATCTGTATGTTCTTTATTGCTTATTGCTTTACATATTTTGTTGAATTGTTTATTGCTTCATTGTTTCAATTCCGCATAAATTGTGATAAACAAGTTTTTGGAGTCTGCATAGGGTTTTTCAATTGGTATCAGAGCGGGTTCACTCTGTAAGGATTAAATTCTTGAGTGAGATCTTTTGACTCCTATTTGCTATGAATACTTCTCAAGGGGAATATGATCTTATAAACTCCTACAACAATTTGTTGGAAAAATTTCATATTGTGAGACGTCAATACGCAGATTGTTGGAAGGATTCTCAAGATTTAGAACATGTGAACAAATCTTTAGTTACTAAATTGTCTGAATCACATGCCTTAATTGTTTCTTTAAAATCTGAAAATCTTGTTTTAGGTTCTAAAGTTGATTTGTTAGAGAATAAATTAAAAGAGTCAGAAACTCGATTGGAAAAAATCTCTAACAATTCCCTTGAAAATATGATGCATACTAAGAACTTTAATTGTGATGAATCTGAGTTAAGTTGTGATTATAATGCTACATCTCAGGTTAGTTTCATTAATTCTAATGATGAGATTGATGTTCAACAGATGTGTAATGATGTTGAAGTAGTGTTAAAAGGCTACAACAAAGTTTCCAGTAAGCTTAAAGCCGTTGTGCATGATAAAGAGTCATTAGCTAATGAATTGTCTGAATCACGTGTTTTAATTGACTCTTTGAAATCTGAGAAAGAATCTTTGGCTAATGATTTGTCTAAATCACATATCTTGATTGATTCTTTAAAATCTGAGATTTATGTGCTTGTTCATAATACTAGTGCATCTACTTCACATACTTCTAATCAATCTTTGAATGTTGAGTTTGTGAATGTTAAAGAAGCCAAGGCTAATTTCTCCAAGACTCTTCAGTTAAACAAACTCAAGGTAAGTTTGTTCCTACATGCCACCATTGTGGGATTATTGGTCACATTAGACCAAATTGTAGGAAATTCAAAGTTGCTCCTAAGAAAGAAAATCAAGTAGCTACTTTGACTCTCCAAGGTAAGAAAGGTAAGAAAATTCATCTTGAGCATCATGCATTTTACCCTAAGCCTAGAGTCATGCATCCTTCTAGAAAATTACCTTCTCAAAGGTTCATTCCTACGTGTCATCATTGTGGTAAGATTGGGCATATTCGCCCGAAATGTTTTCAGTTGAATAATCATGAGTCAAAAAGAGACTATTTTCATTCTAGAAATAGTCATGATGAATTATTCAACATGGTGAAGGGTGTTATCACCCATTAAATGATTTGGCTAAGAGTCACACTTCTGCTCCCAAAATGAAGAAAGTTTGGGTTAAGAAGGAAAATACCACTCACCCCTTGAGGGGGAGTGGTGGTGATCTCACCTTGGATTAGGCGAGTCACCTGCATGCCTAGGATTGATTGTCTTGATTTATTTTGAATATCCTAGAGCATGTTTGTTTTTCTATTTTTTTGTTTTGTTTGTTATTTTATTTTCTTTATTTTTATTTTGTCATGCATTTTGTTTTTGAAAATTTTCAAAAGACAAAAATATTCTAATTTGTTTATTTCTTCCTTCTTTTGTTTGATGCACCTTGAGTGTCCATTATGTGCTCATGCTTCTTTGATGGATTTAATTCCTTATGTCTTAAAATGTTTTCAATATGCATGAGTTGTCATATTATTTCAATGGACAATTTTTTGTGGTTACCTAAAGCCTAAGCTTAATTTGTAATTTTGCTCATGCTTTAAACTATTGTGCACACTTAAGCATAAATTGAGTATATTCTTAAAATTTGAGTTGTGTGAGGTAACTATATGAGGGTTTTGACTAGTTGTATTTATCAATTTGACCATACGCTAGTTGAACCTAGGGCTTATAAATTCTGCATTTCTCAAAGCACAAAATGTTTAAAGACACCTTCTCATGAAGAAAAATTGTGAAACAAGAAATTAAAATATTATATTCCAAAGGAATTAAATTCACAGTGTCAAGCTTGCTTTGTTTCAAAAGAGGAATGCATTGGATGAGAGTGGCTAGGCCCTAGTATGATAAGGTTTGACTTTTGATTTGATTTGCTTGTCAAAACCTTTATTGCAGTGATACCTTCTCCTCAACTTATAAATTGTTTTTACTATTCAATGATTGGCTAACACACACGACACAAGCATGGGTTGAATTGAATTTTTTGGCATTGCTTGGGTTAAACAAAAAGTGTTCTTGTTTTCTATATGTCTCATATATATTTTAAATTTTCTTTGAGATAATTTGGAATATTCATTGCTTGAAAACATGAGTTTTGATGCATGCATCTTGTGTGTTTTCTTGACTTTTGAGGGGTAGAAATTTTTTTTTTGAAAAAAAAAAGGTTCTTGTTGATTGTTGAGTCTTATTTTGAGAGGGAGTTTCTGTTCTTCATGATCTTGTGTTATATCATGCAATTCTTTATCTATGATCATGTATTTTATTTATATTTTTCTTTCCACATATGCCGTGATGTTTTTGTTGAGTGTTTCAGGAAATTTGAAACCCTTTGTCAATTTGTGACAAAAAGGGGGAGTTTGTTGGGGAGATGAGTTGTCGTATCGGCTATGGACTTTGTTGGATTTTGTTCCAAAATTGCCAAAGGGGAGTTTGTTAGTTTTAATTATTGGCTAAATGTTCGGAAAACAAAATGGATTCAAAGCCCACTTACCAACGGCCCACAGCTTCTAGGTCTAATTTACAATGTATTTGAGTTCTAATTAGACTATGAGTCTTTTAGGTGTTATATTCTAGGTCTTATTTTCAATGTAAATTGAGTTTTAAATAGACTAGAGTCTTTTATCGCTTATATATAGATCTCTACAGATCAGATTAGGAACTAATTCGCATCTAGAATTCGCCTTTGTGTGCCAAGAGAGTCTTTGATATTGAGCGCTTAAGTTCTCTCTTGGAGTGTTTAGTTCTATGTTCATCATTATTCAATTGTTGAAGTGAAGTCAACCGGAGTTCGGTGAAAGGAAATCACGAGAAGGATTGTGCCAAATTGTCTCTCGGAAAGGGCTACATGGTAGAAGACGAGTGGGTCGCTTGTCTTATACAAGATCGTGTCATAGCAAAGGTTTTGTGAGTATGAACATCTTGTAATCCTTTATCTTTTAATGATTTAGTTGATTTCGGGTTTGGCTGCCCGGAGAGGTTTTACATTTTAGAGTGTTTCTAAATGGTTTCCTGTAAATAAAAAATCTGTATGTTCTTTATTGCTTATTGCTTTACATATTTTGTTGAATTGTTTATTGCTTCATTGTTTCAATTCGATAAATTGTGATAAACAAGTTTTTGGAGTCTGCATAGGGTTTTTCAATTGTTGCCTATCTCACTTTAAGCAATGCGCTTGGGCAAATGCAACTACCAAATCTAGTTTTCTATATTTTTAGATTAGGGGTATCTTCAATTTAGTGAATCATACTAACCCTAATATTGAGATTTTTTTTTTGTTTTTTCCACTTCAGCTTTCTTCTGCATACAGGAATGCCATTGGTTCATTTCCTTATCCAATCTGCTACTTTCAAATGAGTTGCCCAATCCAATTTCATCCCAATATGTTGGGATAATAATGAATCCTTTGTCCTTTTGAGTCCATTTTTTCAGGCTCTGTGTTTCGAATTGGTCAAACATTCAATGTGTGTAGGTTGTACAACCAAGTAGCCCAAACATTTGGAATCTTAGAACGTGCACCTGCTGCATACGCCAGGACAAAGAAAAGCCAAATAATTAAATATCATTTAAATTTAATTGATATAGTGACAATTACTTATTTTATTATATATTTTTTAAATGCATATATGTATTTACAACATATGTCAATATAGACAGAATAATAATAAAAATAAAATATAAAAACAAACAAAGAAGCTTGGATTATGTTCCAAAAATGAATGCAAGCCAACGAGATTTGCAGTTGGCCATTCTGTTTTCTCTAAAGTTTCTATGTTTTAATATTGTCTCCAACACCTTCTTGCCATGTGTCCCCCTCAAAAGTTGGATTTAGAAGCCTAGCTTTATAAGTTTGTATGGCCAATGAAAAATATATAAAACAATATATTTTGTTAGGAGATAAAACAACAAATTTTTGGATTGACATGCACTCCTGACCGGCACTTTACCTTCGGCGTAAACGATTCGAGGTCGTGTTAATCCAATCTTTTAGAAGCCTAGCTTTATATGGCCAATGAAAAATATAAAACAATATATTTTGTTGGGAGATAAAAATATTAAAAACAACAAATTTTGAGATTGACATGTACTCCTGATTGGCACTTTACTTTGGCGTAAACAATTCGAGGTCATGTTAATCCAATCTTTTTAATTAAACGGTTAGATTCTTCGGTTCTAATTCATTAATTTTGTATTGAGTTTATATTATATTTAAAAATGGTATAAAATAGTTGGTCAATTCTTTTGTTCTCTCTTTCACGGCTTTTCAAGTGGGCTCGACGAGCAGAAAAAGTCAAATAATATTAATGCTACTTTGCTTGCTTCAATCAGAAGGGTTTTTGATGGGCAGTTTTGGGTTGAGAAAGAAAGGAAGCATCTACGGCCGAAAGGCTATGTTCACACTACCATCAGCACTATGGATGATGATTGATGTGCATTCACATAGGCATGTGATGATGCGTGTATGTCAAGGGGATCCACATGATAATAAATATTTTTATTCTTTTCTTTTCTTTATCCTCTCGTCACTCCATGGTAAAGAATCTGATAATCATGGTGGGAAAGAGACGTCACAGAGATCGACTGATACACATGGATACATCCGCAGCACATGGGTGCTTTTACGTGTTCATGTTTGTGTGTAACTGTTTATTATTTTCTTTTTTTATTATTATTTTAATAATATTGTTTTTTAAGTTTTTCTCGGATTCCCCAACATAAAAACCAAACCCCCTTCCCTCTTTTTCACAACCGTTATACCCCAAAATAATAAAATAATAAAATAAATAAATACAATTATTTGCTGCTCCATAAAACGAACCCTCATGATTTAAATTGACATTAAAAGGAATATAATAAGTGTTATAAACCAATTTTTCAAAATTAAAATTTGACATTTTCATCATTACCCACCCCTAATTGAACGTTCGACATATCCTTGGAATGTTCGAGACTAACCCTAATTAGAGTGCGACACCTTTCTTTAACATTCGAGGTTAACTTAGGTGAACATTCGACCTATACCCCAAACATTAGAGTTTGGTCTAAAAAGTGTTTTAGCTTTTTAGTCGCCTTAGTCATCTTCATCCATTTCGCACTCTTATAAATAGTGTGGTAGTGCCCCCACACCTTTGAGCTTAATTATGTCCCTCATTTGCAGCAACCTTAAACCTTGATAGAGAAATTCAGAGAGAGAAAGAGAGCGGCATTGGTGTAGTTCCATCCTTGATAACGTAATCTTTGAACCATAAATCCGTTTTTCATGTAATTTGTATACTAACCTTACTATTACCTTGCATTTTATGACTTTTTAGCATACCCTATTAGGTCTATAATTTATCACACTTGGGGGTAATTAGTTTTCCAAAAAAGTTATGAACTTGTCCGTGATTTTCATGTTGTTATGATGAAAAACATTTTTCTAAAGTTATTAGGAACCTTAGTTTAAGTTGGAATACAATCTGAGTAGGAGTTTTGGTCTTTATGCATTTTATTTACATAAATGGGTCTAACGGGTAGACCCGTGAATTTTGGTGGGTCACCCGACACGAACCCGTGAACCCATTTAAGCTAAACGGGTCTAACGGGTCCACACGACTTGGCACGACCCGTCCATGCCCTGCGACTTCTCTCTCTAAACCAATCTATCCATAGATTCAAAAGAATCAAAACCCACAGTATGCTAACCAAGATTGCAGCAACAATCACAAACATCCAAGAAACCCATACCCATTTAGGAATCATATTCCCAACATCCCCACTTGCATAAACAATTTTTTCAAAGATTAACATACTGGTACCGGATGCAAGACATTGGCCGAAGAGAGAGAGAGAGTGGCAGAGCGACATCGGTGGCATAACAAAGAATAGAGATAGGGGGAGAGCGGCTGCAATGTCGGCAATGAGCGGAGAGCAAAGAGAGAGAGTGTCAAGCAGGAAAGAGTGGAAAAATGAAAATCAATGGAGGAAAAAGGAAATGGAGGAGGAAGAAGAAGGGGTGGGCGGTGTTGAAGAGTGAAGCATGAAGGAAAAAAAAGTTATGTTTTTTTGTTTTTTTTTTTTAGTTTTCCTCTTTCTATGTGCAACATATTCCAGTATTCCCTCAGTTTTTTTTTTTTTTTGGTTTAATCCTTTTTCCTTAAACGGGTGACTCGTGACACGACTCGTTTAAGCAAGGTGACCCAAACCCATTTAAAATAAACTCGAACCCGCTAATTTTGTGTCGTTTTGTGTCAGGTTCACTGGTCGTGTCAAAATTGCTGGCCCTAATTTTGAACCTTGTTGGCTAACGTGAAGGGTCGAAATGTTATTAGCTTCGAACACTCCAATATACTCAGCAACGCAACATCAAGTTCAATAGATGTATCTGTAGAATGATGGTACAATGGATTATATTTATTTACATCTTTGAGGTCTCTTTTGGATTCCATCAAAGGTGGTGATCGGTACTTTGTAATGTTTATTGATGATTATTCAAGAAAATTATTGGTGTATTTTCTGAAGAAGAAAAGTGACATGTTTGTCACTTTTAAGAAATAGAATGCGTTAATTGAGAATCAAATTAGGACGAAAATCAAGCAACTTAGAATAGACAATGGCATAGAATTTTGTGGTAGTGATTTTAATAAATTCTTCAAGGATGAAGGCATTGTGAAACACCATACCGTTAGTCAAACTCAACATTAGAATGGGGTCGCTGAGTGGATGAATAGGACTCTCTTGGAGAGAGACCTTGCATGCTTTCAAATGCTGGATTGTCTAAGGATTTTTGGGTTAAAGTGGTCAATACTACTTGTTTATTGGTCAATTGTTCTCCATCTATAGCTATTGATCGTAAAACTTCCTGTGAGGTTTGGTCTAGTACTCTTACTGATTATTCAATAATAATTTTTTCTTACTTATTGCCATGTGAAAGAGGGTAAGCTTGAGTGTAGATCAAATAAATGTATATTTTTTAGCTATGCTAATGGGGTGAAATGATATAGATTGTGGTGTTCTGATCCTAAATCACCTAACTTTATGACTAAAGTCTATAAGTCTCTAAGCTACTACAATGTAGTTAGTATGGATGTTGTATTTGATGAATCTATCATGTTTCACCCATAGGAGAAGTATGTTGTATATGTAGGAAAGGAGCAGAGTTATAGCAAGGAGGTGGAGCTATATATGGAAGACTCATAGAAAGTGGGAGATGGTACTCAAAATCAACCAGTTATAGATGGTCATGATTATAGTTATGATGATGATAATCCACAATAAGAGCAACATGCCAATATTGCGACTAGTCGACAAAAGAGGCAAATTAGACCATCTCAAAGATATGGCAATGTAAATTTGGTAGTGTATGCACTTATTGTGGTAGAGAACACTATAATCGAGAAGATTTCTACTTATTCAAAAGTTGTCAATAGTAATGAGTTTGCAACAATGAGTTATTGCCATGAATGAGGAGATTGAGGGTCTCTTCATCATAACCAAACTTGAAAATTGGTGAAATTGCTTAAAGGCACTAAGATTGTTGGTCGTTTGAGGATATCACTATATGGTTTAAAACAATTATTGGGACAATGGTACAAGCACTTTGAAAACTATATGGTCATGCATGGTTACATTAGAAGTAGTTATGACAGTTGTGTACTATAGGCAATTATCAAATGGTTATTTTGTTTATTTGTTTCTATGTTTTTTTATCTATGGATGACATGCTTGATGCAACTAAAAGCATACTAGAGATTAAGAAAGCAGGTTAGAGATTAAGTAATTGAATCTCAGTTGGGTAATGAGTTTGAAATGGAGAATTTGGGTGCTGTGAAGAAAATCATTGGGATGGAGATTCACAAGGATAGAAAAGTGGGAAAGTATATTGAGAAAGTACTTAAATGCCTTGATATGAAAAATACCAATGATTACTCCACTTGTCACTCATTTCAAACTTTTAATAGCATTAGCATTGAAAAGTGAGGAGGATGAGTGTTCCTATCACATGTTCCTCACTTTAATGCAGTTTGGAGCATCATGTATGCTATAGTTTGTACTCGTCCATATATTTCACTAGCAGTCAATGTTGATAGTGAAATAAAATGGATACTTCAATATTTACAAGGTACTTTAGATATTAGTTTAGTCAATGACAGAGGAAGTGATATAGGTTTTAATGTCATTGGGTACATTGATTCAGATTATGCTGGTGATTTGGATAAGAGAAGGCATCTCTAACAAATTATATTTCCATTCTCTCGAGGTGAGCCACTAGACGGAAAAACGACATTATAGTCGACAATTGCTTTGTCCACTATAGATGCAGAGCATATGGAAACAGTAAAGGTAGTGAAAAAAGTAATTTGGCTAAGATTTTTGGTCAATGACCTAGGTTTGCATCATGATGAGATTGTTGTATTTTTTGATAGCTAGAAAGCAATACATTTGACAGAAAACCAGATGTATTATGAGAGGACTGAGTACATTGATGTCAGATATCATTTTCTTGAGAATGTTGTGATACAAGGTGATATCATATAAAAGAAATTGCCACCGCAGAAAATCTAGTAGACATGTTGACTAAGCCAATTTTGATTTTCAAGTTCAAGCATTGTTTGAACTTGATTAATGTTTGTAGTTTGTGATTACCCTTGGGGGTGTTGGAGAAGATATCATGATGAGATTTCCATTGATTATTTTATGAATTTCAAGTCAAGGTAGAGATTTGTCGTGTAGCAACGTAGTCTTTCTCAAGTCAGACGGTAGGGCTATCAGGTTCCCATTACTTTTAAGAATCTCAACGAATTGGTTTTCTACTCTAGTTTGGAGTCCAATTTTTAGCTGACTTGTTTATCCTAATTGTTTGTGGGTTCGATCTCTTTTTTTGAGTTAAGGTCTTATAAAAGGAGCAACAATCAACCTTTGGACGAAGCACAAAACAAAGAGAATGCACATAAAATAGAAATTACATGTGTGCATGAGAGAAAACAACCCTCAACAATGTTGTAGTGCCGCATGGGCATAAGAGTGTTTTTTTTTTTTCTTTTTTCTTTTGTTCTTTCGTTAGCAACAATTAACCTTTTGATAGTAAATTTCCTTTTAATCGTTTATGCTTGTGAATATAGGTTTAATAAGCAAAACCATGTTAAATCTTAGCATTATATGTACATGTTTGAGTTATTTTTATTTTGTTTATTTATACTTCTTAAAGATCCTAAAATTTATTTTGTCACATCAATTAACCTCTCTTTGTAGTTAAACATTAACTTCTTGACCCTAGTAGTGATAGAAATATAAAATTAAACAAATGATGTAATTAATTAAAATAACAGCGTGGTCAGGAGAAGAAAAAGAGAAATCACCCTATATTACATGTGATTGCTTTGAGCTATGAAAGACAGAACATGGCAATTACAGAAGGCAGAGAGTTGTTCTGATGTTAAACTATGAACAAGACCTATGAGATTACCCTCGGATTTATCAACGAAATCCACCCTCTACCCAATCAGCTTAAGACAACAGGAATTTGCCAAAAAACTGTCGGCTCCAAATTCCTACTGTTCATGAACAGATCCTTACAAAAACAAAAACAAAAAGTTGTAAAGGATGAAAGAAGAAGAGCAAAGAGGCTACATTAGAGAGATACAATTCACAGAAATTCGATCAATAGGAGTAGGCCAATCGCTGAACGACACGATCCCTGAGAATTCCATTGTACAGAGCCACCCTGTTTGCAGGCATTCCTCTGTTTTTGCCTCTCCTCTGTTCTAACTTTGGCGGTGGTGAAGTTGACGACGATGATGACGAAGAAGAAGACTTGTTAGTTATAGCATGCTGCCTTCTGTACTCCTCCCCATCCCCACTTGGATCCACCACATCTTCTGCAAACTGCACCCTCTTCTTCTTCTTCTTCTTCCCGTCTTCACACCCACCAAACAGAAAAGAAAAAGAAAGAAAATAAACCCATTAGCAAAGACTATATATATATGCAGAGAGAGAGAGAGAGAGTGCACGTATGTTTTTGCGTACCGGTTGAGATACAAGAACGTAAAATTGGCGGTGAGGAGTGTGGAATTTGATCACCGGGGAATTGGGTAGGTGGGAGAGACTTTTGGAGGCGAAACACGAGGAGGAAAACGGTGCCGGAGACGGCCATGGCTGTGGCCAGGACCACACCTTGAGGGCTTATTATTGAAGACATGGCGTCGGAGAAAAAACCAGCCAAGCTCAAGAGAAAAGTACATACGAATGAGATGATGTCAAATGTGGGAAGAGGGGAGATATAATATTTCTACAGAGTAGGGACCAAATGTGAATACTATATTTCAATCAAATGGGTATTGTTTTATTATTATAAGAAAAGTTGTTTTCTTTTTCTTTTTCTTTTTTAAGAAAAAACACACTTGCCCTTCTAATTATTACGCAACTTGCAATATCTCTCCAATTCAATTTCTGATGTCTCTCATCGATTAAGTTTTTCAGTTTTCTGTTAACTTAAAACAATAAGCGAGTCACTTGACCTATACGTGACATAAAATATTTGTAATACTCTTACAAAATTTTTAATTTTTTTTTTTAATAAAAGAACAAAAACTCATTGAAAGGTAACAAATTAATAATGCGTATGTCGAGGAGCCTAGCGAGGAAGGGCAAAAGTGGTCGAGGTGGCAAATCCCCTTCGGAGGGAGGTTTTGAGAGCCTCTACGCCAGTGTTTGGTGACCGTTTGCAAATGGTGAAAAAAGTAATGCCCATTTGGGGTTGGAGCAGTCTCATTAAAACGAGACATTACAAATTAAGTGATAGATTGAATTAACGATTTTATAAATTACTTGATAATCAAAAGGGTAAGTATAACTTGTCACTTCTAACAAGGAACGTTGGTTGGTTGGTTGGTTGAATATTTGAAATAAATAAATATATGAAATGTAGGCAGAGCAGGCGTGTGTTTTGGGTTTTGATCATTTCGAAGGAAGAAAGGAAGGTGCCACTGCCAAATGCCAATTGCCAAAGAGTCAAAGACAAGAGTGACGTCATCAGTTTGTAATAATTGAGGTTTGGGTTTGAGAGAGACAGAAAATTGGGTTGGATTATTCTTCCCCTGCAATTTGCACCCCCAATTCCCTTATTATTATTATTCAATTCAAAAACTGAATAAACTGATTGGGGGCAGCTTTGCTTCTGCTGTGCTAACATGAAGCCATGAAGAATGCTGTTTCTTGGACCCATCGTCTCCTAAAAAGGTACAAACATGGAGCCTGAATTTATTTTATTTATGGGAAAGGCCATGTACTTATCTAGGCCTCACATCTTCCACAGTAAATGATGTACAACTCTAATGGACAAAACAAATATTAATTATTGTGAAAACTCCACTTAGAAGTGCATCTTAGGCTGTAAAAATAGGCAAAATAGTTATCGAAAAAGTATATATTTTTACTTTATTTATTCATTTTGTTATACATACTTTAATGGATTCTTTATTATATTCTTTATTTTCTTTAAATATTATTTTATATGGGAGACAGTGTGAAAGAAAGAAAGTGAGAGACGAATATTAATAAATAAAATTTATAGTGTGAATAGTGAATATACTAATCATTCTATTGACTATAATCACCCATAATAGACAAATTTTACTATTGTTAGGAGTTTGGAGATGTTCTTAGTGATTTTGCAGTCATACCTTTAATTTTTAATTTTTGTAATATTGCTATTTCAAGAATATTATCCATTCTAATATTTTCTTTTTCTTTTTCATTTTTTTTTGTTAAAACCCTCAAAATATCCCCTTCTTTTTTTAGAAAAAGAAGGCATTTGACCAAAAAATAATAATAATGGATGAAATTAAAAGGGAAAATTGATTGAGATAACAACATTGCAAAAATTAAAAATTTGAGGGGTTTTTTTTTGGTCTTAAAGTCAATTGAATCCTTATATAATTAGTAGAAGACCTAAAAATCTTTCTTACACATTGCTGACATAGTGACATGGTAAAACAAAAAGGGTAGGCCACCAAAGAGTTTACTTTAAGAAGGGCAACGTCAAAGAATGCTTAAAAAACCGGCAACTTCTCTGGGTTTCAAGCTTCGAGAATCTGCAAACACTAGTTGAAATGAAATAAAACTACTCAAATTGGCCCTTGATAGATTTGAAAGGTTCACGCACCTAACCAAACAAGGCATTAACAAATGGATAAGGCCCATCATTCTTACAACTTTATTTTACCCTTCTAAATTCATTGGAAATTATTTTTTATTTTTTATTTTTGACAATTTGTGTTTGCGTGTCCAGTTCGGGTTGTATCGAAATATGTATAAGATTATATACGTCAATTATAATCTGACATATTTAATTAAACGGTCAAACTCTTAAGCACTAACCCTCTAATTTTATATTAGGTTTGTGTCGAGTTCATAGATTATGTGAAATATTGTCTGACATTATATCGCGTGTTGGGTTCAAGTCACATTAAAACATGGGTATAAGACTATGTAGATCAATCATAACTTGACTCATTTAATTAAACGGGTCATACTCCTTAACTTTAATCCTTTAATTTCGTGTTAGGTTCAATTTAATGGAAACTTTAAACTTTGTAAATATAAAATATATTTCATAATTATTTGAAACGCCAAAATAAATAGTTTTATTTATTTATTTAAAATAAATTTAACAATCCACCACTATTTCAAAATAATTTTGACTATTTCAAGGTGTTCAATGAACAAATCTTAAACCGATGACCCTACAAGACTAGTCGAATATTTCACACGTGTTTATTTTCTTATTTTCCACGTCTTTCGTAATTAGCCTGCACTTTTATTATGGCCAAACTTTGTAACGCTAAAATACGAGTAAATTCTTGAATTCATCTTGGAATTGGGGTTTTAAAAGGATGTAAGTCATTTGAACCATGTTCTAGTATGTTTAATCATAATCACTGTTTCCCTGTAGCCTTTTTCTCCTATTCAATTAGAAAAAAAAAATAAAAAAAAAATCATAATCACTGTATTGACTTGTTAATACCCATTGAATCATTGTACCACTCTTAGAATAAGAAATTAAGAATAGCACATAAGAAATTTGTATGAGAAAAAATCAGGCACTATTTGATAGAATGTCTTTGCATATAACGGAAGGGCCAAATTTACAATGATTTTATACAATCCAATGATCCGAAATCACTTGATCTGATGGTCACAAATCGTAACCACCAAATCCAACTAAACGGATACCTTGAATATATAGCATATTAATCACAAATCATAACAACCAAATCCAACTTAATGGACACCTTAAAGAACATAATGATTCAAAATGGTAACCACCAAATCCAATTTAATGGACACTTAATATATATATATGGCATTTCAAATGATTATTAAGTATATTATATTCATTTGAAATGCCAAATGAATAATTGTATTTATTTAAAATAAATCTAATAAATTTAATAACCCCTACTAGAAAGTGGCCTTAACTAGATTATAGTAAATTTATTATTATTATTATTATTTGTAATTTCAAGAAAGTACAGGGAATTCTAAGATAAACAAGAAAGAGCAAAGAATTAAGTAGTGAGAATTGGAGGAAGCAACTCAGATTTGGATGCAAGAACTCTAGCATTTGTGTCTGGGAAGAATTCTGTCCCAGGTAGCTCTGTGACCTCTCCATTTTCAGTGATGCCAATGGGATAAGTGAGCAAATGGCCAGGCAAGTCGTGCTCTGGTGGTGTCTCACTGGAGTAGAGATCCCAGTACTTTTTGGCAATCCGGTTTACTTTTTGGATACATTCCACACTCTCTGGTTGAATGAAGGAGTTGTGTAGCATGCCTAAGTGCTCATACCACAATGCCATTCGAAATCCATGGATTTGGCCTCTAGCTGGCTGCTTGGTGGCCAGGTGAAATGGTTGGTAGGCTCCCATGGCAATCTCTGTATCCCTGGCACCATCCATTGACCTCTGATTGATGTTGGCAGATCCAATGATTATGTATTCATCATCAACTGCAAAATGTAGGCATTATTTGAGCTACTTGTTACTGTATAGGTTCACAAATTAAATCATAATATATATATATGGAAGCATATTTAATTTTCATAACAACCATTTTCTGTTTATTACATATATACAATATGGGTATCAAAGTTTTTGAATAAAGTTTCAATTTACATTCATATATATGGATTTAGATGCATTCTCTCTCTTTTTTTCAGTACTAGTCACAATTTATGTATCTTATTGAATAATTTAAGATTTTCAACCAATCAACATAAAAGTGGGATCTTCAAGCTATCAAGGAAAAAAAATTGATAAACCAATTTACCTATCATCATCTTAGCATGAACATAGATCATGAAGCGCCTGGCTTGCTGAGCTCTACTGTAAGCTGTATCATGTTCTGGTTTCTCTGAAGGTTCATATTCTCCACTTCTCTTGCTCTCTCGATTGCCAAGGCAAAAGAATGTCAAATAGTCCTTCGGGTTTGCCTTAAGCCCTTTGGTTTGGAGGGCCTGAACTATGTCTTTGTACATCATCTCCATAGTCCTCTTTTGCCAGTTTAATATTTCCTGCACTGATACACTCTTTGGTATACCCTCTGGCCACATTGGCATGACAATATAGACGCTAAATCTTTCTCCTGCCTCAATCTTACTAACAATCTTTAGTGACAGTTCCTTTGGAATGAGCTGCACAGCACCAATCTCCTCTACCTTAAGGTCATGCGAGTCCCAGCAGAATGAGCTTCCAAGAAAATACTGATTTTCTATGTATATGAAACTCTTTGCTCGTCTAATGGCATTGATGTAAGCATCCTGAATGCTTCTGTCAATTACATTATCCTTCCAAGTGACCAGACCTGCCCTGGCTGCAGCCTCAGGAGCATCGGGGAAGCCAAAGGCGGCTCCTCCATCGATTGATCGGAACAATTGAACATTCCATGTTTCATGGTCTTCAGAATACATAACTGGAGATGGGGCTATGAATATCTCATCTAATTCTCTTAATTGAATAAGCAAATCCTTTATGCCCTGCTTTTTCCATCTCTGCTCAAAATTGAATAAAACATCCCAGGCAATAGGTCCTTCTAACCGGCAGTGAATGTCATGCCAAGGCTCCCTAGGTCCACCTTTCTTAATTGATGCACCAGCAAAGTTGGGCTGATGAAAATCATCATGGTGAGCTGTGTTTAGAGTCCTGAAAAGGGAATGAAAGGGAGTATCATATCTCCCATCACAGAGATCAATACCTCCAATAAAGCTCACAATCCTCCTCTTTTCAGATTCTATATTGGGCATCTCACTGTCCACCACGACAATCTTCTGGTGATGAGTGAACATGGTGGAAACCTCCAAGTCTTGAACAATGCTTTCGTCGTTGTCGGGATTACGGGGGCATAAAACGCAGTGGACTCCGGTGTCATGGAAATAACTTCCTGTATCTTCATCATGAGTAGCCATTAGTCCATCTTTCTTTAGTAACTTTACAGAAGTTCTGTCATCCCAAACAAGCATCAGGACCCTCACCCCTTCACTTGCCTTCTTTTTGAGAAGCTCCCCCAGGGTCAACTCTCCCCCAGGCTTTTGTCTTCTCAAGTCCCTTACCAAAGTGATCTCAGTATATACAGACCATCCAGTAATGTATATCAAATGCTTTGCTCTAGAAATGGCATCAAAAACATCTTCCCAGCATCTGTGTGGTTCATAATACTTACCCCCAGCAAGAGGGATTTTTGGAATAAATTTGTCTGGAATATGAGCATCTTGGTAAAGAGTAACTCTGCAACCATGTCTCTGTGTAAAGAATGTGCGAGGAACTCCCCGGAATTTAGGACTTCTAATCCCTCTAGACCAGCTAAATTCTCTGGTGGCATCAAAAAATTGTAACTTCACATGAATTTTAGGACCTCCATGGAGAGGTTTATGGTTGTTTTTCAAGATCTTAAGCCATCTGTCTACTTCTTCTCCATTTACTAATCCCTGATCAACAGGGATGGAAGCCCGACCGATTACTCTTGCTCCAATGTGATTGCCTTCTTTGATAGAGAATAAAATACAAGAGGCCTTGTGAGCGCAGTATATGTGGAAAGACTCAGACCACTGGGGATTACAGTGTTCATTTTCTACAAGTCTAGTACGGGCAACTCTAGCATTCCCTATATCCATTGTTGCATAGAGCTTGGAAGCACCTTTTCGAAACCCTTGAGTTTCTCTGTTTCAATTAGCTGCAGGAAAAATCATTGACCTTACGAGTATAGAGTTCAATAATTAACTAAAAAGCTGAAAGACACAGAAATTAAGTGGTTTGGCCTATGACTCACATCCAACAATCACATGTTAAAGTCTTAAAGGCTACCTCTTTTCTCTTTATTTATTTGATTGTCTACTTATAGAGCTTTACAGATAATTTGAATATAATTTCAAATACAAACAAATCCCTTAATTTATGGTAACCAAATCATCATTTATCATAAAGAATTTCAATCCAGCATGAAAATAAAAAGGTTCTCATTTTGCCAAGAAGCATGGAAGAGGAAATGTGAGTTTAAATCTTCTGATGGTTGAGGTTTATGCAGTTCTAAAGCTCCACCTTTAATTTTCTTTACTAGTATTCTTGACAATCAAACGGATCAAATGGTTTAATGTTTGAAACTACATGCATGCTGATGGTTTCCTGGACCTGGGAAAAATATTTAAATTATGTAAAGTGGAAACATCAAATGACTTTAACAAAGTATTGCATTTAAAGCAGAAATGTTGAGGAAACTGCACATGTGCAGCGTCTAGAAACAATGCATCATCACACAGGCATGTATAGACAATCATGGAAAGCAGAAAGCAGTGCTTAATTTTTATCCTCAAAATCTTTAATCATGAATAGCTACCTTTTTACTTTTGTTTTTGGATGAATAACCTTTTGTTTCAACTTTCTAAAACACACCTCAGATAGTAAAAAAAAAAGAAGGAAAGAGTAAGATAATTCATATAATTATTCTACACAATCCCAGAATAATCAGATATACTTTTCAGAATAATAAGAATGTACCTTGCAGATGAAAATGCAGCAACCTTTGTCAGAAAGCATATCAACCTCATAGATTGTAGCATGAAGTGTCCCATGCAGCAGCACTTTTGCCATCAATCTGCTTATTTTTCTTAACCAGACAGACCTCCTTGGACCACTGATGATAAGGGCCAAACAAATAAACCTCAAAACACAAGTAGGAATAAGATGGAGGAGAAGAATTAGCAGATCATCATGACTTTTAAAAAGTCAATAGGTATTAATATTGACTTGATGGCAGGAAAGCCAGCCCATGTTGGAAACTTCTTACCCAAGAAGCAATGTAAACCCGGGAGCTAAAGTTGAAAGGAAGTTGGAAGAAAATAATATATATATTATGTATACAATATGCTGTAGTGGTTTAGGTAAACAGCCATTAATTTAAGGCCAAATTAATAATTATTAAGATTCCAGAAGGAATACGTACAAAAGGAAGTCCTTAATTAGATCATGCATGGTGACTGGTTGGTGGTGGGAAAGAAGGCCATTTGCTGGAATGAATTGCGGGTGGCAATAGAGGGGAGAATAAAAAAATTAATAACAATCTAGAAGATGACCTGGGTGTACCCATTAATTAATTGTGTTCAAATTTCTCCCAGTTTTGAAGGAATGGCAATCAATATTGACTTTTGATTCTTGTAACAAAGATGAATTAGGATCTTCTTCCCTTCAAATATATCTAATTAGTTATAGTAGAGGAGTATTTTTTTGTCTCCTCAAAAAGTAAAAAGACAAAAATACTCTTAAATATAACTATCTAGATACTCTCCAGTTGATTTGAACAGGAGAGGATCATGTTCAAAGATACATTATTAGTCAATATCTTTCCCTTTCTCTTTCAATGATCCAAATCGATTCAAAAAAGTTAATTTTTTAGGCATATTGTTTGCTCAAACTGAGATTATGTTTCTTCAACTTTGGACTTGTAACATGGTTTGGTTTGTTGCTGGAGGGTCTGGCATGCTTAATTGACGCCAATTGGGTGATGATTCTAATTAAAATATTTTTGGTCATATGGGGTTTTCCCTTCGAGGGATACTTCATCCACAAGAAATGATGAAATACCACAAAATTTTTTTATCTTCATTTTTTTTCTACTTCTTCCTCAGGCAGAAGATGTCAAATCAAGGGGTTTGGCTTGGTCTCTAGTGAAGAAATCGGTCGAGATTTTTCCTGTAAAAATTAACGATGAAGATTGCATCCAGTAAAAAAATAATTAGAATTCTCCCATAATTTTGCAATCTTTACCGTTAATTTTTGCACAAGACAACTTTAGTAATTTTTTCACTGGTGGTATATAAGCCAAACTCCAGTCCAAAGCCACAATTTTGTGCATAATTTCGAGTATAATAACATATATATATTTCTTTCTGTCTCTACTTTTCCCCAACTAATCAAACATTAATAATCTTTGCTTTGCTTTCTTTAGATTTTTAAGGTGTTCTGATGTCACCCCCAAACCCAATCCACTCATTTAGAAAATTAGAAGAAAAGAAATGCTAATGCTTTCTTTTATTTTATCTTACTTTTTAGGTTTTCTCCGTAATATGATGATTTTTTTTTATATATAAATAATAATAATAATAATTCTGTTCTTTCTAGTGTCTTTAGAACTTCTATATTTTCAGGTTTTGCTCCAAACTTCAGATTTTTTTTTTTTTTTTTTAAAAACTTGTAATTACCTGAGGATTAGGAATTGTTGCTTGTATAACGGCTTGAATTGAACTTTATTTTATTAATTGAATTCAAAGAATCATTAGGTTTTTATTGAGTTATTCTTTCTCGAGTATCAAGAATTCAAGAGAGACGTGTTTTTCTATTTTCTATCACTTCCGTTACGTGAAAAAGCCACCATCGCTTGATGGATTTGGTTTATGTGCTATAAAAAAAACTACTTTAGTTTTTTCAACGGTCCATATGAGAGAGAATAAAATTAGATCTAGACCATTAAAAAAGCAACAGGAGATGTGCGGTAGTTATTTTTACAGCACTTAAAGCCAAATTCTCGCTTGATTAACAGCATGCCAATGATCCTAGTAAAGCTGGCTGCTGTCAGTGAAATCTATCCTTCACATATATAATGAAAAAGTATTTTGGGTTAGAAACAAATTAAGCAATGGGTACAAGTTGGGTACATTTGTCACAGAACATGTTAAAGAGAGACATTTACATCCAGAAGCACAAATGTGAAGAATCTATGGGGAGAGGCGATAGGAAGACGTGTCAGGAGTAAGATCCTGAGCTACTCGGAGAAGATGTTCTATGTTGATATCAGGGTAGTGCTGTAAAAGCTTCAAATTAGCCACAAAATCTCCACTCAGTAGCCTGCTCTTAACACACAGCAGCATTGCGCAGCAGACTCTTAGAAGCATATCCTGCAGTCAATCAAGTTTGCTTCCAATAATGAGCATTCACACAGATTGTTGAAACAAAATAGATGAACAGGGAGAAGATTGGAGCAAAGGAATTAATGTCAGTCAAAACTAGCTAAGCAAGGGAGGGATGGGAAGAGAGAAAGAAAGACAGAGAGGGACCTGAACACCAAAAGGATTGCTCAAAAGAGAATCCCAAATTCTCAAGATGGATTGAAAATTGAATTCTTGAGTAAGCAGCAATGTAATCCACCTGAATGCATAGAATTGGGGCCTCACCTGCTCAGGAGAACAGATCATATAAGCGAGCAGCCGTTGATAAGTGAATTCTAATTGACTATTATTATCCACATTTGGTTAAAGTAATGATGAGAGATTTAGAATGTGAATATTAAACAGCATCTCTTATATTTCATTTTGATATAATATACCTTGGTTGTGAATTCAAGATGCCGCCACAATTCCTCATCATTGGCATTTAATAACTCTGATAAGCGGGAAAGAGTGGAAAGAATACCCACGGAACTATTATCCAATTGTTGACAAAAGTGATCCACTGAGTCGCTCAAGAGTCGAACAAAACAAGAAAAACTATCAGCTTCTGCATTTGCCTACATTGAAGAACAGACATAGAGACTCATGATTAGCCGATATCTTAACTACAACAAGATGAAAGCAGAACAAGAAAATTTAGACATGTAGAGCCTCAAACAAGACCGGGAATAAAAGTGTTCAACTTATTATAGAATTTGTCATTTAGGTTCCATATAAAATCAGAACAAACTGTTTCTGAAGCATCAGAAATTTCATACAATTTATGAAGAACAATAAGATTCGTAGGATGTTGCAGGAAAAACATATAGCATGTCACTCAATTTGGTTTTTCATAAATCCGAAAGACAGGCAATCGACTCAACTATGAACTTAGTTCCCTACATAGTCTCAAGCCATAGACAACAACTAGGTTCAAATATAATAATCAATCAAATAACTGAACAGACAAAGAAAGATAATAAAACATCAGGAAACTCTTACAGCATTTTGCTCATCATTGTCGGTACTAAACACATAGTATATTGGTGACAAGACCTCATTCATGCCTTGCACATAACGGATTGCGGGATTCAATTTTGCAAACAGGAGAAGAATATTTCTCATTGCTTCCTGTGGATGGAAATTCAGCACAGCATCCATTCAGAGACTTTGTTGTGTCACTCAGCTTGAGAAAATTTCACAAACAAGTAAAAAATAAAGGGCTGGGATAAAGGCGATGAAATACTATGTTTTTTCTACTGAATGATGAGCCTCCTGAGAAGAACTTCATATCTGGGTGTGTGCGTTGCAAATCACGATCGATCTGTTCTACAATTTCTGTGTGCTAGAAACAAATGGATCTTTACTGACAAGCATCAACTCAGATTTATATATCCAAAAATATAAATAAAGACATTAACTCAATTATAGCAGAAGGCATTTGAGACACCTTAAATTGGATAAGACATTCACCTGAAAATATTGATGCCATACACTTGCTTTACCAAGGCTCAAAGGATGGTCTTCTTCTTGAGAAATTTTGTGACGTCTTAGTGGCCCATCCACATCACTGTCAAAGTGCTGCTCCTTAGAACTAAGTTCTTCATCATTTCTCCTAGTGAGTTGTGACTGTCTAGATTCAAGATTTCCATTAGTGCATGGCAACCGTTAACCCATAATAATGCACCTGATATAAATCTGTGTAAGATATTCATCTGTAGCTAAACTTTCTTTTTTCCCTAATCACATCTGCAGCTAGACTAGTTTGTTAACAATGTGCATGAGTGCTTGGTGAGTAGCATCTTACAGGACTCTTGAGAAGTTCCCCTTTTAGCTTAGCATACTTCTGCCGATTCTCAGTCAGCTCCTTTTCCCATAGGTCACGAGAAGGAGGTAAATAACCTAAGAGTAGCTGGTTGAAAACATGTAATGGAAATCAATAGTCAGACTCAATTAATCACAAGTATCACGCCAATAAAATTAAATCTATCTTTTTCAATGAAAGATTCTAGTTACTTAAGAAAATTGATGTGGGACAGAAGCTCTGATAATGAAATTAATGTACAACAAATGCCGTGTGAACAGTAATTCTGAAATTTTAAAAATTAAGATTTTAGGAAAAGAGTATGTCTAAATTTCTGGAATTTGCCAGAAAATATTAGGAAATATAGGGGTTTTAATGAAGTCAGGAAAGATTGAGATTTATTAAACACAGGAAAAGTTCGGATTTGGGTGGTTCTTGCTAGGCTTTGAACAGCAACCCCATAATGTTATTTGGTAAATATTTGAAAGATGGGTGGTTAGGGGTTCTTCGCGATTGGATTCTAGGAAAATAATATATGAAAAATAAGATCTAATATTGGTTGAAATTTGATACAAAATTGCTGAAAAATTGAAAAGAATGTAAAAAGAAGAAAGAACCACATCTAGTTTTCCTAACACACACATGCACAAAAATAAACCCCATTAACATAATAAAATCAAAAGAAAAATATAATGGATCAAAATGTACACACACACAAATAAAGCCCATTAACACAATAAAATCAAAAGAAAATATAATGGATCAAAAATACATTTCATGTCCATAAATGAAAATACCCTTGACTCTTAAAATTGAATAACACTCGATTAAAATAAAATTAACTTCTTAGATTTTGCAATCTAGACTAGAAGTGAAACTATAATTTTTAGATTTTGAAACAATCCACTTATTATTTGTTCCCTTATAATTAGGTAGTAATCGAGCCAAGTTGAGCTGAGTATTGAATGTTTAAACTTGGCTCTTTTAATTCTATTTCAAATACAAGCCGAGCTCAAGCTTATTACAGAGCTAGATAATCTGTTCAAACTTAGTTTATTTATATTTTGAACAAACTTTAGCTTGTTCATGCTCAATTAACTTATTCACTCCTTTGTTTATATTTTTTTCGTAAATCCATGCTAATAATTAGTTATTTAACTAATGTTAAGATTTTATCATTCAAGTTAATTAGATAAATTAAATTTTATTTATAAGCTTATAAAAATTAATTTTACTAACATTGTATTTGTAATAAGTCACACACACCTATATTAAGACTCGCAATTATAAGGATTCAAATCTATTATATTAAAAAGAGAATTCTCTTTTATCTTTTTAAATACTAAAGAAGTTCTCACTACAAATTTAAAAAACAACCCTATAAAAAAATTTTAAAAAATTTATACCAATTTAAACGAGCTTGTATGAGCTATAAGATGAGTTTATAATAGTTAGGAGCTCGTTTAATAAATAAGCCTAAATTTCTATTCAAACTCAATTAGTTAAAATTGAGTCGAGTTTATCCGAGTCAAACACACACACTCTTATATAAAGACATACATATACATATATGGTTTTTACTTTAAAGAGAGCTCTCCTAGTTGTCGAAAAGCCTAGTGGGGGGATAACTATGTTGGTCATCTGGATGCTGTTGAAAAACAGCCAAAGTAAATTATTCATATCAAATGCTTTTTGAGTATTTTTTGTTTACCCTAGGCAGAAAATTGAACCCAGGGCTGTAAACAAACAAGGTCGCTTGCAAACAAGCTCGACTCAATCTTGTTTCATTTAATAAATGAGCCAACCGTGAACACAAAATTAGGCTTGATTATAAGATAAAATATACTCGTATAAACTCATAGAAACTTTATAAACTTGGATAACTTATTTTTATTATTTTTTATAATATTATTTTGATTTTGTAATGAGGACATCTTAAGTAAAAGGAAATTCTCTTCCTAATATGATAAATATAACTTGAATTATTGTTATTGTGAGTTTTGAAATAGATATATGTGTGTTTGCGTGTACATGAGTGTGTTGACTCAGTGGTTAGACAGCCTGAGACTTTGAGTATGCTCCTCAAGGTCTTAGGTTCGAAACCCACTGAGTGCAAACTGTTTCTTGGGGCCATCGAACTAGAGGTTCGTCCCTTGAATTAACTTATTTTAGAAAATGAAATAAGTTAATTGGGTAGCTAGTGAATAAACTTGAGTTCGTTCAAAAAATAAATGAAACAAGTTTGAAGAAATTATCTAGCTCGGTGATAAGCTTGGGCTCGGCTGTGTTCGAAATCAAATCAAATGAACCGAACTTGAACATTTAATACTCGACTCAATTACAACTCTATTTGAACACTAATGTAAGATTTTTTTTTTTATTTGGTTCTGTAAAAGAAAACAAGGGTGCAACACAAAAGAGGTCACCCATCTTAGTATTACTCTCACCGAGCATGCTTAATTGTGGAGATCACCCCAATGTGAGATTTCATTGCTGAACAATAATCAATTTTTTGATTTATTGCATTTATTTCTAGAGCCCAATACTATGATTTTGAGTCAGACAAGAGATTTGAAGAAATGACCGATATATTCACTCTATTAATAATTGGACCAGATCTGGTGTCATAAGGGATTCACCTTTTCTATTGATTCCTGAATATTGGATTAAAAGTAATTTTTGAATGAGGCACTCAACTCCAAGGATGAATGAAAAAGAAATCTTTCTTGGCTTTACCTTATGTTTTTATGTATAGAATGAATCATTTATTGAAGGATCATTATCAGGGCATTTATGTAGGTAGCTTTTATGGATACTACACATACGCATGCCCTTATGTGGAGAGAGAGAGAGAGAGAGAGAGAGATAGGTGGTCCTTAGCCAGTCTTTTGATAAAATTAAAAACCTCCTGCTACTAGCAAATTTGTTATTAGTTAGAAAGAGCAATGCATTCTTTATGATTGATGTAAGACCAATGTTGAATTTCAAAGATGTTCATTGGGCACAAAGGTAAATGATTTTAAGGATGATACATAGTTCCTAATTTAGATATAATCCTTAAAGTACAAGTTCTTAGTTATCTAATTATTGTAGTTCTTTGCTAATTTCATCTACACTATATTCCAAATTTATGCAACAATCAGAACTTCTTAGAATCGTGTACATAACCCACTCTCACCTAGTACACACCAAATGTGGGACTTGACACATACACCTTCATAATCCAATGTAAAAGTTAACTTTCACAAATCCAAGGTAGTACAATCTTCTCCTCTCAAATCCCTGATATCCTCATCAGGGGTAATGTCGCAGTGTAGTAGCACCATATGGCATTACTAACCTGGCTCTAATATCATTTGTGACTATTCAAGGAAAATGCTTGTTATATACGTGTTACACCAAAAAGACTAGTCAATATTACCATTGTCACTCCCTAAAATCACTTATATAACCCAGTCTTATTTAGTATACAACCAGTATAGACTTGACACATACATACTTTCATAATCCACTCACCCAATATGAGATTTAACATTCACAATTCAGGGTATCACATAATATCATCTTCAGTCACCCACCCAATATGTGAGTTAACTTTTTGCAAACTTTAAAAACCTAGAGCCAACAGTTGGATTCACTTTATTGTCTACAACACTCAGCAGAGTTATTTCTTTCAGCACTACCATGATTACCAGAATTTTGGAAACTAAAATTACAATGTTCACTAGATATTTCTGCATTTGTCAATTTACTGCGAAGGGTCAATTCTTATTGCATAATGTAAATTTAGCTAGCCCAAGACAAGAACCCTTACCTTCCAAGCCGTTGCACGCAAACTTCCTCCATCAGGAAGCCCTGTACTTGCAATTCTTTGCAACTTTTCCAAATTAATCTCCGGTTGAGAGAGCTAATGTATCAAAAAGACAAAAGGTAGAGAACAAAATGTCAAAGGAAATATTTAATCCAAAAGAAAAAAGAAGAAACAATAAATCCTAAATGCTCTATTTGTTTGCATTAAAACTAGGAAGCAAAAAAAAATTGGAAATTCTAAAGATAGGAGATTTTTAAATGAAAAACCTTATACATTTGCCAAATTTTCCATTTCGTTATAGTCCACACCTTCACAAACACATTAGTGGATAATTCATCTCAATTTCTTTCTCTCTTCAGCATTTTGTCAGTAACCAAACTGAGGGTAAGACCAAACATGCAACACTAAACGTCAACTAAATTCCTCAAAGATCTAATAAAATGTCCTAGGTGGAATTATTGTTGGTTATCACTCATAGCAGAACCTCTTTGCCCATGAGTCCATAACTAATATACAAAATAGATTGATTTCCCGAGTTAGAAATCCGGGGAATGATAAAATGCAACAACAGAATGGCGCTGAGATGTACTACTGTCTTGTAAGATTTTTGATGGAATGCATTTGTAGCTTTTCCTAAAGCAATGTTTATATCTGAACCACCTACAGCATGAAAAAATTGCAAGTTTTGGTTCTCTATGGTCCTTCTGTTAGGATAATGATCAGTAGATTGAATCTAAATTTAGCAATTAGGAGGTATGAATTTCTAATTTGCATCTTCTCAATAAAACGTAATTTGGTAAAAGTTAGTGTCTGATTTGAAATGCAGATTGGAGAAAAGATTGAAATGCATCCGCTATACTATATACCCATCAGTCTCAACTCAATCACAAGTATATAAGAAAACACACAAAAAAAACTCACACTACAATCAAAATGGTCGCATTATACTATATACCCATCAAATTAAAGCTCAAATCCCATACCTCGTATTCAAGATCGGATCTTTTCTCGTCGGCCGCAATGACTTGCGACGCTGAAACCGGACCCGCCCCATCTCTATCGGGTCTGGGCCGGACTTTTACATCTAATTCTTCGTGAAATTCCCCGCGGTTACCATCTCTCTCTCTATCAGATCCGAAACCGTTGGGATGAAAGGTCTCGAGCTCTTCTCCGGGCTCGAATATCACATCAGAGCCTCCAGATTCATCCTCTTTGTCGTCGAAGCCAACGACCAAGCTGCCGAGCCGGTCAGGGAAGGCCCGGCGGGCTTTCTCAGGGACCGGAAGCTTGAGCTTGCCCTTGAGCATGGCGACCGAGTTGGGGCCGATTCAAGAGTGTTGACTCGGGCGAGTTGGATTGGTGGGTGTGTGTGGTTCCATTGAAGCTGTAGAGCGGTGGTGAAGAGAGAAAGTTTGGGGTTCATGACTCGGGAAATGAACTCAGTCTCTCTCTCTCTATCCCCCTTGGCGCGCTGGAGGAATGGTAGTTCAAACGGTTGAATGGTAGGTTGGGCCCCCTATTTTCCTTTAGTGGGCCACAATGGGCTGGGCCACGCTCCACGTTTTGCCCAATAAGAGCGTGTGGTGGGTTTCCTTTTGATTGGATAAATTAATTACATAATTTATTAATGTTTTTAAGAATAGTAGACCCAACCTCTTTGATATTAATGGTAGGTTGGGCCCCCTATTTTCCTTTAGTGGGCCACAATGGGCTGGGCCACGCTCCACGTTTTGCCCAATAAGAGCGCGTGGTGGGTTTCCTGTTGATTGGATAAATTAATTACATAATTTATTAATGTTTTTAAGAATAGTAGACCCAAGCTCTTTGATTTCCTTGTAAGGGGAGAGACTTGAGAGATACTTCCATGAATGTGCGGCATGTGCCTTTGAATGGGAGTTATGAAAGATGTGGACGCACCATCCATTGCTTTATGATGCAGTCCTGATCATTAGCTGTCGAAGCAGATTTTTGGACAGTCAGATTCGCAATATATCACTTGCAAAAAATAAAAATTGTCATAAAACAGTCAGTTCCAAAGAACTAGGGGCAGCTTGTATCTCATTTGTTTTCGATCTTCCATTAGAAAACAACACCTCATGTCATTGTCAAATTTTTTTTTAAGTAAATATTTTATCACCTTAATTCCTTTTTGGGCTCATAATAGAGTGATGATATATAGCTTATATACCATTTTGTGATCTAATAATGATTTTAAAAGGCACATCAACTTTAGAATGTACTCCTCATAATAAGGTGATAAATTCAATGCTAATGCATCATTTTAAGCGCAATCATTAATCAAGAGGTGTTCAATGTTTCTATTACGATCCTATGATGAATAGGGCTAGAACGTATCCGGAATACTACATTACGAACTTGATATTTAAGTTCCTAATATGTTCTTGTCCTAATTGTATGATCATTTTTTTTTGGTTAAATTCACTTTACCCTTTAAAGTTTCAAAGGTTTTTCAATTCAAACCTCAATATTTAAAAATTGGCAATGTACTCTCCTAATGTTTCAAAAATTTTCAATTTAAACTTTTCATTACTAATTTCTGTCTAATTGGACAAAAATTAACAAAAATGTATATATTGAGGGTAATTACGTAATTTCATAGATTTTCGTTCAATTTTACGGAAATTAGTAACGGAATGTCTAAATTGAAAATTTTTGAAACATTAAAAGAGTACACTACCAATTTTTAAATATTGAAGTTCGAAATGAAAAACTCTTAAAATTTCAAGGAATAAAGTGAATTTAACTTCTTTTTTTTTTTTTTAATAGAAGTTTTAATCTGAAATTTTGTAGTACTATGAGGGTTGATGGGTCTACATAATAATGTTAACAGGATAGCATAGTAATTAACTTTAATAAACTGTTCAAAAAAAGCTTTTTTACTAGCATGATTATTCTTTGATTTCCATCTTCCCAACCCAAGCCAAACTTCATCAATATGTCTGGCTCTAGCGTGTGTCGATTTTGCCTTGCTATCCTTGCTCCTTTGTGTTTCTTTAATTGTGCAGTAAAAGTTGCTTAATTTAATGTGTGATAAAAGTTATTACAGAATCATTTACGTGGGAATTTCTTCACCTTGTATTTAATTATTAGAATAAAAGTTACACCCAAGTAAGAATTATAATTTATTCATCTTCACCATAACTTGGTAATTTACTATGAAAAAAATTGTAGATTTTTTATTTTTTTTCCTATTCTATTCTATTCTATTCAAATAAAGGAAACTGAAGAAGAGAAAACATTATAAATGATGGTCTTTGCTACTCCTAAAGCGAATAGAACTAAAAAAATAGAATAAGCGTGAATGCTTCTAAACATAAGGTGAGAAGCAACTCATCTAACAACTTGGTATGCGCAAAAATTGGCACATCTTAAAACTTTCAAAACTAGCTAGATAGAAACGTTAAATAGCAAAATGTTGGTGTTAGGAATTACTGGGGCTGAAGCCCATTTTGAGAACAGTGGTGGATCCTTGATTGCAATAACAATAAGGTGGAAATCTCCTTCTAAAATGACAGAGGAACAACCGGTAGAACATGCCAAGTTAGTGGCTAACAAAGTTGTGTGGGCTTCACTAAGAGAAGTTTTAAAGCTACGTGAATTCAGGCTATTCCTTATCTTAAACTATGTGATTAATTTAGGCTATACTTTTATCTCAACACCTTATAAAATGTTACATATTAAAAACAGGCTTGTTATCAATAAAAATTGAGTATCTTTTATCATGTTCTTATGCTTTTTGTTGTAAAAAACTTTGTGCCAAAAACTATCTTTTGGTTTTTTAAAGAATAACCGTCTCTTCAAATGATCAAAAGTGAAAAAAAAAAAAAAAAAAAAGCCTTGTGGAGGAAAAATTATTTTTGACTGCATTTTCTAAATCATTCATCTAATTTAAAAATCTACAATTTCTTTAAAATCGTAAAAGATTCGCATACCCACCTCATGTCATTGCCGATTAGTCTTCGAGATTAATTACCAAAATTTGTCTCTGCTTTGAACATAAATCTTATTTTTTTTCATATTATCTTATAAATCAATTATTAGATTTGTAAACTTATGTAGATCCCACATAAATTAATGATCAATTTCACAAATTTAAAAATTAATATTTCAAATTTATATAAAAAATATTAATAAATTATTGACACCTATCATTTCTCTAATCAAAATACTTGGTAGCAGGTGTAACACAAAGAGATGTCCCACCACTGCATTTACGGACATTGGTACAAAAATGGATTTAAACAAGAAAAGCGGGAACGAAGAAAAATTTTAAGCAAAAGTGGGCCGGGGAAGGAAAATTGAAGCATTTTCTGTGGCTCTAGATAATATGGACCACATCATACGTGTCGAGTCACGACAAAAGTCGTTGTTTATACGTACAACCACGTTAATGCTCTTTAGTGTGCACGTGAGCGTGCTCCGTCTGGTTATGGGGTATTCAATGAGTATAATAGGGACTATTTGTTTTTTTTAATATTTAAGTGATTTTTAAAATTATTATTTAATTTTAGATAAATAATATTTAAATTTTAATTAAATAATAATTTTAAAAGTCACAATAATTTTAAAATGACTTTTGTGTATATTCACGTGTTCAATGTCAAACGTGTATATTGTATCAAAAATTGTCTGTTCCTATGTCACATGTCGATATGTGACTAGAAAACTCGAATTCTCTAATAATTTGAGAGGATTCGGATCCATATATAGGTCAATCATAATTTGTCCTATTTATTGATAGAAAGATGCATATTTAACTGAAAAATTGAGAATAAAATCGTGGAATTAAGGTTTGAATTCTTAATCTCTAACTATAATACTATAATGTTAAATCACCGCTTACCATAAAATATTAAGTCAATAAAAAAAATAGTAAATTTAACCTCTACTTCACGTTTGAGCACTAACGTGAAAAATATTTAATTGAAATTAAAAATAAATTGATGAAAGAAAGTGAAAGAAAGAGTAATGCTAGAACAAGTTTCTCTTGAACCTCTAAAAAAAAAAAAAAAATAGCCACTATTAAATTCGTAATTAATTATTATTAAATTTAAATTAAATAATAATTTTAATAATTACATATTTTTATAGAAACTAAAAAAATTATAAGAGAAAGAGTTATAAAATTACTCGCGAAAGAGCTGCGCAATTCATGAACTTGGTTTAATGGGCGCGTCTGTAGACTGTAGCAGGTAGGTACGTATTTGCAACATAGAACTTGGACTCTTTCGCCTGGGGCTGGAAACAGTTATGGTACGTACGCAACGCAGTATATTTTAATTATGATCATGGACGTGGATATTTCCTGGCGAAGAAATCTGGGGGCAATGTTTTGAAAGCAATATAACCAATATATATACATTCTTTCTGCTATATATATATATTCTTTTAAAATGTTACTTTTTAAAATTGTAAAAGTGTTTGATGAATTATGTTAAAAAATATTTTTTTATTAAATATTTATTATAAAAAATCGTAATTTTAATTTTAATTTGTATTTTTTTAAATAAATACTAGCATCTCTAGCCTACTTATATAAATTATATATATTATTTTAAATTAAGTAATACTTACAAAAATATTTTTTAAAAACATAAATTATCCGTACAAAATCGCTTTCTTTTTATTTTTTTTAGAAGAAACAAAATCGCATTCTTAATAAACAGGAAATGATCGGGACGTGTGTGTTGTCATTTAGTTCCACGTCTTTGGGATCTTGTACGTACGTAGATCCCACTCACTATCCGGCCTCATCATGACGTCATCCTTGTGTTCAGTAAACACATGCAGACATAAATACAAGCTTCACATTTAGGATCGGACTTAATTGGTAAGAAAAGAACTAGTATTTGTCTTTTTCTTTTTTCTTTTTTTGTCCTTTTATCTCATTTATTTTATTTTATTTTTAAAAAAAATAAATGTGAGATTTACAAATTTAATAATAATCAATTTTTTGAATAAAAAAAATAGACGAAAAAAAGGCCGTATAGGCTGTCATCTCAAAATATTACAATCATTTACCGTATTTTTTTTAGCGCATGCATGTTTAGTTTGATGTGCACTGTGATTTATAAATAATTTGATAAAATAAATTTAGATTGATTAATTATTTTAAAATGATAGCGTAAAAATAAATGTGAGTTGCATGTGTTTGTTTTCGATAGGAAAACACGGTACGTCCTAAGATGTTTCAATATTGGAGGAGTACTGATTGAGTTTGTTTTGCAGGAGTAAATTATTTCGGTTTGTAAGTAAAGATTATTGAGGAAAGTCACGTACCTTTTTCAAATCACAATTCAATTAACTAACAATGTTCTTCTCTCCCTAAACTTTCAGTTGAAACGATTGTACGTCTCCCCTAACGACAAAAATACTCTAAAGATGTTGCCTGATGGGAATTACTTCCCCATATTGGCTAGCTATTGCTTTCAATGCCTTTATCCCCAGAAACAAATATATATATATATTTATATATTTATATATATATATATATATATTAGATGGAAAATTGAAAAACTTTCATTAATTATCACATTAAGAAGTTGATATTCAAGCGAAAAAGCAAAGCGAGTAAACCAACCAAAAACATATTTTCCAACCACAACGTACGAATGCATGTGCAGGATTTGTGGTGTGTGTAGCACCTAGCTAGCTTGTTTTCCTTTTAATAATAATAAATTAATAATAATAATCTGTCATGCACCTTCCCTTGCAAATCTTAAATACAAAACCAATCAAACGACCAACGGAATAGTTGAAGGCTCTTAATTGCCCCTTTAATGAATTAAAACGACGTCTACAAATGGGATCAGTGGATCACCACACCTTAACCTGGACCTCTCTTATTCATCATCTACGTCGCCTCTAATTAAGTACGTAACACAATTACAATACAGTACGTACCCCTTGGACCATTACCTAAACTAAAGAGTAAATATATAGCATGTATAGTACTAGAGAGGCAATCAAAATTTGGTGACTTTGGCAGTTTGGCCTAGGATTTTTTTTTCAATGGTTTAGATTTAATTTTATTCATTATTTTTCTCATAAAATTAAATTTGAACAGTTAAAAAGCCATAAAAATTCCCTATAATCTTTTTTTTTTTTTTTTTAACCAAGTCTAGTTTAGAATTGAAAATCACCCGCATTTGTCGGTTGGGTATGAGTTAAATATAATGGAATTTGAGTTGTTCTTGTTCTTGAGTATAATATGGATTGCAATTTTTTTATTTTTTATTTTTTGAAGACTTCAAAATAATTTATGAACTTTCACTCGTTTTTGACACTACCCCCAAAAGTTTAAAAAATCTTAATTAAAGATATCGAACTTTTAATTTATTTTAATTTATTTTATTAGGATTTTCTGTTAATTATGTGGTGTATTCTCCGGTTAAGACCTAAGATGTTATTAAAACAAAAAATGAAAAATGCTATTTTTCGTCTTCCATATATTTTTATTAAATTGTTCTTTAAATACATCATTGAATGTATAGTTGTACATATCTAATGGTAATTTTTTAAAAATAATAAAAAAATAAAAATAAATGAGAGGAGATAAAACATTAGACTAAGAAAACTCACCACATAAAGAGGACAAAATTAGGATTCTTTTCTCATGATACTATGATATAGTGGCCGTACCAGAGTCACCTTGACCCACATCTCCCTATCATTTCAAATCCCACATCTCCCTATCATTTCAAATTTTTTGTCACCTCTGGCTTCAAAAAATAAATAAAATAAATAAAAAATTAGTTGTATTTGTGTGTTGGGTCCAAATCCAATTGAAGTATAAGATTATATAGATAAGTCCTAACTTAGCACAAAGTGAGGACAAAATTATGATTCTTTTCTCATGACCATGGTAGTGGCCATACCAGAGTCACCTTGACTCACATCTCGCTATCATTTCAATTTTTTGGTCACCTTTGGCTCCCAATAAAAACAAAAAACAAAAAATTGTTGTATTTATGTGTTGGGTTTAAATTACGTTAAAGTATGAGTATAAGAACTTAAAAAAAAAAGGTTGTATTTACGTGTATGGTTCGAATCATGTTGAAACGTGAATATAAGATTACATAGATTAGCTAGTCATAACTCAACACGTCTAATCAAACAGGTAGGCCAGATTCTTCAACCATACCCTATTAATTTCGGATAAAAAATTCATTGTAACCCTAAATATTGCATGTTGGATTCAAATAATGTCAATGTACGAATATAAGACTATATAAATTTACCCTATTAATGTGTTGAAGTCTAGTCAGGGATAAAATTGGAATTGTGAATAATTTTTTGTATAGAATGGACAAAGTGAGAGAAAACCAAAATTTGATACACCTAAGTGAGAGCTTTTGAACATTAAGGAGATATCTACAAAAACCGCGAAAGTTTAGAGAATAAGTGAAGTTTTCCATAAAAAAAAAAAAAAAGAAGAAGAAGAAGATCACAAAAAGTATAAACGTACGTATTTTAGAACCTCGTGTTTTCGACCTCATCGCTGCAAATGACCGGGGTTTAAGCCTCTTAAACCTTACTTATATGCAAGTCGTTTTCCTTCACGACTGATCAAAACGTGCAGGTCAAGCACATCCATTTACTGGCCTAGGGGAAAGTTCTCTCTCTCTCTCTCTCTCTCTCTCTCTCTCTATATATATATATATATGATATATATTATATTTCGGGGAGGTCTGTAGCTATATAATGGAAGGGTTTAGGTAGCAATGATTATTACAAGCAAAACAGTTCGCCGACACTGTATGTACACCTTCACTCCACACTTCTATATCTTCCTTCTCTGTTCCCTCTGTACTTCACTCTCTCTCTCTCCCATCAACATGGTGCATTCAAAGAAGTTCAGAGGCGTTAGGCAGCGTCATTGGGGCTCCTGGGTCTCCGAAATACGCCACCCTTTGCTGTAATCTTGCTCCCACTTCCACCAACTTCTCCTTTCCTTTTTTCTTCGACGAATCAATTTTATTTTATTTTTTGACTTTTTTTTTTTTCGACACAGGAAGAGAAGAATATGGCTAGGCACATTTGAGACAGCCGAAGAGGCAGCTCGAGCGTACGACCAAGCCGCCATTTTGATGAGCGGCCGCAACGCCAAAACCAACTTCCCGATAACTCAAACGCCGGCTGGGGAGCCGATGAGCAGCGAGGATCCGCCGCCGTCGCCGCCAAAGGATTTGTCGGAAATCCTGCATGCAAAGCTTCGGAAATGCAGCAAGGTGCCGTCCCCGTCCATGACTTGTCTTAGGCTCGACACCGAGAGCTCTCATATAGGCGTGTGGCAGAAACGAGCCGGTCAGCCCTCTGACTCGAATTGGATCATGACCGTTCAGCTCGGGAATAAGAATGCCGCCGTTGACGGTGCTGACCAAAACAGTTCGTTGCCTTTGTCTTCTGACTCCCGGCCGGCATTTACCGGGCCGGAACTCCGAGCAGAGATGGGTGAAGAGGAGAGAATCGCCCTGCAAATGATAGAGGAGCTCCTCAACGGGAATTGCCCTAGCCCTTCAGGAGAGGAAAGCTTTTACCTTTAGCCTCATTATCTCATGCTATATTTATTTATATAATTAAAGTTGTATACGTATAGAAAAGTCTTGTGTTTGTATAGAGCTTTCTGTCTTGCTATAATTCTATCAAACGTTTCATCTAACAATGCATCGTCACGTCAGCATTCTTAGATGAACGTTGGATGAAATTATAGCATTACCGATTCTCCTTGTTTATTATGTAAGTGTATATGTGCACAGAGAGATGATGATAAGTAATTGGGGTTTGTAGCAAAACCAATATGATACAAAACCCAAACCAATGTACGATGTTTGAGTGACAATAATTATAATGCAATTGTGTTTGTTTAGTACCAATATCCCTTTTGTGGATTAAGTTTCATATTAATTGTTTATAATATGGTCGCCTGACCAATGTGTCAATTTTTTTTTTTCACCCATGTATCGATCTATATATATATATATATTCTCTTTCACGTGCATTTGGCATTCTTGATATATGTAATATGTAATATGGATTTTCATAAAGTATATTTAATTAGTAATGCTAGAAGTATTTCTAGTGTCATTCTTGTGTGTCTTCAAGAATTGTATGACTCTTAAAATTACTATTAGATTTGTGATTGATCATTATTGAATTTTGATTAAGTAATGATTTTAAAGGGTATCTTATTTTTTGAGGAATATAAAAATGAAATGAAATGGACTTTTAAAATTGCTAGTATTTTGCATACGAGACAATCACAAAAGCATGTCATATATATATATAGAACCGTACGTGACCTATGAATATGGTCAAAACTTAAGCACACAAACACAACAATAATTGATTTACAGCATATATTTGTTTTTGGTTATGCCAGAATAAATTTCACAAATAAAAGTATTTTATGGGGTACTAATGGAAAATGCTTGGAGTAGTACTACATTTTTATTTTTATTCTTGAAATTAAAGTTCCTATGGTTAACAAGTCAGCAGCCACTAACTAATAAAAGTTTTGAAAACACATAATTTTAAAGGTTAAAATGAGATTTTAAAGCTTAAACTACAATTTTAAAAGCTAAATTACCATTTTGTCAAACCTTTAATTGTGCTTTTAAAAATCATATTTTCAGATCATCATTTTTAAATTATACTTTTTGAAATCATAATTCCAAACGAACCTAAATATTGAGGATATTCCATAAACTCAGTTAACTTAAAAACTATAAGAAGGTGATTGTTGTGCATTGATTGACCATATATATATTAGGCATTAATATAAAGGGGCTGAGAGTAATTACTTTATGTATTTATATTTGATTAGATGTCTTTTGGATTTTGAAAAGATGATGCATCTGGATGGTTTCTTTTCAAAAGCAACCATCAATTATATTGTGTAAACCAAGTGATAATGATTGTCTGCGACTTAATTGTACTTTTCTCAAAAGTAATTAATCTATTTGATCAACCTTACATCCCAATTGGAAATCGATATTTCCTCATAATGTCATAAATATTTATATGATCTCTTCTCCCCTTCCCATGTGTGTGGACATGTGAAAAAAAAAAAAAACACACTTGCTTTCTTGTACAAATACTTCAAGTGACTTATTATAATGCCTGGAAGATTTAATATCACATTGTCACTCTCATTATCTGCCTATAATCCATATTTCTAGAAGTTTATCATGACCAGAAGATTTATAACCTTTTGGAGAAACTATATTTATCCCCTTTTAACTACTACACTATTTGAAGGTTCTTGTCACTATGTCAATTTTTGCAATTTCATTTACAATGTATTGTTGGGGATGCAATGCCTCTTTCGTGACTTAAACTGATAAAAATATCTATAATCTAGTACTACTTCTTATGGCCAAAATAGGGAGACCAATCACCCTCAACTCTCCATATATATATATATATATATATATATATATATATATATAGTTTGTTAATTGGGGTTTTTTTTTTGGCAGCAGATGTAGCATCAAAAGCATAAGTACCACCTCTTAAGAGGTAATTCAATCGGTTAGGACCACGTTTAATGAAGCGGAAGTCACTAGTTCGAATTCCCCTTCCCCCCTCTTGTGCGGACATGTCAAAAAAAAAAAAAAGAGAGCATAGATACCACCTACGATATAATGCCACAACATCTGATCTATTGATTTGGCATCAATATGTGGCATTAGGAACATGTATCACCATCTTACAAGTGCTGATCACATGGAGATATGTTAAATATTTAGACAGATCATGGTTTGAAGTACTAAGTGTACGCGTCTTTTTAATATTCATAGGTCTGTTTGATTTTGGGCCTAACCACATATATTAAAATTGCATTTAACCCTTAAATAAGAAAATTAAATTTTGTCCCCAAAAGGTAGTTCAATCGACTGAGACCACGTTTAATAAAGCGGAGGTCACTAGTTCGAATCCACCACCCCCTCTTGTGGGACATGTTAAAAAAAAAATGGTATTAAATAAATACTTATGAATAAACCAAAATTTGTCTTAAATAAAAAGGTGCCGATGATCATGTGCCACCAAATATTAACTCATGGCACTTGATCATGTGCCACTATTTATTGATTTTTAATATATACTTCCTGACATTTAATTAATGCATGGAAAGAACTTTCCTCAACAGATAATATAGTTTTTTTTTCCCTGAAATGGGCTTTTAATCTGGTTAACGACTCCATTTAAAAAAAAAACAAACAAAAAATCTGGTTACCGACTCTCCAGAATGATATATAGTGTATATATGCTTATGAAATAGTTATATGACTTCAGACAAACCATCATATTCAGATTGGGTGCAACATTTTCAAATGTTAGGTGGATTCTTGGTTGGTATGTAGTAGTCATGAAGAGCTAGCTAGCTAGCTATATATTGATGGCCGGTGCACACCATTATAGGTAGGTTATAAATTATAACATGCAGTACCAGTAAAAAATTACAAGTTTGTTTTCAATTTAATACAAAATAAAATAATAATAAATAAATAAATAAAGGACTGAAAAACAGGGAATATTGGGCTGATACACATGCATGCAAAAATGCCATGCAATATATATATATATATATATATATATATGAGAAATGCTAAATATTTTTTTAATGTTTTGTTGTGTTCTTCTAATATATATATATATATATAATTAATAATTGCAGAGATTTAAAAAAGGTAGGATATGATAGTACTGTATGCTGTATTTTATGATCAAAATTTTACTTTGTTATATTTAATAATATAATAACATATTCATATACTTTAAATGCAATATAATAAAAGTACTCTCTAACCATAAAGTAATTTGTTTCCTATTCATTGAAAATAGAGAACTAGGGCAGACCAGATATATATGTTGACTAGGGCCGGCCAAGCCTGAAATAGTAAAAGAGGCACTAGGGCGCCGGCCATATATATATATATATATATATATATATATATATATATATAAATGTTGACTCCTAGGTCATCAGAACAGATTAAGATTCACTCAAATTTTTTAAAATATGAGATAATCAAATTTTTAAATTTGAACACTTCATTACATCTAATGGGTCAAACAAAGGATATGACTTATATGTTGTATGTTGTAGTTTAAGCAACGGTCAAGATTAAATTTCTCAGAAATCTCTTTTCATTTTCACTATTATTAAAAGCTTCAAAAAATAAGGCAATTTTGATATTCAATCTTAATCGTTGCTTAAATTACAGCATATATACTGTTATTTGAATAACAACAAACAAATATAGAAGTTTGTGTGTTATCGGGGTAATTAATTTTAGTTTTCAACATGTCAAAATCATTTGCCTTTGAAACACACAAACCCTACAGTTATTTGGACTGTTAAATGTAATGAATGGCTCATATTTAAAAATTTGAGAATATTATATTTTAAAAAATATGAGGGGCCGGATCCTAATCCACTAATGAATGAAATTAAGAAGTAATAATTAGAAAGGGCAAATATTGTTGATCCCTCTACTAATAATAAAAACGAGTAATGATATAAGGAAGATTAAAGTTCTCCTATAGTCATTCTAAATGTGATGTAGCATTTAAAATCATCAATAGATTAAAATTCAATAATGATCAGCTCAAATTGAATAGTGATTTTAAATGACATATCATTTGAGATGACTTTATAACTCTAGTCCTCCTTATATCATTACTCAATAAAAACACTTCTTTAGGCCACACTCGCAAACAAAAGCTCGAATTTTGACTCGATCCATTCATGTGGAGGGAGCATTTTGCACTGTGTCCCGGCCCCTCGAATATTCAAGTTATAAAAAATATTATAGATATGTCCATATTCACATTGAAAATAGCTTTTATTATTATTATTATTATTATTATTATTTGACATGTTCACACAAAAGAAGAGGGAGAAAAAATTCAAACTAGTGACCTCTACTTTATTAGGCGTGGTTAACTTCCATGTTTTTAAGACAAGATAAAAAGTCGTGATAAGAAAGAAAACAAAAGGCTTGTGTTAATCAGAACAGGTGTTTGTCATGGAAAAACATAACATGCTAAACACCGAGGCAGTAGCTAGTGGTGTTGAACATAAATCAGGATTGGGAAAGTAGGTGGTTAGTAGTCATCAATTAATGTCGTGTTATCATGTGATTGGGTTTGTTATCATGTGATTGGAGCATATGGTCGTTTTCTTCAGCATGGTCCCAGATTAATTTCTCACCAAATTGTTGTACCAGGGTTTCGAAGTTATAATTGAAGTGCTCAGCTATATAAGGTCCCAATAATACCAGCAAAGAGAGATGGGGCCTGGGGCCTAAAAAGTTACTAATTAAAACCTTCCAACTCCCAAGCTTTTTGAAGGTAAATATAAAAATATAATTAAAATGTGTGGGGGTTGTTATATGTATATATATATTGTCGACAGTTGTCTAGCTACCAACTGCTAACATGCGAAAATAATAATATTTTTAATTAATTATACTCTTGATAGTCGACTCATGCACATTATTATTATTTTTTCTTTCTCGACATAATCATGGTTATATATATATATTAGATTCTTCATGAGGGTTTCTTCTCAAGGTAACTTCTGGTTTGGCATATATTTTATAATTTTTTTTCATTAAAACTATTTTTGTGGATGCAATCAAATATTTTTTAAAGAGCTACTTTTCTTGTAAGCTTTCACTAAGCTTTTAGTTACTCTTCGTTAGCTATGGCTTTACTGACTTGGACATCATCTCTCAACCTACGGCCTTCCTGACCGCCCCTTTGTATTTAGCAAGTACAAGTAACAACCTTTGAATTTTCCTTTCATGAACTTCATCCAATTCCTAATTTTCTTGTCAAACAAACATCATTAAACATTGCATTATATATGGAACAAGAAAAAGACAATAATAATATAACCAACTTCAAAAGCTAGCAGTAGTAGACTAGCTAGACTTTTACCATATACGTACGTACGTAGCCAACGTAGGTGTAGGTAGCTCCAAATGCAGTCAAATATTCCAAGGCTATGTCTTAAGAGACGAAATTGCCAACACATATATAGGTAGCAGAGGGGACAGCACTATATATAGCTTTGTTATTTCTTTTTCTTTTATGAATTAATTCTTTTATAATTTCTTTCTTTCCATCACTTTCTTGGTAAGTTCCTGGTTACCAATAATTGATCAACGGATGTTCATTCCATCTCCAGAAAGATGGAAGCTAGCATTGGAATTAAAGATTAATTGGGAATGAAGATTATTTCTAGCATATTACTAAATATTGACTATGAAATTAATACTATTTATCTCAAATGAAATTAAAATGATTCTAACTATTCCAATATTATTTCATTATGCTGATCATGTGATACTGCCTATTTACTTTAGATTAAGCAGTGTTAAGAAAAAATAATAATCTAATGATGGATTGACAATGCCACGTGAGATAGTGATGAGGTATATATGGGAAATGCTAGAATGAAATAAATTACCCACATTTGACCCATAAAAGTCTACGTGACATCTTTCATTTATTGTATTGTGGGTTATTTTTTCACTGCAAAGATATTTTAAAATGTTTTTTTGAAACGCCGCATAAATTTTTATGGGTTAAATATGGGTAGTTTATTACATTCTAGCATTTTGTATATATATAGCATTTCTGTTTGTGAATATCCAGTTGAGAAGTCATCTTAATTAATTGGAGGAATAAGTGTAATATAGCAGTGCAGTATCGATATACTTACATTGACAATATAGTTGTATGTATATTATTTACTTAATTTGTATTTATATTTTCATTCCAAAATTTTAATTCATTTCTTAAGATGCATTCATAAATGTTTATTCTACGGTTGCAAATGCATATGCGATTATTTTTTATAACACCATTCGTAATTGTATCATGCGATTATATATCACTTTTATGTAATTGCATTCACCAGTCTAGGTATGCGGTTACTAGCCACTATCCACTCAGTTATTAAAGACAAAACCACACCACTAATTGCTTATCGAGTAATGGGCCTTTTGAGTCATCTTTTTATGGCCTATTTTAAACGATTTTGAAACTGTCATGAGTTTGTTTTACGCCGATACAAATGAAGCTTTATAAATAAAACTTTTACGATAATCACCACATCCACTCCCAAAATTAATTAACAATAGACAACGGTCAAAACTTATGACTGCATGTGACAGCATGTCAAGCATTACTAATTGTTTTTTCTTGCTTAGGATATCATTCATGCAACATTAGTGCACAAAAAAACATTTGAAACCAAACACAACAAGGAAGAACAAAAATGATACCCATTTTTCCTGGAAGAGGAAGAAGAGAGTAGTGAAATTTGCTTGAAATGTGAAATTCCATGAATGTGTTGGCCAAAATTCTTTTACTGAGATGGGACATAGATTCACTTGGGGCATGGTAATGGATAGAAATGGACATCACATAGCCATGACAAACATCATACATAATTGGTTTGGTACATATACACTACATTTTCATTCCCTTATCTTGTAGGACAAATTCATGAGAAGTGACCCAACTAGCTAGAAAAACAAAACATAATGCCTAAAATCTATGGCATGGGAGGTGAATGGAATTGAAGAGACGTAACATTATAAATATGACCCACAACCTCCGGCCAATTGCTTACTTGAAAAATAAAAAATAAATAGTTCGCAGCCCATAATGTTTTTTTTTAAAAAAATCAGATTAGTTTATATATATATATTTTTCAAACAGTTTTCTTCCAAATTGGATTGAAGAATTTCTTTAAACCTATTCTGTAAAAGTGACATATGTCCATTTTTTAAAAATGTAAGATACACATGAATTTTTAATAAAATTTATTATAATTGTGTCCCTGATGTTAAAAAAATATGTGCATTTCACATGTTCTATTAAAGAGACATATATTATTTTTATAAATTAAATTAAAAAAAAAATCATCCAACTCAATTTGAAAAAAAACTTTATTTTTATTTTTATTTTTTTGCTACTTCAACTTAGTTTCTGGATCTTTCAATTTTCACAATATGCGCTTTGGATCCTTAATTTTATCAACTTAATGGTACAAATAATTAATAGCCCATGTCTCACGGGAACAACTTTTCCATGTTACAGCCGCTAACAAAATGCCACGTGGTTTGAACAGACATGTCATGCACCAAATAAAATGAAAAACCAGGAAGAGAGTAGGTGTTGACGGGATGGGGCTTTGGGCTTGTCCGAACTACCCTCACCCCTCACTTCGGGTTGAGCCACCTCATCTTTAATGGCCGTGAAAAAAAATGCTAATTATATTTGTGTTATTATTTTAGAATGTTTAATTAATTTAAAATTTTCTTAAAATGTATTATAAAGTCTAATTTCATATAATAACTAACCAACATAGAATTTATCGCTCATAATTATTTTTATAAATTATTTAGATTTTATTTAGGATTGCTTTTTAGAAATAGAGTTTTTAAATTTAAAAAATATTTTTTTGGCAAAAGTTTTATTTTATGATTTTTCCAAAAGTGAGTTTAAGTGTTTTTTTTGCTTTTTAAATCCTGAAAGGTGTTTTCATTTTTTTTTTATCGAACAATATATATATTAACGGATTTTTTGAGTATCAAAGTACATTTTGGCTTCTCAAACAAGCCTTTACTCTATGTATGCTACTTTTTATTTTTTCAATATGAGATTGAAATGTTACATCATCTTTCTCATGACATGATAGTTCGAATCATATAGGGAGTGTTTGTTAAACAACACACCGCTCCCATATATTATTCACTTCATTTTTTTTTATCATATTATTTACTTTTTATTTCACATCATTTACTTTTTACTTTATTCAAATAAATAAACAAATCACTATAAAATAAAATTTTTCATTTTTCAATATTACTTTTTTACTTTTTTATACCAATTATTATTTTCTTTTTTAATTTTTTTTTATTGTGAGCAATATGAATGACATCATAAACTATTCACAGAGCATATGGCTATTAATTATTTAGATGGTAGGTTGACAGATGATCAATTTTTTAAAAAGAAATTTTGTTGTAATCCAAAGAGCGAGCTAATTGTCAAAATTCAAAATTAAATTGAAATCGATTTTAATGAATAATTCAATCGATTGTAAGCCATATCTTAAAAGTAGATGTCACTAATTTGAATTTTTCATCTCTATTTTTTTGTATAAAGCATGTCAAAAAAATAAATAAATTGAAATCGCGAAAAATCCATTAACAAATTTTACTTTTCCCTCTTAAAATAATAATAATAATAATTAACTGCAGACTTTTGTGCCAACATGCTTTCTGGAATATTCCGTTGCAAGAAACCTTGGGCTTCATCAAGGGTAGCCCGCACGTGGGCTGGTCTAATAAAGGGTTGGCTTGACTTTGATGACCCTCCGGTAGAAGGTATAACCGGAGAGGAGTAATGCTTGGGAACCTCTTTTTTTTTTTTTTGGGTGGGGGATAAAACTTTTTTTTTTTAATTTTTGTGAAGGCCATTCATTGTAGTTGTGCAGTTGCGGTTAGCGATTTTAGCCAATAATCACTAACTGCAACCGCTTGTACACCTCAACATATAGGCGTCTAGGTAAGTTGGTTTCAGAGAATGCCTACAAAATATCAATCAACTAAGAGCTAGTAGCATTTTGTTCGGTTAATATGATAAATTACATATGAAACACATTGATTTGTTTAAATAAATTTTAGTGGATATTAGTCTTATTTTTAAGAAAAAACAAAATAAAAGCATTTTCTTCATAAAATGCATTTTTATTTTTCAAACTATCAAAAATTTACACAAACTAAAAAACATGATAATGTACTCTAATGCTAGCAAATGACAAATTATCTATAAATTTTCAATAAGACAAATCTTAAAGATTTGAAAGAAAATTATATTTTAGCATTTCTTTTTTATTTTAGTAAGTAATTTCGTCGTTTTTAAAATTTGCTCATCATTGTTTTATAGTTTGAGGTAAATTGTCTAATTGATAATTTGGTAGATTGTCATTAGATTGATAGTTTGAGGGGTTTAAGTGGACTTTACCCAAAACAATATTAACGTTAGATCAGAGAATACTAAGAGAATACTTTGACGCGGCCTCAAGCAGTTAGAAGCTCTCTCTGTGAATCGAGGCATTATAGAATCAAAACATTGATTATTATAGAATCAATGACTTCTTCTATTTGGTGGGAAATGAAGCCCATTTCTTTAGATATTTTGACAACAGTCTGTCTCCTATCTATTTGGGCTTCTCGTTGGGCTTTTTCTAAGCCTAATCTGGCTTAATCCTCTTTGTTGGGCTTCATGTATATTTTCTGCAGCAAAAATCTTCAGCAGGAGACCGTGGCAAAGGCAGGAATTCAACACTGTAGGGACCAAAATAAAATATTATAATATATTCAATTTCATGGTAAGCATTAGATTTATCAATGCTATGATTTCCCCATCTATCTTAATTTGTCTCCACAGTTCCTCTATTTTTTTTTTTGGGAAGAATTCCATACAAACTTTTGGGAGAGCCATGTGGCTCCACCAATTGGTAGGAGAAATAGAGTAATTGAGGCCCCTTTATAGACTAAGATCATATCAAGAAAAAGATTGATGGGCTTGTTTGGGTGGAAAATGAGTTGCTATATGGCATTAATCGTAGGGATATATGCAAAATTAGTTTTGGGGTTTTGCTGATTTGCAAATAACTCCTTAAGCTATAAAAATTAGCTTAAATTTCTCTATGATGAGCAAAAATAACAAATAACTCATCACTCCAAACTTTCATATGAGATTTTGATGAAAATCGTCAATCCACCACATTAGCCCTAAAAATGAAATAACAAATCATCTTTACAGAAAAAAAAAAAATCTAAATATAAAATGTAAATTTAAAAAACAATAAATTAAAAAATGAGCAGTTAGCCGCCCCTTTGGCTAATCGGTGGTAGGTGACCACCACTTTTTCTTTTTTTATATATATTTTTTATTATGGATGACACTTGTCATTATGTTATTGGTATTGACATGGTGAATTGACGGTTTACGTCAAAATTTTATATAGAAGTTGGGAGCAAAGAGTTATTTGTCCATTCCTTTCCTTGTTGATGAATGCTTTGAACAATATGTTTGGATATTTCAATATCAAAAACACATCGAGAGGGTTCTCCTATATGAATCACATCATCCATAACTAGGAGTGCACTCTTTGTTAGCCGATGAACTATTTCGTTTGTTTCTCATCGAACATAAGTGACTCTTCATTGTAAAAGAGATGGCAGTATAATTTGAACATCGTCAATTAATTGGTCATACGGCACCAACTTTGTCACTCTGTCCATAAAGCTTGCACCACTTGTAATGCATCTCTTGCCCATAAAGCGGCAATAGATTGAGCGGTGATTGAATCAATAATATTACCTTTTAGGGATTACAAGGTAGCCAACACCTCTCCTATAAAACCACGTAAAATCACTCTGATGCCCATATTCTTATTGTGTTATTTGTCATTTTTGTCTACTAAGGAGATATTTAAGCCAATCTTTTATATTTTAAGGAGCTATTTACAAATGAAAGAGGCTTCAATGATTTTGCAACTTTTCCTTAATTTAAAGAGAAACTAGTACAAATAAAAAAAAACTAAAGCATATACTTCCACGATGGGAATATCCTGATAAAAATATCTCTACTTCATGTGTTGAAGGGAGATACCCATCCGATTAACTATATTTTAAATTATAACTTTATATACATAATGAAATGAATGGAAATATTATATGCTAATGTTCTTGAAGTTAATATTATATGCTAATGTTCATATTAGTTAAAGTTAGCTAAAATGCATTTGGTACTATATATAGTAGCTATCCGTGGTAAGTAGTATGCTAGGTCATTTCTTTAATATTTTCTCACTCCCTTCTATTTTCTCTCTTTTTTTCAAGAGGTTACATGGGCAATAATATAAATATATAATAATAATAATAAAAATAATGAAAAATATTATTAAAAAAAAAACAAAATTAGTCATTGTAGTTTACTTGATTTACAATAAACTTCATGTGGTATCAAAATATTTTTAGAGCTCCCTAAGATATGCATAAAAACAAATTGCTCACTGTTGTCAAATTCCATCAAAAAACTTAATGGATTTTGTTAGTGTACTACTTTGTAGTAAAAAATATATAAAATTAAAAATTATTTTTTTGCCTTTTTAGGAGTGTTTTGTATTTAGCTAGTTTCTTAACGATTTGGTTTTGAAAAGGGAAAAAAAAGAAAAGAAAAAAAAAGCAAAGCCTTTACACCTGTTATATTATTATATTTAAGAAAGTACTCAATTGGCTTTCTGGCGCGCTGACTCACGCGGCTCATCTTTAAAATTCAAAATGTACTAATATATTATTATAATAACTTGTAATACTATATAAAATTCATGAAAATTGAGACAATAATATATACTTTTGTGAATCATGAAATCATAACAATGCCTTTTTACAAAATCAAATCGTTTTGATTCATACTTATATTAGAAACAATAACGACAAAGGAAGTTTCCCTCATTTTGAGCTTATTATATCAAACCTATCCTACACACATAGAATAATGTTTCGTCCCCCCAAAAGCATGGGAAATCTTGTTATATGCGCAATGAACAGGTGAGACAAAGATGTTTCTTAAAACTTCAAGTAAAAGCAAACTAGTGTCGTAGGAAGCTAACCATGCATGATGCAACAAGGACATTATGAGGAGGAGGAGGAGAAAATAGATCGAGTCATAGAAACTTTGCGGATGAAGGTTAAAAAAATTAAATAAATACTATTTTTCTGTCTCTCATTCATCTCCCGGTAATTTAACGTTGAACGTAAGGTTTCCCGGTCTTATGGCGAATTTGAAAAATAGAAGAATATTAAGTGCACATGTTTTCTTTAACATTCTTAACCGTTATTTATTACCCTTCTATTAACCTAAGAACCAAAACATTGATTTTTGAAGAATTTAAACATGTTAGAAGACACTTGATATTTACTAAAATGGATCGAAAGAAATTTTTTAAAATTGTCAGCAATTTAAGCAACATATATGAGAGAACTTATATGTGATTTATCATTTCGAATAAGTAACCAAATAACTTAAAATTTATTTAAGCAGATAAATTTTCTCACAATGTATTGTTCAAATTGCTATAGAAAATCTCAATAAATTTTGTATCAAGTTTAGGGACATGTCAAAAATTGTTGGCAAGCAAATTAAGTTGGTTTGTGGAGGATGGGTAGAAAACAAATGAGTAAGCAAATTATGAAAAGCCATTGAAGGGGACCATTTTTCCGAGAATGTGTGGGATTTCGCGTGGAATATCCGAAACACAAATCCGAATCTTCTCTTGGAAACCCAAAATAGTCCAAATAAAAAAAATCCTTTTGAAATTCAATGCGCAAACTCGGCCACGTTCATTGCGTGCTAGCGTGGCCAGTCCCATCGCCAGAATTTAATTCCGGATTTACCCTTCCATTGACCTTACCGTCTCGACACGGTGAAGGTCGCACCGACTAGCCGTCATATCTTTTAATCATTTTTCTTGGTAACAGATAATGGATATTCCTAATTCCTTGGAATTATACCATGCGTCATAAATGAGCAATGCTCCCACTTTTGGCTCGGCTTCAGCTCTTTCTCGGCTTCACGGCTCACCTTTCCTCTCAGCTCCGCCACCGATCATCTATATTATAATGAGGCATGATATAACTAAATTGGTTGGGCTTATATACATGTAGCAACCTCGTAACTTTAATCATAATTTATTATAATTTTATGTTCTTCTCTTCTTTTTTTTTTAAAGAATAAATATGAAAGATTAGTTTGAATCTTTCTTTTCCTTTTGTGCAGACATGTCAATATATATATATAAAAGATTATCCTAAAAAAAAAATTACAACAGAATTTCCCAAAAAATAAGAGATCTTACAATAAAAACATTTCATAAATTAATAAGGAATTCAATTTCTTTTTAATGTATTTTTTACGGCCCAAACTCACCCGTTTTCTCCGCATTAATTTTTTTAAGATGATGTCGATAAAGGTCACAGTATTGAGGTGTTACATGTTACATGCAAATTTCGACGAATCATGTCTTTATCCGATTTCAAATAATTAATTCCCTTATATATATATATCTTAAACTGATTGAGACAGTAATTTTTCACCGATATTGTCTAATTTTTTATACATATACAATAACTCAATAAGCTATTATGTATGTCATAAATAATATTTAAATTGTATAAAGAAAATATGTAAAAATAATGGAAATGCCATGCCCCCAAGTCTCCACGTACACGTTTCACAGCTGACCCTGGTCTTAGCTTATAGAATCTTTTCCAAGTCACACACGGACACTAATAAATCATAATGATTTATTTTGGTTCCCATTCTGCCACACATCTTTCAAATATCATAAAATCATAAAATGACTTCAAAAATAATTTATAAAATAATAATAAAAATACTATGAATAAACTTAATAATTAGTATCCAACTGAGGAGTTCACTTATCACGCGATCGTGCAAAAATCAGCATTGCTTAAATCACTTGATTTGATCTTTATTATAATCAATCATGATTATTATTTTATACCGATTGAGACTACTAGAGAGCGTGATCTATTTTATAGTCAATATTAAATTTTATATATTTAATGATATACAATATTGTCACATTATTTAATAGTTTTAGTTTTTTTTTTTTTTTTAAAAGAGAAAATCATTCAAATCTTATTGAAGAAGGATTACGAGCGTAAACGCTCTTACATTACAGAGCAAAAAGCTTTGATAAAATCATAACTAAAACTATAAGGTTACAAGTTATAGATGTTTACATAAAAATCAAAATTTAAATCCTATCTATGACTAGGGCTGGCAATTTTTACACGACCCGCAAAAACGACACGAACACGACACGAATAAATAGGTAATGGGTTTGGGCTAATCGGGTTCGGGTCTTAATCGGGTCTACCCGTTTAAGACCCACGAATTTTCGTGTTCAAGGTCTACCCGTCGAATGGCGGTCTACATTAGACTCGGCTAATGGCGGGTCTAGCGGCAGTACCGCTAGACACGATTACTAATTCGTCTCAGCGGGTACACTTGAACATAGTACTATTAGACCTATTCTTGTTTTTTTTTTAACATAAAAAAGAAAAAAAATTTCTAAACTAAACTAACCCTAAGCCTAGTGTAAAATTGGTATTATACATGTATAATTATAATTTAGGAATAAATGTAAAATTGGTCAATTTGGTTGGCTTAATTTATAATTCCATTATATAATTATTATTAGACAATCATATGATTTAATGATCAATTAATCATGTGATATAATCGTATAAATTTCAATAACAATACATTAATAATTTAATTGTGGTTAAAAGTAACACATTGTTGAATTGTTAATTACTTAATTTGATATTATCATGACATTATCATTGTACATGAATATTATGCTTAAGTATTTAAATTATCATTAAATCATATGATTAAGTATTAATCTTATACATTTGTATTATTCAATATATATGTATAATTATAATTTATAACATATGGACTTATAACATACATTAGAAGTGAGAATGAAGTTTCTAGTTAATTATTGTATTAGTATCAATTTGTATACTTATATCATATTATATATGTATAATTTTTATTAGATAATCATAAGATTTAATGATCAATTGATCATGTAATATAATCATATAAATTCAATAACAATACATTAATACTTTAATTGTGGTTATAAGTAACACATTGTTGAATCAAATGTTAATTACTTAATTTGATATTATCTGAATGTCATTATCATTGTACACAAATACTATAATTAAGTATTGATCTTATATATTTATAATTATATTATTTAATATGCATATAATATAATGTTATTGAATTAAGCATAACCCATATAACATATATTATTTAATTACTATTATATGGATTTAAATATATATAACTATTTTTTGTAATATATTTTGTATATATATATACAAGATATTTGAACGAGCTAATAATTTGTTAATAATTAAATTAACAATGTTTTTGGTATTATTATTACTACATTTTTTAAAAAGAAAGAAAGAAAAAAAAGAAAAAAGAAAAGTGTTTTAAGTTTTTTAAACGGGTCGTGTTGGGTCGTGTCGTGTCTACCCAATAAAACCTAGTTATTGTAAACGTAAAAGCGTTGTCGTTACCCGTTTATTTTCGTTAATAAATCGTGTCAAACCCGATTACGCTTATCTAAACGTCGGTATGCAGGTATAGCCTAATCGTAATGGTACCACGGGTTGTAATCGGGTCGTGTATGGGTACCCATTTTGCCACCCCTATCTATGACAACAATATCTGTTACCCATAACTAATTTTCAGTTGTAACATTAGATCTGTTTCAAACAGATTCAATTCAATGCATAGGTAGCTCATATTTCTTGGCTCTGGTAGCAGAAAATTCATGCCAAAACTCATCCTCCTAAGCTCGGGAGCCAAAAATGGATTACATCCACAACCCAAAGGTATGGATAATCCTTATTCAAACAAAATTACAAAAAAACAGAGAAAACCTAGCCCTCACATATATATGCTCCTATGAAAACTAGATCTACCCCTTATCGACCCAAAATGGTCGAAAAACTGCATCATTATCCTCGTAGATCGCTCACAAGAGCAGATATAAGAAGAAAAAAAAAACTCTTATTCAAAACAAACAAAACAAGAAACACAATCATAAAAAAAGCAATCGGAGTGGAAAAGATGATGTGCACTAGCTAGAGTTGGCACGTTCGGGAGGAGATGGGTGGCACAGTACCTTGGCAGGCGAACGGAATTGGTTAGAGTTGTTGCATATGGTCGAAAAACATCTAAAAAAAAACCAAAAAAAAAAAAGAAGGAAAAATAGGTAGAAGGGGAGGGGGAGATTAGGAAGGGGGAGAGAGGAGTGGGGAGAGGTCCCCCTTTCATAATGGTTATCTGATGGCTAGAGTTTTTTTAAAAGACAGGCTATTTAATATTTTTAGTTGACAATATTGGATAATACAAACCATTACATATAACAAAACAAAACCTTAAAGTAAAATAAGCATAATTTATTTCACTCCAAATGGAAACATCCTATTCCATTAAAGAAGGCCACTAATAATTTATTATTAATTAAAACCATCAAACAAAGGATTTGTTTTAGGTGCTGTAAACAAAATTACAGTATATGCGCTCTAGTTTTTTAATGGTCCATATTTAATTTTTTTGTTTTCATTTTATCATGAAAAACTTGTAATTAAATCTAGATAGTTAAAAAAACTACAACACAAACACACCCACATGTATATTATTGCATTTTCAACAAGAGAAATGTAGACATAATTTTTTTCAAAATTTGGTCGGAGGAACTTCCTCTAACCTTAGTCTATAAAAATGATATCTATATATTTTTTTAACAGGAGAGACAAAGTTGAAATAAATTTTATTAAAAAGAATGTGCATCTTGAAAGAAATTGACACATAGATTTATGTGATTCGGTCTATGACCTACATGCACAAGATCAAGCCCTAAGGTTGCATTAAGCTCTTATTTATCTGAGTGATGCTTATAATATAACATGTGCCTATTTATAAGAGAATTATGTTGGATACAAATAGATTTTTACTCTAACTAGGTTAGGTGGGTAATAATATTTAACTATTTACCTGTAATTTAATGATAGTCTTCAAGTGTGACTCAGTGACACAATAGTCTTAAACTACGACTATTATTTTTGAACTTCACAATATACTCTAACACATCTCACATGTTATTAAAAAAAAATAAACACATATTATTTTTATAAATTGAGTTGTAAGAAGTTCTTCTAAACTCAATTTAGAAAAAAATTGTGTTAGAAAGGTGCTGCTCAACATTCTCAAATGTATCTCCCATATTCTTGTCTGCTAGGCACTTTCACATTCACTTTTTTTTTAAAAAAATATATTATTATTATTTTTTGTTATCAAAAAATTAAAATTAAATTTAAACCTTTAAAAAAATGCCACAATTTCAATAAATGGAATCTTGTTCACTCATGTTGACACCGTGGATAAGTTAAAGAAAGAAAAAATAATATAAAAAAAAAGGAAATAATTTGTCCAAGTTGCCACATAGAAGCCAGCTCATTCGCTCACTCAGACGTCAGACCCACCAATCCGGCTTCACTTCCCTGAGCCACTGCCAAAATAAATAAATAATACCAGCGCAGCGCATGCATGTCTTTTCCAACGCAAAAGATAATTTATTAAATAAAAAAGGAAAATTGTCACAAAAAAAAAATTATAATAATAATAAAATAATAAGAAAAGGAATAAAACCCGAGATATACTCTTACAAAACAAACGGATATTCCAACTATACCCCTCGAATATTCTGTCCTTCAAACGTTATATCACCCTCACTCTCCTCCCTACCGGTTCCTTACTCAATTCTCCTACCCATCACCCATCACTACGCTTTGTCCGTCAAGTTTTTTCCTTTTTCCTTCACATTCCCTCTGATTTCTCAGTTTTTCTTGGCAACCAAACGCACATCATACACACTTGAGAGATGAAATTCGGGAAGAGCCTAAGCAACCAGATCGACGAGACGTTGCCGGAATGGCGGGACAAGTTCCTGTCCTACAAGGAGCTCAAGAAGAAGCTCAAGCTCCTCGAGCCCAAAGGCGGCGAGAGGCCCAGCAAGCGGCTCAGAGCCGAGCCCGTTGATGGGAAGGAGGGCATGTCCGAGGAGGAGATCGATTTCATTCGGTTGCTGGAGAACGAGCTCGAAAAATTCAACACCTTCTTCGTTGAGAAGGAGGAGGAATACATTATCAGATTGAAGGTGCTTTTCTCTCAAATCTCCCTCTCTTATTCTATAAATAAGTTAGAACCTGTTTGGTTGCCGAGAAAATATACAAGATAGCGTAACTTTCAATTCTCGTTTTATTTTCCTCAGTTTTCTCATTAACTTAGAAACTTTGATTCTTTCTACTCGTTATATTTGTCATTATTTATCTACCCACTAGGAAATAGGAACTGCCCGCGATTTTCTTTTCCTCTAGTTTTTTGGGGAAACTACTCTTCCAGGAAAATCAATTTCTTGTTACAACACAAATGATGGTAGCTTTTATAGGTGCTGGAAATTGTTCTTCTAAACTCAATCTGATAGCTATTTTGCGCCGGTAGTGCGCGTCACAAGTGTCTTGGGATTCGGTTGGCTTTGGCCGCAATCTCGTAGAGTTGCTTCGGACGTGGACGTTTTTCCTCGTTTACTGTCACGAGCCGTTACAACTTTCGATCAGGATTTCTGGGAGAAGGAATTTGTCGCATCTCATCCTATAGATTACCCAAATCAATGGTCGAAATTTTAATTGATATTTACTTCGATAATGGTGGAATTATTATAAAATGATATCTGCTTATAGAAGTTAATATGAAAAGAAAAAAGGAATCAATTTTGGAATTTCAAAGTAGTGGATGAGATTGAAAGAACTTTACTCCTTTTGTCGTTCTTCGAATACATGAGAAGAAAATGATAGGGAGTTTTAATGCTAGACGTTTACTCCTTTTGTCGTGGCGTCGCCGTTGTTTTCGTCGACCCACGTTTTACTGGTTTGCGTCAGTTAATAACGTTGTGGGAATCTGTCCGGCGGTATATTCCGTCAGTAACAAACGCCGTCTGGGCCCAGATAGTTGCCAATCGGCTGCTTTTGGTCAATGATCTCTAGTAAAATCTCTTCTTTTATATGATTTGACTTGGAAGTTTTGAAAAATTCTTAATTTTTTGGTGAAAGCGATTTTGATTGTTCTTTTTATTTTTTTTTAGTATTATGTTTTGAAAATTCGTTGTTACTACCAAAGAAAGAGATATTGGTTAGCAAAAATTCGTGTGTTCTAAGATTTGATTACTATTTTCATGGACCAAAAATGATTCTTTTTTTTTTATTTTATTTTTTTTGATAAGTAAAAAGGATTCTTTTATTAGGGAATCAAATTAAACTACGTATTAACAATAGTTGTGGCTAGCCCTAGTGACATATTCCTGTCTTATTTATGGGTTTTGGGATCAAACACGTGCTCGCAAAAGAAAGGAGAAAGTATTCATCTTTGCGATTTATTGCAATTTGGGCAGTTAATATGAGAGAGTATATATAAAAGTACATGATCCACCTGTTCAAAATAAAAGTTTTACGCTGTTTGACCGCCTATTTGAACAGATGGCTCTCGATCCCCTTGAATGATAGTTAGTAGATTCTGATCTATGCATTTGTTGTGTGGAACGTGAGATTTATGGGCACTTTTCACCAAATTGCTCTTCTATAACCTTTTGATGAATGAAAACAAAAAGAAGAAAGAAGAAAAACATGATTTTTAATTGGGGTATCGGCGTTGACAATTTGTGCTGTGGTGGGATTGCAGGAGGTACAAGATAGGGTGGCAAAGGCAAAGGATTCCAATGAAGAGATGTTAAAAATTCGGAAGGAGATAGTGGACTTCCACGGAGAGATGGTTTTGTTGGAGAATTATAGCGCCCTTAACTATACAGGTACTTTTTATTTCTCTTTTACTTTAAGCTTTACTAATATAATTATAAGGGGAAAAAGGTTATTTAAGCTGTAGGACAAAATTTATGAATGTACAGGCCATCTAATTTCTGTGGTTCACCAATTATTGTGGTTCATATGCTTCCTTTTGGCTTTGGCTTCACGAATATTCTGCAAGACAATTTCGCAGCCCAAGTTTTTTGTTTTTTTCTTAGAAGGGGTTGCCAATGAGTTACACGTGAGTATCAGTGCAGTTGTATCAACAAGTTTTTCATATTTTGATACAATCGGGAACTATGCTTGCATTATCTACTTTGAATTATAATATGATGAATTCTGCATGGATTATTGTCTTTACAAATTCAATGTCCAAGGTTCAACACTTCATGGATGCAAACAATCCATTGGGGTCACATCTTCTAGTGAAAGGCCAGCGACTTAACCAGTTCCGTGTAAAGAAACTTTTGAGGGTGCGGTGTATGAGACCGGGGTTTACTCTGTAAGAGTGGGTCCGAAGGGTCCTGCCTTGGACAGGTTCCTCAACATAAAAAATAAAAAGAAAAACAATGTCTATATTGTTTCAATATCTAAACCTCCAATAGATCTGAAGATGCTTAAGTTCTTTTGATACTTTGACTTCCTTCCAATTACCATTTAAGAATAAGAAATTGTACGGTTTTGGCAATTAGATATACTCCATTCGATTTGGTTAATCAACGAAGTGGGTTGGCATTAGATTCTACATACGATCTCTTATATTTTGTATTGGTATATAGTTTATTTAATGATTTATGCAAAAGTATCATCCAATATCCATGGCATGACAAGTCTTCAAGATGCTTTAGTTATTTAGAAAGCTAAATGCTCATTTGACTTAATGAAACCTTAACATGCTCTCTCAACAGGATTGGTGAAAATACTGAAGAAATATGACAAAAGGACTGGTGCCCTCATTCGCTTGCCCTTCATTCAAAAGGTCTTGCAACAACCCTTCTTCACCACTGACTTGCTCTTCAAGCTTGTGAAGGAGTGTGAGTCAATGCTGGACGGCCTCTTCCCGATGAGCGAGCTGCCGCCGCTGCCCCCAACCTCATCCGAGGCAGCTGATGGGGAGGAAGGGTGCGATCAAGATCCTTCAACTTCTGCTTCTAACAGGAATGATGGGCTGCTCATAATGCCCAAAGAACTCGCAGAAATAGAGTATGTGAAGAGCTTATACATGAAGAGCACTATATCAGCACTACGGGCTTTGAAGGAAATTCGGAGTGGAAGCTCAACAGTGAGCGTTTTTTCATTGCCACCGCTGCAAGTTAGTGGACTTGAGGAAACGTGGAATAAAATTCCGGTCCTGGAACAAGTAGCCAAATAGGAAGGAAGTGCGACAAATATATCCCATTTGTTTTTTTATATTGTCTTTCTTTTCTTTTTTTTTTTCTTCCTTTTCTTGCATCTCTTATGATGCCTTAGATATAGTAACACGTGTACAATGCCACAACCAGAAATGAATTCAATAGAATCGTAAGTTCTGTATAATAGAATCTTTGGGCTCTATAGAAGTGAGCAGTGTGTCCAAATTTGGCAATATTGGTTTTACATTATCAGCCAGTGTAAAGAGTTCAAAACGCCTTATAATATGCCTTTTAATATTGATATGATACAAAATTAACATTAGAAATATGTGAAAAGAATGTTGAAATTAAAAGGAGAGAAGAAGAGGGACATTTAAATGGTTGAACATGATATCATTATTTGATTGAGATCAGATGCAATACACCTCAAATCGACAAAAAGAGAAAAATGGTGGTTGGAGTAGTTGAACCGTCCATTTTGACCACAAAGGATAGTTCGAGGGTTGCCGATCTATAGGCCACGAGGTGATTATTGGGGAGTGGTCAAACCACCTCCTTTAACCAAGATAGTGATTCAACGAAAAGAGTGATTCGATCATGCTTAATGGCCGGTTTGGACGTGGCTGAACCACTCTATCCCTTTAGCTACTCCCTTTATCACTCTCCAAGAAACCTATTTTCTTTCTTGAATGTGTTGCTAAGATCTGAAATGCCCCACGACCAACTAAGCCCAAAGTTGATCCTAGGGGTGTTCAAGCGGTTATAACCGGCGGTTATTTACAATAACCGCAACCGCCTCCGCTTTAGGCGGTTATCGGATTTTTAATAACCGCAACCGCCTCCGCCTAGGCGGTTAGCGGTTATTTTATAACCGGCGGTTAACGGTTATTCAAACCGCTAACAAGCGGTTATAACCGCTTTTTTAAACGCTTTTTTAAAAATTGGCTTTTGGACTTTTTTTATATTTTGGGCCTTCATTTTTCATATTTTTTGGGTTTATTTCACACTACAAAGCACTCATTGAAAGTTTGAAACCAAGATCAAAACATACTACAACCAAAACCTAACGAGTGAGAGTCGAGAGACAAAAGTGAGTGAGACGAGAGAGGCAGTGAGAGAGAGGCTGCGGAGAACTCAAAGTTAAGATGAAACCTAACGAGTAAGACTCTGTGAGAAAAAGGCTGCAACTTCTGTGAAATGTGAATGTATAGGAGAATAAGATAGGGTTTCATCTTATAGACTTATATAATATAAATAATATATAACGAGTGAGAGAGGGGATGTGGCGTTGTTTTGTTTTGTTTTTATATTTAATTAATATAAATTATTTATATATATTTATATAATTATATATAAATAAAAGCGGTTAGCGGTTATAACCGCTTTTTCATACCTCTAAAACCGCTAACCGCAACCGCCCTAGATGGTTAGTGGTTTTTAATAACCGCTTTACAAAGCGGTTAGCGGTTATAAAAAAGCGGTTATAAGCGGTTAGCGGTTTGTGAGGCGGTTATAACCGCTCCGCTTGAACACCCCTGGTTGATCCAACTTGCACGAAAGTCTCGCCTAGGCCTCAACATACTTGATCTCTATCTAAATCCTATGGGTGAAAGTGTTTGGGCTCTCCTGCATTTTGAGCAGCTATGGCCGTAAAATCAAATAATTTTACAGTTGAAATTACTTTTACAGCTGCTAGCCTGCTACGTAGCTTTAAGCGTCGGGCTCTAAAGCTTTTCATTCTATTCACACTACACGAACTGCAACTAAAATGATTAGGATTCTTGTAGCTTTAACCTTAATATTCTAGGACTAGTACTTCTCCTTCTCCATCTCTCCTTCTTTTCTTTTTGGTCAATTACTTCTTCTCAAATACAATGCTAAATACCACCACCAACTTTTTTTCTTTTTTATTTTTTTATTTTTATGTGTCCACCCAAGGAAAGAAGAAAGGGATTCGAACTAGTAATCTCTACTTTTTGAGGCATAATTCACAGTTGATTAAGTTATTCTTTAGGCCTTAGGGACTATAATCACCAATCTATTTGTGAAACTTATTATTACGTGAGAGGATGCATAATTACCAAAGTACTCAACTACTCATTGATTACTCAATATTTGATTTAATGAGTATAAGAGTAAGTCCATTACTGATAATTTTTTACATGACTTGTAAATCTGATACAAAGTTAGTATCGAGGAGTCTGGCCATTTAAAAAATTATCATTATTATGAAGAAAAATACCTTTTTTAAAAAAAAGAAAAAGAAAAAAGAAATACCAAATAAAAAGGGACTACATAAGATGTTATTACTTCAGATTTTTAAATTTTTTTTTTTTAAAAATGACCATATAAAGAAAAGTTAGGTTAAAGTTGTGTCTCTATCATTCCTCGAGATTAAATTGGTCGGGTTGAAAATGACCTATATAATTTTATATTCATGTTTTGATATAATCTAAACCCAATAGAAACATAATGACAATAAATTTTTGACATGATCTGTGAATCCGATATAAACTTCATACAAAATTAAAAGTTTAGAGTTAAAAATTTTAACTTATTTAATTAAATAAATTAAATTATGATTAAACTATATAATGTTATATACGTGTCTGAACAATACGAGTATCGAGTTGCAATCTTTATTATTGCCTATGGTGGTTCACATTTGCTCAGTTAATAAATAAATAAATTAATTAATTAAATTTTTTTAAAAAAAGGGTAAGGAATATTGTGGTAATCTGTAATCAGTGGAAGCCGCGGCAACGTACTAGCTAGTATAGGAAAAAACGCGCTTGGACATCGGACTCCATTGCAATTTACACTTTACAGCATGCATGTTGACCTATGTCAACGCGCTTGAACAGAGGGCATAGATTCTGTTGCACTGGCTGATGAACATGCTATTAAATTGATTTAGCTGATCATGATGTCAAATCCAGGGAGAGATAGATATAAAATTATATAAATCAATTTTAATTTCATCAATTTAATTAAACAGGTCAAATTCTTAAATTTTAATCGCTAATTTCGTATTGAATTCATGTTGAATTTGCAAGTTGTATCAAAAACTTGTCATCCTTTATGTCGTGTACCGGTTTTAGGTCATGTCGAGACATAGATATAAGACTAATTTTGTATTGGGTTTGTAAAAGTTTGTGGATTGTATTACCGGTCTCGAACCAGAGAAATAGTTCATTTCAATGAGGCTTCTCAATTACCCATTTGAAATGGTCGGGTATACTCGATTCTCACTTTTGTGAGGACCAATCAGCAATTGCGTCACCTGAATTGAAGTACAATGCTAAAGAAATAAATGTCAGTTGTTGATCTATTGGATAATTCTGTAGATGCATAATGGAATGCCATTGTGGCTACCAATTGACCTTTTTTCAAATAAAACGCATGTAGATTGACTGTATTAGGCACTAATGAAACTCTTGGAGCATATACCAAACTTGGTGAACAATAATTAAGTCACTCCAAGAATTAATTCCATTATATATGCCTGAAAATTAATGATGAATGCATTTGCATGCAAAGTGATTAATTAAGCTGATCCATATAAACCCAGTGCATGTATGAAAGCTAATGTGAACACCCATTAATTGAAGGAAAAGGAGAAAAAGATAATAGAGATAAAGAGAGAGAGAACAGATCCCATTAAGGAATAGAAAGCTAAAAAAGAATCAAGGAAAAGAGGCCACCAATATGCTGTTGAAATCCATCTCCAGTTCTCCAATAAAAAAAACAAAAATATGAAAAGGAAGCAAGAGCCACCATCTTCTACTACCCCACGCGTTGATCTCCACTAACAAAAAGGTTAAATAAATCCCAAAACTCTATGAATAGTAGCTTTACAACACCCATATATGTGTATATATATAGAGAGAGAGATCTAATCAGATGAGAGGAGAAACAAAAGCATCAGAAATTCTGAACTGGGATTAGCTTATATAATTTTGTTAATGGTGCAAATGGAAGCCATGTGGTTTGCTTTCCTTGTGATTTTAGTGGTTATTTTACCTGTTGAAAGCCAGCTGAAAACTGGGTTTTATTCTTCTTCCTGCCCAAGAGCTGAGGCCATGGTGAGATCCACCGTTGAAACACACTTCAACAGAGACCCCACGATTGCTGCTGGCTTGCTAAGGCTTCACTTCCATGATTGCTTTGTTCAGGTCCGTCGTCTTCCTAATCCCCTAGCTTCTTCTCATGCATGAATATTTTCTGAAGCTGACATCAATAGAAATTAATTGCACAGGGGTGTGATGGCTCGGTGTTGATCACGGGGTCTTCTGCTGAGAGGAATGCACCGCCAAACCTTGGGTTAAGAGGGTTTGAAGCAATCGATGATGCAAAATCACAGCTAGAGGCCTTGTGCCCTGGAGTGGTTTCATGCGCCGACATACTTGCACTTGCTGCTCGTGATTCTGTGGACTTGGTATACAAATCTCTCTTTTATCAACAACTACCACGCACACACTCACATGCCATCAAATTTGAAAAAAAAAAAAACTCAACACCATTTATTTATCAAACGGGTTATATTGTGTCACTCACTTATTCAAATGAGTTGTGTCAAGATTAAAGAATTTGACACGTTTTGTTAAACGGATCGTGTCAGAATTAATCTTCAATGAGTTTGTGGGTCAAACGGTTTGACACGAAATCAACCCGTCAACGCAAATTGCCACCCTAATTCCAAGTTTGTTACCTAACTTAACTATATATGTATATCGCCACATCTCAGAGCGATGGTCCAAGTTGGCCAGTGCCCACCGGAAGAAGAGATGGCAGGGTATCTTCGTCTTCCCAAGCCTCAAATTTACCTTCTCCTCTTGATTCTGTCGCTGTCCAGAGGCAAAAATTCGCTGCTAAAGGCCTTGACGATAATGATCTAGTCACATTAGTTGGTACTCTCTCTCTCTCTCTTAGAGTTATTTACATGCAGATGGTGTGTGTGATTAACATAACACCCCTTTATTTTTTTTATGGGGGTTTTGCGTGTGGATGTGGATGTGCAGGTGCGCACACCATAGGACAAACGGACTGTTTGTTCTTCCGGTACCGTTTATACAACTTCACGGCCACCGGAAACTCCGACCCCACCATAAACCAAGCATTTCTGCCGCAGCTTAAAGCCCTCTGCCCCAAAGATGGCGATGGCTCAAAACGCGTCGCGTTAGACAAAGACAGCCAGACGAAGTTCGACGTGAGCTTCTTCAAGAACTTGCGTGATGGCAATGCAGTTCTGGAGTCGGACCAGAGGCTCTGGGGAGACGATGCAACGCGTAGCGTGGTGCAGAATTATGCAGGGAGCATAAGGGGATTGCTGGGGATAAGATTTGATCAGGATTTTCAAAAGGCTATGATTAAGATGAGTGGCATTGAGGTGAAGACGACAGATGAACAAGGGGAGATTAGGAAACTATGTTCCAAGTTTAATTGATCATTAAGAAATTAATCAACCCCAAGAAGATGCATGTGTAGCTGACTATATTTGTGAAGAAGAATATATATATATATATATATATATATATATATATCTTGTCCTCTGTTTTTTTTTTTTTTGAAGGGATTGTCCTCTGTTTTATGTGCAGTAATTAATAATAAATCTTTTCCTCTGTTTTATTTATTTATTCATTTATTTATATTTATATTTATTATTATTATTATTATTATTTCAAAGATTTAAGAGTGTATATTTTTGCAAATTCTGTTAAATCCTTATCAACGTCTAAATCTTTTCAATTTTTTTTTTTCTAAAAAAAAATGAAAGATGGATATATACTAAATTAAAATTTTTTAAACTTTAGGAAGATAAATGCAAATTTAATAAAAGTTGTGAGAGTTAAATAAAATTTTCCTTATAATTGCAAATTTATGATTATTATTAAAAAGAGTAATGGGAGAATAAGATGCTCTTCATTTTACATTGAACTTTTAATTTTTCATAATTAAAATTTAAAATTTGTGTATTTAAGGGTGTATATGAAATCAATATTAAACATTTTAAAAGAAATTTAAATAATATAAAACTGTATATATAATTAGATGTACCAACTTTAAACCCTAACTATGAAATAGAGAGGATCCTTGTTTGCATACCATGCCGAACCCAATCCTCTCCAATTTCAATTTGTGTTTAATTTTCTCATTAAAGGCATGCTTTGAGATGAAAAATCTAATGGTTGTTTCTTAATGATCTTAGTCATTGGGGTTTATTTATTTTATTAAAAAAAGGGAATATGAATGAAATTGATTTGAAAGAAAAAGAATAAATAATGACAAGGCCGGTCATTCAACCTTAAAATGAGGATTAAGGCATCATCTCCTTCAATGTTAGATTTAAAATTAAAAGGGAAAAATAAAAAAACCCCAAACTCTCAGTCGTTTACAATTTAGTCCCATAGTATTCAAAAAGTAATAAACTAGCCCCCCAAACTATCAAAATGCAACAAAAAGGCCACTTAGTTTTTTATATTCTTATAATACCCCTATTCTTTTAACAAATAAAATATTTAACTAATTGTAAGAAAAACCCAACAAAAAATAATAATGGGCGAATATTTATTTATTCCAACAAACTTTTTTTTTTTTGAATTTACTAGCCTATTGTTTTTTTGTATTTTTTTTACAATTATTTTATTATTTTATTTGTTAAAAGAATAGGGGTATTGTAGGAATATAAAAAAATAAGTGGCATTTTTGTTACATTTTAGTAGTTTGGGGGGCTACTTTATTACTTTTTGAACATTAGGAGGCTAAATTATAAATAGCCGATAGTTTAGGGGGCTTTTTTATATTTTTCCCAAAATTAAATTATTTAACTCGGGAATGATCCATAACCTTTAAACATACTAGATTGAGCCTGCGCTTATCTAAAATCATATCCAATAACTATGATTACACTTTAACCTAAAAGAGGTTCAAGATATTTATAGCAATTAGTTGTTGTAACGCCCCCAAAATTAGCCTCAGCTAATCCGGTGGAGTTATTGGCAATTCACCCATTCAAGCCAACTTGTGACCAAACGGGAAATCACCCTTATAAAACTGTCAAATTAAACGCAAGGGAATGTGAATAAATCTAAGTTATTATAATTTATCAAGTAAGAATATGGAACTACTAAATAGTAAAGACAAACCTGTAATTATAAGTAAAACATAACCAGTCAAGTAGTAACATCTCTTGCCACTTCCATAGCAGTAAATTAGGTTACCTAAAGAATAATAACCGCATAAGTCTAACGACTTAGTAAGTAAACCTTATACTTAGGTATAACATGAGTCCAATTAATGAAAATAAACGTGCAATTTGAGTAATAACCAAAAAGAGGGCATTACCTCAATTAATACACCATTTGATAGGTTTTAGGATTTTCAAAGCTTATGGAGTAGAACCGATGATAATTACCTAATTGTTTTAATGAAGGAAAATGCTAATTCATTATAAGTCATAACTCTCATACATGGTCTATCTGAGATATTATCCATTCTCAACAGAGTTGTTGCTATCCCGAGGGACTTATAATACAACGTCAATGTCTCAGCCTTTGCACAACATATCGTACATAACATTAGTGGCATGATCGAGTCCGACCTCGAGTGGTCCACACCAACTAATGACGTCCGCCCTATAATGACCGAACCATTGGGAATGGCTGCACCAGGGTCATGAAACCACTAGATCCAAAGCCATGTATAACACACACATTTGACCATAATATGCAATTTATATAGTAAGCCCATGGCTGTTCATATTGCACGTACCGACGTACCATGTCTTATGATGCATCTTAACAGTTAATTAATAATGCAATTATCGAGTAATTACAGAAAGTAGACATACTTATATCATACTCGTGGTCAGTCAATTGACATATCCACGTTTTACGTAAAAAAGGTATAAGTGTCTACTTACCTCGTACACTCGAGCGAATCTTCCAACCAAGCTAATTAATGTTATAACAGATATAAGACACCGTTATTCTAAGCCTTATGGAACCTAGAAATATAGCTAAGCCTAAGTATATACGTGTGAAACTTAAGAACCGGTGCTCTACCCACTGACAGTACGTCCAGCCTAGATGGCGTACGTCCGCTTAGTGTGTTAAGCACACCATTTTAAGATTCGGACAGTGTATATTTCTAATGGCATTTATGACCTCTAAACCTCTTCTAAGCTAGCAAAATGGCACATGCAACGCAAGAAATCACAACGCAATGAAACTTAGAGAAAATCCTTTGAAAACATTGTTATCTTTAAAGAATGCCCAATGAACACTTGGAAAACGTCATTAAGGCAAAGATATAAGTTAAAATAATGTTGAACACAAAGAGAACAAAGCTTACCCTGAAGCTAAGTACGGACATAGTCTCCCATCCTCGGAAACTCCTCTTTGAAGCTCACTTTTACCAATTTCTCACTTAAAACTCAAGGAAATGATTTTGACAGCCTAGGAGCATACCAGGGGAAGGAAACAGGCATGAGAAATGAGAGGTGGGACGGGCTATTTATAGGAAAAGTTTGCCACCAACTCTCTGACAAAGCAGTGGACGTTCGGCAACCCTAGCGTATGTCCGGTGGTCTTTGCACATTGGTCCAGAGAGTGTCTCGTACGTCCAAGTATTACTCAAAGGTTATCCCAAAAAGTAGCATACGTCCGATGGTCCCACGTATGTCCATTGTACTATTTACAGAGCGTACGTTTGGTGGTTCTCCCCCGATACGTCTGCACTACAAACAACAGCGTGTGTCCACCTTCTAAGGGTTAGTGTTTGGCTTTTATTTTCTAAAGGTTCAAGGCGTGATTAGGTTAATGCTAAGGGTTTTGGGTTTCATTAAACACCATTATTGATTGCTCCTATGGAAAATATTTTGTCTAATAAAAAAGTTGGTTTTTATCGAGGTGTTACAATTGTGGGCACTAGTGACACTTATGTAGTGTCTTGATGGTGCACTTTATGAAAAGTATCGAAACTTAAAGCAATTAGATCATGATTGTAAATTTTTGGACAATATGATCATGTAATATGGTGATTTGATCTAGATTGTAAGATTCTATCAAGGTAGATCAAATGGTTGGATTTACTTGACAATTAGTAAATCAACTGTAAGATTAAATTAAGTTCGATCAAATAGTTGAAATTAAGTAATGGTTACTAACAATTATGATCTGATGATTATAATTAAATGATTGTTAATTATAAATTTAGGGTTAAATATCTTTCCAATACCTATGGTTTGCACCAAAATCAAACAGTTACTTGCATTTTCAAAAAAGTCACAAATGGTACTTGTGGTAAGCAAATAAACACACTTACACTACACAAAACACAATTTTTATTGACCTGCATTTACTGATGTGTCAGGGTGTCTGACACGTTAGTAAAGGTTCCTGATGTGGCATTTCGGACGTGTGTGGAAGGTTAAAAACGTAGGAGTCAGTAAATTTTTTTTATTGACGTGTTACCATTTAACACATCACAATTTATTAACGTGTCACTGTTTGGCACATCAAGAAATTTAGTGACATGGCATTTCTGCCACGTCAATAAAGTTTAAAAAATTATTTAAAAATAATAATTTTTTTAAAGAAATTTCCATTAGTTTTTTTTTTCAATTAAATTTTTTCTTCACAACTAAACCAATTACTTCATGTTTTATCATCAAAAATCCGATTAATAATGATCGATCACCATTTGATTAAAATCTAATAATGATCACAAGTCTAACGATGATTTTAATAGCCACATCATTCTTAGTAGGACATGAGTAGGCATTCTATAATTGCTCCAAAAATCCAGTTGCAACTCAAAACCAGCCATATAAATCCCTACAAACATTGAACACCCATATGTATATCTTTTGAAAACAACATCCATATATATATATATATAGATATCTAACGATTGAAGGAAAATTCCCAAAATATCTCTAAACATCCCGTGGAAATTCCTAAAATACTTCAAACCCTCAAATAATTTGGAAGAACAAATCTAAAAGTAAGTTAACAAATTTAACAACAAAAAAAAACTTCTATATAAGAGACTAATAGACTAATTCAAGCATTTATACCTTAAAATCCCCAAAATATTCAGCCCTTCTCTCTCCATTTCTCTTTCTTCTTCACCTTTTCTTCTCTTCTCTCGCAGGTTCCTTCCCTTCTATTCTCTTCTTTTCTTTAAGCTGAAAAAAAGGGAGGTGGGGGAGAAAAAGAAAAATAGAACATAAATAAATATATAGAAACCAGGAGCATGACTAGAGGTTTGGGATAAGAAAGTTGAAAGGAGAAAGAGAAAGGAAATTAAGAAAGGAAGAGAAGAGGAAAAGAAAAAGATAAGAAAAAAATGGAAAATGCTAGGGGTTCTCCCTATGGTGTTCTCCTGGCATTCTTCCAGTCTTATGTAAAACATGATTTAAGAAAAAATAAAATTGTAGTGCCTCCACCACCCGTTTTTTTAACCATTAGCACCAAAATTGAGGCATTAGCACCAAAATTGAGGCATTAGTATCAAATTTAGGATGATCAAATCCATTTTAAGTGATACAATCCCTAAAGGGTTAACCTTCCACCCTTAGGTTTTAGTTTTGAATCCAAAAACAAGTTTTAAAGTATTAAAACATAATTATTAACTCATAAAAATTAATCTGTTGGAAAAAAAAAACGGTATTACAATTTTATTTTTTCTTAAATCATGTTCTATGTAAGACTGGGAGAACGTTAGGAGAACACTAAGGAGAGAACCCCTAGTAAACCCCGAAAAAAAATTATAACTTTATCAAACTTATAAGTTTGAAAAGGAAGGCTGTGGGCGGGAGGAGAAAAAAAGAGAGGGAAAAGGAAAAAAAGAAAAAGAAAAAGGGGTCAGTTGGGCGTGCAGATTCCCAATGAAGTTTCTTGACGTGTCAAATGTGACACGTCAATAAATTATTATTTTGTTATTGTTAATTAATAACCATATATATTATGTTACCTACTATTAATTAATAACCAAAAATTAAAAATACAAAGCACATATAATAACCATATATAGTGAAAGCATTGCATAATTTTTATTATTAATTAATAACCATATATATTTTGTTACCTAGTATTAATTATTTTCAAATAAATTAAAGAATACAAAGCACATATAATAATTTTTTTTTGACATGTCCACACAAAAGGGGGGAGGGGGATTCGAATTAGTGACCCCAACTTCATTAGGCGTGGTCCCACCCGATTAAATTACCTCTTGGAGATAGGATCTGGATCCTCTTTAGTCCTATTGCACTGGAGAGTATCCGGTCTAAGGCTAAGATTCTAAGAATGCATGGGGAACAGCACCCACACCCCCCCACTAACATCATAAAAAAGCATAAAAAATCATGAAAAAGAATTTTTTTCTTATGTTGTTCAACCCAAACCCTTCTCTCTCTAATTTTCTCTTCTGGGATGGCTCCCCCCTCCCATTCGTTTTTCTCTTGTTCCATTGTGTTTTTTTTTGGGTTTTTTTGTGTGTGTTTTTTCTCGTTTTCTTTTCAGTCTGCCCCTAAATAACCCAAAAAAATAGAACGACCCACAAAAAATAGAAGAACCCAGGAAAAAAAAAAAGCAATAGAATGACCCACAAAAGTTTCCAAAAGAATTCAGAAAATAAAAGCTCAAAATGAAGAGAAAATTAGAACCCAAAAGTCAAAAATGAAGAGAAAAAAATTGAAGAACCATAATTTTTTCAATCTAAAATGAATACCAACAGAGCTGCAACTTCATATTCGTCTCCTTTGAGTTGCAGTGTTTTTTTTTTTTTTAAAAGGATTTGAGTTGCATCACGTCTTTTCATTTCCCCAAATTTTCATCTTTTATTGTGTGCGAGTTGGTCGAGATGTGGTGAATTTTGTATACACAATGGAACAAGAGAAAAACGAAAGGGGAGGGGGGAGCCTTCCCGGAAGAGAAAATTAGAGAGTGAAGGGTTTAGGTTGAACAACATAAGAGATTGTCTATTTTGTATGAATTTGGAGTTGATCCAGAGTTGGTGGTTAATTTTGTATGATTTTTTATGATGTTAGTGAATATTTTTCATGATTTTTTATGCTAGGACTGGAGAGGATCCAGATCCTTGGAGACAAGCACATATAATAATTAACCATATAGTGAAAGCATTGCATAATTTTTATGAGAATAACTTCTAAAAGGAGCTGGTTGTGCCCACCAATTAGAATTAGACAATTAGGATTATCACACCAATTCACATAAAGTGAAAAACACCGGATTATTCACCCACTACCATTATCCACTAAAGACAAAACCCTACTTTTTCTCCTTTCCCCCTCTCTCTCTCTCTCTCTCTCTCTATGCCGTGAATTGCAGTCTTGCTCATCTTCTCTATTTTTCTATATATCTTCTAGCGATACCTTGCATCCCAGCCAAGAGCTTGCCATTGACGAAGCCGGAGCACCACCCAAATTTTGCCGGAGAAGACGATAGAGTCCAACCCAGACCTCTCTGGTGCTCCCCTCTCTCTCTCCTCTCTCTCTCACTCTCATAGACACACACTAGCAGCAGAGAAAAAAAATTTCTTTACTGCCCAGTGCTTTCTCCTCTCTCACTCATAGTCACAACACAATTTCTCTCTCACCGAAATTATTTCTCTGTTTTTCTCTCACAATGTGGTTTTTCATTTGCACAAATACAATGTGATTTTTTTATATTTCTCTGTTTTCTCTCACCAAATACAGTGTGATTTTTTTTTTCTTTTATACAACTTAAATTCTCATTTAAGTTGTATTGGTAGGGTATGATTATTGAGAGGAGAGAGAGAGAGAGAGGGAGAGAGAGAGAGAGAAAAATAGAGAAGATGAGTGAGATTGCAATTCACGGCGTAGAGAGAGAGAGGGGGAGAGGAGAAAAAGTAGGGTGTGGGTGAATAATTCGGTGTTTTTCACTTTATGTGAATTGGTGTGACAATCCTAGTTGTCTAATTCTAATTGGTGGGCACAAATGAATTGGTGTAAACCAGCTCCTTATAGAAGTTATTCTCAATTTTTATTATTAATTAATAACCATTAATTAAAAATACAAAGCACATATAATAACCACATATAGTGAAAGCATTGCATAATTTTTATTATCAATTAATAACCATATATATTTTGTTACCTAATATTAATTATTTTCAAATAAATTAAAGAATACAAAGCACATATAATAATTAATTAACCATATATAGTGAAAGCATTGCATATTTATATATATATTGATTAATAACCCTAAAACCATGCATACAAAACACCCTATATAGTCATTATTATTATATTATTATTTTGACATGTCTATATAATCATTATTAGGCTTACTTTATTGTGGAAGAATAATTTTAATGTTACCATTCAAAACTATAGCCGTCGGCATATCAACGCGGTAATGGCTAATAATGGGGCTAATTCAGGTTGGAAATTTACCGGATTTTATGGACATCCGGATACCGCAAAAAGAAAAGAATCATAGGGTCTTCTCCAACACCTAAGCACTTTTCAGCCAACTCCTTGGTTGGCCATGGGGGACTTCAATGAAATTGTAAAGGGGTCTGTTATCCGTCCTAAGGGGCAAATAAAAGACTTTCAACATGGTCTAGAGGATGCTCGGCTTCATGATCTAGGATCCAAGGGCCCTAAATTCACTTGGAATAATGGGCGTCCGGGGAGAGATTACACTTTGGAGAGATTGGATAGGGCTGTGGCGAATAAGGAGTGGTGTGACATGTGGAGGGGAACGGGCGTGGAAGTACTGGTGTGTTGTAGCTCGGATCACTTGCCACTGCTTCTATCCTTGAAAAAAAATGGGACTCACAGTAGGAAAAATTGGAGACCTTTCCGTTATGAAGCTAGGTGGTCCAAAAATGGGGAGGTTAAAAAAATAATTACGAAGGAATGGGTTGTAAAAAATATTGTTCGTGATCCATGGATGGGCTTTAGGGGAAAACTCCAAAGGTGCAAAAAAGCCATTAAGCAATGGGTTTGAAAAGCTACGCCAGTGTCGGAAAAGTACATCAAAGAAAAATCTTCTGCTTTGGAAAAAATTCAAGAAGTAGTTAACCCTCGTAATCTGCAAGTGGAGAAAGAGCTTAAAAAAGAAATTCATGACATGTTGGAGCAAGATGACATAAAGTGGAGACAGCGGGCTAAAGAAGCTTGGTTACGGGAAGGGGACCGTAATACCAAATTTTTCCATGCTTGCACAACTCAGAGAAAACAAAGAAACACCATTGAAAATATTGTTGACAAGCTGGGATCGATGAAATTGCAAAAATCAGAATTCGGTAGAGCAAGCTTTTGTTGACTACTTTCGTGATATTTTTACTTCATCTATGCCCTATGATATGGACGCTTGCACAGGTGCTATTAAAAGTAGATTGAAGGCTCATTGAAGGAGGGGCTCATGGCCACATATACAGCATAAGAGGTTCACGGGGCTTTGATGCAGATGGCACCCCTCAAAGCCTCGGGGCCGGATGGTTTTTCGGCCAATTTTTACCAACAAAATTGGAGCACGGTTGGACCGGAGGTATGTAGGGTTGCTTTACATTTTTTAAATGGTGCGAAGATGGAGGAAAATCTTAATGCAACTCATATTGCTCTAATTCCAAAAAAAAAAAAAAACAGCCCCTAGTTGTGTCTCTAATTTTAGGCCTATTAACCTCTGCAATGTGAGCTATAAGATTATTGCTAAGGTGTTGGCGAACCGGCTCAAGATAATTCTCCCACATGTCATATCTGCTAATCAGAGTGCCTTTATTCCAGGGAGACTAATTACCGACAATATAGTGGCGGCATATGAAACCCTACACTCCATGCATTCTAGAATGTGGAGTAAGGTGGGCTATATGGGTATAATGCTAGACATGAGCAATGTCTATGACAGAGTGAAATGAAGTTTTTTGGAAGCAGTTATGCGTAAAATGGATTTTCAGGAGGTGTGGATGAGGCTTATTATGGGATGTGTGAGCTCTGTCTCCTATGCTGTTCTAGTAAATGGACAACCAAGTGAAATTATCAAGCCGTCAAGAGGGATTCGCTAGAGGGACCCATTATTCCCTTACCTTTTTCTATTGTATGCGGAGGCTCTCAACGCTTTATTGACACAAGCCAAGGAAAATGGGGTGTTAACGAGGGTCTCAACTTCTAAGAAGGGCCCTAGACTGAGCCATTTGTTCTTTGCAGATGATAGCTTGATTTTTTGCAAGGCAAACTCGGTGGAATGGAGAATATTAATGAAGCTTCTAGACAAATATGAAGTAGCCTAGGGGAAAAAGCTAAACAAGGACAAGACTTCCACTTTTTTCAGCCGCAATACTAGCCAAGAGAAGCGGACGGAGATATCACAGCTCTCGGTTTTACAAGCTACCCAAAGTTATGACAAGTATCTTGGGCTTCCAACCTTTGTTGGAAAGTCTAGAACATAGGCTTTCGCAGGTATAAAGGATAGAGTTTGGAATTGTCTCAATAATTGGAAGACGAAATTTTTTACGCAAGCAGGGAAGAAAATATTAATCAAAATGGTAGCACATGCCATTCTTACATATTTTATGAGCGTTTTCTTATTGCCAAAAATTTTGGTGCAAAGAAATAGAAGGAATGATGCAAAAATTTTGGTGAGGACACAAAGACAATACCTCTAAAATTCATTGGATGACCTGGGAAAGAATGGGTATCTCAAAAGCAAAAGGCGGAATGGGATTTCGTGACTTAGGGGTGTTCAATAAAGCTCTATTATCAAAGTAGATTTGGCGACTCTTGCAATTTTCGGATTCTTTGGTTGCAAAAATTCTAAAAGCTAAATATCACCCTTATTGCACTATCTTAGAAGCAAATATGGGTAATTGACCGTCCTATGTATGGCAAAGCTTCATGGCTGCCCAACTAGTCCTCCAAAATGGGCTATTGTTGAGAATTGGAAGTGGTAAGGATATTAGAATTTGGAGGGACAAGTGGATTCCTAAACCAAGTATACATGGTCCAACACTACAAAAATTTGGAGTTGTAATGATGGTTTTTTAGTGTCAGTTTATAAAACCGACACTAAAAAAATGCACAATAGTGTCGGTTTTCTTAAAACCGACACCTCATAAAAATTGGTGTCGGTTTTACTAAAACCGACGCTATTAAATAGTGTCGGTTTTAGTAAAACCGACACCTTTTTAAGAGGTGTCGGTTTTGTTAAAACCGACTCTATTAAATAGTGTCGGTTTTAACAAAACCGACACTACTTCAAAAAAAAGGTGTCGGTTACTGTTGAACCGACACCATTTTGAAAAAAATTTAGAATGTCCCGCCTCTAGATCTATCTGCCCGCGCGCCCCTGCATCTTATTTAATTCCATCCATCTTTAATTTCCTTTTTCGTCTCTCTCTCTCACGCCTCTGCATCTTATTTAATTCCCTCCATCTTTAATTTCTTTTTCGTCTCTCTCTCTCAGCTTTGCTAGCTTTGTCTCCGCAGGAAAAAAAAAAGGCAGCTGAGTTGCGTGCAGGATTCGTTTGGAAGGATGAGATCAGTGCAGCGTGGCCGGTACCCTGTTTTGACCTGTGCTTCTATTTCTCTACTCACAGAAAAGCAAAGGTAAGGGGTTTTCTTGGTGTTTTGTTTATGGGTAAGCTTGGTTTTGAGTTATTTTGTTGAGCCTTAGCTTGGTGTTTGGCTGCTTCTCCACCACGTCCATGATCGACTGCAGGTACCTGTCGGACAGTCACCGATAAAACGCCGGCATGCCCATGGATCTGGGTCGGTTTCAATATCAAATATGACCTGAGGCCTTAGAGAGCGAAAAAGAATTGAAGAGAGTTCAAGATCTGTGTGTGCAGGTTCGTTGGAGAGACCAGAAAATGCACGGCGACTTGGGAGGCGGGCGATTGGGGGGTGTTTGGGTGTGAGGGGAGTTATAGTCGTGGTTTTGGGGGGTAGGGATTTGCTTGAGCTAGTTGGGGGGTAGGGATTTGTGATGGGTTTTTTTTTAAATTGAAAATGAAATTCAAATAAGAGAGAAAGTAGATGGGACCTGGCTGCAGGAATCGCATGTGAAGGGCAAGAAATTGATCTGCCTGCAATCTTCGACGGTGCAATGCTTCCCCAGATCTGGGAATTCCGGAGTTCCCATCGGAATCCGATTCCAACGCCGGTGGAAAAATGGTAAAAAAAACCCAAAAAAAGGAAAATGAAGAAGCAAAAGTCGGGACGGAAAGCTTGAGTTTTTTTCCCAGGAATAGTTGCAGAAAAGTGAACGGAAATTTTGATGGAGATTAGAGACCACTGAACGAAAATTTTGAGAGGGGGATCCGGAAGAAACAGAAAAGTCAGTCAAAGTCGTCCTCCCAAATTTCAAACCCATTCAAACAGAAATATTACACTGTTTTTGGAGTTTATTTTTTAAAAATAAAATAAAATTAGTGACGGTTTTTAAAAAAACCGTCACCTTTAAAAGGTGTCGGTTGAACAGTGATACTGTTCAACCGACACCTTTTAAAGGTGACGGTTTAGGAAAACCGACACTAAAAGGTGACGGTTTTGCCTAAACCGTCACCTTTTCAATTTTCCCTACCCTAGATTCTCTACCCTTTAAAACCGACACTATTAAACCGTCACTATTTTATTAGTGACGGTTTTTTGCCTTAAATCGACACTACAAAACCAACATTAAATTGCTTTTTTTTTGTAGTGAGGGCTATACTTGGTAGCCAGGCTTGTGTCGCGGAGCTTATCGATCATGACACAAGGAAATGGAAGTGGGTTCTTATCTCTGAAATATTTTCAGAAGATGAAGCGATGCTGATAAAGTGCATACTGCTTAGTCCTTTTCCAGCGGAGGACCGTATTATTTGGAGTGGGACGAAGAATGGCATTTTCTTGGTGCGTAGTGCATACTTCTTAGAAATGGAAAATCTTGGAAGCAAGCGTGGGAGCTCGTCACAACCTGCTGTAGGGAAGGATTGGAAGGAGTGTTGGAGTTTAAATGTGTCTAACGTAGTTAAGCTTTTTTTGTGGAAGGCTCTTCACAACCTTTTACCAACTAGAGTTAATCTTGTAAAAAACAGGAGTTATAAAAGACAACTCATGTCCTATTCGTAGCCTTGAGGAGGAAACGGTGGCACATATTTTATGGAATTGCCCATCTTCGAAGGATGTATGGGGAGGGGGTCCAATAAGACTTCAAAAACTTGGTGAAGTGGAAGGTTGTTTCCCTAGTGTTCTTGACGCAGTGCTGGGGAGGTGCAATCGATAGGAGGTTGAGCTCTTTGCTGTCTTGGCGAGGAGAATTTGGTTCAGGAGGAATTATTTAATCCATGGAGAAAAGTTTGCCCACCCAACCCAGCTGGTACGCGATGCCCAGAATGCCTTAGAAGAATATTAAAAAGTAAATTACAAAGCTCATCATGGAGAATCCAACGACATGGACGTGATGAATGTACAATGGAAGCCCTCACCGAGAGACATGATTAAAGTAAATTGGGATGTAGGGACAAAAGCCAAAGAAGGACGTGTGAGGCTGGGGCTTATAGTTCGAGATGCACAGGGAACTTGTCTTGTAGCAAGGAGTATGTCTATGGAAATCCTAATAGATGCAACTATGGCAAAGTGCTGGTAGCTGCGAATGCTATAATTTTTTGCAAGGAGTTAGGCTACACAAATATCATTTTTGAGGGTGATGCTATACAAGTTATCAAAGCTATTGAAATGGATGGCTCGTGTATGAGCAACTATGGTCATATGATTGACTGTATCTAAAGCTGCGCAATTTGGAGCATGCTAGTTTTACTCATATTAGATAGGAGACCAATAATGTGGAGCATATGCTCACAAAATTGGTTACCACCCATGTCACTTTGTCCACTTGGTGGGGGGATGTCCCGCCAAGTGTTGATGATATTGTAAGAAAGGAGCAATCCCTTCCTCTTGTGTGATCTTTATTTTGGATCTTTGAGATAATGAATATTCACAGTATTCTTTAAAAAAAAATAAAAATTAGGACTATATATAATAATTATATAATTACATAACATTTATTTTAATTATATAAAATAATAATTATAATATTTATTTAAGTACATTAATGACGTGCCACTTTGGCACGTCATTAATTCTTGACGTGTCAAACACTACAATGTCAGTAATGAAGTAATTGATGCTGTAAATTCCATGGAGTAAGATGATAGTAGCAAGGGTATTCTTGTAGATGACATAAGGACGGTGCTGGCAGCTTTCCCAAGCTGGAAGATGGACTTTGTTCATGGGGAGACAAATCAGGTGGCTCATGGGCTAGCTCGTTTGGCTACAAAGGAAAGAATGGACATGGTTTGGCTGAGGGAACCTCCGGACTGCATTCATGACACTATTTAGGTAGAGCGATCAGCTCTGCAATTAGAAAGTTAATGCATGGTTTTCAGCCATTAAGACTTCGGCTTTGCAGAAACCAATGGGGGTAGCGGAGGGTGTAGCCTTTCTGAAGGTGGCGCTATTGCTGTCCATTAAGACCACTGGGGAGAAGTTTGAAGTTTTATTTTGGCAGAAGTGTGGTAATGTTTACAGAATTGTTTCAATGAGCAGTATGGGGAGAGTAGTAATTTTTTACTCCTCCTCTTTGATTTATCAATAAAGGAGTTGATGATTTTCTTTTTTTTTTTTTTTAAAAAAAAAAATGTAATGCACATAATTTTATATATGATTTGAAGTTGTATGAAAAAAAACCCTAGTCGTTAGAGAACCATTATGAGAGGAGGAGGGAGCCGGTTCCCTTCTTCTCTCCCCCTCCCCTTCTACCTTTTTTTTTCTTTTTTTCCCCATTGTTTTCTATGTTTTTTTAGATGTTTTTCGGCCATAGGCAATAACTCCAGCCAATTTCGTTTGCTCACCAATTAAGGTCTTGTGCCGATCATCTCCTTTAGAACGTGCCAATGCTAGCTAGTGCCCATCATCTCCTCCATTCCAGTTGCTGTTTTTAATGGTTACGTTTTTTGTTTTACTTGTTTTGAATAAGAGTTCTTTTTTTTTTTCTTAAATCTACTCTTATGAGCGATCTACGAGGAGAATGATGTAGTTTCCTAACTGTTTTGGGTCGATGAGGAGTAGATCTAGCCTTCATAGGGGCAGATCTATGTGAGGGCTAGGTTTTTCTTTCTTTCTTTCTTTTTTTTTTTGTTTTGTTTTATGTAATTTTGTTTTAATAAGGATTGTCCAAACCTCTGGGTTGTGGATGTGATTTGTTTTCTAGCTTTCAGGCTTAGGAGGATGAGTTTTGACATGGATTTTCTACTACCAGAGCTGAGAAAGATGAGCTACTTATGCATTGAGATGAATGAAATAGATATGATGTTATAACTGAAAATTAGTCATGGATAGTGAATATTGTTGTCATAGATAGAATTTGAATTTTTATTTTTATTTAAGCATCTATGACTTATAACCTCATAGTTTCGGCTATGATTTTATCAGAGCTTTTTTGCTCTGTGATGTAAGAGCGTTTACTCTTGTGATCATTCTTTAATGAGACTTGAATGATTTTCCCTTTAAAAAAAAATAAAAAAAATAATGTACACAATTTTAATATATTTAAAATGAAATTAATTTTAGTAACGTGGAATTTTATGACACGTTAGGATTTACTGACGTGTTGATTTTGCCACATCACTAAATGCTGACGTGGTAAATTTTGACACGTCAATAAAATTTTATTGGCATGGCAATTATTAAAACGCCAGCATTTAGTGACGTGGCAAAATCAAGTAACTCAAGTTACTGTTTGATACGTCAGAAAATCATAGTTTTTTAGTAGTGTTAGTACCTCCGTCAAGATTTTGTTAATTTTTTAATGGAGTGCTATGTCACCCTTACACGTGATGTGGTACCTGTGGTTTCAAGGTACCATGTGGCCTGGTACCTAGGTTTTTGGGGTGCCACGTCATATTCATTCATTGTGGAATGTTCGTTTTGAGCCATAGTTGCTGCCTGAGAAGGCGAGTCCATCACCACAACCCCACCATGGTGTAAATCAGTAAAAGCCATTCATAGTAACATCTGGTTCACGCAATTACTACCCAAGCGAATTCGAATACGTGATCACTAAGATGAAGGGAGGGGGAGACATAATCTTTATACTTACTCTATTCACTTATTCATTATCTATCCCAGCTGATTGCTACCAAATAAAGTAAAGTAGTGATATTAATCAGGCCAGCGTGAGTGAACAGTACTCACATTGGCATTATTTTAATATTAAAACATTATTAAAAAATGAACAATAATTTTAAATATTTTAATATTAAAATAAGGCTAACACGAGTATTATTCACTCACACTAGCCTGATTAATATCACTACTCAATAAAGTAATGTAAGACGAACTTTGAATTGAAAACCACAACTCCACCACGGTGTAAATTAGTAAAACTCCTTTATAGTAGCATCTGGTTTATGTAATTACTACTGCAAGTAAATTTGAATACGCGACTACTACGATGAAGGGAGGGGGAGATGCATAATCTTTATACTTACTCTATTCACTTATTCATCATCTATCCCTATTGACTGCTACCAACTAAAGTATAATAGTGATATCAATCAGGCCAGTGTGAGTGAATAATACTCACATTAGCCTTATTTTAATATTAAAATATTATTAAAAAAATTAATAATAATTTTAAATATTTTAATATTAAAATAAGGCTAACATGAGTGTTGTTCATTCACGTTAGTCTGATTAATATCACTACTCAATAAAGTAATGTAAAAGGATGTCTAAATTGAAAAACAACAACAGGTGTCAATTGTCAATTTGTCATAGTCTAAAGCGGCATCGTTTTTACCTTTTCTTCTCTTTCAAGTTTCAATTTTGGACCAGAGTCCAGAGAGCTAAGGCCACAAGTAAACGGAAGTCGTATTACCGATTCGCCCCTGTCCATCAAGCCCCAGTAAACGACGCCGTCTAGGATCTCCCCCCGGCATGACCTTGCCCTGACGAAACAAAACACCTTCCTCGAATTCTATCCAGAAATGTCTGCCAGTGAAAAAATAATAAAAAAGAAAGCTTTAAAATAAGGCAAATTATTTCGCTCAGAAAACAGAGCTCTCCTCGATAGTCACACAACACACAAGCCCCATACCAGTCTACCAGAGCATCGATTATCAATTATTTTTCAAATTTTTATTAAATTCTCCACTAATTATTTAATATTTTTAAATATTTTTCAAATTTTTAATTGTTATTGCGTCGTCTTCAAGATTACGTGAACCGCCATTTCAAGAGCCAAACCCACGTTACTCTCTGTCTGATACGTAATATTGCATAGTGTTTTCACTCCAAAGCTTCCGTGCACTCTTCCTCCATGGCTTCTCTGACCCCAATCTCACACTCACGCTCCTATTTTACAAAACCCCACCTCCAAATACCGCCTCCTCTCGCCAACCCTGGTTCCAGTTTCTCGCTCACGAAAAGTGGCCGACTTGGGTCTCGTCGTAGAGTGAATAAGATGCCTCTGAAGATGGCGGTGGTTGTGTCCGCGACGACGGCGGAGACGCCCAGGAAGCGGTACCCTGGGGAGTCGAAGGGGTTCGTGGAGGAGATGAGGTTTGTGGCCATGAAGTTGCACACCAAAGATCAGGCGAAGGAGGGGGAGAAGGAGGTCAAGGAGCCGGAGGAGCGGCCCGTGGCCAAGTGGGCGCCCACTATTGATGGGTATTTGGGGTTCCTTGTGGACAGCAAGTTGGTCTACGACACGCTCGAGGGGATCGTCCAGGAGGCGGCTTTTCCTTCATGTGAGTCGGCTTTTAATTCGTTCTGTTTATTTTGGATAATATATTGAATGCCCTTTTGAAATTTTTGGTGTTTGAATGGGGTTTTCCGTTTTGAATGTGGGATTGATTTGCTTTGGGTGTCATTGTAAGATTTAGTTATGATTGATTTCGCTTTTATTGATTTTGCAATTTTTTTTTATTTTTATTTTTTCTGTACTTTTGTTGAGTGTTGTGGGAGTGAGGGAAATTTTTCTATGGTTTAGATGTTATTTAGCATTCAGCATTCAGCTTTAGTTGATTTGATGTTTGGATATGTATGTCCTCGTGTATTGACTGGAATTGATACTCAAGAGTGTGTCTGTGTATACCAGTTTGAGTTCAATGTCTTTCTTTTTAGTTCTGATAGGAAATGGCGCTCAAATATTCTAAGCATATGTTATTTAGCATTCAGCTGTGGTCTTATGAAACATACATGCTGATTTTTTTTCCCAGTGAATTCTTGATCTGATGATATCTAGGGCTCTCGGATGACCTTATAGTGGGAGGTCAAAGTTTCAAGCTATCATGTTGGGGTGGGATAGAGTAGAGATCTAGTGGTAGGTGTAGTTTAACATACCTCAATTTTGAGAGCTACAATATCAGTTTTTGCCTTTTGGCCATCACCTATATCAAGTCATATGTATGCACGTGTTTGAATGTGCAGATGCGTGTGGTTTTGTTTTGTGTTTATTCTTCACTAATGACAGAGCTAAAAGCTTAAACATTGTGTGTTGTTGGGTTATAGATGCCGTGTTCAGAAACACAGGATTAGAAAGGTCTGAAAAATTGGCTAAAGATTTGGAGTGGTTCAAGGAGCAAGGCCATACCATCCCTGAACCTTCTTCTCCTGGTGTGAACTATGCGGAATACCTGAAGGAATTATCAGAGAAGGATCCTCAAGCATTTCTTTGCCACTTCTACAATGTATATTTTGCCCACACTGCTGGTGGTCGCATGATTGGGAAAAAGGTAAACAAAGATCATCTTGGAAAGTGTGTATAATATAACATTCTTTGTCATGGTCTATGTCCTGAGGACTCAGGTCCACAAGCTGCTTGTGGGCGTGAGCTTATTTGCACATTCTTTGATATAGAATTCTAGTTTTAAAGGGACATGACCAAATTCTTTCAGCACCCTATTGCCTCTAATTGCCCCATTTTATTCTGATTTCTCCACGTAAAATAGCATGTCCCTCATTGTTACTTATTTTGGATATCTATAATAGAGACATTCACTGTAAGAATGTAAATAGGGGACTTTTAACGTATTACAAATGTGTTGTCTCTTCCTTTGTCATACAAACTCGTCTACCTAGATGTGCAGACACATCTACTGATAAAAAAACAAAAACCTAGATGTGCAGACACATCTGATGTGTGATGTTGAATGCAGGAACTTCCCACTTTCTAGAGCTCTAAATTATCTGTTCTTGTGCGTATAATTTGTGGTTTTGTTTAGGATAACTAATTTTTTAGCTGTCGTGAAGTATGAGTTCATTTTTTAACTAAAAACTTTTCGCAGCTGCACATCACTGAGTAAATGTGAACGTTGCCTATTTACTTTTCAAGTGAAATGGGTACCCTTTTCTTTTTCGGAGCAAGTGAGATGTTAATAACATGTAGGGTCATGTCTCTTATCTGATTCTGAAAATGCACACTTCTTTTGAAGCAAGATTTGAGAATAAAGAGGAAGCAATTCATTGAATACCATTTTTGGGAGTCCTTTCAGCAATTTACGGCTGTTAGCATCTAAGTGAAAATCCAACCCCGCGCAAAGCATCACCCTTTTGTTTCTGTTCAATGCTACTTTCTTTTTTTATTTTTTATTTTTTTGGAAATAATTTGATATGTGCCTTAGATAGCATTGGTATTTTTTCTTTTACTAAGAAATATGGAGATTAGAGAATAAGAGGAGTGGATCAGGTCAATTAAGAGTGATCCCATCTCATGGTGGGCATTCTATTTTAGGTTGAGGTATCTAAATCAAGTTTCTTTCTATATTACTCTAATTCAGGTAGCAGAAAAGATACTTGACAACAAGGAGTTGGAATTCTACAAATGGGACGGTGACCTTTCCCAACTGTTGCAGAATGTGAGGGAGAAGTTGAATAAAGTCGCTGAGGTATTTTCTTGCTACCCTTTGTGTTGCAAATCTTTTTTACTCATACCTACCTCCTTTGCTTTTTTGTGGTTTCTCCCCCTCCTCAAGCTCCTGTGGGATCTGGGCAGTAAATCGTAAATACTAATACAACTCTTTTTTTGATGAAACCAAGTACCACTAACATTCATGTGGTTGGGGATAATCACAAATTCTTGTCTTTTTGAAACCATCACTATACGTCGTCGTGGTTAGGGGTAAAATGAAACTGTTTTTATTTTCTATCCCCAATTAAAGAATTCTCTCCTGTGTGATGTACATAGTCTCATCAAACACAAATTTAGCCCTTGGCTTTAAAAAAGGGCAGAAACAGAGTTATTCTGTTACATTTTTTTATGGAACTTTGGCCAATCAAGGGCAAAAGTTCATGTTTCAAATGATATGCTCGGGTTTTGTGGGGGAATCATACTTTCACGTGTTTAGTTCATTTTCAAAAGGCAGGAGGTCATTTGTGATGGGAAAAATTACTAAATAGGTTTCTAGGATTTGGTCTTGTATCAAATAAATCCCTACTATTTCAAAATGATCTTATTACTTCCTGTGGTATGCCTCTATATCTAAAATGATTCATTTGTATACATTTTGGATATTTTTTCCAAAGAGTTATCCTTTTGATACATAAGCATACCACATGGAGTTATAAGATCATTTTGACAGAGAAGCATACTGCATGGATTTATTTGATACAAGGTCACTCTAGGGACTAATTTAGATTTTTTTTTTTGGACAGTTTTTGTTGTTTATCTATTTAAAAGCAAATAATAATAAGAAAAAAAGAACTTATTCATTTGTGGGTTTTCTCAGGGCTGGACTAGAGAGGAGAAGAATCATTGTTTGGAAGAAACTGAAAAATCATTCAAGCACTCTGGAAAGATTCTCCGTCTAATATTTTCATGATACTCTGGAAAAATCAGTCAAGTACTCAGGGGAGAAGGACCATTGTTCAAGCAATGATGCAACCCTAGAAGATTTCTGTATATATTCAAAATGTTGTATTTTTCTTTGTAATTTTTAATTGTCTGCAAAGACTTGAACAGTTGAACTCACTATTCTTGCAGTCGTTTTTACATATAGTTTTTCTTTTACAATGTTGTCCTCCTACTTCGTTGCCTCACACAAGTTTCTCTTCTAAAGTATTGTCCTCATAACGTCATTAACCTATTGTCTTGTTATTTAAACCAACAGAAATCGTATTTTTAACAAAAAAAAAACTTGGACAATACTTGCAGCCTTAAAAGAACAATTGTGCAAGCCTGGGGCTCAATGGGTAAAAGCGTATCTTCCTAAGAAGTCTAGGTTGGACCCATACTGGGGATTGAGATCTTAGGGTATTGCATGGGGTGCAGTACTTTTTATTTTTTTGGAAAATGTTTAATAAGTCTTTGAGTTGCCCTTCAAAATTAAACTCTTTTTTTTTACTCCTTAAGTCAATCGAAATTACAATAAATTCTCTACCGTCAAAATTTTTTAACAATCATTAGTCTGGGTCAAAATGAACTGTTTTACATCATTAATATATATTTTTTTAATTTAATTTTTATAAAAAAGTAGGTTGGCTAGCCACCCCATTTTGCCTTCAACCAAACCCTCAAAAACAAGGTTTGGGGGTGGTCGAACCACCCCTAGGCAAAATGAGGTGACTGCTATTTATTTATTTTAAATTTAAATTTTAAAATTAAATTAAAAAAATTAATATTTTAAGAGTAATGCTACAAGGCTTCTTAGAGTCATCCAAAATGTGATGTAGCTTTTAAAATCACTAATAGATCAAAAGTCAATAAATCACATCTCAAATTACATTTCAAATTTAATGGTAATTTTAAAAACCGCATCACATTTGGAATGATTTTAGGAAGTCTTATAACATTACTCGTATTTTAATGAAGTAAAACAATGCGTTTTTGACCCAAACTAACAATTGTTAAAAAAATTTGATGACATGAAGTTTATTGTGATTTCAATTGACCCAAGAAGTAAATTTTTGAAAGAAAAAAAAAAAACTTAAGAAGTTTTTAATTTTGGAGGGTTGAATCAAGGACTTATTATATATTTTTATTTTATTTTATAAATAAAAAACCTCCGACATAGTTTATAATTTTGGCTGCTTTCTCTTTCTTTTCTATTCATCACTAAAATAATTCAAGGGAAGTTTGTATACAAGAGCCAGACAAGAAGGAACAAACATTCAAAGTTCATTGACTGCAAAAACATAGAAGAGTTTCAATATAAGTCCAATCACGGCAGCCAGGAATTTAACATCAAGTCTCAACATTCATGAACGTGTATAAAAGTATATTGACGTTCAGAAAAAAAGAAATACTGGTGAAACATAATACGAATCACTGAAGCCAAAATTTTTGCAAACTTCTACTCATCAAAGGTGCTCATGAACCCACCAAGAAAGCCAGCTCCATTACAACTCCCACACAAAATATCCCTTTTACCTCTGCAAGAAAACAAACATATACATACTATAAAACAGGAGTTCAGATGAGAGAAATCCACCATCAACCCCCATAGAATTCAAGGCAAGACAGAAATAAATGCATGTCTGATCATGGACTCAAGACAAAACCATCTCAATCCCCTTATAATTCAAGCCAGCTCCATTACTATTGGAGCGTTTCACTTGCACTCTGTCTATGAGAGTATTCTCAAGACGTCAAAAATAACATTTTGACATTGATGCTGTAATATGTGCATGAAAACATATAACCAGTTCCATACAAGCCTATTTTCCTGTCTATTAGTCAGCCAATAATAGAAAGGTAGATAAATTTTTTTTTTCTTTTTTTGAGAAATATACTTTAATAAATAAGGAATATATCAAAACATATCTAGGAAACAGTTACCCAAAAACTCCAAATGTTGCCTTAGTTTTGATTCATATAACTTCATATTTCAGCACATTCGTTATCTCAGCAAATGATGGGGAAAACAACAAATAGCTCTGGTTTCTCCATGGTGATGATGATGGAAATGATGCACATGAGAGAGAGAGAGAGAGAGAAAGGACATGATGATGATGAAAGGACATTTTAACTTGGATACCTGCATAGCCAACATAATCCACCAGCTTTGAACTGTCCATTGAAGTGGTCTACAGAATTAACTCCATTACCCTTGCATTGAGTACACGAAATGGCACCTGGTACAGGAAGATAAATACTGATTTGAAATTTACCTATTTGTGTTATTAACATTTACTGAAAAGCCAAGAACTTAGAAGTGATTCTTTGTAGAAAGTGCATGCATATACATTATTTGACATACTCACAGAAAATATAACTTGGTAAAGAAGAAACTACTTTTTGGGCCTGTTAGACAGAAGGTTTAGGCAAATATGACTAAGTAAAAGGTTTAACAGAAGGTGGCAAATGCATTAAAGAAATATGACTAACCAACATGGACTCATCACAACAATCTTAAAGCTAGGAAGTTGTACGAAGTCTGGCAAACATAAAGGACACAAGAAGTACAGAGACCATTTTAACAAGCAACCTGATTGATATATATAATTTCAGCAACAAAGTTCCACACCTAGCCTCAAATATGTTATGAAAGTAGTCGCTAGATAGACTGAGAAGTTTAAAAGCAGCCTGCAAAAAATATAAGCAAACTGCATACAAGAAATCTACCAACATCACGCAAGAAGCAAGAACACTAATTTTTGAAGTGTTTAGTTTGTGGGTTGGGAACAAATCATGGTACTTCTGAAAGAACATCTTGTTAGAGTGGAAGAAGCGAACAACCATTTGTCTTCTGCTGCTACAATCAAGGTACAAAAAGTCTAGATATCGCTAGACATGGTTCACCTTTTTTTACCAGGGTAGCATCACATAATCATCAACATGATTGGCTAGACATTTGATGAAGGAAGAAAAGATGAGGCCCAATTACTCTTCTTTAGCATATAGTGTTATGTATTTGGGTCTTATCCCAACCATGTCAATAAATCCTCTTTAGAGTTAGCATCTCAAAGTGCGTTATGAGCAAATTTCAGCACAAAAGCAAAGATATCTCATCATAAACTAAAATATAAGACTGAAATGAAAAGTAGCAGTTCACAAGCGTACCATTTCCATCACAATCAGAACAGACTATGCTATTTGGTTTGGTGCTCTGATTATTTTCCGCAGCCTGTTAACGCAAGACCAAAGTGAATTTCAATTGCAAATAAGTTCGAAGGAAAAAGTAAAGTCTTCAAACAATGATGCAATTTTAACTCAAATCTCCTTGCCTTAAACACCTTTAACCAAACCCATATAACTCTTTCTAGGGTGCAATCACAGATCTTAGTTATCCCCCATTCTCCTACCCTTGACAAAGGCTGTTTGGAACTTACCAACCAAACAAGGGAGAATAATCTTCATCTGGTTATCTGCAGTAATACCTTCACTTTTAGTTCTATCTTTCCCATTACAGCTTATCCATTACAATATTCATTTATGGTCGTATTATGGGCATTATTTACTTATCTCTACACCATAGCGTGATGAATCTCTAATCTATTCAAGATATCTTTCCTTCAATTTATTATGAACAAATTTGACCATGTTGGAAAGCATTTCTACACGTCGTTCCCTCTTACCTCATATATGCTAAATCCAAGATAACAAAAAATGACCATTCTACATAACAGCTATTCCCAAAATCCCAAAACCTTTAGTTCTATGTTCCTACTCCTAACTTGGCATCCACAGGTGATTTAAAACAAACAAACAAACAATAAATAAAAATCAAATTTGGGCTTGAACCCATTGCAAGAAAAGTGAAAGTTCAGCCAAACAGGGCAATATAAAGTACATGCCTGTATTGGCCAATTCTCACTTACCTTAACCTCCAAAGATTGAAATTTAGCAGTCTGAGACTTCTGAAACGCTTCATTTACCCAAAGAACCTTCCGACCAACCGAATTGCCAATAACTATCCCTACAACAAAGCAAAAAAAAAAAAAAAAACCCATCAAACGTTCATCACAGAAAGAAGTAAAGACAAGAAATATCAAATCTACAATAACAAAACATCCAAAATTAAAGCTGAAAACAAGTGGAAAAAAAAAATAGAGAGAAAAGAATATATAAAGACTATACCTGGTTTGTTAGGCGACTGAAAGGAACAAAAAGGCGTGAAACATAAAGAGTTGGCCATTCACAGAGGTTTCCGAATTCCTATATAGGTTTATTGTTTTTTTACAAGAAAAGCTGGCAGACAAAGGGCTGAGCTTTAAGACTGAAGTGTCTGTCTGTGTATGCTTCAAAGGAGAACAAGATAAGGCTCTCTGCTAAAAAATAAAAAAGATAAGGCTCTCTCCTAAAAATTGAAGAAATTTCTATGTTCGAAGGCTCCTTGGGTGTTTTATCCTACGTGTCGTTTCTTTCTTCGGTAAATATTTCCTACGTGTCGTTTTTAAAGTAAAAAACTCGATTTCCACCTCAGCCAGTTTCGTCGATGCGCCCCCAAAATTTCATCAGTGAAACAAACCTTCCACCCAAATTCGCTCTCCCGTGCGACGCCTCCTCCACCCCTTCACCGCCACCGCAACGGAGCGGTCCAGGTACGCCGCAGACAATTGGTAAGTGAACTCTCTCCATCTCTCATTGCTAATTTTTAGTTACTCTGTTCAATATACTCTCTTTACCAACAACAGAGAGATTCCAAAGTTATTGGAAATCATCCCAAAACTTTCACACAATGTTGGCAAAAGGATTTTAGGAAATCAAAATTTTGAAACTTTTCCTTGGGTTAATAATCGGGTATTGCTGGGTTTGTTGTGGGATATTGATTTTAGTGGTAAAATATTGAACTTTTTGTATGATTTTTAGGAAGTTTGGGCATTCTATCTGTTCGATGAAATGTCTTATTGGGCATAAAATCTGGTTTGGACATAAGTTCAAAACATCAAATAGGTCTATGTATACTCTTAAGCCAGCCGATAAAAACTCAAAATTCATTTGAACAAATCTGTGAGCACTGCAGTCTGAATTCCATCTTAGAATTTATTTTTTGGATGAATGAGCCTTTCCATAAAAGAACAACAAAATACAAAACACTAAAGCAAATCTGCTGGAACAACTTGCCTCAGCAACTACCCTTTACAATTGCTCAACCCACCAGAGCAGAACGCCACAAACTACAACTCTGTATAAAACCAAGAGTGTATCAACAAATACAAACCAAAAGAGCTCAAACAACATTACAAAGCCAAACAAGATGACTCCATGGTAGACATATTACTACTAACAGAGGACTCCCACTTCTGCATAATTTTTGCAGAACTACGTACTCACCTTAACAGCAATTTAAACCCCTTTTAACCATACCAATCTGGCAAGCTAAACCACAACATCCACAAGCGATCATCTCAATTTACCATCTGCAGCAGTCAACATACCAAAAGGAAAATTCATCTTCTGCATAATTGCAGATTCTCATTAGGCATCCGAAACTTTCCTGTGGCCACAGTTCTAGATCTAATCTCCTGTGCACAATTTTCTCCTCTGATTTTGGCTGATTACCATATTTAAGCTCATTTTTGCTTCCAAATATGATAAACAACCGCACCCAAACTAAACTTCCATAAAATCTGTTTTTAAGTTTCCTCCCTTCAACTCCTTTTCTCCCCACTCAATGATTGCTTCTCATTTGAAGCTAGGATTATCAATTAAATTCCTACTCATGATTTCTTTCCACATTCTCCTGCTGAAGCTGCATTGAAAGAAAAGATGATCTCTGCTTCCAAGCAACTCCTGCAAAACCTGCAAAGCACATCTCCCGTATATCCCTCAGTTCACCAATTTCACCCCAGTTGAAAGGCTATCACGAGCCACTGGCCAAGCTATGAAAGACTGCCGAGGATTATCCATGGGATGCCATATCAAATGCCACCGATTCTACCTTAGATTTGCTTATGTATGTTTCTTGCTAGGACCTTTGCCTCATAAACTTGGTCATTTCTGAAACATCTGTGTGTTTCAACTTAGGTTAATATGGAAAGCTATAACTATGATGAATGGCATGTGCTTAGTAATGGGAGTGCGACAATTATTCTTTAACTCTTATTTATTTTGTGTCGTCACTTGATTTTGCTCTCTATAAAAATAATGGTCATCATTTTTACTTGTCATCTTGCTGATGTTGACACCTTGATTGCAGAATCCCTCTCCTCCAAACTTTAGTTGAAAATCTAGGATCTCTGCCTCTGTGTTGAAGGTATGACTTATATACTGAAAATATTGTCTTTGAAAGGAGCTTTGTGATTTGTCATTTTGCAGTCAAAATTGGAATACCAAAGCAAACCCACCCTCAAAAGTCAAACCAATTAAAAAATATATGTGACAACAATATTTTTAAGATGTTATAGCGAGGTACCGATCCAAATATCTTGCTTTTCATATTTTAAAAGATTTTATGATCTTTTATAGTTTGGTGATACTTCTTTCAAAGGTAGACGTTTGAAGTTAAGCCTATTGTGTCCCAAAAACATATGGAGATTGGGATAGACAACAATATGGAGGTGGTCCAACTACTCTATAGCTGTACAGTGTACACCTAAATAGCTGTTGGAAAACTATGTAGACAAGTCAATACTACATATTCAAACAAATTTGGCTCCAATTTCATCTTTCGGTGCCAAATAAACTAAAACTGCATTATTTATTTGTGGAATGATCCAAAACCTGGAAGCCTAAGATATGGGAATATGTGGAAATCTACTTGACATAATTCAGGTGACAGTTGAGGGCTCTATTAACAATTCCAATTTTACTACACATGCATTTCGATTATTTTGTTCTGTTGAGGTAGACTCAGACGTGAAAAGGGTGCTGATATCTTGGAGTTTTTGTTGGATCTAGCTTGCTTTGACTAATCATGCTTCATTTAAATGCTTTTTTTTTTTATTTGGTTTTTGTCTTTGCCTCTTTTAAGAAGTGTTATCCTCCTATTTTTCTTTTGATTTGCACTTAAAAAAAAAAAAAAAAAAATCATTTGCTGTTACTGAAATTTGATGTAGTTAGGTTCCAGGAAAACTAAAGACAATTTCCTTCTTACTCCAGCTTTCCCCACTTTTGTCACTCTAGTGCTACTGCTTCATGCTTTTTTGAAGGTTAAGGTTATACTTTGCACAAGCAAATTGTTCACTTGTGTGTTCTGTGAAACTTGTTTAACAGGGTAGATGGATCTTGAGACAGAGAACAGAATAGCTGCAATGCTTATGAGAGAAGCAGCAGAATTGCGGCGACAAGCAGATAAGGAAGGTGTGCATGTTTATCTTCAACAGCCTAAAGCAAGGTTTCGGCCTAATTCACGGTTTCTAACTGCTACTGTTCTTGGGGTTCAACAAGGTTAGTTTTGTGATTAAAGTATTCATAATGTTGAATTTGTTCCTTGTTAATGGTGGTTTTTAATGCCTTGTGAAAGTAAATATCTATGAAGCAAATTTGAAGCTTTCATGGGGGAAAGGTCTGCATTTGCTATGAAAGTGGTCCTTGCCTTCCTTCATGAAGGCTGAGGCACATTATAGTTTCAGGTCTCTATAACTTACGCCTAGGGCTGTATTCGAGCCGAGCCGGGCCAAGTTTGAGGCTGCCGTACTCGGCTCGAATATATTACTCGGAAGCTCAAACTCGACTCAAGCTCGTAATGAGCTTCAGAATTCTGTTTGAACTCAGCTTGTTAAGAACCTAGCCATGTTTGAGATTGGCTCAAACTCGGCTAGGTTCACGAGCCAAGCCTCCAATCGAGCTCAAGTAACTTGCGCTTGATATTATTTTTTTTATTAAAAATTGTTGTATCATCATTGTAATGTTCAGTGCATATTATTAGTTATTTTACTGCAAGTTTCTACTCATAGATCTGAAAGTCTTTTTTTCTGGTGAAGGAACGAGAATGTGATGCATGTGTTTCACATGAAGGAAAGTTATGTTGCTTCAACTTGTCTGCCTTGACCTTATGTTTAATCCCACCTGCACATTATAGGAAACATAAGACCATTGTTTACAAGTTACTAGTCCTTAGATTTCCTTGGAGTTGTAGGCACTTGAGATATATGGATATACTAAGTGAAGAAAAAAATTCCTAAATCCAAAATGTGTCTTGACAGTTATTATGAACTAAACCTATAGGGATATGAAATGGAAAATAACAACGCTGTAATTTGGTTAGGAAGCTATGAATTGGTCAGCACTTAACTATGGTTTGTTAAGATAAATAGCAAATATGGATAAATATGTGTGAATGTACCCATATTCTAGTAACCTATATAATGTCCCACACTTATTACATAATAACAAATATACATACTTATATTTCTAAAAACTGTATATATAAACGAGCGAGCCAAAAACAAGTCAAGTCGAACTTATACGAGTTGCACTCATGAGCATTATCTGAATCGAGCCAAGTTTATCGTTTAATATTCTAGCAGATTTTTGTGTTGACGAATGGCTTATTTATTATTCTAACAAAGACCAAATTGAGTTTAATCATGCTGAGCTGAGTTCACAAATGGTTTGGCTCATTTAACACCCCCCCCCACCCTACTTTGGCCTTATTGATGTTCAATAAGTTTTTTATCTACTACTACTAGATATATCAACTTGTTGCTATCCTAAAAAAATTGGGCCTTTGTTTGTTCATTGTGGCTTTTATGTGTGTGCGCCTGACTATCAATGAATTTGATTTTGATAGTGAAGAATAAGAATAGGGTTGCATAGGCTTTTTCGAATAAATATGTTTAGAGTTCTTTATATGTGTTTGTCATCTGAGTTTTTTTTGTCTTTCCCTTTTAATTAGCAAATCGAGCTGTGGAAGTGGATGAGATGTGGCGAGCCCGGCAGAAAGAGCAAGAGCTGGATGATAGGCTTAGAGGCCGATCTAGAGATGGGAGCAGTGGTGGCAGCAGCCATAGGGACCATAACTCCGCAAGCCCATGTAAGAGGCCTCCCATAAATGTTAACGATGCCAGTGCTTCATGCTCATCAAACGAACGAGTATACGAGAGGGGCAATTCAAGAGAAGAGGAAGAGCTTGAGAAGTTTCTGCACTCGAGGTCATAATTTATGCTCTTTGTGCAAGTGTGTGCGCTAATGCTTGTGCGCATGCACTTGACCCACTCGTTTTTAAATTGGTTTGACATCAATGTGTTTTTCCTGGTTGCAGGGTCAAACGTGGCAGAGGTGGTGTAGGCCCAAGGATGGATGAAACGGGTCCATACCTTCCACCATGTCCAGATTCCAGGGAAGAGCTGTCAACAAGCCCTGAGGTATGGAAACGCCAAATGGTCTATAGACCCGAGAAGCCTTCTTCACTAAAGACGTATGATTCTTCGGAGGAGGAGCTTCACAAGGAAAAGCAGAAGAGAAAGAAGGTTCGCTCAGTGAGCTCTGACAAGCAGCACTCAAGGAAGTACAGATCCAAAGATAAGTCTATGAATAAGAAAAAGAAGAGCAAGGATGAGAAAAGAAACAATGTTGGATTAAATAAATAAAAAAAAAATGTTGAATACAACAAGAGGAGACCCAACTGTAGGTGTTCATGGAAGTGGGAGGAGACCCTCTTCATGGGGGAGACCCACGGTGGCTTGTCATGAGTCGGTTGTAGAGATTTTTTTTTTTTTTAAATAATAATAATTTATCGGTACTATGATGGACATTCCACTCATTTGTTGTCTAATTTAACAGAAAATTTTAACACGGGAGTGACGGGAGTAAGTGAAAGAGGCTAATAGTTTGGAAGTCAATTACAATTTACAACTTTTTAAGGTTTAGTAAAAATCCGTTACAATTTAATTGTAAGTTTAAGGGAATAAGTGTAATTTTTTAAAATTAATTTTTAAAACGGCTCTTTGGACAAAAGCTTCTTATAGCATTTCTTTTTCTTAACAGCGGCTCTGCTAAAAACAGACAGAATCATTTTGGGGTTGAATGAGGCAAGCAAAATGTTGTATGCATGTCACCATGACACCCAACCTCCAACCACACAAATCGACGAAACATGAAGGTAAATTATTGGTGGGCCGTTTCATTAGACCCTGCCAACTGCATATAATTTCTGAACACCTTTTCTTAGATAAGTTTGTGTCACAACACGACATCAATTATTTATTTATTTTTCTTTTTTCTAAGCAAAAAGGATAGAAAAGGAAAGACAAGTCGTGACAATCCTATTTGAATATGACCATAAATAACCTTTTAAACGTCGAAAAACCAATAATAAGAGGAGCCTAGACGAGCCCACCACCAAGATAGGAAATCTGCAGAGGCCGGGTAGCAGGATTCAATTATGCGTAAATATTGACTGCCCATTCAATTCCCATGTGACCCAAAAAAGAAAGTCGGGGGAGAGGCGCTACAAGTACAAGGCGCAAGCACACAAGATTGAAGTTGGTGGCTATGCGGCCTATGCCCTTGAGGCTCCCCTGTCAATTTTATGTACGAAAATGTTGTTATAATCTTGCTTTTTGGGCATCTGTCAATATGTTCTTTGGTTGATATTCTTCTCCTTTCTAATTAATTTTCTGGGTGGTAGATTTTGTTAAGATAGCTCTTGAAGTAATTCTTCTTGATTATTCTCACGGAATGGGAACAATAATTTGATTTCATGTTATATATTTCGTTAATTATCTAAAATAGTAGGATCATGCATATATGCCCACAGGAGATTCCATTATTGTGTAGTGGGGGTGATCGTGATAAAACAACAATGAAAGCATAATTATCCGGGATCATTGCAAGACAACCAAACGTCAGAGTAGTGCGCTGCGAAGAAAAGAGGGTGGTAGTGGTGCTACCTTCGATGCTTAAGTTATAAAGGAATGAGAGTGAAAATGAAAGATATAGATGAAGATTAAGGGATGAGAGTATATCTGACCTAGCCTCATACTGACCTTAGTTATATATGCTAGGTATCATTTATGTTTTGTGCCTTCATAAAGCAATTTTCATCAGATGACCATTAATTTGACTTTTGATTATGCAAGTAATTTTGATCTGCCTTTCTTTAGTGAATCATCTTTCTTAGGTGGGTGGATATTCTGCTTTCCTTAAAGGATGGTTGCTTTATATGGAATTTCCCTTCTGAATGTGTACTTCATACAAGGTTGGATTTTGGTGAGCTTGCTAGTCTTTTGAGGTCAGGCCGCGTTTAGGTCAATTATCTTGTAGGCCAGACGAGCTGAGTATCATACTTTTATTCCAGTAGTCACTCATTCCTTTAAATAACTTGTGTAAGCTGATCAAAATTAAGTGTTAGATACACATGTAAATCTCGTGGACCGTCAAATGGGTCCATGATCTTGGTGGGCTGAACCACATGCTTCCATTCCAAGAAGCATGCATTTTTGGGATGAAGAAAGTAGTACTAGTTCCAGTTGCTAAGGGAGAGAAACTGAAATTCTGAATTCAAGCTGGCTTGTCTTTGATCAAACTAAGCCCTGAAAAAAAAAAAAAAAAAAAAAATCAAATAATTGGAAAGATTAGTATTGGAATTATTGATTGTCTAATCATATTATAAAGACTAAAGAGATTTTTAACAACCAACATCAGCCTCTTCACCACATCAAAAAAATAAGTTTTTCTCATATAGTTTTTTCTCCTATTTTTGGGAGCTAGTGACTGTTTGGATTTTTAAAACATGCCATTTGTAAATGCCATTTTTAAAACACAACATGTTTGACAAAATCTCAATTTAGCCTTTAAAATCGTAATTTAGTCTTTAAATTTGTGTTTTTAAAATGCACTCCCTTACCTACAATTTGAAAATACTTATTTATTTATTTATGTTTTCAAACCGCACTCTCAAACAATACACTTTCTACAATTTTGTTCAAAATTACACTTTTAACCTGCAAAATCGCATGCCAAAAAAGAAATCTTAGGTAGTACAGAAATATAAAAAGAGGAAAAATAGAGTTTATTTGGCAGAGGTGGGTGGTGCATGGATGCATGTTCATGGACAAAAAGAGTCATCAGTGAGCAACATGTCAAAACTGAGTAGCAGAGTAAATAAAAAACAGAGAGGCCTTTCTTGTCCAAATTTCATTCTACTTGGGCCAGGCAGACCGGTGTACAAATTATTGTAAAAAAAATTCACCACGAAAAGGATTGATGTAAATTACAACAGCAATGCTCAAATATGTCGAATGTTTTCATTGCTAATGCAGTCAATCCAAATGGGAAATAAATTCATACATTCTCTTGTTCAACAAACAAAGTAGTTTCTTCCCCAACTTCTGAAGAATGAGACATTAGTTAAACATTCTTCCAAAAAATACGAACTACTTCCTTCCTCTATTGAGCCTCTGCAGGTGGTAATTAATACTTCCCATAGACCTCCGTTTCTTGCTTGTCTGCAACAAATGAAACCAGAAGCTTCAGAATATATATATAAACAAGTACAAATGTAAGCACGAATGAATACGCAGCCATTAAACGAAGCAGAAGCTACAATAAACTAGAAAAGTTGTATCACCTGGGTATCCATACAGGCACTCAAAAGTTCCTTCTGCCGAACACACTTTTCAGCACTGCTTTGGTTCTGAGTCAAGCAGTTGAGAAATGTAATCATTTCCTTCATGCAAGGTTTGTGAAGAGCGCCAAATTTCTTTGGATTAATATAAAGCGTACCAGCTTTCCGGCCCATTATTCTACACTAAAAACTGCACATACCCAACCATGACAACGTTAGATTCAACCACTCACTGGAAAAATAAAATCAAGAACCACAATAAAAGTAGACCCTAAAAACGAATTCTCAGGAAAATGATAAGAATAAGAGGACAACATCACAAACAATGGGAAACTTCCCAACATTTCAAGGTACTTAAATGATCTATTACCACTTAAGGAACAAAGAGCAAGCACCACTGTTGATTCCATAATAAACCCACTAAAGAATCTTTCTATCTATGATTCGCTTACATAGAGGATCTGATGCCAGACAATCAGAAAAACGCTGATGTAGATAGCACTCTACCACAAAGAGCAAGTTGCTACGATTTTCTGAGCGTCAATTACTTACCCGAGAAACAGCTTACAACCTTTTCCTCTTGCTGAGTTACAAATTTCAATTGGGGACTATTATCCAAAATAAAAAAAGCCTTGTTCCAAGAATTTAAATTATGCAGGGTCAAGGCACTAGGTACCCATATTTTACTCACATAGAACTCATATTCAAACCCCCCTGACATTTCTTATAATACATACTAACACAATTCTATTTAAGTTCTCAATTTAGGGAGATGTCAATGGTGGAAACTAAATTAGCATATTGAATTGGCAAGACGCAATAAGAAAGATGAATGAAAAGTGAATCAATTACTAGAAGAGAAAACTGATTTCAGACATGTTCCTCTTAAGGCTAAACATAACTCCAAAAGATATACTGAATCCCAGCAAAGGCATCACTGTTAATACTTTGCTAATCAATATTCTCCATATCTGCAATCAAAGGCATTTCTGAGGCAGTTCATGCAATTCGTAATTAAAAGTCTGCCCACCTTGTTACTCTCCAAGTTAATTCAATTGATCCTCCTCACCCCCTGAAAGATATCCTTTTGCAACCCCTAAAACCCATAATAACATTGAAAGGGGGAGGGGGAAGAGGTGGGTGGAGAGTCATAAAATGAGATTACACTTGCGCAGTTTGGCAAGGGGTTTTTGCAAGACTTAGCTTTCCATATAGCCTAAAATAAAGTAAAATAAAACATCTGAAAGTAGCCCAAATAATTTGTAGTTGAGTATGAAGACCATAAAATCGCAAACTGAAAAAGAATAACACAACAGGTCCAAAGCAGAGAAAGCAAACGCCACCATCAATCCATTATCCTCCATTTCCATGTAAAATCTACTAAATGATTCTCACAAGGTAAGCAAAGGAAGAGGAATTCTATAATCAATCCATTAACATTTAAAGAGATAGAACAAGGCTGCAAGCATGAAACTCCTCCAAATGACCAGAGGCCAATATCTCCCAGGGCATAAAGATACCAAATGTAAAGGAAAAAAGGAAAAAATATTCTACCGAACAACAAAGATAACAATATGCTCCAATTATCTTTTCTTTTAATCAAACTTCTTTACAAAAATTTCACCGTGTACGTTGGCAACAATGAAGCAATCTAAATCCATTGCCTAAAGAATATTGCAGTCTAGCCAGCACCTCATTTCAAGCATCTAAATTTATGCACCTAAAGTTAAGACATATATCTGCTTGAATTCAGGAGTATACGTGCATGTGTGAGTAAATGAAACAATATATAGGGAAGCACAAACCAACAGACAGTTATGTTCGCTTAGCACAAAATTAACACCTACTCCTTCACCATAACACAAGAGTTCAAAAGAGACTAAAAGCTTGTTATATACCCATACAAAGAATAAACCAATTGGACAAAAATTTGGAGGCAAAATTTTAAACAGTAGTTGGGTTAAGTCTACAATTTTCCCATTTATCAATCTACCATATAAAACACCCAATTGAATCAGAATTTAGAACAACTCCCCCCGAATCGAAGCTATTAACCTAACCCTAAAAGTCCAGATCGAAAAGCCTAAGCTTTTCTCCACCCCAAACCGGCTAAGCAAGAGAGAGATCGAAAAGCCTACCTTGTAGAGGTTGAAGACCCAAGCCGTCGGCTGTGGAGGAGAGAGACAGAGAGGTGTTCGGCCTGAAAAAGAGAGCCGTTCCGTCTGCGAGAGGGAGCACCGTCGCGGAGAGAGAGCCGTTCACCGTCGTGGGTAAAATGAATACGGCTTCCATGCAGTGAAAAAACTTCACAATCTGCTATAGCCTATAGTTATTTGAACGGTTGAGATTTAAATTTGGATTTTTAAATGAAACGACGTCGTGGGTAAAATGAAAAAATAATCTCATTATTTTTTTAAAAAGGACCTTTAATGAATTTTCATTTTTCTCTCGTTCATAGATATGTCAAAAAAAAAAAAAAAAACCATCCTTACTTGTCCATATCTTATTGGAAGGCTAAAAAAAAAAAGGTTTGCGCTAAATTATTATAGAAAGTATTGTTTTTATTTTTTATTTTTTTAAGTAACAGAAAGTATTGTCTATATCATATGGTCATCAAAAGAGGTAAAATGCTGATGTTGAAGAATAAGTAGGCCTAAGATAGCATATTGCCACGACTACCTAAAGGGGAGAGGGGAGTAATTACATCCAACTATACAACGCCTCCACTTAGCTGGTTAAAAGCCAATTGGGATGCGGCGTCCGAGAGAAAAAAAAAAAAAAGGTACAGTGGGTATAGGTGTGGTGGTGAGGGATTCACAGGGAACGGTGGCGGCGGCAAGATGTACTATGTACCCATGGAGGTACCTTACAACCAGGGACGGATCTAAAAAGTTTTATGGGAGGGAACAAAGCAATTTTTTTTTTTTTTTTGGCAACGTATAATGAATTCATTGAATTGGTACTTTATTATATTTTTTTCTTCTTTTCCAATAATGGTACTTAAATATAATGAGGAATTGAACTTAAAATTGTGTCATATTTTTCAATTAAATGTTTAAATTCTAACAAGTAATATTCTCAATATTGAATAATCATAATATCCAAATTACAAGACCACTTAGATCAGGAATTGAGTTTAGAGTACAAACCTCAAAAAGTACGACTTGCGTTGAATTATTTTGCACCTTGTTGATTAATATCATATTTCCATATGTGACACGCAATCGAGGATCAAACTCTAATAAACCTTGTGCATTTTTTCTTTTGAAATAGTCAAGTATTGTATTTGGCTTTCTCATCATTTATAAATAAATTTACACGATCATTTTGCGTCTTTAGAAAATAAAGAAAAAATATGCATAGATTAATAATGAACAAACTCACATGAACAACATAATCATCACATAGAGACTCTAAGTTAAACATTATACTTTAACCTTATAATTATTATTCTCTTCCTATTCCATTAATCTAACAACTTACCCTCAATTTATAATAGTTATGTTCACATACAATAATTAATATGATTTTAATATGACATATTAGAACTTAAACCCCATAGGCATCAATTTCCATTGAACTCATGAAAGTCTAGGGGTAATTAACAATTTAAATGTAATTAACACATCCAATTAGCAATCTTAGTGTTCACATACAAAAACCCTAATTTAATTCTTACTATACAAATTATGGTTTATATACATACTATTAACAATAGTGAAATTGAAGCATTCAACCCATTAATCTAATAACCCGGATCTTAAATCATGCATAGAAATATTCAACTACACACAAAAGCCCCAAATTAATTTTAGGAATTTAACTTTCTTACTAAAATTTTTCCAAATTTGGCCCTAATAAAAAATTACTCAAATCATTATGATTTTAAACTTGAAATTCAATGGGTAGAACAAAAACTCAAAGAGAAATTGAGATTTTTTAATGGCGTTAGTTATAAAAACCCATCAAAATAACAATAACAAAAAACACATAAATTTTTTTAGGAAGGGACCGAGACCTATCAATTTATTTTGGGGGGACCAGTATCATTTTTTATTTTTTTTACTCCTTAAAAAACTTTTTGAGGAAATGGGGGGACCATGGCCCCAGCCAGTCCCCCCCTCCCCCGTTTCTGCTTAGAGCCGACCACCGGCGAAGCATTAGAAGTGTGTTATGTAGCTAGATTATGCCAAGAATTAAATGTGCAGACCATCCACTTTGAGGGTGACACATTACAAGTTGTGAATGCTGTGAATTCAATTCAGCAGAACTAGTCACTTTGGACACATTGTGGAAGACAGGAGAACAACCCTAACTTCTTTTCCTACGTGGAAGTGCTCTCATATGAATCGCACTCTTAATAATGCAGCTCATAGATTGGCAAGAGTGGTCATCCAACATGTCACGGATCATATTTGAATGGAAGAAATTCTTGATTGTATATGTGATGTAATTTTGATGGAGCAATTTGCTCTATCTTCTGATTGATTAATACAAGTTACAACTTTTTCTTGAAGAAAAAAAAACTTTGACTTGTATTTTATTATCAAAGAAACAATAAAGAAAGATAGAACTAAAGAAGGAAAATATTAAAAGTGACAAAAACTACAGAAAATCCAAATCCCATTTATTCATAAAGATTGCTTATGTTGGAAATGCACTATTCTTGGATATCTCTAGGAGACTCTAAATCATTACAACCTTTGCTTTCAATTTAAAATGATCAAATGAAATCTAGATCAAAAGTAAACTCTATTTCCACAACTGACGAAATGATTGTGGAAACAAATGGAAGAATGCAGGCATCTCTGCTCCAAACAGAGTAGCTGAAAGCAGTTGGATCCCTTGTTTACTTGTATAGCTGCTTGAATCTTTTACAAGCTTCTAAAACATTGCTCCTATGACCAAAGGCGCTAACCCTGATGAACCCTTCGCCAGCAGGTCCAAAACCACTGCCAGGAGTAGTAACCACATGAGTTTTCTCCAGAATCTCACTGAATACATCCCAAGAACTGCGGTCCGGAAAGTGGACCCACACATACGGTGCATTCTCCCCTCCATACACATTGAACCCAAGTGAATTAAATGTCTCTACTATTATGTTAGTATTTTCCTTATAGAAATCGATCACTTCATGCATTGCCTGAAAAATACAAAATACAAAATCAACAGATCTTGTTATATCTGGATTTCATAACGTTTTGCTGTCTGTTGGGTAGAAAAGAGGAACATGAAAAGCAAAATCAAATGGATATCTTGTTACCCAAAAATAAGTAAATAGATAGTGAAAAAAATTAAATTATAAAAATTTAGAAAAAAATGGGATTTATAGCGGAAAAAATTCAATTTTATTTATTTATTTTTGTATATATTAGTAACTAATTAAGAAAATGAGACCAAAAAACAGACCTTAAGGCCTTCTGGTGAAAGGCAAGCTAGACCACCAGCTTGGGCAATGTTGGATGCACCATTGAAGCAAGTACAAACAATGCGGTTGAAGTCCTTGGCTACAGGAAATCCATCGGAAAATAGCAGCTGCTTTGGAACTGCGGTCCAACCCAGACGAACTCCTGTGAACCCAGCATACTTGCTAAATGATGATGTCTCAATTGCAACCTGCAATGCACATATTTATATTACGAAGTCATATATTTATGAAAATAAAAGTCCACAGCATTGAAAGGGGAAAACATAGATTAACCCCTCTTAACCACAATGAAAAGTACTCTCATTGCACTCAAATCACAAATCACCGTACCAAAAAAAAAAAAAAAAGAAAATCAATAGTTGCAGTTATAAGCACATCAACTCAATGGCACAGCAAGCAGGAGCAGACTGGAAGAAAGTTTTAGCGAAGGCATTTCTCCAAAGAATAACTCTCAAATGCAGATCTGCCATAATGTACTTGAATAGAGAAGATGAAAAAAAGCCCCATTCAAAGGATACACGGGATATAAATCAGGATAAATTTGAAAATTTTGAAACTTTATGGGAGAACAGAGATCCTAAACTGTATTCTGGTGATAATGGGTGGATAACTAAGATCTTAACCTCAGACCTTGCCTAGCAAGAGAAATGTGGGAAGTGATAATGACAACTTTCCACAAAAATATTGTTTGAACTTCCATTTGAGGGATGAGTCAGATAGAAAATGAAGTTATTACTAGCTATCCTTAAAAATAATCCAATGCTTAGCAATAAATACACTAAATGCTCTGAAAAATACAATGCAACATTCAATATGCCATTTCCATAGGATGTCTTTCCAACCTTACCCTTGAAACATAAACAATTATTACCATATAAGTAGATTTTGAACTCGAAAAAGAAAAAGTTTTTTAATAACATATAAAACTCCCCATAAGACTGTCCTTATGACATAGGTAGACAAAATGGAAGTATATCAATTTTAATAGAGATGCATTTCTTAGAGCATCCCCATCAAGCAATTCATATTTAACATTTCTCTAAATTTTTAACAAAATCCACAAAAAACATCATTTATCAAACTCTTTATCCAAAGTTAAAATTAACATTTGTTTTAACTTCTCTCCAAATATAAAGACACCAAAAGCAAAAGCTATTTATTTTTTAATATTACTTTAGTTGTTGGGGTGGCATTTTGGTAAATCTCCCACATGGAATCGAAGTGAGTGAGTTTCATGGCAATTGCATTTATTAATTAAAAATATGATTAAATACCTAATACCTCCCTAGGGTTTCACAACTTTATTTTTTTCCCCCTAGGGTTTGATTTTTATCACAAGAGGTCTATGTGGTTTTAATAAAGGACCAAATTAGTCCTCCTATCAGTTAACCGTTAGTTGACTTAATGGAAATTCATGTGGACGAATGAAAATTTGACACCTGACATAAGTGGTCATGTCATCAATGATGACGTGGCCACCTAATTAATTAATTATTTTTTTAAAAAAAGACAAAAAAAAAGGGGGTGGCTGTTGGTGCCCAAGGGGGTGGCCAAACCCACCCCCAGTGGGTACTGAGGGTGGCTCGGCCACCCCCATGAAGCCAAGGGGGTGGCCGAAACCACCCCCAATGGTGGTTTGGGGATGGCTTTGGCCACTCCCTTGGCTCCATGGGGGTTGCCAAGCCACCCCTTGGTGCCCAATGAGGTGGCCGTAGCCACCCCCATTTCTTTTTTTTGAATTTTTTTTTAAAAAAATAAAAAGTTTAATTAGGTGACCACGTCATCACTGATGACATGGCCACTTGTGCCAAGTGTTAAATTTTCTTTCGTCCACATGTTAGTCCGTTAAGTCAACTAATGGTCAACTGATAGAATGACCAATTTGGTCATTTATCAAAACCACATGGACCTCTTGTGATAAAAATCAAACCTTAGGGATTGTGAAACCCCAGAGCGGTATTAGGTATTTAACCCTTAAAAATAATATTTAGTTAAAGTAAAGAAATATTTAGAGAGTTTGATATTTAGTAGTTTTACAAAATGGCTAGTTAAATAAAAAAAAAAAAGTACATTATCAAAGTCAAAAGTAGAGAAATTTTATAGAGATAAATTGGAATGCTCTTAATGTGGAGCATTTGGAGAGAAAGGAATCAACGTCTCTTTGAGGACTACAAGTCCAAGGTGCTATGTTTAAAATCCTCTTTTTTGAGATCTCTCTTAAATTGGACTGTAGTTTATGTTCCTAATTTCTCATCTTCAAATTCGTTAGATCTTGTTTACTTTTTAGATTGTAGAAGCTTCTAGGGTGATTGTCTCTCGTGTATACTTTTCGTTTGCAAGGGCATTGCCTTTTTCTTTCAATAAAATTATTATTCATGGAAAAAAATAAAAAATAGAGATGCATTTCAAAATAAGAACAATTGTAGATTATGTGAGGAAACCACACCCAGCTGTATTCTAGGACACATTATTGATCTCATTTCATCAGAAACCACACAGCATCTCACAGAGTTAACCAACAAATGTAAGGATAAGAAATATAAGCAAATAAAATAAGAATCCAAGAGCAGATTTGCTTGCAAGAAATCTAAAAACGAATTTTCATCACCAAAGTTACCTCTTTAGCTCCTGGAATTTCAAAGATGGAGTGGGGGAGCTCCTCTGACGCATACATGGCGTATGCAGAATCATAGACTATGATTGACCCATTGTCCTTAGCAAAGTTTACCAGCTGTGTCAGTTGCTCCCTGGTTGCAGCAGCACCAGTAGGATTGTTTGGTGAACAGAAAAATATGATATCCGTTCGAGAAACACTCGATAAATCAGGAAAGAAACCATTCTCTGGAGTACACTTCATATATTCAATGCCCACAAACTTTTGGTCATTTTTGTGAAACAGTCCAGTCTGGCCCATTATAACACCTGAGTCTACATAAACCTGCACTTCCACACATTTCCAATAAGGAACTGATACTGCACAACTTTAAAACCTTTAACCCTACAAAGACATTTGCTAATATCTTATCTAACACACTAGCCCGATGAAGAAAACCATTGTTTTTCCATTTTGCTGAAAGCAATGTAAATGTTCAATATGGTTTAAATTGTGAAATAACATGCTCAAACAATCATCCTCTACTTCACTACTTGCATCTAAGTGGTAAGATCACCTAACCAACAATCCAAGTCAATTGTCGAAATCAGAAGGTAGCCCTAATAAATGAAACCACTGCACAACTTTAAAACCTTTAACCCTACAAAGACATTTGCATGTGATGCTGCTAATATCTTATTAACAGGCTAGCCCGATGAAGAAAACCATTGTTTTTCCATTTTGCTGAAAGCAAGGTAAATGTTCAATATGGTTGAAATTGTGAGATAACATGCTCAAACAACCATCCTCTCCTTCATGAATTGCATCTAAGTGGTAAGATCACCTAACCAACAATCCAAGTCAATTGTCGAAATCAAAAGGTAGCCCTAATAAATGAAACCAGATGTCAGATTTATGGAACTTCTTCTAGAGTGACTGAGCACATAGAATCGTATTACCTAAAAAACTAACTTCCCAAGTGAACCTTGTTTTAACTCTCTGTCTGTATCACATGCACCTCCGCCACTTTTTGTATAAGATATTGCATGGGTGTTCAAAGAAACACGACTTTGTTGAAAGTTTATCAAACATGCAAGCCATTGACTGGTAACTTCATGCAAAAAATAATAATAATAATAATAATAATAAAGAGTAAAAAATAAAGAAAAACTAAAAACTAAAAGAATAAAAAAAATATTCATAATGACAAAATAAAACGACCAAATGAATGTTGACAAGACCAACTCAAACTTTTTCACTTTATACATATATAAATGAAAATAGATAATTTAAAAAGAAAAATGAAGACAAGTCAAATGCAACTGGAGAATAAATTTCTTTTATTTTGTATAAGAATAAATTACCGGGTATGATGGGTCTTGCACTGCTATTGTAACATCAGCCCCAAAAACAACCTGCCAAGTGTAGAAAGAACGCAAATTCAAATAGAGTTAAAAGTGAAAACCATTAGTAATGAGCCATATTATTTTTAGGACATAATTTTTCTCCAAACTGAGTTGGAGGAAATTCCTCCGACATAGTTTATAAAAATAACATTTGTCATTTTTTATGTGAGAAGCACATGATTTTTAAATAGCATGTGAGAAGCACATGTTTTTTGAATAAAATTTCTCCCAACTTTTTTCTTACAATTAAAAAAAAAAAAGCATGTGCTTCTTACATGCAGATGACACATTTTTATAAACTAGGTTGGAGGAATTTCCTCCAACTTAGTTTGGAAGAAAACTCTATCTTTATCTCTTTAGGCTTCCAACAACAGAGCATCACGCATTGATGGTAGACAAAAACATCAACACATTCAAACAAACAGAATTGAAGGCAAAGACTAAAGTAAGGAATTCAAAACCACGACGTGAAAAAAAAGTGAATAAACCTGAAGGCGGGATAAATCACATTTTGCACCATCTGAAACAAATATATCATCTTCATCTATACCAAGGTTTCTATAAAATGTTGAAGCAATCGCAGCTCTCAAAGCCTGTACAGATCAACAACAATGTTAGCCTTCAGCAATCATGAAGTTAATCATCAAAAGGAAATGGAAATCTCAACTAAATCTCAAATAAGAAAGGCTCATAAAAACTAGGAGCAGTATGGAGATAAAAGGCGACCAGTATGGCGCCCGAAAAAAAAAAAAGAGTAATTTTTTTTCGAAATGTTGAAGGCGCCCCAGGTAAAATCTCTGTGTAGGCTCCTCCAAAATATTTTTAAAACCCTATAAAAAAAAAAAAAAAAAAATTGACTCAACCTCCAAGTCTAGGAGTCCAGGACCAACATGGCACAATTTAAAAAAATTATTAAAAAAAAAAATCTCAAGATCAAAAGCTCTAGCAAGACCAACATGTTACACGGCACAATAAATAAAAGGAAAAAAAACAAATCTTACCCCAAACCCTAACCCCTCTCCGGCTCTTCCATATTTCAACCTCTTGCAGGCTGCACGAGAAGCACCAGTGCACCACGCTGCCTACAGAAGAGTCTTGACCGAAAGCCTATTTCTTTGACTTGTGAGTATGAGTACTCTTAAATATGGCCTTTCTTTATTGCCTTTATAGCCCTTTTTTTTTTCATTGAGTGAGTCGGCTCCTAGGGAATATCAAAAGAAAGAATGAAATTTGAGTTTGTTTTTTGTCTTTTACTTTTAATTGATGCATAGTATAAAATAAGTATTTTACTTTTGTTGTTGCACGCAAAAGATCCACGAAAATTGAGCTTTTCTTTGTCTTTACTTTATTGCTGCACAGTGTGAAAGAAGTGCAATGCTACCATTGTAATCCTTTTTTTTTTTTTCCTATTCAATAATTTTATTGTTTATTTATTTATTTTGTAGATTGTAATGTAATGCTCTCATTGTAAATGTGTATTTCTTCGTTAATTGGGCAATTTGCAAACTCATGATTAACTAAAATTTATGGAGCTTTTTATTTTTGATTGTATTTACCATATTATAATAAAAATATAATATATAAAGAGAACAAATTTTTTTTTTTATTATTATTTTCTTAGCGTCCCTAGTAAAATGAATTTCTGGATCCGCCACTGACTAGGAGGCTTCTATTCTTTGGCTTGCTAATCTGCTCTTAGTTGTGTCTCGATTCTAAGCTTGATCAAATCAGTTATGAACCTAGAGGAGGGTTGTCTCAGGTCAACAGCCAGCATAGAAACTTCAGCCAAACCTTAATCAGCATGAATCCTCATATTTTGAGAGGTGAATGGCAAAAATAAAACTTTTGAATACATCAACCAACAGTAAGAAGCAAAAAAAAGATTTGACTATAAGAAAATTGTTGTATGACCATTCACAATAAATTTCTAAAGAAACCACTTAGTTTCCAAGCATACACTTGAATTCTAGATCAATTGCTTGTATTATGAATAGTGCCCATGCATGTTTTCAATTTCTCATTTCCGGCTGAATGATGCCATATGAACATGCAAGGGAAACTCTGCATCTTCAGCACATAATTTTCATACATAAGTAGTAGTTATTCATCATCAATAATGGGAGTATATATTGACATTGGAGACAAACTCAAACATCAGAACCCAATTTTTAATAGAGGTATCTACAATTAACAGAGAAGTTTAACTCCATGAAACAGTCAAAAATAGAAATCAAGAATGCCACACACCTTCTCACCCTGCTCAGCTCCATAACCACTGTAACCCTCAAGTGTTGACAATGCACGTGATCTCTGCCAAAACAAGAACGATTTGAATTAGTAGTTAAACAAGCAACAATCCTTTTCAATCAGAAACCAGATAAGATGTATAACTGTGCGAATTTTCATTAAGACATACAAGAACATGACGATGGAATAATTTCAATTATGTGGCACTCCTAAATTTCTCATTTGGGTCAGTACTTGTGCAAGGATTCTGTAAGTTGAAAAAATATGCACAATTATATGCCTCATGAAAAGAATTATGACTATCTTCTCTTCATAAAAGATAACAGGTATTAACTGTGTAAATATCAATAGTCCAAAGCTAAGGCCTCAAGTTTCTTTTCCTCAATGTCAGAACTTTGGGAAGAATATCCTTATTAATAAACTTAAGGAGAAACAAACAAGTAGACTTGAAAAAAATGCACTATGAAAACAAAAATAAAGAACAAATAGATTTAAAATTCAAGACAGTTTCGAGAAGCCAGCAATAAAAGCAAATTTAAGATTTTTAAGAATAGAAGAAAGTTATTTTGATCAAAATCATCATCCATCAGCCATACACCACTCCAAAGGTTTGTTATCATCAATACACATATCTTGAAACTTTCAATGTCCATAATATAGAGAAATACATACATATGACCTGCTAAAAAGGATAGTGCAAAAAGAGCAAGAAAAACATCAAGAAACGAAAAATAACGGATATACTTTCAATGTTAACAAGCAGAAACTTCAAACACACAGGAATAAGGGGGGAAGGGTTAAGAAGTCATACCTTTTCCATTGCAGAAGTTATAACTTCTGGAATGGGCTCAGTAGTGTCACCAATTCCAAGGCTTATCACTTGTGCATCAGGGTACTTCAGCAGATGTGCAGCCCTCCTCCTGGAAATCTATTTTCAAGAAATTTTATGGACAAAAATAGGGTTACTAAAAATCCGTGTATGAAACAAAACATAGGCCTTTTGTGGGTTGGGTGAGGACCAGAGGTGGGGAAGCCATACAAGAGGAGTTAAATCTTGGATGAACTGAAAGCCAAGAAATTGGTCACCAAAAAAAATGATGCACCATGATATCAATCATAGGTCCAATGACTGAATTGGCAACAGCTAGAGTATAACAATATGGCAAATAAGAGCACATGACATCACCAACCTCTGGAAAAAGGTAACCTGCTTGAAGTTTTGCCATGTTTGCATTGCGAGAGACCGTTGTCTTGTAAGCTTCAGAACAGACAGCAAACATGTTTAGCAATAATTAAATGTCAAATATCAACAATCAACAGAAGAGGAAGAGATGCTTCTAATTCCCTTTTTGTTTAAGTATATTTGTCCCTGAAACATTAAACCCCCCGCCCAAAAAAAAAAAAAACGAACTATAGAATCCAAAATAAAAAATTGAAGTGAATGAAATAAAAATCGTACCAGTCTGAGCTTCCTGAGGCGCCGCCGCAACGCACTTGCAAATGCTGAATCTTTTAGCCGGAAGCGAAACATTCTTAGTTCTGCAGCATAGAAAACCACAAGAATTCAACTAATATGATCGTTTAAACCACAAAGCAGAAATGAAAAGGGTTGATCGGCAGAAAAAGGAGAGGAATACAAGATTAGGCATTTTCTGGATGAATTACTTCGGGTTTTTTTTTGGATGAATTACTTCGGGGGTTATTGTTTGTTTTCAGGCATTTTCTGGTGAACCAAACAGCGGAAAGAAAATGGTACCTCGAATTGAAGTTGGAATGGGCCACGAAAGCAGAAGAGGACGAAGAGATTGGAGTGGAGAGGTGCTGTGTGAGAGACATTTTGAGCTGAGGTTAGAGGTTGGCGACTTTTGACGCTGTGAGAAAGGCGGAGGCTAGGTTTATAATTTGAGCGGGACGAGAAATTTTCTTTTGGAGAAAAAGGTTGATATACGCACAATTTTAAACCCAATTTTAACTCAACTTTTAAATTAATTTTTTCTTTTTCTCTGATTTAAGGCTCTCAATTTCACATATAATTTAAAAATAAAAAATTAAAAAAAATTAGTTCAAAATTAAATTTAATTAAGTTGTACCTTTTTTTCACCTCAATCCATCAAATTAATTACAGTGTCGGTTCAAGTAATTTGCCAAACACACCCAAACTTACAACGTATAGTTTATTTCTTCGTTTAGTAATTTACTAATTCCTATGCTCTTCTGTACAGAAAAAAGAGGTAAACTCGATTTCCACCTCAGAAAACGGTGGACAGAAAAATCAACAACAAAAGACACAGAACTCAGTTTCGAAAAACGAGCTAAAAATGGCGAGCGCTCTCTTATCTACTTCTCGCTTTGTCCCTGTGCAAAGTAAGCATTTCCAATGTTCTCAGCTTCAAGTAAAAGTTAGATTTTTGATGTTTTTAGTTTGCTTTTAAGCTTCATTTTGACTCGATCTTTATGTAAATTTATCTTAATGTTTTGTGCAAGATAATATAGTGACATAATTTCTAATTCTTGGAAAACTATGACGCTTAACGCTGCAATCTCCGAACTTTGTTACTAGAACACTGTAGAACTTCGATTTATTGAACTGGGTGTCTACTATTTCAAACAGACAGAGAAGTAGGTGGACTTGTGAGGAATTTCAGAAGCTCATTCTATGGCAAAGTGATGTTCAACCAAACTTGTGCGAGAATGAAAGCTAATAGCAGCCATGGAGGCCGTGCCGTAGTTGCCTCAGTAGTTAGTACCACTCCATCTTTCTATATCTTGTAATTCTGATTGCATTTTTTGGAGTTGGGTTTTGTGGAAATGAATCAATATTTTAGGCAGCATTTGCGAAAATAAATTATGGGTTTTAGTTTAATAGGAGAAATATAATGAATTAGGAAGAGTTTTGCAAGATGGGTCTGTCTTTAATCTGGTCCAACTTGTTTATTGGAAAGTTCATTTATTTGTGTTTACAGCTTGGAAGGAGGGTCAAGAAGAAAGAGACTGTGATTCCTGACCCGGATTATCGCATACCTGTCGTTTTTCTTGGTGCGTACTGACTATATTTCTTGTATGTTGCAAGGTTGTATTTGGATTTTGTAAGTTATTCTGAACTTATATGCGGAAAGGTCCTAATGAATATTGCCAAACAAGATATATTATTCCATAAACCCGGTGTTGTACTCCTTCCTGTCACATAAAAAAACTATTTCCCACAGGCAGGATTCAGGCATTCATGTGATAGAAAGGAAATTGCACTAGGTGTACTGAATAATTTGTCCAAACCAAGGATTAGTCAGTTGTGTGTATCATCTGCAGTGTCATGCATCTGTATTTAGTTATAGACTGCGTAGGTTTTGAATTGATTCGGTCCTGTTTGTTGAAAATCATTGTCAAACTACATACAAGCCTATTAGCTGGTCTCTGCTTAAATATAGATTATTACTTGGATTGATGATTAGCTAAATTCAAGAGACGTGGGAATTTGCCTAGTTTCACGCTACCAACATCTATCAGTGCATTTTTCAAATATAAATTAACTAAATCTTGATTGACCATCTTAGAAATATTAGTTTTAATTTCGTTAGACTTTCTCCAAGCAAGAGCACATCTATGTTGTAGATTTTCTTGTAATGTCAAAACAATAATTGAAACAGGTCTAGCTGGGGGGCTAGCCTATACAAATAATCTGTTGCCTGCTGCGCCTATTGGTCTCCTTGGATTGCTCCTATTGTTCCAGGTAACAATAATTAGGGCTAGATGGTGTAAGAGGTTTTTCACAATTATAAGCATTGAGGGGACAGACCTGCCTATTTTTATTTGGTTCTATCCTGATTGAACTTAAATGATTTTTAAGATCCTTGAGAATGGATCTAACACAAGAAGGATGACAAAACATGGATGAAGAGCAATCTTTCAGTTGAAGATTTTGATAGGCTTCTCCCATTTTCATCATGTGTTGTAACTTCATGCAATTATTTTTTGCTGAAACCAGCTAACATATTTGTTTCTGTGTTCCAGACTACAAGAGTGAGGTTCGTCTTTGATGAAGAGGCTCTGGTTTGTTCCCTAACCCACCCAAAAAGCACACCAATAATTTCAAATAATGGAACAGCTTAAATGTTTATATGAATCAGCATGTATGTATTCATTTCAGTGAATATATTTGTTTGCACTAGTGGTTGAAGGTTGGCATGATCTTTTGAAGAACAAACATCTTTTGTTTATTTGACAAAGGGTTCTAGTAGCTTGATTGGTTTTAGTTATATTCGGTTGGTTTGCACTGGAGCCTATAGCAAATTTAGTGTCGAAGCACTACTTGTAGTAGAGTGTTTGCATGTACTAACAGTAGCATGCACACATACACATGTCTGTGTAAATTTGATTGGTTTCTATGAGTATCAATATTATTTGGAAGTGTATATTTGGCAGCACTTGTCCCAAGACATTGATGTTGCCCATATCTGGAATCTATTTAGAGATCTAATATGTGCCTGACTGATGGACTAACTTTGGTGTCTCTCCTCCCTTCCTCTATCTCTCTCTCTAAGTGGCAACTAGTTTTACAAAATGGTCAAGTACCTCAATGCTGCAATTTGAGCTCCTACTTTTACTAGAAGATGTAGTTTTTTGTTGTCTTTTACCCAGACTGTTCATCAATTTGGTGGAGTTGAGTCCTAAGCTTCCAACCTTTGTAGAAGATCAATCATGTTTAGTATAATTTCTTCTTTTATTCCATTCGCAGTTAGTCTATTTTCACTTTACTAAACCTTTGTGTTGCTTCTGTGGTTTTAGGAGGTAAAGGTAGGAGAACAGCTTCAGGATTCAGGTGAAAATGTCTTTGTGGGTGGAAAAAACCGTTGGAAGTGAGCACATGTTATCCATCCATTAGTTTTAACAATTTCAACAGAAGGTTGTCAACTCACCTATTTGATTTATTACAGATATTCAACATTCGTGAATTGGGAGCTCTGGTGGCCAAGTTTCCCTGTTCTCGTGTATTTTAAGGAGACACAAACAAAACCTGAAGGACAAATACACTTCTTTCCAGTGATTTTTGTAAGTACGAAGGAAACAAAATCAGACATTTTATTTAGTGTTGTAGTCCAGTTGTATCCAGCTACTTCTTTTGAGTGTTTGAAGGATCAAGACCATAGAGTCCTGAGCATCTTATCAAGGTTTACTGGAAACCTAGGGTCATTTATAAATGTAGAATGGGAAGGTATTCGGTGATTGAAAGCGATTCTTACTCAAGTTTAGAGCCTAAAGCTTTGATTCCTTAAAAAAAAAACATTTAACTTTGATGTTTTCTTGTGACAAACAGAATGGGAAGCAACTTTACGATGTTATGGTGGAGAGAGCTGGCCCTTCAAAAAATAGTGGGCCTCAATAATCCTGAAGGCTTGAGCTTTGTGCTCACAACCATCCTGTTGTGCCATCTATAGCATATAGATGACTGTAGTGAGCGAGGTATGACAGTCATTAACTAGTATGCTGGTTTTAGCCAAACATATTAGGATTTGGTTTTCCTAGTTACTGTTTAAAAGAAACAGAATCATTAACTAGGATGCTGCTTACTGCCAAACATATCAGGATTTGCTTTTCCTAATTAATGTTTAAAAGAAATTCTAGTATATTATTGTTGTTAGAATAATTTCCATGTTAAGCCTTGATTTAATTTCCTTGTAGGTACGTCATTAATTCCCTACCTTTTCTAGTCTACCTCACCTACCTCAATCTCCCTAAAAATAGAGCATCTTAACCTAATTGTGTTAGACAATTCAATACAATAAAGATATAGCCCTAAAGGTTCTAATCAGCGGTGGACGTAGGCCCTTAAGGCTAAACCACCCAAAACCTTTTGTGTTCTTTTTCTCTATTTGCTTTCGTTATTGTTCCCTTCTACTTTTTTACATAAATTTCTATATATCAATCCCTTTAAAGAAGAAATGGGTGGGATCAAATTGTTTGATCCCATTCAGGCTCTATGGTTATATATATGTGGTTTTGTCAAGCCTTTTTTGTATAGTAGCTGCTCCAGGAGATAGCCAATCAGCTGGGAGCAGCTGTAAGTGCTGTTCAATGCTATTATGTGATGCATACATAGTATGACCATTAATAATTCCTGCATCCTGGAGGTCTATCAATTTGGAAGATTATCAGTTTTCACTCCAAGTAGGATATTTCTTCCACATCCTCTCGTAATAGATGAACCAAATTTCTTGAATCCCAACTCTTTGATAACCCGCAATTGACTCTCTCTCTCACTCTTGTGAGCATGTTAAATTATATATGTAATTTTTGCAGGTAACAGATCGTTGTGCCTGATTGTTGAAGCTACATTTAGTACATATATTTTCACACTGGATTCTAGAATGTGTCATCAGATAGTTTGTTGTTGTAATTACACTATCATATTCTGGCGCGGTTTTAGCCAGCTCAAATTTCCTGACTTGAGAATGTTCTCAGGAAACGTTCTATTATGCACAATGTATACAATTAGTTTGTAAAAGGAAAAGACAGTTTCCCTGTATTGACATGAATGGCCATATGTGGTTTATTCAAATGAGAGTTGTCCTCTTTTTAAGTACTTATTAGACCCATTTCACACTGGCTTATCGATGATCAAGTGTGAATTTGACCGGCATTCTTTTGCTAGTTTCTCCACTCCATTTATTTCACAATACATTTAAGGTTAGTAGAAAGTTTACTAGTTCAATTGTGCTCTTCTTAAGCACCCAAATTACCTTATGTACTATATGGCTGCGGAAATTTCAGGCCATTTTTATACCAGAAAAGTTCACTTTTCCCTAAGAGAATTAGTTGCTAAAGAAAGAAAATTACTAGGAGCAAACAAAAAAGGGGCGAGGAATATTCTCCTTCTCTTTCTCATGCAAGCATGCGTGCGGAATCATTGTAAATTCTATATCCTCAATTCATTTACTAAAATTTCAACGTATGAGTCCATACAAGATCAAATAACAAGATGCAAAGAATTTTACATTTTTAGGCTTACAAATAAATGTACAGCCAACAAAATATAACTAGCAAGCAAGCCCACAGCAGCTTCTTCCAAACCCAAACTCTGTTTATATGTATCGTCACTGTCTGCATATATGTTTCCTGTGAGCAGTACAGAAGCTGACTTTGAACCATGCAATTGCCAACCGTGTTCCAGAGAAGTGTCATTGGGACATCTGACCAATTTATCTGGTTTTTCTCTCTTTAGAGATCTTCAGCACCTCTCAAGATTGTATGCAAGCTCCAAACAAAGGGTAATTAAAATAAAGACTACATGCACTCTTTATGTTCTCATTCCCTGATATGGTAGTGAAAATTATCATCAAATTTTGAATGAATCACCTGATTTTCACTGTTATGTCTGAGAAAGTACACTCGAGAGTGCATATGGTATCTCTTGGGAAAATAATGTCAACCACTCTTAGTACAGTGCGCATCTGTACCATGCAGGGTGCAATGATTATAACCCACAGTTTGTAGGAAGTCTCGGATCTCTTTGGCACTGCTATTACTGGCTTGCAACAGTCGCTCGTCTTCCTCAAAGATGAGATACGGGGCTTCCTTTCCCTTTCTCATTAGCAACTTTGAGGCTCCTTTCAGCACATGATATTCCCAGCCCTGAACATCTATTTTGATCAGAAGCACATGCACCGACTCTGGAATTACTTCATCAAGGGGTATGGACCTTACTTGAAGTGCTATCTCTTCATTGGATTTGAATGCCAGCTTCGCACCAGTCGCTGAAACAGCACTATTGTCAAGCCGACCAACCAACTGCAATACAAGCAAGGATTAGCACTAGCAATGCAGCAGAAAAAAGAATTAGGTAGCACGACAAATTTAAATGGAATCACAAAAAAATTTTCCTATGTGAAGAATTTAAACATAGTAAATGGATCAGAAGAAAAATATAGCCTGACGTAATGGGTTTCCTGATTCTCAATGAATTGGAAAAGCATCCGGATGAAATGAATTCGAATGTGATAACATGAGTTACATCTAAAAGTAAAACAGAATGTAGTACAGAAGTTTAAACATATGCAACTCATTACTAATTTTACCAGCGGTGAGCCATGCCTTCTTATTAGAGGTTAGTCATTTCATGCTTCCATGTGAGATTAACCATGAATTCTGTATGGTGCATATTTATGGAACAACCTCTCACTTTGTTAATGTCACTTGGCTTTATACAAAGTAGCAAAATAATAAGTACTTGGGGCCATTGCAACCTCCATCCATATCTAAAACCAACCAAAACCAATCACAAGCACCTCTTAGTTTTCTATGGAACCAGTACATCGGTGTCCCAGAACTTAGCCCAAGGCCAAGGCATGATCATAATCTGCTGCAAGAAACAAGCCCAATCACACCTTAAAAGGCAACCTTCAATGTTGTCAATGCCACATAACCTCAAATGAGCTCTCAGGAGTACATATTATTTCCTCCACCATTTGTTCAATCCAATGAACTCTAAGAAGTAAAGAATTTAGATAGATCCAGAGACACTAACATACCATCTAAATCATGGCATAAAATCAAATCCAAACCAATATGTAAACAAATCACCAAAATTGCAATTGCCACCCGTACTTTGAATCAAACATTATAAGATTGATGAAACATCTTAATGTAATTTTAGAGATATTCCAACAAAATTAAACTTCCATTTTCAGACATCCTATCCATATATACATCACTTATGTAATTTAAAATTCCATTTCCTTTGGCATAAACTATTTCTTTCCAGAAACATGAGCTACTACTATTAATTAATCCCAATCATGCGCATTACAAGAACCTACACCTTAGATTTTGAGAGAACTAGACCTTTTACAAACACAAAGTTTGAAGGTAATTTTCTAATTACTTTTATTCACCAAAAGTGGATTTAAATAGTACAAATAGGAGAATAACAATTAATGAAAAATTAGAATGATAACTAGACTCTTAATACTAACAAACGGTCCTTTGCAAATAAAAAAATACTAACAAACGGTGATTATACTCCTTATTGACTCCAAATACTATCTGATACGATAAATCTAATCTTAAAATACTGATAACAAAACAAAACTAATATAAACTAATCTTAAATAAAATCTAATCCCCAATACATAGAATTCTACTATAATACAATGTCTCTCCTTTAACTTTACGTTACTTCCCTAACATCATAGCACAGCCCCAACAACAATAACATAAAGCGCAAAACAAACAATACCTTGTGGAACGTAATGTTCCCACTCCGGTCCGACGCGGCAGCCTCGAACACGGTGACCAAATCCCCAACCCGATTCAGATAAATCCCATCACAAATCCTCTGCAAGTTCTCGAATACCGGCTCGAAGGCCAAAACCCTAAACCCCATCGCCGCTGCAGCGAAGCTGGCCATGCCCACATTGGCACCCACATCCACAACAACCCCATTATCTCTCCCTTCACCCCTGAACTTCTCCAGAACCTTCTGGACCGAAACCGAGATATCGGGCTTCCGAAAGAGTTTCCCTTTCAGCGTTCTGACAATGTTCTTGTGGGGCTTATCGGGCAGGGTTCCAAGGTCGGCGAGCGAGTAGAGGAAGGGATATCGGAGGCCCTCCACGAGGTTGGCAATCACGGGGTGGGATTGGGGGCACTTCTGGCAATTGAAAGGTGGGATTGGGTAGAATGGGAAATCGGATGTGTAGGTGGGGTTGGTGATGGGGTATGAGGATTGGGTGGAGAGATAGATGAGGAACATGAGGAAAAGGAGGGCGCTAATGAAGAGTAAGCAGAAGGTCTTGGAGAGGTGGAACTGCGACGGTTTTTCCCTTTTCCAAGCATTTGCCATCAATGATAAAGTTGAGGTTTCCGGGAAAATTTAAAACTTTCTCGGGAAACTGAGTGGATCTCTGGAGAAAGAGATTTCTTTATTTTTTTACTTCTTCTACCTTGGAAAGCCGTGAGCTGAGAGTGGAGATGTAATGTGGATGTGAACGGTAGGCCAATTTTCTGTGAAAGTGTGGGATTGGATCTGTGAAGTGAGTGTTTTTGCTTATCTGGTGAAAGAGTGAGTTGGAAGCTATGAGCCTGTGAGTGTGAATGCCTGAATGGGAAGAGACTTGCCCAAAAAAAAAAAAAAAATTGTGGGAGAGGCTTGCTTTGCTGGTGCCAAATTAGGGTATTTGGTAAGATTTTAAAACCAAACTTTTAAAATCGTTTTTAACAATGCAATATCATTTTTTCTTTCTTTTTTTTTTTAAAAAAAAAACCCACAAAAATGCATTTTTTTTTTTTGGCGTTCACACAAGACACAAGAAGGAAAAAGAGAGATTTAAACTAGTGACATCCGCTTTATAAGACATGATTCTTAATTGATTGAGCTATCTATTAGAACAAAATGCACTTTTAGTAGGTATGGTAATAACTAATAAGAATGTGTTGGCATGGTATTATAATATACAACTTGGTCCTCTAAGCAGCAACTAGTCAAGGAGATCTGGTCCAAGCCTCCTCCAGAATGCTACAAAGTGAATTTTGATGATGTTTTCCGTTAAGACTTCTCAACACAAACAGCTGTCTGCAGAAACTCCAATGGTGATCTCACAGATTCGGCTCCCATGTAGTCTAGTTTATGGTGCAATCCTTGCTGCTCCACTGGCTGGGTTTTTGGCCACCTCTTTGAAGCTTAATATGTTTATCTTAGAAGGTGTTTCCATTCTAGTTATTTCAGCTTTTAAATGTCCTTCTCAAATTATGGATTGTCAATTAGAACATGTAATCAAAGATACTGTAACCAGTTTTCCATCCTTCTCCTTGTGGGAGGCTAGAAATATCAACAGAAATGCAAACTTCTGCGCTCATTATGTGACATATTGGGCCGCGGTAAGGGTTCTCTTGGGCTGCATTTCCTCCTTAGTCTCTCCCCCTAGCTCTATCCCTATTTGTAATGGAAAAGATACACCTCCCCTTCCCTCCCTCTCTTAAGGTTTTTGCTGTTTTGTTTGGTTTCTGGTTTATGTACTGGTTTGTTAAAAAAGAAAAGAAATCATTTTCTTTTAGTATAAATAAGATCATTTCCTTTCCAATTTTCATTCACCTCAACTCTTTAAGTTTCTTTTTCAATTCAATTTTTTTGTATTCTCTACGTGGTTCACTCTCTTTTTTGCATAGTTGTTGAGTCAAACTCTCAACAACTATGTAAAATCCTCTCCAAAAGGTACGACTTACAAAATTATTTATCAAGTGACAGTCACGACACTTGATAAACGTCCGTAAATCTCCAAAAGTGATGACAGTTATGACACTTGATAGATGTCCGTAAATTTTCGCAATTTTAGTAGATGTATTAGTCTACTGCTAAGCAAGTATAAATATACCGACCTTTGTATGATATGAGTGAGTCCCATTTTCTCATAAAATTTCTCTCTATTGCTTGTAAAGCAGCTATCGCAATGCATAGTTTTCATAAAAAATTATTTATCAAGTGTCACAACTGTGTTGTAAGTCATACCTTAGGGAGAGAATTTTACACTTGATAAATTATTTCATTCACTTCATATTTCTGAGGACCCATATGTAACATTACTTTGCGGCGAAATTTTACACAATTACAAGGCCACGTGAACAATCTGAGCCTAGGAAAATAATGTTCTCTTACTAGCTCGCCACCGTCGCAAAAGTAGTGGAATATTTCTAGATCAAAATCCTAGCCAATATATAGCAAATGATATTAACTATGGCGCGTCGATCTATCAAGCTGAAAAGGGAACAAGGTTGTGGCTATGAGCTCATATAAACAAATAAGCTTACAACTTACAGGTTTTACCAACAAAAAAAAGATTAGATAGATATACTTGATACATTCATAATATACAATAAAGATAATGAATACATCAAAAGTAGCATGCACAATGAAAATCTGCCGTCTGCTTCTTCAAACCTTCTCATAAAGCCAACTTTTGAATTGTCAATTCCTTAAGAGAAGCTACTATTCTCATAAACACCTTAAGATTGTGGCCTATTTTATCCTGAGAAGACAAGAGCCAACATGTAAACATCCAATTTCTAAAGTCCATGCGTGCAGATAATAGTAAGTTGTAACTTGAACCCTGACAAATATGACCAGACTAAAACATCTGGCATTACCATTTAATTTGTCAAATAAGCTATCAAGGAAGTAGAACTAAACTAGACTATCCTATAAATTTGCGCTTTTTTTTATATACAACATTACTTAAAAAAAAAAAAAAAAAACTAAACTAAACTATACTAAGGCCCGTGAAGGACCCTTTTCCAACCAAACCTCTACTAAAATGAAAAAAAAAAAAAAAAAAAAAAAAAAAAAAAAAAGAAAAGAAAAGAAAAGAAAAGAAAAAAAGCACTAGGAGTCATAAATGGTTTCTTTACAAGGAAATAAAGAATAATACTACAAGTCCCTCTTGTATCCATCTTAAGTTCATCCAAAAATAATGTGACTATTAAAATCACCATTGGGCTTGTGATTGATCGTTATTGGATTTTGATCAAATAGTAATTTTAATAGCCACATCATTCTTAGATGGACTTAAGATGGATTTCTAGAATTACTCGAAAATAAACATCAAACCAGAAAAGGGGGCAAAAAGAGATGATGGATCTCATCTTTCATTACCATGACCATTATTCCACCACATTGAAGGCAAGGGATTTTCTTGACCTCATTGTGAATGTCATCTAAATTCATAAAATTAACTTGATAAACATGGCACTAAGCAATGAACAAATCAGACTTTGAATCTGATCAGGCAGTAAACTGTAAAAATCATAAAAGCATACCTCACTTATTAACTCAAGCCGTTCTAATGTTGGAATTAACTTTCCACACAACAAAGATATGTCCTCTCCTGACTCTGAGTTGGCGCCGTAAGTAATTGTTTTCACAGTTCCACTGTCATCCGATTTGACAAAACTGCCAATAAAAACTAAGATTAGCCAAAGGAAAACAACATTTAATGGCTAAATGACATCAAGTAAACATGCACACAAGAAGACTGGATCATTGCTTTTGGGGCTACCTATCCTGGAAATGGATTAGGATGACATTTAGCACGTGTTCTGCGAGGGGAAGTAACAAAGCAATTAGCTGATCTCTATTGCCCACAACCTCACACATTTCCACCATTGCAATATACCTCCTGTGCAATAAAATGGAACCATTGCAAAAACAATAAGAACACATTAGATGTTCCAGGGAAAAATATAAAGGTATTAATGTGACATGAAAACTCAGAATACACAATAAGGACAAGCAATCAAGGAAGGCCCATCTTCTTTACAACTTACACAGCACAGGTTTCTTTTGGTACGACACAACATAGGTGATTGCAAATGCTCTAGCACATATGTGATATCATTTAGAAGGAACGTATGTAATTAGCCAACAAAAGATACTACCAGAAGCATATCTATGGCTTCAATTAAACATGTAAATGTTCAAGTATCAAATTGCTGTAATAGTCAAAAGGATTTTATGTTTAACTGCATCCAACTGAATCTAATCTTTAGACATACTGGAAGTCTTACGAATTAGACTGTACATTTAACTCAAATTTGATAGGAAAACAAAAGAAAAAAACAGAAGAATAAACCAAAAGAAGTAAGATGCATTGTCAGTACATTTCAACACTTTATTGGAAGAACATCATTACTGTCGAGCTATGCCAAATGTGGATCTTCTGGAGAGAGTGAAATAACTGCATCATCAGCAGTATGAGCTAAGTTGGAATTCAATTAAGTTATGTTTTCAGGATCACCTTGATTGGCTGAATGCATTTGCAAGGACAGTCCAATGCCATTGTAAATCCTATTTAGATCTCATCTCTTTGGATTGCAAATTTTTGGAGGCTGATACGTACACCTGCTGTATACTTGCTACCTTTTCCACTTTATGCTCAATGAAATTCTACTACTCATCAAGCAACAGCATGGGAGACCATTTTGTTACGTAAGTTATTTAAAAAATGGGCTTAATTATTTGTGCCCTTTCTTAGACATTCCTTTCTATAAATAGAAGCTTTGTAGAATATTCTGGATAGGATACAGCTCACTAGGGACACCTCACCATGTTTCTAGAATGGGGACACATCACACCCCTTCTAGCATATGGACACATCATATTTAATGGTCTTCAAATTTTACATCTAATAAGTTAAACTTCTAACAAGTGAACACAGGAATTAATTAACCAAGGCACACCAGCTGAAAGTAATTATCTGGTATTAGCAACTTTAACAGCACAGAATTGGCATACAAAGCTTATATTTGCAAGTCATGGACCAGTCTACCTAGTTTTGTCGTGTTAGAGAATTATGCCCAAGTTCCAAGACAAGGTAAAGAATCTACAATGTTCTTGCAGATTGTAGAATCAGGTGCAGTGCAACAGGGACTTACCTATCCCATAACCCAAGCCTCCAAACCACACCATAAAACAGAGAAATAAAGGAAAAGAAAATGTAGGATCTCTTTTAATCTATTTGGCCACAAGTTTCAACCAAAAATAGAAACATGATACTAATGTACAACTAAATGTTGACAAGTTGTGGATTTATACTATAAAACTTATCATAAGAGTTTTTTAAAAAAACTCTCATAAAGTTTTATAGTATAAAGGAGCATCTTAAACCCACTTGCTGCAGCATAATGATCAACCCTTCCCAGTTATAGTGACAGAATACCCTTTTCTTTATGAATATAATGATAGAATATCCTAGAATACATGGTTTTCTTTGATTGTGGTTGTCAACAAATGTCAAAAAGTATTTTGGGTTTATCAAGGACATTTCTAACAAATTTCTGAGAATGAATAAGCAAAAGATTTTAAAGGAAAGAGAAGAAAGAACTAAACTATCTAGTCAAAAGATTAAACAGAAGGTGTGACCAAAAAATTAAAAAAAAAAAAAAAGAATTAAACAATAGATGTGAAGAGAAACAGGCAGTAATAATTACCTTTTATGTATATCATCAGATGATGAAACACAATCTTTCCGAGAACACATAGTGATAATTTCATCCACCTCCTGCCTTGATAGTTCATTTATGTCTCGAATCTGCCAAAGCATGAGCATTGTATTACTGATAATTAACATAGCACATATAGCGATTAATCAGTATATAGATAGAATGCAACACAAAGATAATAATTATGCCAGTCTGCAATCCTCTTGCACCTTATTGAGTAGTAAGGATTTTTCCTCTGCCGCTCTTTCTAGAGCAGTTGTCACAGAATTAAGAAGAGAACCAAGTAAGTTCAATGTGGGCTGTTGAAGTCCAACAGCATCATGGTAATCTGAGGGGGAATCTGAAACCTGTGAAAATGCATGTCGGTAAGAGAAGAAATATCTGCCCAACCATTGAGTACAACTTTTCCCAAAACAGACACAGGTATGAAATAAAAACTATATAGGTTCATTTGCTCAATTTGTACACATACCGGGAGTCTCAGGGATTTCTTTGTGACCAGAAAATATAGGTAGGAGCTCAGGCTGAAGCATAACTGAAATGAGTTCAGTTCTGATTTCCTCTGATTCTAAAAACACAAACAAGGGAAAAAGAAAATGAGAGAACATAATGAATAAATAGAAAACGCGTGCACGGTGGTTATGTATAAGCTGATTCCTGACTTGGCTATGCTTTGAAAGAGCTATGAGCAAACCTCAAGACACCGTACAGATCGAAGAAAACTAGGATTCTCTGACTCACGAGAGAATAGAGCACGCATCATACCAAATAGCCCTTGAACAAAGCCACATTCATCACTCTCTTCATAGGGCCAAACCTGAAAAAAAAAATTAAAAAATAATAATAATAACAGTTTGTTAAAACAAATGCAACCCTAAAAAAATAAAACAAGAAAACTAGTTGATAGAGAAATAGCAGGACAACTTTTAATGAGGTATAAGCAGGGATGGATACTTTTGGATCCACTAGGATGCCCATTAGAATGCAAGTGAACATTTTCATTTTGCATCGACACTGTTAACATCTCTCAGTGTTCATATGCCATCCAACCCACCAAATAATGTGATAGAATTTCTTGCATAAAGCCAGAGACAAGTATCAGACTAGCCCAGAACAAATCTTTAAGGACCATTACCTTGCTGAGTATACCAACAACAAGATTGATCTGCTCCATTGTCAATTCATCAGCTTCAGAAACATCCTCCCGAAGAACTTGATCAATTAGCAGTTGATGTCCTTTGACAAAATCTACGACGTCATGAACAATTTTATTCTTCACCTATTATACACCCAAATTTATAAAAATATAGCATTTTCCAAAATATATAAAATAAGGAAAAACATGGAAGACCTCAGTAAAACCTTCAATAATTCACAAAATTGAGGCAAAGTGATACTCTGCCTTCCAGTCTTCAAATAAAATTGACAGAAGTTTCTCAGTCTGTCATATTAATTTGAGTAAGGTTGTAAATTTCGATCAGACATGTGAGCTCATGTGAGCTGGAGGTCACACCAAGATTTAATTGTTGACAGAGCATAAATAGTTATAACTATTTGAAGGTCACACTGGGTTATGATCTGTTCCAACTTTTCCACACATGAAGAGCATAGGTGTATATATGGAAGACATAACTACTAAAAGCACAGCACTGAGAAGCAACAGATTCTTCAGTAAGAATAATATCCTTAAGTCTAGAGGAGAGAGGAATTCAGGTTCAGTTTGGACAAAGGCAGATCTGATTAATTAATGAGTTCCTTGACAGGTAAAAGTTATTAAATGAGGTTCCACCAAGATAAATCAGGATTCTATCATAAGAGAAGCAAAATTTCGCAAAAGCTCAAGTGAAGCATAATATTGCAGTTCCAAAGGAGATGCGTCACAATATATAAGGAATTTGGCAGCAAAGAGTTCCAACATCTAAGGAATTAATTCAACTAGTTGGGGTAAAAAATTACAAAAATGAACCTGACCTCAAAAAATTCAGATGTATTAACCAATGAAGTTAGAGAAAAGACCAATCTCAACATTGGAGTTATGATCATTCGTTGTTTGTCAAAATCCAGAGCCACATGTCTTTGAAGCTTCATGTCAAGCCGCCTCAAACTTCCCTGGTAGGTAGTTCAGTTTCAATTTTAGTGAATTGAAGCAAATAATACCAATGAGCCAATAGACAGTGGTAATTCACCTGAAAATTGACTGCCCTGCAAGAAGCGATATGCTCTAAAGTACCCATAGAGTATAGAACCTGGGCTCCAGATTTTCCATACTTGTGACTAATTCTCAATAGTAAAGCAAGTTCAGCCTCAAGGGTACATGCTCGCTGCAATGACACCAATGAATGCCCACCATCCTAAAACAAAAGTTCAGATTAATTCATCATATTGAAACTTGCTTAAAATGAATATCACCAACAAAAGAACATAGAAGCAAAACAATTAGGAATTCAGACAGTCCAGAGGAAGAAACAAACAGGAGATCCCCAATTTAATGTCATAGGAAAACAAAGACATAAAATTTAGACTCTGTTTGTTTTGACGTAAAACAATTTTTGGAAAATGTTCTCATCATTTTCGGGTGTTTGTTATGGTTAGGAAAACTTGGTCATTCAAAAATCTCGATCAACCAAAAAAGAAGCTTAAAAATCGGGAAAATGGTTTACATTTTCAAATAAATGCAGAACATTTTCTGCGAGAGACCGAGACTCGACCTCAATCTTCTACCCCCATCACCCCAACCCCTCTTGTCAGCCTAGCCACCATCAAACAACTGTGCCTTCCCTCTCACGGATGGAAATGATTAAGAGAGATCTTCAAGCATGGTAAATTTAACATTTTGAACAGAATAATTACCAGGCCTTGCATCTTATTATCCAAATTATGTCACTGCTTTAGTACATGATCTGGTAAAACATAAATGCATGAACTAATGGTTACACTACAGCAGATAGAATAAACACCTCGTATGAAACATTCTTGATGCTCATGAAGCAGGATCTTAAAAATCCCCTGCTTTGAAGTTGGCCTAAGAAATATCTCTCATGATCGATACATATCAAAGCATCTAGAACATAGAGTGAGATCGTCTTCCCAGGTTCACTGCCTTGAGTTGCATCCTTTATTACCTGGAGATTTGAAGTTAAACAAACATGTAAAAGATCAAGAGAGAGGGAAAACAGTTGTGAAAATCACATGGAGTTCAAAGAAAGCTAATAAAAAATATTGAGAAAGCAGTAAACACATGAGAAAAATCCCAAAAGAGACACCAAAAGCACCAGATCTTTAATCGATAAGAAGCAGTACTTAAATTTAATCAAAAGAAGAATAATGTAAAGAATAATAAAAGATTAATGTCTCATGAAGAACGAAGCCCTTCAAGATTAGTATGATTATAGTTCAAAATAAGATGAATGCATCAGTGGTCAATCAATACATGAAATCCTCAAAGATGGGCAATATAATTGCATGATACATCTGTTGCCCACACTCATCTAAGAAAGAAAACAGACTAAAGGCATTTGTTAGTATATGTGTGTGTTATAAATAAAAGCCCCTAAGTATTTCTAGTCAATAGAGATATAATAATATATAATAATTGTTGATGCCCAACTTTCTACTCTAGAATCCCCCACGCACCTTTTCCCCGTACCCAGCCAAAGAGATAACAACTATTCAAAATAGCTAGTAATCAGTTGAGTTCCCCGTACCCAGCCAAAGAGATAACAACTATTCAAAATAGCTAGTAATCAGTTGAGAATAATCTGTATTGATCAATAAGACCTCAAATACCTTTATGCACATCCATATTATGAAATATGATAGATATAAGTGTCTCAAGAGTCCATGCATGTAGGCTCCATTTGTTTCGATGTAAAACATTTCCCATAAAACATTTTCCTTGTTTTCCGGTATTTGACTACACTTGAAAACTTTGTCAACCATAAAAAAATTTTCATGAAGTGTACAACACCACATTGTTTTCCATAAAATGGTTTAAAGTTTTTTTAAACACAAGACATTTTCCTTTTACAGCTTTTGTCTTCAAACCCTCCCTCCTGCAAACACCCACACCATGGCACACACTAGACACCACCCCCTCTATTGCCAGCACCAACCCCAGCCAATGCCACTCCCACCAGTAGAATATATTTTCAGCCAAACATTAGAAAATTAATAGTTTTCCCAAAAAATATTTTCAGCTGAAAACGTTTTATGTCAAGAAATATTTTACGTTGAAACAAATGAAGCCTTAATTTCAACATTGTACACAAACAATCAGAGTAGGAACAAGAGACCCACCAAATCCAAAACAGATTGTGCCTCTTTCCTTAAAATATAAAAATTAGCTCGAGCCAGTTCAGCCTTTTCTTTGTCCATCTGAAAGAAAAAGGATAAGATAATCACCATGAATAATTCTCCCAGCAACAGATGAAACTGCAATTTTTATTTTTATTTTTTTGATAAGTAGATGACACTGCAAATTAAAGAAACTTCTGCATCAAGTTTTTAGAAACAACACACCTTCTCAAGATCCAGATCTTCACCCTCTTGCTCATCAAGAAGCAGGTTTTGAAGAACTGTCATTGGAACATCAGCATCAAGCATATGCCGGCAGTACTGGAAATAGCTAAGAAGCAGAGCATATTGGCTGAAGATAGAAAGATAAGTGGTCAGAAGCCAATGGAAATGTTTCAACAATCAAAAACGGCAGGGATATCTTAACTGAAACCATACCGTCTCCTCAAAGCTTCAGAAGACTCATTTCTAAGAATTGCCATGACAAGCTTAAACAATATGGATTGACAAGCACCATTTGATAAATGTTTCACCATGATAATGTCAAGACATGTGATACCATCTGAATTCAAACCCCCAGGGGACAAATATCTTTCATCTCGTAGTTTCGCCATGCATGTTAAAGCAACCTAAGGATATTTGATATCAGAACAAGTCAAAAACAATAAGCAACAAGAAAGTGCAAGCTGCAGCAACACTAATGATCAATGTACCTGGCACAAAATAGATGCCATCTTCAGTGAACAGTCTGGAGAAGCAGATGCACTTAGAGAAGTATCAAGAACCCTATCCATGACCAGATGAAACAATTACAGAGAGTCTAACAGAGTAATGAAAGAAGCACTGAAGATAAAGAGACCCACTGAAATAAAGCTTCAGATCGATTTTCCAGCAATGAAATTCTCCTTGAAGCAGAGACCTATACAGGCATTTAGTGGGGGAGAAATGAAGTAAAATTGGAGAATATAAACTTGATAAAATATATTCCATAATTATGTCATAATGCAAACCTAAAATCTCAATTCAAAGAGCTCTCACTTGATATACAATAATATGTAAAGAAAGAAATTAACAGACCTCAACAATTTGAGACCAGCCAGTTAACATATGAAGTTGGGCAGCTTGCTCCTCAAGGTTCTTATTGTACTTCCATCCCCATCTCAACAAGTGTTGAATTGTCTCTCTTACATCATTTAGCTCAACTTCACTGCCAAAGTTACTCAACTGGGGATAAACAGAATTGAATTTCTGATAACAATAAACTAGAATCAGCATCAGAACTCTCTTCAGGAAGTTCCCAGAAGAAAACATATACAAACCAGGAATACACTATTAGAGAACAGAAACCCAATCTCTGGCACTTAATTCAAGAAACCAACCTGCCAAAGTTTGTCACGAAGTGAAGCAAGGTCAATCAAACGATCTCCACGCTCTGAATAATAGTAGACACCACCCTTTCCAGAAGTTGCTGGATTCCCAAGTATGTCCTCCACCTAAAAAACATACACAAGTAAATGCAGCTCACAGGAACAAAATAATTGAATACCCTGAAGCACTGGAATCTTACCAGCAAGTCATATTTTAAATTAGAAACAATCTGAGAAAGCTTCATAGTGGTATCAGGAGATTTAAATTGGAGAACTTCAAGCAACTCCAAAACCTGATGTAACATTGATCCAAGAAAGAAAATCAATTTTCTAGCAGCAAAATAATGAGAATGCAGGTCCCACCCACAACAGTTATAAAAGTTGGAAAATTTGAGAATGTTGCAGTAACAAGAGATAGCAACAACAATACAACAGTCTTAGTAGCATCATCATACTCATTCACTCAACCCTTTAGCAACAAAATTTAGTAATTGTGCAAAACAAGAAATAATCATGTGGAAAACCAGAAAACAGACAAAGAAGGATTTCAAGACATGCAAATTATAGTTTGTTGATATTCATATATACTTCATTTGTTAGGGTGTTTTCCGGTCATTCTGTTAATACTGCCCACTGATTGAAGAGGGGGGAAAAACAATAATAAAACAAAACAAGGAATCATAAACTTAATTTGGATCCCTCCAAATTCTATAATGTCCTACAAGAATGTCAACTGATTAAGAATCATAATAGAGTGTCAACACACATTAAACAACAATGGAACAATATAAACTCGAAACCTAGGTAGAATATCAACATAATGAAAATAATCGCAGTACGATTTCACTTTGATCCTTGAAAGAAGCAACTATTTCTTGAGTAAAATGATAAATGGAAATTTTTTTTAAGCAAGAATATGCTTTAGCAAACTATCATATACTGCTCAAAGCATAAAAACCAATTGGAACCAAAAATTTATCAGGTTATGCCAATAGGTTATAGAAGAAACATAAAATATTCAAGTAACAAAGAGTACCTTACTCTTACTGATAGTTCTGGTTCCAGAGTATTCTGCGCCATTCTGAAGAAAGGAATGAGGTATCATGCCAACGTCTCCAATGTCAACAATTTCCCCCCCAAAAAGATGAGCAAGAATATTGTGACATGCCTCACGGTGATTGGGGCTACTCATTTCACCAGCATGCAACTCAATTGCTAAAAGTTTCAACAACCAAGCTCTCTGGACAAAAGTAACCAAGAGGGATGTCAATATGGATGAAGTCTTAGAAATGAGCAATATCAATAACATCTACATGAGATTCATGGAGTTTAATTGTAATACCCCAAACAATCTTCATGGGGATAATGTGCTTATTCATTACTTTCAGTACTTTAGTTTACCTTGCATAAGAGGGATACTTGCATGATATTTTATTTTTCAAGGCCTTCTAGATATTTTGTGGGGATCCTTTGAATACTTCAGAAGACAACCATATATATTTTGTTAGAAGAGTTTGTTAGGGTTAAAAGAACATGTTGGGGTATTTCGGTCATTGTACTATATTTTACAATATATATTATGAGCCGAGAGAGGCTACGCAGAACAACATAGCCTCTTCTTCCTCTATTTTCTTCTCATGCAAAGCCTACAACATGGAATCAGAGCCTAGGGTTTGATTACATTGCACACCCTCTAATTGCCTTCGAACCACATCTAATTGGGCTTCATGCCCGTGATTGGGGGTAGATGGTGCTGATATTACCGTCACCAATAGTGTAAACAATATTTTGGACTAGAGCAAGGTGCATAGACTATGGACGAGTACTACAATCAGGTTGTGGCCATCTGTAAGGAGAGGAATGTGTATCAGCTACTCTCCACTGACATGAAGACTGGAAAAACGACATCAAAATATGGATGTGGTTTGGTTTCTTCTCGGCTTGAAACCCGAGTGTGTCTGTTCATGTATAAATTTTGGGTGGTCTAGAGCTCCCATCTCTTCCTATGCTCGGATTTAGCATGCTACACTTTTTGATACTAGTTCTCAATTGGGTTCTAAGCATGATGGAGATAGTGCTGCTTTGGTTGCCGCCCCATGGTGGTTCTAGTAGTTCCCGTTGGGGACGTGGAGGTAGAGGTTGTAGTGTTTCTCATGGTGGACATGATTCTCGTGGTGGTTGTTAGACTGGGAGTCATGAGCCTCACAAATGCACTCATTGTGGCCATAGTAATCATTCTGAGAATTATTGTTGGGATCTACACAACAAACCATCTAGGTCTACCAATCAAGTTTCCTCTCAGGAGGATTCTCCAGCCACACCTGGACCACCTGCTAGCTTGAGCCCACCTCTAGATTTTGATTAAATTTTCATACCGCAAAATGAGTATAATCAGTCATACTTAAATTTGTTGAGGAGCTTGTTAGTTCATCTATTTTTGGGGTTAGACATGCGTCACTTTCTATAGTGTTGGGGATGTACACAACTCTGTATTTTGAAACTCTTTTCCTTTTCCATACGTGTTAGGCCGTATTGAATTTGTTTCGGAATCCTTTATTCATTCCCAGTCATTGAGCTATATCTGGAGTTTTTTTTTTTTTTGAACTTGTGATATTTCTGTAATTAATAGTTTTCTAACCATTAAGTGAAGATTTCAAACATTTCGAATATCAAGTAAGAAGTAGAATGTTTGTTAAAGCTTTAGTGTTAATATCAATTGGTTTAGTATTTACATGCCAGTAATGCACAAATCAAGATTACAAGTTTGGCTCTTGATTCTAATAGTTAGTTTCAGAATCAGACATAAATTCAGCAAACATAGAACAGACGATAAAGGCTTTAAGAGTCAATGATATGCTGTTCAACTCCATAAAAAATTGTGAAAATAATCCAAGTATGACTAACAATTTCAACATACTAGTATACACAATGAATGTGAATACTGGAGTCTAATAATGGCTTCCACTGTCATACTATAAAACACACAATCGGAATCATTTCACAATGAAATATCAAATTATGCTGGTAGCTAAAGCTTTGCCTGAAGTCTAATACATGGTGTGCAATGGCATCTTATCTTAGAAACATCCCAGTGCCTAAGTGATTGAAGTGCCTGTATGACTTCAAATTCAAATGAGGGAAATAATAAAGGTCCTGTATATACCACAATTGAATGGAAAATCAAAATGGCCATACATAGTAAACTGGCCCCTTTAGATGCCATCACCACACTATAAATTCAACATTGCAAAACGATTACTCAGGTGCCAATAATGCAATAAAAAATCATTAGAATTTAATTATTGCATGAAAAAGACCTGATGAAGGGAGCTGATGCGAAGTGCCTGGTTGCTATTTCGTTTAGGAAGTGGAGCAACACCAATAGTGTCCAAGTGCTGTCATAGTAAAGAGAAAATTTACAGGTACATAAGAAAAGGGATAAAAATCAAAACTGAAAACTACAATTGGCACAAAGAGCATGATCTAAAAAGGCTTCAAATGCTTAAAAGGGAGCACCATTCTTTACCTTTATGAAGAACTGATACTTTTTACCACTCAAGAGATCCATGGTAGGAGCAGAAGTAAGTGGATCCAAGCACAACTCATAAAGAAGCTGCAAAACGTAAAGAGTTTATATTTTCATTTTCTTTTATTTTTCATAAATACTTCAAATTTTACAAAAAAAAAAAAATGGAAATCTTATATACACAAGTGAACAGAATACTCCCAAAGAATTACAATTGAAAAGGGAATCAAAAAAATCTAATACATAAACCAATTAAGTGGTGCAAAGTGCATGAGTCAACTCTAGCGACGAGCTTAAAAACATTGATTTCAACTCAAAAACGGTTAAAATTCTAAATCAAAGTCAGAAAAATCCAAACAAACTGAAAAAAGTCAATATATGAAAAAGTTTCTCCAAGCTAGGACTTGTTTTATACCAGAAACACCAGATCAAAAACCTTCTAACCTGAAATCCAAATTCATGAAGCAATGCATTCACATCAGGCTTTACAAGCTTGTCCAATATTTCGAGAATAACCTTCAAGCAACTGCAAATGACATAATAAATGCACATTTAGTTGCTAAAAAGTCGAGACAAACAAATACAACAGTGTTTAAGACAACTCATGATCATTAAAACCTGTAATGAAATTTCGGCTGTAAAACAGCCCGTTCAACAGGGGTGTCAAGATCAAACTTAAGTAGTAGATGCGTAATATTTGGAGCTGGCCGACTGACATTGTCAATTAGAAGCTGCAAAAATGTAGAGGATATACATGAAATTTGTCAAAAACATTAGCTATAGAATTGGGTGGGATGACCCTGACACAAACTACAAGCACTAACCTGCATTATAAGAACACCTGGATCATCACTACTACTCTCTATGATCTGACACTCTTCTGATCGTAATTCGAGGCATGCTGCATAATCCTCAATTAAACTGCTGGCAGAGTTGGATTTTAGAAGCAACTGTACCAGCCCAACCATGCGAGAACTATCACCCAAAACAACAACAACAATAAAGATTTTCAAAATACTTCTCACTAAACAAATATATATTTAACCATTACCAAACCATGCAAAGCTACAGAATATTTTAGAATAAAAGCTCTAAGTAGTACCAAACTCCCTGAACAACAAAAGATAACATAAAAGAATATGGGAGAAGGGGGATGCCTTAATAAACTCATGATTTTGATAGAGCACTGCTGAATTTGTGGTTGAAACTCATATCTGACGTATTCCAACAAAGCTACAATTTGAGTATGATCTTGTGCGAGTATAACATCCAAAGGCTGCAAGGAAAGGATCAACTAATGAGAACAACACCAGTGGAGCTTCACCATGTAATTTGAGACAAAAATACCAACAAATTCACCATGTAATTAGAGAGAAACATAGTACCATAAATAAATCAAGTGTGATGCAGCCAAGATTACAATTATCTACTTTTGCTTAAGCCCTTCCACTTGGAGATGTATTGGCCCGTGCAACCCATTGAACTTTAGTACCATGAAGCAATAGCTCAAGGCTAGGTAGCATACTAAACTAACAACAGGGTTCAAAATTTAACTCTTTAAGAATGGGCCATAGCTTATGTATTTCTAAAGAAAGATAAACCTGCACCAAAACTGCATATCAAAGTCCTAATATCAGGTATAATACTTTGACCTATAACTGAGTCTAAGGTGGGTGGTAACTACATGTGATCTAATAACTGTGGTCCAAAATTGACTAGTTTGTCCTTTCCCCTGATTGGAAAGCCCCTGGTGTTCCTCAGGGGACATAGAGTTTTATCAAATCACTTTCCGCACTTGCTTGATTGTGGTGATGTTGTTATGGGCGGAGGATACTTCAAGTTTGAGAATATGTGACTAAAATCAGAGGATTTGTGGAAAAGGTAAATTGGTGGTGGTCATCTTACAGCTTTCAAGGCTCCCCTAGTTTTGTCTTGGCTTGTAAACTAAAAGCCATGAAACTTGACTTAAAAAAAATGGAATGAGGTCAAGAAGCAAAAAAAGGTTTGTTTGGATGAACTCCGTGATCCTGACGTTTTTGCAAAAGATAGACCCCATCTGATGAGGAAAAGGCTAGAAAGGCTTAAATCATTGGTAACCTGGAGAGGACTACTTTTTTTGGAAGTGAGTAGGAGACTGAAATCTAGGGCTCTTTAGCAGAGGTAGGAAGAAAGAAGAAGGAAAAAAAAAATCACCAAGTGACAAATTCGAATAGTAGGAACAATACACTTGAATCTTTGGTGGTTGATGGCTCCATTTCTTCAGATACTAGAGAAATAAGAGAGCATATCCTGTAGTTTTATTCTCGCCTGTGTTCAAAACAATTCAATTGGCAGGCTAAACTGTTGATGCCAAGGAGGCTTCATGGTTGGATAGATCTTTGGAGGAAAATGAGGTATTTTAGGTGGTGAAACCTTTGAATGGCGATAAGGCCCCAAACTCTGGTGATTTCTCTTTGGCCTTCTTTCAGGCTTTTTGGGGAGTTTTTAAAGATGTCATGTATGTTTTTCATGAGTTTCATGCTCAGAGAAAGTTTGAAAGGAGCCTCATCACCACTTTTATTGCCTTATTTCTAAGAAAGATGGGGCAGTAAATATTAAAGATTTTCATCGTATAAGCCTTGTGGGAGGCATTTATAAGATTATCTCTAAAGTAGTAGCTAACAGGTCAGCTCTGTGTCAATCACCTCCTCCATAACAGCCAACAACCAGAAATTCAAAGCTTTACCCAGGAAAACAGAACGCACATAATACCTACTCCTTTCAAAGATACATAAAACAGGGATTCCTACTTCCATAGCAAACTCGAAAGGTTTTGATTCAACGTAAAACCATTTGGACAGACCCATTGCAACACACCAAGCAGAAGAAAACAATGTGTAACCTTCACCAGAGAAGCAAACAACTATGCATACAAAATTGAAAAACTATCAGCACTATGCATACAGAATTGAAAAACTATCAGCAAGCACCACAGACAGTGACGAGGACATCATCCCAGTAAAGCAAGAGGCCACTCAAGACCTAAGAAGCTAAAGAACAAAGAGACCAGAGAGAAATAGCGGGACGTGCCTGCACGCGCTGCCACTAGGAAGAGGGAGAGGGGGAGAGAGAATTAAAACTTCAAACTTCATGCATAATATAGTTTCAATTTATTATTCTAGCACTACCATCCTTTTGTCCACTATTTTTTTGGTTTTCCCTACACATGTAGACCATCAAATTTAGAGAGCCTATTCCCTATATTTCTCCCACTTGACCAGTCATTGCAAACATTTCTGTACCCCAACAGAAAACTATGTTACATTTAAATATATACAACCTTATTATGTCATGTACTTCCTATACTCAATTATCCAGCTTGATAATAATATATAGGAGACACAGCTAAGATCGTTGAGTGCTAAAATTATCACTACAGATGACAATCATATGAAACCACCCTTTAGCATCCAAGGATTTAAACATACTAAGTTTCAGAAACTAACCCATTATTCAGCAACAACAAATATGAACATATGCAAGCCTATACCAGATGATTAAGCGTTACCCTTTCTTACCAAAGGTCCTTAGCAAAATTAACTACCAAGAGAATATGCAGTTTGACCAGCTTGGCTAGGGGGAAGTCAAAACACAATGAATCCTAGCCACTGAGAAGAAGTTAAGCAAAGTTTCAGCAGGTAGAAAATATTTACCTGGTATAGAGGGCGCAAGAAATCAGAAAGAAATAAATCCTTCTCCAAGACAAGGATTATAATTTCCAAGGAAAGTTGCACAGCCTTCTCTAAGAGTTGCCCATATACTTGACTAGTCCGTTCAGTGATGATGGAATCAACTCCTGGCAGAAGAATGCCCATGATGTTCCGGAAAACAGTTTTTCCACTCATGAAATCCTACATGAAGTATATACATGCGCATATAATTTCATTAAAATTGTACCCCAAAAAAAAATGATAACGTAATTCAAATTAGAAAACAGGTTCAATATACAAACATCGTTATAAAAGGAAACCAAAGTATCTATACGTTTGCTTGTATGAGATAAAACATAAAGATTGGATCCATGAGGCTTATAATGCCATGAAATTATACATCATATACACCATAAATGTTACTCCTAAGGCTGAGAGGTCAGTTTTCAGTCCCTATTGACAGCCGGCAATAGCCATTTTCCTATCAACCAACAGCTTTGGTTGGCTACCGAACTGCACCAAACCCAACAGGATTGATCCGTAATCAGGATTTTGCCACCTGTTGAAGATAACCTTCCATTCCTTGTTCTAGCTCAAGCTCAGCCTGAATAAGAGAACCAAACCCATCAACGTCACCAGCCCCAATGAGCTCCCCTCAGTAGAGGCGATCACCCTCAGCCAGAGAGCAGATTGAGGGATGAACAGATCTTTTGCCTCCACCATTACATGTGATGAATCTGAAGCCCTACACCACAGAGAAATGTCGAGAATTGCAGGCTTTCATATCCTTTCTTTACCAAATTTGAATTCTCTCACCATACTTTATTCAGGATTTCGTTTTTCTTTTTCTGTCTTTGTCCTTGAGGAACAAAAAAAATCTCTATACAGTGGAATTCTCCTCTCTTAATCATGTATATAGACTGCAAGAAAAAATGTTTCAGATTTACAAAACATGATCCTCTTCACCAAGCTCACTTGGTCATGATTGTATAATATATCATATATTTTATTTATTAGTAGCGGGGGTAAAGCTAATAAATCTCAACAAAAACTTTTAGCCAACCCAAAAGGATTGAGCAATTCCAGTAGAGGCAACTGGCTCTAGTGTCAATGTAAATTCACCCTTGCCTGACTTTTTTCCCACTACATAATCAATTATTGTTCTTAAATTCCGATCTTATGCAGTGACTCTTTTGCACATAGTAGATAGAAAGTAATGAGGAAGTGGACGTTTTAAAATTAAACAGACATTAAACACTTAACTTGCTCAGAAAAAAATTAATGAATATTCAAAATCGTCATCAAGAAAAAGTGGACAACCAATGCTTTCTTTGACTTTGGAGTTAAGGACAAAAATGATCTCTTTATTTTTTTTGTGGTCTCCATGAAACCCAATGCCTCTCACTCTCTCTCTTCCATGGCAACTGCCAACCTCTCAACAATTTGCAATGATCCTCATGGCTATCTCACATTGATGACCATTATTAAAGGACTCAAGCAAAGCTTCATACCTCAACACCTTCAACTCCACCACCTCAAGAACTCTAAGACCACTCTTTCTTCCAGCAATGGACGTCACTGATCAACATCTCCTTCAGCAAGTGAGGGGGAAGAAAGGTGAGAAGGGCAAGAGAGCTGAGATTAAGGCAGGGGTAGAGCTGAGGGATGTGCTCTCAAATAGTTCCTGAAAGGGCATGTAAACACTCAAAAAAATATCCATTTACATAATAATCCAGTGATCAGGTCAATTGACCCTCAAAATCCAACCCGACCCGACAAGGTTGGTCCTGCCAACACCAACCTCCGACTAATGGGGACCCTTTGGAAACCAACCAAACCTGGTTGTTTCTGGTCAGTAGGGTCAGATCAGTTGCTTTGTGGCAACCCAAATGCTCAGCTGTAGTTACATCCTCCGTCCCAATTTATCTTAGTTTGAAGTAGCATGACTATCAATAAAAAGGAAAACTTATACTGATCTTCCTAAAATGCCTCCTATGTTGAAAATGAATTAGAATAATGAAGTTGATTAAGGAATAAAAAATTTTAAGTAGAATGAAGTCCAGAACTTATATGCCAACATATAATAATCAAACTCCACAACATAAGTTTATCAGAAGTTCAAAAAAAATATATCAGGAAAGTGCGGCTTGAAATTCTATCTATAGTGTCAACAACCAAACAAAAGATAATAAGCACATACTTTAAGCAACTCCAAAACAGGAAGCTGCATCTGAAGTGGAGATTGCTGTGTTGATGTTGAAAACTGTGATAGGTCCGCAACACTGTCAATGTCCTCATCTTTGATGTCGTACATGCTCAAGATCCTGCATTGTAAGTGAGCTTGATATTCAAATCTCTCTACTTGCTACTGTAACTCCAAGATCATACTCCATGAAGTCAAAATTTTAATGCAGATAATCAATCAAAATAAATTCTCCACACTGAACAACAGGACAGGGCTTAAATACAGTTCAGATGATGTCAATATGAATAATAAAAAATAGGGTTAATGATTAATGCATATTTAAAAACAAAAAGGAAAAAAAAATGCGACTAGCACATAAGATACATAGAAGTCCCAAATCAAAGGCAAACAATTCAAAATTGTAATTTGTAGGAGTAGGATATACTCACATATGGAAATGCTGAAGGCAAGCAACAACCAATTGCCATTTCTCGCAAGGATCTGCATAGGCTCTTTGAGGAAATGGCCCAAAAACATGATCATATATGAACCTAAAGATGCCGATGAATCTGCCAGAGAGAGAGAGAAGAACCCATCAATAGTAGAGTGGATATGCTGGCAAAAGAGGTTAGAAGAATACAACGGAACTAAAAGGCAACCAACGATCAGTACCTACGCCCTCTATCACTGACATCTCTTTCTTCAGCTATAAGAACATTTAATAGGTTGAGGAAAGATATTGTTGAAGGGTATTGTTCTCTCCTGGCTTCTATTTCGTTCAACTCAAATTGCATATCATAAACCTGTAAAAATCACAAATTACAAGATCATTATAACAATAGAAACAGCACATTTTCCTTGTAAAATAGTAAAAATATCTAAACAGTAGATGTACTTCCAAGTGCTAGCCAAGGCACAAAGCAAATACCATCTGAAAACCCCTTTTATGTAACTTAACTTTACAAGGCCTTTGGCAGATAGCAGGTAGCACAATCATGGAATTTCAGGCATTATTATGTGTTGAGCATATATCTCAAATAATGGATACACCAAAAAATAATAATTGTCAAATATACAAGATTAAGGATTGTAACAAGAGAAAGATGTTTCTGAAGTAAGCAAACTGTCCTTTTAAGTATAATCTCTTGGTTTCTTGTTCCAAATAAAACTACTTGGTTTTATCATGGTCAAGCTGCTATAAACTTTAACAATTAACGCCTTTCAACCGACTAACCTGTGTTGACATTGACTGTGCACTGCTCCCAACAACTACTGGTAGATCATACTGCTCAAGATAGCTCCAAATAGTATCTTTTAGGACTGGAGAGATACGAACAAACGTAGCAATTGCATTCCGCAAGGCACCCTGTTATAGCAAGCAAAATACTGAGTCAAACGCAGTGCAGAAAACTTCACATGCAGCTTTGAAGCTCCAACGGAGACAAAGAAGCTGCAAATGATATACTAGGATATGCTTCAATAAAGCATCATAAAATCACACTGTCAACCTTAAGATATGGAGGCACATTTTCATAACCAAGCAGCTTGAATAATGGTTCAATATCAGCAAACCAGTTCTTCCTTTCAATGGGGTTCCCATTCTCCATAACCTATGCCAAAAGCCATGTCAACATCAAAACCCGGTTATTCCTTTCAATAGGATGGGAGAAGATAAAGGTAATGCATCATCAAGTCGATGAGCGAAAATTTGAATACCTAACCAAAGAGAGTACAAATTGGTGGTTATTACGAGAGAAGCAACAATGAATTTAAACAAACTAAAAACAGTTTCGGTCACCCCCAAAATCTCCTCACCAAATCCCCGTCCCGGCAAGGCAAAAGGAGATGAAAAAGGAATACATCCCTCATTGTCAATGAAGACCCCCAAAACATTCGCACTATCCAATCTATCTGATACATATAGTAAACAATTTTTAAGAAACCTTTACAGCTTAAATTCTTCATTACTGATTTTCTCCGCAAATAATGTTTATCAAGCTATATATTGTAAGCTAATACATTTGACCCCAGTGATGAAATTTGTTGACAGATAAGAAATTAACAAGTAATTGATTGAACATGTAATTATCTCATATGAAAGCACCAAAAGGAAGGCAAGCATGCAGCCTATGTAAAAAGAAAGTTAATAAAAGCCATGGGACTCTAAGGTGGCATTTGGTTTAGGGTATCCAGTATAGTCCCCCCTAGCCTCGAGACTCTTGGAATGTGATGTTTGAGAGTTTGAATGCTTGGGAATGTATCATGCTCACATTAGTTTGATTAAAAATATGATAATATTCCCCGGAATGAGAGATTCCCATGCTTGGCTTATTCCAAGGTATACCTTTTCCATAACAACCCAGCACACGATCCACTTTCCCATGGTGGCCCTGCAGGTTATACTAATTATTTTATGTATATATTTGACCTTAAAAATATATTAAGAAGACACTCACATATGATGGTCCTTAATTTTTAGTCAATTATGATAAGCTTACCTGTCAAATACAAATAATCAATGAAAGTCACCATATTAAATAAATAAATATATTCTTTATTATTACTTTAACTGTTGCACTAGAATTCTAATTTATTCCTCAAAAATTAATAACAATTAGCCAATCAAGTAACTTGTCCTTCCATAAAATTAGGGTTGTAATCAAGCCGAGCCAAGTATTGAATGATCAAGCTCAATTCTCTTTTTCTTTTCAAACACGAACTGAGCTCGAGCTTATTACTGAGTTAGATAATCTGTTCAAGCTCTATTCATTTATTTTTCGAACGAGCTCAAGCTTGTTCCTGATCTACTCAATTAACTTATTCATTCCATATGATAAGTAATGTTGTGATTGATTTTTTTTTTTTTTTTGAAAATTCATACTAATTATTAGTTATTTAATTATGGCTAAGATTTATTATTTGAGTAATTAGAGAAATTAACTTAAATCTTAAACAAACTAATCTCAAGTTTATATGTTTATCTTATGGTAAATATATACATTCATTACACACACAAATGCACATATATCAATATCCAGACTCATATTACAATAATTCAAGTTATATTTATTACATTATGAAGAAAATTCTTTTTTATCTTTTTAAATACTTAACATGTTCTCACTACAAATTAAAAATAATAAAAATAAAGTTATATGAGCTTATATGACCCAAGCCAAGCTTATACGAGTACAGCTGGTTTATTAACTAACTGAAACGAGCTCGAGCATGTCCACTAGAGGCTCTTTTCATTTACAACTCTCATAAAACTGTCACTTTTTCCAATTGGTTTTTGTCATTTATATTTTTTGTTCTCTTTTTTAGATTTACTCTACCATTGTTTCTTGGTGGCAAATTTCAAGATTTTGGTGATAAATTCTTCCTTTTAAAATGATTATGGTTTCTCAAATTTTGTAAAACCTTTTCATTTTTTTTTTTTTTTGGTTCAAATTATCATTTGCTTATTTTAATAATTTAATTTAATTATTGAACTAGCTTTTTCAGCAACAAATATTGTTCAAATAGAACTTTGAAATAAAATGGAGGATAACTCTCTTACAGGTTGCTACATTAAGGAAATTATTGAACGGATATAATGATTGATCACTTTTATCTGCTAAAGGAAGTAAAATACAGTACGCTTAATTGATTTTTTTCTTTTCTTTTCCTTCATTTTATACTTTGAACTTTAAAGTTGATTAGATAATATTTACATGTGCTAGATGAGTTATATTATAATTTTTAAATATGAATTATGTCAAAAGAAAGTTTTTTTGATAAGTAAATTATAGAAGATACGTTTTCTTTTTAGAAGAGATGTTCAGCCCCTAGATATAAATAACAGCTTTGACACTGTTCATAAAGCTACAGGAAGCAGATTGCCAAGAAATCCAACTTTGTAAGACCATCTTGTCTAAGGAAATATACAAACAAATAAAAACAATTTACAGGCTGACAAAATTGTAAATGGAACAAGCAATAACCTTTTGAAGAACATTCAAGTATGCAACAAGTGCTTTTGCATCCCCCTCCGGAAACTCCGGTAGCATCGCACCAGCAGTTTGAATGGACTGTTTAAACTTCTCATCATAGATTGATAAGCAATGAAACAATGTACTCCACCCAACAGAGCGGAATGCCTTCCCCTGAAGCAACTCAAAAACCTTTGAAGCTCCTTCTTGACTACAAGCCTAAAGGTAACATCCAAATATGAAAATGATATTACGTATGGAAAAATTTTGATGAAGAATGATTCAAGTATAAGATTATGAACAACACAGAAACACGTTTCACATACCAAGGTACTCAACATATTCAAGAAAGCCACAAGTGTTTGAAAATTTGTATGATCCTCTCCAGCAAAATTTACAAATGTCCACAAAACTTCATTGCCAGACAAGAGCTCTGGTTCCTTCTGATAACATTGTGCATATAGAGGTCATTATAACTAACACAAGCATAAGAAGCAATGTAACAAAAGGATGCATAATAAAAAGGCAACTACCTAGCAAAACATTTAATTATAGACGGTTTGATGTCTTCAACACATCCTAAAAGAATACTTTAAATTAAATAAGAGATCCAGATAACAAAATAAGATATTGCATAATAAACTAAGCACAAGAACTCAATCTCGTTTCAATTGAAGATTTAGCAAAGGTGGGGCAGGGACCGAAAAGAAAAAAGAAAAGTTCTCCATCCAAGTTTGTTGGATCTCCATACCTCCAACTTTTCAAGTGGACAAAGTATTTCATGCTTTTAGATTCAATATGACCAAAATACCCCTTATTTTTTATTTATAAATGAACTAGTTTTTTAGTTTAAAAAGGCAAGGTTAATATGGTAATGTCATCAAACAGTGATACTCTTCTAGAAAGTGAACAAAAATTTTGGAACATCCCAAAACAGAATAGAGGACTAACAAAATAGTACAGTGGGAGTACATTTTTCATTCAAATAGCATTCACACCCCAATTAACAAGCTATGTTATTTGTTTGATCAAACAATAATATAAAAAATAGATTTACTTAGCACAAGAAGTAACTCTGAATGTTGAATCTTCAATTAAACTTTTGTAATTAAGGATCTTTGATATTCATTTAACCTTTTTGTTAAAAGTAATAATTAAGTGATTAAATTATCTCTTTCTATCAGCTTAAGTTTATGGGAAAAGTGGTGATTTAACATGATATTAGAGCCTTAGGGTTTAAATCCTTGGCCCTTTGTTTGTTGTCTTATCTTCCACTCCTTTTCTTTTGGTTGAATTTCTCATCATGTTGTTAGCGAGTCTCCTTTTGGTGGCAGCACCACCCACGTGGGCATAGTGCCCACACGGGCGGTGCCTTAATGAAGTTTTAGAGTTATTCATGGAAACCAAGAAAAAAAAATGTTTGTATTTGGTGTTCTATGATGGTGGCCAACGTGTTCTATGGTGGTTGGTGATGTATCCGGTTGCCAAGCATGTTCTGTGTTCATTGCCAACGTGTGCTGTGGTGGTGGCCGGCATGTTCAATAGTTGCTGCCTTGTGGTCGTTGCTTGGGTTTGTAGCCATGGTTATTGGTATCGTAGGTGAGGTCTGTTAGACACCGGCATGTTTCCAGTGTGTTTCCGGTGAGTCTCCGGTGAGCCTCCGGCGAAGGTTTCTGTTTGGTTTTGCTTCTGTTTTTTGTATTTCCAGCGTGGTTTGCCTATCTCGGGCGAAGGTTCTTTCTTTTCTTTTTTTCTTTTTTTTCCAGTAGTAGTTCCGACGAGACTCATTGGTTGATCACGTTAAATGTAATCATTGTTAGTTGTCAGAGCCAAAGGTTTTGAGACAATTGGTTTTGAGCCAAATGTGTTCGTTGTTAGTTGATCAGCTTAAGCTTTTGGGATAATTGGTGATTTAATATGGTATTAGAGCCAAAGGTCATGGAATCAAACATTGACTCTGCCAAATCACCCCCCATTTAAATTAAATATTTCACGTGTTGGATCTCACCTATTAAAAAGGAGTTTTGAGCCCACATATGAGGGAAAGTGTTAAAAGTAATGATTAAGTAATTAAATTTTATCTTGCTATCAGCTTAAACTTATAAGAAAAGTGGTGATTTAACCGTTTTTATATGTTGCTATGATACATTAAACAAGATATTATGTTACGGAAAATTCTAAGTGATTAAGTTCCAACTAACCTGATAGATTTCACTCACAAACTCTAAGAGAGAGACAAATGTTAAAGAGCCAGTTTCAACGGCTTGTTGAGAATTGAAGTTGCCATCGTGCAAAAACTCATGTGAGCCAGCCACATGGTAATGACTAAGCATGCTCATAGCTTTCTCCTTAGATTCTTTCACCTGTGAAATATACAAAACCATAAGTATAGAAAAACACACTTGATGACAAGAAAAAAAGCAACAATAACTAGGGAGTTAAATACACACAAACAAGTGAGAGAGAGTGATGCAGCACCATGTTAATTATGACCCAGGCTAATTAAGTCCCAGATTCAGGTCTGTTTCGTGAAAGACACTCTTTAGATCTTCTCAAATCTGCCTCCAGCAGACAAGAAATGCTAATGAAGGCATTCTTCCAATAAGCTGACATTTCTTCATTTTCAAACTAAAATATACAATAGGTTCTTCATTGTCTAACTACCATGCTCAGCAACACCCCCGTCCCCCCCACACCCCAAGAAAAAACCCCAAAGCAAAGTGTGGCTGTTGCAGGTTGGAATCCTAACACCGAACTTAAAACCTTCTTCACTACATTAAACCAGAAATCTCTTCTCTGTTTTTTTTTTTGTTTTTTTTAATAAGTAAACATGCAATCTCTATTACATACAATTTATTAATTTAAGGTTTGGCCATCATCATCATCATTATTATCCAAAAGGTAGTTCAATCAGCAGAAGTTGGACATAGTGAGTTGGAATCTCTATTACATTATTAGGACGAACTGGCAAAGAGATAAGGTAAATTAGTGATGAAATCTGTTTTTGGTAGATTTATGACATTATACCCACTCACTTTTCACTTTAGCAGAATGTCATATATTTTTAACAGGGAAAAGGGGGGTGGGGTTTAGTAAGAAAAGTATATTTTAACTGACCTTGTCTCTGGCAAGTGGCTGAGACAAGAAGCAGGAAATGAGCTTGTGCAGATAACCATTGTACACATAGATCATATCCTCATCATCGTTCTGCACAAATTACAATAAACCAGAGTAGCAGCCTTAAAGATCAGACAATGAGAAACAAATAAAGAAGCTACACTCTTAAAAATGGTAAGTAATTTCATATCAATTGACTTATAACACATGAAATAACAATCAAATGTTTATGAAGGGGAGGAAATATGAGATTGCAAATGGATGTAACATCTTAAAACAAACACACACCAAAAGAAAAAAATATAAAAAATATAGTAAAGAAGACATGAAACCAGAACAAACAGAAAATTCCAAAGAAATTTAGCATAAGAACTAGTGCATAGATCTCAATGATCAAAGCATCAAAATACATACTACATGCCAAGGGCGTGTTTGCACGGCATGTCAAATTCCACTATTTTTTTAAAGAACACTTCAAGCCAAAACCCAATCAACAAAAGGGGGCACCAACAAAGAGCCAAGAGTTGTCACCACATTTCATGATATAATATATATTTCAGGCTCTTCTTGGATACAGCAGTCTTAAATTTTTAACATCTGCAAAGATGCCATCATTTTCTGCAGTAGCCCGTTCCAATTGAAAATCTAACACATAAAAACAGGGCAATTCAATTTCCATACGCATATAAATGCCCGATATAATTCATATCATCTGAAAACTGACTCAGAGATTCTTTCATTGACAGAAGAACAACAGGCGAAATTATCTCGTATGGAATTTGAAAGATGTGTAAAACACAATAAACTCAGAACACAAGTAAACAAATGCAATTAAAATTTATTAAAACGCAAAAAAGCACAACCGAAATACACAAGAAGTATACAAGAGAAACACCTCATCAAAAAACGAAAATATCAAGAGAACCATGAAAACAAGAAATATGGAACCAATCATAAGTAGTCATCCAATGGTAAAAGGTTTTGAAGAAAAAGGCAATTAATTCCACCACCGTCTTCTCACAGTCTTTAAAACCTTGATCATTTATTTCTCTCCAAATACACCACATTAAGCAAGACGAAATCTTCTTCCACATTGCCACACTTTGAAGACTACCAAATTACCCAATCCAACAAGCGAAGAGATCCACCACTCTCCAAGGCATGACCCACTCTAACCCAAAAAGACCGAAAATAGAGTTCCATAAGAAACTAGTTATCTCGTCATTGAGAATCAATGGTTCACCCACTGTTCTTGCATATGCAACACTAATCTACCACTATGATAGGTCACTTCCTTAAGTTATTCATAGTAAGGATCTTTTCTAAAGCAGTCAACCAAACAAGGAAATCCACTTCTCAAAATAGCCTTATTCCTACAAAAGAAATGAGTACAATTATGGGAAAATAAGATATTATAAAGCAATATGACATCAAACAACCATTTATTGGAATGGTCCAAAAACGCTTGTCATCATCACCCCGTCTCAATCTAGTAGCATACAACATATTGAAGAATGAAGTAAAAAAATTCACCTCCCAGTCATGAGCCACTCACGGAAGCATCCATAAAGAGATCAATATTGAATAACTTCAGAAAGACTACCTTAAGGGTTTGATCCCCACACCACACACCATGCTAAAATCTAATCTTGGAACCGTCACCCAACTCAAATCTAGTATATACAAAAATAAAAATAAACCCCCCCTCCAGTCCAAAACCAACCCTATACGACCCATTAACATCGTTAGAACACCACCCACCCCTACGAACTGTCATATTTAGAATCCAATATCAATACCTACAAAGCCTCTCTCACATAAGCGTAGCTCCATAACCACTTTCCCGAAAGAGAACAGTTGAACATAAGTAAATTTCGGACTTCCAAACCCCCCCTTAGAAATTGCCAATTTTTTTTTTGATAAGTCGGTGTATTATATACCAAAAAAAAGCGCCAAGCGCCTCTAAGTACACAAGGACAACGCAAAGTGCCTCAAGCATACAAAGGAAACCCAAACCACCAATGCCTCTAGGTACATAAAAAGTATACAAAAGAGCCCAAAAACAAAACCCGATACAACCCAAAACAAGCAAAGGACCAAACCAACACCCTTAGAAATTGCCAAATTGGAGCTCAGTTGGCACTCTATCTTCTCAATGGACAACATAAATGCTTCATAGGCAGAGGAGAAACCCTACATCCCATAATACGAGCTAGGCCTTCTACAGTATCGGCACACAACCTTGCAAGACAATGTGTATCCACCTCAGGTTACCCTGGAATGAACTACTTTGCTTCCATTGCCATGGGGTGACTAAAAAGATTCTAGAAAATTCCGCAGCTCAAGGGCGAAGCTTGACAAACCCCTACCACCTCTACCTTCAAGTACGATCACAAATGCCCTCCAATCACCACCTTCATATTCCCCGACAAGCAAAAATCATCCAAATTTAATCAACCAGTGCTTGGCAATGAGGGCTTTAGAACCCACCCTAGAAGATTTCACAAACTCCTTCGAGCCCTTTGCTAGACATAGAGCCTCCATGGTGACTAGAACCCAAACACACTTAACTTTGCCCAAGGAGACTAAATGCACGAAACCCCTGCTTCTCTCATAAACCCTTAAGACCAAAACCCCCTCCTCAAACACAAACTCAAACAACTTAGATTCGATGAGGAACCAACTTGAAATGACAAAATGTTAAGGAACCATTTTAGATTTGCATGCAAGATCAATAATATTGACAAGTGAACAAAATCATGAACAGGGAAGGGGGGGGAGGGGTGGGGAGCAAACTTCATGAACATATTAGATAAACAATAAACAAAAGAGTAGTAAGATCAAGCTACATATTGATAAGATGCACTAAGATGAAGAAAAAGGTTTTAAGACCTGAATTACAATTCAAAGAATCTTTTAGTTCAAAATTGTAGAAATATGGAAACATAATCTATGATCAGTAGTTGAATCATGAATAAATGCATGTGAGGTTACCATACTTGGAAGAAAATAAAAATTTTGAAAAAATTAGGCAAGGAAAAAAGTGACACTCCAAATAAACCTGGTAAGCTGCAGTTCGAAGAACTTTTTCCAGTAAAGACTGGAAAACATTGTTTGAGAAAATGACTTCCAAGCACGAATGAAGGTAACCCAGATCATTAGATGAAGCATTTGAAACAGACTCCCTTGCAGCAACTACATCTAGGATTAACATCAAATGTACAGCCCAAGCAAGTCTAATACCATCAATAAAGCCCTCAACATTTGGATCATTTCCAACAGCCATCACCTAAGCACACAATATAGATATCAGTTTCAGAATCAGAAGAAAGTTCATAAAAATTGAGTATAAATAAACCACCAATATCGCTCATCTTACAATTTCATGAAATTCATGCCTAAAAGATGCATCACGGGAGAGAACAGATGCTTTATCAGGTGCTGCACTCAGGGCATCTGATACGAAAGCAATGACAAGAGAAAAAAGAAGACTAAATGTAATCTGCATAAACAGAAATTAGAGTATGTGAAAAAGCAGCACAAGCATTTAAAAACAAAAGAAAAATTAAACCGGAATACATCATGAATAATTACTCGCTTGGCTTGAATTGGAGAGGTTCTAGTTCAGGCCTACTATTGCTCAAGAAAGATCAAATGCATTAAATCTACTGTGTCATTAAAGAAACAGCGATTCAAGGAGCACAAACAGACATATAGCATCCAAACAGATACTCTCTTGCCATTTTGGTCTCTTCCTTCTCACCCTTGCTATATGAAGGTGCATTTAGAAAACAAAGAATTCTGCCACCATCATAAATAATCTCCATCCTTAACAGGATCTCTGTAATCTCCCACTAAACGCCAATGATTTTCATATCCCGCTTGCCCAAATATTTATCTATTTCCACAATTCTACTAGGTCAGAAAAACTAGACGCCAGTGATTTTCATATCCCTCTCAAGCCCTTCAACTCCACCCACCTCTTTGGCATTCATTTAAAAATCAAAACCATGTACACCATCAAGAAATCACACTCTTGTGGTAGCTTCAGATTTTGAGTAACAAGGTTTCCTACTTAGGATGAAAGTGAGGGTTCAAAAACATCAAGATAAAAAAATTTGGATGCCATCTCCAAAGTCTGAAATAACATTGGATAGAGTTTTCTGCTAAAACTTTTCTTCTCTTTTTCATTTATTGCCAAAAGCTCAGCTAACATGACAGTTTCCTTCTTGTGAATGATAAGGCAGATTTTATGATCTTCATTTTTCTAAAAGAATCCTAACCATGATGTGGATCCTCCCCAATTCACACCAACTTGAGAGGAACAAAAAAGGAGCTAAAAATCGTTCAGTCCACATGAATATGAATGCATACCTGATGTTTCAAGGTTGTATTGCTCTGACTAAGTTCAACAACACTATCTTTCAAATTGGAAAATATATCCTTTATCTCCTTTGGACCTGCAAACATGACACGATACACAACCATCAAATGAATATTTTTTTAAGTGAATATCACAAAAAATTCATTGCATCACATTTGAATCACCATTACATTGAACTTTTTTTTTTATAAGTAATCAAAATATCATAAAAAGCATGAGGGACCCCAGGTACACAGGAAGTATATAAGAAAAAACACCTAGCTAGAAGGAGTAAAAGAACAAGGAAATCATGATAGCTAATCACCAAATGAGAATCAAAAATAGTTGTCCAAAGATACAAAGTATTGAAGAATAAGGACTTAATCTCCTCCAAAGTCCTCTCACAGTCCTCAAAACCTTTCCCATTTCTTTATCTCCACAGACACCATAAAAGGTATGAAAGCACCATCTTCCAAGTGGCAGCACTCAAGAGGCTAGTGAAAGTCCACCAACAAGTATACAATGACTACTCATCTAGGCATAGCCCAAATTGACTAAATAAAACATTCCATATGGCATGAGCAACCTCACAATGGAAGAGATGGTCCACAGACTCCCCATTCTTTTTACACATGTAGCACCTGTTAACCACAATGCAAGACGCTTCCTGAGATTGACCAATGGTAAGGATCTTTCCTAGGGCCACCGACCAAGCAAAAAAGGCTGCCCTCAAAAGAACCTTACTCCGCCAAACACTCTTAAAAGGGAAGCGAAAGTCATCACAACTAACCATGACACTGTAGAAGGATCTAACATCAAACAACACTCTTTTGGAAGGGACCCAGCATAGCTTATCTTTTCCCGTCTCACTCTAGTTGAATACAAGACCCTGAATAATAAGGAAAAGACATCAACCTCGCAATCATGAGTTGCTCTAGCAAAGCTCACATTCCACTAATTGGAACCACCAAAGAGCTCCAATGAGTTGAGACCCAAAAGAATAGAATAAGAAAGATCGGACTCATCATCATTTTTAATTCATCACCGAGAAGACCCAATAGAATATATACACACACACACACAAACAATTTCAACATGGGCTCTAAAATGTAAATGAATCTAGAAATTAACTAACAAATAGATAATACGACTCCCTCAAGAGTGGCTTTCTTTGCTTGGACGGCCACTTTAGGAAAAATCCTCACTATGGATAATTTAAGAAAGCAACATATCATAATGGTGGTAGATTGGTGTTGCGTGTGTAAAAAGCGCGGGAAACTATTGATCATCTATTACTCTGTTGCAAGGCAGCTAGTGTCTTATAGTGTTGTATCTCTTGGCTTGTTGGAGAGGGCAATTTGGTAGACATCATAGTATAGCAGTGTGGAAGATGATTCTGTCTTGCTTGATGTGGTGTATCTGGAAAGAAGGCAATGACGAAGTTTTGAAGGGTGTGAGAGAGGACGGTGGAGGATTTCAAGGCCTTTTTCTTCAAATCTCTTTACCATTGTATGGTTGCCTATAATTGTTTTCATATTTTTTGTGTTCATGATTTTCTTGATCATTTTTTGATAAATAATGAATATTCAAACAACGTGCAGAGGGGCACAACCCATGTACACATGAAGTACACAAGAGAACCCCTAATCCATAGAGAAAGAAGAACATAAATCCAAAAATCCAAAAAAAGTAGAAACAATTGAAGTATGCCATGCCACTCTCCATGAATACAGCGTTTGTAACACCAACTTCTTCAAATCGAGCAAGCCATTCTCATGGTCGTCAAAACTTCGAGCATGCCGCTCTCGCCAAATACACCACATCAAGGCATCAAGAACCAGGCACAAAACCTAACTTTAGCTCCATCAGACATGCTAATAGACACTTAAAGAGTATAGATTGATCTCATTATGGCATTTCTCAGTCTTCAAGACCATTGCTTACTTGCATGGAAATGAGCTTCTGTTTTAAGGACTTTTCCTAAGCTTCACTAGGTTTCAGCTGCAACTAAATCAAGTTAACCAAGCTCTAAGAATCAATACATTGTCAGGCCTAGATAAAACAAGGTAGTTTAAACCAAAACTTGCTATTGATATGACGAGTCAGAAACCATTTCTATAAATGACTCAATTGATCCCTTGAAACCAAAAGACTTTCGAAGAAATATATTTGCTTAGAATTTCACAAAAAAATAGGTTATATCACAGATATCATAATATCCAGCCACTTTTCCATAATATATCATACATCCAAATACTTGAATTAGATTAGTTTCTAGGCTGTAATAGAAGTTCAATTCAAACCCAACACAACCTTATTTCAACTAAAGCTACTTTATTTGTAATCAAATTACAGAGAATGCTATCTAACATGCTTCGCTAGCTGATCAACTTAGAAACTAAAATCCTTAGGGTTAAACTTTTCTTGTTCAATATCCTATCTTTAAAAGACTTTTACTAGGTTGACAAATTCCATTCAACTTGACCACTAATAACAGGGTATTCTGTATACTTTACATCGACAACTATTTTTTTGATCTGGCTGGATTCAAGTTGAATGACCTAAGGTAGAAATACTTGACAACATCATGCCTGGATCCAAGAAGAATTTTTATGAGGTTGGCCCCTGGATTCCATCTATAGAAATCAACCAGACTTCTATAATATTGCAATATACATTTATTTTCTTTTTTTCTTTTAATAAGCAATCGATGTTCAAAGAATAGGACTCGATTGTGCCTGTGAGAATATTCTCTTGAGTCCTGCAAAAAGAACACAATTCATGCATAATCCCATCCATTGGAATCCAAGCTTCATTAGGGCAGCCCATGATTGGGAACTGGAATCTCTTAACTCCTTTCTCAATCTATTGTATCAAAATTTCATCTGGGCGAAGTGGATAGCATGTTATGGAAACCATCTAGCAGCCATGGCTTTGCAATAAAGAGCTATTATACAATGTTTCAGTCAATTGAGCATAGTTCATTTCCGTGGAAAATATTTGAAAGGTTAAGGCCCCTCCTTGCATAAATTTCTTCTTACAAATGATAGAATCCTCACAGTGGTTAACCTTAGAAGGCAGGGTTTTTCTCTAGCTAACTGGTGTTGCCTATGTAAAAAGAATGAGGAAACTATTAATCATCTTCTCATCCGCTGAGTATGTTGTTGATCTCTAGCACTTGGTTCTTGACATATTCGGGGTTTCTAGGGTCATGCCTAGTAACTTCCTAGAGCTACTTCATTCCTGAAAATTTCAAGGGCAGGAACATCCAAAAGAGGCAATCTGAAAAGTTATTCATACTCTCTTAACGTGGAGCATTTAGAGAGAAAAAAATTGGCGTCTCTTTGAGGAAAGCAAGTCCAATGTGCTTTTCCAAAAATCCTCCCTTCTGAGCTCTCTTTTGAATTGGGTTATTGTAAATGTACCTAATTTTGGCTCAGAGAATCTAGTAGATTTATAGATTGTAGCAGCCTTTAGGGTATTCGGCTCTCTTGTATACTTTTCATGTACGAGGGCTTTACCATTTTATTTCAATATAATTATTATTCATCAAAAAATGCAATTGATTACCTCAAGAAGATATACACTTAACCTTCTCTAACTATTTTTTATTTATCTAATAAAAGGCAGCACAAATCATGAGACGCTTAGAATACGGAGAGCTAGATTACCACAACTGCACTCCCTAGAAGATACATCACAAATGAGAAGATGCTAATTATAAGCTATTAGGAAACAAACATGTGGATTCAAAAAATTTACCCATGCTAACTTTAAAAGTCAAACAAAGTGAAATTTAAAGACCCTTTTCTCTTTTGCCCCAACATACAGGGACAAGGGAGTCGCATAAAGTTGCAAATAAATAAGCTATAAGTTATTTTTTCCAAGATGTATACATAATATAAGATAATCAACACTGAACCAAGATGTGTTGTACATTGCTATCATGGAACAATCATTTTACTACAAAACCTTGTTTAGTCCACTTGTACGTGTTGGACACGCAAGTAGTGACATAGTGTATTCAACTTCAAAATGCTTTGGAGCTTACTTGCACGCACAACCAGAACAGAAAGGACAAGGCAATGTCCAAGTATGAGTCTTTCCCTACAAACCACAGCTCGCCGCTCAACAAGAGCACCTCTAGAATCAAGAACATAGTGCTCACAGTGGGGCCCACCCAAACCAGCAGGTTCTTCCCGATTGAGTTCCTGTAATAAAAAATAAAACAATTATGCTGGACACAGTAATGAATAAAGGCTAAAGAACCTGTAAACAAATTTAAGGCCAACTGCAGAAAATATTTCTAATTTTCCATTTATAGCACAGGATTTAACAGAAGAGTAAACTTAATACCTTTTTCAAATATTTGAATGTATTACTATCACATAAAGCATTATCTAGTGGATTCAATAATGCTTTACAAGACCAGAGAATTGAAGTCAAAATAACTAATAAGTTGTTTCATCTTTCAATGATGTTTCTAGCGGTACTTGTAGGAGTGAAGAAATTTCTGCTTTATAGTCATTATAATCTGAAAATTTTCATATTGGTAAAAACAAAATGAACTTGAGGAAAAGTAGTGATCAGTTTGAGAAGCTATGCTCAAGCTTCCTTGACGGCTAACACTTTCTAACAAGAACAAGTGAAATGCTCAACACCATTATAATAAGGAGCACTCATTGATCAAAAAATAAGGCAAGATTGCTTTAAGTAAGAGATCAACCCATAAAGAAAAGCACTATGCAACCAATTCCATTAAACAACGCCTCCAGAGAAAGTTTCCCGACCAACCTCAGTAGGAGTTACAGTTCCAAGCTCATATTAGGTCAAATAATGCAGGTTCATGAGTCTAAAATCTGATGGCAAAGGTCTTGTAAGCTCCCTCAAGAACCTAAAAACTTGTATATAAAACTCTGTTTAAGGAACCACAGACATCTAGAAAAGTAACTTATAGAAAAAGTTTTAAGAAAAAAATGGAAGACAGATTGGCATCCAATCATCAATTTTTAGTTGGCATACATCAGATTCCTTCCAACTCCTAAACCTGATATCAAATTGAAAAGCAGAAATGATCACAAAGAGTTTTATAAAGAGCAAATGATTTGATAGTTCACCAGCAGTTAAGGTCATTTAGAATTCACTAAGTGGGCTGAGACTCCACAATCCCATTCCAAACTTACCATGTTACAGCAATAACTTTGTGACCAATTATGGAAATTCTAAATACAACTAGAATATCATACTTTCTACATGATAAAAGTATGCACAAAAGGTTGAATCATAGTTGGCTCGCTCTCCCATATCTGAACCAAAGTACCTAACCAACTCAAACCAAATTCAGATTAAGATTCTGTCATAGAACCCTATGTCAAAATCTAATTTGCAGGACAATAGGCTCCAGTTGGACCTAGATAACATTAGGTTAACCTAAACAAATTGCAATCTAGAAGGCATTAAGAATTTGACCAAAGAAACATCTCCAGTATTATGCATTGGTGCAGAACTTTTAGAAGCAAGCAGAAGCCTGGTTGGAGTGTGTGTATGTATATATATACAGCTTAGTTACTGAGTATGTATGAAAACATATACGGGTACATAGTACATTTCATAAATCCACATTGATAGTTTTCAAATCAATAAGAACCACGGCTTATAGAAGAATGGGACATGTCCATCAGAAAACATGGAAAACGGGACAGATAAGTGGACCACCAAAAACATTAATCAATGTCTAGAATTACAAGAACTTTTTCGATGATAGTAAATCAATGAATACAAGACTAACAGCACTACAAGAACAAGATTAGCTGGGAAGAATAACTTTACATTTGAGTAGGCATGACATGCAATAAAACATTGTTAAGGCTCAAACCTTTATAAGAGAAATCAAGCGCTGTCTAAGCCCAGCATTGATAAGATCTTCCAGATATTTCTGAACATCTGATACAGTATCAGCTTCAAGACCCTGATCCAGCACAACGGCCTGCAGCAACAGTACAAGAATTCATAGAAAAGAACAAAGGCCAACCTGCAATCAGCAGTACATACACAATTGGATAGGCAGGGGAATGGATATACCCTAAATAGTGTATACAGTGCTGTTATTAGATCTCTTCTTTCAGTATACCAAAGTCCTGCTGCAAGGCGTAAAATCTCCAATTGCTCTCGTCCCATTAAACTCCACTAGAAAATAAAACATTTTTTTATAAGTAAAAGTTAGATTAATACAATAAAACAACATTAGATAAAATAAAACAGATGTGAAACCACAATACCAAAAAATGAAAAGTTTAGACAGACAATAACAGCCCAAATTTACCTCTTGATTTGCCATAACTAGCAAACGGACACAATCTATTTCATTGAGATGAAGGTCATCACTCAATTTCAAAGCCTGTAATTCAGCATAATACCAAACATGAATGAAGAAAGACCATAATCATCATTGCCTCTGTAAGACACAAATGTTCATAATGATGACGAAAATGATAAATTAATTGGCAAGAGTACAAGTATTCACGCTAAAACATGCACTGATTACGAAAATTGCAGCGAAATACAAGACGAGTTTTCCTTCCGTCCATTTCCTTAGCAACCAAACGGAAATGAGTAGGAGACAAACTTACAATCTGAACGTCCTGATCATCGAGCGAAATTGGCGGCGAATCTGGAAGCCTAACTTCCCTTGACTGTACTTGAGCCCGGTCCGAGGGTTTCGGGGGCTACAACACCAAGAATCAAACATGGCAACAATGAACCAGAAGAACAACATCAGTAACCAGAGAAGCTACAGCAACATTTCACACACAATCTGTTCAGTCGCCGAGAAAATCACAGCAATACAATGTAGAAAGCTCAGAATCCTAAAATGGCCAATTCAAACCCTCTCTGGAGCTCCATCTTGTTTCCCCTACTTTCTTTTGCTAATAATTTCTCGGCAACCAAACGTAGCGTGAGCAAATTACACACAGTTGAACAGAATAAAAAAGTTTTGGACAAAGCGAAGGAGTACCGGGTAGGAGACGAGGGACTGGAGGGAGGAGATAGAGCTGCGAATGGCGTGCATGAGCTCGATCCTCTGACCGGGCGACGGAGGCGAAGGGCCGAGCAGGGCCGATTCGATTGTCGATAGGAGCTGCTTCGGCGAGACCATGGCGGCGAAGTAGGGGTACCGTGCCAAGGTCGAAGCCCTAGAAGAGAGAAGGCAAAAGAAGTGAACTGAAGAGGATTGTTATTCTCCACACAGGAAAAATTTGGGAAAGGGCGGGAAATAGGTGGAGATGGAAAAATAGGGAGACAGAGAGTGACATAAACCCTTTATAAGCCCTAACCGGGAAATTGATGAAAATTTCTTCTTATCGTGGGGTTTAGCGTCCGTCTCCACCATTACTGCTGGTGGCCACTTCTTTGTCAAGGTATATAATACGACAGGTGTTTCAGTTCCAAGAGCCAGACGACTTGTAGTAGTGTTTTCAGAAGTTTTTTTTTGAGTGAATGACGGGCTTCCAATGGCATCAGCGACAAGTCATTTTAGTTATTTCTTTTTTTTTTTTTGAAGTGCAATTTTTAGTTATTTCATTTCACTTTCTCTCATTTTCAATAATTATTATTATTTATTTTCCTAATCTAATACTTGTCAAATAATTGTTTATTTTCCTAATCGAATAGTCCCGAGCATACAAGGGCGGATCCAGGAGGGGTCGAGGATGGCCATATGCCCACCTTCGGCTCCTAAAAATCCCCTTATACCATAGAATTTTTTTCTTTATGTTATTATTATGCTCTCCCTCAACCATGATTATGCTCTTTATCCTCATACTTTAGCATCATGGGCGTTGATTATTAAGTTGAAATTCAACAAAATTTAGAAAAAAATTTAGAAACTTGCATATTTCATAAGAATGAAATGTAGAAGATGATGAATAGTTTAAAACGGTGAGTTTTGTTATTTGTGTCGTGCAGCCTCGAGTGTTTGGATAGAGGACATGCTGGACAACATTTAATTCTTCAAGACAAAATAGAAAATAATAATAATAAAAGACTTTGAAAACAGATAAAGAAAGGGACCAGCTGACCAACGTGCATAAGTAGAAGAGAAATAGAAAAAAATAATAAGAAAATTGCTTTTTTTAAATAAATTAAATTAAAAAAAAAACAAACAAACAAAAAAAGACCAACCGTGCAATGGTACAAGACACAATATAATTGTTTTTGTATTTAATTATTTATGAATTTATATAGTTTTTGTTTCATATCTTAATTGTAAATTTGTATAACTATATAATTGTAATTATTTAAGATTATAGAGAAAAACAACGATTTTATTGAGCTTCAATCAAGTTCTAAACGACCTCATATTAAAGTAAATTTAGCAAATTTGCCCATAAATATTTGCTTAAGAAAAAAATGTGCGATTATCATCCTAGTGATAGAAACCAAATTTAAAGAGCATATCTACAAATAGGAGCTTGTCATTTTTTATATTTAACTATTTTAAAAACATTTTTTATTTAAGTTTATTTATTTTTTATTAAAAAATGCCCTCCGTAAGGGAAAATCCTGGATCCGCCACTGCGAGCATAGCTCAATTTTTTTTTTTTTTTACATGTTCGCACAAGAGGTAAAAGGAGATTCAAACTATTGACTTCTACTTTATTAGGTGTAGTCCTAACCGATTGATCTACTTCTTAGGGATCATAGCTCAATTTTCTTATCAAAGCTTGGCAATCAAATAAAAAATTATGATAAGGTAAAGTACATAAAATTTTATATTTTATTTCACATATTGAATAATATAATTATATAAGATTAATACTTAATTACATGATCTAATGATATAAATATAAATACTTAAATCATATTATGCATGCACAATGAGAATGTAATTCGTATAATATTAAATTAAGTGAATTACATTGAATTTAATAATGTGTTATTTATCACCATAATTTTTTTGTTGGTCAATATAACCACAATTCAAATATTAATATATTATCATTAGATTTTACATGATTATATCATATGATCATTAAATCATATGCTTATACAATAATAAATTAAGTTATAAGTATTAATTATACATATATAATATGACATAATTATACAAATTCATATTTATATAATAATTAAGTACCTATAGAATTAATTATACATATATAATAACAATTTTTTTTTTTTCCATTTTTTAACAATTTTTTTGAACCATTTTGCACTTTATATATACTTAGAGTTGTTAAGTGAGCGAAGTCTCTCGCGAACAAGCTCGGGTTCGGCTCATGCTCAACTCCAATATTAAATGAAGTGTTTCGTGAACACAAATTATGACTCGAATGTTAAACAAAGCAAGCTCGGCTTAACTCGGCTAAGCCCGTGTATATATATATACATTAAGAATTGCAATAATTAATTGATTATATGTTGAACCGATTTGGAAGATTTGGAGGTTGGCTCATTTATGTTTAATGTGGTGTATTGGGAGAGAGCGAAATGTAAGTAGCTTTGAAGATCAAGATACTTAGGTGTTAGAGCTGAAAAATACTATGTTCAAATCACTCTACATGTGGACAGCGGCATTAAATATTCTGCCATTTTCTACTTATCTTGATTTTTTGGAGTTTTGGTCTTCTTTTTAACTATATTACGGGGTTTCTCTTGTATACTTTGCGTATTAGGATTATAACTTTTCACTTTTAATGAGATTGAATTACATATAAAAAAAGCGACTTGGTGGACCCAAAGTGCCATGTGGTACAAATATGACTAAAAAAATTATGCTACAAAATTTGACAACTAAATTTAATTATTTAGTAACTTATGTGGTATTCCACATAAGTGCCATGTGGACTACCGTATCGGTTTGTGAGGAACTTGTAATAAGAGCTATATTAGCCCTTGCAACACTTTTAGGGTAAAAACTATAGAGGGTCTTAATCCAAACAAGTGTTGGCTTCAGATTGTTGGATAGTGGTAGAAGGAAAAATGTATGAATAGAAGTAAATGTTTGATTAGTGGTTTTTACATGTTTTCAAATCTTGTCAATGCCTCATTACCTTGTCTATAAGAACTTGGGGTTTGTGGTGTTGGTGTATGTGTGAGTGTTTTGTATGAATGTATATATGTGCGTGAGTATCTGTGCATGTGTGTGTGAGTATGTATTTCTGTATGTATGCATATGCACAGGTGTGTGGGTGCACACACGGTTATGTATGGCCATGTCATTAATTGTTTACCTGTATAAATGTGGGGTTTGTGGAGATGTCTATGTGTTGGTTGGAGTAAAGCATAATTATAGTGGTAGGATGATTTATTGATTTTGCAATCCTTTTCAATGTGCCGTAGAGGTTCTGGTCTTAAAGATTTTGGTCTTTTTGTATAGATACACACCACTAGCCAGTAGCCAGTCGTCGCCAATGCAGGCATATAACCAGGCTATCAATGATCTGGACAAGGAACTTGACCATTTGAAGAACGTTTTCGAGGTAAAACACGTCTGTTTATCCTGCACTTAGAAAGAATGTTAAAGTTATAAGCATTTGTAAATATTAATCTCTCGTGCAAATGCTCATGATCAATCATCTCTATGTATGTATATATATGTATATATTTTTGACCCTTTGGGAATAAGTTGATCAATCATCCTATATGTATATACTTATGAAACAAGCATATTTGCAAGCATCAGAGGGAAAGGTTTTCGTTTGTCAATAATCCAAGAATGGTTTAATAATCTACTAATCTAGTAACTTAAGAACATTTTATTTTTATTAAAGCTTAGGTAGTAGGGCTTAATACCATCATTTGGATCAAGCTAGAAGTGGATTTCTATTTTTGTATACTCTCTGGCAACATATTCAGCTGTAAATATTCCCTTGAAATGAATAGTCTTAATCTAAGATAGCAATGTACCGAGTGTTTGTGTATCACGGTGGGTCCAACATTGGTCCCTCACTTGGTTTGGAACGTCTGATTGCTGGATGAACATGGCGACTGAGTTTTCTAGAAAACCACTGCTGAACTAGGAAGGAAGTCCTCTCATTGATTTGGGACCTTGGCTGGGTACATATCTAGAAAGTTGGTATGTTGGACAAATAGTGTACCTATTCCTAGTTTGTATTGGAATCTTTAAAAGGGTGGAGCTTGGTTGCTAATTAGAGTGTTATCTTTTCCTTCTGGTTGGATCTAGTTTCTGAAGTTTTTTTTTTTTGGCTCAATTTCCTTCACGTGGAAAAGAAACTGGGGGCTTGTGAGATGGTGTAGATTCATTCCATTTCCTTTAGAATATCCAATGCCTACTTATGTTTCCGTAGAATTACTTGTGATAGAGAAGAACTAGGATACTTGCTATTGATTCTTTAAGGTTGCAACTTCCTTAGTCTCAGCTTTAGCAATTGTTATTCTTCTTTGTATGATTTGGATGTATGCTATTGGCAATACTTCTGTTTCTACTATTTTTTAGGATGTATTATTGTGTACACCTGTCTACCATGGCTTTTCCTCTCTAAAATAAATTTACTCCATCACTTACAAAGAAAAATTTGGCAGCTGCTACTTTTGACAGTAATCACCTCTAGGCTCTGGAAGTGTAAGCTTCTTTTTGTTTTTTAAAGCTTGCAAATATTTGCTTCCTGCATGTCCCTCCTGATGAATTTTGAAGAACGGTTGAGTTTCATGTTCAGGATGGTTTAATGAGTTTCGTCCGTGTTCATCTCACTTGTAAAACAACTTTGATGTCATCAAGACGAGGGCATCAATCGAAGAATGTCTATGGATTCTTTTTCTTTGGATTAAAGGAAAGATCCTTCTTATGATGATGATTCACTGGCATTCAAGAATTTTTGTTTCTTTTAACTGTCAAAACAAGCAATATTGCCACTTTATTACCCGTGGCCACCGTCTTAAGTGGGAGAGTAGGTAGCATTATCCTTCGATGATTCATGAGATAGGTGGACTGTCTCTTTTTGTGTTAGTTTCGCTCATCTTAGTTTCGGAGGACTTGAAGTTGAATGGCAAAATATCTGGAACTCTCTGACAAAAATAGTGAGAGGTTATGAGTGTTGCATTATTACTAACATGAGGTATTAAGTTCTGATGAGCCTTGTCGATTGTTATGCTGAGGGTGTTTATTGTTGAGTGGAATTTGAAGGAATGGGCTAAGTTTTATGGGGATTTTGCTTTGAATGTGATGGGTGGCATGGATTATGGACCTAATACAGTCATGTAGAATATTAAATATGTCCCATGGAGGATCAATCTCATTTTCATGTGTACTGGTCTCGTGGATGGACGTATGGATCTCCTGTAATATAGTCATCTTTTTGGGTTTCATCTGTAAGCAGCCTCATTGATATACTTTCTCTTTCGAATATGAATGATCGCAATGCAGCATTGTTGCCTAATGATTTGTTCTTGCACTGGGATTATTAAGATCTCAACTGGGTTCCATTACCATATGCAGAAAAACATGGATAGTAACTGAAAAATGAGGATAAAGTTTTTCTCAAAATTAATTTGGAGAAATTTTTTCGATCTATGTTGCTAATTTAATAAACTAGGTTCGAAAAAAACTTTGTTGAAACAACAATTTGGTCGGGAATTGTAAAACTATAGTTGGTTTAGAGCAAGTATAGCATGGTAGAGTAACCTATTTTATGGATTCTATTAAGCTCTTTAGAACAGTGATGGGAGATTTTTATTTTAATCCATACAAATTAAACCATGTTAAAATATTTGTTCATGTAATTTATAACGAAAAGAAGCATAAAGAAAAAAATAGCGAGAAGAAAATTTGAATTTTGATTATTAAAACATTAATAGAAAATTAGAAGAAATTTGTAATGATATTTTTGTGATACTTATTATATTTCAATACAAATAAAACTCATAATTCTAAACATTTAAAACAAAATAATACATAGCAAAATAACAAATATTTATTATTATTTTATAAATACAAAATAAAACAGAATATTTCATTTAATATTTAATGCAATCAAATAAATCAACTTTAATTTTTAATTATTTCTTTTATGTTTTGAAAGAATTTCTATACCTTTTATAGACAACAATCAAATAAATTTGTCTTATTTAGCTTTCAAAAGAAAAAAAAATAAATCGAGTAAATCATACAAATGAAAAAATAATTTCCATAAAACCGTTCAAATGAATTAAGAAACACGACTCTTAATTTTAATTTATTCCATATAAATTAAAAAAATGTCAAAATATGTGTTCTCGTGTGAGTAGTTTAAGATGAAAATAATAGCATGAAGAAACAAGTGTAAATTTTGATTATCAAAACATTAGTTTCTAATATTATTATTGATGTGATATTTATTATATTTTAGAAAAAATGCATTTTACCCCTTTTTGACATATTTTTTTGATTTGAACTCAACGTTTAAACATTTGAAATGTACCTTTTAAAAGTTTCAATTCAAACCATCTGTTAGTTACTTGTCTTAGAAAACAAAAAATCTACTACGCACTCTTCTAAAAGAAATTAAAAAAAAAAAAAAAATTAATTTATTAAAAAAAAAAAACTGAGGTGGCCATATCCACCCTTTGGGCCATTTGGGGGTGGATGGCACCCCTTGCACCCCATGGAGGCAAAGCGGGGCTGAAACCACCCCAAACTTCAAACACCACTTTAACTTCAAACACCATAAACTGGAAAGTCTGGAATAATCTATTCTTGTATTGGAATAGAAGCAAACCTGGTTGATGAATAGGTGCAACCAAACACCACCGTCTTCTCCAACTTAACGGCGTTAACGCACGCCCAGTCCAAAACCGCAGAACAAATTGCAACTCCATGCACGATTGCCTCCCACAACCACACATTGCCACGTCCCAACTTCGCAGCAGGCCACCGGAGAATTCAGTAACCACTGCCCCCACCGGAGCAACACTGCACGCCGCTCAGATCGTCTCCAGCACCCACCGGAGTAGTGCTGATCTCCCACCGCACTTGTCGATGGAAACTCACAATCGGTCAGAGGAACCTAACCATTACGGCAGCACTACAGGTAACAGTTGAACAATAGCCTTCCTAGCGCCACACGACACTGCACAGAAAAACCTCCCAAGAAAGCACTGCTCTGATAGACTGATACCAGTTGGTAACAACTTATCGCCCAAAATCAGAGAAAACCAAAAGAAAATCAGAGAAAGATATGACCACTTCGAGGGGTCTGTCCTCCAACGTTATAGCAATTGAGTGAAATTGTTATTGGAGGACTAGCCTATAGGCACTTACATTGCTTTTATAGAAAATCAGTAATCCTAATCCCTGGTAGGAAGAGGAATCCTAACCTAGTATGGAAATGACTAATTATTTAATAATAATAATAATTCGAGGGTTCCTAACAAGTAGTTTCTTTAATGTTTCTATCTGTTGTGTCAAATGTGTTTTTCCAATCAATAGAATTGAAATATTAAAATTTAAAGATTAGACAATTGAAATCTATTGGTTAGTTGATTATTCCTTGTGAAACTACATGTATCGAATGAGTCCTATGGTGCATGATGAATCTTGATTCTCTATCTTCCGTTTGATATAGTAGTTCTTTGAAGTGGAATCTAAAGAAATTGATTCAGGAACCTAATAGGAGTTATACCCAATTTGTTATTAGTTAAAATCATTCATAGGTTCTAAAGGGTATACATAGGAGAAGTATTGTCCCAATGTTCTGAAATTATCTCCTGAGAATGAACCATGTTAGTTTTGGGGACTTTCCAATTATAGTATTAATTTAGTCAGGCTATATGCTGTACAGAGACTATGCTTTTTCGTGCTCTCATTGACTTGCATTACGTTCATTCAGCAGAGAGGGCAAAGACAGAAGTTTCTGAAAGTTTAATCAATAGGATCTACTATGTCTTCTCTGATGGCATACATTTTGCAACACCAGTTTCCTCCTTGAAAACAAATGAAGTTGACCTGGTATGGCCATGTCTTGGTATACTATGTTCCTAATTTTGCTTCCATAACTGTTTTTAAATTAAATATACCATCTTTGGCTTCTCGTCTTAGGTACAAGGTGTTTTGCGGATGTTGCAAGGACTTTCTAGTTCCTTGTTTTATTGGGACCAGAGCGAAGGGAGTTTTAATTCCAAAACTGGGATATATGTGGCTCACCTTTCCCATACAAGCCTTGTTACCATTCTCAATCAATTTATGTATGCTGCGACATGTTTACAGCTGGTAGAAATGGTTGTCAATAAAGTTGAGACATCTGTGAGGTTACCTCCTACTTTGAGGGCATTTACATGCTCTGTTTCTGCATGGCTTAAGGTATGTATTCAATACCAATTGCTGGATTAAATATGTAATTTCTATAATCTACGATCTTTATCACTATCATGAAGACTAAGTTTACCTTTTTTAGAGCAGAGGTTGAGGGATATTGCTCTCAAGGAGGAAATGAAGATCCATAATGCTGACATTGGAACCACTCTGACCCTATTAGGTTTGACCAGTTCTTTATCAAGGTTTGTACTTGTTAAACCTCATCAAATGTGGTAATTGTTGCAGCTTGGGCCCATAGTTTCTCAAATTCGTGTTTGAGATCTTCTTTTATCTTGAAACTTTTTATTCTCTGGGTCACAGAGCCTACTGAATAAGAGGAAAAAAAAAAAGGAGGAACGTAAACTGAAAATGGTATATCTTTCAAATTTGCACCACCATTTCTCCTTATCCTTGTAAGGGCTGCCCTAAAACATAATATTTTCTGTGTTAGACACATCATCATGTGTAAGCATTTTGACTCTCTCTTGGTCCAACATGCTTATCACATTTCATTTTGTTTTGGGTTACTGCATTAGACATCTTGCTATTTGATTTACATGTGACACTAATCTCAGTGTCCTTGTTACATAGGTTGTTTTTCTCCTCTATAAGGGATTCGTTATGTATTCACATTTATAGTCTAAGTCTTGTTTATCTTCTTCTTGTTTTGACAATCACTGACTACCTTTTATTGATACTAGTCTTTGCTCAGGTGCTGAGCATCTATTTCAAATAGTCCATGGAGCTATTCCCCAAGAGTTTTTTGAGTCTAAATCTTCTGTTCCATCTGCTGAATTGGCCATTCACGTGCTTGACTATCTTTACAAGAAGCTCGATGAAGTGTGTCTAGTGCAAGGTGGTGAGGTTGTTACTACTGTTCATTACATTGTGCTTGGCATTTAAGCTCTTGTGTTGCACCTATTGTATGCATTAAAATTTAGAATTTTGCTCATTTCAGGAGGAAGCTTATCAGATGCTACTTCATATATTTGTTGGGAGTTTGTTGCCATATATTGAGGGTCTTGATTCCTGGCTATTTGAAGGAACACTCGATGATCCTTTTGAGGAGGTAATTGTGACTAACGATTTTATTTTATTTTAATATCCAAAAGCATAGAAAACTTTGTTTATTTTGTGCTCACAGACACCTCCAAAGTAACTAAATATTTATGTAGATGAGATCATTTCATGTTGTTCTTTCCAAAAAGGTTTCCTTGGTGCAACAATGTTAATAGTTTTTTTGCTGATGAATTTCATTGTGTTGTCTGAGTGGGTCTATTCGGGTTTGGATGCGGGTTGTGGGGCCCCGAGCTCTCTCAACCTAGTTTCTACTTCGTTGAGGTGGTTTTGTTACCAGTGACCACATTTGAAGATGGATTTTTTCCGGCGTGCCCAGTTGATGCAGGTGGTTCCTTCCTGTTCCCTCCAAACTGACTATAAAGACTGTAGCCCATTTTTTTGCTTAGCCAAGGCAATGCTCGCCCAGTCTTGTGGATTCCCCGATATTGTTTGCAGATCGGGATATTTTCTAGTCCTTGCCTAAGCCCTTGAAGTTCCACAATCATAAGTCCAAGGCCAGTAGGCTTTCGAAGATGAATGCTGACCTGTTCGCCAAGGCAGTGCCGGAGGTTTTTCTCATTCCGATGGGTCTGATTCATCTCTGGCGATTCTGCCAGTTGACATCGGTGGGCTGAACTCGCATACCCAGTGTTTCCTACCTTAGTTGTGAAGGAAGTCTTCTTTCGGTTTGATGGGTATGATCCAGTGAAGCCGCCAATGAGTTTGGCAGCAGCTCGATCGATCACCCATGTGAGGTTGGCTTCTTCTGCAGGAGTGCTTTGGTTTGATGGGCCTGCACTGGTTAGCCTTACCCTTTTATTGTTGGAGCCAATGGTCGTCCCTGATTTTCATGGGGTTCAGGAAGAGGGGGAGTTTGGGGTTTAGCGTGAAGGGGTATTTGAGTTTGCGAAATGTGCGATGGAGATTGGCCCTATTAGAGTTTGTTGTTTTTGTGGGCTTTTGTGGGTCTTTGTTTCCTTTGTTGTTGTTGTTGGTTTTTTTTTCCCCCCCTCTTTCTAGGTGTTGCTTTTGTATACTTCTTTTGTACTTTGGGGCACCTCTCACTTTTAATAAAATTTGACTGTACTTAAAAGATCTTTTATCAGTTGAATGTTTGTATGCCATATGTTCCTGATATATGTAAGCAGTATTGACAGAGAGACTTTCTATTGTTAATGTTCCTTTTCTTCTTATATTCTCTTTAAATACTGTGTTGATTGTCTTGTACACTCGCAGATGTTCTTTTATGCTAACAGGGCAATCTCGGTTGATGAAGCTGAGTTTTGGGAGAAGAGCTATTTATTAAGATTATTCCAGTTTCAGAAGTCTGATGATGAGCTCTCTACCACAACTCATGCCACTGATCGTGTACCATTAACAAATGACAAGAAGGAAATCAGTGATCGGATCGTTAGAAACTGCCAAGCTTGTCCTCTATTTATTAAGGACATATCTAAATCGATTCTATCTGCTGGAAAATCATTGCAGCTGGTCCGACATGTCTCTGCCACTTTCTCAGCAGCATCTGGCAAAGGAAGTGATTCTCAGTTTGATGGTTTTGGAAGTTCTGGTGATGGTTTTCACCGTGGGCAGAGTATAGCAGGGTTAACCTTATCAGAAGTTTTCTTTGTGTCCTTAGTAGGTCTTATAGGCCACGGTGATCACATCTATAGATACTTTTGGCAAGATGACCACTGCAAATCTGAAATTACTACATCATTCGTTGAATCCTGTGTGAACAAGCTAAAAGTGGAAAATCATGGTAGTGGAACTTTGCCACTTCTAGAATGCTCAGAGAAGATTTGGTATAAGTTCTTGGTTGATACATTGCTGCAGAAAAGATCAACCAATTTAGACTCTGCACATAAGGATGCAAGTTATTTTCAAGACACAAATGTAGAGTATAGTTTTGCAGGTACTGGGGATAAATTGCCCCTCTTGGAATTGTTCTGTGCAGAAAATCCAGTTATTACAGTGTGTAGGACAGTCCTTAGAAAGAATATGGATGCCTGGAAAACATTGAACTTGTCTAGAAATTTTTATCTATCCCCTTTAAACGATGAGGTTTTACGACAGGCCATATTTGGCGGTGAGAGTAGATCTTCTCATGCTACTCAAGGAACAAGCTATACCTTTGGTTTTCATTTTGGCAAATCTGAATATTTTCGTTCTCAAAATGACACAGAGCTGTTAGAAGTGCTGTTTCCTTTTCCTACTCTTCTTCCTTCATTTCAGGTACTACTGGACTGGTAGTTTTCTTAGCAGCTTTCTACTTATAGATTTTCTAATATCTCGATTACTTATCAAAAATCATTCCTTAAGAGTATTCCTGAGAGCTTTATGTAATTGGGGAGCAGGATGATCTCCACATGTCGGAGCTGTTACCTTTCCAGAAAAACAGCACCCTTGCATCAAGAGTTCTTAGCTGGATTCAAAATGTTGAACCAAGAACTACTCCACTTCCTGTGGTTATTATGCAGGAATGCCTTACTGTCTACGTTAAGAAGCAAGTAAACAGCTCAACTAATTTATAAAACTTTATTTTCTTGTTGTGGTAAGCATGCAGTTCATATATTAAAAAAATTCGCCTTTATATTTCACAGGTAGATCATATTGGCAAGCATATATTGGCAAAGTTGATGACTGATTGGAGATTGATGGATGAGCTTGCAGTATTGCGTGCCATATACTTGTTAGGTTCAGGTATTTTTTAGCAAGTTGAATCTGGTCTATGTTGGTTAGTGGAGATATCAAATTTCTTTGACATGTCCGATGATAGATTTTTATTTTCAGGTGATCTACTGCAGCACTTTTTGACTGTGATTTTCAATAAGCTGGACAGGGGAGAAACCTGGGATGATGATTTTGAGTTGAATACAATACTACAGGTGAAGTTACTTGATGCAATAGAATATTGTGCTTATCATTGTGGAAGGCAATAGGGATTCTACTTTCAGTTCTTGTTATGGGGCCATATCTTGCATCTTGGATAATTACTAGGTTTTTTGTTTATAAGGATTTGATCAAAGATTTCATGATAGCTGTTAATGTAACAAAACTACTTTATTTATCTATTTGGTATATGGGGCTAGGGCTAACAATCTCATACTCTGCCACCAATGTAGAAAGAACATGGTATTCAACATATGATGAATCAGTGGTTCCATAACAGAGCTTACTATTTAATTTTATAGAATGACTACACTACAAAGTTTGCATTTATTGGTGCTATTTGTTACGCTTAATGTGGTTTTCATTTTTCTTGCCACTTTATATCATAGTAATGGTCTGTGTTTATTGAATGCAGGAATCTATTAGAAACTCTGCCGATGGAATGCTACTAAGTGCTCCAGATTCATTGGTTGTGTCCATCACTAAAAATCAAGGTGTCAATGGTGATCAGCAACCTAATGCAGCTACTGTTTCCTCGACTCCTCGTAAAAGTCGTACTCACAATTTTGGGATTGACGGGCTTGATTTACTGAAATTTACCTACAAGGTTTGTTCTATGGTTAGGTTCACTTTCTATTATCTTTCAACTCCATTTTTTTAATCAACTTTTATGCATGTATGCATTGGATGTGACAGGTCTCTTGGCCGCTTGAACTTATTACTAACACAGAGGCTGTTAAGAAGTATAACCAAGTAATTTTTTCTACCTCTGGTTTTGTCCAAGGTGTCATCTTTTTGGTGCTCTCTAATTGTTCCATGTTTTATGTAGGTGATGGGATTCCTGTTGAAGGTCAAGCGTGCAAAATTTGTTCTCGATAAGGCTCGGAGGTTGATGTGGAAGGTTAATTTTTGCCACTTTTTTCTCCAATGTTCTGGGTCTAGCATATGCCGTGAGTTTTCCTTTTGAACAGAGCACATAACCATAGATGAAGACACACATGTATGTGTAATTTAAGGATCAATGTGAACAATGTCATTTCTTATAGACCACACGTTTAAGACTTTCCAATTACTTTGGAGGAGCTCAAGTCCTTTTTCTTTTATTCTCTTTATTTGGACAGTTGCTTTTTTTGCTCTCGTAGTGATTAGTTTTAATGATTTTCTTGCTCTCTTTTCTCCTTTTCTTTAGGCATTCTCTTGTATACTTCCTGTGTATTAGGGTTACGCTCTTCTGCGCTTTTTGATATACTACATTACTTATATAAAAAAAAAAACTTTCCAATTTATATGATATTCCAATTACCTTGAGCTTTATTATGCCTCTTGCAGGGTAGAAGCACTGTGACAAACAACCGCAAGCGCCACTGGTTGGTGGAGCAGAAACTCCTCCATTTCGTGGATGCTTTTCACTGTCGTAATGGACAGAGTAATCGTCCCACTGTATATATGGACCTTACTTTCATGGGAATCTTATCACTATTTACACTCTTTGACCTGTGGGCATGGACAAGAACGTAGTGTTTCAACTTAAGGGTGCTGGACAAATAACTTTTAAAAGCCAATCAAACTGTTTCATATTACTTATTTATTTGGTGTATATGGTGGTTTGTCAACCCACTGATGTGCAATTTGTTGTCCATCAAGAAATTACCTCTCGATCTTCAAAGGTCAAGCTAATTTCTACTCTTCTTATTGTGAGTTTCAGGAATTGACCACGGGGAGGATGATTGGCAGTGGTAAGGAAAAAGATGGACTCTATTATTTTGACGATGGACCTAACTCGAGTAGACGATGTCAGAGTACTTGCTTAAATTCTGTTTCTGGTTTCAAAAATAATGATATTATGTTATGGCATTATAGGTTAGGCCATCCTAGCTTTCAGTATTTAAAATACTTGTTTCCCAATTTATTTTGGAATAAAAGTTCATCTTCTTTTCAATGTGAAGTTTGTCAGTTTGCTAAACATCATCGTGCATCTTTTTCCATCCAACCCTACAAACCAACTACACCATTTACTATGATTCATAGTGATATCTGGGGGCCATGTAGAATATCTACATATTCTGGAAAAAAATGGTTTGTGACCTTTATTGATGATCACACGAGATTAAGTTGGGTTTATTTGATGAAGGAAAAATCTGAAGTGGAAATAATTTTCAAAAATTTTTACACCATGGTACAAACACAATTTCAAAAAAATATTCAAATATTGCGGAGTGATAATGGTCGAGAATATTTCAAAAACATGTTGAGCCAATTTTTTCTTGAAAAAGGAATTGTTCATCAAAGCTCTTGTGTTGACATTCGCAACAAAATGGTTTGGTTGAAAGAAAAAACAAACACTTATTGGAAGTAGCTCGGCATTGCTGTTTACCAATCAGTACCTAAATATCTTTGGGGTGAAGCCGTTTCATCGCTACATATCTCATAAATAGAATGCCTAACAAGGTTTTAAGCTTTGAAACACCTTTTGATGTTTTTCATAAGTTTTATCCAACAAATCGGCTTTCTTCTTCTTTACCACTAAAGATATTTGGTTGTACCACTTTTGTTCATATTCATAGTCATAGTCGAGGAAAACTTGAACCCCGAGCCACAAAATGTGTGTTTGTTGGTTATGCTCCCACCAAAAGGGGTATAAATGTTTTGAACCCATTTCCAAAAAATGTTTGTTACCATGGATGTTACTTTTTTGAATTACATCCCTATTTCACGCCTCATCTTCGTGGGGGAACCAACAAAACAAAGATTCGCTGTTTTTCATGATCTTTCCAAATTGAAGACTTGCAAAATGATCCTTCTCCAACTTTGATTATTCAACCGAAAACCCAAGCCTTATTATACCAAGTGAAAGTGAGTTGAGTTTTTAACATCGAAAAGGTGGTCCTCCTACAAAGCTGCCATCTCATGATGTTCCTAACGAAGGAGAAACAGGAAAAACAACAAATGCAGGTACCATTTGACATTGTCTACTCACGACAAAGGACATCTCAAAAGAAAGGGTCTTCCAATCCTTTGCACGCCTAAAATCCGTAAACCTCCGGTAATGTCCTCACCGAGCCTTTAACTCATGTTCAGCCCATTTCATCTTCTAATTCTAAGTTCTCTAGTTCAACCCGAGTCCGGTTCCAATCTTGAGGTCGATGATTCTGAACTTCCCATTGCTGTCCGAAGGGTGTGAGGTCTTGCACCCAAAGATCCATTGTCCAATTATGTGTCATATGAAAATCTCTCACCTGTTTTTCGTGCTTTTACCTCACAATTGTCTTGTATGGAGATTCCTAATCGTGCAGATGCTCTAAAAGTTCCCCGAGTGGAAGGAGGCTGTTTTCGAGGAGATGAAAGCTCTTGAAAAAGTGGCACGGGAGTTAGTTGATCTACCAAGAGGAAAGAAAAGGATGCAAATGGGTGTTTACAAGTATAAATCTGATGGCTCTCTAGAACGGTATAAAGCTCGATTGGTTGCCAAGGGATTTACTCAAACCTATGGCATTGATTACTTGGAGACATTCGCCTCCGCAAAAGCTTAACTCAGAAGAGTTCTTTGTCACTTGCAGCAAATTGTGACCGGCCTCTACAACAATTGGACGAAAAATGCATTTCTTAATGGAGACCTAGAGGAAGAAGTGTACATGGATGCACCTCCAGATTCGTGAAAAGTTTGGCACAAAGGTGTGTAAACCAAGAAGTCCTTATATGGGTTAAAACAATCACCAAGAGCTTTGAGAAATTCACTACTTTGTTAAAAGTCGTGGGTATACTCAAGGACAAGGTGATCATACGATGTTTATAAGACATTCACATGATAGGAAGATAGCAATATTGATTGTGTATGTAGACGATATAATTCTCAATCGAGATGACGATTGAGATGAACCGATTGAAGACTTCCTCTCATCAACATTTGAGATCAAGGACTTAGGATCTCCGAGGTATTTCCTTGGGATGGAGGTTGCTCGTCAAGAAAGGGATTGTTATCTCACAATGTAAGTATGTCCTTGACCTCCTTAAGGAGACTGGATGAGTGGTTGTAGGCCGAGACACTCCAATCGATCCTAATCGAAACTTGAGATGAAAAGGAAGGTGATCCAAGAATACAACTCGGTATCAAAAGTTGGTGGGAAAGTTAATTTACTTATCACATACACGGCCCGATATTGCTTTTGCGTGAGTTTGGTGAGCCGCTTTATGCACTCACCCTATGCAAAACATCTTGAAGCAGCTTTATCGGATTCTTAGATACTTGAAAAGCACACCAGTGCAAGGGTTTACTCTTCCGTAAGAGCACAATGTAACATAGAGGCATACACCGATGCAGATTAGGCAGCTCGATTGACAGAGATCCACATCGAGATACCGTACTTATGTCCGGGGAAATATGGTCACATAAGCAAAAACAGAATGTGGTTGCAAGGAGCAGCAGTGAGGTAAATATAGGGCGATGGCTAATGGAGTTTGTGAAATGCTATGGCTGAAGAGAATTTTGAAGATTTGGATGCCGTGAACATGCCAATGAAGTTGTATTGTGACAACAAAGCTGCCATAAGTATTGCTCAAAATCCAAGACAACATGATCGCATCGAAGCATGTAGAGATTGGATGACACTTCATAAAAGAGAAGATTGATAGTGGAACTGCTTGCATGCCTTTTGTTCCTACTACTCAACAAATAGCCGATATCTTCACCAAAGGACTTTTCGCACCTAGTTTTGAGTTTTGTAAGCAAGTTGGGTATGATAGATATCTATGCTCCAACTTGAGGGGGGTGTCGATTTCTAGGAATAAATTAGGAAATTCTATTTTTGAAATAAAATCTGAAATTACTATTTTATATTAGAAGATTCTCGTTCTGCTTCAGCCTAGAGATTTGCCGATTTGATTTGTGATTTGATTTCGATTTTATGGCCTTCCGATTTAGTGGCCTTCCTCTACTATTTATTTTGTAATTGTCTCTCTTGAAAAATAATAAGAATGATTATTCTTCTTCTCAAAAAAACCTACACTTACTATTTAATTTTATAGAATGACTACACTACAAAGTTTGCATTTATTGGTGCTATTTGTTATGCTTAATGTGGTTTTCATTTTTCTTGCCACTTTATATCATAGTAATGGTCTGTGTTTATTGAATGCAGGAATCTATTAGAAACTCTGCCGATGGAATGCTACTAAGTGCTCCAGATTCATTGGTTGTGTCCATCACTAAAAATCAAGGTGTCAATGGTGATCAGCAACCTAATGCAGCTACTGTTTCCTCGACTCCTCGTAAAAGTCGTACTCACAATTTTGGGATTGACGGGCTTGATTTACTGAAATTTACCTACAAGGTTTGTTCTATGGTTAGGTTCACTTTCTATTATCTTTCAACTCCATTTTTTTAATCTACTTTTATGCATGTATGCATTGGATGTGACAGGTCTCTTGGCCGCTTGAACTTATTACTAACACAGAGGCTGTTAAGAAGTATAACCAAGTAATTTTTTCTACCTTTGGTTTTGTCCAAGGTGTCATCTTTTTGGTGCTCTCTAATTGTTCCATGTTTTATGTAGGTGATGGGATTCCTGTTGAAGGTCAAGCGTGCAAAATTTGTTCTTGATAAGGCTCGGAGGTTGATGTGGAAGGTTAATTTTTGCCACTTTTTTCTCCAATGTTCTGGGTATAGCGTATGCCGTGAGTTTTCCTTTTGAACAGAGCACATAACCATAGATGAAGACACACATGTATGTGTAATTTAAGGATCAATGTGAACAATGTCATTTCTATTAGACCACATGTTTAAGACTTTCCAATTACTTTGGAGGAGCTCAAGTCCTTTTTCTTTTATTCTCTTTATTTGGACAGTTGCTTTTTTTGCTCTCGTAGTGATTAGTTTTAATGATTTTCTTGTTCTCTTTTCTCCTTTTCTTTAGGCGTTCTCTTGTATACTTCCTGTGTATTAGGATTATGCTCTTCTGCACTTTTCGATATACTACATTACTTATATAAAAAAAAAAATTTCCAATTTATATGATATTCCAATTACCTTGAGCTTTATTATGCCTCTTGCAGGGTAGAAGCACTGTGACAAACAACCGCAAGCGCCACTGGTTGGTGGAGCAGAAACTCCTCCATTTCGTGGATGCTTTTCACCAATACGTAATGGACAGAGTAAGGCTCGTCCCACTGTATATGTGGACCTTACTTTCATGGGAATCTTTTCACTATTTACACTCTTTGACCTGTGGGCATGGACAAGAACGTAGTGTTTCAACTTAAGGGTGCTGGACAAATAACTTTTAAAAGCCAATCAAACTGTTTCATATTACTTATTTATTTGGTGTATATGGTGGTTTTGTCAACCCACTGATGCCATGTCTACTTACATGGACTCACCTGTCCTGTTGATCTTTTTATATCACCGCCACCCTCATTCACTTACTATTCCTATATTTTCTTATTTCAAACATATACAAATTTAGTTATAACTAACTTGCCCCATTTATTTGTTTGTTCCTTTGGTTTCCAAGTTATGGATACTGATGAATAAACTCAGTAACTATTTACCTCTGTTGAAATGGCTCTACTCTAATGAGGTTGGTTCAGTACTTTGTTGTGTTCCATAGTGGAAAGAATTTTCTTGGAATATAATGGCATAGATTATCGAGTGTAACTTTCTGTTGTAGGTTTTATACATTCTCAGAGAACTTGATTTATTTATATTTTATGCATAACAATGTCCTTTTTCCCTGGTGGATTTCAATTTGTGATATGGATTGAGCTTTATTGTGTTTGTGTAGTCATCAGTATTGTCAGTATTGAGAAATGTTCCAAAAACTACAACTTAGGCAAAAGAAAGAAAGACACAAGTCTCTTAAGATTTCTTATTTTCACTACGATGTTTGTACTGATCATGTTAGTATTTATACTCAGTTTACATGTTTGCTTCCTATTGAAGTATAATGTTTTATGGTTGCTTCTGTTGCTGGATTCTTAGTGTTCCTTAAATGCATTGTCAAGATTCCTAGCAGCAACTGATTTGTTCTTGGGGATTCCAGACGGTGATATTTGTTTAGGATACATAATGAATGAATTTTTACTGCATCTTGGCTTTTTAAACCCAAATTCACATACATAGCTATTATTCATTTCAGTGATAAAGGCTACTCTCCATGCAGTAGCTTCTCTTGGAATTTTTTATGAAGGTAATTAATTTTAACATTTAAAATTGTCTCTGAAAGCAGTTCATAATATACTAATGGGAAGTGGCATTTTAGTAATCATGCATAATATTCTTTTCCTCGTAATCATTATGTTGCACTATGAATTGTTAGTTATGCTTATACCCTTTTGCATCCAAGTTTATGTTTTCAAAAGAACATGAACTTCTCTGATCTCTGACGAGGTTTAGTAAGCAGGTATATCATAGTGCATGGCTTGAACTATGTGAAGGTATGGCAGCGGCTCTATCCTTGGATGAAGTCATAGAAGTACATGAGGCCTACTTATTGTCGATTCAGCGCCAGTGTTTTGTTGTACCAGATAAATTGGTGGGTAATTTTTCCCTTTCTTGGGGTGCTTTTGATCTATTTATATATGCTTGGATCTTTTTTACATTGGGGACCGTGGCAAAGAAATGCTGAGTTATTTTAATGCTTTCTTTGCATTCAGTGGGCTCTGATTGCAAGCCGAATCAACAGTATTCTCGGATTAGCGCTTGATTTCTATTCCATACAGCATACAATAAGTAGTGGTGGAGCAGTTTCTGCAATAAAGGCCAGATGTGAAATGGAAGTGGACCGAATTGAGAAACAGTTTGATGATTGCATTGCTTTCCTACTCAGAGTAAACTTCTATTCATCCTAGTATTGACTATCTGTGATGTGACAGTCAAAGTTTGAATCAAACTCATAGTTTACCGACAGTCAAAATCCTTTCCCTAAGCACAAATATATGCACAAGTAGATGTACATCTTCATGTAGTTGCACTCACAAATACATGCATGCATTCATACAAACACCTCCTTACTCTGTGGTGTTCTATGCAGGTCCTATCTTTCAAGCTCAATGTGGGGCACTTCCCTCATTTGGCAGATTTGGTTACTAGGATCAACTATAACTATTTTTACATGTCTGATGGTGGAAACTTGATGGTTGCACCTAGCCCTGAAACCGTAGGCTTGAGACTGGGGAAGGCCTTTGCGGGTAGAACAGAGTAATTACTATTGTTCATTGTTATGATACTACATCTCTGAATTCTTTTGAGGGCCAGAATGTCCTATCATTTGCACAGAATCTGAAAAAGGCCCGTTTTCCCTCCTTGCTTTGGATTTGTTGAAGGAAGCACCTGTTGTGGCAGGAGCCTTACAGATCTCAGAATTTTCCACCCATGTCTTTCTAGTCCTCTGGAAAATATCTTGCTTCCTTTGCACCTTCCTAGGCATTTTCTGCAAATATGTGCTTCTAAGACTCTCAGGTCATGATATTTTGGCTCCCAAAAAGAACATCTAAAAGATGTTCAAATGTAACATATTGTAATTTATAGCACTGCTACAGGGCAAATGATACATGTGTATTACAGTGAACATGAAAGCAAGATTGTTGCTTGGCTTCTATGTGCATTTACCCTAACCACAATCCTTGATGCTGGTGACAGGACCAATATAGCTCATAAGTAGCCATGTATTGGTGTGAAGCTTATTATAAGATTATATGGATCAATGACCAAATCACTGGAGATTTTATTGTGAAAAAATAAACGATGGAAATTGCCTCCACCCAAATGAACACGTGGGATGTAGGGATGTAACATCTAGTTTGTATGGTATGTATACTTCTTCAAAATATTCTAAACAAGCATATATATATATAAATATATATAAACCATTCTTGCCTAATCCCACCAACCCTCGTTATAATGATGGTAACAATTGGCCAATATATAGCACCAAGCCGATTGAATAATATTGATAAAGAAGAACAAATTGTACGAGGGGATCGACATGTGTGAACGGCAACATCTGTCATGCTTCCTTAAAAACAAATTGGTTAATCGGTGGTTGCTACTCGGCAGTTGTCATAAGAATCTCCCCTTCTTGTAGGAGTTGTAAAACGGGAATATTCCACCTTAGTCCTGTCTCGTTTTTCTTAGAAAACGCTTTCATAGAGCCGTGAAGCGTACAAACCCTGAAAATATCGTACAAACCCTGAAAACATCGCCAGAAACCATCCAAACAGGCCAAGCTCTGCCTCTGGTTATACTATATATATATAGCAGAAACGCTGAGATTTCAACGGCACATCGAGGTATAGTTCACAATGGAAGTGAGCAACAGGTACATTACAATAAAGACTCATGTTGATGGTGCACCAAAAGAGCCCCACTTTGAGCTCAAGACTGCAGCTCTTCTTCTCTCAGCCGAGCCTGGGACCAATGATGTCATAGTGAAGAATCTCTATGTATCCATTGACCCATACCAGATAAACCGCATGAAGAGTCAAAGTACGTCTCAGAAAGCCATAAGTTTTTCAGTTGGTATAACCCCCGGCAATGGCGGATCTAGAAATTTGTTTTACCGGGGTCAATAGAATAATAAAATATAATAATATTTTTTTTCTCTTTATATATTATATTTTTATTATAATATGGTAAATACAATAACAAAAAAGAAATTATATCATTTTAGATGTCGAGAAATACATTTTAGAATTTGAATCATCTTTTTTCTTAAAAAATGCATCAATTATTTTTGGCTTATCTATAATATAATCTAAGAATTTTCATAAACTTAAAAAATTATTTATCTATTAGTTTGATTCTCACACTAAATAATTCATGTCTAATGAAACATACTCTAAGTCTTTAATGATGTTATAATAAAATTATTAACATATTCTAATAGCTATTAGCCTAAAATAAATTAATAAAAAAAACAAGCTTAAGATTAAGGTTGACAATAATCTTCTAAAACTTATTAATGCTTTACAAAATTCTAAAATATATAAAACACACTTCAAAATATATATATATAATTTTTATTAGAATAAGTTAAATAAAATAATGAAAAGGCATTAGGATATACAACTATGGGACGCGACCTGGGTCAATCAGAACACAAGAAAGGAAAGAGAAAAGGCAAAGAAAAGACAAGAAAGAAAATCAGAGAGTTCAAATATCCGGCTCTGCAACCCAACCCAATCCTCCATGAAAACGAAAATTGTGATGTAATAGACGGCTTGATTGGAGCCTTTCTGGACCAGAGCTGCCCTGGCCGGAGCCTTGGCGGACACAACGCCTTCGTCGCTGTGTGGTCTTCTTGGCGGACACAACGCCTTCGTCGTTGTAGGTAGGTTGTTGTGTGGTCTTCTTGAGGGAGAAAGGGAAGAACGAGAGAGAGAGAAAAAAGATTAAAAAAGTGAAAAGAAAAATAAAATATGACTTACAGTTGCTCTGCAAGAAAAATTGTTTTTTTTTTTTTACCAGGGGCGCCTGCCCCCAGGTCGCCCCTGCGTATCTCCGCCCCTGACCCCGGGGAGGTAAGCCACCCATGTAATACTTATCTACTAAGTTAGAGATAACTGGCTAATTCCATATCCTGCAAAGTTTTGAGTTGTTAATAAAAATTCAGCTCCCTCTACAATCTCTATATTCATTTGGATTTGTGGGGTGCCTTGTTGGCATCTTGAGTTCTAGCAGGTTTTCTGCTGGAGTGTGCTTGTATAGTTTGTTTTATAGATAATAGTAATTCACTCATAAAATAAAAATAAAATGTTTTGAGTTGTTTTATTTTTGATAAATAATGTTTGAGTTGTTTTATATATATGGACAGATTATTGACGCTTATGGTGTGGGAAAAGTTGTGGCCTCTGGGAATCCCATGTTTGAGAAGGATGACTTGGTGGTTGGCGTCATCACTTGGGGAGAATATAGTGTAGTAAAAGAAGGAACCATATTAAATAAATTGGACCCCATGGGATTTCAACATACTTACCATCTTGGAGTTCTAGGTAATAAATTACTCCTTTATCATCAGTATCATCCCATCAATTACTACTACTAAATTGAACCAAAAAAAAAAGACTGTTTGGGGAGTGAAAAATTGAGGGAATCAAACAAGAATAAATTAATATACATATTAGAACATTACTTTTAGACCAAAAGCCTATGTTTATGGCCTTGGGTCTACTCAAGTATATTAATCACTATATTTATTTATTTTTATGTATATTTTCTTATCGTGAGACACAAAACTAACAAACGAAGGCACAAAACACCATATTTCCCTGAACTTATATCAACATGCAACATCATAAGATGCAGAGTAGCATTCAGCTCACCAAAATGACAACACCTAAACTGCTGGAGCCTGTCCTTGCTGGAGTTGGGATTACCAGTACAAAAAATATCAAACTTGGGCTTAGGTTTAATTAAACAAACCTTTTGTTCAGCCATTATCATCATCAAAATTTAAGTTGATAATCTTAGACTCAACATATGGAATATTTAATTGAAATAAGATGTGAATTGATGGAGACAATCAAGACTTTTGACTCGAATACCATGTTAACTCACCACAAGTAAATTCAATTAATATTCTAACAATCATCTCTGCCATCCAACTAAGACATGAGTTACTTGACACTGCAAACTTTCACAAACTCATTTCTTTCTTTGAATGTTACTAAAGGGTTTAGTGGATTGTCAGCATATGGTGGGTTTTTTGAGGTATGCAAGCCCAAGAAGGGGAAGAAAGTCTTTGTATCTGCAGCTTCTGGATCAGTAGGAAATTTGGTTGGACAGTATGCCAAACTGTTTGGTTGCTATGTTGTTGGCTTTGCTGGAAGCAAGCAAAAGGTCTCTGATCTCCTGCAAAACTTATGTTAGCAATTTTAATGGTTTTAATCTTACAGGAGAAGCTGATGTCAATGCTTCATTGAAAACTAGATTTCATAACGAACTTGTTATAGGTAGAATTGCTTAAAGAAAAGCTTGGGATTTGACGATGCATTCAACTACAAGGAAGAAACAGATTTGAAGTCAGTTTTGAAAAGGTTAATTAGAACCTCAAATCAATGCTTGATTTAAGAAATTGTTGAAGTTGATTGTATTTGCTTTGCATTTGATTGTGCAGGTACTTCCCAGATGGAATTGACATATGCTTCGACAATGTGGGGGCTGAGATGCAGGAAGCAGCAGTTGCCAACATGAATGCCTTCGGTAGAGTTGCTGTTTGTGGGGTTATCTCCGAATACACGGATGCTGGGAAACGAGCTGCTCCAGATATGATAGATGTTGTGTACAAGAGAATCACAATCCGAGGTTTTTTGGGAGCTGATTTTATGAATGTGTTTGCAGATTTTATATCAACAACCTCGGATCACCTTCGTACGGGTAATATGCAGGCAGTTCAAGACATCACACCTGGGTTGGAGAACATCCCCTCTGCTTTCATTGGACTCTTCCGGGGTGACAACATTGGAAAGAAAATTGTTAAGATTGCAGACAAGGGAATGGAAAGAAAGAAAGAAAGACAAAAAAAAAGGGGTTATTTTCTTGAATAATAGAATGAAAAGTACACCACCCCATTAATCATTTTGTTGTTCTTATGGTTATGGTAGTTGTTAGTCTACGTACCTTCTTCCAATCTTCCCCATCGATATAAAAAAAGGTATTCTTCCAAAGATTGCAACTCTGTTTCCTTTCATCCTTCCTTCCATTTTTCCTCTCCCCTCTCCCCTCGATCGCCACCAGTGAAGCCAGTTTGTGAGTTTGTAAAATATTTAGGAGAGGGAAGATAAACAACTATATGTGGACGAGTTTGTTTTCCCTTGGCTCAGGGAGTACGTGTCCGGTCGGTTCAAAGAAGACGCAAATTTTTTAAATGGAATGGAGGATAAAATCAACTCACTTGAAGCGGAGCTCCAACTGATAGATATCTTCCTGAAGAACTCCGAGGCGAAACAGAAAGACGAAATGGCAGAGGAGGTAGTCCGGCAAATCAAGGAAGTGGCTTCCGAGGCTGAGGATGTGATCGCTGGTTTCAGATCCGAGGTCACGGAATACAGGAGTATAAGCAGTACTTATAAGATCTTTTTTAATTAACCTTCTCACGCAAGGGGCTTCTAGATTTTGGAAAGCAGACCGTAGCCATCAAAGAAAAAACCAACGAAATCTTCAACAATAAAAGAAAGTACGCCATTGAAAGGCTATCTTCTAATTTTCTTTTGATTCCACGACATTTATACGTTTGGATATAAACTCGTGATGGAGCACAAATATTATAAATGATAAATAATATCAATGATTAAATTAATAACAAACAAATAAAATATAAGAGATAAAAAATTGAGTTATGGAAAGATTTTCTGAGAATCGCAAAAAATATTGTCGCTTTAGGTTGATTATGCTCACTGGAATATTTAGCTTCGGTCGTAGGATCTCTTGTGACGCAACCTCACAGGATTAGAGTATAGCGTTCTGGCCGTTAAGAATGACCTCGATAACAAAGTCTAATAGAACAACCCATTCATCAAAATAAAATGAAAAACAAATGTTTTACTACACACTATAAGTCATTGGCCATAGATAAAATAAAAATGTTTTCCTCTCACATTCTCATCTCTTCTTCTACAATATATTAGTATAATGAAGGGGATCCTCTCATTTCAAAAGAAAAGAAGAAGAGATTCACAGAACGACACACTAGCGAGCGAGGGAGAGAGATGTGTTATATATAAATGAGAGAGATATTTTATGAAGACTCAAACGGTCATAAGACCGTTTTCCAACGTTCACAAAACAAAAGATTACCACTCATATATATATATAAAATAAACTATAATTATTACACAAATTCCCAACGGTCACAAAGACCATGTCAAATAATATATATATATATTATATATATATATATAGAAATGGTCAACAATGAAAATGAAAAGACAAGACCACATTTATTTTATATTTATAAAACATCATCACTACCAAAACACAATAATTACAAACTTAAAAAATATATATATTAAAATAATAATTATTTAATAAAATTGTTTGAAACACTATTTATTACAACATTATATGCTTTCTTTCCCTAGCCACACAAATCTTATCTTATATGCCAAACAAGGGCGCTTCTACATTTGGAAAGCAGACAGTAGCCTTCAAATAGAAAACCAACGAAATCTTCGACAATAAAAGAAAGTACGCCACTGAAAGGCTATCTTCTATTTTCTTTTGACTCACAACATTGATATGCTTTCTTTCCCGAGCCACACAAATCTTATCTTATATGCCAAACAATAATTTTAAAAATTATAAAACTCTTAGAAACACGGTAAACGTACATGCACGTTACTCCCCTATGTTTAGAACAGGAAAAAAAAAATCTGAAATTGTTGGCTGAACTCTGAACCATCTAAACAGGTAATTAAGCTTCTGCAGCCGCTGTTCTAGCATTACACTATACCGAGCTTCAATTGGCACAGAGAGGAGGTGACAATGGAAGTGAGTAACAGTTACATAACAATAAAGACTCATATTAATGGTGCGCCGAAAGAGTCCGACTTTGAGCTCAAGACTGCAACTCTTGCTCTCTCAGTTGAGCCTGGGTCCAATCACGTCATAGTGAAGAATCTCTATGTATCCGTTGACCCATACCAGATCAACCGAATGAAGACTCACAGCTCCTCTCAGAAAGCCTTAATTGATTCCCGTAGGATAACCCCCGGGGAGGTAATTAATTAAGCCACAATATGTAGTACTTTTTTTTGTTTTGTTTTATTTGCTGAGGCTGCATGCCATGATTGATTGAGTTTCTTAATATGGACAGGTTGTTGATGCGTATGGTGTGGCCAAAGTTGTGGCTTCTGGGAATCCCAAGTTTGAGAAGGGTGAGTTGGTTTTTGGGAGGATTAGTTGGGAAGAACACAGTGTAATTAAAGAAGAAAGCCTGATAAATAAATTGGATCCCATGGGATTTCCACTGACTTACCATGTTGGAGTTCTAGGTAAATAATCACTCCTTTATCATCATCAACATCATTTTCGTTATCTCTTCAGTTTATGCGGGCAAATGATTGACTTCCTAATGCTATATTGAAGAAAATTACTGGCTTTGTTTGCCTTTTTCCACCTCCGATTAATTTTAAAAGTTTTTAACGTGTTCATAATAATGTGACTTTTAAATCCACTATTTTAATAGTAACTTTAAAACTCACATAATTCTTAAAAGCTAGTAAAGAATGATTGTTTTTTTTGTGTGGGGGGGTTTCTACAACAAAATGTTGTTACTGTATATAACAATAATGAATAATATGGAATCGAAAAGAGAGAGATTAAGAGAAAGTCAAGACACAGATTTACATAGTTTAGCAATATGCCTACGTCCACAGAGGCGATTGTATTATACTATTAATGATTTAGGGTTACATCATAACAAATATATAGGAAAAACCCTAAACCCTAATTATATGGATGTATTTTGAAAATATCGCTACATTCACTCCACTCCCGTCTACTTGACCTCAAACAAATGTGCTTGGTTCTCGCAGTACAAACAAATGTGTTTGGTTCTCTATCAAATAAATAGCACTCTGGCTGCCCAATGCAATAGAACCCCACCTTGTTGAATGCGTAGCTCCTTGACTAACCTTATGAGTCACAAAGCTTCCTTTGCAGCCTCAGTTGCCGCCATGTACTCAGCCTTAGTCGTGAACATCGTGATTGTGGACTGGATCATCGACTTTCAACATATGGGTTCTCCTGCAAGAGTGAACATATAATCCATGGTCAACCTCCTGCCATTCAAGTCTCCTGCATAATCTGCATTCACATATTCCATAACTGACAAATCACTCTTCTGTCAAACATAGAGAGGCGGTTGTATTCTGCTATTAATGATTTGGGTTACATCATAATATATATTGGAAAAACCCAAAATCCTAATTGTACGGACATATTTTGAAAATTCCCAAAATACTCCCGCTTTGTGAATATCGCTATCGCGACGTTCACTCCGCTCTCGTCTACTTAGCCTTCTACTAGTGTTCTAATATGAGATATTAGTTCCAACACAAAGAATGGAACCTTTTGTCGCAGTTTGTTGCTTTTTATTGTGTTTAATTGTTCTAATTTACCTTTGTTTAATATGTTTGGATTCATTGCTACAGCGTATTTTGGTTGAATATATGGCAAGGATATGCGTTTGGTTGTGTTTTACATGATTAGTGTTGGCTTGATTCTAGTTGTCCAAATTTTGGTTAATTTTTGTCTGATGTTTTGTACTACGGACGTACGATATTTTCAATCAGTGTTTGGTTGTGCTTTACATTAAGATACGATGCTATTGTCTTTGAAATTTTAGCATGTGATGTTCTGTACGTATTGTTTGGATTTCAGAATTGACTTTCTTTTGCGTCTTTTCTGTAACGTCCATTTTGAGCTTTGAGTTTGTTTGTTGCTAGTTTTTGGATTTGAAGCTCAATATGACAGTTGGGAAAGAAAATAATAAAATAAGAATAAAAATAATATTTAAAGAAATTATATAAGAGAATAGAGAATCTGATAGGGATGTAGAGAAGTTTTCTCAGTTTGTTCCACAACAATGTTTATGTTTGGCACGTGAAATAGCTATTTCATTAAAAAAAAAAGTGGGGAAAGAACATTAAAACATCTTGGGTCAGCCACTGAATTTTTTTAAATCCCTAAGTTTTTTTTTTAAAAAATTTTGGGACAATTTACTCACTGAATAAATCGAATTTACAATAAAATTTAATCAATCAAATTTTGTTAACTACCGTTAGTATAGGTCAAAATGCACTGTTTTGACCCATTAAAATATTAATTTTTAAAAATTTATATTATAAAAATTTAAAAAAAAGAAGAGAGAGAGAGAGAATGTAGGGTGGTCCGGCCACCCCAAAAGCCAAAACCTTTTTTTTTTTTTTTTGTGTGTGTGTGTGTGCCTTTTGGGGGTGGCCGGACCACCCCCATAAGCCAAAACAACAAAATCCTTTTTTTTTATTTTTTGGTGGCCTTTTAGGGGTGGCCGAACCACCCCCTTGGCCATGGGGTGCCTGCATTTTTTTTTAATTTTTAAAATTAAAATTTTTAAAAATTAATATTTTAATGGGTCAAAATGATGCGTTTTGACCTAGATTAATGTAGTTAACAAAATTTTGACGGAAGGGATTTTATTGTGATTTCAATTTACTTAGGGAGTAAATTGTCAAAAAAAAAAAAAACTTAAGGATTTAAAAAAATCCGACGGCCGACCCAAGGTGTTTTAATGTAATTTCCCCAAAAAAAAAAAAAAAAAAAAAGAATTCTTATTAAAAATGGAAGAATGTAAGATAAAATAGCTTTATAATAGCCATTCTCATTGCCCATGAGAGAATGAATATTTTGTTAAATTATTAACTAACCCAAAAGCTCAAACTAATAAGAAGTAGTAAACTTAATCATTTAATCAATATTTTAATACTCCCCCTCACATGTGGTATCAAACTCAATTTTTAATAGGTGAGGCTCAATGTACATGTGAAATGGGGTGAATTGACGAAGTCAAAATTTGATTTTAGAACCTTTGACTTTGATATATTATATACCATGTTCAATCACCACTTATTCCAAAAACTTAAGCCGATAAAAAAAAAATTAATTATTTAATCATTACTTTAATATATTCTAAGTATTAGTTTCTTGTCGTATAGTCTAATACCAAGGCTATTTTATTCCACCATCCATTCTTAATAAGAATTATTTATTTATTTTTAATGGAATAGTCATTCCACATACTTAACGTAATTAACCTTAGTTTTCTTAAATACCGTTCGGTCTAAAGTCTCATTTCAATATGTAACTGGATTTTGAGACAGAAAGAAAAAAGAAAAGATTTTTCCTATTTGATCTGATTGCTTTGGCTTTATATATTGCTTTATTTAATTGAATTGAAATGTGAATCTTAGATTGCTATAAAATGATTGCATGTACATAAGAAATGATGCGGTTTGTTGCAAGAAAAAAAAAGGTCCAGATTTTAACTTAAAGTTTGAACTTGCTTGAATTTAACTCGTATGGTTTATTTGAGTCGAGCTGAAGCTGACTTTGAACTGCCAATTTTAGTCGAAGTCGAGTTCAAACAGCCCTTTATAGTTTGACTTGAGCTCGAGCCTCCCTATTATTTTGGCGAGCCGAGTTCGAACAACTAAAGCCTCAGCTCGGGTTAGATTACTAACCCTAGCTGAGATACATATCTTTGAAACTGCAAACTTCCATTGACAACACATTTCTTTGTTTGTTTCTGCTTACAGGGCTTAGTGGATGGACAGCCTATGCTGGATTTTTTGAAGTATGCAAACCCAAAAAGGGTGAGAAAGTATTTGTGTCTGCAGCTTCTGGATCGGTTGGAAATTTGGTTGGACAGTATGCCAAACTGTTTGGTTGCTATGTCGTTGGTTGTGCTGGAAGCAAGCAAAAGGTCACTCCAATGCAAATCTTGCAGGGAAAACATGTTCAAACGATTATTTTGAATGCTTTATTAAAAACTCACTTTCATAAGGAACTTGTTATAATAGGTAGAGTTGCTAAAAGAAAAGCTGGGATTTGATGATGCATTCAACTACAAGGAAGAAACAGATTTGAAGTCAGCTTTGAAAAGGTTAATTAGACCCTCAAATCAATGCTTAATTTAAGAAATTGTTCAAGTTGATTGTATTTGCTTTGCATTTGATTGTACAGGTACTTCCCAGATGGAATCGACATATACTTCGACAATGTGGGGGCTGAGATGCAGGAAGCAGCAGTTGCCAACATGAATGCCTTCGGTAGAGTTGCTGTTTGTGGGGTTATCTCTGAATACACGGATGCTGGGAAGCGAGCTGCTCCAGATATGATAGATGTTGTGTACAAGAGAATCACAATCCGAGGTTTTTTGGTGGTTGATCATATAAATGTGTATGGAGATTTTATATCGACAACCTCGGATCAACTCCGCAGCGGGGACATGCATGTAATTGAAGACATTGCAACCGGTGTGGAGAACATCCCCTCTGCTTTCATTGGACTCTTCCGCGGTGAAAACATTGGAAAGAAAATTGTTAAGATTGCAGAGGAGTGAATGCGAAGAAAAAAAGCTACTAAACTATTGCCATATAACTTGATGATGTACGTATAAGTTGGTAAATATTAGCCTTTGAATCAATGGCGCAAAAAAACTATATTTTGCTTGATTAGTGTACTGAAATGAATTATGAATGTATTCTATTGATCATTTGTTGTTATTGTGGATGGTAAATGTCCCTGATAGCATTAATTGCACTAACGATTTCAAGATACAATTATCAAGCTCTGTCAGAGTAACCAAACAAAAAATTAGAAAGAAGAAGAATATAAAAAATGAAAAAAAAAAAAAAAAAAAAAACAGTATGATTCATGTTTTGAGAATGGTTAGCCAATTAATCAAATTGTAAACCATGCTCAATCTCTGAAGTTTGCATCTCAAAGCAGTTTCACATTTTTCCAACTAATTGAGATATAAATAGTATGATTATTAAGTTACATCTAAAACTACACTTTGTTAATCTTAAACCATAAAAAAAAAGAAAATATTTACCTTAGACAAATAGCTATTTTACAAACGCCAAACAGTTTTCTATTTTCTTCTTGAGTAGAAAAGGTTTTAAAAACAATCACTAAAAAAAAATAAAAATCATGTTTAAAATATTTTTTTAATGGAGAGGTTCGCAACAAAATTATTTTAATAGCAAAACGACCCTTCTAAGTTGGGACGTGCTGAGTTGGCATGCAGGTCCTTAAGTGCAAAACGTTCCCCTCCCTCTCTCTGATCTCCCTCTGGATTGATCTCATATCTCAGCTCACTCTCCCTCACTCTGGCAGCTCTCTCACCTCCGGCGGCGCTCCTCTGATCCGGCGTACCCCTCTAACTCTCCAGCAGCTCTTTCCCTCCCTCTCTCTCTCTCTCCTCTCTCTCACTGATTTTAGATACATAATATAGTTGTGTATATTTCGTTACTGTTTGATTTTAGCGATTTCAGTGACTTTCGGATTCTTTATCAGCCTTATCGTTTTTAGTTGTTGATTTGGATGGCTTCGACGATGCTTTCTCTAGCTTCATCCTACCCATCTGCGACACTTTCAGCGCATGAGAATCTCAAGGTACTGCTACTTTTCATTTCTGTGATTTCACTTTCAATTACGTTTTGTGTTCTTGAAGCGGAAGTTTCTGCTCGTTTGCCGAGAAAATGCAGGAAAATAGAACGAACCGGAGTTATGATTTCCACTTCTTTCATTTTTCAGAATCCGAAAGGGCCGAAAATTATATTTTCTGATCTTTTTCTTTTTTTTTCTCAACAACCAAACGCGGTTGTTATCATGTGGATCACTGACTTTTCTTGTAACTTGAACAGGTAATTAAAGTTGAAGCCTAGAAGTGCTAGCTTGAGCTTGAACAAGGAGAAAATTGGATAAGGATCTCCTCCCGTTGGAGATCAATTGGAGAATCTCATGTTAAGAGATCTTGGCCATTAATGAAATCTAACGGTAAAAAAAATGTAAGCAGATTTTGGAAAATAGTGTACAATAAATTTGATTTTAAACTTTTATGTAATCGAGGTGCAGTAAATTAGATTTTGTACTGTTTCCAAAATCTGCTTACACTTATTTTCACCATTAGATTTCATTAATGGCCATGATCCCTCAACATGAGATTCTCCAATTGATCTTCAACTGAGGAGATCCTAATCCGAGAAAATTAAGCAGCCTTGGGTCTTTTTAAAAATTTATTTTATTTTAAAGCATAAAACAAATTCAAAAAAGAAAATTAATTTGATTTTTTATGTTTTATTTATTTTATTATAAATATTTTTTTGGGAATTTTTTATTGTAGCACGTCCCAATTCGAAAGGGGACTTTTTTCACATCTAGAGAACATCCCATTTTAAAAGTAGACGTGCACCGTTCACATGTCCCCTTTTAGAGACATTTTTTACTGTTCAAACGTTCCTAATTTTTATTCTAGTCACTTTTATTAGAACATTTACAAAATATCCCTAATAAAATATGGACGTGTTTTGGGCCTAATTAACATGTCACATTAAAAATGTCATTAAACCCTTCTTTTTTTTTTTGTGGTGAATTGTCCAAAAGTCTGAAGCATTGCTTTTTGTTTCAGAAACTATTTTTGGAAAAAATAAAAACAATTCTTAGAAACGAAAACAAAAACCGATTTGCCAAACAAAACAGAATTTTCGTAAACTTATTTCCATATTTCATGTTTTATTTAGTGTTTTTGTTTTCACCTGTTTTGATTCTCAAAACAACCCTATAAGGATGAGTGTGTTGCAACTGAAATGTCCTTTGCTGTTTTGAAAACAGAAAAACTGAAAACTTGTTTCCAAAAGAGCAACTAAACATAGAATTTGTGATAACGGGTAATTTAACAACTTCCCGAAACTCTTTAAATAGGAGAGCTTGAAGGTAGCAAGCTTTAAATAGCAAACTTAGAGCCTGTTTGTGATTGCATTTGAGAAATAGAACTTTTAAGCAAAAATTTATTTCTTTATACGGACTTTTAAAGTGTTAAAAATACTTTTAAACTACTCAAACCAATCCCAAAACAAGTTTTCGACATGGAAATTCATCAAGGTCCTTTCCCATTTTGGGTCCTAGCCTTGGCTCTCTTGTGCATTGTAAGTGCAAAACCAAGTCGTCATTATTCGATAGCTTTCAACCGGAGCAGTTTTCCTGGTGATTTTTTATTTGGAACAGCTTCGGCTGCTTACCAGGTATATACATGCATGCATGCATGATGCATTTTGACCCTGCATGCCAATACAAAGATAATAATTACAAGGAAAAGCACATACAATTAATTTGAACATTATTTATTTCTTGGCCAGTATGAAGGAGCAGCACATATGGATGGCAGGGGACCTAGCACATGGGATGTTTTCACCAAGAAACATCCAGGTCTCTCTCACAAGCAAAATAAACACAGACATATATACGTGTCTTATTTTAAGTAACTTTTCTGTTTTATTTTCTAATATGTGGGAAACACAGTTTTGAGGTGGAAAAGAAAAGAAAAATACATTTGTCTCTTTCATTTATTCAAGGAAATAAAATGACAAGAAAATTAATAAACTCACAGTTGCAATATCACAAAACTATTATAAGTCAAGAGCTTGAGATAATGTAATTATAATGATAGTTTGGGAAAAATAAAATAAAAATGGAATTCTTAAAATTTTTTAACATGTATTTCCTAATTATTATTCAATTCTTTTGGAGACATTTAACATGGTGGCTTGGCAGAAAAAATTCGGGATGGCGGCAATGGAAATGTAGCTTCTGACTTTTATCATCGTTATAAGGTAGAATGCTTGTTTCATATATATATACATATATATATATATATATATAATTTATTATTTATTATTTATTATTTCTTGATAATCGAAATATTCAACAGGAGGACATAAAACTGATGAAAAGCATTGGATTAGACTCCTTCAGATTTTCTATCTCATGGTCCAGAATATTACCAAGTAAGATGGGTGCCATTAAGATGATCTCCAATCTGATTCAGTGATCAAATAGTGGATGATCATTGAGATTTCTTTATTGGGATCCATTTGGATTAAAGTAATTAATTAGATATAGCAATTCAATGTGATTCTCTAATGGATCCAATTATGCTTACAGAGGGAAAATTAAGCGGGGGAGTGAACCTACAAGGTGTCAAATTCTACAACGATCTCATCAACGAGCTTCTGTCCAATGGTCAAATTCTTTTTTCCTTTTTCCTTTTTTTTTTTCTTTCTTTTTCAGTAGTATTTTTTTCCTTCTAATTATATACATCTCAATTTCTTCAAAATATAATTGAGGTAATCAAATCCGTTTCCCACTTAGTTGCACATCTATTCCTATTAAATATACCATACATAAGTCAATGACGTAGGATATATTTGATAATGGTTTTGAAAATTTCTTTTAGTGTTTTGCAGTAATTTCAATTGTTTGTTAATATATATGTGTGTGTATATGTATATATATATTTAAAAAAATGTTTTGGGTTTTGAAAACATAAAGGTATTTTTAAAATCGTCGCTTTGATATGTTCTATACGTACATGTGCTTATGAAATTTCATATTGTAGGTAGGTATCAAGCCCTTTGTGACTCTCTTACACTTTGATCCTCCTCAAGCGCTTGAAGATGAATATGATGGACCCTTAAGTCCCAAGATAGTGTAAGTCAACAATTCAACAAAAGAGACATGCTCCAATGCTCAAAAAATTAATGTTACCGTATCAATAAATGTGACCGTCCCGTTTTATGAATATATATATAGGAATGATTTTCAAGATTATGCGGATTTTTGCTTCAAAACTTTTGGTGACCGAGTCAAGTTTTGGGTCACAATGAACGAACCAAATGTAGTAAGCATCAATGGGTACGCTAACGGTGCTTTTGCACCTGGAAGATGTTCAAAGTTCGTCAAGAATTGCACTGCCGGTAACTCCGCTACTGAACCTTACATTGTTGCCCATAACTTGCTTCTTGCTCATGGAGCCGCCGTGAAACTATACAAGGCCAAGTACCAGGTTTGTAAAGAAAAAGATGAAAAAGGAAGCAAACAAGAAGAATGATGATAGTTCTCCTTGTTAATTATTTTGTTTGACAAAATAGATATTAAATCATTACTTGCCCAAAAGTTCAAGCAGATAAGAATAGATGAATTTAATAATTTGATTTATATTTTAACACCCCCCTTTACATATACGCTTAAACTCTCTCTTCATAAATAAAGCTTAACACATGAAATATTTAACTAGAATTAGAGTAAATGATAGAAAATGTTCTAAATCACAATTTTAGCTCTAATTCCATGTAATGATTTAAAAAATAAAATATATATAATAGGAGAAATAGCATAAGTAGAAAAAAAAAAGGAAAAAAAAACTAGAATTTTTGAGTAGTTCAGTGTTAGACACTTATATCCACCACTAAGAATTGTCGTAAGAGCTACTTTGTCCTCTTATTTCTTTTATATTCTTTACAACACAAATGAACCATAATAAAAATGTTTACCGATTCAAGTTTAATATTTATTTAACCAAGTGAATATGGGATATTGGAAATCTTGTGATTAACTTATATGAATGTGTGCAGCCATATCAAAAGGGGAAAATTGGGATCACAACAATTACCCATTGGTTTGAGCCGAAATACCCAACATCTTCCTGCCGCGAGGCAGCCTTGAGAGCCCTTGATTTTTATTTTGGATGGTGAGTGCTTTAAGATAAATTCTTATTAAAAAAAAAAACAAAAAGAAGCCCTTTTTAAATAATTAAAAAAAGATTTTAACCACTTTATCCTTTAGGCTAACCCTTACTTGTTAGTGACTTATTTATGATCTCTGGTTCTCTATGGTTATAACTTCTCTTGAAATGGTAAGATTTTTTCTTTAGCAAACCTTTAAAAAAAAAAAAAAATTGAGATGGAGAAAATTCTTTCAATACAGATATTAAATTGACATTTTTCCTTAGAACACATGATTCTCCTATATCATATGCTCAAAAGACTGATGTCCGTTTAATATACAGGATTAAAATAATTTCTTCTAACCGGATTTGAAAAAAACTTTATCTCTCTCTTTTTTTTTTTTCTTTTTTTCCTCACATGAAAGAATGTCATTAGAACAATGAGAAATTTTAAATATTATACCGTCATACCACTTATTTAGATTTTTTCTTTCTTTTTTTTTAAAAGGATTGATCCAAAAACTCATGAACACTGCTACATAAGCCTAGTGGGATACGGGTAAAATGAGGGTGAAATATGTAGCATTGCTTTTTTTTTTGTTTGGCGGAAATGACCAATCAAGAGGAGAGACAGAGGAAAAACGAATTTGAAATAGTAACTTATGCTTTATGAGACATAATCTCTAGCCTATTAAGCATACCCTTTGGGATTGTTGTAGCATTGCTCTTCGAACAATAATTCGCTATTATATGCACCAAATGCTTAACATCATTCACAATATTTGTAGGTTTGCCGATCCGATTATACACGGTGACTATCCCCAAAGAATGAAGTCTGCAGCAAGTAATCGACTGCCAAAATTCACTAAAGCTCAATCCAAGTTGCTAAAAGGGTCCCTTGATTTTCTTGGTGTAAACTATTACGTACAAATTATGCAGAAACTTCTCCATCGGCCAACGGTGTCAACGTTACTTACGCTACTGATAGACAAACTATTCTCACTAGTATGCCCCAAAATTATAATTTTTTTTTTAATTCTTCTTTTCTTTGCGATTTAAAGAATATCATATCCCTAATTATCTAATCCAATTCATGTACTTTGTTGTCGCAGCTGATAAAAATGGGACTCTTATTGGTACTCCGGTAAACACACATAAACTCTCTCTCTCTTAGACTCTCTTCCTTCATTATCAAGAATTTGTTGAATGGTAACATAATACTATTTATATTGTTAAATGCAACAAAATAAAATATTAACTATGAAATGGTTATTTTCAAGTTTACTAAAAATTGAGAGGAACCTATTCATTCCCTCCCTTCGTGGGCATTTTTATATTTTTGTGTGCTATGTTGTGTACGTACATATGCCATTTTACTAAACCAATATTGTGTAAACGGTTTTGTAGACGGCATCAGATTGGATTTTCATCTATCCTAAGGGACTCAAGGAGCTTTTGTTGTATATAAAAGAAAAATACAACAATCCCGACATATACATAACAGAAAACGGTATAACAATTTATCTCTTGTTATTTATTTAGCTATTTTATTTTTCAGGGGAAACTTACCTCGTCCAATTTACCATCCAATTTGTAATGTTTTTCCAAGCTATCAATTTAGTTAAAATGCCCTACCAAATTATTTAACTGTTCTTCTTAAAAGATTGGAGCGTAGTTGTAAATTTGACATTAGATTGAGGAGGGTAATTTTTTCTTATTTTTATGTGCCATTACTTAACAAGTATAGGTAATACTATTATTATTATTATTATTATTATTATTATTTTGGAGATAAGTATTGGTAATAGTACTATTTATTAACTCTTTTTTTGTAGGAATGGTTGATTCAAATACTTTACCAATTGAAGATGCCCGCAAGGATAGTTTGAGGATAAGATACCACTACGGGCATTTATCATATCTTTTAAAAGCTATCAAGTGAGTGTTTGTCATCAAGTATATATTATATTCAATGGGAAAAAAAAAAACCCATTTTAAATCAATTTTCATTTTTACAGAAATTTCCTGCAAATGAGATTGTAGGAGTTCTTACAATTCAGCATCTAAAAAGTAACATTTGTCATTTAAACATATGAGAATTACATGCTTTATTATTAAAAAAGCATATGATAAGCACATGCTCTTTTAAAAACACGTGATTCACACATATTAAGGAATATATGTCATTTTTTTAGAGGCGATGTTGTATGAACTCCTACAACCTAGTTTGTCGAAAAATTGTCTCTTTTTTTAAAGCAAAGATAGAGACAAGTATTTCAACTTGGGAAAAATGCTACCGTGATCATGAATAATGGACTTTATCTAATTTCACTCTAAGGTTCAAAAGTTATCAATTTACTCTTTAAGGTTAAAAATCATTATTAAATAGATTTTTTTGTCCACATTTTGTTAAATTTTTAATGGTATTGCCACATCATACCCAATCAGAAGATGATATTAGCCATGTTAAAAAATATAAAACAAAATATAAAATATATAAATATAAATATAAATAAATGAAAGAAAAGAAAACATAAATAAAAATAATAATTTTCTAGAGTTTTCTTTTTTTATTTCTATACATCAATTTATAAAATTATATTTTTATTAAATCTAACATGTCATCTTTTTATTAGATATAACATGACATCACTGTAAACATTTTAAAAGAACGTAGACAAAATGATTTATTTGATAATGGTTCTAACCTTATAAAGTAAATTGATAATTTTTGATAGAGCATTTCTCCCTCTTAATTTTGATAGAGGATTTTAATGGTTATATTTTGGCAGAGAGGGCGTAAATGTGAAGGCATACTATGCATGGACATTGCTTGATAACTTTGAATGGGACAATGGTTACACCTATCGATCTGGCCTCACTTTTGTGGATTTTAAGGACAATTTGAAAAGATACCTCAAGTACTCTGCCTATTGGTTCAGGATGTTCCTCCAAAATTAAGTTGTGAAACATTAAAAATATGTTTCTTATTAAATAAGATGTAACTCTGAGAAAGTGAAGTAATAAAAGAGAGAAAATCGTCTTTCATCTTCAGCCTAGCTTTATGATTTATTTATTAGAGATTTCTTTCTTTTATACGTTCTAGTGTAAACTATTGCCCTATCTCTTAACGTGCATAAAGTCAATCAAAGAAAAATAAAAATAAAAGCACAGTTTTTGGGTAGGGGTGTAAGCTAGCGTAATTGAGATCGACTTGAATAAGCTTGATTTGTGCTCAAACCGATTATTGAATAAGCTTGAAAAATACAATGATCATGTAATATTCTTAAACGCAATAAAACAAATTATAATATAAACTAAGAGGACACAAAGTAGAACATGCACATCACAATCGTGAGACAACAAATTTGTTTATAAAGTGAAAAGCTTATAGGACACATCAGTGAAAAAAACCACTCAAGAATAGCCAAACCTTAATACCTTGATACCAAGGTGGATAAATGGTCTGTCCTGCGCACTCTCAAGATTAACTTTGGCACTACCATAAGGGACATATCATCCTCAAAGTGGTTTCTCAAATCAGTCTTACTTCCCAACACAAGGGAGGCACATACTGCTCTCTTAGCAGCCCAGCTGACTCTCTCCCTCAAGCTCAAGTCCTTTATTCATCAATTTAATAAATTGAGTAAGAGGAATTTCAATTTTTTTTAGAAGAAAAGTTTGTCCTTTTTATATATTACCCTTTCATAGATGCTCAAAATGCTTAAAAAAAAAAAAAAGAATTCTCAGTCTTGCTTGGTATTTCAGAAGAGAAATCTCATCGCAAACAAGAAGATCTCATTGAATAATTTAGCAAATATTACTCTTCATTGAGTAATTGTTTCATCGAATACATAGCATTATATAGCCTATCTACTTATTCTAATGGACTTAAATAAAAGAGAACTGTTAGCTATAGGATAACATAAAGATAGGATAAATCAATAAAGTCTAGAATTACTAAAGGCATTGTCTTGATAGATATACCGAAAGAGAAGTTCAATGTACATACTCCCAAGTATTCGCTTTCGTGAAGTAGCAATGAAAATACATATAACATCATTGATAATTTTCGTTGTTCTAAAGTTTGTGTAGCATTTTGGTTCGAGAATACAAGTTCTTCTTGCAGTCGGACTTGGAGAAACAACTTCTTGCATATAGGCATGGAGAAGGAAACTTCTTGCTAATGGACTTAGAGTTTGACGCAAGGTGCTCTCTCTTTGCATATGGAATTCTCGTGAATCTAAGCTTGCACGATCTTTGATTGAAAAATAAAAGGCACTAAATGGCTTTGTAATCCGTCATATGGACTTGTCAATCCACATGAGCCCTTTTGCCACACCAATCACGCTTCATCTTTCTCTTGGATGCAAGCCAACGCTAATGCTAAAAAAGCTTTCACTTGTTGCGCTCGCCCATTTCTTCCTTCTTCAAAATATTGGGATCCACAAACTCATGACACTTTCATAAATGAAAAAAATCACATTACCACCCAAAAAACAGCGTGTAAGGAAATAAAAATGAAGAAGAAAGAAAGAAAGGTTATCCTTCAAAGTTGATAGAATTTTTTAATTCAAATAATAAAGTTTTAATTTTTACAATCTATCTCACAAAGTTTCAATTCAACCAATATTATTCCAAAATTTTTATATTGTCCATAATTTTTATTTTTTATAAAAATAAAAATAAAAATAGAAATAAAAATAAAAATAAAAATAAACAAATTTGAGGGTGCAAAAATGATCAAATGGCCAAAGGGGTGGTTCCGAATTTTTTTAAAAAATTAAAAAATTAGAAATAATATGGGAATTTTTTGATACAATTGAACTTTGAAGAGTAAATTATAAAAATTAAAACTTTGGTGTTCAAATTAAAAAACGCCATTAACTTTAGAGGCTAAAGTGTAACTCAAAGAAAGAATGATAATTAGTTCACCGACTTCCAAACGCTCATGATCATCTTAATCAAGTCACCCACGATATCATAACACACCCCCCCGGCGAAACCTTCCTAGCTAGAAATGTCTCGCCGTTTTAAATGATTCAAACTACCGTTGAAATAAGCACCCTCATTTCCCTCTCACGACAGTGCCAAACCCTGAACCAACTCAAGCAAATCCATGCCCATCTACTCAAATCTCACCTACACCAAAACCCATACGCCATTGCGCCGCTCCTCTCCGTCGCTGCAACCTCCAAGGATGCTTCTTTCTTTTCTTACGCTCGCTCGATTTTCGAGCATCTTTGTTACCGCAACACGTTCATGTACAATACTATGATCAGAAGGCATGTTCTGTCTACTTCACCGATACCCGCCATTTTGTGCTACTTTGACATGTTGAATAATGGCCTTGTGGCTAATAACTATACTTTTCCACCATTGATCAAAGCTTGTACGGTTTTAGTTCCTTTCTCGAAGAAGAGAATTCTGGGTCGTTTGGTTCATGCCCATGTTGTCAAATTCGGATTCCGTGATGACCCTTTTGTCGTTAGTGCGCTCATTGAGTATTACTCCGTAGTACATGACTTAGGAACTGCAAGATTGTTGTTTGATAGAACTCCAAAGAAGGATGTGGTTATGTGGACAGCGATGATTGATGGGTATGGGAAGGTGGGGGATGTAGCAAATGCAAGGTTGTTGTTTGAAGAAATGCCTGTGAGGAATGTGATCTCGTGGAGTGCAATAATGGCTGCTTATTCTCGGGTCAGTGACTTCAAAGAGGTGCTTAGTTTGTTTAGGAAAATGCAAGAAGCGGGTATAAAGCCTAATGAGTCGGTTCTCGTTAGCGCTCTCACTGCATGTGCCCATCTTGGTGCAGTTGGGATTGTGGATCCACTCATATGCTAAGCAGCATAATCTTGAGTCCAACCCAATTCTGGCCACTGCATTAGTGGACATGTACTCAAAATGCGGTTGTGTGGAATCAGCACTATCAGTTTTTGAGAGCATTCCTAATAAGGATGCTGGGGCATGGAATGCGATGATTTCTGGTGTTGCAATGAATGGAGATGCGAGGAAGTCACTTGATTTATTCAATAGAATGGCTACAACTGGGACTCAACCTACAGAGACAACATTTGTTGTTGTCCTTACAGCTTGTACACATGCAAAGATGGTTGCTGAGGGGCTTAAATTGTTTGAACAAATGGGTACTATTTACAGGGTTGAACCCCGGCTTGAGCATTATGCATGTGTTGTTGATCTCTTGGCTAGAGCTGGTATGATAGGGAAGCCGAGAAGTTTATAGAGGAGAAGATGGGGGGGCTTGGTAGAGGAGATGCCAACGTTTGGGGAGCACTACTGGGTGCATCTAGAGTTTATGGAAATATTGAAGTTGGGAACAGAGTCTGGAAAAGGCTAACTGGTATGGGAGTAGTTGATTCTGGTACTAGTGTTCTTTCATATAATATATATAGGGAAGCTGGCTGGGAAATGGAGGCAAAGAAAGTCAGGAAAACGATTTCGGAGGCGGGAATGAAGAAGCAACCAGGTTGCAGTGTGATAGAGGTGAGTGGAAAGGTTGAAGAGTTCCTTGCAGGTGATCTTTGCCATCCTCGGGCACAAGAAATATGCAAGATGCTTGATTCTTTTTCCAAAATCATGAATTTGGACGATTCAGTGAAGTAATTTATAAGAGGTTTTAATAAAGGGCTGCCCATTTTCCATTTGTTATCTGTTAGTCGCATGTTCTTCTCTATTCAAAATATAGCAGAAATGGAATAATAAAACAGAGCAACACAATTTTGCATCTATTAACAGGGAGTTTTATAATATATCTCAAGATGAATGCGCTGCCTGTAGGTTCCATGGCTGGTTCTCATATTTACTTTCCTCTTCTTAGTAATCTATGAAAGATTCAAGAAATAGAAGGGACATTGCAACTAAAAATTGACGAAGCATGATTCAATAACATTTAATTAATATGCGAACCAAGTTATATATTAAATTACACTGTGGGTTATTGACCTACAAAATTATAGTATTGGATAGAGGTAAAGCTGAATAATGTATTCAGGAAAGGTAGTTATTGCCCTTCCCCACTTGGGTCCTAAAGAATTGCTAACCGTTCTGTTAGCAGCCTCTATTATTAACTGAACTGAGCAATGATCCCCCATTGGTTACTTGGTATAAGATGGCATCTTTCAGCAGTGGCCTTGCAGGACTTTTGGTGTCAAGCGCATTGATTCTCATGAAAATCCTCAGCTGATAACAAACCATTGATAAGGCGTTTGAGCCTTTCAGCACCTGGACCTGGCCTGAGTTCACTGGTGTTTGCTATTTCCTGATGTGGGACAGTCAGGTTTGCATTTTCTTGATAATTAAACCATCCACCACGCACAAATCCATCAGCACTGCGGCCCAAAAGCTCAGAATCAATCTTCTCAAGAACAGCTTCATTCCTGCCAAATTTCCTCGCAAAGGGGCATTGCTGTCTACCATGCTCTTAAAGTCATTACCTGTGAGAAAATGCGGGTGTTGTTTCGGGGGGTTGTCCCACGATATGAAGTGAAGATCATGATTTACTGTGGTGTTCCGGAACTCCGGGGCATTGCAGATGACTGTATGGAAATACCCTTCAGGTGAAGAAAGAAAGTTGGCATAATACATAAGGACTATCCTTGGAAGGTTGTCCCATCCCCATAAACAAAATTCTATAAAAGGGCGAGAGAGCATCATCCAAGCAGAACCTGAGGAAATTCATGACCATAGTCCAAGATTATATAAAGGTGAAATTATGCTAGGATCAGTAATTTCAAGTATTAAAATCTCTCAAATAAAAGTGAAGTTGAAGAGTAGAGGAAAAAACAGTTCTTCATAGGTTTCATCAGGGTTTATATAAACCTACTGCCAACTTTTTAATATCACTTTCAGATTATTATGAGGAAAGAAGTTCGCATTTGGACCCTAATCTAAATGCATGGAAGTAATTGACAGGAATAACATTATTGGCTTAGATGCCGTAAAAACACTACAGCTAATAGTTTTTTACAGCACCTAAGCCAAATCCGTCAATTAGATATGGTTCCTTTAAACCTGCATCGTAATGGTTCTGATTCATACATTAACACAAAATCATTTTTTATGTAAGCCTAAAGCCAAAGTTAGGTTTTACTGATATTAATGCCCTGGAAATTCCTTTTCCTTTCGGTTGTCCTGTTATTCAGATTTCAGAGTCAATTGTAAAATTCAATTATAACATTCTAGCATGTGAAAGACCCAAGTACTATGTAATAGTGTGTGTATTGGGGGTGGGGGGGTGTGGTGTGGGAAAGAGGAAATGGCATAAAGATTTAGTCAGTCAAAATACAGGCACCAGAAACTAAAATCCACACCTGTAAATAGCCTATATGCAGATGGCACGCTTCTTTGCTCTGACACCCAAAATACATCCGATTTATGCAGGCTATAGAAGCCCGGATCAATTATAACAGGCTTGGCTCTCTGATACCTGTGGATTTCAAAGAATTTATACCTTTTAAGCAGAGTTGCATACAATTTTGCAGAGAATTGGTGTGTTGCTTTCGAACTAAGTCCGGCAAAACTGAAAATAACTAACAAAAGAGAAGGGATCAGCCAAATACTCCTTCCAGCCAATGTCACTTGTATGCTCAATAAAATTAAGTTCCCTTGGAATAGGCTGACAATGCATGAAGCAGATCTGCAATACACAAAAGAAATAGAAATTGAATGCATCAGAAAGCGACCATGAAGGATAACCACTTTCTTTATTTTCCAAAAACATTATAGTATTAACGAAACTTACTATAAGTAGATTACAACACCAAATTAAGCTGAATGCAGTCAATGTATGAGAGCCAAAATAGTGAAAACTAAAGAGAGAATGAAAATAAAATTCTTTTAATTATTAAAAAGAGTTTTAACCAAATTATTAATCCACAACACTTCAAAGAAAAAGAAAAAGAAAAACTTTAGTTTAGTGACTTTAGTCTATATTAGACCCGCCGTCCCCACTCCCACAAAATTGCAGAAATACCCAATCAAAAAAAAAAAAAAAACCATGACCGACACAAAACCATGTACTGATATCAAGCTTTATGTTGTTGAAAACATGTTTTCGGATTTCTGGAGGAAATACTCAGACAACCTTTTGACAGATTCAAGCATCAATTCCAAAGCGGCAATTTTTTTTATACGCAAACAGAGCTTATTGGAAATAGTAGAGAAAAGCCCAAAATTTTATTTCCTTACCATCTTGGGTGACCAGGGGATAATCCGAAGCACTCAAGTTAATAAACCAATCCCATTCTCCACCATCCCTCAACAAAACGGCGGCCGCGTGAAGCGTATTGCTGACCATCGTCGGCCCTCTGTACGTAACCAAATTGGCTCTCACGAGCATCCGCACGTTCCCGAGCGCCTTAAACAGGGGCTCGTTCCTCACATATTCCGCCAGCTCCAGCCGCTCCTCCGGCGAGGCCTCCAGGTCGAGGTGCACCATGTACTGGTTCCGCGGGTGGTACAGCGCCTTGAGTGTCCTCTTCAGGCTCTGGCCGTCGCCCATTGAGCCGGAGATTAAGTACGCCAGCCTGGGGACCGAATCCTTCGAATTAGCCGCGGAGACCCCCATCTTCGATTCCACGAAGTACGGGAGCTGGTTCTTGACATGGGTTTCGTGGTAGAGCAGCGGGGAGGTGTTGGAGGAAGTGAAAACGGTGAGGAAGACGAGGAAGGTGGACAGTAGAAGACTGAAGCCCAGTGCAAGAAACCAGTTCTTCTTCTTCTGCTGTGGCTTATTTGTATTGGTCTCCATGCCAACAACAAGTAGTGAGGTTTAGAGAGAGAGAGATGTGGAGGATATGGAAATGTGAGCCGGAACAATCCGGCTGGGTTGGGTGGGCGAATTCAATGCGAACTGCCGGAGATTAGAAGGAATTGTTAGTGCTTTAATTATTTGTGTTGGTGGGTGCGAGTGCAGGGTAGAGGTGAAGAGAGAGAGTGTGTGGGTGGGTGATAAAGAGGCTGCTTTATAAAGGACTAGATGGAGCATTATAAATATATATTTGTATATATACACGTGTCAATCAGTGTGCGGTGACTATGAAAGGCTCACTAACTGGAAAGAAAGGAATATTAGTGTCGTATCTGGTGGGACCAGATATTAGCTTTTTCATTTTCTTTTGTATTTTCCCCATTCACAGTGGGATCGTGTACGTGTGCGAGGAAGGTGACTATTAATTTAAAAGCTCAATGGGGATTCTGTGAGTATCTCTCTATCTGGTGGTTAAGATATATATATATATATATATATATATATAAAATGGAGAAAATTCCCTATTTCCCATTGGATTAGGCTGAATTCGAGCGGGTTCCCTCGGCAACACTGCACAATGATTTCGCGATCCTGCTCTTCTCTTGAATCAACAAAGATTTATATAAAAAATTATTCTTTATAAAAAAAAAAATGTGCACAAATAATACGAATATATATATGGAGACAGAAGCTTGAAGTTGATAAGTTAAAATATTGATTATTGATTAAATTTAATAATTTCTTTCTTATTATGGGCTTAAATTTATAGAATAAGTAATATTTTAATATGTTATTAGACTCAAAAATTTTGAGTTATTAAAAATTTTTTTTAAAAAAAAATTATAGTTGTTTGCGGCGAAGAAGAAATCCAGGGGAAGGGAATTAGAAGGTGTGCAGCTGTGCACCACATTGGCGTGAATGACGTAATATTTTTATTGTTCATGGCTTAGTTAGGTAGGAAGTGCTTTATTTGTGAATTAATATGCTATATACATTATTATTTTCACATTTATTTTTATACTTTTTTTTATTGAATTAAAATTAAATATTCATTTTAAATTCATTGGGAAAATAGATCCCAAGAAGTTGGGAGTGAGGGCGTCTGATTGGTAGTAGAAATAGAATCATACCCCCGTATTGTCGGTGTTGAAAAGGAATTAAAAAAAAAAATCAGATGTTCTGTTTATGGGCTAAGATAGATGAGTAATATTCCCTTTCTTTTGTCCTCCCAAAGTTAAACTCCCTTTCAAAATTATCATTAAATTTTGAATTTATCATTTTTTATTATTTAATGATCATTTTAAAAGTCATGCCAATAAATTAAAAAAAAAAAGGATAAAAGGAAGATTATGATACCTTATAATTTCAAATAAATTGAAATTGAAATTGTAGATTCTAAGATTGCAAAATTTGGATGGTCTCTAGACATTGAAATGCTTGAAAAACGCCACATAATAAAAATGTTGCATGTTATTAGTTATAGTTGAGAGTTGAGTAAATTTTCATCACATTCTTATTCTCTATGTTATGTTCTAAACAAACTTTGAACAGAAACTATCTTTTGGTTTTATGAATAAGAAGTGTCCCTACAAAAGTGAAGAAAAAACTTTTTGAAATGGAAATTCTTTCTAGCTAGCTACTTTGATAATATGCAACATTTTTAATAAGGCTCTGTTTGTTTCACCGTAAAATAATTTACGGAAAATGTTTTATGCATTTTCGGATATTTGGCATGACATAAAATAATAGTCAATAGAAAATAGTTTCCCTTTGACAAAAAATTCTTCTTTAATTTTAGGAAAATGGTTTACGGTTTGGAAGACCGTAAACCATTTTCCGACATTGAGCATCTCATTCTAGAGTCAATGGACTATGCTGAGACCTGCCCAGGACCCCGCAAAAACTTGATTGGGAACCGCCTGACACCTGCCCAAGACTCACGCGAAACCTGCCCGAAACTTGACCGAGACTTGCCTAGGACTTGACCGAGACTTGCTCAAGGCCCTGACCAAGACTTGCTCGAGACTTGACTAGGACCTCACTATGACCTGCCTAGGACCTACTTGAGACCCCGCTGAGACCTAACTAGGACCCACCTAGGGCCCCGCTAAGGCTTGCCCAAGACCCTCCTGGGACCTGTTGGGACCTAACCAAGTCCCACTCGAGACCCTGCTGGGACTTGATCAGGTCCCGCACGAGACCCCACTAAGACCTACCTAGGACTCCACCAAGTCCTGCTCGAGACCTACCCCGGACTTGATTAGGACCTGCCCAAAACCTGCTTAGGACCTCACTGGGACCTGACCGGGTCCTTGGCAGGTCCAGGGTGGATCCCAGTCAAGTTTAAGGGTCCTGACAGAGTCTCGGACAGGTCCCAGGCGGGACTCAATCAAGTCCCAAGCGGGACTCAGTCAAGTCCAGGTGGAGTCTTGGGCAATTATCGGTGAAGTCCTTGTCAAGTCTTAGGCGGGTTTTTATATTTTATTTTTTAAATTATTATATATTAGCATTTTTATGTTGTGAATATAAAAAATATTTGTGATTTTCTGTGCAAGCGCCAAACAGCGAAACATGTTTTCATCGTAAAATATTTTCCTGTAAAATGACTTGCCTAAAAATATTTTATGATAGAAAATATTTTATGTCAAAACAAAAGTGTCACTTTCAATGTATTTCGAATCTTCCATGCCTAAAAATGTATAAATTCTGTAATTTAAAAATCTCAAATTTCAAGACAAATTAGTCAACAATCGGTTAAAACTGGATTATCTTTTGAGTCCAACCAATTCTAATCTATGGAGCAGTTTTGGTATATATGAATATATAATGTTTAAGATGTGTGCAATAGAAGAATGTTACTCTTCGTATTCATTAACAACATTTATTTTATACTAATTAATGTAACATGTTTTAAGTGATGTTATTTATTTATTTTTTTTGTTAAGTAGTTGATATGAAAAGTCAATTAAACATCAACCAATGTGAAATGAATAGGAAAAGAGCATCACTCATGTGCAATATACTGAGCTTCATGTGAATGCATGAAGCATGTGAGTTGCATGTGACATGTGAGCCATATGAAATGAGTGTGAGTTTTAGAGTGAGGAAAAGATTTCTTGAGGTCCAAAAATAATAATAATTTACAAAAAAATCAAGGCCTTTAAATATTAATTACAGATAAAGAATATTCAACAAATACTCGAAATATTTATACTTTAAAATTGTGTTCAACAAATTACTGTAACATGCTATTGAAATCAAATTTTCAATCAAACTTCATACCTAATCAACTTTTTTTTAGTGCTTAATTGTTTTATCTTCCAATTAAGAGAGTTGAGTAAAAAATATGTTTTAAGAATACCTAATAGAATGTTAGATGGATCCTTGAAGCCCTAGTGTTTTGACTGTTTTCCCATTAATTTTCTCCATCTCCATTTTAATTAATTTATTTTAGTTAATTAAACTTTAGTTTACATTCCGCTCCATTGTTCAACTTTTTAGTGAAAAAACAAAAACCAAATTATTTTATTTTTCTTTATTTTTTATTTTTTTGATTGGTATCGGGTGTTCGGAGCTTTGCTCCGACTAATCCCGAGGGTGCACAGGCCCGCGACAAGGAGTTTCCTACAAGTGTACCTCGGTTAAATCAAGGGGCGAACCCCAAGTCCGATGACCTCAAAGAGCAGTTTACACCTATGAGATATTGAACCTTGGACCTTGAAGGGAGCAAACCCTAAAGACCAAGGCCTTCACCACTTGGGCTAACCCCTTGGCCCAAGTGATAAACTGATAATAGAAATTTTACTGCAATGTTTACCATTTTATGTGGATCGATATCGATTTCACTAAGAATTTATTACTTGCAATATCCTACAATTAAGTTTACAATCTTTTTGACGTAATTGTCTCTCTCAAGTCCATTCTAACTATAGTATAAGTTTGGTTAAAAACTAAAGAGACCGTTGAATATTTTTACATAATTTTAACTACAACACATAAATAGATATGTATTTTTTTTCTTTTATATGTCCACACAAGAGTAAAAGAATTGTAAATTCGAACTAATAACTTATGACTTTCCATTTCATAAAGCGTAATTCTTAATCTACCTCTTAAAAATAAGATCCTTTTTATTTACACTTGTAGGCTTAGTCTTTAATCTGCATTATTTACTGCTCAGCAGACTCAATTTTTTTAACCTTAAATTGTGTTGGAAGTCGTACAGAAGAGTCCTCAAACTAATAGAAAATATTGAAAGCGGTCATGATTCCAGAAACTTATAATTTCCGTGCTTTAATCAATGAAGTAATAACGTAAGAGATACAGTCGGACCCCACTAGCTAGTATTTAATCCTACAGTCTTGCTGGCTAGATCTGATCAAGAGTACTTCTCTTTGTGTTTAGAAAAGTCTAAAAGATTTACTTATTTATAAAGGAAGCAAAATCCTAGAATATTTGAATATCAATGCTTTTTTTGCAAATTTTTTGAAGAGGCAGATATTTTATGTAGGATTTCAAAATATGAAACGTTGTAGAGGACAACTGACAAAAAATTTAAAATTACATATATATATTTTAATCGACAATTAAAATTTATTGAGTTATTTAATTATTAATATTATTAATAAATTAATTATTATTTTTGTTGTTACTGTTTTTATGTTTTTTTTACTTGGGTTTTTATATAGAAATTTGGAGTGTTCCTGCATCGGAAGATCCTAATGATCTTACAGTTTTTTTTTTTTTTTTTAAACCTCCTTTTGAAAGTTGTTGCTGATACTTTATAAAAGTTTGGTTAGAGTTAAAGTTATTCGTTTTTTGTTTAAGCCTCTTTTTGTGGCCTATATTGAGAGGATCGAGTTATTTTATGATTAATTTTTTACTGTTTGCTTGCATCTATTGCACTGTAATTTTTTTATTGGGTCTGTTCTTGGAGAGTCAACTCCTTTTTGAGTGTTTGAATCCCAGTAACACTTTTTCTTATTTGCTTAGAGGAAAAAAAAAAAAAATGGAGTGGATAATCAAATAGAAATACCTGCTAAAATTCATTAAGAGATAATTAATAAATAGACAAGGTGAGAATGAGCTGGATTAGTCTTGAGACCACGTCAATCTTTAGAAATGGTGGCAATCAGAATCCCAAGAACCTGATTGTTGCACTTAACAATGGTAGCATATTGAATGTTTTAATATCATATATAATGGAATAGAGGTTACTAATTTGAATCTAATTTCTTCATCTTAAGTGAACATGTAAAAAAAAAAAAAAAAATTTCTAAAATTTCATTATGCAACTCACTATCTAATCCATTTTAATTACGAAAAGTGTTATATATTTATCTTTTGCCTATCTTCTATTTTTTTTTTTTTTTAAATAGGATGTTACATATTCAAAAAATAAATAAACAAAAGATAAGTCCTATATATTTAGAACTTATCAAATCCTTTAAACTCTAAAGCCCATATTGTACTCAAACTGTAACTCTTGTCTCAGTCTTCTTCCCTCGTTCAAATTCTTCTTCGATCCCCACAAATACAAATACAAATACAATCACTACCCAAAACCAACATCTTAAATCTTAGAAGTTAGAAAAATACCAAATTTTCAACCCCATTCCCCCGGCCGTTCCAAATCTCATCCCCAAATCCAAATATTCGGAATGGCTCTCTCCGGCGGCGTCCTGAAAAACGTCGTCGTCTCCTTCGTCTACCTGGCCGTCTGGCTCTTCCTGAGCTGCTCGGTGATCGTGTACAACAAGTACATCATGGACCGCAAGCTCTACGGCTGGCCCTTCCCGATCTCCCTCACCATGATCCACATGGCCTTCTGCTCCACGCTGGCGTTCCTCCTTGTCCGCGTCTTCAAGGTCGTGGAGGACACCTACTCCATGCCACGTGAGCTCTATCTCAGGTCCGTCGTCCCCATCGGCGCCCTCTACGCGCTCTCTCTCTGGCTCTACAACTCCGCCTACATCTACCTCTCCGTCTCTTTCATTCAGATGCTCAAGGCCCTCACCCCCGTCGCCGTCTACTCCATCGGACTCCTCTTCAAGAAAGACTCCTTCAAGAGCGGCGTCATGCTCAACATGCTCTCCATCTCCCTCGGCGTCGCCGTCGCCGCCTACGGCGAGGTCAAGTTCCACACGTGGGGCGTCGTGTTGCAGCTTCTCGGCCTGACATTCGAGGCCACCCGGCTCGTCATGATCGAGATTTTGTTGGGTTCCAAAGGAATTAAGCTGAACCCGATCCTTTCGCTTTACTACATCGCGCCGTGCTGTTTCGCGTTCTTGTCGGTGCCGTGGTTGATTCTGGAGTACCCGTTGCTGAGGGAAGCCGCGAGTTTCCGTCCGGATTTCGTGATCTTCGGGAGCAATGCGCTCTGCGCTTTCGGGCTGAACTTGGCCGTGTTCTTGGTCGTCGGGAAGACCTCCGCTCTCACCTTGAATGTCGCCGGCGTGGTGAAGGATTGGCTGCTGATCGGATTCTCGTGGTCGGTGATCAAGGACACCGTGACGGCCGTCAATTTGGTTGGCTACTTGTTGGCGTTTATGGGTGTTGTTTATTACAATCACTCCAAGTTGAAGGGGCTTCAGGCAGCGGAGGCGCAGAAGAAGGAGCTGCAGGCCGATGAGGAGTCCGGGAGGTTGTTGCAGGAGACAGAATATGAAGGGACCGGCAAGAAGAGCGACACGCAGGATTGATTCGATCGGTCCATGATTCCAACTAGATAATTTTTTAGATTATAGAGATTCGGAAATCTGAATCGGGTTGCTTGTTCGTCTAGATCATGAGGGCCATATTAGGTATAATTAATTCTCTTCCTTTTTAGTGTTTAATTATAATTAAACACGCAGATAATAGGAACAAGATTTGATTTAGGTGTACGTCAGATTTAATTTCAAATTAATTCGTAACATAAAAATTATGTAACCATAAATTCCTATGGATGCCAGTACTTTCGGGTGATTACCTTATGATTATGATTATTATTATTGTTTTTTGTCAATTTGTTTCTTTGTTCCTATTAATTATCTGCATGTTTATATACATTAATGAATGTCCTGGTCGCCTTTCTAGCGCTGATTTGATCATCCAATTTTCATGTTAAAGAAATAATTATACTCTCGGGTGTATATAGTACGATGACAAAAGCTTTTAAACTTTGAGATTTTCAGATGCATGTACTCTTGGTTTTTGCTGACAATATGCTCGTCTTCTACTTCAGTACACAAGTACGTAGGAGTAGCTTGTGATTTTCTAAACTTTTGTTTGCTATTTACAGGATTGCCTATTGTGGTTTTCTAGTCAAACCCCTTTTTAACTTTAATCGTTTAATTTTGTATTCAGTTCTTATTCAACTGTCTCTAAGAGATAGTTTAATCGGTTGAAACTATACTTAATAAAGTGGAGGTTACTAGTTTGAATCATCCTCCCCTTTTTTGTGTGGACATGTCAAAAACAAAAACACAAAAAAAAAGGTTCTTGTTCAACTGTTAAATTATGTCAAAAATTATTAATTTTCGGGTAGTGTAGATGCATGTGTATAAAACTATATATGTTAACCTTAATACGAGTTATTTAATTAAACAAGTCAAATTAGACTTCTCAACCCCAATCCTTTAATTTCATATTGGATTTATATTGAATTTTCGTATAAAAAATTGCCCACACAAGTTTCAAACAAGTAAATTTTTTTTATTTTTTTATTTTTCTGTTTTTTTTAGAGGACAAACAGAAAAAAAAAAAAAAAAAGAGGATTAAAGTTACAACGTGTAGTGTGTGTATATGTATATATATATATATATATAAGATTATAATTAGTGCTTCTCTCTTTTAGTGAGAGAAGCTCCTCCTCTCTAGGTAGAAAAAACCCTACCTCCTTGAGAGGTCTTCTACCATCGTTTGTGGTTGTTTGGGCCCCTTTCCTTTTCTTTCCTCACGGCCGGTTGTAGTTTTTCTTTTGGTTTTTTCGTTTTCTTGTTGCCCTCGGAAAAGATCATGAAGGAAATTAATGTCATTTCTATGTTGGAAATTGTTTTCGAATTATGATCATCTCCAGTTCATTTGAATTGTATAATACTTAGTTAGTTATAATGAAGGAGTATTTTTATTTTCTCAAAAAGTGAAAAGACAAAAATATTTTTTTACTATAATTAATAAATATTATCTAGGTCAAATGAACTTGAGATGATCATGTCCTTTTTTTTTTGAACTTGAGATGAACATTTTCCTTTTTTTTTGTTTTTTCCTTTCTTCAAGGAACTCCTCCTAAAAGTGTTATAAATAATTCGAAAGTTTCGCTTATTCCCAAAATCAACAGCCGTCACTCAAGAGTGCCACCTAAAATCATTAATTTTTGAGAAATGTTAAACCTCATTCTCTTAACTATTTCTCAATCATATATATATATATAATGAGATAGTTAAGAGAATAAGGCCAAGTATTTCTCTTAATTTCTTCCCTGTAATTTGGATTTGTCCCGATCTAGCCGGCCGGCTTATTCAAGATACCTCTATTTTGAGGGTTCATGGCTCTAAGTTTCCTGACTCTTTTTCTAGGGCCAAGTTGACCCTCAATTGGTGAAGTGAAAATGGCTCTTAGGCTGTTTTAAGGCGTCAGAGCTTGTTCTAGTTTCCTCCCTTTGGGTAAGAGGCATTTCCATTTCCCTACTGTGCTTTGTTTTATCGGCTGATTAGGCTTATTAATTTTTGACACAACTCACAATCCAATACGAAATTAACATATTAAGATTGAAAGGTTTGACCCATATGTTGAATTATGATTGACTAGTATAGTTTTAAAACCACGTCTTAACACGACTCGAATCCGAAACGCAATATTTAAGATTAACAATTTTTTATACGACTCGCGAGTTCGACATAAACCCAATACGAAATTAGCTAGTTAGAATTAAAAATTTTGGCTCGTTTAATTAAATAAGTTGAATTAGAGTTAATATATATATCAATGACACCGGTGAAAATTCGTGTTCATGTGTCTAGTATATGATGTGACACTACTTCTAAGATTAAATGACCGGATTTCTAGGTCACCTAGATAAGGAGTCAAGCTTGTTCTAAAATCTTCACAGATTTATTTTTTTAATCCCTAAAAAAAAAGGGCATAATCTAACTATACCCTGACTATTACACTACAAAAATTTTATTTTTTAGTAACTAACCATTAGTAACGTTTTAGGGACAATTAAAACGTTACTAATGGAAGGTAACGTTTTAACAACGTTACCAATGGCCAGTTACTAAAGTAACAGTTGCTAATGGACCATTGGTAACGTTTCACTTTTTAAAACGTTACCAATGGTTAATATTTTTTTTTTAATTTCTGAAGACCATTAGTAACGTTTCAAATTTGAAACGTTACCATTGGAAATCTTTTTTTTTTTAATTTTCGGCTCCATTAGTAACGTTTCAAATTTGAAACGTTACCACTGGAAATTTTTTTTAAAAAAAATTTCGGCTCCATTAGTAACGTTTCAAATTTGAAACGTTACCATTGAAATTTTTTTTTTTTTTTAATTTTCAGTTCCATTAGTAACGCTTTCAAATTTAAAAGCGTTACCATTGAATTTTATTTTAAAAATTTCATTCGTTAATAACGCTTGAAATTTAAAAGCGTTACCATTGAAATTTTATTTTTTTAATTTTCAGCTCCATTAGTAACGTTTCAAATTTGAAAGCGTTACCATTGAATTTTTATTTTTTATTTTGATGCTCCATAGGTAACGTTTCAAACATGAAACGTTACCATTGAATATTTTTTATTTTTTTTCCTCCTCTCTTTTCTTTCTCCCACCCAGGCTACCCAGCAGCAGACCTTTTTTTTTTCTCTCTCTTTTCTTTCTCCCACCCAGCCACGTGCAGCAGGTTTTTTCTTTTCTTTTCTTTTTTTTTTCTCTCTCACTTTCTTCTTTCTCCCCACCCAACCATGCCGGCCAGCTTTTTCTCTCCTCTGTTTTCTTTCTCCCACCCAGGCACACAGCCAGTTTTCTTTCTGGCCTCCTTTTTTTTTTTCCTCTCTTTTCTCTGTCTCTCTCTTCTTTCTCCCCCACCCAACCACGCCGGCCAGCTTTTTCTCTCCTCTGTTTTCTTTCTCCCACCCAGGCACACGTACAGCCGGCCTTCTTTTTTTTTTTTTTTTTCTCTCCTCTCTTTTCTTTCTCCCACGCGCATGCAGCTCCCTACTGAAATAAGACAAACAATTAATGAAAACTTAAAAACCAGAGACAAAAACAGGGAAAGTAAAACCAGAGACGGGAAAGTAAAACCAGGGACGGGAAAATCAGCGGTGAACGGCGGGACAGATCAGCGTGACTGGAGCTCCGGTGGTGTTGGGTCGCGCGTTTGGTCCTCCGGCGAGAGTGGGTAGCGCCGGCTAAGAAGAAAAAGCTGGGGAGAAAAAAACAGAGAAGAAAAAAAAGCTGAGAAGGAAAAAACCTGCGTGTGGCTGGTGGCTGAGAAGAACAAAAGCTGGGGAGATAAAAAAAAAAGCTGGGAAGAAAAAACGCTGTGTGTGGCTGATCTATATTGCCTGCCATATTTTAAAATTTTGAATTCCATTTTATTGTTTTTTTCCCTGGCTGGCCATACAACCATCTGGCCGGCAATATATTTTTTTCCCTCGCCACGCACATATCGCCGGCCGGCGATATATATATTTTCCTCGCCATGCACCCAGCCACGTACACAGTGGGGCTTTTTTTTCTCTCTCTGTTTTTCTCCCACCCAGGTACGAAGCAGCAGGCCCTTTTTTTTTTTTCTCCCTCTCTGTTTTCTTTCTCCCCCAACCAACCACGAGCAGCCGGCCAGTTTTTTCTTTTGTTTTTTTTTTTCCTTTCCTCTCTTTTCTTTCTCCCACCCAGCACGCAGCAGGCCATTTTTCCCCCCATACATACACCTTTCTTCCCCCATTTTTCCCCCCATACTTAAAAACCAGAGACAAAAACAGGGGAAGTAAAACCAGACATTTCAGACAAGGGCACCTCTCCACCCTATACCAGAACAAAATCCAATTTCCATTACATATACATACGTACACAAAGATCGATATGCTTTGAGAGAGAGGGGCAGAGAGAGTACCTCCATTTGCCAAGAAAATCTGTAATAAACAGCCATGACAGCCATGGAAGTAATACCCAAGCTAGACATAAGAGCGACGACCAGATAAGTGAACCTCTCCGATCTCTTCCTGGCCAACCTCTCTGCCGCACGTGTGGATGGGATCTGAGAATTCATACCACCAGGACCAGGGTCTTCCTCTTTGAGATTCTCCAACAGGGAATTTCGTTTTTGGTCCTCCATGATTACAAAGACAGTGAAGCATGTTTTTCTTCGGGTTTTGTGGATTTGGCTATGGCGGAGAGCCAAGGACGTGAAGAGGGGTGAGGGTTTTTGTAGGAGGGAGTGCTGGAAGAGAAGAAAAAAAAAGCTGAGAAGAAAAAAAAAAGCTGAGAAGAGAAGAAAAAAAAATGCTAAGAAAAAAAAAAGCTGGAAGAGAAGAAAAAAGTTGAGAAGAAAAACAGATGCGTGTGGCTGAGAAGAAAAAAAGCTGGGGAGAAAAAAACAGAGAAGAAAACAGAGACGAAAAAAAAAGCTGAGAAGAAAAAAAGCTGGGGAGAAAAAAACAGAGAAGAAAAAAAAAAGATGAGAAGAAAAAAAAGCTGCGTGTGTGGCTGAGAAGTCTGGAGGGATGAGAGAAAAAAGAGGGGGAAAATTAAAACAAATAAAGAGAGGGAGGGGATGAGATTTCTGGCGGGATGAGAGAAAAAAGAGGGGGAAGAGCAAAAAAATCAAATAAAAACATAAAAAATAATATCAACTAAACATCAAAAGGTAACGTTTGAAGTTTCAAACGTTACCAATTTGGTAACGTTTGAAACTTCAAACGTTACCTTCTGCTTCAATAAAAATTTTGAAAAACAAAAACAAATAAAACAATAAAAAATAATATCAAATAAATACATAAAAAATAATTTCATAAAAACAAATAACTATATTTTAATTATAGTATTAATTATATATTACGTATAATACTACTTAATATAAGTATATAATTATTATAGAACTAATTAATTATATACTATTTATAGTAGTATATAATATAAAAATAAATTATATAATATAAATAAATGTGTTCCATTAGTAACGTTGCAGATGTGCAACGTTACAAATGGAAACTCCATTGGTAACGTTGCAGATGTACAACGTTACCAATGGAAACTCCATTGGTAACGTTGTACATTTGCAACGTTACTAATGGAAGATTTTTTTTTTTTTTTAATTATTTTGTTTGATTTCCGTTTTTTGTATTTGTTTTTTTACCTATAATTAATATATACTTCATTACTACTATAATTAATAAATATTATACTTAATTACTACTATAATTAGTATATAATTAATTAGAACTATATTTAATATGTAATTAAGTACTACTAAAAATAGTATATAATTAATTAGTTGTATAATAATTATATAATTATATTAATTAGTACTTAATACTTAATAAATATAGTTAATTAGTAGTATAAGTAAAATGTAGTTAGTTATAGTACTCATATCCAACTAATAGAAATAAAGTGGAGCAAAAAAAAAAAAAAACAAACCAATGAAAAAAAAAAAAAAAATTGTTCCATTAGTAACGTTGGATTTGCAACATTACCAATGGAATCCATTAATAACGTTGGACTTTTCCAACGCTACTAATGGAAGATTTTTTTTTTTTAATTATTTTGTTAGATTTTCGTTTTTTTTGTTTTTTACCTATAATTAATATACACTTCATTACTACTATAATTAATAAATACTATACTTAATTACTACTATAATTAGTATATAATTAATTAGAACTATATTTAATATGTAATTAATTACTAAAAATAGTATATAATTAATTAGTTGTATAATAATTATATAATTATATTAATTAGTACTTAATACTTAATATATAGTTAATTAGTAGTATAAATAAAATGTAGTTAATTATAGTACTAATGTCCAAGTAATAGAAATAAAGTGGAGCAAACAACAAAAAAAAAAAACAAACCAAATGAAGGAAAAATGAAAGTTAAAAAAAAATTAGTAACGCTATGCATTTGCAACGTTTAATGGAATTCCATTGGTAACGTTGCAAATTTGCAACGTTACTAATGGAAGATTTTTTTTTTTTTTAATTATTTAGATTTGATTTTTTTTTACCTATAATTAATATACACTTCATTACTACTATAATTAATAAATACTATACTTAATTACTACTATAATTAGTATATAATTAATTAGAACTATATTTAATATGTAATTAAGTACTACTAAAAATAGTATATAATTAATTAGTTGTATAATAATTATATAATTATATTAATTAGTACTTAATACTTAATATATATAGTTAATTAGTAGTATAAATAAAATGTAGTTAATTATAGTACTAATGTCCAAGTAATAGAAATAAAGTGGAGCAAACAAAAAAAAAAAACAAACCAAATGAAGGAAAAAATGAAAGTTAAAAATATATATATATATGTCCATTAGTAACGCGTGCAGATTTGCAACGTTACCAATGGAGGTTCTATTGGTAACGCTAAAATTTGCAACGTTACTAATGGAAGACATATTTTATTTTTAATTATTTTGTTAGATTTTCGTTTTTTTTGTTTTTTACCTATAATTAATATACACTTCATTACTACTATAATTAATAAATACTATACTTAATTACTACTATAATTAGTATATAATTAATTAGAACTATATTTAATATGTAATTAAGTACTACTAAAAATAGTATATAATTAATTAGTTGTATAATAATTATATAATTATATTAATTAGTACTTAATACTTAATATATATAGTTAATTAGTAGTATAAATAAAATGTAGTTAATTATAGTACTAATGTCCAAGTAATAGAAATAAAGTGGAGCAAACAAAAAAAAAAAAACAAACCAAATGAAGGAAAAAATGAAAGTTAAAAAAAAATATATATATATATATATGTCTTCCATTAGTAACGTTGCAGATTTGCAACGTTACCAATGGAGGTTCCATTGGTAACGTTGCAAATTTGCAACGTTACTAATGGAAGATTTTTTTTTTTTAATTATTTTGTTAGATTTTCGTTTTTTTTTTTTGTTTTTTTACCTATAATTAATATACACTTCATTACTACTATAATTAGTATATAATTAATTAGAACTATATTTAATATGTAATTAAGTACTACTAAAAATAGTATATAATTAATTAGTTGTATAATAATTATATAATTATATTAATTAGTACTTAATACTTAATATATATAGTTAATTAGTAGTATAAATAAAATGTAGTTAATTATAGTACTAATGTCCAAGTAATAGAAATAAAGTGGAGCAAAAAAAAAAAAAAAAAACAAACCAAATGAAGGAAAAAATGAAAGTTAAAAAATATATATATATATGTCTTCCATTAGTAACGTTGCAGATTTGCAACGTTACCAATGGAGGTTCTATTGGTAACGTTGCAAATTTGCAACGTTACTAATGGAAGACATATTTTTATTTTTTAATTATTTTGTTAGATTTTCGTTTTTTTTTTTTTTTACCTATAATTAATATACACTTCATTACTACTATAATTAATAAATACTATACTTAATTACTACTATAATTAGTATATAATTAATTAGAACTATATTTAATATGTAATTAAGTACTACTAAAAATAGTATATAATTAATTAGTTGTATAATAATTATATAATTATATTAATTAGTACTTAATATATAGTTAATTAGTAGTATAAATAAAATGTAGTTAATTATAGTACTAATGTCCAAGTAATAGAAATAAAGTGGAGCAAACAAAAAAAAAAAACAAACCAAATGAAGGAAAAATGAAAGTTAAAAAAATATATATATGTTTCCATTAGTAACGTTGTAGACTTGCAACGTTACTAATGGAGGTTCTGATTGGTAACGCAAATCTGCAACGCTACTAATGGAAGACATTTTTTATTTTTAATTATTTTGTTAGATTTTCGTTTTTTTTGTTTTTTACCTATAATTAATATACACTTCATTACTACTATAATTAATAAATACTATACTTAATTACTACTATAATTAGTATATAATTAATTAGAACTATATTTAATATGTAATTAAGTACTACTAAAATAGTATATAATTAATTAGTTGTATAATAATTATATAATTATATTAATTAGTACTTAATACTTAATATATATAGTTAATTAGTAGTATAAATAAAATGTAGTTAATTATAGTACTAATGTCCAAGTAATAGAAATAAAGTGGAGCAAAAAAAAAAAAAACAAACCAAATGAAGGAAAAAATGAAAGTTAAAAATATATATATATATGTCTTCCATTAGTAACGCTGCATTTGCAACGTTAATAATGGAAGTTCCATTGGTAACGTTGCAAATTTGCAACGTTACTAATGGAAGACATTTTTTATTTTTTAATTATTTTGTTAGATTTTCGTTTTTTTTTGTTTTGTTTTTTTACCTATAATTAATATACACTTCATTACTACTATAATTAATAAATACTATACTTAATTACTACTATAATTAGTATATAATTAATTAGAACTATATTTAATATGTAATTAAGTACTACTAAAAATAGTATATAATTAATTAGTTGTATAATAATTATATAATTATATTAATTAGTACTTAATACTTAATATATATAGTTAATTAGTAGTATAAATAAAATGTAGTTAATTATAGTACTAATGTCCAAGTAATAGAAATAAAGTGGAAAAAAAAAAAAAAACAAACCAAATGAAGGAAAAGTTAAAAATATATATATATATGTCTTCCATTAGTAACGTTATGATTTGCAACGCTACCAATGGAGGTTCTATTGGTAACGCTTGCAAATTTGCAACGTTACTAATGGAAGACATATTTTTATTTTTTAATTATTTTGTTAGATTTTCGTTTTTTTTTGTTTTTTACCTATAATTAATATACACTTCATTACTACTATAATTAATAAATACTATACTTAATTACTACTATAATTAGTATATAATTAATTAGAACTATATTTAATATGTAATTAAGTACTACTAAAAATAGTATATAATTAATTAGTTGTATAATAATTATATAATTATATTAATTAGTACTTAATAGCTAATATATATAGTTAATTAGTAGTATAAATAAAATGTAGTTAATTATAGTACTAATGTCCAAGTAATAGAAATAAAGTGAGTAAAACAAAAAAAAAAAAAACAAACCAAATGAAGGAAAAAATGAAAGTTAAAAAAAAAATATATATATATATATGTCTTCCATTAGTAACGTTGCAGATTTGCAACGTTACCAATGGAGGTTCCATTGGTAACGTTGCAAATTTGCAACGCTTAATGGAAGACATATTTTTTAATTATTTTGTTAGATTTTCGTTTTTTTTTTGTTTTTTACCTATAATTAATATACACTTCATTACTACTATAATTAGTATATAATTAATTAGAACTATATTTAATATGTAATTAAGTACTACTAAAATAGTATATAATTAATTAGTTGTATAATAATTATATAATTATATTAATTAGTACTTAATACTTAATATATATAGTTAATTAGTAGTATAAATAAAATGTAGTTAATTATAGTACTAATGTCCAAGTAATAGAAATAAAGTGAGCAAACAAAAAAAAAAAACAAACCAAATGAAGGAAAAATGAAAGTTAAAAAATATATATATATGTTTCCATTAGTAACGTTGCATATTTGCAACGTTATTAATGGAGGTTCCATTGGTAACGCTTTCAAATTTGCAACGTTACTAATGGAATTTTTTTATTTTTAATTATTTTGTTAGATTTTCGTTTTTTTTTGTTTTTACCTATAATTAATATACACTTCATTACTACTATAATTAATAAATACTATACTTAATTACTACTATAATTAGTATATAATTAATTAGAACTATATTTAATATGTAATTAAGTACTACTAAAAATAGTATATAATTAATTAGTTGTATAATAATTATATAATTATATTAATTAGTACTTAATACTTAATATATATAGTTAATTAGTAGTATAAATAAAATGTAGTTAATTATAGTACTAATGTCCAAGTAATAGAAATAAAGTGGAGCAAAAAAAAAAAACAAACCAAATGAAGGAAAAATGAAAGTTAAAAAAAATATATATATATGTTCTGATTAGTAACGCTTGCATTTGCAACGTTATTAACTTCCATTGGTAACGCTAAATTTGCAACGTTACTAATGGAAGATTTTTTATTTTTTATTTATTTTGTTAGATTTTCGTTTTTTTTGTTTTTTTTTTACCTATAATTAATATACACTTCATTACTACTATAATTAATAAATACTATACTTAATTACTACTATAATTAGTATATAATTAATTAGAACTATATTTAATATGTAATTAAGTACTACTAAAAATAGTATATAATTAATTAGTTGTATAATAATTATATAATTATATTAATTAGTACTTAATACTTAATATATATAGTTAATTAGTAGTATAAATAAAATGTAGTTAATTATAGTACTAATGTCCAAGTAATAGAAATAAAGAAAACAAAAAAAAAAAAAAAAACAAACCAAATGAAGGAAAAAATGAAAGTTAAAAAAATATATATATATATGTCTTCCATTAGTAACGTTGCAGATTTGCAACGTTACCAATGGAAGTTCCATTGGTAACGTTGCAAATTTGCAACGTTACTAATGGAAGATTTTTTTATTTTTAATTATTTTGTTAGATTTTCGTTTTTTTTTTTGTTTGATTTCCACTAGTAACGTTTTGAAAATTCAAACGTTACTAAATTAGTAACGTTTGAAAATTCAAACGTTACTAATCTTCCATTTTTTTGTAGTGTTATCCCAGAGCAAGAAAACGATTTTGGTAGCAAACTTCTAGAAAGCAGCAATTCTAGTAGTGACATACCAAAATTTATGTGTATGGCATATTATTGATTCCTGAGAAGTGTCCTAATATAAGATGCTTAAATGGAAACTCTACCTTCCTTTTCTTTAAGCAGCTATTAGGGTTGTATACGAGCCGAATTGAACTTTACATTTTTAACCTTAACTCGGCACAATCATATTAGTGTTCAAGCTCAGCTAGCTTGAACTCGAACTCAAACCGAGCTTTGAACATTTTCAGCCGAGCTTTAAACTGTTTGAACCCACTAAGTTTCGTTACGTGGTTGGTGCATTACAATATGTTACAGCTCAATGGCCCTTGCAACGGTTAAGTTATTTTGGACAAAGATGCTCCTTCAAGAACTAAACTTTTCAAGAACTTAACTTTTTACCAAGAGATAGATACTAAGCTAATGTGGATCGAGCTCATTCACCGGAGATGATCAAAATAATTAATCAAGAAAAATGCTATTAAACTCTTCTGGATCATCTTGTAAACCTTTCTCAGTGTATATATACTGAATACAATTACTGTCTGATTTGGATTATCAACCAAATTAAAACAGATTCTCCCAAATTACAAACTTAAGACAAAAAGATGAATAGTCCCGCTTATTAAACAAGCAGAGGTTACACGACAGAAACATATGTTTTACAAACATGGCCGGGGCATGCATGCACCGGGGAAATGAAACACTTTTCGCCATTACAAGAGTGATAATATTAACATAAAAGCACATATGGGAAGAAGAAAAGGGCACTACTATCACACTTTTAACATCCGCATAGCACAAATGTGCCACGAAATCACATTCTTGATAACAACAAAAGGCTGCATACTCTGTCTTCACTTTTTCACAACATAAATCACAAAATACGTCGTTGAAATCCTTGAATCGATGATGAAGGGAATAGATAGGAGTGAAGACGTGATTGTGCCTTGTAATCTTGATGGTGTGTGGAAATCCAGCACCTTTGGAGTGAATGAAGAGCCGACAGATGGTACATATAGAGGCGAAGTACGTACCTTCCCGACCACATGCTTCACAAGTTAAGTGGATATCAATTGATCATGTCTACGACCGAAATGAAAACTAATGGTTCACTCGAAGCTAGCCCACATTTATTTTGAAGCATGCATGATAGATGCCAGAGGAATTGATATCCACTTCTGTGGGAGAACAGACGTCCCTCAGTCCCTGTATCATGGTCTCTCTTAGAAAAAGTTGTGTCTCCATCTTGTGAGGAGGCGCAACAAATTTTTCTTTTCAACTTGCATCTCTCATTCTCTGTTTTTATCTTTATTTACATGATACAGTGGCGTTCGAGCATCACATTGGAGCTACCCCTTTCCTTTTTATACAAAACCTGACTTCTTTACTAACACTGGAGAAAACAGAGATTGAGGTAAAAGAAATCTCGAACCACTATATTCATATACAATATTACTTGCAAGAGAAAAGAAACTAAACCCAAACCATTCCTTAATATACAATATTAACTACAAAAGCAGAGCCATAACATGCTTAACCCTAACGACTCACTAGCACTTCTCCTGCCCCTCAACAATATTCCCCATCTGCAAAGAAGATTTAGGCTTGGATGCCTTGTACCATGCCGCACAAAAAAGATATGCTACAAAATTTATGATCCCAAGTACAGCCAGGAGTCCATAGAAACAATCAAGCCTCCCATTATTGATGTTGTCTGCCACCCATCCATGCCCATCCTTGCTTCCAGTCACCCTCTTCACGACCGACACCAAGAAACTACTGACAAAGAAACCAAGCGACAACGTTGTGAGGAAGAGACCGGTGCTCATGGTTTTCATTCCTTTTGGTGATCCGGTTATGAAAAAATCTAGCTGGCCGGTATATATGAAAGCTTCACCAGAACCCACTAACACAAACTGTGGGATTAATAAGAAGACACTTATAGGCAAAGTGGAGCCGCCGCCTGCTGCTTTTGCCACCGACAACCGCTTTCTCTCACAGAGAACAGCAGCTGCCATTCCAAAAACTGACAGGCCGAGTCCTATTGCCATCCTCTGGAGATTCGTAAAACCTGTTGAAGAGAGAGCCATGAGTCATATGAGCAAGAGAAAATGCTTTCAAAGAACTATAGTTTTAATTGATAATAATAGACAGTTATATATAGCCTGAACATACATGCATAATTATAATTATGCATGTATATTGTTCAGGTAATCTATAAATTAATGGAGATTATTACTTAATGGCTTCTTAGTTGAAATATTTATACCTGGTTTCCCAGTCAATGCCTTCCATGGAGGCATGATGAGACGATCATAAATAGCCAAAGTGATCATTATGGCAGCGACAAAGAAGACAGTAAGCGAGCCTGCTGGAATTTGAAAATTCCCAATCGATCTTTCCATGGTCGATGCTTGCTCAACTGAGAAGGTGATCATCTGCGCGTATGTCGTCCAGAATATGATGGTCGTCGCCCATATTGGTAGTAGCCTTATCATCATTTTCACCTCCTCCACCCTCTTCACAGAGCATAGCTTCCACGGATTTGGAGCACCGCCACCATTCTTCTCATAGTCACCTTCCGCAACAATCGCTGCCTTGTCCAACACACTAAAATGACAAGGAAAATTAATAGCCGTTAAGATTTTTGGAATATTATTAAAGACGCCTAAATATTAGAACGAAAAACTTCACAAAAACCCACCAATACTTTTGAAGTTTAAAAATTTATAATGTGATATATGCCAAAATTAATGTTCACTGTCATGAATTCTTAGTTTTTTTTTTCCTAAAGTGGAGTATTTTAAGCATTTTAACAATATATATATAGTGAAATTAAAAAGAAAAATTCTAGAGATACCAATATTGCAAATTTTTTTCATGAATTTTTATTTTTCTTAAAAAAAATGGTCAAATTAAAAGGAAAAATTCTTGAGATATCGACATTACAATTTTTTTTTTTTTATAAAAAAAATCAGTTAAAATAAACACTAGGTTATTTTGAGCCTTTTAACAAACTAAAAAAGAAAAGCAATAATACTATTTAGTAAACTCTCATACCACTGTGATACGGATATGATGACATGGCAATAAAAATCAATCTTTTGGTTAACAAGGGTTTGTAAAAATAAAAATCAATGGTTGATATACATTACCACATCATTACAGTTGCATGACAATGATATACAAGTCTACTAAATATTATTTTTAAAAAAGTATAGGTGAAATTTAAAAAAAAAAAAAAATCTTGAAATATATATATATAGACATTATAAATTTTTAAACTTCAAGAATATAATTAATTACAAAAACGCCTACCAGGAAGTAGGAATGGTGTGAGAAAAGTTTTTCCGTAAAAAGAAATAATAATAAAGTTACCGGAACTGCTCCGTGTGATCAATTCTTGAAGCCTCAGGAGAATCCTGGTATAACGAGTCAAAATGAGAAGGAAGGTCCATCTTCCTCTTCCTTGTAGCGGCCACAACAACTTGGAGAATATGAACAACGGGGCTTCCCGAACTCTTCTTGTATCTGTATCTTTTAGTCCCAGATAAGAAGACGATGATCGCTATGGACATGGAAACGGAGCAAATTCCGTACGCCCAGCTCCGACCCACTTCGTCTTGCAAATAGACGAGCACCGTGACCGCTGTCAAAGTTCCGATGCTAATGAATAAGAAGAACCTGTTGAAGAAGTAGGCCATCTGAGCCTTCTCCTTCTCGTCTTTCTCGTCGAACTGGTCGGTTCCAAATCCTGATACGCTTGATTTTAGGCCGCCGGTCCCTAATGCGATCAAATATAGAGCCACGTATAGAATTCCCATTTGGACGCCGCTGGCTTGTTTGCAGTGAGCGGCGGTTGCTCCGCAGGGTGGAGGGCGTAGCTGTGGCAGTTTTGTTGCTATTGCTAATCCGCCAGTGCCCTGAATCACCAGTAACATAACAGAAAACATGGTATAGTACGAATTACATTTTGGCGTAAAATATTTTTTAGAAAACTTGTTTTCTCTATTTTTGTAGGTTTGGTATAGCGTAAAATATTGGTCAATCTGAAAATGTTTACAGTTAACCAAAGATCCCCACCTACACTTTTTTATTAGAAAAAATAAAATAAAAATTAAGAAAAATAACGTTCATAAAGCGTATAATGGTATACGCTTCTCATCTGTGTAAACGTACCATTTTTCCCCCACCCGTACATTGAGCAGGTTATTATAATAAGAGGGTCCCTACCGGGCTACTTGAACACCAACTTGGGAAGGTGAGCCCAACAAGGACCCTATCACAATTGCTTTCCCAAATTGCAAGGAATATGGGCAAACAATTACATATGATCTTAATCTCAACCTTGAAGGCTTCTTATTTTCACACTCTCTTCCTCTACAACTCCTTTTTGTCATATCTCTCTTGTCGTCACTCCTCATATTATATGAAAATATAAAAAAAAATATGTGCTGATGATTTCCATACAAGTCAAACGCCGAAAAATGTTTTTAGGTATAATCATTTTCTTGAAAAGTTATTTCAGCTGAAAACATTATCTAACAAAAATTATTTTACGCCAAAATAAATGGGGCATGTCAAAAATGTTTAGTTTACTACAATTTTAACCACAAAGTATGGAAACTCACATCAATTTATTATAAAAATTGTAGTACCACCGGCACCCATCTAGCTAATTTAAACTTACCAGCGCTTGAATTGCTGCAAAGATGGCAATAGTGACGTATCTGCCGAGGAAAGAATCAGCAAGAAAGCCTCCAAGCAAACAAAGGAGAAATGATGTGCCCATAAAGTCTGTAACGATATTGGCCGAAGTGAAACTTGGCAGATGCATTGTTCCAATCAAGTAGGTCACTAGGTTTACTGCTATTCCCATCGTTGAAAGTCTCTCAGATACTTCAACAACTGTACATATTTAATTAGCAATGAGTAGCTAGCTTTACATTTTTTATAAGTGATTTCTTGATTAAAATAAGATTTATATAGCCTTAAGTTCAACTACTTTCAACACACGAGAAGTGGAAGGGGAACAGTACTTTTTCCACGACTGACAACAAAACATAGTAGTATGATTAAATTTGATGTTACTAATAAATAAATTACTATTGAAAAGGTAAAACTACAGAATAGTTTAAGTAAAGCTTTTTTTTTATTTTTTGGAATGGTGGAGGTATAATCAATGAATAAAGCAAGGTGGGGGGGAAAGGTGCATATATATATATATATATATATATATATATATATATATATATATCTAGCTCCCTATTAGGTGAGCCCAAGTAAACCCACATAATTTCATTGATCAAGAGAAAGTGATCACAGCAATTAAGTTAACTAAATATCTGCATATAGGAAATATTATATGGGTGAAAATATGATTTTGATTTTGTCTCATCATTCAAGAGAGAAAGTGGCGTTAAATATTATCAGAACTGTAGATATATAGAGATTAAAATATGATTTTGGTGTCTAAATTATTGTGCTTTTTTTTATAAATTATTAGTTAAATTAAACCTGATCGAATACTCGGTCTTTCCGTAAACTTTGCATGACCTACCTACTTATGGATTCATTTCTGATAGAAGCAATTAATAATAAAAAATATTCATAACATCTAGAGTTTGATGATGTCCAATTGTATAACAAGCATATATATCAAATAATTATACCTTTCATCTCTGAATATATAGCACCAAATAAAATGTGTTTTCTATGTAATAAATGGACGTAAATTCAACTTATAATCTATACGTAATTACGTACTTCATTACACCTATAACATTCTTTTTTCTGATAATTAATGAAGCCTTTCAACATCTAAAATACCAGGTTAGTTATTAGAAGAAATGCACTTAAGAACTAACTCTAGCCTCTAGGAATGTTAGATATAGGAAGAAATGCATGAGGAGTGATCATTAAATCTTTCAGAATAAAAATTAAATAGAGGGGGAAGAGAAAACAATATCGATCAGAGATACAACACCTGAGGGGAAACCTTAAAACGAACCTAGAATAAGAGCAGCAGGCACCCAACCGCCAGTTTTAGATCTGTCAGCAGGGAAACCCTTGTAGTCCACAGCATCAGCTACCGTCCAAGTCATCTTCCCCTCCTGAGAGAGAGAGACACAAATATTTTCAAAGATTGTTAAGTAGAGACTAGAGAAGAAGGAAAGCTTCCAACTGCCATTGACAAAACTATGCAAGAAACTTAGTCGAAATTAACTCAACATCAACCATTTCCCACGTCTCAAGTTTTCAGCAGGGAAAAGACCACGCACTGCAGAAAAGAGAAAAGTAGGAAACAAAGAAGTTCCTTAATTAGCTGTGCCTTGGGAGCTCTTCCCGAGCCTTTTATAGGCAAACAGTATAATTCCAATACTGAGCTGATCACTGTTACTGTGATAATGGTAGCTAGGGCCTAGGGGAGTGGGTTTATCCCACATTGAGTGGAAGGATCTAGGACCGTTTGGCACTTTTGTTTTCTCAAGCAGATATTCTTTAGAAATTAAAAAATATAAGAACACCGTAAAAAATGTGATATTGATAGAGGAATATGGTTAGATCAGGAAAGTTTGGAATCTGGAACATGCAACGCCAACAGCATTTTCAGTCTCAGCTCTAGCATGTGGTAGCCAGGATACATAGGTTTCGGTTACAAAGGTTGTAATGACTTAGAGAAAAACGCTAACCACATTTACGTTATTACTCCAAAATGACTAGTGAATTTGAATTTTTTTTAAAATTCATTATAAAGCTTAGTTTCACTTAATAACTAGACAATGTGAGATTTAGAACCCATGACTATCTTTATAAACCACCCACTATATGTAGGTATCTTCTCATCTTCCCAATATAGGACCGGAATGTTATAAAGGTTGTGATCTACAACAACCTATAGGCATTTTAAGTGCTTTTGCTACCCCACAAGCAAACCCTCCACCTTTTATTTTTCTCCTTTGTCTCTCTATGGGCATCATAATTTTTAAAATAAAAATTAGATGGGAAATTATCCCCTGAACTATCTATTTATTTGCATTTTTATTTTCAAAGTTTTAAACGTGACACTTGACCCCTCCAAACTTTTAAATTGTTGTAATTCGACCATCTTGACTTCTTCTTTTTTCCCAAAATGCCCCATCACATATTTTATTTTAAAAAAATCCAAAAACCAAAAAAAAAAAAAGAAGATTCACTATACAAATATGTGATGGGGGCATATTTCTTTTTGGTTTTTTTTTTTTAAAAAAATAAAATATGTAATGGGGACATTTTGGGAAAAAAAAAAAAAGTCAAAATGGTCTAATTGCAATAATTTGAAAGTTTGGGGAAGTCAAGTGTCACGTTTAAAACTTTGGAGGTAAAAGTGCAAATGAGTGGATAGTTTAAGAGGGGTAAAGTGTAATTTTCCCAAAATTAAATGATTCAACTTAGTCATATAAGTTTAAAATTTTGGTATAAGTAATGATTTAACATGATATTAAAGCAAATGTTATAAGTTTAAACCTTATTTTCATCACTCACCTCATATTTATATTAAATATTCCACATATTGGGCTTTATTATGTGATAGCTAGTTTAAGTCCACACATTATCTGGGAGAGTATTAGAATATAAAGTAAATGGTTAAATTCACACATTCCTAACTATCAATTTAAACTTAGAATTAAATAAGTGATGATTTAACATAATATGAGAGAGCCGGCCACTTTCTTGGGGACTCCAACCTTCTCTTTCAATTTTTTCGGTATTCTTTATGGTCAGTGGCGGATTTACGTGGGGGAGACCTAGGGGCAGGCGCCCCAGGTAAAAAAAAAAAAAAATTAAAATTTTTGAACTCAGTTTTTTAGTTTTGGTTTACTGTGCCCTTGGTATTTTTTGATGATTCTCTCACCACCGAGACATTCTCTGTGCATTGTCTCCTTCTCTTTCTCCTTCTCTCTATCTCTTCCTCTCCCACTCACGGCTGGCCATGTCGTTGCAGCTTGAAGAAGAAAAGAAAAAAGAGAAGGAAAAAGAAGGTACTGTGGGGTGGAGAGAAGGAAGAAAAAGAACAAAAAAAGAATAGAGAAGTGATGATGTTGTCGGCCAGGTGTGGACATAAGAAGCAAAAAAAAAAAGGAATAAATCTAGTGTATTTGGGCTTAGATTATTTTGGTGCAATTTTTGGCTTTTTGTTGAGGTGTTGGTTAGGGATTGGAGGCTGTAAAATGGAGGGATTACACCTCCTCCTGACCAAAGTTAAACTCTTTTTTCTAGTCTTTCCCTCTTTGGTTGTCTCGGTTTCTTGGTTTCATATTACCAACAAAAAAAAAAAATCAAGAAATTTAATATTTATTTATCAATATTTTGCATTTTTCTATCATAACCCAACTGAGTAAGTTGAGAATAAAGTTTATAATTGAAGTCTTAATTTGTCTTGGTTATGACAGTGCCCTTAATTTGTTTCGATTATAATTTAAGCTTTTTAATTGAGATATATCTCTCATTTACCATATAATATTCTAAGACCGCGCAAAATGGAACTTTAGGCATTTGTATTTTGTATTTTTCTTTATTTTTGTACTAGTGCCTATATGGTAACTGATATATCAAATTAGAATATATTTATGAAGTCAGATAAATATGTTTTTTGTGATATATATATTGTGGTATAATTTTTTATTATTATTTTATTTACCATATTATAATTAAAATATAATATAAAAAAAAAAATTTATCATTATATTTTATTGACGCCCCAGGTAAAATGAATTTTTGGATCCGCCACGGTTTATGGTAGTGATGCCTCCAAAGTTTTGGCCAACATTCTTGAAAGCCATTCAGTCACTACCTTCGTTAGATCTTAACCTTCCAAGTGTTCTTTAAAATGATCATCATACAGATTGGAAGCTTCAAACCCGATCTACACAACGACACAAAAATCAGCCCAAAAGGACCTCTCAAACTCTCTCACGCGCCACCTAATTAAGGTTCCTATCAACTAGTGTGCCGCCAAAAGCCTCCATCCACGCTAGAAGTGTTAGAAATGGGTCTTGGGCCTTACTCAACCTAAAAGCTAGCTCAAGAGTTGAGGTTTACCCTCAACCTTATAAATGGCCCATCTCCTTAATATCTAAGCAATGTGGGACTTTCAATACGCCCCCTCACGTGTGGCGGGAGGACATCCAGGCCAACACGTGCAACAAATGGGTGACGGTAGGCCACAGCCAATTGGGCCTGGCTCTGATACCATGTTAGAAATTGGTCTTGGGACTAATTCAACCCAAAAGCTAGCTCAAGAGTTGAGGTTTACCCTCAACCTTATAAATGGCTCATCTCTTTAATATTCAAGCAATGTGGGACTTCCAACACGCCCCTTCACGTGTGATGGGAGGACATTCAAGTCAATACGTGCAACAAATGGGTGATGGTGGGCCACAGCCAATTGAGCCTGGCTCTGATACCATGTTAGAAATGGGTATTGGGCCTTACTCAACCCAAAAGCTAGCTCAAGAGTTGAGGTTTCCCCTCACCTTTATAAATGGTCCATCTTCTTAATACCCAGGCAATGTGGGACTTTCAACACGTCCCCTCACGTGTGGTAGGAGGACATCCAAGCCAACACGTGCAACAAATGGGAGACGATGGGCCACAACCAATTGGGTTAGGCTCTGATACCATGTTAGAATTGGGTCTTGGGCCTTACTCAACCCAAAAGCTAGTTCAAGAGTTGAGGTCTACCTTCAACCTTATAAATGACCCATCTCCTTAATAAGAAGTTCCTGTCCATTGAAGAAATTCACCCGCCGACGACACATGCACCTTCCTTATTAAGATTCTAATTAAGGGATTGCTCTTGGCTTTGCAAGAAGCTGGATTTGGATCTTTGAGGCAATATTCGGGAAAAGGTGACTTGGTTGATGGTCCTTAGTTGTATTTTTGTTAGGGTTTATGCCCGATGAGCTTTTTTTTAATGATATTTTGGTTTATTAATAAAGTTGTTTATATCCTGAATTATATGAGAACATTTGGCATATTATTTGATATATGTTCATATTATGTTGTGTATTTATATAGCCCTTAAGTTATATTGACTAAGCTTAGGTGTTTTAATATGATCATCATACAGATATTCTAAGTCATAAACTTTGTAACTTATAAATATAGTTTCTGGTCGGTAATGGAATTAAACATTACATTTGATAAGACTATAGCATATCAATCATGATGATCTATCTTAATTAATTGTGAAAGTAGAGAATTCTAATTGATATGTTGTTGTGGATACAAGCACTAAACAAGTTGTTATACATTCTATATATCTAATAACTATTGTCAATATGAATAACTTGAATTCACTACTGCTTATAGCATTGACTCTCAATTCTAAGAGGAATGTGAAATGTGAAGTAGATGCTATATTTTGATATATTTAGGAGAGAATTTTCATGGTCAAATTCTCAATGTATTGGATGATCACATGTATCATTGTGGGAAAACTATTTTTCGAGATAGAATCCATAATCTTTTCATTTTGATCAAAGAGATATGAAATATCCCCTTGAGTAATTTAATGGGAATTGAGTATATATTCTGAATCTTGGGCTTGAGCATTTTAATAAAAAGTTGCTAATTTTTTTATTTATTTATTTTTTTTTGGAAGTGAAGAGTTGCTAAAACTAAATAAACTAAATAAAAATATTATTTCAAGAGTACAAGAATAATCAAGATATTAAATTGGGTACTCAGGGATTAAAAGATAATTAATTAAAGTGATAGTTTATTTATAACTTTAATTGGGCTATGAATATTTCATATATGAGTCAAATGTAATTATAAGAAGTTACTGAGAATTTTGAAAATCAAAATAAATACTAGAGAGTAGTAATACAGTTTTTTAGTGAGATAAATTGTAACTAAAGTACTTATGACTTATGACAAGTGTCCTGAGCCTATTGAAGATATATTTATTTTTCCTTTTAAGTCCATTCTCAAGCTTATTATTATCCCGTATTGGGCTTGAACTAATTACACAAGGAGAGCACCAAACATTTAGGTTATCTTGTCAGACAGTGTGAGGAAAAATGATTGAGAAATGGGGTTGATAAAATCATTGTTAACTCATCATAAAAAAAGGAGTTGACAAACACTCCAAAACATTCATCCATGTGCGATCTTCACGTGCCACCACTAAGCTAGCTCTACCATATAATCATATACCCACCGCCCATTAAGCACTAAAGCAACATGTAACGTGGAAAGGGAAATCGATCCCCCCACTGAACTCGGAAAGAGAAAAAGCCAAACAAAGCCTCAAACATGGCCATAACCTCACAATCCCTCTGTGGGTCCAACAACTCCTCCCCCTCCTTACCTCTAACACACAATGTGCAGCCGACGTCGGTTTGTTTAACGGATTCAAGTTCAGTCAAGATATAAATATAAAATTATATAAGTTAATCTTTATTCGATTCATTTAATTTAACAGGGGTCGGACCCTTCAACAGTAACCTAATAATTTCTTGTTGAAAAATTCCTGAGGTTTAGTCCATGGAGTAGAAGCGTGGCCCGTTTTGATGTTTTAACGAAGTTGGAGGTTGTATTTATGGTCCCTTCTGATGATCTTTCAACCACACGTAACCCAATAATTTTGTGTTGAATTCAAATAAAATATGCTTATAATTAATTAAGATTAAAAAGTGCCGGCCATACGCCTACATATGTCTCTGTACATGAATACTTCAACCGTAAAGGAGGGCCGACACATATACAAACTGTGTGTAAATCTAATTCTCTTGGCCATGGCTTAGGAGGAAGAAGAATAGAAGAAGATAGTTCTCAATAAAAGCTAAGTGCTTGTCGTTTCAATCTGAAATGGAAAAAAAACAAAAAAAAAACCCGACCTGATAGTATTGGTATGAATGATTTGCAATTATGGTTTGCAGTGAAAAAACAAACTTTTGTTATCAAGGTTTTCAAAACCTTTATTTCATGTCCGTCGACATCTAAAGCCAACAGGTTTTTTTTTTTTTTTTTGCCCTTTTTCTTTCCACCAAATGGCATGCATATCACCTACATTATATGGACAAAAATCCACTTCATTTTACTTGAAATTGAGAGGAGCAATTTTATAGTCGAAATTTTATTTTGTTTCATCTACCGACATATAGTGCCACATAAGAAATTGAGAAGCTCAGCACCTTCAATTAATTGATGTTGATTTTATTTGGGCTTAGTGAATCCATTACTTCATAATGTTTCACTCTATGTCACCAAAATATAAAACCATGTAGATTAGAATTAAAAATAATAAAAAATAAAAAAGAATAAAACCATTTAACATATATATTTCCTCACTTGAATGCGTCTCATGTTATTTATAAGGTTACAATTTTTGACATGATTCATAAGCTCAACACGAAATTGGTAAGTTAAGAATTGAGAAGTCTAACTTGTTTAATTATAGAAGTCGGTTTATGGTTAACCTATATGACTTTATACACATGTATGTCTCAACATGACTCAAACCCGACACCCTATATTTAGGGTTGAAAATGTTGACACAATTATGAACCTAATACAAACCTAACATGAAATTAGTGGGTTAAGGTTGATGGGCCGATCTTACCCATTTGGATTATGGTTGACCTATATTCTTTTATACTCATATTTTGACACAATCCAAACTAGACACAAAAACACAAATAATGACCCCAACCTTTTTAGTCATCTTCCCAACTTTCAAATTTTGTATATAAAAGGCTGAATTGCACAAACCCTTGCAATTTGTGAAAAGAGATCAAATCAATCCGCGAGGACGAATCATTAAGGAAGCCAAATTCAAGCTTCTAATTGCTTTCACTTTGACCCTAAACAGATGCACATTAAACAAAGATGCGGCCTGCCAGCACTAATGATGGTTAAGACATATGTCATTTTGACGATGGTAACAGCTCCTAATTAAATAAATTCATGCTCATCATAGATTAATTATAAATCGAGTAAGATGAGTCCAACAAGGCACATTCATTTTCCTCCCTATGTTTGTCTCTATTAACCCGGTGACTCTTATGGTCATGTATTTTCTTAATTTGCTTTTTCATTGCAGTGAGAACGCAATCTACGTGTCAAAATAACATTATATATATAGACACCCATGACAACATGCATTCGCCGTATCTCCTATATTTTATAATGATACAAATTTCAAGTAAAATTTACTTGTGAAAACCGAATTACGAGAGATCACCATTTTTGTTACTCAACCACAAAATTGTAACTCATTCAATCTAATATTTGACAAGCTATGTCTAATCTCATACTCGACTTAATTGGTAGTGTCGACTCTAATACCAATTAATACAAATTTCAAATAGAATAAGCTCATTCTTGAAAACCGAACGTGTAAAAAAACTATCTACACATCAAAATTATATTTTACTCAAATGTGAATCGTAGTATATAATTTGTATACTTATATATATATATATATATATATATATCAACATGCAAAGGCTACTGACTGTTTGATGCGATTTGCTCCTGGAAGGTTGTGGCATTCTAACAAAACGTATCATGTTTGATCTAATCGGATCATCTATATGTAATATATAGTTCGAGAGAAGCCGATTTCTTAAAAAGCAGGGGACAGAATTGCATGTCCATATTATTAGAAACCGGAAAAGATTCGGTTGGGTGAGGATGAGATTGGTTGTGTTTATCCAGGAATGGTGACCATTAGGTGTCCACATATATAACAGGATCATGCCATGCTTAAAAAGATTTGCCCAAGTTGGTGGCAACTGGCAAGCAAGAAAAATGCGATATGAATCGCAGTGACGGGCAATCAGATCGAGGCCAAGATCATGAGTTATACACGGGAGCGACATGTAATAGTTTATTTCTGTGCATGTCGTTTTCACTTCTAAATTATCGATGATCTGCTTTATCGAGGTCAAAAAGCCATCATTAAAATTAAGGAAAATGTTAATGGTTCTCCCTCTAATGTTCTCCTAACGTTTTCTCAATCTTACGTAGAACATGATTTAAGAAAAAATAAAATTGTAATAGTCTTCACTATCCTTTTTTTAGGCATTAGCATCAAATTTGAGGCATTAGCACTAAATTTTGGATGATCAAATCCATTTTTTGTGATACTATCCCTAAAGGGTTAACCTTCCACCCTTAGGTTTTAGTTTTGAATTCAAAAACAAGTTTTAAAGCATTAGAACCTAAATATTAAATCATAAAAATTAATCTTTTGGCAAAAAAATGTACTACAATTTTATTTATTCTTAAATCATATTCTACGTAAGATTGAGAGAACACTAGGGAAAAAATCCTAACAAACCCCTAAAATTAATAAGCAGCTACATACCCGTTAGTCAAATGTTTAGCATTTGCAAATGAGACTAGGGAGGGTAGACCCTAGTTCTTTTTCAATGATATCTTCCATGAGGACGTCGTCGTTGATCTTTTACGATGGATTAAAGCCAACTTTTCCACCTAAACAATAATTAAAAAAAACAAAGAAAGTAACATGTGTTATAGGACAGAACGGATTCAAAGTGCCGAGTGCTTTGTTCCAAACTAGGTTTCAACGGGGTTGCAAATGGGACAATTTGAGCTGAGTCAAAATGTTTTGTTTTTTGAAATTATTTTTGAATCAAGCGGACTGCAAACGTGTGTAACGATGGATTTCGAGCTAAAATATGTGCTCGTCCAATTGTGCTTACTGACCACGTACGGCGTATGCATGCGCTGGAAAGAGTTCTTGGAATTAGGGTTATATGCACAATTCCGACACATGTAGCAAAACTTATTGACTGATTTATATTTGCATGAGCTTGAAAATGTGCTCACGAATATTGCTCACTACTCACTAGAAAGAGAGTTGGGGTCGTATGCACGATTCCAGCGCCCATAGCTTGGAAATGGGCTCGGCCAGCTTTACTTAGTGACTTCGGCCTGTGCGCAAAAAAGAGTTTTCCGAAATGAGGTCATATACACAATTTCAACACCGTATCAAAAGTTATAACCACAAATGTGAAATTTAGTGTAGTCCACTGGATTCAAAACCCATTCCGACTCAAATTTTACTTTATTCCTCCAAAAATGATAATTTCATTTACAAAATTTAACAAACCTCAATCTCATATTTCTTGATAACTGGGTTAAATTTTTTAGAATCAATTATCAAAATTAGAAATTATGGAAGGTTTATGAATTAATGCGATAGTTGTAAAAAATAAAAAAAAAAAAAAAAAATTCTCAGTAAAACGTGGTCGGCAGGATTCGAACCTGCGCGGGCAAAGCCCACATGATTTCTAGTCATGCCCGATAACCACTCCGGCACGACCACTTGACTGTTGCTTATCTGACATTTTTTGCTGAAGTTAATTGTTATAACTCCGCCACCCTATTCAAAACGTTATAAAAAGAACAAAGTTTGAATTCATCATCAATTTGACTCCCATTCCACAAAGTAACATACTTCGAACAAGCCTTAGGCATCTAATTTATTGATATCCTAAAATTATTTTAAGACTAAAATAACACTCATTATTATTATGTATATCATATTATGAAATCAAACAGTACTTTTATTTTTTATGTGTTGCAATAGATTCTCATTTACAAAAATTAAATTACTAGTTTAATGAGTATAGGCTACATTTGACTCTTGACCCTCAAGTTGCGCACGAATCTTTTTAAATTAATGATATTTTTCAATGAGTAAACAAGTTTTATCCACAAAACTTTGCCAATCATTAAAAAACAAAGTTGAAAATAGAACTTCAATTACTATTATGAACATAACGTAGTTCAACAACTTGCAGGGATTGTCAAATATTTATGAGTTGTGCCAATAGTTGATAAGCATCAAAAGATCAACTTTCAACTAACTTGTATTTATACTTACTCTTCTCATTTTTACTATAAACTACAAAAAAGCATATTTTATACTGTGTACTTGTGCTTATCCTTCCCCTTTTTGACTAATTCTTTGATGTTGATTATAAAAAAGAAATTTTTAAGAAATTTAATACATATTCAATAGTAAATAAGTTTCTGGATCTAAAAAAATGTTGGGTTTTATTCTGAATAAAATCTTACCAACCCTGCCTACCAATGCAAGGCAAATTGTCCCCTCAATATCCTTTAAAAGGCAGTATGTCCCCTCAGTATCTTCAAACCCTTTGAAACCCCAACCCAAATTTCTTTTCTCTAGTTTCCGAAGCCACTTTATTTACCATCTTGTCACAACTTGATAGCTCAAACCCTCATGGTCATAGCTCAATGCAAAGCAGTATATATGTCACAACTTGATAGCTCAATGTCTTCAAACCCTTTCAAGTCCCAACCCAAATTCTTTCTCTAGTTTATATGCCTCTTAGATGTGGAGAAAGTCTTATCAACCCAGCCTACAAATACAAAGCGTAATATATTATTCTTTGAGTAATGTTATTTGGTAGATTGCTATATAATTGTCATACGTCTTGATGATATAGCCGTAAAAATTAATCATTGCAAAAAAAAATTATCGATTGCTGATTTTTAATGCCACGTCATTCAAATTCTCTTTTTTGGGATCTGACTACATTACTTAATCCAAAACCTATTATTTCTCTAATAAAAAATGGAAAAAAAAATAAAAATAAAACCTACTGTAATTAATTTTGTTAGGTCTTCCAAGGTTGATCAACCCATTTCAAGATATTAAGCTTGAAATTCTAATGAACCTCATTCCTTTAATGGAGGATTACATAAAGACAAGATTGAAGGCAAAGATTGGTAAAATAGTCATATTATTCATGAATAATTCAAGCTCGATTCCTATAAATTTAACTCAAGTTCAATTTATTAAATAAACACTTTCAAGGATTTAAAGAGATGAAAAGGATTCATCTTTCTAATGTAATAGATAGATGATGTGTTTATTTATTATTATTATTTTTTTTTTTTGACATGTTCACATAAGAGGGGAGAGTGGTTTCGAACTAGTGACCTTCGTTTCATTAAAATATACTTATATAACCTCAAGATTAGATCCATTAATTTATAAATATGGTCATTATATTTTAATATAAACAATATATTTCATATAAAATAATAAATAAATAAAAGTCTACATACCCCTCAAATTAACTACAACCTAATTGACAATGTCCTCTCAAACTACTAAAACATTGTCAATGTCACTTTCAAGGCTAGTAAAAAGATAAAAATGCCCTTATCAATTCAACAAATATAACAAATAAATTTTTTATTTTTTTTAAACGAAAAATTTTAATTTAAAAAAAACGATTTTTTATTCTTTTTTAAACGAAATTTTTTAATTTTTTTAAAACAATTTTTTTCTTAAACAGAATATTTTTTTTAAAAATTAAATTTTGTTTTAGAAAACAAAGAATTATATTTTCTTAAATGAAAATTTGTTAATTTTTTTTAAAAAACGAAGGTTTTTATTTAAAAAAGTTATAAAACAAAACAAAAAATTTCAATTTTTTATTAAAAAAATCGATTTATAATAAAAACGATTTTTTTTTTAATTTTAAATTAGCCACCATTTGGAATTTGGTTTTTTTAATTTTTTAATTTTGAGAGAGACATTGTCAATTTAATGCTAGTTTGAAGGGTATGTAGAATTTCCCCCAAAAGAATTATATATGATTTGTTACAAATACAAAATTAATGAAATTAATCTTTAATTATAAGTTCATAAATAAAAAATTTATTTAACTAATTAACTCAAATGACAAAAACTTAATGACAACAAAATAGCAATGATTAACACAGACATACGAACATATCTAATATAATATATAATAGGAGAATGTTAGATAGGAGAAGCTAAAAACTTGACACGTGGCATTTAAAATTGGGCAATTAAACTTGACACATGGCATCTAAAACTTGGGCAATTAAACTTGACACGTGGCTTGGGCAATTAAAATTAAAACATGGCAGTTTTAGACTGGAGGGCATAAAATTGCGACATGTGGCGTTTTAAAATGCTGCAAAGTATTATTTTAAGTTAAAAATAATCAAAAGTTGTCATGTTTCACACTTTCACTCAAATTCTGCTTCCCCTTCCATTAAACGTGATAAAATAACTGTCTTTACAATTTAAAACATCAGAGACTATAACAAACGTACTACAAATATTCAAACAACATAAAACTCACTATCCACCCCTTCAATGCATCCCAGAGTAAGGTAATCTTCTGTTTGAATTCAAAATGTGGGGACAATTTTGGATGTGTGTTAATATCTATTGTAATATTCTGTTTGAATTCAAAATCTGTGAATAATGTTTTAGTTATGTTGAGAATTCAAAATCTGGGGATAAATATGAGATTATTTTATCTGTTTCTTTGTGTTTAAGTTCTATTCCTACAACAATTTTTTTCCCATTTCTTTAAAAAGCTACAACTATCAGCATTTGTTGTTGTTGTTGGTTTTTTTTTTTTTTTTTTCATAAAATGAGTAAGCCAATTTGTATCGGAATCAAAATTCTTTGTTTTTGTTCACAAAATTCATGTTAGCGGCTTCTTTTGCATTCTCAGTTGTAATTCATATGCAGTTTTCTGTTTACTTTTCTAATTCTTTAATCACGTTGATTACTGCTAGCAAATAAAAAATGTTATTATATATTCTGAAATTCCAACAATAAAATTGGTTCAAAATTTAAAAGATTTGATTGTTTCTATTTGGTGGGGCTTAGACATTTAGAAAGTAATTTTTTTTTTTTTTGGAATGTGACATCGTATTAGTGAAAATATTATGAATTTTCATTTTGAAAAATTAAACATGAATCTTTTCAGTTATATTGAGATTTCAGAAGAGTTGTTCTCTATGATGGATAAGGATGTATGTCAATATCTGTTGTAATCTTCTATTTGAATTCAAAATCTGGGGATAAAATGGGATTATTTTACCTTTTTCTTTGTGTTTTTTTTATCTCAGTTTTTGTGGGTTTTACATATTGTGCTTATCCTCCTGTTCAAACTATTTCAAAAATTAGATTTGATTCTCTTTGATTTCAATTTTTTTTTCAATTTTTTTTTTTAAAAATGCATAAACACATATTACAAATATTTACACAAATTGTTTGAAAACATTGTCACTGAAACTTTAGTAATATTTGTCATGATTTGTTTTTTCTTCAAATTATCCTAATTTATCATGTTTGTAATTTTTTATTTTTTTTTTTTGAGAAAAAAATATAGAATACATGTGATTGCTTTTTATTTCTTTTAGAAATAATTTACAATACGTGAGGTATAGCCATTATTCTTCTTGAATTTTTATTTAACACCTTTATTTTGTTTTGTAGCATTAATTGCTTAATATCGTTAGTGTACGTTTTTCTTTAGTTGAAATATGATTCAAAACAATGTCACTGAAACTATTGTTATATTTATGTCAACTTTTTTACAAAAAAAATAATAAAAAAAATTCCAATCTATCGTGTTTGTAATTACATGCAAGTGATTTCTTTTATTTCTTTTCATTATTCTTTCTTGATTTTTATTTAGTTTCTTTACTTTTTTTCTAGAATTGATTTCTAACAACACATTTTGTCTGTATGACACTCTTTAGCTAAAATAATTAACATGTCAGATCTATAATTGATATGCTTTAAGGTTGTTTTAAAATGCATTCCTACTTTCATTTTTTGTTAAATTGAAATTAAGATAGATGCCAATTTTTCACTTTTAAATACAAAAACATAGCATTATGATATAATAACTCAAATTGTTCTTATCCAATTTGTAGATTATCTATTATGTTTGACACATATATGCTTTTATGTGGATATATAATTTGTAAACACCTATGCATATCACAGGTTATAGAGTTTTCTATTGGTGTTTTTGATAAGAGATATGATGATTTTTTAGTTTACAATGTTGTACATTGATAATTTTGTTTCTATGTTTAATGCACATTGTTTACATGCTTAATTGATGGATGTCATTGGCTTTAAAGGTTTTATTGGAGCAAAAAAAGTATATAGCAAAGACGACTTTTTTTCTATTATATCAGTATTTTTCATTTTTTGTTTTTACTTTATATTTAGTGGTCCTGTTCTTATGTTTTTTTTATTTTTGTCATTATCTTCTATTCTAATTTATATATTTTGTTTAATTATAATTGCTTAATTTTCATTTTTTGTAAATTTTATAATGAATTCAGAGAAACAATGGTGAGAGAGTTTTCTATCGTTGTTTTTTATACAAGGTATGATGATTTTTTAGTTTATACTGCTGTTTATTATATATATATTGTTTACGTGCTCAATTAATTGATCACGGACATTGCATAGGAAAAAAATAAAGCATAGAAAAAATAATTGATTGACTGACATTGTCTAGATTATGATTGTTAAAATTGGGCTTTTATGGTAGGTATAGCTAAAATGTTGTTTTTTATTATAGTTCCTTTCGTTTTGTACTACATCTATAAGTTCAACTATTTAATATGTTTCAATTTATAAGGATTACACTTTATAAATTTCTAAATTTAATGATTAACCATGATTTAATGAATGTTTTTTATTTTATTTTGGATCGTCAATTAGTTAATTCAATGAGGAGAAGGAAATAAACCATTTCAAAAAAAAAAAAAAAAAAAAAAAGAGGAGAAAGAAATTGGTTAGTGTAATTTCTCAAACTTTTCTCTTTGTAAATATTTTAAGTAAAGTTATTTTGGGAATGCAAGAGCATTTGTATTGTTGTAAATGGTCTTTCAATGCTCTTCTTTTTCTTTAAAGCTAATTTATATATATATATATATATATATATATATATTTGCTTCATGCTTGAAACTTTATTTTTTATTTAAAAAAAAAGTTTTCTTCCATCATGCTTGATGCTTGAAATTTTCTTTAAAAACAACCCGTGCATTGCACGGGGTACAATCTCGTGCAAATAATTACGGTATTCGTTTTATATAAGCAATAAATTAACTCAACTACTCCAAAAATAAATAAGGCAAACGAAAATATATCATCTAGGATTGGTGGTGGTGATAAGCTCAAATTGCACTCATACTCGAAACAACAAAATTAAATAAACCAAGCTTAAATCTTCAACACCCATCTCAACTCGGCTCTATTACATCCTACAAGACCCCAAATTACTCTTCCAACAATATTTCATCGACTAAAGTGCTCACCGCAAATGTCTTTGGCATTTGTGCCAAATTCTTCAATATGCTAAGCCAAGGCGAAAAAACCTAAACGTGCAACAAGAGTAAAAAATAAAACATAATAAAGACATAAACAAAAACACAAACATAAACATAAAGGTAAACAAGAAAGCCAGCTAAAAAATTGTAATTTACACTACCAAAAAAACCAAAAAAAAAAAAAACGTGTAGATTGTAATTCAGAAGGGTAGGGACTAGTAAAAGCTTATAGATCAGATTAAGTGAATCAATAATATAAAAGAAATTACATATATATGACACCAACACCCCCACTTTTTATCTTACAATACTTTACAATATTAACGTGGTAGGGATTAATAATACTTGAATCAACCCTTATATATATATATATATATATATATATATATATATAATGACTACTCGATTCTACTACATTAGTATAATAAGATAAAAGTGCAATGTGTTGCATTACTCATAATAATAAAACAGGGAAAAAAAAGGGGGAAAACTCATTGGGCCCATTAAACTGCAGCCGACAGGCAAGCAAATTACATTAAAACACGTTGAAAGAGTTCCTGCAAAGTGCAAACTACTAGCAAATATAATTTGAAGAGTATTTGATCACGATACAGAAATAAAAATCTTAATATACGTCACTAGTAGCACAACTTCATCAGTCAAAGCCTCTAAAGGAGCGACCACTATGATCCAAGAAGCCCATCATACCGAACCAAACATGCACGCCATTAACACTCAGATCAAGAGCTTCTCAATGGCATCCTGCATTTACACAATCAAAATCTCAGAATCCATAACCAAATTGAATGAAAGCCCACAAGCCATTATTGAAGATAACATGTAAGAAGGCAAACAGGACAATGAGTACCTTGAGCTGTTGTATTTGGGATTTCAATTGGCTTCCCTCGTTTGTTGTGACAGAACAGGCAATAACAGGTCTGGTGACTCCACAAGCTCGGCCAAGTGCTTGCTTTGAACTGACAAATACATAGGGCACATTCTGCAAAATTCAAGTAGAATTGTTACATGGATTTGAACACATTGAAATCAAAGAAAAAACCGACTAAATAGGAAGCTATAAAATCCTACAACTCAAATTTTAAATTTTTTTCTTTTGCTGTAGGAAATAAAAAGGTCAGGCTCCACGTCGTCGACAAGAAGGAAGAATTGTAGGGATTGGAGGGAGCACGACTCAAACTAAGGCCCCAACTCAAGTCAAGCAAGAAAGGTATCAAAACCTCTTCATTAGTAGCACAATCAGGATGAAAGGGTTACTGTTAAACAAGACTGCAATTTGAATATGACGTGCCAGGAGCCCATGAATTATTTTACTTTGTACACTGGTTCCAATACCAACCATTCTAGAATCAACAGCATATATTTAATTACATCTTCATAGCATTAAAGAAGTTCGGAGTTCATAAACAATACACGTTAGAAGTCACAAAAAGCTACCATAAATACACAAACCCAATGACCATTACAAATAAGAGCTCAAGAATCCATTAGTATTTTCTTCTTGAGATAGGTGCAGCATATGATAATGATATAAGTGACCATTAAGCATGAACCATTAATCACGTATACCGTTTCGTTATTTATAAAGCAAATGAAAGCATCCAAATTATTAAACAAGTAGGGTGCCACATTAGTGCAAAATAAAGGCTGCAGATGCAACCAAAGCACATATAAATTCAAGATCCATAAATTTAATAGATTAAAAAAAAGCTGGTCTGGAGCCATTTCTTAGCACGATAAATCCTAGGTTAACACACTTGCTTTCAAAGACCATTTTTCAGCACATAATATATCTTCAAAATAAACACATTACATCCATATACAAGCAAAGAAATAGCCCTACCTTTTTCTTTTCTTTTTAATAAGAAAGATAGCTTATGACCATGTACCAACCTAGATCCAGAAATATACTTCTTCCAGGTCTTTTGCCCAAGGCCCCACCATTCACCATGTAACTATATTAGTCTATCTTGATGGAAATATTTACCATTGCATGCCTCTGTTTACATGTAAGAACCTTTGAAGACAAAGTTATTTAGAAATCCCATGACTTTGCAGCCTGGTGGCATTCCCCCTAAAAAGGTGAATTTTTGGGATCCAACCCCTCAAAGGTAAGAGATTTATGGGGTTACGGATTATTCTATTTTCAAACGAAGCAATAAAAACAAGAAAAATAAGCACAATGGAAGAAAAAGGACCATTATTTGCACTGTGATTGAAACGTATCAGGAAAAGCAGGAAATCGTGGCAGAAAATCTGTACTAGGATAATGTCGAAGGAGGGAAGCAGTCCTAATTCAAACCACTAGGCTTTTTTTTTTTTAAGATCCACATGAATGATCTTCATACTTACTCTCTTTGCACAACAGCTTATTTCCACCAGACATTACACAAAGAAATCATAATAATAAAACGTGACAACACTATCAATTAAAGGGAACTACTTGCTAAACTCATATAGCCAAATGAATCACAAAATTAATTCCACGAAAAGCCCATGGCATGCATAATTCAACACTTCAAACGAGTAAATTTTCCTTCTCGGTGATTAAGAATATAAAAAACTACCTTGTCTTCGGCAAGCAGTGGAAGATGGAGAAGGATCTCCAGCGGCTCGGTGTCGGCAGCCATGACTACGAACTCAGAAATACCCCTGTTCAGTGTCTTCGTAGCTGAAACCCCATTATAACAAGTAAACCAAAATCAGTAAAACAAAACAAAATTAACCCAAAAACCAAATATAAAACGGATCCTTCTCTAGCACCTTATTATTCCAACCCCAGTGTTAGAAAGCAAATACCAGTTTCTAATAAGTACAAAGCAAAGAGCAATCAAAATGATGAGAAATCAGAGACCTTCATTAGCGCCCTTCTTGAGCTGCTTGTAGTGGGAGGCTTGTTGAACAAGGTCCAGTATTGTGATTGTGAGCTGAGAATCGGCCAAAGGGTACGCCTTTGAATTCACTGCCTCTCCTGTCTGCAAAATGTATAACAGAAATACGCATAAGCAACGATCAGATCGTATATCAAATTATTCTCACAGAGTAGAGAGAGAGAGAGAGAGAGAGAGAGAAGGTACCATTTCGGTGCGGATGATTGGTGCGAGGAGAGGAGGGGGCTAGGGTTTTTGCTGAGACGAAAAAGGGGACACACAGATTAGGGTTTAAGAGTAAGCAAGAGCAGCTGCTAGGAGCATAGTCGAGATTATATAGTGAGAGATGAATCATCTAGCAATACGACGTCGTCGGGACACTACTTTACACAATGCCCTAAAGGAATAGGGCCTAGAAGCCTACGGGATCAAACGTTTTGGGCTGAGACTATGATTATAGACTTCAATTAGGCTTAGCCCGGCCAGCCTGATGAGGCTTAATTTGTAAGACAACATAATTACATGCCCAAAGTTTGATTCACGACCAAAAATAAAAGTTTGATCCTATCAGGAATTTTTTTATTAACGAAACTCTATTTGTTAATATTTCTTAGAGGGTGCTTTTTTATTTTTATTTTTTAAAAAAAATCCTTTGATGTTATGTAAAGTTGAAAGTAATTTTGATTATTTTATAAGTAATTTGTGTTTATAATTGTTTGATTATTCGGTCAGTGTGTTGGACCTGAGAGCGTCTTTCAACGAAGAAATAAGTAGGCTCTTTTATAAGTAGACAAAAATTGCGTTCAAGGGAGACAGATTGCGTTCAAGGTAGACATTTTATTGCAAGAGAAACCGATCCAAGTGACTGGCTAGAGGCTTTTCTCAGTAAAATTGATAGAATTAATGCGTCACCTAGGGCTAGGGCATGGTGGGTATCATATATGGCCCATGTCCATCTCATCATCCAATTTGATGATTTAGTCATACATGAGAGGACAAAAAGATACACTGCCATCTCCAAATAGTTATAGACAAGACATGCATGCTGATGCTATTGCAGGATAAAAAGAAAATGGCTCCACAGAACTGGGAAGTAAATAGCTCATGTATTTTTAAAATGAATTGTTATAAAAAGCAATTAATAACGTAGCTAAAAAAACAGGTATCCCGAGTTGATAGTAAGTAACACGACATTCACTTTTCAGTACTTTCATTTTGTAGCACATCGTCCTCCACTTGACCAAAAGAAAAAAGTGAGGCCAAGCAAATCAAGACATCCGTAAGGATAAGACCCACCACATCGAAAACAAACTTTGGAGCAAATAACCCCCACACCTGTAAGGATGTTAAGCAGTAAACATCAGTATGGCATTATATATACACAGATTTGATATAAATTAAACAATCTTTGCAACATTTACCATTAAATGCCGCCTGTGAATTGTGACGCATAACATCGTGACGGTAACCGTAGTGGCCGTAATGACCCCATATATCATATACACCTATAACATTAAAAGCAATCAATCACCATTTACCAATTAAAACAATTCTCTTTTAACAAAATATATTAAAAAAAAAAAAAGAGACCAGGTAATTCAGCTTACTTGAGATAACCGCATTAAAATGAATTGTTTCTTATTCAACAGATACTGGTGAGCAACAAGAAATGGTAGTCCAAATATTGGAAGGAAGTGAGAAAAACCAAATGTGTCAATTGTAAGGAAGATTGCTTGGCGAACTAGGATAAATTCATCAAACCTGAAAACGATTAGTGTCAAATCATTCATCGACATGATAATGGCAATTACAACAACCATTTCAGGCCTAATAATATTGGCATAACAACTGCATCAACAGAAGGGGAGTCAACCGTTAATGAAATCTCATGCTCAAGAAAGCCCATGACTCACCCGATAAATGCAGCACCATATCGAAGGCCATCGAAAGCACACCTGAGGAAAAATTATTGCAGGTTATGCAAAATAAATTTATAAATGAGTGAATACTCGCCCACACATCTATTTATGTACTATTGGTGGACAAACAAATGAATTTCTAGACAAAAAATAAACAGCAAAGCTGCAAACTGAGTAAGTAGTAGAGAACAAGAAACATACCAGTGACCGGTGCAGAAAAACAGACACACAGCTAAAAGGTTCCATTGTGTTACAGGAAGAGGATCAATAGCCAAAACATCACTGGTTCCATCCTGTTCTATATTGTCCAATCTAATTATGCAATAACCTGAAAAGACATAAATCTACATATAAAAAATTCTTTGTAAAAGCATGCTACAGTTGCAAAGCTCATGACACTAATATCCTCAAAGAAAACTCTATGACTAAACAAATACAAATCCTCAAAATAAAATAAGCGGAAAATCCCTTAGATTAATGTAAATATGAAATTGCAAAAAACATCTTTCTAACCTGGGTATAATACAACCTACGGCAAGGAGAAGCTACAAAAAATAACAATCACCTGCAATTATGGATGCTAAAGCAACCAAGGGACCTTGTTTTCCTGATAGAAGAATGACTACTGGACTCCAAGTAGATAGCATCCCCACAGTTCTAATAATTAAGTTTTTCTTGCAATCTAAACATTTATCTTTGTTGAACATCTGACCATATGCCAGTAGTAATAATTGTCCAAACCCAATAGCATAAACAATTTGTGGAATGAAATTTCTGCCAATGCCATAAGAAACCAGAGCCAGACTCAACATGCTACTTTCCAAGACCCAATGCACTGCTATGAGCATATAACTTAAAATGGCTCCCATGATCACGTACTTCCAAACACCTTCGAAAATGCTGCTGGAAATGGTCTTGTATAGCAAGTATGCCAAGACAATCAGTACTAGCAATGGCACAACTTCAGCTGCATATACCAAAGCAGGAATCCCTGGGGCAATACTCATCATCCATGAAGGATATACATTCAGAAATTGAGATGTGGCAGCCTGCTTTGATAGCCCAACTTCAATAGCAAATCTGCAGAAGGTGGCCAAGAGAAGGAAGACAACTGCCTGCAATACATACCTGAAATATTAGCTTAAAAAGAAACAATCTTAAATAACCTTCCAACCATACATTAATCACAATTATCAAATAAGTATGGGGGTGTCTGTTGAACCGCATAAGCAAGCCAAGCATAATTACAGTAACTGATTTATTATTATTTAATAAACTTTTTTAAATTGTGAAACAAGTTCTTAGTTTGACATTTTTGAGTGGAAGAAAAAAATTCCTAAAACAAAAGTCTTAGCTTCCAAATTAGTTCACCATCTAGTCTTGACAAAGCGCAAGTAAAATTATATGGGTTTAAGTTTGACTCTTTCAGCATCGTCTCAGTACAAAATTGACCAAAATCTTATGCTTTGTGAACATCCCCCATAAGATAAAAAGGTTACTGTAAAATGAAAATCACAAGAATTTAAGTAAAATACCTACTTCTAATAGCATCCTCTTCTTCATGACTGAATAACGTAACTTAACAATGCCAGTTGTAGCCAAAAGAAAACTAGCAACTTTTCCTTCTTCCACTGATCCCAAGGTTCACATAATAAAAAGAACAACCATTGCAAATGTCAGCATACAAAATGGAACATGCAACCATAAGAGCAGTGCAAATTCAGAGACTGAGAGCTTACAGATATAACTATTTGAGAGGAAGCTGCTTGCACGTATAACCACTACAAAACATGCAACAATTAAGCCAAAAGAAATCCCAGAATCTTCACATGAAGTAACAGAAGCACCATGCTGCCTTGTCACCCTCTTGATAGAAAAGAAATGGATAAGGAGTGATACTAACATGATGCCGAAACCAATACCCATCATGTTTAGATTAAACTCGGTCCATTTTGAACGTGCTAGCTCAGCAACACTTGTTTGGAAATTAACAAATAAATCAATTTGCATCTTAAGAGCAGGTAACAATGAATCACTGCATTCATTTTTTTGTAACAATAATTTCTTTGTACTATGTGACCAATTCTCCTCTGCTTGATCATATATGTCTGCAACTTGCAACAAGTCTTCATGTGAAAATCCAATGACAGATGAAGCTGAATATACATCAATGTACCTTTTCACCTAAACAAGAAGAATCCTTGTGTTTCTGAAAAGAGATGATGAACCCCAAAAAAAAAAAAAAAAGTCTAAATGAAGAACTTCTAGCCTGCCTACTTATCATTCAGAAAATAAAGTATAATACATTTTTAAAAAATAGCCCACAAAACTTTCAACCTTCTTAATACATAAAGGTCTGAAGCTAAATCCTAAAGGAATTTTTTTAATGGATATAGATCTTTATGCATTTTGAAGATATTCTGGACAACTTTTTTTTTTTTTTTAAAAAAAAAAACATGTTCTCTCAATCTTTTTACATTCCTTCCTAACTCTCTTGCAAAAGGTGCAACAGTTTTGATGGCATAACAAGATTAGAATAAGAGGTCTTTCTGAAATGAACAGGAACAGGATGGCTGGACTTAATAGTGCTTAGAAGGATGCAAGTTAATTCATCTCTTTGTACAAACTCAGCCTTGTAATCAATAGGTTGGAAAAGCTTATCATTGACATTCTCTTGGCTCGTAAAAAATGAGTTTAAGTACCACAATGTGGTATGCACCACCTACGTGGGTCTTGTTGTAATGATCCAAAAAAGCACTAGTTGCATTTGTACTATCACTCCAAAATTACTAGTCAAGTTGCCATTGAAACTCCCTAAAATCACCTATAAAGCTCAGTCTTACCTAATAAAGAACCAATGTGGAAGTTTGCACCCATGAGAACTTTTATAATCCATACACTCAATGTGAGCAATCCATTGGGACTAACTTTCTAGGATATCACAATCTCTACCACTCAAATCCCCGACATCCTCGTCAGAGCTCATGCCATGTAATGCCTCAGTACCATATGGTGTTATTAGGTAACGACTTACGGAAAGCACTAGCCACATCTACGCTATCACTCCAAAAAGACTAATCAATTTGCAATTTGAGCTTCCTAAAATCATTTATAAAGCTCAGTCTCACCTTGTAAGGAACCAATGTAGGACTTTGTACCCATGAGCTGTAAGCACCTTTTTAATCCACCAACTCAATGTGAGCAATCTATATTTCCAATGTGAGAATAACTTTTTGGGGTATCACACTTGCGGTGAAGAGGTGGCTGAGAATCAATTTGTCTCAAAAGCATGATAACAAGATTGGGGGGATGCTGGAAAATTAAGATGCCATAGTATGTGCAGGATTAGCCTTTGTAACTTTGTTATTAATGGTCATAATGATTGTGTAAAAGGGTTAGGGTTCAAAATGGGAGATGACGGTTTCTAGAAGGAAAAAGAACACATGAAGAATGAAAACTCTCGACAGGTAGAAGTTACCAAATCTTTTAGGGATCTCAGAGGATAAAGAGCTCAAGTGTGGAATAACAAAAGAGTTAGGGGAGGTGGGATAAGTGTGATTGGAATCTTTTTCCAATCTAAATTTCCATGCCAAGAAGTAGAGTGTGCTACCTTTCTTCAAAATGCTTTACTTGAGAGTCATGTTGTGAATACCAAATAGCATCCACAAAATTATTTGTCAAAATCTTTTCCAAGCTAAAACTCCACCATCTTGATTACATTTTATAACCCATTGAATCATTCATTAAAAAATAAATAAATAAATAAAAACATTGAGTTAAATTGAAAGGAGATGAATCATTGAATCTTCATTAATGATCTAAGTGCAACAAGATAAATACCTGCCAAGAATTGATACAGAGCACATTGACATAATTTTGCATCCATCGTTCCAATTTTGACTGATTTTCACAATTTTCTATATTAATGCCTTCCAAGTCCAATGTACCAGCACCTAAAGCATAAAGATTGGCATCAACACGCCCAATGCTGGATAAAAAAAGAATGTCATGAGTATTATACCTAAAAGAGAAAATTTCCAGAATAACATGAAAGCAAAGCATAAACACAATGGATTAGAGGTGAGCTAATGGTCAATACATTGACTATTGTCATATATTTTTTTTTTGATAAATAAGTAAGCATATCATTAAAAGAGCGCAAAGAGCGCAACCCTAGTACACAGGAAGTAGACAAAGAAGCCCATCCCTTCAAAGAGAAAAAGAAGAACACACTTCTACAAATTGTTGCACATTAGAAACTTGAGGAATGTTCAAAACCCCCGCCCAAAAAAATAACAAGTTAGTATATATAAGGCCTGAACTTTATGAGGATATCTATGGAAGTTCCGAATTGACTAGTTATTTTAGGGTGATAACACAAAAATGGCTAGCACTTTTCTCTGGGTCATTACACAGGTAATCAGTCCCTGGTTTCGGAAGCTGCTTTTCCTTGTTTATTGGACTAGGATTCCTACACTTGAAACTAAAAGATCATTTTTTAATAAATAATCAATATTATCATTCAAAGTGTAAAAGCGCCTCTAAGTACACAAGAAGAATACAAGAGGCTTTTTTGATATAAATTCTATTGACTTATCAAAAAAAAAAAAAGAATACAAGAGGAAGCACCTAACTAGAAGAAGCAAAAAGGATCTTAGAAAGTTTGATTGTTAAAACAAGCTTAAACCACCATAGGCTGGACATAAATTCATGGGCTATTACTAGAGCCTATCCTAGTAAATATGGAAGTCATAATCGCTGACACAATGAAAAATAGTTGGAACCTAGTTGGTCTTATATCATCATTATATATCTCAAACTAAAACTTGAGTGTGGGGAACAGACTTTGCTCCTCTCAAAAAGTCTTGAATGGGTTGCCAGAAACATTCTAGGTCAAAACTCTACCCCACCAACTGTAACAACCCAGCCCCTCTACATCAGACCTGAACTTTAAATATCCAACTTATAGTTCTTAATCCAACAGATCACGCATCACTGGCCCAAAGCATATCACAACGAAGTGAGGAAAGAGGAAGTTGAGGTTAGCAGTCCATTACAAAATTCACAACGTAAGTGTACAAAAATAAAGTGAAATCTAAAAAAATTGATGTTGACATGATGCTTACACTGCACCTTCCAAAAGGAAAGGGGACACCAATCAGCGCTGACAGTGTTACTGCAAAGTCAAGCTGCAGAGACCGACTTAACTAAATAAAGGTCATACAAGAAATATATAATTATATCAAGAGAAAAGATGTGCCAAACATATGCTATCAAAAAGATAAACCATTTCAACCTGTTGGATAGAGCTGAAGCACATCTTCCTCCTATCCTGAAATTGGAAGATGAAAGAACTTATTCAGGAAGATGAAAAAAAAGTCAGGAAGAAGAAAAAACCAAGGGCCTTGACTTCTAAAAACCCAATATTTTTTATCTGCTGATTCATCAAAGCCATTCATATTTTTGAAATTCAGGGACAAATAATAGGGACTGGAGCATCATACAAGTCTTCCTCTCTATGGAGAGGCATTGTAGAAAAAATGGAAAGGCATTTGGCTAGTTGGAAGAGGTTTTATTTGTCAAAGGGAGGTAGGGTTGACCTTGATTAAAAGTACATTGTCCAATTTGCATATGTACTATTTGTCCTTATTTCCCATCCCGACTGTTGCGGCTAAAACCTCAGCAAGGTTTTTTAGGGGGAGGAATAAATGATGCAATTAAGTTTCATTTAGTAAATTGGCCAAAGATTTGTTCTCCATAGCAAATGAGTGGTTTGGGGGTAAGAAATTTGTTTCAGTTTAACCAAGCTCTTTGGGTAGATGGCTATAGCATTAAGCTAGCAAGACGAAGGCTTTGTGGAGATCAATGGTGAAAGTAAAATATAATAGCATGAGCGGAGGTTAGTGTTCTAACTTCTAAGGAGGTAATGGGACCCTTTGGAGTTGGTTGGAAATATATAAGGAGGGGGTGGAGAGTTTTTTATTGAGATTTGTTAGATATGAAGTGGGAGATGAAACCAAGTTAAGGTTTTGGCATGATTTATGGTGTTAGACCAGCCACTGAAGGAATCTTTTCTGGAGTTGTTTAGTATTGCTTGCTGTAAGGAGGCGTGGGTGGTGGATCATTTGCAATTTTCTAATGAAAATATTCAGTGGAATTTATCTTTTATCAAACTTGTGAAGGATTGGGAGGTACACTTGGTGACAGCAATTTTTTATGTGTAGTACTCTCTCATAGTGAGACAAGGTGGTGAGGATGGTATTTGTTCAATCCCATCCAAGAGGCAAAAGTTTGAAGTAGAGTCATTTTATCAAGCGATATCCATCCTGACTAGTTCAACATTTCCTTGGAAGAGTAATTGCAAAGCCAAGGTTCCATCGAGAGTTTCTTGTGTGGACGGTGGCTCTAGGGAAGATTCAGATTTCGATAACCTAAAGAAGAGGAAAGTCATACTGGTTAACTAGTGTTGAATGTGTAAAAGGAGTAGGAAATTCATATATCTTCTTCTCCATTACGAAGTGGAAAGAGAACTATGGACTTCTATTTTTTGTCTTTTTGGAGTAGAACGGATTATGCCTAGAAAGGTAATAAAGTTGTTAGCTTGTTGGAGAGGTCAATTGGTAGTCATACCATTTTAGACGCTTGGAGGATGTCCCCTTTGTGCTTAATGTAGTGCATATGACGAGAATGGAATGCAAGGTACTTTAAAGATCAAGAGGTTTTGGTGGAAGAGCTAAAGAAGATCATGGTCAAATTTCTTTATACATGGACAAGGGTGTCTAATATCTCATATATTTCAAACTTTTCTGAATTTGTAGATTTTTGTTCTTATTTTTCTTCTTAGATAGGTTTTCTCTTGTATACTTCTTGTGTACTAGGATTGCGCCCCTTTGTGCTTTTAATGAAATTGCATTACTTATAAAAAATAATTTTTTTGGATAAGCAGTACTTTTATAAGCATTACTTATAAAAAATAATAATAATAGGGATTGGAATAGATACATATTTTCTACGATTCTACATAAACCACATCTAATTACGTTTCATTCATCCTTACAACTCTCTCTGTTTTCTCTATTTCTATATTCAGTGTCTTATTTTTGGCAGAAGAAACATGAGCATAGAAAGGGACAACACCAAAAATGAAGCTATTCTAATCCTGCTAAAGTAAATAGCAAGCAAGCCAAGTAGAAGCAACCAATTGAGGGGAGGATTCTTGAATCCAACAGCTTATTAGAGAGGCAATACCAAATCTTGTTCACAAGACGAACTATCAAACTCCAATGGTATTGACAGTGGAGGCTTCTTAAAATTCATGGCGAATATTGATGTTTCCACCTGCACTATGTGACAGGAGTCAGCATGAGCAAAAGATTTAATACCCGTAAAGTAAAATTTGTAAGAGAACAGGATATATATTACACCTCTTCAGGACTCCCTCCACCATGATCACCATTTAGGGTTTGTCCATGGTCACCCATCACAAGAAGAATCGTATTATCATGTAAGTCACCTGGTCCAGACTGGTTCAGCAGCACTTCAATTACTTTCTGAAACAAAATAAATGATAGGTCAGTTGATGTAAGTGAAGACAGAAAGAAGATGAGGTCAAACTAAAGCAGGATTTTAGGTAATTCAGGAATGATAACAGAAAAGTACAACCTTACAAAATAACTTCTTTTTGGATAAGATCACATTAATACCCCTACTCAGGTTACAGGCTCTCGTTACTTAGCCCGGTAAATGGATTTCAGGAAGGGACAACAAAATAACTTCTTATGCTCCTAAAACTTTATATTCCAGGAAAAGTAACCCCTGAATAACTTAATCATGCAAGTATTTAAGAAACAAAAGAAAGAAAAGGAGCAAATGCTCCACTATTTCCATTAGTTAATTGTAAAGTAACATCTACCAGTATAAGAATTTGAAAACACTTCTCTGACTCTGGTGGGAAAAATTATAATTTTATAAAACCTGAAATCTTTATCACAGCGACTTGATTTGTGCCAACAGCAAAATGAACATGGACCCGGAATTCATGGAAGCAAAATACAAGATCAAGAATAAACTTTGTATGTATATGTTAAACAGACATACCTCCAAAATGTCATTGTATTGCTCCAATTTTTCTATCATTGGACTGGAATCAACACCAAATATGTGGCCTGCATGATCCTGAACCACATAAAAGATCATGAATATAATTTTTCCCATACAGCCTGCAACAATATACATCAAGGGGAGACAATAACTGATGACTTATATGAAGCTCTAAATGACTTGATGCAGCTCTTTAGGAAAATAAAATAGTAAACATAACATCATATGTATCAGTGCATTATAACAAAAAGGTTGAGAAAAATGTGGGGTCTAGGCAAAGATGATACTAATTGACAACATATCTTTCTTCCAGCTCTTTGAGGGTGAGCAATCTGATCGACTAAACACCAAGTACCAACCAGGTAAAGCTTGACTTCGACCCTCAAAGGGACTTGCAACAAATCACATACGAACATAGCAACTACTGGTAGCCCAGCATCCCTCCCCAAAAAGCATAATGTGAAATTTCAAAGTAAAATAAGAGGCTAGTGTTCATTTCTAGTGATAAATATCAATAGCATGCAGCTTGGACCATCACCTATCAGACTTTCTTTAAGAGTGATAACACCTAGGCACTCCCTAACAATCTTGCTCTCATCACTAAATCACCAATGTCCTATACTTGTCAGAACATCACCATCACTAATGCAAGTTTGACACAATCCACAAATTAAATAAGTTGTCATGGCTCAAGCCCAGGGCCAAATTGCTGCATCTTTGAGCGGATACGTTCAATAGTATGTAAAAACTTCAATCAGTTAAAACCTGATTCCCAATTTGAAATATGGTTAGCTAGTCAATACCCACAAATATTAATCCCAAGTACGGTTATATCATTACTTTGCAGCATACACTTGCAAATTACCTGATTGTGCCCTTAAGATCAGGAGAAATTTTTTTTATATAAGAAAATGAAAGTGCAAAGGGTGCAACCCAAGTACACAAGAGAGACACCCAATTAGGAAGAAGAAGAAGAAGAATACAAGTCCATAAATTCTAGAAAATTAGAAAAGCAAGAACTGTTGTAACCAATCATCCAAACATAAATAGATTTGAACATAATAGCTTTTAACTCTATCACCGTTCTCTCACAATCTTCGAAATTCAAGTATTGCGTTATCTCTAAATACAGCACATTACGCATAGAGGAACCATCCTCCATACTTCTATATTGTGGTGGTGATTTCCCCAACAAGCCAACAGCTAATACTTTTAAGAGATTTTACCAAACTGATCTCAGGAGGAAAATTAAAAGCACAGAAACAAAGATTTTAACAAACACTTTTAAGAGCAGTTTTACAACCACATACACACAGAAAAACCAAAGATATCCAAACCAATTCTTGCTTGACAACAAAGAAAGTCAGTCATACCACACCAAGAAAATGTGCTATAAGAACATCCCAATCTTCTTCATACAAGGTTGGAAGTAGGTGCTCAATGCATCCATTGTCTACCTGGAAGACAAATTTCATTAACTTTTATCCAGTGTAATAATTAATGGACAACATATTACTCAATCAAATATTACAGGGAAACTTGAAACTCAAACATGCATGGAGAGCTGATGCATACGGTATGTAGATCTTTAACATTAAAAGAGGGGTATGGATAAGACTTTTTGAAATGATTAGGGAACAACTGCGCCCATGTATCATCGCCCATCATCACTACTCGCTTTCCATTTTGAACCAACTGCAAGTGGGCCATATATTAGATTTAAAACATGGTAAAAGTTAACAAACAAAACAATTCAACGCTAAGAAAACCAAATTACCACATAAACATGTGCAAATGAAATCAAAAACCCAACCTGATGTATAAAGTTATCTTCAATAATTGCTGGAGCACCGAAGCTATTCCCAACATCAACAAAAGTTGGCAGTCCACCGGTTGTCAGGCCCTAACAATAGTTCAACAGTAACAATATATCATTAGAGACTAAGCTCATGCTTCATAAAAACTCTAAACTTTGCCCAGGTCCTTCATAGTTGAAAAAAAGTATGAGCTAATATATCTGAAAAAGAAATTTGATATGTAAAGAACACAGATCATTACAAACTAATATATCTGAAAATATTTACTGCTGTAAAGAAAATCAGATTTCTATACGGAATGAAGGCTTGAACTGGAAGAAAAAAAAATATCCACCAGGATTAACAAAATAGAAAAAGCGTCTCTGGACCAACTGCATTATATGACAGATTTTCACCAGCAACAAGAATATGTCCAAACATTTCCCCACGACGTGGATCTCTCAAATATCAGTCAAGCTCATATTGAATTCCAATATTTGGCATCAACGCAAGAATAACAATAAAATGCACAAAACCGAAATTAGAACCGAAAAATCTCACTTTCAAACGCTGCAAACTCGTGGTAGGAGGATCTGCTATAGCTTTGAAAATCCTAGCAGATGATCCTCGCTCAGAAGCGAGCTTTTGTAGCACTTTTAATCTGTCCATCCATGGTTTCGACTCTGTGAAATTTACATGCACTCAATAAATCTTAACTTACTATTCACAGGTTAGTCAAATAAACTGAAACACTAGAAATGCTAACCTCCGAAAAATGCACTGGGAGCAACGAAGTCAAACCTAAAACGCAAAAATATAAACAAACATAAATAATAAGAGTGAAAGAGAGAAATAGAGAAGAAACAGAAAGTGAGGGATTTGAAGTGCCTGAGGGCGTCGAGGACAATGATGACGACACGATCTACAGCAGGCTTGGTCCAGCAACGCGAAGAGTTAGAGGAAGGAGAAGAAGAAGAAGAAGAGAAGCAAGGTGAGTGGGAAAGATCGGAGCAGTGGCTGTAATAGGGGAGCTCGGTCCGGGTGAGTAGAAAACCTCGGGTGAAGATAAGAATGGCCGCGACGTGAAGAAACAGTATCAACCATAAGACTCGAGTCTGCTCCCATTTCTGACTCCACCACCATTTCTTCATTTCGCCCGCCTTCTTCTGGAACAGAGTCACCTTAACTGGGGCTTGAAAAACCGAATTTTATCGAGCCGCCTCGAAAGGTTGGAAATTTTCAGACCGTAAAGGCGAAAATATTGTCATAACAACAGGTTTATGACAATGTTCATAAGCCGACGACTAAAGATAATATTACCAAATGGTTGAAACTGTCAGCTATATTATTCAGAATAATAATAAAAATAAATTAAATAAACTATATTTAAACATAAGAATGATGATTTACATTTTATGCGAGAAAAAATGGTTTATATCCTACCATGCATAAATTGAGAAGATAAATGAGAAGAAGTGGAATTTGAGGATGAGAAAAGACTTGAGGACAAAATAATAAATTAACTTTGTCACCAGGCCAGCAAATTCTTCATTTACACTCTTATTTTCATTTTTTTTTTTTTTTTTTTTATCTTTCTTTCTCTTTCCTCCCTCCATCACGCCTCCCTCCATCATTTTCTTTTCTTTTCTCTCTCTTTCTCTCTCCCACGCGGCTTGTCAGCATTGTCCCCTTCCTTTTTTTTTTTTTTAATACCCAAAAGCCCATCTAGGAAAGATTAGGAAAGAAAAGCAACAGGGGGCAAAATGGTCTCTCCCTCTCCCCCTCTTTTTTTCTTTATTCTGCAACTCACTCACTGATCTCTCTTCCTCACCCTCTCTCCCGCTCACTCGAGAGCTGTCTCTTCTTCCTCAATCCTCACTCTCTACAGCCGTCTCTCTCCCCGCTCACTCTCTCTCAAGCTTACTCTTCTTCCTCAGCCCGTCCTCCGTAGCTTAGCCGTACCCCCGCCAGCTGTACGTCGAGGACTCCAGGCATCTCATCTACGGCCGTGTTCTCCGTCGTTCGTCCTCCTCATCTTTCTCCTATACTGATTCAGCTTTACAGGGGGTAAGGGAAATTTTTGGGGGTTGAGGGTGGGCATGCCCACCCTCGACCCCCCTTGGATCCGCCACACTAACAACTTCGAACTGTCTTGCATCTACAAGCCCCTTCAACAAAGTGGCGTACATCATTGAGGAGCGCCTGATCCTCATTCTCGGCAATATACGAAACACCTCTATGGCAGAGTACAATTTGCTTGAAATTACAAGGTGTTCAATCATGGTTGTGTATGTTCGAGAGTTAGGAACCGAGTTCTCCTCCATCATCTTATAAAATACCTTCACGGCCACATAATCGTTGCCCGCTTTAGCATGAACGCCGATGAGTACGTTGTACACCTTGATGCATCGACGGTCAAACCTATGGCCTTTTATCTTGTCCCAAAGTCGCAATACGGAGTCAACGTCTCTGGAAGCCGCATACCACAAGAACTCGTCCATATCAATGTTTTTTGTGCTAACGCCCGGGAAATATTCAAAGTTACGAATGGAGTCAATCAAGCCTTGAAGCTCGGAGAATCTTCGGAACTTTGCAAGGACCATTGCCAGAGCTTTGACGGTCGTTTGGGTATGTGAAAAATGTGGGACCTTCTTTAAGGTTTTCACAAGCGAAAGGGCAGAGTATGCTGACGGCGGATACCGGAGGGCACGAGAGACCACAGGAGTCCAGAAGAGGAGTATTCACAAGAGATGCAAGCGACTCGAGAGGTGCGTTGGAGTTGATAGTGTGTTTGAGGGAGGAAATAAGTTGACTTCTTTGAAAATAAAGAGAGATTGCGTTCAGGGATGACGACGATATCGATGAACTCTTAGACATTGTGTTGTAAGAGAAACTTTGCTGAAACAAATGCTTTAAATACATTCTCAAGGGTCGGCAGTTTTCTCAATAGAAGGAAAGTTGGGAATCTGAAAATTTAAACGAACCGGATGTTAAAACACAAAATCAATTTATTTTTAAAACAAACGCCAGAAACAATCAGGGAAAAAAAAAAACAAACAAACAAACCACAGAGAGAGAAAACCAGATGATCTTAATGTGAAGAAGGCGAAACTCTTTGTTAGGGTCAGTGAGAAAGCGAGAAGGGTGGTGGGTGTTCAGTTTTAGGATTGAATTGGGTCCATTTAGGACAAAACGACAGTCTTCCACTCCCCACCCCTATTTTTTATTATTATTATTTTTTTAATGGCCTTTATTTTTTGTCCTAAATGGACATAACGAGTGTTTAATTCCTTCATGTAATTACCTGATTTTTTTTTTTTTTTTTGACATGAGTGATTACATGATATTTGTCTCAATTAAGGCCCGAATGACCGTGCAAACATTAATACACTAAATGAAAATCTATTTATTTGTCTTAATGAAGTTCAAAAAAAAAAAAAAAAAAAACCTTTAAAGCTTTTCATAATGAAAATATGAATTCATTCCTTTCCATGGGTAAGGTTGTGAACCGAAGTAGTGTTAAATTTATGTAGTGTTTCTCAACAAACTTCATTAGTTAAAAAGGAGAAGAAATAAACTAACACGCCCCACACAAAGATCCATTTAAGTAGAGTAACAAAGCAAGTCCAGTAAATTATTATTTGCAAAAGTTTCAATCGCTACAAAGCAACTATCCTTTTTTTATTATTAAATGGGGAAAAATGTTATAAATCACAGTATTTTTCACTATTGATCCGAATGGAAGAGAGAATAGGAGACCAATTGAGAATGTAATGCTTCCAAATACAAGGATGGCACATCTAACTAAACAATGTGCTCTATAATTAGCACTTATAGATACCTTACTAGCTTTCCAGCTATGAAAAGAGAGAAGGTTGTGGTTAATGTCCAAAATGTTGGAAACAAAATTCCAATCCACAAACAGATTAGGCTCCTGAATAGCAAGAATGATGTTAACAACATCCCCTTCAAGCAAAAGATAATAGACTCCATAAGAGGCAGCTGCTTGAGTAGCCAAGAGAGGCCCCTGTTGATAGGCCAAGGAGAACTTCTCCACAAAATTCTGGCATCAGAACAATCAAGGAAAATGTGGGAAATAGTTTCTTGAGTTACCTTACGGCAAGGGCATATCCAATCATAATGCACATCAGAAGAAATGTAGCAACCTGTGTTAGTTCTAACAGGCAAAAGGTTCCAAGCGATCTTCCATAGAAGATGCTTGAGCCCATGTTGAGGTTTGAGGCCACAAATACAATTCCAGATTTCAGGAGAGAATGGAGAGGCTCTGCTGTGTGAATTGAGAGAGACCACCTCATGAGCGGTCCAAACCGAGAACTGGCCAGTATCAACAGGGACCCAAGTCCATCTATCAGGTGTCACCAGCTGTGGAATGTGAATTTTGATAATCTGAATAAGAGAATCCATATCAAAGAGATCTTCTGGTAAAGAGCAATTCCAAGTTCTATTAGAAGAGTCAATCAAATCAGCCACCTGAAAATCTGGTAAACCCACAAGATTCGGATTAGGAGTAGGCTTGGAAAAAGGCAAAGTAGGAGTCCATGGGGATGTCCAAATGTTCACATCTCCACCATTTGAGATAGCTAAACAAGCCCCCTTTTCCAACACAACTCTAAATTTCAGCAGCCCTTTCCACATCCAAGAAGAAGTGGAATTACACGGGGTATTTAGAAAATCAACACCATCCTTAATATACTTGCACCTGAGAGCATCCACCCAAAGAGAAGGTTACTTTGTGATCAATTTCCAGCCCAACCTAGCCAGCAAAGACTGATTCATAAAATCCATAGATCTGATACCACCAAGCCCTCCCAAAGACTATGGCTGGCAAATATTGTCCCAAACAAATAAGAGAAAGGTTGTGATTCTTATTCTGAGGGAAACCCACCAGAATTTTCTCAAAATAGAATTTAACTCGTTGCAAAAACCTTTAGGCAGTACTTATCAAAAAAAAAAAAAAAAAAAACCTTTAGGCAGCAGGCAAATGGACATGATATAGGAGGGAATGGAGTTGGCAACTGACTTTATAAGGGTGGTTCTAGCAGCCTGGGAAAAAAGTTTTGCTCTCCAGCCAGAAATTTTGGATAGAATTTTATCCTTAAGATCAGAGAATGACAGCTTTTTGCCCTTGTGAAAAAAGAGGGGTATTTGGCTTTTGAGGGAATGAGTGTAAGGTTCAAAATGTTCTTCATGGCTGTGATGGCAGTTGACCTACAATTCTTGCTAAGAAATAAAGATGATTTGGAGAGGTTGATTTTTTGCCCTGACCAATTGGAACAGGTAGAAACACAGTTAAGAATGGTGTTGGCTTCCCTCATTAGCTTTAGAAAAAATCATCAAGTCATCTACAAAGAGAAGGTGGGAAATAGGATGGCTTTGTCTAGCAATCTTGATGCCATGCAGATTGCCATGATGCTCTTCTTTCGAGGTAAGCCTAGATAAGATTTCAGACCCTAGTATGAACAGGAAAGGGTAGTGAGGATCTCCTTGCCCAAGACCACAAGAGAGCTGAAATTTTCCAAAGGGGACGCCATCCAACAAAATGGAGAAAGAAGTAGTGGCAAGCATTGATGAATCCACTGGATCCACTTGGAATTGAAGCCCAACTACTTAAGGATCTTGAGAAGGAAATCACATTCCATGGAGTCAAAAGCCTTCTCCATGTCCAATTTTAAGGCCATGAGGCCCCCATTGCCTTGTTTATGCTTCATGGTATGAAAAATTTCATGAGCAACCATGGTGTTGTCATGAATGGATCTGCCCTTGAGAAAAGCAGATTGGATGGGGGAGATGATTTTCTGGAGAAAAGGTTTGAACCTCTTTGACAAGATCTTGGAGATGATTTTGTAGTTAAAATTGGTGAGACTAATGGGCCGACAATGGTTCGTCTGGGAATGATTATCCACCTTAGGCAAGAGGGCTATATTTGTGTGATTGAATTCCCTAAGCATGAACCAACCTCTGAAGAAGGATTGAACCGAGGCGACAACATTGTGCTTCACAATAGGCCAACAGGTTTTATAGAATAAACCTGTCATTCCATCCGGACAAGAGGCTTTATTAAGGCCAAGGCTAGTAATAGTTTGGTAAATCTCATCCTCGTCAGGAATGGTGCATAAAACAGAGTTATCCTCATCAGTGATGACCACCTCAATCAGATCATTCAGAGAAGCATCCAAATCAGGATAACTATCATCTTATTTATGAACAGATCTGTAATTAGAAAGCTACATAAATCTTAATATTTCAAACATTAACAAATAACTATCATGATAGACTGTACCCATCCAAACTAAAGCATTAATCACAAGTGGATAAAATGCAACAAGTATCCAAGATGATTACATCTATTGGTCTGACCTACAAAATATTCTTGCACCTATGGGTATATATTATTGCACAATATATACCTAAAGGTACAAACACATGTATGTACTACATAATCTAAAAACTATGATTATTTTCCTCCCTACAAATACAAGAATGCCGACGAATAAAAATGCCCAATTCCTTTAACCAAAGAAAAGAGTAGAAAGAAAAAATGCATAACCTCCCTAGTTTATAATAAGAGGCATGAACAAGCTAAAATAATTACCATAACTTTGTCACACGGTACTAAGATTGTCCAGATCCCCATATTTGACGGCCTATTATATACTCTCTAACAGCTATAAGAGAGGGGGAATTGTGCCAAAAATAAACAAATAAATAGTAACACACAAGCTAATGAAACGGGGGAAATTCAAGCGCCTAAAGATTACAAGAAAATATTCTCGTTACCTTTCACATCCACTACACCACCATGGTTCTAGCGTTGGGCCAATCCTCCAAGGTTGCAGCAAGTATAAGCATGTCATCCCACTTTAATCAGTACTCATTATCCCAAAAGAAATCTCTCACCAACTCAGTGGGGGCATCTTCAAACAATGTCCTACAATATTGTGAAAAGCAACAAAATTTGAAACAAAAACCCCTCGGATTGGTAGGAATCAAAGCACAACAATAAACAAGGGTTGAGAGAGAGGGACAAGGTAGAGGAGAACCAACCCCCCCAATTAACCAAACCCACTAGATTCAGCAAAAATATAAATAAAAGAAAGAAAAGAGGGATGATTACAAAAGAATGAATAATGAGTTTTAGGCAAGAGCACTAGCAACAAATACTCAATAGTCCCTTCCCTTTGTAGGGAAAATCTAAAAAAAAACGTATCTCGCAACAGGTTCCTATATCTTCCCTAAACCCTTGGGTAGCACCGTAACTACCCAATGCTTTATATTATATTGCAAAAAAATTGTTCTCTCTCCTATCACACCTCCCCATGCATGCAATCCCTCTTCTTTTTTATTTTTTTTATTTTTTTACTTTTTTTCCTGGAGTCCTTTTTGTTCAAGCAGATTCTACCCTTTCTCATTTGGTTCTCCTACATATATATATTTAGAGAGAGAGAGAGAGAGAGAGAGATTGCATGAGGTAAAGTGGCCGGGGGAGGAGGCGAGGCAGGAGGTAGAGATCTAAGACGCGATCAAGAGTCCGAGCAGTGGGGAAGAGAAGAAGAGATTGGGGTTGGGAGCTGTGCAACTAGGGTAATCATAAAGGAAATTTTTTCCAGTTGACAACAAGAACTAATTACGGAAAAAAAAAGGTAATCATAGACCTAGTGGCTGCAGATGCAGCACCAAAGCTGTGTGCATCATACTCTATCAAACCACATGTTCTTCATACCAGTCATCTTTATTATCAACACTCCCTCCAAAAGTTTCAGGAAGTAGTATAAATTACAGTATTATATTTCTAAATGATCAGGAGCTGAAAGTACAGACTTCAATCATCACAACGAGTAATGCTCCTTTTTATTTGTTTTCTTAATAAGGATTTACTTCTCTAATATATAAAAGACAGTTACGCTTAGCAGCATCAGGAAGTACAATCAAACTTGTTTGACCATTATTTTCACACTTATAATTACATACGAATTATATAGACCCATTTCATTAATAAACAAAACAAAGAATACGCATGCCACAAGTGAGCTAAAATCCATAAAAAACGCAATTATATGTTAATATCTACATAATTTTACATAAATAAAGTCACTCTTTTACATACAATTATATGTTTGTCTCCAATAACACATATATTTCTAACAATCGCCTCATCAAACAATAACCAATGCTTTAAAGTCTAATTTGCTCTAGCAACAACAAACTTGTATCCACCAGAAAATATTGCATGATGAGGGGCACGATAGAATGACAACACCAAGAACTCTCCACAATTGTGAACAGGAAGGATAAGTGGGAATTACTGACCTTAGAAACAGAAGTCACATATATAAATAAACTCTTATTTGGAGAGCAGTTGAGCTCACATAACAAGTTTAAAAAGTTTGTCAAGCACGCTAGAAACCATAAGCTATTAGAGAAATGTTATGAGTATCAAACTTTTACCAAAAGATGGGTACCAAAATGATGTGAAGCTTATTCATTAGTACCCATAGCAGTTTTGATTATCTCCAATGAATAAGCTCCATATCATTTCGGTACACATCTCTTCGTAAAAGATTTGGTACCCTTAGTATTTCTCTTAATATTAAGATTATGTCTAATGAGATTATACTGTGGGAGGCGAAAAACTTGTAAAGAAAGAGCAAGATGAACAGTGATATCTAAATAGCTCTGAAACTCAGCAGGGCTCACACTAAAGTTCACAAACAATAAATGAAAATCAGCAAATATATGGACCATTTGTACCATACGTGAAATATTCATCGATATTTAAATCAATGGTCATATTATATCTAGGGAACAAAAAAAAAATCAGCTGTCATTTCGAACAAAACATGAGACTGCTGGCTTAGAAAAGAAATGAACCTAGAGAAGTTGATATTTGTCATTCAAACTCTAACAAACATCAGGCAGTGGGCACTTAAAACAGTAAACCAAGATTATGCTCAGTGAAGAAATTGCTACGAAGACAAATTAGAAATAGGCATTTACAACAAGCTTTTCAAACAAGTAAGAAATAAGGATGATCACACGCAATACTGTATAATGCCTGACTAAAGCCGGAGCAGCCATTCTCAGCTAAAAAAACAAGAAATAGACATCAAATAATGAGATAGGCTTTAAATGGCAGAGTTCAATAAAAAATCTTACTTGCAGTAATTTTAGAACATAAACTTTGGGTCTTTGGTGAAAGCAATTTATCGGGCTGGTAAGCCTAACAATACATAACCATCAGGTAACTAAAGCCTTCACAGAACCAGAAGGTAGAATGGTACCTACTCTGTTTTTGAAACAAGGGTCAACCCACTAACCCAACAACACTATATATCATTAACAGCAAGCCAGATCATTTAGATACATATGGATACACATATATACATACAAGAAAATTATAATAATAGTAGTAGTAGTAAGAGTAAAATGCAAGGTGTTTAGCTCAATTAGTCTAGAGCTAAAACTGAGACAAGAAGCAGGGCATGCCGGCTCAGCAAAAAGTTAAATACTAACTCAAATCATTCTCTGTAATAGGTAGTATAAATTTTGCAGTGAAGCAAAAGATAATATATAAGTACATATAAAGCCTACTCACCCTGATGTGGGGCACTGGATGTCAAAAGAAACCACGAAGCGGACCTCTCCGCACTTGCTACCGATCGGAGAGGATGGCCCATGCCCAGAACATGTCGGCGGTGGCCTTGGGGTAGAACTCTCAAAGCTGGATGGGTTCGGTCAACTCTGTAGAGATTGCTTCGGCAGGTCAGATGAAGTGAATCAGAAGAATGTAACCAGGTAATGAATATTGTGGCCCTAAATTCCACTTAAGGACCAAGACAAGCGGAGGGAACACCAGACCCTGCTGAGGCAGAGGAAGAGGATCAAAAAGTAGCCCATAAGTACCTGTTACTCCATTTGTCAAAGCACGCTGAACACCGTGTGACCGACCACCTCAATCCGGAATAGACAACAGTCTGATGCCTTTTTCCATCAGCTATGGCTAGGCTCTGTTTGAGGAGGTATGCGGAGGAGGAGGAGAAGGACGAGGCCGGAGGTACAGGCGACGGGGCTGGTGTACTACTAGCAGTAGCCTAGCTATAGCTAGTAGCCTAATACTAGTAGCTTATAGCTAGTAGCCTAATACTAGTAGCTACTACACGTGCATGGGATGGGATTTTACTACATTTGAAATTTATTTTATTTATTTGCTCTTAAAACTTAATTTCATATTAGGCTTGAGCGCCTTAAACGAAATCTGGAGATATTTTTAACTGGTTTAAGGAGTGCATTCATCAATTTATTATACATATATAAAATATTTTTTTTGATAAGTAATATATATATATATATATATAATATATACTTATATTATATATATATCTATAAATTAGAAAGAAATGAAAGGAAAAAAGAGATGCTTTTTGTGGTCAAAGGCGCCCTCTCCCCATCTCCCTCTCTCTCACGGTTTGAACCAGAGATCGTCTCTCTCTCTCTCTCTCTCAGTGCATCCAAGAAACATCATGGGATCTTCATTGAAAAATGTAAGCATATATTGATTTACATACAACATGGAAAAAAGCATCAACTAATTTTTGGTATATTGTCAGATTGCCAAGTTCATGGAGGACATACTTGCCACAGCATGCGGATTCCGGAAACTAATTCCAAGTAAATCGTTAACCAAAAAAAAGCTTTATGGAAAAGGTATTCTTCTATGCTTTCTAAAACCTAGCCTCATTTTTTTTTTTTTTTCTTTTTGATAAGTTCCTAGCCTCATTTTTAGAATGTAAATTTTGTAATAAATTTGTTCCTGAATCCCTTATTCTTGTTGCTCAGCCCTTGGCTGAATCTGAAAAGAAAAAAGGAGAGAATTAGCTTTGACTAGCCGTAGCTAAGCCTTCCCATTTTTTTTTTTTTTTTTTTTTTTTTAAGCCTCATTTTTTAGAAAGCGTAAATTTTGTGATAAATTTGTTCTGAATCCCTTTGTTCCTTGTTGCTCAGCCCTTGGCCTGAATCTGGAAAAGAAAAAGGAGAGGAATTAGCTTTGACTAGCCGTAGCTAGCCTCTTTTTTTTTTTTATAAGTTCTAACCTCATTTTTTAGAATGTGTAAATTTTGTGATAAATTTGTTCTGAATCCCTTATTCCTTGTTGCTCAGCCCCTTGGCCTGAATCTGGAAAAGAAAAAGGAGAGGAATTAGTTTTGACTAGCCGTAGCTTAGCCTCTTTTTGTTTTTTTGATAAGTTCCTAGCCTCATTTTTTAGATGTGTAAATTTTGTGATAAATTTGTTCTGAATCCCTTATTCCTTGTTGCTCAGCCCCTTGGCCTGAATCTGGAAAAGAAAAAAGGAGAGGAATTAGCTTTGACTAGCCGTAGCTTAAGCTTACAGGGCAGACTTAGTTTTAGACTTATAATTAAAGTAAGAACAAAACCAAACTAAATTACGGGATTTAAAAAACTGATAAAAAGTATTGTGACCTGAAGTTTTGGTGTAGATCAAGAACATAGATAAATCGAAATACCAATGTCAAAAAATCGTTTGTGATAGTACCCAACAAACAATGCATTTTATATAAGAGAATCTCATTTCCCTACAAAATAGGGAAATTATATTCCATTTCTCACCAATCACTACCCACCACCTCACATGGTATCGCTTCTTACAATACAACCGAAATTTCAAGATTTAGTACAAATCCTACAAAAAAAAAAGTGTCCCAATTCTAACAACAAAATGAGTGAATTTTAGAAACACCACCAATCCCTAGAAATCAATAGCCATTTTTACAAGAAATTTCCAAATAGAACTATATTATCCTCTAACAAGACACCATATGACCGCATAGCATGCAAAACCAACTTCATTCTTCATGACCAAGCTACTAACCCTTTTAATTTGGTCAAAAGATAACTGATGCATCCAAAAAACCGAATTTGTAGCTGCTATCAAACATTTTTTTTTTCATGGTTATGTATTTACTTATATGGAGAGCCTTCTAATTTCATAAAGTTAAGTGCAAAAACAGGACAGTCCAACAGGGAAGTATAGTAACCTTAAAACAGGACAATCCAACATCATGACCTCAAAAATAAAACAAGCATTACCGTATCAAAGTATAAGTAAATAGAGTATATCTAGTTAATGCACCCAATTACCTAAAAATATGAAGCAAACCAAAACAGCGAAGATTTAGCAGTTATACAAGAAGATACAAACCCAAAAACAATCAACTCAAATATGGATCATGCATTGTCTTGAATAGGTTGTTTCTAGCTCAGCCCCTAGGCCTGAGTGGTATCATGTGTTTAAGTCTTAACTAAGTTTGTTGGCCTTCATTACAAGTCCGCTCAAAAATTCAGGACAAATTAATCAAATTACAAATATATAAATATGCTTCAGCATACTAGAAGATATGGTTGAAATTTTGACTATTTGGTTCAGAAAGCATGTTTCCCTAACATGCACCCACCCTCTCATTCACCCCACTTCTAATCCTTCTATTTAGCCAAATCATTTCCGCTCAACAATCGATCCGAAATCTAGACACTTCAATCTGGCCGATCCAAACATCTATAGCTCAAATTACAAGCATTACCATGTAAAGCACATGTTACTAGTATAGATCTTGTAAAACTCACACAATCAACTCACAATATGGATCAGGATCCAAAACAGGGTAGATCTAGCAGTTATACTAGGAGATTCAAAAAAAAAAACAAACTCCTCAAAAAATGAATCAAGAACACCTGAAAAAATTGTCTTGAATCTGGACAAGAAAATAAGAGAGGAATTAGCTTTGACCAGTCTTAGCTTACGCTTACAGGGTAGACTTAGTTGTAGACTTATAATTAAAGTCAGAGCCCAACCAAACTAAACTAAGGGTTTAAATCAGGCAGATCCATACATCTACACCTCTTAAAATACAAAGGTTACGAAATAAAGCATGAATTACTAGGATGGATCTTTTAACACTCACACAATCAACTGAAAACATGGATCAAGAACTAAAACAGGGTAGATCTAGCAGTTACTTCAAGATTCAAACACAAAAAGGATCAACTAACATATCAATCAAGAACACCTCAACAAATTATCTTGAATCCCTTATTCCTTGCTCAGCCCCTTGGCCTTGGCTTGAATCTGGAAAAGAAAAGAGAGGAATTAGCTTTGACCAGTCTTAGCTTACAATTACAGGGCAGACTTAGTTTTAGACTAACAATTAAAGAAAGAATTAGCTTTGACCAGTCTTAGCTTAAGCTTACAAGGCAGACTTAGTTTTAGACTTATAATTAAAGTAAGAACACAACTAAACTAAACTACGGATTTTAAAAAAAACTGAAAAATTGTTGTGACCTGAATCTTTTTTTTTTTTTTTTTTTTTCAAAAAGATAGAGATTAGCTTGGATGCAGATTTAGCACATAAATAAATCCAAATATCAATGTCAAAAATTCGTTCATGATAGTACCCAACAAACAATGCATTTTACACAAAAGAATATAATTTCCCAATAAAATAGAAAAATAAATTTCATTTCTCACCAATGTCTACCCACCACCTCACATCATATCGCTTCTTACTACCTAAATATTTGAATTTAGTACAAATCCTACACAATAAAATATGCTTCCCAATTCCCAACAAAAAAAATGAGCGATTTTGAGAAACACCAAAGTTAACCGAATTTACCTTCGAAGACAATGATTATTTTTTAACGAAAAATTTCCAAATAGAACTACATCCTCTAACAAGCCTCCATAAGACCGAATAGCATGCAAAAAGAATTTCATTCTTCAGGAACAAGCTACTGACCCTTTTGATTTGGCAAAAGATAATTGATGCATCCAAAAAACCAAATTTGCAGCTGCTATCAAACAGTTTTTTAACATGGTTTTATTTTTACTTATATGGCCCGCCTTCTAATTTCTTAAACTTCAGAGCAAAATTATACTTTTTTTTTTTTTTTTATAAATGAGAAAAGATATCATTAAATAGCGCAGAGGGGCGCAACCCTAGTATACAGGAAGTATACAAAGAAATTCACCCCTACAAAATTAAAAGGAAGAACACACTTCTACAAATTGCTGCATGTTGGAAACTTGAGGAATGTTCAAAACTTCCCGCCCATAAAATAACAACTTAAGAAATCTATTGCTAAGCTCCATTGTCAATTCCTTATCTTCAAAACAACGAACATTCCTCTCCTTCCAAATAGTCCACATAAGGCACAAAGGGCCATTCTCCAAACCTTCATCACCATTTTATTGCCTCTTTGACCTTTCCAACATGCCATAAGATCAAGAACCCTACCATTCATTACCCACTTCACATCAAAAGAGTAAAATCACTCTCCAAAGAGTACAAGCCACCTCACAATGAAGGAGAAGATGATTGATGGACTCACCACTCCTCTTGCACATACAACACCAATCCATCACAATCAAACCTCTCTTAAGATTATCCAAAGTGAGAATCTTACCAAGAGAAGCCGCCCATACAAAGAAACTAACTCAAGCGGACGTTAACCTTCCAAATGCCCTTCCATGGGAAAGAAGAACACCCCACCTCGCACTCTCCAAATAGGGAAAGCACACCAAAAAAGGGCACACCTCAAAACACTTCCTCTTGGAAGGAATCACAACCGATCCACCTTCCCACATGATGACGTCGGGTCTCACAATTTACATCAGAAAGCTATCACCACCTCCACCTCCCAATCTGCACTTCTCAAAAAACTAAACATTCCAATGAATTTCCTCATTCATAATCTGCATATGATCACTCACCCAAGCTTCTTTGTTCCTTGCAATGCGAAACAATACAGGAAAAGACTCCTTCAAAGGTTGATCACCACACCAAACATCTTGCCAAAATCTGATTTGGGTGCCATCACCAACTTCAAATAGAATGAACTTGGAAAACAACTCCCACCCTCTTCTTATATGCTTCCAAACTCCTACACCAAATGGCCTCTCAACCTGTTTGGTACACCAATCTCCCTCCATACTACCATACTTTATCTCTACGACCTTCCTCCAATAAGCTTCCCTTTCCATAGCATAACGCCATAACCACTTCCCCAATAAAGCTTGATTGAACCGCCACAAATTTCTAATCCCCAAACCACCATCCTTCATAGGAGAGCAAATTGAAGACCACTTAACTAAATGAAATTTAGTCGCCTCATTGGTACCGCCCCATAAGAAATTCCTTTGCACCTTCTCTAATCTATTTGCCACACTCGAAGGAATGGGGAAAAGAGATAACAAATATGTTGGCAGATTAGATAGAGTGCTTTTAATCAAAGTGAGTCTTCCCCCTTTCGATAAAAGGCCCAATTTCCACCCAGCCAACCTCCTTTCCGTGGTCTCAATCATCCCGTTCCAGATTGTATTATCCTCGTAATGTGCTCCCAAAGGCAGCCCCAAATATTTCATGTGTAGACCTACCACCCGACAATCGAAAATACTCACCAACAAATCAATATTCTGCACCTCCCCAATAGGAACAATTTCTGACTTTGACAGATTTATCTTTAACCCTGATGCAGCTTCAAAACATAGAAAAAGACATCATAAATTGCGCAGTTGTTCTTCCGCATCACAGAAAATCAGAGTATCATCCGCAAACAACAAATGTGAAACGCGCAAACCAGGATTATGTGCAGGACCTATAGAAAACCCTGCAACCAGCCCCCTAGTTTCCGCTTCCACTATCATACTACTCAACGCCTCCATGACAAGAACAAAAAGCAAAGGAGAAAGTGGATCACCTTGACGAATCCCCCGAGAACTACTAAAATAGCCTGCTGGTTCTCCATTAACCAAAACTGAATATCGAACCGTAGAGATGCAAAACCCAATCCAATTTCTCCATTTCTCCCCAAAACCACACTTTTGAAGAATGTGCAGTAGGAAATCCCAATTCACATGATCATAAGCCTTCTCAAGGTCCAACTTGCATAACAAACCCGGAATCCCCGAACTAAGACGACTGTCAATACACTCATTCCCTATAAGGACCGAATCTAGGATTTGCCTTCCCTTAACAAAAGCATTTTGAGACTTTGAGATGATCTTGGCCAGCACTGTTTTCAATCTCTCCGCTAAGACTTTAGCGATAATCTTATACACCACCCCCACAAGACTTATCGGTCTAAAGTCCTTAAGATCATCTGCACCCATTTTCTTAGGAATAAGAGCAATAAACGATGCGTTGAGGCTATCTTGGAGTCTGGCTTTACTGTGAAACTCACGAAAAACAGCTATAAAGTCCTCTTTTATCACCCCCCCAACAAGCCTTAATAAAATCCATGGAGAACCCATCCGGACCTGGAGCCTTACTGCCCTTCATATTCTTAACAACCTTCAATACCTCCTCCTCCTCAAACTCCCTTTCTAGCCACCTACTCTCCTCCATATCAATGGATTGCAAAGGTAAAATCTCTGGAATTGGTCTCCATCTGCAACTATCAAGAATAAACGTGAATAAAAACGACAATGTGCTCCTTAATCTCTTCAGGATTATAGGTTAAGGATCCATTGACATTAAGAGAATCAATAGAATTGTTTCTTCAGTTGGAGTTTGCCACTCTATGAAAAAACTTAGTGTTCTTATCCCCCTCCTTCAGCCAAGTAGCCCGAGACTTTTGTCGCCAATTAATTTCTTCACAAAGAAGGATTCTTTCCAGCTCCATGGGCAGCAACAATTTCTTCCTCTTTTCCTCCTCATCCAAATTCCGTTCCTCCTCCAACCTGTCCAGCTCCCTGATTTCTTCAAGAAGATCCGTTTTCTTTTTTTCAACATGCCCAAAGACTTCATTGTTCCACCTCCGCAAGTCACCCTTTAGTGCTTTTAGCTTACAAGCCAAAACATTACTAGGATCACCAACAAACTGATAAGATTGCCACCAGCCCTTCACTTCATCCACAAACCCCTCGTGTTGCAGCCACATATTCTCAAATTTGAAATATCCTCCCCCCCTCCTTGTCTCTCCACACACTAACATAATGGGGAAATGATCAGACAATACTCTAGAAAGTCTCCTTTGAACCACATCCGGAAATCTCTCTTCCCACCCTGAGGATAATAGAAACCTATCAATCCTAGACCAAGAGTGACCGTTAGACCATGAAAACTGCCCTCCCATCATAGGAATATCCAAAAGCCCTTATCAAAAATAAATTGAGAGAAAGCCTCCATGGACGCCAGCATCTAACACTTCCCAATCTCTCACTGAAATCTTATAGCATTAAAGTCACCTCCAATACACCAAGGCACCTCCCACCTATCCATGAGACCGCTTAATTCTTCCCATAGCATAAGTCTATCATTATCTCTATTTGGCCCATATACACCAGCAAATGCCCAATTGAAATCATCACACATACCGGAAAGAACATGCAGCCGTAAAGCAGCCCACCCACCACTTTTTCCACTACCCTTCTATCCCACATAATCAAGATACCCCTCAAGCACCTTGGGCCCCAAGATAGCACCAATCAACTTGAGCACCACCCCACAAACTCTGGACCAGCTCCTTGTCACCACCTGTAGTTTAGTTTCCTGAAACACACAACATCCCTTCCACTCTCTAAGCAAGCTTTTTATTTTCATTCTCTTTTCCTCCAAATTCAACCCCCTCACGTTCCAAGATAGTATCTTAATCTTCATTTAATCACCAAACAACCCTCCCCTAGCCCTTTGCTTTTGATTCTTACCCCTTTTCTCCTTCCCCAGCTTACCTTCAGAGTTCATGTTCCATTGTAAACCCCTTAATTCACGGTTACCTCTGAGGGTTGATTTAGTAAGAGTTGCTGCAGCGCTATTAGCCTTCCCTCTATTACTTTCTATCTTGCGGAACAGCTTTTCCAATTCACCCTCATACCCCTCACATGACATACCCCACACATGGCACATGCCTTTTACTCTCTATAACCCATTCACAAACCTTTCCTTCCGGACAATCTGGATGAGCTTCCAAAGGTTCTACGCGTACTGTTTCAGTGTTTGTCAGGTAATCCCATGCGCTTACTAACCAGAATATGGTCGGCCAGGCCATAATCACAGACCTACAATTCCCTCCACTCTTCTCCGCCAGTTGAACTCCTCCTTGAACATTTGAACGAAACTTAAACGCTTTATTTTCCACATAGAAATAACCTAGGTAACCCATATCCCTATCTCCTTGAGAATACCAAACGACTCTTAGAGCAAAAATATACTTCTAATTTATTAAAGCATCTTTACGGATTTCCTAGAAATATTCAACAGTTAGGAGTGGAATCTTATGTTATAACCTAGTTTGTTTGTTTGACTTCATTACATAGGCTGTCCAAAATTGAGTTCCTACGAAACCTAGTTCGATTTACAAAAAGGAAAAATCACAAATCATAAATAAGCTTCAGCATACTTGAAGAAATAGATAAAATTTCGGATCTTTAGTTCATAGAGCATGTATGCCTAGCATTCTCTCACTCTATCCCTATCTCACCCCTCTCACTTTTAGTATTTGATTCAGCCAAAAATCTTTTTCGTTCACCCATCAATCTCGAATATAAACATAAAACAGGAAAACAAACATTACCATATCAAAATATGTGTAAATAGATTAGGTAGATCTAGCAAAGTGCACCCAATCACGTCAAAATATGGATCAAGAACCAAAAAAAGGCTAGATTTAGATTAAAACTTGGCTACATATTATCTAGAAATATTCAAGAGTTATGAGCGGTATCCTGCGTTGTAACCTAGTTTGTTCACCTTCATTATGCAGTCTATCAGAAATTGAGTTACTATGAGTCCTGGTTCAATTTACGAAAAGGAAAAAATTATAAATCCATAAATACACTTCGGCATACATGTAGGAAGGGATCAAATTTTGGATGTTTAGATCGTAGAGCATGTATGCCAAGCATGCTCCGTCGCTCTCTCCCCAACTCACCCCTTCTAAAATTTCAATTACCCCACATCTTTTCCATTCACCAATCAATCCCAAATCAAACCTTAAAACAGGACAGTCCAACATCACGACCTTGAGAAATAAAACAAACATTATTCTATCAAAGTATGTGTAAATAGGGTAGATCTAGGTAATTGCACCCAATTACCTCAAAATATGGATCAAGAACCAAAACAGGGTAGATTTAGATTAAACCTAGGCTACATATTTTTCAGAAATATTCAAGAGATAGGAGTGATATCATGTGTTGTAACCTAGTTTGTTGGCCTTCATTACACAGTCCATCAAAAATAGATTTACTATGAATCCTACTTCGATATACAAAATGGAAAAATTACAAATCCATAAACAAGCTTCAGCATACTTGTAGAAATGGACCAAATTTTGGCTGTTTAGTTCGTAGAGCATGTACGGCTAGCATGCTCCGTCACTCTCTCCCCATCTCACCCCTCACTTTTAATATTCAACTAACCCACATCTTTTCCGTCCACCCATCAATCACCATAAAACAGAAAAGTCCAGCATCACAACCTTGAAAAATAAAACAAACACCACCAAATCAAAGTATTTGTAAATTGGGTAGATCTAGTTAAGTGCACCCAATTACCTCAAAATATGGACCAAGAACAAAAACAGGGTAGATTTTGATTAAAACAAAGCAACGTATTTTTTAGAAATATTCAAGAGTTAGGAGTGGTATCATGTTTTGTAACCTAGTTTGTTCGCCTTCACTACGCAGTCTATCCAAAATTGAGTTATTACGAATCCTGGTTCGATTTACAAAAAGGAAAAAACTTATAAATCCATAAATACACTTCAGCATTCTTGTAGAAACAGATCAAATTTTGGCAGTTTAGTTCGTAGAGCATGTATGCCTAGCATGCTCCATTGCTCTATCCCCATCTCACCCCTCACTTTTAATATTCAATTAACCCACATCTTTTCCGTTCACCCATTGATCCTAAATCTAACCTTAAAACAGGACAGTCCAACATCACAACCTTGAAAAATAAAACAAACATTACCATATCAAAGTATGCGCAAATAGGGTAGATCTAGTTAAGTGCACCCAATTACCTAAAAATATGGATCAAACCAAAAATGGGTAGATGTAGCAGTTATACAAGGAGATTCAAACCCAAAAACAATCAACTCAAAATATGGATCATGCATCTTGAATAGGATGCTTCCTAGCTCAGCACCTAGGCCTGAGTGGTATCATGTGTCTTAACCAAGTTAGTTGGCCTTCATTACGAAGTCCATCAAAAAATGACGTCCCATTAATTAATTACAAATATATAAACATGCTTCAGCATACTAGAAGATATGGTTGAAATTTTGGCCCTTTGGTTCAGAACGAATGTTCCACAAACATGCTCTCACCCTCTCTTTCACCCCTCTCAATTCTAATATTTCTATTTAGCAAAATCGTTTCTGCTCAACCATCAATCTGAAATCTAGACATGTAAATCTGGCTGATCCAAACATCTATAACTTAAAATACAAGGATTACCATGTAGACTTAGTTTTAGACTTATAATCAAACTCAGAGCACAACCAAACCAAACTAGGGGTTTAAATCAGGCAGATCCATAAATCAACACCTCTTAAAATACAAAGGTCACGATATAAAGCATGAATTACTAGGATGGATCACGTAACACTCACACAATCAACTCAAAACACGGATGAAGATATTAAAAAGGGTAGATCTAGCAGTTCTACTTTGAGATTCAAACACAAAAACGATCAACACAAAATATGAACCAAGAACCCCTGAATAAATTATCTTGAATCCCTTATTCCTCTCTCAGACCCTTGGACTGAATCTGGGAAAGAAAAAAGAGGAATTAGCTTTAACCAGTCTTAACTTACGATTACAGGGCAGACTTAGTTTTAGACTTATAATTAAAGTAAGAATTAGCTTTGACAATTCTTACCTTAAGCTTACAGGGTAGACTTAGTTTTAGACTTATAATTGAAGTAAGAACACAACTAAACTAAGCTGACGGGTTAAAAAAAAAATTAAAAATTAAAAAGGGAAAAATTGTTGGGACCTGAATCTTTTTTTTTCTTTTTTTTTTTAAAAAGATAGAGATTAGCTTGGACGTAGATCTAGCACAAAAATAAATCAAAATATCAATGTCAAAAATTCGTTAATGATAGTATCCAGCAAACAATGCATTTTACACAAAAATAATACAATTTCCCTATAAAATAGAGAAATAATATTTCATTTCTCACCAATTTCTACCCACCACCTCACATCATATCGCTTCTTACTACCTAAGTTTCAAATTTAGTACAAATCCTACACAATAAAATATGGTTCCCAATTCCCAGCAACAAAAATGAGCAATTTTGAGAAACACCAAAGTCCACCGAATTTACCATTGAAGACAATAATTATTTTTTACGAGAAATGTCATAATAGAACTACAACCTCTAACAAGCCTCCATAAGACAGTATAGCATGCAAAAAGAATTTCAATCTTCATGACCAAGCTACTGACCTTTTTTTTTTTTTTTTTTGATTTGTCAAGAGATAATTGATGCATCGAAAAAACCAAACTTGTAGCTGCTATCAAAAGTTTTTTATCATTGTTTTATTTTTACTTATATGGACCGCCTTCTAGTTTCTTAAACTCAGGTTCAAAAAAAATACTTGAGAGTTTATTAAAGCTTCATTATGGATTTCCTAGAAATATTCAACAGTTAGGAGTGGAATCTTATGTTATAACCTACCGATCAAAAAAATCTTATGTTATAACCTAGTTTGTTTGCCTTCATCATGCACTCCGTGATAAATTAAGTTCCTAGGAAACCTAGTTCAATTTACAAAAAGGAAAAATCGCAAATCCACAAATAAGCTTAAGCATAGTAGAAGAAATAGATCAAATCTTGGCTATTTAGTTTGTAGAGCATGTATGCCTAGCATGTCTATCACTCTCTCCCTCTCTCACCCCTGACTTTAGGTATTCGATTCAGCCAAATATCATTTTCGTTCACCCATCAATCTCGAATCTAACCTTAAAACAGGATAGTCCTCCATCACAACACTGAGAAATAAAACAAACATTACCATATCAAAGTATGTGTAAAAAGGGTAGATCTAGTTAATTGCACCCAATTACCTCAAAATATGGATCAAGAACCAAAACAGGGTAGAATTAGATTAAAACTCGGCTACGTATTTTTTAGAAATATTCAAGAGTTAGGAGTGGTATCATGTGTTGTAACCTAGCTTGTTCGCCTACACTACGCAGTCTATCCAAAATTGATTTACTGTGAATCCTAGTTCGATTAACAAAAAGGAAAAATTACAAATCCATAAATAAGCTTTAGCATACTTGTAGAAATGGATCAAATTTTGGCTGTTTATTTCGTAAAGCATGTATGCCTAGCACGCTCCGTCGCTCTATTTGCATCTCACCCCACTTTTAATATTCCAACATCACAACCTAGATAAATAAAACAAACATTACCATATCAGAGTATGTGCAAATAGGGTAGCTCTAGTTAAGTGCACACAATTACCTAAAAATATCGATCAAACCAAAACAGTGTAGATTTAGCAATTGCACAAGGAGATGCAAACCCAAAAACAATCAACTCAAAATATGGATCATGCATTGTCTAGAATAGATTGTTTCCAAGCTCAGCCACTAGGCCTGAGTGGTATCATGTGTCTTAACCAAGTTCGTTGGCCTTCATTACAAAGCCCGTCAAAAATATGGTTCAGCATAATTTTTCCATTAATCAATTACAAATATATAAATATGGTACGGCACAATAGAAGATATGGTTGAAATTTTGGCTCTTTTGTTCAGAAAGCATGTTTCCCTAGCATGCTCTCACCATCTCTTTCACCCCTCTCACTTCTAATCTTTCTATTTAGCCAAATCAATTCTGCTCAACCATTGATCCGAAATCTAGACACTTAAATCTGGCAGATCCAAACATTATAACTTAAACTACAAGCATTACAACGTAAAGCACGTGTGACTAGGATAGATCTTGTAAAACTCACACAATCAACTCACAATATGGACCAAGAACCAAAACAGGGTAGATCTAATCTTTCAAATACAAAAACAAACAACTCAAATTATGAAACAAGAACACCTGAAAAAATTGTCTTGAATCTCTTACACCTCGCTCAACTAGGGGTTTAAATCAGGTAGATACATACATCTACACTTCTTAAAACAAAAAGGTTACGATATAAAGCATGAATTACTAGGATGGATCTTGTAACACTCACACAATCAACTCAAAGCATGGATCAAGAACTAAAACAGGGCAGATCTAGCAGTTCTACTTCAAGGTTCAAACAATCGAGAACACCTGAAAAAATTATCTTGAATCCCTTATTCCTCACTCAGCCCGTTGGACTGAATCTGGAAAAGAAAAGAGAGGAATTAGCTTTGACCAGTCTTAGCTTACAATTACAGGGCAGACTTAGTTTTAGACTTATAATTAAAGTAAGAATTAGCTTTGACCATTCTTAGTTCAAGCTTGCAGGGCAGACACAGTTTTAGACTTATAATTAAAGTAAGAACACAACAAAACTAAACTGCAGGGGTTTTTAAAAAAATATATATAAAATATAAAATATAAAGAAATAAATAAAAACCTGAAAAATTGTTGGGACCTGAATCAATTTTTTTTTTTTTTTTCAAAAAGATAGAGATTAGCTTGGACATAGATCTAGCACATAAATAAATAAAAATATCAATGTCAAAAATTCGTTCATGATAGTACCCAACAAACAATGCATTTTACACAAAAGAATACAATTTCCCAATAAAATAGAGAAATAATGTTTCATTTCTCACTAATCTCTACCCACCACCTCACATCATATCGCTTCTTACTACCTAAGTTTTCAAATTTTGTACAAATCCTACACAATAAAATATGTTTCCCATTTCCCAACAATAAAAATGAGCGATTTTGAGAAACACCAAAGCCCACCGAATTAACTTTTAAAGACGATAATTATTTGTTACGAGAAATTTCCAAATAGAACTACATCCTCTAACAAGCCTCCATAAGATCGTATAACATGCAAAAAAGAATTCCATTCTTCATGACCAAGCTATTGACCCTTTTTTTTTTGTAAGTAGCTACTGACTCTTTTTGATTTGGCAAAAGATAATTGATGCATCCAAAAAACCAAATTTGTAGCTGCTATCAGACAGTTTTTTATCATGGTTTTATTTTTACTTATATGGACCGCCCTCTAATTTCTTAAACTCCCGTGCAAAAATAAACTTATAGTTTATTAAAGCTTCTTTATGGATTTCCTAGAAATATTCAACAGTTAGGAATGGAATCTTATGTTATAATCTAGTTTGTTTGCCCTCATTACGCACCCCATGCAAAATTGAGTCCCTACGAAACCTAGATCAATTTAAAAAAAGGAAAAAATCCAAATCCACAAATAAGCTTCAACATACTTGAAAAAATAGATCAAATTTGGGCTCTTTAGTTCGTAGAGCATGTATGCCTAGAATGTCTCTCACTCTCACCCCTATCACTTTTAGTATTTGATTCAGCCAAAAATCTTTTTCGTTCACCCATCAATCTCGAATCTAACCTGTTTTGCAACTATAGCTAGCATGCTCCGTTGCTCTCTCCCTCTCTCACCCGTCACTTTAAATATTCGATTAACCCAAATCTTTTCCATTCACCCATCAGTCCCAAATCTAACCTTAAAACAGGACGGTCCAACATCAAGACCTTAAAAAATAAAACAAACATTACCATATCAAAGTATGTGTAAATAGGTTAGGTCTAGTAAAGTGCACCCAATCAGATCAAAATATGGATCTAGAACAAAAACAGGGTAGATTTAACAGTTAAACAAGGAGATTCAAACCCAAAAACAATCAACTCAAAATATGGATCATGCATTGTCTTGAATATGTTGTTTCCTAGCTCAGACCCTAGGCCTGAGTGGTATCATGTGTCTCAACCAAGTTAGTTGGCCATCATTACGAACTTCGTCAAAAATTGAGGTCCCATTAATCAATTAAAAATATATAAATAAAATATGGATTAAAAATATATAAATAAAATATGGTTTGGCATACTTGAAGATATGGTTGAAATTTTGGCTCTTGGGTTCAAAAGGCATGTTTCCCTAACATTCTCTCACCCTCTCTTTCACCCCTCTCACTTCTAATCTTTCCATTTAGCCAAATCATTTCTGTTCAACCATCAATCCGTAATCTAGACACTTAAATCTGGCCGATCCAAACATATGTAACTTAAAATACAAGCATTAACTTGTAAAGCACGTGTTACTAGGATAGATCTTGTAAAACTCACAACATGGATCAAGAACCAAAACAGGGTAGCTCTAGCAGTTGTACTTGGAGATTAGAACACAAAAACAAACAAACTCAAAATATGAATCAAGAACACCTGAAAAAATTGCCTTGAATCTCTTATTCCTCTCTCAGCCCCCCTTGGCCCCGAATCTGGAAAAGAAAAGAGGAGAGGAATTAGCTTTGACCAGTCTTAGCTTACGCTTACAGGGTAAACTTGGTTTTAGACTTATAATTAAAGTGAGAGCACAACCAAACTAAAATAGGGGTTTAAATCAGGCAGATCCATACATCTACACTTCTTAAAATACAAAGGTCACGAAATAAAGCATGAATTATTACTAGGATGGATCTTGTAAAACTCACACAATCAACTCAAAACATGGATCAAGAACCAAAACAGGATAGATCTAGCAGTTATACTAGGAGATTCAAACACGTGATAAAATTGTCTCGAGTCCCTGAAATGATAAAAATTGCCGTGACCTGAAACTTTCTTTTTTCTTTTTTTTTTCAGAAAGAGAGAGATTAGCTTTGACGTAGATCTAGGACATAAATAAATCAAAATAACAGAGTCAAAAATTCGTTCGTGATGCCTGGTGTTCATAGGCACCCGCTTCATCGTGAATTTTATTAGGTAAATATATAAGCTTTGGGGATCAAATCCTACAGCTATACCAAAAAACAAAAAAATACAAACACAGAGATATAGGTAAGATTTACCTTCTCCTATCTTCGCCGGGAGAGTTGGAGCCCCGTCAGATCCGGCTGTCTGAGATAAGGCGGCCCGATTTTTCTTTGTATTCTGATTTCTACAGGTCAGAGAGTAGTTTGAGACGGGAATGGAGAAAGGAGAGAGAAAGAGAAAGAGACGATAAGAAAGAGAGAGAAAGAGAGCGAGAGCGAGCGTGCAACTTTGAATGAATGAATGAATGAATGATTGAAAGTGACCCGTAGGCTTACGCTCAGTTAAAAAAAAGTAGATACGCTCAGTTAAAAAAAGTAAGTAGATAGATACGCTCAGTTAAGTGCGTACAATTTTGTCGATCAGGATCCCCTCACATTAGACAAAATATGAGATTCCCTTTAATCCTGATCGTTCAATTTAATTTAACAGCTCATATTATATTATGTGTCCAATTTAAAATTAAATATTAAAATATTAATTAATTTTAAAAAATTAAAATTAAAATAAAAAATTTAAAATAAAAGAAAGAAAAGTTAGGATAACCGACCACCTAAAGTTAAATCCAAAAAAATTTCAATCTTTTTTTTTTTTTTCGGCCCTAGGGGGTGAGCCGGGGTGGCTGACCCCTAGGCTCAATGGGGTGACCGGCTATCCCCAATTTTTTTCCTTTTTTATTTTAAATTTTCTTATTATTATTATTATTTTCTTTTTAAAAATTAATTAATATTTTAATATTTAATTTAAGTAGGACACGTGGCTTAATATGGGACGTTGGATTAAATTGAACTATTCATATTGCAATATGAGACTCTCATATTTCCCCTCTAATATGAGGGGATCCAAATCCCAATTTTGTTTAGTTCTTAATGAATTAAAGTGACCCGATAATTTAGTAAAAAAAATAGATATACAATTAAATTTGTTTAGAGAGTGAGCATGGTTTTAATCTAGTGTATACGCACTCACTCACAAAAAAAATAAAAATAAAGTAGATACGCAAATTAGATTTGTTATGAGAGTGAGGGTGGTTTTATATATATATATATATAGGTTAAAATAAATGAATCCAGATTCCCTCCCATGACTTAAAAATATAAGTTTCTCATATTTTAAATCTTAGCCTCCAGACTCCAGTTGCATCAAGGGGTCTTAACTATGCCACATGTCCACTTGTATCTAAACCAAAAAGTAAACACAAACACACTTAATTATATCAAATCCAAATAAAAATTTTATTTATTTTTTAAATAAAATAATTAGCTTTATTTTAGAGATTAGTTTTAATATGGTGTATTCAAGAGCATATTTTTAATTTGTTCTATATGATATGTCACTCAATTAATGGTGGACAAAAAATGAGGCTTATATAGTTATTTCCAATTTCATTTAAATTCATATATATATAATTATATATATGAATTTAAATGAAATTGGAAATAACCATTGTCCATTCTAAAGCCCTTCAACTCAATAAAAAAATTTTAAAAAAAAATTATATTACATTGAGTGTACGACTCTTGCAGCAAAGGATATATTCTAAAATGAAAGAGATATCACTAGTTCAAATCCTCATCCTCTCTCTTGTATAGACATGTCAACAAAAAAAGAAAAAAAAAAGAAAAAAAAAAAGAAGACATTTGAAAATTACAATCATCTTTACCTAACTTCATATTTCCATATTTGAAGAATCACCATTTTTTCTTATTTAGAGTGTTATTTCCCTTGGAAACAATTATATTCGGAACCTGTTCGTAGAGAGTGAAAATATGTTGCTGCTTGTTTGTTTAAATTTTTTAAGCGTTTTCAATTCTATATTGCTAGAGAAAAAAACAAAAAGTTATTAACTTCCATCCATATCAAATCACTCCTCTTTTGTCCAGTTCAAAAACTCAAAGCAATTAGCCAACTACAAATGCAAATCACACGCACATGGGAAATACCTTTAACTTCAAAATTAAAGTTCAAATCAGATTTCCTTAAACTAAAAGAAGAGTTGAAGCGGTGTTAAAATATGCATATCTATATCTACTATTACATCATCTTTTATCATGTTGTAATTATCTTCCGTTGACTTCATAAATGTATAATATACATCTCTGCAATTGAATAATATTGTTATTAGCTATTGATGGTATTTCATTTTATAGTCAGGTGTATTTGATGTGAATATCAACACATATTTTAAGAAAAACAAATTAAATAATATAGTCTTATTTATGCATCAACTTTAAATTATTAAATGAATTCAAATTAAATTGAAAATAACCATTGTCCATTCTAAAGCCATTCAACTCAAAATAAAAAGATTACATTTAGTGTACGAGTCTTGCAGCAAATGACAGAATCAAAAATTAGAATCATCCTTACCCATTTGAATAATTGCCTTTTTTCTTATTTAGAGTGTTACTTCCCTTGGAACAAATTATATTTGGAATCTGTTTGTAAAGAGTAAAAAATGTTGCTGCTTGTTTGTTTACATTTTTTCAATTCTATTTTGCTGAATTGTTAGCTATTGATTTTAGATAATATAGTCAATTGTGGAGTTTCCCTATGATAGCATCGTAGAATGACATCAATTAACTTAATTTATACTCTCTCTTTGTTTGTTTGGTGGATTTTATTATTATTATTATTATTATTATTATTTTGTCTATATCCAGAATTTTGCCATTTTTTTATTTAAAAAATAAAATATTATTCGTACCGATGATTGAATCTTGTCTTGTAGGTATAAATGTGAGCCTTGAACGTTGGTCACCACCAGAGAAAGATGAATGGAAAATGAAGTCAGATGCAACTATCTCAAACAATCGACTGTTTGTTGGGTTTATACTTTTTGACTACCGCGGAGTTCATTATTTTAGAAGTGCTCACAGGTACAAAGGTCCGAAGGCTAAAATTCCAGATGCTGAAACGTCTAAGGCTAAAATTCCAGATGCTGAAACGAAAGCCATATGGGAAGCGATTGAACATGCTCTGCGACACAATCGCATACCTGTGCAAATTCAGACGGACAATTTAACTGCCTGTAAGGCCATCAATGGTGAGATAATTGAAAAGGAGGATCATAAGTTGGGTGAAATTTTTTGGACTAATGTTAAGAATTGTCGTGCCTTGATTAAAAACAAGAATGTTAGAGTGAGCTGGGTTCCAAGGGAACTAAACCGTGAAGCGGACTATTTAGTCGATCATGCCGCTCATGCGCCGAAAAAAGAATATCAAAAAATAGAGAAGGGATTGAAAGATCTGGACAAAGCAATTATCAGCCAAACTTGGGAGGCAATGTTTGGTGCCTCACATGTTAATGTTACCGCACTTACCAAAGCTCAAGAAGAACAGAGGTTGATTGACAATGTTGAGGATCCATTTTTTTATGAATTCTCACAATCTGACCGAGATGCCAGAATCATCATACATTGGATTGATACAGGTATAATAAGCTAAAACGCGTGTTAAAGTTAGTACTCTTTTAATTCATGTTAATTTGATTTGAAAAAACATGTTACATATCTATTTTCTAAAAACTAATTGATCTTTTCTTTTTTTCCTCTATATTTTCACAGGGTTGCTGAATGTTGCAAATCGTAAGAAGATCCCGCGGAAAGTAATATTCAAAATTTCAAATCCGAAAACGCTTTTACAAGAAAAATATACCAGTAAGTAATACATTATCAATAATCATTGTCTATCTTTTGGGGGGCCTTATTAGTTATTTTTATGAGAAATTCAATTTAATCATTACTTTTATCTGGATGCAGTGCTTATAGATCCGGTCACCTCCAATTGCAATGCATACGTTGATGAAAGTCAAGTACTACATAAAATGACCAATGTTTTGCAACTGTTAAAAGACATACCACAACCGGTAAACTTTAATATCCTTTGCTTTTTATTTTTATTTTATATCATTTTGCTTATTTGTTACCGATGTTTTATCTCATTTTTAACTTTAATGTTTAATTTACACAGAGGATTATATCAATGTACTTGGAATACGATGATGAAATTGAGGTATGGTTTATCATATTTAATTGTTTCAAATCATTATTATATAAATAATTTCCTCATTGGTTTTGGTTTGGTATTAAATTGCAGTCACTTTCACCCGATGTGTATAAGTTGGGTTCGTCTCAAGACGTGCATATTTCGTCTTATCCGACACCATTATCAGAAGATTTGGGCACCGTCAAATTTGGCAAGCTATGTGTCAAGGTGGAGGTAAGATCAAAATTTGAAAAGCAAAAGTAAAATCCTTACAAAAGTTAATGATTATTTATGCTAATTAAAGATTATGCTCGTATCATTGCAGTTGGTGACTTATTATGACCCTTATCTTTCTGTGGATCGTATTATTTTTGGATCAAGGCAAACATATAAGAAGGTAAAGTGTTAATATATTTCATTTTGTTAATTTGTTTGTTTGATTTTGACAGTCAAAATGCAAATATAAGTTAACCGTAACATTGTTGAAATGTTTGTGATTTAGACTATGAAGGAAATGCTGAAATGGCTTCTGAATCGAAGAGTGCAATATTTCTGCACAATTGATGCTTTAAATGATATAAAGTTCGAAAAACTGGTAAAAGTTAAATATGTTTTTTAAATTATTATTATTTTTGGCTATTCTTAATTACTTTATTTGTGGTTAGTTAATATCATATTATATTCTTTTGTTTTTCAGGGGGAATTGAAAGGTAAGCGAATTAAAATAAACAAATAAATATTATTCATTCATGTATTTTTTACGAAAATAAATAACTTATATTGTTTGAGTGACATTCTTCAGCATTATTAACTTTTTTTCTTGAGCGTGGCGTACTTGAAAAACAAGGACCTGATCTTTATCGGATAGAGTGGCGATTATGGCAACAGGTAATTATTATTTTTGATTTATTTATTTTTTCTTTTTTGTAGAGTTTCACGTAACTTATAAGATATCTAACATGATGTTTATTTACATTATGAAGATTGCTACAGTTCCCATAGAGCCAAAATTCAAGCAGTCAAAGAAGAAGCAAAAAATCATCTATGAGGTATCTTGTGGTTTACTTTAGTTTATTTTTAAATTTTTTTACATTTCATAAGTTACTTTTTGACAATATTTTTTTTTATGGCTCCTCCCTTTTTGGCAGGTTGTGAATCCAATCATACAAAGTTAAACCCATCCAATCATGTAATATTCGTGATTTGATTTGTTCTCGAAAACATGTTTTGGTTCTTGATCCGTATTTTTAGTTGATTTGGTACACTTTACTAGACCTACCTTACTTACACATACTTTGATATGGTAATATATGTTTAGTTTTTTATGGTCTTGATGTTGGAGCGTCCTGTTTTAAGGTTAGATTTGGGATTGATAGGTAAACGGAAAAGATTTGGCTTAATTGAATGTTAAAAGTGAGCGGTGAGAGAGGGGGAGAGCTATGGAGCATGCTATATTGCTATATACTTTGCAACACATGATGAACCGGCCTCGGTGCAAGCGAAAGGATGAGTATGGATCCTTTCAATTGATAGAGCAATGCCTGGGACATGCTTGGAAATGTGCAAAAGATAGGTGTAAGATAACCAGAGAGAGGGAAATTGAAGAATGCCAAAGCTAATTAAGGGGAAAAAGTAGAGGAATATACATATAGACATGCTAAACATCATCAAACAGATAGACAATGTTATAATCGTCACCATAAGTATTGCTGCGGAATTCTACATAACATCACTTCACTCTTTCCAGATGTGTAATATCAGCTGCAATTAATCATAATCAACCATCCTATTTTATTAAGGATTCCCATCATATTTTGTGTCTACTTGAGAGCATCATCGATTAAGTCACATAACTACTCAAACATTCATTTGTCTGACACAAATAGCCATCACTATTCTCATATGGAAGTTATTGTCAATTACAGCTTATCGCCATTACCCGCATGAATCTATATCATTGAGGTAATAATAAACAACAAACAGTACAGTACAGTAGCTTTATTCCTTAAGTTTCAAAAGAAACCAGTGTGCGCCACTCGTTTAATTATCATTTACGTACACTCAGAAAAACTTGAGGGTATGAGAAAGAAAAGGAGGGGAGGGGGGAGGCCACATATAGACGGCCATGGTTGAGCATGAATTCCAATACACAAACTCGAACATGTGGTTGTCCCATGCATGCATTTCACATACTTAATTACTTCTGTATAGTACCCAAAAATTCACTTTCTTTGTAAATTCACAAATCCTGACATAAAAGGGTTTCCAGGTCAACAATATGCTCAGACAAAGTGAGTAGAAAGTTGCCTTATGATCAATTTGTTCTTCTAATGAGAATAACCTTCTACGCTCCCAGTGCTAGCAATAAGAGAATTTCGTTTCATCACCATACCCATTCTAACAGTTGGTGAATATGGGTGTGAGTACGTGTGTAAAAACAAATTATATCGCAAAGATCCTCTTACAAAGACAAATAAAGCTATATAAAGTATCAACTTAAACATCTTGCAATATATTAACTATCATTTTACTTAGAGGGAAAAAAGTAAAAGAAGGGGAACAACTTAGAGATACTCGCACAGAAAGGAGGACATCCATTTCCAAGCATCATTTACCGCACATATAATATAAGTAGGAGTCAAAGAATGAAACTTCCATGATCAACTGGTTCCTTTGGCTCAACCTTTCTAAGAAACTTAATGTCGAATAGAATTTAGTGCTACAATCTTTATTAGCTTTACATTCAAAGGCATATAGAAACACATGCAGGTGGCTATGGCCTCAACAAATCAAAATCATGAGGGAGACAAGCTAGGCCACAGCATGACTCCAATGTTTGTCACCCATAGCAAGAAGCTCAAAGATAGCTTGAGTTGGTGTTAGCTCCCAAACTCCAAAGGCCATCTATTGCTTTAGACTCCTAGAGAATATTCAGAACAAAGCTAAACATAACCATAGAAACCAACCTCTTAATATTATTGTGTGCGTGTGTGTGTGAGAGAGAGAGAGAATTCATTTCAAGAATAATATATTCTTTGAAATTTTAGTATCATGTCAAGATTTCCTCCTATGCATTCCATGAGATAAATGAGTGCTCATTTCTAGCCACAGAGGCATTTCAACTCATTCAGAGGTATCAATTCTGCACTCATAGACTTCCAGGATGGCTATTAAAAAACTCTAGTTCAGAAGGTTAACCACTACCATGAGGCATTGCCTAATTCCTAACTCCATGAATACCACCCGTTACTGTATGCTTTAACTGAGAAGCCTTCTTTCCACTTCTTATTGATCCATTTGAAAGGAAATATATCACTGACTTTGTAGGACTGCTGAGTGTAAGCCACCCCTTCAATGGAGAAAAAATAAAGGTAATATTGACAACATATCAGAAAAACTTGCTAGGAAATGATAACGAAGACCTGGTCATTGATATGAAGCCTCTGTTAGAATGGTTTGCCAAAATAAATAATGCTTGTAATCTATGACACATCATATCACCAGCAATTTAGAATATATAGTTTTATGTGTTAAGGATATTTGTCCGGCTGTGGGGCTTTCGTGTGAGAGGAATGAGGATCAGATTGTGGCTCTCCTAACAGCCATTGAAGAGGATTATTCTCGGGAGGTTAAGGGTGCTTGTTTCAAAGGTAGAAGGAAGCTTCTGAACTTAGAATGCTCTATAAACTACAAAATTACAGGCGAGTTCTCAAGGAGTGGGAAAGGCAAGGCTCACATTTTTTAGCATCGAGTGCTTTGTGTGGGTCTCGGGTTTGAGGGTATTTGGTGTTTGGCAGGTTTTTCATTTGCTCACTCTAGCTAGGTGCTTTCCTTTCTATAATGTCGGTGTACCTAGGGAGGGGTGCCTTACACTTTTTATAGAAGGTTTCCCATTACTTACCAAAAAAATAGAAATTCCCAACCAAAACTTACTGAGTAATCAATAAAAAGTAATAGCTAGACACATGGTGCTCCCAACCAGGGGCGGAACCAGGTATTTAAGGGTAGGGGGAAAGAATTAAAAAATAAAAAATAAAAACTTTGGGGGGACATTTCATAAAAAATCATAAATTTTTTAGGCAATTTAAAAATTTTGGGGGAACTAATCTAACACAGTTCCATCCTTGCTCCCAACCTTTACCAAACCAAAGTCTAAAGAATGCATTAAAAAGTTCTTCCCCCATATGAGGGGGGAAAAAACAGTAGAGAAAACCTAGAAATCAAACCTAGAAAAGCATTAAGATAAGCACCCTTTCAAGAAGTGGACTTGTGCTCCCCTCGGCCTCAGCAGCTAATTTTTCTGCACATTTCTGAACCACCTGCTCATCCTGAATGGCAACAACCTCTTTTTTTGCAAGTCCAAACCCCCACGTCCAAGGCCACCAGCTCCAGCTCTAGCACCAAGAGGCTTGGCATTTTCTTGATCCATAGCTCTAAATCCTCTACCTCTGCCTTTACCAGCCAGGCCTGGATTGGGATAAAAGAATGCTGGGGTAATTGGATTTCAGTGTTGATTTCAGAACTGAGGCTTTGGAGCCTTTACCTTTTCCTGTGCCAGGCCTAACAGTTGTAACCACAACAGAAGGATTCTCCTGGACATTATTCACCCTCTTTTATCACCGAACTCCACTTCTCATATCTGGCATTCTTTTCCCATACAAAATAAAATCTCCGTTTCTTTCTCTCCAACTCCAAGGAACTTAGAGTAATTGAAACCAAATCAAACAAAAATAAATAAATATTGTAAAGTGAAACAAAAACATGAAAGTTAACAAACTATCTTGTGATAACCATTTAATTTAGAAAATGGTCGCTTTGGTCATTAATTTCAGATATTTAATAAAAAATTCAATCTTCACTTGAAACTGTTTTTTTCCTTCTTTTAATAAAAAATGTCCTTACTTCAATCTAAAAATTGTGAACATCAATGTTGATTCAAGCAAACCACAATTTAGTGCTTGCATTCTATCGATGAGCTCCAAAATCAAATGATACTTCTTTCACCTACAAGAATGGAATGGAGGATAAGATTGTGGGTCACTAGCCACTGAATGCTTGTGCAACTTACTAATCATCAAACGGGTAAAGGTGATAAGAGTACACAAATGACCTAAAAACCCACAGTGAGCCAAACTTAAGGGCCAGCTTCAGAAAGCAGCCCCATACAATTGTTTAAAATCATGGTGAGCAGTCAAGGGGATCTATTTTGAAACATGAGACATTTGGAAGCAATGATAGCTGATGGGTTTGGGCTATGTATTTAGGACTTAGGAGTAGGACCATCTGACATGTACCTTGAAGCATAAAACATACTGCATCGAAGAATTATTACCCTCATAGACCAATAGCCATGCCAAATTCAGTCATCAAGTTGTTTAGTGGCTGACATGAGAGATTTCAGGAAGGTATGAATTACTGCTGCATCATTCCTAACGCGATTTTGTGTACAAAAAAGGGATGATCAGAGCTCTAACGGGATGGAACACTCAATACTTGAGCTGCAACTTTATGCAGGCTTCAATTGGTTTCTCCTTATCATCTTTCCTTTTCAGATTTTGCCGATCTTTGCATTTCTAATCATTTCCTTTCATTTATTTTTCTCTGATCAAGAAAAGTTACAAAGACAGAATCTAGTTCATTGGAGTTACATTGCAAGCTTATACCCATCAGAAAACATTAAATATAAAATCTTTATCAAATCTTGAGCAAATTCAAGCTAAAACTACACTTTATATCCAGAAGGCCCTATATTAAACATGTGTAATCTACATCGTTTTGCTAGTAACCCAATCACCAACAAACGCAAAGTTTAACCCATCTTTATCAACTCCCACAGAATCGATAATAGATTCTATTCATCTAATCCACAAACCATAATCAAAGCCAAAAGCAAGAATCCTCACCGGCAAGAATACCTCCAACCAAACATTGACAGCCATAGGACTTAAACCCACATCAATTGGGCCGCCCTTCAGTTAGATGATCATCCAAAAAAATCTATGCAAACGCATCACACACACACACACAAAACGCTCAAGAACATCAACACCCACACACAAAACGCTCAAGAACATCAACATCCACAAACAGGTTCTACCTACTAAAGCACATTCAATACAATATATCAATACATATTAACGAAATATGGAATAATGGGTAGGTGGTAATTTGCTGCAACTGCTTATTCACAAAGCCCATTTGCTATAAATGAGAGATGAGAATTGAGAACTGCTAAACTCTATCAAACACGTACCTTGCAAGACGAATTTAAATTTTGAAGTCGGGACCGTTGATCACTAAGACGGAGTGCGAAATATTTCAAGAAGATTGAAAATTAGAATGAAGTCGGGACCATTGTCCTCCTTATATCATTACTCGTAAAAGAATTGAGTCAATTGACGTTCATTTTTCTTTGGGCGCCTAGCTTCTAATCTAGCTTTTTAGTTAAATTTATCTATTTATATTTTTTTCTTGTTTCAGAAGTAAAGTTGCTATGGTTAACTAACTTTTATATTTGAAAGCTTACGGTAAGATTTGTTTATTATAGTTTTTTAAGAGAAGAAGAAAAAAAAAGGAAAATAATAAAATAATACTAAAAAATAATATCTAATTTAAATAGATGTTAAGTTAGAATGTGTAGGGAAAAAAATAACGAAATTAATGAATTGTACTTTTTGAATAATTAAACTAACAATTTGTTGGAGATGCTCACTGCGCATTCAATAAGGACTGGTTATTACTTTAAAAAAAAAAAAATGACGTCTGTTAGTTTGTGACTTGGGTATGTGCAGTTTCTTTCCACGGGCATCTGCATACCATATCATAGCCTCAGTTGTTTTAAGAACTACGGGTCGAGGAAGGTTGATTGGAAAGGATCCAACGGTCCACAAAGTTCGAGTGGATCCGGTTCTGATCCTATACGGCTGGAGCATACACAATATGACGTACATGAAGTAAATCAATAAAACTTTAAGATAAATCATTTATAGTTAATATTCAGATAATAAAATTTAAAGAACTCTAAAAACGGCTTGAGGGTGACGAGGAGGCGGCCTGATGACGGAAGAGCGTTGGTCAGGAGGCGGCAAAGCGTCAGTTGGCAAAAAGAGACCCAAAAAAGAAGGATTCAATGACAAAAGGGGGGAGGAGGAGCGACCGCAAATGACATTTTTATTTAAAATAGTTTCTTAAATTAATAAAATATTATCTATATTGAAGAAGCTAACAAAAAAAATTTAGAATATATATTTTATAAAATGAGCTAAAAAAAATGTAGAATATATATTTTATAAAATGAGTTAAAAAAAAAAAAAACTACACGTAGCAGGACTTTTTAAATAGCTATTTTCCTAAATTTTCTTTCCACGTCTTTTTTTCTCCCACTATCTCTCCCTAAATTTTCTTCCCACATTTTTTTTTCTTTTTTTATTGTTTCTTTCACATGTTTTCTCTTTTTTCAAAACTTTCTCCTACTATTTTTCTTTTACATCTCTTTTTTTTCAAAATTTTCTCTTATTATTTCTCTCTTTAGATCACTTTTTTCTCAAAAGTTGAAAAATAAGATATTTAAAAAAATGGTTAAATACTTAATTAGTCCTTAAGGTTTGAAAATTTTATTTTTTCCTCCTTAGGGTTTAGAAAGTAACCAAATTAGTCATTGTAGTTTTGAAAAGTAACTAAGTTAGTCCAAATTAGTCATTGTAGTTTTGAAAAGTGACTAAGTTAGTCCATCCATCAGTTGACCGTTAATTAACTTAATGAATTCATACGTACACCAATTGACCACTTAATTAAAATTTTTTATTTTTATTTTAAAAATATATATATTTTTTTTAAAAGGCCACCCCCATGGAGCCAAGGGGGTGGCCGAAACCACAGTCAAACAAAACTGCTCAAGAAGACCAACAACGTCGGCGTTTGGCGTTCGAGATCGCCGGCCTGATGTTGAAGCTCCTGCACCTATGGCAAGCGCTCTCGAACAAGAATATGGTCTGCCTCCGAAACGAGTCAATCTCTCTGGAGGGAGTCCAGAAGATTGTGTCCGACGACGAAGCTTTCCTCCTCGACCTCGCGTGTGCGGAGCTGGTAGAGAATCTCAGGCTTGTGGCGAAGTCGGTCTCCAGAATAACCAAGAAATGCGACAACCTGAATCTCTAGCGGTTTGAACTGTTGTTCGACGAGTTCGCCAACTGGAGCCCTCACCCACACGGCTGGGTTCTAAGCTTGAAAGAAATGGAAGCCAGAATGAAGAAGATGGATAGATACGTCACCGTCACGGCCACGTTGTATAGAGAAATGGACGAGCTTTCTGTCATGGAAAGTGGGTTAAGCAAATCTCTGAAATGGAAGAAAAAGGAGTCAACAATTTGCGACCTCCAGCAGAAGCTTTTCTGGCAAAGACAGGAGGTGAAGTATCTGAAAGAGTGATCATTATGGAATCGAACCTTTGAGGGTGGTTTCGGCCAACTCCTTGGCTCCATGGGGGTGGCCAAGCCACCCCAATTTTTTTTTCTTTTGAAAAATATATATATTTTTTAAATAATAAAAAATTTAATTAATTGGCCACATGTCAATTTCTAATTGATCCACATGTCAATTAATTAAATTAATCGGTGAATGACTAATTAACTTCACTTTTCAAAATTACAATGACTAATTTGGTCACTTTTCAAACCCTAGGGAGGAAAAAATAAAATTTTCATACCATAGGGACTAATTAAGTATTTAACCCTTAAAAAAAATACAATCATTATAAAAAATAAAAAATAAATTATATAGATAAAAATATAATTAATCAGATGTATGAGGCCCTTGAAAAGCTATTAGGTAAACTAGATAAATTGAATTTTAATGAGTTATTTTACATAAAAAATTAACTCTTTCATTGTGAATGCTCTTATATATGCATAACCTTTTTTATTTTATTTTTGACAGTTTGTGTAATCTTTTTTTTTTTTTTTTTGAAATGGACAGTTTGTGTAATCTTGTTAAAAAGTGCAAGATGGGATTTGAGAAATCAAGAAAAGTTTTCTTTAAAAAAAAAAAAGCTAGTAGTGTTGGAATCATATTTTCACAAAATCATGAAAAGAAAAGAAAAATTCATTTCAATTTCTAAAATTTAAGCATGATACTTGATTTAAATAATCCATTATTTTACTTATTGAATAGTAAATGCAAAGATTTTGGAAAGGAAAAAAAAATAAAAAAATCAATTGTAACTCATTGAGCCAATAAGCTTAGTCTTAATACATTTTGGGATATGCTACTTGGTATTTCTTTTTCCTTTTTTTATCATCTTTGGAGTCGGACCAATCTTAATTGTAAGTTAAAAATAAAAAATCCAACTGGGAATTGACATGCCACGTCGGCATAAAATAATGAAAAATGATAAGCGAATACAAAATATCACTTCGCATACAATTTAACTAAAATAGTTGTAAATACACTTTTGCGTGAAAAGAAAAAGAGTATGTTAGTATTCCCTATTGGTGTTAATTCGTCTTCACATGTCGGGAACGGACAACTGTGATCTTCTAATTAGTGAACTTCTTTCTTGATTTTTCTTATGTTGATGTGACTCATGCTTTTGTTAATAAAGTGATACATTGTTCTCTAAAGATAGTCAAGAATACATCATTTGCAATTAAGCATTAGGAACAGATGTGTAACATTTGAATACGTCAAACTATCACCTTGTTGTAATTAAGCTATTTGTCTGTCATTTTTTCAAAAATATCCATATTTTCTTATGAAATAAAATATTTTCTTTAAAAAAACTAATATCAAAAATCAAAATTTCACACAAATTACTTCTACACTAATCTAACCTTACTCTTTGTATTTAATCATTTTTTTTTTTTTAAGAAAATATGGGTATTCTTGGAAATATGAAAAAATAAGTGGCTTAGTTGCAACAAAATTGTAGTTTGATGTATCTTAGGTCATATATGTCAGTTCATGAAACTTTTTGAAAAATGATTGATGGTTCAAGATGCTTAAATATATTTAACCCATAAAATTATGTGAATCAGGAAATTGCTTATTTCCTAAGCAAATTCAAATAAATACAATCAACTTGGCATAAGCTTTTGTTGCATTATGGCCTACGTGGCCTCAGTTTGAATTGGCACACACTGAATCTTAGGCTCCGTTTACTTCGACGTAAAATGATTTCCGTTGGAAAATATTTTCAGGAAAATCATTTTTCCTGAAAATGTTTTCCGTTGAAAACATTTTATACGTGTTTACCGCGCGTACGGAAAATCAATTTTTTTTCTTCATATTTTAATTTAATTATATTAACCTATAATATGTAATTTTTATTCACAATATATAAATATTAATATAAAATAATTTATGTTTGATTGTTAAAATTCAACAAAAACAATCCCTATATGAGAATATTTTTGGATTTTTCATTTTTTTAGAAAAAAGAAAAAGAAAATAAAGAAGTAGAAAACATATTTTGAAAGTACTGTTTCTAAAATGTCCATACATCTAGATTAAATTGAACTTTAATACATCAATATTATGAATATTCGACATCTAGGAAGATAAATATAAATAAAAGGGCAAGAAAGTTACATTCATCTTGCTTGAAAAACAAAACAAAAAAAAATACCATGAATTCTAAAATTTAACCACAAATATTACAATATTTTGACCAAAGAGCTACCATCCAAGTTAATTAGTATCTTACTACATATCAATAATACGCAAATTATAATTTCTATGGTTTTTGAAGAAGTTGTCCCACCAAAACTTGATAAGCTTAGCGTTATTTACCAAAAATCCTCTTGCAAGCTTCTCATATCCATTCAAATGGTCGAATCCATCTACAAACAACATAAAAATGGAGCCAGTTTAGCAACCAAGTGCTTCAAGGATGGACTTAAAGCCATCCATTTCTAAGCAATCGGCCAGTTTATCCGATGTAATTTTTTTTACACACATTGTGTAATAAAATATTTCATTTCTATTTTAAATTGTCTTTATCATATATAATATATATAAAAAATAAATAAAAAATTAAAACAGCGGCACTTCCAAAGATCAACTTCTGGCCCTGCCACTAATTATTGTTACATATTACATGATCGACCCAATAATCTAAGTACTCTTTTAATCTCATAATTGGTGCATACCTACAAAATTCATTTTGTTATTATATATATATATATATATATATATATTGAAGTATAAAACCTTGTTATGACAGAATCAATGAACATGGATGATATGAATTGAACTTAAAAAAGAGAAAATTTCTTTTTTTATTCTTGACAAGCAGTTTCGGCACTCTTTATCCATAGTTTCCCATCAAATCACATTGAATGAAGTGTTGGACCAACGCCTCTCACCTCCAAGGGGTCGAGTAACCGAGGAAGTTCTCTCCGTTGCAAAGATAGCATTTGCTTGCCTAAATGCCAGTCAACAATCCAGGCCAACAATGCAACAAGTCTCTCACGAGCTAATTACATCAACGCGTAGGCCTCCTTCTGACGATAGAGCCACTAGACGTCATTACTTTAGGACAATTGTTGGATACCACAACTTTAGCACACATGAACAGAAATAAGAACTAATTACAAGATAAAAGGCATAAACCGAGATATCAAACAATTAAGAAATATTTATAAAAAAAAAACAAATCAAACAATTAAGATATGAAAATATATGCTTATAATAAAAATAAGATAATTGGAGTGAATTACAACACTCAAACATAGAAAAAAACAAATGCATAAAGACAGAGACCCAGTTGGTGAGGTTGCTTATTGGTGAACTTCTTCTTTGACCATTTTCGTCAAACAGTTGGTGTTCAAAGCCATGGATTGCAATTGTCCAATGTAATTGGGCCTCTCTTGTGGGTCACACTCCCCTCTTTTTAAGGCTTTGACATCACAATTAAAATGTTCATAATATTCCATGGCAATGAAGATTTGAAGTAGACAATAATGATGGGTGTGTGCAACATACATTGACGTTCTGAAAAGGTTTCAAGTAAACCACTTCTGCACGACTACAATTCTTTTTGGCTCCCTTTTTACATAAGAGGCATAGGGGACGTTATGAATTTGACTACAAACACGAACCAAAGTGGGCAAAACCATGAGAAATTCAAAACAATCATTGCCAAATTCAACCATAAACAGAGCTAATGCATTTATTCTCTACTCTCTTCCCATAATCTCATCCCATATTCTCTTCGCAGCCAGTCACAGCAATTCATGGCAAAAAGCAAGAAAAACAACAGCTACCAATCAAAAACTCCAAAAATTAAACACCAAAACAACTCCAGAAGTTCTCATTTTCCAAAATCCACACCATAGACCCAGAACCCAATCCGTCCCAATTGATCGATACGAGAGTAAAACACAATCGCAAATCTGAAATTTTCTTTCTCTAGATTAAAAAGCTTCAAACAAACAGAGAAAAAAACTTCAGAAAAAAAATTTTATCTTGAAAAGCTTCAGAAAAAAATCGCAATACATTAATAGGGAAAGAAACCAAAATCAAAATGCTCCTTCCAGTTGTCCAACAAAGAAAGAAACCAAAATAAAACCAAAATCAAAATGCTCCATGAATCACACAATACATACGATTCAACAAAGAAAGAGAGAGATGAGAGTACTTGTGTCGGGTTTGAAGAGTGAAGCTCGGCCGAGAGAGAGAGGAGCTGTGCAGCCTGTGCGTGTTGAGCGTGAAGGTGAAGGAGAAGCAGCAGTGTCCGTGAAGGTGAAGAAGAAGCAGCAGTGTCTGTGAAGGTGAAGGAGAAGCTGCAACTGTGTGTGAAGGTGAAGGTGAAGAGAAATCGTCGGGTTTTTTTTTTTCCCAATTAGAAGAGCCACGGGTTAGCTGGGGGAAAATGGTTTACGAAATTAAAATAGGGAAACCATTTTCCAAAAAATGTAAAGGTATTTTGGTCAAACGGAAATCATTTTCGGTTTGACCATTATTTTACGTTGAAATAAACACCGTAAAATACGAAAATTATTTTCTGGAAATCATTTTACGTTGAAGTAAACGGAGCCTTACATTTTCAAAATTTTCTTCTCCTTCTTTAAGCCACCTGCAGATTTGGTAAAAGTAGCACAAATTGCTTTAATGACTAATTGATTTATCTTGCCATATATCATCACAAAAACTGCTTCTTCTTTTTTTAATTGATTCTGATTATTCCATCAAAGACACAAGACAACCTGTCAATGTGAAGGCTCATATGGTGCTGGTGGTGGGTAGAGCCAGCATGCATGTTTAACACAATCATGCCAACCATTTCTAATTTATCAAAATTCAGATCTGCCCTTTAAAACGATGTGGGACGTGGCTGTTCACATCACAGTTTTAAACAGACATGATAGTCTACATAACATTTATCACGTCAACCACTTAAATTAGCTTGAAAGTACTTCGACTAGGGCCAAGGGCATACAATAGGCATTTATCAATTGGGTCATAAAAACACACCAAGAAATGACCTAATGAGTATGAATTTTGGCCTCTACTTGTTCGTAATGTATACTTCAATATTCAAAATACAAAGGAAATTTGATCATACATCTATTGAACCTATGCTATGCATTTGATTAATTCATGTTTTTGTAGCCCATCATTTATGTTTAAATAAATAGGTTAAAAAGGAATTTCAAAACAAAGTCAAAAACATTTACTTTGCTTTTATGTTTTTAAATCGAGATCCTCTTACTGGCTATAATTTCATAGAGAAAGTTATTTTCATCGACTTATCTATTTCAAAACCATAAATCCTTCCAAAGTAATATCCATAATGAAAATAAAAATTAACCAATAATAAAATGAGTATGCCAAATAAAAGGTAATACAATTAAGAGCTTTTCTTATCAATCGTAGATCACGAGTTTCTCATATCTTTTGTCAGAGATGATCATTTCCATGATGGCCTCACAATTCAAAACCCCATTATTCTCTATAACCAATCTCAATAATGTATCTGAAAAGCCTTTAAGTAGAGTCACCCCTTGTGGCCCATTAGGTACTAAACCTAACTCTGAGTCATAACAATACAACTTGCGGTCATTTGAGTTTTTTAAATTCCAAAAAACTATAACTGGTATAGAAGTGTATCCACTTTCATGAAACTTATTTCTAATTGCCTGATACTCAATATCCCAATTATTGAAGCAGTACGTTTTACCGACATTCATATTAGTAAACACGAAAACGATTTTCACCATCTTGTCCTTATCAATGTTTTCTTTGATTGCAGCTTCCAAGATTCGAAAAAATACCTTTTGAAGATCTATCTTCAATCCCCAGTCCATTCTCTCCATGAAATCGGTCCTACTTTGTAGATCATCTCCTTCAATCTTTTGAAGCTGAGGATCGTGACTGAATGTCATAATCTTTCCCCTCCATGGACCTTCACTCAAATCTGAAATTAGAAGCCCGAGTGCAACGCTAACTGTGGTACAGAACCCATTCATGTTAGGTGAGACATCACAACTAGCAAGACAACTTTTAAACTTTCCTTTCATCGTGAGGTGTTCAATCATTTTCTTCCATTGTAAATTAGCAAGTTCTCCACATACCTCATGATAAAAACAAAACAAAATCTTGTGAGGAAGTAATTCTTCAATAGGGATATTCATAATTGCATATTTCCTCACACGATTGTTGTAATTGGTGTATCTTTCTTTATTGCGAGTTATAAGGCCCCCATTAACTTGTATATCTCTATTGTGTGTTAAAACAGTCTCCTTCAAGAGTTCTGTGGTAACCTTTGTGGGTGGAATGTAAGCATGCAAGCTCCTCTTGCTTAGACTCGTGTAAAACTCAGGCGAGTTCAAGGCTCTACGAAGCGGGGCAATGACTTCCTTACGGAGACGATCTCTAACTCTGTAAGAGTAATGTTTCTCTGAAATTCTTTTGTACATTGAGTCTGAATTTTGGGGGAACAACCTTTTGGCGATACTCTCGCACATAAATGTTGAGAGATCAAGAGACGAGTTAAGTGAGGGGCAAAACTTGGCTGCAAGGCTGATTTTCTGAAAATTGCCGGATTTCAATAATTCAAGATCAGACTTGAGAAGGTCAGTAAAGAAGTCTGATATGTGATTGTATAGAAAACGATACTTGACATCCTCATAGTAGGCAACTACAAACGTGGCAATTTTGTCATCCAAATCAAAATATTTGTATTTATAAGAGTCATGTAGCAGCAACTTAACAAGAAGTAAAGGCAAATCCTTCAAATAACCACATTCGGCAAATGTTCTCAAGTTGAATGCCAAGGTTTTGGGATGGTTATGGTAAAGCCAGATAAGAGGAAATTCAGAATATTCCCTAAGTAGTTCTCTCATGTTGAGGATAAGTTTCAAAGTGGTCAACGGGTTGTCGTTCCAAGCCAACTCTAATAGAGCATGCATACTCAACTGTGTTGAACTTGGACCCACAAACAAGAAAAGATCCAAACATGGGTTTCCTAAGGATTTTGGTAGAGGACGGAAGCATTCCATCCTCCACGGCTCATCAGGTTCTGAGTCTTCAGGTTCTGAGGCATAGCGTACCCGATTAACACTGCGTACGTATAATGGAAGCAACTCAGGCATTGGGCCAAGCAAGCGTATATGGGGTTTGAGTTCTGAAACCAGTTGAAGGGAAGGGCATATGGATTGAATCCGCATCATTCTCGCAATAGCTTTATCAAACATTACGTGAAAGTTGAGAATCTGAAAATAACAGAAACATTAATCAACATCCTATTGTTGATGAAAATGAATCAACCAAACCTCATTAATAACAACAACAAAAAAAATTTCCCAAGTGAAACACAATAATTATAAAATTAAAAAAAAAAAAAAAAAATTGAGAAAGAAAACCAGATCTAATACGGCCAGGGTAACAATTAGATCAATCAGTTCAAAGTGACAGAATTATTAATAATAATAACAATCATCTGACCCCAACCCAAAAAACAAAAAAAGAATAGAACATGAAAAAACTAACGCCACCTTTTTGAGCCTAACAAAGTTTTCGACTTAACCTGACAAATTTACATTCCGATATTTTCCCGGTTTCCTTCTCCGTTTCCTCGACTTTCTCGGCATCCAAACGTAAGAATTCCAAGAAAAAAGAAAATCGTTGCGAAAAATAAAAATAATAAATTGAGAATTTTCCCGAGTTGACACAATCAGAAAAAAAAAAAAAAAAGTAGAAAAAAAGGAAAGAAAACCAGATGAAACTCACCTTAGGAATTGGATCCACGAGCAAAATATCTCTGATCTTATTGTGACGAAGACGAAACTCTTTGTGAGGGTCAGTGAGAGAAAGAAGGGTGGTGGGTGTTCAGTTTTGGGTCCATTTATTGGACAAAACGACGGTCTTCCACTCCCCCACCCCAAATTTTTATTTTATATTGTTATTATTTTTAGGGTTAAATACTTAATTAGTCCCTAGGGTTTGAAAACTTTATTTTTTCCTCCCTAGGGTTTGGAAAATAATTAAATTAACGCTGTGGTTTTGAAAAGTGACCAGAATTAATCATCAGTTAGTTGTTAGTTGAAATTTTTAAAAAAATTAAAAATATATATATTTTTCAAAAGAAAAAAAAAAAACAAGGTGGGCCACCCAGATTTTCTTTCTTTTTATTCTTTTTTTGAAAAAGATATTTTTTTAAAAATAATAATTAATTTGGCGTGTCAACTTCTAATTCATACGTTAATCGTTAAGTCAATTAACAGATAACGATAGATAGTAACTTTTAAACCATAAGGAATAATCTTTCAAACCTAAGGAGGAAAAAATAAAGTTTCCAAACCCTAAGGACTAATTAAGTATTTAACCCTTATTTTTAATGGCCTTTATTTTTTGTCCAAAATGGACAAAACGAGTGCTTAATTCCTCGGTGTTTACATGACTAAATGCCCGAATCACCATGCAATTATGCAAACATTACTACACTAATTGAAAATCTATTTACTTACTTAAAAAAAAAATACCTTTCAAGCCTTTCATAATGAAAATATGAATTTATTCCTTTCCATGGAGATGAAGATCGGAAGTAATTTTAAATCTATGCAGTGTTTCTCCACAAACTTCATTAGTTAAAAAGGAAAAGAAATAAACTAACACTACTCACACAAAGATTCATTTATGTCACAATGACTAAAAAGCTCCTCACAAAAGACATCTGGGAAGTTTAATGGGCAAAATAGTAATTAAATTATTTAAAAGATAAAACTATCCGAACAGCCCTGGTGGTCCGGCCACCCCAATGGCCCTAGGGGTGGCTCGGCCACCCCTTAGGGCCAAAATCAAAAAATAAACCAGCTCTTAGGGTCAAAACCAAAAAATTTAATTTTTGGGTTTTGGCCCTAAGGAGTGGCTGAATCACCCTTAGGGCCATGGGGTGGCCAGAGCCACCCTCAGGGTTGGTTCGGCCCCCTCTCATGGCTCAACTAGGTGGCTGACCACCTCAAATTTTTAATAAATTTATTTTAATATTTTAATATTTGGTTTTACATTTTCTTTCTAAAAATTAAATAATATTTTATTATATATAACACATGACGGGCTGATAGCCGTTGGATGACATTAGATGGCTAGGATTTGAAGAAAATTTGATTGGCAATTTTCCCCCTATTGCCGGGATCCCAATCCCCCAATTCAACCCTAAAAGCGAACACCCACCATTCTTTGTCTCTCACTGACCCCCACAAAGAGTTTCGTCTTCTTCACAATAATATCAGAGATATTTTGCTCGTTGATCCAATTCCTAAGGTGAGTTTCATCTGGTTCTCTCTCTCTCTCTCTCTCTCTCTCTCTCTTCCCTGATTGTGTCTTTAGTACTTGGGAAAACTCTCAATTTTTTATTTTTATTTTTATCAACGATTTTTTTTTCTTGGGATTCTTTTACTATTTTACCTTACGTTTGGATGCTGAGAAAGTGGATTCTGGCGTTTGTTTTAAAAATAAATTGATTCTGTGTTTTAACGTCCAGTTCGTTTAAATTTTCAAATTCCCAACTTTCATTCTATTGAGAAAACTGTGGAAAACTGTGTTAGGCTCAAAAGGGTGGCGCTAGTTTTTTCATGTTCTATTCTTTTTTGTTTTTTTGGTTGGGGGTCAGAATATTTGTCTCGGTTTTTAGGTAAAAGGAATTATAGATTCTAGGGTTTTTTTTTTGCCATATTTTCTCAGCAGCCAGACGGTGGGTTTGTGCAAAATTGTGGAAGATAAGATGTTGCAGGTTTGGGGAGTTGTATTCTATGCTGAATAGAACTGGGGGTTTGTTTTAAGATGTTGTTAACGGGATAATTTAGTAGGTTTTAAGCCTATGTTCTTTCATACAAGTACTTCTTAATTATCTTTTATTTTCAAGAAAATTGTTTCTGGCGTTTGTTTTAAAAATAAATTGATTTTGTGTTTTAACATCCAGTTCGTTTAAATTTTCAGATTCCCAACTTTCCTTCTATTGAGAAAACTGCCGACCCTTGAGAATGTATTTAAAGCATTTGTTTTAGCAAAGTTTCTCTTACAACACAATGTCTAAGAGTTCATCGATATCGTCGTCATCCCAGAATGCAATCTCTCTTTATTTTCAAAGAAGCCAACTTATTTCCTCCCTCAAACATACTCTCAACTCCAATGCACCTCTCGAGTCGCTTGCATCTCTTGTGAATACTCCTCTTCTGGACTCCTTTGTGGTCTCTCGTGCCCTCCGGTATGCGCCGTCAGCAGACTCTGCCCTTTCACTCATGAAAACCTTAAAGAAGGTCCCACATTTTTCACATACCCAAACGACCGTCAAAGCTCTGGCAATGGTCCTTGCCAAGTTCCAAAGATTCTCCGAGCTTCAAGGCTTGATTGTCTCCATTCGTAACTTTGAATATTTCCCTGCCTTTAGCACAGAAAACATTGATATGGATGAGTTCTTGTGGTATGCAGCTTCCGGAGACGTCGACTCTGTATTGCGACTTTGGGACAAGACAAAAGAACATAGGTTCGACCGTCGATGCATCAAGGCGTACAACGTACTAATGGGCGTTCATGCTAAAGCAAGCAACAATTTTGAGGCCGTGAAGGTATTTTATAGGATGATGGAGGAGAACGCGGTTCCTAACTCTCAAACATACACAACCATGATTGAACACCTTGTAAGTTCAGGCAAATTGGACTCCGCCATAGAGGTCTTTCATATATTGCCAAGAATGAGGATCAGGCGCTCCTCGAGGATGTACGCCGCTTTGTTAAAGGGGCTTGTAGATGCGAGGCAGTTCGAAATTGTTAGTGATCTCAAGAATGAAATGCAAATTGATGGAGTGATTTTGCCGTTGCGCCAATGTAGTCATGAGGAGGATGAGGATGATGATGAGGATGAGGATGTAGAGTTGGCATCTAAAATCAAATTTGAGCCGGAAATTTTATTAGCATTGGATGACACAAATGTGGCTTGGACAAGTGCCCTAGTTTGCAAGACTCTTTGGCGAATGGTCAACCGTGAAAGTCTTGACAATATTTGGGCGTTTTATTGTTGGTTGGGCAATAAATCGGGACGATTCACTCATGATGCGTACACAGCATCAACAATGTTAAAAATCTTATCAATGCGGTGTTGCAATTATTCATTAGAGTGTTGCCACTCAACAACAACGAGGGCAGAGTGGTGTAATGATGATTTGGTTCATGAATTCATCACAAAAATAAAAGAGGATGGAATGAGCTTATCTTACATTACTCTTAACTATATCATTGACCGCTATTGCCATAGGACAAAAGGTGTTGTAAGAATTTTCGGTCATGCAGAAGAAATTTGTAAGCCTCTATCAAAATTCCATTTGATGATTTTGTACTCCTCTCTTATACGACAATTGACACATAATAGATCTCCTCTTGGTGCATTAGATATGCTTGAAGAGATGATTTTTCGTGGGGTTCTTCCAGATATCCAAACTTTTACTGGATTGATGTATTATTTCTCGCAAAAAAGAGACTTGCTCACAGTGGCGAAGCTTTTTCGAATGGTTCAAAGGAATAATTTAAAGCCAGATGCATTTATGTTTCAAATTCTCATTCATGCTTATCTTAGGTGTGGGAAGGTTGATCGTGCATTTAAGGTTTTTCAAGATATGAGGGACTCTAATTTGATGCCTGATATTGCCACAAAAGCATTGCTTGTTAAGTATCTTTCAAAGGAAGGTAAGTCAGAGGAAGTGGCAATCGTAGAAGCTGGAAGCGAGGAGATTAATCATCTTCCTCCACTTCCATTACATGCTTATATATGGAATGTTTCCTCATTTGATCTCAAAAGGGTCTATGATATCTATTATAATAGCTTCTGAGCAGCAAGTAGTTAGAATTATGAACGTAATAAAGGTTAGCGTTTAGATGTATCAAAGGATTATTTACTTAAGGTTGGTTTGTTTGAGCGATTGAGTATTTAGGAGTGAAAAGTTTGAAATATGTTGAGCACTCTATTTTTTTTTTCTTGAAAAAATTATATCTAGTCTTTAGGTTTTATCTTATATGAATTTCATCCTTGAATTTTCAAATTTTAGTATACAGTCTTTAAGTTTTTTTTCAAAGCTTAAAATATGTCTATCTGTCACTTTACCGTCAAAATTAATGGTTTGTCATTGGCCAAATATCTCATTGAACACTTCATAAACATTCCAATGCAATACTATGTTAACCAGTGTTGAGTCATTCATAAAACTAAAGGTGCGTTTGAGAGTGCAATTCTAATGGAATAATCCGCGATTTTTAAACGAAATCGCAATTTGAGGAATGTTTGGAATTGTGATTTAAGAAACACAAATTCTAAAATCGTGGAAAAATTTTCGATTTTTGATAAGAAGGTTAAAGGATGTTTTGAAAATGTACGAATTTAAATCAAAATCACAATTTCGCATAATAAATATTTGGCGTATTAATTACCAAATTTTCGAGCGGGAATGAAAGAAAATTACAAGAATATCTATCTAAAATATGTTAAAACCCTTGTTTTCTCTTTTTTCTCTTTATCCTCTCTTCACCTCTTGCTCATTCTCACTGGCGTTGGACTGCTCTTGACTAATGTTCTCTGCCGCGTCTAGCCTCCAGATCTCAAGTAAGCATCTCACCTTGTTTGAATATTTTTAAAATATGACTCTTTTTCTCTAGTATGTGGTACTTTTCTTCTTCTTCTTCTTCTTCTTTTTTTTTTTTTTGGTTCTCCGTAGAACCTTGTAAGACATTTTTGTTTTTGCGAAGCTCTGCACTTTACTTTTTTAAAGCTTACCGTGAGGTAGTATAGGAAAACATTGGCATTATATATGACGAGGGGACGAAAGTGGTTCGTGACAATATAGCTCGGTTCATTAATTTGTGGGTGGTAAACAATATTTTATTAATTAAGTTTTAGGCTAAGAATGCGTTTAGGATTGTGATTTCGCAAGAATAATCTTCATTTTTTAAATATATTGTAAAACATAAGGCGTTTGACATTGCGATTTAAAAGGTACTTAATCTAAAATAAGAAGAAGAAAAAATTTGGGGTTCTTATTTGAAAATACATAAATTTAAACCAAAATCATGATTTTATATAACAAATATTTGATAAAAAAAAAATTTAATATGTTTTACCAAACGCTTTTGTAACTTTAAAATATAGCAATTTTAAAAATTGTACTTATTAAAACCGTAATTTTAAATTATTAGTGAATTATGCGGCAGTTAAATTTGATAAACATATTGGTTTAATTTGATGGTTTATTCTTCTATTTTTTATTATATGTCTATTTGGAATATGTGCCTCAAGAAAAAAAGAAAAGGCAATGTTAGTTATTTTAGAGTATAAACAATTGTTCTTATCGGTGATTTGTCTATGAAATCACAATTATATGCTCAAGTTATCAAAATACTCAACTAATAGAAAATGCACTTTTTAATATGTTTTTTCAGGATCCGGCTTCTATGTGGTAGTTTTCACTACCGCATTGGAGCTGTTAAGCAAAACGGCACAATTTTGCATAATATACCAAGTAAAACTGTGCGGTTTTGCTCTTTGCCTTATTCAATAAATAATAAAAATATAATATGTATTCTCTCAGGCGTAAGCCCAAGAGAAACCAAACGGGTTTTCAAAAAAAAAAAGAGAAACCAAACGGCAATATCTTCCTCAGCAAACAGCCCGTGAAAAGTGAAAACACAAGAGCTCAGGCCACTCAAGAGGCTTTGCCGGAGTCAGAGTGCCTACCATTCACAGGTATTCCATTGTCTGTCTCCCTCTCTCTTTCGGTAAGCTGGATCTGATTTTTTTATTCTGATGTTTTGGTGGAAGGAATTGTTGATTTGGTTTTTTTTTTTTTTTTTTAATTATTATTTTTTGATTCTATATAAATCACAATAGTTTTACAAAACGTTTTTTCATAGAAAATAAAACATTTGTGTTTATTTCAAAAATTCAGTTTTCTTCGTCTCCATGAATTATTCACAAACAGAAGAAAAACTCTAAAACAGAGCAGCCCAAATGGACAGGCTCTCAACCACGTCGGCCATACTTCCTGACACTTTCCAAGGTGTGCACGATGACATTAGCAGGCAGGTGGGATTCATTTGGCAGCAAGCCAAACGCCGGTGGTCATGCCGCTGCTGAAATTGGCGGTGGGTGTGTGTTTGGAGATGTCGATAATGCAGAATAAAAAAAACCCAAATCAACACACCCCTCCACCAAAACATCAAAAACTGCTTACCGAGAAAGAGAGAGAGGGACATAGAATGGAATACCTGTGAATGGTAGGCACTCCGGCTCTGACGAAGCCTCTTGCAAGTCTGGCCTGAGCTCTTGTGTTTTCCCTTTTCACGGGCTGTTTGCTGATATTGCCATTTGGTTTCTCTTGGGCTAATTAGAGCATCCCCAGCAGACTCCCTATAAGGGAGTCTGTTCCTTATGTATAGGGGATAGGTCCAAAAAATCACAAAAAACACCTTAAAACGGCGTAAGTGAGAAAATGCATATTATATTTTTATTATTTATTAAATAAGGCAAAGAGCAAAACGGCACAGTTTTACTTGGTATATTAAAAAACTGTATGCATTTAATACTGTCAGTAGTTTTCACCGCATAGAAGCTGGATCCGTTTTTTCAAATGCATGTGCAATTTTTTTAAATTATATTTTTAAAAATTGTGTTTTTAAAATCGCTAATTTACATATGAGATTGCTTGGCCTAAGGCCAGAGTTGCTTCCATTTTACGTACTCGGTGGTAATCGGGTTAGCGGTGCCTCAAAAGTCAACCCAAAGACCCAACACCTAAATGACTGGCCGTGGAACAGAGGTTGTTTCAGTCCCCTGCCAAAATCCTTAGGAAACCCATGTGTGGATCTTTTCTTGTTTGTGGGTCCAAATCATCACATTCGAGTGTGTATGATCTATTAGAGTTGGCTTGGAAGTTGGAACGACAACCCGTTGACCATTTTGAAACGTATCCTTAACATGAGAAAACTACTGTTGAGGGAACGTTCGTATTTTCCTCTCGTTTGGCTTTACCATAACCATCCCAAAACCTTAGGATTCAACTTGAGATCGTTCGCCGAATGTGGTTATTTGAAGGATTTGCCTTCACTTCTTCTTAGGCTGCTATTGTGAGAAGTTCGTTTTCATGAACATTTTGATTTGGATGAACCAATTGCCACGTTTGTAATTGCCTACTATGAGGAAGCCGATTATCGTTACAATCACACATTGGACATTTTCACTGACCTTCTCAAGTCTGATCTTGAATTATTAAAATGTGGCAGTCTTTAGAAAATCAGCCTTGCAGCCAAGTTTTGCCCATCACTTAACCAATTTTTTATTTTTCAATATTTATGTGCGAGAGTATTACCAAAAGGTTGTTCTCCCAAAATTTAGATTCAGAGTACAAAAACATTTCAGAGCTAGATTACTCTTACGGAGTTAGAGATCATCTCCATAAGGAAGTCATTACTCTACTTTGTAGAGCCTTGAACTCGCTCGAGTTTTGCACGAGTCTGAGCAAGAGGAGCTTGCACGCTTACATTCTAGGTGCAGAAAATCTATAAATCAAAAACCTAATCCTCTAACATATTAAGCCTAATTTTCATTTTCTATTTACAAATTTAAAGTCATTAAATAGGAAATTCACTTTCAAATTTTAATTCAAAGGCAACATGATACTTAAAATATATAGATATATATGCTATATATTTCTTGCTAAAAGTTTTAAGAGGTCGTATAATTTTGTGGAAGTCAATTGACCAGCATCTCAAAGCAAGAAGGCTTGTCTACAAAGACACTGCTTTATGGCACCCCCACAAGCCTCTAATCACACTTGGTGAGCTTAGAAAAACAACACAGCTACTAAGGAAGTCCTATAAAAATTTAGAAATCTACCATTTCAAGCAAGCAACAGATGTTTACCAAATAAAATTGACAAACCTTACTTTGTTTTGGCTTTGTGATGCATACAAGAACCCAAACGCTCCCACTATTACATTTCGTTTGTCATTTACTCATGTTCATGAGATTTAGAAGAAAAATATTTAGCTTAAGTTTTCACCGTTTGGCCATTTTGAACTTTTCTATGGCCTTTAGAAAACCCACCAGCTCACTCACGTCTATAAACTGACTTCACCAAAGAGCATTTTAATATGAGTAATATAACAATGTTACACACACTCTCACTCATATACTTATACTTCTTGATGTAACTTTTAAAATTATTATTAAATTTGAGATTGATCAATATTACTCATATCACAGTGTATGAGTATTAGAGTGCAATAATGAGAGTGTATGTAACATTATATCACTTGCTTAGCTCAAATAGTTAGGGATGGGTAGATTAATCATGAACCGTCTACAGACCGCCAATGAATTGTTACCGGCTGACAACCCACTTTGAGCTATAAACGTTTGTTCATATATTTTTCAGGAGTCTACCTGATCCTCCCCCCTTTGTCACCGGATTTCTATTTGTTTGGTCTTTTTTTGCCACGTTGCAACTTCATTGACGTTTCGCCGCCTCCTGGCCAATGCTCCTTCGCCACTAGACCGTCTCCTCGTCACCCAGAGGCCGTTTTTAGAGTTATGTTTTAAATTTTAAGATGTTTTAAATTTTGAGGGATGATAAATACCCAACTTTTTTGCCCAACTTTTACCCAACTTTTGTCTTTTTTATTTTTTTAAAAAAGAACAAAGTAAAAAATGAAAAAAGTGTCTAAAGTAACAATATATATTTTTTGTCTTTCTTTTTATTGGTATTTTTTAAAAAATGAAAATTGCATTTTTCTTCATAAAAATGGTCATTTTTTATGAAAAATAACCATTTTTCTTCAAAAAAATGGAATTTTCATTTTTAAAAAAATACCAATAAAAAGAAAGACAAAAAATATATATTATTGGTTCAGACACTTTTTTCATTTTTTAAATTTTTTTAAAAATAAAAAATAAAAAAGGTAAAAGTTGGGTAAAAGTTGGGCAAAAAAGTTGAGCCTTTAACATTTTCCTTAAATTTTATGGTTAAACTAGTAGGGACAGCACGTGCTATGCACGTATAGGATCAGAGCCGGATCCACTAGAACTTTGCGGACCGTTGGATCCGTTCCAATCAACCTTCCTCGACCCGCAGTTCTTAAAACAACTGAGGCTATGTTACGGTACGCAGACGCCAATGGAAAGAAACTACACATACCCACCCAAGTCACGACCGTCAACTCTTTTACAGCCTCTCTCTTCCATTTGGTCCAATTTTCAATCTTCTTGAAATTTTTCGTACTCCGTCTTAGTGATCATCGGTCCCTACTTCAAATTTAAATTCGTCTTGCAAGGTACGTGTTTGATAGAGTTTATCAGTTCTCAATTCTCATCTCTCATTTATAGCAAATGGGCTTTGTGAATAAACAGTTGTAGCAAATTACCACCTACCCATTATTCCATATTTCGTTAATATGTATTGATATTTTGTATTGAATGTGCTTACTAGGTAGAACCTGTTTGTGGGTGTTGATGTTCTTGAGCGTTTTGTGTGTGTGTGATGTGTTTGCATAGATTTTTTGGATGATCATCTAATTGGAGGGTGGCCCAATTGATGTGGGTTTAAGTCCTATGGCTGTCAATGTTTGCTTAGAGGTGTTCTTTCCGGTGAGGATTTGAGCTTTTGGCTTTGATTATGGTTTGTGGATTAGATGATTAGAATCTATTATTGACTCTCTTTTTGTATGTGTGGGAGTTGAAAGAGATGGGTTAAACTTTGCGTTCGTTGGTGATTGGGTTACTGGCAAAACGATGTTGATTACACGTGTTTTAGCTTATGGAATATAGGGCCTTCTGGATAGAAAGTATAGTTTTTAGCTTGAATTTGGTCAAGATTTGATATTTAATGTTTTCTGATGGATATAAGCTTGCAATGTAACTCCAGTGAACCAGATTCTGTCTTTGTAACTTTTCTTGATCGGAGAAAAATAAATAAAAGGAAATGATTAGAAATGCAAAGAGCAGCAAAATCTGAAAAGGAAAGATGATAAGGAGAAACCAACTGAAGCCTGCATAAAGTTGCAGCTTTTAAGCTCAAGTATTGAGTGTTCCATCCCGTTAGAGCTCTGATCATCCCCTTTCTGTACATAAACTCGAGTTAGGAATGATGCAGCAGTAATTCATACCTTCCTGATATTATTATTGCTTTCAAATCTCTCATGTCAGCCACTAAGCAACTTGATGACAGAATTTGGCATGGCTATTGGTCTATGAGGGTAATAACTCTTCAATACAATATGTTTTATGCTTCAAGGTACACGTCAGAAGGTCCTACTCCTAAGTCCTAAATACATAGCCCAAACCCATTGGCTATCATTGCTTCCAAGTGTCTCATGTTTCAAAATAGATCCCTTTGACTGCTCACCATGATTTTAAACAATTGTATGGGGCTGCTTTCTGAAACTGGCCCTTAAGTTTGGCTCACTATGGGTTTTTGGGTCATTTGTGTACTCTATCACCTTTACCCGTTTGATGATTAGTAAGTTGCACAAGCATTCAGTGGGTGGTGAACCCACAATCTTACCCTCCATTCCATTCTTGTAGGTGAAAGAAGTATCATTTGATTTGGAACTCATTGACAGAATGCAAGCACTAAATTGTGATTTGCTTGAATCAACATTGATGTTCACTATTTTTAGATTCAAGTGAGGACACTTTTTATTAAAAGAAGGAAAAAAAATAGTTTCAAGTGAAGATGGAATTTTTTATTAAATATCAGAAATTAATGCCCAAAGTGACCATTTTCTAAATTAAATGGTTATCACAAGATAGCTTGTTAACTTTTTTGTTTTTGTTTCACTTTATAATATTTATTTATTTTTGTTTGATTTGGTTTCAATTGCTCGAAGTTCCTTGGAGTTGGAGAGAAAGAAACGGAGATTTTCTTTTGCATGGGAAAAGAATGCCAAATATGAGAAGTGTAGTTTGGCGATCAAAGAGGGTGAATAATGTCCAGGAGAATCCTTCTGTTGTGGTTACAACTATTAGACCTGGCACAGGAAAAGGTAAAGGCTCCAAAGCCTCAGTTCTGAAATCAACACTGAAATCCAATTACCCCAGCATTCTTTTATCCCAATCCAGGCCTGGCTGGCAGAGGCAGAGGTAGAGGAGTTAGAGCTATGGATCAAGAAAATGCCAAGCCTCTTGGTGCTGGAGCTGGAGCTGGTGGCCTTGGATGTGGGGGTTTGGACTTGCTAAAAAAAGAAGTTGTTGCCATTCAGGATGGCAGGTGGTTCAGAAATGTGCAGAAAATTAAATGCTGAGGTGGAGGGGAGCACAAGTCCACTTTCTGAAAGGGTACTTATCTTAATGCCTTTCTGCTTTCAATTAGCAGACTTATAAATCGCTAAAGCTATCTTTTTTGTTAGGTTTTTACTTATCATTGATAATTTCTATATGCCAATTTACTTATATGCAATCATATTTGTTTTCACTTTTTGTTGTTGTTGTGAAGTAATTGAAATTTCATTAAAAGCAAAAAGCGTTACTTAGGTACATAGAGAGTATATAGGAGAAACACCTATGTAGTAGGAGAAAAAAGATCAAGAAAATTATGAAAACTAAGCTCCTAGAGAGCTACAAACACAGCTGTCCCAAGTAAAAGAGTAAAAAAGAAAATAGACTCAAACTCCACCAAAGACCTCTTACGGTCCTCATCATTTCTTTCCCTCAAAACTTCTGCATAAAAAAGAGGATTTTTTCTTTTTTTAAAAATTTTTAAATCTGCACTATGTATAATTTGTAAGTTTATCTGGTTTATCATTAGTAACATCAAGATAAATAGCAAAATAATATGTATAACCCTTTACATGACCTGACTAGGCAACAATTTTTGTCAATTTTATGTGGCAAACATTTGTTGCTAGCTTGAAATGGTAGATTTTTAATTTCTTATAGGATATCATTAGTAGCTGTGTTGCTTTTCTAAGCTCACCAACTGTGATTAGAGGCTTGTGGGAGTGCCACAAGCAGTGTCTTTGTAGACATGCCTTCTTGCTATGAGATGCTGGTTAATTGACTCCCACAAAATTATAGGACCTCTTAAAACTTTGGCATGCGTTATATTTTTACCACAAAAGGTTGTGCTTCATTCCAATACTTTTCAAACTGAATGTTATCCATTTCATCAGAACATAGAATACAAGGAAGCAAATATATCTATATATTTTAAGTATCATATTGCCTTTGAATTATAATTTGAAAGTGGATTTCCCATCTTATGACTTTAAATTTGTAAATAGGAAAATGAAAATTAGGCTTGTGTTAGAGGATTAGGTTTTTGATTCCTAGATTTTCTCTACTATTTTTGTTTTTGGTGCCCTCCTAGGGGGAAAGAACTTTTTAATGCATTCTTTAAGTATCATGTTGCCTTTGAATTAGAATTTGAAAGTGGATTTCCTATCTTATGACTTTAAATTTGTAAATAAGAAAATGAAAATTAGGCTTGGATTAGAGGATTAGGTTTTTGATTCCTAGATTTTCTCTACTAGTTAACCCCAAGGGGTCGGCCCATGTGGTGGAGGCCTTGGTCTTGGGGTTTGCTCCCTTCAAGGGATAAGGTTCAACATTTCATGGGTGCAAACAATTCCTTGGGGCTACACCTTATGGTGAAAAGTCAGTGATTTAACTAGTTCCGTATAGGAAAACTTTCGAGAGTGTGGTACACGGGACCTGAATTTACTTTGCAGGGATTGATCCGAAGGGCCCTGCCCTGGAGAGGTTTCCCGACATAAAAAATAAAAAAAATAATTAAAAAAAAAAAGATTTTCTCTACTGTGTTTTTTTTTTTTGGTTCCCTCCTTTGGTCATGTGTTTTGTTTAACGTCAAATGTACATTTTATGATATGTTCTCGTCCTTATAGCAAAATATTAACAACTTTGTGTTACCTTCAACACTTTGTCTCTAGGATTTCATGAATTGAAATGTATCTTTGAAGTAATAATAATTTTCTTTTTTCTAATTGCCCTTTCGGGTTCAAGTTGGTAACTCTCGTGTATAAGTTAGACAGAAAGCTGGGTAAAGGAGGTTTTGGGCAAGTATATGTTAGAAGAAGAGTGACCAGTGGCACAGGGCACACTGGGTTTAATGCCTCTGAGGTTTATTCTCTTGTGTATTTGTGTAAGTTTACCGAGGAGGTTGGTTCTTCTGCTAATGCATTTCCCTGTACTCTTTTGTAGGTTGCTTTGAAATTTGAGCATTGAAAAAGTAGAGGATGCAACTGTGCTCCTCCTTATGAGTGGCAAGTATACAGGTAAGTTACTTTTTGACAATATTTTTTTTTATGGCTCCTCCCTTTTTGGCAGGTTGTGAATCCAATCATACAAAGTTAAACCCATCCAATCATGTAATATTCGTGATTTGATTTGTTCTCGAAAACATGTTTTGGTTCTTGATCCGTATTTTTAGCTGATTTGGTACACTTTACTAGACCTACCTTATTTACACATACTTTGATATGGTAATATATGTTTAGTTTTTTATGGTCTTGATGTTGGAGCGTCCTGTTTTAAGGTTAGATTTGGGATTGATAGGTGAACGGAAAAGATTTGGCTTAATCGAATGTTAAAAGTGAGCGGTGAGAGAGGGGGAGAGCTATGGAGCATGCTATATTGCTATATACTTTGCAACACATGATGAACCGGCCTTGGTGCAAGCGAAAGGATGAGTATGGATCTTAACTTCATATGTTGTTAGTTAACTTTGTACTGTTGTGTTGAGTACTGTGGCTGAAAGTTGTCCATGTGTAAGCTTCCTAATCCTATTGGATGTACTCCCATGTATAAAAACTTGCTTGTTAAGAGAAAAACACGATTGAACTCATATTCAAGTCCAATCATTTACATCCCATCATAATTGTTTACTATTGATGAAAATTGGAGGCTGCCCCTTGAATTTATTTCCTTACCCCCTAGTAAGGAAATAAAGATATTTTATATATATATATATATATATATATATACACATATCCTTGAATTTACTCTATCAACTAAGACGGTTATATATAGATATTATTGCAGATTCACGAAGGTTGTCATAAAAAGCATAAGTTGAAGGTTTCTTTTTTTGAAACAACTCGATGGGGATGGGGGAAGAGAGCAAGCCTCCTAATCCTTCCAAATCAGCTTCTTCAGCTCTGGTATCCTTGTCTTTCTCTTAACTCTAATTATATTCTTTTACATTCCTTTTTTTCTTTTTTTTTTTGTTTTTCTAGGTGTTTTAAAGCATTCTCATTTATTTATCGAAATACAAACAATGCATTATTTTGATTGGTCGAGCTATATGCAGTTCGTGATAAGAATATGTTTAGTTTTCTTTGTGTTTTTATTTTTATTTTATTTTTTTAAATTACCAAAAACCATTATGACTGAATATTTTGCATTATTTATATGGATTAGCTTTTGGATAATCAATGTTTCTGATTAGGCTTATTATTGTCTTGGAGCTCATAACCCCATTTTTATCGTCAGCAGTTGCTTGTACAACTCCCACCCTTATCTATCAAGAAGCCACGTAAATATAGCTATTCTTTAGATCATGTAGATGCATACATTATGTACAAGATATGAGGTTTTATTTTCTTCTTAATACTTCACTTCATATTTTCCCCTTCATTTTAAACTCGTAAGGTCGGCTTGTAGATTACTTTCGATGATAGTTATCTTTCATAACCTATTGCAGTGATTCGGACTTGCATATGACGGCTCTTGCCCTCAAACTCTGTTGCATACGATGGTGACAGAGGTCAAGCCCAAACATTGGTTTGGCAATTAGAAACAAAGATCTTCCACAAGCACTAACATTAATCAAAGCTCGTTGCTTGCTGCAGGGCAAGCCCTTTTCGTACATCTGCATTCTACCAATTGCATTTTGATCTATAATATGTGCTTGTTTAAACCCTTGCTTGTTGCAATCGCAGGCTTTGCAAAACTTTTTTGCTACATTAGTTTATTCAGCAAACATGAGTTTTGATGCCTTACTGGACTCTCTTCAAGTGCTAAATCATCTCCACAGTCGGGTGCTGTTGCAAAACAGGCTTTGTTTTCAATAGCTCAATGTGTGGCTGTTCTCTGCCTTGCTGCTGGTGATCAGAAATGCTCATCAACTGTTGAAATGCTTACTAAAATCCTCAAAGATGACAATAGTACCAATTCAGTAAGTTTTCTGCTCTAGCCATTACGTTCACATTCATGTGCATAAAATTCCTTCATTGTCAGATGCTAGATTTTTAGTATTTGGTGATCATTTCTTTCAACTCCTGTGATTTTTAAGATTTTGAGTTTGTGAGTTATGCTTCTGTTGTGGTTTTCAAATTAATGTAGGTTGCACAATGTATGACTATATAGAAATGTAAAATACGTCGGCTAAATGATGATGAGAAGTTTATGAAAATTTCAAAATATAATAAGATAGTAAAATATAATTTGGTTGGTTGGTTAGTTGAATTAGTCTGTACGTAGATGAATATGCACATTTATTTACACATGTGTACGTCAAAACTAAATGGCTTCCCTTGGGGTGAAATTCAACATTATCTATTAATAGCTTCCTTGAAAGAACAAATCCTCTAGGATCTCTTTCTTTGTTGCATGTTTCTGAAAATACATCACTATATATTTTTTCTATATATGTATAATTCTTTTCTGAAAATACACATTATATATGGTTACTAGTTTACATGGACATTAGTTTGTTGACAAATTAATTAAATAAATTTGACATCGAATCTTTATAACATAAGTGTTTGCAAATCTTTGAAAATGACAATTAATGAGGTGAAACATGGTTTCCATTGTGTTTTTTAAATTGAGTTTATACCGGCTAGAACTGCATTGTCTTGTTATTAAATCCAAAGATAATATGAATGGTTACTTTGTGTTCTTCTTAATTTTTCCTCCAAAAGATATGGTTCACCTATTATCTGGAATCTCATTTTTGGTTCAGGGGGATGTGGATGGTTTTTGTTTCACAATGTTGTGCTGTTGCGCATGATGATATAACATGGTGTCTTGCATTTTATTTTGTGTGCAATTGTCATATCACATGCCATGGCTTAGATGGTGTCTTGCATTTTAATCTATCCAAGTATTTGCCATTTATCTTGGCCCAAAATGATAATCAGCAGAAGAAACAATATCTTTTACTTCATTCCTTGAAGGAGGTGTGCGCTCATGAACTGTCATTCTATCTTAGAGCTAGACATTTTCCTATATAATGTTTTCATCTCTCTAAATGGCATCTTGTGGGTCATTGTAAGACAGTCTGTTGATAAAGCAGAATTTCAGGATTCTAGTGTTGAGAAGATTCTTAAGTTACTTTTTTAACCACTGTGAAAGTGAGGAAGAGGGTGTTCGCAATGTTGTAGCTGAGTGTCTGGGGAAAATTGCCCTAATTGAACCTGCAAAACTTGTTCCTGCACTTAAGGTATTTTGACCAATTTACCTTGGCTACTTCTACTTTAGCTTATGATGGATATTCTATATTTACAATTGACGGGGTGTGTATGTTTGCTTTACATTCTTATGCAATCCTCTAGGTATAGACAACCAGTCCAGCTGCATTCACTAGATTAGATCTAATCTAGTGAATGTTTGTTTCGTTTTTTTTTTTTCCCACAAGGATTAGATCTAGTTGGTCCAATGTTCTGTTTTCTAATTCCTGTTGCAGCAAGAATTGATAAGGACGGTTGATCTTGGTCCTTTCAAGCATATTGTGGATGATGAACTTGAGTTGAAGAAGGCTGCTTTTGAATGTGTGGACACATTGCTGGATGGTTGTATTGATCAAGTGAATCCTTCATCTTTTATCATTCCTTACCTCAAATCTGGTCTGGATGGTGAGTTGTAATTTGAGTAATTTTGCTGCCTTCCATTTTTCATTCTTATTTAATTTACCTTTCTTATTGATTTGGATTTTTGTGGTGGTCAGTGATGTTTAATTTCAATGTATAATAAGATAAAACTTTGATTTACTTTATTCATTTGTATCAGAATTCAGCTCCTTTTCCTTTGGGCATATCTTCAAATGAGTTAATATTTATATGTGGAGGTTGTGCTCCAAATGATTATTAATTTACCCCTTTTGAGAATACTTTTCTCTTTGATTGGTTTCTAAGTACGTTCTTGTAAGATGAATCATTTTATATGTAGTTATTCAGTCCCATAATTGAGGATTTGTGTTCATGACTGAATAGGAGGAATTACTTTTGTTGTTATTCATGCTTATGTGAAGATTGAATGGTGAGGTTTGTGTTTTTTATTGCTTTTCACAACAAATTTTGGTCCGTCTCTTCCAGATCATTATCATGTGAAAATGCCTTGCCACCTTATCCTCTCAATACTTGCAGATAAGTGCCCATCTGCTGTACTGGCAGGTCAGTGATTTCATTGATTTAGCTCTACTAAGATTTAGTTGAGTACCAAATATTTGTATCTGGTGTTAGTTTTGCATCCTTCAGTGTTGAACTCGTTGGTGGATCCTCAGCCGAAGACTATAAATTTTAAGCCAAAGCAAGATGCTGTCAAGCAAGAAGTGGATCGTAATGAAGACATGATCCGCAGTACTCTCTGCGCAATTGCATCCTTGAATCGCATAAGGTTTAGTGCTTATCTGGATGTTTTGATTTCCTGGTCGTTATTTGGTTTTCTTATGCGTTTCTTTTTTTTGATAAGTCAGAAGTATATATAAAAAGCGCAAAAGGGGCGCAACCCTTAGTACACAGGGGGTATACAAAGGGCTAGGGGGGAGGGGAAAAGAGAGAAAGAAACTCAGAAAAACTGAACGCCCTCGGGGCCAGCCAGCCCGCTGTCCAAGAGAAAAGGGTATACATAAAGAGGTGGAGAAGATCCTCGATAGACCTCGAGGAGTCCTCGAAACACCTAAGATTTCGCTCACTCCAAATACACCACATAATACAGAGCGGGACCATTTTCCAAACGACAGCGCTCCTGGAACGACCGCACGACCACCAGCTTGCCAAAAGCTCCTTAACCGAACAAGGCATAACCCAACAGAGCCCGAACCGAATGAAGAAGGCGTTCCACAAGGCTCTTGCTGCCTCACAGTGAAGAAGAAGATGATCAACTGATTCCCCATCCGATTCACAGAGCCAGCATCTGTTCACCACCACCAAACCTCTTCTCCTAAGGTTATCCACAGTGAGGATCTTACCCCACGCTGCTGTCCAAGCGAAAAACGCCACTCTGGGCGGAGCCTTGGATCTCCAAATGCTCTTCCAAGGGAAGGCGGAAGACCCAGAGGGGGAAAGAGCTCGATAAAAGGACTTTACCTCGAACACGCCTTTGCTGGAATGCATCCACCTCAGCTTGTCAACTCCACCTCCTCTCAGGTTGCAATCGTAGAGGCACTTGTAAAACGAGGCCACCAGCTCCACCTCCCAATCATGGAACGACCTGAAGAACTGGATGTTCCAAAGGATGGAACCATTAGAGAGCTCCATGTTATCTGCTATAGACGCTCCCTTATTGGTAGCAATGGAATGCAGCACAGGAAAGGCCTCTTTGAGGGCTCTATCCCCACACCAAATGTCCTCCCAAAAGAGAATCCTGGAGCCCTCGCCAGGGACAAAACAGCAATGGCCCCTAAAAACCTGCCACCCCTTACAGATGAATTTCCAGAGGCCCACCCCATGCGGACCAGAGATAGCCCCTGAACGCCAGCCACCCCAATCCACCCCATATTTTGCTACCAAGACCGATCTCCACCAAGCACCCACCTCATGGGCAAAGCGCCAAAGCCATTTACCTAAAAGAGCCTGGTTGAACCTTCTAATGTTTCGGAAACCAAGGCCACCCTCGTCCAAGGGGGAACACACCTTCTCCCACTCCACCAAATGCATCTTGGCCTCGTCATTCATACCCCCCCAAAGAAAGTCCCGTTGAATCTTCTCAATTTGCTTGGCCACCAGAGCGGGAATAGGAAAAAGAGACATCATATAAGTGGGCAGATTCGATAAAGTGCTTTTGATCAAAGCAATCCTGCCTCCTTTGGAAAGATACGACCTTTTCCAAGGAGCCAACCGTCGAGACATCAAATCCACCAGCTCTGCCCACATCGCTTTGTGCTTAAAGGAGGCCCCCAGCTGCAGCCCCAAGTACTTCAAAAGGCAAGCTGGTGCCACAGCCCAATAACTTCGGCAAGATGATCAATATCAACGAACCCACGGAATCAAAGCAGCTTGGGCGATTAATCTTAAGGCAGAAACCGCTTCAAAGCAAACAAGCGGCGCTAATATTATTGATCTGGCGTTCATCAGCTCCACAAAAGACCAAAGTATCGTCTGCAAATAAAAGGTGAGAGACAACAACTCGGGTTTGCTCACTAGTACCCACAGAGAAACCAGAGATCAAACCCCTAGAAATGATAGCACCGATCATCCTGCTAAGAGCCTCCATAACCAAGTCAAATAAAAAGGGGGAGAGCGGATCACCTTGGCGCACCCCACGAGAGCTACCAAAATAACCACACGGAGCACCATTGATCAAAAGCGAAAGCATTGCTTGATCCACATACACCATTTCTCCCCAAATCCACATCTCCTTAAGAGGTAAAGAAGAAAATTCCAATTGACATGATCGAATGCCTTCTCCATATCCAGTTTACACAATACCCCAGGGTCTCCCGACTTAAGCCTACAATCTAGGCATTCATTCGCAATGAGCACCGAATCAAGGATCTGCCTCCCTTTCACAAATGCATTTTGAGGCTTGGAGATAATTATGTCCATAACACTCCTCATCCTATTAGCCAACACCTTGGCTATAATTTTGTAGACACCACCCACCAAGCTAATAGGGCGATAGTCTTTGATCTCCTTGGCCCCATGGAATTTAGGAATGAGCGAGATGAATGTGGAGTTGATGCTCTTCACAAACTTACCATAAGCGTGGAAGTCCGCAAAGACCGCCATAAAGTCCCCTTTCACCACCTCCCAACAATCTTGAAAGAAAGCCAAGGAGAAGCCATCCGGGCCCGGAGCCTTATCCTTATCCATGCCGAAAATAACCTCCCTCACCTCCCGTTCCTCAAAGGGATCCTCCAAGCTGGCCGCCTCATCCACGCTCAACGCTTCAAACTCAAGATTGTCCACCCTCGGTCTCCAACTAGAAGGTTCCGAGAATAGAGACTCATAGAAACTGACTATGTGGGAATTGATGGCATCGGAATCCGAAATAGGCGTGCCATTCACATGCAGGGAATCAATGGAATTGATCCTACGGTTAGCATTAGCCACCTGGTGAAAGAATTTGGTGCACTTGTCGCCCTCCTTAAGCCACCGAATTCTAGATTTTTGTCTCCAACAAATTTCCTCCTGCAAAAGAGAACCCTCCAAATCAGAGACCAGTCTGCACCTCCTCTCCTTCTCCTCAACGGAGAGCCCTCTAGATTCCTCAATACTGTCCAGCAACTGCACCTCCTCAGCCCACGCCTTATTTCTAGCCCCCACATCACCGAACACTTCACTATTCCACTCCTTGATTTTCCTTTTGAGAGCTTGAAGCTTCTTAGCCAAGACAAAGCTCGGGGTACCATCAAAGGAAAAAGAGCCCCACCAATCTCTTACCTTGTCTACAAACCCCTCCTCTTTAAGCCACATGTTCTCAAATTTGAAAGAACGCTTCCCATAATGCAAGTCACCCCTAGTCAACAAGATAGGAGCATGATCGGAACAAACACGAAGAAGCTTCCTCTGAACCAACCCTGGATAGCCCATCTCCCAATCCGGAGAGACTAGAAAACGGTCCAAACGAGACCAAGACAGGGAGTTGGACCACGTGGACACTCCACCCCCCAAGGGAAGATCCATAAGACCGTGATCCACAATAAAATCAGCAAAATCCGGCGCTGCCCGCCTAAAACCAGCTCCTCCCGATCTCTCTCTGAGAAAAATGGTGGCATTAAAGTCCCCCCCAATACACCAAGGCATGGCCCAAATGCTCAACAACCCTGCCAGTTCTTCCCACAAGAACCTCCTAAGACCGTTGCAAGTAGGCCCGTAAACCCCCGCAAAGGCCCACAAAAGACCATCTTCGACATTTCTAAAAGAACAAGCAACAACATAATTGCCCAAACAATCTTCTATTTTCGACACCACCCTGCGATCCCACAACAAAAGGATCCCACCCGAAGCCCCACAAGAATCCACGTGACACCAATCCTTGTAAGGACAGCGCCATAAGCTCTGCACAAGCTGATTAGAGACCATCTTCAGCTTGGTTTCTTGGAGACATACAATGTCGACTTTCCATTTACTGAGAAGGTTCCTGAGCTTCAACCTTTTTCTACCCTCATTCAACCCCCTCACATTCCATGACAAGATTTTAGGATTCATTGAGCACTTGGCTGCCCCTCACTCCTCCAGCACACCTACTATGGTTGACGACCACAATCTGCCCCAGGAACTCATTAAGAAGACCTGTCTGCCCATCACAAGTCAATCCGGCTGCCTCACCAACGACCAGTGCGCGATCCCGCTTCTCAACCACAACCGAGTCGACCCCGGCCATACCCGAACCTGCAGAGACCTCCCCAGACACAGACTCAGGCACAACTTCAACACTGGGCAGTGCAGAACCCAGGGACATCGCCGGAGGAGGGCTAGAAACTGCCTCGCGAGGACCCACTTCAACCCCATCGAAGTCAAGGCACACCGGGGACACAAGAAAAGAACCCATCAGACCCTTCGACCCCAAGCGTGAGGATCCGACGGACTGCAGGGGCTTAGAAGACCTCCAACGGCTCCTCTGATAGACTTGAAGCTTAGAGGGTTCGGTGGAAACTGCCCTCTTCCCAAGCGAAAACCTAACCGGAGTCTTCAGGCAGAGGTTCGCCGGCGCCGGCGACGCCAGAGGCTGCCCAGATACCCCCCGCTTGCTCGACGAAATCGAGCACTCCACAACATCCAACCCAGCCTTCACCGAGTTCGAATCAGACCCAGACTCGCCTGGGGCGAGGCAACCGGCGCCAGCGAAACCTATTCCGTGTGGCGCCCAAACCCGGCGACCCAGCGAGATCGGTAGCGACAACTCCTTATTGAACGCCTGAAGGAATCCGACCGCCTCTGCAAAACTTCTTATGCGTTTCTGATTTATTACTCAATTTAATTGGGTGTTATGTCTTTTAGATTAAAGTTATTCTTTTTCTTGCTTTGTTGACCAAAATTCGAGCCTATAGAGGAAGGGTTGTTTAATTGAGATTTTTTAAATCAGTCCTTTTCGGTGATTGCATATTTGCTTAAGATTGTCACATTGGTTGGATTAAGATTTCTATTGTGTGGAAAACGGCCAGACAAAATTTTCTAGAAATAAAGCTCTAAGACTGTCAATTAGCAAAACTTAAATCAATCTTACCGGATTTATCTAACTTGTCTTTTGTTCCTGCATTCAAGGGGTTGTCCTTCATGCCTAGTAGGGCATTCAATCCCCTGAAGACCTTTCTTTTCCCCATCCCTTAAAGATGTGTTTTGCTCCCTTAGTGAGAATTATGACAATGCAGATTTGATTTACCTGATCTGTCCATTGGTTTTCTTGTGCCAATGGGAATCCGACTTTGAATCACATAATAGTTGCTTTAAGCAGGAATAAGTTGAGGACCTAGATTCTTCATTGGTGAAGTAGATTGTCTCATCATAAAACGTGTGGTTAAATGGTTTAAGTGACTACTTTATTGCTTTGAAGCAAGAATAAGTTGAGAACTGAGGCTCCACTCTAATATGGTCTCAAAGTGATTACTCAACTTCGGTTGAGCTGACTTTCTGTGTGTGTGTGTGTGTGATATCAGTGAATCTTCTAATGCTTTACATATTCGACTTCTTTCTTGTAGACAATGATGAAGGACCAATTTGCAAATTATGTGGTCCAGAAGATTCTTGACATATGTTCTGATAATCAGTGAACAATATTGCTTAGTTGTGTAAGAGTTCATGATCATGCTTTGAAGAAATACACTTATGGAAACACCTTGTGGCTCGATTCGAGCAGCAATTTGGAGAAGGTCGTACATATAGATGAAAGAAAACTGCAATGCATTTCTTTTGTGGTGGTGAGTCTTCGATACTTGAACCCTTATGTTAAATTCGCCCACTAACCAAATACTTGCCTTTTACCTTTTGGGTGAGCATCTTAAGCATCATTTACTCTGATCAAGTTGATTTCCCTCGGATGGTTAACTTAATTTTGGGTTTGGTTTCTTAAACACCATCTTTAGCTTGCTATTTTCACTTTCGATAGGAAAAAGCTTCTAAAACACTTTAGGCATAGGGGAATAGCAGTCACGGAAGACTAAAACAGCACTTGCTGATGATTTCTTCTATTTCTTACTTGGTATGTCCATGTAGACCTTGTTTGTGGGAGGAGTATTCTTATTTCATTTTTAGATCTTTTGATGCACAATTTGGAATCTTCCCCCTTGAATTTATGATACTGAATGGTTGCAGTAAAAGTCTCTCTCTTACTTTATTGCTTCACTGACAGTTATTCTATCTTCATTGCAGCATTTGAAGGAAGCTATGAAGTTAATTTACCTGGCTCAAGAACTTATATCAACTGACCATTTAGCTCCTCAATCTTGGTAGCGTTATCAACCTTTCCTTAAATAACACAGTGAATTCTATTCTTAGTTTTCTTAGAAAACCGCTAAGCATTAGAATTCTGCAACTGATCTTGTATTACTTCCATATTTAGCATCCTCATAGCTGTTTCTCCTATCAATTTTTTTTTGTTGCTTTAATATTCTCTATTAAAGTAATATTCTCTATTAAACTCCGAAATCTTGAGATATGTAGACTCATTTAAAGAACTATAAATTGTTCCTGCCTATATGTTCAGAGGAAGGAAGGAAAGGTCTTTTTGGCATTTATCTTTCAATTTCGCCTTATGAGCTGTGTTTGTTTCTGCCCTCCTGCTAAATGGTTGTAATTGTATAGTTACTCATAGCAGTTCAGCAATTTTTGGTTTTTGTGGCATTAATTACTTATTTTACACCTTGCTAGGAATGTGTCTTTGCAAATTTGAGAATCAAAAGGTTGTGAAGCTTGTAGATGCTTTTTTATGGCTGTATTAGGACTTGTTAGTTATTATCAACATTATTATTTCTTACATGTTTCATTTCGAATGGAAGAGCAGATACAGAAAATATTTCCACTTTAGGCCAGACTATATCACTTATTGTTGAAATCCAGCCATACAAACCTATGAAACAGATGCTAGAAGCTCAACATTATACCTCTGCTGGATGCCACAAACATTTTGATGATGGAAAGACACTGGTGAGAGACTTTGTACATACATTTGGCTGGGGTAAGCCTCGGCATTGTGAATACACTTCTCAATTATATTGCTCTTCGTGCCACACAAATGAGACTGCAGTCTTACCAGCAAGAGTTTTGCATCATTGGGATTTTACTCAGTATCCAGTTTCTCATCTGGCTAAATCATATCTGGAATCCATACATGACCAGGTAATTCAGAGACAGGCACTCACTCTTATGGTTTGGAATGTAGTTATTTATAGCTTCTCAATGCATACAAATGATCAGGATTTAGTGAGTACGAAACATTATACTTTTGTTCATGTGCTCCTTTTCTTTTTTTAAAAAAATATTGTGTGATATGTGTTCGGATTGATGACTAGTCTAAACATCTTACCTTTTCACGGTCATCTATTCGAGGTCATTCATGTCTCTCTCTCTCTCTCCCCCTGAAATTTCCACATGTTCAACTAGATTAGGCTTATAAATCGTTGAGCTTGGATTCCCATCTCATCCCAAGGGATTTTGAAATGGCTTTGTGAGGGGATATAGAGAACAAGCTTTTATCTTTGGCTTAAATTATATATTGTAGTCATATTTTGCTCATCTTCAACATGTTATGCACTTAATTGTGTTTGGGAAGGAACATACATGATTATATACATGCATATCAGCAACTTTTTGGAGAAAAAGTGAGAAGTACAAAAGAGATGTACTGCACATGCATGATTAATTTTTTTTAGTCAGTTTTCACTTTACATGTTTTAGAAATCAAGTTAATCTTTCAATTTCAAGTTAACTTTATCGGTGGCCTTGATAGATGTTGATAATGAGTTTTATCTTGCAGCCCATGCTTTGTGTTAGTGCGGTTAATCCTTATATTCTCAAAGGTCCCGATACCTTCGTGTTATGGGTGTCGGGAAAAAATAGGAACCGTGCTTCCATATGTTATGTCCATTTATGGGACCATCAACAAAGGACTTGGGTCTCAAGATATCTTCTTGAAAGTAATGATTTTTTGCACTTAGAGACCTTATTGATCTTTCCAAAGGGCCCTTTGCAGTTAGCTTCTTATTACTAGATTATTGCTAATTCATTTTTTGGGAATTTACAAAATTTCATGCCCTCATTTTGCATTTTTTGTATGACATTTGCGATTCATCCATATGTTATATTGATATAAACTCGTCGATTTGATGATCTGCCACAGTTTTGATTCTATGTATTATCATACAGCTTTTGTCTTTAAATGGTATGGAAAGCGTAACCAAAGACTGCCATGTCCATGGAACATTTAAGGTGCATTTAATTGCCTTGTAAGTTGGTTTACCTTTTTTTGTTTAGAGGTCAGCATTTTAGCACCAATTTGCCACCTTTGGTAAGTGCAGCATTATACTTTTGGAAGATGATAATCATTTGTTGTCATAGCCCGTTAATGGATTTTTCCCGAGGATCAAATCTCACATCTTAACATATAACTTTGACCTCAATTTTTTTTGTTTGGTTATAAAAAGAAAGATCCTGAATTCAATGTTTGAAATGTAGATCATCGGCACATAAAAGCGGTGACCTAATGTATTTTCTTTGCTAAATACATCTATATGCATTCATAGCATATTTCAACTCTTATGCAGCACTACATCATGGTGGAAACCGTCTCAAGGAAAATTACGGAGCATATTACGACCAATGCCTCATATGCTATGGACGTGGGAGCACCTACGGTGCTAAGCGGGCTTGTAATGACCCTTCCGCCTCATTTTCCTTCTCGTGGGCTTTTGTACAATGGATATGGTTACACCACAAAATTAATTGCATGCTTTCTTCGCTTTTGGTGCGATTAGTTACTGTGTTTGAAGGAAATACTATATAATTTTCTTATAATAACATAGTCATGCAAAATAATCAACAGGCAGGTGAGGTTGAAAGGTGTACACCTTGTGAATCGTTATTCCATAAGCCTTGCTTCAGAAAGCTCACAAACTGCCATGTGGGGCATACCTCGGGGGTGGAAGAGGTAAAGCTACAGGGCCAGTGGTGAGGTTGGTAGAGCTTTGGACTTGCTGGGTAAGAGATCCAACTCTGGGTTGTATGTGGGATTGTTCTCTGGATTGTTATGCCAGGGCAAAACCGGACACGACAAGAGAGCATAAACACAGGGACAATGTTATCTTAATGGGTTCTATGCCAAGCACTTCTCTATGATCACATACAATTGCATTTGTATCATTTTTGTTTCTACTTCATCTCAAAATATCATACTTATATTTTTTTAACCTATGGGTAGTGACGTAGTGTATTCAAAACTGAGTCCTGGCGTGGGCAATAAAGCCAAGGGGAGATTTTTCTTTTCCTTTCTTTGAATTTGTTCATTGTATCTTTAATGTGAAACGCCTAGTAGACTATGGAATTTGTTCCAAGTGCCTAGTAAATGCAATGAAGGGGCTATGCTTTTGGGGAAATTTCATTTATTTCCTCTAATTACCGCTATTTTTGCAATTTTTATCCCGATGTTTTAATTTTTGCGATTTAAAATGACAAAAATATTGTTTATAAGATTAAAAAAAGAAAAAGAAAATAGGCATGTCAATTCTTTTTAATCTTATGAAGAATATCTGTCATTTTGGTTGTGGAAGGAAACGTTGCAATCCCAACCAATGCTAAATTGAGGGGATATTGCAAAAACTGAGTTACTAATGAGACGCTAAAATGATGATGGTTAACCAATTTTCTTTTTATAAGTAACAGGCATCATGTGTATCTCAAACCAAAAAAAATTAAAATTGCGTATGAAAAATAGATTATGCTGATAAAAGGAATTGACATGGAAAATAAAACGAAAATCATAAAACAAAAGAAATAAAAATAAACGTGATAGATGGAACAATGGAGAGAAATTAAGGAACACCATTTTTTTTTTAATTGTTAATTTTAGAGGAGACGCACAGCACAGGCAAGGAGCATGAATCATCGTGGAGGAATGGAGTGGGGATTCTAAATGCCCCATTCATGCCGGACCACAATGGTTGCCAAAGAATTTGAATGGAACAATTTGAGGGAATTGGTTAATTTTTAAGCTCTTATCCTCTTACAGTTCTAATCATATTGAAAAATATTATTCCATTCATCCCAAAATAGATTATAATTTGCAATTGATATGCATTTAATCTTTAAAAAAAAAAAAAATCATCTAAAATACCCTTAAATGGGTCAAGAAAGATGGGTTCAAATTTATAGGTAAGATGGAACCTTGACAGGATAAACTTACACAGCACATGAAGGAGAGGTTAAGAAGAACAAGTATATTTCTCAATGAATTTCTTTCAATAACTATGTGCTGTTACAATATCTCTGCCACTCCACTTCGAATGGATACAAGAACAATCTAGGACTACCTTGTTTGACCGACCATTTGTGTATATATGAGTTTGTGCAAAACATTTATCAATAGTTCAGTTATTTTTCTGTCTCTCCATGGCTAACAAGAAATTTAACAATTTTATGGGGAATCTGAAGCTGCTTCTGCTTCAGAAATGTTTCTATTCCCAAGGTTATGTCATGCACAGATAGGTCTGTGGGTACTTTGTTGACAGTACAAAGTGTTTCAGCTTCATAAACAAAGCAAAGAGGCCATAGCATGTGATATGCATTATTGCCACCGACAAGTACCTTCAAATTCCAGGACAGACAAAAAAAGGGGTTAACAAATTTGCTTGAAGCATATGTAAACAATAACTTCATAGTTTAACTACTTGACAGAATTTCAAAAAAATAAACTTTTGGGACAAAAATCAGGAAGGAGGACAAGTTTCACGGGAGAGAAGAAATATATTGTCCCATTGGGAAATCTGGGTTTGTTTTGGATCACAATGTTGAAGAATCACCAGTCTGTTTCACCCAACATGCAGTTTTTCAAAGAATGACTTCAGATGCAAGTAAATTGTAAAGATAGTACGCATTCAATATGCATCAAATTTGTGTGCAAGAACTGTAATATACAAAACTTTCTGGTTAAATGAGGCTTAGGGTCCGTTTGGGTTTATGATTTCAAAACATGCAAATTATAAATAGCGATTTAAAAATGTGCAATTTGAAAACGTGATTTTAAGCGTTTGGTGAAATCGTGTTTAGCACTCTTAGAGCATAATTACATTCTGAACACTGCTGAGTACATGGTTGAGAGTGCATACCATAATGGAGCATACGGAGAAGACAAGTCAATAAATGGATATGGCCACCTGTTTTTCAAGGCAGAAGTTTCCTATTAGACAACAATAATGACTTTATTTATTTATTTAATTTTTCCTGATAATAAAGATAAACAGATGAAGCTTTTACCAGAGTTTGACACAAAATATAATGGTGGTTAAATGTTTCTTAGTGCCATCATCTAAGATGCAGCTGTTTGTGAATAGTTTGATGTGACAACGGTAGGTGGGTCAACCATTCAATCAAATGATATCAAGCATGTTTATGAAAGAAACTCTACAAAACAAAAACATATAAACAAATCTAGAAATGCCAGCTGTCCTGTATCTAAGCTTCTTCAATCAAATCCCCAAATGTTTCAATCTGACCCCCATTTTCCTCATTTTTATCTTCAATGCCTTCATTCTTTTCAATCAAACCCTCCATTGCAAATTTCCCTTCTTCCATAAAACTAGGCAAAGCACAAAATAAGCTATTCTAATTATGATGAAGAGATGTTTCTTCTGCACTCTGATTTCCATTGCTATGAATTGACTATTTAATTAAACAAATCAAATGATTGATTCCCTCAGAATAAATTCTCAATAAATGTTATTAGAAGGGAATCTTTTTAGATTGAAAACAGATTAGGTGAGAAAAAAACAAAAGATCGAATGGTAGCTACAAAAACAGATTCATGATCATTATGAATTTATACTAATTTAGTTCAAAAACGTCAAGAATGTCCAAAAGTAAATCAGAAGTTCTATGCTTCTTTCTAATTCAGGCATTGACCCATCAAACCACCATACTTAAGAAAAAAGTTACTAGTCCATATAAGACAGAAGGCAATATTCCAAAGTACGATAATATGATATTCAGTAATGTCTAAAGTGGAACTTCAATACACAAACAAAATAATTAATAGAGTGAAAAAGATTAGCTGTAGAGGGCTAAAATTCTACACCAAAACAAAATCTAATTCAGATCCAACGTTCATGGATCATGTAAGAACTTGTGATTTTTCTTTGCTGAACCTTTGTTGAACTATGGAGGAGCCAAACAGCAATAAACACTCCTCATACTCCTAAAAATCATAATCGAACCTTAGAATCCCTAATGCTCATAAAAAACAAAAAAGAATTATACATATATAGAAAAATATAGAATATGTATTTTCAGAAAAGAATGAAGAAAGAGATCCTAGAGGATTTGTTCTTTCAAGGAAGCCATTAATAGAGAATGTTGAATTTCACCCCAAGGGAAGCTTTTGGTAAACCAGAGTCTAGCATCTCAAACGTCACAATTTAAGAATGTCATTACTTGAGCAGCAACCAATGATTTTCAATGTTCTACTCAAAGTTCTTATGAACTGGAAAACTGAAAACTAGAGATAATTTCAACATTAATTGAAAGGCAAATACAAACCAAAGCCTAAGCCCTAAACGACTTGTTAAACAATCATCGAGAGATTGAAACACACAAAATAATAACCCCTTGCCTTCTTTTCTCTTCATACCAACACTTCCAACCCCGTAAACAATGTTAATAAAAAGTTAAAATGTTCCAAACCTTAAGTCCCATCGATCTAAGAGTCTTTGTAGTAGAGAACTTGGAAAAATACTCCCACCCTCTTCTTATATGCTTGATTCCTACCCCAAATGGCCTCTCAACCTGTTTGGTACATCCCTCCACTTTCATACTTTATCTCTATGACATTCCTCCAATAACCTTCCCTGCCATAACCACTTCCCCAATGAAGCTTGATTGAAGCGCAAATTTCTAATCCCCAAACCACCATCCGGGAGAGAGCGGATTCTGAGACCACTTAACTAAATGAAATTTAGTCGCCTCATTGGTACCGCCCATAAAAATTCCTTTGCAAATTCTCTAACCTATTTGCCACACTCAAAGGAATGGGGAAAAGAGATAACAAATAGGTTTCCCAAGGGAAAGAGAGCAATAGGGTGCAAATGGGCATTCATAAAAAGAAGAAAAAGAAACGGTATCAAAAAAGAAGGGGAAAAGATCAAGGGCTGGTTAATAGCAAAGGGATACTCATGAAAGAAAGGGATTGATTATGATGAAGTCTTCTCCCACACTTCTATTAGGCTAGTGTTGGATTTAGTCGCTTATCTCAACGTGGAATTGGAGCAGTTGTATGTCAAGACAAATTTCTTCATGATGATTTGGGAGTGCAAATTTACATGGAATATCCAAAAGGGTTTAGACAATCTGAGATGAAGCCCCTTGTTTGTAGATTGAAGAAGTTGCTTTATGGTCTAAAGTAGTCTCCACAACAATGGTACAATTTTTTTTTTACTCCTATATGATTCAAATTGGCTAGAACTGCTAGAAGTGTGATTGTTGTGTTTATATTAAGGCTCTTGAAGATGGTTCTCATATTTTTTTGGTGCTTTATGTGGATGTAATGCCAATTGCTGCTAAGAGCATATGTGTGGCTGACAAGCTGAAATCCTTGTTACATAAGAGCATTCCCATCAAGCTCTCTCAAATTTCTTTAAATTTAACTATGAAAATGTACCTTTTTTAAAAAAAAAATTTAATAAATTAGCCACTTTTCAAAACTACCAAATATCAAACTCTCTAAATATTATTTTTTATTAATAAATGTCATTGCTGTGAAACTCACTCACTTTGATTCCATGTGAGAGATTTGCCAAAATGCCATCCCAACAATCAAAATAATATCAAAAAAACAAAAAAAAGGCTTTTGCTTTTGGTGTCTTTAATTTGGAAAGGAGTTAACACAAATGTTAAATTTAACTTTGGATAAAGAATTTGATAAATGATGTTTTTTTTTTGACATGAAAGATTTGGGCATTGTTAGAAAGATTCTTGGTATGGAGATTCACTTATGGGTGTCTCGGAAAAATTGTCAAGCGGTGTTAGAAGTTCATTGCCCAAAAGAGGAAGAAATTGAAGATATGTCAAAGGTTCCATATGATAGGATGTTCCATTGATTTGGATAATAGGAGGTCCACTATGGGTTATGTTTTCCCCTGGTTTGTTGGAGATCTATGCAACAATCCTATAACCTATAACGAAAACCAATTCTAGATTTTCAAATATAGAAGCGATTTATTGAGATGAATTTCAGCCTATCTACTTAATGTTGTAAGTTCACCACCTCCTCGGTTGGTGGTTGTTGTGATAAGTTTTATTGTATCTTGACTAAGTTGCTCTATTTAGACATAAACACAACTCATATGACCTTTTATGCAAAAGGTTGGTAACGCTTCTCCTTTTCACCTTCTATATATTTTATTCATAAAAGTTAAATTCTGCTTTGTTTATTTGCTACTTTTTGATAGACTCACTAGAGGACTTAGCAAGAGAGAGGAAAGAAAGAATGGAAGCTAAGAAAGTGTTAAGTCCATGTCTTTCATCATCTCCGAGAATTTACAAGCCAATCTCGCACCATCCACCGACCTCCACTTAGGCATTCGACTAAAAATCCATCTTTTCTCATATTCCCCATCTAGTCCCCATATCAAAACCACTCTCTCCCATAAAACCATTATCTTCCTTCCCCACTTGGTTGCTTCAATGGTTTGCTTCTTTCCCTCTTTCTTTTTGACTTTTGCCTCAAATTACAAAATCCAATTTACCTTTCTCCCATTTTATTGAGATTTGCAAAGTTTACTAGAAGCCATTTGACAATTCGAGCTTCATTTATGCGTGTCATTGTGTATCACGAGGAACAAGTTGAAGAGACTTATATAATGGTGAAACCAAGCGGTGTTCAGAGGGGACTCGTGAGCTTTACTCTAATTTGTTTGCCATTTTGAAACTCTTATGTCATGTTTAGTTCTTTGAGAGCATGGAGAAAAGTTTTAAGATTTTCACATTATACCTCTAATAGATTGAGGCTTTTAGCCCAATTGCTTGTCTTGTAGTTAAGAATTTTATAATTTCTGAAACCCTTTTCTTGGCTTTCTTCAACATGTGTATTTAGCTTTTATATCGGATAAGAGATTATTTTAATTGTCTCTCTAATGCAATTTGTCTTCTTGAGTTGAGTTGTTGTAGGTTGAATGATTATTTGAAGGTTTGAGTATAAGAGATTTAAATATTTGGTTTGAAGCTCTTCCAATATCAAAAAAATTGGCGGAGGTTTGTTGTAGTATTGATACTTGTACTTACTTTCTTATTTTGCTCAAAAGCCCCAAATCAGTATTTCCATTTCATTATTGTGAATTGAAGTGTTTTACGCATGATTTCGTTATGCGGATTGAAATAAACTAAAGGCATTTAGATTGTGATGTAAAATAATTGAAGTCCTACATATGAGATAATGAGAACATGTTGCTCTGTTGTAATTAAGGAGAAAGTTGTGGCGATGTAATGAACTTGAAGTAATATGTGATGTTTCCATGTTTTACGGATATTTAACAACGAAGCATTGTTATTGACCAACTTCATATCTCTTGTTATAGTTAGTGTTGATTGGATGTATGGTTGATGGCTACTTGAGCAATGATTTTACATTGTCTTTGGGATGTAAATTATTATGCATATCATTATTAGCAGTTATAGGAGCATTATAAGGATCTCAAGGCAAAGTGTTTCTTCCCTAAGCTGATTGAGTACATTACTCCCGGTCCAGTTGTGTGCATGGTGCAATTTACTTTCTTCCATGTCCCTAGCACATCTACATTGTGAATAACAAGCACAATATATTTGCAAGTATTAAGTTGCAAAGCAATGATTATGCTCTTATTTTTGAAGGCTTGGGAGGGTGTTGGGGTTGTTTCGTCGGCACATAAGCTTATAGCATCTACAAATCTTGTTCAAGGGGACCTTGCTGTTCAAACAGGAAGGTTAGGGCCTTTAATCTCGTGTTTCACTAATTTGTGCAATTTAATCACAGTGGGTTGGAAAAGTTGTTTATTTTCTTGATAGCAAATTACTTGTCTACAAACAAGGTCTTATGATGAAAGTTTTTGGTAGGAATGTGATTCATGGGAGTGACAGCCATAAGAATGGCAAGCATGAAATAGGTAATATCATCATATGGTTAAAAGTGATCTTTTCTTGAGTTCTTAATCCCAATTCAAATGCACATTATGGTCAAAACTATAATAAATCAGATAACTAGGAGACTACAGACATGCACATATAGATGTATGTGCATGTGTGACTATAACCGTCACGTGTGGTATGTGTGTGCTTGTGTGTCTCAAATAGACCCATACAAGAACCAAAGTTCAGGCATAACAGTGAGCTAGACTCTTTTTTGTGTCTATATTAGCTGTCTCTTTCATCAATTCATTTACTTGTTCCATGTCTCCCAAATTCTCTTTTCCTTCAATTCCAAAGATCAAACAATAAACAACCCAAATTTCCAGCACATGTAAAATCTTGAGAAAAATCAAACAAAAAAATCAAGGACAAACCGAAAATCCAAGACACAAAATGGAATTCTGAGATAAAACATGATTTGAAGAAAATGGTGCCTATGTGCTTGTGCTCACTGTTTATAATGTTTTGGTAGTTAGGAACCAAGTTGTCTAAGGATTGCTGCAGATATGGGCTGAGAACATAAATGATAATGTTTTAGCTAAGGCTGCATCTATATATGGAGATGCCCACAATCATATGGAAAAGGAGGAGGACTTTAATAAACTGCTATCTTCACGAGTTGTCTTTTCATTGTACTAATCGAAATACTAATTAAAAATATGTATTAATGAAATGAGAACTTTTTGGATAAGTACTAGTTGGTCATTTTAAATTTTTTTACATACATGTAAAATATTAAGTGTTCTGAATGAAACAATGAATCTGTCATATCCTGTCTCGAATTGATACTTTGGCTACTTTTAGACCTCTAACTTCAATCTTATTAGTAGTTCTAGGAATTTGATATGCTTTCAACTTCTCTTGGTTGATCGTATTATCATTCTTGCCTGATTTGGTATGGCACATAGAATTTTATTTAGCTTCTATGTAGGAGCTTACACACTTACGAGGACAAATGATAGCTCACAAAGATTGTTACTTTAATTAAAATAAAAAATAAAAATAGTTTAGATAAGTTTTGTGCAGTTGTATTAGCCCACGAAGCCATGGTATGTATTTATGACATGGAAGGGAAAAAGTGGCTTTTACTTGGGTTAAATGAGTTGTGGAGTTCTTAGGATCCTAGCTATGTAAGATACTTTTAACATTATTTGGTGTGTATTTCAATGACTAGTAAGCATTGCAACAAGCTAGTTTTGTGGTGCGGTAGTGAACTCTTGATCAAACATGAGAACACACATAAACTACGTATATTCAATATGACACCTTAACACAATCAATACTAATTGCGATTACTTCCAAATAAAATCAAAAGGTTATTCAACAAAACTGACTTTTGTCATGACATTGAAATACAAAACACTCCAATCCAAAAGACTAATAATACCCTATTCTGCATGCTAACCATTTACTCTTAAGACATAGCTCGATAAACCCAAGAAGAACAATTTTCTTTTTCTTTTTTGGAGGTTTTAGGAGGCCAACTACAACACTTTTTGCCATTCAGCTATATGCTATGCCCTAAAAGTAGAAAGATCTCACCACTAACCATATCCGTGTTTTTGCACAAATAAAAAATCAGAATTACAAGAAATCACAGAAATACAAGCGTTGAAACATGTTCACAAAATGACAGGCTTTCATTCTATACACTAAGGCCCCGTTTGGTTCGCGGATTAGGCCCTTGGATTGGATTAGCTAACACTAGTGTTAGCTAATCCTTTGTTTGGTAACATTCTATTCCCGGGAGTAGTCTATTCTCATGGGATTACTAATCCCATACACACAGTGTTAGCTAAGCCATAAAAAAATGAGTGGCTTAGCTAATCATTTCCTGTGGGATTAAAAATATAGTATAATTTTCCAAAAAAACCTAAGCTTCTCACACCTCTCACAATATCCATCTTTCAAAGCAACGTTCTCCATTTCTCAAAGCAACGATCTCCATCTCTCAAAGCAAGGTATCTCTCTCCCCTCTTTTCTCTTTGATCTTTATTTTCTCGATTATTTTATTCTCTCTGTGTTTCTTGGATTTTTTTTTTCTCCCAATTTTTTTTTTCTTTTCCGTTCTTCATTCTCTCTCGGTTTTCTTCATTCTCTCTGGTTTCTTCATTCTTTCTCAATTTTTTCATTCTCTTTTCTCTCGAGTTTTTTCTCTCTCTCTCAATTTCTTTTCTAGTTCTCTAGGTTTTTTTTTAAGGGTTATAGTTTTCTTTTGTCTTTTTGTAATTATAAATGATTGTGGTTTGGAGTTTTTGAATTGCTCCTATTTGGTTGAGAATCTGGTGTGATTTCACCTATAACTATGAGTTCATAATCTAGTTTTGTTCTCTAGGTAGTGCCATTGCCTCCCCGTCAAATTCCCACAGATCACCACGGCAACCTTTCAAACAAAAATATATCAAACGAATTAAACAAAATCAAAAATATAAAAAATATATCACTGATCCCTTTATTTTTTTCATGATTTTTTTTTTTGGTATTATAAAAAATTGTCCTTAATAATATAAATTGTATTTGTACTATAAGGGTATTTTAGGAAATAAGATCACAATACGATTCCATTCATCAACATATTGTATTGTACCAAACGAAGGAATAGGATTAAGTAGTCTATTCCAACGCTATAACCAAACAAAAGAATAGGAGTAGCTAATCTATTCCCAGTGTTAGCTAATCCCAGTGGTAGCTAATCCTTTTCCAATGGACTAGATAATCCGCAAACCAAACGAGACCTAAATTTCATATGGTGAAGCATACAAAGAATATACGCAAGTCTTATAAAAGAGGATAACTTTTTCGAGCAAGAGTCAACACATAACAGATTTCTTAGTTCTACACTTCTATAGTACGTTTACAAGAGATTTTTAAGCTGAAAGACAGCTTTACATAAACATCACAACTAAAAAGGAAAAATCACTTTTCACTTTGTCATTAAGATAACTCACTACTCACTAGCTCCAACATGTGCTTGACATAAAAACATCTCTATCGAGAAAACATTCATTACAATAAGAAGCATATTTAATACATTTCGGTAACATTGGCCAAATTCAACTTAAAAGCAAGTATCCCAAAATTCACAAGTTCACTTAGAAGCATATTTTAAGATGTCTACACCCAATCATGAATGACGATATGTAGAAAAACAAATATGTAGAGTCTAAAGGCCTAACAACATCAAAACTTCACTTATCCTTCCTAATCTTTCATCGCTTTTATAATCACTCCCCCAAAACTTTAGAAGCTCCAAAAGTCAGGTATCTAAATTTTAAAAAAATTGCAATGGTTAGAGCTAAAGTTTTGGAGGTCAGGATTAGTCTACCACTCTTCATGAACTACAAATAAAGTTGAATATAGTGGAGCCCTGTTAATTTTCTACAGAAACCCACATTCATTAACAATTAAGATACAAGTGTGAACCCAAATGGATGGGTCGACCCGTAGCAAGGGGTGTTTTTTAAAAGCTACAAGAATCTCCGCCTCAGACAAACCCCACCTCTTATAAGCATCGACCATCCTCTCCCAAGTAGATTTACTCATACCACTTAGTGCATAAACCGCTTCAACAAACTTCATCTTTAAAGGATCGAACCCCATTTCCTTTACTTCCTCCACAGTCCTTCTAAACCTAACCGAATCTGTCATGAAAACTCTAGACTGGGTTTTAAGAAATTTAACCATATAAGATTCGGGCACTCCATTTTCTCGCACTGAGTATTGATATTGGCCACATAAGTGTCAAGATCACTACATAGAATACCCAAAAAATGTTTAATAGCAGTAACAATATCCACATCGGTTCCAAGCAAATCCTTAAAGAAAACAAAGGAAGGGACGATATGATTTTCTAGGCTAAGATCCAATATGGTTGGACTTCTAGATAGGACTCCAGCAATGCCAGGGCTTGTAAAGCCTTTGGAGTAGAAAAACTCCAACTTGGGCAAAGGGTTTTCTCAGGATCGATCAAAGCACATAAGAGCCTCTTCCAATGATGTTTGAGATTTGGGTTTGCGAGAAACCATGGTTCTTGAAAAAGGCAATAACCAAGTTTGCTCTATCTGGGTTTTCAAAATTAACAAACTTGGAAGCTGAAAGAGCAGTTTCCGGGGGACAAACTACATGAGTTTATGAGGTAGGACAACGTAAATGAGTGTTGGGTTGAAATGCTTGAAATGTGTGCAGCAAGTAAATATGGTTTGGGGACTGTTGAAGCAGCCCTTGTACTATAACAAGACCCATGGACAATAGTTCTGCAGATAAAATTAAACATAGATGGTTTGGAAGAAGAAAACTCACCTACTTTTTTTGAATCTTTCCGTTGATGAACAAAAGACTAGAGGGTGGCGGAAACAACCAGCTAAAAGTCCTCTCCCTTTGGCCATGGCGGAATTGAATTAGGTTTTCCGACAAGTCCTGTGTGGCGGTAGTGACGGTGGGTAGAGGAGATCAAGCCGCCAATTTTAGTGGGGGATGACGGCGCCGGTGTCGGTGGAGGGAGAATGGGTTTGGGGGGAAATTTTTGGAGGGGGGGAAATGAAATAGGCGAGCTCCATTTTCTGTTTTGATTTGTGTTTTTTTTTTAAAAAAACGTTTAAGACAGGAGTGGCACATGCCACATCACCTTCGTGATTACTGTAAAATTGATGTGAAAAAAAGTAAGAATGTTTGGTATGAAAAAGAAAAAAAGTTTTGTTTTGGAGTTTTTTTTTTATTTGAATAGTAATAAAAAGTAAATGATGTAATATAAAAAGTGAATAATGTGATATAAAAAATGAAAAAGTGAGAATGTTTTTATGTTTATTTTTTTTGGGAAAATGATGCGTGAATAGTGTTGAGGGTAGGAGAATGGGTTGCCAAACAGTGCCTATTATCATGCCATATGGCTGGTAAATATCATAATTTTCAACAGCATCTTGTTATTTCTATTAGCATTTGATAATTTAAAAATAAAACTGAATATAGAAAAGAAAAGAAAAACAAAAGCTACTTGATTGCCAAACGACTCAGCCCTACACAATCAAATCCTCCTTCATACCCTAAAGTTCCAGCACTATCTACCCTCCAATCACCACCTCTAATCCATGGTGACCACCCAAATGTTCATGTAAGGCTTTTTCTACCAAACCCACTACCTTGAAGCAAAAGAAAGCAAAAATCTCCCTCTTTAGGCATGAAGATCTTTTAGTGAAAGAAGCCAAGCCATGGTGGCTACAATATCCTCTGCCAATCCATTTGCTCTGGTCATTAAAACTCAATCTCATCAAAGGCCTACCAAACCAAAGAACTATAATGTAGATCTACAAGTCTTTGGTTTCTTTTTTAGTATGTATGATTTTTTTCTCAAATTCTTTCACCTCAAATGAAATATACAAGGCTGCAGATGTCACTACAGCAAGCTCATCCAAATAAAATCCATGTTATTTAAACAAATCAAACTCATGGTGTGCAAGATTAAACTAAGGAATGCATGCATCTGGAAAAGATTTTGGTGGTTTTGACAGGTGGGGAAAGAAAGTCATTGATCCAGCCTTCCAGGTTAGGAGAAGGAAGAGAGAGGGGTAGAAAGAAGAGAAGGAACAAGAGGGGGTAGCTGCTTGGGGGTTCAATCTATCAATCAGCTGGATGGGAAGATTGCTAATTGTTCTCTCTTTTGTCTGTTAATAGCAAAAAAAAAATCTATTATTTATAAGATCTTTATAAGAACATATATAAATTTACTGCCCACATGACATGATATTACTAGTTAATAAATCATGTGCCCCTCATGGGACTAGTTTCCATTAGTGATTTAAATGGAAATATGTCAGAACAAGCTTTTTTGAACACTAAGGGTGTCATTAGAAAAACTTAAAAACCCAAGAAGCCAATAGAACACCATCAAACCACAGAGGGTATGGGTGTATTTTGCACTAATTTAAAATCCTATTTCTATCGCTCCACTTTATCAGCTAAATGGAATACCAAACTCCGGTTCTTGTTCCATGTACCACAATGATTCATGTTTGAAATAATTTGAAGTACCTAAAAATGTAGCAGCAGTTTTTGGCAATGCCTATCTTACTACAATATCACTACTCATCATTTATATACATGCAAAAAAAAAAAAAAAAACCATATTTGACCAAAAAGATAAACTTTGATTCAAGTGTTATTGTTTGAGAATCTGTATCAGAAATTGAAAACACCTGTGAAAATTTGTCATTTTAATGCAACTCCTTAATACATTGTCTATTAATATGTTGCCTACAGGAACACAAATGAGCAGCATAGCAAACATAATCAATGAATATATGACTAACAAGAAAGGGCTATTTACACAGTCACACATTTCCACATGTAGTCATTGAATAGGAAGATAATTCTTCTAGGATGGCTAGAATTTGCATGAGAACTATGAACAAGACATGTACACAATTCTATAACTTGAAAAAGTAGTTTTTTAACCCCAAAAAAAAAAAAAGAGGATTAGAAGACATCCTATCATGAATGTGGTGAAGCGTCAAGTTATCTTTTTTTTTAGATAAGTTATTACTTGTTAATAGAGCAAGATGTAGAGCCAAAATGGAGCAGATGTGAGCTTGAAAAGCAACAGCACATCTACAACAACGACACGATAAAAATAATATGGCAAACAAAAATCCTACATCACTTAACCATATGTCAATCATGAGACCAAAAGAGTTCTACTAGTTCTTAGACTAAACAAACAATTTCTCCACCATAAAATGTGCATTGAAATTATGTAAGCCCAAAGAATTATCCGTCTATTTTTTTTTTTTTGATAATTAGAATTATCCGCGTCTAATTCAAATGCATATTTAGGAAAGATAATACAAACCTCTTTGTTCTTGTGTTCTATCGGAAAACCAACCGCTAGTAACCACGAAATGTCGACCTCTTGCTTGATACATCCTAGACAATCCCAACAAGTCGGCCTTGAATACATATCAAGAGAACCCCAAATTAACCTAGTTTTAATCTTGAAAAGATGACTTTAAATTCAAGACTTCACATGATATCCTACATTGTTGACTAAATAGGACTTTCTAGGAGATGTTGATCACCTAACATAAGTAATTTTTTGAAAGGCAGTTACGAAGTTGCTAATCTATCCTAACTACATCTACCTTTGAAAAATAATTGTCCCAAAATAAAAATAAAAACCAAATATAACCTTTGGGTGAGATTATGGGTTCAAGACTCACTGAATGCATGTATAACTTACGTAAAAACTAAGTTACTTTGTATCTGGCAATTTAGAAGAGCAAACTTGATGCTTGATCTACAATACACCTATGAAGCAGGCCTAAAGTTCAGAATTGCTTCTACAAGGATTTTGGAGAACCCTATTGAATGAATACATCTCCAAGTAAACCTCAATAAGGCATGAAAACAGCAGGAGACAATGAATGATGAAAAGTTGTTCAGCGGACCAACCCAAAGTAACAGGTAGTAGGCTATGATGAGTTCAATATGGAATTCCCATTAATCATGAGAATGACGCAGTGTAAAGGCTCAATAGGTGTAAGCATATTAGACAATCAACTGTAAAAAGTACATAATGCATGAATGTTAGTGGATATGAATGTGCTGTGAAAAAAAAAATCATATTGAAGTTACTCTCCAAACATTTCATTCCCCAAATTAGCAATCACCTGCATACTAAATTCAGCTTCCAATAGATAAATCCCACAAATGAGCAATGAAACAATCAACCATTTCAAAGCCAAAGTTACCAAAGGAAAAAAATAAAAAATAAAAAAAAGGGAAAGATAACGACTTGGTATAAATTCCATTATTCTATTAATCTTACTGAAAAAATAGTCCATTGCCACAGCAAGAGCAACTCCAACAACATCTAAAAGCCAAAGCCCAAAAACCTCAACCTAAATAATTTAGTAAAATGAATTCAAGCACCAGTTTCCAGAGCTAGAAAATTGACAAACAAAAAAACCCACAAACCCAAAAGATCCCGAAACAAGAAAGTGATCTCAAATCCCACCAAGGCATCGTGTGAACAAACCAAAGCCATACAATAATGCAGATGAGCCGACACGACCCATTAAACATAATGCAGATTAGCCGACACGACCAAGTTCTAATGACAAATATAGATGGTTTGGAAGAAGAAAACTCACCAACTTGTTTTGAATCTTTCCGTTGATGAACAAAAGACTAGAGGGTGGCGGAAACAACAAGCTAAAAGTCCACTCCCTTCGGTTAAGCCCCCGCCGGTTTCGGTGGGGGATCACGGCGCCGGTGCGGTGGATTGAGAACGGGTTTGGGGCCGGTAGAGGGAGAACAGGATTGGGGGGGAAATTTTTGGAGGAAGGAAACGAAACATCTCTGCCCTGTCCAGCTAAAAGTCCACTCCCTTCGGTTAAGCCCCCGCCGGTTTCAGTGAGGGATCACGGCGCCGGTGCGGTAGATGGAGAACGGATTTGGGGCCGGTGGAGGGAGAACGGGATTGGGGGGAAATTTTTGGAGGACGGGGGAAAATGAAACGCCTCTGCCTGTTTTATTTGTGGTTTTTTCAAACCAATAATAAAAAAAAAAAGACAGACGGACGAAACCTTCGTGATTACTGTAGCATCACGAAGGTTGTGCATCTATCACTACTCTTCAATTTGATAATGTATCAATAAAAATTATTCATTATATCGTAGACAATAAAAATGAAGGATAATTTTCATAAATGAATTATAATTTTTACTGTCATATTATTATAATTATATAACATTATACTAAATATAATTTATTTTTTGAAAATACTCTATAGAATTATATCAATCCAACTAGATGGTCACTCTGACTGACTTAGGTGATCAACCACTCCTTCGGGTTTGGTTAGCCAAAAAAAAGCCTTCTTAAAAAAAACTTGAATAGCATTATTCTTCATATTTATTTATTACATTTATTTTAATTTACTCAACATATTTTAAGTAATTTGTCATGTTAATAACTTTTAAAAAAATAATAATAATAATAAAAACGGCCTAAATATATTAAAAAAAAAATAAGTCTACCTCCTAACTATCTCTTGTTTTTTTTTTTTTGCTTTATTTCAAATAGATCATTAGATATATGGGAGCTTCCACGTATATTCAATGGTAAATTTATCCATCTCTTATAGGAGATAAATAAAAAATGATAGATTTGCCCATCTCTTATGGAGATAAATAAAAGACGGTCAAAAGACCCAAAAAAAAAAAAAATTCAATAAGAAGAATTAGTCATAAATAAATAAATAAAATTGACTCGAGATGAATAACGTGATAGAATCGGACCATTCATTTTAAATGAACGGTTGTGATTTTAGGAATGACGCTCTATGGAGAGAATGCATACTTCTTTCCACATGTCGCAACAGCATTCGGTGTGCCACGTCCGACGTTGTGGTCCCCCCAAGTTCTACGACCATAGAGTACGAAAGTAGAGCTTTGTCAAAACATAACCCTCCGCGCCATATATACTAATATTATAATCTAACACCGCCACACGCAAAGCGTTCAAAATTTCCGAAGAAGTGCTTCAAGTAGGAAGGAAGAGCATGGGATGGATCGGAGACACCGTGGACTCTGTCAAATCCGTTCTGATCAGAAAAGCTCTGTTTCAGGCCGTCAATCTTGGTCCGTTCAATCACTGTTACTGTTTAATGTTTCAGTAAAACTGTTGTAGATTTATATTTGATACAAATATTGCGTATTTGAATTCATTTGAATCTTGAAGAGGAGATTTTTACAGTACAAGTTTTGTTTGTATAGGAGTCACCAAAGATACTCTCTGGTTTTGCTTTAAAGCAAGCATATAATTGTGCTATTTGTTGCATTACAGGCCTTATGCAGTCAAATGCAATGCTTGCATTGGCGTATTTCAATAGATTACTTCTTCTTTTTTTATGTGGGTTTGGGATTGTTCACCTTAGGAATTTGAGGGGGGACAGAGACATATTCTTCTTCAGTTTTGCTGATGTTCTGTTTGATATATTAAAAAGGGTTCTCCTTGCAAATGATGTTCAATGTGCAACCAATATGATGCAGTTTCTGTTTGCTAATTGATGTTCTAAGGGTCGTGTTTTTCATTTGCAATTTTTTTTTTTTTTTTTCAGGAGTAATTGTTACGTTGGCGCTAATTATATGGAAAGGACTAGTGTGTATAACTGGTAGTGAATCACCTGTTGTGGTTGTGCTCTCTGAAAGCATGGAACCTGGCTTCAGAAGAGTAAGTCCTTTGGTAGAACATAACACTTTTTTGTTTCTGTGTTGTAGCAAAGTCCTTTTCTACATATTTTTCAGCAAATAGACAAATAAAATCAAATTGCACAGAAATTTGAAAGTAAAATCTAGGAGTGAATACCTACATTTATGTGATGGTGGAGGTTCTGACTACTTGTATGCATGGTGCTTAGTTCTCTATGGTAGTTTGTTTCATTATTCACTTTATACCAGCCATATTGAAGATATGTACTAAAGGGCTTACATGTGAAATCCATGTATTTGGCTTAATTTGGTTTATTGACGTAACTTTTGGATTCTCTTGCAGGGTGATATTTTGTTCTTGCATATGAGTAAGGATCCCATTCGTGCAGGAGAAATTGTCGTGTTTAATATAGAAGTATGTTCCTTTTTTCTGCTACCCATCCGTTGTTCTTTAACTTCAGTTGTCTCTACTTCGTTTGAGTCGGCTAGACCCATCTATACCTGAATCATTAGGTTTTGCTTCTGTTTAGGCCTGGACTTTGAGAGGGTCTATTAGGAGAAGTTCCATATTGGTTGCATACTGTAATTGATATGAGTTTATATGCTAGTTGCGGTTAGGCCTCTCCACTTGCAAAGTTTTTGGATTGGATTCCTCTAAACGTATCTTTTACATGTTGTCCAGGGACGTGATATTCCGATTGTCCACCGAGTAATTAAGGTAAGAACTTTCTGTTTAAAGTTCGTTTTCCTTTCATTTCTATGTTTGTTTTATTCAAATGTCACCCGGACCCCTTACTTGTCCCTGCTATACTTGTATCAACCCAATATGACATATTTAAGATATAAATGCCTACCAGGCACTCCAGAATTGTTGAGAATCTTTGGAAAAACAGGCAAATCTGTCACTTAGAACACACTTGCACCAAATACCAATACCAGAGTTCTTTAAGTATAAAATATCTTTCACATGGGATGAAGCAAAGCTAACTTTTAGGAAGAAGGTAGGAGCAAACCCATCATATTAACTACTTTTGCAATTTCTCAAGGACTTGTACTCTATCTCAACCTGGAGTAGGCAGTTTGTGATTTTGTATGAAGTTGTCAACTATTGTTCCCAAATTAATCTTGAAAACCACTCGGAATGGAAGATTAGCTAGTATGTTGCAATATGTATTAAACCTAAACCATACCTATCAAAAAAAAAAAAAAAAGGTACTAAACCTAAACCATATGGAATTTCAAGGGAATGCCTTGGTATGGTGTGTAACCAATTTCTTACTAGGGTTAAATCCTATTTTGGTCCGTGTGCTTTGGACCATTATCAAATAGCATTTTGGTTTCAAAAACTATTATAAGTAGTGCTTGAGGTTGTCTAATAATTGATGTTAGTCTCTGCGTTCATGTTCCATCCAAAAACTTAACGATTTGCCATGTCAGAACCTTTTAGAGACCGACAAATGTCTCATTCACCACATCAGAATTATTTAAAAATAATAATTAAAAAAGTAAAATTTTGAATAAAAAAAAAAGGCAGGGGAGGGGAGATCATCCTCACCTACCACCAGCGGAGATCCCACCCCACGGTTGTGGGGATCTCCCCTGCCTTCTTTTTTCTTTTTTCTTGTTATTTGAAATAATGCTAATGTGGTGAATAGGATACTTGTCGATCTCTAAGAGGTCTTGCCGTGATAGACCATTAAGTTTTTGGACAGAAGGACTAACACCAATAGTTAGACAACCTCAAGTATCACTTATGTAGCTATTTGATAATTGTCCGGAGCACAAGGACCAAAATAGTAGTTAATCCTTCTTACTATTATGAATACATGTTTATTCTTACATCTGCTGATTAATGCTTGTAGGGTTGCTTTATGGTCAGTCGTTCCTGTCTCAATATCTAAACATTGATAACTTTTGCTATGATGAATTAAGTGCAAAACTTGTTGCTTCTGCTGCATCAGCTCTTATTCATTCATTGTTGTTTAATTTTAACAACGTATATGTACTTTTGATGCATCTAATATACTTTTTTAGGTTCATGAGCGGCAAGATACTGGAGAAATTAATGCCCTCACAAAAGGTATTATATTCTTGACAATGCTCAATATTGAAATTTTTCTCCAGCTTACTTCATTTATCAAAGAATGGAAGTGAAGGATATAATTACTTCCCTCGAGTTCATTAAGGGATTGCATAATCTTACACCAATCATGGTTAGAAGGCTCATTCAAGTTGAAATTTAATTAGTTTGTCACAGTTAGTATGTGTGAATTTAATTATTATGGTTCTTGGTTTAGCAATTACCACTCGTTTAGTAACTTTGACTTCTCTTGGCCAATTTTATCAGGAGACAACAATAATTGGGATGACAGGTCGGGGTTACTGTATGCTCAGGGCCAACTTTGGTTGCAACAACGCCATGTCATCGGGAGAGCTGTTGGGTAAAGTGCATCTGTGGACTAAGAATTTTTTTTTTTATTATGAGTCCTTGTTAAAATATCAAAGCAATTTCAATATGTTACATATATTTTAGTTGTGTGCAGCGTAAGGTTTTAAAATTGATGAACATGACATCACAAATAACTTATATATGAGGCACCATAAATTGATTTATATGCATTTCAGCTTATGCCGATATCTGCCATTTATCTCATGTCATGTAACTGGACGGTTAGGCTTAATAAAATTAAATTAGCATATCCATTTCCTTAGAAGTGTGTCTGACTCATTCCCCATCAAATTTTCTGTGCCTATATGCCTTTTGATAATGTCAAATCATAGCCTGTGTTAGTTAAATGTCTCAATTATCCATGAGGTTTGATCATTCTATCATTTGCCTTTGATATGCATTTATGCTTCTTTTCCACGCAGGATCTTGCCATATGTTGGTTGGGTGACAATTATCATGACTGAGAAGCCCATATTCAAGGTTTGCTTATGATGAAATTTTAAAGATTTTGCATTGTGCTAATTTTTACTTCCAAATAGTCCCCCAGAACTCCCTTTGAATTATGCATTTTCCATTTATATGACAAAAATAGTTCATGCAGTGAATAGATTTTTTGGATCATGTAAATATATCTACAGGCTAGGCACTTGTAGTGACATTGAATTGTTTCTTTTCATCCCTCTCTCCCCGTCCTCTTACCAGTTGAAACTTGTACATTTTTATTGTAATTTGTATTTTCTTCTTGCAGTACATACTTGTAGGCGCATTGGGATTGCTGGTCATATTCTCAAACGACTAGGGATACAAATTTCCAATTTCACTACATGGTTCTGACCAAAACAGATTTTTCTTCCTAATCAAAGATCCAAAAAAAAAGAAGGATAGTAGGCATAGTCATACTCAAGACAGATTTTATAGATCGGAGTACCCTTCCTATTATGTAAACCGACTCTCAACACACAATGTTTTATCTGCAAATTGGATTAATATCAGTTGGATGAAATGTTTATTTTGTTGATTTAGCTCAGTGCCTTTGATGAAATGTGTTTTGTCTACAAATTGGTTTGAATGCTTGTTAAGATGGTTAATATATTAATTGGATGAAATGTTTGCCTTGAGTAATGCTAAATGGCATCTTCATATCTTTCTCGTATCTTCCCAAAATTGATGTGGTGTGATTTTAAAATTCACATAAACTTTAGGAGAACATTAGGAGAACACGAGTCTTTATTTCCTAGAGTAGTGATTTATGTCATGCCAGCGTGAGTGAACAGTCACTCACGTTAGCTTTTTTTAATAATTAAATATTATTAAATTTTTTATTATTACTATTTTTTTAATAATATTTAATTATTAAAAAAAGTCGGCATAAGTGATTGTTCTCGCATGCCTACATGACATAAATTACTACTCTATTTCCTAATAAAAGGATCTTGCAATGTCAGAGGGATGCATCATGCTATGTTTATAAAAGAAATTTCATCTATGGCTGCAAGCCTGCGACCGTGAGATTATTTATTCATTGCTGGAAACCAGTCATTAGACTACGAAAACAAGCATTTGTTCCACCGTTGGTTTGTCTTTTGTATCTTTTTTTTTTTTTGTGTTAAGGAACGGTTTCAGACCTTCAAAAATATTATGTTGAAGTCAGTTGCGCATGATGAAAACTTTCAGGTATAAACATCTCAAATCACATTCAACATGTCATCTGCAAATAATGCAGGAAATGAAAAATACTGGAAAGGGGAATTAGAGTTTGGAGTGGAATAGCTATTTCAAAGAAAATACTACTTCACCAAAAAATTAGACGAATAACTTCATTTTGTCTTGAGAATACAACACCAATTAACAATGCACTTGATCAGATTATTTCCACCACGCTTAAAAAAATAAATAAATAAAATAAAAAAGCGGGAGGGTGGTCATTGCCACCATAAATAATCTACGATGTTGCAGTCTGGGCCAAAAAGCAACACTCAGTTCACACACACATAGGGAACCTTAAAAATGAAGAAAAATATTCTCAACATAGTAGTATATAACCTTAAAAATGGGTTAGGTTTTTAAATTCGCTGGATATGTTCATGTAAACTGCAGCAACCATTAAAAGACAGTAATGTTACAAAATTTATGGAGCATGGCACTAGATATACAAGCTAAAGGCGTGCAACTGAAATGTCACAACTATATAACCCTTCATCTCTTGCGCGGTTTCCAGTCTTCTGAGTAAGAAATGCTAAACCAGTGGGCAATGAACAAACAATCTGCAAAAAGAGAAACAAATGACTCCTGTATTTTACTCAATTTGACCACAATAATGCAAAAGTATAAGGTATTAACAGTCAAACATCTATGGCAAACTCTACAAACAATCCCGTAAACTATATGATTTTACATGCAGCATTTATTAAGTAATGGACAATTCAACACGAAGATCAAATGCACAAAGATGCCACCATTAATCTTCTTTCTAGCCATAAACCTTTCTATTTTTTTTTATAAGTAATCAAATTTTATTAAAAACAAGACCTAAGCAGAAAAAGAAAAAAGATCAAGTAAATCATGAAGTCTACAAATATGAAGACAATCATTGGTAGTTGTCCACTGCTAAAGGGTTTTGAAAGAAGACATTTAGATCCAACCACTGATCTCTCACAATCCTCTTAGGCATTTCTGTCTCTTTTCTCTCTAGATACACCGCATTAACAAGCAAGACAAGATCATCTTCCACACTGCTATCTTTAGATAAGAACCTTGCAGCACTTTCCTACATGCAAAAAGATCCACTATCCTCTTAGGCATAACCCACTTTAACCTGTAAAGGTCAAAGATAGAACTCCACAAAGCATAAGCAGTCTCACAGTGGAGTAAAAGGCAATCTACAGATTCTCCACTCTTCTTGCACATGCAACACCAATCTATCACCTATTAAATTAGCTTTCAAAGCCTTTAGCATACTAGCCATAATGAAACTTAAAGAACCCTGAAAGCAATTAGATGTCCACCATTGTTTCACCTTACCCACAAAACCCTTTTCTTTCAACCAAATACTCTCAAACTTAAAATACCTTTTGCCTTTGTGGAAGTCTCCGCAATCAAGAAGAATATGGAAATGATCCGAGCATAGGCTTTGCAAACTCTTATGAGACACTTCATGAAACTGGGCTTCCCAATCAAGAGAGGCTAGAAATCTGTCTATTCCAGACCAAGAGGGGGGATGCCGGTTATTTGACCACATAAAAGCTCTGCCTACAAGAGGAAGGTCTATAAGATCCTGATAAAAAATGAAATCTGAGATAGCTTAACACAAATCGCTTGGAAAAAGAGTGGGCATTGTAATCTCTCCCAAAGTTCTAACAATTGACTAGGCCAAACAACTCATCCCATAAGAACCTTCTATCGCAATCACAATTAGGACCATAAACACTAGCAAAAACCCAAGTAAATTGATTTTCAACATTTCTAAAAGAACAAGCAACAGTATACTCACCCACACACTCCTTCACTTTCTCCACCACCCTACTATCCCACATAAGCAGAATCCCACATGAAGCCCCACTAGTGTCTAGACAACACCAATCCACATGTTGGCATCCCCACAAACTGCTCACAGGGCTAAGAGACATGTGATCCAGTTTAGTTTCAAGAAGACATAGCCTCAACCTTCCATTCTCTTAGAATATTTCTAACCCTTAGGTGCTTATGCCCCTCTCAACCTACTCACATTCTAAGAAGGCAACTAAGGCTTCATAAAGAACCAAAGAAACCCCACCCCTTAACTCTGCCTCAGCTGGCACTTCTATCTTTGGAATCATAATTAATAGAACATGATATCTTTTTAGCTCCTTGTTCCCTCGATTAATAGCCCCACAATATTGCAAAAATCCTTCACTCTTTGCAAAACCCAATTGAAGATAATGATCTTGAACAATCCAGCACCTCATTCACAACAAGGTGACAAGAACTCAACGACTTACACCATATTGGCTCCTCCCTCCAATAACAAAACCTCTGTTCTACCATCATCCCACCACAACCCCCAAACTCAGAATCATCAACGAAGCCTACACTACAACTAACTCGGCACCAATAACACCCAACTCAGAAGCCTCTTCAACTAATGCGGGGCCCAGTTCATGAGCAACCAGCTTCTCCAATACCTCAGCTTTTGTTTTTGCAACCAAGCCCTCACAACCCACTTGCTCAGTACCACGTCAATATGCCAATGCTACATCCAACCTAATCACCTACCTTAGGTAGCCTAACACCAGAAACAACCATAGCAACATCCTCATCAGCAAAATCTTAGTATAATGATTGAGAAAATTGTTTCTTCTGGTTGTTTGGTGACGACACTGCGGCAACTCAAGAGAGTGCCCCAACCAACCCCTGCCACATTTACCTTTCAGTTTGACCACAAAACCATTCTGCTCACTACCACCATATTCTGCAACTGCTAACAAACGCCCATGACTATTCGAACAGTGCTGGGGCAATATAAGCTTTGGCACCTACCCTAGATGATCTATAGAACTCCTTCGCGCCCTTTGCTAGACGCAGAGCTTCCATGGTCTACAACAACCATTCACACTATAAAGCCAAAAGAAACAAAACACACAAGACCCCTATGCTCCTTTCGAAAACTCGAGCAACTAATACCCTCTCTTCACAACTGATCTCGAAAGACTTGGCTTCCATGTAAAATCTACTTCAATACCCCATTGCATAACCCAACAAGATGACTATGCTTACAACGATATGAAACGACCAATATACAAACTAAAAAAACGACGCTATGCTGCACACAACTACTATAAAGGAATTATCTCACTTGAGTAAGCATAAAACCATTACAGTTAGCCAAACCCCATTTTGGTCTCTAGGATGTTGTTTCTTGATCGAAAATTATGCCCCTATGGTAGCAAGTTTAGGAATTGCATTTCTAATCATTACAACCATTATGCCTGCAAGCTAACCCCTCTCCCCTTCCAAAATTGTGCTGAAATAGCTCAAGTCACTTAAAGTAAAGCATATCTTAAATCTATGTTGTGTGTTTATCGTACCAAAACAAGGCCCTGAAAGGGGAAGGTGAGAAAGGATCCTAAGTTCCTAACCTTCACCTTTTTTGCATGTAATAGCGGTTCTTAAGAATCAAACTTGACAGCAAAGACTTTAAACATTGCAACAGTCAAAAGCTTTTCTAGATTAGCTTATATAATAAAACAGTAATTATTGTTTTGAAGCACCATATTAAAAACTTTGCTTTAGAATACAATGCACTAAAGTTTAGAGATCCAAGTTTCTGTTTGACACTTTGACTACACAGAGATCCAAACTGGCCCTCAACTAGTTTCCTTCAACCACTTGTAGACAGTATAAACATTGTGCGAACTATGGCCTACAAACTTACCCAACAAGATACCAATGCCTTTGGTTTTAACTCGTTGAAAATAGTTTCTTCACATAACTACAATCAACAATTGGGTAACCTAGGATGTGGCAGGTCACAGCCCTTGAATTCACCCGACCCTTTTTACCTGCCTTATGGTGGAACTTTCCTTCTAAAATATTACTTCAGAACATTAAACAACTGCATCTCTCTCTAAATTCCAGACAAAGTTTAGCAATTGATAACTATCGAGTTAAAGAAATTCAAGGACAAGTAATTTATGTAATTTATTTATCTAAAGTAATGAATTTTCCAATGAAGCAAAGGAGAGCTAAGGTCATTGCTTTCGATGAAAAAAGTTATTTATGACTTGTGGATAAAACCACCTCCAGCAATTAAAACAAATAACTTGACAAGCGTGCAACATTAAATAGCAGAATACTGAAAGTAACAATCTTTCTATGTCTCAAAACGAATATTTTATCATACAAAAGCGCATTAATGATGACAAAAGCACATTAGTGAAATATCTCTTCCAAATTTTCATGCTTATAGTCTGCCTAGCAAGAAGAGGCACAAAATGACTTATTCAGCATTGCTTTAACTAATATTCCATAGACTGACCAAAAACCTATGTAATACAGAAAATTTGAAACAAAATATAATAAGATTAACGATAACCTTGATCCAATTTGTCAAGCCACGGACTCAAACCGCTGTAACATGTCACAATGCGGTGTCTCACGAATAAATCCCCACTGGCGACGTTGCATCTCAAGCCGACAATTCTGCGCCAGTATATTAAAATACTCCCTCTCAACCCTCCCTTCAAGGGTCACACGATCCGCGCTACCCGACGGGTAATCCTGCTCAAACTTGGTCGACTTGACATAATAATTGACACCCTTTTGCGTAGTAAACCGGTGCTCATATGGATAAGAACGCGAAAGCGCATAAATTGGGTCGGACGATGGCAAAAAGCTGAGAAGCAGAATAAGCAGCACGGGCAGCAATTGAATTAGCATCCTCACATTGAACCCACCACCAGAGCCGTTATCAGCGGGCCTATGCCCCATTCCAGGCCCGAAGCTAAACCCGCGAAACTGGGTGGTCGCTGGAGCCATTCCTCCTCCAAAGAAGAAGTTCCTAAAGATCTCGTCCGCGTCAAACTCATCATAGAACCCATTGTACCCTTGCGGAGCGCCACGATGGGCGGCACGCCGCTCGTAGACGGGCTCGTCGGACCCGGAAATGTCGTACTTTCGCTTATTATCTTCGTTGCTGAGACACTGAAAGGCCTTGGAAACGGCCTTGAAGGCTTCCTCAGCACCCGGGGCCTTGTTTTTATCGGGATGGACCTTCAAAGAGAGTTTTCTATAGGCCTTTCGCACGTCTTCGACGGTGCAAGTCCTCTCCAGCCCCAGAATCTCGTAGTAGTCCTTCTTTTTCTTGATCTGCCTCACCATCGCGATTTGCTCTTCCGTGTACGCGGTCGAGGCGGACGAAGATGCCGAAGACGAAGACGGTCCCGCCGGTGGAACTCGGTGGCGAAGCGAGGGCTGATCGGAAGGCTTCGATGATGGTGGCGACGCTGATGTGCCTTTGGCGTGCCCATTAGAGTCTGGGGCCGGGCGATCGGCGGGCCCATTGGATTCATTCTCAATCGCCGACAAGAGATCGTCAACGGGCAGCGTGGGATCGAGACGGCGAGCTTTGGTAATGAACTTGAGGGCCCGCGTTCGATCGCCACCTTCCAGCGCTTGTTTCCCGATTTTCAAGCACTTCACAGCCTCGTCTTTGTTTCCGTCCATTTCGAAATCGAATCAAACCCCCCACAAATCTAAGGGCAAAAGGGAAAGAAAGAAGAATTGGGGATTTTTGACTCTTGAGGGGTATCAACAGGTACTCATTTGAATCGGAAACAATCGGTTTCGCGATCGATCAGAAATAACAACTAAAACAAGAAATTTGATTGATTAGAAAGAGCAGAAAAGAAGAGGAACTCGAATGACTCTGACCTTACAGATGGGATCTGAGCAGGCGTAGTGAAACTGTTGGATCGAGGAAATTAACCGATTAGGGTTTCATGGGTGACAGAGAATTGAAGGTTCTTGTTGCTGTGATTGTCCATGTTCGGGAAATTGGGCGCACTGAGAGAAGGTGGAAATTTAGGGAAGAAGATGGAGGGTGAGAAAATCTACGTTAAATATCGTCCTTGGATCTTATAGGTGAATGTTTTGGGTCGTCTTTGCGTGCTACAGTATATTTCCTTCACTGACTCTCTGGTCCATCAGCCATAACCGTCCTACACGTCGTTTAACAAGTTGGTCTTCTATGAAACTGTTGGGGACAGTATCGGAAATCAATGAAAAGTCTTTCTTTCAAAAACAGGAATTTTTTTTTTTTTTTTTTACACGTGCACACATAAAAAATAAAAAAATAAAAAAATAAAAAACCTAATGACATTTGCTTGATGGAGGCGTGATTCACAACTACAAATTATTCTTAAGGACAAAACTAAAAGTTAGTCTTAATCTCGAATTAAAAGTCCCCAGCTGAGTCAAACTCAGGTCTCAAGGTGAGTGGCTCACCTTGAAATTAAGCTCAATTAGTATAACACGTTTGGTATATTAAAAAAGGAAAATGTTAGGGGTTATCGTGGTTATCACCGTGTTATAGGTTTTACATGTCGTGATTTAAGAAAAAATAAAATTATAGTTACCTCCACTACCGGTTTTTTTAGGCATTAGCATCAAATTTGAGGCATTAGCAACAAATTTGTGAGGCATTAGCAACAAAATTGAGGCATTAACATCAAATTTAGGATGATCAAATCCATTTTGGATAATATCATCCCTAAAGGGTTAACCTTCCACCCTTAGATTTAATTTTGAATCAAAAAAACAAGTTTTAAAGCATTAGAACCTAACTATTAACTCATAAAAATTAATCTGTTAACAAAAAAATGGTGCTACAATTTTATTTTTTATGAAATTATGTTCTACATAAGGTCAGGAGAACACCAGGAGAACACTACAAGGAGAACCCCTAGCAAACCTCATTAAAAAATCCTTTAAGAAAAGTTAAAACATTAAAAAAAAATAAAAAAATACAGTAACTTTTTTTTAGTATAACACGTTTGGCTTCCAATAAGAAATGTAGCTGCACCTTAACCCCACCTACACCACAAGTTTCATAAATACTATTCACTACATTTAAAAAAAAAAAATCGTGAATTTTGTGTCAGATATATATCATAACATAAATGATTTATAATTATTCTTTTATGGTTTAATCTTATACTATCCTGATTATTTTTTTGTGAATGAGATTTTTCTTTGGTTAAAAAGCAAAAATATTTATCAAAAAGCGTTTTCAAACGATTGTTTTGTCATTGAGAAAACGTGAGAGTATTACGATTTTTTTTTTTTAATGAACAAGGTGGAACTAGAATATTGAATTTGAGGAGGATAAAAATTTAAAAAAATAAAAAAATTGGTGGTACAATTTTTTTTTTTTTTTTTTTGACCACTCCTTGGCTTGAGGGATTGGAGACCCCAAGGCTAGGGGTGGTTCTGCCCTGAGAATGAGTATTACAATTTTTAATAGTATTTACAAATTTTCTCTAAAAAGTTCATGAGAAAGAGAAATGCTTTTTTTTTTTATATTCCATATATATATTTTAAATCAAATATTGGATATATACATCGATGAGAGATGCAAAAATAACTTCTGTTGGATTAATGCTAGAAGTCCTGATCAATATGTTACAAAGTGACTAGATTTTTAAAATTATTATTGGATCGAAATCAAATAGCAATTTATCACAAATCTAATAATAATTTTAAAGCTACAAGAGTTTTGAAAAAACACACAAGGGACATAAAAGAGAATTGAGTGTGAAAATATATAAAGAAATGTTTGCTTTCATTCTCTTATATACTCAGTTACATCTTTTGTCAAGATGTGCAAATTCCCCATTAAATATGAGTGTTGATCCTATATATCACCACTCATATTTAATGTAAATCCAAAAAAAAAACAATAAATATGTAAGATAATGACACCAAATACATCTCTTGTTACGTAAATACGATGATAGATTTTATGAGACCTTTTAGATTTTAAGGAAATTTAAAAATCATTTTTCAAACACAGGGTTTGGGATTAATTTTATGATTCCTTTATTAATGAGCTTGATGTCTTTAAATAGTCAATTATGAAAATAAAAGACTAATTAGAACAAATTACCGATAGTTCTCAAGAGGTAGCTCAATTAGCTATGACCACGCTTAATGAAGCACAAGTCATTAATTAGAATCTTCTCCCCTCTCTTGTGCGGACATGCTAAAAAAATAAAAATAAAAATAAACTACCGATAATACTTATCCATAATATTCAAATTATAGTAAGTAAAATAAATTTCTCTAATAATAATACTCATATCTAATATTTTAATTCTAATCACAAATTCTAATTTTATATATAAAGATAGAGATTACATATTTTCTTGAGGTATTTTAATCATACCTCTATTATTAGATTCCTAACATCTTTACAAACGCTTCATCAAAGATTTGGCTTTAGAGTTTTTTTTTTTTTTTAACAATATTTAGCTTCAGATTAGTTGATTTTTTTTTTTTACATGTCCACATAAAAGAAAGAAAAAAAATTAAATTAATAATCTCTACTTTATAAGATGTGTTCAACAACAGTCGGAACAGTAGTTGATTCTATCACTAGCAGTAAAGCAAGTCAAACGTGGTTTTTGTTTGTCTTCTATCATCTTTACTGAAAACCCTCTTTTTTTTTTTTTTTTTTTTTGGTGGGGTGGGCGGGGCGGGGGGTACAAATTAAAGATATAAATGTTGATGTAGGCCAGTTAGGTCAAATTCTCAATAGCGCTTCCAAATTGGCGCTCCCAGTCCATATAAGACTGTCTCTTGATTCTTCTTGCTCACAAAAGGGCAGCTTTTGAATGACAAAGCAATACTCGGTAGTATTGAAGATTTCGCCACCCTTTCTCTTCTCTGCACTGAGGCAGACAAAACCATCTGCTGATCTATAGAAATCGAATATTTCAGATACCTTTATTCTTTCTTTCTTTTTTTCTCTATACGGGTACGATTATTTGCTTCATATTCTCCAGATATTCGTTTTTTGGCCAATTCTTTTGATACCTACTTCATAAAGTTGCGTTTTTTGGGTGCCCATTTGCTTAGAAACTGTTATTTTCCTTCACAAAATTCCGACTTTTGCAGTGCTATAAGCAAAAGTGGTTCTGGGTAGATTGAATACCTTGAGAAAAAATAACTTTGTTTGGTATTCATGGGTGGAAGAGGATTGCAAAGTGTTGTGCGAAGTAACAAAGATGTGGTAGTTTCTAGTTCCGGAATGAAGATCCAATGGAGTCCTCAAGAGGGTAGTTCTCTTTCTGGTGGCATATTTGCAAGCGTTGGCCAAGCAGGAATGGGGTTTGGGATTCCCTCAAATCCTCAGAATCCTATAGAGAAAGGCATTAAGTTCCTGTATAGTACTTCACACATGATGTATGTGTCAATGCCTGAATCAGGGTTTCGGTTTCCTGGGACTCCAGAGTTGGTGACAGGTGAGTCATTAGAGGTTGGAGAGGAAGGGCTGGTGAAGAAGAAGAAGAAGAAGGGTGGTCTTAAACTGAAAATTAAGGTTAGTAACCCATCGATGAGGAAGTTGATAAGTGGGGCAATCGCGGGTGCGGTATCAAGGACTGTGGTTGCACCATTGGAGACAATAAGGACACATTTGATGGTTGGAAGCTTAGGACACTCGACAACTGAGGTGTTTCAAAGTATCATGGAAAGTGATGGATGGAAGGGCTTGTTCAGGGGTAATTTGGTTAATGTGATCCGGGTTGCTCCAAGCAAGGCTATTGAGGTGTGCAGTTAATAATTCTAAGTTTTATATTTGGATATTGATGCATGGAATGTTATTTTTGAATGTTAGATGGTATTTTCTGATAGTTGTGTTGATTGCTAAATTTGACCATTGCTTTGCCGGCTTTTTTTTTTTTTTTTTCCTTTTTTCTCCCTTCTATCGATATATGTATGGTTTTTATTATAAAATATTGACTTGAATTTTAGGTATTCTGTTTTGACTGTTCCGGACATTGTGTAGGGAAATTTTCAGCTTGAAACTATTTGTTGATTCACTTGCATGTTTCATTCTATCATGAATTTTGAATGATTTACTACATTGTTTGTGGTCCAAAAATATCCCTATATCCCAACAGGTTGAAGGTGATGGCCTTCTTTGGGATATAGGGATGCTTTGGCAGTGCTACTTAACCTCAAGGCCCATATGGCCTGCCATGGCACTAATTAATTGATGCTTTACTACGTTTCTTTTGGCACCATTCTATTTCTAATATATAACCAGAGATAGTTCATTTGTTTATTATTGTGTTCGGAAACCAGGTTGTCTCATTGCATACCTGGTTTTCCTCAGGATAATTCTTCAAACCTTGCTTACTTTTTCTGAATCAGTCTATATATACATACTGTTTAGCTCCCTCTTCCCTACCCTGATCCTCAAAATGAAAAAAAAGTAGTTGATTTTGTGATCTTTCCTTTCAATCAGTTCTATTTCACTTTCCATTCTCCCCGGTAAAATTAAATGGATGCTGAACATCACCCTCCAAGCATCAGATAATTCAGATTTTCTTCAAATTAATTGGGTTTGTCTTCTAATATGCTCATAGTATTCAATTTCAAACTAGGTGCAAGTCCTATTGGTGTTTTTATATCTCTTATTTTGTATAGTCTTCTACCTTCTGTATTGACTGAAGTACATTCAGCAATTTAACATTGCCCATGGATTCTTTTGGATTCTGAACAAAGCTTTTATGATGCTGACAAGTTTCCATCAATATTAAAATTTTTGAAAGGTGTTCTCGGCACTAAAGATATGTTGTTTCTGATTTTTTTTTTTTTTTCTCCTTTCTTTTGATTAGATTCTGACAATAAATTGTTTGATCGTGGAATTGGAATGTCAAGTGACATATGTATGGCTCCAAAAGGATTGTTTTTGTCGCAAACCTCTAATTACATATTTCACAACTTCTATTTGAAGATGTTCTGGTTTGCTAATGTTTATTTCCGAAATATACCTTGTATATGCTATGTTAAGTTCATTATATTGACAGACTCTGGTCTATTTTCTGATGGAATCGTTTGGCAGTTACTTGCATTTGAGACAGTTAAGAATCAGTTGACTCCTCAACCTGGGATACAGCCCAAAATCCCAATTCCTGCCTCATTAATTGCAGGTGCCATTGCTGGAGTTAGCTCTACCTTGGCTACATACCCTCTTGAGTTACTCAAAACCCGATTAACTGTCCAGGTAACTCAAACATAATCTTCTTCATTTGGAGTCATTCTAATCATTATCTAATATTTCTTATTTTAACTAACTCTAGAGAGGAGTGTACAAGAATCTCTTGGATGCATTTCTAAAGATTGTGCAAGAGGAGGGGCCTGCAGAATTGTATAGAGGCCTCACCCCGAGTATAATTGGAGTGATCCCATATGCTGCCACCAATTATTTTGCTTATGATACACTACGAAAAGCTTACAAAAAAGCTTTCAAGGAGGAGGAAATTGGGAGTGTTATGACTCTTTTAATTGGATCAGCAGCTGGTGCAATTTCCAGTACTGCAACTTTCCCTCTTGAGGTGGCTCGGAAACATATGCAGGCCGCTGGAGCTATCAATGGAAGGCAGTACAAAAGCATGCTTCATGCTCTTGTGAGCATACTTGAAAACGAAGGGCTCCCGGGTCTGTACAGAGGATTGGGTCCCAGCTGCGTGAAGTTGGTCCCTGCTGCTGGGATATCTTTCATGTGCTATGAGGCATGCAAGAGGATACTGGTTGATAAACAAGGAGATGATTAAACTTGGAAGAGGCAGAATTTTATCGTTCCTTTTCTGAAGAAAAAATAGATGGCCTTTGAGTTCATAAAATTTCTAGATAAGAGGAAAATTAAGTTTTACAATGGGAGAAATTGGGTTATATTTTACATTTTTTTTGAATTGCGTTTATTAAGAGGCTTTAGCTGCAGGATCTTTATTTCAGATGATAATTAAGGTATTCATTAACATCACTGTTTCTTAGAATTTGTTTTGGTACCTTCTTTTTTCTTTTTTCCTTTCGTTTATTTACTTTTGTATTGTGGTCAGGGATTGGTGAATAGCTCCCTTTTGATCTCATTATGTAAACAATACAAATAAGAGACTGGTTTCAGGATGGCATGCTGGGAAGAGCTGAAGCATATGAGCATTTCTTGTCCTCCATCACCCACAGAAACCTACACCCACTTTGAATTAATCCAACTCCTACCTCTCTTATTTGATCCTTGGACATGGCTGCTCAGTTACTTTTCCACCATTAAGAGCCTCTAGTGACTCTGCTTCAAGTCCTTCAAACGAGTTTGAGAGGGGATACTCTGGTAATCAATTGAAGTGGCTTGATGAGCAATTGACGAGGTTGGCGGTCTATGTTTGCTTTTTCATTTGTGAGAGGGGATTATCTTAGACCGTTGGCTTTTTTTTCTTTTTTAAAATGATGTCTAACCCGAATTTGTTCCCACAATGTTGTTTCTAAACACTCCTCCCACTTTTTGTATTCTTGTGAAATCTTTGATTGGACGGTAGAAATAGAAAACATTCTTTGCTGGTGGCATTGAGAAACATGCTGATTTTTACTTCAACGAGATAGCCATTGCATTTAGAAATTATTGTTTTTCTTCCACGTGAAAAAGATTTAATCCCATCAACTCAATTTCTACGTCCATCAGTTCGTGATTGTCAGCCTCGTTCCGAGTTTCACTGCAATTAAGTTGCGACAAAAGAAACTTACAGGAGCCATTTGCTTCCAGTCCCAGAGATGTACAAACAATAAAAACATTGAAAAATTTTATAGCAAAATCAATGAGAAATTATTTGGGTGCCAATTTTTTTACCACCAAAATAATGTGAAATTTGGTCATTACTAGCCGACGCAGTTCTCTTTATTGATTGTTTTGATCCACTTCCATGAATAGGCTCAACATTAATTTAGTACTAATCTTTTACCCAAGAATTTCTCAAAATCACTAGCATTGCACATACTAGGGCAAAACTAAAACTCTAAACAGTCTAAAACTTTAGCACTATTCAATGTCCACGATGCAGACATCAAACCACAAATATAACAGAAATGACAAGAACATCGAACGAACCCTCTTGTTAAAACAATATCAAAGAGCATGTTCGGGGATATTCCCCTAAAGAAAAATAGTGAGAAATGCAGGTCAGTATCGATTATCAACTACTGAACCTACCCTAGTTTGGGGGTGTAGACGCATGCAAAGCTTTGAAAACCCAGATCAATTTTACAAATGCATTGCTTAGATTAACCAAAAAAAAAAAAACCTTAAGTTGCAGTAGTTCATAAGCTTCTTCCTTTTTATACTCATCTTGTAGGGTTCACATAGTAAATATTAATTCAACCATAATCTATCAAATGATGATATTCCAAAAAGCATAGAAGCCAAAAATCCAATAAAGAAAAAAAAAATATCAAATTTTGAATTGCAAACAGATTTGGTTTCTACACTAAAGCAAAATTTTCACGTTTACCGAAATCATTAGGATCAGAATATCTTAGATACCTACTAATCTACTATAAATAAAATTGACTGATTAAGTGCATTCACCAGTACCAGGACCACAAAAACAAAATCAAAACAAAACAAACCAGACACTACGAAACAACCCCCTTCAACTTTGCTCTTCACCATCTCCTCCACCTCCAGCTTCCCTTTCCTCTGCAGCAGCCGCCATCAATTCATCAAAGTTTTCAGTCTTCACCAGCAATATTTCAATCTGATGCCATAAAAAATATTAACCATCTGTAACCAACCTCTCAACGGGATATTTAAAAAATTTCAAAATTACAGTGACTATAAATTGTGGGAAATTCACCAAGATGACATATCAATATAAAGAATACATGTGTGTGCGTCTTTATGCGAGCACATGTTTCACTAGATCTAACACCCAACCTTCACCTTCTGAATATAACAATGTAGCAGAATTACTCACTGAATAACTAGAAAAACCTAATTTGATTCCTTTGAGGCTAAGACATGCATTAGATGGGCCTCATTATGCAACCCTCACTTGACATGTATGTTAGGTAAAATTTTGTTTTTTTTATATATAAGTAATTGGCCTTGAGGGGAGGGAGAACGGGAAACTCAAACTAGTGACCTCCACTTCGTGTGGCATGGTTCCCAGTTGATTGAACTACCCATAGAGTTGTATGTTGTGTAAAGTATTGCAAACAGAAATTGTGAAAACATATTCACGTCAATTTTACCTTTGCTTTTTGGATGGGTCTTCCCCTAGAGTCATCCTTTATATCGACAGTTGAGGTCATGATCTCTGTAGAGAGTGAATGTTATTTTCTATGAGAATCAGATGTTAACTGTATGCTTAAAATATTACACAAATATAGGGAAGACAGAAAAGCTTACTCTTCTCAATAGCCAATCCATTATTTTTCAAAATTTCTGCTATAGTAACAACCGTGGCAATAGCTGCAAATATAACAAAATAAACACATTAATAGATGCAATGCCGCAATGAAGCACTAAGATTTGTCATTTCAAAGCAGAAGAAGCAACAAGTCCTAACACATGCCCACCAATGACAGCTACATGCAAATTATCCACATGGAAAGAATTTCAACAACTTAAGCTGAGCAAAGCATATCACCATCAGTTCTATTTAACTTTTGCACGCCAATCAGGGAGTATAACACATCAGATGATATTTAACTCTACAAAAGGCATAGCAAATGCACATGACCATAGTCCAAGAGTAACGGAGCAGTCCCTTGAACATATATCTGGTGACTGTTACCAAACCAGTAAGAGCAATCATCAGAAGCAATAAAGGATTAAAATAACAAAGCAAAAAAAATTCTATTTCCCGGAAACCAAGGCAGTGAATGCTTAAAGGCATATTAGAAACTATACTCCAATTTATTACAATTGAATTGCATTACAACTTTTATTATATAAGTAATTGGCTCAAGGGCGAGGAGGGGAGGTTCGAAATAGTAAATTACATTACTACTTCACACTAAATCATAAATATCAAGAGGACAACCCTAAAACTACAGATGAATCGCGACCACAGCATCATACTTAGACAATGAATCCCACCTCTTACACCTCAACAGGTAAAAGAAAAGAAGGCAGGGCACAAGGAAATTCATTATCAATATGATAATGAGAATGGAAACCAGAAGCACCCATGCTTTTTATACTCATAATCAGACCCATATAAATAAGCAGCTGCTAGTCACTATTTACTAACTCAGAAATAACATTTCGCAGTTTCTACGAATATACATATATTTACACAGATACATAGGATTACGTAGTTATGCCATTTGATTCACAGGAGAGTTAAAAATAAGTGAAAGGGAATTTAGAAAATCAAGAAAACTGAATAAATAGGTTTTCAGAAACATGGATATAACCGAATGCAACATTACCCATTCCAAGCGCAGACAGCTCAACCTCGTTATGCTGTTGCATATACCTCTGCAACACAAAATTGAAGATCAACGACACCCATCATTAATCGAATACAAGAGGCAAATCATAATCCCTAAAAGACATTAAAAAGCATAAAGTTATGCAGATTTAGAAACCCTACCAAATACCTAAAACCCAGATCACAAAAGGTACATGCACTTAGCGAGAGAGATAGAGAGATAGAGAGAGAACCTTGGCGAGATTGACGTAGAAGAACAGGGGTTTCTTGGTGTTGGAGACTTGGATCCGATTCTTCTTGTGAGCGTCTCCGACCAGGTTTATGGCATTCACTCCCTCCGTGATCTCTTCCATTGAGCTCGGCTGACCTAAACCCTAAACCTAAATTTATCTCTTTATCCGATGAGATTCGAGATTGGTATCAGAGGGGAAAGGAGCAACGCATAAGCACTTTAGATTAAATAAGCCCGAAGGTCTCCTTTTTCTGGGACATGGATTTCCTACTGTATATATTGAGAGAACAAAGGGTAACCTAATCTGCCCTATTCTTAGATGTGCCTTAAAATAAAATGTGTCTACTTCATTTATTTCTGGTTATATTTTTATTATTCTTGATGTCCAATCTCCAACTGTTTTTTGGGTTGTGCCATAAAATATAAATAAAAACAGCAAATTTTAGGGAAAAATATATTTCACCGTCTAAATTATCCACTCATTTGCACTTTTAATCACAATATTTAAAAAATAACATTATAACCTCAAAGCATCTAACATTAACACTTAACCCCATAAAGTATACTTTACCCCCTAAAGTATTTTGAGTTGATATTTTAGCTCCCAAAATAACTAAGTTTTGAAGGATAAAATATCAACTCAATAAGTAAAGTGTCAATTCACATTATTTCAATATATATCTAAGTTGTGTGCAAAATTGGAAGTTTCATCATAAAAATTTCAAGTGAGATGCAACATGGGATAATTTCCGTCCACTTAGATAGAAATTAGTAACGGAGAGTCCAATTGCTTCACTTTCCCTTGTTTAAAATATGTTTATTAATTTTTTATTTTGTTAACATATTAAAAAAAAAAAAGAGAGAGAGAGAGGTAAAGTCCATATACTTCTTTCAAATTACCACCTAATTGATAATGTCTCTTCAAATTCTTAATTGTGACAATGTCTCTCCAAACTATCAAAAACATTATCAGTTCCCCCAATAACAAAATTACTCTTAGTAAAATAAAAACAAAAATATTAAAACTTTTGGAGAAACCTAAAACTAACAATAACTATATATATAATCCAAAGGGGGGCCAATTAAAAAAAAATCATTTTTATTAGAAAAAATTTAAAAATTAGGTTTTTAATAACTTCTTTTAAAAAATAAAAAAAATCGTTTTTTAATAAAAATTCCCCTTTCAAAAAATAGAAATAAAAATTTTCGTTTAAAAAAATCTCTTTTTAAAAAAAACTAATTTTTTTTAAAATTAATTAATTTTTTTCCGAATTACAAAGGTATTTTTATTTTTGTATTATTGAGAAATTTATAAAAATATTTTTATATTTTTGTTAGTTTCGGAGTAACATTAATAATGTTTTAGCAGTTTGATTATCAAGGTAGTTAAAAAATAAAAAACAAAAAAACCCGAGTTGACCTACCCTTTAATGGGCTTTTTTAACTGGGCTTGGCTTAATATTCAAGCCGAGTGATTCTACGGAAAGTGGTGCTCCCTAGCACTAGCCTACTCCAGCCATATCGAGCCGAGCCTGTCGAGTACCTGGCTCGGGTCGATTACAGCCCCAAATTGACTCCTAGCAGCCGTCCGATCTAGGGCATTAAACACTCGAAACCCTCAGATATATGTTTTTCTTACACGCAATTCCTAGCCTCCTCTGCCATCGCCCAAAGCCCTAGTGGAGAGAGAAAGCTCAGAGGTTCTCAAAGATGGTTCAACGTCTAACATATCGCACGCGTCACAGCTACGCCACCAAATCCAACCAACACCGTATCGTCAAAACTCCCGGTACGCCCTTCATCTCTCTTTCATCCTTGGTCTTTATTTTTCTGGGTTTTATATATTCAGTGCATATGCGAGGGATTTGGTTTGGGATTTTGATTTTATTTGTTGGGTTTGTGTTTGTGTTTGATGTTTTGGGTGTAATAGGAGGGAAGCTAGTGTACCAGACCACTAAGAAGAGGGCGAGTGGTCCTAAGTGTCCTGTTACTGGCAAGAGGATCCAAGGGGTATGAAGTCCATCTCTATTTTTTCCAATGGTTTCTCGGTTTTTCTTGAGATCTGAACTTTTTCATGTTTGTTCTATCATTCTGTGGAGTTTATGCTGCTTTCATTGAATCATTTGATTCATTGTTTGGGTGAAATCTGCGTAAAAAAACTGTAACGTGTGAAAGCAATTGAAGATGTAGAGTTAAATGCTAGGGAGAATATTGTTACTATATTTCTTATTAACGTTTTATTGTTAGGTTGGTCAATAGATGAACAATCACAGCTGAATTGTATGTTTGATGTCAAACTTTCAACAATTGATAGTGTTTGCTACGTTTCTTCATTATTCTAATAGGGTTCTGTTTTACAGTTTTGCATGACCTCTGTACTTTGTTGAGAAAAGAAATTACTTCTTTCCTGAATTTAATCATGCTTACAAGTTAATGGCCAAAAAAGCATATAACTCATCTTTTTGCTGTGCAAACATACCAATTTATCTTAAATCACATTTGTTGCTAAATGCAATAATTCCAGTTCTGTAGAATGTGTCTTTGAGTTTTGATTTATAGCAAGTTATGATTGATATTGTTATAATGCAATTATGGAGATAATGTGATTCATGTCTTGTCCACCTATGATACAAAGCTTGCTGCTGTGTTTGCAGATTCCTCATTTGAGACCTGCTGAGTATAAGAGGTCTAGGTTATCGAGGAACCGCAGGACTGTTAACAGGGCTTATGGTGGAGTTCTCTCTGGTGGTGCTGTAAGGGAAAGGTTTGTTTTTCATAGACTCAAGGATTAACAGTGTATCCATCTCTCTTTCTCTTTTGTGTGTGCTTGGGTTTGTATTAAATGAGCATCCGAAATTTGTCCCAACTGTTTTGTAGGATTGTTCGAGCCTTTTTGGTGGAAGAGCAAAAGATTGTGAAAAAGGTCTTGAAGATTCAGAAGGCAAAGGAGAAGGTAGCCTCAAAGAATTAAGATTCAAGAACTTATATGAGTTTCAAGCAGCTTTAGTGTAGTTTTTGCTATGGCAGAGCATTTAAAAGTAATTTGAGATTTTCTGGGTTGGATCTTTTATTCTTTTTGTGCGTTTTGCTTTGGCTGGATTAAACTATGATTTGTATTTTCTGTTGCCCCATTTTGTCGACAAATCCATTATGCTAAGAGATTTTTAATTGTTTTTATTATTTTTCTGCTGGTGGTGATAATATATATATGGAAAGTATTAGGGATTTTCTCTATAGTGTTCTCATGGTGTTTTTTCAGTCTTACGTAAATCATGATTTAAGAAAAAATAAAGTTGTAGTGGCATCTACCACCGATTTTTTTAGACATTAGTACCAAATTTAAGATGATCAAATCCATTTTGGGTGATACTAACCTTAAAGGGTAAACCTTCCACCTCTAGGTTTTAGTCTTGAATCAAAAACAAGATTTTTCTTAAATCATGTTCTATGTAAGACTAGAAAAACGTCAGAAGAACACTACTAAGAGAACCCTTAGCAAACCATTATATATATACACTTCATTTTAGATTGTTATCTAGTTTTCTACCCTTTTGAAAAAATGTCCACCTCAAATATTTCATAAGCATTAATTGTCATATTAAGTTTTATTTTGGGGTAATTAACTTTTACTCTTATGAACTACGGCATTTTGACACTTTTCTTTCATGAATTATCAACTATGACATTTGATCTTATCATATAATCATCTTATGACATTTTTTCTTCTTTTGTTAGTCAAATGGACAGTCAACGAAGAAAGAATTTTTTTTTTCTATTTTTACCCTCACTTCAAATCACTAAAATGATACTTATACCCTCTTAAAGTGGGGATAAAAATGAAAAAAATAAAATAAAATAAAAATTCTCTCTCCGTTGATTGTCCATTTGACTACAGAAGATGATAATAGTTTGATGGCCAAGTCATTATAATAGTCATAATTTAAAAATGTCAAAATGTCGTAGTTCATTGGGGACAAAGGATAATTACCTCTTTTATTTTCAATCCTCAACCTGTGTGACTATTTTTGTGATGTTTGGCGATGACAAGTCCATCTGCGCTGTAGTCAATGGGTCATATTGGAAGTAGGCTTCTTTTTTTTTAGCTAAGAAATTGTTTTTTGTTAGGGGTGCCCAAAAAAAAAAAAATCCCTTTTTTTGGGAAGTAGTCATTTCATTCTCGGAGGAATGGTTAAGTATGGTATGATAGGGAACGTAATCCAAAAATAAGAAAAATATAGTTTTAAAAGAATAAGTAAATATTCTGCGGAAAGTATAAAAAAAAAAATCTCTGCGGAAAAGCTCCAATAATAGCATTTCTCTCATTCATCTTGCGTGTGGATTGTAGATAGCTAGCAAGAAATTCCTCTCTCGCTCTCTCACACGCACGCAACAATCTTATACACCGCACTGCCCTTGTATAATCACACCCTCTGCCTCTCCTCCCACTTCCCTTCTATTCCCTTCTGTCAGGATCCTGTTCTACTTCTTAATTACAGTTTTGACCACCTTGCCTTTTAACCCTGACTTTTTAATTTTAGAAATGTTAGGATACTAAATTTTATATTAAAAAAAGCTTATTAAACTTATGTGTAATTTATTCATCGAAGAGAAACAAAACTATTAATTAAAATAATATAATAAATACTAATAAATGAGCTACGTGTCAGTCTGGTAAGGTAAAAAAATTTGTATAAATTAGTTGAACAATGTTTATAGAAGTAAACAAATCGTTTGCAAACAGTCCAGATATCTGGAACTCAGCTACTGACCGTAGCAAAGAAACAAATCTCCCAACAATTACACCTCAAAAAGTATGAGCAACTATACACAAACAAACATAAATCTCAGCTAATAAGGAATCCGGTGTCCTATCTCCTACACAAATCAAAATTTTAACCCTGATTCTCTCATTTGTTCAGTCAAAAAGAACAAGAGGCATTGGTGCAAGACCCTCTAGTTGGGCAAAAACATTTTAATACAACTTGCTTTTCCTGGTCACACCGTTCAAATTAATGTGTAATGCAGTAAATTAAGTCTAGAAAGAAACCACAGACCACCTGACAGAAGATGTTAGTTTAACCTCCAAAACCACAGCAAGTATAAGGGAATCAATCATCCAACACAAACGACATTTTCCAAATGCTGAAATTAAAGTCAATAAAAAAAAATTAAAAAAAAAAAAAGATTAACAAAGATGAGGGTTTTTACTTGTATTGCAAAAACTTTCGCCATTACAAAGAGCTACATGGAGAAGCTTTATACCCAACTGGAGAGAAACTAGTTGAACAATGAAAAGAAATCCCTGATAATCAGCATTTTTAATAAGGTCAAAACGAGACAAGTAAGAACTATATATGACGTATCCCCCAACCAAAAAGCTTCAACTACTTGCATAGAAAAACATCAATTCATTGCGATTAGTCTTCAGCATCTATTTGTATGTAAAATGTAACGAAATATTATCATATACCATATCAAGAGGGATGAGGCTCTAGTCACAACCACCGGCACCAACAGATTAATGAAGAAATACATATCCATAAGAATCAACACCAGCCACTGGCGTAGGAATTAGCACAAGCAGCAGCAGCAGCAGGGTGAGAAAGAGCATAAGAGGAAGCAGCATAAGAGTCCACATTAGGGTCAGTGTTGCCATATGTGCTCGAATAATAATCGTTTTCACTCTCACAATGGGCATCTCTACGGAAGTCATAGCCACCAAACTTGCTGCCCCCAAACCGCTGGGCACGACCACCGCTGGCAATAGTCGATGCTCTCTCAGCAGAATTGCTGAGCCAATGCGGAACTTCTTGATTCGCTTCCTGCATGAGTTCAACAAGTGCCTTTGCAAGAGGCAGGTTCTTGTCACTAAAGAAAGCAGTTGCCAGACCAGATTTACCAGCTCGACCTGTTCTCCCTATCCTGTGGACATAGTCATCTATATCTTTTGGCATGTCAAAATTGATGACATGGGCAACATGTGGGACGTCCAAACCTCGTGAAGCGACATCTGTTGCCACCAGAATGGGAGTAGTACCATTTTTGAAAGAATTCAAAGCCCGTTCTCTCTCCTTCACAAGTAATAAGTAAACATAAAGATGCAAGCCAATATATAAATAAAAGATAACTACGAAGTCAACCAACATTCATCAAGCTATTTTTTGAAAAGCATTATAATTTTTATTTTCATTCTTTCTGTTATAATGTCGGGATATATATTTAGGTGAGTAACCCTCTACTGCAAAAAGACGAATAAATAAATGTTAACTCTTTATTTAAACAAAAAGAAAGAATGAGACTTTAAGCAAAACACAAATTACAGTAATTCAATATTGAAGTTTAAAGATAATATAGTGGTATTCTCTCCCTCAATCACATGGTTGGCACTCAACATACGGGAGCCAAATACCAGTCAAGATAGAGTTCACATTTGTATAAAGACAAAGGAAATCCATATGTATGCTCAACATTAAAGTATAAACAGAAATGCTGCACCGAACTTATGCAACATAGCCATGAGAGAACAGATACAAATCATACAAAACATTGTAAATGGGGGGAGAGAGAGAGTATAACCCAACCATTTGCACTTTGTCACCGTGTATAGAAATTGCTGGAAACCCATTCATGGACAACCAGCGTTCTAATGCATCTGCTCCTCTCTTTGTCTCCACAAATATTAAGGTCAAAGCAAACTGTATAACAAAAAACATAAAAGAATGGTTTATGATCCCAGGCTCATGATAACGATAAGATCAAATATATATATATATATATATATATATATAATGGTAAATTACCACTTATATTAAAAGCTTAAGTTAATAGTAAGGAATACATTTAATCATTTAATTTACATTAACAATTTCCCTCATGTGTGGGTTCAAACTCTTCCTTAATAAATAAACCCAAACCTGTGACCCTTTTTTTTTTTTTTAATATCGGGGAACCTCTACAAGACGGGGCCCTTCGGACCCACCCTACAGAGTAAACCTCAGTCCCGTGCACTGCACCTTCAGAAGTTAATGAAATGATAAGTGAATGACAAATAAAATGTTCGAACTCATAACCTTGCTTTAATACCATATTAAATCACCATTTATTCCAAAAGCTTAAGTTGATAAGAGGTGATTAATATAATCATTTAATCTTATTCTAACAAATAATATGGCTATACTTCACATGCACATATGTGCATGAAATCAAGGCCAGAACTGGGCAACTATGAATCAAAGGAATGTGTAAGTTGAAAAGAACAAAAAACTGTCAACCTACCTTGCCATGGGTTCCATTTTCCCTTTGGCCTCGAAGAAGGTTCATAAGATGATGCCTTTTGTCTGTATCCTGAACAAATTCGACTCTTTGAGCAATAAGATCAGTGCTGGAACCAACTCTTCCAACAGCCAGAAATATATAGTTTGAAAGAAAATCTGATGCTAGTCTCTGCAGATGAAGCAAACTATGATTGTTATGAATGATGAGTTCCTGAGATATTCTAAAATTAATAAAAATAATATGATTATTTAACTAGAAACCAGTCCTGGACCAACTAAGACTAACAATGCTCATGCTCAATGGCTAACAAAAAAAAAAAAAATTTTACCACCATAATTAAGTATGGAAGTAGTAGTCAACTGATCAGCCTAGAACTCTTGAAAGAGCAAGCATATAAACAAAAACCAAAAAATATCACAATATGCTCATTCTTCTGCAGGAGAACCATGCATTTAAGGCCCAAATAATTTTAAAAAAAAAATGGTTACAGGAAAATGATTATAGGACCAATGTAAGATGGACAAGATTACAATGAATAGGTGCATATATATCTAACATGAATATTTCCTATATCACTTGGAAAATTAAATACAACTACGAGCACTCCAACCACTCACTAAGACAATGAAATACAATATTCTACCAATTAATCAGTTCAATGAGACCTAAAAATAAGATTTACAAGCAGATCAGACATACAAGAGAATCTTTGGAATTCTCTGTTTAATCTGCACAAAAAATGATTTGATATTGCTTACATATGTCAACATATGCAGAGCACAATTCATCTGATTCACTGCCCACGCAGAAAGACATATCAATGACAAGATATGACCAAAAAAAAGAAGAAAAAGTAACGTGACCTGTATCTCATTTGGGAATGTAGCACTGAAAAACATTGTTTGTCTTGCACCACTTGGAGGCATGTCCATTTGCTCAACAATCTTCCGGATCTGGGGCTCAAACCCCATGTCCAACATCCGGTCAGCCTCATCTAATGCCAAATACTTTACCATCCTAAGCGAAACTCTTTCTCTTTCAATCATATCCACTAACCGCCCAGGTGTGGCCACTAAAATGTCAACACCTCTTTCCAAGTTTCGGAGCTGCAGAGTCAAAAGTTAGAAGGAAAGCAGAAGCAACAAAGACAAGGAATTGAAACTAATTTTCACCAAAGATTGGAGGAGGGCTACACCTATGGTTGTAGCCTGGAGGCTTCTACAATTGAGAAAAAGGAAATCAATGATTGTAAGTTTGGAAGTCTTGTGATCGTGTTAAATGAATTAAGAACACAAACAAATAGTAAATGTGGCAGACTCAAAGAATGTACAGAACATGTGTCAATAGAGAAACACATGGACTTGATCCAAATCACAATCTGACTAGATAACAAATATAACTCATTTGCAAACTATGACAATTGGAATAGAAAGTGAAATTAATCACCAACACTGTCACCAATACACCAAAAAAAAAAAAAAAAAAACCCACCAAGAGCTCCGTATGACAAAGCATGGTAGGACGTGACAACAAACATACAAGAGAATCTATGAAAATATTAAAAAAAATGACAATTGAACAATGAAAAATGATTCCTTACGTAGAATTTTATATATACCAGCTGTTTTCAAAGTGAGGTTAATTAATAGCGGGAAATAAGACAAATATAACATAAGATGCAAAAACTGCGACTTCATGTAACATAATTACACCTTATTGATGCCCATCACCAATCATCCACCGTTAGCAATCGTATAACACACCTACTTATATAAGAAAAAAGCAATAGTATAACACACCCACTCTCAACACTTCTTAACCCCCATATCTAGATATCTACAACTACATTATATTGGCAAACCGGATCATGTAACGGGCCAAAATGGATTGGACAGGGTAAAAACAACAGAAAATTAATAGAAGTACTTCAAAAACAAGAGCATGAAAAATGCATAGGAACGTAGAACTTAACCCTTCAAAAGTGATGATTACATGACTTAGTAGCGACTTCTAAATCATCGGTAAAAGATAAGAAACCCTGACCTTGTATGTCAACAGAAACTTGTCTTCGAGGATTTCATGCGGATACCAACTCAATGAAGTCAAAAATAACATTCAAATTTCTGATTTTTTTTTTTTTCGTACTTTTTCCAACCAACCAAAAAAGTGCGGGACAATAGTACTATAATCGACAAAGTAAAGAAAAAAAATTGAAAACAAAGCCACAAACACAACGTAGTTAATGAGCATGTACATCACCATGATATGAAGAACCAAAACAAGATAAACACAACGAAGAAGGACAAAACATGGACAATTTTGAAGCAGCAAAATCGCGAGAATCCACAAACCTGCCGAGAAATCGGAGCCCCGCCGTACGCAACAACAATCTTGACCCCGGTTTGCTTCGAAAACTTCCTAGCCTCCTCATGTATCTATCCCACGAAATACAAGAAACCCAAACTTAATATTCCATGTCGAATCCAAACACCGAAACTAATTTCACATAAAAAACTATTAAAAAACAAAAAAACACCTGACAAGTCAATTCTCTAGTCGGGGACAGAATAAGCGAAAGCGGGAACGCGACTCGACCCGGCCTGGAATGATGGTTCCGGTTCAGAATCCCACAGATGATTGGGAAGCAAAACGCAGCGGTTTTGCCAGACCCAGTATGGGCACAGGCCATTAGGTCGCGCCCGGCCATGGCAATGGGAATGGCGTAGCGCTGAATTGGAGTGGGCCTCACGTAGTTGCACCGCTTGATGTTCCGGTTCAGACCCTCGCCCAAGTCGATTTCCGCGAAGCTACTGACCGGTGGAGGTATGTCCGAGCCACTGGCCTGGACTGGAATATCCTCGTACGCCTCAAAGTTGATCGACCCAGAACCGGTGTCGGTCTCGTCGTCATGATCGATCTCTAGTTCGTCGAATTTGGAAGAGATATCAAATGGGGCACTGCTTTGGTTAGGGCTCGGGCTCCAGCGCTCGGTTTGGTTAAACCAGCCACGCCCACCTCCACGTCCATGTCCATGACCTCGGCCACGGCTCGCACCGGTTCGACCGAGCTGTGCTGTACGGAGCCCGGGTTGATTCGACTCGTTGGGTACGAAGACGCCATTGTTTCTGAGGTGTGGAGGGACGTAGGTGGGTCGAGTCGGGCGAGTTCGCCTGTAGGTTGACTCAGACCAAGTCATCGTCGTTGGCATGCTTTCAGTAGCTCAGCTTCTAAAGTCACAGTAAACAGTGAAAACCAACCTAAAACCCTAAGAGCAAAAAAGTGCTCTGTGTGTAAACTGGCACACAAATAGAAAGCATTTTTGTATATGTGATCACATGTAAGAACAGAGACAAATGGGTCACCGCCTCATTCTTTAAGCGTCAGGGTATGTATAGGCGTAGGTATAGGTCATAGGTGGAAAGCTGCAAAACCCTAATCACTGCACAGAGAGAGAGATACAGAGAGAGAGAGAGAGAGATACAGAGGGAGAGAGAGGGAGCTTTCAAATTCCAATGGAGCAGGAGATACTCACGTTCACTGATAAACTAAACGACTGGACATTTTTCCGGACCAAATTGTCCTCGCGGGTAAATTTTATTTCGAAAATGTCCCAAGATAGTGCGACGTGGGGAGCGTGGATCGTGCGAGAGAGGGTTGCACGAGGTGCGGAGAGGAGGTGGTCGCAGAGGATTAAAGTAACTGAGAAAATATCTTTCGGGTGGCGTGGACGTGCTGAATTGGTATTGGTGGCAAAGCTGGTAGCTGGTGGGCCCGTGGGGAGTGGGTGTTGTAATGTTGGGAGCTGTGGTACACGCGCAAAGCATTCGCGTGGACTGGTACCTTTGAGAAGCTCAACTGCCGCGAGGGTAGAATCGGAATGTGGTAGAGGTTGGTTTAGGCGGCGATTTAGTGATGGTAACGTAACGATTATGAACGAGAGTGTAAGTTAGTCAAAGATTTTGTTAAGGTTCCAAGGCCATGCCTGGCCTTCCCCCCCACTCCCCCAAAAAAAAAACTTGAGAAGATTTGTTATTTTTGTCATTTATTATGATGATTGAGTTCCTGTAAAAGAAAGGGTATTTTTGTTTTAAATTTTTTTGTAAAAAGACAAATTTACCTCCTTATTTACAAGAATCAAATGAATCAAAGAGAATCCAATTATAATATGTCAAATGATCTTTTCATTTTGTATTTATTAGTTGAGAAATGTCCTTGATATTATTCTCTTACACATTTTTTATTATGTCCGTATAAAAAATATGTAAATTCACAATATTACGAGTAAAGAATTATAATAATCACATGTTCAAATTACTAACGAGTAAGATAAATAACGAAAGAAAGTTCAAATAAAATCCACTTGTCCTGCAATAGATTATTTGAAATGGCTAATAATTTCAACAAGTAATTATCGTGGATCTGAATCAGCTTAAGCTTTATAGCCCTTTTTCAGGGGGCTGTGGAAGGCTTCCCTTTGAAAGCAAATTTCATGTTGTCTTCTTGTGTATTACTACTACTACTCGTGTTCTGATTATATTGATGATTTTTGTCTTATTATTATATCAGAATTTGAGACTGAGTGATTCATATTTTTAGAGGGTTTGTCATTTTGCGGTGTTTTTTTGGTTTTAGGGATATGAAAAAGTTGATGCTGATGATGATGATGGTGGTGGTGGTGATGATGATGGTGGTGGTGGTACGGTACAACCTCTCTGCAATTTCCAAACGATTCATTTCTCAACAGTTGAGCACAATGACGCCAAGCCCATATCAGCTTTTTGTCTGTATTGTACACGTCCCAGACACTCAAAATCTCATTTCCAGCTTTTACCTCAAAAGGATTTTTTTTTTTTTAAAGTGATGTGACATAATTAATTAAAAATAAATAAATTTAAATTTTTCAAAATTTAATTATATTCTACCACATTATTTCGTAATAAACTTTAATTGTCATAAAATGATATAATATACTCCTTTATCCTACTTTTCCTAATAATTTATTGCTCCTACTCTCTCAAATATAATATCGCACTAAAAATTATTATTGAATTTAAATTTAATAGTGATTCATTTTTTAAAATTTAATGATAATTTTTATTCACATAAAAAAATGTGTACTTAAAAGTATGACTGTATATGACATTTCTCAATTATAGCAATTAATGTCAAAGGAAATGAGTTGATATCTCTAATGATTAAAAATGGTCTAAACTGTTCTTCCTTACTTATCAACTGTTATTGCTCAACTTCTTGTGCATGTATATATTTGGGTAGAGTAATACTATTTAATAAACTATTATATAATTGTCGAATGATATTGATAAAAATCAGCCATTGTTTTTACAAGTATCAAGTATGAAATCAAATGTTAGATCTCACTTTCGCATCAAGTTATATGTAAGTCTACTAAATATTTATCATTTGCGTGCTTCTATGCGGAGATGTGTGAGTTACAGTATTTAAACCATCATAAGAATAGGCCTAATCTAGATTAGCACATCAAGAGGGATCTAACTTATATGCTATAGTTAAAACTACACAAATTGAATAGTAAGGATTTTATTAAAGTAATTGAAGGGTTATTGAATGGTAGAAATCTATCATAATAAATACCAATAAATAGATAAAATAATAGATGAAAGAAAAAAAAAATAGTATTTATTATGGCACATCTGAACTATTCAATTACTTTAATAAAATCCGTAGTATTCAATTTTTTAATAGCACATATACTGTAGTTTTAAATATAGCATACAAGCTAGATCCCATCAACAGATGGTTGCTTCATGAAAAAACCATGGTAGAAACAAAAGCTATTCATCTTCTTTGTTGATAAAAATGCATGTATCACCAATTAGTACAAGGATTGGGATCCTCGGCAATAGGGGTGAAATTTATAACCGTCTAACCGCATCCGCTAACTGCTAACCGCCCTAACCGCTAACCGTATTAACCGCTAACCGCTAACCGCTTTGAAGCGGTTAACCGCTAACCGCTAACCGCCTAGGTGGTTAGCGGTTAGTTGGTTTTAAAAAACCGCCTAACCGCTAACCGTTTTTTTTTAAAAATATAATATATTTATTATATATATTATATATATATTTTTTATATAGGATGCCAAGAGTTGTTGTAGCCCAATGGTTGGTGCGCGTCTCTAACCCCCATCTTGCTCCTGGGTTCGATTCACCGGCTCCCCCTTTCACCATTTTTAATTTTTTACTTATAAACTAAAACGACGTCGTTTTAGATAAGTCTCATCTCTTTCAGACTTTCCTAACTCCTGCTCTCACTCACGCTGCCTCTGTCTCTCCTCTCGCAGCCTCTGTCTCCTCTCACGCTCGTCAAAGATTTTGCCATTTTAGGTTTTCACTTTTCAGGTATGTTATTTTCAAGTTTTTATTTTGGGAGTTCTTCAATTTCTTGGATTTTTGTTTAAATTTGCACATGAAACGGTTGTTGTATGGCCGTTGATTTAGGGTTTAACAAATATATATATACATATTGCCGTTTCAATTAAATATTTCTGTTAGCTTTGAGCTATCTCAAAGCGCACCATTGATTTTTCTTAGCCCTTACAGTGATCAGAAAGGCAATATTTACATAGAAAAGAATGGTTTTAATTTCTCCATAAAAATTTCAAAGGAGCTGCCTTGATCGCCTAGCTATATATATATATATATGACCACTTAATTACTTGGCAGAAATTATACTTAATTAATTAGCTACCGTTTTCTGAAACACATGGCAGTAGTGGTTTGTTCAAGATCACTACTAATCTTCCTGTCTGCCATATGCATTCTCATTGCTCCAGCCATTGCTGGGCCAACGCTCCTTGGCTATTCCTCTTCATGTATTTGAATGGCCAAGTTCAATGACCGAATCATCTTTTGATTCAATAAATATTTAATTGAATTTTCATGGTAATTAAGGTTATTATTTCATTACTTATTAATTTATTTATGTTAGATGTTGCTTGCTAATGTTTTTCAATTTTTTCTTTTTTGCACAGGTGGAAACTGGCATGAATTTTGGTTTGAATCCACTTAGAGTGGAAATGAGACCAAAAAATGATTGATTTTGTTGAAAATGTTGGTTGAAACTTGAAATGGGTTTTTATTGGTTTATTAAATTTTTATGAACTTTTTTTGTTTGGTTGAAATGGTCTCTTCAAGCTTCAAGTTCAACTAAGTTGGTTTTTTTGGTTGCTTGAACTATTTTGTGTTTTATTTCTATGTTGTGGACAAGACTATAAGTGAAGTGTTAATTTTGTTGTAATTTTATTTGTATGTTATATGTTGTAGAAGGTGAACTATTTTGTATTTTATTTCTATGTTGTGTACAAGACTATAAGTGAAGTGTTAATTTTGTTGTAATTTTATTTGTATGTTTGTAGAAGGTGAACTATTTTGTGTTTTATTTATATGTTGTGTACAAGACTATAAGTAAAGTAATAATTTTGTTGTAATTTTATTGTAATTTTATTTGGTATAATAATCTAACATATAATGTTCACTTTAAACAAACAATTTTTATTTTTTAATGCTAAAATGGCCATGAAAGGAGGAAAAAATGGTTTAAAGGAGCCCAAAACCAGCCCAAAACTGGCAAAACCATTAAAGAAAGCCCAATAAAAGCCCAATAAAAGCGGTTAGTAAAAGCGGTTAACACTAATGGCATTAACATCATGTTAACTGCTACCGTTAGCGAAGTTAGCGGTTAGCGGTTTTAGCCACTAACCGCTAACCGCAACCGCTATTTCACCCTTACTCGGCAATGTTGTGAAAATTGCCCATCAAATTGCCGGGGATCCCAATCCTTAGTACAACAGTTAATCCAGTGATTAACAAGGCATTTGAGTTCTCCTAGGCATAAAATGGAGCAATTTCCAAACCATATTTCTTATTTCATGATAATACAAAAAGGTTACACGAAAGCAATGCTTTCCTATCAAATATCCATCACAGCTTGTTACTCTAGGCCAAATGATATCAGGATGTATGGTGGGTAAGCTGCTAAGAAAGAGATGAGCAAAAGCAGCTCATACATGTAAGTCACCCCAATTTCTTGAATAAACTTTCTCATATTAGTTTAGCTATGCCAAAGAAATATCCAACTTATGTACAGTTGCAAGCATGCGTTTCTCTTCCTCCTCAAGTCTATTCAACCATTTTAGGCCAAGATCACATCCCGCTTTTGCTGCAATCTGGAACTGTTCTCTAGCCATCTCTACTGGATCCATCACAGGGCTTTCTGCACTCTTCCTTGCTCTGGCAGAGGAGGCCCTCTTTGAACTGAGTTTCGCAAGAGATTCGGGGACTTGAGCACCTGATACATGCCACTATGCCCTTAAAGCGAAAGCTTTCAAATCAGAAAATATATATATATTTGAATAGTGGCGAGCCACCATTGTGTTCACCTGAAATATTTCACAAAAATAAAAGGAAAGGAAATAAAAAGGGAAGGAGGATGACCCCAGCACTGCAATTGTTGACACCTGCTGGATTGGGGTGTTAACTGTGAAGGTTTCAAAACGGATGATAATGTCTTATTCCTTTTTAGGCAGTTAAAATTTATCGTTTTTAATCTGAATGATCTTTGAGGAGGAACCTTATGGTGATTAGTCTTCCAATAACTCCGCAACCCACAATTGTCAACTGTATTAGATGATCCACAAGTCCACTTCTATAAGGTGTCATAGACAATCCAATAAATACCAATCACAGATGTGGTCACTTGTTTATCTTCATTACCAGTATATGAAATAATCAAATCAACTACGAACATAAAATCTCAACCTGTATATTAAATGGTATCCATTTGAAGTTAATCTTCAGTGATCTTAAAGATTGACATAATTAACATAACATAAGAAGGATGGGTTGGAAGAACTAACCTCTAAGCAAAAGGGATCCATATGCAATAGCAGCACCAGCATGTCCCTGCATGTGAAGTACAAAACTGAGAACAGTTCGGCACAGGTGTGTTAGTTTAAACCATATATGTGGGTTAATAGTAATGATCCAATTTTTGCTCATAAGACAATGAACGAGATTAGATATCCACTAGTGCAGACATTAGTCTCCTTTGGGCAAAGAGCATTACAACCGCCTTAGTCAGGATGGATTCTGGCAAATACTTCAGGGTTATCCACAGGAACACCCTCAGCATTAAATCTCAATACTTTCTATAAGTTCCATTTCTAAATTTCTGAACAAATTGCAGAACGTATAATATCAACAGTGTACAAAAAAGTAAAATAGCATAGCGCTATTTTTTTTTTTAATCTTTGCTAGAAAATATATAATCTTACATAAAATAAAAATAAAAAATAAAAAAAGAAAGAAAAAAATAGTCAAAACCTATCTAAGAACTTATCTCATATCTATTTTTAGTTAACACATTTGCATAGCTGAATAGCATCCAATTTAACTAGAGCCCATCATCGAGTTCAAGAATAATAGTAACAATTGAAGACTATCATTGACTTACAGTTGAAGAATATCATTAAGTCACACTTGATGACTATCATTGACTTACAGTTGAAGTCTGGCTATAGTTAAAGACTATCACCTAACTAACCTAACTAGAGTAGAAGTCTATTTGTATTCAACATGAGTCTCCTATAAATAGGAACATGTTATATTGTAAACATTACTCAGAAAATAAGATCATAACGAAGGTTCAAGGATTTATCCTGTGGACACAAGTCATAGACCGAACCATGTAAATCTTTGTGTCTCGAATTATTATTTTCGTTTTATATTTATATTGTTTATCATATTATTAGTTTCTATAGTTTCAAAGCTCACCAGTTTTGACCAACCAATCTGAACAACTAATTGCCACAATTTCTACTTTCAAATGTTATAAATTCGTGTGCACAATTTTAAGTTCAACGGTATTAAGCCCGAGAGCAAGTTGTCTCCTCTTCAACATTTCCACTACTTCCTTGCCTACCCTTATCAGAGTTTCTCACCTAATAGATAGTTTTCACCCGCACAAATACTCCCTATAATGATCTATTGAAATTGATTGATCCATGAAAACGAATGCCATTACCTTCTCTGATGCCCTGTGGAAACACCATAGTGCTGAGGCAATGTCTTTTTTCATGCAGTCTCCAGTTAAATATACCGAACCAAGGAGATAAAGAGCACCTGGATGCAACTAGAACATAGCAAGCTCCAGTTAAGTTTTAAAACATATTCTGAGAAAGCATCATTGAAACGCATTACCTTCGGAAAACATACCTGGTCAACAGCCTTTTCCAAATAATAGAAGGCTTGCTGATCCGATTGGACATAATCATTCTATCCAAAAGACACACCAAAAAAAATTACAGAACAATAGCAAAAGCATTTAGAAACTCGACTGAACCCAAATGGACCTCAACCCCAACCAATTAGGTCAACTATATTCAATTTCATTGAAGTTCAAGAGCCTCAACTAAATCCATGGCACTGCAGGCTCAACCGATTAGGGTAACTACATTCACATATATCACATGCAGTGCAAAGTGCAGGCAGCCTAACCTCAACTCTCAGATGACAACCCAATTCATACTGAGCATCTGGATTACCCATATCTGCAGCTTCAACTAACAAAGCAGCCCCTCTGTTATGATGAAAAGTCAAACAGTAGCAGTAAATGCACATTTAGATCATATAAACTGATGACAAACAAATAAAGAAAGTGCTCTGCATCCAAACAAACAAACAGAAGAAAAATGTTGAAGCAACATTAGATGATAACAATGCATGTCACCAATGAAAAAAAAAAAAAAAAAAAACCCTTAAAATTGATTTCTTATCTCCAATTGATAGCACTAAGTTAACTTTAGATAATAACACTGCTTATCACCAGTGAAAATCAAGATAGACATTCCTCAAGCTTTGAACTGGTGTTTTAAGGAGCTAACAACACCCAGAAAGTTCACTCTAAAGCTAAACTGATTCAAACTTCCCGATTTCATAAACTAGGAATGCAGCTTGGTTCGGATTGTTTTGTTCTAGGATAGTTAAGAATCAACCAAACTAAATTTGGTTCCATAAAGTTCAACCTAGATTTCCGGAAAAAAAAAAGGACAGCAATAGAACGGAAACCAACCAGACCAAATATCTTTGTGTTGGTTTGATTTAGTCCTATGGGTCTCTTTTCACTTAAAAAAACAAAACAGAAGACTCTGTAATAGAGAAAAGAGGGAGAATGATAAATGCAGAGGGAAATGCAAGATAATGCACATTGTTTGAAGAGATGTAGGGGTTTTTTTGGGTTGAATAAAAGTGGTGCGCCTGTAACTTCATATCCCAATAATATATAATATAAGACATGTACATATTTAAGATATTACACAAACAAGTTTCATTCGAGTTAGATCAGGTAACAAAACTCTTAACCTGATAATTGAACCACCATTGTCCAAAAGTTTAGACCCACAACCAGTGGCGGAGCCCCATACTCACCAGTGGGTGCAATTGCAACCGCTGGAAAATGCTTGGGTATATGTAAACTTTTGAAGTTGTGAAATATTTTTACTATTGAATCTACTAACAATAATTGTGGAGTCAATCATAAGAACCCTTTTTATAGCTGCATGCACAAAAAAAATTGTAGGGTCAATTATGAGAACCCTTTTTAAAATTTTAACCATTACAAAATTGTCTTCTCACACAAAACAAAATTAACATTTATTTCCTTAAAAGTAGACCCAATATGTCCAAAAAAAAAAAAAAAATGATTCCAACTCCCAAAACAGCCTAACTGATTCATTCACTACCCCCATTTTTTTCCCCTACCCAAAACAAGAGCACTGCCACTGAAGCCAAACATAGAAATCCTTGTACCAAAATGCTTTTAGCTTCTCTAAAAAACTTTCGGCTTTGCTGTTCAATCAAGGCTGATCCATCTTGCTCATTTTTTTTTCATGAATTTTTAGCAAAAGACCTCATGGTACTCAATAATCAGCTGGATACTTATATTCTTGATGTGCACTCCAACATAGAGTTTTCAGAATTCAAAGGGATAGGTGGCCTTGCTATGAAAAAAAAAAACAAAGATATTGTGTACCCATTGATGTATTTGCTCATAAAATTGCCATTGATTTTACCAATATCGACTGCAACTGTATAAAGGGTTGTTTCAGCAACGAGAATCATAAAGAATTGGTTGTGTAACCAAATGGGGATGGTTGGATGAACAATTGTGTTGTTACATATATTGAGAGAGATGGTTTTGATAGCATTAATGATGAAGCGATTCTTTCCAAATATGCAAACTCGTAGAGGACAACTGAAATGAGTTTTTTTTATCAAAGTAAGAAATTTACTAAAAAAGAGCATCATATCAATTTAATTTTAGTTAGACTTTGCACCCACTGAAGTAAAATCTTAGCTCTGCCACTGTCTACAACCAATCCAAACTTGATTAAGAACTGAACAAAACCAGGTTTACAAACACCCAAAAACCGAATTGAACCACTAACCATAACTTTTTTCATTCTTTTAAGCAAAACTAGGCAGCCTTTGACACTTTACAGCAATAATGATGTTTGAATGAACACCATAATCAGGGTAGTAAGAAAAAAGAATGAAGAAAACAGTTACTTTAGGAAACATTAACCGTTCACTTACATAGCTTTACATGCCCCTGGGATATGGTATTTCAAATGCAATTTGGACAGCCAATACCTCGCATGGGTGTTCAAGTTGTCAGCCTCTAGAGCCAACTCAAAGTTCTCCTTTGCCGTCTGATATGAAACACCATATACATAAAAAGATGAGAGCAATATTGCCAGATCATGTTTGAAATTCTCTATATGAAAGTACAACTTAAAAAGAAGAAGAAGTTAAAATCACAAATACAGGCCATGAGGGAAAAAGATCAACCAGCACTAATATACAAATAAATAAATAAACAACTAATGATCTTAAACCTATATAACTCATTTATCTGGTTAAATTATCTACTCAACTTATATCGAAACAACCAAGTTGATAGAGCAGCAATAGGATTTGAAATTAGGAGCTCTTATGCACGTCTATGTTGCTTGACTTCCAAAGAAATGAAGACCATTAAAATAAGTTGGGCCGAGTTTAGTATTTTTTGACAAGTGCTAGACTTGGCCGAGTCTAGTATTGTAATAATTCAAAATGTTAATTTGCTTAAATTCAACTGAATCAAACATATTATCCTAACCCTTTTCATTTTATGGTATATAAGATTCTTGACTGGATGACTGAATTTTAAGACACTTCCTGTTTCCTTTCCTTCGTTTTCTCAGAAACCAAACAGATAGAGAGGAAAATGAAATAAAGAGATACTAATGAGAGTGTGGATCAATTCATATATTCAGTACCCTAAGGAGAGGGATGAGACGACGATCATTGAGCTCGCAGTAATCAATTACTCTATCAACTTCCTTGAGAGCACTCCACCCTTTGGCTATGAACTCCATTGCCTTCTTGTTCCTACTGTGCAGCGCTCTCTGAGGGAGATGACCGAAATGTAAATAGAACTAATGAATGAGGGTATCTTGGGAAACTCTCCATGACTTACCTGTTGATTGAATTGAAGAAAAGCAAGAGCGGTGCCCTTCACAGTAGGCTTCTTCAAGAGCGGTCTCAGCATCTTTTCTGCGTACATCGATTTGTTACTTTCTCTCTCTCTCTCTCTTTAGTTGGTTATATTAACCGTTTTCTCAGCAACCAAACAAAGAGAAAGGATTTTAGGGTATGCGCATCTGCATTTCCTTAAAATTCAGTGGGTGTTGCCTAGAGAGAGGAGCGTGGGAAAATGGGGTGAGGTGGGTGTCCGAGCTGGTGCCGTGGTGGGCGGGTGTCGCTGGTGCGTTCTGTCCCGGCGGTGGGCGGAGACGGATGGTGTGGGTTGTGGTGGGCGGAAGGTGAGAGAGAAAGAGTAGCGTTTGGGGAGAGAAGCACCGGATGGTCGGTGCATCCAAACAATCGGTAATTAGAGGGGTATGTGTATTTTTTTAAAAAACTAAAAAATAAACTAATTTCATTCCTCAAAATAGATAAGTAGCGCAGAGCATAGAGCATAAAGCTAAGCCCTAAACAGTGAGCAGATTGCTATAATAAAACAATGAGTTTATCTTCAAATCGGTCTTGTGTAAAGGATCGAGTTTACGTCCACCAATAAGAGCATAACACCTTAGTTAAAGAGAAAAAAATGCACAAAAAAATCTACACCCAGTGATACATGATTTTCAAGTAAAAAGGAAGAAAATAGCAAAGAAGAAAGAAGAAGAAGTGGGTCTCGCAGCCTCACCTTGCCGGAACTTGCCGCTAGTTCTCACCGTCTCACGCTAGGACTCGATCCACGGTTTGTTTTGTTTTGTTTTTTTTTTTTTCCGACCATGGGTCTCGCAACACCTCACCATCACCGTCCCTCGCCGTCGCTTTGCCCAGACACCTCGCGGCAACCCACCTTGCAACAAGTCAACAATCGGCCACCGAGACCCATGTTAGGTCTCGCCGGGCATGGGTTTGGTTTTTTCTTGGTTTTAGGATGATAAAATCCCAAAAAGTTAACTTTTCCCCATAAGTTTTAGTTTTTGAGGCATTAAAAACAAATTTTGTGGCATTATAATCAATTTTTGAAGTATTAGAAACAATTTTTTAGGCTGACCATTTTTTTTTTTTTTTTTGGCTTGGGTTCAGACAAAAATGGCCACTAGGTGGCGGATCTCTCTCCCCAGTCGTTGGGTGGATCGACCACCCTAGTGGCCGGATCTTTTTTTTTTTGCCGGAAAAGTCACCGAAGAGGGTGGTGGGTGGCGGCATCTGCTCGCTGGAGGTGGGCGGCGGTACGTGGCGGCATTTGGGTTTATTTGGTTGGTTAATTAAATGATTGGGTGTTTTGATTTTATTTTATATTTGTGCATTTATCTTAATATGATGAGGTGTCAATTTATTATTGGTGGCAAAAAGGCTAGGCATTCTGTCATGACCGAACAACAACACTACACACTATATTATAAATATATTTGATAAATTTTTGCATTCATATTTGCTCTGTATAACATAAAAGAGCAAATTTCGCTAAATAATGAGCTGTTTCTCACTTGACATGAGAAACCCATCTAGTTTCAATGCAGACCTAAGACTATTTGGGCATCACTCACAATCTGTCCATATGGCCTCAAATTTGGTCCTGACTCACGAAAAACTTGAACTACCTAAAGAGAGTCTCCCTCCATAATAATATCTGACAGTATAAAACGAGAACATTACACTCGTGTTAAATTACGCGTCATGCCTACTCAACCTGTAAGTGCTTAAATATGCTCCGTTGATTTTTAGCTACCACTCCTACTTTATTTGACACATAGAAATGTCATTTTATTCTTTTTAATATGTCCGCACAAACAATAATAAAAAATTCATTATTGTTCAAGCGAGAGTTAGTCTTATTAGAACTATACATCATTAATTTGAAATTTCAAAGCTTTTAAACTTATAATTTTAAGAAAAATGTTAGACTTACAAATAAATTTTACAATATGATGTAACACAATATGATTGAATTTCTCAAAACTTGAATTTATTTTATTTTAATCACATTATTATTTTTTATTTATTTATTTTGTAAAATTTGTTTATAAGCCTAGTATTCCTTTAAATTTTAATCCTTTAAACTTCACATTATCTTAATTAATATTCACCTCTTAGCAAAAGATTTAATATCCATGTATATATATATAATATTTCTCTGGTTTTTAATGGTGATCGTCCGATTCATCTATGAGGAAAATACTTAGCGGCAAGAAAACGTAAAAGCAAAAAACAAATGACTTTTTGTGTACTGCTTTTTTTATTTTAATAATGAAAAAAGTTGGCCCAAAAGACATCATCAAACAGGCCGACATCTCTCAAATAATTTATATTGGTTGATGCCTGATGGATCTATCTTAAAGTGAGAATCAACTCTTTGGTAATCAGCACGTGTATAAGTCTTGACTCTTTTTTTTTTATTTTAATTTTTAACTGCATGTTGATATTTTATAAGGGATTGCTTGGAAATGTGTTTAATTGATCTAAAAGTATTTTTAATATAAAAATCTGTTTGAAAGAAAGAAAAAAAAATTGTTTTGTTATAAAATTAAAAGTACTTTTAAAGACTCAAAAGTATAAAAATTATCAAAACACACTTTTAATAAAAATTTAAAAATAAAATTTTTGTCTAAAAATTTATTTTTCAAATGTAATACCAAATAGATTCTAAGTTTATATGGCCAAAAATACTTTTAGATTTTTTTTTTGAATTTTCATTTTTATTTTTAGTCAAAGGGTTAGCTTTTTGCTTGGTACAAATTTTCAAAAACTAAAAATACTTTTTAAAAGTATTTATTATTTTGTTTTTGGGAATTAGTAGACTCCCGGGCATCAAGAGGAAGAAAAAGTCATGAGGAATTATTCCAAAACTGTTTTTTTAATATCAGTAACCACCTAGGTAGTTATTAGTTATTTTATAACAGGTAGTTAATGATTATTTGATTCAATAATTTATAGTTTTATTATCTTTTTTTATATAGGCTTTTGGGCTTTTTAAGTGTTTTGACCCTTTAATTTGCCTAGTTTTAGAACTTATTTTAAGGATTTAAGGTCAAAATGTTCCAAAAAATATGAAAAAAAAACATGCTTTTTAGCATGCCAATATTTTTGAATAAGGTTTGGTCCAAAACATTATGTATTTCACATACATAGTTATAAATAGCTCAAATCTATTAATCCAAATACAAATGAAAAAAATTAAAAAGACAAAATCCAAATTGAGGTATAGTTCGATCAAATTGCCCAAAACCAAAACAAATATATATTTTATTCTGTTATAAAATATTTAATATATATTTATATTATTATATATAAATAAAGGTGGTTAAAGATTATAATACCCCTAAAATCACTAATCACAACTGTCTCAAACAGTTAGTTGTCTTTAATAACCACCTACTAAAATAGTTAGTAGTTATAAGTGGTTAGTGGAGCGGTTGTTTGAGCAACCCTACCACAAACCCTATCTGTAGTTGTTGTGGCCTCACTTACTGATGGGCCCTATAACCTCTTGCCATATAAGACTTTTATTGACAAAAAATAATATTTTATTGCACTAAAACGGCCTGTTGACATCTAGAAAATGTGTGTTAGCAAAAGTGATGTCGCATCTAGTATGTATCCATCGAGTATTTATATTTTGGAAATTAAAATTTTTGGATAATATTACAATTTATAAAATGTACTAAACTGAAGAAATAGAAGGAATTTGAAATTAAGAGGTCATTTTCTCTTCATTTTGTAGTTGCGTTGCGTGTGAAAGGGCATGCTGACGGGTGGAAAACGTGCACATGGGAATCGGGCAAATTTCCAAACGCGATCCAATGGAAGTGGACTTTCTTCAAAGTGGACCCAATCAGAGCTGTTAATTTATTGCCAAAAAATAATAAAATATCATGCCAAAGGCAAGAGGTGTGTTAATTTATCTTTCAATTTTCATTGTCAAATGAAAAATTGTGTGCTGGACATTTATTATAATTTATATAATATTCATATTCAAATGTTCAAATAATGAAAAAGTCATTGCCATTAAATCTTATTATTTGTTTGGTCATGGTTGTAATTATCATGACATATAGTTTACTTGTTGATCTGTTTAATTATAAAATGTCAGAAATTACCTATTATAGACACGTAAGTCCCATCCAATTAGCTAAGAAAAATCACGAAGGCGGCCTGGCTTGCATTGGAACGACCAAAGGGACATATTCGCCATTGTGAAGATTTCTTGTCTGTTCTTTGGGATATTCCCACCCCTATAAGAACTTCCCGGTTCGGCTGGATCCTCCCCGCAACATTGCGTTTCGTTTGAATTTAGCGAATACAATAACAGTTGGAAGCAAATGGGAGCTACGGAGATCTGGAACGCCATGGAAGTAGCACGGGGAGCTCGAGTCTCCGAGCTTCACTCTTCGTCTCTCACCATCGACCACTCTCTCTCGCTCCCTGACATGACGCCTCGCATCATGTTCGTCTACCTTCTCTCTCTTTTCTCATATGCATTTCTGTGGTTTTCATTTGAATTCAAATTCCCGGGGCTACAATAGTTGTTTTGGTGGCTCTCGATTTTCGTCTTCCGTTTGGTGCCTCAGAAACCGTGGGAAAATTTGAAACAACTCTTGCATCTTATTTTGAGCTAAATGCAACAAATTCTTCTAGCTGTTGCGGAAGGCAAATAAAACATGAAGCATGAAATTGTATCTTACTTTAGTTCTGGTTACGATAGTGCTCTCTCTCTCTCTCTCTGTGTCCGAGAAATTTGATTCGATTAGCTTCTCTTTGCAGAGAGTTGTGCAAGGATCTGTTCAATAAATGGTCGAAATTGGACGATTCTCGCTTTTCTGTAGAGACTGTTTCTGGTGGCATCACAAATCTATGTGAGTATTTGACTTGATTATAATAGCTCAAATTGATATATAATGGAAAGAGGCTTATATATATATATATATTTGATTTCTTATCGTATTGATTTTTGAAGTATTGTTCGAACTGAAATTGGTGGCTGATTCTTGTAGTGCTGAAGGTTTCTGTTGAGGAAGAAAAGGGAAAATTGGAGTTGGTGACAGTTAGATTATATGGGCCTAATACCGAGTACGTTATCAATCGCGAACGGGAATTGCAGGTGATCCCCTAAGCTTTCTGATGTTTATGTGTAGCCAGTGTAGAAGCGCCAGAACTCACATATGCCGACCAAATGGTTCTAGTGCCACTTGTTTTAGCTCAATTACTTCATATTATATTGGGGATTGGTTTGTTCTGTTTTGGCTGTAATGTTTTTGTAGCTGATTCCCTATCGAATTTAAAAGGTTGAGGATTTCATGTTATCTTAAGCAAGTTGGAAATTGTATATATTGTTATGCTACTATAACAGCTTTTCTCGTATAATGTCTAGCAATGTAATATCTTATGAGGCTTTGTTATGTAAGTCTCATTAAGATGTAATAGGATCAGCATAGTTGGCAAGTAGAATTCTACTTCTTTGGCGAAGGATATTGATTCTCTTGAATCTTCCCTGTACTTGTTTGGGAGTTTGATTACAGAATCCGTAGTAAAAAGAAACAGAAAATAACCAAAAATTTAGAACTATCAGATGTATCAGACAGCTGGAGGGGGAAGGCAGTAGTTGTTAGGCTCATGACAATGGTTTTTTCTTTTGATGATTATATACTGCCGAAAGATGTTTCACACAGTATCCAAACTCAGTTTACCTAGTTTTATGTGGTTGATGAGTATCCAGTTTCATGTTTCACTTTGTAATTGCTCACCACGTATTGTGTTTAGGCCATCAAATACCTATCGAATGCAGGATTTGGAGCCAAGTTGCTTGGAGTTTTTGGAAATGGAATGGTGCAATCTTTTATCAATGCTCGTACACTAATTTCATCAGGTAGGCATTACAAAGTTATATGTAAGGGTGGGACTACACTATTGGTTTTGGTCAAGTTAATTGATACTTTATTTTTACTGTTGGTGACTCTCTGCTGAGTAATTTAATTATCTATAGAGCAATATAGAGTTTGATGGCTTATTGCAAGAAGATTGTATGATTGTTGCTGCCCTGTAGTGAGTTTCACTCAGAAACAGACTTCAATTTTCAGCATTAATTGCTATTGCTACGGTTTTCCCCATGTTCTAAAGACTTTTGAAGTAGCAATAATCCCAAAATTGAAATTACATTTCTATAATTGCTCTCGATTACTCCTACATATCCGGGGTTTCTTTTGTATACTCCCTTTGTACCTAGGGTACCTTACATTTTTAATAATATCTTGATTACTTATAAAAAAAAAAAAAAAAACTAATTGCATGCCGAATTTCTTGTCATCCAATTCAACAGCATCTGTTAACAATGTAGGAGGGTAGATCCCCTTTTGTTGTACCATTTCGATTTGAAGTCCAAGGTGACAAGTATCTATGCCAAACTGCCCCCCTTCTCTCTCTTAGGGCAAATGGAAAGCAGAAATAATGTTCCTTTACTTGTCTTTGAAATGGAGATGGGTAATCCTTAAATTGTATGGAAATTTGTTCTTTTTACAGCATCATAACATACTTTTTCAATTTTCATCTTCTTTCTAAGCCTATGTTTTGCCATCCTCATCTGCCAAATAATCTTTCTTTAGGCATGGACTGAAATGGTGACTAAAAAAAAAAAAAAACACGAGAAACTTTAGGCTGTTCACATTTAAATAGTATAACTACACACACACATTTCTCTTTGCATATACATTTTCAATATTTCTGATGATGCGCAACCTTTGTAGTTACATTATTTAAAGTATACACACATATTTTCCCTTGGCAGACATGAGAAAGCCAAAGCTAGCTGCTGAGATCGCCAAGCAACTACACAAGTTTCATGAAGTGGAAATTCCGGGCTCTAAAGAACCTCAACTATGGAACGACATCTCCAGGTTCTTTGAAAAAGGTTTTCTATTTCCCCTTGATGGATGACTAGCCATGCCTTCTGGTCAATCTATACTGTTCGAAGCTAGTTTACTTGGATCTGGTGTTCAGTTTTCAGCTATTTGACCTATTCTTTCCCCAATTTTTTGATATTTGATATTTGAGTTGCCTCCTTCTGTTGCAGCATCTGTTCTTGAATTTGATGATAGTGAGAAGCAAAGAATGTATAACATGGTTTCATTCAAGGAAGTTCATGATGAGATTTTTGAGCTCAAGGTAGTGGATGTTTCATAGATTTTCTTTTTGCATGTGAATTCTCTGTTTTGCTATCTTCTAGGAATTTTGAAGCTTGTCTTTGGTACCTGTCCTTAACTAGACATGAAGCTAGAGGTTTCATTACCTACCATATTTTTCTGGCCTTCCAGCTCAATAACAAGATATAACCTTTTGAGAAGCCCAACTTTGCAGCTTCATTGAAAAACAAGTGGAGGAAACAAAATCTAGAGAATGCATTGCTAATACAGTCTTTACCTATTAACTTGCTGAAGAAACCTTGCTATTTCTGTACATTGATTTGGTAAATCCAAACAACTAAAATCATATGACAAAAAGGTTTCCTCAAAAGTAGACACATAACTAGTCCTTTTTCATTTTTTATCCAATTAATCTGGATGCCATCCTTGAGGATTTTGGTAAAACCATATCCAGATGGAGCTATAATATGAGAATGTGCTACATCGGTATATGGGAATCTAGAAGCACAACTGGAAGTTGCCCAGACTCGTAGTTACAAGCCCCTGGCATTGTCTTAGTTTTGTTCTTTTTACCTAAAAATAGTCTTGGCGGGAGGAATCCTCACAAGATTTCAGCAAATTGAGCTAATGTCATGGATAAAGGCCCTTTATGTTGATTAAGGTGAAAAAGACTTTATTTCTCTTTATGGACATCTTCTGATAATGAAACAGGAATTGACAGACCTTCTCAATGCTCCAGTTGTTTTTGCTCACAATGACTTGCTTTCGGGAAATCTGATGTTTAATGATGAAGAAGGTGTGTATGATCCTCCCTTTCCAGTTCATATGCTTCTTTCCCTCTTTTGTTGACTATAACAAAACTGAAGTATGTTCTATTTCTGTTACATTGTTTTATTGCTGGTTGGTTTCTATTAAAACGTATATGTGCCAATTAGATTCTTAATCATTTCCAATCGTGGGTTTAGTCACATTCCTGGGAATTTAGATTCCCAGGCATCACATTCCCAGGGATGTGATGCCTGAGGAATGTTAGATTTCGCGAACCAAACACCATGGTAGTGGTGTTCTATCTCTTAATTTGATGGATCCCTAAATGGTAGAGTACTAGAGTATGATATGACTTGTGCGGAAGGCTGTGTTGTGAGATTACAATTATTCAGGTGCACTAGATTGGAGATTAGGCTTTGCTGATGCTAATCATGTGGAGTTGTTGTGGATGAGACTTTCTTGGTGCCATTAGTAGATAATGGGTTCAATTTGAATAGTTTAGAACAAAGAATGCCTATGATCTGTGTAATGGGTTGCTTCAATTATCTATTGCCTAAAAGATGTTTAGCGATTACAGTTGCATGCTTCTGGCATCTGGAATGATTGACTTATGAGATGTCCAAAATGGGACTGCAACACAGGAATGAAATGCGATGTTGGTGCCAAAAGTGCTGTCCAACATCTATAAAGGAAAGCAACAAACAACTAGAATAGAATGAGCTCTTGGTTAGCTGATATGGTTTTACATATTCTTCTTTAACCTTGTTTGTTTGGTGAATGTTTAGAGAAACTCTACTTCATTGATTTTGAGTACGGGTCGTACAACTACAGAGGCTTCGACATTGGAAATCACTTCAATGAATATGCAGGCTTTGATTGTGACTACAGCTTGTACGCATTTTATCTTTTGTTTTCTGCTTGCTTCTCTCATTTATCATGATTACTTAAACAATATACTATTTCTGAATGGTTTGAAATTGTTTTATTGCAGATACCCTAATAAGGATGAACAATATCATTTCTTCAGGCATTATTTGCAACCCGAGAAACCGCATGAGGTACATAAAGATTGTTTTCTACTTCAGCTTGAAAATTTTAGTATCAACTTTTAACTTTTTTTTTTTTTGGTAAAATGGTTTATTAACTCAGAATATAGCCCAATATAGAAGTCACATTTATTTTTCTTAAGGTGTTCAAAATCAGACTTATAAAGTTCGAGGGTTTGGCCCATAATCATCACTGCCGTGCAAATCACTTACAACTTTACTATTACTATTTTGCGTTCAGAATGGAAAGCATTCAATTAGTTTGCTTTCATGTTTGAACATCTAATTTGTTGGAATCTTCCATTGGTTGTCCAAACTCCATGCATTTTTCACAGCTTGTATAACTTTGTGTGTGCACATGATATGGTAATAAAATGACTTGTTGGCTGATGTAATGGACATCCTGATATAAGCATGTATACAGCCCTCATGATTTCACAAAAATAAAAGCTTTATTTACTTTTCATGCTTTAATAATTATAATTTGAATAACAGGTATCTGAAAAAGACCTCGAAACACTTTACATCGAGTCAAATACGTATATGTTAGCTTCACACTTATATTGGGCATTGTGGGGACTAATCCAGGTATCTATCTCTATTCCTCCTGCTTTGCTAGTGAGTACTTCCTAGTCCCTATGGCTGCTGTGACTCACAATCTCTTTGTGTCTATTGTTAATAGGCAAAGATGTCACCAATTGATTTTGATTATCTCGGATATTTCTTCCTGCGATATAATGAATACAAAAGGCAGAAGGAAAAGCATTTCTTGCTAGCACAATCTTACCTCTCAGGAGTTGGGGCTGGGTAGATGTTTTTTTTTTTTTGGCTTTGCTACCAGGATTATGTATCTTATTAATTTGTTATACCGGCTTTTAGGAAGAGGCCCTTGGTACCTCTAGTTAGACATACTTGTAAAATCTTCTTTTATAGCGCCATTATTTAAGACGAGGAAATTTGAAAACAAATTTGAGCAAATGATTGCTGTTTAGGGCAATTTGATATGTTTTCTTGTAATTCTGAAACATGTTGTATTTGATACTTATTTTTTTTCCTTGCATAATATTTTGCTTGTTTTTCTCTTTAATCTGCTATTGGTTATAGAAGCCTACCTTGTGGTTAACAAGTGGATAATCATCCCTTGGTCAAAGGGTTTTACTTGTACTAGGATGGGCATAAAGTTAAAGCAATTTTAGAAAAAAATAAAATGGAGAAACAATTCCAGGCATTACTTAACATGTTATGTAAACTTCGCATGGGATAAAATTCAAGGTGATGGCTAATTATAAATTTCGTTACGAAGGAACAAGCTAGACCAGTAATATCAAACTGCTAAAAGATCCTCTTACAGGTTATATTTGCATTCCACTCACCCCAAAAAAGAACAAAATCAGCTTAGGTACGCAGAAGCTCCCGGTGGGAGGGGGGCTTTGTTTGGACGGTGCCTAATAACGAATAGAAACTTTTTTAACATTTTGTTGTTCAAACTAATTTGAACAGCAAGTGTCAGGGAGCCTATAAAGCCCACTTCACTAAGCAAGTTTTGGGCAATCTGTTCATTTTTAGGAGCAAGTGAATCCCGTAAATGTTCTCTTAGCAATTCAGACATCAAAATGCTAGAAAATTGAATATGCCTAATCACATCAACACTAGAGTTTTTGAAGTTCATAAAAGCCCATTGAACTAATGGTGCACATTTTATTTATATATATTATTATTATTATTTTATGCGACAAGAGCTAAACGTAGTCGCTAAATGGGTCTTCAATTTTCAACTTGTAAGATGTGTATTATATATATAATATATATATATGATTTGTAAAACTAGCAAGTCTAGCAAAACAAACATCCTCATCCATCTAGCATCCCTCACGGTAAACATGATCTCTACTTTCAATATGAACCTACGACAGATTTATGTGCATCACCAACACGACGAATCAGGCAAAGGTTTCAGCTTTACAATATGCATGTTATATAGCCCATGAAATGCCAAAAAGCGACGCTTAAAAGTTCTGACCCACCTTTACTTCTGATATACAGCCTCTAGCTTCAAGCTTGAAGAACCTGGCAGTGAACAATATGACTCTTCAGGCGGCTCCTGCCAGCAAGGCTGGACAAGAGATTTGTGACCAGAGTCTTGAACTGTCCTTTCCCAGCTATAGTCTCCCATAAATGTTCAGCTGTAGGGCCCCTTACATCTTCAGATTTCAAAACGTCAACCAGAGAAATGCTCATATTGTTTCTGATGATACACAGTTTTCCATTGAGGGGAAGAAGAGCAGCTGCCTCCAAAGCCTGAGAATTTCCCAAATGCATTTTACTGTCAATATGCTTGCTCCAGGAATCACTCACTTCATCATAAACCCTGAGTTTGCACCCATCCTTGCAGTCCGAAGCATAAAGGTGCCCATTTAGGGAAGTACTTGGGTTCCTCCAGCCTGCAACCATTCCGTCATAGACTGGATACCAGCTGTCTGTTTCTGGTTGGTAGACCTCACTTAGAACCTGCCGATGAGACCCGAGCCCCTTCAAGTACCACTTGCCCTCATAGACAACCCCAATGAAGGGAACCATTGCAGTGCTCATGTCGAAATAAAGGACCACCGGTTCTTGTTTGGATCATAGACTTCAGCTGATCTCAAGGATCGGTGCACACCCTCATTCTCTCCACCCGCTACGTACAAGCAATTGTTTATGACACAGGAACCAAAAAAGTGTCGCCGACGAAGCATGTCAGGGGCACGGTGCCATTTATTAGTGCGGGCACTATAAAAAATTACCCGCCTCATTGATCCCTTCATCGGGTCTTTGCCACCAAACAGATAGAGGTGACAGCCACTAAGAACAGCACAACCAAACCCAAGGGCTTCAGAATATTCCTTGGGAACAGGAGGGAGGGGCTGCCACAGCTGATATGTAGGATCAAAGGCATGCCATGATATTTTCCCATCTCGGTCTCTTTTGATGACATATATCCATTCTTCTGCGATACCAAGGCTCTTGCGCAGTGAGTAAAAGAAGTTGCCGACCAAAAGACGACACCATCTTTTGCAGACCAGCCTAAGTTTGCGATGCTCAGCCCTGGGGACTCGGATTAGGCAAGCAATAGCAAGATCATCAGGAAGTCCTGGAAGCAGAGGGGATTGGTTTCTGCTCCTGTCACTGCGTGATGGCTTGCTCCTTGTTGGGTGAATGGATGGTTTAATGTCAGGCTGAAGACAGAGTTTTGATCCAGGAACAAATCTTTTGGCACCGGCAACAGTTTTGAGGCCTGCATCTACCCTACATAAACATGCTGTTGTATCAACCTGCAAAAATCCATGTGGACAATAATTAACATTCTCACTAGCTACTTCATCTCAACAATAATAGGGAACTCAACATACATAATATATTATCTTGGTGTCTGCATTAAAGAAAACTATAAAACTTGGTGTATGAGTGTGTGACTTTGTCTTCTGATAAAGAACAAGATGATCAACTAATGTCAGCAGGCTCCTAATCTCCTATTTGGATTGCAGTAGTACAAAAGATAAAATTTAGAATAAAATATATTTTGATAAGAAATTTTGAATAAAATATATATTGCATAGCATTGCTAATATTTGTAGTTTTACCGCTTATGAATAATTTTACTTTTGCATAGAAATGTTTAATGGGAGCAACTTTTCTTTTTCCTTACTTTTTGGGAAAAAACAAACACCTTCTTTGCAAAGATCAAACTATATGCAAATTTTTGCATATAAGAGTAACATGATTAATGAGATAAATGTTACAATAAGATAAATCGCAGCCTGGAGTTTAGTATTATACATAAATCAGCATTTAAAAGACATTTAAAGCTTATAAATGAGTTTTTTTTTTTCACAATTAAAAAATTATGTAATAAGCCTTGTAACAAGGTAACGACTGTCACTGTCAGGAATCTCATGACACAACTTAAGAAACTCAAGCCTCAAAGTTAAAGGACTAGATTAGTAACCTCATTCATTGAAATAGAAAGTTATTCCCTAACCACAAAACGGGGCAGCATGAGAAGAATTTGGAATAATGCATAACTTTTGAACTTAGCAAAGATGTTAATGATTCCTACACTAGGAATCTTGTCTTTAATGTCATAACTGGGGTGAAAGGACTCCATCAATCGTGTGGCTTTACTTTTTTGCTTGAGTTTTCAAATTCAAGACCTGCCAACTTAAATAATCCTGGACAAGAAAGCATTTTTATTTTTTTACTTTTTATGCCCCAGGCAAAGCCACGAGGGTTATGGCTGACGAAGTAGTAAGGACTCTTGGGATGCATTTAGAATCAATCCATTGTACCATTTATATATCATTTTCCTTGCCAAAGAAAGCAATTTGATTTGGATGAAATCACAAGCATTCCCTAGTATCATCATCTAAAGTAACAAACAACATTATTTCCTAGATTCAAGAACTGCAGCTGAAATACCTTATCTAATTATCTTTATCAAACTCTTTTAGCGAGATTTTAGCCAAGGATCCGTGGACAAGAGAATAAACACTAGCATAATTATTGTACAGCAAGTAACTCCGTTCGTAAAAGAGTGCATTTTCCAATTTCTGAAAAACAATTTGAAGATCGGAGTAGTCTCATTTTATAGATTTTTTAAGCACCTCAACAGTCAAATCAGAATTCGAATTAGAACAAAATTCAACAGCAGGAACAACCAAGAAACAAACTTAGACGCAGGCATGAGAACAGAGCAGTTTCAAAGAGTAAGAACTATACACAGGATACCCAACTTAGCATTGGATTCCATCACCAAAAACAAAAGAATGACACTAGATGTAAAATAAAGCTGAAATTTTAGCAGTAGAGGCAGATAAGCAAATTACCAAAGGTGGTTGAATCACTCTGTCCATTTCTCTTCGTTGAAGGACTTGCCAATACCCGATTTATCAGAAGCCCACCTCCCAAATCAAGTACTTATCTTTCAATCATCGTCATCTCCCACACGAAACACATAGATGTAACAAATGCACGACTCATCACAAAACCTACCAATCACTGTTACTCGAGGTCCAAAATTCACCTTCAAAACACAAACATAAATCACTTTATGATTATTCAGATAAGTTTCCTCTTAATCTTCCAAAACCCACTTCCAGAATCAAACACCCATCTCAAGAAACCTCCCAGGCAGCTCAAAACCAACCTCAGGATCACAAGCTAAACACATTGAAGAAGCAAAACCCATAAACCAAAGTCAACCGAAGTTGACCAAAACACAACCCCCAAAATCATTACCACATTATCTCCAAAACCCATGACCAAAATAAAAAAGCCATGTGCCAAAACCTCAGAAAGTCAGCTCCAATGGCCTTCAGGCAGAGAAATCAGAAAGCCCAAGTTGTTCTCTTTTTAGAGAAAACCCCAAAGAAACCCAAATGCGGGACAGCGGGAAAATGGGGGCAAAGAGAGCACTGAGAGATGGATAGAGACCCCTATCACCATTAAAATCTTCAGTGGAGTTTCGGGCCCATCACCTCAACGGCACAACCTACCAAGCACAAGAGTGTGTTGAAGAAGAGAGAGAGAGAGAAAAAGGCGAACCTAAACCATTAAAGGAAGAGAGAAAGAGGGGGCTTTGAATGATGACATTTTGGTGGTTGTTTTTCAGGAGAAGAATAAAGAAGAAAAATTCGCACTTCAAATTGGAAGATAGCTCTTGTTTGAGAGAGAGAGAGAGAGAGAGAGAGAGAAACGAGGGTCAAAACTCTTTAAAATGGGAGAAGAAGTGATGCTTTTTCTTTTTCTTCTGTTGCTATTTTTAATTATTTAAAGAAATATAGACAAAGATTCAAGAAATGTTTTTTTTTTTTTTTAATTTTAGGTGGCCCCACCAGATGCTCTTCAATCATAAAAGATTTTCTTGTACGTGTTGACCCACCTCATCTCCTCTCACAGTTCCTACTCCACAAAGGGTATTTTGGTAACTCTGGTAGCTGGGCCCTCTCTCATCTTTTGCTGATGGTCAAAATGGGCACTTGGCACCTTGCTCTTGGCAGTAAGATGATCTCTGCTCTACTCTGCCTCAGGAAACCAAAAGGAAATTATAATTACGTATACAAAAGGAAATAATCCTACTGTGATTAGAGTATGATAGCCCAAGCCAATCAAACGTGAATTGTGATTTTCAGTAATTATGGATTGTGATTTAATAATTATTATTTTTCAAATTTTTAATAATTTATACGAGTAATGTTACAAATCCCTTCAAAAAAATGTGTCTATTAAAATTACTATTGAGTTTGTAATTGATTATTATTAAATTTTGATTAAATGATGATTTAATTAATAGTCATATCATTTTTTGATGGACTCAAAAGAAACATAAGATGGATTTATAAATTACTCAATTTATACAAATAATATGAGAGATTTAAACTTACCTATTTGAATAGATGACTGGTCTCTTTTTTTATGAGTAATGTTAGAAGAAAGACCCATGTTTTTCTTGCGCCTTCTTAAAATTAACATAGCTTTTTAAATTATTATTAGATTTGTGATAAATGATCTAATGGTAGTTTTAAAAGTTACATCATCAGGGATTGAAACGGCTGGTGATTGTGGCCCTCTGCAAAATCCTCATGGCCAGTCTAGATCCAGTGACGGCTGAGGCAACAATAGCTCTCCACACAGTTGAGTTTTGTAGAGACGTGGGGTGCCAAGACGTGATCCTAGAGGGAGACTCACTATCCGTTGTAAAAGCTATTGTCTCGAGGGAACCCACACGGCATTCTTACGGACAGGTCATTGAGGATATTAAAGTGGTTCTAAGGTCCCATAGGACGTGGAGAGCTTGTCACACAAAACAGGGACTGAATGGAGCTGCACACAGACTAGCAAAAGAGGCGACTTGGTGCTTCAGTGACAAAATTTGGTTGGAGGAAACCCCTTCTTGTATTTTTCACATTGTGAGCTTAGAGCTTTCGGCTCTTTCTTTATAGAGCCTCGGCTCTAGTATTATTATTTTTTGAATGAAGATTCAATCTTTCAAAAAAAAAAAGTCACATTAATTTTAAGATGACACAAGAATGATGTGAATCTTTTGTCTAGCCTTACTCTTTATTACTATGGCTCAGGAAAAAAAATTCCCAAGGAAAGAAAGGCTCCTGTTATTAGATTATGATAGCCCAAGCCATCTAATCTATTTTCTTACTTTAATATATTATGTACTCCATTGTATTTTTTTCCTTCTTTTTGGGTGGAAGGGGCATTATACATGGAATGTGGATGATGGGATTTTAACCATTAATCAGGTTACTTTTATTAGGTAGATTTCTTGTGCTTGATTGTATTGTGTGCCATGTTTTGACTGCATCTTTGGATCCTAATCCAAAAAAATCTACCACCTATTAAGTAAAGGCTACATAATGAAGTCTATTGTATCCTCATACCTTCTATAAAATGCATGTTAGGTTGAGCAAGAATACTGCACTAACCTATTTTAGTTAGGCCAATCAGACCTAGTTCTCTTAGGAAAATGGCTACACGTGGCCTAAAGAAGCGTTACGTTTGACATTCCGTTATTATTGGAGAATGAAAAAAGTGTGTCCAAGGAAGTAAGGGCTACATAATCAAAGTCTATTAGTCCTTGGCACGGCACTATAAAATGCATGTTAAGTTGAGCAAGAATACTACAACCTATTTCAGTTAGGCTGATTGGACCTAGTTCTCTTAGGAAAATGACTACACGTGGCCTAAAGAAGCGTTATGATTGACATTCCGTTATTATTGAAGAATGACAAAAGTGTATCCAAGGAAGTAGGGGCTACATAATCAAAGTCTGTTAGTTCTTGAGCCTCTCTCTCAACCAACAACGTGTGGAAAATCATTCCATAAAAGGTAAGGAACCTAAGCTATTTGGAGGTACGCTCATTTTACAGTCAAACATTACTTTTTTCTTCAAACTATTTTCTTTCTTTGGAGTCATTTATAAGTTAAACATTAAAGTGAACCCAAGGCTAGCTCAATGTTTTATGGGGCCTTTGGCAAAACTCTTAAATGTTGTCTTATATTTTTTTTAATCAAAACCTATCAAAAAAATTGGCAAAATTGAAAAATCCATACAAAACTCACAAGAAAATTAATAATAATAATTTTATTTTATTTTTTTTTATGAATCCTACCTCATTGATACATCTATTTCAAACAATACCCACCAAAAAAATTGTCAAAAAACCCATAAAAACCCATAAGAAAAAACACATACACCTTTTTAAGTATAAGGATATTTGCTTTTGTAGGTTAATTGGTCTTATTTTACCATATGCTTACTATATTAGGGCTTATTAATTAAATTGAGGCCATTTTTAAATTACTTACTTATCATGATTAGAGGCCTTAAATTTTTATTAAAAAAAAATTTGGGGCCTTATTAAAAAAAAAAAGGCCATAAATTTTAAAAATATATATATTGGGCAATTTTTTTTTTTGGGGGTTATTAATCCGTGGGCTCTAGGCGAGTGCCTCACTCACCTAGTGGTCTAGTTGGCCCTAAGTGAACCCTTGCTGGACTCTTAGTAGAACACTTTGAGCTTTTCTTTTTCATTGTCTCGCTAGTGTTCTTGATTAAGGGCTTGGCATGCAATTAATGGATTCATCATTGTTAAATTTTTTATTTTTTAGGTTACAATGTACATACTCTTCCCCCAAATTACCACTTCATTGTTAGTGTCATTCTTAAACTACCAATTATGTCAATGTCCCCCCTAAATTATCAAAACAATGTGAATGTACCCCTAATGAAAAAATATCTTTTTTTAAAAAAAAAACCTCAAAACTATAACCCAAAAAAAAATATATTACAACATTGGTATTGTTTTGGTAGTTTAAGAGGAAAACATTAATACAATTGGTAGTTTGGGAGGATACTAGCAATGTGGTGATAGTTTGAAAGGGGTATATGATTTTTTTTCTATTTTTTATTTTTAAAAAATTCAAAATATAAACACAGTCAAAATTATGTTTACCTTCCTATTACGTCAAAATAAATCTCTTTTTTTAAAAAAAAAAAAAAATCCCTAAAGCACATTAACAAACATCATTTCATGTACGTGCATAGTATAGCCAGCCTCATGGCAGGCTTCTAAGTTCAAATTTTGAAATGCTATTATTACTAATGGAGTTTCTTCTTTTTCCTTTTTTGTTTCCCCTCTTTTTCTGGATTGAATAATTACGTGTTGATAGATGTTGAATCGAAATTATGAGCTACAAATATTCTCCTATGATGCCCTACATCTTGGGATACCATCATAACTCCCACCCCTAATCTGGAAGGTCTGTAAATATGTCCTTGTCTAAACATGTGTTTGGGTGAACATGGAGTTCAACATCGTAAAATAGATTTTGGCTTAAATTTAGACGGTTGGCGACACTTAGTCAAATTAAAAAATAGGTGTTCTAAGGGCCAATTGGCCTCTAAATGAGGGAAGATTTTCAGAGTCTAGAATGTGTTGATCTTTCAAATAAGTGGCACCCACAAAAAAAAAAAAAAAAGGGATAAATTTTCCAAGATTTGGAAACCCTTTACATATTTGAACCCATATCTCACGTTTGATCTTCCACATAAAGTCATCCTATCTGTCTAAACTCTCTTGTCTGATTATTATATTGTCTTTAAGAATCAATGTCATGCTTACACATTTTCTTTTTTGTTTCCATTCAGAACAATGATTCAAAACAGGACAATTCATTTGAGGTTAATTGAAATTGACCCACTAACCATTCTTTAACCTTTGTTTTTCCACAAGTTACAAAAGTTTTAGGCAGATTGGGTAGTAGAATATTATGTCAATTATTTCATTTACAATTGCTTTCTACCTGAACTGCTTGACCTGCCTTGCTTTTTTGTATCATAGCATTAAAATGAAGTGAAAAGAATATTATCATTTACTCTTCTTTCTGCGGGAAAAATAAAGAAAATGTGGCTCTTTTTGATTTTGTGGTGAAGAAATAGTTGGAATTGATTGATGTAATGGCATTGCTGGCTCACTTTGTCGATTACAGTTTAACTTATTCATGATTTAGAAATTTAAAAACCCTAGCTCACGTAAGGCCATGTGCATATCCTTCAAAGAGCTGCCTAAATTCAATGTTATCTCTTTCCATGGAAGTCATCAAAATCTTTGCATTCGACAAAAACACAAGTTTTGCGATAAACAAGCCGGTTAAATCTGCGGCGTAATTAGTCATAGTCCACTTTATGCTCTGCATATTTAATAAAAGACAGCATCTTAAACAGTCTCTGGCATCAGAAATTCAGTGTGTGTCACAATAATTTCATGCAAACTCTCAAATTATTCTGAGCACTAAGATTAGAATGATTAGGCTACTTTTCCTTTTTGAAGGATGGGGGATGTCTATCCCAACTTAGGGGACAAGGCATGGTTGAGGTCCTCTTGAGGATTAAGAAAGTCAAGCAGTGGGGTTCACATTAACTTTCTCATGCACACACTTACATTGGTAAACCACATAAACAAGAAAAATAGCAGGATATAAATCATAGAAAGCAGTCTTGAGTGAAGATTGTGGTTGGGTAGTGCAAATCAACTCCATGATGTTAGATATATTATGGTAAAGAGAAGTTCTTGTTTATTTGCTTCATGCCTCATCTTTCACCCAAGTCTCCCCAAAGAAGACAAGGCTTAAAAGACACTTGAGAAATGCAGTTGACAAGAATGGTGGTACTCATGGGTGATTTTTCTAACAGATGATCTTCTATCAATCTATGCCGCAGGGGAGCACATCGTTGAAAGCAGCCATGGAAAATCTGTACAAGTTGCTGAAATGGGTGTTCATGTTGGAGGCAAATCCACAACGGCAATACCAGACAGGCTAATCTTCCCAGAAGAAAGGAACCGCAAAGCATAGATTGAGATGCTTCAAGCAGCTGTACTTAATAAAGTTCTCGAAATACTTACCTTCTATTTCTTCAATATTCGGTCGGGTAAACTCTTAAATATCTTAACAGGTTATGTCATTAAGTTTATAAAGTTTGGGCAAATAGTTCTGCAAAGGTGACAATAATGTAAAACTACAGTACCCTAACAAGTGGAACAACTTATCAAGGGATAAGAAAAAACATCAAGTGATTAACCAGAAAATGATGAAAACTGAATTTTATAACAAAAATAAAATCACAAGCGCCTATTCCAAAGACGCATTCTGAAAAAAGATAAGGCATTAGATGACAAAGATTTGACTCAGTACCAAATGAATAATTATCCCAAAGATGTGACCATATCATGACTCACTGGCATCTAATCAATAGAAAACTAATTTCATTTCAATGAGACCTTTAGTTCTGGGTATACAAAAGAAATTGACACGGGACTATATCATCAGTGTGTATGAATCATCAAGGTAACGTTGATATGTAAAATAAAAGCCGACTGATTAAAAAACAATCAACTTTACCATCATTAGCACCAAAATGGCCAAAATCAGAAAGGAAGTCAAAACTTCAATCTATAGGCCCTGCTACCAACGTCTCATTTTTGAGTTAGCAACTCTTCATCTATGTCAGTATTGTTTCTCACTTGCATCCCAGGAGGCTTAATCTGTACGTAAAATATCATCTTGTGGCCTGAATCTCCCAATCAAAATGTAGGGAAATGTAACCATGCAAGCCATAAACAGTGTGAACTGCAGCAATGAGAGGAGTAGTTAGACAGTTGCAACATGTAAAATATTGCACAACAAGGCATTACAAACCCAAAAGCAAGTGAGATATACCAGAAGAGGAAGAGTCAGGAAACTCCATATTGGCCATAAAGCAAAAGAGAACCTACAAGGGAAAATCTCAGCAAAACAGGGGTAATTTTAAGCACATCATGCAATAAGTTTAAAAATATTTAGCATGATGGTTCCTCTTACAAGCAAAAGGAGACAAGTCCAAGAAGGGTAACGAATGGCAAAGCAGATATACTTGTCAGTTCCCATTTCTCATCAAACCTCCTGACACTCCCAACTGACATGCTTGAATAAAAGAAGAAGAGAGCATTCAAACCAACACCAACCATCCCAAGGTACAAAGGCATTCTGCAAGAGAATAATAATATATAAGATTGCAGACACAAAGAAGAAGCTGAACCATGCTCATTAATTTGTTTTTTATCATGTTCATTAATAAATACTACTATCTTACAAATGACCTTATGGCCTGATGGTACTTCTCCATTCAAAGTAAGAGGTGTGGTCTTCCACCCGTTATTAGAGGGTTCTTATGCAGTTCTCTATCCATTGTCCAACACACACGCACGCACACACAATAGCTACACCCAATTATTAAGAGTGTCTGTGCGCATCCCATTGGACCATTGGTTATCAAGATTTAGTGCTTATTTACACAATACTATCCCACTAATGGCCTTTTAGCCTAATGGTATCTCTCCTTTCAAAGGCAGAGGTGTAAGCTTCAACCCATTATGGGTGACTACTTATGCAATTGCAGGTTATTCTATTACTTGTCCAAAACACACACACACACACACACACACACACACACACACATACTGTCTCAATCCAGTATATATATCGGAAATGTCGTGCCCTCAACCACTAGGGCATGGGATCAAAGTCTCAAGAGTCCACCATTTATTCTAAAAAACAAATAAATAATTGCAAAATCATTCAAATTAATAGGGGAGAAAGATGCTAGCATGAACATAGTTTCAAAAAAAAAAAAAATAACAAGTAAAGAAATACCCTACATAAATTACATGAACTTAATATGATTTTGAAGTCTTAAGTTCCCTAAGAGTATCCATAATTTTTGTCACTGCATATTTACAAACTTCAGCAATAAGTCACAGGGCATCTTGGCCTATTATGAACCCTAAAAGTGCCTCAATAATCAGGGAGGTTAGTCATTGGTTTTGAACATGTCCCTAGGCATAATTCTAACATAGCTATTGTCTGACATAACAAAATAACTTCAAGAAAACATGAATTCATGTAATTGTAAGCAAATTGTTACATAAAATAGCTGCTTAAGTAACCTTACCGATGTCAAAACCTCACTTTGAATAAAGTCAACAGTGCCCCAATCATTGGGAAGCACTTGTCTAAAGTTATATAACTCGGTTATTATGCAGAGACTAAATTACCAGACCCAGTAATATAATAGTCCATTCTGCTTTTTTTCATACCCTAAGACTATCAAATCCTATTTCTTGCTACTGCCACATATATAATATGGCAAATACTTCTAATATAAAGTAGACTTCAAAATCAAAATAGAGCCACACTACTACAAACAAAATTTGGAAATATGTAAAAAAATGAAGAAATAATGACATAGAGAAGACTTCTATAGATAAATACTGTCTGCTCCACAACCACCCTAAAGAACAATATGTAAGACATTTTAATAACAAAATAGAACCTTATGATCTAAATATGACTTTCTAGATGCTTATATAACCATTGGGTCTTGTTGCCTTGGCCTAAGAATTGGTCAATTATGCATCAAATGAATCTGGAAGCTAAGAGAAATAATCACACCAAACCACAATGAAATTTATAAACTTTTGTGCAATCCATATGTATGACTTCAATAAAATTAAGGACTAAGCAGCCGGATGATATTATACCTCTCAAGCAATGAAACAATGACATTCGATAAATATGACAACAAAAGATACTAATTCCATCAAATAAACAAATCATTAATATGTATTCAAATATCAAAAAAGAATTGGCAAATTTTTTACCTTCTGATTCGCTCATCATGCCACACTAGATATATCAAATTGGAGTGCCGATCACCATAGTATATAATGAAAGCTGCCGAAGCAAGCCAAAGGAAATTCTCCAAAATCTCAATCCACGTCCGTTTTCTCATACTTGCAGGTGATGTAGGATGTGACCTTGAGCATGCGTCATCCTCAAGGTCATCACCACTTGAGGCATACCCCTGGCTGTGCCTCTGCCTCATATATCCGCCGCCAACCGGCGTCCCACCCGACATAATGACACCCAAATGACAGCCAAACAAACAACATGCAACACAAGAGTCTCCCCTTGGAATCAACAAAATCACTCCAATCCCCAGACTAAGAGACGAATACAATTCTCCAGGAACCTAGTAGAAGATAACCAAGCTCACAACACGTAAAACAACAATCTCGCTGCAGTATCAACAAAACCTCTCCAGTACCACAATCCACTAATGAATTCAATTCGAAAAAGAATCTAACAAATATCTGTACCACTTCATCACTCTTAAACCCCAACCAACATCACCAACAAATAGGTTTGAAATCTGCTATAATCTCCGAGAATTGAATGCACAAACGATAAAGGGTGCAATAAACCACATGTCTCTAATCACTGATTTCCGTATATCACCTCAAATCAAAAACCCACATACTGATTGGGAAAAAAAAAAAAAAAACAATTGACTATTCTTTTTTTAAAAAAACTGCTAATCAACAGAACCCAAATCCAAAATCCGATATTTCGCAAAACCCTTATCACGAATATATTCAACACAGAGAATCAAAGACCGAGACCAAGACCGAGATTTCCACAGAACAAAACCCGTTCAGCCCCTCGCGTACTCCGCTCCAAAGTGAATGCTTCTGATTCTTCCAACCCACATTCTGATATCAGCATCTCTTCGATTCCCACATAGCAATCCCTTGGGCTTCTTCAATTCCAGTCATCAATGCAGACAAGTAGAAGAGTAGGAACAAGAAAACAAGAAGTGTAATAAAAGGAAACCAAAAAGGGTATAATGGTCGTTTGGTCAAGGAGTTAGGAGTGTGCGTATGTGCGTGTCCGCGTGTATATGCTTGTAGGTTGACGAGAGGGATCTGTGTGACAGAATTTTCAATCATCACCTACAAAGGTTTAGACAGGCCAAGTGTGCAAGCGATTCCTTTCGTGCAAAGAATGTAGGATTAGAATCTTCTTTAACAACAACAACAACAACAACAATATTCACAATAATAATAATAATAATATTTTTATTACGTGTTTGTAAAAATTTTGTACCTTTTGACTGCTTGTAGGGTGAGGCAACGGCTATCAGTGCTTTGCAAGCACGCCATGTGGATTTGAGCTGTGCTTGCTCACCACTCAAATGGGGTTGGATAACTTTCAGCTCAAGCTTCCAAAAATAAAGGAAATGTTGCCTTTTTAAGGGGTGAGATGATATTGGGTTATCCATCAAGAGTATTATCGTAACTTCTAGGAGATTGATTAATCCAGGATTGAAAGGATTAATCATGCCTTCAAAACTCGGATTGAGACCCTTAATAATTTGAGCACTGTATAGATAATTAGACATCAATTTAATCAGATAATTGTCATGATCAAACCACGTTAATCAAGCACATCTTGGACCATTATATGCAAGAAATTGCATCATTTGAATTGTTTGGATAGGCCAATTTTTGTTTTTGTTTTCAGTTTCAAATTTTTGATTTCGAAATTATCCTATTTCAGATTCCCAAGTTTGACTTTGTTTTTAATGTTAAAAAATTTGGGTTTCAAAATTCTCAAGCCAAACAAAAATTCACATTGGTTTCTTAAAAATTCAAACTCAAAACGAAAACAAGTCTATTCAAACAAGGCCTTATAAACATGTAGAACTAGAGGTCAGTTTCAATTCCCACGAACTCAGCATCCCATTGGTTTTAGTAATTGATATTAGTTGAAATGAAAGCGACCTGTCCTGATATTTCCAAGAAGGATTCTTCGCTTGGCTTCTTTGTGCTAAGTTATGATACAACCAATTGTCCCAACAAATATCTGTTTCTAAATCTTATCGTCTTAGGAAACAATCATAATAAGCAACATAACTTCATATGCAATAATTTATTTAATTAAATATCTTTTTATCTTCTCAATCACCCACCTGTCTAGTAACCTTGAATTTGATAAAATAATAATAATAATAATTAAAAGCTGAGATTACAGGCAACATCTACCTACAAAAGCCACTAGAAGCTTCTCCAAAAAATGAAAAGAAAAGAAAAGAAAAGATTGTTAGGTCAGGTCATTGGCTACCACCTCCACTGCACAAGCTCACCAAATCCATCAGGGTTGAATATAACACATCCAGGGACAAATGGCCTAAGAACTTCCTAAATTCTGATGCACTATCGGAATCCAAATGAAGTTTTCTCTCTTCGGAGAAACCATCCTCCATGAGCAACCACCAGGAGATGCATCCTTGAGTATCTTCTGGGTCCACATGAGCCACCAGGCTAAGTGTTTCGCCGTGCTCCAGCTCAAAGGATAAGCATAGGAAGTCTCGGTTTACCTTCATTCCCACCAAAAGAGCTTCCTCACGAAGCCAGCCAATAACTTGGCTTGCCGCCTGTTTCAAAAATACAACATTATTTCAAAAACACAAAATAATTGCATGGTCACTGTGGGCTTGTTTGGTAATATGTTCTTAAAAGGTGTTTTTTGCTTTTTGGATGTGACGTAACATAAAAGTGAAAGTAGTTTTGAGTGTTTTGTATTATATGTCAATATTTTCTGCTTGTTAATGCTTTTTGTTTTTTGAGTGTTTTGTATTGTCTATTAATGCTTTTGCTTTTTTGCTAAAAAACAAAAAGCAGTCCTAAAAAGCATTAGGAAAGGAGCCCTATATGTCTTTATTTACATACATTAGACAAGCGTGCGTGTACTCATTGGTATGTCCATGCATGGTTGCACCTACTTTATCATGAAAAGTCTACCTGTTGCAGAATTATCGTAGGAAGATCTGCCAAGTCACAGTCATATCTGTTCATAGAAGAACTTTCCACCGAATTCCCTTTGAACTGGCCAACAACATTAGGAGCACCTTCCCCTTCTACGTTGATGCAATCATCATTCACCACCACCTTAGTCCGGAACTCTGTCTTAATGACATTTCTCACACGATCGTGGGTTGATGTAGGGGCTTGGCAGCCTGCATGAAGAATGGACTGAGGAACCCTCATGAAGATTGTCCATGCGGATGTCCTAGAATGCCAAGTTGGATTACATATCAAATGGAGATAAGGGACCCTGCAAACCTACAGATATCAACTAAAATTTACTGAGAAAATGTCCAATCATATAAAAATCAAAGATTGTGTTTTATACATGTTAAATGAGGAATAGGTCCATACCACATTTTCCAGCTCCATAAGAACTTTGTTGGAAAATATTCTATGATCCAGTGACATGCAGAAATGACCCAAAAGGCTGGACCCATCCTTTGCCCCTTGTGTAGATACTCGCGCAAGAGTGTAAGAGGGTCTATTCTTTGCTCTCATGAAAATATGCTCATGGAAAACCTGTTGCAGGTATATTTCATAGCTAATACGATTGGGAAATCCCCACTTTTTCCTAGGGGTATCATGTTCTTCCTCTGGTAACTTCACCCCATCCAACGTGTCCAAAGGTAAATTTTCTAAATTCTGGGGGCCTAAATTTTCAACCATTTGATCTCCTTGACTAGATGGAGTAAGTGATATGAACACAGAGGTTCCTTGACCTATGCTCAATTGCAAATAATTTTCTCGTATACCAGTCACATTAACTCCTAAAGATGGGTTAAATGCTTCACGATTGACCAAATCAAACACCTGGACCGCAAGAACCAGGGGGTAAGCAACAGTAAAAGGAATATTAATGAAATACAAAATAAAATATGTATGGGAAAAAAAAAACCTGCTCATCAAAGATTGCTCGGTGAACTTCACGAACAAGTGAATGTGTTTCTTTAACATACTCATCATCACTTAAGGATTCTTTCTCACTTTCTCTTGAGTGATGGTCCGTTGAGGGATGGGTTTTGGTTTTATAGGGTTCCCTCAGAGTATCATCTGAATGTCGGCCAAGAAAGCAAAATTGAAGAGAGCGGCATGAATTTGGAGGTAAATTTATTGAAAGCATGCCAGCTGAGTCATGGTCAACACGAACAGTAGATAAAGATGATGGACGGAATACAGCTGCTGGATCATACAGCGAATTGTCAAACAGATCAATTGTGAAGCCTTCACTTCCAGGAGCTGAAGCTGCCCCACGCTGCCGTTTAACTTTCCAGTTTTGCTGCAATCTATCCGGTTGTCAGGAAACGAGGCAGGGGATGTTGTAGTAGAACTAAACTTAAATGGGATAAGCATTTTCAATGCATTTATAGGAATGGGTAAGTTGAGAAAAGATCTTTTATTGTGGCACTATGTTATAGCAATATAAATCATTTTGTGAGTGTGCACACAGAGAGAGAGATGCAGTCTCAAAGACTTCAAAATCATGTAATGCTGGTACTCTGTTTCTTTGGGTTCCAAGTCTGATTTACAGAGGGAAGCTATTCAATTGTATATGGTTACTCGTAGAGAGCTAGAGAAAAGGCTTTTGATTGCTTGCTCTGCCTATTTTGTGGACAAGGGTGGTGACTCAAGGATTGAGGTTAGGGATGTGGGTTGATTCGGTAGGGATGTAGGGCTGTTGGGGTGGTTCTGTGGGGTTTGTGGGTTTGTCTTTGGGTAGGGTGTTGCTTTGTTAGGGCATTTCTCTTGGCTTTTTGTGGGTGCTCTTAGTGAGCCTGGTTTCTTTGGGTGCACTTAGGCGCTCTTAGTTATACTTCTTGTATAATTGGGTTGCGCCCATTACATTTGCGCTTTTTTGATATACAATTCTACTGACTTGTCAAAAAAAAAAAACTTGTGTTTCCAACTTTCCCGCAGTGTGATTTTAAAGCAATGCAGTGTAATTAGTTGATAAAATAAATGAGAAAAAACTACCTGATTAGTGCACCATAAAATCTTGCTTCCCTAGAAACCTGCTGTTCCAAAGTTTTGGCAGACTGCTTAAAATATTTACCAAGATGCTGCATTGAAGAAAGAAGAAGAAGAAGAAGAAGAAGAAGAAGAAGAGATTTTCAACAATTATCAGAGACATTATCAAGATGAGCAAGCAATTTATTAACACATCATTTTGTTGGAGAGCAACTGTTAGCAAATCCTACATAAGTGATGATGGCTAAAATTACATCGGAATATTTACACGAATTGGAAGGATAGGAAGTAAAACATTAGTTTAGAAGTAAACAGAGAGAGAGTACCTGGAAGCATTGTAACTTGGTTGCGGCAGATACAGAAAGGTCAGACAGTATTTCATTTGGCAATGGCTTTGGCCTGGTCATACTGGCCACTGTTACTGCATCATTAGCTTCCACCTATGCATATTAATTCAAAACAAATTACACATACAAAACAAGTCCACATTCATCTGTGATGATTAGTAAATTCTTTTTCCAATGGGTATTGCTCACATGCTTGTGCGTCCATAACATAAGCCAACAAGTTTTTGTTTTTTTTTTTTTTTATAAGTACCAAGCCAAAAAGTTATCTCAAGCTTTTCACTTCGTGGTGTTGATTTGGTTCTCTGATTGGAAAATCTAAAATCCCAACCGTCCATTTAGTTGCAAGGACAATTAAGGGCAAAAATAAACAACAGTATTGAAGTTTCAGTTTGTAACATTTCTCTTTCCCCAAAGGGAGGTAAAGAGAAAATGGAAGAACAAAAGTCATATGGATTCACAAAAATTATGTGAATTTAAACTAAAAAAAAAGAAATAGCGAAGTAGTTCTGATGATTCAATAATATTATTACTTCAATTCAGAGTTCTTAGTTCCTTCGACTGTATAGATCTTAGCGATGGAATAATTAAGTCATAATTTCTTGGTTTATTGTATCATTAACTATTTACTTATTTTGTTATGAGGAATTTATCATGAATCCACTGATTTCTGCCGCTTCCGTTATTGCTGCCGGGTTGGCTGTCGGTCTTGCTTCTATTGGACCTGGGGTTGGTCAAGGTACTGCTGCGGGCCAAGCTGTAGAAGGGATCGCGAGACAGCCCGAGGCGGAGGGAAAATACCTCCACAAATTCAACAAAATAAAATAGTTTTTTTAGGCTCTATTGAGTCTTCAGTTTTCTAGAGTTTTCCAGATAAAAGATCTACTAGGCTCTGTCAACAGCTATGTTTGTAGCAATGCCACATGTTGTTCAATGATGATGTCCTGGAACATTAAACTAGAAACATCATGATTTATGCAAACTTATAACGGAAATTTAAAAAGACCTACATGGAGTTAAGTTAGAATTGCAAGCAACTGATCCACCAGAGATGGCTCTTGATGTCATTATAAGACAACATGATATGAATCACAGGCGTTGTGACAGGGATTTCCCTCCTTGCACCTTCTTTAATTGAATGAAATGTTAATAAATTGTGGGGATAAATTCTAGAGTTTCGCCAATAAGTCTTCTGTTCATCTTGAACAAGCATCTCCAGTTTCTGGTAGATATTGTGATTTATTATTTATAGAACCTGTGTGTTGAATGGCTGTGTAATTTTCTTCTTCTTTTTTCTTTCTTTCTTTATTTTTATTATCACTTTGTCTGCGCCCGCGGGGTAAGGTGTTGGGGGTTGAAATTGGAGTCGCAGACTTGCTGCCCAACTTAATCCGTCCTTGGTTTTGGCTTTCTCATGATAAGGATTGTTTAGCTGGTTTGTGGATGGAAAGTTTCTTTGGTCCCTCACTCATTAAAGTTTTTATACAGTTATCATGGTTATTAATCGAGGTTGATAGACCAGGTAAGCAATCACTAACACAATTTAAAGTCGCAAATAAACACTGATGTGGTGTTGAAAAACCAACTAAGATGAACATCATAATCATTAGCATTCACCCATCTCGTGGTTGCTATGCAACAAAAGAATGCCGATCATGTCAAAGTTTCCATATTGTTTTTTTTAGCAATTGGAACTTTAAATCTCATGATTCAGCTCTAAATTCTTTCTTCAATTAAACAATATCAGAAGCCTAACAGTTATCTCTAATATCTATAAACTTACAAAGCAATATGAAATTAGATTTGACTGTAAATGTTATATGCGCTACTCACGGTGTTAATGAGATCTATAATGACAGAGAGTTCCTGATGAGCCAACTGCAAATTATCCACCATACTCTGCCATTGCCACGGTGTCGAGCTCTCCTTTGAACTCTTCTTCTGCTTTTTCTTACTGTCTTTCTCCACCGCCCATGCAAAGTCAATTCGCCGAATCAGTGAAAGCCGCTTCGTCGTAATCTACATCTCTATGTAAAATACAAAAAAAAAAAAAAATGTAAACCTTCCATTTGGTAGCTTAGAAAACTGAGGAAAATAACTAAGGTTGAAATTTTATCAAAACTCTACTACTTCATTACTCGACTACATAGCTTAGGGTTAATCTTATAACCTAAATCGTTAAATAAACATGCAAACAAATTACAAAAGCTCAAGAATACAATGCACTTAACCTGGTAGCCAAAGGAAACTGAGGAAAAAGGAGCAAGTAAATTTTGAATCTTAAGCAAAACTTTTTTCTTTGGTAATATTTTCTTCTCCTACATTTACTCTAAAGCCAAACGGGGTTTAAGCAAGGGAAAAGAAGAACCATACGGAGGGAAGCGTTCAGCGCCATTTTCTTCAATGGCGTCCAAGCGCTTGACGGGAAGCTTGTCTAGAGAGACTTCCAGTTTCACATCCATCTTCTCTCAGCGATTTTCCCAGAAAATTTTGTAGAAGAACCTCGCAATTGATGCTTCACTCTTGAGCGAGTTTGGTAACTTGAAATAAATCTGTGCAATGGTCATAAGTTGAGAAAGGCAAATCCCCACTCAGCAACATTAGCATTCCTTCTACATAAACAATTTCCATGTGTAGAAGATTTTAACATTAATTCACAACGGCTATGTAAACCTAGCTTTATGCATAAATATCCCATAACATAAATCGATTAATATCAAGTAATATATACTAAATTTCTTCTCATTCTTTTCTCAGTAATTATGTTTATGTTTAGTTTTTCTCATGGTATCAAAGCATAGCGTAGATTCTGATAGAATGAAAAAACTTTGTTTCTGCAATTGAAAAACAGAGCCTTCTTTTTTATATACCTGCTGCACTTCGTTGTTGTTTTTCTGCTGCAGTGTTTCCACTATCTTGCCCGACTACTTTGGGTGCAAGTCCTACCCGTTTTCCTCCACCCGTCACAGTGGTCCACGTTGGTTAGAGGCCACCATTTGCATCGTCAAGCTAGCGTGACAGATCCAGGAATCCATTCTAGCAGGGGCATAAATAAAATAATAAAATATAATGATAATTTTTTTTTGTTCTCTTTATATATTGTATTTTTATTATAATATGATAAATACAATTCAAAATATAAATTATAACACATGTGTATCACAAAAAGCATATTTATGAGACTTCAAAAATATAAGTTAAATTGATATATCAATTAGGAAAGGGTGGGAGATGTTCAAAAGCTTTACTAGATTGATGGTTGGGGATGGGACTAGGATAAGCTTTTGGCATGATTTGTGGTGTGGAGATACGGTTGCTCAAGGAAGCTTTTCGAGTTTATTTGGTATTGCTTGTGAAGGATGCCTCGCTATGATAATAGGAGGCGTTGGGGGGCTCTATTCAAAGGAATGTGAGTTTCATTAGAGAGGCACATGATTGGGAGTTTGATGTTTTTGCTTCTTTTTTTCAGGCATTGCATTTAGTTAGAGAGAGGCAAGGAGGTGAAGATAAATTATGGTGGATTTCATCCAAGAGGGGTCTTTTCACGGTCAAGGCGCTATTTCATTCCTTGGGTAGCGTTGTTGAGAGGAGATTTCCTTAGAAAAGTGTGTGGCGGACGCAAGCCCCTCCGAAAGCGGCCTTTTTTGTTTGGTCAGCGGGGCTGGACAAAATTCTGACCTTGGATAATCTTAGGAAGAGGCAAGTGATTGTGGTGAACATATGTTGTATGTGCAAGAGCAGCAAGGAGACGGTGGATCATCTCCTTTTACATTGTGAGATTGCCTCTACTTTGTGGGATGCCATGTTTAGTCGCTTTGGGTTGGCTTGGGTGATGCCTAGACGGGTTGTTGATTTGCTAGCCTGCTGATGGTCTTCGGGGAGGACGAGGAGTGCAGCGGTTTGGAAAATGCTGCCTACTTGTCTATTTTGGTGCTTATGGCAAGAAAGGAATAATAGGTGCTTTGAGGACTTGGAGAGGTCTTTCGAAGACATTCTTTCCTTGTGTTTTCACACTTTGTATCTTTGAATGTAGCACATTTGTCCCCTGTGTCTATTAGTTATGATGACTTTCTTGCTCGTTTTTCCCTTTCTAGTTAGGTGATCCTTTTGTATACTTCCTGTGTACTTAGGGGCGCCTTACGCTTTTAATAAAACTGGTTATTACTTATCAAAAAAAATATATCAATTAACATGTAGGCACTAGTACAAAAATAAAGACAAATACAAAATACAAAGTGTCTAAAATTGCATTCTATGTATCTTAGAGAAACAAAATATAAAGTATCAAATTTGAACTGAAGCTTTCAAAAATTTCTCTTTTAATGTAGACAACTAAATTATCCGCAAGAAACTCATACTCCATTTTGTTACGAAGCCTTGGAGATTAGATGTCGAGGAATACATTTTAGAATTTGAATCAATATCTTTTTTCCTAAAAAATGCATCAATTGTTTTTTATTTGCCCATGATGCAATCTAAGATTTTTCAAAAACCTGAAAATTTTATATATCTATTAGTTTTAATACATATCACTCTAATGATAGTATAATAAAATTATTAGCATGTTCTAATAGCTATTAGTCTAACAAAACAACAAATGTATGAACAAATAACATACCTGAGATTGGCAATAATCTACTAAAACTCGTTGATACTTGACAAAATCCCAAAGTATATATATAAAACGCACCTAAAAATGCCAATATAAAACACAACAATTTAGCCTTCATAGATTTTCTCAATAAAGAAGCCAAGCCATCATCACAAACGTACAAACCATCAACCAAAACACAAATATTAATAAGCAAACATGCTTATCAGCTCTGTCCAGTACCTATTCTCTTGACCCCAATTCCACAGTCGTCAACTCCTTCAAAGAACTCAATCAACAAGATTGAAGCATTACTGTTGCCAAGAAAACTAAGGAAAAGCACAAAAATCAATAAATTAGTTTACAAAAAAGCTTGAAAGCACAAACGTTAGATAAGAAAAAATCAAAGTAGTGTATTCCACAGTATCTCAATAATTAAACTGCTAAATTTCCAACTTATCCTTTTTCCATATATATATATATATATATATATTTTCCCGAAATAAAGCAGAACTACTTAATACCAAACAAACATATCATATATCTACAATATCCAATGCCCACTACGATCAGGCCTAGTTAATAAAAGAAAAAGAACTAAATAACGGATAACCCAAACCCAGGCCAGAGGCCTAATTTATTTCTCTTTCCCACATTTTCTCAGCAACCAAGCAGAGCTAGAACAGCTCATACCAACCCCAACCCAGTGACCCACCAATAAAATCCAAAACCCATTTCGATCATACCCCAATAATCAACAAATACACAATAAACGACCCAAAATCATTGGAAAGAATTGTAAAATAGTAGGAAATCAAAAATCAAAGTAGCTCGGGCAACTACGCAGTACACATAGCACTTCAAAAACTCCAAGAAAACGAACGCGAAATGATCTGGGTATGAGCTAGAAAGAAAGCCACTGACCTTGGCTGTCTAATTTGAGAAAGAAACGATAAGGGATGCCCAGACTCACGGCAAAAGATGGGAAACCCAAACAATAGGATTAGGGGAAAACCAGCAGGCAGCAGCCGAGCTGAGTCAGCAGCTGATACGGAGAATTTTTTTTTTTTTGGGTAAGTTGAGAGTTAGGTTAGGTTTTTGGAGGGGCCGGGTTTGAAGAGGCTGGGCCTGGACTATATTTTGGGGGGGCTGGACTTAAAAATAGACTTAAGAATATTTGAAATTTAATATAAAAATTTAATTATATATCTGAAAATTTTCAAGAAGGAGAAGCCCTTGTCTAAAGAAAGTGTGACTGCTTATAGTATTAATAGGGAGGATTTTTAAGCAAGAAAGAGAAGCTCTAGTTGATGGAAACAAATCCTTTTCCATTTCAAAAGAAACGAAGAGGAGCTTATCCTTAGTATTTATAGGGCTAAAACTATTATTTATTTATTTTGGGCGGTTTGCCTCTTTATTAAAAAGTAATGCTACACTTACCCTTCCTTCTTTAAAAATAAAAAATTCACACTTATGGGTGGCTTTTATTGAATTTTAATTGATAGTGACTTTAAAAACCATCCATGGATGTAGAAAAATTGTGTTAAAAAATGATAGTAAATGTAGCATTCCTCTCTTTAAAAGCAAAGGACTGAATTCTTTCCATTTCTTTTGAAACAGAGAGAATCAAGTCTCTAATCAGCCAGTTTTGTTGAAGAGGCTAAAAGTTTGAAAATTAATGTGGGGTTAGAAGTTTTGAGTTTGATAGTGCAAGCTCGTTTGTCTTTTAACATTATTGACGATTGTCATTTATATATAGCTAATTAAGGAAGTGTAAGCCTTGAAATATATATATATATATATACAAAATGTGACTTAAAAATTAGGGTTAAGTACTTTTTAAGTACATCGATTTGCATTTTTTTTTCCTCTCTATATTTTCGAAACAGTGAAATCTGATACCTCACTTATAGGAAAATACAAAATCAATACCTAGCTCATTAGTTTTCGTCAATCTCAATTAACGAAATTCCATGTCATCGCCACGAAAATGAGCTGTAAGGTCAATATATGTCCTTGGTTCCGTGTTGGCACATGTAACTAGGCCACATCATCCAAACCCAAATCGACCTTGGGTTTGAAGAAGATGGAGGAATCGGTTATTAATTTAATATAAATGGTTAAATTAATCTCAAACATTAGGCGCAATAACTAAAAGTAGCCCCAATGCCAAAATTTTGAAAATAGTTACCCGAGTTGGTTAATTGAAATTGGCCAGTTATTGCATAATCGTTAACCGGATACTTAGTTACCGATTTTGGTTGTTCAAAATTAATAACCAAGTACCTCGATTCCGATTGTTGGTGTTGGCCAATAACTGGTAATTGGGACGGAATTAACACTCCTATTTTTTTTTTTTCACTTTTTATGACAAAAATTCAAAATTGCTTTTAGGGTTTCCGTACGAGACATTATTGAAAGTCATAATTTCTTAACTTTTAGGCAGGCCTCTCACCGTACGTTAACTCCATGGCCACCCCTAATCTTATGTAGCCGGTTACCTCTATTGTATATAGTCCATCGTAGGCATAATATTATTGGACCATAGATGGACATAAAGTAATAAATAATTTCCACGTACCTTTTTCTGTGTCCAGCAGCTTCCTGCTTCTTGAAAAATTTGTAGTTGTTTCCTAAATGTTTACGTAGTCTTTCCTGTACAATGTACATGAAAAACGTTCTACAATATTAATGGAAACACTCCAAAATATGTTAGACGTCAATATGGGAAAAATGTTGCATGTGATTAATTAATAATAAGACTTAAAAAAAATCGTTCTTTTGATGTACTTTTTTTAATTATTATTTTTTTATTTTAAAAACAATTGATATATGTTTGTTCATGTGTTTTAATAGGTGTTTTTTTTTTTGTTTAAAAGTGTGATGGTATGACATAAAAATAAAAATAATTTTGAGCATTTTGCATTGTCCGTTAATATTTTTGTTTTAAGAACAGTAAATAAAAATATGAGAAAAGTTCACATATACACCCCTCCATCAAACTACGAGTCTACAACACTATTGATAGTGTCTCTTTCAAACTTCAAATTGGGATAATGTTTATTCCAAACTATCAAAAAATTGACTTATCCTAAAGGCCGCAAAAAGACAAAAATGATCATAAATTTTTTTATCAATAAGACAAAAATACCCTTATAAATTCGAGAAAAAAAAAATTCTTTAACAAAAATGATTTTATTTTTTTTTTATTTTTACATTTCCACTTTTTTTTAAAAAAATTAATTTTATTAAGGGTATATATTTTCTTCATTAGGGGACATTGACAATTTTTGATAGTTTTGGAAAATATTGTCAATTGAGTGGTAATTTAATTGAAAGAGTATGTGGACTTTGTCCTAAATTTTTTAATAAACATAGCCGGATGGTACAGTGCGCCATTACTTCCCCTCTAATGGAACTACCAAATATCATTTAAAAAAAAAAAATAATAAAAAAAAGAATACATATATATGCTAGGTTTAAACGAACTTAATAATTATCACGTCCTTGACAAAAAGAGATTGAAAAATAATAACACTATAAATATGGTGTTTCTGTTTCTACGTACGTCATGAATATGAATGTTTTTGCATCCCCTTTTGTGAATTAGGATCGCTAGGTTCTAGAAAAAAATATTATTTCTAAGCCAAAACTTATTTCTTCTACAATTTGTTCAACGTAATATTCAACAAAAGGGGTGCAAAAACAGTCATTCATGACGTGAAAACAGAATCACCTAAATTTCAACGTCGATCTCCAAAGCATAGAAGTGAAGTTGAACTCGAATTAATTTGCTGACAAAAAACGCTAAGATGCGAGGCTAGTAAAGTCCACAAGATAGATTTTTCTATGTATATATATCGCAGTCTTTTGAGACCTAAATTGTTCCAACTACGTAAAGTACTAGTGTTACCTACGTACTTTTCTCAAGCCATGATGTTTAGTAATTAATGATAATTGGTTAATGGAAAATGATAGTGTTCTCCTACTTATATTGGTTAATAGAAAAAAAAAAAAAAAAAAATCTAGTGTTGATTTCAACGTCGATCTCCAAACTATAGAAGTGAAGTTGAACTTGAATTTGCCGACGAAGAACGATGAGATGCTATGCTGGTAAAGTCCACACCATGTGTTTATATATGTAATGTCGCAGTCTTTCGAGCCCTAAATTAACCAACTATGGTGTGATCATGTTAAGTATTTTTCTCAAGCCATGATATTTAGGAATGATAATTGGTTAATTTCTTGATGTGAGCAAAGCACAAAAGTTAATGGTAGTTAAATTCTTATTCTAGCACTCATTAAAGCTTATTCTAAGCCACCTTTTTTTTTTTTTTTTTAGGGAAAAGTTTACACACCCTTTTCAAATTATATACCATTCAATTAAAGAAATTTATAGACCTAATTCATCTCATAAAATCAGATTCTATAGAAGAGGGTTGTCAATTTCTTATAAACAAGTCAAAGGTCTTGTCCATAGGCAATATTGTGAGATTATTTCTCACATACGTGTAAGCCAGTATTTTTTCTGGTCGTTGTCATGGGGTTAGTAGTGTGGAGCTTATTCGCCCTGTAATAGGGTCTAATACAATTAAACTTACTGGTTTTTTTAAAAGTTTAAGCGGATAGGAATAGGTAAATTTAATTATTTATTTAATACCTTAACACAACTGACAATGTCCTCCATCTGCCCCTCAAACTTTCAATTGTCACAATATCAATCCTAAACTACCAAGAAACAAAAATGATCCTAACTTTTTCAATAAGACAAAATTACGCAAATAAATTAGAAAAAATAATAATAATAATTTCCACACCCTATTTTTTTTTATTTTTATTAAAAGTGTTTTCATCTACGACAATTTTTAATAACTTGAGAGAGATTGTCTCAATTGGCAAGTCTATTAATCTTGCAAAAAAATAAAGAAAATACTTGCAATTGTCAGGCGTCACTGTCTGAAATCTGGGAATAAACAGAAGAAACCCCACCAAGTGAAAATGTGAAATAGACAGGAAGGGAGCTAGCTAGGGAAGTTCACTACGTTAGGGTTTGACTTCTACCAGAGTGTTCTTGGTTTCTTTCCTAGCTATCAGAAGGCCAGCTTGTTCTTTTTGACTTCGATGGTGCATGAATGTATAATCTTAAAGTTTCAATTAGATTCTTGAAAAACAAATAGAATAAAAACATTCTTGAAAACAAGAATTAATGTTTTCTGTACTGTGAAATATGCTGCATATATATATATATATATATATAGTCTCAGCTGCTTTGAAATGACACTGAATCTTAATCATCATTTGCTTTTGGTTTTGATTCTGAATAGGCTATTCAATTTGGTTAGGTCGTTCTTGGAAAGCTGAAGAGCAGATGGTGGGTCTGCAATCATAAAATGGAGGGGATTTAAAAAAAAAAAAATGATTTGTCTTGCTTGAGAAAATATTAGTAATCAAATTTTCGTATTCAAGTTTTGTTAATATATTATTCTCATCGGTTGCCAATTTTTTGATCATTTGAATTAAATTTGAAGTAATGTTTATTTATCAAGACTCCTTTTTATATTGAACTAATTTATATTTTTCTCATTTCCCAATTTGTATTTTTTGTCAAACATGTTTAAGATTAGAAAAAGATAAAAATGAGAAATTTATCTCCCCAAACAGATCGTACTCCTCTTTTAAAAATGGACATTTTTCATGTTCGTTCAAACTACAATTTTGTTGCAAGATACGTCATTCATTTACTTTTTGGCATGGAAAAAGGCATACGTACTAGATGCACACATGTTAATATCTTTTTATTTGAACCGCCTATTGAGCTTTAAAAAGTGACAATCGACCATTTATGTTCTTCTAAAACTAAGTTACACCCTTTATTATTAGCTTTTGTATTCAAAATGGATGGAAAATGTCACACATGATTGCAAGTGCTAATTTTTTAATATTAAATGTCCGAATTTCGTTTAAAAATTATTATAAAAATATAAAAAAAAAAAGAAAAAAAGAAAAAGAAAATGCTCACGGAGTGGTCGACCACCCCCTCAACCAGTCAACCGGCCTTTCCCCGCCCTTTTTAATTTTTTTTTTTACTTAATATATTTATTTATTTATTTCATTTTTGTTTTGAATACATTTTATGATAATTTGAGTATTTCAAGTAAAAAATTACCATATGTGCCATTTTCTGTACATTTTAACGTCAGAAGCTAATTAACAGAGGGTATAAAATCAAGTATAATACACATGTGATCTGAGAGATCCTTGGATAATATATATTAATATTCTACAACTCCAAAAAAACATGATTTAGAAGCAACAGACAATTGAAAACACGCCATAGTCGTGAGATGGAAGTCAGCCAATAAAGTAGCTAGACGATATATATTATGAAGAACGTGATAAACATGCTTAAATATTGCAGCAAATTAACTAGAGCATCCCCAACAGTGTAGTTAAAATGGAGATTACATTTAATTATTTTTGTCTTTTTTTTTTTGCTCCAACATAATAGCTTCATATCAGCTATTATATATATACCTATGCACTATAGCACACTAGATTGAATATAATATTATTTAATATAATATTATTTTTAATATTGCTTTTTCTTTATTTTGGGTATTGTATTTCCTCATTTTCCCTTAAACCTTTTATTAGTTATATTGCATATATTTGTTTTTGTTATTAATTTCAAGAATTAGTACTTGTATGTGAGATGAATGTTCTTCATATGTGTTTATTTTTTTATTTTATTAATGATTTATATATATGTGATTTTTTTTCCTTTAATTAAGTGTCGGCAACAATATAATAAAAAAAACGAGAAATAATATTTTAAAGCAATTAGCTAATAAAATAGAGAATCTGTTGAAGTTGATATTAAAAAATGAATAGTTAAAATAAAATTAAAAAAAATTGTATTTTTTTAACTAGGTAGAATACCTCTTAGGCTCTTAGCTAGTAAAACAGCTGGTATATGTATAATATATATTTCTGTATAAAACAAATAACCTAAATTAATGTGTACCCCATGGACCCGTCCGTGTAGCAGAATACGTTAAGAACTATTTCATCATTTAGATTATTTAAAATTTTTAAATGACGTGACAATATTTAAAGGGTATGTAACGACCGAGGAAGACAAAGATTGAAAGCAATAGCCTGGAAATCAACCTATATTCGGAGGCATACGTGAACCGAAATTCAGTCATAGAACTCGGTTTAATTGGTTGTCACCAGGCAGATTTGGATAATGTATATATATATAAATACATGGCTTTCTTCTCTGCAGATTAGGCAGCTAATTCATTAAGATTAGGAATTTTAAATATTTCGGCCTGGAAAATGCTTTTCTTACAAAAAAAAAAAAAAATGTAGCAAGGGCATTTTTTAAGCAATGACGGTTGGTATTTTTCTTTCTAATAAATGGATAATTAAAATAAAGTTATATCTCTTGATTTAATTATAGGTTGCTTTTGCTTGTTTAATTAATTAATCTAATTAATAATGATATTAATCTTAAATAAATTAATTTTAGTCAAAAATCGGGGGCAGAAAAAATAACTAAATTATCATGACGTGGATTCGACTCAGAATAATAAACTTCTTGTTAAATTTAATAATCACACTTTTCATATGAATATGAACATGTCTGTTGGTCTGCAACCGGCCGGTGGTACCGACAGCAATTAATCTTTAGAAAGGCAAAAGGAACATTCAACTATTTTATTATTTTATATAAATTAAAGTCTCGCAAAAAAAAAAAAAAATTCCCGGGGTCGAAAAAGAAAAAGAAACAAAAAGAAGAACTAGTCAGCAAAAAGCGTGTGCCAATCTTGACAGCTGTGACGGACGACGTAACTACGTGTAATAGACATCTGTAGGTATCCGAAACCAAATAGGAAACGTGCCCGCAAACCAAACCTTGGTGTCTGTCTCTATCTCTCTGTTTTCTATACATTGAAACTTCGCAGAAGCATCATGTAATATGTGTTCGCAGTCACACACTCTCTTGATTTATATACCACCATTTCTAGCTCTTCAATCCCATTCATTTTCTTTCTTTATTTTTTTGTTTCTTTTATCTTGAGAATTGTCGGAACTCTTGTTAGTTTGTTGAGAAAGATGATGATGAAAGAAAGCATGGGAAATCCTCTGTGCCTAAAGTCATTGAATCACATCTCGCTTGTTTGCAGATCACTGGGGGAATCTCTTGATTTCTACCGGAATGTTCTTGGTTTCTCTTCCATCAGAAGGCACGGTTCCTTTGATTTTGATGGTGCATGGTAATTATCAGCGTAACTTTGAATAATCCTTACAGTTCTTGATGAAGCTTTTTGATGGTGCATGGGGCAATTCAATTAGATTCTTGAAAACATGAATAACAGAAAATAATTAATCCTTCACGAAAATTTTTCTCTGCGTGCGACCAAGGTTCTTGATGGTGCGTGCATGGAGTCATAGATCGATACAATTCAACATTCTTGAAAGCATTTGTTTTCTCTGTTTTGAAATGTTGACACTGAATCTAAATTATCATTTCCTTTTGGTTTTGGTTTTGATTCTGAATAGGCTATTCAATTACGGAATCGGCATACACCTCATCCAATCTGAAAACCCTGAAAGCATGCCCAAGATTACCCACATCAATCCCAAGGACAACCACATTTCTTTCCAAGTTTGTATTCTCTCTCTCTCTCTCTCTCTGTGCATGTGTTTATATGTATGTAATGACTAACTTAAGTGGCATTTGTGGGCAGTGTGAGAGCATGGCAACGGTGGAGAAAAAGTTGAAGGAGATGAAGATAGAGTACGTGAAGAGTAGAGTGGAAGAGGGCGGGATTTACGTGGATCAGCTCTTTTTCCACGACCCAGATGGCACGATGATCGAAATCTGCAACTGTGACAACCTCCCTGTGATTCCTCTATCTGCTGACGCCGTCCGAACTTGCTCACTTGTCAATTGCAATGTCCAGCAGCAACAGCAACAGCAGATTCAACAAATGATCGAAATGCCACCGCAGCAACGATTGACATGCCTGCCTTCTGTTCACATAACGGATGCTTATCTTCACTGTGCCTAAACAAACCTCCACAACTTTTTTTTCTCTCTCTCTTATGTCATTTTGTATGCAGTCGCTTTTTGTAGATTCCCTCCTTTTGTCCCTCTTCTCGTGCAATAAGCTCCGTTCTGTTCGCATGAACAGGAGCTCTTAAAACATGTATTGCGAGGTGTAGTTTTGAATGAATAAATCTTTCTTTATTAATTTGACGTTTTTCATTGTCCATCAATCAATTTTCACAAGAAACTGTTAAAAACTCGCTTGATCTGATGATGATGATGATCATATATATAGAAAATGGTAATTTTCGTGAGTCATTGAGCATTAACGGGTTAATATGTTGAGGTGATCAGTACCCATAAAGTCACGCGGTGGGTTGGTTGTGTGTTAATGGTCAAAGTTGTGTTCGTTGCAGCCGACTTGCGTCATTTTCTTTAGCCGATTTCTAACTGGGCTGCCCTCTGCAAAACCTAACTGCTGCCTAGGCTTTTGAGAGTATAGTACAAGACCGTAGCCCACATTCAACGAGCTAACAGTCACTTGGCTCAAGTCAACACACGTGGATGGCTACAAAAATGCAGATATATATATGCATCTGCTAGAGGGTTCATTGCAGAAGAGAAAGAAGATCGTATTTAATTTGCCCTCTTTGAGATGCAATTGTGCGATCACTTTAATCGGCAGTTTTATGGTGGGCCTTGAATATTCTGTAGACATGCAGCAGATATGACAGCTGCATGTGTTATAGACAATTATCAATGGTTAATTTGTTTGTCTACTTGTTATGTGTGGATGACAATCGTGACATGTTTATTACCACCAAAAGTATATATGTAAGCGATTAAGAGATGAAGGCAAGCCTAAGAATGAAGGTTCACATAGAATAGAAAAGTGGGAAAAAAAAAAAAAATTGAGAGAGTTTTTGAATGCTTTAATATGCAGAAAAAAGGCACAAAAGCTAGTCATAAAAAAATAATAATAAAAAAGAACAAAATTGCATGAAGCAGCTTTCATCATCAGCTGCATTTGCAAGAGACTTTCACATTTTTAGTTTTCTTCTGGTTCACTAAGGTTCTAATTGTTTGTCTAGATTGAGTTTTTCAATTAATCTTGTATTTGTTTTCTATTTTTAGTATTCCTTGTATTTTCTTTTGAATGAATGAATGAATGATCTTACCAAAAAAAAAAAAAAAAGAAACAACTAAGGTTGTATATCGGTTAAATTGGTTAATAAACCAAATTTATATTGATATATATTAATTTTGACAATTTCAATTAATTCGTTTAATTTGACAAAGTTGGTTAATTGTCCGTCAGTGAAGTGGGTTAACAATTATGGGCCAAATCTCTTTTTGACCAAATGGGTTGTTTTTGGGCCAAATCTCAAATGGATTTTTTTGGGCTAAACAAGTGTTTATTAGACATGTTTATAAATAGCATATTCATTATCTTAGATTATTACAAATGATCGCTAATATAGATAAAATTAAATGAGAATGCTGCCATACCATACTTGCGTGGTTACATTTTTGGTTAAGTTAGTTAAGTCATTTTCGGTTCAGTTTGGTTCAATTACCGACGTCGGTATAAATTTTTATTTCAACTACTAGCAGCCAGAAGTCAGTAGGAGGTTGCTGGCAGGGTATTATTGAGGATCCATTTGGTAGATCATTGGTTGTTAGGATTGAAATTAAGTATGAAAGTTAACAACTTTAAGGTTTTGATGCAAAGTTAAGATTTTTTAAGACCTAACTGGTGTTAAGATTATCAAAAGCTCAACATGAATCCAACACGCATACAAATAATTAGAACTAATAATTTTTTATATAATTTGTGAACTCAACATGAATCCAATACAAAATCATAAGATTAAGGTTGAAGGGTTTGATCTATTTAATTAAATTAATCAGATTAAGATTGACCTATATAGTCTTATATTCATATTTCTATACAATCGATCTAAATCCAATACATGAACATAAATTGCAACCCTCGTGCAAATGGGGCAGATATTGTTTTGGATGCATGCAATACAACAAAATTCATTGAAAGATTGAACAGGGGCTTCTTAAATATTGTTTCAATTATCAAGGTTTGTTGGTGAGCTTTTAGCCCACAAAAGACCCTAAAAATGGGGAGAGCCACTGAAAGCACCGAAGCCCATATACCACATGAAATGAACACTTTGTTATTCCAGGGATCTGAGGAACTATAATACAAAATCACCCGTCAATGTCTTCTCTAGCAAACATACCAGCTCCAGCCCCACCATTTCTGTCACATTAATACGCTTGCTTTCATGTCCGTACTTCCTTATGACTACGGATCCGTAACATGTTATTATTAATTAAAATAACAGCATGTATGTTATAGTAAAAGCAATGGTTAAGATTGAATTTCTCAAAAACTCTTTTTTATTTTCTTAAATTGACTAATTTAATCATTAAAAAAAAAAAAACCAACTAAGCACACCCTATGCTATCATGTACATCATCAAAACTATAACACCATTGCTCAAATGAAAGCTCAAAACTCATTCAAATTCGAGAATATGTTTTGGACGAAGTCCTTGATAGACACAAGCACTACCAAAAAAAAAAAAAAAATCCATTCTAGGTGTTAATTTACTAGGTCGGAAAGACCAAGAATTTCTTGGCATGCAGCAACAAACGCCAGAAAAATTCTTAGCGATTGTGCCAGAAGAGGGAACTAGATTCTAGCATATTATTATCCACAACGACTTCTTGGCATGCCTTATTTTTAGGGGATGGAAAGCAGTTACGGTTAACAGTTATTAGCTATAATCATTACGGTTAATAAAATTCACTAGCACATTATTATCTACAAAGACTTCTTGGCTTGCCTTATTTTTAGGGGGTGAAAAGAAAGTTTTGTTAGTGGTTATTAGTTATAACCATTACGGTTAGTAAAATTTACAAACCGCCTCTGTTAACTACTATGCGGTTAACCGGCAGTTAGAGTTAATAACCTTAATAACCACTACCCGCTTTTTAAAGATTTTTTTTTAAAAAAAAAAAAAACTTCATTTTTATGGTAATATAATAATATTCTACTTATTTTTTTTAAAAAAATAATACTCTACTACATACGACATCAGTTCTATTTTTTTTATATATTTAAACACAAAAATGACCTCATTATATATATATTTTTATATATTTATATATATATACCAGCATATAATTTTTTGGACGCTCTCCTTGTATTTACTAAGATGAATGATGGAGATACAACTTTTTGACACAACTTTCACCTAACTTTTCTCTTATGTGGTCATTTTTTATTTGGTATTTTTTTATATATAAAAAAAATTGTATTTTTATTCAAAAAAAGGTCATTTGAAAAAAAAATACCACATTAAAAAGGACCATATATAAGAGAAAATATGGCAAAAGTTGTGTAAAAAACTTGTGTATCTATATTCCTCATTTACTAACTCCTAAGATTAAATACCAACTTATGCATTTTTTTAGTATTTAATTTTAATCCATACTTTTTGGCATTTAATTAAGACCCTTGCTTTTATAGTGAAGTTTCAAACCCAATTAGAGGACCTAGAACGTCTTCTATCATTAACCATATATTTTCAATCCATTGATATAGGAAAATAAGGATTTCCTACAATTTTTTTAAAATTATAGATTCACAAATTACATAATTTATGCTCTTTTTAGGCATTAAAATGCTTGAAAAATGGTACATATTATTAAATAGGATTGCTTGCTATGGATGTAACCAAAAAGAATTTTCCTCCCAAAAGGCTTCATCTTCACTTTTGTAGAGACACTTCTTTTTCATAAAATAAAAAGACAATTTTTTACTCAAAGCTTTTTTTATAATATAGAGAACAAGGACCGATAAAAATATACTCAATTTTCAAATAATATCACAATTTTAATAGGTAGCATTTTAAAGCATTTTAATACCTAAAAAAACAAAAAATAACATAATTTGAGAATCTACTATTTTTTTAAAAAAAATTTAAAAAGACTCATAAAAAAGCATGATATATAAGATCAACTCACATTGACGTTTCCCTTTGGTTCATTTATATGGTATTACTCCATGATGTGACTTCCAAAGTGGCCCAATACTTGCAAATGAGGACCATACATATATGTAAAATTTTATTTTTTTAAAATTTTTTTAAGGCCATACATATATGAATCCTTGCTGCAGACAACATGGCCCCAAGTCATTAAAAAATTACTCTAGTCAGGGGAAATTAATATTGCACATGTTGAAGCTAGCTAGCTTCAAAGTGGTGCCAAACATGCATATCTAATATATTAATGCTGAAAGCCTTACAATATATAGAGAGAGAGAGAAAATTGTAATGACATAAAAATATTGGAAAGATTATAGCGGAAGAGGAGAAAAAAGAGAAAAAAACAAAAAAAATTGTTTGGTTCGATTTTAGACACATACTAAAGAAGAACCCAAATGACTACATTTTTCTCCTATTGACTTGAATGTTTTGACCTTATTTGAATACAAATAACCCCATTTTATAGGGGAACGAATGTAGGTAGAGTAGTGGAACAACATGGGCCCAAGTCATTAAAAATTTACCCTAGTGATCGATAAGGAGAAAGATTGCACATGTTGAAGCTAGCTTCAAGGTGGTGCTAAACATATATTATGTTGAATTGTAGATCTAGTTGTGATTTTTAGTGCCACGTTAGGCAATGTGTACTTGAAAGTATGAGAGTGAGAGTGTGTAATTTTTCTCAAACAAATTTGTACTATATAATATCTGATGAGGGCAACAAAAGATGGTAAATGTAGAAAATTGTAATAAAATGAAAATATTGAAAATATTATAAGGAAAGCCTAGAGAAAAAGAGATAAGAAATTTTGGGTAATTCAACGACGTTCACTGCTAAGAAAGAGCCCGAAGAACTAAATGTGCTCTCATTGACTTAGATATTTTTACATTTCAGTGAATTTCAGTGTCTTGTGAAACAAACATATATATAACGACCACCATAATTCATCTCATTTTTGTAATTTTTTTTTTCATAAATAATTGGTTGGCAAAGCATTTTCTCTAGTCAAATCTCATGACTGTCGCCTATACTGTTGGTTCGAAAACGAGGACAATATATGATAATGTTAAAATGATCCTATCTTTTGTTTGGTACCACAGAAAATAGACGGTGGATGGTAGGGGACGTCCTTGTCTGCTGGCTGTCCAGAAACAAACCATTGCAGACAAATATGCCCCAAAGCCTAATTAATCACAAGAACAATTATTTGAAGCAACAACCAAATAAATCAAATCTGTCACTACCAAAGACCACCTTTTATTATCCATGGCCATAACCAATTGCACATGGTTCGTTTCTATTCTTTATCTTTTCCACTTCTTAATCAACATTAATTTAATGGGTCTTCCTTGTGCCCATGATTCCAAACATTATATATATATATACCTTGTAACTAATTGAACCCATAGCCACTTAAAGAGCAAGCAATGGCTACCAACCATGAGAAGCAAAAGAAAGGATTCATGTCCATTTACAAGTCTGCCGCCGGAAACCATATAAAGCCGGTGCTGGAGCCTCCGGCTGTGGTGGACAAAAGATCCATTCAGCGCAATTGGTCGTTATTGAGAAAATCGAAAACGTGCAAGGGAATTGAGCAAGGTGGCCGGAGAGTGGCGGAGGCAGGAGGAGTACTTCAGGGAGATTTGGTTGAGGCAAGGAAATCGGTTTCCCATGTGGAAACGAATTTGGCATCGGTGGCAGCATTTCTTCAGGTGAAGGTGCTGGTCTCCGACATGCCTGGATTCATGCAAGTGCATGCCTTCCGATGCGCTAGGTGCACTTATGATAGCTTGGAGAAGTTTAGCTCCAAACACATGGCCTTCAACATGAAGAAGGTACGTTTCAAACATTTCATTCCTTAATTCATTGCTACTTTCTGTAAGTTGTTCTTAAGAAATTCATTACTCACTCATTCAAATTTGCTCCTAATCAAGAAAACAAAGTCAATTCCCTCGACCTTAATTTTGTGTTGGGTTCAAGGGTCGTGTAAAAATTGTCAGTTCTTCTTGTTATTTGTCGAGCTCAAGTCATGTCGAAAAATGAATATAAAACTATTTATGGCAAGTCTAACTTCACACGTTTAATTTAACAAGTCAAACTCATTAATCAAATCTCGCTAATTTTATATTGAGTTTGTGATTATGTCAAAAATTACTATGTCCAAAATAAGCTACAAATTATCGTGGTCTACTTCAAAAGTGACATAGAAAACTAAGAAAATAAGGGCTAGTGATGCCAAGCCAAAAAATGTGTCTTGTGATAAATTATTTTCTTGTTGGTATTTTCATTTTTATCTCTCTTTCTCTACACCTTTTTGGCTCCTCCATGGAGAAGGTGGAGCACGGAATTTGGATCTCTCTCTCCCTAGGTGTGCCCACACATGAACAGTCACATTCACAAGATCTCATGATAGAACCATTAAAAGAATTTTTTAATCATGGACCATTTAATCTGGACCATGCTCCACATCTAGCTAGGTTGTCTAGATTATTAGATATTCAATAGGATAAAGAGTCCAACATGCAGCCCATGTGTATGATGAAGAAAAGAAGCTGGGGTTATAAACTTATTCAGCTAATCATGCACCAATTAATTACTACTATACCCAAGCCTATTCTAAGGGTCTGTTTGGGAGTGCATTTTTTAAAAAATAATCTGCTTTTTAAAACTGAATCGTAATTTTGGAGTGTTTGGGATTGCGATTTTAAAAAAGTAATTTTTAAAATCGTGGAAAAATCTGCGATTTCAATAAGCTGACTAGAGGGCGCATATTTGAAAAAGTGCGAATTTAAACCAAAATTACAATTTTGCTTAAAAAGATATTTGGGGCAATATTTACCTATTTGGCAAGAAATCACAATTATAAGCTAATTTTACCTAAACACTCGATTGATAAAAAAATATTTTTTAACATATTTTATCAAATGCCTATGTGATTTTAAAAAGTAGCCATTTTAAAAATACAATTTTATAAAACACAATTTTTAAAATCGTACTTATTAAAATCGCACTCCTAAATGGGCCCTAAGTCGAATCCATTTATATTCTAATGAGTAATGCTATTTAATAAACTATTATATTATTAAATAATTTAGATAATGTATGTTTTCAAATTACAAAATTTAGGCCCCTTTTAGGCATTAAAACGCCTGCAAATTGCCACCTATTAGAAATGTAGCGTATTATCGAGGTAATCAGAAATAATTTTCTTCTTTTTCTTCACTATTGTAAATACGCTTCTTTTTTGAAAAAAAAAAAACCAATGACAACCTTGTTGATGCTCGCACAGGAGTTCGATCAAGTCTATGGGCCGGCCTGGCATTGCATCGTGGGCTCAAGTTTCGGGTCCTTCGTCACCCACTCAACAGGTTGTTTCCTTTACTTTTCGATGGAAAAGCTCTGCATTTTGTTATTTAAAACGAAGATCCAAAAAGCTTTGGATTTAGTTAAATAGGATTATATATAGGTTTCTTTCGAACATTAATGCAAGTATTATGGTATTAAATTTGATCCTTTCTTGTATTGATCAGAAGTCTTGAGTATAAAAAAGCATTGTAATATTGTGTAACATAATTATTTGAAATAGTTTTAGTCCAGATTTGTTGCATCTAACGATATACATGGTATAACGTTAATATGTAGTGTGTTACTTCATTTAAAACTCTCTCATTTTTCACTTTTAATTGTCCATGAATGACCGATCTTAATTGTAAAACTCATGTAACGACTTTTCACAATTTCACTTTACGAGAGTTTAATTTGATTTTTATTCAATGGGAAATTAACCCAATAAATGTCAAACTCATATATCAATAGATAAGGGTAGCAATTCATGTTTGCATGTCAGATTTAGGTTGTATCAAGACATGTGTATAAGATTATATAGGTTAACTTTAACTCGACCAATTTAATTAAACATATCAAACACATTAACTTTAAGGCTTAACCCTCTAATTTTGTATTGGTTTGTTTTGAGTTCATAGATTATTTCAAAAATTGCTTGCCGTTTTGTTGCGTGTCAGGTTCAGGTCATGTTGAAATATTGATAAACCTTTAATTTTGTGTTAGGTTTGTATCGGGTTCACATGTAGCGTAAAAAATTGCAACCCCTAATTAAGTAGACCTCCAAACCAAGATAAATTTGCCTTTTTACCCATATATATAGTTTGTTCTAAAACTAAAACAATTGGGTAGTAGAAAATTTAATGGTTTAGTTATTATTCTATAATAAGCTACAATCCCAAAGAGAAATATTTTAAGCAAATGACCTTTTTTTATGATTTATTTTATTATTTTTATGTGGGCTTTTTCCGAGCTCTTATTTATTTATTTATTAATTTTTAGTAAATTATTAGTAGTGCGAATATTCCTTGCCAAGTTGCCATTCTTCGTTGAATTATGTGAAAAACACACCTCTCCAGATGTCAATTTCAGTACAAGTGTGATGGTCATCATATTGTTTGTAAAAATATAAATTAATGTTAATACTAAAAAATCTTTTTTTATAAAAAAAATGGCAGGAATATTCACGAATGAATAAATAATTTTGTGATTTTTTTAATTGAAATGTGAGTTGAATGATAAGATACAAGGTTCAAACTCAGTGATATTTGTTCTGATACTATGTTAATATGTGGGAATAAAATAATCTTATAGTGATAGGAAATTAATTTATAGTTCATCCTTAATCAGATTGATGCAAGACGAATTAACTGAGGTTTTATAGCCAATCAACTTGACTGAGCTACCTCAAATTAGAGCAACTTGTAGTTGTCGACTAAGTTAACACATCTTAATCCCTTTATTATTGGCTCACTTAGGCATATATATATATATATATATATATATATATATATATATGTAGAAATCTGGCTCCAATATCTATAGAATACCTATGTTTTAAAAATTTACTGATTTTTTTATTTATTTATTTTTACAAATGAGTTATAGAAAAATTTCTCTAATTCAATTTTTATAAGTATCATGTTTCTTTTACTATATAGCATATTGTTTGTTTCTTACACACTTTTTTAATAGCATTAATAAATAAATAAATAAAAATTGTGTCTCACACGCTCAAATAACACATGATATCTTAAAATTCAATTTATATAATTTCAAAAATTAATAAGCTCTTTATTGGAGTATTTATGGCAAATTAATTAACCTTTATTCATTTATCAAGTGACATCATTTGTATAAGGATTCACAAATAGATCCCATGTTGGTGAGACCCAGTTGCCTAAGAGCATGTTTGAGAGTTTTAAAATTACTTTTAGTACATAAAAGGTCACACCAAACAAAAGCTAGCATGCATGTTTGGTAAAATGGCCAATGCGCATTTTTAGCAAAATTAAGCTTTAACCAAAAAGCATGTTTGACTTAAAAACTCTGCTTTTTAAACGAAATTCCAAAAAAGACCTAAATAAATTTTTGGTTGTTCGAACAGTTGGGTCTAGATCACATGAGCTCTCTCACAAAACCTTAAGGCACCTAATAAATGTAGATCCCAATTTGGCGTGATCTATAACATTTGATACAACAACATTAATCATGATTATAAAATGGCTAATCTCCATTTTACTTGAAATGTAAATAAGTATTTTATGGTTATAATTTAACGTTGTTGCATCTAACAATGTCAATGATGACACATAATCTAACTTTTTAAATGGCATATTAGCATATAACATTATCTGTAATATAAATATAATATTAAATTATGGCAACAAAATAGCTCCACTCCATATAGAATCATATTCAAAGTGATATGAATATCATTAAGTTACCTTTTTATTATTATTATTATTTTTAAAGGCATAGATAAGAGATAAGTCACTTGATGCCATTGTACCCTATGACTAGGCTAAATATTATGATTTAAAATGTCTTTATTTTCTTAATTTATTATTTCCTAAAATAATATTAATTAAAATCAATCTAATACGCTCTTCTTCTTCTTCTTCTTCTTCTTCTTCTTCTTCTTCTTCTTCTTCTTCTTCTTCTTCTTTATTCCTTCTTTATTTTTTTTAAAATTGCCTAGGCATGACATCATCGTAGCAAGGACCATGTGGTTTATTTATTTTGTTGCGTGTTTATTTAATTATGATTGGCACTACGCCCACCTCTCCCGTACCTCACCATAAATCTTTGATTAATTGTATTTTCTACCCTAATAGTAAAGCTTTTAAGTTAAAAAGAACTTTTAGACAAAAGCCTCATTTTTAAGTTTTTACCAAAAGTGGATTTTGATCATTTTAAGTTTTTTAAACCCCTTAAAAGCGCTTTTAATTTTTATACCAAATAAATACTTTTTTCTTCAAATGAATTTTTTAGTGTTAAAAGCACTTTTAGGCCTCTCAAACATAATTTCAAACATGCCCTTAGTATTTTTTTTTAATGGTTTGAATTTATTTTTAATTTATATATGAAAATTTTAAAATCAAATATGAACCATTAAAAAATTATACAAAATATATTATAATTTATTTATTTATTTATGAGAAATGAAATGAGACAAATAATAATGGATATATTCTATCACACAAGAAGGGCAGACATGAAAAGCCAAAAGAGTAGGATAGAAATGGAGACAGATAATGACTGATATTAATATACAAATCTTTGGTGTAAAAGATTTCTTATATTATGCGATGCAACTCATCTTCTTGTAAGTGTTAGGCGATAAAAAAAATATAGAGAATATATTAAAAAATTATTAAAAAAAAAGACAAAAATTGTAACAAAGGATGTCACCATTTTATTATTTATGAAGTTGATTTGAAAGGTCAATTAATAAAGCTTATGGAGGCTCTTGTAACACCCAAAAATACCATTTTGCCCTTCCAAATTGTACTAACCAAATCCTCTCCACTTTCCATTCCTGTAACACCGAACGAGTTTATCCAATAACAATGGATGAAAAGGCCATGTAAAAAAAGGATTTTATTATTTTATTATTATTATTCAAAAAAGGCAAGCATGATAAATTAATTATGGCTATTTTAGTTTGGTGTGATTATAGTAGCATTTACTCATTGGAAGTCGCACGTGAGAGACCTAGATGATGAGAACTGCAAGTATCTCAAGTTCGACTAAATTATAGTTTGACTAATTCGACCAAAACATAAAAAAAAAAGAATGTACTTAATTATGAATCCAAGAGTTAATTAGTAATTAGCGCTTTCAAATCTATAATTGCCTAGAAAAATGCTTGGGTAGTACTACAATTTCCCTATACAAACTCACGTGAAGGTATCAATTTACTTATAATAAAAGTTATAATAAGTATTCTTTAAAGTCGGTTTGAGATTGAATTAAGGAACTTAAAAAATACTATTAATACATTAAAAAAAAAGAATGCACCAAACAAAAACCAAGGTATGTTTGGTAAAAAACTATAAAAGTACATCAATTTTATTACTCTAAAAAGACTTATATATATATATTTGACTTTAAAAACTCTATTTTCTGATGCAATTTCAAACACGCTATTATCATCATTTGTAATTCCTTTACTACTGTCCAAGAGTTTTCTTCTTTTCTTATATATATAGGGTTGTAGGGTTGTGGGGTGTTTTGAGGGGAGTCATGGGGTGCCCGTTGAGTCCATGGATGGAAAGGAGTATAATTAATTAATTGTGTTGAGAAACGCTCATCTTTTAGGAATAAAATGTTAGCCTATGGCTATGGCAAACATTCTACCACAATCTCCGGAGGTACATAGAATTATAGTAAACATTGAACAGAAATTCGAACTCGATCTTTTTTCTCTTTGGATGAACAGATAAACTACAAAGGGGATACTCTCCATTAAAACAAAAAAACAAAAATCCAAGAAACATACATGTTTGTGATCTTTAATTGATCCTTAGACCCCAGTTTTTGTTGTTGATTAATTGTAATTCAACTACTGCTAGCTAGTCTGCTCTATATATATATATATATACACACACACACAAACATTAGAACAAACCAAAACCAAATACACCGACCATCAAAAGGAGGGAATTAAACAAGAAAAAGGTGTTGGGAAATTAAGCAGCCATGCAATATATATATATATATATATATATATGTCCTGCAAAGTCACTTTGACCGACTCTTGTTTGATTTGGGTTGATGGATCATCACTTGCTTTCCAAATAGGCCACAGAGGCCGCAGCCTGCAAGCTTAGGAGACGGCGGGTCGAGGGCCAGCGACTCAGCCTTGACGGTCGACCGATACGCGGCCGCCTGTCCTCCGCCTCCGGCGGATCGACTACGCTCCAATCTACCGAGTGATCCGACGCTCCGGGATGGCCTTAGGTCTCTGAATTCCACCACCTCTTCGTCTCCTTGGTTAGGCCTCATTTTGCTCAAGTCCCCTGATAGAAACCTGTCATTCCAGACCAAACCTGACGACCCTTGTCTCCTGAAGGATGTTGTAGACCTGCAATCCAGACATCTCTCTTTCTCTCTAGAGGGTTCTTTGTTGGAAGGAAATATGAAGTGCAAGTATATATATATATATATGAAATGAAAGGGGGGAAGGGAAAATGACAAATGAAGAATAAAAGGGAAGAGACGTATGGCGGCATTTCTCATATATATATATATATATGAGGTGGGGTGACAAATTAGAGAATCGTCCTTTAAGATTTACAAAATCTAAGAACTACCACTAGGCTTTGAGTAATATTAATATATATTGCTTTTTTGAATTGTAGATAAGGTCAAATTACATTTGACTCACAATAACCAGCAATAATATCGAACGACTGGGAGATTTTCTTGCCATTTATGGTTAAATTGGAGATAAGTCACAGATTTGGTTTATGGATGAGCATCCAAATTGCATATGTCAAAATCTGATGCTATATATATAGTCTGATTTGTTAATTAAGGTCATGAAAATGTCCAAATCTAGCCAAACCAACCTTAATAAGATCGTCAATGAGAGAGCTATATGTAAAAAGAAATAAGAGCATTATGTCTACCATTGAATTACGTAAGGTCCACATAAATCAACAAATATATTGTTTTTTTTTTTTTAACAAAAATATTGTTTGATTGTAAGAGAAATAGGCCAAACATATATACATTGGCCTTTAGCATTTCTTTTATATTCCAATTTATTCATCCATGTCTAGCTTATAGTGAAAATTCGAAATTCCGTACTGGTTCATGTACATATGGCTAGTGTCATCAAGCTATATAGAAATAGTTTTTTTGACGGTCTAAATTTAATTTCAAATTTTTATGAGAAAGTGACGGTAAAATTAAATTTAAACCGGCACCTAAGACAAATCAAAGAGTAAAAATTGTACCTAGGCCAAATTCATGATATTTAGTCTTATTCTATATCTAATAATTAATTTGTTCTTGCACTTTCTTATTTAACCAGTCCTCAATCTTGACGTTTTAGGTAACGGATTAACAAATCGTATGCCATAATCACATCAAATCCAACGTTTCAGCATTTATAGGCCAACAAATCAACAAAATAGACGGATGAGAATAAAAGTCAAGTGGTAAATCACTACTCACAAATGAGTGATGAAAAACCCATATTAAGCACATCAAACAAACAAATCCAAAGAGACAACTCCATCATCGTTATGCAACCAAATGGACACCGTTAAGAGCATTTTATGCACAGTAAACTTTTCTAATACACATGCAACAATCACTACGTCAGTGTATTCATCAGCACCTCTGTACAAGAAATCAAGACAAGCTTGATAACACTGATCTAGGAGTTTTTGTATAAGGTGTTCAAGCAGAAGCCGGCCAAGAGGCTGCTGTAGAGTTAAACTTTCAGAGATTAGGAATTGTTGGGGGCTACAGTAGAGATCTTGAGGGGGTCTGAGAACAAGTGCAGGTAAGCTTCTCCTCAAGGCCCTCATTAGTCATTACCTTCATTAGAATGTAAAATTAGAATGTCCTGCACATCCAAGGATCACAAAATTATGCTAGAGGTCTCTTTAGGCCATTTTTGTCGACATCATCATCTTCCGTAAACTTAGTACTTTTTACTAAATGTTGATGATTGCTCGGTAAAATTACTACTTATCACTAAATGTCCATAATTCCTCTTAGCCTCAATGGCGCACATTTTAGCGGCCACTAATATCACTGTCCCTGACAGAATCCAGCCTCCATTTGCCCTTCAGGATTTCACTCAAGGGTTTGGGACCTTGGAAGTCAGCTAATTTAGTTCTGCTTGAATTCCCGACTTTCCAAATGCAATCTGCATTGTCTTCAGTTTTTTTCTTCTCCTCTTTAATCTGGGCAAGGGTCTTGGGTCCGGTAAACGTAGTAGACTCCCTAGTCGTTCTCCTCTCTCTTTCAATCGGTTTCCTTGAAACTTCACTTGAGAAGTGCCGTCTAGGTAGTCTTCTTTTCCTGAAATTCTTCTTTGACCTATCTTGCTGTGAGCGCCTCAGCATATCATGTTGGTTGGCACCATTTAAAAAGGTCCTATTCTCTCGAAGTGATTCAATAGTGTTCTTTCCCACTTCTGATGCCAATCTTCTTCTATGTAGACGTTGACCCATACCATGCCTCAGAGGCCTTTTTTGGCTACGATCAATTAGATAGGATGAGCCATGCCTTCTTGAAGAGCCAGTAATTTGACAACCATCAATCACCCTGCGTTTTCTCAGATGGTCTCGAAGATCCATGTCATTACAGTCACCAACTGCAAGTTCCATTGGAACGAGTTTCCTTTTCCCAGACAATATAGAACCCAGCATTTTGCCTCTAGAATGACCAGGATCTCTTTTGACATTAGTGAAAAGATGCTCATCATCCAGATGATCAAAGCCATCACATATACCACGTTCATGAAGAAGTTCTGAATCAGGGTACATGGGATCATACTCAACTGAATCTTCAAAATCATACAGCAAAAAGTGGCTATTCAGCTCTCTATGTTCCCTATCGAGGTCCAGCAAATACTCTGGATCGTCCTCATAACCTGAATTCTCTGATTTATCATCCACAAGAACATCAAAGCCAGGAGATGATTCCCATCGCTCCTCTGGCTCAATATGGTCTTCCACTTGCTCCTCTGAACTCTGGTCTGTGCATATATGGGATCTTCCTTGAATAAAACCTTCTGCCGGAATCAACGACTCTGACCTAATCACTGCATCATCATACTCACAAACAGCAATCTGTGGAGAGGCACTTTGCAGGAAGAGAATTTTGGGTACTGCTTGCTGAAGTTCTTCCTTGGGAAGAAAATTAAAATTGATTGGTACCTTAGAAGCACTTTCAGATGGATTCAGATGTGTTTCTGCTGGTGCTGACCCTGTCTCACTTCCAGCAGATGTCTTGTTTTCTAAGGCAGGTGCATCACTGCTTCTAGAGGCAGTCTTTGTAGATTTCCCAGCAGGTGCATTACCATCAGGACCATGCATAAAAGAGCATCTGTCACCTTTATTGCAGAGCCCTTTGAAGTAAAAGTAACAGGGAACATTGGTCTTGTTCGCAGGTGTCGAACAGTGAGCAGATTCAGGTGCTGCTCCAGCATGCCCATCCAATGGCTACAAGAATAACAAAGTTTAGTTCAAATGACATTAGCAGATACCAAGAGATGATGAGAATAGTAAACACAGCAGTCCCCTGGCATATAATTCAAACAGACCGGGAAAAAAAATGAGTGAGAGAAAGAAAGAAAGAAAAAGGAATGCAAAAGAAAAGAAAAGCTCTGATACGGTAAAGGATGATGGAACAAGTTTAAAATACACCTTAAGAGTAAGATACTATCACAGATTGAGAATAAAACAGGTAGTCCTGGGCATAAGTGCAACAATATCTCTGTGTTCCATTCGTTAATTTTTCAGTCTCATTCATTACTTTCACAATTTCTCTGCAATCATACATAGACTCCAGTCTTTACAGAAGCAACATGTTAATTAAAAGACCCAACCTCCATCCCCTTGTCTAAATGAAAAAGTAAAAGGATCCTTTTTCCCTTCTGGAAAGGATCCAGCAAGTAATAACTCCCACAGTTGAATATTATAGATTTCAATGTGGCACTACACTTATCATCCATGATCCTTGCCCTAAAAACTCTTATCCACCCTTGCTGGATCTGCTTAGACTACATCATTCGTGATGCCATGCCACTGGAACAAAGACCTTGCTACAAGACTACCGACTGCACAGGCAAATACTTCAAAGCACCAATTTCCTGCTGATCAGCCTATGAATTTAAATAACCCACATTAGCTGTCTTCTAGTTTGTGAGTGTTCAAGGGTGTCACTGTAAAACTTATCACAATCTCATCAGTTCATCCTCATCCAAGCACATCAAATCAACTACTAACTTCCTACATGAAAAATTACCAAAAAATTAAAAATAAATAAAATTCCCACATGAAAAGCACAGAAAACTAGTTGGTGTGAAAGAGGGTAATAAGTCAATTACAACATCTAGGTCATATTAGTAACAACAAAATTTATCTACTTCATAATGGTAGGTTTCTCATAGTATGCCTCCTTTTCATTACTAAATGATTTAAAACCTGGTTTTAGCAACATGCAAAGGCTTGACCCTTTTAATGGAACCAATGTATCTATCACGATGGAAACTAAATATGTGAATACCGGTTTCTCAAGGTATTTATCAAAGTAATAATTATCAAATAATGCATATAAAAGATATGTTTCTCAAGGTGCAACTGACTAATCTTAAAGATATACCATCCAACATAACTTATGCAACCACCTAACAAGGCAAACTCATCTACAACACACAAACACAAGATATCAAAACTGGTGGAAAAGAACGCATAACCAATACCCAGGTTTAGGTTATTGAATGTGCAAATGATATCTGGAAATAAATCAAGGTTCCTAAAAAATATATGGAGACAAGTTAACCCAAAAAGAAAAGGAGAAAGAGAAAGAGAACACAAGCTTACAGGGTGTCTAAAAGCACAGGTGGGATTAAGACAGTCGCCAGACAACCAGTACCAGCAATCTCTGGGATTGAGCCTCGCAATCTCACTGTGCCGATACTCGCAATCAATCCCCTGGAAAAGAGAGAAACAAATTAAAAAGAAAAAAGGAAAGAAAGATGAATCTCACCATGAAACAGAAACAAAGATTATGGCATACTAACGACAAAACCTGACTGCATAAACCCCTAAAACTAGACTCTCCTTACAAGAAACGCAATCGCATATGATTCTATACAATCCACACTAGAACCCAGTCTTAAACAAACAATATCATTTCTACCAATACTTGTGCAAAATTCCAAACACCAAGAAATCACTATCTTTTTTTTCTTTCAAGTATCTTGATTCTTGTACCATGAAAAACACAGATGTTTTCATTTCACTCATCACGATACAGAAATAGTACACTAACGAAATTTGGAAAAAAGAAAACCCCAACTCTCCATAAGTCCATAAACCCTACCAAGTCGAATGCATGAAACACAAATTCAAAATTCGTCAAAATGGCAAACACAACATACAAAATCTAAATCCCAGACTATCTCCAAGTAAAAGAACATGAAAAATAAGACTAACTCGATTCAGGTCGAATCCAAAACCCTAACGTAGCATATGACCCTTTCAAATGTATGTCCGTCCAATCCAACAGATCATAGAATATGAATCGTAAAGCAAAAGCAAACAGAATTCGGAGCATAAAAGCAGAAACAGGCGCATCAAAAAAACTCATGAAAGCAAGAAATATTTCGTAGAAAGAAACGAAATAGCCGCATTGCCTTTCACGGACCTTCTTACAGGTGAGGGGTGAGGCTAGAAAATACACGCAGTCGGTGTTCCTTTTCTGCAATTCTTCGTCCATTTTCGAAGAGAATGAGAGTATTTGAAAAGGCGCAATGTGAGAAGAGAGATCAAGAAAAGGCCATCAGCCTTCGAATTGTGGTTCACAACTTCACATTGCCGAGCCGAGAGATCGTAACCGAGACAGAGAGAGAGAGAGAGTGTATGTGTGAGTGATTGGGTTTTATTTTGGTGTGTTTTGTCAGGGGTTTGAGCTACTTTGGTTTAGGCTGGCTATGTTTTAAAGGAACGGACCAAAAAGGTGGCTAATCCCACCTCATTTCTAAAAACTCTTACAATTAACTTCAATATTATTACTTTTACACCAAATCAATTATTTTTTATCACTATTTAAATAAAAAAATCACTACAAAACAAAATTTTTCATTTTTTTATATAAAACATTCTTATTTTTTTTTTCATATCAATCAAATCTACTACAATATTATTTCACTTTCAAATATCATTCCATTGCCAAACATATCAGCGTTGAAACATATTCTATATATTAATGCCTTTTAGATACATTTTAACAAATTACGTGCTTAATTTTAAAGGTGTAAAGGTCAACTTATTATTTAAAATGTTTAAATAAAAAAATATCTTGTGGCTATAGGTGTAAAGGTCAACTTATTATTTTAAAATGTTTAAATAAATAAAAATTTTAAAAAATGATTGTGTGACTACCGTCCTAATCGTGTAACTATTAGCCACCCTTAAGAGATGAGAGAGGGGTTGTGTGGTTCTTTTTTTTTTTTAATTAAAAAGAGTAAGCCAAAAAAACCAATTATGGCTTTTTTAAAAGAACGCGACTATAATAACACCTATCTATTAGGAGCTACATAGAAAGAACTTAGACGTAGCCTGACCCTCAACAACCAAGGCATTAATGAAACCAAACTGACTAATACTAATAAGGTACATGTGAAAATTCTTCATAGCAAAAATTCAAACCCATGTTTTAGTACATATCCAACCACTTTGAAAATTTTCTTGAATCATTAAACCACCACCTTGATGGTTTAGGGTTTCAAGGGATCATGTTAATTGTATTGTGTTGTTGATATCTAAGTTGAGGTTGTTTGTGTGATTTAGTGGTTGTGGTTAATTGTAACTGCCACGTCAGTATTGTTCAGTATTGTACAATAATCATGAAATAAAAATGTAGTTATATATTATTTCTCATAGAAATAATAAACAGCCTGGAGAAACCCACCGCAAAAGTTTAACTCTGCAAGTTTCTGCAAAATCAAAACTCTTGGTGCGAGCTCTCACAGTGCGTTATTTTATATCGAATTAACATCTGCAACTTCAATGTTATGCTCTTGAGTTCAAGCTGCCTATTATGTTTCTTTAGGGAGAACTCAAAATTTGAAGCAAATGCGCACACACAGGCTTCAGTCAAAATTTGTAAACCATTTCCTCAGAATATCCGAGTTCTTTGAGTATGCCAGTAAGCTGCAATGAAGAATAAGGAGAGAACTCAAGTTAAAAAATATATATATTAGCAATTGGTCACACCAATTAAAGAGCAGAAAATGCTCTCTCATACCTCTCCTTGTGAGCGGTCTTTAGCCTTGTCACCAGATATATGTTTCATCATTCCAGGGGGGCCACATACCTGAACAAGCAGAACATATTTCATTCAGGGAGTTGAAAATACGTTAGAATGGCTTACCCCAATTCTAAGGGAATACTAAAATCAAGCTAGATTATATGAACATGAACTTGTACTAACAACGCTTGTCGGGTAACACCATGATCAATCTCCAAGAGCGACATTTCCATTCCATAATCCATTTTAAGTGAAAACTTTCAAATCTTATGGTGCTTCTACTATACCGAGATGCGACTGTCACATGAAACCTCCTATGGTGGCTGAAAAATAACTGAGATGTAAAAAAAAAAAAAAAGAAAAAAGAAATCCTACCATACCAACTGCATGGCTCCTGTTCCATACGTGGAAAATTAAAGGAATAATTCTCCTATACTAATGCTAAGTCGAAGGTTGAGATTGTTTTGGACTAGTCAAGTCTGTGTGGCAGAATTATGGAGCACTCTCAAAGGCCTTAATTTGGTTTGAAGGAAAGGTATCTAAAAGTACTATTAACAGTCTCGACTCTCAAGCAGCAGTGGACAATTTGAAAAATTGCCCTTCTCAATTTGACATGGACAAAGCTCTGGTTGATGGATGCAGGAACTTGATAAATTGCAAGTTCACAGCAAAGCCAGATTGGCTTGCTACTCAAATGGGGATCTTACCTCAGATTACAAATGGGGTATAAGGTCATCACCAATAGTCAAAAAATGTCAGAAGACAGCAAAGCTTTAATCCCAACTAATTGGGTCAGCTCCATGGATCCTTTCTAAACTAATTGGAGTCTACTTTTTGTATTTCTTTTTTCCGCTTTTGCTCTTCCTCACCTATATATATATATATATATATATATATATATCCCGATGCCATATCATGATTTAAGTAGAAGCATGTGAAAGTTGTGATGGTGGAGTAACGAAGTAACACTTACAAGGATTAGAGTATCATCACTAGGATCAGGTAAACCTTTGACAACCATATCCTTTGATATGAAACCTGTACCTCCTCTCCAATTCTTTGATGGATTATCGACGGTGTAGAATACCTGGGTTTTTTTTTTGTCATAACAAATAAGCCATAATGTTGTTTTCAACTTTTCAAACAAGCAATTTGGACAAAACAGCAATAGCCTTGACATACTGAAACATCTGTACCTTTAAGTTTGGATGGCTAGTTGCAAGTATGTCAAGCTTCTGTTTAAGCAGTATGTCATCTGGGGAGACGTTGGCATAAAGCAGTGATACCTGCGAGAACCCAAAGCATCATCAAGAAAATTTTACAAATATCTGTTCAGGGTGGTATAAAGAGAAAACACACTTAAATCTACAGAAACAAATGCCTTGCCACTTATGCATGTGCATGCACCTTATCCTAAGACTGGCAATGATTGGCACAACTCACGAACCCAACACTAATACGATATGAAATTAGTGGGTTAGAGTTTAGTATAATCGGGTTCAAGTCAAAATAGGTCAACCCGTTTAGACATGATTAATAAATGGGTCAAAATCGTGTCAACCCGCATAACTCCTATAATTAAATTGCATTTTTACCCTTTAAAATCCCAAGTATATAACTGCATTTTCATTGAAAAAAGAATTTTTCCATCTCCCATGTGAATCTCCATCTCCACTGTGTGAGTTCCCCATCTCCTAGTGAGGGTACTCCCCTTCCCAATGAGAGCTCCGGGCCTCCTGCCCCTCCTTTCCCACTTCCTTTCATTTTCTTTTGTTTAGAAGCCAGATATGCTCCTCTCCACCCTCTATCCCCACCCACATGCCCCTCCTCTAGTATCTTCAGAATCTCCTCTGCCCCCTGCACCTTTTATCCACCATGTGTGTAGCTTACGTGCCTCAACATCAGCGCAAGAGGCAAACAGCTATCCACCTGCTCATTTTCCACCCACATGGCAAATCTATGGGCCCTTTTGCAGCAGGTGCTCCCAGTACCCTGAGTTTGTACAGTCCTTTGCTGAGTGCTTCTTGAACGATCTGTATATCAAGTCCAGCTTCTTGAAGGCTGACTTGGTCTAGATCACAAACCACCTGAGGTGACCACCAGGAGCCAGCTTCAGCTTCTCGAAGGCGAACTTGGTCCAGATCACGAACCAGTCGCCATGGCATGTTGCTGCCAAAGGCACCGTGGCCAGTTTGGTGGGTCCCGCCACTGGGAACACGGGTTATTTGGTTTTGGGCCTTTGGCCCACTTTGACTTACTGTTAATGGGCTTAATGCCCATCCCACATGCTACTTCTTTTGGATGTTGTATGATTTTGGGCCTTTATTCTGCTCCCCTTGGTAATCTTCTTTTATCAGCCAAATATTGTGTTTGCTTAGGGGGAAAAAAACCATTATATCAAACAAGTTTAAACGGGTCATTTGTGTCAACCCAACACAATCTAATTATTAAACAAGTTATTCAAGATGTGTCGTGTGAAACAGGTCGTGCGAGGGGTTTGTCACTATTAATTAAATGGGTCAACCCATATAGTTGTATATTCACGACTCAACACGGCACAAACCCAAATTGCCACCCCTACCTACTCCTAATGCCTTTAAAACCATAATTGTAATACACACACACATGTAGCACATGCAATCTGCACAACAAGAGAAAAATGTTAATTAGGGTTACAAAAATAACAATATGAGAGCCACAACCCTCACCTGAGTTTTGTCATCAGGATTTTTCAGTATAGCCTCAATAACCTGAAGCATTGGAGTTATGCCTGTGCCACCAGCAATCTGAATGAACAAAATATAATTAACTTCAGATAAAGGAATAAACTTCAAAAATATTCCATGTTACAATGACTAATTTGCAGATAAAGTAATGGTTCTTGTCATTAGAAAAGGACAGCAACGAGAACTAGAAACTGAATGTAACATTAAGAACTAAGAGGCAGTTCCAATCACAAACAGATAATACGCCATTGATACAATAAGAGTTGCAGCCTAGGGCTATCATTTTACTATAAATTAAATTGTAAATAAATGGCACACCATAAGTTGACGACATCCGTGTCAAATAAAATAATTTCTAGATAATTTCTCTTACCATGCCAATGTGTTTCTTCATATTGGGAGTGTATCTTAGCTTTTCAATGGGCCTGCAAGAAATTAGAGCTTTCCATGAAGATAATATACAGCACATCATCTACTAACACTTGGGGACATGTATAATTTACCCTTTGACTTCAACTACATCGCCAGGTTTTAAGCTTGCAAAATGCTGACTCATTTTTCCTTCTGGATACACCTGGAATAATTTTAAAAGAAAAACAAAAAACAAAAAAACTAACAAACATTTCATATGAAGAGCACTCCATGTTATGATGCAGGACATTTTAAAAAATGAAATCAGAAGAAGAAGAAGAAAAAACGAGGAAAATTGAGTAATCCATAATTGACAGCAAACCTTAATTAGTAAGTCAAAGTATCCCTTAGAATCTGGATCTGATATGGGAGTATAGCTGAAAACAGAACATATCAAGTTAGCTCCACAAGTTGCCAATAAACGAAACCAAAAGTACAACATGGCAAGTGCAAGATCAACAGCTGATCATTCCAATATTAAGACATTGTCAATCAAGACATGAACCTCAACAGGGAACTATGTGCCCTTTTCCTAGTTGATTTTTGCTGAAATAATATAAAAGATACCCAATCTCTTAAATTATGGTGATCATACTGTCTAATAGCTCAAATTTGGAAACTAATAGCTCATCATCATATTTGGAAACTAATAGCTCAAACTCATCCCTCAGTGTTGCCAAACCTAACACAGACCTTACTAGGTTCAGGTAATGTAAGAACTGAGAACTAAAAAATGGATGTTATTGAGCTTGCCAGTATAAAAGGGGCATGGCAATGTGTGTAGTTGCAGACTCATGCAATTTAAAGAGTAAAAACCTCATCATAAATAGATACAATTAGTAAAACAATAAACTTCAAATTTACACAATCAGGTATGATAGACTGGGATAAAAAGGTTCAGATCAGGCATCTTATCATTTAAACAGGAAGAGTGGAAGACTTACGGGCGTATGACATATTTTGGTTTCCCTTCAGCATCTTGTCCTATAGGAGCCCTACGGTGACAATAATGCATCAAGACAATCAATTCAGAGGTGGATTTCCTCCAGATCCAACGCGTTTTTTTTACAGTAAAGTTCACTTGTCATAAACAGCACAACATACCTTGTAATAATGCATGAAGCAACATCTAGACCCAACTTGGCTGTAGGATCAAATGAAAACCTACCATTTGCAAGGTGAAAAATCAAAAAATAAGTTACATTGAACACTCTTTCCAAACTATACGAACAAGGCATGTGGAAGCCACACAGACAACTTAAAGAGCCTACACTGTTAGAAAGGTTAAATGTGTACTATTTTTTTATAGCATTCCCATGAGGATTTCTGTTTCTTTCTATTTTTCAATTCATCACATAAACTAGAGAATTCTTGAGGTTCCTCCAATCTTTTATAATTGTATTTTCAAAATATGATGATGCTGCCAAATTAACCACTAACGGAGTTCTAGAAGCTATGCAACATACAATGGATGTAACAAATATTACAGTGAAAATGCTACCTGATAACAACTTAGGTGAATACTCAGGAAATAGCTAGATTAACTATTATATTCATACAGGGTGTGATATGGCCACTGAGTGCTAAGATCATTTACAGAAATATAGCGGATAAATAAACCTGCAATTAAGTCACATGATGCAATCATGATGCTGAAGGCACTGCAGAAATCCATTATGCTTCAATATGCTCCATAAAAGGACATAGAAATATCACTCCAAAAGCCTAAAACCTTAAGTTGAAAAATATCCAAAAAATGGATGTAGGGGCACAATATAAGGCTGATCAAATGTACTTTAGAATATTAGGAGGTTGATTGTACATCTAGTGGAAACATAGAAATAAACATAAGTTGACTAGCAGACATAAGCATATTATAGGTTTTCATAAGCTTTTAATGGTGAGTGACATACAACTGTAAAAATAAACCTCCATGAGAAACTCGGTGCCATTGTGAGCTTTTGTAATATATGTAAATGTTGAAAAATGACGGTTCATTCCAGTAAAGGGTGTAGATATCACAAAAGGCTCTGTATATTTGATATAAACTTCACTTTACTTACTAATTCAATGCCATCCACAACAACCCTCATTTAGATACATTTTTTTGTTTTCATCGGCTCCAACAACTACTCGTAAATTATTCCTAGTTTGACTCTCTTCATTCTCCTTTATATTCTTTGTTTAAAATTTTTCTACATTGCCCCTAATTGGTTGAGTACTGTCTCTTTGAAACTGATCACGGATTTTTGACCAAACACTTTTCACCTTAGCGGATCTTCAATAAAACAGAAAAAAGTTGAGCCTATACCACATACCTGAAGAGTTGAGTATTGTGACTAACCCTTGCTGTGTCTTGCAACTTAAATTCAATCCACTTATCTGGGTTGAGCGCTGAAAAAAAGAAGAAGATCCATTTAACTTACAAAATACAATAAATCACATATCGGGCACTTCAACAAATTTGCAGCCGTATGAAGCAATTTCCAAATGCTAAAAAGATTCTTTAGTGTATGAAATTTGCAACATCTGCATAAATTGATTATTAATGTTGAGAAAGTGTCCCTAAGGGATAGCTCAATTGGATGGGGACCATGACTCATGAAACGCAGTCACCAATTTGAATCTCCTTTTATTCCTCCTCCCCTTGGGGACAAAAATTACTTAATAAAAAAAATTGTCAAGAAAGTCCAAGCCAGTCCTTCCTAAAAAATTGTCAAAGTTGATAAAAGACTCACCAACTTTTGGACCTGCATCTTCATTGATTTGATCCAGATAAACCTGTAAATAAAAAGCAGAGCCATTATAGATAACTAGCATATATGGTAATCAGAAATCTAATAACTATTTCATGTTAAAGCCCCATAATGACCATGAAAACACATTAAATTTCATAAGAGCACTCAACTTGAAATATCTACAAAAAATCAGCTTTTACATTTATCAGCAGTGAATTTTGTTCAGAGGCAGAAAGATATCACATTATGCTATACTCATCAGGGAACTCAAACTGATTCCTTGTGAATTGCACCATATAAACTATAAGTATATAAAGCCCATCACATGTATGAAAATTGCCTTTCCTCTTTCCTCTTCACAGTAAATCTTATGAGTTTGTTTGGTGCTTACCCAGAAATGAAATTGTGTGCCATGTCTATTTCGTTCAGTTCTTGTAACGTAAAATATGAATATTTATATCTTTACTTGTTCAAATACAGATAAAAACTAGTGCAATTTCACAGCATTGCCATTTGCCACAGCACTACCGAAACTCACTAAACTAAAAACATTAATAATCAATCGATTTGACCTAGTACTATAAACATCAAATTAAACCAGCCCATCACTCCAAATATCTGAAATCCTCTCTAAGCATTCGAAGTTTAAAACCCCAACTGACTGACTTTACCCCACCATTCAACCACAGAAACGTAATCAACCAACGCATATCACAACACAACCGACCAATCAGAAGAAAATCCAGATGGAATTATAAAGGTACATTACCAAATTCGACGACGAAAAGCAGTAGTAGAACGAGATTCCACCAGAAACTGCAGCGACTGCTCCAATGGGTATCCGAAAAGCACTGAAGCTAGACTTGGTTTGGCCGCCAAATGCATTGGTGAATGCGATCGGAGTAGCTCTGGCGAGCCTCCTGAAGAACGTAGCCATTTTCAATGGACAAGAAGCAAAGAAATAACGCTCAAATAAAGAGTGTTTTAGCGCTTTTCGTTTTTTGACGCTAGTCTCTGTGCCTTTCTTCTTCCAGAGAGAAGAAGAGAAATGATACAGTGTGGTAAAAGGCATAAGATATAAGGAATGAAATGCTGCCAGGCGTCTTAAAGTTTTAAAGCGAGCCTACGCTAGTGTTTAAGTGAATCACATTTTGAAAGAATGGGCCTAGCATGACAACGTTCAATTGGGCCTCATTATTAGCTTTATTTCTTCTAGCTAAATTTGTCCCTCTCTCGGTCGATCGAATGGACCCAAAAGCCCATTTTGCTTGTAAATTTTCCAACTTTCTACTTGCAATAACAACCCTTTCCTATTCGGTTTTATGCAGAGTACCTGCCTTACAACAACTATATTACCGTGGTTGTTGTCTTTACCGCAAAGTCTCTTTATAGAGTTTCTTTGCAATTTGTTATTGCCTTGTGCGGCCTTGGAAAAGGCTCAACTTGTTTATGATTCTTCTGAGACTATCGGCAACATAACTGTCTATTAGGTCCTTTTGGACTTGATCCAAAATCTGTTATTATTATTGTTTTTGTATTGTGTTTACCTTTTGGGCTTTGTTGTTGGGTGCTCGCCTTTTGTTATCAATTAGTCATGTAATCCGCTTTCCCTTACTTTGTTAGAAAAAAAAAAAAAAAAAAACCTTTCCCACTTCATGAGACATGAATACATCTATATATTATTTCTCAATGATTTTTTTAATTCTTTTTTCTTTGTTGAAAAAAAAAAAATTGGGCAAACTTCATTTATGCTCTCTCGAAGTATCAGCAAATTTGCAATTATAATATCGAAATTTTAATTTTTAAAATGTTGGTATCTCAAAAGATTTTCCTTTTAATTTCAACATTTTTTTTTTTAAATGCACAGAATGCCCTCAATTCCCCAAAAAAAAAATGTTGGTATCTCAAAAGATTTTCCTTTTAATTTCAACATTTTTTTTTTAAATGCACAGAATGCCCTCATTTCCCCAAAAAAAAAAAAAAAACTGAAAATTTTTAAGTGTTTGATCTTGAGCTACGGTTAGTTGTGGTTCGAGGGTCTGGTGACTATGTGGGTGATTATTTTATTCAAAATTACATTATTGCTAGCCACTTTTAAAGGTCTGATCTTGAGCTTCGGTTAGTTGTGGTTCATGCGAGGGTCTGGTGACCATGTGGGTGATTATTTTATTCAAAATTATATTATTGCTGGCCACTTTTAGCTAGGCAAGGGTAAATGCTCAATAATACAATTTAGCGCACAATAGCTAGTGACATAATAAGGGTATTCATAATAGTAGATTTTAATTTTTATATAAATTAGTTTTTCGGAAAAAATGTAGTTTTAACTTATAAAGTTTCAGTGATTTTTTAATTTTAATAAAAAGTTTAAAAATTTGCAATTCACCCTTCTAAAGTTTCAAAAACTTGTAATGTTAATCCCGCCATTAGTTTTTCCGTTAAAATAGACGGAAAACTATGAAATGGCGAAACAACCCTCAGGCTTTTTTAAAAAATTTCCTATTTTAAAGGAAAAATAGACGGAATGTTAACATTGCAAGTTTTTAAACTTCAGGGAGGTGACTTGCCACTTTTTAAACTTTGGGGTTAAAATTAAAAAACCACTGAAATTTCATGGGTTAAAACTGCATTTTCCCCTAGTTTTTCAAAACCCACATTTATCTAATTTAACTAATTAATTTTTAAATATATTTACATCCGATTAGCTATATTTCTATTTATTATATTAAAATATTATTTTTTACTCTTTATTGGAAAAAGGTTTTGAGAAAAGTTATTGGAAAAAGTGAAAAAAAAAGTTTTAGAAAAAAGAGAAAATAAGTAAGAGAAACAATGAAAAATAAAATGGTTCCTTTAAAAGTATTGTAACACTAAGCCTTTTTTTTTACTCTTCCAATCAAATATTTATTTTGCATTTTCTTTTTTCTAATCCAATATAGGAGTTTTTATAAATCTGATTAGCTAGTTTAGATAAAAGTAACATTTGATTCTTCCATTGTGAATGTTCTAAGAGCATTTCCAATTGAGAAGGTAAATGACACTTTTATTTAAAATAACTCATTAAATTTGTAAAATACCTACATTGGAGAAGCAAAAAAAAAAAAGGTAAAATATATATTTTTTTTTATTAAATAAGTTAAAAAAAAGCTACATGTATCCGAATTGTTCAAAGAACTATTTTCCTAAATTTTTTTCCCACATTTTTTTAATTGTTTTTCTCACCTGTTTTAGCTTTTTCCAAAATTTTCTTCTACTATTTTATCTTCCACATCTTCCTTTTTCCAAAATTTTCTCACTATTTCTCTCTCCCCATCACTTTTTTCACAAAAGTTGAAAAATATAATATTTAGGAAAAGTACAATCCTTATAAAAAGTCATTAGCTAAAATAAATAAAGTGAATTTTGATGAGTTATTTTACATTAAAAAAAAATAGTTCCTCCATTGAGAATGTTCTAAGGAGCCATAATGGGCTATGTCCCCATCCTTAGCCCCTTACAGAAAAATAATAATAATCAAATATTGGCCTCTAAAATATTGTTCTCTTGAAACTTCCCAAGTTTTTCTTTGCATTATTGCTAGCCACTTTTAGGTCTTTCATTCTTTTATTTTGGCCCCTAAATTGTTTTTTTTTTTTAAATACAATTTAACCTCAATTTTTAGTTCCCACCCTCACAATATCGAATACTGGTAGAAGTTACTCTTATGTTCTCTTGTATTACTTCACAAATAATATGATTTTTAAATCTCTATTGACCTTTCAATTGATTATTATAAAATTTTAATTAAATATCGATTTCAAAAGCTACATCATTATTAGGGTCTGTTTGGGTGTGCGTACATTTAATACTTAAAAAGTTCGTTTGAATAAAAAATTACTTATTTGATAAAAATAATTGAAAATACTTTTAATGATCCAAAAAGCTAAAAAAAATAGTCAAACCACATTTTTAGCAAAAACTTTAAAATGAAGCTTTTGTCAAATTTTTTTTTTAATTATAAATTATATTTCTCAAATATAATCTTAAACGTCTTTTTAAAGTCACACAAAAAAAATAAAATAATGACTTATAGAATTACTCCACAATAACAGGATAGACATAATACAGTTGAATGGTGTTTTTAAAATTATAGGTAGATTTCTCTTCCCGCGGTCATCAAATTAGAAGTTCTAGAAATCAGTGGAAAATGTTGTTGAAGAGAAGAAAGAATGAATGGAGGTTTAAAGTTGTTAGGTATTTTACATTTTGGTAAGTTTGATAACGACATGTAACAAACACCAATGATGTGGCTCCGGTGATGGTAGGTGACGATGATGACATTTCTTGTCAAAATAACAAAAAATAATAATGAAAAGAAAAGAAAGGTTATATAAAAAAATTAAAAAAAAAAATCACTAAATTCAACTAGTGTTGACTTCTATATGGTGAGGGTTGAGTGCATCTAACTAAACTAACATTTTATAAACAATAAAAAAACAATCATATATAAAATCCAAAAACAATCATATACAAAATCCTTTCTCACATATTTAGCCACATTGAAACCATTTTATATATTAAATTTTGGTTTTTTTTTTTTATAAATTTAATTATAATACAAATATTCAAAGTTTTTCCAAATGATATGAAATATGAAGCCATTTTGGAATATATATATATATATATATATATTTTTTTAAGAACAACTTCATTGTTAAACTTGGGTAAAACAAGAGAGCTGTTTGTTTGGTGATAAAGATATATGAGCCTATGAGGCAGGATTTTGTTGGGGTGCATAATCTCCATAGATATTTATTTCCCATTCACAATCATACATTATTAAATAATTTAAATAAAAGTGCTTCCACTTGGTCAAGCACCCATACCATGGTACAAGCTTACCTTTCACCATGTCTCACCATATTATATTGAGAGTAAAAGCCAAATAATAATATGTTAATACAAAAAATAAGCATTTAAAAAAAAATCTTTGACCGACTAGCTCGACAAAATTGGAGATTCTAGAACCGGTTGTAGCTGGAGCCCTAGGAGTCCTACATCCTGTAGAATTTTGTAAAGATTTGGGTCTTCGACAAATCATACTAGAATGTACCGATGTACTTCAAATAGTTAATGTTATCATATACAAGAGACGGAATTTGAGCAAGTATGGACATATCATGGATGATATTTAAGAAATTCTTAATAAAATTCCTGATTGGCATACTGTTCGTGTTAGAAAGGTGGCAAACTATGTTGCCCATGAGTTAGCCAAAATGGCCGGTAAACAAAGCATAGATCAGGTGTGGATGAAAAAAGAAATCTTAAATGTATTTAAGACATTGTTTTGTTAGAGCAATTATTTTTATAAAATGAATCAAGAATAATATATATATAAAAAAGGGTAAAATGCGTATAGTGGCTGAATGAATAAAAATGGTATTTAAAAGAAAGTAAATAAAATAATAAATAATATGTTAGAGTTTGTATTAAAAAAGAGAAATGTAAGAATGCAATCACTTCCCCGCAATTTCTCCATAAATGCTGAGATAGTAAGCCCACTTACAATATTTTATTATTTTTAAAAATAAATCAAAATCAAAATAAAGAAAAGTTAATAAAAAAACTTAAAAATGAATGAGTATAATAGAAAATAGTGTTTTTTGATGAAGTATTTTACATTATTGCTGAAGATGCTAAGAGGTAATAGTGCAGCACATGTTTTAATGATTTAATCCCTAGTGTTTATCTTCTACACTAAACCATATCAATTATCAATGTAACATTTTTCTCTGGGAGCATGATGGCTTGCAAGACTTGGACACCTCCACTTTGTTAATCAAATGAAACATCATTTTCAAGAAGAAGAAAAAAACCCTATTATTAGAACATTCCAAGACTAATTGATTCATATATACCCAGAGGAGCTCAGACTTATTTGAGCTCATCAAATGACATTTATATGATCGAGGCTGGATAAGCTTGTGCTGCAGCATGACTTATCTCAAACAATCTCTCTTATCCTGATCAAACCAATCATTTTAGACCTCATGATGTCAGGCTTTATGAGACAATCAGTTTGACTGGTCATGGGGATAACCATTGGAATTAACATAACAATTTTCTCTCCCATTATTTGACTTTAACAAGAACAATATGCTAAAGGCCGATTCACAGCCTATAGCCTTCGGTCACAATTTATATTTACAAATTGTGTTGAGATATAGGTATAAAATAATATATGTAAATCTTAATTCGATCCATTTAATTAAATGGGTCAGACGATCCTCAATCCTATTATGTTAAGTTTGTTAATTTTGCAGATTATTCAAAAATTGTTAGGACTTATGTCTTATATTGAGGTCATATCGTATTAACTCAACTTATTTAACTAAACGGATTAAGCATTTTAATTCTAATCTGCTAATTTGTATAAAATTAGTGTTTGGTTCATAGGTTGTGTAAATAATTGTAGGTCCAACTCAATGAATGAGAAAGACCTTTGAACATGTGTCTACCTCTAAACTCTTGGTATGATGTTTGAGTTGAATCCTTGCGTGTCTAGTTGCTATTGATTCACGTCTCTCTCCATTGTTCTGGACTTTTTAAATTATTTCATGCGAACCCTAGCCTAGATAAGCATTTCTCCATCATTCATTCATAGAGATTATTTCTGTTGATTGTTGCTTAACTTTTATGCAACCCTCATTGGAATTTTTCATTCATTTTTGCTGAAATCATTTGTGAAGAGAAATGAACCTTAAGCCAATCCAGTGCTCAGGCAAACTTGATTGGTTGGTCATCTCTTCCAACAATGAGAAAGTCATTACATATGATATTTGTTGTTCTCTTGAAACTTCCCAAAGTTTTTCTTTGCTGTAAATTAGGTTGATCACCAACAATGGTAGGAGACTAAATTTCAAGGGTTAGATACTCTACAGTGTTATTATTATTATTATTATGCCTCTCCAAAGTGCCATCCTTGTCGTACATGTCAGACAACAATTAAAAGTGAATGCATGCCAATATAAGAAAGATTTGTCTTATTGTGGATATTTACAAATTAGATATTAAATATCTATGTTTTTGACAATGATGCACCGGCAACTGCTGACGCGATTACAATTATGTAGATTCCTCTTAATTTCACATGGCTGGGTACAATTCAGTGTGATATATGTGCATGTATAAAAGCCTTCCAAAGTTAGGGGATCAGGAAATCTGATTCTGATGTCTTTTTGGGTTTTGATTCTGAAATCTGTCTATAACCCAACCATGAGCTAATTAGTTTAGATTCATTTTCGGGTCATAATGATCTGTATATTGGAAGCCATGGCAGACGAGATTCTTTGAGGTGGGTTGGCTGTTAGAGATGGAAATACTAGTGTTTAGAGTGAAGTTTCCATGGAGAGTCTCAGAGTCTTTAAGAGCTGGGTTTTGTTCACAAGTGAGAGATATTTAGTGGGGTGATAGATTTTAGATTCAGAGGTGAAGTTCATAGGATAGCTGTTGGCCATGACAATGTCATTCCACACATTAAATTGCCCGCCAGCTGTTCGAGGTAGTGTAAAAAAGAATAAAACCCAGATCAGGAATCCATCTGTAGCTGCACAAATATCGTCAGTGCCTATACACTGTGATGAGAGTGGAAACTTACTTGAATCCAAGAGGAATTTGGCTCTAAAAAGATGTCAGGCCCCAAATCCCCTGCTCAGCCAACGAAATACAGTTGGAATCATTGGAGGGGTGTCTGCCTTTTCTACTCTGATTTTCTTGGAAAAGCTTGTCCTGTGGAGTTCTAAAGATGGACAGGAATGTATGCCTTTCGTTGTCTGCAGCGACCCAGCAATAAGTAAAGGGCTTCCCGTTCTTGGCTCAATTCATTCATTCAACAGTAAAAATGATAAAATCCAATTCAATCATGGCCCAATAGTGGGGAATCTGCAGCGCAAAAGGGTGTTTCTTGAGCAGTCTGGAGCTCGTTGCATAGTCATGCCTTGCCATCTGTCACATGCGTGGCACAGTGAGATTTCTGAGGGATGTTCTTTACCTTTCCTTCATGTAGGTGACTGTGTTGCCAGGGAGCTCAGCGAAGCAAAGCTCAGGCCACTTGAAGCTGGGAGTGATGTGCGAATTGGTGTGCTTGCTACACCTACAGCTTCAATCTCTGGTTTTTATCAGGAGAAACTACGAAGTCAGGTAGCCCAAGTTTCAATCTCTGGTTTTTTCTTACTTGAAATCTAGTGCCAAATAATTGCTTCAATCTCTGGTTTTTTCTTACATTATAAATTGCTTCATCAAACTAAGACCATTAGTAACAAAATAATTACAAGCTATAAGCTTATGTCTGCTTGTTGTGTTTATGATCCACTAGTTAACACTAATGGCCAGCCCTAAAATATCTGCTTTCTTTTGTGCTTGAAACGACAACCTCAATGTGCAGGGCTTTGAGGTTGTGTTGCCAGACCAAGCAAGCATGCAGCACATTGTACTTCCTGCAATTGAAGCAATGAACAGAAGAGACATTGAAGGGGCGAGGAATCTCTTAAGAATTGCTATCCAACTTCTCCTGGTGAGGGCTGTGAACACTGTCATCATTGCTTCTGATGAAATGCATGGTCTTCTGCCTCACGATGATCCTCTTCTTAAGAAATGTATTGACCCCATGGATGCTTTGGCGAGGTCAACTATAAAGTGGGCTAAATCTACATAAAAGGTTCATCGCTGAAAATATGTACGAGTTTTTTGAGTCATCACGGTTGGAATATACTGGTGTATCAAAAAGCAGTGCCCATGCTTGTGTGTTGTTGAGTCTCTGAAGGCTACGAGGGTGGTAAGCAGAAAGACCATGCCAAAGAATAGCAATGGGACATGTGAGCTACTTTGTATTAAGGCATGGCATGGCTTAAATGGTTTTGTGTAATGACTCAGTGAAAGTGTTAGTCACATTTGCACTATCACTTCAAAATTAATAGTCAATTTGAAGCTCTTTATAATCACTTATAAAGCTAGTCTCACCTACTAATGAACCAATATGAGATTTAGCATCCATGAATGTGTTTCTAATCTATCCGCTCTATGTATGTTATTTATCTTGTCGACATGAGATTGGGATGTTAACATTATCTTCCCTTATAATGAAATGAAGAACTCTATAACCGAGTAAGAGCTGATTGAAAGATCAATCAACCTGTAACTGATTAGTTTGATCATTTGAATAATCTAGTGCGATTTGGGTTATGTGCCCTTTCATGGCATGTACTCATTCTATCCAAAACTACCTTCTATATTGCTGGGTGTAAGAGCTATGGCACTGCTAACAAATTTCATCATCAGAATAACAAGATAGCAGTGAAAAAAGGAAAAGTAAAAAAAAAAAACTATATAAGAAGAAAACTCGAGTTGAGTTCTTATCAAGAAAAGAAAAACCTGATAAAGTTTTTCCGTTTCCGACAAAGAGTGGCAAAGGTCGTCTTTCTACATGTGTGTGGCGGCTAAACCCTTCTTTCTACAGCCTATATCAAGTTAAATCAGAGAAAATGAGACAAATTTTCCAAAGAAAATGTTAATTTGGTGTCATTTGAACCCCACATCTTTCCCATCTTGTCCCCGTTATATAAATCCAATGTGCTTTCTGATTTGACCCCAACAATAGCCAATAGGTAACCGCGTAGGCCTATATCTTGCCAAGCGACATGAAATAATTAATAAATAAATAATAATAATAAAAGAACTATTTCTAATGGACATAAAGCAAAAGGTTCAAAATGAATATGATTTTTTTTTTCTTCTCTCTTTGATGAAATTATATAAAAGAGATATTGATTGAGTTTAATCATGATTAAACCATTTTACATCAAAATTTTCTTTAAATAATCAATTTCATTTTGATTATCTAAGCATGAATTTTAATACAAGTGTCCAGGGTGAACTTTGGAGTGTTGCTTGAAATTTGCCCACTGCCTCCATAGGCAATCAAATGGTCAAATAGGCTACAATAAAGTATCACTTCAATTAATAGTTGAAAGTACTTAAGAGGACATACTCATGAGTGTAATATAAAATAAAATAAAATAAATAATGGAAAGAAAGAGAACAGCTCTCTCTCATTGCAGAGGCTGTAGAATCTTTTACAACAATGACAAGTTGAAATTATGATGAATTTCCAAGGCATCTGGGTACCAACTACCCTATACAATCCTGGGAAACAATATATGTATAGGTGGCTGACCTTTGATGATCAAAAGAAATTTCCATGAAATCATGCTATCTTAAGAATGAATTGAGCCGCTTCTACAAGCTCGACATAGAACCACTAGGTTGTTTTAAAAGAGCTTCAACACCATTGATTGTATCTTGGTAGACCCAGGAAGAGATGAGGTGATGGGCAATAGCAAATGGCCCAGGGATGAACATGGGAGCAAGTTCACCACTTTCCACGTTGAAATCTGCAGAAAAGTTCTGTCCTTTCTCAACCCCCTTGCACATCTGTTCTACCTTGACTGCAGCAGTTGTTTGAGCTTTTTTGTACTCGGCAAATGTCAAAGCTCTTTTCACATCTTCTCTACTGTGCCACTGAGCATCTACGCGAAGAAAAATAGAAACATAATGTAAAAAAAAAAAAATTTGCCAGGGCATGGCTAGATAAAAAAATTCTCATCTTGTGAACCCATGAAACCATACAAGTGTAAGAAGTTGTGTGAATTATGCAGTCAAAATAAACACTAATTCTGGTTGATATCCAAAAACTTTCACAAGACATGATTTTGTTGCGAAATGCATAGTTTTATACAAATGGTACAGATCATTCACATGTTAAACAAGCCCCCATCCGGATAAACTAAATCCCTGCATCGTTCATTCTCAATTCAACTTTCTATTTGTGTATGTGATGCTTCTTGCCTTTTTTAAGCTGATTCATTTGATGAAGGGAATCACATGTACTTGAAATGGAATTTGCCTTCTTCAAGGAAAAGTATAAGGGTAGTGTTAGGAGTACTACAACTTTTAGTACAAGGTCATTTACAAATTGATGTGACAATTCATAATTGGTAAAATAAATAAGTAAAAAATTTGGCTTATCAATTTCTCTTAATTATTTTACCAATTAGGGACTGCCACATCATTTTGTAAATGAGATTGTAGTAAAAATTGTAGACAATAGCTTCAGGAACAGCCGTTCATCATGGAGAAGAGACAAGGAGAAAGAATCAAAAGGAAAAAGGGTAGATTAAACATTGGTAAATGATCAAAGTACCTTCCAACTCCTCCTTGTCGACATTTATCTCTAGTGATTTTGCATATGCATGAAAGCCAACCATCAGCTGGCATGGCATGCTACTTGGCCCCACTGGGAAAAATAAAATCAAGAGAACAACAAATCAACAGACAATACTTGAAAAACTACGTGAAGATTTGTATAAACTGATTATATGTGCATCACTAGGGAAATAGTAACCATCAATCTCATCAGTTGATACAGAAAAACACAGAGCTGAAAAATCAACTAAAAAAATACAAATAGTGCAGAATAAACAAACACTAAGGGCTCGTTTGGTTCGCGAATTAGGTGTTCCGTTAGGAAAATGAATAGCAATTACTAGGAATAGAGGAAGGCGGAATGGAATAGTTATTCCTATTTCTTAGTTTGGTAACAACATATATATTCTAATGAGAATTGAACTAAAATTACCAAAAACCCAACACTTCTTAAAATAAAAAACAGAACAAAAAAAACCTCAAATTAAAAAAACAGAAGAAGACAAAAAATTTAAAAAACCTAAAATTACAGTGGTGGCCGGCCGCCCTTGTAATTTTAGGTTTTTAATTTTTTTGGTTTTTAAGGAATTAATGATTCTCACATAAATAACTACTCTTAAGAATAGATCATTACCAAACAAAAGAATAACTATTCCATAGGAATAGCCATTCCATTCCAGGGGTCTATTTCGCAAACCAAATGGGCCCTAAGTAATCTCAACTAATGATGCTGTCAGGACAAGCTTATGGAAACACTACTTATCCGTGGTGGCAACTGAGTGGGGGAAGCTGAGGATACAAAGAATGTTCACAGTCCTGTATTTTGGTAGTACTTTTAGTTGATAAGTAATTGAAAATTTATTAATAAGCATAAGGGCGCAACCCAAGTACACATGATGTATACAAAAGAAACACCTATTCATAAAAAGACAAAAGAGCAAGAAAATCGAAAAAGCCTGAAATCTGGAAGTAATAATTGGCAGCCACCCAGTGGTACAAGGTATTAAGGAAGATTGGAGATAGAATCCTATAAGGCACTATCAAACTCACAATGGAGAGAAACTGGTGATTAACGGATTTCCTACTATTCTTACACATACAATACAAATTTACCATTATGATATGCCATTTTCTTAGATTATTCGTAGTGAGATTTTTCCGTAACGCAGCCAACCAAGCGAAAACACCACTTTCAATAGAACCTTATTCGACCATATACTCTTCCAAGGGAAACGAGTGATATCATGGGGAGATAAGACTTTATAGAATGATCTAAGATCGAACAACCCATTCTTGGAAGGGACCTAGCAGACCTTAGCTTCACCTCCTCGTCTTAATTTGAAGGAATACAATAAAAAATTGAAGAACAAAATAAGAAGGTCCACCTCCCAGTCATGCACCACATTGATAAAATTAACAATCCCCCTAATGAGAGTCGCTAGAAAACTCCAGATGATCTATCACGGAATCATCCTTACAACTTGCAATACTAAATAGCAATGGAAAGCCAGCTTAAGGGGCCGATTCTTACACCACACATCGTGCCAAAAGGCCCACCCCATATGACCTATGAACCTCATTTGAGCACCACCCACCCCATAATTTGTTGTATTTACAACCCACTACCACCCTCCAAAGTCTCTCTCATGCAAATATCGCCATAACCATTTCCCAAAGAAAGCTCCGTTGAACAGAATAAGATTTTGGACCTCAAAGATCAAAGAACAAAACATTATACCTCGGTTGGTAACACTTAAAACATTTATAATTAAAAACCAAGAAAATAAGATGAATATTCTTTGAGATGGTTTATGCAAATGATTCCAAAAGTTTATTATGAGTTATGAGGAAGGTAACTAAGATCTTTTTTACAAAACCAATGGGGCAAAAAGAGAGCGAGAGAGAAGACGGTGGAATTTAAAACAATATCTTAAGTTTCACATATTTGGGATCTCCCACCCAGGGGTATGAAACTTTCCAAGTAAGTGCCAAAATGGAGGTTCTAATGAAAATATAAATATTATAAGCTAACCAAAACCATGTTTCTGTTAAACTGACGAATGATCAACAAAGTAAGGATCATTATCACTTATTATAAAATTAAATTGTTTTGGACTCTATTTGTAAGCCTAAATCACTCTGTAATTTAGGACTTACTAAACTAAAAGGCTCAAATTTTCATAAGATGGCCAAAAGACCAGGTGCTCTTTATGTTTGCGACTTTTTTGTTATTATTATTATTATTATTATTTTTAAAAAGCCTTAAAAATGGAAGTAATGTATTTAACAAATGCAAATTAATGGACAAGACACAGAACCATAAATTTTAAGGTAATGCAATTGTGTTAAAAATGGTGTCAACTAGGAACATATGAGAAAAATGCATTTTGCATAACTTATACCAGGCCATGGTTGAGAACTATGGTATATAACTTCTCCAACTTCAATACCAGTCTCCTCCCATGTTTCTCTTCTCACTGCCTCTTCCAAGCTTTCTCCTGGCTACAGAGAATCAAAAGCCTAAAATCAATGATATTTTTACTAATTTATTGAAACAAGATTAAAGAAAAGACTACAATAGTTTATCAAGCTATCACAGCATATGGAATTTATTACATTGAGATTCTAGACGCTCTTGGCTACAATTGGATCACAAAGACATAGTGAAGTCAGAAGCATCCCAGTTCAGGCGAAATAATCTTTTACTTCATAAATCAATTTTTTCTTTTTTTTCTTTAAACTTTTCTTGGAGGGCCGGGCCATGTCAATTTAATGACGACAGATAAACATGCAACACTTAGAAGTTGACCAAGCACATACCTCTATAAAACCAGCTAAACAACTCCACATTCGGGGTACAAATCTTGATTGTCGGCTTAAGAGTGCACGGTCATTCTCTTTATCAATGACCAACATTATGACAACCTGTCATAAGTATATGCCAGAGAAACTAATGTGACACCTAAAACATTCATTTTATAAGGATTTTTAATGACCACATGAGGCAGAAGATATTAAGCATAACATACCGGATCAACACGAGGGTAAATTCTCGTTTTGCATAACTCATTTGAGCATTGCTTCCGCCTGCCAGCTTCCATGGGGACTGTTTTCTCCCCACAGTTTCCACAAAAATTTGATATGCTATGCCATTCTAGCAATGCCCTGGCCTAATCAAACCCCAAGACCAGGGAAAATACATGCAACTCTCAGCAACCTTAACTATGCAATGATGCAGGAAGATAACAGGTAATAAAAGCAAGTACAACTGAAATGCAAAAGGAATGTGTTATTCACGAAATGGTCATGAGAAGCATGAATAAGCACACATTCATGTCTAAGTCATGATGTATAAACCTTTACGCTCAGTCATCATTTATAGCACTACTTTTGCTGAGAATGAAACTACAGTCAGACTTCATTTATAGAAATCTAGCAGGAACTAGTCATTCGGAATCTCTGAATGGTTTTTTAAAAAATAAGTATGAAATAGAAATACAGGAAAAAAAATCTACTCAATAAAAATACAGCAGAGAGCGGCTGTTTATCATGCATGTATCATGTTTTGCAGTAACAAAAGATGAAGAAATCCTGTATTTATCATGCAAAAACACCGGCTTTTCAAGTCAGCTAGTCAAATACCGTTGGGTTCCTTGAACTCTTAACAAACTGAGGTCACTTGGGATACATCTCTTTCCCCAAAATATTTGAAATTAATGTCTGCACTTACTTTGAGATTGATTCCCATACAGAATTTTTTTAGCAAATCCCATACAGATATTTGCTTGGTTAACATTAATAAAACTAATAAAAACAAGCAAGCAGCCAAAACAACCATATTCAGGATGCTGTCAATCAATACCAGAAATATGTCTAGTGAAACTAGAATTCATGCACATGAGAATTTTTTATAGGCCACCAAATTAAAATTTCAATCGGTTCACCTATTAAAGGCCTTTTTGGGTGTGTTTGAGAGATTTAAAAGTGTGTTTTACACTAAAAAGTCCGTTTGAAGAAAAAAGCACCTGTTTGATAAATAAATAAAATTAAAATCACTTTTAAGGGTAAAAAAACCTAAAAATGGTCAAAACACATGCTTAAAAAAAAAAAAAAAAAAAAAGGCTTTTGCCCCCACCCCAAAAAAAACTATTTCTCTAACCCAATTCCAAACACGCTACAAATTATTATTGTTAGAGCATCCAACCAAAATATATACCCAACCAACGTGGGACTCTCCAACATCTATCACCTACATGTCAGCATTCAACAAAACGAGCAAAACTGCATATTATCACCTATATCCAAAAGAATCACAATCCTCGTCAAATAGCCATAGCACTTACATGACCGGCAATAGCCAATTCCCCCATAGCTTGCTCATCGGCCCAATCGGTTGCCACCATTAACGTCCTCAGCTCCACAAAGCTGAGCTGCTTGCTCCCAAACTCCGGCACCAGACCACCCTCACCTGAAACATCAATTCCCCAATAGACGACATCGTCCTCAGGCCTCGAACCCAGGTACACCAACGAGTCCGCACTCAGCTGGACCCCAGAATTGGCCAAGTAACCCTTGCAATCATCCAAACCAATCCAACCCAGCTGCCAATTTGGCGCTAAGTCAGCGAGCCCGCCACTGGAAGATGCCAACGGCCTACCTTTCCTGAAAGGCAGAACCTTGAAAGCAGGGGAAGAGAGGCTGTGGGAGGTATCTAAGAGCTGGGTCTTGAGGGTTTCGAGGGCTGAGATTGGTGAAAATGGGTCTTCGGGCTTTGGGGTCTTGGATCTCAGAGGATTGCCAGCGAAGGCATGGGTGTGCAAGTTTATCGCCATGGTGGTGTGTGAGAGATTTCTTGTTAGCGTTTGAACAGAGTTTTCTAGAGAGATAAAGGAGGGGAGAGGTGGTTGAGGAAGAAAGGAAGGAGAGCATGACTCCGTTGGTCCATTGGGTTGTGGCTGCATTTTGAAGAAAGCGAGGAAATTAAGGAGCTGAGGTCAGTGATGACTCGTAGCGTTGCAGTGATGACACGTGTCCTGAGCTCATCACAGTCAAGCCATGGTACCGTTTTCCAACAACCAATAACTGCTCACCCAGAAACATAGACTCAACATTTACTCTTCTTCCAAAAATCATATTTAGCCTCTAAGTTTTTATTGGATTTAAATTTGAGATTTGATATAATTTAATATTATTTTGGTACCAACTTTTTATTAAGTTTTAAAAAATAAATTTATGAGAGAGAAAGCCTTCAACTAGAGAGATAGAAATTTGGCTTTTTAGTCTTCTAATTTTAAGAATATAGTCATTAAATGCTTATTTGGAATTATGTTTAAGAGGCCTAAAAGTATGTTTAACGCTTAAAAAATCTATTTAAAAAAAATAATCGTTTGATAAAAAAATTAAAAGCGCAAAATAAAGATTTTGTCAAAAAAACGTTTTTTGAGTTAAAAGCTCTATTTTTCAAATGCAATTTAAAACATGCTCCAAGTCCAAATGTCAAAAATATGCCGCTTTATCACCTTTTTTTTTTTTTTTTAATTTGTCACATGTCATGTGTATCTCAATTGACATGCCAACAGTTATATCAGCACCTAATACCAATGTCATACCATTAAGTGCCAAGCCATCCAATAAAAAAAAAAAACCAACTCCATAAACAAAAACCATATTCTTTGTCATTATAATTTTCTAAATTTGTAACATTAGAGAAAAAACGTTAATTTTGACATTGAGATGGACTCTTGCGTGTTAAATGAGACAAGTAGAAAACCATTAACTATGACAGTAAAATGATAAATTAACTAGTTTAAATTTGGACAAAACTTAAAGATCTTATCCTTGAAATTAAAAACTCAAAGATTAAATTCAAATCAAATAAAAACTTAGGTACTACATATAATTTTTTCCTAATTTGTATCATTTCTCAAATGCTAACAAATACAGAAGCTACATAATCCCTGATATATCATGCCATATTGGATGCCATGTGTGCATAATAAACCAATGACTTTAATGCAGGCTAGCCCATAACTTAAGGCTCTTAATTTTTTAAATTTATGTTTTAACGTTTAATATACAAATTTATATATTTAAAAAAGGCTCAATGGCCTCAATTTGTACAAAAAAGTAGACGAAGTTGGTGCAAGTAGAATCACTTCCAATGAAACAGAAGGAAACTTACTAAGGATGTCAATATCAAAGCAAGCCAACTTTGAAAGGAAAATTTCATGCCAAGATCTTGCTTTAATCAAATGGAATTACAATCGAACCATGGACACTTATTTGATGTTCTAATCACAATAGCCACTTCTAATTGCAAAACTATATTTCATATATCATTGAAGAGGAGATAAAATAAGCTAAAAAGGAAAAAGAACAAAGAAATGTAATGACAAGCAAAACTATTATAACCTGATCACAACCCACATATGATCAAATACCTAAAAGAGAGTAAAGAATTCTCTTGCTTTCTTTGAAACGACTCAATATATATATATATCCTGAAAGACCAAACTCTTAAAACTTTGAAGCACGACTCTTTAAAATTTCTTAATCCAACTGAAAAGTTCAGAACTTGAAATCAGCTCTCCACTTTGCTTGGCAGGTGTTGCAATAGCGGCATATCATCAAGCCAATCAGCATATATGCGATCAATCTTCTTGGATCCTTTCCACTTCAGAAAAATCTTATTGCCATTTCCTTCTTCAGTTAAAGTAGGCAGACCTGCTGTTTTAGGTGGAGATGCGTCATAAACAGGAACAGATTGAGGTTTTGCAGAAATGGGAATGGAGCCCATACTCGATGCTTCCCCTTCAAAAAGTGCAACTGGTGCTCGTAACTCTAATTTGAAGGAAAACCAAACATCAGAAAATAAACCATTAGCCAAAAAGTAATCCACTGAAGTAAACAATTTTCCAGCGTTTTTCACATAATACAAGCTGTTGGTGCTCTTGTAGCAACTTAATCAAACCATATATATTTGAAAGTACTTCCTAATTAATCGTCTTATAAATATACTTATACTGAAACCAACACAGTCAAGGGAAACTGAAAGAAGGAAAGTCCCTTTAAATGGAGCACTGCATGCATGTTTGTGCACTCAGCTGCACTCTCTCAACAATGTGATATGGCAGGAGTTTACCCTTCTCTGTCAGTATCATTCCCTGTAGCTCCATGAGCCGACAGCTTTTTCAAAAAAAGTTAGATTCATTATAAAGTGGATATCTCTGAGTGTGTTGGCCTACCATCTGGTTACTCGGGTCATTTAACTAAAACTGAGAAACAATTCCGAAAAAAGTTAATTCAATATTGCAATCCAATTAGTTAGTTAGGGCTTTGAAGTAGCCTTTTCACCGGTAAACTTTATGCATATTAATGGCCACTTCAATTAGGACATTGGAAATACAAGTTGTAAGTTATAAGATCAAATACAAACTTAACTGACACAAAGGAATTTCCTCTACATAATGAAATGCCAATCATCGATTTTGTTTCATAATTTAAATGACCTTCATGGGACGGCTAATTAGTAATTAATTACAAAGGGACCCTGTCAATTTCAATTGGTAGATTTCCATAAAAACGTTGTGTTTTAACAGAAAGTACCATTTATCGACAATAAGGATGACAGAAATTTTGATCAAATGGCAATAAGAATGATAACAAGAATTCAACATATACAGTATTACTCAGTATAATGTTTATAATTCCAATTTTGCAACAAAATGCTGGTGCTCCTATTGCATGAACAAATGATAAGCCAGAACCACAAAAAAGCTGATCTCCCAAAACTCAATCCGTAAAAGCAATGGATATTATCTTAATAGAACTGTCTCAGTTTCGTCTACCATCTTCGAGAGAAATGTTCAAGGATAATCAACAGATAATTAAACATAAAACCAGACAATAGAGAACAATCTATCAGTAATAATATCCTTCTGTCAACCATAAACAACTCTGACCAAATGGATTCGGTTGGTGGAATTTTTTCTAGAGAGCTACTTGGGAAGTGCAATTATATTTGAAAACCAACTCCAAAAGTACTTGGTTGTCTGGATTCAGGCAGTGGAACTCACAAACTTAGAATTTTGGTTCGGAAGGGAAGTGCGGTTCATTTTATGAATTATTACTTCGAAGAGATGGAAATGAGGAGGTTTGCTCTGCTTCTTAGGGGATAATACAATCAAATCAAGAGTTGAACCAGTCCTGCAGACAATAGTCAACTCTTTCACAACTAAGAAAAAATCAGTACTAAACCTTAAAATAAGGTCAACATTGGAAGTTTGGTTCTCACGATTCTTGCAGAGTTTTTGATAAGATTTTTTTTTTTATAAGATTATTCTTGCAGAGTTAATTATCTGGGCCCTTGGAAAAACACATGTTCTCCTTCTCCAAATAAAAACTGCAGATATAAAGTGTTTAGAAGGGTTGGATTTGCATTTTACATCAGAGACACCAATGAACTTACAATCTCTGCACTTTAAAAGATAGCGAGATTCCTAAAACTTCACAACCTAAATAAAAAGCTCACAATTCATGAATATAAATGAAAAGCTGATGCTACCCACTACCTTCTTCATCATCCATTTCCATGGCCTACTAAGATAAGTAGAATAATTGCTTCTGATCATATAACAGAGTTAAAATGATAAGCTAAGTATAACAATATACCTGCTTGCCCGTGAGCAAAGTGACATTTATCACCATAGTGACATTGTCCTCTCTCCCAACTGTTGCATATCTTTGTCTTCAAATACGGCTTCATATTTACTCGGGAAGCATCCGAACCATTGTTCAAATGCCTATTACAATCAGACAGATTAGAGCCACTTCCATGCATCACAGATGATCCAGTAGTTCCAATGCTTATTGCCGAGCTCTCCCTAAACCTCCCTGAATCATCCTTATACTTTGTCGGATCTTCATGAAGAAAATTACACCTGTCCCCATAAGGGCACTCCTCCCCATTATAAAACTTCTTACATAGCTTCAACCTGTGGATTATTGACTGGTCCTCATCCCAATTTCCAGATGATCTATCTTCCCCCCCACGCAAACCAGCAAGTTCTTGCCAATTGGGTGGAGGTTGCCGTATATCTTCCATACCATGAGCATACTTGCAATCCGCACCTTTGCTACACATACCCGCCATAAAAGTGGTGCACATCTTAGTCTTGTAGAAAATGTTGCTTGTGCCTCTATTGACTGGAGGATTTGGCGGGTTCATCCTAGAACTCATTGGTGCGCAGGGTAAGACATTTGATTGGTTGTCCTCAGAAATTCTGGGCCTCTTGAATTGTTGTGAATGCGGGTCGACTTGTTCATCGTTCATCGGGACTTGAGGCCAGACACCAATGGCAATGGCATCACTGCCTGCAGTAAAACGCTGGGACTGCGCCATAAACGGAAGGCGAGGATCGGAAAAATTCATATTACCAAAATTTTAAGGCCTGAAATCAAACCCAATCTAGCAGAAACTTTTCTGTGCAATCAAACAGATCAAGATGAATACTTGGGGGAAAATGAATATCGGAATCAATAAAGACACCCAAAACCCCGCAAAGACTTGACGTAGAATGGCAATGAAAAATCAGAAAGCCTGAACCAGATAATGATCAAAGAACATGCAGACACGAATCAAGAATGCTAAATTCGAAATCTTTTGAACGAAATTAAGAAACCAAGATTGAAAGTCAATTTCAGAAATTGAGAAAGAAAAACCAGATTAATCTCTCGGCCAAAACAAGATTATATTGAAGAAAATCAGGAAAAGGAATATTGGCGAAGAAAACTGCGAAACCCAGATGAGTTTTGTTGCTAAAAACGAATTTTAGCCGAAGAAAATTGAGAAATGCTAAAGGGAATGACAAAAGTTCATAACCTTCACATTTATATCTCATAAGATGAGAACCCTAGGGAAACTCCAATGCGGAAGTGGAAGTTATAGTACATGCGAATACAGCAGAAGTATAGTGGGAGTCAAAACCCTAGCCGCCTTAGGGCAAACCCTAATTGACAAGGAAAATTCTATAAGTTTCACAGCCAAGAAGCAGTTGGAAAGCTAAAGCCCTAAACGGCTAAAACCCCCCAACACATACCAAAACCCTCAGATTACGGGTATGTCTAATTAATCGGAGTTAGTTTTGCTCATTAATCCGAGGTCACCCAGTGGGAAACTTTGGTGACTCACTCCCAAGTCAGATGGGCTTTAGAGGATCTCAGGCCCATATTTAAATTTTACATGGGCCTATAGCAATCTTTATCCAAGATATATGGATCTCCCTTGAATAATAATTGGCTTAACAAATTAAATAAATAAAACATATTTTCATACGATTTAGAAAACGTAAAAAATTTGTATTTTTAAATCACAGATAAAGAAGTGCTTTTTTGAAATGCACAATACTAGAATTTGGAAATATAAAGGCCATTGGCCAAACAGATGAATACCATAGGGATATAGATTACCACCATTTATAATACATACAATATTATCAAAACATTATCTACAACCAAAACTATAACCAGGTCGTGTTCAAAAAAAAAAAAACTATAACCAGGTCTTGTGTTTCTCAGAGTACTGCATCTTCTTATCTCCATCAACCTGATAATCATTGGATTGTTAGGGAGTTTCATTGTTATATGAGACTTCTGTTCCGATACGCCCGCAAACCTAATGGTAGATAGGTCACAAATGTTGAGGTTTAAGCTAAGTCTAGTAACTCTTGTCGAGGGCTTAGTAAGAATGTCTGCAATTTGATTCTTGAGAGAAACCGGACTATAAGAGATTCAAAAGCAACTTTGTTATGCACAAAGTAATAATCAACTTTTAAGGGCTCCGTAGGAGCATGAAATATTGGAATTGTAATGAAGTAGATAGCTCTTATATTATTACAATACAAAATAAGAGGAGATTTAATTGAAACTCCGAGTTCTTGAAATAGAGATTGAAGCCACGTCAGTTTCTCAGTGGTATTTGACACTGCTCTTCATTTGCCTATGCGCCTGATCTAGGCACATTAGATTATTTGCCGGATCTCTATGATATGAGATTAGGACCGAGAAAATTACAATAATCACTTGTAGGGTGACGCTCATTTGAACATCTAGTTAATCTACATTAAAAATTTAGAATAGGCTATGATTTGGAGATGACTTTTTTTTTTTTTACATGTTTGCACAAGGGAATTTGAACCAGTTACCTCTACTTTATATATGAGGTGTGGTTCTTAACTGATTGAACTACCCCTTAGGAGCTATATTAGAACTCATCTCCTACAAGGAGATTTAAAGTGGTTCACATGTCACATATATTATATATTATATTATATTAAAAGAATTTTTATTAAACTAAAACTTTTGGGTAATTAAATATACAAATAGCTACTTAAAGTGAAAGATTATTTCATTTCACCAAATGTTGTATCCCTTGATAGAAGGTAGCAATGTTAGATAAATTGGATAAAGGTCTTGGTCTATCTATAAATAAGCCTGTAATATCCATCATTCATAAGATGAACGTAAGAAATAGATAGGCAAAAAACTCTTATCTATCATTCTCCAAGATATTTTGTGAGGGTTATAGAATTACAAATTGATGATTCCAAGATTACAAATTCAACAAATTTTCAAGTCTGCATTTCTGGATTATTCAATTCAAGTACTTAATCAATAATGACCAGAGGTTAGTGTTTTTTATTTGATGTTTATATGATAATATTTTCCCGAATTCTTACAAACTAGAGATGACTCCTTCTGAAGAAGAGGCTGTGAGATATTGTATTTTTTAGATATCTCAAAATTATTCTTGACAACGGTCCAATGAATGTCAGTAAATCGACCGGTGCATAAATTAATAGACCGCAAATGCAATGTAGTGATAGAGAGGTATTGCAATGTTCCAAACGTTCTGTAGAGTGTTGGATCTGGCATTGGAACCAATACAAATACATTGCATTATTCTTTTGCCTCCTAGGTTAGCCTTTCTTTATACTATTAATTGTGTCTCCTCCAACAAAATTCCATACAATTTAATAATGGAACCAGATACATGAACTTCTAAGTTCACTTCATTCATCCAATCAGCACATTGGGTATAAATAATAAATGAAACTTTTAGTGAGATTCATGCCTTCAAAAACTATATTAATATATGGTTTTGGGAAATACTAACATTCATGCCTATGTTCAGTGCATCTTCTTGTAAGTATATAATACTCACTTATTTATTATTATACTTTCTGCATTTCGTATGCATATGAGTATAGGAACCTAGACAGAGACACAACTGTACTAGAATCTTGGACTAACGTTAACTATAACAGTATATATGTTCCTTAATTTGACACCTTTTTTCCTTGACAAAGATACCCAAAAATGGAAAAATACTTGATAAGCAAGGCCTTCGAAAGTAGCAAATGATCCTGCAAAATTTTATTTTATTTTTTATTTTTCTCCCATAGTCCCATGCTGTCTCTGCCGGGGAGCGAGCGCATTTAAAATTGGGCCCTTGCCTTTGCCTAACATCCCACAAAGCATGCAGACATAGAAAGGTTGCTTAGAGGAAGACTAGAATCTCCAAAAAGCTAAGTGATGGAGTATATAGAGTCGTTGCTTTTTGACCAAAATAGGAATACTTAAATTGTATATTAAGTCAATAAGAGGAATCTTTCATATGAGATTAGTTGGTATCAATCTGCTATGAATCGAGTAAAGGGAAGTGAAATTTTGAGGGTCTGTTTCAGCTGTGATCATAAGGCAGAAGCAGGGGAGGTTGGATTTGACTTGCTTTGAAGTAGGGTTTTGTGTCGTCTATACTTTGTAAAGCAGGGCATCAGGTTCTTATCTGCATAAGTATTTATTTCTTGGGGATTTTGATGCTTAAAGGGATCATATATTATTGCTACAAAAGAAAGCCTGTCTTTCCGAATGAACAACTCATTGAATCTTTTTTATTCGGCTAATATCTTTTTATCCATTTTTGCATTGGTTGAATCTAAAGCTCTAATGGTCCATGATCAGGACTTGAATTTCTCTGGCTGGTTATAGCAGCCATTGCCACACATTCCTTCTTTGGACCACCCCACATGTTGTAGTCTTGAATTTTTAACGTTCCCCATATAAATGAGAGAGAGAGAGAGGCATTGAAAACATAGTATCTCCATTAATCAAGGAGAAGAAATTTCTTTAAGCTTCATGGAAGAACACCCTGCAAGCTGCAGCATACAATAAAGCTAGAAACCCTTCATAAAAGAGCCTTCAATATATATGCTTACTCTAAGGCTTAATTATCTTGAGAAGGAAAAGAAAAAAGAAAAAGGTGGTGTCTGGTGAGGGATCAGATGCGAAGAGAAATCAGTGATGTCACACAAGAACCATCTAAAATTCTTGTTGGTTAAACTGCACCACCTGAAAATGGAAAGATAATCTGTATTAATTACACAAACTGAAATCAAGTAGCATTTGATAGACAGAAAAATAAACACTGAAACATTTCTCAATTACCATAATCCCTTGGTTTCTTGCATTTGAAACATTCCTCCCTGCTAGCATAATTGTGCACTCCACACCCATAACTGTTCCATTGATCAAAGTGCACCCATATTAGCCAAGACCAAAATAAGTGATAATGCAAGTGCAAATGCAATATTTCTTCATGCATGAGAGAGAGAGAGAGAGAGAGAGAACAAAATAATTTTACCACTTATAATAACAAAAATACCATAATCTGTTGAAAAGAAAGTAGTAAATGTGAATGAATATTAAACTCGCCTATTGCAAATCCAGTCACCAGATTTCCATCCAGGTGGGACACTGGCATCTGTTCCATAATCTGCAGAGGCTGTCATGCCAGAATAATCATTTTTATATGCACCACATCGATAGCAGCTGGATCGGCTGGCATAGTTGTGAGCGCCACAATTCATGGCAGTGCAGTGCCAGTCCCCAGGTCTTGTCAACACATATGTTGATGGGTCAGGGCCACCATACTTTGGGTATCCACAATGCTGGCAAGCATCCCTCTTTTTGAAATTCAAGTGCTGGCAGGCACCGCACATCCAATCTCCTCCTGACCAGCTCATTCTTCTACCTCTATTAACAACATTCCAAAGAAGGGATATATAAGAAGCAATATATATCACAAAATATTTTCTCCTTCATGTGAAACACAAGATAAAAGTACCTTCCTATGATATATATGAATATGTTATAATCATGCAGATGTCTTACATGTATTGTGGATATCATTTCTTATTGTGATCACATCTGTTAATTTAATTCATAAGCAATGATATAAGGATAAGAGAGATGCACAAAAGAAGTTCACAAGGTGTTTGTAAAAAATATTTTGTATGCCAGACAACTTCTAAAAGTGCACCTTAACTCCTAACATGCTCCCTCTGATAAGTTTGGCACATTTTTTAAGAACAGAAAAGATCTTCTACAACAATTACCCTAGAGAGAAATGTTAAGACTGTCATGTCATTTAAGTTGTATGAAAGTCATATAACAGTCTACTAAATGATATTACGCTCACCTACTAACTAGTAAGCATAAGCTGATCAATGAAAAAGCTCACCTTGAGTAAAATGCAAGCTTTACAGAGAATCAGTAGGCAGAGTATAGCAGGCTGCAGGCAGTGGGTTGTACTGGGAGTTAAAGGAATGATGAATGCAGGAGGTGATTTTGGTGTTAAGGTTATGAAGCTTTATATAGCAGACCCTGTAGGCTGTGGGGGGCCCTTTTCCAATCTCTGGTGATGACTTCCTGACGTGGGGTTCCAAAAGTTAAAAAAAAAAAATTGCTGACAGGGGTTTAGATGAAAATCTAAAAACCTCCTCTTCCTTCTGCTATATTCTTATCAAGGGGGCTTACAAAGGTTGACACTTCCAAGTGCATGCACTATATTTTCATATAACTAAAAATTCCATTCACTCCATGGCCTCTTTTACTTGATTCTTCATGCATTATTGCAAAAGAAAATTACAATATTATTCTCTTCTCCATATGAAATATCCATTCCTGGCAGGTCTTATGAGGGGAAGCTTTTACTTGGCAACTCCATTCCACCCATTTGGCTGTTTCACATGCATGGCTTCCACGCGCTGAGCTGACATGGACTACATGTATTTGAACACGTCATATGCCTACACTGTATTTATCCAACTTACATTTTTTTTTTTTAGTTTCTTTTGATAACTTCTAACCTGCACATATATACCTTCCCTATATATGCTCACAACGTTGCTATACTGCACTTTAATAAGTTTCACATGTCTCACACCACGGGACCATCTGATCATTAATTGACAAGTGGATGGAAACTTTTGGGTAAGGGTCGGCTTGAAAGGGGTGTCCAAGAGTTAAGATTCCACTTAATTAAGCCGACACTTAAAGATCAAAATATACCACCACACTTTGGTAGATCGAGTGGTTCCCTTTGTGACTTAACCACAAAGTTGCTACCCATTTGATTGGTAATATACTAAGGAATGATGAAGTTAACGTCGTTTAGTTTCAAACAACACTAGTCGTTAATCACGTCGTTTAAACACATAAGATTTACCTATACAATAACACAGATTAGTAGTGTGTACGAAGGGTTTTCCTTAATTGTTTAAAAAAAGAAAAAAAAAAATCCACGTGAATCAGGTTAGAATACGCACCAAGGGGAAAACATTTTCAACCATGCGAATAAATTCTCTTTGTTAATGCACGTCCAACAAAAAATTGTGCCTTCCATCTTTGCCTTCCTTTTTGGCAATAATTGAAATTCCATTCGAATATACATGTCCAAATTCTCTTGTCACATGTCGACTATCCACCTAGGGCTTTTCGAACTCGGGAAGGCTCTCACATGTGCACCATACCTTACCTAGGATAATATGTTATTCCTGCTTCTTCGTCCATCTATAAAAACGTAAAAAAAAAAAAATCCACGTGTTATTAAAAAATAGAATGGCACTTTAGATTAGGTTGGAGATTCTCAACCATGGAAAAATTCTCTTTTTTAATAACGTATAGATGTGCCTTTTAATATTATTTATTCAACTTTATCCTTTTATTAAAAATAATTGAAATATCACAGAAGTTTTTAATATTATTTATTCAACTTCTTTCCTTCGATCCTATTAAATTGCATACATACATCCAAATTCTCTTGTCACATGTCGACTATCCATTAGGGCTTGAACTTTTGGAGGCTCTCACGTTAAAAAATGGACCATACCTTACCTAGGATAATATGTTATTCCTGCTTCTTCCTGCCACGTGTTCGGCCATCTATATTAGAACAAGAGTTTCAATAACTTTAGAGAAAGAATTTAAGAGTTAAGAGTTGTAAGAATGACCCAAGAGATAAGAGTTACAAATGATAAATTAATTTTATTGTTATTAATGTAAAAGAAGAAAAGTCTTGTAATGTTCACACTATTTTTCCATAAATAAGATTATTGTACACAATAAAAAATATCAAGGGAAAATGTAGCCAGGTAAAGGCTTTGATATATGGGCGTAGGCTATAGGCCGAACCACCTTAATTCTTTGAGTCTCTCTTCCTTATTCTAATTTATTTTCTCTAAATTATAAGTTTTAATAATCTATGTATCAATATTTTTTCTATATTTTTTTCATCTCATCTTACAAATCAATTATTAAATTTATAGACATACGTGGATTCCACATTAGTCAATGATGATATGTTGATCTATTACGTTTATTAGTCATGAATATCGGTTAAATATATATATAATAAAAAATAATAAAATAAAAAGCATTTCTTTTTATAAAAGCACCTGTCTTCAATTCCTAGTAAATTTGCTCCCTCATCTTTTTATTATTTTTTTAATTTTAAAGCAATTTCGCTAGAATAAGAATCGCGGCGGACCGACGCGGGCGGAATGGGCAGGAGGAGAATAATGGTCGGTTAGTTTGCTGAAAAGTTGCACGTTGGAAGTAAGATTCTGATTTACCTATGACTTTTCAGCATGCTGCATGATATACAAGCTTTGTCTGCCTCAGTTTTATTTCCTTTCATTATAAAACTAAGACTCATCATTTTTAAACTCATATTAGCCCTTTTTTCTTTTTTATCAACTTAAATTAAATTTAAGTGATGATTTAATAAGGTATCAAAGCAAAAGTTTTAAATTCAAACCTTATTCCCCTCACTCTCATCTTGTTGTTATTTGGGGATTTAAGTTGTTTTTTCGTTGCTTTGTTGGCTTTTCTGTACTTTTATTGGTGAGTTACTATCTCTCAGATCTTAGGTGTGTTGATTTTTTAGCAAGTACTTTTGTAACTGAATTTGTGTCGTTAGTATTTCTCTAATCTTCAGTCCCTACATCGGACTATGATAGTGCATTTTTTGCTATTTCCAAGCGAGGGTTTAGATAGGTGTACCTTATTCTGTGCTTATTTTGCTTCTGTAACTCCTTGAGCGGCCCCTTAAAATAACTATGTCACTTATTTGATCCATTTCCTACTTTTTGTATGTATTTTCACATTGTTGTATTTCGTTTTGAGTTTGTTGTTGGAGAACTCACCCCTTTTTCGGTTTTAAGATTGTCTACTCTCTCTTCCTTTCGGATTAAGAGTGGAAATAATCCTCCGATCCCTTATAGCCATTTCCTTATTCAATTAGGAAAAAAAAAACACTAAAGCCTTAAAGGCTCAAAAACAAAATTTCCCAAAAATAAAAAACATTCAAGCTGATCAAACTAAAGCAAGCCTAAAGCCTTTAAGATGTCATGGTACCTATCAAAGCATGCTATGACACTCATCAAGGCAAGCCTTTGCATGCCATAGCAATATAGCACCCACTAAGACATGCCATTGGCACCCAGAAAATGCAAGCCTTGGCATGCTAGAGTATCCACTCAAGGCATGCCATGACACTCACCAAGGCAAGCCTTGACATGTTAGAGTACCCCCCCCGGCATGCTATGACACTCATCTAGGCATGTCATAGCACCCATCAAGGCAAACGTTGGCATGCTAGAATACCCACCCAAGGCATGCCATGGCTTGCCTTGGTATAGGCAGGGCCATGGGCATGTCGTGGACATTCAGGACAGTGTCACTAACTTTGGTTTGTAGTGCCATGGCCTTGTTGTGGGCAGGCAGGGAGTGCATGCCATGGGTGGGGTGCGCAGGCATGGCCACTAAGGGCACGCGAATTGTGCCATGGGCATGTTGCGGGCACACTGACTGTGCCAAGCTAGGGCGTGTCGCAGGCACACAAGCTATGCCACGGGCGGGCACATTGGCCGTGACCTTAAATCATAAATCATGAAATATTCCAAATTTTTCATCCAATCAAAAAACACAAGTCATTTAACATGATTTACTGCATATGTTATTGGGTTTTGGTGGGGTGAAAAGAAGCAATTGAAGAATGGGAGTATTCTTAATTAGGTCCTTAAGCATGAATAAGTGATGTACGTATTAATCTACTCTTCTCGTATATCAAAATCCATCATAAAGATCACAAGATACTCCCTGTGACAAGGTGGTCCAAAATAAAGTTTCATAAATGGAATATAAAAGATGTGGCATTATACATATGCATGCACATGTGTATTTTAGAAACACGTGTCACGATATTATTGGTGCGTATGTAGCATATTAATAGATTCTATCAACTTTTCTAAACTCAAAAAACCATTTCTCAAAGCCTTGAAATTACAATTTTCTCAAAGAATATTTGCGAGCGGCACAACTACGACAGAATATACGCGATGAAAAGGCGGGTTTATGAACACATGTTGTGATGGAAAAGCCCTCAGAGCATGGCCTGAGAGGTCCCCGTGTGCTGATATGGCAAACAAATTCAAACTCCACATAGAACAGATGAGCACATATTTGCTTGCTTGTTGACCAAGGATTTGATAAGGAGGAATCATATAATCACCATCGTTTTTTTAAAACGAGACATCAACGTGGAAAAACCTTAGACAATATATATTATTGCACCCGACCCATGACCCACTCCTTATTCCCCTTATGTGACTAATTTTTAAAGGGCCTTTCAATAATACTTGGAGAATCCGCATCCCAATCACATTACACCCAAAAAAAATAGCCGTCGCTAGCTATTGGAATGATTGAATATTCCTGGCCTTTTTGCTCATGCATGCATGAGTTGATATTTTCAGCCACCACTGGAAACATTGATTATGATTAAATTACAAGCTTGGAGGTGAAAGGAAATCAAAAATCACAATTTTGAGGTCACTTTCCAAGTTGCGATGTGATTGGTAGGTGGGTGACTCGATCACTTGGTGATTATAGATTTTTCCTTCACGAAAAATTTCATCCAAACAGAAAAGAGCTAGAGTGGGAAAATGACTCGTTAAGTGCTAATTGGACCAAATATGCAAAGCATCTAGTGCTATTAAGGAATCGCTTGGAAGTTCTGATTAATCATGAACAAATTGACATATTATTCCTATGTGCTTAGGTTATTTATCCCCCGGCCATTTTATTCGGATTTAATTGGCTTTCCAGAAAAAAATGAGAGATTAAGTAGGCTAGCTTATCGGAATATAAATGCATGTGATAGAATTTTCTTTTTTTTTTTTGGTATATTTATTTCAACATTTCACAAAAGGATTTCAATCTTATCATGCATGCGTGGCATAATGATGTCATAATTTAAAAATGCTGAACTCTTTGGGAATGATTCAATTGCATGCTGCGGTGGTTGGCTTGAGAGCTTCTTCTTCTTTTTTTTTTTTTTTCTTTTTTTTCTAAGCAATTAATACAAGGAAAGGAGAAGGGTACAGAATAATAGAAACTACAAGGCTCAAATAAAATAAGAATTACAAGGAATAACCCCACCCCCCCAAGAAAATTATGAGCGTTAAATATCCACTTAGCAACAACATTAGCTCTATAATTAATTTCGCTGTGCAAGCAGATATATTATATATATATAGCAAAGATGACTGAGAATGAAGTTCTAACAAATACATTTAAATTAGCTTTGAAAAATCCAGTGATGGGAGCTTTTCAAATATTAATTTTGGGCTGGCTATAGCTAGATATATAGATGCTTTGTTGGGTTTATGATTATTTTATTATATAACCTAGAGATCCTCAAAGGCATCTAAAAAATTAAGAGGCCAGTTTGAATATTGCCTCCAAATTATTCTAGCAATATCACAACCTAAGGAAAGATGCCAAGTAGTTTCTAATTTAAGATTGCATAAAGGCCATAGTAACTTTGCCAACTTTGCTCTCACCGGAAGGATGTCCAAGGATATATATTTTCCTTAGCAAATAAACATTTACTCGAATAAATGGTGTAAACATGGACTTATGATCAAAACCTTTGTCCTAATATCATACTAAGCCATCACTTGGGAGCATCGTGAATAAAGAAGTATAAGCTATCTAGCTAGCAGCCATTTGATGAGTTCATCACTTTCTAAGAGCATATTTGAGATAGTATTTTAGAAATAGGGCTCTTTAAGTCATAAAGAGCTTTTAGGTAAAAGCTTCATTTTTAAGTTGCCAAAAATGCATTTTAGTCATTTTTAAGCGTTTTGGACATTTAAAAGTACTTTTAGAATTTTTACCAAACGAGTACTTTTTTCTTCAAATGAATTTTTTGAGTGTTAAAAGCACTTTTAAGCTCCTACAACGCAATCTCAAATAGGCCCTAAAAAGCCTATTATGCCGTGGTAGGTTAGTAGCTATCATTTTACTTCTCTTTACAATTTCGAATGAAAATTGATAGTATCTATTTTATGAACAAAATTTAAAATTAATACATATAACAATATACATAATTCTTCATTATTTAAAGAGGTAACTTTACTTTAGATCCCTGAATTATCAAGCAATTTGACAAGCCTCTCCAAACTTTAAAACCTCTTAATTTGAACCCATGATGACCAAAACTTTTCCCTCTGTCAGATTTAGTTGTTAATTTCCAACGGCAAAACCTAAAGAGACCAAATTATCCCTAATTTTCGTTTTATATTTTGTTTTTATTATTATTTAAAATTAAAGGTAAATTTGAAATTTTATAAATAAATAAAAAAAAATCAAGAGTATAAACGTTATTGTCTCATTTTTAACATTTAAAATCTGACGGAGGAGTTCAATTTGACTGCAATTAAAAGTTCAAGAGTTCAAATTGAAAGGTTTTGAAATTTATGAGGGATTGTCAAATCACATGGTAATTTATGATGTAAAGTGAAGTTATTCCTTATTTAATTTTTTTAAAAAAAATGTGCCAATTAATATCAACTTCGTGTATGTATAAACTTTAAATTCTTCCCAAATGATCAAAACTACGAATCCTATTCTGTTTCACATGCTGTAGTGAAATGGAATATTATGAAGCACTCTTTAGTTTTTACTATTACGGATACAATTTATGGTTAAACCTTTTTCTTTGTAACCATCGGCTTTAATCCGGCCGACAACTTTGGCAAGAAAAACAAAACAAAAAAAAAGGCATACGAATAAGCCTAGCTTCTTCATAAAGTGTCTTCTTTTTCATCTAGAAGCATCACAATTTAAAGAAGACAATCGGAACCCAAAAACATAAATATCATTCACATTCATACAAATGAGAACACACACCAAGCTAGATGACATGAGAAGTATCTACATATATATTTTTGGAGCTCTTCCAAATCTTTGCCATTTGCTCATGGATTGCATTAATTTTTCATTAATTCATATAAAATTATAAGAGAATAACTTTTAGCATGAAACAATAAAAATGAATATCGTGAAAATATCAAATATTTATTTTTCTCTTTGGATTTCTTCTTTATTTCGTGGTTTTCTATTTTGAATTTTGAATTTAAGTGATAGATTTAATGTTTTCACAACACTTACTTTTGTTGTTCATGCTAATGTGCCATCCTCCTAATAGAAAGCACAAATGACTTGATTTGTACCAAGTCCCTAAAGAGAATTATTCTCAAACTGTATTAATCTTCCTATGTTATTGTCACTCACCTTACAAAATCATTAGTATTTTGCAATCAAGTAATAATAAAAATTATATTTTCATATCACAAATGATGTAGCAATTCTAACCAATCTTTTATGAGTCATTGTTAAAAGAATAAAAAATTTAAAAATTATTTGAAATTTCTGCATCAGCTTTGTAGAATAGTGATATGATAAAAATGTAGTATATTGCATTACTACTTGCAATCAATAAAGCAAATCAAGACTTTTTTTTGTCTTTAAGTCACATTAACACATATCCATTAGGAACCAATAACATGAGTCTAAACAGTTAAAAACCAGAGACATTCTCTCAAACCCCGCTAATCCCGAAAGTCATTTTCTCCTTGTTCTTTCTTCCTGTGGATTCCCATAAATAAGTGTTCTCAAACCCCGTCTCTCCCGCCATTGAGGTAAGCGGCTATCCCGATATGGCTTTTCGAGCTAATTAACCATTCAAAGATGAAAGATTTCCCTCCGGTAATTAATGGCATGATAGAATTAAGTTATAGTCAAACCTAGCCTCATTGAGAACATTAGCGACAACCAAACCGGTATGAAAATAATGCCAAACACTAGTCATTTATTTTGAAATTCGACCCTAAGTGGCTAAAGAACTTTAACCCACTAAACCATTTCCATCAATGGTGGCAAATTAAGATGTTTTAATTCACTTTCAAGTCTTCCTTTAGCTTTCTATGTGAAGCTTCAATTTGTTTCACGGTTTGCTGAGAAACAGAAAATTCTTCTATAACGCATTAGATTTTGGATTTTTACCAAATTTATAATCAAATATTGACCACTCAAATTTTCAGTATGGTTATCTATGTGCCTGGTTCAGCTTTCTTCTCAGAGAGAGAGAGAGCAAAACACAAAAATGGTGCTCTCTCCAACTTCGCTCTCCCTGCCCATTTCATCCTCTACAATCCATATCCTCCCATACTCTGATCCTCCATACAAACTCTTGGAAAACCACCCATCTCTTCACCTGCTCTCCAAATGCAGAAGCATCCAGGACCTCAAACAAGTCCACTCTCACATCATCAAGACCGGCCTCCACAACACCCACTTCGCGATAAGCAAGCTAATCGAGTGTTGCGCCATCTCGCCCATTGGCGACCTCTCTTACGCGCTCTCAGTCTTTGAATCCATCCAAGAACCCAATCGGTTCATTTGGAACACAATTATTCGAGGACACTCGTTGAGCTCGAACCCTATACTGGCCGTGGAATTCTATGTCCGTATGATTCTGTGCGGGGCGGAGCCGAACTCTTATACTTTTCCGTTTGTTTTGAAGTCTTGTGCTAAAGTTGGGGCTACACATGAAGGGAAACAGGTCCATGCACAAGTTTTGAAGCTTGGGCTTGAATGCGATGCCTTTGTGCATACTTCGCTCATCAACATGTATGCTCAGAATGGTGAATTGGAAAATGCGCGTTTGGTGTTTGATAAAAGTACTCTTCGAGACGCTGTGTCATTTACAGCTTTGATCACCGGTTATGCTGCAAGGGGTTTAATGGACAATGCTCGCCGCCTTTTTGATGAAATTCCTGTGAGAGATGTGGTATCTTGGAATGCTATGATTTCGGGATATGCTCAATGTGGCTGGTTTGAAGAAGCGTTGGCATTCTTTGAGGAGATGCGGAAAATGAACGTCCTGCCCAATGAGAGTACGTTGGTGACTGTACTTTCAGCTTGTGCTCAGTCGGGGTCGGTTGAACTGGGCAATTGGGTGCAATCTTGGATTGAGGACCATCATGGACTTGGTTCAAATCTTCGGCTTGTTAATGCACTTATTGATATGTACTCAAAGTGCGGTGATTTGGAAACAGCTCGTGGATTATTTGATGGTATACATCAGAGGGATGTGATTTCTTGGAATGTTATGATTGGCGGTTATACTTATATGAGCTGCTATAAAGAAGCACTGGCGCTTTTTCGATTAATGCTGAGATCAAATATAGAGCCTAATGATGTGACGCTCTTAGGTGTTCTTCCAGCTTGTGCTTCCTTAGGTGCTCTTGACCTTGGCAAATGGATTCATGCATATGTTGATAAGAACTTTCAAAATATAACCAATGGCTCTCTTTGGACAAGTCTAATTGACATGTATGCTAAATGTGGAAATATAGAGGCAGCAGAACAAGTCTTTGACGGTATGAGTTCTAAAAGCCTGGCTTCCTGGAATGCTATGATATCTGGGTTAGGAATGCATGGACATGCAGATAAGGCTATTGCACTTTTTACAAAAATGGTCAACGAAGGACTCAAACCAGATGATATCACATTTGTTGGTTTATTATCTGCTTGTACCCATGCTGGTTTGCTAGAACTTGGACGCCGATATTTCAGTTCAATGATTTATGATTTCAATATTTCGCCAAAACTGCAACACTATGGATGCATGATAGATCTTCTAGGCCGAGCTGGGATGTTTGATGAAGCAGAGACCTTGATGAAGAATATGGAAATGGAGCCAGACGGGGCCATCTGGGGTTCTCTTCTAGGAGCTTGTAAAGTTCATAAACGCGTCGAACTGGGCGAACATGTCGCCGAGCATCTCTTTGAATTGGAGCCTGAAAACCCAGGGGGTTATGTGCTTTTATCAAACATATATGCAGGAGCTTGTAGATGGGATGATGTAGCTAGGGTGAGAACCAGGCTAAACGATAAGGGATTGAAGAAACTTCCTGGATGCACCTCCATTGAGGTGGATAGTGTTGTTCATGAGTTTCTTGTTGGTGATAAAGAGCATCCCCTGAGCAAAGATATCTATGAGATGTTGGAAGAAACAGATAGGCTTTTAGAAATGGCCAGGTTCGTGCCGGATACATCTGAGGTGCTTCATGACATGGATGAGGAGTGGAAGGAAGGGGCATTGAGTCATCATAGTGAGAAGTTGGCCATTGCTTTTGGCCTAATCAGTACGAAGCCAGGGACGACAATTAGAATTGTGAAAAATCTTCGTGTTTGTGGAAATTGTCATTCGGCTACAAAGCTAATATCCAAGATCTTCAATAGGGAAATCATCGCCAGAGATCGGAACCGTTTCCACCATTTTAAAGATGGTTCTTGCTCATGTAAAGATTATTGGTAAATTATGTAACTTGAACAAAAGAAGATCATTTGTAGAAGACGATTTGCATTAATATAAGATGATCTCTGAATACATGCTAACGCTACTATCGTGCTCTTAAAGTGGAAGGAAACCCATATTTATTTATTTAGATTTTGGGTTTACATAATAATTAAGAATTGGCATTCATGCTTCATTGTCAGATTGCTTGAAGGAGTTCCTCCTAGCCGTTGCCAAGACAGTCTTGTCAGCCACTATGAAATATGCTGCTCCGGCCACTGCATCAAATCAAACAACAAGTTCCTTTAAGAAATTAATATCAATGCAAATAATATGATAATGATAATTAATGATGGTGTGATGGTAACCTGTGGAGATTATGAGAGCTTGGGCAGTGTGATTCAGATTGGCCCTTGCCCAAGGCAGCATCCTCACACTAGCCATCTGCAATATATACAGCATATTATCAGTAAAATGTAAGAATTTTTCAGTTTAACCATTCCTTCATGCAAGGAAAAACTAAGAAAAATGAAAAGAAGTTGTGAGAATTGTGAGAAAGAAGGCTTACAGTTGGAATGGCAGTGGCAATAGTAGCAACAACGGCTGCTTTGGCTCCTGCTATCACACCCTCTGTTTATCCATTAAAGAAGAAAAAGAAAGGATTATATACAACATCAGCTTATAATATTGATAAAAATTTCTTGCAATACTATGCTAAAAAGTCAAAAACAAAAAACAAAGTATTGGAGACTATGAAATACTCAACTAAATGCAAGATATACTCATAACTTTGTGAGATACCCAGAAAGCATCAAGTTTGTGTGAACTGAAATTATGTCTTGGAAGAGAAAAATAAAAGAAATTAAATAAAAAGGCCAAAGCTAGAGAGCTACACAAAAAAGGAAAGCAAAAGTTACCATGAGAACAGCGCTTGGCCATGGCCAACTTTTGGTCAAGAGAAGCCAGGCTATTAATCTCAAGATGGGACTGAGCAACATTCTTTGCCATTATTAAAGGAGAGTTAATTGAACAAATGAGAATGGAAGAAGTACTTAGCCAATAAAATGAAAGGAGATATGGAAGCTTTGGATGAATGGGTTGTGTGAGAATTGCTGGCTGTTTATAAAGGATATTGTGGGAGGAGTTTGGTAAGCGATCATGGAGACTGGAGAGGCTGATGAGAGGTGCTTTTGGAAGTTTGATGGTTTTCATTTTACTACTGTTATTATGTCAGAGTCGCTTGTTTTCGCTTATCACTTTGGTTTCTGTTATTGTCGGTTGATTTTTGTTATTTTATCCCCCAAAAGGCCCCTGGATTTTGCAAGCAATTTTTAAACTAAGCAGGCTAGGAAAGAAAGACAAATTTTTAATATTTTTCTAAAAGTCTCTCTTGTATCACTCTTAAAAAAAAAAGATATTTAAAATTATCATTTAATCAAAATTTAATAATGATCAATTACAAGTTTAATAGTAATTTTAAGAGTCATATCATTCTTACAGAAATATGAGAGTAACGTAAGAGTAATTTTCAACATTAATCCTTCAAGCTGTTTATTCTTTAAGGTCACAATGCGATATTAGAATGATACTAAATTTCTCTTTACAATGTTTAATTAAAATTTGAGGTGAATGATATTAGAGACACTTCGATCAGAAGATAAATCATCAATTATGTTGAAAGCTGAAGCGGAGAAGAACATATTAATTTAATGATTTAATTTATAATATAACAAAAGAATAGAGGAGGAGGGTATGGGAGTAAATTCAAGTGGTTTTGCGACTGTACGTGATGAAGAGAAAACAAGGGGCATTGAGATTTGAGATCTGCTACGTACGATCATCTCTACTTTGTGTTTTGTATAATCAATCAAAAATGGGAAGTTGAATTGATATTCAAATGGATCACACTTTTTGAAAGTCACTTTTAGCTCGACGGAGATCGCAGAACAACCCACTGGTTTACGACAAAGCTGCCCTTAAAACCATGGGCACTCTCATACACGTGCTTTGCCTCTATTGCACCCTGCAAAAGGTACATCCCATTGTAAAACACATTTCCCAAATTTTCTCCTAATTGGCTCGAGAATTAGATTTTTAAATTTATAAATTTTTGTCGTTTATTTTATTTAACTGTCTAAAATAAAAATTAAGATACTCTTTATTTTATTTAAATTAGATAATATTTAATTAGTTATAATGAAAATATATTTTCGTCTTTCACTACTATTTACATAAACCATATTTCAACATTTAATTTAATAAGAAAATTTATTGAAAAAGCTTTTTTTAAGGAATTTAATAAGTTATGTTTCCTCGTTAAATAGTTCTTTCAAATTTTAAGGAACTATAAGCCGGGAACTCAATCCTCATTTAACATATTTGAGTTTTTGCAAAAATTAATATTTAAGTTCTTAGATCAGTAGAATGACGACAATAAATAACCATTAAAAATATTAAAGAAAATATATGAAAAAACGACATTCGGTACTTATTAGAGTATACAGGAAAAAAAAATCCAAACCGGTCCTGCGAAAATTTGTGTCCTTTCCCAAACCAAGGGCTCCGATATTCCTATTCTTTGTTTCTTGATATGCTATTTCAGACATATTATCATGTTGTTTGATAAATTGATCGATGGGCTTCTTCTCTTATTATTTTATATGCGAGTAGGTGGCGAGTGGTTAGACTGTTTGACTCTTTGTGCGGTTCAACTCCCACTTCTCCTTGGTTATTTTCAAAGGTTGTTTTTGAAATGAATATTTTGAAAATTTTGAAATATTTAATAGAAAATCTTAACGGGCGGAGGATATTGAAAAGTTTAAAGTTAGATACCATAAATTAAGAGTTTTGAAGAATTTTAGACTGGTAATTTCAAAATGTATAAACAAGTTTAAGATAAATTTTGTAAAGTTTCTCCAAAAACATTTAATGAAAAACTAAAATAAGTCGACTTATGTTTAAGTTTAACTTATATAAGCCAGGCCATAGCCCCCTTATTTATAAGTAGTTTTGCTCTTGATTAAATAGGTTAGCTTATGTTTAACCTATATAATTTTATATTCATATTTAAACATGATGACTTAAATCCAACACGCAAATTGCACTGATCGGTTGCTTTCAAGCCTATTGATTCCAGTTCATTTGAAGGTGGTAAAATGAAAACTACAGGCACAAAGAGTGTAATTTTGGGCTAAAGTTAATAAGATAGTTACTATGTTACGTCAAATACAACAAAATTCAACACCTCCATGAATACAATAGCAAAGCGTGTAATTTAAGAAGCATTTATAAAAGCAGTTTATTCTATACTTAGAGGTAGTACTCATAAATAAATAAATAAATAAAACTAAATATTAGTTTTGGTAACATGAATGTGTACGGAAATCTGCCATTTTAGCAAGTTGTAAAAGTCCTTTCAAGGTTCTCTTTTCTTCTAGACAACATCAAGAAGAACTTCAAGAGTGAAGATTTTTTCTCTTTCCCATTCATGGTAGTAGTGCTCGATATTTTATCTATAGACTCCACTAGTCTTCATTTTTAGCGGGTTGCTTTAGATCTAGTTTGTAGATTTAGATTTAAATCCATATCTAATATCTTCAACCTTAGATGTATTTGTCTTCTTCAGCCTATGCATGTCTTTCAAATGAATGTCTATGTTGCCATGCTCCTCCATTGTTGCTTGTGGGTTTTTTTTTGGTCTTGGCCTTCATGTTGAGGATGAAATAGATCGATATAGGGGCTTAACTCTCACGGCTAGATTTTTAATTTTTAATTGTTTTTTATTTTTGTTTTGTATTTGGACTATCCATGTCTAGTCTGTATGAAGCATATATGTTTCTTAAATATAATCGTATATGGGTTAGCGGAAACTTGAAGTCATTTTTATGACTTTGCAACCTTTTATAGCTTTTGACTATGATTTTTTAGAGTTGTATACTCTATGATTTAAGAGCTTTATGCTCATAAAATTTCATCAATAGAAGTTCATATTTAAAAATAAAATTAAAAATTAAAAATTAAAAAAAAAGGATCCTTTTCAAGTATGATATATACATTGACCACTTTACCAAAAGAAATATTCTTTAATTTGAGCATATCCTAGTACAGTAATCATATGATTTGATCAAATAATAAAAAGATTATTAGAATAATTGCATGGTTTCAAATTAAAAATCCTAAAATTTCAATTATATCTAAGTCCACCTCATAATTTCAAATCATTACATTCTTAATCCTTAGTGATTGTACGTTAATTATAAGTAACAGAATCCAACATCATAAGACCTATATCGATCCTACAAATCCTTCCTCGGTAGGTGTTATTATGAGCTCAAAAAACATCATGGAATGGTGTAGTGATGATGTTACTATTATTATTATTATTATTATTATTATTATTATTATTATTATTTTGGTTTCTTGCATTGAGGAATCTCTTGGCACATTTACATGAAGAATTTTTCAGTTATTAGACAGGTCTCAAATTCGGTTTAATTACATTAATTTTCATTAATTTTTTAGCTAGGCAAAAATCATTGTGGGCCCATAACCCACACGTGAGAAAGAGTATTAAAACTAATAATTAAGTGATTAAATTTAATTTCTTTTATCTGCTTAAACTTTTAGGATAAATAGTAGTTTTACATAGTATCAGAGCTAAAGGTCTTGCGATTAAACCTTGACTTCGTTAATTCACCTCTATTTAAATTAAATTTTTCATGTGTTAGGCCTCACCTATTAAAAGGAAGAATTTGATCCTACACGTGAGGGGAAGCGCTAAAGTATTGATTAAGTAATTAAAATTTCTTTAAAAAAATAATTAAAATTTACTTCTTCCTATAAGTTTAAGCTTTTGAGATAAATAATAATTTAACAGTTAAAAGTATAACCATTAATTTAAACTCTAAGATGGGCAATATATATATAGATCATTTAAGACGTCAAGAATCAATTTGAAATTAAAGCCAAACTTTAGAATTTATTTTCAGATAATTTGATAAGCCTATGTTATTTTCTTATGTCTTTCAGACTAGTACTTTAATTTAGGACAATTTCAAACTTTAGTCGCAGACTAACATTCAAAACTCTACTTGAACTTTCAAAATTCTCACTTACCTCTATCCGCATAAATTAGGGCACACATTTGTTAGGCCAAAATACTCTGTTTTTTATTTAAAATAAATAAAAATATATATGGAAATTGAATTTTATACAAAAGTCACTTTAAAATTCACTATTTAAAATGTCAACTTCAAAATGTTTTTTATTTTTTTAAAAATGAAAAACAGGGTATTTGGTCTTTATTTGTAACGGATGTGGGTAAGTGAGAATTTTGAAAGTTCAATAATGAGAGTTTGAATATTAGAAGTTCTGCAAAAGTTTTACTAAAGCTGAAATTAAGAAATTACTCTAATTTATGTTTGATATACCAATAGCCCACTATGGTTGGGCTTGGGCCAAGGAGCCCCACACACTACAAAAATTTAGTCTTTAGCGACAATTAAAAGTAATTGCTAGAAGTTCAAAAGTCGTTGCTAATAACTTTTAACGACGATAGGTCACTTTGCTAATAAGTCACTAATGTTTCCTTTATTGATTATGGTTATCGGTTACAACACCAACATATCATTATCTATTATACAAGAGTCGATGGCTCGAAAATTGAAATAGAGAAAATTTTCTTACAAACACAATCAACTCATATGAGCATCAAAGCCAGCCCCAAATGACAAATTTCTAACTTCTCACATTTAGAAGGCTAATTTATTGTTAAAATATAGATTAAATGTACTCATTTTTATTAACTTAAGTTTTTGAAATAAGCAGTGATTTAACACATATGGCTTATTTGAGTGTGCGTTTGAGGGGCTTAATTAGAGTATGTTTAACACTCAAAATGCCCAAAAATGGTGAAAATGCACTTTTGCCGAAAAACATTTAAAAAAAAAAAAAACTTAAAAGCTTTATTTTTCAAATACAATCTAAAACATGCTTTTATTACTTATAAAACAGACAAGAATAATTAAGAAGAACAAGCTAAATCACACAAGACAATGATTGCACTCTTTGAACATGTCCTATACAATTTCTCTCTTTATTTCATATTCTTTGTGATTGGGAGCCTTGCTAGATTACAGGACCCAAAACTTGTGGCCAAAACAGAAAATATATTGACTTTTCAAAGAAAATTAGATAATAAATTTATATATGGAGAGCACCATACCAAAAAAAGGCAAAATTTGATACCTGAGAACAAAAAATAGTTTCCCAGCATCATCATCTTGTTCTCTTTTCATGCCAGTAAAAATTCTCTGCAAAATGAAATGAATCATTCCAAGAACCATATGGGAAACCCAGTAGTAAAAGAAAGCTTTCTAAAAACAAAGATTCCCCACCTGATCATGAAGCAGAAAAAAGATGGCAATAGATCCAAACTTGGTGGCAGAAAAAGATGAAAGAGAACCAAGAAGTCCACCCATTGGTGTACTTGCAACACCAACAATGCACATACATCTGCATAAAATAAAACCACTAGGATTGAGTAAACCAGAAACAGCTTATCTTAAAGTTTACTGCTAAGCTCAAAAAGTTCAATTTCCATAATAAATAAATAAATAAAAATTAATAAAAAGGGGGTGGGGAAGTTACCATAGAGCCAGCCTACAAGTGTCACAAAATAATTCAGAACATCCAAGAGATGCAAAAAGCAGGGCTACTGCGTTGCTATATATTTTTTTTTCTAAGCTACTGCATTGCTATTTGATGAACAACATATGTGGTTAGAAATTAGAATATATGATTATAATCAAATCATTTTGGCAATATATTTTAATCGGCATTCACTATTCGCTATCTGCATATGAGATTAGTAAAACCATTATCCTCGTATGTGGATGTAGATTCGATTAAAAGCCATTGTTTGACCATTTGTTGGGCCATTCATTCGGCATTTTTGTTGGTCTTGTTTGATGATCCAAGCCCATTTATTGGCCCAAGTTGGCCCTAATATTTAGCACATAATTGACTTTGTTTCGGCTTATTGTTTGGCCTAATTTGTTTCGCCTAATATTGTTTTAAAGGCCCTTCTTTGGCGAGTACCCTTGTTGGTCACTATCATCTCTATCCATTGCCACCGCATCACCATCTCGTGTCACCACCGCATGCCGCCACCAACAATGGTGATTTTATGGCTCCCATCTTCTGTTACTATTGCCAGTCATCACCAATTTCAATGATTTTGGTGGTATATCTCACAATCTGGCATAATTACTTGGACCCAAATTCAAGCAGTATGTCCCTGTTAATACCATACATTTATCTTGTGCCGAAGCCTCTCACTTCTATCAATTTGCATGCGGAATATTCCCAGGCAATATTTGGAGTAAAGTTTTTATTCTTCTTTCAATTGAACCTCCACCAGAAACTATTCTAACAAGCATTGTTCTTGAAGATCCAATTTAAAGTCCAAGAATGCAGCTATAAAGCCAAATGGAGATTTTGCTCAGCATATCTAAAACCATAGGGGTAATGCCTTTGCTTTTCAATATTCTTTGATGATACCTCAGACTCTGAACACTTTTATCCCACTAGATTGATATGGTAGTACCTATCAACTATTTGATTTTTTTTTTTTTAATAAATGTTAATCTAAGGGATGACGAACACAACCAATTTGTCACATCAATCTAGTGAGATGAGACTAAGATTGAAACTGAGAGTTGAATATAATTTATTCGATAAAGAATTACTGTCCAAGTCGTCTTTCAATTGTATATTTATATACGAGTCTACTAAATCACATTGGATAACACTAATTAAAGACTCCATTGTTAAACAGCTGTTGTGGAGTTGGACTTGTTGGGTCATTTCATTTGTCTTCTTCTTCTAAAACACCAACTAGAACTCTATTAATTTGGAATTAATATAGAATTCCACCATTACTCCTATTCCTCACGTACGTCTTCCCTTCATATTCTGCAGCAACATAAATGGAAGGAAGGAATCCACATGCAGTGGTCCATAAAAGAGAGACGAAGAAAAAACAAAGAAAAGCAAAAAGATTTCAAAATGAAATGATGCATATAATATGCCCTGTCTCTTTCAATTCGCAACGTAAAATTCCAAGTGGGCACGAAGCTAGGCTCGCGTGCTGTTGCAAGCTGACCACTGACAGTTTCAGTCATCAATGGCTTACACAAAATGGTTATCTGCTGTTGAAGCTCAAGCTCCACCCATTTGACCTTTCTGCGCCGGTCGTTGACTGACTCAGACCATCTCTTCTCATTTGACGTATTCTGTGACTTTTCTTCATTATTATTTATTTTGCCAAAAAAAAAAGAGACAAGAATTTAATCAAGAAAGTACATACTACTATACTACCATCTCTGTTGTGTCGAATGCTGCTGGGCTGCATACTATGATTCAATGGCATCCAATAGCAGAGCCCTTTTATGTGTAATGATGGATATATATATAAATATATATATATTATTAACCACTCTGATCCAACTGAATACTCTTCAGAAAATGAACTATAACCATCATTCTGCCCTGTCTGTCATTTGTATATCTTGCTAAAATATAAGAGAGGATTAATTACAGTGTGGGATAAACATTTTTTAAAAAAATTTAAAAATAGATTGAAATGGGTATCATATATATATATATATATATATATATATATACACGAGAATTTGAACCAAGAAATGGGATTATATAACTCCCACATGTACTGTCAAGTGGTCAACCATGAAGTAATCTTGAAAGATTTAACCGAAAATTTTAACTGAGAGGATATTGCAAAATCACTTCATTAAGACATATATGATAGATAGCAAATTGTTAATTTTGATGATAAAGTGATAGAGTTGCCTATTCTAATTTTGGATAAAGCATAAGAACCTTATTCTTGAAATTGAAAATAAGAACTAAATATTAACAAAATAATTAAATTTATTGTCTTTTATAAACTTTAGAGGTAAATTACCACTACACAACATAAAAGGGGTACCAAGATTAGTTGTGACATTTTGATTAGTCTCCTCGGACACAAAAACACCTCGGTTGTGATGTCACTCTTTTGACCATCTTTTCAAACATATTTTTTTTCATAGCTAAACCATTCTTTTTGTATGTCTTTTGTCACAAGTGGTCCCGAATGACATCTATCTTTTCTTCGTAGAGTATTATTTTTATGAACACAATTCCCAAGTCTTTTGTCCTATTTTTTTAATCTTACTTCTCACTCTTAAAGTCCACTTCACTATTCATTAGTACTCCTAATGAAATTAACATCATTTTTAGCTTATGCTCTCAAATTTTTATATTTGTATATATTAATTAAGGGACAAAATTTTTCTCTAATTCATTCAAAATAATACTAAATATCTATAAACATTTAAAATATTAGTCTAAATTAGTATTTTTTGCATGCTGATTTGAAAGTAATTTCTATCTTTAATTAAGTTAATATTGGACAAAAATTACGTTTAATATTTTACTTTTTTATTAGCTACTTTTAATCATTTCTCTTTCTCTTTCTCTTTCTCTTTGCTGCAATCACTTTTCTCTCTTCTCTCTTAGTGGTTAAGAAAACAATAAAATATAAAATATGTTGAAGTTTGTATCCAAAAGGTAATAAGTAAAGTAGAAAATTAATAATGCTTTTTGATTACCTCAAATGCATAGCAATTATATCAGTCATAGCAAATGTTTTTAAAAGAATCAAAATTTTCTATTTTAGTTATATGTTTTTTCAAAACAAAACTTAATATTTTAATTATTTACTTTTTTTTTTTTTCTATTCTCAAATAAGTGAAAGAACAATATTATTTTTTAGGGTAATTATCTTTTTCCTTATCAACTATAATGCATTATCAATTCCCCCACATAAGCGGATAACCTCTGCCATTTTCTTCTCAAAACTCCAATTCTATTAGACAAACTCGTTAAAAAAATTTGAAATAACCTAAATACCCTAACTCTATAAACAAAAATTACACATAAGACCCTTAAAATTAAACAAATTAAAAAATATATATTATTAATAGAAAATAAAAATAAGTAAAAATTGAGCCTTTTTTGTTTAAAAAAATAATTTATATATTTATATTTTTTGTTTGAATTTTTTATTTGGGGATATTTTTGTCTTTTAATGAGATTTAACGTTTAAAAAAGAATATTTCATCCAATTTAACGAGTTTGATTGACGGAAGGGGGTTTTGGGAAGAAAATGGTAGTTTGATATGGTCGAACAATAAGGTTGACAGTTTGTGAGGAGAAATTGACAATGCATTATAGTTGATGGGAAAAAAAGTAATTACTCCTTACTTTTTATTATTATTATTAATATAGATAAAAATTTATTGAGCTACGATGCTTAGTAAACATTGCTAAAGAAGCTCTTATAAGTTTCAATAACTTTCAAAAACATCAAATATATGTCCCAAATCCTCTGAATGAACAAGTTTCAAGTCACTGGATTGATCAGCTAGCATGGAAACCCTCAAATGATAAGTTTGTAAAACTTGATTCTCATGGCCGTAAAGAAGAGAATTAAAGAGAAAGAAAAAGAGAGAAAGAAAGGAGAGAAAGGAGGAAGAAAACATGATGGATTTTTGTTTCTTTACTTTGTTCGGTGAAAGGGCACGTGAATGCGTGGATAATAAAGTGCCCATAGGATCAACAAAGTAGGCAATCTTTTCAAACTTGAGAAAAAGAAAAGATTTCATTTTTTCATATTATATTATTATTTTTTTCCAGTAATTATTGTGATCACATGATTAACTCATAGAGCTCTCATGAGAATCACATTGCCACAATTATGGATCCTTCTCCTTTTACACATAAGCACGAATATTAATTATACACACAAGAGAGGGAGGGGGCCAACAGTTTCCTAAAGAACTAATATTCAATGCATATAATAAACAAAATAAATCTAAATTCAGAGCATAGTGACCTGGTCTTACATCAATTATCTAAATCTTATCATTAGTAGGAAAAACAAAAGGAAAACAGCTCTTTCCTCGTTGTCATACATATGATATTTTGCCTTTTGTTTTACCTAATTAACACTGTTATACGACTGCCATATGATTAAAATGACATGACTTTTATAATTGTCATATTATCTCAGGTGTATAGCAGTCGTATAACGATACACTACTTGATGTTTACCTATTTTTATTTCGGTATGCGGCTAGAAATAGTCAAAGTGATGCGGGATCTGATATGGTTCCTCCCTCTCTTTCTTGCTTAATTTTGGTAACAAAGTAGCTCTATTACTACTCCTAATCTTATGTAAATCAGTAAAAACCTCGGGGGGTCTAACCGACCTAATCAAAGCAAAATTCACACCCTTGAAGAAATCATGCCTCTTGATCTCAACAGAACCCTTCAAGCTACCAATTCTCTTCTTGGGATTCTTCACCAGCAGCTTGCTTATGAGGTCTTGAACTTTCACCATCTCTTCAAATTCTCTGCCGCTGCTGACACCAATTTTTGGAAATGTTAACGGCTGTTTAAGGATGTTGATGAGTGTTTTCTCATTGTTTTCTCCTTTGAATGGCGTCCTGCCGTACAACATTTCATACAAGAACACCCCTAAAGTCCACCAATCGACTGCACTCCCGTGGCCTTGCCCGGAGATCACCTCCGGTGCCAAGTACTCGTGGGTTCCGACGAAGGATTTGGAACAGGCGTGGATTGGTTCGGCGACAAGTTCCTGGACATCATAAACACGTTCTGTTATTGTTGTAACGTTATTAGCTTTCTTTCTCTGTTTGGAGGCTGAGAAGCATGACAGCACAGGCTGCATGGGCGCAACACAAGAAGGTGTTGAGCACTTTGCGTCCTTGTCGTTGGCTTCCGAGCACCGTTTAGCCCTTAGGAGCTCCGGAACGACGTCGCATTTGAGAGAAAGATCGAAATCCGAAAGCATAATGTGCCCATCTTCTCTCACCAGCACATTTTCTGGCTTAAGATCTCTGTAAATGATACCCATCATGTGCAGATACTCTATGGCAAGGAGTGTCTCAGCAGCATAAAACCTGTCACATAATTTGCATAGCAATATTACTAAATTTTTAACAAATAATGTTACATAAACGATAGATATGAAAATATTTGTTATTTAATAAACTGTTATACGATTGTCATTCAAATTAAAATGATGTGATAATTTCCGTTATTTAATTGTATAACCCTATGTTAAATGACATTACCCCTTGGTTAAATGGACTTTTGGGTAGAAAAGTGTGCTTTCCATGAAACAAAAGTTAACAACTTTAGAGATTGCAAAGATTAAGGAAGACTTACTTAGCAGAAGAAATGCTAAAGCGTTTCCCGGGCTGTCGTTGTCGGGCGGCGTACAAGTCCCCACCGGGACAAAACTCCATGACAAGGCAAGAGTAGTGAGAAGCTTCAAACTCGGCATACAAAGTGGGGAGGAAAGGGTGATCAAGCATACCCAAAATCTCCTTCTCCATTTCAGCCCTCTGCAGCTTCTTCCTTATGGCAAGCGCTTCTTTGTCCACCACCTTCATGGCGTACAAGCACTGCGGCAACCCCACCACCGGGTTCCGAATCTGACAGAGGTACACGTTCCCGAGGTCTCCGCTGCCGAGGCGGCGGAGGAGCCGGAAGTGGTCGAGCCCCACTTGGCCTATCGAGCTCCGGAGCCGCCTCACGGCTTCCCATGCGGCTTGGTTGGCCTTGTGGGGCTTGTGGGAGCTTAGTAGAGAGGTGTCAGTACTGGAGGAGCAGACGGAAACCGAGCTGCGGCGGCTGCCGAAGCTTGGGTTGCTCATCCAGCTCCGGCTAGAGTCCGGCACGGTTATCGAGGAGGAGCAGCTGCTGTCGTAGTCGGATTCGTCTCTGGAAATGGTGGCCATTTTTTGTTGGGGAACATGTACGAGTAAATATTGTTTGTGTGAGAGGTTTGGTTGCTTTCTCAGGCTTTTTATATACACAGAGAGGGCAGAGGCTTCGAATTATGTAAAAGATGGTTTAAATTAATTTAAAGGAAGTTAACAAAATGCTACTTTATCTAATATTAATAAACTATATATGTGCTTCTCATTTACGTGGTTACATACATGCCACGTACGTATGTAATGGCCATACCCATATCACCTACATCCTACAACAATGTCGGGTTTGAGCCGTGTCGATATATTCTTATAATATTATATATGTTAATTCTAACTTGACTTTTCTAATTAAATGTGTCACGCTAATTAACTATAACTTACTAATTTTGTGTTTGATACTCCATATTAAGTTTATGTCATGTGTCTCTAAGAAATAGTTTAATCAGGTAAGACCATACTTAATGAAGCAGATATCACTAGTTCGAATCATCATCTTCTTTTGTGTAGACATTTAAAAAAAAAAAAAAGTTTATATGTCATGTAAAAAAATGACAGTCCCATGCATATCATGTGAAAATATAAAAAGGTTACAGGTAATGCATAATTTTTGAAATGATTATGAGAGGATTAAGGATTGTAAATTAAACTTTGAGTATTGCTAGGTTTACTGCAATTTTTACTACATTTTTTTTTTGGAAAATGCTAGGGGTTCTCCCCATAGGTTCTCCTGGCGTTCTCCCAATCTTACGTAAAACATGATTTAAGAAAAAATAAAATTGTTGTAGCCTCTACCACCGGTTTTTTTAGGCATTAGCACCAAATTTGTAAAGCATTAGCACCAAAATTGAGGTATTAGCATCAAATTTAGGATGATCAAATCCATTTTGAGTGATATCATCCCTAAAGGATTAACCTTCCACCCTTAGATTTTAGTTTTGAATTCAAAAACAAGTTTTAAAGCATTAGAACCTAATTATTAACTCATAAAAATTAATCTGTTAGCAAAAAAACGATACTACAATTTTATTTTTTCTTAAATCATATTCTATGTAAGACTGGAAGAACGTCAGGAGAACACTACGGTGAGAACCCCTAACAAACCCTTTTTTTTTAATGAATTAATGTAGCACTTATTACGTTAGTCGTTAATTGAGTTCATATCGTATTTACCTTGTCAACCACAAAATGATTTAATTTTAATATTTATGATTGAAGTGACCGTGTCGCAATAGTTTGTAAGGAATTGTAGTAGTGGAAAATGGTTAGGGTTAAGGGTGAACCTAGGTGTTGGGGTGGGTGGTGTTTGGCCCCCAAAATATTAAAATTCTTTTTGACGTATACATATTTTATAAATTCCACCCCCCCCCCAACCCAAATGACATTTATGTTCCCCTTTATTTTCTTTTTAATTTTTAGTTTTACCCCATCTTCCAAATAAAATACCGAATTCATTTAGTTTCCCTCCATATATACTCTAGTTCCCTCTAGCAAAAATGTTGAATATGATGAAATTATCTTATTTTATTTATTTTTTGAGTGGTTATTATCCAATCATTAAGGTTCATAATATTTATTTTGCCATCACAAGTTAAATGATTTAATCATTTATGATTGCACCATTGTTTTGGCTTGACTCTAATAAGCATTTTTAGGAAAAATAATTCCCGCTCGAAAGTACCAATTTTGTGTGTATATATCCTATATATAGTTTGTGTTTAGTTTATTTTGCTAATTACTTTATGCTATCGCGTGTTTGTGATGCTATGAGATTAATTAATTTAAGATTTCTATGCTTTTATTCTATACAAAAATACACAAACACACATACAAAGAAATTATATATATATATGCTACAACTTTTACTACAAAGTCATTTACAAGTTGATTATAAGTCATATTTTTTGCCTCAATTATTTCAGCAATAAGTAATTTTGTAATAAAAGTTATAGTCGACATACAGTAACTCCAACACGAACTTTCATGGTAAAAATTGAAATGCGAAGACAATTTTCCTTAAACGTTTAGTGAGATTCCGAAGGACTTCTGCGGTCAGTACAAATAATTAGACATGCATATATGTCTAGAGAGAGACCTGCACTCAGACACACACATGTGGCGCAAATGGTGAAGAACCAGTTGATGGTTAATGTTTTCTGTTTGTCCTGGTGCTCCGCGGCTGAGCCGGGCAGAATCCCCAGGGGCAGGGGCAGGGGAAGGGACAAAGCTAGCTAGCGCACTGGAAGGAAAAGAGGTTCGATGTTGTGTTAGGCATGCCAACTGACACAACCACTAGGTTTTGTTCGTTCAAAGGTGGCTTGGAAAAGGGAATGTCCATTGCATTTTTTTGAGTCATCTACAGAAAGAAAAGCATTGTAACTTGTAATCCCCATTATTTTTCTTATGATTTTATCTCTCTCTTTTTTATTTTAATTATTTAAATCCATTTTCTTTCTTTCTTTCTTTCACCTCTCTCCATCTGTTAACTAATATATATATTTTGTAAACTCTGATGCAATAATATCAAGTATCAGAGATATTGCTGTACCCTTTCCCACATGCTGCCAATCCAATGCCACACTTAATATTATCCTACCATTTCTTCCACTCTTTCTTGCTATATCAACTTTTGCTCCCAACCCATTAAGAAAAAACACATCTTAATTGGTATGTTTTGTTTTGAGGAATGGAATCCTTGACGGTAGCTTTCTAGCTCATTAAATACTGAAATATGATTTATTTTAAACGCTTACATGAGATGAACGAGTAAAATTTATAAATTTAAGAATCTCAAATTTAAAATTATAGGGGATCTCAATCCCAATTTTTTTTTAGTGTTCATATTCCGGGGTTCTCTTTATAAATGATTTCGTTTTTCTTTTTCAATAAAAAATAAAATAAACAGCATTTTCTAGCTCTTTTTGTTATTTTCATGCAGGAATTCCTTCAAGAGGAGGACGGTCAAAAGCGCTTGTTATTTGGTGTTGAAAGTGTTGTGCACCGAATTTCAAGATTCGTTTCCCAAAGCAATAATTATGTAAGGCGCGGTTAAAAACGACTTCGTTTTGGCATCCAAAAAACCGACGTCATCGATTACGGAGCTTTTTTTGGTAATTTTTGTGAACTTTGTTTGCCCGGAGGCTGGTGGCTGGTGGCTGGAGCCTGGAGCCTGGAGCCTGGAGCCTGGAGCTGTAGAAAGCTGGAAGGGGTGCACGAAGCACCCGTGCCCCAAATTCATTTCCACCTCACTAGGTGTATACGTAAACTTTATACACCCGATTTGCATACATATTTGAAACTTTATGACATTCTTGTAATGCATGTGAACCCAACAAGGGGACCTGTATTGGGTCCATCTATACCCATTACCCACCCCTTTACACGTGCCACATTAATTTCTTTTTCACCATAACTTCAATTTTTTATTTATTTTTATATAAACTTTTTTTTATTAGAGTAAGAACTAGAGGCAAGACGGTTATAATGAAAATTCATATTCGTGCATCAGGTTTGCGGGTTATATCGATGCATAAGTATAAGACTATATAGATCAATTTTAACATGACCCATCAACCATAATTCGTTAATTTTGTATTAGATTCTTGTTGGGTTTGTAAGTTCAAGTTGTGTCAAAAATTGTCTGTGGTCATAAACCCCTTGGTCTTAGAATTTTTTTCTTTGACCTTTCGAAAAAGTTAGGAGCTATGCAGAATTATTAGCGATTTGAATAAACAAACTAAAAAGTCACGAGCTGCCCGAGCCTCCGCCCCTAAGATGGAACTAGCACATAAGTTCTAGGTGTGTAATCTCTCTTGAATTGAAAGTTAAAACAAAGCTTTTCCAAGATATTCCCATTTTAACACATGAAGTGGGGATCAGGGGGAGGAGAATAATTACCTCTTTTGGTCCCCAAGCAAAGCAATCCATGATTAAATGGAGCCATTTGTTAAAGTTGAGGTGGGTAGAAGTAGGACACACAAACTAACTTCTTATGGGGGTAATAATATAGTGTAATCAAAACAAACCTCCTTTTCTTTCTCTTCTCTCTTTTCTTTCAAATAGGTACACGTTCTTCTATGTTCCTTACTGTTTTTTCAATATGTTTATAAAAATAGACACGCACTCTATGTAATTTATTACGACCTAACCGACGAAAAGTTACCTGCAAAATAATAAGAGCGTTAAAGGATCTCTAACTTTGGCCGGAAATACATACTTTGATGCTTGAGTTAGCATTATTGTATGGAGTGAGAATATGCAATGAGTTTAGAGTTTTTGAGAAGTGTCTATCAATCCTGGCCTTTACCTAATGCGTTGTATCTCTTTGTTTTCGGTTCCATGTCCCAAGTTCAAGTTGTTGTTGAGAGATAGTAGAAGGCGGTTGACAAATAATCTCCTAAAATATATAAAGTAGCTAGGTTATAGTAAAACTACTTATTTAAATGAGGTTGATTGAGTAGGACCCATAGTAAATTTTATCACCAACATAATTGAATTTGTGATCTCCCCTCTCACCTCTCATAATTTTTTGAAAAATTTCACTTAACTTCGTTAACTTTCATCACATTTGCAATTACTCTCATAAACTTCAAAAACTCTCAATTTAGTGCTTTCAATTTTTTTTCAATTTCATCCCTCCTTTAGGATCCTAACAGAAATATGTCAAAATTCCTAAAATATAATTTTTTAGAAAAAAAAAATGCAAAGATTTAGGCGTTTTTTAGGATTTAATGAAATTAGCAAAAATACTCATGCTTGAATCTTTGATTTTTTTAAAAAAAAATTAAAAATGAGTATTTTGAAATTTTAATAAGATTTAACAGAAAATCATAACGGGTGAGTGAACTGAAAAAATTGAAACATAAATTAAATTGAGAGTTTTTGAAATTTAGAAAGGTAATTGCAAAGCAACAACCATTTACAATTCAAATGGATTAAGTAAAGTTCCTCTAATTTACAATAAAGGTGATGTTTTTTAGTTCAAAGAACATTCAACTAATCTGGGTTTTATAGAGTAATAATTTGGTTATATTATTGCCTAATGGCTTTATCAATCTAATTATATCCTCACCCCACCTTTTAGCTTCACATCAATTGACAAGAAAGATCAACTTATCAGTCTGATTCTAGACTTCTTGTCACATACCCCATTCCATATGCTGATCTTATGGCCCCATTAGCTCTCTCTTCTTTGTTTTTTCCCCCTCTTTTTATCATCATCCATCACAAGAGCAATCAATGAAACCAAAGAAAATAGTGCACATAGTTTTCATGCAAAAAAGAGAAAGAAAATGTAGGGTAAGGTTAAAAAGAAGTGGATGTTGGGGGAAATCATAGCACATTTTGTCCTGCATTTGATGGGATTTGGACCTCCACAGAAAACTCTTTATAATTTTTGCTTTGTACGTTTCTTATAAAACAATTAAACGTTTATCATTTCCCCCTTCTTCCTTTCATTTCCCCCACTTTTGTCTGCAGGATCTTATCATTTTCACTTTTGGTTGCAATTTCAGGCAGCATAGCTACCAGAATTGCAGTGTTGCAGGGTGGCAAATATTTTGGAAGACTCAAAGCTCCATCACTTGCCCCATACATTCTTCTCCCCCGACCATGAGGATCATTAAAAAACACTCTCTTTAGATTGACCATGTTTTTTTTGCATTATATTATATACAAATTGAAGTGTAGATGCAATGTTTCATTCATGTTTCTATTTGGGAATCCATGGTCATGAATGGGCAATACCAGGAATGGCAGGTAAAATAATAATGCAAGAGTCATTCACTGGAATTTGTAATCTATCCTACACCATAGGTTACAAGGAGAGGGCAGGATTGCAGGCACTTGTTCAATGTGAGACATTTGGGATCATGGCATCTCATCACGCTTTCAAATCTGACATTCACGATGGTCCACTCCATCAACATTGATTTAGTGGTAGCCTTTTTTTTTTTTCTTTTTGACGGTTTTACTCATCTATTGGTATTTGATGAATTAACAATGCTCATGCATAATATTCAGACATTTTAATCCAGTTTATAAGTTGCCCCCTGTATGAGGTTTACTTTTGATATCAATTATTGCAAACTCTAGGTAAAACTCACAATTGAAAACCAACTTACAAGTAAATGATACCCAAAAACTTATATACACATGATTAAAATAAGGTACTTGGGATCGTAATACACCGTTACTTGTGGTTATAGGCATATGGCTCACAATTTTATTTTATTATCATTTTTTTCAATAGCCCTATTTATATTTATATGACGTTATATTTACTCTTTCACGTGTTATGATGTTATCTAAGAAAATGGAATGCTCAAAATTTTCAAGATTGAGTTTGAGAGTTCTTCCCACATTTTTTATTTAAGTGACATGGAACTTACTTTGGTTTAAAATTGATGTCAATAGAATTGGGACCCATTCCAAATCCTACTGTTTCCAAGTAAGAGTGGCTTTCTAAAAAAAAATTATGCTTGTTTGATAGAATGGACAACTATGGATTGAAATGAAAGGAAGCTGAAAATTATTATTATTAAAAAAAAAAAAAAGGTAAAGTACACTTAACCTCCTCAAACTATCACCTCAATGACAATCTACCCCCCAAACTATCAATTACGACAATTTACCCCTCCCAATTACCCAAACAATGAAAATGTACCTCCAATTTTAACAAAATGACAAAATTACTGTTACTAAAATAAAAACAAAAGTACCTTTTTTTTGGTTGAAATTTTTAAGCATATTTTTGTTTTATTAAAAATTCTATAGGGGTAATTTCATCGTTTTGCTAGCATTAGGGGTATATTATCATTGTTTTGGTAGTTTGTAGGATAAATTGTCGTAAGTGATAATTTGGGAAATAAATTATAATTGAGGTGATAGTTTAAGAGAATTAAGTGAACTTTAAAAATAATAATAATAATAATAATAAAATTGAGAATGCACCTTTAGAATGGCCGCCTGACAACCCCACACTAGAATGTGGATAAAATCTATAGAAAATAAAGGGGGAAAAGAACAGAAAGAAACATCACATTAATTGTTACTTAACAATTTTTATTATTATATAGAAATTAAAGCATGAATTTCAGTGAAAATGGGAGGGGGTGGAGGTGGGTTCAGATTGAAAACGGATATGGATGCAGATACTCAGGAAACTGAACTTGATCTTTTTATGTCTTTTGATTTAGTGATTTTCTGGGACATATCGTCATGGGCACTGCAGCTTCAACTCATGGGTTCCAAAGCTTGTGTTTTGTCTTTCTTATCAATGCTTTTAGATTTCCCAACCATCTTATTTTAAAATATAATAATTCTCTAGAAAAGGGTGGAAATTATATCATCAAATAGAGAAAAAAGAAATGAAAACTTACTTACAAAGCATTTTATATGATCGAGTAGGTCTTATTTTGTGTTATTATAATTATAATTATTCTATACTTTTATAACGGTGATAATAATTGTCTTTTCTCTATGAGAGTTTTAGGCGGTCGGCCTCAACTAATAGCTTTGTCTAGTTGGTTGGGAACATAGGAAAATGAACGAAATGATTGTTCACCGGCCACAAAGAATAGTGCATTAGTAAATCATACTCTTGATTTTAACTCCGTCTTGTGTTTTTTAAACATGTGAGAAATACATTAAATCAATGGTACATGTAGAAGAGAATAATGTTTATAAGAACTTAGTATTGAGAGGATAACATGTAATGAGTGTTAAAAAAACACTAGAGATCTTTACCTTTCTCCATCCCTTATCGACAAAAGAAAGTACCCATGAAAAATAAATCAAAAATCAAATTCTAAATAATTGGAGCAAAATCTACCATCTCAACAATATTTGCACTTTCCAATTTGTGTTTCTTATCTTAACTTTGAAGGTTTTTTTTAAAAAAAAAAATTAAAATTAAAAATTAAGTATTGTTGTGATGATACATTTTGCTTTTGGATATTTAGAATCTGATTTTTCACACATCATTCTCCCAACCATCTTTTTTGCAAATTCATCCATTGGATTCACAATCTTTTGTATAAAAATGGGTAAAAGATGAGACGGAGAATGATCTTTATCATTTATTTTTGTTTTTTATTTCATGGGTTATTTCTTTTGTTCATGAGGGAAAGATAATTGTAAAGATGTAGTGTTTTTGGTAGCCCTCATTTAGTAATTTTTGTTGTTTTATCACCTATGCTGATGCGTCATTTTCTCAATGGAGAGCACAAAGGACTTAGGTTCTTGCTAAGTCCCTATAGAAGTTATTCTCCATATGAGAATATTAGGAAGTATAAAATTACGATTAGAAGAAGGAAATATAGAGGATCTAATATGATGGATGGGAAAAACCTTGGCCATTCCCAACTTGCACTATGTCAATCCTGATGTACTCCAGGGCAGAACTATGTGTTACTTGGGGGAACTAATGTCCTCCCAAAATTTAAAAATTGCCCTAAATTTATGTTTTTTGTGAAACATCTCCCCAAAATTAATTTTTACCCCCAAATTTTTTTTTTTTTTTTTGGAATTTTGTCCCCCACCCTTAAATGTCTGGTTTCGCCTTTGTGTGTACTTCTCAACATCATCTATATAATTCCATCATGAATAGAGTTGGGCAAAGAAGAATTATTAAGCAACTTTGTGTGTTGAGGCGTTTTCTATCATCAAGATAACATTCAAGCATGTTAAAACAAATGAAGGTGAAAGTTCACGAAAACATTGTTAATAAACTCCATGCATGCCTACCATGGCAAAAAGCCAAAAACCATGCATCCACCCCTGCTATTTCTCAGATTCTAAAAACTCCAACCAAATGACCTCTCTTTGCCACAGCAAAAACTACATCCCCATGCCAGATGCACCATGACAGGCATTCTATGGAGTCAATAATACCAAAGCAACATTTTAAAACTATATAAGTGGGAAGAAAAAGGGGGCAGACTTAACCAACACATGTATCATGTCCCATCTAGCATTTCAAGCATCAATTATTTCAAATAACTGAGCATTTGTGATATAGAAAAGCAGCTTCAGCATTTGGTAATTATTTCACTTGCAGTAAGAAAAGTATAAGATGAAGTAACCACTAATAAATCAATGTGAAAGATACAGTATCAAAATCGCCCTAATCTATTCATGGAGTTACCAGAACATCTGAGCTGCACAAGGTCCATAAACCAATTATAGTTGAAGAAGCAATGTAGGCAATCAAATGTCTCAACCCATGTTCCACGCATTCACTTGCTCTCGATATCGTATTGATCTGTACTGAATATGTCTATTAGGGAAATACACAAAAAAAATTAACAGGTTGCTAGTCAACAGTATAAGACAGGTTTCAAGATGACATAGAATGAATGACAGATTCTTTATTCGAATTGCAATAAGCATGGTTGTAGTTCCTTAAAATAGGGTCTTATTAGGTTGGTTCAGTCAAGGTACTATAAGAAAGCCAGTGCAATTAAAAGATAAAAGCTTAAAGAGAGTAAGATGAAGAGGGGCAAATATATTCAGAGCCAAATCCAAATCTACACTTCCACCGAGGGCAACGATAAAGAGAGAACAGAGGAAAACTAAGATGTGCTTTCATTTGTTGAATTGATCCATTTACTTGGTACAGGTAAGGTGCAACACATCATGCAGTTTACAAATAATGTGGCTGATAGTTAAGCCAATAGTCTATGTACTGAAGTATTGCAACATATTTCTTTAGGAACTTATCAACTTTGCTCTCTAGTTGAATTTCAGATGCAACTCTTTTCCAAATATCAGTTTATAGTACGATCAATGCTGATATTTAAGAAATGGTCTCACTTCCAATTTTCAGTTACAAAATAATGACAGCCGATTCTTAAAATAAGACGTTGTGCGCCCCCGGCTTCAATGACAAAAGAAACTAGACTCAGAGTCTATTTGAGATTGTGCTAAAAAGCTTAAAAAGTTATTTGAGTACAATAAAGCTTCTTTTTTTCTAATAACTTTTTGCTTTCAAAAAAGCCCAAAAACTATGTTTTGGGGAAAAACTTGAAAATGAGGATTTTTCTATGGACAAAAGCTCTATATCCCAAAGCAATCCCACTCTCAACAATAAACAGCCAGCAGCTCAGCTATAAAACTCGAAGATACTTTTCTTATGAAATAATCATGCAGATAAATACCCAAAACTTCCACTGACAAATATGGCAAAGCATTCTCCCTGTACTGCGAATATTCCAAATCCCTTTTGTGAACCAAACAACAAGCAAAATCCTACAAGGACTTACCGAATCTAAAAATCAAAACTTCTTTGAGGATCAAAGAATGATCAAATTCAAAGATATGAACATGCTGACATGCTCCTTACGTAGAGATATTACTCTTTCAAGAACCCTTTTGAGGACAAAACCAATCTCCATTCACAACAGGATAACTTAGTAAAAGAAACTGGGAATCAGATAGCATAGTAATACAAATAAGATATGTAAATTGAAGAGGATACACAAGATAAAGGCCATGAGCAAACGCCCCTGCCAGCACAACCGTAAACAAACGGTCCCTCAAAACAGGATTCTTCCGCAGCGACAGCCGAACTGAAAATCAAAATACCCACAAACTAAAATAGAGAATAACCAATGCCCGTACAGGAAAAATGATCCAATTCAAAAAAAAAAAAAACCAATAAATATATTAAATTCAAAAGAAATAGGAGACTTACTGAGAGGAAGGACAGGGGCATAGACAAGGGGAACTAAGAACTTAAAAGCAGGTCCCTTGTTTTGCCTTCTCATAGCAGCCTCCCTTTGTAAAATTCCATGCACCCAAATTGAGAAAAAATAATAAGATTGATGGGTTTTATGAACAATATTGTCAAACATATCCATGGGTGTGGGTCTTAAGGAACTTACTGCTTTGAAGGATCGGACGGCGAGGCCATGGCGGGCTCCTCAGGTAAGAGATCTGGTGAGAGATTGCAAGAGGTTCTGTAACAATTGCCCGTGCGATACTGCAACCTGCCACAGGTGCAAGGAGTTTAGTTTACGGTTTACCCTTTGGGCTCTCCTGCTTGCAGCAATAATCATTTAGGTGCTTGAACGATGTGTCGTTTCAGTATGTTGATTGTTTGTGCCGTTTATGAAGGCTGGAGTCCTATAATCCAACCTACGAAGATCTGACAACACCATTATTCGCCAACTAACGACTAATTTCTAGGTATACTTTAGTTTGAGATTATGTTTGATGAGTTTAAAATTACTTTTAATACTTAAAAAGTTCGTTTAAATAAAAAATATTTGTTTTGTAAAAAATTTAAAAACAATCTTATAGGTCCAAAATATCTAAAAATGACAAAAACATACTTTCTTAAAAATAAAACATTTGTCGAAAAGTTTTTTTTATTTAAAAGTTATATTTTTTGAACACAATATCAAATATACTTTTAATGATAAATACATTTAAGTAAGGGTAACTTTAGTGCGTTACACTCATTATAATCTGGTACTATACTTCTTTAATCCTTAGATTAATTATAGTTCCTTTTGAAGCATGCTCATTCTTTACTTGTTTAAAATTTCATCGATCATATAAACCTAGCATGTGCATGCATATGAGTATCCTTTCAATCATTATACACTACTACGATTCTCTTCAGTCGATGGAAATGGTAGGTGCGAGAGACGTGATTGGCCTCTTCTTTAGCTCTTGAAAACTCTCTTTATATACATTGTCCAAACATATCTATCACTTACTGTTCTTCCCGATCACCACTATCAGTGGATTGAAGATTTTAGAGAACTTACAGATCTTACACGTTAATCGATTGCTTCCACTCTACTACTGCTTCAATCTTGCTTGGGTCAACCGAGACTTCATCATTAAAAACTTTCTTTTACCTAGAACTCTCAATTTTAGTCTGACAAACAACTTATATATATATATATATATATATATATATATATATTTCCAACGTTGGTGTTCATCATATGTTCTCCAATGGTGGTGAGGCCCGTTTGTTAAACGACTTTGATTTGTTATTATTCATCTCACTTTTTTTCTTTTCACTTCACATTAATTATTTTTTATTAATATTTAAATTTTAAAAAAAATCACAAAAAAAAAAATCAAATCTTCATACAAAACATTTGTACATTTTTATTTTATTTTTAAAAAAAATTCTTACCTTTTTTTATATTAAATTTTTACTGGAAGTAAAATCCTTTAAGAAACACGCGCGTTGGGTGCTCGCCAAGCTCGAACATGGCTAAAGTCCTAGAGTCCAAACAAACAATGTAGCTCGGGCCTATAGATTTAAGCCACGCGTCTATTGTTTCAAGTACAAAAAAGATCGGGCCGTCAAGAGTTTCTGGAACACACAAGAAGGAAACGAAATCAAATCCGACGGTTAAGAGAGTTGCGTCAAATTAAAGCCAGGAGGGAAAGGGAAACCTTATAAGGCACCTCCTCCCTCCCCCCTTCCTTTTGAAACACATCGCCCCCGTCATCATCTCCCCTGTCATTTCGCTGCTCTCTGAAGTCTCAGATTCCCTCTGCTAGAAGGCGCACCCAATGGTAAATCTCTCTCTCTGATTTTTGTCGCCGATCGCCGAGTCTGACGCGCATTCTCCAGCGTTAGGGTTTCGGGCTAGGGTTTTAGCTCATCGATCTCGCTCTTGGATTTCAATTTTTTTATTATTGAATTTGCTTTTATAGGCTCTACCAAATCAACAGACTGTTGACTACCCGAGCTTCAAGCTCGTCATCGTTGGCGATGGAGGCACTGGTAATTTTTCTTTTCTTTTATTTTTTGGTGATTTTTTTTCCCACTGTCTGTGTTTAAAATCAATAGATTAGACTTTGACTGTGGATGATTTTAGTATGGGCTTTTTTTCCGAAAGAAAATAATTCCGTGACAGATTTACGTGAATTAGTATGCTTGTTAACGAATAATATTGTTCGAGGGAAAGAAGACCAATTGCATTCTGAGATAAAATTAAATCAGAGAGATTTTTTACGTCGAAAAAGGTTTCAAGGAGCTTTATTGTTAAGATTACGCGTGAATTTAATGTATGCACGTGTGTATGTTTGGGGAGCTTTATTTTTTCAGATTAAGCTGTGTGTTTGTGCGTGTGTATGTATTTATCTATATGTATGTGTATATCGTTTGATTTGCCGAGTGTTTCTGAATGGTACAGGAAAAACAACATTCGTGAAGAGGCATTTGACCGGGGAGTTCGAGAAGAAATATGAACGTAAGGCGCCTTGAATGATGCCTTGCTTTGATTTGGGGTTCATTTGTATAGGTTTTTACTTGAAAAAAATATTGTTGTAGTTTGATATGTTTGAAATTCCTATTCACCTCTATACTTTTTCTTGCAAATAGCGACTATTGGTGTGGAGGTTCATCCATTGGACTTCTTCACAAATTGTGGGAAGATCCGGTTTTATTGCTGGGACACTGCTGGACAAGAGAAATTCGGTGGTCTTAGAGATGGATACTAGTAAGTGAATTTTTTTTAAAACGATTCATAAGATTGTTGTTGCTTTTCCTAGTCAAATTTAAATTCTAATTCATAATATTGTTGTTGCCCTCTGTTAGTCAATTCAAAAGTCTGCTATACTTACTATTTTTACACTATTAAAGTGTAGTGATTAACCTCCTTCAGTGAGTTCTACGGTATCTATGGCATCATGCTTTGAGTGCGTGAAATACCTAAATTTAAGGTCAAGGTCCTGTTTAGGCTCATAATCAGAAAATCTGCTGTTAGACATGTGTTACTCTCATATTCAAACCCTTTAAAAGTTGTATGGGAAAAGTAGTGTATGATCATCGGTTGGCTTTGAGTTGTGAGTGAGAATAAAAGAATGGTCATGAACTTGATTGAGCTTGGGGTAGAAAGGAAAAGATTGAATGAACCTGTAGAGAGAAAAGTGGAAGGATGGAATTGAACTCCGCTATTAAGACTTAAGGAGGAGGTAGAAGAGCAGACGAACCAAGAGAGATTTTGGTGCATGTTTGCTGCTTTTTGATTAAGAGCATTTCTAGTGAACTAGCTATTCTTTAGCTAAAATTTGACTAGAAAACTCACTTTTTCAGTTTAGCCAGCCACTTTCCAAAAGCACCCCACATCAAACTCTCTAAATCTTTCTCTACTCCATTTAAATATTCTTCTTTATTCTTTATTTATTTTTTATTTTTTGATAAGTAATGTTGTATATATATAAACAAAAAGCGCTAATTTAAAGCAACCCGATTACACCGGAGGTATAACAAAGAGCGCCTAAATGCACCAAAAAAAAAAAAACCAGAGCTCACACGGAGCACCCACAAGAGACCCCAACAGACCCACCCGAAGAGCTTACACCCCAAAAAACATGCCCTACTTCCCAAAAGCCCTCAACAGAAAAAACCTAAAACCCAAGGAAACAAGCCCTACTTCCCAAAAGCCCTGATCACCACCTGCATCAGCTCCGACTGCATCAACTCAGACCCCTCAACTGCACCAGGGGGGATGGCAACCTTGTTTAATTGACGCGCCTCCTCTTCCACACCCGTCAAATATGCCAAATGTGCCTCATCATGCTTAACTTGATCCCTCAGCCACTCAAGCAGCTACCACTACGGAAAGGTCAGGCCGTTTACCATAGAAATGTTGGGATCAGGCCCCTGAAGCAGAAACTGAATCTGGAAACATCTCAAAGAAGACATGATTACAATCCTCCCTCTGCGCATCGGAAAGGCCACCACCCGGAACCGGTTCCAGATCCGGATCCCACTCTTGCGCAGCCTCGTCTAACGCCGACGAGACCTCCCTTGTACAACTCGACTCAGCTGACCCCGGTGCCGACACAGCTTCCTCTGCAGGCGGCGACGAAGACAGAGGCCTAAGAAACCCATGCCAGAGCATGCTCTTCGCAGGAGAAGAAACAGCAACCTTTCCATTTATACTGAAGAATATTACCATTTGAAGAAAGAGTAAAGCAAGAGTCAAGTAAGAATAAAAGGGAACTTATCCCATCCCCATAGTCCTTCTACCGACTGGGACCACCCAAAGAGACAAGTGTTTTGCCCTTCTCCCTTTGAGTAGAGTATGGCTGCCTTGCATAGTTCTGCAAACTCCTTCCTTTGTTGAGCTCTGTCATACCGCTCTTCTATCTCTTTCATTGGCGCTTTTATAAAAATTCAATAGAATGGGCATATCTTTTCCAAGCAGTCTAATTCTATGTGATGTTCTGCCTTTCAAATATATACTACATCTTGACCAGAGAGGATCATCTTTGATATGTATACAATATAATCATATTGCTGCATGTTGCAAGCCATCTAAATTCATTGAAGGTTGTTTTCAAGTCCAATGGTATACAATCATCTGATTATTAGATATTGTTAATGGAAAAACATTCCAAATGCCCACCAGTTACCTCTCAGCAACATGCTGATGGCTTTCATGTGATACTTAGTACAAGTTCCCATATGAAATCAACAATATGCTGTGTACTTTAGACATCAGCAGATATTTTAAATGGAAGCTGATGGGAAGAGAATGAGCAACTAAAATGAGTTATTTTATTCACACTTCTAGGTACATGTTAAAAAAAAAATTATCAGCAAAAGCAAAGAACCCAAGGCTCCATCAATTTAGGATTTACCTCTAAGCACGCAAAAATTCCTAGAAGTCCAGAACTGCAGCCAACTTGTAAGAATTGCCAAGTTGAGAGGTGAATTCTCAATTTGTACCATAAATAACTAACAAGTGTAGTACATAACTCAACATTACTGCATCAACATAGAAAGTACTCACAGAAGCACGAGTGAGGAAGCTTATCATAACCCAAATCTCTTAAAAAGTGCAAGTAAAAAGATTTCTATACCATGAAACAGATCAACCAACTTATAAAAATGACCTTGAAACAACAATGAATTACAATCTTTAATCAAAACAGATAAACAAAACAGTCCTTTCTTCTTCTGGAAGGAGATAGAGGAGGCAGGGGAGAAGAAAACTTGATCCATTTACTCTGGCGAATTATCCTAGATACAAGACCATCCCTTTTCCTCCCATTTTCCTTTCTTCTTTTGGAAGCTTTTGGAAGGAGATAGAGGAGAGGCAGGGGAGAAGAAAATTTGATCCATTTACTCTGGCAAATTATCCTAGATACAAGATCATCCCTTTTCTTCCCATTTTCCACCCAAAACAAAAGTGGGGAAAAAAACAAAAGAACAATAGAAAAGAAACAATAGTAAAATACATTAGACACAAACCAGCCAACATCTTCAAGACTATTCAAAAAGCATAAAGAAAAATCAAACACCGCAGGAAGTAAAAAATTATTCTCAGAAAGATTCTTTTAATGAATTTCAAATTCATTAACAACTAGAGACTAGAGAGTTGTTGAAAATTTTATCTAATCCATATCTTCAATTACATCCATGAACAAAATCATGATAAAAAAAGGTCAGCCATAATACAATTACAAACTACCAAGACTAATTCAAAAGCAAACAAACAAACAAAAGTAACAAAACTCTTTAGCAAAAGAGAACCCAGTCAACCTGATTATACCAAATCCAACAATATAGAACCCCTAAAGCTCACTGACCATACGATAACTAGCATCTTGTACAAAGATACAAACGACCCGCTTCTTTCACAGCCAAGACCAAAACCCAGAGAAAAATGAAATAAATTAAATTGCATGAGAAACTCCAAAAGTAAACAAAGAAAGTAAAACCCTAACCTGGGCAAGAATTATAACTAGATCTTTTTAAAATTAAAATCTCAGTGATAAAAAGCTTAGAACTCTGCAATTTCACAGAAAAGAGATCATTCCCACCAAGTCAAACAGAATAGCGAAGTTACATAAAGACACAGAGAGAACAAAGAAGCTTCAGTTCAGACCTGAACTGTTACAGCGTAATTCCCAAAAATACCCCTCGCTTTGGAACTATAAAGATTGAAGTGGCCAGTGTGGCTTACCTTCAGTGCTAAGAAGCAGCAGAGGAAGTAGATGGAGCAGAGTGGTGGTGATGAGACGATGAGGGGGGTGTAGACCATCAATGAGGTAGATGCCGAAGGTGACAATGGCGATGTAGAGGCCAAGAAAGCTGAGAGTGTGCGCGAAGAAGGCCAGAGGAAGTCTGACAACAGGCAAATTTACTTTAGCATAAGCCAATTCATTGGATGGTATTTTAAGGGTACTAACTAAAAACTAGAAATGCTCAAACAATGCCTACTAGTGTTAAGGGTTTCTTCTCATTTGTTGAAAAGTATAAATTTCACTTTTCCACTATTGATGTAACTTGTTGAAGACTTCCACACTCTCAATTATTTTTTATTTGGTCTTTGTTAAATCACCATTCTAGAAGCGTATACTAGTTGAAAATTGTGAATTTAATTAATATTTTAATCGTTCCTTCTAAATTTTTTAAACAACAAATAGAGCCCACGCCTGGAATATTTTACTCTAATGCAAGTATAATGTGGAGTCAAGCTGGAATTTAAGACCTCTGTTTTGCTTGAATCATTAGTCGTTTAAAAAAATTAAGCTAATAGAAAATGGTGTATTAAATAATTTAATTAATATCTGATAATTCTCTCCTTTGTGGGTGTGTGTGTGTGTGTGTTTTCTATTTTGGAGTTGCTTTCTCATGTTGATTTTCGGACTTGCTGGTTCTGTTAAGGTTTCCTCCTGTCTTCTTTTTTGTAACACCTGTGCTGCCTGGTTGAAGGTGGTTGGAGGTCTTAACGTAAAATCTTCTATTAATCTTGCAGCATTCATGGGCAGTGTGCAATAATAATGTTTGATGTTACTGCCCGATTGACATATAAGAATGTTCCTACATGGCACCGTGATCTCTGCCGGTAAGTGCAACTATTTAACTCCAATCTAATGCTTTATGGGTTATTATTTATTGATTTTCTTTATCATTTTTGACATGGTATTAATAATTTCTTTGTTGCATTCCTAGGGTGTGTGAGAATATACCTATTGTTCTTTGTGGAAACAAGGTTGATGTGAGGAACAGGCAGGTAAAAGCAAAGCAGGTTACATTCCACAGGAAGAAGAATCTGCAGTACTATGAAATATCTGCAAAGAGCAATTACAATTTCGAGAAACCTTTCCTGTATCTTGCCAGGAAGCTTGCTGGGTAATGCAGTAGCATAATATCACTATTTTTTTGCTATTGTGCAAATGTTGTAAATGAAACTTGAGATTGATGATTGTTTTTGTTGTCATTTAGGGACCCTGCTCTCCACTTTGTTGAGTCTCCTGCTCTTGCTCCTCCAGAAGTACAAATTGACTTGGCTGCACAGCAACAGTACGAACATTCTCATATGCCTTCTATTGCTTTTGTGTAGAATTTTTTTACTTTTTGGGATCATTATTTTTTCAACAAGAATGTTGAAAAGATTCCCTTAATATTATAGTAAAGCAAGTGGGGTCACTAGAATATTCTCCATTTGCTTATTATTCTTGGTGGTATATTTAAAGGATTTAAGCAAGTATCCAGAAATCCCTTTTGAACACCACTTGATAAAAGCAAATACCTGCCTTTCTTGAAACAAGTTGATTCCGATACCTAAAATATTATTACCTGTGGTAGTTATTATTTGGAAATCCATTTGGTCACCTCTGTCTTATGGTAAATCATATGTCCTTTATCTTCTAGTCTCACTGTTGTTTGTGTTGCTTCCTACAGGCATGAAGCTGAGCTTGTGGCTGCAGCCAGTCAGCCTCTTCCCGATGACGATGATGATGCATTTGAGTGATCTGGAACTGTTGGAGGACTCTCAATCCTTTTTCTTTGTCCTTTTATGCTGTCTTTACTTTGTTGTGCACTGTCTTTCCTTGGGATCTCCAACAAATATAGTAGGGTTTGATAATTAGTATGATGGTCAGTTACCGAAAACCATAGATCCTTAGTACTGGTAGTGATTAGGTTTTCCTTTAGCTATTGTTGTCTATGGTTATGCTGGATTTGTCTTATGATATTTGTTATTGGAGGAGTCCCATGTGGGTGTTCGGAGTTTTACTTAAATCAATGAAAGCATTTATGTGTTTAATTTCTTCGTTTTTGCATTCCCTGAGCAAGTTCTTCCTCCTCGCCTTCGCACTTTCATAAGTAAACGAACCTAAGAAGATTAATCCAGCTGTATCAACCTCAACCTGATAGATGTGTATGGCAGGCATCTCATAATTTATCCCGATTTAAAAGTAACTACGTTTTATCCTTCCTTCCTTCGTTCCAAAACATCACAGAAATTTCATTTACAATAACTTGCAACGTTTTTTTTCAGATTGAATCTTGGATGATGATGATGATGATGATAGAATTAGATTAGAGGTAGAAAAGGGCGGGAGGGAGGGAGGTTATTGTTGCAACATTTGTCTTATTTGTCTCGCAATGTTTTTTAGTGTCTGTACTTTGGAATAACACAGAAAAATGTGGGAGGCAGCCTCATCATGACATGTGAATCTCACATGGCTTCTTTTAAGTACATATGAATGCCATGCGTTGGCTGGCTCCTTCACAAAAAAAATAATAAATAAACAAATAAAAAACAAACACCCACTTGCACAGTGGCTGCCTGCCTCAGCCTCAAAAAAGAAAGTCAGACATGGGAGCAAAAGGAAATGCCGCCTGGCTCATTCGGTCGACAATGGCTCTCTCCTAGCCTAGGTCGCCTTAACTAGTTCCATTGGAGTTGTCTCTGTCCTTGTCCCTGTCGATTCGAACCACGCTACTACTACTACTACTACTACACACTAGAGAAAGAGAGCAGCTGAGCAGCTGACGATCATTGTGGACACTGCATACGATGCACGCCCACTACTCGTCCACATCATTCCAACCAAGAGTGGGGCATCTCAAAGCTGGTCTTTACCCCTTGCCAGCATGTCTACAATATGTGGGGTGCTCTCCAAAGGACACTGTCCAAATTTTCAGGAGCTTCTGCAGTGCTCAAAATTCACCCCCCATCATCCTCCAAAAACCGTATGACTTTCACTGTCGGTGGGTGGTCGGAGCAAGCTCCAAAATCCATCTCCTTTTTTTTTTTTTTTTTTAAGAAAAAAAAAAACTCTGTTTCTTTATTTTGGTGAAATGGCTATTCTTTCTTTCTTTTCTTTTTTTCTGGGAAAAAAAAAAAAGAGACAAAACAGAGAGAAACATTACAAAAACCTTGTCTTTCCTGTAAAACCAAAACATGAGAGGGAGGGGGGAAAAAGAAAAAAAAAAAAAAGCAAAAGGAAGAGTGGGGAAGAGTAGTAATGAAAGATGGTGACTTATCAGAAAATGGCCCATCCATCCTGTGAATATATATACACGAAAAAATTCATGTAAAGAACAGAACATAAGTATGGTGGTAGTGGTGATGGTAGGGCAATGGGGGCATTATGAAAAACAAAATTCATTGTAGGCTGTTGTATTTCATGTAAACTTGAAACAGGACATGTTCTGAAAAGGGAGCATGTGCCTAGGCATAAACAGGGGGCTGGGCATAAATATAGGAGGGTAGGAAGCAACTGTCATTGTCTTTGTCATATGCATGCATTGGTGATGGGAGTTTTAGAACTCACAAACCTGAATTTATTGTTAAAGGACTGGTGGTAGCTTCACCTCTCTCTCTCTCTCTCTCTCTCTCTCTCTCTCTGCCTGCTTGTGATGATCTGGATTTCCAGCTTTTAACATTGCTTTCAACTCAATATCACTTGAAAGTTTGAAATTCAAGCCCAAAGAGTCAAGTCAAGGCCAACCCTTATTTCTCTCTCTTTGTTTGCTAATTATCAAGATGAGGGATGAGGAAAAATACCATGGCTTTCTATCATATCAAGGAACCATATAGAATTTATGCTTGGATTTGAACCCACCATGTCATGATTTTTCCCATCATTTCTCTTCCCATGACATCCATTTTGCCTTGCAATTTGCTCTACCTCTACTCTAACAAAAGTTTATACAAAACCCTCTTTTTGCCTATCTTAAATCACCTCCTTATCACTCTCTTTAATTAATGATGTCAAACACGTGAAATATGTAGTTCAAACTAGAAGTGAATTCACAGAAACATAGTTCGAATTTAGAACTGTCAGAGTGAATGCTTAATGAGGAGTAAACTACGGAGCCTAAGATCTTTATTCTAATACTATACCATATTAAATTAACAATTATCTCAAAAACCTGAATTAATGAGAAAAAAAAATTAATAATAATAACATTATACATTCTATTTTGCTAATGAACACAGTCAATTAATCATTGTAGATTAACGGTTATGCATCAAATATGGGTGGGAGACGTGTTGTGAAGAGGTGGTTTATAAAAATTATATGATTTATGGTTTGTAGCAATGACATTGACAACACTATATGCTTGTACCATAATCTTCTTCTACCATGAACCAAATGTGTATGAGACAATGAAAACTGTAATATTGTGACATTCCACGTGGCTTGACTTGACTCTCATTATCCTTTTATGGTAAAATCATACCAAAAAAAAAATTTATTAATTCATTTAAAATATATATTTTTTTTTTACTATTCATTTTTTGTTTTTGCAGCATTTTATTACATAATTAGTTAAAATTACCTTTTAAATTATTTTGACAAAGACCGATGTTAAATACTTTATTTTACCTTTTTTTTTTTCTTGTCTGGACATGTAAAAAAAAAAAAAAAACTCTATTTTACATCTAGTCTGTTCAGAGCAACTTTTTAACTGTATTTATACATGAATTAGTAAAAAATTAAAGTTATAGATAATACTTAATTATAAAAATTTTTATTTATATTTATAATTTTATAACTTCATAACATATGATAAGGATTTTACAGAACTTTATGCTGTAAGAATTTTTTGCTTTACTCTTAATACTTTATTGTCGTGATTTTTAATCAATAGAATTTTGGTTCAAAAACACTTTATCTTACCCAAATTTCAATAAAAATAGAAGTTTGGGGGGAATAATTTAGGGAGAGGGGGGAATAATTAATTGTTGGGTGAGGCTTTATTAATTATAGGAAAGAAGAAGAAATGAGGCTTTATTAATTAAAGGAAAGAAGAAAAAAATGGGGGGATTAAATGATGAAAAGACAGTTTTGTTAAAAGTACAAGTGAGAAGACATGGCCGTTGGAGAGAGACATAAATGGACAAGGATGGTTTTAAAGAGACAAAACATGTGGCATGAAATTTAATTATATTATAAAAATGTTGGGCCCGGTTAGAGAGAAAAAAAAAAAAGAAGGTGAAAATAGTGAGAATAGGTGGCCGTGAATTGTAAATAATAATAAATAAAAGAAGGGGTTCTAACTGAAAAAAGAAAAAGTGAAAACATTGGCCCTCCATTCACGAGGGATTCGGGTATTGCCTTGCCTCCTCCGCTGATTATTATATATATAAATATTACTGCCACTGCCAGACGGCCAGACGGCCAGACCCAGACCCAGACCCAGACCCAGACCCAGAGGTTGTTATCTTTGTACTCAAAAACAAACCTGACCCACCTGTTTCTCATATTTCTATTTTTATTTAATTTTAAAAAAGAAATATGGAAGCACGTGATTTGCTCTTTATTTTCCAAGACTGCCCTTCTCAGTTGTACCTGACCCTCTGCTCTCATCAAGATTGGGATGGCCCAATTGGGTTTTACTTTCAAAAGGGTACTCATGACTTCATGATTACAGAGTTCAGTTACAAATCTTCTTTTTTCCTTTTTATAAATGGGTTTCTTGAACTTTTTCTTTTTTTAAAATAAAAATTGAAGTTTATCATCAATTTTCATAACTAAGAAGTGTCAATCTAATAATACGAGAAAGGGCTTTGCAATTGAGACTTTTTTTTTTTAATTGATTAGAGATTACGTTTTATGAAACGGAGATTGTTAGTTCGAATTTTTTTTCTCTTTTTTTTTTTTTCTCTTGTATGAAGTGTCTAAAAAAAAATCATATTTAATAGTATATGGAATGTTGTATTGTATCGATGTACATGATGACACATTATTTAAAACTTTAAATAATGTAACGACATATACATCATAGGATCTGAATTTGAATATGTGAATTTAAAGATTGATCATAATAATTTGAGATTGAATTACTCGGTAATCATATAAAGATTTAGCCGTTGACTCCTAAGATAGGTTTCATAGGTATCTATGAATTTGAGAAAGGGGTGGAGGAAGATCTATGAAATAATGATACCCTTTCATTACGGATAAATTATGATACAATAAAAGTCCAATAGATAGAAAAGAAAGAAAGCTTTAGCTCCACCACTCATTACATTCAAAGATTTCCCCATAGCCTAATAAAACCATTATCTATAAGGCTATAAACCTAAACTAGCTTAAACCCTATATATGCTTGCATTAAACTAATATAAAAAAAAACACTCAATTAAGCAAAGCAAAAAAACAATAGTAAAAAAGAAAATCATTAGAGCAATCTTCTTCAACAGATGTTTCAAATCGTTCATAATAATTAAATTTGGTCATTATGAGTCATTTTACTCGTCTAGCACATGCTTCAAAGTAAAATTGACTGCTAATATGAAAGTTTATTGTAGTACACTATTTTTTTATTTTCTCTCTTTATTTCCTTTCCCCTTAACAATAAGAAATACATTAAAAAGTAATATTTAAAAAAAGGGTTTTATAATTTGGAAGTGAGAAAAATAAAATTAAAAAGAAGGGCAAAATGGTAATTAGGAGAAAAATAAAATAAATAAATGAATGGTGCTCTGGTCCTTCTGGTTCTGCAACACTTGAGTTGATAGAACGAAATGGGTTGGACAAGATGGTGAGAAAGGTAAATGATTGGGTGACACTTGGCAGGCGTTGATTTGACATGGCTGTTAATACAATAATAAAGACAGTTAGACAGTGCAGCTGTGCAGTGTGAAGGACCCGTCACACCGTTGATTGCGTGGACGAAAACTCGTCATATATATATATATTTATTTATTTATTTGAGGGTAAAAAAAGATAGAAAAAAATATGAAAAAGATAAAAAAGCTTTTACACTGATCTGTCTACTTTTAATGTATATAAGAACCCCAAATTGATCCAACTTCTCAATGCTTTTATTCTGATTGATGTAACTACACATGAATTTCTACCCCAAAAAACCCATCTATATTCAATCCCAATATGATTCTACTTTATGTTTAATCAACCAAATTCCTCTGACTTTAGCTTTTTTCTTCTTCTTTTTTTTTTTTTTTCAAAGAAAAAAATAATATTTTACTGTTAAATTTTTGTCTTATTTATATTTAGTTCCTGGGTTTTTAATTTCTTTAAGTTCTTACCTAGTTTTTAAATGAGTCTCTTTATCACTTTATATCACTTTACCGTAAAAATTAACAAGTCTTTCCTCTAATCCTAAAAGAATATGTGCTGATATGAATGCTGGCATGTTTATTAAGACCACAAATCATTCATTTTAAAAAGAAAAGTGGTAGAGGACTTAAAGGAACCAAACTATAAATAACAATTACAGCAACAAGAATCAGAATCAAATACAAGCAAATCAACAAAAAACAAAAAACAAAAAAAACAAAACAAAATAGGCAATTAACATCCCAATGCTCCGGTTAAAGACCTCAAAGAGGAAAGTCGGTCGAATGAGAATTCCACCGGACTTTATCCATTATATATACAATTAGGTTTTTGCTTTTGTTAGTGTTTGACTTGTGATTTGGTATATACTTAATCTGTGTCATGGATTGAAAGATGGGAGGAATATATATAAAGGAGAAAAAATAAAAATAAAAAATTACATCATACTCCACCAAGTCGATGAGTACTCGAAAAGGGTGGAGGATCTTCAAATTTGACCTAAAAATCCAACACAAAGAGAGCTTCTTCTTTTTTCTGGGGCCAAAGCATGCGTATCCACATTCTCTTGGAGCTTTATTTGGTGTTGACCATACTATATATTACTCGATCTTGCTCTAATTAAGTGCGCATTATTTCGTGACCATTCAACATTAATTAATATTATAAACAAATATTTGGCATTATCACTTCGACGAAAATTTAGAGCCATCTCTCACTCCAATGGATTTGGCATCAAGTAGCTATGGATTCTTGAAGCTTTTTTTTTTTTTTTTTCCTGCCATGGGGGGCATCTTGGTCAAGCATGCCATAAATGGAATCAGGATGTGTGGATGCATGTTCTAAGAATGTTTGTGTCGTTTTTAGCATGTTTTAGGAAAAAAGAGGAGACTTTTAAATCACGAGAACAAGATATGTTCTATGTGCATATCCCCTTTTTTGCTCTTTACAGCTACCTTGTCTTCGCCCGCTAATATAATATATATATTAGTCGGTGAAGGTGGTGCTAAGTGTCTTTCTTATAAGACGGGGTATTGAGATGATGTAAAGTTTATTCATTGAAAATAATTAAAACAATTAATAAATAAAAATTGTTACGGGTATCAATGAATAAGTTTCGTATCATTTTGGTATGTACCACATAAACATCATTAAAACACCACACACAACTGATGTGGCAGGGTCTATTATTTATTTGATTTACTAGACCGTGTCACATCATATTTGTGGAAAAACACATGGTATGTACCATTTCTCATTGGATACAATCCTTTAACCACTCTAATAAGTGACAATTGTCATTCAACATCTTTAGCTTTCTCAAAATTAATGTTTGGGTTTCTAGGTTAGTAGAATGACAATAAATTACTGTTAAGAATATTAAAAAAATATGTGAGAGATGACACTTGACACTTATTAAAGTTAATTGGAGAAAATTTCTTTTAAACTAGTTTAGAGAAAATTTACACCATTTCTCTTTTAACAAGCACAAGTTTAAGGGTTGATTTAAACTGGTATATCAACGTTGTGAGATATTTTGTTAAATAAAGATGCATTCAAAAGTTTGCTTTCTTTTCTTTTTCTTTCTTTTTTCAAAAGTATTTAAGACATCATGAATTATCATTTTCACACCACTCTTTCTCATACGATAGGTCCAATCTTGTGATAAATAAAGGGTGGTATGAAAATAGGACCACCCTTTCCAATCTTTATACTTGGCAATTATTTTAAACTTATTGGAGTTTATTTATTTATTTTTAGTCATATTAATGCATCACACCTTGATTAAGTTTTGTTCAATTTATAAAGAAGATTATATGTATAAATATATAGAATTTCATTTATGCCCCTTGTTGACAATTTGACATAACAAATAGGTGGCAGGTGCATGTGCATTAGTTGTCTGATTAAAACTTTAAAGGATGACCTTATCAAATTAATTACAATAATTAATTAAATCTTTATAAAAACAACAAGTTATATATATATATATATATATATATATATATATATATATATATACTCTAGAAAGACAAAGAGGATGCTGATTTGGAAGATTTGTTGTATGAGTAATGATTTTAAATCTTTATTTAAAAAAAATGAAAATGAAAATTGGAAGCAAAATTAAAAGGTACCTCATCTGCTGCAGCCTTTTTCTTGGTTGGAATATTTTGGTCATTTTCGAAAAATACACAACCTTATTTAATAAGTGATTGCATATCAGTTTGTCTTTTTGCATGTGTTTTTTTGATTTTACAGAGAAAGTAGTGTTTCTTGTATGGCAACGCCAGCCTGATTTTTCTTTTCATTTTTCAAAGCTTTATTTGTAGCAGACTCTACCCAACTAAAGTTAGGAACTGAAAAGAACCTTCAAAGGACCAATTCATATCTTTCTTGAACTACTCTACAATTGGATTCTCTCTCTCTCTCCCTTTGCTTGTTTCTTCTTCTAACATATATACATCTTTGCCTCCTTTCTTTAGATGTATTTCATTGCGTGCATTCACATCAAATATAATGAAAGAAGGTAAAGTATTATATCTTTAATTTAAATCAATTACATGGATTTTTCTTTTCATTCTAACTCAACGCCCACCACCGAACCCTCTATCCATCTCCAAGTCCCAACACCGTTGTTTCTAAAACCAATTCCAAGATGGTAGCTTTGGTGGTTGTTCTGTTTATGAGATATTTTGTGAAAAGAAAATATATATATATATATATATATATATATATATATATATAGTGTGAATGGTTATATTATTCTTCGGTCTTTCAAGCTATAGTGTGTTCTTATTAGGATGTGCAAAATACCAGGTTAAAATTATTCTGTTTTTCTAAAGCACTTACATCGTACTCTGTATTTTAGTTTTAGTTTTACTACTTTATTAAATTTTTTTAAAAAAAGTTAAGTAACAACATGATTTGGTAGAAGAAAAGTACTCACCAAATATTTAATGCAAAGCATTTGAAACCCATTTTTAACATTTTTTTTTTCTTCTAATTAGAAGAATAGGCCGGGGAGAACAATTGTGCCTATTCTATATAGGTGTGACCATAATAGTACCTACCTGCTAAAAGTCGCACATGGGTGTTTTTTTTTTTTTTGGTGGTGTGAAAAACAGGAGAAAATAGATGGAGGTCGATGTGAATGATATAAAGTTAATGAGTTAAGTCAGCCAACCTTTCCCTTTGCCACCAATGACTAAAGTGTAAGCGTTGAATTTTAGTTTAAAAGAAAAAAGGAAAAAAAATAGTAGGACCCATGAGGGATACATAGCCCCAACATGTCTTGGGTGCATTAGGACAAGAGTAAGGGAGGTTGCCTCTAAGTGGGCACCCCTTGGTTGGGTTCACTAGAGCATATTTCCCCACCTAAACCACAGAAAGAAACCCTATAGTAGACACCCTTTTTCCCATGTGCACTAATTTAAGAGCAACATTCCAAAACAACAACCCCCTTTGTGCCCCTCCTCTCACTCTCTCTTTCTTTTCCCCATGACCAACCAAGAAATGTTGAAAACCATAGCGGGATATGATCGAGATTTTTAATAATTTTGTTATCCAGATTACTAGCAATTCGAATATACTATCGAGACACCTTGATGGCCAGATCACAACCATACATTATTACTCCACCATAAATATGTATATATATATATATCCATCTATGATATTTATAGGTGTCATGCAACTATGAAATAATAAGTAGAGAGCATATATATTTGTAAGTAATGAACAATAAATATTATTATTTACTCACCCCCCCCATCTACAGTTAATGGTAGGGATGGCAGTGGGACACCAGGTTTGACAAAAAAAAAAAAAAATCCGTTTCAATTCCTCCAATTAATAATACAGATTTATTAGGATTGGTTAACAAATTCGTGGAGTAAAAAATTAATAAATGTTGGTGATATTTTAAAGAGTTAGTTTTGTTTCATTGGATGAGGCCATTGTAACCGAAAAAAAAAATTAAAAAAAAAAATCCGTTTCAATTTATGTAATTAATAACACAAATTTATTAGGATTGTTTAATAAATTCCTAGAGTAAATAATAATAATAAAATTTGGTGATATTTTAAAGAGTTAGTTTTTTTTTAGTGGATGAGGCCATTGTAACGGAAAAATAAATAAATAAAGAAGGGATGAAGAGTGAGATCATTGAGTTGACTTGTATGTGCCTTTTTGCAGCATGAGATCTGTCGCTCTCTATATATATGCAACAACAAATGGTTAAATTTAAAATTCATTGTGTCTTCACTAGTACGTTTTTTCTGTCTATAATTTTTATTTATTTATTTAAAATAATAACAACAAAACAAAAGCAATTCCCACAGCTATTAATTAGAATTATACTCTTATTTTTATATTTGTTGGAATAATAAATAATATATATATAAAAACAAAAAACAAAAATGCTTTTAAGACAACTCTGCTTTGGTGTCATTATAGTATTTTTTGTTTTGAACTTGTTATAGAAAATGAAGACCATATCCATTTTTCACTATAATAGTATATTAAGATCGGTTTTCCCAAAAAAAAAGTGAGAGATGTTGCTTTAGAAAAAGCATAAAATTGATTGGTATATATTACAATATTGTTTTTGCTTCATCTTTTTTTTTTTAATAATGATATTGGTCACTAAAGGTACTAGGGGACAATTAACTACCTATAAAAAGAACCATACCTAAATAAAAATACATTGCCAATATAAAATACTTAACATTAAATTCCTTTTTATTTTTTCTTTTGGGTTGGTATTGGTGGCAGGATTCTACAAATATCCATGATTCAGCCGGTTTTGTTTGGTATTTTTTTTTTCTCGAAACAAAAATATTATCAAACAACTTAGAAAACAAAACTTTTAAGATTGACTTCATTCTTAATCATGAGAATAAAGTATGTTGTTCTAACAAAATAAATATTTTCAACTTTATATTACATTTTCAAAATAAAAAATATATATATATAAAAAAAAAAAAACACATTAACAAACAACGTCAACCATCCGAATATCTTAATCTGGTACACTATCCGAATATCTTAATCTGGTACACTATTTATAAATAACACCCATACAACACAATATACACCTCATGCTCCTCTGTTGTCCTCCAATCATGCCTTAATTTTATTTTATTTTCTTTGAAAATTTGCAAATGACGGAAAGCTCCTCACATCTAACATGCAGGATTTCCTTGGAAATAGACCAAAATACCACCAAGTTTATTTTGTAAACTGAATATAGTTTCTTGGAAATATTTTCTAACCCATTTAAAATGAATTAGAATTCTCTCAAATTTAAATGAATTGAAAAATATCTAGTTAGTTATAATGGATGAATATTTTTGTCCCCTCAAAAAATGAAAAGACAAAAATATTCCTAAAGTATAACTAATTGGATATTTTTCAATTTATTTGAATAGGAAAAGATCTTGTTCCAACGCACATTAAATTTATAAGATCATTAATATGAGTCTACTAACTTAAACTAAGGTTTTAAATATTTATATACAATTAGCATTATTTTAAGAGTAATAATATAAGGTTTCTTAGAGTCATTCCAAATATAATGTGACATTTAAAATTATCATTTAATTTGATATGTGATTTATTGACTTTTGATCTATTGGTAATTTTAAAAGGTACATCACATTTGTGATAAGTCTAAGAAAACTTATAACATTATTCTTGTTTTAAATGGGTTAGAAAATATTTACTCTAAATTGATTTGGAGAAAAATTTGATCCTATCTTTTTTGAAAGGAAAAAGAAATTCATAATATCCAAAGTTTTTATAAAAGGTCATAAAAACAAAATAACTTTAGGGATATAAGAGTACTAATAGAAAAAGGATAAGGGTAACATTGTATTACAAGGATAAAAAGATTAAAAAAACACCCCTCACTCGTTGACCCTTAGAATTCCAATGGCGGCCCCTACGCCGTTGGCCTTGGCTAGCCTCTATAGAGAACCATCTCTCTCTCTCTCTCTCTCCTCTCTCTCTGTGTGTTATAGTATTAAAGCCAGGTCACTACACAACAAGTAGACAACATAAGCAAAGCAGATAAGAAGCAAACTTATAAGGCAGCTCTGTTACGAAGTGAGCAGCAAGAGAGAGTTTTTGAAGTTCAAAAATGGAGGAGCTCTTGTCATGGCTGAAGCTTCCGTTTATCTCTTTCATCTTCCTAGTGTTTGTTCTGAAGGTGGTCGTGGTGCTTTGGTGGAGACCCAGGAAAATTGAAGACCATTTCTCCAGGCAAGGAATCAGAGGCCCCCCTTACCGCTTCTTCATTGGAAATGTTAAAGAACTTGTCGGCATGATGTTGAAGGCCTCCTCTCAACCCATGCCTTTGTCTCACAACATCCTCCCCAGAGTCCTCCCTTTCTACCATCACTGGAAAAAAATCTATGGTATTCCCTTTTCTTCTTCTTCTTCTTCTTCCTTTACCATCTAACACTTCATATCATATCAACAACTCTGTCACTTTTCAAAGCCTTATTTTTTTAGTTAGGGTACTTCTTTTTACAACTTTTCAGGCTTTTTCCTAGCTTAGATACTTGATGTTGAAGCTCTGATTTTGGACTGTTCCACTTCTGTCTTTCTTTCTTTTTCTTTTTCTCCAATCCTAGCTCCTGCCCCGGGAAAATTCAAGAAAGCTAGTAGCATTGTAGTCATTTCCATCATTTTTTTTATAAAAGAATCATAGTAATTGGGAAGCCTTAAAATGTTATTATTCAGAACCTTTGGATGTGGAGTTTCCATTTACTTTTTCTGATTTGTTTGTCTTCTTTCATTTGTTTTATAGGAGGATTGAATTCTCTGATAATGAAGTTGTATGTGTTTGGTACTAGTTCTAATTTGAGTTGTCTTCTTTCTACTTTATTTTGTTTTCGCCCCCCCTCTCTCTCTCTCTCTCTCTCTCTCTCTCTGTATGTGTGTGTGTATGTATGTGTAGGGTCTACACTATCCACCTTCACTCTGAATTAATGGCTGCCATGTTTCTTGCTCCTTAATTCCTCTTTTCGCATACTTCATACTTTCTACTTGAGGATGTGTGCTAGATCCTTGTTCGTGATAAATCTTCTCTCTTTCTCTCATATATGTTTATATATATATATATATACACACACACACATTTAGTGCTACTTTCTCTCCCAGTAAATTAATTTCTTTCTGTTTTTCGATGATCGCACTAATCAGAGTTTTGGGTCATTTACAGGTGCAACATTTCTGGTGTGGTTCGGACCGACCGTTCGTCTCACCATCGCCGATCCAGACCTCATCAGAGATATCTTCACCTCCAAGTCAGAATTCTATGAGAAGATTGAAGCTCACCCACTTGTCAAGCAGCTTGAAGGCGATGGCCTTCTCAGCCTCAAAGGAGAGAAATGGGCTCACCATCGCAAAATCATCACCCCCACCTTCCATATGGAAAATCTCAAGGTAATAAAGTTTTACTATAAAAGGGAAAGAAAATAAATAAAAAAATAAAAAATTGAAGTTTACCCTTTTTCTTGTGGTGTACGTATGTATAGCTGTTGATACCCGTGGTAGCGAAGACCGCGGTGGACATGTTGGAAAAGTGGTCAGCAATGTCGGAGTCCGGCGAGTTTGAAATTGAGGTTTCCGAGTGGTTCCAAACATTTACAGAAGATGTCATCACACGAACGGCATTTGGGAGCAGCTACGAAGACGGAAAAGCCATTTTCCGGCTACAAGGACAACAAATGGCGCTCGCCGCCGATGTTTTTCAAAAAGTTTTCATTCCTGGGTATAGGTAATGAAGAGTTCCACTTCTCTTTACTAATTCTCATTTATGTATATATATACCTTCAGTCCGTATCATGTCCTTATCAGCCACTCACCTATCTTATTACTATAACTGGGAGTCTATTTAATATATTAATTGATTTAATGAAAAGAAAGTTGAGATTTTTTTTTTTTTTTCTTTAATTTCATAAATTGATGTTACAGATTCTTACCCACGAAGAGAAACATGAATTCTTGGAAATTGGATAAGGAAATCAAGAAATCTGTTGTGAAGCTGATCGAACGGCGGAAAGAGAGTGGTGGTGGTGGTGGTGATGGGATGGGGGAGAAAAGTCGAAAGGATCTGCTGGGGCTGATGATTCAGGCGTCAAATATAAATTCTTCTCCAACATCAAATATCACAGTCCATGACATTGTGGAAGAATGCAAGAGCTTTTTCTTCGCCGGCAAACAGACCACATCCAATTTGCTGACGTGGACGACGGTTCTTCTAGCTATGCACCCACACTGGCAGGTCAAGGCACGTGAGGAGGTTCTGAGGGTGTGTGGAGCACGTGATACCCCCAGCAAAGATGATGTTGTCAAGCTTAAGACGGTATGCTTATATATTTATTAGCGAGGACAAAGAATCATGCTTTTGTCTCTTAGCACATGTTTGTTTCCTGAGAAAAGCCAAACTGCCACCTTTCGCTTTATTGTTACTTGTTTTGGTGGGAACATTTAGTGGCAGTTTTGTCATGTTGTGAAATATGTTTTTTTTTTTAAAAAAAAATTTAAAAGAAAAAAAATTTTCCATCTGGAGGGACAAATTGGTCTTTTAACTTTGTGGGCTATGGGGTTCTAATGTGCAGCTGACCATGATCTTGAACGAGTCCCTCCGATTGTACCCTCCGACGATCGCCACGATCAGACGGGCCAAAGTAGATGTGGAGCTAGGGGGATACAGGATCCCGCGTGGGACGGAGATTTTGATTCCAATCTTGGCCGTTCATCATGATCAAGCCTTGTGGGGCAACGATGCAAATGAATTCAACCCTGCTCGATTCTCCGAGGGCGGGGCCCGCGCTTCGAAGCATCCGATGGCGTTCATTCCGTTTGGCCTGGGGGTCCGTACATGCATCGGACAAAATCTGGCCATTTTGCAGGCGAAACTAGCGCTGGCAATCATATTGCAAAGGTTTTCCTTTAGGTTGTCGCCAAGCTATCAGCATGCGCCGACGGTCCTGATGCTGCTCTACCCACAGTACGGTGCACCCGTCCTTTTCCAATCTCTTTCCCATCCTGTGGTCCCCTAAGATCAACGGTCCTAAATATGTCACTATCTCCATAGTGACCAAAATGCCCATCCTTGCTGAAAATTATAGGAACTAAGAGATATGTTTCAAGAAATATCCTTGTTATTTCCTTCCCTTCACCTTGCTCTACTGACCTCCCAGTCCATTATTATTATTTTTTTTAGTTTTTTTCTTTTTACCAAATGGCCACCATGGTTTTCACCAGAGTGTTTTGCTCTTTGCTCTATTTTAGTTCTAGGATTTAGTAAATGGCTAACAACTAGGTAGCTGCCCTTATATGTATGTATTGTATATCTTGCACAATTTCTACACAAAGTTTTGTAATATTAAGCTTTCATGAATCTTAATTGATTGGTTATTGGTAGATGGGTTTGGTTCCAAAAAATTTCAACGTTGTACTTAGGCTTCGTTTCTTTCGACGTAAAATAATTTTCAAAAAATAATTTTTGTTCCTAAGAGGTAGCTCAATCAGCTGTGAATCACGTCTTATGAAGCAGATGTCACAAGTTCGAATCTCTCTTCCCCTACCCTTGTGTGGACATGTCAAAAAAAAAAAAAAAATCATATTTTATGGTAATTACCACGACGTAGAATAACAGTCAACGGAATTTTTTTTTTTTTTTTCCTTTTGATTGAAAATTCATTTTTAATTTTCAAAAAATGGAAAATCGTAAACTATTTTCCAACTTTAACCATCTTATTCTCAAATCGACGGACTTTGCCAAGACTCTGCTGGAACTTTACTGGGACCCACTCAAGACCTGCTCGAGACCCCGCCAAGACCTGCCCGAGACCTGCCTAGGACTTGACCGAGACTCTCCTAGGACCTACTTGGGATCCCATCGGGACTCGACCGGACCTGAATGGGACCTGCGCGAACATACCCAAGACTTGACCGGGACTCGCCCGGGACCCGATCATACCTGTCCAAGACCCCGTTGGGACCCGTCTAGGACTTGACTAAGACCCAACCGAACTTGCCCGAGACTTGATTGAACCTGTTCAAGACCTGCCCAGGATCCTACTAAGACTTGACCGGGACTCGCCCAAACTCGCCTGAAAATGTTTTCCGAGGTGAAAACATTTTCTTGGAAAATATTTTTAGCAAAAAACATTTTTCTAGAAAACATTTTCTGATATTTGGTGTGTACGCAAAATCATATTAAACACTAAATTACGAAAATGTCTCTATTAGGTCTTGGGTAGTTTTATTGGTTTAGCTATATATATTTCGTTATAGCTTTTTGCATATGATGATTTTGTACAATTTCTTGCTTATATATGTCCATATGCATGTAACACTGGCTCATTGTAAAAAATCAATAATTTCTATACTTACTAAGATTGTGGACTCACTTATCTTTGTTGTAATTTTGCAATTGCATAGATCTGGTAACCTCGTACTTGGGCTAATATGATTGTCGATTGAGGTCACGGGATGCTGGATGTGTTTTGAGTTAGACTAATACTTTATTCTATCATTTGGTGTACATCATTTTAGTTATGTATATAAACATTTGTGATGTATTTTGTGCGTTGTGTCATATGTGACACTTTTGTATAGCAAATGTTTTTAGTTATTTAAATGCACAATGTAATGCTTAAAAATAAAGATGTATATTGTCAGTTCTGTGTTATGCTATATTCATTGTATAGATGTTTTCAATGCAAGTTATAAAATTATGATATCATGAGTTTGTGCTTAGTATGTTTATGAGATGTTATGTAAGGTAAAGTTATTGTGATGATTTGGCCCTTGTTATAATTAAATGGGCAAGGTTTGGATCACCACATCAATGGTCGGTCTTCACCATTTGGACGAACGACAACACTTTCTTGGTCTTCCTTAGTGATCTCATCCTCATTAGGCGTGGGCATGCAATCGTCATGTTATTACGACTCATGATATTGTTGGTCAGGTCAACAGGTTAGAGACGCAACTTGATCTCATGGTTTTGTAGCATCAAGACATTCATGTTGAGAAATTTCTAGGAGATTAGCCTCGGAAGCTAAGAGACGTTGGTCTTGAGAGTTGTATGAATTTAAAGTACTAACTTCTGGTGTATTGTGTTAAATCACCATTTTTCTTAAAAACTAAAGTTAAGAAGAAGATATAAATTAAATAATTTAACTAATACCCAGCTTTAACACTCCCCTCACGTGAAGACTCAAACTCACTTGAGGGTTATATAAGAGTTGAAAGTCTCAACCCTAGGTGGGTTAGAGGTTTTGTCATTATTATCATGAGCACTTCTCAACCGTGTAGTCGTCATTTAGTATTTTGTTAAAGAACCAACAACCCTTATTACTGACGGTGCCAAACTGTTATAACAAATAAAGCCAAAGCCAAAGCCAACAAAGAAATAAAATTTGTCATTATTTTCCCAATACACAAAAAGGTGGTCTTTTTTTTTATGTTTGAAATGGACGTTAGTGCCAATGCTGTTGTAGGACGAGGAAGGGAAATATGGGACATGGAAGGGAGGCGGTGGGTTGCATGGAGATTTACATTATACTCCACTTACCAATGCAAAGACGTGCACATTAAACTTTGCTGGTTTCATGGGCTCTTGTTTCTCTTAATTAATTAATTAATTAACTCTGCTTAATTAATGCTCACCAGTTCATATTGCGAAACCCAATACAAATTGGGTGTGGGTGTGGGGTTTCTATTTTCTATGCTTCTTCGCATTTCATTGATGTGCGCAGCGCTCCCTTCAATTATCTCATCCATTAATTTTGCAATTTTCTCTTCTCTTAAAACAATTATTCCTGGCTACTCAGAAGCTATAAATTATACCATTTTGTATTAAAATTGTATTAGGAACAGGATCCCGTCCATTTCAAATGAAATGGATAATAACATTAAAATTAAAAGATTAAATTTACAATATTACCCCTCATTTTACACTAAATAGATATTATCCATTTCATTTGAAATGGACGGATCCTATTCCATTAATATTACATCAAATGATCAATTACCATTATATAATGAATTAATTAATTAATTAAGAAGGCTACCATCTATATAGGATATAATTGTCTTATCATATTTTATTTCTTTAATTAAATGAATCTATTGTAATTGGATGTCACTTTTTTAAAAAGGTGTACGTGGCTACTTTCACTTTTTTTTTTTTGGTTATTATATTATATTATTTTATTTTATCCATTGTCTTATTTTTTGGCTTCAGTTTGGGTTTGACATATACTAAATGAAAAAAAAAAAAAAACCAACAACCTTTTCAATGGTTATAGGATGTGAAAGTAGGTAGGTAGAGGTCTAAAGGAAAACCTATATATAAAATGAAAGGAAGCAAACAAAATGGTGACAATATGCTATGGTTTGAAAATGAAGAGGAGGGAGGAATATTATATATATATATATATATATGCAATATGCAAATCAACTAGAAACTATCAAAAGGAGAGAGATGCATGGTTTGATTTTGTTAATGATATCTTTTCGTTTGAAGCATGTATTAACTATAATGATTGAAGGTTTGTTGAGAGATATCAGTCTAATAAATTGTTAAGTGTTTCTATTTTTTTCTTTTATTTTTTGACATGTCTATACAAGGAAAAAGAGATAAGAGATTCGAACTAATGAACTCTACTTCATAAAGCGTGGTCCACAGTCGATTAAGCTACCTCTTTATAACAATTGTCAAATGTTTTTTAATCTATGAAAAACACATGATTTTTTAATAGCATTAATAAGAAAGCATCACATATTTATGAACATTTGACAATTTATTAGACTGATTTGTATGGATTAACTACAAACTAATTTGTAGTTAATTTATATCTGATTAATTGTTGAGTCTCATTATTTAACATGGCCTTTTTTTTTTTAATAAGGACTAATCTAAAGATTAGTTAGGACTATCACCTTAGCATTGTAGGATAATTATAAGATAAAAATGTAATTTCTAACGTTACTCTTTGCCATAACGATTGTGTTCCCAAACATTCTTCCAAAAGAGAAAGAAAAAAAAAATGCAGAGAGAAGTTTCGATCCCTCTAGTATTGGGTAAGGTGCCCCACAATTAAAATAAAATGAGGGACACCCAAATTAGTGAGCTTTGTGTTACTACAAGAACAAATTAAAGCAAAGACAGATGCAGTGCCCAAGGCATGAAATGTTGTCTAAAAGCAAAGGTGCTGTACTCCAGCATGCAAATGCACCCTTTTTTTTTGTTTTTTTATATATAATACATATGTATACCTTCTCCTTTATGGGGTTTAGGGATTTTTACTTGTAATTTAGTAACCAAGTAAGATTTGATTGAAACAACATTTCATTTTGTATTAGTTTTTGGGATCTTCTCATGCCCTAATTTTTTTTAGGGTTTTTGATGGTCCCCATGAAGCATGTGGGTTTGGATACATCTCTCTTCTCTTCTACTTCTGTGTTTCTTTGCTTTTGTTAAAGGAATCAATGGCATGCCATCAAGCATGTGATCCCTTCTATAATTACTATATCACCCTAATTTTCAATTCATAAACCCCCTCTTTTGGCATCTCCATGGCAATCTCTTTTGCAGACACACCGTGTGGGTATTAATGGTGACCATAACCTGTTTATTCTGCCTTATCATCTTGTTAATCTCAAACAACGTGCTACAAGGACAATGACATTATAATTATTATTACACTCATTATCCATGCAACAAGGTCGTGAAATAGTCCGACCACTCTTATAATATGGACAAGAATCACTGAGAATATTCATTTAATTTATGGTTAATATTTAAAGTTTGTACATTTAACTGTGTACTCGTTTGAAATGAAGATGATTATATTTTTTGAAACGCTCCTTTTAGTTCGGCCACCAAACAATCACCCAAGAAAATTACCCTTCTTCTAGCTTTGTTGTCACAATCTAGACTGTCCATTTAAATTAAAGACCTACAAAGAAAATATTGCTTGGGATCTTAATCCCATTATTTGAGTGATTTTGGCATGTCCTAGGGCAAGTACCAGCAAAGCCAGCTGCCAGCATCACCTTAGGATACCCCAATTACATATAAAAAATAGAAAGAATTGTTTCACGTACTAATAATTCTTCTCACAACCACATTTTCTTGATTATTTAATGTCATAATCTTAGTGTTAATTGTTTTTTGTTTGTATTGGAGCTTCTGCTCGTTTTTGTTCTGTCTTAAGCATGTTTCCACATCAACATAATAGGCTCTGTCTCCTTCCCATACTACTCATCTCCAAGTTAAAAAAATATTATCACCCCTAATTAAAAAAAAAAAAACCACCTTAAATTAATCCTGAATGTCTCCCGATTTCGCACTCGTGCCAAAGCAGATTGAGCTGGCTAATGTCTGCCCTTGATTAATGCGACCTTGTCGGTCTCCCATAGAACAAAGGGCCGTAAGCTCTCTCTCTCTCTCTCGGCATGATACCCCAAATTATGCACAATGAGCATGGCAATTGTTTATTATATATTAGTCTACATCATCCATGTCTCACTGCCACATGAATGATTACTTGGAGATTACTAATTAGGAAGAATGATTTTGAATTTGTATTGGGCAGTTTGGCTAGATGTACTTATATTAGTTTTTTACATTAAAGGCTATGATGAGGGTGAATTCATGCTCTAATTATAATGGGTCAAGTAGGCTATGATACCTATAGCATATTCTAAGATACGCAAGATTCAAATAATTTACGTAGTTTGGCAGTATGCTTAATTACATTCACAGTAACCCAATTGTTATAATTCCTTTCCTAGAATGAACCAATTCTTTCAATAATTGATGCATAAGGTGTTGAGCCAATAATGTTACAAGTTATAGGATGATGATTGATGAACATTCTGTTGGTGGAAGGGAAGGGGAGGGAATTGGAGGTGTTTCATATATGGGTAGTTTGGTGGAGGGTTACTATTGTGCATAGGAGATATGCTTAAAATATTGGGAAAATCAAGGCATGATTTTGGAGTATTTCTCTCTCACTCTCTTGGAAAGGAGCATCATCACATGGGAGTTCCAATCATGAAGGAAGCAAATGAGACAATGGCAGAGGATTTGGTGGAGCCACATAAATGCACGACTCATTTGTTGCCTTTCTATCCATCAAACCCACTTTTCGTCTCAAGGCCTTATAAAAAGAGGGGGCATTCAATCAACCCCAAATAGATAAGGCATCCGGTGGATCCCATACAATACCAAGATATTGCATGCAGTATAATACCTTTTTTTTATTGTTTATTTTAAATGAATGGTATAGATTATGACAACAAATAAAACAAAGGTGAAGAAGAAAAAAGGATGGTGTTAAGAGAGTAGTTGTTGGTGGCTGAACCATTCCTTAAAAAAATAGATAGTTCAGCTATTCCAAGATTAGCTACTTGAAGGGTGGTCATGCCACCCTCAAGTTACTTGGAAGTGGTTCAACTACTCTCGAACCACTTCTTGTAGGTGGCTAAACCACTCCTTGGGATAAGGGACAGTTTAGTTACCTCTAAACTGGCCGTTTAGGGTAGCTTGAGTCACCTCTTTTTGTCACGAATGGTTTGACCACCCCCGGAACCACGTCTTGCCATCAACCAAACCACCCTTTGGGGAATTGGGCCTTTCAGCTATCCCTAGACCGATCGCTAGGGGGTTGGCTTGGCTGAATCACTCCTAAGCCGCTTGAGGGTAGTTTAACTACCCCTAAACCATCCCTTAGGAATTGAATAGTTCAATTACCCTCAAATTGGTTGCTTGGAGGTAATCGAACCACCTAATTTCTCTTTTCATTTCCGCTCTCATTTCTCTTCCAAATTATATCTCATTATATATTTTTACATGGTATTATAACCACTTATCTGCTTCATCAATCATACTAAACAACAAGCTCACAGTCAACTTTGGATGCTTACCAAACGACAACATTACTTTTTTTTTTTTTCAAACTCAAGCTTATACCTTTTAATTTGAAGAAGGGGGTTTAGAAAATTTTTAATAATATGTTTTAATTAGTTTGCTTGTAGATTTATTCCCTTATTTAGTCTACGATTTCTTGATCATCATGCTTAGCCTTTCTGTAAATACAAACCATTGTAATACAATCTATTATACTTCAATATATTCAAGATTTAGCCTAGTGGTTTCATCGGCTTTTCTCTCCGCTTACATTCTCCTCTCTTTTTTATTTATTATATTTCATTAATATTTCTACCGACATTGTCCCGATGGTAACCATTGCTTTTTTGGTAGCTCTACTTACCTATATCAGTATTTAATGACTTAATACTATGTTAATACATAATACCAAAACATTTTAATCCAACTTATAAGTAGCCTCCTCTACGACTCAAACTTGTGACACGGTGTTTGCTTTGATACCAATTATTAAAAGCCTAACTTTTGATCCAAAAATTTTAAAGCTATTAGATATTGATTTGGTTAATCCCTTCACCTTTGAACAGAAAATGCGATGCGAGCAAGATGGTGCGAACCATCTTGCTCGCAAAAATTTTGATTTTTTCTCAGTCATTGGACTAAATGATTTTCCAATTCCAAAATTTCTTCTTGGGTCGTAAGGTCTCCAAGCTGAGACGTCTTGGGCAGAAATAAGTCCATTAGCATCGACTATAGCATATTCGTTAACAAAGTTTGGCTAATTGGGCTGGTTGAGCCTACAAACCATGGTCTGCTACCAAGGCCCAAGTGCCGCCCTTCTTAAGGAAGTTTGTTTTTGTTTTTGTGTTTTTGTTTTTTAACAAGAGGGGATTTCTAGAGAATGCATTCAAATAAGGACAAAGTTTTCCTCCAAACTGGGTTGGAGGAATTTCCTCCAACCTAGTTTATAAAAATGACATGTGTCCCTTAACATGTGAGATGCACATGTTTTTTTAATAGTCAGGACAAAGTTGGAATAAATTTTATTAAAAACTCATGTGCATCTCACATGTTATTAAAAAAATGGACACATGTCATTTTTATAAACTAGGTTGGAGGAAATTCCTCCAACCCAGTTTGAAGGAAATTCCTCCAACCCAGTTTGAAGGAAAACTTTGTCCTTCAAATAAATGCAAGTCTTTAGTCTTACATTGTAATATTAAGGGAAGAAATGCTGAGACCATCTTTTTATTCTCTTAAAGTTGACGTGATGTTTAAAATCACTATTGAATCTATTGAATTTTAATTTAATAGTGATGTTGGAAACCACATCAAATTTAAGAGAATAAAATGATGGTCTCTAACATTACTTTAAAAAGGGATAGAGAAAAAGATAAAGGAAAGAAATTATACACCCTTAAAATAGTACTGGTGGAGAAAGATTGTGCCCTTGAGTCAGCTATATATGGTTTGAGTAATGTTATATACTACACTCTCATCCTATATTTGATTTAATGGACAATGTCCATCAACCTTTAAATTTGCGCTGGTTAAAAAATGAAAAATAAAAAATGCCCTCGAGTCAGCTTTATATGGTTTGAGTAATGCTATATACTATACTCTCATCCTATATTTGATTGGACAAAGTCTCTCAACCCTTAAATTTGCATTGGTTGAAAAAATAAAAAATCAAAGACCAATAAACAATGCTACATCAGTCCAATAGAATGAATTATATAGTATGTAGCATTACCTGTATCGTTTTCAATACCTAAACCAATAGCAACAGGTGTCGCTGCGTCGGGTAGTCAAGCATGAGCACCAACAGGCAACCGCTGTTGGTCAATTGGTGAGGACACACTAAACTTGCGTAACAAGAAGAAGAAACAAAACGTTTTTTTAGATGTGGCCCTCACAACATTAATATCCCAAATTTAACTTTGATCATGAACAAACTCAAAAAACAAACGGACAGTCCTATACCATTTCAAAAATAAGTAGGAAAAAAAAAATCATGTGTATGCTAGGTGTTGAGCTATGAGGTCATTTATACCTGCAGTGTACTCTTCCACATTGAAAACAATCGTTGTAGTCGACAATTTGCACCCTATTGGCTATTGATATAATAGCAACGAGCCTCCACCGTCTCTCTAACCTTTTCATGCAAACTATAATAGCCACAATTGAAGTCTTGATTAAATCCCCCAAACGTGCAAGTAATTTAAAAATGATCGAGTTCCTCTGCAATATGCATTGGCCTTTCAAACATATGACATATCTCCTTGCTAAGTTTTTAACTTACTTCTTCATAACCTTAAGGGCAATAAACTATTTGATTTGAGGTTCCAAGCTTCATAACTGTGTCCTTATTGACAATTCAGTGTATGTAATACATAATTTACCCCAAGTCATAAAGTACATGGTACAAAGTGTGGATTCAAAGTTCTGCAGGACTCCCAAACCAGGCTTCAAAATTTTCAAATCTTCTAAGATTCAAGTATTAAGAGAACTAACAAGGTTATATATATCCATTCCAAACATATGGTGAATAAAGCTCACACCAGCAGGCAAAAAAGTTTCATATGTACATGAGCTGAAGCCAAGGTTCGAAATAAAACCTTTCAAGCATCCACATATCAGGTCATCCGTGGCAGCCACAAGATATTCTGGTCTTACATCCTTCAGCAACACAGATATCTGAGGCTCACAGGTTGCCTGAAATGGAAGAACGTAGAGACCACAGCAAATAATGAATCAGTGGCTCATCATCAGATGTACTAAAAGATTATATTGTCTAGACTGAAAGAAAGGCGGCAAACCCAACACTGTCTTTAGAAATTTTGGGGTGAGGTGCACAGGCCTTACTTCTTCAGCCCTGGAAAATGCAGAGGAAGCATCAATAATGTCCTCAAATGTAATTGCCTACACTGCCGAGTCCCAACGGAACAGAGAAAACTGAGTTCAAGTGACAAACCCCCCAAAAAGTATGCATATAAAAGTAGAAAGCGTGGAATAGCTTTCTTACTAATGCAGGAATTCCTAGATAAACTAATCTTACTAGCTCCATTATATGGAAGAAAGAGGAAAGATAAAATGACACATAAGATGCAGGAAAGTCTTAAGCATAACGCTCAAATGCCTTTAGTGATAAAATGGGATCCTAATATTACAAAAGTTCAAAAGCCAGCAGTTAATTCACGTAGTAAAGCAGAAAAGCTGACTTGACATATCTCTTATTATACAAATCCTTAAAAGATGCAACAGGATTGTACTATTATAATATTCTCATTATCTGTTAATTGTTTGCAACACTAAGGTATAATTTTAAGATGACAAAGAAGATACTAAACATAAGAATAATGACATTCATAATAGTACAAGCCCACAAGAAAATAGGAGAAAAATTGATACAAAAGGATGAGATAAGAAACATTAAATGCTTGGTATAGTTTGTCGTACATACACTTCAAACTAGACCACTGTTGTAGAACCCAAAAAAAGGGATATGGGAAACAACTCATCTTGCTTCTTACAAGATAGTGAGGCCATTAAAACAAATGTTTATCTGATCCTACATCTAGGGAAATATGAATTCAAATAAAAAAGTTCACAGATTTTCCTGTCATCTAATAGGAATGCTGGTATGAGTAGAGCCTAAGTTTCTTAGCTCAATCAAATGTTCATCGTTTGATATATGGAGCGAAAGACGAAGATTTGTCACCAATTCCTCCTTTTCCCAACTTAAAGGTCCTGATGCATGTAATGCCTCTATGGTGCAACGGTAGGCATCCAACTCTAACCTATGTATTTCAGCTACTAGTTCCTCTTTTGTAGGAAGGAGAGAATTTCCTTCCTCGTACCCCCACTGACAAAACGATTCGGCATCACTAGAATTACCATCATCATCCTTAATATGACCTGCTGAAACATGATGACGGATCTTAAAGGAACTATTGCTAGTGATGCTACAACTACCAACAGAGCATGTAATACTATCAGCATAATTTGATTCTAAGTTTGCAAATGAACACCCAACAGTGCCAGTTGGTTTCCTCCTTTCTACTTCCACTTCAGATATCCCAGTTGTTCTGTTGTCAGAGGAAGCATTTATGCATTTTTCACCCAGCATGTCTCTCGGGAAAGCAACAGTATCTACCTTTTTAGGTAATGTGGACAAATTGGCAGCTTTCATTCGATGACAACTGTCCTCTTTTTCTATGGCTCTAAATTTGTGGTTGACTCCAGCATATACTTCAACTTGAGAATAGCAGTAGGGTGACCCTCTCTTCAAAGTTTTAGATGAAACAACATGAGACTCCTGGAAATTCACTCTGTTCTTAACCGGAAAACAATCATCTTCTACACGTAGATTCATCCTTGTGTTTGTCTTATGAAATTGGGAGCTTAATTTTAGGTTGCACTTAAGAGTTGAATGTTTATCATGTTTTCCATCTTCCAAATTTCCAGAACCCTGCATGAAGAAGCAAAATAAACAAAAAGGTCACTCATAAAACAGATATAGAAAATTGCTTTTCTGTTTGCATTCATTTGTAAGGGGGAAAAAAACATGCATAGCAGTCAGAAACTACAATGTAACAAGTATAGTTCTAAAAGCCTTAAATGACTTGCCAATTTCATACATTCAAAATGACAAATCTAGTTCAACTTCACATCACTCTATGAGAAATATAATCTACTTCTGGTAAATATAAGTAGGTGCTAACTGTGTGAAAACACAAATTCAATTGAAAGAAAATGAAACACAAGAAGATACTTGAAAAACACCAAAACGTTTTGCACAAGTTGAACTAAGGCATTTTAAAGAAGAAATTGCAGAATATAATACTCATGTGAAACTACCTTTCCAACCACAACCCATTTGTCATCATGCCAAGACTGCCTTGCCCGGATGTTAAACTTGAAGATTTTGAATTCTAGAGATGACCCAAGTAACCTGACTAAAAAGTACTTTCTCCCCAAAACCTGTGAAACTGTTGCCATTTTCCAAGAAAAATTGTCAAACACCTCCACAACATCACCACGAACCCAGTTCTCTGAAATTTCAAGTGGAGGAGGGCAAGGCCTAATGGCGTTCCCTGCAACAGCCTCACTGTTGGCACCCTCATTCCCATCATATCTAACAGTGTAGTTGTGGCCATTGCCACAGATAATCTCAGCACATCGCCAGGAGCCCGAAGGTACCTCCTTTTTGCTTAATACTTCCACTTTACTCCCTTTCTTGAATCTCATACTTGATAATATTACACCCTAAATTCCAGTACAGAACACCTGTTGTCAATGATATGGTGAATTTAAGAAACAAAGCAGAACCAAGGTTATTCAATTTAAAATTACTTGAAAAATGATATACATATGTTTGTAATATTTCATAGAAAAGAGTAGACACAGAAAAAAGGAATTACAAAATATATGTAGTTTTATAAACAGAACACGTAGTTTTCCTATTTTTGATTTGCATTGTCAGTAATTATTTTTTAAAATATATATATAATTCTTTTTATCTCTTTCCATTATTTCCCATATTTTCTCAACAACCAAACAGAGCGTCAAGCATAAATACACATAGAGCTCCTTTAATTTAATCTTATTATTCAAAAATAGTATATAGAAGGCAAAACAGAAAAACAAACAGACGTACACATTCACTCACACCAGATATAAATGAACAAAAAATTAAACGACGCTACTTAAACTTCTGCTATGTTTGGCTGGATAGAAATAGCAATTGCAATCGAACGTCAAAACTCCAGATTTTCATTGATCGGGAAAACAAACACGCGATCAAACATATAAATATCACTGGACTAAGCTTAATACAACTTCTGCTTCAGTTTAACATTTAAAAAAATTAAAAATTAAAATTAAATTTTTTAAAAAAAAAACCCTTCAAACATGCATACAAACAAACAAACAATATGAACAGGAAGAAAAAAGAGAGACAGAATTTCTTCTATTTTCCTCCGTTTTTTCAGCAACCAAACAGAGGGTCAATCGAATTGGACTGAACATGCAAAATCACAACTTCCCAGCACCACAACAACAACAATCCACACCCATAATCAAAATAATAAATAAAATCTGAACCCCAAAAAAGCAGACGAATAAGGCACTGTAATTGAATCTGAAAACCTCAAGATTAACGAATTGAATAACATGGAGAAGAGAAATACACTGACCTTTTCCCAATTCCCAGAGCCCTTCTCGGTAATCAAACAAAGTTTTCACTCTCTTTGTGATTGTTGTTGTACAAGCTAGATTGCTAACAACTAATTTGTAGTTTATTTATTTATTAATCAAAATTTAAAAAGGAAAATTAGCTTAATAAACAACGAATAAGGTATGCTTTCTATGCCAAGTTTGCCAACTGCCCAAGAATAGCTTGTTGAGATGGGCACTAACTGTTTCAAAATTCAATCTTATTGGGAATTAGGAGCGTGTGGTTCACGCACCCCACCCAAATTTTTAATTTCTTTCTTTCTTTCTTTTTTCAAATTTTGGAGGATTAATTAGTTCAGTCACGCTAATGTAATCACTGCGAGATTTTCAAATGATTATTTCCTCAGATTATGGTTGCTGAAGCATATTAATGAAATTGGATATTTCCAAATCTCCAATATGCCCCCCCCTTTTTTTTATTTATTTATTTTTTTTTATGTCCGCACAAGAGGGGTTAGGAGATTCAAACTAGTGACATCCACTTTATTAGGGATCCTTCTTCTTTAATACTCCTAATTGACACTAAACCTCACCTAGTAGATACTAGATATTATGTAGGCCATTATATTATTGTTGTATAATTGAAGTAACGTGGTTAAAATTAGTCGTCAGTCGTATAACAATTTACTAAATAACAAGACTTTTCCAAAAAAAATTATATTATAATACTTTTTCAAACGAAAAGAACAAACATTTAACCCATAATCATTTTCTTTTAGAGGGTTGGATTTTTATTTTTTATTTTTTTGAAATGTTAATACTAAAAGCAAATCAGAATGTTCTGGCATTAGTTACAACTAATATCCGTGCATCACAATTCATTAGGTGGGGCTCATTATATGATTGGTCTAAAAGGTTTCATCATATGATTAATCTTGATTTTTTTTTTTTTAAATGTTTGTATTAGTGGTTTCCTAGTTTTTTAAGGAGAGAGACTTATTTAACTTCAAAACAAAGCTTTATTATAACTCTACCACTGATTAAATTTGATTGCAACAATAGCTAAATTTTAAGCGATATTGCTTGACTTGAATTAGGATTCCCCACTTTTTTTTCTTTTTTTTTTAAAAAAATAGTAGTTTCTTAAATTACGCAATTTTGGTCATTTTCAGGCATTGAAAGTTGAAACGCTCGAAAAATGCCACGTATTAAAAATATGGTATATTCCAGTTGAAAATTTGGTATATTTTCATTAGATTCTTGCTCATGATTTTATAAAAAAGCTTTGAGCAAAAAATTGTCTTTTGATTTCTTAAAGAAGAAGCATTTCTACAAAAATAAAGATGAAGCTTTTTTTGAGAAAAATTCTTTTTAATTACTTTGATAATATGCCACATTTTTAATAGATATTACTTTTGGAACAAGATATTCTCAAGTTCAAATCAACTGGAGAGTATTCAGTTAATTATAATACTTGATGAGTATTTTTGTGTTTTTATTTTTTGAGAAGACACAAATACCCTTTTACTATAATTAACTAGATATTCTCCCGTTCAAATGAATTGGAGATAATCTCTTTTTTCTTTTTTCTTTTTTCTTTTTTACATGAGTTTGGGATGATCTTAATTCATTAGGAACATGCCTAAGAATGATATACATTAAGTAATTTAATAATCTTACAGTTTTAAAGAAATTATAGAGAATCTTGGTCCACTGGGCTTGAGGACTTGATTCCAATACCTTCTAAAAGTTTGCTTTTGGTTAATTGTTTGATTAGGGAAATTAATATTTGATTATGTAATTCTACAATTGGTTGCGTAGATCGATCATCTCCTGTGTTTATTGGGAATTTACGAATTTAAAACAAAGTCAAACAAACACATGGAGTTATACAATTATTCCAACGGATCTAAAAGAGAGCTGCAAATTTTGAAAGAAATTCTTTTGGTAAGGTCTCCCGAAAGACCCATGAGAGATTGGGTCAACTCTAATACTAATAGCAGCAGCCAACGAGCTAGTTGTTCTGTTTGACTAGGCCTCCTGATTGGAACTAACAATTGGGAATATATATATATATAAATTAGTCTTCATGTGATTACACTATTTGCAATAAATTTATTGTGGTATAAAAATGTTCTAAACGCTCTAGGTGATATGCAAAAATAATAAATAGGTCATGCACCTAATTTCTGTCTAATTTGTTTACCAAAATCGTTAAATATCACGTTAGAATCAATAAAATTATGACATGTGTTATCTATAATAAAAAACTAGAATAAGAAGATCAAGCCACTCATTTGAATTAGTATTATCTTCTTCGAATATATATGTGTGTTTAAGTAATGTGTTAAAAAATTTAATTTTCCTTTGCTTAAAAATTAAAAAATAAATAAATAAAGTCCCAATAAATGGGTTGTTCCCACCATGCTGAGAGAGAAGAAAGAGAAACATCTGCCTATGCATGATGCATCAACAATTAATTATAATTATTGTTCTTATTTTTACAATTTGAACCTTTTATTTTCTGTTTTTTTTATATTTTTGGTGGTTCGAGGTTAGACAACAGACCGGATTAAAAAAGGTATTATTGTATTTGTTCCGTGCACCACATGGACACGGACCACGGTCATGCCTTTTATCACTTCGGTTCCACACCTTCGCGCATGATCGAATTCTATTTATAAAATTTATCGAATATTTCAAGCATGCAACAATATATCCTTGTAATTTAAACAGAAACTCATAATTTTCTCATTAATAACTCTTAAAAAATATAATTAATAATAATATAAAATAAAAAAAAATAAAAAATAAAAACACTATAGAGATCCAGAGAACACCTCAAAAAGATATGGAGGTCATCATAGGCAAAAATAACAAACCAGCTATAGAGGTCCAGCATAGCAGAGAGCGGAGAGCCGCAGATCAAACGTGTAAATAAAAAAAAAAAAAAGGAGATAGAGGGGACCTCCCTCCTCTCTGGGTGGTTTTGAATGAAGGAATGAATATCAAAAGTGGGAAGGAACTCATAGTGAGTTGAAATAGTATGCTAGGTGAGTAAAAAAGAAAAGTGCTTGAGAAAGCATAAATTTAGATGATTTTTCACTCTTTCTTTTCTTTTTTTCTTTTTTCCTAGATTGACTTCCTTACAATTTTAAAAATTAAATAAATAAATATTTCTCAAAAAAAAAAAAACCTAAATTGAGTAACAAATATTTAAAGAAATAAAAATATAAAATAAAATAAGTAAAGGTCATCACCCCACAAGAGTAATAGTCGACCACCATTTTATTTTTTGAAAGGGCAATCAACCATCCAAAAGGGGTGGTAAGGTAGCCTGACCACCCTTATGGAGGTGGCCAACTACTCCTCCCTCCTCGAAACTCAACCATTCCATTCCATCTCACCCACCCCCACCCCCCTCCATAAACCATGACGGGGTGAGACACCAACGGAAAGTAACCAACACCCTCAAAAGACGAGGGGCAAATCAGCCCACCCCCAATCACACCATTGGGATGACAGTCTACACATATTAACAACACACTTGTGTTAGTCGACTACCTCTTCAAAAAGTGAGAGGCTGTTTAGGCACTTTTTGGAGTAATCAACTTACCCCAACCAGACTTTTGGATGGTTGACCAACCACTTGGGCCTTGTTTGACAAACGCTTTTTGGCGTGAGGTTTTGTTTTTCTACTGTTCATGAGTGTACAAATGACAATAAATTTAGAAAGCTGTAAATGCAGCTCTCAGTCAAAATACTTGAAATGCAGCGCCAAAATGAACGTTAAAGTCTGTCCTTTTCCAATAATGCCCCTGCAGGGGCATTTTCAAGGAGGAGCATTTGTCCCTTGCAGAGGCATTTTTGGAAAAGGGCAAGGACTATCTATGCTTTGGCGCTGTTTTTCAAGTTTTTTTTATTGAAATCATTTACACACTTAGCTGAAGTTAGTCTGACATTCGTACCCCCTTGAACAGTAGAAAAACAAAGAATCACGCCAAAGGCGTTTGTCAAACAAGGCCTTGATGGTGAGGGGGCGGTCGTCCATTATTTTTCAATGGCTGTGGACCACCGTAGCCGACCACCTTTGAAGGCAATCCAATAACCCATTAATCTTCTTTATTATTTTATTAATTTCGTGACTAAATTCAAACCATCTATTTTAAATGAAAAGAAACTCCAACACATTAAAGCATTAAAATGAGATATCCGTCTCCTCTCTTATAATGTTGAAGTTGAAATATATCGCTTTTCGCCTGCCATCTTGCTGATATGTATATGTTGCTTGGAAGCAAAAGATTGGTTTTTTTTTTTTTCAGAGGCCCGAGACATAACAATTCAATAGACAATTTTAATCACGTATGAATGACGAAATATTTTCCTTCCCTCCCAACAATGGAGGCTGCAAACAAATTCTTCTCTCAATTCCATTAAAAAATCAACACCCAGTTGAGAACAACATTTCAGCAAAGCAAAAAAGAGAGTTTCACGATTGAATTACATCACTAATTCATCATCGCCTTACCTGGATTGGAAAAAATCCAGAGAATCAAACCACAGAGAATTAACACAAGGGGAATAAGGTGAATGGCATTCTCTCCTGATGATCTCTGCTGGGGAGCAATCTCTTTTTTGGTTGCATGATCAGAAATGGTATTATTATACATCGGCAAGTCATCAATAAAAGCTGCAGCTTTCATAGGTTGGGGGGATCCCATATCAGCAGCCGAAAGAGTGACCAAGAACTCATCAGAAGCTCGAGACGTGCTCGATGACCTGTGCATTATTCTTGAGAAGAAGATGAAGAAGAAAAGGCAAGAGCTACCAGATCTTATAGAGAGGTCAATGAAGAAAAAGTGCAGCAATGAGAAAATAAAAAAGCCTGTAGTTAGTGGAGATGCAGCCTAACTTAAGGAGCCAAAAAAGTCACTGAAGGATTGGACTTTCCATGAGTTGACTATAGAATTTAAATAAGATTTTCTGCTTGATTTTGAAGCAGCCTTTTAGGCCATCGAAAGGCATGCTTTTTCATGTGATAACAAAGTCTAACATACGGATAAATTAGCTGTCTAAGCATGGAAATTGCTGGTGCTAGTTAGCCATAACCGAAAGGCGGATGAGTGAGATAATACTCCGGGCAGAATGTGTTAGGCTTTAACTTTTTTACTTGAAAAAGGATAAAATAGACAATCCTTCATCACGACAAATAAATTACCTTTACGCCACATTAAAACATTTTTTTCAAATTAAAACCAGAATATGCTTTAGCAAGTCACATAAAAAAAAAAAAATCTAGAATCATAAAGCATAGCTGAAAGTTGCTAATAGTTTTCTCTCAATCCAGTATGATAATTTCCTCTAAACATCATACCAGACATACTGTTCTCATTTTTACTAAAACATTGGGGAAACTTCAGAAAGTCCTCCCGAGCTTCCACCCTTTTTGAAATATCCTCATAAACTTAAAAAACTCTCAAATTAGCCTCCTAAACTTTCAATTGCTCTCAATTTGGACATATCTGTTAATTTTTGCCGTTAAAAAAAAAAAAAAAAAAATCAAAATATCCCTGATTTTCATTTTTTAAAAAAATAAAAAATATTTAGAAGTTGAAATTTTATACAAAAGACAGGAGGGGGTATAAACGTTATTTAATGTTTAAAATCTGACAGATCAGTCCAAATTGAGAGCAATTAAAAGTTCAGAGAGATAAATTGAAAGCTTTTGAAGTTTAGGAGGGGAGAGGAATACTTCAAAAAAGGTGAAAATTTGAAGGGGCTTTCTGAAGTTTCCCCTAAAACATTTGTATACAAAACCAAATAAAAAAAAAAAAAGTTTTTAGGCTTGGATATAAAATGCTGTAGGGAGAAAATGCTGATGAAGTTGGCATATTGACTTATCATTAGGAACACATCATTATATCAAAAAAGAACATTCAAGTGACAAAAATGGCTGAAAAACTCCAGCAGGAACTCGGATAGATTTCTAGAACTAGCCACATATCTGGGAAATCCAGACAGCAGTAGAACATACTGGTGAGCATGTTCATTGCATCCAGACACTGAAAAGTAGCAAAATATTGTAGTCACAGGACCACTCAGTAACTTCATTTCTTTATGAAGAACAACAAAACATCCAAAATGATCGTCATCCAAGTTCATCTGCAGACAAATCATACCTAGATTGTCAGGCACAAATAAATAAAATTATAGGCAGGAAAATTACAGTATTAAGCGCCAAATGCATGCTAGAAAACTTTGAATCACGATTTCATTCACACACAAATCTAGAGCACCAAACATTACTCAACTATAATGGGTAAAACCTATAGAACCAGTTTTTAAATTCAGGATTATCCAATTATTTTAAATTTAACTTGTAGTTTCACATGGCGGAAATTTCAGAGGAAAAAAAAAATGAATCAGGTTGTACTAAATCATTGTTTGAAGTATTAACAATTTATTTAGTGAAACTCCTAAAGTTGGGTCATTCTGATTCACCAACAAGAATGCTGACTAATTGTTTTCCAGAATATTCTCTAATAGGTTAAGCATGTCAAGCGATTCTCTAATGAGAAGTTCTTGCATGCAAAGGAGGCCTATCTGGAAGAACCAGATCAATCTAGGGCAATGGCAATATAAAGCACATTACTTCATGATTCATGCTAGGAGCTAAAAGGCGTACCTTTGCTAATGTTCAATTAAAGATATGTGATCTATCTTCTTCTTACTCTATGAAGAACTTCTTCTTGAAAGCTGGAAGCAGCTTGCCAGTATTCTGTTTGATCTCACAGCCCAGCTCAACCTCCATGAGTCTATGATTTTCCTCCGAGCGATTCATCAAGAAAGAAACATTTAAGTCATCCCCTTCACTGACACGAATTGGAGGATGCAAGAGGAATACCTGTCCAATAAACAAGAGGAAAAACTTGGAGGATTAACAGATAATTTAACTAAGCAAGCAGGCAATCTACAAAAGACAACAGACTAGCATATGGGATGCAATGCAATGGACAGGCCCCAACAAAAATGCAGTGCAGAACTACTCTAATATAAGTTAAACTTCATGACAAAGAAGATACTAGAAAAATGATGGAAAGCTTTTAAAGACCATTCAAATTGACTTATTATGTCATTATGAAAATTAAAAATGCCTCTGTCCATCATTTGGCTGATAAAGAACAAGTCATGCTATATTGGTTACACACCTGTGAGTATGAAGCATATAAACCTAAGCCAGGAGGACAGTAGACAATTTAGCTGACGATGCATATTTTACAGATCCGAAGGTTAAGCTCTTTACTGAATAGGCTACTTACAGAAAATGAACCCAAAATAAGCACAATGGCAATACAATCATATAACTGACCACATAGAGAATGGTCAATTATGGCTTTAAAAAAGACAAATACAATCCAGCTCATCCCAAAAGAACACCGAATTTCATTATTTATTCATATATTTATACGAGGAATTAATCGTAAAGGAAGAAGATGTTTTTGTTTATGGCACAGACCTGTTGGCCCCAGTGTGTCCCATTATTAATGCTAGGAGCAGTTGTCAACTCAATCTCCTGCTGAGCTGGGTCCTCACTCCTTCCCTAGTGCAACCAAAAAATATAACATATTATTATATTATATTAGCATGCAGATGCTTTAGAGTCCTAGCATAAAATAATAAAAATGGATATTGAATATCAACTCACTTTAAACTGAACATCGAACCATCCCCCAAACCCGCAGAGCCTCGTGTTCTCCGAAGTTATTGATGATGAAAAATTTGATCCAAGTTTAAGGATGTCACTCACGGTGGCAGTTAAACAATCAATCTCCTTTACAACAGCAGCCGTCCCTATAACTTGTTGTGGATGAAGGTTGTTCCACAATGACGTCTACAGAAATTATATAGCATACATTTAATCTGTTGTATGACACGAAGAAGAAGTACATCTTACTTCCATGGGCAAAGAGAAGCCAAATTTATAAACATCTTTCTTATCCTTTGAGACAGACAGGGATTCAGTGCAATGCTTTAGATGGCTTGCTCATCCCAAAGGATTAGGGCCACCTTTTACAGGTAGTTCCCAAGGAGCAGCAATATTAGTAGTGACATGAACTACAATGTTTAGATAAGAGAGGCTGGAAAGAAAACTTTAGCAAGTCCATTAAACCTACTTGATATATGATTAATAATCCCACATACAGAGTTCACTCAAGATCCAATCTGGATGTGTGAATCAGCAAATCCAAATCAGGAAAAAAAAGAAAGTTTAAATCATCATACCAAGGAGCAAATATTTCAATTCTCATAATCTCTGGGTGAAAGAGCAATAGAACAGATTAGGAAGAAAAAAAAAAAGATGTGTCAGAGACTAGTACAATTTTTTTTTTTGGGGGAGGTGAGCTAGGGGTATCTTTTGCTTCAGATTACTTGAACATTTGAGCAAGTATTACTTACATTCAGGGGTGAGTTTGGGCAACATTATAACATCAGTTCATCCACATTTCACACTTACGCAACAACAAAAGGAGGGGAGGAATGATGTACTTGTCAGTTGTCACTGATGAACTCAAAAGAGAATAAAAATTGAAGTGCCATAAAAAATGGAGAACTAACCTGAAGATAGTATTTCTTCTGCTCCTCAGAGAAAGGCTTTGCAAGAACACTCATGTCAACACCATAGTAAGTTTTTGTCTCATTTGTAAAATGGTACCAATCATCCATAGCTTCCTCATAGTCACTTATTTTTTGATCTGCCAATCCAGACCTGATAGGTGCCATCCACATGCGGGCATGACTAGGATACCTGTGAAACCAAAGTTTCTAGGTCATACAATAACTCTCCAAAAATACAACCTGAAAGGCTGAAACCACCCAAAAATTAATTTATTTTAGAATTAATAAATTCATAACACTTCTAACAAGCTCAATCAAACCATCTTCTCACTTTCATCAAGTGCAGCCACCTCTGGCAGCAATCATTCAATCATTTCCATTTTCCACCCCAATTAATTATTTTAGAAACATACAAGTTATTCCAAGCACATATAAAGTATGATTCATAAGTTGAACTAAATGGCAAGAAGACAGTAAATAACAGACGGTTGACTACAATCACCAACAAATCTAATCAAGCCTAATAGCTATGATCTAATAACATAGACATGAGTATCCTATCCCTCAAAGATAAATGGCCTTTTCTGCTACAAAAAAATTGCCCAATATTCATATCACTGGAAACTCAAAGAATGCTCATGAAAAGATTAAGATATCACTGTGAAACTTCCTTAATAGAATAATCGCAGTTTCTGTGAACTAATTGTGATGCTTGAGTAATTAAAGCCTTAGCTTTATGAACCGCATTTACAGAAGATAGTACCTTTTTGACAATGCAAGTCTCACAAACTAGCTTATCGAGAAATCAAGAGTACCATAAAACAGTCGCTCATGTTTGAATAGCTAGTGTCTTAAAATACTTAGGTGGCGCAAATCATTAAGAAAAAGAATTCACGTAATCATTGTACCAGCCGCTTTAGTAGCAGATAGTATGACAACAACAAAAAACATGGAAAGGCACAATTGCAGTGATAAAGCCAGAAACAAATATCAGAATGTGTAAATGAATGGCAAAACCTACATGCTTCCCGTTGGCTTCAGCCAGCGGTCACGTGCACATATCACTGAATCAAACATAGATTCACGCAGAAGAAAGTACCCCATCCACTCCGAGATAATCACATCAACTGCACAATAAATCCATACCTGAACTTATACCCATGACATTATGGAGAAGACCCATTTTCAATCTAAAAGCAAACTAATTACTTAATAATACCAACCTTTCTCTGGCAGAGTAACTTCCTCCATAGAACCCTCAATCACTTCCACCACATCTTCCATGTTATTTGCTTTTACAAGCGCACGTGCGTGCTCTGACATCTTAGTTGCTTCAACTGCATAGACTTTCCTCGCACCTGCTTGTGCTGACCAAATTGCGAGAATGCCACTCCCAGTTCCCACATCCAACACGGCCTTCTCAACAAACCCACCAAATTAATCCCATATATATATAACTAAAATAAGTAATACTTCAATAAAAACACTCTTCAGAATCAGAAATTCTGTCCCAAAAACTGATATGACAGTGGATTACTAGATTCCCATTACTCTCCAGAACTTCAAGGAACCCAAATTTCTAATTCCGTGTCTATTATCGCAATGGATTCTTCTACAAAATAACGACGGGCACACACACACACACATCACATGTGCAAACACACAGAATTCTATTTGCACTTTCGCTTTATGCATAATTTGAATTGCAGATCCATATAATTGCGTCCAACTTGATTTCAAACGGGTTAAAACACTATCAAAGATATCAATTATATCTAAGTTCTTAACAGAACCTTCAGTTCCCCCAAAACAGCAGGAAAAAAAAAAAAAAAAGATAACTTTCGTGTTTGCCATTGTTTTTCCCAAATCAAAATCTTAACCCCATTACACCAATACTTGTCCGACCGAGCTCAGCTCAGAAAAGCTTCAATCTTTCTCGGGACCCAACCCAAAAACACATACGCTCTGAGAGAGAGAGAGAGAGAGAGATACCTTTCCCTGGAAGTGATGCTTGTTCTGGAAGATGGCGTTGAAGTAAGCGTCCATGCGGACTCGGTCAGAGAGCATCTCCTTCTGGTGGTATAGAAACGCGTAGGTGCAGAAATACTGTGCGAAATCCACGCCCTTGTCCACCCCCGTAGCGCTCCGTTCCCCGCCCCCGACGCCGTTTTGGTAGCTCCCCATTACACAGTTACACTACCTTCAGGCTTCAGACTTGAGAGCGAAAGAGAGAGAGAGAGAGAGAGAGAGAGACGGGAGAGAGGGTTTGAATTTTAGGGCAACGTCGCTTCTGCTGACTGCTGTTGGGCTGCGGCTTGGAGTTGCGTATAATACGTTATTCTATTCTATTCGGGGCTTACTATTGTTGTATCGGGTGTACAAGCGCCGTTTATTACCGTCTAATAACTACTAACCTTATAATTGCGATTAATGTTAAAAGTGACTCTTATGTCCCTTTTAACTCCATCAAATAAGGATAAAGTTTTCCTTCAAACTGGGTTTGAGGAATTTCCTCCAATCCGTCTGTAAAATGAAGTGTTACGTATGTCTCATATGAGATCTGCGTGTTTGTTTAATAATAAGACAAAGTTAGAATAAATAATATTAAAAACTACGTATCTCTGCATGTTATTAAAATAAGGGCGTATCTTTTACATATTAGGTTGGAGGAGATTCCTCCAATTCAGTTTGGAGGAAAACTCTATCCATCAAATAATGATATGGTTATTAAAATTATCATTATATTGGTGATTGATCATTATTAAATTTTAATCAAAGAGTAATTTAATAGTTACATCATTCTTAAAATAACTCAAAATGAACTTTTAAAATTACTCTAATAATCGCATAATCATTTTTGTAAGAGGCTATAGAAAATTGCTATCGGCCTAAAGTAGAGCGATTAGAGTTTTAATAATAGGGGTAAGCAGTTAATGGTTCCTTATATATAATAATATATATTTATATTATATATTTAATATAATGTTTTGTGTTTTTTTGATTGATTTTAGATTTGTAATGTTTTGATTTCTTGATGTCATGTTTATTTGGATTTGGCTTTCTACGAGTTGGATTTGAAATATTGGTGTTTTAAGCAAATAACCCTGCACACATATATACTTCTATCTAACTTCATATAGCAGATTTCTTTCACGCTTTCATCATCTTCTTATACTTATATGCTAGAACAAATGAAAGAAGGCCCGACCCTAATGCATGTTGTATATATATTATACGCGACCTCTAGTTTTAGGAGTAGTGTTAAATAAAGTGTTTGAACAAGCATGTATATATACAATGAACAACCTTATTATTTAAAATATAAATATTTAAAATAATCCCCAAAAAATGCACAAAGAAGGCCTAAAACATTATTAAAAGCTCATATATAAAAAATGGTTATTGGTTTTAATAACCACTAATCGTCTAAACGGAGTGGTTGTGGTTAATAAAATCCAATAATTGACTTAAGTGGTTAGCAGTTTTAACCAATAACCGTTAATCGTAGCTACTTATACACCCATTAATATTGGCAATCTTCAAAGGATACCATATATGTCTCGCTTGTGAAGTCCCTTTCTAATACCTAAGAATATATATAAAATTACTTTTTTGGTTCCATTTACAACGGTGCCAAACTTATGATAATATTATAAGGAAGACTAAAGTCTTCTTAAAATTTTATCAAATGTAATATGACTTTTAAAATCATCATTAAATTTTGGATTATTATTATTAAATTTTGATCTATTAGTAATTTTAAAAGCCATGTCACATTTGGGACTACTTTAATCCTCCTCCTATCATCACTCCAAACTTATATATCAAAATATCTTAAAGATTTTTTAGGTAAGTTGTGTTATTAAAATGACCTATAGTCATCAGCCATTCGATAAAAAATTATTAGATGCACATGTGATAACACGTTACACCCCATCGTCATTTGACATGTAGCATAGTTAATTATTTAGTCTATTGTAAAATTAGAATTTTATTATCAAATTAAAAAATAAACCCCTTCGTAGATGAGGGGCGATTAGCTCACCTAAATTTCATACAAACTGATTTGTAATAAATTCGTACAAATTGGCTTATAAAAAGACATGGATCCTTTAAAATATTAAAAAAAAAAAAATCATGTATTTCTAATATATTAAGAAATTTGTGTTTGAGAGGAGGGAGGGGAGTAAACTGCAGTTTTACAACAAGATGAATCATTAGTTGTGTTTGTGACATAGATAGATTTACGTGTGAATCTAACCATTTATGTCAAACAGTTAATGGCAAGACAATTTTCGTAGGTAAAACATATCTAACAACAATAATATAACTCATGCAATGGAAATATCAAGCATAAAAATCTATTTAAATATTATAACTCTGTTCAAGTATTATAAGGACAATGTACCATTTTCGCATATAAATTTATACGAACATTACAAAAATATTATAATAATATTTGACTACAACTCTATTTTCTATAGAGAAAAGCTACCTAAAGGCTCATCACATAACTTCACAAGTTTTATAATAAATTACTTACTAAACCGTAGACTTACGCAATTATTTTTTTACTAATAAAACATCTTGATATTTTGCAGATTAGCAAGCTGACCCCTGGTAGAGTGAGCACTTCGCTTGGATGAGGATATTAAGCAAATGACTGGTATCGTCAGACAGCATAAGTAGATGATAGTTGTGATTCAGGTAATAATATTCATTGGAAGCTTTAGGTCTATGTGTAATGATAATTGTTGGTTTTCAAAGATATTTTAATTAGGTCCATTTGGGATTGCGGTTTCAATAAGTGCGATTCTAAAAATTGTATTTTTAAAATCGTTACTTTTTAAAATCATAAAGGTGTTTGGTAAAACATGTTAAAAACTGTAAAATTTATATCTAAATACTTTGGGTAAGCACCTCAAAATTTTAAGATTCCTAAGTTTTTTTTTTTTTTTGACAATTTACTCACTGAATGAATCGAAATGACAATAAAATCTCTGCCATCAAAATTTTTTTACAGCTGTTAGCCTAGGTCAAAACGCATTGTTTTATCTCATTAAAATATTAATTTTTTAAATTTAAAATTTAAAATTTAAATCTAAAATAAATAAATAAATAAAAAGAACACCAGGGGCAGCCCCACCCCATTTTGCCAAACCACCCCCAAACTGGTTTTTTTTTTTAAAAAAAATTAATATTTTAACAAGGTAAAACGGTGCGTTTTGACCCAGGCTAATGATTGTTAAAAAATTTTGATAGCAAAGATTTTATTGTCATTTCGATTGACCCAGGGATTAAATTGTAGAAATAAATAATAATAATAATAAAAACCTTAGGGATTTTAAAATTTTGAGGTGCTTACCCAAAGTGTTTAAATATAAATTCCCAAAACAATATTTTTTTTATCAAATATTTGTTATTCGAAATCATGATTATAGTTTAAATTCGGGCTTTTCAGATAAGCACTCTCTACCATGCTTATAGAACCATTTTAGATTAAGTGTTTTTTAAATTACAATGCCAAACGCTTGATGTTTTGCACTATATTTTAAAACAAATATTATTTTTTTTAAATCACAATCTCAAACGCACTCATAATAGGATTCGGCTCCTCTCCAGTTTAGTTAAACTGGACAGGAGCCGGTTGATGGCCATAATTTGTTCAAAACAATCCAAGGGTTGCAAAATAAACACATTATTTTAAAAAAAGTGAACCGTTACTTAACGCCGTTTCTCTCTCTTCTATTTTACGCTACCCACCTCCTCCCTCTTCTTCATCCTCTTCATCCCCCATCTCCTCCCTCCCCTTCATCCTCAAAATCCCTAAATCGATCGATGAGTCTACAAATCCGCCACCACAGACGCCAGTCACGAACCATCAGACACCGCCATTTTCCGCGAAATTGCGACGGAAAGATTCTCTCTCACCATCTCTCTCACTCCGGCCACCGTCGATCTCCGTCGCTCACCCTCTCTCTCACTGGAGAAGGCAGGTTTTGCTCTCCCTTCCTCACTCCGGCGAAGACTCTTTCTCTCTCTCTCCATGCCGTCCGATCCATGAAAAGTACTGAGCCGCACCCGAGGTCTTTTTTTTTTTTAATTTGATTCTTTAGGTTTTTTGGGTTCTCTCATCTAGGTTCTCATACCATTTTTTTGTTGGTTGGTTAATTTTTCTGCAACATAACAAAAACCTTGGGTTAAGTTTTGGTTGGTTAATTTTTCTGTGTTGCTTTGCCGAGAAAAGCTTGGGTTGGTTTTTTTTTCCCCCTGCTATTCGTGAATTTGTGGAAAACCTGCGGTTCGGGAACTGCTGTTTTTTTTTTTTTTTTGTTGAGATAATTGAGTGATATTAGCTAACTCTCTCTTTCTTTCTTGAGTGATTTGGGTTGAGAACAAAAAAATGGATTTGTTTTGGTACCGGGTTTTGTGAGTGTGTATTGATTTTGGCTGTAGTTTGTTGTTAGGTGGGCGATTTTGTGATGGCCGAATGAATGCAAAAGAAATTTTTGGGCTTGTCTTGGATGCTGGAGAAATTTTTGATTCATTTGTGGGTGTGGCTGGTTTTGTTTATTAACATTCTCGATTTTGTTTGTGTTTTATTCTAGTTGTAGCTAGTTGTGAATGTCAAGCTACTTATGTGTTAGATGAAATGTTTGTGAGAAAATTTATTGCCTTTATAAAGAAAATTGTGTAAATTTTCTTTTGAATTTCTCTGAAATATTGAAAAGAGCGTTGAAAGGAGATTTTGTGTTGACTTTTTTTTTTTTTTTTTATTGAATGATGAATTTTGGGTTCAGCCTATTATTTGTAATTTGCAATCTGATAGCAATTTTCTATTATTTGTAAGAGCTTATCAGATTCATCTGATGTTTGGTATGTTGCCAGGGCTGATGTTTGGTGTGGAAATATGCAGGGATATTGTGTTATGTGTATATGAGGGATTATCATGAATTCTTTCCAAAGCATGCAGTGAAGGTCTAGGGTTTGTGCAGAGGAGCAGTGCAAAAGATATAATGAAATAGAGAACTGCAGTGAAATTAGCTTTTGTGCAAAATATGTAGTGAAATAGAGGACTGCAGTGAAATTAGCTTTCGTGCAGAATAGTCAAGTGCCGAGGGAAGTAAATGCTATAGAAAAGTTCATGGAGAAGTTTGCATTTTGTCATGAAATTCTGGAAAGTAATGATTACTTCTCTTTGGGTAAAACAAAAGAAATGTAATTGTAGAAACTAGAATTTTATAGCTGATGCAAATGTGAAAATATCCTACCACTTAATGTCCTGTCATTGTGAAAAATTCACATAATGTCTCAAAATCATGGCACCTACATTTTGTAATAATTTATGGACCTTATTATGTTGAAGTTGGTTGTGTTTTATAGTAGACTTGCAAGTAGCTCGTAGATTTTTTTTTATTTTTTATTTTTATTTTTTGCTCCTGCTTGTGTTAGATATGCAAAAGACATATGAGACCAAAGAGAGTGCCTATAATTGAGGTGACCAAATGAGTTGTGTATAATAGATGGACTCAAGAGGGAACCAGAATATATCAGTTGAGTGCACTAAAAGTATAAATCAATGACTTAGCCTTGAGTGTTCATGCAAGCCATCCAAAATTTCACCACATAAAAGGCTCAATTACACCAAAAATGCTCAATTTGTAACATCATTTTACTAACACAAATCAATTATTTACATGAAAGGGCTACAAATTGAAAGATACATGAGGAAAAAGCCAAGAAAAAAACAAATGACCTCTTTAATTATACAACATTTTTGGTATGGTATACAGCGAAAACTTAAAACGGCCTCCTTGCTCCCCTTGAATTTCTTGGGCAAGCCCTCAAATTTCTTGATTAAAGCCTTGATCACAAGAAGGGCAAAAGCTTCCTCAGCAAGCTTGAATTGCAACCTGTAGTGGTAGCACTAAAAAACTACATAAGATTGAAAAAGATTGAAAGTTTCCCACAACAATATGAAAAAAAAAAAAAAAATTAATCACCGAGGAAATTAAAGACAAACTCATACTCGCCAAAATCCTTGCATCAGTCTAGGAAAGCCAAAATTTTTAACGTCGGTTTTCTATGGCCATATGTACAGAAATACTCGAAATTGAACTCATAGACTGGCATTTATATGCAAAGCATTGAAACTCTGAGAAGAGGCTGCTCTGAAACAAGGTGAATTTGGATCATTTGAAAAGAAGGCAAAGAGGCTGGGAGGAGGGGAATGGAGGAGCAAAAGAAAGAAGAGGGAGATTGAAGGGGTTCACCAGAGGATCCAGGAAAGCATTACAGGGAGGCATAGAGGCACTGTATGATAGACTATGGAGACGCCCACCAGAGGGAGTGGAGAAAAAGTTAAATTACTTTTAGTATACATAGACTCGATGCAATATATTCAACATAGTTGGCAACAACTCGTGTGAAGAACAAAATGTCTTCAACTATGAAGGGAAGCAGACAAACTTGGTTTCCATTTCCAAGCAGAAATTCAGGGTTTGGGCAAACAACAATCAAGTTTTGACCAAATGCACCATCCAATTTAAATTGCATCATTTGGATTTCATAAACCCCCGATACTTTCTTTTTCTTTTTTCTTTTTCTCGATTGGTAAGTTACAGCAAGCATAGAGGTCATGAAGCCCTGACCTCCCATTCCACCACATTTTCCACCATGGAATTGAGTTTAGTTAATCATTTTGTGTATACATACAGGACTAGTTACGTTGTCCATGATCACTTAAAACTACAGCACACTAAATTTTATGCTTCCCATTTTTAAATTCATCTATCCAAATCACCTCAGCACATTTAGCAGCGCAAGAAAACAGAATTTAGAAGTATGCTTTAAAGAATAAAACTTTTATGTCCTTGTCAAATTAACTCAATGAAGCATATAACAGAAGACCTAGTGTCCTTGCTTGTGAAGTTTTAACCATCAGTGATTACCTGAAACTGCCTTCCGGCCATAACAAAAACAGAAATTTCAATATAAAAAAAAAATGCTCAACAACCATTTCATCCCTTCCACAACTGAAATCCCCAAAAGGAATAACACCCCAAAATATTGTTCCCATCCCCTCCATTCAATTCAGTCCTAGCCAAGCAAAACTTCCAGCTAACAAAAAACAACCAAAACGGAAAATAACCAAAAGACAAAGAAAAAGAAAAAGGCACTAATATTACCTCAGATCGACTCTGGATGAGCACAAAGATTGGGTTTTGATTCGGCTTCGCTCGTGTACGGGACCCAAATCAAACCGCCAGACCCAACCCACAGTCGTTTCCGAACCCAGTCAACCGACACCGGTGAGTTTCATCATCACCGTCACTGAGAGTCTGAGAGAGAGCTCAAAGAAGGAGAGAGAGAGCATCTGATAGGGACCCAAATCAAACCGCCAGACCCAACCAACAGTCTTTTTCGAGCCCAGTCAACCGACGCCGGTGAGTTTCATTGTCATCTAGAGGGAGAGAGAGCGTCTGAGATGGAGAGACAGAGAGAGAGCATGACGGAGGGAGAGAGAGAGGCATGGGAGGGGAGGGAGACGGAGAAGGGAGGATAAGCGCTGTTAACATAGCTCTTTAATTTTAATTGACGTGGCTGTTTTATGACCTTTGATTGTTGAAAATAAATCTTGGCCATCAACCGGCTCACATCCGGTTAAAACAAAATGGAGAGGATCCCTTTCCCTCATAATAAGGTTTATTGTATTACCATAAAAACAATGTCGTTTTGGTTTTTTCTTTTAAATTTTATTTTATTTTTTAATTATATATATGTGTGTGATTCATGGCCTATAATGTGTGTCATCACACATTCATCATCAAGCATCAGTAGATTTTGGCCTTTGGACTTTTTATTTTCTTTTAATCAAGAAGACATATTCTTCCACAGAGTAGAAATGTACTTGTACTTAACTCGGCCATGAATGAGTCAATACGAGTTGGTCCAACCATATGTGCGTGGCTTTTGTTTTCATCTCAAGGAATTCGGTGCATTATATAAATATTCCCAATCACTTGCCGTTTTCTTCTTCATTTTCCTTTTTGAATAGTGAACTTCTCTTATCGTTGACTAACTTGACTTAGTCTTCCTCTTAGGGATTCAATCTTTTAATCCTTATTTTTTACGAAATTATGAATAAGACCATTTACCAATCGTTATTATAATTGGTGATGACTTTGTCATATTTAATTTAGAAAAAAATTACATTTATTCACTCTAATTATCTTCTTTTTTACAATGTTCTCTTAATATTTTAATTTTGGAAAATGGTAGGCATTTTTATAGTGTTTTCTCAACTGTGATGTGAATTTTAATATCACCGCTAAATTTGATTATTATTATTGACTTTTAATCTATTAGTGATTTTAAAAGTCACATCATAATTAAGAGAACATCAAAAGAGCACTAGAAGAGCACTAGCATTTTCCTTTTAATTTTTGTAATGTCTCCCAATTTACCATTAAGGAACATTACAAAAATTGAAACATTGTTCCAACAAATCTTTGAATCAAAAAAATTATTTCACATCTATCTTTTGTCCATCTCTTTTGCAAATTTTACTATTGGATCTATCATATAGATTCAATTGTGAATTTCCATATTTTTGTTATGCAAATGGAAGCAAAAGCTATGAAGGAAACTAGGGACAATTTAATTATTTTAAACCATTAGATTATTGAATAAAATCATTTTCAATTATGAAACAGAAAGGGCTTAATATGTTATTTTATTATATGTTTGGCTTGAATGTGTGTGAGAATTGGCAGTGGGTTTCTAGATCAGACTTTGTTTTCTGCAAAATCTGAGCTGAATCATTGACCAATAAAAAAACTAATTGATAGTTATGAATAAATAAAATGAAAGGGGCAGGGTGTCATTTCCTTAATAAGCAAGACAAATATTAGGTGCAGTTCTTGGTAGTTTCATTTGAAACGTGTTAAAACACTAGCCACAAAAAGGTCAACTGCTGGCAAATTTTAATGTGGAAATGGTTAATCTCTTACCTTCGTATGAATCCTTCACAAAAGAAATGAAAGCTTCTACTCAGAAACAACAGCAATGAAGCTTTGATGGAGGACAAGAAAGCAAACATAGTTGCTGTTACAACAGTGGTCGCCCTCATCATTCTCATCATAGTTTCTCGTGTCGTTCTCGAGCTGTCCAAGGCTTTCTTCCTCATTTGCGGGGCAGGTGTTGCTGTAATCCTTGCTGTCTTTGCATATCTGATAATCAGACGCCATTATAATCGCAGGAGAATGTTGATGGAGTCGAGATTGGTCTCAGAAGGCAGAGAGCTTCGTACAGAGTACAGTTTTCTCAGGAAAGTTGCTGGGGTTCCAACAAAGTTCCGGCACAAGGATCTGGAGGAAGCAACGGATCATTTCCAGTCACTAGTAGGCCAAGGAGCTTCCGCAACCGTTTTCAAAGGGATCCTTAACGACGGTACTGCAGTTGCTGTGAAAAGGATTAACAATGGAGAGGAGCGCGGGGAGAAGGAGTTCAGATCAGAGGTTGCAGCCATTGCAAACGTGCAGCATGTAAATCTCGTGCACCTTCTTGGCTATTGTTGCAGTCCTGGGATGCCTCGGCTTCTTGTTTATGAGTTCATCCCCAATGGGTCATTGGATTGTTGGATTTTCCCAAGAAGGGAAACCCAGAACCGGCGTGGCGGGTGCTTGTCGTGGGAGTCAAGGTACAGAGTTGCCATTGATGTTGCTAAAGCACTGTCTTACCTCCACCATGATTGCCGGTCAAGGGTCTTACATCTTGATGTCAAGCCAGAAAATATACTTCTGGATGAGAGTTACCGAGCAATTGTGGCAGATTTCGGCCTCTCGAAGCTTATGGGAAAAGATCAAAGCAGAGTATTAACAACAATCAGGGGAACCAAAGGGTACTTGGCGCCAGAGTGGCTCTTGGAGCAGGGAGTTTCTGAAAAATCTGACATCTATAGTTATGGCATGGTTCTTCTAGAGATGATCGGAGGACAGAGGAATGTTTGCTTGGTAGGAAATGATGAAAACAGGGCTGAAAAGAAATGGCAATATTACCCAAAAATTGTGAATGAGAAAATGAGAGAAGGGAAGCTGATGGAAGTTGTTGATCAAAGGGTATTAGAAGGTGGAGGCATTGATGAGAAGGAGGTGAGGAGAATGGTTTATGTAGCTTTGTGGTGCATACAGGAGAGGGCTAGGCTGAGGCCAACCATGGCTCGAGTGGTTGAGATGCTCGAAGGCCGGACCGCCGTGGACGAGCCGCCGGAGACGCAAATGATTATTGTTGATTTACTTTCAATAGATGAAGATGCACCAGATGGTCATAAAAGGAGAAAGATTGCTGCATTGGCACCACACCTGGTAGACTGTAATCTTCCTTCTACATCTACATGCTCAGTTGCCATGTCAATTATATCCCCAAGGTAGCTCCAAGAATGAGAAACCTCTTGCTGCCCTCAGGATTACATTCTTTATACTTTCAAGTTTTCATTCTTGTTCTTGGCAATTGTTTCACATAGAGTATGTATGATGACCATACTTGTTCAGTTTCTCCACATAGAATAATTTTTTCATAAATTATGTGCATAATTATAATATATTGGAATTAATGTTTCTGTTTCATAGTATCTTTTGGGTAGCATGGGGTTGTTTGTTCAAGTAAAAGAAGGCAAGAGCCCCCCCAATTAAGGGCCGTACCTCCTCCAGAATTGATGTAGAGTTGGTAATTGGAAGTGGCGTGTTTGGTTGACATATGGGTCTACACAATATGGCAATTGGCAACTCAAACATGGTCAATAAACAATTTACCCCTTCAAAGTTGACAGCATTTTTCAATTCAAACACTAATTTTTTAATTTTTTTTAGTTTAACCAATATTATCCAAAAATTTCACATTACCCTTAATTTTTATTTTTTATAAAAAATAAAAAAAATTAAGGGTGTAAAAATGGACAAATGGCCAGCCACCCCAATTTTTTTTATATAAAAAATTAATGGCAATATGAAAAGTTTTAGATATAATTGATTAAATTGCAAAAATTTGAAACTTTGGGAGGGTGGATTACAAAATTTGAAACTTTGATGTTTGAATTGAAAAACGCTATCAATTTTAGGGGGGTAAACTGTAATTTTTCGAATTTAATTTCTCCTAATTTGTTGCTTTTATTGACCTTTCCAAATTCAATTGCCTGATATGGGCTGAAAGTGAACATGGGAGCCACGTTGCCTGTTGAGAGTTGACAATGGTGGTGAGTTGTGGTGACAAGTTACAAGTGACTGTGACAACAAATTGTAGCCTTATTGACCCGCTACCTTGTGAGTTGTGTCTCATTTGCTGGCTTTTTAATTTTCAACAGGAAGAGTCGTTTTTTTATCGAAAATTATGCCAATCCTATCCTTTGGAGGACTTTGACTACAAATCATGTTTAAAATTGTTAATTTCAGTCAACTTGTGCAAGATTAGGGAAATAAATGAAATCATAGATAAAAAGACAATTCGGAATCTTAAAACTACCATTCCAACAAGCAAAGAAGATATTAATTTTATCCGGTTTCTTTCCTTATCTTTTGTTTTCTCATCTACCAAACAGAATGTTCATCTCTACAACATTGTGCAGCCTCATCAGAGATATATAGTGGAAGCTGATTCATACTTCATTGAGTTGGAAACATGTAAATATGATCCACTAAATCCTGAATCCACCCATAGGAATAGAGCCCAAAAAAAGAGGAAAAAAAAATCTACCCATTGGTCACAAACCAATATTGTCTTTTTTGCTCAGCGGATAATATTTGACAATTTGTTTTTTGACGTGTTTGTATAAAAGAGGGATGTAGATTCAAATTAGTAATCTCCGTTTCACAATGTGCGGTCACAGTCAATGAAGCTACCTCTTTAAGACAATATTTGACAAATCTATTAAAACATTGTAAGTTGTGTCACAGACCAACCACAACTAATAATAATAATAATAAAATGTGGCAATCAGAATCACTATTAAATCCAAATTTAATAGTAATTCAACCAAAATCTAATGTTAATTTAATGACACATTAAGAATTGTGCATTTAAAAGTATATATAACATTTCTCATAAATCATAATAATTTATATATCTTGCATTAATCTTTCTTGATCCACCACACATTGATCAACAAATAATAAACAATTTCACTTAAAAAAGAAAAGAAAAGAAAAGAGAAATGTTATTTTTCTATTTCGTGTCCATCTTTATTCATTTTTTTTAAAAAAAAAATTTTGGATATAGGACCTTGTAGGACCGACATGTGTGCCTTAAGATCCAACATTAAATTTGAAGGAAAAAAAATGGTAGAAAAATGGAAAAAAATATTGGACAAGGCTGGAATAATGTTATAATATGGGAATTTATTTCAGATAGGCATGGGTGGGAGGTCCAAAATTTTTAAATCATTAGGTTTTTTTTTTTTGACAAAAATAGGCATGGGTTACTCGAATTGTACCCTAAAATCTATGCCGTCTATTTTGCTAAGTTCCGTGACTGCCGTCAATTTAGGTGAAACCTTGCTTTTGCAGTTCCACGTCGGACTTTTGGAATGCCCACATGTCCACACAGACTTTTGGACTAAAGCGCTGCGTTTTGGACCCCAATCAAAGCAGTGCGTTTCAAGCTGGGTTTATGGGGGCAATATGGTCGGTCCGGACTTAGGGCCTACTTCAAAATTCCGCCCCACACCCTCGGTCCCCCACCGATAGCGACAGACGCAGCTCTCCCCACGGCAAGCACTTGAAACCACCCACCCATCGGCGCGCATTGAAAGCCCCCACCCATCAGTGGAGAAACCACCCACCCACCGCACATCTGGAAAATCAAATGACCCGATTCGTCGGCGAAGCACAAAAGAGGCGAGATTGACGGAGCTCCTCCCACCGGCGCACCCAGAACTGACCCACCGGCGGTCGCCGTCAGATTTTTCGGCCTAACCCACCGGCACAGGTAAGAAACCCGCGATTGGGGCTAGGGCTCCGTTGTGGGATTTTTTTAGGGTTTTTTTTCTTTGAATTTTTTTGTGTGGGTTTTGTTGGTTGGTTGAAAGGAATGGATGCATTTTTGTGATGCCTTGCATTTTTATGTAGTTTTATGCGGTAATTTGGCCAAAAGTATTGAAGATGAAAATGATTTTTGTACTTTTCCTACTTTTTTATGTTGATCAGTGCCTGTTGTGTTGGAATATTCAAGTGAAAGTTAGTTTATTGATAAGGATTGGCAGGGGTTTGTTGACTGTAGTTGTTTAATGGTCCATGCATGTCTCGATCATTGCCCTGGAATGAGAAAAATATGTTGATCATGTGTTGCTATAATAGTGCCCCACTTTATTAATGCATGTTGTTGTTTTACTTATGTTGATCATGTGTTGGATTTTTTGGACAACTTCTCGGTTTGCACTGAATTATGGTTTGTTTTCCATTCTGAGTTGCATTTTTTATTAGGGCTAATGGACATATATCTTCTTTAAAATGAAGAAAAAAAAAATACAGATGAACAAGAAGAAGAAAATTATTGGAGAAGGATACAATGAAGTTGAATCCAATAGTGTGAGGCCAACAAAGGTGTGTAAATTTGATTGATTTTATTTCGTGAGACACATGCTTGATTTTGGTGTATTAGTATTGATGATTTAGGGGTTCATTATATATTGAACAGTCAATGTAAATGCATCTGTAATATCATCGTTGAAAGAGGATATAGAACCTGTGCAATGTTGGTGCGGACTTACAACCAAAATTATGATGTCCACGACTACAAAAAATCCTGGGAGGAGATTCTATGGGTGTGCTATGTATGAACATAAGAAGGTACTTTAATTTGGCTAATTTTGTGTTGAGAAATGATTGTTACTTTATAGTTTGTGATATTGTATTGATTGTGAATTTTTGGTGTAATAACAGAAACTCGGACAATGTCGTTTTTTTCAATGGTATGATGATGAAACATGTGCTCGCGGACGGGAGGTCCTACCTAGGTTGTATAAACAAGTTAATTCTCTTAAGGGTGAAGTGTCGTCACTTAAATTCAGATTGAAGATTCAAACATATATGTTGGTATTTTTGTTGGTAATATGTTTATTGCTCATTTGTCATCGGGGTCACCGAGGCATGAGAATGTTGTATTTGGGACATTAATGTTTAGGGTTTGAAGTGAATGTTGTTATTGTCGTATTAGGCAAGCAAACTTCTTGTATGATTAAAATGTATGTTAATGTTTATGTTAATTCATTTTTGTAGTGTAGTATGCATTAATTATACAAAATAGTTATACATATTTGTATTATTTTGCTAACTAATTATACAAAATAGTTAGTTAGCCAAATATTTCATAGAGGCCTAGTAAAACAAACAATCCAAAAAAAACATTTCTTTACAGAAACAAAACCAGTAGAACTTGAAATAAAAACAAAGCAACTCTAGAAACAAAATCAACAGCTGCATTAGGGCAAAAAAAACCTCACAATCACAACCCAATTCACACCAACAGAAGGAGCCACTAGAGGTATGGTTGGAAACACAATTTTGACACAAATTTTGATTAGCAGATGTTTCCTCTATTCTTGGACCGTTTAGGTTTTGTATGATTACCAAAAACCTCTTCAACAGAATGAATCTTTTGGTGTAAACTCATTCATGAATCTTTCAAGACCCGACTATACCACGAAAATAAATTCACAAGACCTGAGTATAATACAAAAATAATTGAAAGCATCAAATAATATTGTTGTTGATGACATATCCCAAAAAATGTTGCCGCTTATATGGCATCATTGTAGCATACAAATTTGACTGTCTTATATTACATAACATATTGTATTCAAAAATTAAGGGATTCCATAATTGATATCTTGGTATCATCAAATGATATCTTCAAATTGTAACAAAAAACGCCCCATATAATAAAAATATTTTGACATAATTACAATCATCCGCTAATTAGTGAAAACAAAAGTAGTTGACAATATCAAGATTCTTTAACCGACTCAACTCATGCGAACCCGATCATGTAATGGCCCTTCTGCACCTACCTATTATGCATGACATATTAATTAATTAGTAATAGACAACATTTTGCACAATTTTATGAGAAATAGAAGAAAAATAGTTGTTTTACTCTCGAGTTGCACTACGAACTCGAGTCTTTGACACATTCACCTCTGCATCCGCCTGTTGTGCATGACATATTAATTAGTTAGTAATACACAACACTTCTTATGAAAAAAGAAAAAATGAACAAAATTGTATCGGGTTTACCTGCGATTGAGTTGTCCTACGAGTACGAACTCGAGTATGTGACAACCTCGATTGAGCATCCACCTGTTGCACAAAATGTAATTAATTAGTTACTAATACATAGTTTTACGGAAATAAAGAATGTGAGCACGGGGAAAAAAAATATCGATTCTACATGCGACTCAGTCGCCATAGGTGTAGGACCACAAGGCTGTGACGAGCCCGCCTCTTCATTCGCATTTGGTTGATCTTGGGATCCCTATAATGCATTAAATAAACTTGTTCAAATATTTTCATGTTTTCATGCTAAGCATCAACAACAACTTTTAACAACAACAACAATAACTTTCAAACTTGTGCAAATACTTTCATCTCAAAAGCAGCAACAACAACTCAAAAGCATCAACAACAACCTAAGCATCAACAACAACAACAACAACTTTCAAACTTGTTCAAATACTTTCATCTCAAAAGCATCAACAACAACAACTTTCAACAACAACAACAACTTTCAAACTTGTTCAAATACTTTCATCTCAAAAGCAGCAACAACAACTCAAAAGCAGCAACAACAACCTAAGCATCAACAACAACAACAACAACCATCTAAAAAGAATAACAACAACAAAGCAAAGAACATCATCATCCGCTACTTATCGAAAAGAAAACACGAGAAATGTTGAAAATGTCTTACTTTTACCCGTGTGTTCGCAGACGCTTTTCTTCTTGATTGTCTTTTGTTTCCATCTCTTTCTATCCGGATTCAATGGTAAGTGGCAACCTTTGTAATTGTGGCCTAAACCCCCACAGTTTGCACACTTCACAACGTATCCACTACGTGTTAGCTTGTAGGGGTTTGGTGGCTCATCTGCAGCTTTTTGGCTCACTTTTGGTCTCCAGGAGCCCTTATGATGGTGGCAGGATTGGATCGCACTCATCATCAGCTGGCCATGTTTGTGGACCTTCCATTCCATAAACTCGATCTGCATAGGCTAGCATGTATTTTCCCATCTTTAGATACTCATCAACATATTCCTCCGGTTTTTCCTTGCGCATGTAGATCGCAGCACAAGCATGTGAGCATGGGATCCCACTCAACTGCCACCTCCCACATGTGCACGTCCTCTCATCTAACTGGACCAAACGCCGTGCATCATACATGTGGTCAACCTCAAATTGGAGCTCATTTTGCCACCGACTGATGCAATTTCTTGCATCATTTTTTGCCTTCTCCAACTTCTTATGGGCCTTCGGGCATATTACATAATGGGTCGACTGGATTCCCTTTCTCTTTTGTTGGAAGCGTGCCATTAACTGCCGACGGATCTCTTCACACATGGTAAGTATGGGCTTAGACCTAGCATCTTTAATCCATGCATTGAAGCTTTCAGCCAAATTATTCAACAACAACTCGGATTTTGCGTGGCAGCTGAAAGCATGTCTGGACCATGATGACTTTGGCACATCACACAGGTATTTGTGTGCACCTTTATCCATTGCTAGGATCCTCTGCATGTGGTGGTTAAATGTGTGAATATTGGTTGCTCGGGCTGCCCCCCACACCTCATCTTTAAATGCCTTTCCCGTGTATCCCTTCAATTTCAAATTGGCATGTAAGTGCGAACACAATACCGTGCTCACATTTGGCAACACAGATACTAACATGATTCCAAGCCCTACACACATACATACGAAAATAAACAATATAATAAACAAATCAAAATGTTAACAAAATTCCTTTTGACTTATATGTTAACAAATAAATACCATAACACATACAAGGCACTTAACCTAGGTTTAAAGCACTTAACAACATGTTTAATAAACTAATAACACAAAATTAATTAATTTGATTTGGGACATAAATACCTTCTGTCTGTCTGACATGATTACCCAACCAAGTCCGCTGGCTGGCCCGCATAAGTCCTCCAAAAAAATTCTAATGAACCACTCCCAAGAATCTCTTGTCTCCGCTTCAGCCACGGCAAATGCAATGGAAAATATGTCATCATTGCCATCCGTGCCTATGGCACACAACAATTGCCCCCCATGATCCCCCTTGAGATGGCAAGCGTCTAAGCAAATGACGGGTCGACAACCATTGATGAACCCCTTCTTGCATGCATCAAGTGAGATATACATCCTCTAAAAGAATGGTCCATCTCTCTGTATAAAAGTACTACTGCCAGGGTTGGTGAGCCGGATTGCTTTTGCATATCGCCTGGTGAGGCGATATTGGCCGGAGTGGGAACCAAATACTTGACGCAACGCCTCCCTCTTTGCTCTATAGCAACGTTAAATTGGCACATTTATGTTCAAATCTCTCTTCACCCTCTCTTTTAGTGCAAATAGTGTCCACGTCGGATCATCTTTGAAGTCCCTCTTGTACTTACGCACAAAATACTCTACATCACATTTTGAATTTTTGAACTGAAAACCACAAGAATGAGTAGGGTAGTATGTTTTAATTTGAGTACAAGTCCAAGTGGCATCCGTAGAAGCATGAATCCTCCAGTTGCAATTTTCTTGCAAACAAAGTGCACTAACCCTACAGCGGTCATTGTGTGTGAATTGGTAATTGTACCCCTGTTGGACAGCTGAGTCTTCAATGCCCGCTTGAAGGCATATGTATCCAAAAACACCTCCCCAAGTTCAAAAGTTATTGGAATATTTAAGTCAAACTTCTCATTAAATTGCTTGTATTGTTTCTTCATCCCGATATTATCTGAATCACTTCCTTGCAAACTTCCTAGACCATCACTTGAATTGTCAACTTCCTTATCCCCAAAATCGGCTCCCGTCTCATTTACCCCCAACTCAATGTTTTCCCACCAGTGAGCCTTTCCATCCTTTTCTTTTTTGACCTCATCAGCATCATAGAATAGGTCCTCGGGCTCGAGTCGATTGTTCCATGTCGCTCAACAATTCCTTGATCACTTTCTCAATATCAATATCAATATCACTGTGGTCTTCCTAGGCCGACCACGTTTCACTTTTGTTTACTACTTGCAGAATGGCATTACATCGCATTGACATTGGCCTCTACACCCACCGCGTGTATTGTCATCCACATCGACAGTAACATTCTTTCCTTTGCCTGAAAAAACAAAAAATAATAATAAATAGAAAATAATAATCATAACCATAAATATAACCATTTTTAGGGAATAAAATATAAAATTAAAAAAATAAACTAAACTTCACAATAAACCGGGATGTACCTCCCCGACTTGTGCTCGGTTGCATGCTTGGTTGCCCGCTTGGAGATTCTCCTCTTGGTTCTTCTCTTGTGGAGGTCCTTCTCTGGGTTCTCCTCTTGGTGGCTTTCCTTCCTTTTTCTAATAAAAATATTTTGACATAATGGAAAATTATTAAATGCTTAAGTTTTTTTGACAAAAACTCCTTGGGTTAGTCGAATTGTACCATAAAATCCATCAATTGAAAATAATAAACTATTATCAAATAATATTATCATATGTACCTCCTTCAGTGTTGGTCGGCTGTATGTTTGGTTGCCCACTTTCAGATGCAGATTCAGTGGATGTCCTTTTCTTTGAGGGTGTAACAATACGGCCAGCCCTAACTTTGACCCTTGGCATGGATTTTTGATTGCTTGACATAGGCGTATCAGCCCTAGGTAATTCATCCACACTACCACCCCTCTCTCCTTCTCCTTCTCCATCTCCACCTCCACCTCCACCTCCACCTCCACCATGTCCGTGCCCATCCCCATCAACATCTCTGTCTACATGTCCATGTCCATCCCCATCAACAACTATGTCTACATGTGCATCTTGAGGGTTTGCTTCAAGAAGGAAACGCTCCTCAACCACTACAGCATGATCCACCATATGCTCAACATATAGGTGAACTTGGACACAGCCGTAATCCTCCACGACGTTTATTAAGTTTATCACATCTGCATCATTGTTTAAAGGTATCACATGCTGCTGGTTGTCACTGATGTTGTACCAGCATTTAATGTCATTGACATACCCTAAATCACGAACCAGCTCTTTAATTTCCCATAAGCTTAGGTAGTCAACATCATATCCATTGACTTCTTGTATGTCACCATCAATATATGTAAATGGGTTATGGCGCACTATCCCTCCGTGATGAATTATTATATTGATACACCCCATTTATCTGTAAGTATAAAACAACAAAATATTATCAAATAAATAAATACTACATACAAATTTGCAAAAAAAAAAAAAAACAAAACAAAACTCAAGCATGATATTTACAAATCATAAACTACTGCATGTAAAGCTCTAAGTATAACAAAGCTGCATGCAACATGCAAGTTTGCACGTGTTTGAGAATGTACATTGAAACCAATGGACAATTTTCATGTATTGGTAAGTACCAAACTACCATCCCTATCCACCATAATTACCCCAACTATCCTACTACCAACAACCAATTGGCAAAACAAGACAAATTTGCCAAAGAAGACAAACAAACACGGTCTGCCACTATACTTTAATAAAGCACATATTTTTCTCATTCCAGGGCAATGACCGAGACATGCATGGACCACTAAACAACTACAGTCAACAAACCCCTGCCAATCCTTATCAATAAACTAACTTTCACTTGAATATTCCAACACAACAGGCACTGATCAACATAAAAAAGTAGGAAAAGTACAAAAATCATTTTCATCTTCAATACTTTCGGCCAAATTACCGCATAAAACTACATAAAAATGCAAGGCATCACAAAAATGCATCCATTCCTTTCAACCAACCAACAAAACCCACACAAAAAAATTCAAAGCAAAAAAAACCCTAAAAAAATCCCACAACGGAGCCCTAGCCCCAATCGCGGGTTTCTTACCTGTGCCGGTGGGTTAGGCCGAAAAATCTGACTTGACACGGTGGGTCGCCTGGTGCGCCGGTGGGATGAGCTCCGCAATCTCGCTCTTTCAGGCTTAGCCACGAATCGGGTCGACGGATTTTCCAGATGTGCCAGTGGGTGGGTGGGTGGTTTCTCGGTGCGCCGATGGGTGGAGGGCTTTCCAACTGCGCCGATGGGTGGAGGGCTTTCCAACTGCGCCGATGGGTGGGTGGTTTCGCGTGCTTGCCGGTGGGGGAGAGTCATCGGGTGGGGGACCGGTGGGGGACCGAGGGTGTGGGGCGGAATTTTGAAGTAGGGCCCTAAGTCTGGACCGACCATATTCCCCCATAAACCCAGTTGAAACGCACCGTTTTGATTGGGGTCCAAAACGGTGCGTTTTAGTCCAGCAAGTCTGTGTGTGGACATGTGGGCATTCCAAAAGTCGGCGTGGAACACCAAAAAACGATGCGTTTCACCTAAATTGACCAGTCACGGAACTTAGCAAAATAGGCATGGATTTTAGGGTACAATTCGAGTAACCCATGCCTATTTTTGTCAAAAAAAAAAACCTAATGATTTAAAAATTTTGGACCTCCCACCCATGCCTATCTGAAATAAATTCCCTTATAATATTCTACTTATAAAAAAAAATGTTATAATATTCTATAGGGTTAAATACCTTATTTATTTTTGTGGTTTAACTTATGTATTTTTTAATTTTTAGGATTTATTTTTTATCACAAGAGATCCATTTAGTTTGCTTAAAGATGAAGACGGTCCATCCATCAAAATTCTATCTAAAATTTGACTTAACATGTGTTCATATAATTAATTAATTAAAAAAATATATTTTGAAAAACATTAAAAAATTATATTTAATTAAAAATTTTAAAAAAATTTGGCCAACTTGGTCTTGAAGTTGGCCAAATTTTGAATAGGTCCACTCTTATATGATTAAAAAAAAAAGGGACGGGACCAGCCTAGGAAAAAATATTGGAGGAGGGGACCGGTTTGCACTCTCCTAGAAAAGGGATTGACTCGTGTATAAAACACTGAGGCCAAAATATGGTCTCCCCCAAGTAATTTCCAGCACGTGGCAGATGTATTTGTATTGTCGATTCCCATCTAAATGCTATAGCATACAAAAGTTCTATGGATTTCAATCGACGGTCCAAAATTGTCGCAGACGTATGTGTTTGTTGTCCTTGGTCGCAATCGGCAATCCTATTAGACCATCCGTGAAGTCACGATAACAAGAAGTATGATATATATTGACGACAGTTGAGGGGAAGAGAGAGAGATTGTGATGCCTCGGAGCCTCCGCAGCGATTGAGGTTGGTGGTGTTAGTTGCTCAAACCCTAGAAACCCATTTATGTTTTCGCTGTTTAATTTGTTTCCATTTCTGTCTTGTAATTTTGTTATATGCAATCTCGTATTTGTGCTTGTGTTTGGTCAGTGTGGAGTTACCAGGAGTTGAATTTTTGTTTACTGAGTATTGGGTATAATTTGGTTTATTATCTTTTAATGTTATTTGAAATTTTGGATTTGTAGTTGTGTTTATGATGTTGATCAATGTTTCTTGTATTTATTGAAGATTTCTTTTCAAGTTAAACAATTCCCTGATTCTTCAACCATGGGTTAAGCTGTCTCGGCAGGCTTGCCAATCTCCAGGAACTTTTTCATAGTGGCTCCATTCCAGGCCTCATATTTACTTCTTCAACATGATGCACAAGATATCATTTTTAGGAAATTGACTAATGCTCACTTGTATTATAGTTTCATCAAAGAAAATTTATCTTTAAAAATCCACACCAGAGCTTTTGAAATGCTATCCACATGGTGCCTACATGTTTAGTATTACAATTCAGTAATGGGTAAATTATATAAATGGACAGCCTTGCATGTCTGCATAAACAAGATGCTATGGAAATTATATTTTATTTTGTAGAAAATTGATGTGCTTCCAAGCATCCAGATTGAAGTTTGTAATTTGCATGTATGTATGCTAATTGCAATATCGTGAATAACACAATGTTACAGTGTATGGTAGAAAAAATAAGGGAGAATAAATGGTTGACTGGAACTAGTAACTTTTATTTTATTCAAATTAGTATCTTTTTTGTTATCATTTTTTTTTTCAGATCTATTTTATGTGCTTAGCAACTCACGTGGTTTAAAACTACCTAAATATTAAACAAACGAGAAGCATTTTATTTAAAAAATTTAATGATCTACGTTTGGGTTTTCATCATAGGATAATCCTTAAGATATCAACTTGGGATATTCTTAATAGTTTTTTTATTTTTTATTTTATTGGTAAGTTATGCACATACCTGCACAACCTACGACCTCACCTTCCACTTGGTTCTTATAGAGGAAGCAACATTTGAGCCAGAACTCATTGGCTGGGTATTCTGGATAGTGGGTCACCCAGTCTTAGTGGAGACCCTAGGTCACTGTAGCCACCAGGTGGGAACACTAGTGATTCTTGTTAAGAACACTATACATAATTGTATTCAGATAGCAAATGAGAACTTCTGTGTTTCTGTTGTGCAGGATCTGTGTTCTTCTCAATTGCTATAGGTGGTTTGGTTAGTGCAGTTTTCTGGGGGGCTAAGATGAGCTTTACTGGCCCTTCAGTGGGTTCTGGTTAGTTTATTTCCCTTGCTCTGTCTTGATTTAGTCTGATAAAGATGGAGTTAATAGTTAGTGTACTTCTGTTAGACTCATTTATGCTTTTTGATTGTTTTTTGGCTGAATATATCTGGGCTTTCTTTGTGTGGAGGAGTGCATTGACCATACAAACTGAGTTTCTTTTCTTTTTATTTCTTCTCTTTGCTATTTATGGCAATTTCTACTTCAGGTGGTCAAACTGCTAGAAGGGCATTTGAGTTTGGAAGAACCTATGTGGTGAGACCTAAAGGTAGACACCAAGCCACTGTAGTTTGGCTACATGGACTTGGTGATAATGGCTCAAGGTATTACCTTATTTCCCATTGCTTTGTGTAGTTGATGTTTAACCTGTAGTTCCTAGTATCGATATATAGGTGGTTTTCCATTTTTATTAGACTGTGTTGTAATTTTGTTTTTCTAGTTTCTTTTTGGTTGGACAGAGAAAAAGAGAGGAATCATTAAGATTCGAATTTCTTTCCCATGGTTTGCATCTTCACTTATCTAGAGATTTATAATTCAGTTTTTTACCTTTAGAATTTGAATTGTTAAACCAAGAATTACATTTGTATGCGTGTTGTTGTTTATAATAATTTTCTAATTCCAAACTTTTCATATCTTCTCAACCACCCCCCCCCCGGGTTAGGTTCTAGAACTTTCATTTCTCCCATGAATTTATTTTGTTTGACTAGATAGCTATTTTGTTATAAGGAAAAGAAAATCATGGCCAAAATCTCTGACTTGTTGACCTCCAGTCTTTTAAGTACTGTGAGTTTCTCTGTTTAGTTATATATATTAATTATTTTAATTAACTGCTGTCAAATTCATATTCTAATTGTAGAGGTCATGGCAGCATTGTGAATTGGGTAGAATTATAGAATACCATCTTCCTCCCTCTCCCCCCCCCCCCAAAAAAAAAATAAAGGAAGATTATGGCATTGTTAACATCACTTCTTAAATAGAGGATGTTTTGAGTGTGTATGATTGACTGTGTTTGCTGCCATAGGTTAATAGGTCAACACAACTTAAGTTGCGTTTTCAAGATTCCAAAATGTCTTATGTTTGTTTGTGGTAACTTCAGCTGTATTCGCAACACTGGTTCCCAATTTCAAAATATGTTGTTTTGTCCAGCTTTAAAGCCTAATGCAAAGGTTTCCATTTCACTTGGAACTGAATCAGCCCATTGTGTTTCTGTTATAGCTTTGCTTGAGTAAAGCCAAATTTTCTCAGCGCTCGTTTAAGATGATAGCATTTTGAAATTCAAATATATCTGACTGGGAGGACCTACATTGGAATTTCCATTTCTAGTTCAACAGTGGTCTAATTTCTCATATATGTTTTGCTTTTCTTTTTGTTTTTCACAGTTGGTCCCAGCTATTGGAGACCCTTCCTCTTCCAAATGTAAGGATACGTAAATCTATTTATCAGGAACAATTGCAACTTTTTATTTTTACATTCCACCGATTGAAGGATGAATTTTGTTTCCGTAAACTTTTGTGTAATATTCTGATTATAATATGCAGATCAAATGGATATGCCCTACTGCTCCTACCCAGCCAATTACTGTTTTTGGTGGCTTTCCTTCCACTGCTTGTAAGTATACTTGCTTTGGAAAACCTGATTTATTTGTTTTTCATTTTACGCCTTCATAATACATGTTTGGTAAAATATCTAGAGGTTGTACTATGAATTTCAAAAGTAGAAGGAAAAACTATGTAGAGTAGAAATTTTCTGTAAAGAAGGAGGTGAAAGTGCTCTTTGTTGGGAACGGGATTACTCCTATTGATACTAATCAGAAGTGTTAATATGATGTAAATCAGGGTTTGATGTGGGAGACCTGTCAGAAGATGCTCCTGATGATTTGGAGGGTTTGGATGCTGCAGCAGCACATGTTGCAAATTTATTGTCAACAGAGCCCACTGACAGTAGGTTTCCTCTAGCTGCTTTGTAGAATGTGTGATGATGCTGTAATTTTGGCAGTACCTTTACTGGTTGAAAAGCTTTCATGCATATACAATTGATTGCTGGAAGTCTTGAGTGTTAGAATATTGCATCGGCTAGTGTAACTCTTACTAGTTTCCTTTCTCTCTCTCTCTCTCTTATTTCAAGATTTCGCTTTTGTTTTCCTTTATTTATGTTTTCTTGATGATCACGTGGAGCATAAGAACTTAAATGTTGCTGGTCTTGATAGAACTTGTAAACACTGTGTGTTTTAGATAATAATAGTTTTTAATGGGTTCTTTTATATGTACAAGCATTGTGTTTACGGGGTTATCAATTTTTTGAATTTCACTCTAGGCTAAAAGGTTAATGGGATGTTCTCTGGATATGATTTTTTTCACTCGTTGAAAACAAAGAACTCATACATATTAAATTGTTTTGTTGTGCACATATGACTTGAAATGAGCACATTTTGTTTTCAAAGGACTAAAGAAGGATATGACATTCCTTATTTGTGTCATTTTTAATTTAAATAATTATATTCCTTATTTATGCCATGCTTAATTTAAATAATTATATTTAAGTATTCTTATGTTATTGACAGTGATGATTGCATTTTTTATGCTGCCATTCTTCTTAGAAACAAACGTATACTTACTAATGCTATGAGAAAGAAATTGAATGGATTTATTATCCAATGGATGTCCTATTGCAACCTTGGTTTTTTAATTTTGTGAAGTGCAGCTTATTTTTGTTTCATAATTTTGATAGCGTTCTATGTATAACTTTTACAGTTAAACTTGGCGTTGGAGGCTTCAGTATGGGTGCAGCTACTGCCCTATACTCTGGATCCTGCTTCACTCAAGGAAAATATGGGAACGGCAACCCATACCCAGCCAAATTAAGTGCCGTTGTTGGGCTGAGTGGTTGGCTTCCTTGTGCAAAGTTTGTATCAACAATTTGTCTTACTCATCTCAATTTTGCACTGTTTCTTTTTGCAATTAAGTTTGATACCTGTTATTATGAGTTATGCTCTTTCCAGGACCTTGGCTAACAAGTTACAAGGGGTGGACGAAGCTGCAAGGCGTGCTGCATCCTTGCCCATTTTGCTCTGTCATGGCAAAGGTATTCATAATTTTTTGTCATATTCAAACATTTGGGTTTTATTTTCATTTAATTGTGAAACACGCACTCCAAATATCTGGAGTGGAGATAAGTTGCTTCATACTTTGGGGCATACTGTTGTAGCTCAATATTTTCAAATTCTTGGTTGCTGAGACCATGGAAATTTAACTAAAGCTAGAAACTTATATATATATATATTTTAATTTGCCTGGTTGTTGCGAAACAATTTGTGGTAGAATGCTCATCATCAATACCATAGATGTCATGCTAGTGGTAGTTCCAACCTTTGCATTGCTGAAGGGTTTGCCATACTTTAAGCACTGACATGGCAGCTATTATGGTTTAAGCTGCATCAATTTGTGAAATGATGCAGATATTATGGTTTGTTTCAGGTGATGATGTAGTTCCTTATAAATTTGGTGATAAATCCTCACGAGCCCTGAGTTCAAGTGGATTTCAGGACGTGTCATTCAAAAGCTATAATGGGTATGTAGTTGGAGATTCCTAGCAGCTGAAGCAATTGTTAATTTTGATAAACAGGGAGCAATCTTACGAGTGTTTTGTTTGAATATGCACAGGCTTGGCCACTACACAATCCCTGAAGAGATGGATGAAATCTGTGGCTGGCTAACCTCAAAGTTGGGGCTTGAGGGGAGCTCTTCATAAGATGTAATTTGTACATCTTGGGTAAAAGCAAGCGAGCAAGGAAAAGACAAAGAGGGAACATTTGTGTACAATTCTAAGCAACAAAAGTTGGTTGCTAATTGTGGTTTGGGGTGTTGTGAATTGTGATATACAAATTACCATGTCATTGGTCTCTGGTATTTAATATTATTATTTTGGCGGGCTGGCCCCTAGATAAACCATATATGTATGTGAATTATAATGGCATTTATTTGGGTCATTATCAAGCTGTTTTGGAACCCCATCTTATATCTTCTCCTCCTCCACCGCCACCTTCAAATCCAATTTTGAGACGACACACGGAAGAGTCATAGTAGGTAGCCAAGCCATGAACTGTCCGGGGATTGGCAACTAGCCAACTAGGGTTACGCAGTAAGTCGGTTATAACCGGATTGCCTACCAGGCTCTGCCCACTTGTAAGAGTAATGGGCAGAGACGCAGTTATTGAAAAAGGTAAGCATGAATGAGAAGAGAGACGGGCGACTCTCCTTCCAAGTAGAGGTACCTCAGAAGCTTTACATTCAGCAGGAAAGAACTGGTTGCTGAGAAAACAAACAAGTGGTTGAAGGAGAAGTAGAAGGTGAAGACCAAATATAAGCTTTCAAGTTCCTGTTTTTTTGTGCTGCCGAAGTAGATAGTCGTGATCAGTAAGAAGGGTCTCTTTGTTTCACGAGTAAAACTTCTGCAATTGCTTTGCCAAACCCTTCGCCTTCTTCTTTCTCTTTTTCTTCAATGAAAACGACATTATAATTTATCTAGGAAAATCCAATCCTTCCAAAATACAACTCGTCCGATTAAAATGGGAGGTCGTAAAGGTCCCCTACAACCCACCCCCCCTACCTTCCACTCCCTCACAGGGAGGGTGGAGGTAGTAAAAGAATTACCAGCAGTCATTTTCCAAACCACGAGAAAGAGGTTCACATAATTGCTTCAAGAAATTGGAAGCAGACAGCCATCTTCTTTTATTTCCAAGCTCGTGATACATTACAGAATATTTCAGATAGAGACGCAAGGCCCGTACAAAACCCTTGTACACAAATGACCAATTACAACAACCTACACCTACTTCATAGTTCATATCTTTCAGTTCTAAACAATTGAAATAAACATGAAAGACATAAGTGGTAGAATGAGGGAAAAAAATGGAAAAAAAAAAAAAAGACAAAAAAGAAGACAAAATCAAATCAAACAATGGTTTCAGAAGTGGAAAATTCTTTTCCCCTGTTCAGTATCACTTCTGTACCTCCTTGACAAAGGCCACGTCACCGCTCACAGCCATTGGGGACAGCAGGCTCTTCTCGTGATCATCATCAATTTCTGTTGACTCACGGGCAGTGGTGGTTGATAGGCATTCCGTACCATCTTCTTCTGAAAGCAGCAACAACAAAAAAAAAAAAAAAAGGTTTGAAAATGTACATAGCAAAGGGAACAACTGAATTATATATGGAGTAGATGCAAAAGCATAGAGATGAAAGATTCAAAAAGAAACTGCTCACCTGAACAGTCGTGGTATTCAGGCAGCTGTTTGACAGTAGATACTTGGAGGCTTTCAGGAAGCAGACAACTACATAAAGAACCTGAAATTTTAACAAAAAGGTTCACTTATAGAGATTCTGACTATATAATAAGAATAACTATGTCAGTAAAAATGCTACTTCTTTCACATTCCAGGAAAAGGAGAGCTCAAAGAACATGAAATAATGGAAAGAAGAAAAATGGAAGATCAGTCAACATAAAATTCTTCATACCTAGTCGGGCAAGCCGATTCACCCACCCTGGGATGTGTTTTCCTGTCAATCTCCACGAGATGTCATCTGTAAAATGGTTGCAATTCTTGGAAATGAGGTGATAGGTATCCCCATGATACTCAGAAGCTGCATTCTCAATAAATGTCCGGAATTCAGATGGAAACATGGTTATGCGCCCCAATGAGATGGAACTTCGGTAAATAAAACCCGGGCAACTCCTCGGTTCCACTTCAAAAACTCCACTTGCTGGGAAGTCATGAGCTCCAAATCCATACTCCTTACCATGGACTATTCGTACACATTGACACAGTGTAGTTCATTAGATTTAGTAGGAATAACAACAGTAACAACAAATCTATAATGAAGAAAATTGCAAGGAAAATTCTCATCAATACTTCACAAGTCTTTCAAAACAGAAGATTGATAATCTTGCCTCAGTTTGGATAAAACAAGTCTTTAAAACCCCATTATCAACGTATTAAAAAGAAGCATAACCTAGAAACTTTTGTGTTAATTGAACAGACTTCATATATGGAACTCAAATTAAACAAATGGAATCCTGCACATTCAAAATGACAGTTCTTTCATAACTCAAACTTATACAAGAGACCCAGAATGTTTACTCTCTAGTTGGTTATAAACTTTTCCCCCAAACTACCACACGTGACATAGACCACATCTTTGACTGGTCCAATTTATTAAAAAACAGGAAAATTCGATTTGCTAAGATGAAACTCAGTGGTAGTGCCCAACTTTCTGGGAGAGAGTCAACGAACACTCATTAAAAGGAATGAGCCTCCTATAACTGACTTGGTTGCAATGAATCTAAAACTTCAAGAGATACTTACCCCAATCATATTGAGGTAACCTTTTGGACCAATGGAACAACCAAGGGTAAGGAAATAAACATGTCACTAACTATGTCGCACAATTTGATGAGTATAAGATGAGATTTGTTGTAGTTGAAGATGAAGCAATGACCCTAAGTAGGTTCAGGAGAGGCCAGAATGATGACCTCAAGAATGAACTTGTGCTCCGTGGTATTACAACTTTTGACCAAGCGTATACCTTAGTCCAAGATTATGAGTAGATTACCAAAACCCAATTTATAAGGCACACTAACACCCACAACACAACCAACAAGTCTTTGCTTTTGGAGAGCACGTCCTTGTTAGGACCTCTAACTTCAAAACCCAACTTTACTGGGGCTCCCGCTTGTTAGGGATGACAAAGGAAAAGGCGTAGCTAATGAAAACCACAAGATGCATCTCTAGGGTTGAGTGTTTCAAGTGTCTGGGTTTCGGTCATGTTGCATCTAATTGAACCAACAGGGCCCTTATCATTGATGGGAAGGAGCACGAGTGAAACTGAAGGCATTGAAACACTGTTCTACGAGCTTAACCTTGATGAGTTTGAGGACTTAGATGATGATTGCTTGGCCAGTCCTAACCATCTAGGTTGCATTTGAGCTACCTCATTTCACATGGGTCAGCCAAAGAAAGGCCTTAAAGTTGATCCCATCAATAGGTCTATAGTCGTGAGTGCATTTGAAGTTGTGCATTGTTATAAGCCTGGGTTACCTTTATACATTTTCCTGATGTCCCTACATGCTAGAGTTTCTAAGTCAGCCAACGCATTTGCACATCATGGTCATGATTTGCATAAAGAGACTAATAAGCATATTCAAGCAACTCATGCCTAATATAAAAATTATAAAATTGAAGTTGACTTATGCAAACATCCCAATGCATTCAACACATAAAATGATATCATGGTCCAGATTAGATTTGAACAGTTTCCACTTGGATCTGTTTGAAAATTGAAAACTCATAGTGTCGTGCCTTTCAAAGTGTTGCAATGGCCCCGCTAAATGCATTTGCCATTGATGTTCCGCCGGATCCTAATATTAGCTCCACATTTAATATAGGGGAAAATAGTAGCATTATTCCAGACAGTCCTTTTGAGGAACCTCCCCCTTTCCCCAACACCCATCCTATACATGATCCTGTACAATGATCCTTCTCACCAGCAAATAAACAAAATATTGATGTTTTTTTAAATGAGCAGGTTTTTGTTTTTTTTTTTTTTTGGCCAGGAATGGATGATTTTAGTGTTTCCTAGTCTGTTGGAAGGGTTGACCAGATTTAAGACCATACATGGATCCCCGAGGACACATTGCAGCAGTAAATTATGATCTACTTTGGCGTATGACTAGATCTACCAAGAGCTACACTCGACAGGATCGAGTTCTTCCCACCCCAGGAGAGTTGATGGGAACACTAGACAAGTAGACATGAGCCACAGATCACACTGGCCAATGACCTTGTGATTGGGTGATTAAGGGCTGGATTATTATTGAGCTTTTATTAGTTTGCATTTTATATGCTTTATTGTTTATTTTTCAAACTGGTTGTAATATTTTTATTTTGGACTTTCCGCTATTTTAATGGGCCATTAGCACAAGTACAACAAGGGTTACGGTAGGGTTTAATTCCTAGTCTATCTAAACCTAATTTTCTTTTGTATTCAGCAAAGCTTATGATGAATTAAGAAAATTGAATGACCGTTTGTTGTCTCCCATCTTTCCTTCTTTCTCCCCTCTTTCTCTTTCTCAAGCTTCTTTTCTCTTCTCTTCTCTTCTCAGCTTTTTCCTCTCTTCAAACTTTCTTCCCAATAGCTTGTTGTCCAGCATTGTAACCCCTAGTCTTCCTACCAAAAGTAATTTTCGCTAAAAATAAAGTACAATATTTCACATTTTCTTTGAGGTGTTTCACTGACTTTTACATTTTTTTTTTGACAAGTAATGATTTTTTTTTTTAATTTGGCACCGGGTATCCGGAGTTTTGCTCCGACTAATCCCGGGATTGTACAGCCCTCAGCAAGGAGTTTCCCGTAAGTGCACCACGGTTAATTCAAGGGGCGAGACCCCAATCCGATGGCCCCAAGAAGCAGCTTTCATGGGTTTCAAACCTAAGACCTTGAGGAGCAAACTCAAAGTACCAGGCTATCCAACCACCATTCCAACTCCTTGGAGTTTGACTTTTACATTTAAAGGCACAAGCCTCAGCTAAGACGACTTCTTAAGGCAAGCCCAATTATGTGACAGATGGGTACCTACATCAGCTACCAAATTACCACGCCCATATATATATATATATATATATATATATATATATAACCCACCTCAACTCTTAGTTACCACAAAACTGAAGTACTGAACAATGGCATACAAAAAGTACTTAGCATCACATGCAAGCATGAGCTCAGTGCCATTTGTAAGTTACTAAATCATAAGTTTTATCGGCCAATAACCGCTGCATCATAAACAAATGAAAAGCATGTTAATCAAACATGCTAGAACTTGAATACAACTCATTTCAAACCAAATGTTGCACTTGCACACAACTCAATTCAGAACAAAAAAATAGCACCCACGATTTCCGAATCACATATTGACCAATTAATTCAATTCCTTACATAAAAAGATTTTAAACTTCAATTAAAAGGACTATTGGAATAATGCTTTTGAGCAAATCCAGAGTCCACAAAGCAATATACCAGATGGGGGAAAAAGATAAACATAAAACAAGATCCAAATATATTACATAATAAACAGAGAAAAAGAAGCAAATTAAATGGGAAAAAAAAAAAAAACCCTACCCAAACACAACAAATTAAACCAATTCCCAAATCACCAAAACACAGAAAACATCCAAAACATTGCAGAAAGCAGGAAAACACACACACACACATAAAAACAAACAAACAACAAATAAGCCACAAAATCAGATACGTCTCCGACCAACCTTCAATACCGGAATGAAAGATCCCAAGGCCGAACCAAACCGTGTAATTGTTAAGTGGGGTGAGATCATACACGTTCAGCACCACCTGAGTTTCGCAGTTCTTGTCGTTCCCATTGCCTTCAGAGACCGAGTTCGAGGTCGTCTCTGGCTCCATTCCCACAACACTAAAAATCCAATATGAAACCACCCAAAAAAAAAAAAAATTATTTTCTTAATTTTTCCTTCTCAATTCATCGGAGAGAGAGAGATGTGAATCTCAGAGATCCATCTCTCCGGCCAGAAAGGAAAAGGGAAAGCGAAATTGGAAAGAAGCACTCGCTAGCTATGATTGTGATTTGTGCAAGACATAATAATAATGCTTTCGCAACTTTTTAAAATTTTATAGAGAGCCTGAGAGCTGTAGCCTGTAGATTCGTAACTCGGCTGGCGTTATACTGACTGAGTTCGACTCCGGGTTTGCGAGTTTCACGGGCGTTTTCGAAAGAAATACGCGATATATCTCGCAGTTTCTCGCCATATGGTTCTCACTCACTATTCACTAACCAACTTTCTTCAATTCCTAGCAGACAAGATGATTAAAAAAACTCCCTTTTAAGTTTTCACTACTAATTACTAATTAGCAAATAAATAGAGTGGCTTCTTACCATGCCGCCAAAATCTTTCAAATTCAGATCTTGTGGATTTAATTTCAAGGACTTTCATTAGATTAAATCTTTCGTGACATAACTTGTAGAAGATTTATTTTATGAATTTAATAAAAAAATAAATAAAAAATAAAAAAACTTATTTTGATGTACCTAATAATGTTGGTGACACCATGTATATTATTATATTTATTGTAAAATGCAACAGAACAAAATTTTGACCACAAAATAAATTTGGCAAAAGTTCACATACCCTTTTAAATTAGTTTCCTTCAAATTTGTTTGGAGAAAATTTTTTTCAACCTACTCTAATAAGTGATAAATATCATTTAACATATTTAGATTTCTTAAAAATTAACGTTTGAATTTGTAAATTAGTAGAATGGCAATAAATAACTCTTAGAATGTTAAAAAAAATAAAAAACATGAGAGATGATATTTGATACTTAGACAAGGTTAAAGAATATTTGAGACAAAAATTGTCAATAATATCCTTCAATAACGAAAAACTACTAAGGATTGTCAATATCATGACGAAAAATACTCTTAATAAAATAAAATTAAACATTAAAAAATTGAATAGGTAAATATAAAAATTTCCACAATGATGTGAAAATTTATTTATATATATATATTTTTGTTTCTAACACCTCAAAAGCCATTTTCAGATTTAAAACTAAAATTTAGAAGTGAAAGGTTAACTCTTTAAAGATTTCTCTTAATCTCTTTCTCTTTTTAAGTTCAAATGAGCTCGAATCTAGTATATTTTGATCCAAATTATTTTTGTGTACTTTTTATGTTTACACTTACGTCAATTATTGATTGAAAGCCGTAAAAAAAATAGATTTTAAAGCTCATCCTAATATAAGTTAAACTCTTAGTTTTATCTTTTGCTAGTCTTGGACCGTTCAAAAATACATAAAAACAGACGTTAAGGAAAGAGGGAAAAAAAAAAAAAAAAAGCAACATTAGTTGGGGCAAATAGGATGGCATCGAAATCAAAGACAATGTGTTGAACAGGTCCAGCTCCGAGTCCAATCAACAGTAATTTTTAGAGAATTCAAGTTTTGACGCACCAAACGAGAAACATGACATGAGCATGGATGATAACACCTGAACTGCTGCCTGAGTAATTGACTAACGAGACCTTAGCAACTGCTCAAGTGCAATTCTTTGAAAGCAACAATTAACAAATTTATTACAAGCTTGATAGTTCAAAGGGGAGCTTTGATTTAACTGCAGCAGAAAATACGGCAAAATGAAAGAAAGCTGCTAGAGAAAATAAATATGATTTAATTAAAAGCTTCTCTATAAATTACAATTTGTCCACTTTTTAAACCAACACGCCCAGCAACTTCAATCAAAACTCTGTCCCACGAACAGTAGAACAGATTCTGATGCACAAGTGAAAGATTTTCTTCCAATTCTTCCCCTCTGTCTACCTGAAGCATACATACAACACAAGACAATATCAATAATAAGCAAATTAATTGGCAGCAGCGGTACACAAAACTAAAGCAATGCTTTTGAAACCTTGAGACAAAGACAATCAAACAGATCCCATGAGTTCTGCAATCATTGTTGATCTGGGGTTGTCCTCCGCCGCAACCGGCGCCTCCAAGGACCTGAGCCACCATCTGAAGAGTCATTGTCTTCATCTCTGGAAGAAGATCCAGTTTCACCATCATAGCTCTCCCCCCAAAGTCGTGTGGATCTCCTTCTAATGCTTAGCTGTGCCCTAGATCTAGAGCTACCAGACCAGCTGCCACTTCTTGGACTAGATCCCGGCCGAAAAACTCTAATGAGAAAGAATACAGTCAGCCAACCCCCATCATCAATGGGTAAAATGTTGTCGTCACCCCTGTCCTCTCCAAATGAAGATTGGAGTGTGCTAAGCAAGTCTCCAAGGTCCCTCTGTCGCTCCAACCTCCTCCAATTACGCTGTCGCTCTGGGTCAGCCTCCGACGGGCGCACAAGGGGATGCTCAAGCCTTGCATGCTTCCTGAGATCCGTATAGGTGCCACTGAAATTACATGTCTCACAGGAACAGCTTCTTGATTTTGCATTCATGAAACGACGAGCAGGCTCCACAACAATCCAATCTCTGATCTGTCCACGGCAGAGGGGGCAGAACAACTTCTGCTGCTCCTGATTCTCACAAGACCCAGGGAGCAAATTGGGTTGCGCTTCCTCAATTATTTCTTCTTGCACCTCAGTAACCGTCAATTCTGAAGTCTCATTAGGAGACAAGCGTGTGGTTGGAAGTTGAGTGTCATCTTGGCGTGTGGTTGGAAGTTGAGCGTCATCTTGGCCTGGCGTTGTTGATGAAGCTTCTGCAATTGACTTTCGGAACTGGTCAAGACAATTTGAGTGGCGATAGCTTGTGTCACACATGTATGGGCGGCATCCCTTTTCATGAGAAGAACAGATTAGTAGAACCGCATTGTGAGGATGTTCCATGCAGACAGGGCACCTAGCTTCTTCCCATTCATTTAAATTTTCCTTAGTTTCTAATGGAATTTTTGGTGAGGATCGTCTTGCACAACTAGAGCTGCATGAAAATGGAGATGGCCAGTACCTATCACGCGACACAGAACGGTCCCTTCTCTCCTTTGGCATGTTGAAAGCTATCAAAAGAACCAACTAGAATTATGACACCTCCCAAAAAGCACCATACCGATTGAAAACTGTAAAAATGACATCAAAATAATTAACTATACTACTAGGAACATAAAAAATGTTTAGTGCCGTGCAGGCATAGGTAAAAGTACCAAATAAACATAACAACTCACCCTAAATAACACATAATACAAACAACTTCACACATAAGTACATGACAAGTTTGCAAAATTGCACAGGTCCAAGAAATATAAATAACCAGAAAAAGTATTAATAAGAACAAGAAAGTATATAAAACTCGCAGATATCTCAGCAACATTTTGATATGCATGCATTATCAGATACTACTACCCAAGTCTTTCGGATACAAAGAAACCATCTTATATGCTAGCCTTAAAGAACGTAGATCACAGGATGAGAGACTATCACACTACATTAGCACGATGTGAATCCTTTACACAACAATTTTCAAGGCATTAAGCCTTGAAAGGATAACATTGCCTTATGCAAGGAGAGAATAAACTAAGTGTGGCAAGCTGACTTGCGTTCCAGGAGCACAGTTGCATAACTCAGTTACCTACATCCAATACAATCTGCCGTTGAAAAAGGAGTACAGCCACTTAGTTACCTACATCCAATACAATCTGCTGTTGACAAGGAGTACAGCCACAATTTGCATTGCAACATAAACATATGACGGTAGCTGAGTGCCATTCTTTCAAACAGTATGTTGGACTTAAATTTGCTCTTAATCAGTAGCATTTTCTGAATAATCAGTCACATGACCATTTACAGAAAATTTCATTCTCCAATTTCAATTCTATCTCAATTAAATCACTTCAACAACACAAGGTAGATAGAACAATAAAAGGTAAGCCTCAAAATAAGACTACTCAACTCAAAAAGCTTTTATTTCCAACTTGAGATTGGCCAAGCAATTTTACTTTTTAGCAATTTAAGCTCTGTCTAAACCCACATTCTTTGCTACATCATTGCCATCACCTGGATCCTCCTTGGCCTTCTACCTCACTAAACCCACGGTAACCTCTTTGGGTTGTTGGACTACTGATATTTGGGAACTCTTGAGGTACTATATATGATTCTTATTTTCCAGTTCTATCTTCATTTGTAGCCAAATAACATCCTCTTGGAAAGCTTATCTGACTAAAATTCCATGGGCGAGAAACCTTCATAACTCATATACACAGCTAAGCAAATTCACCGACTTGCCGCAACCGACCAATTTTCAACTGAGTTTCGACCGTAGCCAACCATGACCGCCTAGATGATGGATAAAAGGCGGAATAATTTTTCTATTCCGAATTTTTTGGTGCAGTAAGCGGAAGAGGTTTTTCTAACCGAATCGACTTCACCGACCAACTTTGCTGACCAATTTTCCATTTTTCACTAACATTACCGACAGCCATTACCAACCGAATATTACCAAAACCGACATTACCGACCACCATTCAGTGACAGAACAAAAAGTTGGCATAATAAGTCGGTGAAATTTTTGACTTTACCAATGTTGTCACTGCGAAATGCGAAAACACAATTTTTCTGCTAAAACCGACTTTACCGACTGACTCTCAGCCCTACTCATATATGAGCATAGTTTGCAAAGAAAATGTGACAATTAAAAGCACCCTTTCTATTTGCCAAAACATAGAACTACAATTCTGCACTGTGTAGCTCTCTCGAGAAGAGATGTACTAATGAGAGAGAGAGAGACTAAAACAAAGGTGGAAAAATCACTCCCAAATATAAAGACACTGTTTCTGTAAAATAAGATATTTGGCATTTGCAGAAATCCGCAAACTTAACGAGTTCTTGCCTTTGGAGAGTATATTACCATGAATCTAAATCAATTCAACCCAAATCACATACACAATCTAAACATCTAAAAGTTTCATAATTTGAATAAAATACATCACTATTGGCATCTGAAACATATGCTCTCAGTTGCATAACCAGCAGAGCGGTAACCTGTTTCAAATAAAAATCTTACATTTTTTTGTTTATCAAATGTTTGAAACTGTTGTGAGATTTTTTTTTGGCTTCATTTCAGCAAGCATAGGAAGAACTCTGATGTATACATAATCTAAGATGCAGACCTTGTGAAACAGCTATTTCTGCTATTAATCAAAACCACCCAATCTTTCACAACAAATTGAAAAATATGGAGAAAAACTATTATTAACCAAAAAAAAAAAAAAACACTAAGCTTTAATTAAAGAAACCACTATCATTCCCACAAATTGAACCCATACAAAGCAAGAAAACAAAATTTCCAACAAACTCATGTCCAAAAAACCATTCCCTCATTCTCTCAGCTTAGCAACTTGTTCAAACCCCAGATTATTTTTAAAAAAAAATCCCCAAACCACGAAACCCTAATCAGTACAAAGTTAAAAAGAAAATATTGAATCAAACTACACCACCCACTCCACACACACACAACAAAAACGCCTCGATCCGTACAAACAACCACCCCCGAGATACACAAGAAGGGCTCGCAGATCCGACTACAATAGTACCCCGAAAGGATCAAAAATCAGAGATCGTAAAGGGGATTTACCAGAAGTCAGAGAAGCCGATTGAAGAATTAAATCTTCTCGGATTCTCTAGAAACAAACACTTCCTGATCCGATTCGATTCGATTCGGTGACGAACCCTAAGAAAGAGAGACCGGGGGGGGAGAGAAAAATGAGAAGCGCTAAAATAGGGCCAATGTATATAAAGGTCTGAGCTGACGTGGAGGAAAGAGGTTCGCTGTTTGTTTTGAAGTTTGAACGATTATTACTTCAAGTCGGCGCCGTTTTGTTCTATTTGAACCGTGTGTTGTGTATGAGTTTATGACCGTGAGATATGCTTCGATTGGAGCGTGGTTACAACGCGCCCCAATGGATTATGTTGTATATTTAGCCGTTGTGGGTCCCTATATTTTCTCCCACTCCTACTTTTTGAAAAATCAACAAATTCCTGACGTTAGACATGATTTACAACATAATTTCTCAAACATTCAATATACAAATTCCTGTTGGTTTTTGTAATACAATTTCCCAAACATTCATTCAACAAATTCCTGTGGTTAATTGGTTTGTAATGCAATTTCTCAAACGTTCTTGACTTGAGGAAATTACTGAGATTTTACGGGTTTGACCATAGTTGATGCAAATTGCGTAATTGTCAATTTGTTTAATTTTCCTTTTAGAATAAATATTGAATTTTCTCTTTTTCATTAAGATTATATTTTTCTTTTTTAATAAGGATTAGGTTTTTATTTCCAATTAGGAATTGTTTTCCTTTTCCTATTAGGAATTGTTTTTCTTTTCCTATTAGGTTTGTTTTTCTTTTCCTTGTTAATTTAGAAGATGCATAACCTATATAATGACATATATTCTTTATTACTTGGACAATTCAGTTTATATTGATTTATCAGTTTTCTTTTAAATAAGAATTACTCATAGATGAGTTTTCTTCCTATTTTTCCTTAGGTTATAGATAAACTTTATAGTTTGAATAAAGTTCTTAGATCATTGATAAACTCAAGATCTATAATTAGTTATCCACTACTTTATTGTTATTCTTCATTGTAACCCACCAAGTCACGCTGCATCAATTGGTATCAGAACTCAAGTTACTTTCCATGAATGGGAAAGAGCGACCATCTAGCAGACATGAACGAGGTGTACGTGTGCATGGAGATAGCACGTAAAGAGCAACTAGCAATTTGCTTGCGGCACATGAGTGGTGAGCCGAACGATTGTTGTCGCCAATCAAGATTGTGAGTGGAAGGCAAATCTAACGCTGAATGGTGGCAATACAAGGAGGATCAACTCAGGGCTATGAGGGATCAAATTGAAGGCCTCACTACCCAAGTATTTGACTGGTGTTGCCACAATGAGAATGGATCTAAAACCCATTTACGGAGCGCCAAACGTAAGGATGTCAGCACCTTACGCATGCTCATGCCAATCAGCGAATGAGTAGGTTCAAACTCAATACACCGGAATTCCAAAGTTACTAGCAACCCAAAGAGTTTATGGTGGCAAAAAAAGAAATTTCCACCCAAAAAAAAAAAAAAAAGACCTAGGAGGCTAACAACCCAAAGAGTTGATGGTGGCAAAAAAAAAAATAGAAATTTCCACCCAAAAAAAAAAAAGACCTAGGAACATGGTAGAGATGGTGCCTAAGGAAGAGGCAAAGATCAAGCATCATTTGGTATCCCAAAACATTAAAGGTACATGCCGACAATTTCAAACTATATGCACCGTGGGAGGCAAGGGGGCCAAGCTTATCATTGATCCAAGGAGTCATAAGAATATATTCTCGGAGGAAGTGGTTCGCAAGTTGGGGCTTGAGACCAAGAGACATCCTACTCCCTATCGGTTGGAATGGCTCACGAAAGGAAATGAGGTAACGGTTTCTAAATGTTGTCATTTTCCATTGGAGCTAAGTATAGGGATAATGTTTGGTGTGATGTGGTCAACATGGAAACGTGTCACCTATTGTTGGGAAAGCCATGAAATACGATAAAGCTGCTATCCATGATAAAACAAAGAACACGTACAACTTCATGTTGGGTAAAACCAGATTGATGTCGCTACATAGCTAATGGGCGGAGCCAAAACCTTCACAAGGAGATGGTTAATCCGTTGTAGCCAAGCAAGAGCTGATGGACAAGGAAAGCGGCATCGAGAGAGTGGTACCAAGGCCGATAAAGGAGCAGTTGGGAAGATTTGTCGACGTGGTCTAAGCAGAATTACCAATGGTGCCATCATTGCGAGACATTCAACCTCAACTTGATTTGGTGTCGGGGTCTAATGGTCCTAATCATCCGTATGACATCAAGAGTCCTAAAAAGCTTGAAGAATTGGGGAAACAAGTGGAAGAGGTAAACCTTTTAAAGAGTATCGCAATTTTTCATAAAGAATAGAAACCCTTAGAATAGGTAAGTCTTTTGGAGAGTTTTGCAATTTTTCATGAAGAAGATGAACCCTTTAAAGAGGTAAATCTTTCAGATAGTTTTGTACTTTTTGACGACAATTCTACATATCATGTGCCTGATAAGAGCCTCGAAGATAAAGTCTTTGATTTTAGTGTTGAGCCAATTGACTATGTTGATTTCATTGAGATAGATGCTATTTTGTCAAATTATTCTAACCAAAATTATGATGAGATCTATATGGTGGAAAAGGCTTTTTTGTCAAAGATTGAAAGGGTCTTTGTGAGTTCTTTGGGGATTCTCATACCTTGTGAGAAGAGCAAAGCACGAGAGAAGCATGACAAGTCTACACAGTAAAGGGGTATGTGGGGATGTCACGACAACTATCAAGGTATTTCGATGATGAGGAGCATCATGCTTATTATGAGGTGTTGTCTTGTTTTGATCTTAAGGAATGGCGAGTTGAACGAGTTGATAGGGCATCCGAAGGACTGTGTAAAGAACCGGCCGAATTCGAGGACAAATTCTCTCCAACAATGGGAGAATGACGCAGATTGCGAAGCCGCCAGTTTGTTTAATTTTCCGTTTAGAATAAGGATTGGGCTTTCCCTTTTTCATTAGGATTATATATATATTTTTTTAATAAGGATTAGGTTTTTCTTTTCCTATTAGGAATTGCTTTCCTTTTCCTATTAGGATTTGTTTTATTTTTCCAATTAGGATTTGTTTTATTTTTCCAATTAGGTTTGTTTTCCTTTTCTTTGTTAATTTAAAAGAGGTTTAGCCTATATAAAGGTATCTAGTCTTTATTACTTAGACAATTCAGTTTATGTTGATTTATCAGTTTTCTCTTAAATAAGAATTACTCACAAGTGAGTTTTCTTCCTATTTTTCCTTAGGCTATAGATAGACTCTATAGTTTGAGAAAAGTTTTTAGATAATTGATAGACTCAATATCTATAATTAGTTATCTGCTACTTTAATGTTGTTCTTCATTGCAACCCACTAAGTCACGTTACATCAATAGTTTAAACAACATTAAAGAAAATTAAAAATAAATAAAAAAATAAAAAACCGACAATAAGGCATTCGATAGGGTTTACTCACTTGCCCAAGCACCTATTTGAACATATGAACACACCATATGTATGAAAACTTGCATTTGTGATTCATAGTGAGCTTTTGTGTGTTATCTAACATTGAAATAATTTTAGGGTTCTCAAAAGATAACTTAATCAGTTATGAATCACGCCTCATGAAGCGAATGTCACTAGTTCGAATCCTCATCCACCTTCCTTTGTGTAGACATGTCAAACATAATAATAATAATAATTCTTATTGAAATAACATAGGAAAATGCTAAGGGTTCTTCTCTTAGTGTTCTCCTAACGTTCTCCAATCTTACATAGAACATGATTTAAGAAAAAATAAAATTGTAGTTGCCTCCATCACCGGTTTTTTTATGCATTAGCACTAATTTGAGGCATTAGTACCAAAATTGAGGCATTAGCACTAAATTTAGGACGATTAAATTCATTTTGGGTGATACTATCCCTTAAGGGTTAACCTTCCACCTTAGGTTTTAGTTTTAAATCCAAAAACAAGTTTTAAAGCATTAGAACCTAAATATTAACTCATAAAAATTAATCTGTCGGCAAAAAAATGGTACTACAATTTTATTTTTTCTTAAATCATGTTATACATAAGACTGAAAAAACGTTAGGAAAACACTAGAGGGAGAAGCAAACCCCAATAAAATAATACCAATTTGAAAGTTGATTTCATTTTTCCATAAAAACTAGTTTAATACCAACAGTAAAAAAGCTATTAAGCAATAATAAACAAGAACTAAATAATAAAGATTGTAACATCACAACATCTTTCCATTTATTTTGGAATAATCTTTTTAGGAGGGACAAGCATTCGTGATGATAAATTCATACAGTTTATAAAAATTTCAAAGTGTGTTATGAGCATGTAATGTTAGAGCATTCACAATGGAAGAGCTAAATATCATTTTTATCTAAAATAGCTCTTTAAATTGATAAAATACCATCTGCATTGGATAAGCTAAAAAAAATGTAGAATAAATTTTTTGTTAAATGAGCTAAAAAAAAAGCTACATGTAGCGGTAATATTGAAAGAGCTATTTTCCTACATTTTCTCTCACGTCTGTTTTTTTCTCCCACTATCTCTCACAAAATTTTCTTCCATGTTTTTTTTATTGTTTCTCTCACCTGTTTTCTATTTTTTCAAAATTTTCTCCTACTATTTCTCTTTCACATCTCATTTTTTCCAAAATTTTCTCCTATTATTTCTCTCTCCACATCACTTTTTTCTCAAAAGTTGAAAAATAAGATATTAAGAAAAATAAAATCATTATAAAAAAAAAAATAATTAAAATTAAATGATATAGATAAAAATATAACTAATCGGATGTAGGGGGTCCTTAAAAAGTTATTAGCTAAACTAGATAAATTGAGTTTTGATGAGCTATTTTACATAAAAAAGTAGCTATCCATTGTGAATGCTCTTACGTTATCGATTTTCCTTCACAAGTTATTTTCCTTTATATTATAATATTTTTATACTTCTTTATTATATTTTATTGTAGGGTTTATTCATTTTCTTAATTAGTTTATGTATACTTTAAAGTTTATTAATCACTACTCGTTGACTCGTTAAAAATAAAAAGTTACGTACTATTATTTTATACCATGAATATACAAGATATAACTCATATGTATCTCTCCGCTTCGGCTTCCGCTCTCTTCTCTTTTATATATATTTTAACAAGAGGCTCACATTTTTTTTAATAATATTGATAGAGTCTGAAGAAACGCTATTAAAAAAAAAAAGTGAGAACATGTCTCATGTGCTAGAGGACACATATTAATTTAATATATTAAATTTGAGGAAATTTTTTCAACACAATTTAAAAGAAAATTCTATCTAGCTTTGTTCTTTGTTGGAGGTGACTTATAATTTCTTAAAGAATTACAAAAAAAGAGTTGATTATTCTTTGTTTCCCTCACATATATATAAATACGAGGAAAATATAAAAAAGCCTCTCAAACTAACTGTGATTTTCAAAAGGTACTAAAGTAATTTCTCAAACTACCAAAGTGTGTCAAAAAGGTCATATCTTTTTTTTTTATATTCCTATAATACCCATATTCTTTTAAAACTAAATAAAAAAAATTAATAAACAAAAAAAAAACTAAACTTAAAAAAAAAAGGCGAATAAATACAAAAATATTTTTTTGGAATAAATAAAAAATTAGTCACTGTAATTAGCTTAAATTACAAATCGCTTGTGGAATATAAAAAATATAGATAAATGCAAAATCAAACCATGTGGTTGGCTCAATTGGAAGCCACCTCTTTCCTTAAAAAAAAAAAAATGAAAAATTAATTTTTTAGTTTTTAGTTTATTATTATTTTTTTAGTTTTGGTTTTTAAAAGATTAACGGTATTATATATATATAATGTGACATTTTTGACACACTTTGATGATTTAATGGGTTACTTTAACAACTTTTGAACATAATGAAACTCTTTAAAAAAGGGCTATTAGTTTGAGGGCTTTTTTGTTTTTTTGATATATTTTTCCATTAACTCAATAAATAAACCTAATTGAAGTTTCCTACCATATGATTTACTTGACCTAGAGGGCTGAATAAGTAAGTCTCTTTCTAAAGATCACATTACAAAATCAATTGACTAACTAAAAACACCAGGAAAAACAAATCGAATGCACTATTCAAAGGTTGCATGTTCAAACAAGCTATTGAATACTTTTTTTTCTTTTTTCTTTTTTCAATGATTGAGTAAATTTTATATAAAACACAATTTTTTTTCAAACACTCCAGCAAGTAAGGGTAAAAATGCGGGCGAATAATAACCATCCGCATTTGTTATCCGCATCCTCTATCCGCATATGTGGATGCGGATGTGGATAGTAAAAACTAATATTCGTAAATACGGATGCAAATAACGATTTTAGGATAAATATCCGCATCGACATTCCTTTATATATTTAATATATATTATAGTATATATATACATATATATTATATTTAATATTTCTTAATTTATGTTTGTTGTATTTATAATTTATATTTTTTTTTAGATTTGTAATATTGTTGGATTTTACTTTTAAAAAACTCTTTTAATTTTTTATGATTAATTGTCTTATATGTTATTCCTTTACAAAAATCACATTTTCACCCCTACCAGTTAGTTGAAAAACCAGCTAAAAACAAAAATAAAAATTACAAAAACTGGAACAACTCTCTATCTAAACAGGAAAACCTAAACAACCAACAAGAAAATTACAAAAAAAAGACAAATAAAAGCAACACAATCTCATAACAAGACACTACCAGCCAAGGTCAACTCCCAAGAATACTTGCAGGAATCCCCAACTACTTTTTATTATTATTATTATTATTCATTGAAGACTTTGAATGTTGCTGTCGAGTGTCGATTTTTGGTTGCACATTACAACACTCTTATCGAAAAGCCTTTCAGATGTTGGGTCCGCGATTCTCCTCTGAATGTGAATTACAATGCTTTTGGTTTTATTTATGGTGATAATATTTTGTTTATTTTATTATCACCATAATAAAATAAAATATTATGGTGATAATATTTTATTTTATTTTATTTGGTAAATTTTGTTGATCATCCTAAATTTAATCCTTTAGGATGATCAAATTTGAGGCTAATTTGATCATCCTAATTTAGGATGATCAAATCTATTTTGGGTTATATTATCCCTAAATGATTAACCTTCTACCCTTATGTTTTAATTTTGAATCCAAAAAGAAGTTTTAAAACATTAGAACCTAACTATTAACTCATAAAAATTAATCTGTTAGTAAAAAAACGGTACTATAATTTTATTTTTCTTAAATCATGTTCTACGTAAGATTGAAAAAACATCAGGAGAACACTACGAAGAGAACCCCTACCTCTAGCATATCCCATTTTAATTTACAAATTAATTACTAAATTTATAAATTTATACAAAAATATAAACAAATTAATAACAACGATCATTTTTGTTTATTTATTTTTTTAAAAAAGTTGGCAAATGAGTACTTGAGTTTGTACTCATGTGATAAATACGACACAAGTTGTTCTTAAGAGGTAGTTTAATCAATTGAGATCACACTTAATGAAATAAAGATTATTAATTTGAATCTCCATTCTTCAGTTGTGTGGACATCTCAAAAAAAAAAATATACACACGAGTTTTAATTTTGATAATTAAATATTTGAACTTTCGCCATATGTCAAATAAGGCCAACCGTCTAATTTTTTATCGGTCTCTTAATGGAGGACTTGTCAGTTGTCAATATACCCATGTCAAAGCAATTAAAATGCAACACGTGGCAAAAGAACATGTCACTTGTCTTTATTTGCAACACATAAGCAATGTGTGCTCGTCACCGCAACATGTAAGCAACTTCCGCCATGTGTATTAAAAGGAAAAATAGGGGGTGAAGAACTATCCCGTTGCCACCCTCCACCCCTTCACGGTGGAGCATTTTTTTTTTTTTTAAAGATACTAATCTCATTATGGTAGAAGTCAAAAGTATGAAACTTATACAACGTAGAGCAACAAAACTCTACCAAATCTTAACCATAGCGAATACAAAACCATAACCAAAACTGCGACTTCACCAATTGGCTAACCTATGTGTGACTTATGATACTAGAACAGATCTGCAACAAACAGAGACCAACAATACATAGGTGTAGCCCCTAATGGAACCCCCACAACCCAAGGCCAGGGGACTAAACCATCCACAACCCAAAAGGCCAGGATGCCTTATTATAAGAAAAACAAATCAAGCTAACTCATGTACCAGATCTGCATCAAACAGCCAAGATCTAGAATATGAATAGCCCAAACACAATAACAATAAAACAAACTAAAAAAACTAAAAAACTCCATAAGTTGTAGTGGAGGAGCCCCGTATCAAAGAGATCTCCAGGAAGACGCACCAAGGTTGATGAAGAAAAATAGATCTAAGAAAGATAAAACTAGATCTGGAACAAGATCTAGAAATATAACTTAAATCTGAAACAAACACCCGCTCGAAACGAAGACCAAAGAAAACATCGAGCACTGCTGCCATAGAGGGGGAGGAGGGAAAATCTAGATCTTCCCTCCTCAAGGCTTCTTACTAGTTTGTTGTCTAGAGGAAAAGAGAAGAAGTGGTTTCTAGAGAGAAGGTAGAGCCTCTCTTAGAACGAGTTTCACGGTAGAGCATTTAGCAAGTGAGGGTGAGCTTGTTAGAAATAGTGTAAAATGTGTTTGTATTTTTTAGCTTGTTAGTTGAGTAGTGGATTAGTGGTACCATTTGTTTCAGCATTATTTTTATTGTATGCACGTGGAGTCCTTGAGTTTAGTAGTTTAGTTATTTAGTACTCCATGTTATTAGTGGTTAAGTGAGTCCTTATTTTTAGGGGTTAGTGGTTCAATTGTAGTCTATTTAAATGATTTTTACTTAATGAATTAATATATTAGTTTACGTAGAATATATATGATCTCACTTTGTATTACCTCTCTCATCCTAACGGTTGTAGAGAGAAGATTATTACTTGTGTATCTATCATCTATTATTTCAAACAGAGCTGCCTAGGAATAGGTTAAGGCAACAACTGCTAAGCTTGCTTCTCATTAAATTGGAGAAGCAAAATGTGGTTTCAACCCTATCGAGAGGGCAATGGGTGTGGCTTCAACCCGCCGCACATTTGTGGGGTGACTCTCCGCTCCTGCAGATCATCCTTACATACCATTGCAGGAATAGTTTCACCATCACCTCTAAAATGGCAGCTCCACTCCCAAAGACGTGTGTGGGAGTGGAGAGCCACCCCTACTGCCCTTTTTGTGGGCTTCCCCTCCTAGGGTGGGGGTGGCAATGAGGTGGAGCTCCACCGTACCCCTCGTTTTCTATTTTATTCTTTTTAAATACACATGGCAATTGCATGAATAAGTGGCTTATGTCATAGACTCATAGTAACGAGGACACATTGCTTACGTGTCATAGATTGAACAAGAGACATGTTCTTTTATCCATGTGTCGCGTTTTAATTGGTTTGATGTGTGTATATTGACAGTTGGTAGGTCCTGAAAAGAATTGGTTTAAAAGACTTGACAAAAAAGATTAAAAGCTTCTTCAAGGTCCTGCCTATTCTGTAGTGATGAGAGTCTGCCTATATATACGCTGCTATAGTACATAGGTGACTGCAAAAAATAACACCTGGCTTGAACTACCCCCAACCAAGGGGTCTCATCAGATCAACATGACTTGGGACGGCAACATTTAACCAAGTCTCAGCATGCCCTGATCCTGATGCTCCTGGAATATTTACAGAAATGCTCAACCTCATTGTCTTCACTTGATGTTTAGGGTGGCCGACATGGTGCGTAGCTCCTTTGCAATCTCTGAGAAGGCTGGTCTGGAGTCAGGATCAGATGACCAGCACCTCTCCATCAATGATCTCCATGTTGGGTCACACCAGCTTGGAATTTCAGGTCGCAAGTTGCCTTTGATTATACCAGCTGAAATTTAGCAACCAAATTTTCATCATTGTTTAATTAAAATGGAAGATAAGCAGTATTTATATTATTAAAAAAAGAAAAAAGAACATGTACTTTGGATAAAATGTTGTAATAAAGAATTATTATCAATAGGATAAGATTCTTCAGAGGATGAACTATCTGGTAAGGAAAATTAAAGCATCAAAAGGGCAGAACAACTAATGAACTATCAGAAATACTGCGCAAAAAAAAAGGTAATTATAAAAGACTGCCAAATGAATTTATCAAAAGATGAGGCATGGCTCCAGAAAAATGTAATGGTTACAAGTTTTCAGATTCCAAATTCATATAGTTGGGCCTGTGGATAGAGAAGAACATGATGAGGGATATCATATTGCTTGCATACAGCCATCGATGATTTTTCTAAGCATCTAAATAAGGAGGCTAAGACTTATAAATATATCCACTTTATATCAATATTTTCAAAATAAACCGCACCTATTATTTCTTTTGATCGCAAATTAACATAGGGTTCCTCCCCAGTCAAGAGTTCCCACATTACTATTCCAAACGAGTAGACATCAACCTACAAGTGTTGAAAACACATTTCACAACCAAAGTGATTGGCAACAGATATAAAATTAAACATATTTTCAAAAAAAAAAAAAGAGCATTCTTACCTTTTCAGTAACCATGTCCTTACTATTCAAGAGTTCTGGAGCCATCCATGGTATGGTTCCTCGTATTCCACCAGAGACAAGCGTCTTCTGTTTACTTTTTGATAAACCCAGATCACCAATCTGAAAGAATGATGGTAAAATTTTCAAAGTTATTCTGTTGGGTATGACTTGAAATTATCAAGTCTTGGCAGTGGGGCCCAGCCTATTGGTTTAGTCCTTTTTCACGTGGTGGTTTTGCTTTCCCTTTACTACTAGTTTTTGGAGTTGGTTTCCTACCAAGCTTTGGATTTTGTTTCCTAGCACGTTGTGTAATCCTTCTCCTAGTCAAAGTATTATTGCTTCACAACGTGGGTTTTGTACATCTATCAATGACCGACTTCGGTGCTTATAAAAGGAAGCAAGCAGAGTGTGAAAAATTAGAGAAAAACTTGAAAGCATTGTAGTTCATATTTTTTTCTTTTTTTGTAGCCGCAAAAGGCATAGGAAAGAAATATAATTTTTCTCTTTTTGTTGTTAATTCCCTTTTGTGTGAGGGTGAGATTTTGATATATTGGAGCTTTGGGCTTTGAGTGGTTTTCTCCCTAATATCTTTGTACTCCATCTTTTGATAGTGAATTTCTTCCGGGTCATCTCCGCCAGTGGATGTAGGCTTGTTAAGCCGAACTACTTAAATCTTGGTGTCGTGTATGGTTGATATATTTTCTATTATGCTATTTTCTGCTTCTTTGGGATCCTGTATTTTAATTCCGTGCACAACAAGTTATAATGAAAAGAATGAAAAATTGTTGTGAAAAGAAGACATTGAGACCAACGATATATATAGACTGTTTTTGTAACAAAAGAAAGGCAGACCAGATAAGAGATTCTAATAAAAAACAGCAAGATTCTTATCAAGCAGATTACCTTGCACACTGGTCGATGAGGGTCTCTCATGTTCACAAGGAAGTTGTGTGATTTCAAATCAAAGTGGACAATGTTCTTCCCATGTAGATATTCCATGCCAAAGGCTGCATCCATTGCTATAATTATCCTCTTCCTACGATCAATCGTCCTGTGCTAATTCAGAAATGCAAAACTTTAGAGAAAACTAGTTCCTATAATAGTATCCAACAATTGCCAATCCAGAAGACTGATAGGAAAAAAAATGATGAACTGAGATGCAGCAGGAAGACGGTCAGAAGATTGCACCACAATTTCTTGGAATATAACCATATAAGCAAGCCTTAGATGAACTAACAGCACTGTGAAAATATTGCCACATTGACTTTTCACCACTAGGTCACTAATGAAGGACTTTGTGCATGCAATTCAAGAAACATAATAAAGCACAGTATATGTTACTACTGTAACATGGGTGAGGAGCCTCTGAGGGTTAATCTGAAGAAATTTACTTTTCCATCGAATTATCATGTATCACCATATAAAACCAAATCTAGGATTCTCAACATTTTGGAATAATTTTACATCTTATGGTGGTCCATAGACTCGCATGAAATTGTAATCCATGAATGTCCATTTTCAGATAAACAGATATAGAAGTCAATGTCAGTTTAGCATCCATTTAATCTGGAACACATAAAGGAAGAAGTAGCAAGAGTGTCCTACATTGATATGTGAAAACAAACCATCAAACACATTTTTGAACTAAAAAGTCAAATTGAATGTATTGTAGATTCTATTATAAAAACAAGAAAAGGTGCCATACCGATCTCTTGTTCTCAACACTTGTTTCAGGGAGCCATTCACCATGTACTCTGTTACTGTTGCCAAATTTGTCACAGGTCCATCCGTTACTACACCATAAAATGCCACAATATTTGGGTGGTGAAGCTCACCTAGTACGTGGGCTTCCTTCCAAAAGTCTGTGACCTGCAAGGGAGTAGATAGAAACAATGAAGTTTAGATAATATGCAGGAATTCATTCCTCAACTATAGTTTGATAATAACCTAGAGGCATTTTCCTCTTTCAACTCTAGCTCTTTCTTCCCCGACAAGCATCAGCTTTCGGATTTCACTATCACCATCATATGCACATCAGTTTCTTCGCTTTAGATTTTTTTAACAGATTTCAAGAGAAGGACCACCAAATTTATGTTAACTACTGAGGACAGAAAAACAAGGAATACGTATTGAAAGCTTCAAGATTAAGAGGGCAGTACATGGTCAAAATCGTCTCCAACTCCGGCGTCAAAACACAAATATGTCCACCATAAACTTTAAATGGAAAGTAGTTTGGAATAGAATAGCCACTGTTACATAGGTTAGAGATTGCAATACTTGACTCAAAGATCAAACCACTCAGGTGAAACTGATATTTGTCTTGTAAGGATTACAATAAACAAGTGACTTCATGCTGAGCCAAGTACTTAACCAAACCAAATTAGATAAATATTTCATTCAAGAAATGAATCAGATAACAGAATAAATTCAACATAGGAAATGTGTGGTGAAAATTTGAGTAACTACCAATCGGTCCTCCCCCAATGAGTCTTCAGTGAAGCAACTTGGCTTGATCTTCTTAATGGCAACAGCAGAGCCCTTCCATTTTCCATAGTAAACAGTTCCATACATGCCCGAACCAATCTCCTTTATATATTCAAGTTCAGTATTTTTGATAGTCTGCATAACAAAGCAGAAGGAAGCATTTTTGTGTAATATTTAATTCAACCTCTACCAAGTTAAAAGACATACACATGTATATGTTTTGACAGATTACCTGCAGCTCTCTAGTGGATAGATGAGTGTAACATGCTAATTGGCCTTCCTCCGTAAGATCCTCAGGTTTTGATTGAGGTTTTAGGAAGGCATCGGCAACATTGCTGGTTGCAGGGGAAGAAAGCACAGGAGGTCCTACTTCTTTGGATGAAGATAATGAAACTCCACCCTGTAAGTCATCAGCGCCATTACTGACTGCTTCCTCATCTGACACTGACAGCTCACTATTGCATCCGAATTCTGTTTTTGAGATGTTAATTTCCTTCTGGAGCTGCATCTTCTGAACACCACAACGAACGGGCTGCAAATTTACGGGTACATAAAAATTCTCATGTACGGCCTGATATGGAATTTTGCTAGAATTGGGATGACAAACTCTCATAGACTGGCCCAGCTTTGAGATGTTCGAATTTGGCCGGAGCTCATGACAGAATTTCCCCACCAGAACCCTTTCGTCCAATCTAAAAGTCCGATGGCTCCCTATCTCAACTGGATTGTTCCGATAGTTACGTGCATGGTAGGAACTAATCTGCTGATTTCTGGCATCATTTACACCAACTCTATGGCTGCGGATGCCACAATATAAGCCACCCCAAACCCATTCACCACCAGTACACGAATATCTCAGCGGATGAGTACCATTACCAACAAAATGATCATTAGAGGAATGACAATTTCCATCACATGGTATAATGTTCTCCCTGTTCAGTCTAACACAACCAGATTGTTTCGCCAACAACTGTTGCTTCAACACAAATTTCCTAAGCGAATCATCACCATATTTCACACCCTTCGCACAAGCAACACTATTTTTGGTACAAAAAGGGTCATTTTCCGCACAATTCACTACCAAATTACCACCCATTTGAACAAAGGCATTGACGTTATCATCACCATCATTATCGCTGGCGGTACAAACGAAGACCCAGAGCCTAGCGTGCTTACCGTAAAGCTCGAGCTCCTCGTACTCGTCGATCATGCAGCGAACGTCGTCGTCGGAGGCTACGGTGACGAGGAGAGGGGAGTAGCCCTCGGACGCGTGGTGGGAAAGCTGGTACTTGAGAGAAAAGGAAGGAGGGCGCGTGGCCGGGAAAAGATCCGAAATCTTGGACCCGAGCTCGGATAGCCCGATGGACCGGTCGACAGAGATGATTCGGGCCTCTCCGCCCACGTACTTCAGCTCTCCCGAGGGCGGCCTTGGCCGGAACGAACCGTTGAAGCTGCACACAAGCTTCACCTTCATGGAGGCCTGGCCACCGCTACCGCTTGGCCTCCGCCGATACAGAGCACATGGTTCTTTCATGATGCTCAGTCTCTCATACACTCCTAGAAAGCGTCCGATACATATAATTATATATATTAATATATATATGAATGAGGAGGGAGTTTACAGTTGAGTGGGAGACTGGCGGGGTTGGGAATTTAGGCTTCATGTTTAGTGAAAATTGCGAATTTGCCATCCACCTGATGAGTTTTCGGTTTTCCTTTCTGATTGGAGAGGAAATGCTTGAATTTGGGTTTGTCTAAGATGGGGCTTATAGACTGCCCATTTGGAGGGAGGATTTTCCTTCGTGCATTCATGATGCTGTGATTTGCAGACAATTTCCACTTTTGAGTTTCCAGGAATCTCATTTCTAATAATTAATAATAATATATTAATGTAATATATGTTTTAGGTCAAAATTTTTATAGGTAAAGGAGGCAAATTTATTATTATTTTTTTTAAAAAAAAAAGAGAAATCATTTAAGTCTTATTAATTGATAAAGGATTACGAGTATAAAGCTCTTAAAAAATCATAGCTAAAGTCATGAGATTACGAGTCATAAATACATACATAACAATACATTCAAGACCTATTTATGACATCAATATTCGCTAATCCATAACTAATTTTTAGTTGTAATAATAAATTTATTCTACACAGACTCAACTCAATGCATAGTTGGTAGCTTATACTACTCGGCCTTAGAAGTAGAAAACCCAATGCCGAAATTCATCTTCCTTAACCCGAAAACTAGGAAACTGTTTATATCCATAATTCAAGGGTTTGGACAATTCTTATTTAAACAAGTTACAAAGTAACTACAAAAAAGAAATTAAAATACAAAAAACACAAAACTAGCAGACATCGGCATCGATGAAGGCGAAGTAACAACCGCGTGTGTGAAGCATGTACAGGAGAATGAAGCTCCCATGCTAGCACATGTAGGCCACGCACTGATGTGTGGTGGTAGTGTTGTGACGAGGAGGGCAACCACAGGTGGAATAAAGGCTGGAGAAGGAGGGGGAGAGGTGTGTCATTAGCCTAACAAGCCCGAAATAAATAGATCTAGCTTAGATAATACCATATCTAAAACCCCTGCAACCAAAACAACGAAAATGCGACGACCAAATGAGTCGGCAAGCCAACATGGTGGAGAGGGTGGTGTGCTTGCTGCTGAAACTAGTCATGGGGACCAAAAACAGGAGACAAAGATTAAAAAAAAGAGTGCATAAAAGCAAAAGAAAGGGAACTCACATGAGAGGAAAAACTAAAGAGATGTCAAATGTAGAGGCAAATTTATTTACATGCGAAACTTTTTCCTAATGGAGTTATCAAGTATATCTCTAATTAAAATTGGCTAATTTAATTATTAATCTGATGTGTATATCTTACCAATATTTGAGGAAATGAGTTTCAATCTTCTAAATAGTCCGGCTGTCATGGATTTTCATTAGGTTCTTTTCCTACTTTTTAATGAGTTTATGTTTATTTTCGAAAGGCTGTCTTTGATACTATGTGAATTGACATGACCAATTGACATGACAACTATTAAATAATTAATTTTTATTTAGAGAATTCTTAATGAATGAACTATTTTTTTTTAATGTAAAATAGTCTATCAAAACTTATTTTATCTAACATGAGAAAATTTTGAAAAAAGAGAAAACAGATGAGTAAAACAAAAAAAAAATGTGGGAAGAAATTTTTTGGAGAAATAGCAGGAAAAAAAAAGACGTGAAAAAAAAATTAAAAAAATAATTATTTGAATAGTGCCGTTACATGTATGTAACTTTTTTTTTAGCTCATCTAATAAAATATATATTTTACATTTTTTTTTCACTTTCTCTAATATAAAATATATTTTATAAATTTAATAAGTTATTTTAAATAAAAGTATTATTTATCTCCTTAATTGAGTAGGCACTTATTTACTCTCTTTTTTACCCATAATCATGCCCTCATAATATTCAAGAAAAAAAAAAAAAGTAATTGAAGCACTTTGGTAGGGGGTTGGGCATGGGGGCATTTAAGATATAATTGAAGCAGATTAGGGCATTTACATGTGAAAGGGAAGAGGTGCTCCTTTCCACCTCGATAACATTCCACGAACCTGTTGTATTCTAACGAGATAACCGCCCTTTTGTCCTTTTATCCAATTGGGAAATCTCCGCAAACATATGCGACAAACCATATTATTTATTTATTTATTTCTGAAATAAATAAATTAATTTAAGGGTTAAATATATAATATTTTCGTAAGGTTTTATTTTATTTTACTTTTTTTAGGGTTTAATTTTTATAACTAGAAGGTCGTTATGATTTTGATAAAAGATTAAATTAATTCTCCTGTTAATTAATTATTAATTGACTTAACGAAAATTTATGTAAACGAATAAAAATTTAACACTTATTAACGTAAGCGACCACGTCATCAAATGTGGTTACTTAATTAAATTTTTTATTTTTTATTTTTTTTAAAAAGAAAAAAAGACAAAGGCAAAGGCGGAGCCAGATCTGGGTGCAAGGAAGAGAAGGGAGAGGGAAAGAAGGGCCTGTGATGGGAGAGAGATCGTGATGGCAGAGGAGATCTCGGCGGCGCCGGGCGTGGAGCTTGGCGGCGAGGTCCGGTTGGTGTGACTGGGCGTAGCGTGTAGGGAGGAGCTGAGATGTGCGACGACGAAGCCCATGCCGGAAGGGTCCGATAGATCTCGGCGGCGCCAGGCGTGGAGCTTGGCGGCGAGGTCCGGTTGGTGTGACTGGGCGTAGCGTGTAGGGAGGAGCTGAGATGTGCGACGACGAAGCCCATGCCGGAAGGGTCCGATCTGTCGCCAGTTTTCGAAGAGAGAGAGAGAGAGAGAGGGTGAACGGGGAAGAGGGAGTGATTGGAGGAGGAGGAGGAGGAGTTGCAGGGGAGGAACTCAGTGTGATCGCGAGGGAGAAAGGAGAGAAGAAAAAGGAAGAAAAAAAAAAAAGTTGCAGAGGGGGGTTGTCGTGCAGTGGCTAGGCCACCCCCAAGGTGCCAAGGGTGGTGGCCGAGCCACCCCTTGGTGCCGAAGAGCTACCCCCAATTTTTTGTCTTTTTTTCTTTTCTTTTTTATGAATTAAAAAAAAAATTAATTAGGTCGCATAGTCATCAATAATGATGTGATCACTTGTGTTAGGTGTCAAATTTTTATTCGTTCACATGAACTTTCGTTAAGTCAACTAACAGTCAACTAATTAAATGATTAATTTGTTTCTCTATCAAAACAATGAGGATTTCTGTAATAAAAATTAAACCCTAAAAAAAAAAAAATTATAAAACCCTAAAAAGATATTAAGTATTTAACTCTTAATTTAATTAATATGCTTTCTTGCGTCAGCTCAGTACGTGTCCCACCTAGTCATAAAATAGAAAATGAAAGTACAGAAGAGAGAAGTTTGGGAAAATGAAAGGGAATTTTTCAACGATTCAGAAGAAAAGAGAAAAGATACAGTATTCTGTTTATTTTATAAATATGACCAAAAAATTAATTTTAAAAAATAGAATCAGATTCTTGAAATATGACTTAGAAATATGTTTTTGGCAATTAAGAACACCTCAAAATGGTTCTTACTGGAAAAAAATTTTCTGAAAATGAGGGATGTTGCTATGAATTGCTTGAGATTCTTGGTAGGGGATGGTGGCACCCAGATGGCATATTATATTGTTTGAGAAATATGGCTATAGGGTGATATAATGCTTGAGATTCTCAGTATGCCTAAGACAAAATTGCAGACTGGAGAAAACATGTCCACATCATTCAAGGGATTGCTCAAGGGCTTATTTCCCTGCAAAAGTACTCCAAAATAAAGGTCATTCATAGAGATTTGAAACCACCAATATATTACTGGACAATATCATGGATCCTAGGATCTCTGATTTCGCGTGGCAAACATGTACCAAGTAAGCAACTTGTTCATTTTTTTTAATGTGAACTGACTGATATACCATATGGAAATGTTGTCAGATGCACTCCATATTTGGCGCGGCTTCTAAATGAAAGTAAAGTGAAAAGCATTCCACCTGTGTATTAATAGAATTCTGGTGAAAGATGGAAAAAATGGTTATATGTCACCTGGAACATGCCATGGATGGTCTTTTTTCTGCGAAATTCGATGTTCTTGGCTTTGGAGTAATGATGCTTGTTATCATAAGTAGCAAGAAAAACACTGGTATCTATCAGTTAAAATACTCTTCAAACCTAATTGGATACGTAAGTCAATATAGTGAACTTTGACTTTGTTATTATTTTGTCTTCAGAACTTCTTGCATCTCCTATGGAGTGAGTTCTTAGTATAATGTTGACAGTCGATACCCTTTCAGGCATGGGATATGTGGGAAGAAGGAAGAGGGTTCGAGTTAATGGATCCAGCATTGGCAGAAACATGTTGAACAAGTGAACTTATGCACTGTATTTAAGTTTCTCTCGTGTTTACAAGAACATGCTGCAGCAGATAGACCAAAAATGTCAGATGATGTATATACTTGGGGCGTGAAATGACAACCTTTCCAGATCCTAAACAGCCAGCCTTTTTCTACCACTGCAAGCAAGAATGACAATGATATCTCAGAAAATCAAGGACCTTGTCCGATTGATGGTGTAGCAATTTCAAATTTACAGGGCTGATAACATTCTAGGAGACAAGGACTTTATTCAATAAACAAACTTCTTGATCAAGCTCATCATTCAATATTTTCCTTCAGCAAACATCACTGAGTTCATCATTTGCACTTTGCAGTATAATAAAAACTCATTGCATCATTACAGAATTTTATGAATAATATCATGGCCATGAACATTAACATGATACAAGATCAAAAACCACAATACGACGTAGAAGCCTGATTGAACCAACCCAAATCATGCCATGTTCTAGATTAAGTAGAAACTTGCCTGCTTCTATCACTTCCACATGCATCATAGTCTGTGTTAGATAAAATAATTAAAACTACTCTCTAGAAACATTACTAATGCTGATATAGCCAAAATTGATAACATGGTGGACCAATCTTAGAGCATGTTTGGTACATAGAAATAGACCTAGGAATGGAATAGTTATTCCGTTATTTGGATGTGCCACCATTATTGGGAATTGGTATTTTAGATAAATTGGTTGAAATCTGTTTCCATTCTGTTTAGGAAATTTGGTCATTCATGTGTTGTCACCAAACAAATGAATAGGAATGATCATTTCATTCAACTTCTAATATGTTTGGTAATACACATTCCTATTCCTAGAAAATCATCATTCTATTAACTGGGAGTTCGTGTTAACAGTTATACAATGATTATAAGATGTTTGAGGCTAAAGTTACTTTGGGGAGGAAAAGGACTTCTCTAATTCATAATCAGCACATGACTTAACAGAAGCCAAAAAGTTAAGCATTGTGATTGATGAAAGAAGTATTAGCTTAAATGCAATTGAACGTAACACTATATAAGGTCCACTACAAAGAAAATACAACTCACTTGCAAAATTCAATACCACCTCTTAAGCAAGTCAATCGTAGCCCTTCCCTAGGCAATTAAGACAACGTTGTACCCTGTGATGTGAAAACATGGGAAAAAACACATCAGCATCGCATAATACGAAAAACTAAAAGACCAAACTCTTTCTCAAAACATGGTTATTGAATCAATGGTTAGGGTCCGTTTGGCGTTTGGAAATGCAGTTTCAACAAGTACGATTTTAAAATTTGCGTTTTGTGCTCGAATATCATGCCTAGCAAGCGGTGCTCCAAAAAGCAGATTAGAGCTTTTAATTGTTTCAATTTGCCAGCCAAAACACAAACTTTTCGTTAAACACCACTCAATATATTACCCATTGTGCTTGTTTCCATAACTCTTCGTTTGGTTACTGAGAAACTGTCGAACATAATCAAAGGGTTAGCCATCCAAATTCATATAAAGGAACAGAAAGGAACCTGTTTTCCCGGTAACCAAACGGAGCACAAACGAGTCGTGGACCAAGCACCTAAAATGAGCTCCAGAAAGATTGAGAAATTACTAAAAGAATAAAAGAAAAAGCATAGAGCAACCTGTTTCCATCGCAAGTAGGGCACAGGCAGGGGTTGATGGCAACTGGGTCGTACAAAGGCGACCAATATATGGTGGCATTTCCTTTGCACAGTTTGCACATAACAAACCCTTTCCCTCTGCAAAGCGCACAAGGCGGCGCCACCTTTCTCTGCACCAAAACCGCAAAAAGAAAATCGGACTCCCAAAAGAGGAAACAAAAAAGTAATGGAGCCAAAGAGGGTTTGGCTTTTGAGTTTTACCCGTTTCGCTTCGTTGGTGAAACGAATCGCTCTGATGGTGGCAGAGGAAGCGAGATTCAGAGTAATTAGTCCGCCAAGGATGAGAGCGGCACCAGTGCCCAACGTGCGCAGTTGCTTTGGTATCATCTTTCGTGTATCTTGAGTTTTGGTGCAGGCAACGTCTCAAACGGTTGGCGTGCGTGCGATAGAAAGCTTAAAAGCCAAGGGCTCTGTAGGAAACTAATCTCAACGTGCACCTTTCGCTCCCGCGTGGCCGAAATATCGCACTTATCCGTCGAGTTTGAATTGTGAATTTGTGATGACTGATGAGCCTAAAAATAACAAGAGATAAGTGCAAAATCACTTGGTTGACCTAATTTATAAATTACTCTTTGGCCTAATTATGTTTTATACCTTATGAAGTAATTTGTAAATTACGTTAAGGGAGCAGCTGCTATACAGTCAAGGCAAAAAATATTGGTTTTTTGCCTTCCACTCAAATGCTGCCATCTCACCTATTGTATTTTTAAAAATTAAGTACAAAACACAAGATTTACTCTTAGTGCTCTCTCTCACACATGCAGCACCCTGGGTTTTTTTTTTCCTGGTTTTTGGGTGGCCAAGCCATCATGGGTCTCAAATCGCCAAAGACCCACCCACCTAGCCACCGTGGGTCTGGCCGCCAAAGCTAGTCCCGATACAGTCTGGCCCAAGAACCACCCTCACCGTTAGTGGTCACCTTCTCCGGCCACTTTTTCACTGGACCCAGCCACAAAATTCGTTTTTAATCCATTAAACTCCATTTCTAATGCCTCAAAACTCAATTCTAATGCCTCAAAAATCGTTTTTAGATTCAAAACTAAAACCTAAAATTTGAAAGTTAACCTTAAAGGGGTTTAGGATCCGCCGGAGAAGATGAACATGGGTCACGCCAGACCCACGGTTGGGTCTAGCCGGCCGATATGGGTGGCGTAGCTGGGCGGGGCATCTATTGGTCGAGGGTGGCAGGTGGGCATCGCCGGAGTCACCGTTTTGATTTGGTTCTGTTTGTAGATCTAGTACCGTAGAGGGTGGCGATGAATGGAATGGCGGCGTTGGGTGGGTGGGCGTCACCAAGTCGAGGGTGGCGACGCTAGGTGGTCTCATCCTTTCTTAATATTTTGTTGTTAAACCTGATATAATCAGGTGTTTTTGGTTTTATTTTCTTATCATGCTCCATGCTGAGGTGTCATATTTTCATTGATGGGCAACATATAGGAGTTTTTAGCCACGACTGTATTGTAGATATTCTCTTAAGCTAATCACAAAAATTGATTTTACATTTATCCTAAAAATAAAAAATAAAAAATAAAAAAAACCTCCCAAACTAACAGTTGTTTGCGATAGAGCTCCATAATATTTAAAAAGTATTAAAGTAACCCATCAAATTATCAAAGTGTGTCAAAAAGGTCACATATTTTTTATATATTCCTATAATACACATATTCTTTTAAAAACTAAAAATAATAATAATAAAGTAATAAAATAAAAAACTAAAAAATTAAAATTTTAAAATAAAAAATATATATAAATGAAAAAAATAAAAATAAAAATGAAAGGGGTGGTTGCCAATTGAGAAAACCACATGGTTTGATTTTACATTTATCAAAATTTTTTATGCCACACAAGCGATTTGTAATTTAAGTTAACTATAATGACTAATATTTTATTTCTTCAAAAAAAATTGTACTTATTCGCCTCTTGGGTTTTTATTTTTTATTTTTTTGTTTAAAACTAATAATTTAGCTTTTATTTTATTTTATTTAGTTTTTAAACTAATAAGGGTATTATAAGAATATAAAATATATATATGTCGCATTTTTTACGTACTTTGATAGTTTGATGTGCTACTTTAATACTTTTTAAACATTATAGAACTATACTGCAAATGACAGTTAGTTTAAGAGGTTTTTTTTATATTTTTTCCAAATAACAAATTATGCACAGTATAAAAATGACACTTTAATTAATTAACTTTTCATTCATTGTAATTTGTCATTGGTACAAGGTTGACATCCCATCAACGGGCCTTTTATTCAAAATGAATGCATATGTTAACCTCCTAAATAATAATAATAAGGGAATTTATATCATATAAGTATGAGTCGGAGGTTCAAAATTATTATATACTTAAGTTTTTTTTTTTGACAATTAAAGGCATGGGTACATCGACGCCTACCATAAAATCCTTCCGTCCAATTTTGTTAACTGCCATTACCTTTTTTAAAATGCACCATGTTTTACCCATTAAAATATTATTTTATAAAAATTTAATTTTACAAATTAAATATATTATAAAAAAAAAAGAGGGGTTGCCGAACCACCCCATAGGGGGTGGCTGGCCACCCCTCTATTTTTTTTTTTCATAGAGTTAATGGGGTGGCCGAGTCACCCCCTTAGGCCATGGGGGTGGTTCGGCCACCCCTCTATTTTTTTTTTTTTTTTCATAGAGTTAACGAGGTGGCCGAGCCACCCCCTTAGCCATGAGGTGGCCAGCCACCTCCTATGGGGTGGTTCGGCCACCCCTCTATTTATTTTTTTATTTTTTTCATAGAGTTAACGAGGTGGCGAGCCACTTAGGCCATGGGGTGGTTGGCCACCCCATCAGCCGATGCAGGGGTGGTGAATCACCCCATGGCCCAAAGGGTGACTAGCCACCAGCCACCCCCTATGGGGTGGTTCGGCAACCCCTCTTCTTTTTTTATTTTTTATATTTTTATTTTATAATATATTTAATTTTTAAAAAATAATATTTTAATGGGTAAAAAACGGTGCATTTTAAGAAAGGTAACGTCAGTTAACAAAATTGGACGGAAGGATTTTATGGTAGGCGTTGATGTACCCATGCTTTTAATTGTCAAACAAACAAAAAAAACTTAAGTATATAATAATTTTGGACCTCCGATCCATGCTTATCTGATATAAATTCCTAATAATAATAATAATAATAATAAGTGAAGGGGTTGAGTGAGACAATGGCCTACCATTTCACTTACACTTTGTTTACAATATATATATATATATATATATATATATATATATTTTAATAAGTACATCAAACAAAGCAAGAAGACAAGAAGACACTAAGAGGAGGGAGAGGGGAAAGGAGGATCTTTCCTGTTACTATGGGAAGAGGAAGTTGGAGCGCTATATTTTAGGTGCAAAAGTTTACACACTTTTGTTATTCTTGCAGGCTTCTCAAGAGAAGAAGGCTGGCATGGTTACAAGATATCCGAGATGGTAAATTCTTTTGGGATATTGCAAGATGATAATCACAATCAAAGAGTCACCTTCGATAATATATTTTTTAAGCCCAAGAGAGACTACTCATGTGTACAGCGGCCAATGAGTAGAATGAGTCTCTAACGATAGTGTTGAAGTTGATCTTAAAATAATTTGAAGGAGGGGGAGATGATTTCTCCAAGATGGTGGAGGACTTAGCTTTCCAAGCTGTGTGATGTTCGCTTGAGACTTTCTTGATGGTTTTGGAGATGGCTAGAGCATCAAGGACAATACGGTCGTAAAATTAAATTTAAACCATTAAAAAAACAAAAACAAAAACAAAAAACACACAGCAAATATGTTATGATTTTTTTACCGCACTTAAGCCAAATCCATTTTTTTACCGCACGATCAAACTTACAAAAAAAAAAAGGCGTAATGTGGCAATTATTAGTTTATGAGGAATGTGCTGGACTTCACGCTTCTAGCTAGGGGTGTTCAAGCGGTTATAACCGGTAGTTATTTGTAATAACCGCAACCGCCTCCGCTTTAGGCGGTTATTGAATTTTTAATAACCGCAACCGCTTCCGCCTAGGCGGTTAGCGGTTATTTAAATCGCTAACAAGCGGTTATAACCGGTTTTAAATGGGCTTTTTTTATATTTTGGGCCTTCATTTTCCATATATTTTGGGCTTATTTTGTCATATTGGCCGAAAAACATGCTATTTTTTGAGCTTATTTCATATATATAGTCATAATGCCTAAATTCATTAAATGGCCCAAAATAGCATGTTTTACCCTTTGTTCACATAAATCACATTCTTTCAGTCGCATATTATTATTTAGAGAAATCTTGAAAGCATTTCAACTCTTAATTGAATCTATGAACAAAATCTATTGGTTAACATATCATCATTTATAATAATTTTTGTTGGCTTTAATTATGATTCTTTAAATACTCATACAAAGGCATTAAAGTTGCAACAATTGACCTTTTTTCCCCCCAATATGGCATGAAAACTCACGTCATTACCTTATGTTCCTTTCTAAAACTTCAATTCTAGTTGAAAGTTTGGGGTATTCCAGATATTAGGCTCCCATATAGCAGCATCCGAAAAAGGATTAAATAAATCACAATATTCATTGGCATAAACTGCTTTTGACAAGCAGTGTCCATATGAAAAATTATTTTGTTCTTTGAAGAATTACATAGCCAAGCTAGGGGATTCAATTGAGTTGTCTAAAGCAAATATGTTAAACCCATATTCAATAGGCAAAAAATTAGTTACCAAAAAAAATTAGCAGAGAAATACCATGGGAAGCATATAAATCTTTTATGGATTTTTGGATTTTTTTTTATATTTAATTAATATATATATTTTTATATAATTATATATAAATAAAAGCGGTTAGCGGTTATAACCGTTTTTTCATACCCCTAAAACCGCTAACCGCAACCGTTCTAGGCGGTTAGCGGTTTTTAATAACCGCTTTACAAAACGGTTAGTGGTTAACGGTTATTAAAAAGCGGTTATAAACGGTTAGCGGTTGACGGAACGGTTATAACCACCCCGCTTGAACACCCCTACTTCTAGCCCTTAATGGCCAAATAAATAATTAAGCGTTTTAATTACAAATTGGAGAGTTGGGGAAATAGATGTTGACAGGAAGAATTTGTTTTTATGATTTGTTAATTATTATTATTATTATTTGCCCTAACACACTAACACTTGTACCATGACTCATACAAACAATCAAACATACGAAGCCATGTAACTTATCTTCCATTTTGGATGTGATATTATGGATTTGGTCAAACCGGCTTATATGTCACCCAAATACCCTGTAAATTCCTTGAGCTCATTCTCTTGTTAGACGTCACGAGCTAATCAAAATAGCACCGTTTTTCCTAATATCCTGACGCGTAGAGCATATTCCTCAATGGATGCTATCACCATTTAGAAAAAGTCCGAGGATCTACACATCTAGTCAATATTCACATGTAGCACTGCCAATTTGCCCAGTTGATGGGGCTATGATCTGCTGCGTTCGCCTCCACCCATACACCCACATCAATGACATCATCCTTGCACACTCTCAATTCATTGTGGATCAAACCCATATGATTCAACTAAATTAGTGGGGAGTGGAACCATCATCCTGCCATATTAACAAAATAATATGGATATCAACGATTACTCCATAATCCAATGGTTTGCCCTTAATCTGCTACACGTCAAGTCATATCTTTACCTAAATTAGGATAATCACCACCAACTAAAATAGCCTAATCTACAAAGCAAAGCTCTAAAAACATTATCATATACTTCAATAATTACATTACATGCTACATCATCATCGTATCTCTCATGTAATCAACGATCCACATTAAAAGCATAATTACATCAGCACCATCAACATTTAACACTTTCCAAGTTCTCGTTCGCTTATACTTGGAAACAAAAACAAAAAAGGAAAAATTACTACTTTTGGACCTACGGATCTTCAAATATTGCCGTAATTTGTCGGAGCTCACAGATCGGAGCGGTCGTTGAAATCGGAGGCGAGGCGGGAGGCGATGGCGGAGTGGTACATGGCGTCGTGAAACGTCTCCGTTTCCATGGTCTTCATCCGGAGTTGCCGCGCCTTCTCCTCCGTGAAGCAACCCGGGGCGTACCGGGAACGCATGGGCTTCCGGTCCAGATCGGGGACCGATTTGTTCTCCGGATTCTCGGAGCCGTCTTGGATCTTCTCTTTTCTTCCGGAATCAATGTAGTCGGCCTCGGACGACCACCCGAAGAGCGGGGTCCACCAGTTGGCGGAGGAAACGGTTTTGCGGTTGTTCGGGTCGGGTCTCCGGTTACTAGGAATAGCACACGCCCCGATCCAGGTGGCTCGGAAGGGGATGAGATTCGTCGCCATTTGTAGAGTGTTTCAGAGAAACAAAGCTAAAGGTTTTTTTAGAAAGAGTGAGAGAGAGCTTCAAGAGAAAGAAAAATGGAGATGGGCGTTTAAACAGAGGTTACTATTTTAAAGGGGAAAGTAGGAAACGGATAAGATTGGACATGTGTCGGTTTAACATGAGGGGTTTGTGGGGTTCCTTCTCGCTTTTTTTACGACTTTTTTACCGGTTATTCCGGTTGACTTGTTGCTTTTTTAATGCTTTTTGGTCCTTAAATGACATGGTGACAGCAATCTGACGAGGCACTCATTATTTTACCCGATTCGTGGTTAATTCCGCCATTTTAAATATATAAATGCTTTTGTGCAATGCACATTTGATTTATTTTTAGTGACGTGATGGATAAGACATATACAAATGATGATTACAATTTGAAATTTTAATTTTAATTTTTGCCTTCTCATTAAATACGGGTAAAATATAGACATTATATTGTATTATAGTATATCTCTTTTAAATATATGATTGATTTTTTAAAATTATTATAGAATAAAAATTAATGATAATTTTTATAGACATTATATTGTATTATATCATATCTCTTTTAAATATATGATTGATTTTTTAAAATTACTATAGAATAAAAATTAATGATAATTTTTATTTTTATTATTTTTAAGACAAATGGATAACATACAACACTATTCTTTCTTTTTTTTACCACATTTCAATCTCACTTTTTTTCCTATTATCAAGTGGTATAATTTAATAAAGAAATGATAGAATTGATTATTTTTTAATAATTTTCATAGTAAATTTATGAATTTGTTATTAAATTTATGTGATATCTATATGAGTAAATATATTTAATGATTGATTTTATTGAATATTGATTCTCCCAACTTTAATCGAAACGAGAAAGAGTATACCGATGTACGTGATATATGTATTACCATTAAATGCATTAATGCAGCAAGATAAAATTATGGCTCTAAAAATGATCATATTCCGTATACACCACTAATACTTTAATTTTATCCATGTAAAATTAAAAAAATTAAAAAAGTACTTTACTTTTATCTCATTACGTTAAGGAAAATGTTAAAGACCTAATTTTTTTACCTAATTTTTATCTAATTTTTACCCTTTTAATTAAAAAAAAAACAAAGTAAAAAATGAAAAAAAAGTATCTGAAGTAATAATATATATTTTTTGTCCTTCAATATATTGGTATTTTTAAAAAAATGAAAAGAAGGACGAAAAATATATTGGTAATTTTCATTTTAAAAAATACCAATAAAAAGAAGGACGAAAAATATATATTATTGCTTCATACACTTTTTTCATTTTTTACTTTGTTATTTTTTAAAAAAATTAAAAATGTAAAAAATTAGGTAAAAGTTGGATAAAAAGTTGGGTCTTTATTATCTTTCGTTAAAAAAAATGTTAATATAACATAGTCTAGTGGTCTTTTTTTTCTTTCTAGTCAGTGTGGGAGAAGAGAAAAATGGGAGTCGAGTAGCCATTAGAAATTTAGATCAACAAAAGCTCTCTAGGGTTTCTTAGCTTTAGCCAAGCCGCCATCCCCCTTCCCAGAACGCCGTAACTACAGGGGAGGAAGGATGGCCTCCGCTATCCCTCCTCCCCACGTCCTACTCGCATCGGGATCTAGTAGTTTACTTGATGTCCCTAGACCTGGTGCCCACGTCCCTTTTCCTCATCCCTCGCCTTCTCCATCATGGTTTTTGTTTGGTGTTTTGTTGTATTACTTTTTGCTTCGTTTTTTGCGCTTTTGCCGATCTTCTCCCCACGCCTCTCCGCTCCATTGTCGAAGCTTCTTTTCGACGCAGAGCTTCCACCATGCTCTTCTTTGTACGGGTCAATGTACACGCGATCGCTTTTTCCCGTATTTTTGCTTGTATTCATGTTGTTTTTTTTCTTCCTCAGATTTCATTATTATTTGCTTGTAATAATGCTCTAGCCTCGATGGTTCGATTGATCCCTTTGATCCTCACTTGTGTGTCGTGGATGAGTATGTTACCCTCGGATTTCGTCGAGGAGAAAATGGTCCGACTTCTATGTCGGATGAATGTGTATCCTGCTTAATTGTCGAGGAAGATGAGTAGATAAGAGGGTTTACTCTTAGGGTCGTGGAATAAACGCTTCATGATGGTTCTAGTCTTTGAACCCGCCAGATTTGAATGTTTATCCCGTTGTTTTAGTTATGGGGGATGTGAATTTGATTTATATGAGATTCGATTCGACTTTCAGAAGTAATTGTAAGAGCTTTCACTATTGAATTCTATGAAATGAGAATGAATTCTTTTAAAAGAAATTTAGATCAACTTTTTATTTATGTTGATGTAGAAGAGTCTAATAAATGGTGGATTGGCAATTATGTCAGTATAATAGGATAAAAATATGATTTATAATATTTTCTTTTTAACACGTCTATATAAGGAGAGGAAAAAGGGAGAGAAAAATTTTAATTAGTAACTTACTAACTTTCACAGTTTTTAACTGATTAAATTACCATTTGAAAAATATATATAATTAATCTTTTATGATAAAGAAATGTTATACAATTAATTATATAAATTGATATAATACGCGTGGGAAGAAAATTCCAGGATACCAGGCCTGCACTCATTTTTGATTCGCATATCCATTGTCGGCACAGTGAACGCGTGTGTATGGTAACAGAAGACAACAAAAAGTAACATTCGAGGAAATTTTTTTTAAAAAAAATGTGGGAAAGATATTTATTTTATTTTACAAAAAGCAAAGCTTCGGGTGGACTTCCCGTGACCGTGAGGGAAGTTTCCGTCCTATTGACGACAGCTAGCTAGGCACGTGGCTTTTGAGACGAATGCGATGGGTTCTGGTCCGTTTGGATGTATGCACATACCAAATTTGAATGTCTAGAAAATCACATAACGACATCAGACCACGGCTCCATCACCATCACTGCGTGTTTTTCAAGTTTTGTTAACATCATTCTCAATAAATAAATAATATGACTAATCTATTTTATCTTTATGGTAAGACAGATAAATGATTTTTTAATTAGATGTGTGCTAAAAGCAATGACAACCTTTTAATTAGATACTAAAACGTACTTGTTAAATTCTTTAAAGTAATCAAAAATAAACTTTTATGATTTATTTGAGATTGTGTTTAATGAGTCTAAAATTTTTAGCCATGGAGCCAGCCAATTAGCTAGTGATAAACTAGCATGATTAGCAACGGATTTGAATGAGCTCAAATTATTATAACGTTCAAACACCAAATCTAACAAACAAACAAACAAGAGGGAATTTAATTTCAACGGTGTTCCTTCCAAGCATGCTTATGCTTGGTAAACAGTGGTCCCCACTAAAACGGTGGGGACCATGAGCCGCCGTAACCATCCTCCTATGCCATATACACGTCAGTCCGACCACCTTGGTTGACCACGTGGTACTATTCACTAAACGCCACTTTAGCGTCCATTACAGTAATTCTATGCCGTTGATTTATAAGTTATAAACAGCTAACTATCATCGACCATCAATCGCCGGATAGAATTTCCAACCATGGATGGACTTTTCTCAACAGGAGAGGAGAAGATCAACTGATGACTATATTTTAATCAAAATCAACCTCAAAAACTTCCCACTTAGGTGTGCTAGCTCAAGCTCTGCTCTGCTTTACATTCCAACCAGTTTAGCAAATTTCCAGATGATTGAATCGAAATTTTGGGTTGAATGGAAAGTTGATTTTTTTATTATTATTATTGAATTGAACTGAAAACAACATTTAACTATATTTTCAATGTTTTCTGAATTAATAAAAATAACAAATTCAAACCCTGGAAATATAGAAGGAAATTAAGGATTTTTGCACGGTCTTGGCTAATTTTCAACCATTATTGGATAACAAATTTTATTTTAGATTATGATTTTAACGTTTATTTGAATTTATCATTTTCGGGTTTCTTTTAGTATTATCTATTTCTTTTATATTTTTCTTTAGGATAAAGTTTTCATCCAAATTAGGTTAGTGGAATTTTCTTCAACTTAATCTTTTTCTTTTTTTGACATGTCCACACAATGGTAGGGGGAGGGGGGATTCGAACATGTGTCCTTGAACATGTGAGATGTACATGTTTTTTTAAAGTATGGATAAAGTTGGAATAAATTTTATTAAAAATTTATGTGCATCTCACATATTATTAAAAAAGAGATATGTGTTACTTTTATAGACTAAATTAAAAGAAATTTCTCTAACATAGTTTGGAGAAAAAATTTATCATTTTCTTTATCAACAACGTGTGTATTGATTTGTGTGCGTTGAGAACACAATTTCTCTTTTACGTCTATGACTTTCGCTGCAATTTATTTATTTATTTTTATTTTTTCTAAACAACTAATCTATAAAATTTCTATCTTGCCTAAAGTAACTAGAGAAGGGAAGAATCATCAAATCGTCAGGATCCTAGGCGTCAAAATGAAAGATATTATAGATCATTTGTATATATATATATATATGAAGGAATTAGACAAGAAAAAGGATAAGCAATTCGGTGGATCCTGGCTGGGCCTCTACACTTAGTTTGCAGCTGACACGGATATTGGGAGAAAGCCCGGGTACTGCCTGGCCTATAGCTAAAACCAGGATCACCCTGTTATAAAAAATTAAAAAAAAGAAAAAGAAAAAAAAAAAAAAAAGGATAAGCTTTTAAGAATTTAACATGTTCAAAAACAGTTTTATTTCCTTCTCCTTGTTCTGTGATCCAAATGGGGGTGGTCCATTTAGAGAAGGGATTTTTTTTGGGGTTTTGTAAGTTGGGCCATGAATTCCGAAATCATCATGGGCCTTTCTGGGCTTTTCTGGAGGCTTGCGAAGCTAGTTTAAAATGGAAACTTGGGTTTTGCTGTGTTGGAAAGAAGGGCTTTGATGGAACTGGGTTTATTTTGAAATTCCTTTCTTTGTTTCTTTGGCTGGGCTGGGGTCCGGATATATGAGTGATAGTTATTTAATACAAAAAAATAAAAAATAATATTTGGTTTTAATTGTCACGTCATTCTAATTGCATGACAATTTACTAAGAGCATATTTGAGATTATAATTATATGACAATCCCAAACATGTTCTAAACTTTTAGGATTTTTAAAAACGCTTTCAATTTCTTTTACAAAACCAGTACTTGTTTCTTCAAATAAACTTTTTGAGTGTTAAACACACTTTTAGACCCATCAAACGCACATCCAAACAGGCCTTAGATTCCGATATACATGCATTTTTATTTATTAAATACAAATCTATTCTTGAAACGGATATTGAACCCAAATCCCTTAACCTATGACAGAGAAATGAGTCAATTCGTATATCTCTATAGTTGTGCCGGACAAGTGGGGATGATTAAAAGCCCACTTCATCTTTCTACATCGACCAATGGCCCCAATTGGTGTCAGTTGCATGCACAATTCATGTAGAAGTCATGAACGTGGTGGTCCAAAGATAAAATACGTGACCACAACTCACATGCAAAACCAGGACAATTGATCCCATAAATCTAAGACATCACTTACCCCATCCTTATCATTTTCTTGGTCCCTTCGCAACTCAACAGTAGTCTTAATAATGAATCATTGGCTCTAATGATTTCCAGTGCAAACGCCAAGTTAGATACTCTTCAATCATTTTCCATCTTTAGACCACGAAAGTTAGAGACACAAAAATATCATTTAGACCCTTTAGTTGAAGTTACCCAATTGGTTCCAACTTCCCATGTGTACGTGTTGCATTTCAGTTCAGTAGCTAGGGTTTCACAATTTCTTCGATGTAGCCCTAGCCCTAATCGTCTTTATCAATCTCAATCTCTTTCTCTGTCTCTTCTTCTCTCCTTCCGCTCTCTCTTTCGCCCCAAATGCCAAAATGCTACGCGTTTTGGACCTGCTATTTGCTTGAAAAAGTCTATAATAAAAATGGGAATTGATATATAGATCGTAAGAGCTTTCTTTCATGTCTATTCCTTTGGTTTTTATTCTTATCCTAATATATCCGTTGTTTTGCGTTGACATTTGACATATTCTTGATACACTTTAATGTTATATATGAATAATCGACCAAATAGTAATATTTTTCGAAGAGAGTAGAACCATCTCGGAAATTAAATAATACTATTTTGAACGTTAGAAAGCTTAGGTACAAATGGGCCAGTGAGCCTATTATTTGGCATAGCTTTATTGTATCATAATAATGCATGTGTTTCTCATTATGGTCGGCTACAATTTCATGATCACTTGTAGGTTCTAAGATCCTTTCAACCTTTTCTGGTTTCCATTATTGTGTTTCACATGGTCGGCTATAGCTAGATGCTTCTTCCCCCCCCCCTTTTTAAATTAATTGAATAAGAAAAGGATTATGGGAAATAATCATTTATACTTTCACCATCAATAGACGTCCCAAAATAAAGTAAAACAGTGCAAAAATAATTACAAATGGTAGAAAATGAGTCGTACAAGCTAGTGACTCGGTCCTCTCAAGGGGCCGCACTAAGCCGGTTACAAAAGCAAAAAGAAAACAAATTGTATAACCTAAACGATGGGTTAAGAACTATAATCTCCATTATGGGCTATAGGGCTAAATGCTTCCCACATGGTTGGTTGTCCACATTTTCGTGATCAAAAGTTCGTAGGAATTTATGTTCATTGGTGCTTAAGAAACGCTTTTCATTGAGCATGCAGTGCTTAATGCATTTCACATGTTCTACTGCGCTTTAATTGATCGACCATAGTTTATGAAGAATCTCTGTCCAGTGTTGATTGGCCCTTAGAGGCATGTTTCCCTATTTCATGATTAAGCGTGTGGATCGAGTTTCTTAAATGCCTATAGATTAAAATGCCTTTTGATTTTTTTTGCCCTAATTCTTCTATTTTATTTTTACTGTTGGATGAGTGGATTAATTCTACTCTCTATCATGAGTTTGGTACATATGAATAAAAGAATCGAGATTGTTGAATTCCCCCCACTCCCCACTAACCCATATCTTTTTGCCACTAGTGTGTTAACAAAAATTCTAAGAAAAATCATATTCGGAAGGAATAAATTGGTATAAGACTATATATGTCAATTTTAACTCGACTCATCTAATTAAACAGATGAAATTTCTCATCTTTAACTCATTAATTTTATATTAAATTCGATTTACGAGTCGTATTAAAAATTGTCAACTAAAAAAATCAGGAACATGTTTATACTTAGTATGTGGAAAAGGGCAGAAATAAGAAGAAAATAATGGTTAAAGGGTCAAATCGTTTTTCATTTTCTTAGTGAAAATGGGTTGATTTTAAGATTGATCAACTAATGGAAGACTTTCACCAAATCATTTGACATCTTGGATGGACCTCGATGTCAAATGCATGGCTTGATAAATAATATATTTAAAGTTGCAATGTTGAGTTTTCATATCTTAAATAATTTTAAAACTCAATACCATCATATTACAATATTGGCAATACCTACTCGTCTTAATTTTATTTTCTTTTGAACAATATCAATGCCTACTTGAATACAATAGGCCAACACAAATAATAGTGTTTTTTTGAATAAGATTAATGATATAAAGAGGACTACAGTCATTCTAGAGTCATCTCAAATGTGATGTAATATTTAAAATCACCATTGAATTTGAAATTATCATTATAAAATTTTGACCTGTTAGCGATTTTAAATGCCACATTATATTTGAAATGATTATAAGAAACTTTAGTCCTCTTTATATCATTACTTTTTTTTTTTTTGACATGTCCACGCAAGAGTAAGGGGATGGGGAATTTAAACTTGTGACCTTCGCTTTATAAGGCATAGTTCACAGCCGATTGAGCTACCTCTTGGAGACTATATCATTACTTTTTGAATAAAGACACCATTGCATGTTCTATCAGTTATACATTATGAATACTAATTTGATGTTAATTAACCATTGTCCTCACTTAAAAATAGGATTCTCATCTTTTATCGAAATAGACTACAATTTGTTCATATTTGAGCCTAAAAACTTTTTCATCTCAAATTCTCAAAAATAAATAAAACAATTTCAACATCTCTATTTTGGCTCCCAAAAAGTATTAATTCTCAGTTCACATATTTTTTAGTCTCATGCTCCTTGATCTTTATATACCCTCACTACTAAAAATATTTTAATAGAGAGAACGTGTGCTTTAAAATCTATTCAATCTTTTAATTCCACAATTTTTTACTCCAAAAATTTCTCAACATATCAATGAACTCCTCAAAAAGAAAAGAAAAAAGAAAAAAAATGGCACTATATTGAGGTCTATAACAATTTTTGTTTTTCAAGAACTTTTTTTTTTTTTTTTAATATGAGTAAAGCCTATGACAAGGTTGAGTGAGATTTTCTAGAGGTAATCACGAGGAATCTTGCTTTCGATGACAAATAGGTATATAACTAATTATGACATGTATTAGGTTGAATTCATACTAAGTTATTATAAATGGCCAATGAAAAATGGCATATTTTGCCAATCATAGGCAACAAACAAGAGGATCCATTATCTCCTTATACTCTTTATCTTGTGCAGAGGCTCTTAGCTCTCTTCTTCATCAAGCAGTGTATAACTAAGCATTAACAGAAGTTCTTATAACAAAAAAAGGGACTAGGTTAAACCATTTGTTGGTGAGAGTCTTCCTTTATGCAAAGCAAATTCACTTGAATTGTGCATGTTACAGCATTTGTTGGAAGTCTATGAAAAAGCATAGGCCAGAAGCTTAACAAGGAGAAAATTTGATTTTTTTTTCCCCCAACAAAAACAGTAGTGAGGAGGGAACAAATTCTTGCTATAGTTGGAGTGCAATTAATACTCATAGCTGTGAGGAGTATTTGGAACTACTGGCTTTTATTGGAAAATCTAGAACCATGCTTCTTAGAACTATTTAGGACAAAATATGTGTTGAAATATGATGAAGCTCTGATACCATGTTACCATTTTTGAAAAAAAAATAAAATAAAATACTGAAATAATAGTAGAAGCAAGAGAGAAAAAAGAGAGTCAAGAAATTACAGATAGTTCGATGCTAGACATTTATATGTTCATCACTCTGAATGACCCTCAAGACTGCATTATACTCTCATTGGCTTAATTGTTTGCAATCTTACAGTATATAAGTCTCTATTTATAGTTGAATAGGTCAACCTATACAAATATACCTAAATAGACTTATACAAGGAAACATAAATCAATGATATATATATCATAATATATTCTAACAATCTAGAATGAATTTCTATATATTAAAAGCAGCCATTCAAGCCATCCCTAAGGATTGTATGCCTATTGGCCCCTAGCCGGCCACTAAAATTTTTGACCCTTAGCCTTTGGCCCCTACTCATCCCAAGCTCTGGCTCCTTCCGGCCTGCACCTAAGTCCCTATATATACTACGTAGGGATATAAATTCTATATATGATGCTTAAATTCAGGTGGGGGCACCGGCCAAAATTAAAGCAAGAACCACAGGCTCCATGAATAAGCCGAACTAGCTAGCTAGAATGAAATTCTAAAAGGCTAAGGGTATCGGATAGGGTTTCAAGATCTAGCTAGTATATATGCTTTAATAAAGCTTAATTTGTTGGCAAAATATAATTCAAACACACATGCTGCCAAACTTTTTTCAAAGGTTAGGTTTAGGGGTGCGGCTGCCTCTGCAAGACTCCTGAGTTTCGAAATTTGTCAAAAAAACAGTTACTTGCACGTGAACGGAGAATTGAATATATATATATATATATATATATATATGTTTTACAGAGACATGATTGACAATATAGTGAGGTTAATTAATATGTTAATTATTTTATTATCTGGATGAATATCTGTTAATTCGTAATGTTAAGAAGTTTACTGTTACGGTTAAAAGAGCAGTTAGGCCGGTATTTTTTATTTTGACAGAAAAGACAGGAAAGAAATATGAATGAATATCGGGAAAACAGGGGATTTTTTCTCCATGGTTTAAGATGGTAGAGGGCCACACATATTACGATCATTTCATGAATATAGAGCAAGTGAAAACCCTAGCGTAAAACAAAATACACCTTTTGCTTACACATTCTTGTGTAATTTCATAACCCACGTACGTTTGCGTGGAAAATTCATGCACCCATATACCTCAAAATTACAAGAGTTTTTGTTTGGCAAATCATTCTTTTTTCAAAAAATTAAAAAATAAAAATAGTAATATGAATCGATTGATGTGATTTAAAAATAAAATGAGATATAAAATTTGTTTGGAGAGAAGAAAATTGTTTGATTATGACCTGCTTGGCAATGGAGCACTGAAGTTCAAAAAAAAAAAAATCAACTCCTTAATATTCTTAGTACTTTTTATATATTTTTTTATTTTTTAATGTTATTTAAACAAAAACTCACTATAAAATAAAACAATTTGATATTTTAATATTAAAAATTTAAAACTTCTATTTACTTTATATTACATCAATCACACTCAAACAAAAAATTTACTACACAATCCATTACCAAAAAAAAAATTGACTCTTATTTATTTTTTTTTTTAAAAAAAGAAACATATAAAAGTAAAAAAAGTTTTGAATTATTTGTGAGAGAAGAGTCAAGAAATTAGTTGTTGGATAATGTAAAGAAAAAAGTTTTGACTTTTATTGAGAAAAAAATTGCCAAACAGGCCTAGCTAGCTAGCTAGCTAGAATCCGTGTGCTTCTGAGACCACAAGCCACGTGCCAAAATGGGCACACTTGTAGTAGCTAGACAAACAAACCTCTTCAACTATCTTGAGACATGGACACACAGTCTCACTCACGTATGAAACCAACTACTCCTCTCACTCTCACTCACGCTGCTTTTCGTGCTTAAGTTGCCCTAGCTAGTCAGAAAGCTAAGATAATTTCCAACAACCCAAATTAAATTTTGATTCCTCTCCACTTGTAGTCGCCAGGATTGAACTGGTCATATCATATCATATCAATATATATATATATATATATATATATATATATGCATGCGCATGCTGTCATGAATGATGTCTGAATTCACGTTTGGAATTTTCTTTTAAAACATATTAGATATTGTGACTTGTCTACAGTCTCACCTAACAATTAAGTGTCGTCCATATCTGGCTTATCCGATAGGTTAAAGGTCTGTGGCTTTAGCTTCCAATTATTATTCGTTAATCACCACGTACTAATTCAATTTATAATTACTTAGGATGAATAAGTAATTTGTGACAAAGAATATTCGACCAGGTAAACCTACCCCAGTTGAACATATATAGCTAGCTAGCTAGAAACTAGAAAGCTCCATTGAAATTTCAAAGAGGTGGGGGCAGAGACATTTGGTTAAAGGGGGTCTGCTTTTGGAAGAAAAGAAATAGGAGACAGATTGATCATATAATCAACCACCTTGTCTATGCATGCATTCCTTCCAAATTCAGGAAAGCCGCTCTTTAATTAAGAGATTCCATCAAGAACTTCATATATATGGAAACCCCCGGCCAGATTTCAAGGTTTCTTAATTACTTGCACCTTTTTTTCCCACTAACTTTTAAATTATTTCTACTGTTACGTTTTTTCACCGAGCTAGCTAGGTATACAGCTTCCTTGTCGGCTAGGCAACCCATGCAAAAAGCTTCGGGAGAAAAAGTGTATTAATTAATTACAACATATATCTATATATGGAGGGTGCATGAATATGAATGATGATGTCTATATATATGGAGACCAATTGCTCTCTCATAGATTTGTTTACTGTTTTTTTAATTATGTCTGCATCGATCGTAAGTGATCATGATCATCATTTTCATCGATTTTTTCCATTCTACAGACTACATCCAATGGTGTAAAGGCCGAGGCGAACAGCTACGTACGTACGAATGTGTTATATATACACCTGTGTAATCCTCTCCACATTTTTGTTATCCATCTGTGTATATATATATATATATATTGAATGAAATATATATGTGAAATATTGTCATTTGTTTGAATATATATTTTATATTAATTAAGTTGGTTTATTTTGGTTGTAAAAATATTTCTCATTTTGGTTTTATTAATGTAATCAAATCTACATGTTAGAAATATATATTCCATATTAACTTGGTTTATTTTCTTACAATCAAATCTAGCATTTTATATTCTCTATATTAAGGCTTTATTCTATTTCCTTGTAAGTTTATTAATTTGCTTCCGACGATTTATTGTTTGCCACTCTCTACTCTAGCCTCTTTACAGGGGACAGAAATTAGGTTATTGTTTGATTCTGATGAAATAAAGTTAGTAAACTATTATTAATTATCTTAAAATTTTAATGTGTATTTAAATGTTTATAGACATTTGATAATATTTTAAATAGATTTGAGGATATTTCCTTCAGACTGATTTAGGAAAAATTTATGTCCCTTTACAGGAGCCATGTCAAGAATAATTCAGAAGATGAATTATCTCGATGGACATCTCAAACTGCAAGTGTATAAATATACAAACGTTAATATATATATATATTTATTTTCATGAGCTTTCATTCATTTTGCTGAGTCCATATTCATCTTCAATCCACAATATTCCACATGATTTTTGATGAGACACAATGCCACTTCCTGCGATTGCTTTAAAAATTGGCTCACTACGAGTGATGTCGAGGTTCACAAAATGTTTGAGTTTATTTTACTTAATACCAATTGATTTAAGTGGAATAGTTAGGAGTGTAAAGGCTAACCGTTAACTGCTAACCATCTTTACCGCTAACCGTTTAACCGCTATAACCGCCTATCGGTTAGAGGTTAGCGGTTATTGGGTTTATTAATCGTAACCACTAACCACTAACCGCCTTTTTATATTATATATTTTTATAATTATAATAATATTTATACATATAATATAATCAATTGATCTTTAAATCACAATTTTTGTAAAATAATTAAAACACAATTTGAGTATTAATATATTATCACTATATGATTATATCATATGATCAATTGATCATTAAATCATTTGACTATATAATAACAAATTATATATATAATATGACATAACTCATAAGTCATAAGTATGAAATTAAGTTCATACTAATATAACAATTAAGTATTTAAAGATTTAGTTCTAATTTATGTTATAAACTTATAAGTCTATATATGTTATAAATTATACATTATACATATATGCATATCGAATAATATAAATGTATAAGATCAATACTTAATCATATGATTCAATGACAATTCAAATACTTATTAAAGTTAATTATGTTATTAATGTACAATTATAATGCGATTCGTATAATATCAAATTAAGTAATTGACATTGGATTAAACAATATATTACTTATAATCACAGTTGAAATATTAATATATTATCATTCTAATTTATATGATTATATATATATATATATATATATATATAATATGACACAAGTCATATTTATACCATTTCATACTAGCACAATAATTAAGTTTCTAGAGACTTAATTCCAATGTATGTTATAAACTTATAAGTCTATATATGTTATATATATATATGATAGTATGTTATGCACTAGAATTGATGAAGTTTTATTTGTATCATTTATTGTGAAAAAGTTAACCTACAACGATTGTGGAACTTTTTATTCTTATTATATATATATATAACAAAAAATTCAAATCCTTGTTAAAACTATATATTCTTTTAAGAACTTTTTACATGTTTAAACTAAATTTTAACAGGTTATGATTTTATATTTAAAGAATTTTTTTAAAAGTAAAGTGTAAATTTAAGATTAAATATTTTTTATTTTTTAATATGGGCTCTTTATATAGCAATTTGGCACTAAAAAAGAAAAAAACAAATGAGGTTAAAAAATGCTAGCGTGATTAAAAAAAAAAAAAAAGAAGCTCAAAACTAAAAATTAGTTATATGTTTATCTTGAGAAAGCCCAAAAGGGGGGGAAGCCCAATTTTGAAAAAACGGTTATAGTGTATGGTTACATGTTTTACTAATTATTAACCGCCGACTAACTATTAACCGCTATCCGCTAACCGCCTAGCGGATGCGGTTAGTAAAATTTAATAACCGCCTAGGCAGTTATGGTTAGCGGTTATTGGCAATAACCACAACCGTCTTTACACCCCTAAGAATAGTAGCCCACAATCTGACAAATGATATCAGAGCCAAGAAGTCATGGGATCGAGTAGCAAGAACCTTATTACGAGATAGGGATTGATATATGAGACACAATGCCACTCCTTGCAATCGCTCTAAAAACAGGCTCATTGGGCGTGATGTCGAAGTCCATAAAAGACTTGACTTTGTCTCTATTAACACCAATTAGTTTTAGGTGTAATGGCAACTCAAGACAAATTTTATCTTGTTGAACATTAAGTACTTTAGAGTAAAACATTTTTTTTTTTTCGCGCTAATAGATATCCCTAGATTTATTCCAAATAGAGTTGAAAATAAAGAGAGCACTACACAAAAAAAAAAAAAAGGATTTGCTAGGGGTTTTTCGCATAGTATTTTCCTAGCGTTCTCCCAGTTTTATGTAGAACATGCATGATTTAAGAAAAAATAAAATTGTAATATCTTTTTTTGCCAACAGATTAATTTTTATGAGTTAATATTTATGTTCTAATGCTTTAAAACTTGTTTTTAGATTCAAAACTAAAACCTAAGGGTAGAAGGTTAACCCTTTAGACATGGTATCACCCAAAATGGATTTGATCATCCTAAATTTAGTGCTAATGCCTCAAATTTGGTGCTAATGCCTAAAAAAATTCAGTGATAGAGGCCACTACAGTTTTATTTTTTCTTAAATCATATTCTATGTAAGACTGGAAAAACAATAGAAGAACACTATGGAAAGAACCCCTAACATTTTCCAAAAAAATGGATTTGTTATTGATCAATGTTTTTTGACGTGTCAAGATGCCAGACATGTCACTAAACTTTACTGGCGCGGCATTATTAACGTGTGTGCAAGGATAAAAATATGGGTATCACTAATAGAGATTTATTGATGTGTCATTGCTTGCCACACTAGCATTTTGAAGTGACAATAAGTGACACGTCAAAATATGTTTTTGACGTGACACTTTTGCTTCTACAAAATTAGAGAAGGCACAATGCAGTACCAGCATTGGAATAAAAGCGTAACCATTGAAAAACATTTCATGAATGTTGGAATCCATATTCATTATGTTTGCCACGGTGAATGCATATTGAATAATGGGCATGTCGCACAAGCATGGTACACGGGGCGTAGTGAAAAGTATAAGTAGATACATCAATAATTGATTAGTAGTGCATATGGCGGAGTGGTAACCATGTGCGCTATGCCCTTTTTTTCTTTTGCCACTTTTGAAGAATTTGCTTCCCTTTGCACCAAAGACTAAAAAAATATTATTTGGTTTTAGAGATGTGCTGCATATTTAATTATGGCTTTGACAATTTTTCTTTAAAAAATAAAAAATTATATGGCATTGACAATCTGAGAATTTATTGGTGAATTCTGAAAGCAATTTCGAAGAAAGGAAACTCTCTGACCAAACGGTGTCATCTCATAGTCGTAGCATTTAAAGTGTTACACTCTAACCGAGATATATGGAGTTAATAATTGCAAACAAAGTCAACTCTATGGTTGTTGAAATATGGGAATAATTAATGTAACAGTGCAGTGATACAATAGTCATTTCATTTTGGTTATAAATTTAAGTGCAGCTCTTGGACACGTCCGATCGTCGTCGGGGCCCGGGGAACCGTTTGCAGTGGGCCCCACCGAACATATACGTTACTCAGTTTGGGTGACGTGGTATCTCTTCACATTCACAGCATAGCAGCAGGAAGCAGTTGCCGGTGGCAATTTTTGTTTTATTATTATTTTTTTAAAAAATAAGAAAAAATATAAAAAAACCTCCAAACTAACACCTTATAGAGCTTCGTAATGTTTTTCAAAAGATACTAAAGATCAAGATCTTTAGTAATTTTTTTAAAATTGTTAGTCAGTTTTTTTTTGAAAATTTTAACTATTAAAGTAATCTAATAGCTTAAAATAAAACACCTATTTTCTTTTAGTGGATAGCATATATTTTGACGTTGAATTTCAAAATTCAAGATTTTAAGTTTATCTCTCTTATATTAAATGAGTGTTTAATTTTGAACCATTAAATCTTTTTAATGGCTAAGATTTTAAAAAAAAAACTGGCTAGCAATTTTTCAAAATTGCTGGGGATCTTGATCCCTAAAGTAATCCATCAAATTATCAAAGTGCGTCACAAATACAACATATTTTTTGATATTCATATAATACCCTTAATTTTTAAAAAATTAATAAAGTAATAAAATAAAAAACTAAAAATTTAATTTTTTAAAACTATATATATAAAATAAAAAATTAATAAGTCACAACTTAAATCTAACTAAGGCCCAACTTTTCTCTTAATTAATAATTTTTTTTTTTTTAAAAAAAAAAAGTCTATCAATGGAGAAAAAAAAAAAGAGCCTTAAACTAGAAGATAGATAAATTAAATATAAAAGTTGAATCTTAGTTGGGTTTAAGTTGTGGCTGTATTACAACTCAAAATGAAAATGATGGTTACCAATTGATCCAACCATATGGTTTGATTTTGTATTTATTCATATTTTTTTATATCGCGCAAACAATTTGTAATTTAAGCTAACTATAACTGCTAATATTTTATTTGCTAAAAAAAAAAAGTATTTATTCGCTCCTTGATTTTTTATTTGTTTAAAAAATAATTTAGTTTTTTTTATTAATTTTATTTAGTTTTTAAAAGAATATGAGTATTATAGGAATATAAAAAAATATGTAGATTTTTTGACACACTTTAATGGTTTGATGGGCTATTTTAATATCTTTTGAACATTGTAGGGGCTCTATCGCAAACAACGATTAGCTTGGAAGGCTTTTTTATATTTTTTCCTTTTTTTTAAAAAAAAAAAATGTGCCCACATATAACATATCTCTCTTAGAAATTAGAAGGAAAAAAAAATGTCAATCTCGTCTAACGATGAAAATACTTTTTATAAAATAAAAAAATGAAAAACCAAATCGTTTTTTTGGTTTTAGTTTTTAATTTTTCTCAAATTTATAAGAATATTTTTATCTTATTGAAAATTGTGTATGGTCATTTTTATTTTTTATTAACCTTTGGAGGGGGTTATTATTATTATATTTTTAGTTCGAAAAGACATTAACAATAAAATTGTACTTTTTTCCTTCTGATCAACTTTATTTAATTTTCGTTTCAAAGAGAAATAATCTTAGTGTTGTGTAGCCCAACTTTCTGAGCAAAAGATTTAACCTACCGCACAAACGCGGTAAAGATTTTAATAAACTGAAATAAACTGAGATTCTATACTTGTTGAAGGGTTTTTTTTCACAAAATGCAAAAGTTTTATTGGGATCATACGAAGCAAAGCTAGCATATATATAGTGTACTTTTACAAAGGTTTATGTATGTATGTTACTTGACAACAACATTGAAAAATGACACCATATATATATATATATTCCGTATTCGTATTATATATTGGGCCTTATATTTTGTTTTAAGTTAATTATGCCCAAGTAAGTTGTTAAGTTGTACTAATTATATTTAAGGGATAAATATATTTTTTGGTATTTAGAATTTTGACAAATAGTTCTATTAGTTTTTAAAAGTAATAAATAACTATAATTCAAGGATGAAGGAAGGAGGTTGCCCACATATATAGGTCATGCCATCCCCCAGCTTATAAGGACAAAATTTGAAGGTAAAAATAATAATTTATAAAGGATTTTTTTTTTTTTTGGGTGTGTGTGCGCGTATTGGCCCTAACAACTCAATTTATTGGCCTTTGGCCACTGTTTATACTAAACTATGTCTCCATCCCTAGTCTCCATATGATAACTAACAAAGAACAAATTAGTTACTAATAATATAAAAGTTGACAAAATCTATTAATGTGTTATGTTAACACGAATCAAGCTAGATGGAAGGGGAGTAGCCAAACCAACACCAATGGATCGACATTGTCATGTGCTTCCTTGTAATTACTTTGCACCTCTGAAGTTAATTAGTTATCAAATTTAGCCTCAACGAGCCGGAAGCATTTCACATTCATTAGATGATGATAGTCCGAATTGGGCCAAAATGCCGATGAAATAGGGTTATAAGATCTCAACCAATGATCTTATATTTTATCAGAATGATGGTCCATATCATGGAAGGTTGTTGGCCTAACCTATATCATTAGACTGATGGTCTATATCATCTTATTAATAGGCATACATTTTCAAAGCCCATTTACTTGCATATGGATTGTTACCAAATAAAATAATGTGAATAATTATGATTTTTTTTTATGAGTAATTTTATAAGTATTTTCTATGTCAATCTTATATCTCTCTAAAAATAAAGTGATTTTTAAAATTGTTATTTGATTAAAATTTAATAATCATTAATCACAAATTTAATGATGATTTTAAGTGTCACATTATCACCAACAAAAAATAACACTTAAAATCACTATTAAGCTTTTTTTGTCGATATTTTTCTTGCGGTTGTACTGCAAATTCTAAAGGTCATCAATTTTTGAGTTTTATTTATCACTTGGACTTTTAAGTATTTATTGGATAAAAATCACAAAAAAAAGTCTTTATTGGATAACGTGTGGTTCCGAATTTTGAAATTTGTTTTAGATATTCACAATAACTTAATTTAAAATAATGAAGTTTATTTTTTTTTATTTGTTACTTTGTGTACTTTTTTCTTAATGGTTGAAATAAATAACATATATTATTCAAATGTTAATTAATTATTGTAGTCTCTGTCGTGTTAAGATATTGAATATCAATTGCCACGAGATCCATCTATTCCTACTTAATATATTATTATAGAATTAAACTTTGGTCGGATGCTCCTAAAAAGTAATGTTTTACTGTCTCCAATCATAGACTGCCATCTCAACAAAAACTAAAAAATTATACCAAAATAACATAAGTCCAAATACACCATATTTCTTTTACTTTTTTTTTCTTCTTTTCTTTTCTTTCCACGCCTGCCGACACCATATTCATTCCTTTCTCTCTTTTTATTTGGTCTTTTTCTTCCTTCTTTTTATTTTCTCTCCACAACATCTTCTTCTTCATTCTCTCTTCTTCTTCTTCTTCTTCTTTCTTTTCTTTTCTTTTCTTTTTTTTTTTTTTTTTCTTCGAGCTGCAACAAGATGGCCATGGAGTCTTTTTTTTTTTTTTTCTTTTCTTCTTCCTTCTCTCATGAGTCATCTTCTCAGGCGATTTTCCGGTGTGAGTCATTTTTTCTAGACTTTAGGGTGATAAAATTCCTAAATGGTTAATTTTTTCGTCTAGGTTTTAGATTTAAATCCAAAATTGAGTTTTTAGACATTAGAAACGAGATTTGAGGCATTATAAACTATTTTGGAGGCATTAAAAACGGATTTTATGCATTAGAATCGAGTTTTGAGGTGAATTTCCACGGGTCACAGTGGATTTGGAGTCGGGTCACAACTAGCGAGAGGCTAGACCCACTACCAACGTGGGTCTGGCCAAACCCACGGTCGGCGTGGGTTTGCCGGGTCTTTCTTGGCCGTGGGTCTCCAGTGGTTGCGTGGAGGTTTGGGTATTTCTCATTTTGATTTGGTGTAGGTGAACTTATTTTATTTTTTGCACTTGATGAGGTGCATGTGGCAATTGGGTGCTGTAAAATAGAGGGTTTGCACCACAATTGACCTTAGGGGCTCTCATTATTATATGATATGATATCACTACATAGCCTACATGCCTTGTTCGTGACTCTGGTTATTTCTTTTATTATATCTTGAAACATTTTCGAGGAAATATATAGTGTTAAGTGCCTAAAAATATTTAAAAGATATATTAAATTTAGTTTAAGTTAGTAAATGATTTAAATGAACCGGATAATATCCCGTTATTTATAATGAAATAGTATTTTTGTTTTTTTATTTTATTTTTTAAGGAAACAAAAATATAATTATACTATAACTAACTGAATATTATCCAATTCATTTGAAATTGAGAATATCATAATTTGTTAGTTAACTATTATTAATGATGTTAAGAATTTAATGTCTTTTAAATATTTATAGACATTTGACACTATTTTAGAATATTTCTTTCGATGAAAAAGGATTTTCTCCATTTCAATTTTTTTTTTGTATTTTTTCTCGTCAATACATTTAAAATGGTAGTATTATCCAAAAATTAGAACATAAAAAAAAATTGGACAATTTTAGGCTTCTAAATTTTTTATTTTTTTTTTAAAAAGAGAAAATTTGAAAAATAGAGAGGGAAAACCTCAACTCTTGAACTAGTTTTTTGGGTTGAGTTAAACCCAAGACCCATTTCTAACATGGTATCATAGCCTGACCCAATTGGCTATGGCCCACTGTCTCCCATTTACTGCACGTGTTGGCTTAGATGTCCTCCCGCCACACGTGAGGTAGCGTGTTGGAAGTCCTACATTGGTTGAGTATTAAGAAGATGGGCCATTTATAAGGGTGAGAAGAAACCTCAACTCTTGAACTAATTTTTTGGGTTGAGTTAGGCGCAACACCCATTTCTAACATGGTATCAGAGCCTAATCCAATTGGTTGTGGCCCACCGTTTCCTATTTGCTGCACGTGTTGGCTTGAATATCCTTCCGCTCACACGTGAAGAGGCATATTAGAAGTCTCACATTACTTAGATATTAAGAAGATTGACTATTTATAAGGGTAGGAGAAAATCTCAACTCTTGAACTAATTAATTTTTGGATTTAATTAGACTCAAATCCATTTCTAACAAAATCATACTTTCAGACCCGGAGGAAATTTATATGCATCTTGAAATATGTGAAGTACAACTGTGAGAACTGAGAAGCTGTTGTAATGTTGCAGAGCTGCGCAGTATATGAGCCAATTTTGAGTACGTATCCATTATCCAACTCCAACAGAACAGAGCCCTGTCACCAGGAGAAAGATTCCTCACGCTCCTTCTAAAGCAGTGTTCCAATTCGGTGTACCCTTTAAAAAGCTTCTGAAATCTGAAATTTGACCGACAGAAATACATATATATATATATATATATATAGAAAAACCACCGCTCCTCAAGACACCATTACCTGCAGAAGACCAGAGGCGGCTGGAGGTGACTGAGGGACGAATTCGGCGTTGTACGAAGCCAATTTGCTTTTGTTTATAATACAAATAGTCTTTGAAAATAGTTCAATTGGTTAAAATTTGTTTAATGAAGTAGAAATTATTAATTCAAATTTTTTATTTCTCTCTTACGTGGAAATGTAAAAAAAAAAAATGTAAATTTAGTATTATTTATATAATTATATTAATGTTTAAAAAACATTTAAGATTCAAATTTGATTTTGATTTGGCTGTTTTGGCCGCCGTTGAAAACCAAAAGGCCAATTGGATAATTGCTAGATATATCTGGTGTTATTCTCTACATATATTTTGTCCATTTTTTTTAAAAAATATTAAATCTATCTGTAAGACATATTTAATGATGAATTTCTTCATCAGAATAACTTCAATGTGGTTGTGGTATAAATTGGGTGTTTTGCACCCTCCAATAAGAAATAGACATTTTAACTTAAAACACAAAAAATAAGATAACTTTTAACACAAAATCATTTTCATTCTATTGACAAAATACATATTGATAAAATCACTTGATCCACCTTTTTGGTTGGTTTTGGATACTCCGTAGTTGAGGGATAGGAGGTGAGTGCATGAGAGTTCGGTAGTGAGTGATAGACATTGGGTTAAAATAATTAATGAAAAATTTAAAGAAATTTATTTAAATTAAAGATGTAGTGTTTTTATCTTCATTGTATTTAATATTTTTATTAAATTTATTAAATTTTTATTGAAGACTTTAAAAATAAATTTTACACCACATCTTGATAGAAAAGACCCTCTTTTATCCATATGTTGTATAAAAATTGATAAGAGATAAGCAAAAGATAAAATCGCTCTATTTCTTAAAGAAGAAAACAATAATTAGTCAAAATCTCATATATTGTTAAAATATCTCCATAATATTACAATAATTAATCAAAATCTCATGTTAAAATATCTCCAGAATATAGATTTTTCACCATATTAATAAATTATTCATGTGACTACATAGGGCTGGCTCAATAGGTAAGTTCACTTTGGCCATTGCCTAAGGCTCTCAAATAGGGGAAAAATAAAAATAAAAAAATAGAAAAGAAAAGAAGATAGATGCTCTAAATATTAGTCAATAAAAACTATGAGCGTATTTTGTCTCTTATACATTTTAAATGTTTATAAACACTTGATATTATTTTAAATGGATTGAAAGATATTTTCTCCAAACTAATTTAAAAGAAATTTATGTCATTCTCAAATAATATTCGGCGCGGTTTTTTAGTACTAAAAATACTTTTCTAATGCAATGCTCTCTATGGGACAGTTGTATATTTTGGTAATTCGTTCCTACTTGTGTGAAAGATCTAGAGCCTATAACAATATAACATACAAAGATTTAATAGTAATTTTGCATCATATAAAATGAGAAGAATATATTCAAAAATAAATTATAAAAATTATTTAATTGATTTTGAACTATATAAAAATAAATAAATAAATAAAAGATGAAAATATGTGCATTGAATCTGCCCAGACCCGGGTCGTTTATTACTCTGCTGAATCTGGGCTGGATTATTTATTTTTGAGCCTTTCTTATTTATGGAAGTCAATCAATGTTTGAGTATCTAATATAATTGCGTAGAAAATTTTATTTTCATTGTTATTAATTTGTACTGCCGTGCAGGTCATCATTGCCTTTTATGTATATATATTCATACGTTCTTTCTACATATGTAAAAAGAGGGGCAATGGAGTCAAAGGGTTTTCTTTCAATGAACGAGGACAAAGAGTTATTTTATTTTATTTATTTTATTTACATCGTTCCGGGAAAGAGAAATTCGAACCAATAGCGTTCGCTTCGAGCGTGGTTCCAACTGATGGTGCAGAAACGAGGACAGAGAGTTTGTGAGAGAGTGTATGACAGTATGAGAAGGCTCTTGGAGAGAGCGCTGGCTCTATAAAGGAGACCGGGATTTTGAGAAGAGATCGCGCTCAGAACATATTTGCAGTACGTGTTTACGTATACAAGCAAAGAGATACTTTTGCTGTGCGCAAGCAAGACAGCAGAGTGGTTTTTCTTTGGCGGTGACTAACAATGGAGGCTATGATGAACAGAGCTGCCTTTAAAGTTTCAATGTGCGGTCAAGGGGAGATTGAACAATTGTCAAGGGATGGTAGCCACTACAGTCTCTCCACCGGGATTTTGCCGTCTCTCGGAGCAAGAAGTAACCGCAGAGTCAAGCTCAGGAGTTTCATTCTCTCCCCCTATGATCGCCGTTACAGGTTCAAAACGGTTTTCTTCTTGGTTTTTGTTTCTGGGCTTGTTTTCGTTTTGTTTAGATTTTTGCATATTTTATTATCTTCCCTGCATTGTTTTTTGAGCTTCATTGTTTTTGCTTTTTTGTTATATGAATGATTTTATTCTGTTCTTGACTTTCGGTTTCTGGGTTTATTATATTTTCTTTATTAAAGGATATTTGGAAAAGAAACCATATATTGAAGTTGTGATACTCTGTTTGCAACTAGAACTATTGATTTGTTCTGTTTTCTCTATTTCTTTTTAATTTTTGTTTCCATTTGTACTTTTTAAGAATGATTCTTGTATTTTTCTTTCTGGGTTTATTTATTCTTCTAGACTCGAACCCTGTTTTGATATTATTTTCTTGTTTATTTGTGTACTTTTTATTTTGAGTATCCGGCAAAGAAAAGATACTGAATCTTTTGCTGCTTTTGAGAAGCTAAAAGTATTTATTTGTCTTCTTCGTATGTTTTCTTAAGATTATTGTTTTATGAATATTCATAGCTCTACTTTTCGGAAGGGAAAGCTTTTTTCCCTTCTGTTGACATTTTTTTTTTATCCTTAAATTCAGCGTATAAACTATTATAGTTGATTATTTGCCAAACAGATTTTAGCTTTATACCAAATACAATTTTATTTGCTTCTTTTTTCTTTTTCTTTTTCTTTAAGGAAAAGTTCGTCAGTCGTCTCCACATCGATTTGGAATCTTGGGATTTTTTTTTAAACTATTTAGTTGATTCTATGCTGAGAAAGATTTAGCTTTTACAAAATACAATTTTCTTGCTGTTAATTCTTTTAGAAAACGTTCTTCAGTCTTCACATGGATGGATTAGGAATCTTGGGATTTTCAAATTTTCTATTTGAATTGTCACAACTCACAAGGCAGACCAGGCTGTTCCTACTTGGAGGCTTTGAGAAGTCTGGCTGACCGCTTTGGAAAACACGCTGCAGCTTCTGTAGTCTGTGTCTTTGTGTTTTCTTCCTATGCCAATGACGCCATGTAGACTCTTTTACTAATAGAGCCATTTTTGCATGAAGATATCTGGTTTTCACTCTTCACTTAGTAAAAGAATCTATAAATATCCAGCAACTATGAGGAATTTTAAGAGTTTCTGGCCATTCTAATTAAAAAATGACTTCTTTTTGCTAAGACTAGCTCAGATTAAATTGGTTGTAACAGGATATGGGAGACATTTCTCGTTGTGCTGGTCATCTATACTGCTTGGGCGTCACCGTTTGAATTTGGATTCCTCAGAAAACCACAGGGACCTCTATCCATTACTGATAATGTTGCCAATGGATTCTTTGCTGTGGATATCATTATTACCTTCTTCGTAGCTTACCTTGATAAGACAACCTATCTACTCGTTGATCATCCGAAGAAGATAGCATGGAAATATTCACGTTCCTGGCTGGCCTTTGATGTAATATCGACAATCCCTTCGGAGCTTGCTCAGAAGATCTCCCCTGGACCTATCAGGTCATATGGCTTATTCAACATGCTTCGCCTTTGGCGTCTCCGAAGAGTTAGCGCCCTATTTTCCAGGTGAAGAGGTTTTTTACATCTTAGAAAACACTATCGAAATGGGCTTTTGCTTTGATTGAAAATTTTATTTTGAAGCAGTTTGTCTCCTAGAGAAAATTCTTCTGTGTCCTAACTTCAGGTGTATTTTTTCTTGATACAGAATGGAAAAAGATAAGAACTACAATTACTTTTGGGTTCGATGTGCAAAGCTTATTTGTGTAAGTCTGTTAAAACTCTGGGATAATTTAGGTGAAAGAAAAGCTTTGCTCCCCACTGGACTATCTCATTAGGATTTGGATATTCTTTACAGGTTACCCTTTTTGCAGTTCACTGTGCTGGATGTTTCTATTATTATCTGGCAGCACGTTATCGTGACCCAAAAAAGACGTGGATTGGAGCAACAATGAATAACTTCATTGATCAGAGCTTGTGGATCCGCTACGTGACTTCGATTTACTGGTCCATCACAACTCTAACAACTGTTGGCTATGGCGACTTGCATCCAGTGAATACAAGGGAGATGATCTTTGACATCTTCTTCATGCTATTTAATCTTGGATTGACGGCATATTTGATTGGAAATATGACAAACTTGGTTGTCCATGGGACCAGTCGTACCAGAATATTTGTGAGTAAATTGTACTGATTGACGCTCTGCCATACTTATAAAAGTCTAGATATAGTTTTTTTGGTCTTAATGCTTGCCAGTTTCTTGACTCATATTCTTAATGCCCTTTTCTTTTCTTTTCTATTTAATTTCCAGAGGGATACCATTCAAGCTGCCTCAAGTTTTGCTCAGAGGAACCAACTGCCTGTTCGCTTGCAAGATCAGATGCTTGCACATTTATGTTTGAAGTTCAGAACAGACTCAGAGGGGCTCCAGCAGCAAGAGACTCTTGATTCCCTTCCTAAAGCCATCCGGTCAAGCATTTCCCATTATCTGTTTTACTCTCTGGTGGATAAGGTGTACTTGTTCCAAGGGGTTTCAAATGACTTGCTCTTTCAGCTGGTAATAAATTAAAAGCGGCTCAACTTCCAAGCTTAAAATGCATTTTTCCAAGCTTCTTTTTTTTTGGTAAATGCTTACATGGTGATTTTATTTTTCTCTAAATTTTGAAGGTCTCCGAGATGAAAGCCGAGTACTTTCCTCCCAAGGAAGATGTGATCTTGCAGAATGAGGCTCCCACAGACTTCTATGTACTTGTCACTGGCGCTGTGGTAATAATTCAACATATTTATTTCTCAAAACCTTGGAAGCCTCGATTTTACTTTTTAAATGAAGTTCAACAGGTTGCATTCTATTTTTTAGAGCTTTATTATTATTTTTTGAAAAAATAGAATTGCAGTTTCCTTTTTTTTTAATTAAATGTAGCAACCAATGGCTCTGGTTTGTTTGATTTACTTCACAGGATCTACTTGTCCTCAAAAATGGAGTTGAACAGGCAAGTCTAATCTCTCAACTAATGACCTCTAGTTTGTTTGAAACATATGTCCTGGTGTCCATGCTATACAATATGCTGACTGAAATCATGGTCAATAACTACAGGTTGTTGGAGAGTTGAAAAGTGGTGAACTGTGTGGGGAGATTGGGGTACTCTGTTATAGGCCACAGCTATTTACAGTGCGGACCAAAAGGCTGAGCCAGCTACTAAGGTTGAACCGTACCACATTCTTGAATATTGTTCAGTCCAATGTTGGAGATGGGACCGTTATCATGAATAATCTCCTTCAGGTTTGTAAACTTTAATCTCATGACTTCTAGTCCTTTGTCAATGTAGAAACCCTTTTCCTAGTTGGAATACTCTGTACATTTGCTGCTTTTGCTAATGAAGAAATAGAATTTTTAAAATGTGTGCTTATGGCATAAGGTTTTCTTCCAGTTCCCAAGTCTTTGGATCAAACTCGATAGATGTTGGTTTTGTACGTAGTATATAAAGAATTTAGCATATTATGTACTACATGCCTTTTCTTCTCGGTGTGCAGCATTTGAGAGAACTTGACAACCCAATGATGTCAGAAGTTTTAGTGGAGACAGAGAACATGCTAGCTCGTGGTAGAATGGACCTACCTCTCAGTATATGCATTGCAGCTCTTAGGGGAGATGATTTGTTGTTGCATCAGTTGTTGAAACGGGGACTTGATCCAAATGAATCGGACAACAATGGCAGGACAGCTCTGGTGCTTGACTGCTTCTCTCTGCTTCTGATTTTATTTCACCAACTTCTTAAAACTTGAATGCTAATATTTTATTTGTCTAATTTCTTTTCCTGTTTTGTGTAAAATCAGCATATAGTTGCTTCAAAAGGAAGCGAGAACTGTGCGCTTCTACTACTTGATTACGGGGCTGATCCTAACAGTAGAGGTACCTTCTAGCCCAACAGCGTGCCCATAAGCCAGGGCCAATTGTGTTTTTAACTATGTACTCATCATTGTCACCATTTTTCCTTTTGCTTCTCTTTTTTCTTTTCCTTGCACTGTTCTGTTCTTTGTTTCTCGAAAGTGGTTTTGAGTGCTTCAGACTCAGTTCCATTATCTTTTCTCTATACTTCCCTCCAAAAAGGTTTTGTTTAAGTGGATGTAGGCTAAGGTTGCAGCAATTTTACTGTATGCTTACATTAGCAACGTCTTCAAGTTGGTTTTTGAAATCCCCTTTAGCAACGTCTCTTAAGAATGTATAACATAATTCCAACAAGGGATTTTTAAATCTTCCTCTTACAGTATAAATTTCTCAATTATTTGGATGTCTACAGATATCTTATTAAGTCATTTCAAAATGTTGAAGCTTCATTAAATATTTTTTAAATTTGTGCTCTATAACAAAGTTGCCCATGGACCCGTGAGCAATATTTTAATGCACAAACTTAATTTTTCAGACACAGCAATTTGCCTTATAGTTTAGATGAATAATGCAGCTACATGTTGACTTTTGGAATGCATGTGTGCACTTATTGTTAGCTGAACCTTTGTATTATAATACCAATATAGAAAACCTAATATATGGACAGACTTGTATATGGCATTTATTAAACCAAACACCTAACAACACTCCTCTCCCCCCACCCCAAAACAAATATTTATTAATAATAAAGAGCTCTATGATTAATATAAGTATCCATTCGATGATTTGTTTGCTGGAACATTTGGGGGGATATTTTGTGTGTTTAATTTGTGGATGTTCTCAATTTTCCTTATTTCTTTTTGCATTGAATTTGGATTGTATTAAAGCAAGTAGGGTTTTGTCAGCTTGTATTATTATGTCATTTGCATTTCTTGTTTGTTTTTTAGCTGTACTTTATATAGTCCTGATATGGTATGGTAGAATATTATTATATGTCCATTTACTATTATTATATGGTAGAATATTATTATATTTGGCCAGCAACTTAATGATATTATTATTAGATTTATATCTGTTGTTTAAATTATCTTATGAAGTTAGTGTTTACTTTCTTATATACTCTTATCCATTCAGCTGTTTATACCCTTTAATACGTACGTGATTGGAGAGGCACACACAAGAAAAGAAAAGAAAAAATAATCTAATATGACTTCTAGAGGCATTCATCTGCGGTTTCCACTCCTGGATTGTTGACTTCTAGGGGCTTTGCTGGTCTTTTTCTGGTCCCTGCTTAATATGACAATCTCACAATTCAAAAGATTCCTTCCACTATTATTTAAATATTTTTGGTAAGATTGTCAGTATCCTAAATGCTATAAGAGTATAAGTTACTCGTTCAAAAAAAAAAAAATTGCTATAAGTTACACCAAAAAAAGTGTGTCCTGCTTCTTTATAGCCAAATATGTAGAACTATGATAAGTCAAATTACATTTTAAGCACAGATTAAGTGCTGTTGATATCCGTTGACTATCCTTTTAAAGATTAGCAACTAATTAATGCATGCTTAGATATGCCTGCATATGCCAATGTGTTTATTCACATTATCAGATATGCGTTTTTCATGTTGTAAGGTCACCTTATTTTTAATCAAAATGGTGTTTTCACTAGTATGCTTTTGAGTTTGCTATACGGTCTGCCTCTATCCAGCTTCTTTCTTATCAGAATGAAAATAAGAAGACTATCTATCTAGCCTTCTCTTTTTTGGTCTCAAGAACGTAATTTTATTTAAATTTCCTTTTATTTCATTGGGTTTTTGGAAATAAGGTCAATATTAATCATGGATTATATATTCTGCGGAGTGATTCATCAAGTATAGTATGAAGTGATGAACTTAATTTTGCATGTATGCAGACTCAGACGGGAGCGTGCCACTGTGGGAGGCGATGCTGGGCGGTCATGAACACTTGATCAAGCTACTACTAGACAATGGTGCACAATTACACCCTGCAGACGTTGGTCAATTTGCATGCACTGCAGTTGAGCAAAACAACTTGACCTTGCTCAAGGAAATAATTCGTTGTGGGGGAGATGTCACACAACCTAAGGCCAATGGAACCACAGCTCTTCATGTTGCAGTTTGTGAGGGAAACATGGAAATAGTCAAATTCCTTTTGGATCATGGTGCTGATATTGACAAACCAGACCATGATAATTGGACCCCAAGGGCTCTAGCTGACCAACAAGGACATGAAGACATTAAAACCCTTTTCCAATCTATTAGAGAACCCAAAACTCAACCCATCATATCCATTCCTGAGAGGCAGAATGGGGCTCGTTTCCTTGGGAGATTTACTAGTGAGCCTACAATCCGCTCTTCATCCCAGGAAGTCTCATCCCCGCTGCAGCAGACAGATCATGGAGCCAATCCCGTCCAAGGCGTAGGACTAATAACTTCCATAACTCACTATTTGGGATAATGTCAGCTGCCCACACTGGGGAGAAAGACATTCTCTTCTCTGTTAGTAAGACAAGATCATCAAGTGCTTGGAAATCTGGAGGTGACCCTGCTAGAGTGACAGTTAGTTGTCCAGAAAAGGGAGAAGTTGCTGGAAAGCTTGTGCTACTTCCAAAGACTTTTCAGGAGCTGCTTGAGATTGGTGCTAAGAAATTTGGGGTGTTGCCGACTAAAGTCCTAAGCAAGGATGGAGCTGAAATAGATGGTATAGAGGTTATTAGAGATGGAGATCATCTTACTTTTGTCAGCTGTGTTAGAACTGCTGAAGAATCTGATAGCAAAAACTCTCAAACCGAAGAATCTGATAGCAAAAACTCTCAAATCAATGGATGTTTGTAGCACTTTTAGTACGTATACTATACGTGGAATCTCAAATATACCCCATGCTGCCATGCATACCCAGTTTGGATCAAGAAAAGAAAATTGGGAGGGGAGATAGAGAGAGTTACCACATGCAAGTCAATGTGATGGCAATGTAAAGAAAAAGTTTACGTGACATCAATGCAATTGAATGTGTATATATATATGCTCAATATGCTCTCGAAGAAAGTCTTCCAAGTTATTACCTGCTGGAAAGAAGAGTTATATAGGTTTCTTCCCAAAAGCTCCATTCTCTCTCCTGTCTCAAGCTAAGCCGAAACTACTTGAGGAGGACAAACCTACTGGGTTCCCTCTTCCTCCCATCATCTTTTCATGTTTTTCCTTCCTTTTCCTTATGAGCTTCTCTCTTTGTGAGAGAACTCACTTTTATCTAAAGTTTTCTCTAGATCTATTAGGGGTATCAAAAATTACTAGGAAACCGGAACTGGAACGGAAAACCGGGGACCCGGTTCCGATACCCGATTCTTATTGGGTTTCCAGGTTACCGGGAACCAAGGTTCTTATATTATTTAATAATATTTATATATTAATATAATTATATATTATATTGATTTTTATATATAAGATTTATATTTAAAGCCCATATAGGTAAAAACATTATTTTTTATGATTTTTTGGGCTTTTTTAGGTTGTTTTTTAAAATTATTTGAAATAATTACGATAAAACCCAGTTAATTAAGACAAAAATGTTAATAGATTTTTTTTTTTTTTTAATGGGTCAACTATATGCAAAAAAAAATGGGCTTATTTAGGCCCAATACCTAAAATGAACCCAAAAATATATTTTTAAAAAATGGTTATCAAACCGGGTATAACTAGAACCGGCTAGTAACTGGGATCAGGGTCTCGGTTTCGATTCCGGTTGCCCAAAACAAAGAACCGGGGGTACCCCATTTTTGACCAAAAATCGGGAAATCGGACCGGGTTAACACCCCTAAGATCTATCTATCAAGAACAGCAACCACAATGGATTGCCTCCCCTGCTTCCCCCCTGCGCCTCCCCCCGCCATGGATTGTCTCCTCCATTGCTTCATCGGCCAGATTTGTGTAGACTTGAAGATTGGCTTTTTCAAAGTCCAATCTTTTTCTCTCTATCGGCTCCAACCAATCACGCACCTCTCCTCCATCATCATCGGTGTTCCAGGTTTCCAGTGAAGTCCTCTGCGGCCCTTTTTGACCACCATGTGCGGGGGCGTGGACCACACACTCCTGCCAATGGATCTAATGCGCCGTGTAGCATCTGTTGAAGCCACTCTCCATCGTAGCTACTGTGTTTTGAGTTTCTTCTTGTTATTTTGCATAACATTCTGTATTTTTTTGTGGCTTTATTGCTTAGTATTTAATCCGATCCGGTTGGACTTTTGTGGAGTTGATCTTTTTTTCTTTTCTTTTTGGTTTCCTTTTTTTCTACCGTTACATTTCATCTAAATTCTCCATGGCTTTTTAGGAAGCCTGTTTGGATGTTTACTAGGGGTATTTGTACTCCTGATAGTTGTATCCATCAATTTGTGCCGCAACAAGGGTTTTTTCGGGCTACATTCGCAATTGTCCTTTATGATCTCATTCTTGTTCTTTGAGGTTTATTCGGATTGGATTTTTAGTAAGCTTGCATTTGTTTTTTTCTTTTTCTGTTCTGTCTGTCTCTGTACCCTCTTTACTTGTTTGAATGTTGGTTTGTTACAATATATATATATATATATATTGTAAAACTCTCACTGCTCAAACTTTGAGAGAAAATCGTAAAGCATAACAAATAATAATAATAATAATAATGAAAATAAAGCACAAACTTTCACCCTACAAACAAAGCATCCTCTAGCAAAGACCAAAACTACAGTTTATCAGCCTTGAGATAAAACCCACTTGGAATTCGACCTCAGAAAACATGGGTAGTCACTAGTCAATAAATTTGAAATCAAACCAAAACTTAAAAGCGATTTCTCATAATTTATGCTTAAATATACCAGTAAAATGACTCTAATTGTGTCAAATTTGCCTTGCACGGATGGAAAGAAAGACAAGTCAGTGTTACCTAAAAGCCCAGACCCAATGGAGAACCAAAGATTTGTGCTCTGCAGCTTAGTTTTTACAGAGAAAAAGAGAGACAAAGAAGGTGGGTAGTGTAGGATTAGAGAGAGGGAGAAACTGTTGATTGGAAAATTTGGAAAATTTAGGGAAAATAGAAATAGTAAATAAGTGGATGGATCGGTGAACAGTACATGACCATGCACATGCCCAGGTGACGTGACACTGTTCACAAATGGGGAGAAAATTTAGGAAAAAGAGATAAATAGTAAATAAATGGATGGATCAGTGAACACCCCATGTGACGTGACATTGTTCACAAATGGAGAAAAAAATCATTTTGCATTTTTTTAATGCCAAATCGAATGGGAGAGATTTTAAAGGGTTTGGTTAGCCATTTTAACTAAATGTAGAAGATAACTAATTCATTGTGAATGCTGTTAAGACTTTCTATCCTGGGAAGCCCCCAAGGGAAGGTCTTTGGTGCCTTATCGCCATGGTCTTTAAGAAAAACATTTGAGATTGAAGTGCTACTTATTGTTATTATTCTGCAACCAAACGCAGGAGACACTTTTCTCAAGTAAGGCATTAGTGAAAATACATGCCGTATTAGTGATTAAATCTTCTAAGGTGTTCCATGTTCCATATATGAGGCAATCGCTTTTCTTCCACTATCTCTTAAGTGGCTGTCGGTATTCCACCACTTGCTAAGGTTTCTTCGGATGTTGGGTACTTCAACATAGTCACATAACACTTCCAAGCAGTTGTCTGATCTCCTGGAACCTCCCCATCGGAAACTTCATTTCAATATGAGTATGGTTCGGCCAGTGATGGCATTGTATGCCGACAAACAATTTACTACTAGGAAATCGACTATCAACATGACGGAGTTGGGCAAGTCTCCACTGTAAGAGGCAGAGTAATTGACCCAACAAGCTGGTATACCATCTCTTCAGCAAAGCTCACCAATTACCCTGTAGAGCTTCATCTACTAAAACTTGGGCAAGTACATATGCAGAGCTTTCCTTGTCTATTAGAATCCTCCTAGTTGTATAGTTGACCACAATCATAGTTAGAACTAAGGCGTCCAATGTAACACCCCCAAAATTAATTAACTAGTAATCAACCCAGTACATCTCCCTGAACCTATTTACCTAGTCTCTCGCCTTGCTGTCTCTTCAGGAGTTAAGTAATTTTTCTCTTGAAGGGGATGCACTTTTGGTTATTTTATCTGTAAATAAGCCTCATCTTTTTGCTACTTGACAGTTTGCTTCTATTATTTCTGACCTGAGACTTGAGCTCTCATCCTTTCAAAGCTGGAATGCTTCGAAAGTTTCTAGATGTACCAACTTTCGTGCACATGAGTTAGCTAAATGGGCTGCTACCCACCTTGTGTTTGGTAGCATTCCCTTAGGTTCCCCCATTCTCTCTTCCATCAGGATCAAGAATGAGAAGGATCCTCCTTTATAGTCCCTCTTCTTCTTTGCTTAGAAAAAAAAAAAGAAAAGAAAGAGATGACTCAAACCAACTAACAGAGGGCTAATCAGTGAAAGAAAATATCTCATACATTCATTTACAAGATAACCATGCTAAATGAATCATATTACAACAAAAAATACTATCAATGTAGAATTCAAATGCATCAGTTACAAGAATACTACCCTAATTTAGACAACAAACTACTATGCGGCCCTGAAGAGGTGTATACTCAAAGAACAGCTCGTTTAGACTTGTTTTTCCGTTTTGAGTTAAACAAACTAGAATGGCCCTTCCAGGCCGTAAATGGAGATATTGTGGCATATTGCTCAATTCAAAGGTTTAACAATGGCCGACTAAGTATGTACATTAAAAGGCATGAAAATTTAGAATAACTGCACAGATGATTATATTAGGGCATTTTCAAATCATTTTTCAGTCAGCTTTGAAAGATCGAGTACGCACCTTGGTGAGCACTTACAACATAAGACCCATTCTCTTTACTCCCCACTGTATTAAACAAAGTTGCGGAGCAAATACACATTGTAGCTCTCATATGCTGATTAATTTAAAAACACTTGAAAAAGACATAAATTCACTTCAGCGTCCATTACTATAAAAGCTTAAGCATTTTCAGACGTGCTTCGTGTTCTGGATCCAGTTTTGGTGGAGTATAACAACCACGAAGATCCTCCACTATGTACTCCTGCAAAATGTTTAAAATTAATTCTTTTTTTACACTAGAAATGATTAATAGCTAAAGTTGACAGTAGAAATGATCCAATATCTAAAACATGAAGCCCATTTGTAAGTTCTTAGTCAACTGGTGATGGATGGGGCAGATGCCAAGAAAGCTAAGTTCTTGGCCAACTAATGAATCTATAGAACAAAGACCTTACTGTGCAAGGCACTTGTGCTGGAAAACTGCGTTCAGAGCTTACCTTAGTGAGCTCCCTCTTGGTAAGGATGTGGTAGTGTCTTTGCCAGATCCTCTGAATGGCCATGGTGGCAGCAAGGAACCCATAAGCTATTCCAAGAATGGCAAAGATGACGACAAAAACTATAACCAAGGCAAAACATGCCTCCATAGATGCAGGAAAACAATCCAAGATGCCCCATCCATAACAGCAATTCTGGCAGCCAGCCATCCGTGGATCATTACCATTGAGGGAGGAGCAATGAAGTATAAGCCCAAAAAATCCAAGCAGCACAAAGAAGGCCAGTACCCCTGGTAGTATGTATATATAGAGTCAGAACTTTGAAAACATATCACTGACCAATACCAAGCATTCGGGAGTTCCATAGAAGACAAAATGTGTAATGGAATGAAATCAACTGAACTTTCTCCATTGATCCTTTATCCTTTTTAAATAAGCACAATAAAAGAAGTATGCGTGTGTTGTGTGTTAGAATTAGAGAGTATCAAAAACATATGAGACCTCAAGCAAATCTATTTCATATCGACAACTTTAAGATATTAGTTATAAGAAAGTAGAAGAAATTTAAATTCCAGCTAAGTACGGACTATAGCAAGACCTGCAGAGAAGATACTGCCCACTAACATGGCTGAAATATATGGTTTTTACATAATGGAGAATGTTATAACATGCTATTAGGAAGGGGCAATTATTCACGTGTAACGGGTGAAATTTCCTATATAGTCAGCGCAAAACACCAAACAATAGTAGTATAAATGTCTTTGAGCACATATTATTTGGAGAACTAAGGCTCTTTCAAGAGTGGTGTTTTTGGGTGGATAGTAGCACTGTGGCTAGCGAATTGTGGGGTTTGATCTTCCAGTTCTTTGGGTCACGCCTAGAAGAGTGGTGGAGTTGTTGTCTAACTGAAAAGGTCAATGGGAAAGACATTGCAATTTAGAAGTTTGGAGGGTAGCTCCTTTGTGTTTAATGTGGTACATTTGGAGAGTGAAAGACGAAGAACATTGAAGATTGTGAGAGACCGGTGTTAAATTTAAAAGCTGACATGTTCAAATTTCTTTATGCTTGGATGGCAACATAACAGTCCTCATTTTTCTAGTTTTACTTAATTTCTGAGCTTCCGTTCTTTTTCTCCCTAATTGGGGTCTCTTCTACACTTTCTACTTAGATTTATTTACTTATCAAATAAATAAATAAATTTCTTTAAGCACACATCAGTAAACAGTACTTTCTTGCAATGATATCAAGCCATTAAAAAAAATTATAAAATTATAAAATTTATTAAAAAAAAAGAAAAAAGAAAAAAAAGAAAGAAAGAAAAGAAAGAGAGAGAGAGAATATATATCACACCAAGTTGATGGTTGCAACTCCATAGGAGAAATAAGACAAATTGCAATAAGCACAAACATAACGTTTGTGTTTGGCTTTAGATATAACTACTAACCATGTTTATGAGCATGAAAATTACAAGCAGGATTTTTTTTTTTTTTTTGATAAGTCAGAGTGTTTATAAACAAAAAAATAAGCGCCAAGCGCCTTTAAGTATACAAGGAAAACGCACAAAGCGCCTCAAGCATACAAAAGAAACCCAAATCACCAATGCCTTTAAGTACACAAAAAGTATACAAAGGAACCCAAAAACAAAACCCGATACAACCCAAAACAAGCAAAGGACCAAAACATCACCCAACTGGAACAGCCCTAGTGCTCCTCCGAGGAAACCCTAGTGCACCTCCGGAGGACAAGCAGGATTTTCAATCTCAGCAGGTAAATTAAATAAATATATAAGTAACTGCTGAAGCCATCATTTACCTATACAGTAATAAAAAGGTATTGGATGTTTTGATAGAATCCGATCCCAACTGTCACTGAAGGAGTTCCTGAAGGCCCCATCTTTATCCATTACGTATGCAAAGCCACCTATTGCAGCAATTACCTGCAAACATGTAAATTTTAAGAGAGAAACTTTTGAGGGTCTTTCTTTGAATGCTTTGAGCCAAACAAATCATCAGCTTTACATAAAAGAAAAATTCCAGATCTCAAAAGCATGTTACATTAAAATCAATACCCTACAGGTAGCATTCCCTTAGGATCCCCTGTTCTCTCTTCCATTAGGATCAAGAATGGGAAAGATCCTCCTTGTAACCTCTTTCCTCTTCAATTAGGAAAAAAAAAAAAAACCCTACAAAAGTACTCAGTGAAAGCCAAGAAAATCTATTTAGGACTTCAATTTGTTTTTGACTAATTTTCATGGGTGGTCAATGCTAATTAAAACAGGTCACAATTTATTTGACAATGTACCAGCAATAACTGAACAAGTGGATACTAAATAAGAGAAGAAATGGGAAAGAAGAAGAACAATTTATGAAAATAATTTGAGACGTTTATAAAACTTAAGATAGTTGCCAGTAAGCAAATAGCACCAATATGCACCATGTTCCATGCAACAAACAGAAAATCAATGGGCAATTTTGATTTCCACAGAGATCATGCAAAATAAACATCCTCACAGCTTTTAATATTATTCCTTTTCTTTTACAATTAAAAAACATAACAGTGGAACCAGTTGATTAATAAATGAGGACGAGTCCTTTTATGATACAGATGAAATGCTTGATTGGTAAAGAATGGCATCTTTCTGAATCCATTCACTAAAATGTGTGCAAAAAAGAAATACTCACAGTTTGTACAGCTAAGAATACAAGGAAGACATCCCTTGCCACAAAAAGTCTGAATTTTATCTTACGCCAAGAGTTGTCCTCAAAAACTGTAAGTCGAAGGTGAAATTGAGCTTTGCAAGTGGTGCAATGTGAGAAAGCAAATCCTTCCTGTAAAAAAAGGGGGAAAATCACTGTAAGATCAATTTTTAAAAGAATCCCTGCTTGAAGTAATTGGATTGTAAGTTTTCATATTCATAAGAGCCAAAACAATAGTTTTTACCCTAACTGAACGCCAATGATCAAGACATGAACGATGAACAAACTGCTGAGTGCCTTTGCACATGCATGGAGATATTAATTCATCCTCTACAAAATTGAAAAGCCATTAGACCAAGGGAATGAGATGTATGCCAAAGCAACAAGTAGATATTCTGGAGTCTATATATATATATAACTACATAAAATGTTTGCCAAGAATATTGATTCAGGACAGACCAACAAAAAGAAGGGAAAAACAAAGCGTGCACCACTTCAATATTCTGAAACTTCATCCAGAATTAGGAATGAGGGATGCCCAAACTCTCATTTTTTATTGGTAAGTTACACACGCACCCGGTCGGACTTGAATCATGACTTCACCCTCCCCTTTGTAGGAGGAAGTACCATTTGAGCTAAAGCAGGATGCCAAAACTGATTAGAAGCTAAAAGTAAAGGGGGGTCTTTTTTTTAATTCTTCTTTCAGTAAAACTGAACTCTAACTGAGCTAATTGTACTTTTTCAATCTCTTCTGATTAATAAATTTATCAGAAATCGCGCCATGAACACTTGCCGTAAAGCTGAGTGTGATTCTTCCTATCTTTTCTGAGCTAATTTCTTCAACTTGTACTGAGCTATAGAACTTTTTGATTCATACTTTGAAATTACAACATCAACACATGCTCAGAGATCACATCAATAACTCATCCCTCACAATATGCATATATGGTGTTTTGTGCGCAGTACAAGAGAACCATCAATGCGATATCTGCATTTTAGATGTTGCGCACAAGCCATTATAATCAAACTTTGATTATACCAAGGAGCATAATCAAAGTTTATCTATGATTCCAATAGAGCTCTAATTTAAATCAAAATTCATTAGAAACAAAATCTAAGTGCTTCACAAAGAATGTTCACCTGGCTCGCCCTCGCTCACGCTCGCTCTCGCTCTCGAGGCAAATGCGACAGCACGGAATCGTACCGGCCTCGATATCTTCATCCTTGATCTCACTAGAGCTCCCTGGTGGCGAATCGGCCTGGTTCTCTAGCAGAGGATCGGAGTCACTAGGGTTCCCTGCAGCTGTTCCTGTCGGCTCTAGCTGAACTTCCCCTTTCATCGATGGTAACGTTTCTCGACGAATAGAGCCTCCTCAACCCTAAAATTGAGCTCAATTACCAATACAGGAAGATCAAAACACCATAAATTTGACCAATTCGCAAGCTAGACAAAGCAACTGAGATTCAACAAAAACCCTATCCCTACGTTTGATTGAGAAGAAAACGAAGAAACAATCAAAGCACCAAAAGATTTCCACAAACTTCAAATTTCTCACACAAATTAGAATTGCAATTCACTTTCTCAGGTCTCTCAGCAACCAAACATCCGGTGAATCTCTCAATAGATTGATTATTTGGTAATTTAATAATTAGAATTAAGTGAAGGGAAATTTGAGGATTAAATACCTGAATTTGCAAAGAAACTCAAACAAAAAGTCACTGAACTTTTCGAAGGCGCCGATTGGAATGATTGTTAGCGAGGAAGTCCAGAGAGCGGAAAATGAATGGGTCTTCTTTATTCGGCGCGCGGGTGCGTTCAGCACACCTGCATGATCCAGAATACACGTGGAGTGGGACCCGGATCTAAATTTTTGGATTTTCGGTTGTTCATTGGGCTGGTCTTTGTTTGGGCCTTTTGGGCGGGTCTCTTATTTGAAATAGCAGCTAGGCCGGGTCCTCCAGCCTCCTCGTCTATGCCAGCGAATCGATGCGTGTGTCGATAACTACAACGCCTGCTGGAGCATCAAGTGGTTTAGACCCATCTTCTCGGTGGCATGGATTGGGCCACCATGAATGGCGTCGAGTGATCGGAATTTCGTTGGGCTGGCAATTTTGCTTATTGAGTTGAGTTGTAGTTGAGTTGAAGCTGAGAAGATGAAAAGCTGAAATAAATAAAGAAGATTGGGTTTGGACTCAGCATACTGAGATCGGAGAGATTAAACTCTATGCAATGATGAAGAATTATTCGGAAAATATTGAGCCTCTGCTAAAAGGTTTTGTTGAATCTTTAAGGGTAGCAATTTAATCACTAATAAATGAAGTGAAAAGTTCTTGAATTTCTCTCTCCCCTCTTGTGTTGACATGTCAAAAAAAAAAGCTTTGTTGAAAGAGAGGAGGCGTACGATCTCAAGGTCATTTACATGTTTTTTTTTTTACTCATTTGTTTGATGATGCTAATGTGGAATTTAAAAAATAAGAAAATAATAATAATAATTTGTTCTTAGGTTTTTATTTAATTTGGATTTAATCTTTGGGCTTCTAATTTCAAGAATAAAATCCTTTAAGTTGTGCCCATATTTTAAATATGTCATTCAGTCACTTTATTATCGAAGTTAACCGTTTATGATTTGTCATGTATGTTTCATTTAACATGCTGGTGTCCAAGTAAGCACGCAATGTTAAATGTGGTTTTAAAAGCTACCTATAAGTATGAAAAAATTGTGTAAAAAAGTATGAACAAGTGTAGCCACCCCCTTTCTTTGGTTTTTTTTCTTCCCTCCTGATATTACTCTCTAGTAAACACGCTTAACTATGGAATTTTGATAGGTTCATGTCTACTAAGGCTTTAAAACAGATTATTCTCAAGAAGGGTGTAAATATATATGTAAGAACATCTTTATTCTTATACCTACTGATGTGGGACGCCACAGGCCATGACCCCTTCACAGTCCTATTAAGAGGCAAATTCTAGAATGTATTTTTATCCCTGAAAAAAACCTATGAATGCAGTGAAATTTGTAAAGATGCCAAACCTTACCTAATACCTAATGCCTAATGACTAAACAGCTATAAGTTTTTTCAAATGGTTGATTACAAGTGTCTGTCTTTCTACTTTTCTTTCTTCCATTTGTTTGTCATTGAAAAAGTAATGTAAATGCCAGAAGATGACTTCCATTTTTTTAGGTCTTTGAAACATTTCTCCTTGGATATGTTAGATATAATCCAGACTAACTATTCATGCTTTGATTCCTGTTTTAATATATTCTCCATTCGCCTCTTATCTTGATACATTTTCATTCATATTTCTAATTCTCTCTCTCCCATCAGCTCTTTTAGATCAACTCTTATTAAAAAAATCAAAGGCAGATGAGAACTATTAGATAAACTTAGGGCACGTTTGGGTGTGTGTTTGAAGATCTCAAAAGTGCATTTAACATCTTAAAAGCTCGTATGAAAAAAAAAAAAAAAAAACTTGTTTGATAAAAAAAATTAAAAGCATTTTTTAACTTAAAAACCATATTTCTCAAACACAATTCCAAATATACTTTTAATATAATGAAGGTTAAATAAGAAGTGTAGCGTATATCATTACTTTGTATTAGTATATTTATTTTCGTTAAAATAAAAAAATAAAAGACAAATACAAAATTTTAACATACATTACCATTATTCTAAACTTTAACAAACATGACCATTAATAATAGGGTAAATATATAATAAAACCTTGTGTCAGCCTTCAGAATTTAAAAATGCTTAATTTTTTTTCCGAATATTTACTCTTTGGGTCATTTAAAATTACAATAAAATACCTGCCATCAATTTTTCGTTAAGTGTTGTGAAACGCATCGTTTTGATTTGATTAAAATATTAATTTTTTAAAATTTTAATCTAAAAATTAATTAAAAAAAAAAATAAGGGTGGTGCGTTTGGCCTAGGGGTGACCGAACCACCCCAAGGCCCAAGGGATGGTTTGGCCACCCCAATCTGGTCTGGGGTGGCAACCACCCCTTAGGCCATGGGGTGGTTCGCCACACCTAGATTGGCCAAACGCCACCCTGTTCTTTTTCTCTTTTTTTTTTTAGATTTAAAATTTTAAAATTAAATTAAAAAAATATAATATTTTAATCAAATCAAAACGGTGCATTTCACACCAGTTAATGGCACTTAATGAAAAATTGACACGGATATTTTATTATAATTTTAAATGACCTAGGAAGTAAATATTCGGAAAAAAAAATTAATATTTTAAAATTTTGAATGACTGAGCCAAAGTTTTATTATATATTTACTCTTAATAATAATAATGAAACCTAACCTAATTTATAAAAATTTTATTAAATTTAAAATCCATCATTATTAAATTTTAAATATAATTAATAATAATTTTAAAAGTGAAGAGAACATGAGTGCAGTTTGCGTGAAGGTTTGGCAAGATTGAAGATTCCAAGGAGTAGCTAGCCAGTTGATACAGAGACCAAACAGCACGCAAGAAAGTTCCGCGACAAGATGGACAACGAAAGACTCTCCGTTGATTTATTTATTAAAAACTGACGTACAAGGATGGAAAATTGACAAAGGAAGATATTTATAGACGTACGCGTTATTCAAAATAATAATAAAGCCACCAATCAATCAATCACTTGACCAAATCAAAAGGTATATACTTCCACATACAATTACACAATTCCACACTTGCATATTTCTTCTTCTTCCTCATTCTTTGTCTGCTAGTTGAGGCTCTCCATTCATACCCTACACGGAATATATATATTATCTTTCAAAATTATTTCAAATAAATAAAGGCCTTCTATCTGATAATACTAGTAAAAATAAAGAACATAAAAAAAAAAAAAATCACAAATTCCTATAATAATTAGTGAATAGAAACTGTGTATCAATTATTTCTTTCTCAAGGTAGATAACTATATATATATATATATAATCCTTCAATTTACTTTGAATCTTATTTTAATGATACTGATCATGCTAAAAAATGCTAGCTAGCTCATTAATTAATAGAAGTTGTCAGCATAGGATTTGGTGGGATTAGAATAAATCTTAAATTTAAATGTTTACAATTAGGAAAAGAAAAAAGAAAACAGTTGAATTTATAAACTTGATAAAATTCAATGCATGGGATGAGAGTGGCGGAGACACGTTGATGGTTAGGGGGGTGTCACGGCACTTCCAACTATTTTTTAAATTTTTTATTCTTTTTCCCTGTTTTGTGGCTTTTTTGTTGGCATAACATGGCGTCCAAATTTTTTTCCTTTTTCCTACTCCGTGGCCTTTTCTCCTCTCTCTCTCACGTTTCTTTTGAGTTTTCTCCCTTTCTCTTCTCTCATCCCTCTCAAACTCTGATCTCTTTGATGCTTCAAGGTTAATTTTATGCATTTAATTTTGATTTTTGTATGAATTATTAAATTTTTATGGTGGAAAAAAATTTTAGATCGCTAAAAAAATATTTTTGGCGGCACCCCTATATGTATAGATCGGCTCCGCCACTGGGGATGAGACGTAGATAGATTAGCAAGCAAGGCGAAGGTGAAGATGAAGATTGAAGAAGAAACTTACAGTAGGAATTCTATATTGATGAATCGATCCGCAATGGCTGGATTTGCTATGGTCTCGTAAGCAGTCTTGGACAAAACCATGGTGGTGCCATTAGCCGTCGGCAAAGAAGGCGCTGAGCCGACATAATCAATAATCTTAATCTGGATCGTCTGGTCTTTTATACAAGCGCCCTGTCTTGTAGCGCTGATGCACCTCACCAAGTACTGTCTCCCACACGCTGCGCCATTGTCCCATATTCCGTCGCCGGCCGTCGCGAACAAATTGCTCGACGGGAACGGAGAGAGGTCGCTTCCGTAACATGCCGTGGCTATATATATAAATTGATGATCAGAAAGAATTGTTTATAGGCGAGTTTGAGCTATATATATATATATAGCTGGACAACAACATGCATTTCGAAGCTGTTAAGGGTACTTACGTAAATACGGGGGAGAATACCGGGCCGCCGTGCCGACATCAGCGAGGGAAGTATGAAAGAAGTGTGAAACCAAGGCGAGGGATAATAATTGAAGTAGAAGCAGCCAAGTCCTGGACATTTTTGCCAAAGTGCATGCGAGAACTTGAAGGAAAATATAGCTAGGGGTAGCTCGTTCGATCTCCCCGTGTAATCCAATCCCTCTTTCCCTTTCCCACTAATTAAATAACGTGGTGTATTCCGATAAATGCTACGGAGCACTGGAGCAGCGACGTTTCCGAATGAATTCCGGATAAAGTGCTCTGTGCAACAAGTACTCGAGGTTGACCAAGTAAACCAGACAACAACAAAAGAAGGTTCAAAAGAAGGTTGCCAAGGGGCTGGACCCGTGGACCCGGGCCGGCACTGTAGTGCATTTTTTTGGTCCGTTTAGGGATATGTGTTTGATTGGTTTTAGTAAAAATGTTTTGCGAAGAAGAGTCAAAAAAATATATTTTTTATATAAAAAAATGTAAAAATTTTGTTATGCAGTGATTTTTATATTTAAATAATAATTGATGTAATATAAAAAATAAGAATATTAAGATTAATTTTGAGATGAAAGTACATATATATTATTTTTGGATTAAGGCAGAGGCTGTTCCAGCCCAGTGGTGATAATTAACTTAAAAGAGACGTGACTACGTTGAGTACGTCGTACGTCGATGGCAATGTTAATCCAAACATTCTTTTGGAGTACTTTGCCAGCAATCAAGATTGACAGAGTAAAACATGCTGGTAAACATGACATATGGGCGCGCGGCTGTCAGTTAGTTTTTCTGATAGCTTTTCATTGTGCATGCCTGGTTCTTGCTACTGAATTTTTCACTGTTCAGTGGGAAAAACATCCTCCTAAACTGCTGTGTTGAGGCTTGGTTTTGTAGTTTGCTCCTGTGCTTGTGCTTGTGTTTGGTTTCGTTGTTGTCGTACAATCTCAAAGGGTACGTTCTTAGGCCTTAGCTAGAAGTTCGACTTAAATTTGAGACCAAGTAGAAGACAACACTTGGCTTACAATATAATCAACAAATCTAAAACAAAATGTGTTCTCTCTTTTATTTTAGGAGGTATGCTATATATACATCCTTTCAAGTATCTATTCTTTAAGTAAGATTATCATTAGATGTTGCATCTACTTTATATGTTATTCATCTAATTAGAGGACTAATTTTCATTAACACATTAGAAAGCAAGTATTTGAGAGTGAATATTTGTAAATATGTGTAATACTCCTCTTTATTTTGGGTAACGGGATAATTGGGTCAACTCAAGAAAAAACTATATAGATTTGAATCAATAACCTTTTGACAATTCTGCTATATTTTTATTTCATAATGTTGGTGCGTCTGTCTCAGGACGCTCAACCAACTTTTAGATTTTTTTTCCTTAACAATAACTTATATGAATGTTAATTGAGTCTATCATGATAACATTATATGATAATTGTGAGATAAAAAATAAAAAATATGTTTTATAATCTATTTCATGAGGTGTTTTGGTTGAAAAAAGTATTTAGGAAAAACTTCACTGAAGAAGACCCCAAACGTCTATCCGTTTTGAAATACCCCTCATAAACTTAAGAAACTCTCAATTTAGTCCCCTGAAATTTTAATTGCTCTCAATTTATACCCCTCCGTCAGATTTTAAACATTACATGACGTTTATACCCCTGACTTTTGTATAAAATTTCAACTTCTAAAACGTTTTTTTGTTTTTTAAAAAATAAAAATCATGGATATTTTGGGTTTTTTTTAATATTTTTAACGGCTAAAATTGACAAATTGGTCCAAATTAAGAGCAATTGAACATTCAATGGATTAAATTGAGAGCTTTTTAAGTTTATGGATAGTATTTCAAAACAGGTAAAAGTTTAGAGATTTTCAGTAGTGACGTTTCCCCAAGTATTTAAATGTGTCATCAAGTTTTTTGTTTTTTTTTTTTTTTTTTGTGGGCTTTTATATTGAAAATTGTTGGTTAATGTTTTAACTTTTTTGTTAAAATGTACATATAAAGAAAGAGAGAGTAGATTAGTAAGTACACCCGTAATTTCTAACAATTACATACTCTTACGTTTTTATTTTTTAAAAAGTTATTGTTATGTCTTATTTTGAGTAATTCTAAAAGTTTTTCTTGTGTCTCTTTTGACTCTCTCCAAGAATAATATGACTATTAAAATTATTATTTAATCAAAATTTACTAGTTATCAATTACAAGCCTAATGATAATTCTAAATCATATCATTCTTTGAAAAATTGAAAAGAAACTTGTAGCATTACTTGTTTTATTCTATTCAAAGATAAATTTTGTTTTTGGAAGACCTCATCGTCAAATGGAAAATAAATCTTCTTTATTTTAATTTATTTATATTAAATAATATTCAATTAATTATAATAGACGTGTATTTTAATTTATCAAAAAAATCCGAAGTGTTTTCAAGTCCTAACAACTTTTTGATAATAATTGATATTCTCTGTCGAGCTATAAATACTCGTTGACTTTGCCACTCTATGATTATGATTTTTAAACAAGTTCCCTCCCAATATTTAATGCATTCGGCTGTGGTTGATGGTTGTTCATCAATTATGTTGACTAGACCTACCTACATCGATTAAAGATGCATCATCTCCCATCTAGAAACCAGAAAGAGCCAAAATGAAGATGGCAATAATAACAATTTTATTAACCGCTTTAGCATTCTTTTAAAAGAGATGAGAAAAACTCAATTTTTTATCTAATTTTCATCTTTTTTTCTTTTTTTTTTAAGAAAAAAACAAAGTAGAAAATAAAAAAAAAAGTGTCTGAAGTAATAATATATATTTTTTATCATTCTTTTTATTGGTATTTTTAAAAAAAATGAAAATTCCATTTTTCTGAAGAAAAATTGTCATTTTTTAAAAAAAAGTAAAAGTTGGATAAAAATTTAGTAAAAAAGTTGGGCCTTTAATATTTTCCTTCTTTCAATATAGTATTTAATATGATATTTAAGTTTCAAATTCAATGATCAAACCATTTATTTCTTTTGATTAGTAGTTAGTCACTATTGAAGGTTATTATTTTGTCATATTTTTTTTTTTGAGAAGTATTTTGTCATATTTTACTTATAATACAATTGACACTTAATTTATTCTCGATATATATGTACTTGTAGTGGTGCTGTTTTGGATTTATGGCGTATTGTAGATTCTTTATCATCGGAAAAGGATTGTTTCTATTTCAAATCTTCTCAATTTTATTTATTTAGTGTATTTTGAATGGTAGCATTGTCTTGAATAATAATGTTCAACTAAAAATAATTCATTGTAGTATTTACTAGAAGCAGAATTACAACTTAAAGATAATACATAGGTAGCAATTATTTCTTAGCACTAAGGGCTGAGAACCTTAGGCCAACACTTGTTCTTCTCGACCCGAAAACCAAGATAAAATTCTCGTCAACAACCTAAAGGTCTGGACCAAGCATTACACCCAAAAGCATGTCGATCAAGAAATGACTTATTACAAGCAAATAAACAATAGAAATATAAGGAAATAAAAGCCGATCACGTGCAAGTGGAAACCGTACAATGGAGGGAGCGTTGAAAGCTTGTCACAGTGAGGGCACACAAAAAGGCCCAGCAATGGACGGAGGACGGCGAAACAGACGCAGAGGAGATCGGCAAAGCTACAGAAAAATCAAACAACAAGCCAAAAACTACAGGGAAATAACAAGTAAATACAAAACAAATACAGAGCAAAAGGGACAGTAAGACAAAAAAAACTATAGGGAAACAAAAGCAAAACAGGGAAAAGTAAATACAAATAAAGACAAAAACCAGAGGGACGCCCGAGCATGAGCTGGCCGGAAATCGCTAAAAGAGGTGGCAGTGGAAGCTTGATGCGGTGGGAACGTATATAGGACTTGCATCAAGCGATAATTGAAGAAAAAACTAGTGCAGAGGCAGCACCCACAAAAACTAGTTGGAGAGATGGATCTAGTGCAGAAGATGGTGGATCCAACCGAGTGAGAAGGACAGGCGACAACAGATTCGGCGGACCCGCTCCAAACCCAAACCAAAAGAGGAAAACGCTGCCGATAGGGATGGTTGTGGAAGAAGCGGCTAAGGAGAAAATAGATGGAGGAGGGTGGCGGCTAGGACTAGGTCATCAAGTAAATAGCTAGCACCCAGGGGGATAAGATCGCCACAAAAGGTAGATGACGGAGGAAGAGGAAAGGGAAGGCAAGGGTACTAGGACTAAGGGCATCAAGTAAATAAGCTAGTGTCCGGTGTGAAGGGGTGAAGGGAGGAGGGAGGCAACCGATGGCCAACCCTCCTTCCTTGAGGCTGTGACGCTCTAGAGGAGAAGCTAAAGTGATGAAACCCTAGCTTGAGAGAAAAAAAATTCTCAATGTTCTAAAATAATGATTTCAATTGTACACTAATTTTTATTGTTTGGTCACAAAATATATACTTAAAAATATAAAAATGAGAATAAATTTAACAATTTTTATTTTCTAATATATAAAGTCAAAGCATAACTAAAACCTCCCTTGGTCAGCAATGGCTGTTCACGCGTATGTGGGCCGCAGATACAGGAGGGGACCAAGGCCCACTCTAGAGTGCTCTTTCCATTACCCACATGTTACTATCGTTAACCACGTGGGCGGTGGGCCTTCTCCGTACTTTGGTTTTTAATTTCTTGGATAAGTTTGTAGTTTACATATTTGAATACATTGAAAGATTTTATACAGACAGAGATGTCTCACCAAAAAATATATAATAATAAAATAAAGAGGGAAACCCCACTTATACTTAACCTTTCAAATTTATACTAATTTTTTATGGAAGGGTTTCAGCGTTGACTAATTTGGTGTTCAAACTACTTTGGCGTAATATGATTTCAATTAGACAAGTATATTTAAAATTTTTCATTTAATTCAATTTGAACTAAGAGTTTACTTACTAGTTTAAACTAGCCAAGGAAAGAAAGCAATTTTAAATTAGGCATAACATGCCTTTTCACTAAATTCATATTTTAGGGCTATTTTTCAAAGTCTATTTAAGGGCTTTTAGTGCACGATTTTTCAAGAGATTTTAACTACAATAATTACTACTAAACTTCCATTGCATGTTTCACCTTATGAAAACGATGACATAAATAATAAAACAAAATTTTATTGTGATAATATGATAGTCACTATATTTTGTACACGTTAAACTATTTTATTGGGTCTGATGTAATTTTACTTGACTGACATAGCAGTGTCTATCTAATCTTAATATTTTTTATAAGATTTAAAGTTTAATGAGCACCGACACATTAACCTAATAGAATGAGGTTTTAAACTTTCCTCATTATTTAGGCAATGGATTAATGCATTGATAGAAGAACATATTTGTAACTTTGATCAAACTCAACGACCTAACCTAAGTGTTAACGTAGAACACCCTATATTTTCTGTAAAATGGTTCGCGTTTTTCTTCAAGCTCATCTTTTCAAACCTCCCACCACACTATGGGCCTATGGCACACCGTAGACACTACTTCCCATCCACCACCAACCCTTAGTAAAGCCCTCACCAACGCTGTCTTTACCAGAGACGAATATGTTTTCAGCTATTAGTTTTCAACGGACAGCCAAACACCGAAAAAATAGTCGCTTGTTTCCACCTTAAGACATTTCACGTCTAAAAAAACAAAACCTTAATTATCCTCCTAATCTCGCTATATGGAATTTTTTTGCCCCAATAAGCTATATAAGAGTAAATGGCCTCGTCTAGGACTCGTCCAAGAGGCATATATCCTTCCTGGAATTTCACAATGCCATGCTTTAGGGAACTTATAAATTTATCAGTTTCTATTGTGTTCCATAGTACCTGATAATCCTCCTTAAGGGGCCTTGTAATTAGACATTTATCTTGAAATACAAGGCCGAGATTACACAAAGATGTCTCACCTAAAAATATATAATTAAATAAAAAATAAAATAAAACGAAGATGCCAGTAGGATTAACCTTCAACAACAAATTGTAGGCACCGTCATCCTGTTTTCATATTGCTGTAGGCTCAAAGAACAATACACAACATACAAGAACATAAACTGTTTTGCTTTGTGTGAATGAAAAGAGACAGGTCATCGGTTCAAAGGGGAAAGTAAGACATAGAACAACACTACTTCCACAGCTTCCGCAACGACATGTTTTTCTCCGTCTCCTTCTTCATTACCTTCGCCACTGCCATCTCAAAATCTTCCTGTGTTACATGGACCCTCCTCTCCCTCAGAGCAAACATGCCAGCTTCTGTGCACACAGCCTGCAGACAGAAAAGAATGTAAAGAATATGATATGCTCTTTACCGTTGGGAGAACAGCAGTAGATGAATATCTATTACAAAAACTGATAGAATTAACATGACTATACTTCACATTCTGTCCAAATCCATCCAAGGGAGTTGAGCGCTATTTTTGCTAATAGAATAAAAGAAAGGCAATCCTTTATCGACATAACATTGCATCAAATAACCTATGGTTGGTAGGCTGATACCCTTCCCTGACTACAAGAATGCAGCCTATTTTCTTATTATATGCCTACTTCTAGGTTTTTAACCAGGTTTTGTTTTTCCCAAACCACAATGAGCTGGGCTCAAGTTCAGATAATTTTCCACATATATAAACAAGGACTCCCTCAAGCTACTTATGGATATGGATACAAGATTTGGTAAGTCAAATTCAAATATTTTTAAGCACTTAGTAATTAAGATTCTCAGTAGATGGCTTAAGAATAGGCAGAAAGGAAAAGAAAAGAAAAGTTACGGCACTGTGTCTATGCACTTGGCCAGCATCAACTACTGATCAAATGAGTATGAACATATCCAAGTGAGTTTAAAGTTCAACCAATGAATAAAAAATCACCAAAATAACATCCATTTGCCCAAGAACCAGCTACGGATAAATGAGAGAGAAGTAGATAACATCTAAAACCCAGGAGACATAACAATGCAATCACCCAGCATGAAACATACCTTGAGCTCTGCACCAGATGCACCATTCATCTTCTCTGCTATTTTCTTCAAATCAATCCCACGCATTAAATTCATTCTTCTTGAATGTATTTTTAAAATATCAAAACGAGACTGCATTCATCAAGACCACAAATGAGTATATGCAACTTATACTAATAACAAACTATTACATGCAACAAGGACTATTAGTTGAGACAAAGCACGTTAAAGGACCAAACTTATATTCATAAATTGACTCCTGAATATCATATAGGCCATTAAAATATTCATATATTCACTCATATATCTATTAGAGGAATATAACTAAGAGGCTAGGAAATGCAGATGCACAAGGAAACGCAATGCTAAAAAGAAATCAAAATTTTAGTAAAACAAATATCGTAAACTAAATATGATATTGCTTTAGCATTAACAGAACAAGACTACATAGTACGCACACGAAATTAAAAGAAAGGAAGAAAGAAAGAAAAAGAAAAGACAAGTCACATATTCCATCTGATTGCAAGTCAATTGCAGGATTAGGAAAACAACATTCAGTATATTCAAAATTAACCATCAGCCATTACATAGTGACTAATTTCCAAGCATACTAACTTATCAAAAAAAAAAAATCCAAGCACAATAGCAACTAAAATGTTAAATGCAAATTAAAAGTAGAATTATAAAGGCATGCTAAGAATTTTAAAAAATAAAATAAAAATTCTACCAAAATTGTTAAATTAATATTAAACTTCAGAAACTGAAATAGAAACACTAGAACAAACTAAGGATAAATTACAAAACAAAAATAGAAAAAGCACTTATTGTGTAGTGTAAGTGAAAATGTTGGCATATGAAAATATCTATACAAAAACACATACTAGAATACATTCATATTGTTAGTGTCACTGTGACATATACCTCCTCATTAGGATTAGGAAATTCAATCTTCCTGTCAATTCGCCCTGGCCTAAGAAGAGCTTGATCCAGAATATCAATTCGATTGGTGGCCATCAAAACCTGTCAATGATGCAAGTTATGGTAGGTAGACGTCCCAATAAAGATAGACCCAAGAACTTAATTATCTGAAAACAAAGTCAATACCTTGATCTTGTTTGATGCTTCAAATCCATCCAGCTGGTTAAGAAGCTCCAGCATAGTCCGCTGAACTTCACTGTCACCATTGCCACTACCAGATTCCATCCGAGCAGATCCAATACTGTCTATTTCATCCATAAATATGATGGATGGAGCATGCTCCCTGCCAATGAAATGGGATAAATTCATATACAAAAAAGACCAGAAAAGTAGACTGATGAATTATTACAGGTAGTTTCACAATTGAAATATATCACCAAAAGAGATCTGTTATCACAATTTCAATGATACTACAAAGTGGATCCTTTACATGTTCAGGGATGCCACTTGCTGAGACATATAGACCGGATATATATGCATATATGAACCGCATTTATTTCAAGGATGAAAAGGCTTCAGTACTACATGGCCCAGCGTTAGACATATATCTTTTTCCTAATCTAGTTTTCCATAAACAATACAAAGCCTCACCAGCTACAAAGAGAGCATAAAAGCAAATGCAAAGGCGTGGGGGAAGTTTTCCCAAAAAAAAAAAAAACAACTAATACGTCAACACTTGAAAAAAATCAAGTATGTGATGTATAAAGAAGATCAAACAAACCTGGCCATAACAAAAAGTTCTCTAACCATTCTGGAACCTTCTCCAATGTACTTCTGAACTAATTCAGAACCAGAAACCCTGATGAAAGTACAATCAGTATGATGAGCCACTGCCCTAGCCAACAGTGTTTTCCCTGTACCAGGTGGCCCATATAGCAGAACACCCTATTACATGAGAGAGAGAGAGAGAGAGAGAGAGTTAGAGTTGGGGGAAATTGTAAGCATCAATCTCTATTAAGTAAAAACAACAAACAGACACGACAACTTGGCAACATTATATTACCTTAGGTTGAGCTATTCCAAGACTCTCAAATAATTCAGGATGTTTGATTGGAAGCTCAATCACCTGGTAAGATAATTACATATCATGAATAACCATTAATCACTCAACCACCTAGGATGACTTCCTAACTGGAGCCACAGTAAACATTGAAGCCTAAATGCAGAAAGTAAGAAAAGGCAAGAGAGAAACCTCCTTTATCTCTTTAATTTGCTGGTCAAGACCACCAATCATATCATATGTAGAATCAGGAACTTTTTCAACTTTCATCAGGTTGACCAATGGATCAACTTTGCTCGGCAAGATTAAATGAAGAACATAGCTGTCATTACGGAGAGCAACTCTTGTTGATGGAGTGATCTTTGTGATATCAATATTTTTATCAATGTCCACAACATATTTCCCTTCAGGATGAACCTAGAAAAAAAAAATGAAACATTAGGTAAAAACGTATCAAAAACGCTTATGTACACAGACACCAAACCAATTTTTATCAATTCCTTGTTGCATAGGACCAACAAAATTTGCCTCACCTCTCCAATTGAACTTACTCCATCATGAAAAATACAGAGGACCTCTCTTATATCCCTAGGGTCAAAATAGGTCACAGATTACATGTACCAGAGATCTTTAATGTCTAAAAGCATAGTTTCACAACCGTTCATTATGACTGCTAACATTATGATAAATCATTAACAAAAACACCACATTTATTGAAATACATATTATAACAAAGTGAAATAGAATTAATTGGTCCTAAGCACATGACAGCAAAATAAAGCGGACTTTAATATTCATGCAGATGTTGAATGCAAAGAAATTATTGACGTGGCAGCTGCAACATTACAGTTGAGTGCATTTGAGAAGGGAGGGGTGGGTAACTTTGGTTGAAAATCTGAACTCCAAAAAGTATAGTCATTTTACTTATTTTATGAAAATAATCATGAGGACCAACTTACCTTGACTAAAACCTTATTCTTCCCCATTACTTTGACAACTTCACCAACATATGATCCAGGTTCCTGGAGCAGCTGTAGTTCTTCCCTAAGCATCCTCACTGTAATTTTTCATAGTAAGTAATGCCGTTGACCAATAGAAGCAATTCCAACAAAACTTTAAAGAATAAGAAAACTAAAAGAAACAGAGAACAACAAAAATAAAAGTGATACAAGTGATTAGAATCGAGACCTGTGTTATCATGCCATCAAGTTCAAATGAATCCTTCAATCTTAACGACCAAAACCACCCATCAGAAATGAAGATAATTTTTTTATATATATTATTTTTTTTAAAAAAATAGTGTTGGAGCACCCCATGACAACAAAAATCCACCCGTTACAAACGTTGACTATATGACAGCATGATAATAAAAAAAGAAGCATCAAACTTTCTATTAAGTACTTAACTTCCTGATAGAGGGATTTTGCATCTCAACCCAAAGTAAAAATGGGATGGGACAAATTTAATGATTAAGACTGAGATGATGAAAATTGAGAATTCAAACCGACTCACGATGCGGCTTGTAACGAATGGGAGTGTAAGCGTGCTTTTTTTGATATAGAGAGACTTTAAGAAACACCCACATTCATGTTATCTCCATCAACATTTGCAAATTATAGCTTGCATCTTCTTTACTTATTTGACACTTTTACTTGATAAATGGAAACAAGATTTTTCGACAATAACCAATATTTATCATCTTCTTTGCTCATGAACTTGAGAAGAACTCTATAGCTTTTAATCTTTTTCTCGGTCATTTTCCCTTAAATTTGATTCATGAGCCGTTCTTAACAGTCACTGGCGTCGTCCTATTATCGGAACCATCGTTCTTAACACTTAAACTTACCTTTTCTATATGAATCTATCCATTCCGGTTCAAATCCAACCATCGATTTTTCACAGAGTCGAGAAGCTTTATCACAATTCCAACAATTGACAATCCGAAACCCTAACCCTATAATATAATTGAAAACTACCAAAACCACATCTAAACCTAACCAGTTTCAAAATACAAATAGAACCCCGATCAATCCCAAAAGAAGCAAGTATTAGGGTTAGGGTCAAGAATACCTCTAGAATTGAGCTCGTTCCGCTGGGCCTCGAGGCGGTTGAGATTGTGGGTCTTCTGGCGGACCTGGAGCTGGAGCTCGTGGATGTGTTGGAGGTAGTACTGCCTCAGCCCCTCGCCTTGCTTCGATGCCTTGGCGGAGCACGTCTCCTCAGCCACCGCCGCCGCCTCTGCCTGCTTTCTTTCCACTTCTACCGTCGCCATATCGTCAACACCAAGTATCGAGGGGTTTTGGATTTCGGATCTGAACGTAAATCGCTATTCGTAGTAAGGTTCCGCAGCTGTTCGCAAACCTTTTGTGATTCGGAAAATATTATTGTACTGGACTTGATTGATCCTTTTCGTAATTAAAAAGAAAGCTGTTGGCGTGTGGGCTTGGGCCTTAGAGTCCGCACCATAATGGGAAGAAAACTTAGGGTCCGTTTGTTAATTAGCTTTGTAGGTAATTTATTTATTTATTTATTTTTTATGTGATATATGGTAGATAGAATAGAAAATTCACATGGTCCAAAAGTCTACCCCCAAACACTTAGAATCAATCTCAACGCTCGCTTGTACGAATTAAAGTATACTTAATAAGTTAATCTGAGTTAAAGGTTGGGGTATTATAGACACAAGCCCCTCTTTTAAAAATGTTTCTCTCTTATCCTTTTAGAGTGTTGGTTCTCAATGTCAAAACGTATTTATTCTAAAGTGCATTCGGTCATCTTCTATTGTAAAATGTTTTAATTTCACAAACCTAATATTTATTTTTTTTATTTTTTATTTTTTATTTTAGATCGAATGAGAAATGGGTTACAAAGGTGATATTTCTCATTATTGATTCAAATAATAAAATAAATAATGAAAGATTAATTGGAAATGCTTTTGAATACTAGGTTTGAAGTAACCCATCTAACTAATAAATGTGCTCGAATATTAGCACTTCTAGAAACTTTATTAGCTTTCCAATTATAAAAAAAAAAAAAAAAAAAGTAAGAAAAAGTTGATATCCGAAATAATAGAAGCAAAGTTCAAATCCTTGAAGAGATCTAGATTTTGAATGGCTAAGATGATGTTGATTGCATATTTTTTCCTTTTAGAATGAGAGAGTATACCTCAAAAGAAGCTGTGGTTTATTATTATTTGTAATAAATTATGATTTTTGTCTAAATTTGTTTTTCTGGATTCATAGTCTTATAGGTTACTATTTTACCTTTTAATTAGTCAAATTAGAAGTCCATAAGACGCTTATTTAATTTGATTTGCTTGCATTTAAAACGGATCAAATAGATCATAATGAAGTGTACACCATCATGTCTTAAAACTTTATCATACTAATCAGATAGTTCATATTCAATGTTGTTTTAATTTTATTTAAGAGCTAATACTAGGAAGGATGCTATTAAATCAATTTTTAGTCGTTGGCTTAATCACTTTAATATTGTTAACACATTTTATGTGCTATTCAAAATTAGCTTTGATGTTTTAGTTTAGAATAATATATTTTTTAGATCCATGGGCAATTTTTTTAGTTGGATTTAATTTTGCGCCAACTCGTAGACTTCTGTTAAAATTAAAGAAACTCCAACGCATTAATTTGCAATTTTGCATCCCCTTTGTTGTTATTTTCGTGTATTTTGTCTATATATATGCTAAGCACCAACGCCATTTAGAATACGTCTGTCAAATAAATTTTATTAAAAACTCATGTGTATTTGACATATAACTAAAAAATAGACATATGTCATTTTTATAAATTAAATTAAAGGAAATTCCTTCAACTCAGTTTGAAGGAAGACTTTATCCCGTTTGTTACAAAATAAAGTATATTTTTGTTGAAAAATATTTATGATAAAGATATTTATTAAAAAAGAAAGAGGAGTGCTACACTTTCTTCTCTTTTCTTCTTTTCAAAAGTTAGTTATTAAATGATGTGTTGTCATTCTATGAGATTTATTATTTTTGAAATTTTATCACCAACTCATGGAATAATGGCATATCATTTGAAAACAAACTTTGGAAAATTTTTTGTGAGAAATGTAACATTTATAAAATAATTAAAAAAAAATGTTTTAAGTGTTTAGCTCATACAAAAAAATGAGCGATAGGAAAAACAACTGACAGATTGTTGCAGTATCTAGCAAACACGGTGGCAAATTCCAACAACCTACGGTGGTGGCAATCGGTGGAGGCCCTACAGGGTTTGTGTGAACTCCAACGATTTAAAAAGGAAAAGTTCAAAATTGAAAAATAGTTTACGATTTTAAAAGTAGAAAAACATTTTACGAAAAATTAAATAAGGTTATTATGGTCAATCCAAAATGTTTTTAGTTTGATTATGAATTTTTATCATATCAAAAAGTAAAAATATATATATTTTTAGGGTAAATATATAATAACACATTGGGTCTACCTTCCAAAATTTTAAAATGCTTAGGTTTTTTTTTTTCGAAAATTTACTCCATAGGTGTAAGGACACTATAATAAAATCCCTGTCGTCACATTTTTTGTAACGGCTGTTAACGGACAAAAAACACACCGTTTTGGGAGATTAAAATATTAATTTTTTAAAATTTTAAATCTAAAAATTAAAAAAAATAAAAATAAAAATAAAAAAATAAAAAGGTGAAAGAAGAAGGGTGGCCAATCCACCCACAGGGGGTGGCTGGCCACCCCTTAGGCCATGGCCGGTCTGGTGGTGGCCAAGCCACCCCAGTGGCCTAAGGGGGTGGCCGGGCCACCCCCTGTTAAAGAAAAAAAAAAAAAAACATGAAAGAAGAAGGGTGGCCAATACACCCACATGGGGTGGCGCCACCTTAGGCTCATGGGGTGGCTCGACCACCACAGCCTCATATTAAAAAAAAAAAAAACAGTGGGTCGGCATGTTGAAACAGAGGGAACAGAGGGAGAGAGGGTGACCATCACCCCCACGAAGAGGAAGATAATGGTATTTGAGGGAATTGGGTACATTGGGAACCACTTGGCCAAGGCAATCTTGCTGTTGGGCCATCCAACTTTTGTGTATGCTTGTCCCATCACCCCACGAACCACTCCTTCCAAAGTTGAGCTCCGCAAGGAGTTGCAGTCCATGGGAGCTACCTTTGTCCTGGTTCATTTACTCTCTCTCTCTCTCTCTCTATATATATGTATATATAAATGTTTTAGTGAAACTATAGATATATGTAAGAAGAAGAACCAAAAAAAAAAAAACAGAGGTGAACAGAGGATGATTTGTATGCAAAGAAAGCAAAGGGCATGAACCTAGTGAAACAAGAAATGTGGGTCTTTATGTTCTAATTAAGTAGTTTCAATCTCAATTGGAAAAGAAAAGAAACTCTATTCAACTAACCTTAATGGTTGGTTGTATATAAGGAAAATTGAGTGCACTTCTCTACTCTTATTTCTTTTCTTATGGAAAATTGATGTGAAAGCATGAAGAGAGAATAATAGATATGCATTGGTGCCGTAAAAAAAATGCATAATCTCAGCCAGTTGTGGAAGTCGGATAATAAAATATAGTGCATGGATTTTTTCCTCTTCTCTACGAGGCCAATTTTCTAATTGATCAATGGTAGTGGGTCCTCGGATTAGAGGAAATGACAAAAAGTGGTGGCAGCATTCTTGATTTAATTTGTAACCTTTTATATTTTTAGGAGAAGAAAGCTCTAAGCTTGAGGATACTTAGCAGAATGTTGTTGTTGAAATTGTTCTGGAAACAAATTGACATGATACTCTTAGGCTAGTGGATCATTGGTTACGTCCAATATTTGCAAAAAGAAGTGCAGGTTGAAGTTTATGAGCAATGATGACACCTTGGATGAGAGAGTTATTGGATTTGTTCTTGAAAAAATAAATGCATCCTTCTTTTCCGGTTCCATCATGTATTTATCCTGCTCTGATTTGTTCTTATAGATATTAGGCAAGTCCTTCTACTAAGAATACCTTTATATTTGCATACATGCAGAAGAAAATGCTAGTTTTTGACTCAAGAAAGACTTGATTCCATTTACTTAGGTTCACATAAACCAAAATGTTGTGTTTTCTGCAATTGGTGCCCTTTGGTTTATCATGTCAAACAAAGAAGACCCAAACCAGGGGTGGCCGTTTGGCTCTAGGGGTGGCTGAACCACCCCCAAGGCCATGGGGGTGGCAGAACCACCCCCAGACCGGCCGGTAGTTGGTCACCGGCTCTCCCTTTGTTCCCTTTGTTTCAACGTGCCGACCCATTATTATTATTTTTTAAATACAGGGGGTGGTTCGACCACCCCCTTAGGCCGGTCTGGTGGTGGCCGAGCCACCCCCATGGCCTAAGGGGTGGCCAGCCACCCCCTGTGGGTGGATTGACCACCCTTCTTCTTTCATGTTTTTTTTTTCTTTAATAGGGGGTGGTCTGGCCACCCCCTGTGGGTGGATCGGCCACCCTTCTTCTTTCACCTTTTTAATTTTTAGATTTAAAAATTTAATTTTTTTAAAAAAATTAATATTTTAATCTCCCAAAACAGTACGTTTTGGGTCCGTTAACGGCCGTTACCAAAAGTGTGACGGCATGGATTTTATTCTAGTTTCTTTACCCACAGGGAGTAAATTTTCGAGAAAAAAAAACCTAAGCATTTTAAAATTTTATAAGGTAGACCCAAAGTATTATTATATATTTACCCATATTTTGATAGAAAACATTTTATTCCGAAACAAATGAAGTTTAATCAATCTCTTTTATTATATCACATTTTTTTATTGTACAAATTTAACCATCAAAATCCTCTAAAATTATTACACAAATAAAATAATCATTTTCTATAAAATTGCAAAAGAATATGAGAAGTGGATTTCCACCGCTATAGCAATTGACCGTGGAGAGAAAATTCACACGTGTGAATATTTAAATGCAACAAAACCAGAAAATTGTTTAAGTCCAAATGCCCCTATGAGATCTGCTTGGTTGAACGGGCCTGTAAGGGCTAAATAAGTAATTTAGAAAAAGCAAACCTGAGATGTGCCAAAAATCAACAAGTCCCCGCCCTATATAAAGAGCCAGATACAGTGCCCATTCTTCTTGCGCCTAGCCCTTCTCACACTGCTCTGCTCTCTAACATATATAGATTTTTCATTTTTGTTTTTTGTTTTTTTATTTTCTGTAATTTTGCTATAGCTTCGATTCACTCAGAGCCATTGTAGAGGGTTAGGAGGTGCGGATTCACGCATAGCTCACCATTTTCACTTCCGAGAATTCCAAGAACCAGCGTTTCCCACCTGTGTTAAATACCGCCATTTCTCCCATTAATCTCGCAAAATTTTACTTGTTAAGCTCTTGATCTTCATTTCGCAGACCTTGCTTCAGTAATCACTAATCAATTTCCGGTTTCGATTTCGTGTAAATTTGTTAGGGTTAGGGTTTTTTTTTTAATATTTTAATATTTGGGTTCAATTCCTTTATTACAGATCACATCAGAAAAGAAAAGAAAAGAAAATAATTTGTTAATTAGGTTATTTGGATTTTGTTGGTGTTTGTAAGTGATGGATAAGAAAAGGGTAGCTGTCCCGCTGGTGTGCCACGGCCATTCCCGGCCAGTAGTGGATCTGTTTTACAGCCCGGTTACTCCCGATGGGTTCTTCCTCATTAGCGCGAGCAAAGGTTAGCATTTGTGTCGATTGGTTTTCGTGCATTCTTCTCGAATTTCTTTATCTAAATTTTGAATTTAGTGAGTAGAGACTTGTTCTGTTTGTTCATTTTGATTGGATATGGGATTTTTTGTTGTTGTGTGTGTTCACATTGGATTGCTATTGCTGCTAATTGTGTATAGATTTGATAAGAAAACTGCTATTTGTTAGTGATCGGATTGTTCTGAATAACCAATTTATCCGGATAGACAAGAAGAATTGGTTTTATTGACTTAATTCTGAATCAAATTTTGAACAGGAAGCTCATCAAGAATTCAATTGTATAACTAGATATACAACTCGGGTTCAGTGAACAATTGGAATTAATTGTATGCATTAATACCTAGATAGTATAATGGTGGTGTGTTCTAATATTTTTATATCAACAAGATAGTCCATGAAACTGTGGCACTAGGATACATGTAAATATAGGTGAATGTTCCCTGCAATGTAATGGATTTATTAAATGTAATGGAGGTGATATCTGAGTTTTTCTACCTTTGTGGTTCAGATTCTAATCCAATGCTCAGAAATGGAGAGACTGGGGATTGGATTGGGACATTTGAGGGACATAAGGGTGCGGTGTGGAGCTGCTGCCTGGATACTAATGCTTTACGCGCTGCTACTGGTTCTGCGGACTTCACTGCGTATGAATTAATTATTTCCCTTGTTTATGCAATGCATTGATCAATGCTGTATGCTTTGCATGGTTTTGAAATCATTTGGAAATTATTTTTGTTAAAGAAATGTCTTGGGTACTACTGTGAAGCATGAGAACACCCTTCATGTTTAACGTAGCCAGGAAACTTTTCTGAATTGTTTATTGCAATCCGAAGTTAGCATTTTCTATGTCTGTCTTTGTTTCGATTTAGGCTTCTTGTCAGTTTTGGCATTATTAGGTATCCCACTTAATTTCCTTTATACTCCGTGTTATGTTGGCCATGCATTCATAGTCTGTGTTTACTCATCTAAAAGTTGGAACCATGAAAAGTTTGTTGTTCTTCTTGATGGAGTATTTTATGTGGTGTAAAATACAGAGTTACAAGTAGTTGAGTGGGGTTTTAGTTAAAGCATTTATATTCAGCATTATAGTGCCATTACAACCTCTTTGTTAATCTAAGAAAATCTGGAATGAATGTTGCAAGTCTCATTTAGTATTGTGTAGTGAATAAAAGTTGACATGTTATGTGGCTTGATCTCATGTGCAGGAAAATTTGGGATGCATTAACAGGAGATGAGTTGCACTCATTTGAACATAAGCACATTGTTCGAGCCTCTGCTTTTTCAGAGGTAGTTTTGCCTTTTTTGTTTATATGTGTTTGAATACACGCATACACGCATATTCGTGCATGTCAATTTACACAGAGACACAATAGCAAAAGATGGGGGTGGGGGGTGGATTGAGGAAACTTAATAGTAATACAGTTAGCTGTTGAGAGCAACTTATGAAAATACTTATTGCCATTTGTTGGAGTCTTACCTGTCTAAGCTAGACAAAACACTACTGAATGTGTTAATGAAAATAATTTGTAATTAACCTCAATAGTCATACTTTTATAAACACATGTGACTGCAGTTTAAGAAAATGGTTCCACAAACTGTTATCTTTTTCCAGGGAGTTATTTTTGTTTGGATTTTAGTTGTAATTTATTCTCGTTTTGTTGAATGGAGGGGATGTATGGGGGTTGGATTTAATACTTTTTAGCAAGTATGGTGTAAGCTCATATGCTGACTTGTTGCGATCAACACTACCTTCTGGATGTTTTACCCAACACAATCAGTTTTAAGGTATCTACACTTTCTTATTTTTTTCATTCTAGTTGTCCTCTAATTTTAGTTAGTGCCTGTATGGTTAAATCTATTTGAACTATGCCAGAATCAGCGCATTTTGGTTATCTATTGATTTCTGTGACTCTTAAAATTAATGATTGCATTTTTCTTCCCCATTATCTGTTTCTTGCATATCTCACTTGCTGTTTTTAAATCTGAAAATAGGACACACACCTTTTACTTACTGGGGGAATAGAAAAAATTCTTCGTATGTATGATTTAAATCGCCCAGATGCTCCTCCAACGGAAGTGGATAAGTCACCTGGGTCAGTCAGAACTGTTGCATGGCTCCATAGTGATCAGACAATATTAAGTTCTTGTACTGATATGGGGGGTGTAAGGTATAAATGAAGCTACAGTCATTTTTGTATTACTTGTTGAAGCTTTGTTTGTTTGCCAATATACTCAAAGTTTTTAGTGAATGCACAACAGATTATGGGACATAAGAAGTGGTAAAATTGTCCAAACACTTGAGACCAAGTCATCTGTGACTAGTGCGGAAGTGAGTCAAGATGGTCGTTATATCACAACTGCTGATGGGTCTACTGTTAAGTTCTGGGATGCAAACTAGTAAGTTTCAAGCCAGGTTAGTCTATTTCTTCTGCTACAATTGCAGCTTGTGTGGCTTATGATATTTTTTCTGTTTTCCAGCTTTGGGTTAGTGAAGAGTTACAACATGCCATGCACAGTAGAGTCAGCTTCCTTGGAACCAAAGTATGGGAATAAGTTTATTGCTGGAGGAGAAGATATGTGGATTCGGGTATTTGATTTTCATACTGGTGAAGAGATTGGTATGTACTCCAGCTTGAAAAAATCCTAGTGTTATATGCATTTAGTGCTGGACTTCGATATCATTAGATGGATTTTCTGTTACTACTTCCTAGTTTACATTGATTTTCCATATGATTATTTGTTTGAAAGTATTAGTAGTAATATGTTTTCAATTACACAGCAATTTGGCTTTAGATTAGACAGCCTGTCTGATTCTGTAAAGATCTGTAAATGTTTTGCTGCGTTTCTGATTCTATGCCGTAGTGATATGTCTGTATATGGATGCAGCTTGCAATAAAGGTCACCATGGCCCTGTACACTGTGTGCGTTTCTCACCGGGAGGGGAATCATATGCCTCTGGATCTGAGGATGGAACCATTAGAATATGGCAGACTGGCCCTTTGACCCAAGATGACGCTGAGGCACTCACAGCAAATGGATCAGCTGGAAAGGTGAAGGTAACTGCAGAAGAGGTTTCACGCAAGATTGAAGGATTTCAGATTGAAGATGAGGGAAACCCCAGAGAGAAGGAAGAGGCAGGGAACGAGTGACATGGCCGACTACTATAATGCCCATTGCTGGCCATGTTGCTTTGCTGTTCTAGATGCTACTTCATGCTATGGGATATTGACTGAAGTCGCTGAAGTGAACCTTTTTTTTTTTTTGTACAATTTAGTTAATGCTGCCTGCATTGCATAGAGATATGGATCAGACCAAATCAACAGCTATCTCACCAGATCTCCGCTCTATTCTTATTTATATTATGGTAGGTTGTATAATGGAAGACCGCTGATCAGGTGGTGTCGAGTCCTGTCTCCATCCGGACAGCCTTATCCTGGACATTTGTTGAAATCCATAGAAAACGTGATTTATTTTATTTTGTTTTAGTTTGTCACCTTTTGTTTCATTTTCTGTATCTCGTCGATGTATCATGTTTTCCAGATGAAATGCTGGCTTTGATAAGGCTATTTGATTTTGAAAAGGGTTAAATTGCACTTTACACCTTGCACCTACACTGCATTTGCATTTCAACATCTAAACTGTGACACTAACTAGGACATACAAACTGTCAAAATGTTCCTAGTTACTCCTTGGGTCAAATTTGACTCATAGCTTGGATGAAAATCGCCGCACGTGAGTGGAACAGCTCAATCATTTTGAAGTTATTAATTTAACCGTTATTGTGAAATTGCATTGTTTTAGGAAAAAAATAATAATTTAATGCTGGTAGATAGGAGTCATAGGACCTTTGTTGTAGTAAATGCATACAGTGAAGGTTGAACAAGTGCTGAGAATTGAAAACGTAGGATTACGATTGCTAGGGTAACCAACAAGAGGTGTTCATTTTGAAGTTATTAATTTAACCGTTATTGTGAAATTGCATTGTTTTAGGAAAACAATAATAATTTAATGCTGGTAGATAGGAGTCATAGGACCTTTGTTGTAGTAAATGCATACAGTGAAGGTTGAACAAGTGCTGAGAATTGAAAACGTAGGATTACGATTGCTAGGGTAACCAACAAGAGGTGTTCATTTTTAGTAGATTAAAATCGTTTTGTGAGAGTTGTTCTATAGAACTTGGGTCCTGTTAATTGAAGTGGAATCTCCATGTGACCTGCCTCGCAGGCATGTAGCTAGGTGAGATTGAATGGCAGTAAAGAGATATGCCAAGTTCGTTTTACCAAAGTACGATGTTTTTGGCTGAGTAGGGTTTCACACGTGAGAGCAGGTTAGATTTGATGTTCAATTTAATGCAAGTAACGTTTCTATTGAACGAAACTAGGTTTGTTTAATTGAACTAAGTTCTAACTTGCATTACGGGATCCGACACATCCAGCAAAGCGAAGCAATATTTTATTCGTTTTGGCGGCATCCTTCCAAATTGGCGGCGAGTGAAGTGCCACAATCCCACTCATAAGCCTCTTAAAACGTAAAAAATAATTCTTTTTTCTTCATCCACATTTCATTCAAAGGTGAGTTCCAATTTTTTCCTTGACAACCTGCCAAGCCACTTATGCAAAGGACGAATATGCGAAATCTTTGATTGATTAAGGAATTATTCCTTACATCACACATAAGGATGATCACACGCAAAGTCATAATCAACCATGACAATTACATATATATGAAGTCATAGTCAATCAAATAAGTTATCTTTCCATCACATCAAAAGATGATCAAGAACGAGATAAAACTTCGAATTATTGGTATTAGACACCCGTGGTATATGATAAACCGATTGTGTCAATGGTAAAGTAGCTAATTAATCTATTTTGAACTTGGGTAAAAACTATATGATGTATTATTGAAATTAAAAATCTAAGAACTAAATTCAAAGTATATCAAAATATAGGGCCTAAATATATTATTTAAAAACAAGAATGGGTAAGAAAAGGAAAAAGAAAGCCTAGGAGGAATAATTTTGTCAGAAAACTTAACGATTCTTTTACGAACTTCAAGTGGGTCGGGTCAACTTGTTGTTTCCCAATAAAAAACAATTGAAAAAAGAAAGAAAGATTTAAAACACCAGAATCGTAAATTGATAGAAATAGGAGGGATACTTTCGTCAAAGTGCGCCTAATAAATAACCCATCGGTGGCTAGCTGAGCTCTACCCGATCAGTTGCTTGCGAGTTGCGACCTTTCTCACCCCCTCTGACCCTGAGAGCCGAAGTGCGAGAGCGCGTGTGAGCGAGTGTTTTCCTCTCTCCAAATTTTCCAAAATCTATTCTAATCTTACTCCAAAAGATGTCGGGAAAGGGCGCGAAGGGTTTGATCATGGGCAAGGCCTCGGCGGCTGCCAACAAGGACAAGGACAGCAAGAAGAAGCCCATCTCTCGCTCCTCTCGCGCGGGCCTTCAGGTTCAGATCTCTCTCTCCGCTTTTCTCCTCCTACCTTTCGCTTTCTTCCATTTCATTCTCTTTCAATTTCACTCTTTAGTCTTTGCCTTGGACTTGTCTTTCGCGAATTTTGTTTGTCAAACCTCCGGGTTTCGCTTGTTTATGCACGGCTTGGTCGGTGAGCTTAAATTGTTTGAGAATTATAAGAAATGTTTCTAATTATTGAGTTTAAACGCTTTTTTTGGTCCCCTTTTTTTTTTCCGTAGCAACCAAACAGGGTTTGGTGTGGGGCTTTTAACTATTTGTAAAAGAAAAATGTTTTTGAAGGCACATTTAACTTACCCTTTTGAATATTAATTAGACTGCGAGAGACCTTGTAGTTTTTAGACATCATTTGAGATGTGTACGCATCTAACTTGTTTAGGCTTGTTAATTATTATTATTATTGGTTGGATAGGTGCTTTTCGTCATCGTTCTCTTCGTTTAATTCACTGTTGTTTGACCAAACTGTCCAGTAGGTTATGTCAAATAAGTGAGGAGTCAAGTATGCTAGTGCGATATCTACGAAAAAAAAAATGAAGAAGAAAAAGAGCCTTACGGACTGTTGTGGTTTAGTTTTATTATCCAAAGTATCAACTTGTAGTGCCTGGGTACTACTGAGATTGCTCTGTTTTTTTTTTTTTTTGGTGGTCTTCGAGCTATTGTTGTGCCTCAAGTTTTGTTTTAGGCACTTCAAACTTGTGGTTTCATAATCTTATTATTGCTTGTTAGCTTTTAGAGTTGAGTACTCATCTCTGCAAGCTGACGCTTGTGTGTTGAGGTAGTTATCATCTTTGATATTCTAGTCATATTCTCTGCGGATTCCCAAACATGATCTGCATTTTGGTGGCAGCCAGAGGCTTGATTTTTTGGAAATTAGCAGGCAACATGTGGTGGACCATTATCTCTGTTATATATGCAATTGCTATAAATAATGGAGATAGACAGAAAGGGGAAGACAAGTTGTGATGGGTCTCTTCCAAAAGAGGGTTGGATGGTGTTAAATCTTTCTACAATGTCATGGGTTGTCATGATGATTTTCGTTTCTCTTGGAAGGGTGTTTGACGGACTAAGGTTCCATTGAGGGTGACCTTTTTTGTGTGGTAGGCAGCATTAGGAAAGATCTTTACCATGGACAATCTCTGGAAGTAGTGTGTCATTGTAGTTGATAGGTGTTGTCTATGCAAAAAGAATGGGGAGTCTGTGGACCATTATTTTTCTTCATTGTGAGGTAGCTTATGCATTTTAAATGTTTTCTTCAATTGATTTGGGTTGTCCTGGGTTATGCCTAGATGCGTTGTTGATTTGTATTCTTGTTGTCAGACTGCTGGCAACACTTGGAGTCTTGTTGTGTAGAAGATGGTATTTTCGTGCCGTTTGTGATGTTTATGGAGAGAAATGAATGATGGAAGTTTTGAGTCCTGGGAGAGGAATTTGGAGGAGATTTATTCTTGATTTTTTATTACTTTGTATCTTTGGACAGCTGCTTATGTTTCTCATTTGATAATTAGTTATCATGAATTTCTTGTTCTTTTGTCTACACTAGTTAGGTGGTTTTTCTTGTATATTCTATGTATATATGGGGTGCATTACACTTTTAATGATTTCGATTACTTATCAAAAAAAGGTTATAAAATAGTGGACAGCTACCTATAAAAATAAAATAAAATGGTTGACATCTAAGTCCCACGACCTTTGTATTTTTGTGCTTGAGGATTGTTAAAGTGAAGAATTGCATTTCCAAGGGATTTGGCTCTTTAGTACATCTAGTTGAGACATATTGTGCTGTCATTCATGGTGATTATTATCAGGTTGGTTTCTGTGGCAATTGAGTATTTGACATGGATCACATCAAGTGTCGAAGAATGAGTGTACACATAACTAAGTGATTTCCTACAGAAACCTAGACAACATATGTGCTGGAAGAAGATGAAGATGTTAAATCTGATAAAAATTGCACCAGTTTTTTTCTTACTCTGACTTAAGTTGGACTTGGGGATCCGTATATGTTGTTAGAGGTGGTGTTCATTAATCTAGTGTATGATTCATATGATTGTTACTCATGTTTTGAAATGTATAAATGTTTCTCTTTTGTATATGGAGAACTCTTTTTTGCCTCCTGCTCCCAGTGGAGGCAGGAGGCTGACGATCATGCATATTTAGACCCTTCATTTGGATTACGTTATATACAATAGGTGGCTTCACTGTGCCTCTTGCAGCTTTGATACTGAACCTTTTGTATTAGTAGTTATAGTTTGCACTGCTTCCCCTACACATAGGAGAAGGGATTGGAGGTAAGTTTTTCCTTTCTGAAGGAGATAATGCAATGCCAATGGAAAAGCTGAAGACAAGTTACGTTATTTAGCGGTTAGGTTTGCACATATGTAATGAAGGTAGTCATCCTTTCTAGAGTTGTTTACATCGAATGTTTGCCTCTCCTCTTCCTTTCTTCTGTTCCATGTTTGTCTTGTATGCATATAGTTGTTCTGATCTGTAATGGACCATTTCCTCACCCCTCCCCCCCCCAACCCCCTCCTCAATTTTTTTTTTTTTTTTTTTTAATGTATCTTGATATGACTTCTAAGATGTTGCAAGCGGAACCTTAAGCAGGGGGCCTGCTTGTTTAGCCAAATAATTTGAAGTTCATTATTTTTGATGGATGAATCAATTTGTATTGATGTTTTTTTCTTGGATCAACTTTGCTGTTAGGTGTTGTGATTCTATTAAAAGAGTAGTCAGAAAAATTTGCTGCATTAGACAATCAATGCTGGAGGTCAGCGTTTTTAATGCTGTATTTTCTATCTTTCGTGATTTGTTCTGGAATGTATAATTGCAGTTTCCAGTGGGTCGGATCCACCGTCTACTGAAGTCAAGGACCACATCAAGTGGGAGAGTTGGAGCAACAGCTGCAGTCTACTCTGCTGCAATCTTAGAGTATTTGACTGCAGAGGTGTTGGAGCTGGCTGGCAATGCAAGCAAGGATCTCAAGGTCAAACGTATCACTCCCAGGCATTTGCAGCTTGCGATCCGAGGTGATGAAGAACTTGATACTCTTATCAAAGGAACCATTGCTGGTGGAGGTGTGATCCCTCACATCCACAAGTCACTTATCAACAAGTCGTCCAAGGACTAGATTACAAACGAATTAGGGCTGGCATACATTTGCCGACTTTTCTATGCAGAATGGATGCTTCTCCATGTTACTAAAATCATGGATTTGTGTTCTTCCGCCATGAAAGTAGAGGGGTCTGCAATTGTGTGTTTAAATTGTGGTTGGTCATACTTGTTCTCTTGCTTTCGAACTTATTATGTTTCTGATGATACCTGTCGTGGATAATGTCCTTGTGTGACATTTTTTCTTTAAATCTTAGGCTTACTTTTAGACATTTGGTTATTGTGTAGTATCAACGTCTGTCTTGAATTAGAAGTCTTGGGGACATTTGGATGAAATGTATTTGTTCCGTTGTAGTTAACCGATTTCACTTGGTAGATGTATCTCGCACAAGTCAGTCATCTGGAGTTGGCTAGTGCCAATTGGTAGCTGTAGTCTCTCTGATAATGGTAATTAATTGAAATCGTGTAATTCTGTGAAATCTTTATGCTATACCATCAGCTGTAGCCGTGGCTTCTATATTATCACTTTTTTTTTTTTTTTGGTTGAATTTATTTATTTATTGTTGGTATATACCTACGAATGCCATGCAAGAGAAATTAGAGGTCAATTTCTTCCTGCAAAGGTCAATTGGCTAAAGGGTATGTGAATTGGCTAGCTAGATGTGAAACTCAGCTAAAACAGCATCTTCGAAGCATGGGTGATTGAGATGTAGCATGAAGATCAAAATAGTTTGGCTCGTTTCTTTTTTGCTGCCTCATCAATATCGAATAACCCAAATGTTTTGAATGGTGAAAAATTCATGGAACCCTTGAGAGGTAATAAGATCCGTTGGCAAGTTTTAATAAATTTAAGAGAAGCAATCACACATCATTGTGAAAATCTCTCTACCTCAGGCCATATAATTGAAGACATAAAAAAAGGGTCTTCTAAATAGAAGGTTTTACGGGTGAGAACTGAGATTTTGCCTATTCTGATTAATAGATTCTTTTTACTGCCATTCTGTAAAAAGAAAAAAACGCCCAACCTCTGCTAATCTGGTTACCATGTAATAATTAGAGACTAATCAAAAACATAATAAATTCCCTTCTGACCAGCCATGAATATAGTTTTACACCATGCCAAACCCAAAGCCGCATCCCATGAATATAGGATCCTCTCAAACCAGACCTAGCTACCACTCAGCCGTACAAGCACAATCAAGTCCTAAACCTTCCCCCATTCACAAAAGAAGTAAACATTCCCCCATTCAGCCAGAAAATAGCTTTGAAGCATCTCAGGTTTCTTGAAATTAGATGGTCGATACCTTTGGAACATCTACTGGGAAGCTATGGATTTCATCCATCCAAGGGTTTTTCTCCTTGGCCGGGTTTATAGTCCTGAGAGCCTTCCACATTGCACTGTTACACTTGAACCCAGAACCAAATGCTATTTGCCATGTTCTATCTCCCTTCTTCATTCTCCCCTTTGCTTCTGTATAGGCCAGTTCATACCAAAGAGAACTGCTAGAGGTGTTGCCAAATCGATAAAGTGTCATCCTTGACGGCTCCATATGCCAATCAGACAGCTGCAAGTTCTTCTCCAGTTCATCCAAAACAGCTCTTCCTCCAGCATGAATGCAGAAATGCTCAAAGGCTAGTTTAAAATCTGGAATATAAGGCTTCACCTTCATCTTGAAAAGCTTTTTCCCAACTAGTGTAGCAAAGAATAGCAGCTGTTCGGACATTGGCAAAACAAGAGGCCCCAAAGTGGTGATGTTTGTCTTTAAAGCATCACCAGCAACTGCCATAAGATCCTTTGACAATGTAACACCAACCTTCCCCGTGGAGTCCTCTTCTTGAGTGACGCAGCCAAAGCACTTGTCATCTGCACCCTTGTGAGTCCGAACAGTATGTACCAATTGGTATTTGGATCTTCTTCTGTCAGAGCTTTTGTTAGAAAGCAGTATCGCCGCTCCTCCCATTCGGAATAAGCAATTGGAAACAAGCTTTGATCGATCATTTCCAAAATACCAATTCAGTGTGATGTTCTCCATGCTGATAACCAATGCATAGGAGTTTGGATAAACCTGAAGAAGTTCTTTAGCAAGAGATATTGAGATCAGACCTGCACTGCAACCCATCCCACCTAGATTATAGCTAACTATGTTTCCACGAAGCTTGTAGTGGTTGACAACCATGGCAGAAAGAGATGGGGTTGGATTGAACAAGCTGCAATTCACAATCAAAATTCCAATGTCTTTGGGCTTTACTGCGGTCTTGGCAAAAAGCTCATCAATAGCACCAAACATCACAGCCGCAGCTTCATTTCTAGCTTCTTTCATTGATGGGTTTGGAGGAAGATTGAGAACAGCCTCCGGAAGGTAAGTAGACTCACCAAGGCCAGACCTCTCAAGGATCTTACGCTGGAACTGAAGATTATCCTCTGAAAACGTACCAGTCATCTGAGATTGATCCATGAAGATCTTTTTGGTGCACTTTCTCGACTCATCAGGCTTGTAGCAGGAGAAGTTGACAAGGTACACAGGGCGAGGCCGGGTGAGAAAGTAGACGGTGGATAAGAAAACAAGGAGAGTCGAGCAGACGATCACTGAAAGTAGATTGTACTGTAAATGCTCCCAGAGATCATAAAGATCATGGAGAGAAAATGTTGAGACCTGTACGGCCATTACAACCACAAGAGGGGTGAGGAAAAGGAACATTCCATGAGTGATGAGGTAATGGTAACCCAGCTTCACATATTTTAGTTTAATGGATTTCTTGAAATCAGGGAGGTTACGCGACGGCGAGGGTGGGATCAAGGGGGTATCAGGTTTTGGCTCTGTCATTTTCCCTGTTAGATATCCAACAAATCGGGTGAGATAAAAAAAATAAAATAAAAAAATAAAAAAAACCATTATCAAAGTCAATTCTAGGCACACATCATGAACATCCCAGAAGCAAATAAGAACGATGGAAAGGGTTTCTAAGATAACTAGAATCAATCGGTATAGTCTTCAGTAGTAAATTCGATCAGAAATGGCGGTATAAATTTTTCTTGTCTGGTTTGAAATTCATATGAAGATTCTAAAATGCGAGTTCTCTATGACATTATGACGATAATCAAAAAGTTATTTCTTTCTCATTTTTCTCACTATAAAATCCCTCGATTTATCCTTTAGAAATTATAAATCAAAACTATGCAATCAGCAACCCCAGATCAGAATTCCACCTTAGAAACCCATAGCAGAAAGAACGACAAAAGAAAGGAACCCAGATCAAAACTCGCATAAGGGACCAGATTCTTCAACAATCTAAACACGTTGATAGCAGAAAAAACCAGAAAAAAAAAAGAAGCAAAACTCAAAAGAATTAAACGAAGATTCCATCCATAAAAATATGCCAGTTGCATAATTAACCAAAACCCAGATCCCAAAAACTCACCTTGAATGCCAAATCCCACCAGAGATCGCCAAAAAAAAAAAAAATCGCCGGAGCAGCCGAAGAGAGAACCAGAGAAAGAGAGAAATATTGTATACGAGGAGGTCTCGGAGGGAGAGAGAGAGAATAAAATAAATCGGTAATTAATAAAAAAAATTGGAAAATTAACAAATATTTCGAAAAATTAGAAATTGAGGTACGTGGAGCGAGATGGGAATAGATTTATAGAAACAGAGGAGAGGATAACGCCAAAGCCCTGGAAGCCGTAGATGAAAACGGAGAGGAGTACGCGTCTTTAAGGCGGCGCTTCCCGAATTTGATTTTTTGACCTTTTTGACTTTTCCGACACTGGCCGGTCCTTGTCTGGGTAATTAATCACACGGTCGTGATGTGCCACTTGCCACAATCTCTGCTTCTTCTAGTCTTCCCCAACAAATAATAATAATAATAAATTTGGTAAAGGATTATTGCATGTCATGTTTATGATTATGTTTATATTTTCTCAAACATGACAAAGTTGTTGGCCTTTTTTGACCATGCATTTTTTGGTGTTTTTTTTTTTTTTTTTTTAAAGGTCGACTAGAGAGATTCCTTTTATGGTAGGTGTGAATTATTTGAACCCAAACATTCTCATAAGCAAAGAAAATAAAGTGGTATTTTTGAAGGGATAGTGGGTAACTTAATTGGTTAGAAATCATGTTTTATGAAATAGAGATTATTAATTCAAATTTTCTTCCTTTTTTTTTTTTCTCCTTTGTGTGAATATGTAAAAAAATAAAAAAATCTCAGAAACTTGATATGAATAATAAATGGGGATATTGGATGACCATCTTGCTTTCCAGATCTGATCGAAATGAATGAGTAATTAAATTTGTAAAGATATTGGTACATTGGTTAAAATTTGTGTTTTCTATATAAAAAAAAAATTTAACAAATTTAAATTTATGACAAATTTAAATTTCCTACGTTTCTTTTTTTAATAAATAAACCCTCTAAAATAATATTTTTACATTCTAAGAAGTCAATTTTTGGTTCCTATAATTAAAAATTATAGTTTCATAGGTGTGAGAGGCAACATTACATTAGATGAGGTCAAGTCAAGGTTTTAGGAAGACGGAAGCTCAATTATTTATTTATTAATTAATTTAGTCCACTTGCAAAAATTGCTTGTTATTGGGAGAGCATGAGGTGTGACCCGTGATGCTGGTCACATGAAGCATGACCATATATAGCTGTAAGATTCCTCAAAGTGCTCAGCCTCCACGTGCAAAGCTGTGCTTTAGCTCCATTATATGTGTGTGTGAGAGACAGGATTTAAAAAGTCACAAGGAATTTTTAGGATTCCCTTGTATATAACAAATTTTAACAACATTTTTTTTTTTTTTTTTAAACGGAGTAATTTTTATTTGGCAAAGCTTTTTTTATATTAAAAACACTTTTTAAAAACATAATTGTAAACGGAATAAAATATTTGAAATTAAGAGTATTTGTTTTATGGTTAAGGTTAAAGTTGATATAGATAACTATGTATATAAAGTTAATGTTGACAGGATTAGGATCCTTGGATCCTCTTTAGTTCATTTGAACGGTTATATTTGAGGTATGTTTTTGTCCAATCAAAAAAGTGAAAAGACAAAAATATCATTTAACCAAATTTTTTAAAATATGAAATTCTTAGATTTTTAAATATGAGTCGTTTATTATATCTAACGGTCCAAATAAATACAGAATTGGTGTGTTACCGAGAAAAATGGTTTGACATGTTAAAAACTAAAATTAATTACATCGGTAACACACAAATGTCTACATTGTTTAGACCGTTAGGTGTAATGTAGGGCCCAAATTTAAAAATTTGATAAATTTAATTAAAAGCAACATGTTAAAAACTAAAATTAATTACATCGGTAACACACAAATGCCTACATTGTTTAGACCGTTAGTTGTAATGTAGGGCCCAAATTTAAAATTTTGATAAATTTAATTAAAAGCAATTTCTTCCGCTTTACAAATAAATCTATTTGGATGAAGAAAAGATAATAACGGTAGCAGTGAAAAAGGTGGGATTGGTAATATCTTATCAAGAAGGCGAAGAAATATCCACCTACGCGTGAGACTTGAGTTGTCAAACTTGAAGGTTCCCATTCATTCTGAGTTCACAGAGAGAGACAGAGACAGAGAGATTGCGTACATGCAATGCGTTGGGTTTTGATTTTGAAAATCAAATGAGGGAAGCCACCGTGTCAGATATGATACGTGCACTGCTGTTAAACCACCGTAGCCACGTAAAACTGCTCGATCGGGTTGGAAAATAATTTTTCATTTTTTTTTTTTTAAATGTTGAATTTAGAATATTAGTATTTAATTTTATATTTTAAGAGTTAATGTTGTTTTGTAATACAATAATTTTATATTTCCTATCTATTAGTTGGGGTGAAATTGATTAGGATTCCTTACAATTTCAAAATTTTAAAGTTAGGCCCTCACGATGACTTGAAAAATACCACTTATTAAAAAGAGGCATGATAAAGACATAGTTTTTCAGCATAACTTTGGCCCAATTTTTCTCTTATGTTGTCAATTATTTTTAAAGACAAAATTAAAAAAATTCTGGAACAATAACATCCTATATAGTTATTTTTATTTGATTATTTTTAAAATGGTCTTTTTCTTCATAATAATGAATTTTTATGAAGAAAAATAAAAATACAAAATAAAAAAAGACTACATAGAATGTTATTGCTGAAAATTAGGATTCCTTGTGTGGTAAAAGGAAATCTGGGATCACATCAACCCCAAAATAAGAGGAAAAAAAAGCAAAAAAATTGTGATTGGTAGATTGCTGAACCTTTGACAAAATTTTGTAAATAAGCAGGAAAAACCTTAGTGTTGTCTTAGAAGGAGAAACAAAAAGTACTTACATTTCTTTACGACTCTGTATCCCAGGTGATCAACGTCTGGTAACCATTACGTTAAGTTAAGCCTATAGGCTTTGTTTGTGAACAGTAAGTGGATTGGACTTTGTAAGTCCCAAATTTTTTTTCTCTCAAAATCAACCCCAACATTCTTACTTTTTTATATCACATCAATCACTTTTTATCACTTTTCAAATAAATAAATCACTACAAAACAAAAAATTTCACTATTCTATACAAAACATTCTTACTTTTTTCCTAACATCAATCAAATCTATTACAGTTTCAGTCCACTTTTATTACAACTAATCAAGACAAGTGGTTGTCAAGGGCAAGGATTGTCAACTCTGTACTTGGATTGACTAATCCAATGTGAACTCCTCAAGCCATAGTAGCACTTCATTTCTCTTCAATGCAACCAACCACCAGAAGATACAGAGAATGATGTCAGTAGTTAGGATAACAAATACAGAAAAATGAAATATAATAAATTCTGTAGGTCTAAGCAAAGGGTATTTGATAGAAAGACAAATCTATAGCTCATATCAGGTTAACTCAGTAAAAGTGGCAAAGCAAAATTAACTTCTATCCGACGGACAAGGATTCTCTCAATTTTGGTATCTATTTTAAGATCATGATTTAAAATTGGTGTATTTAACCGTGTGTATGATGTCAATGAAGCACATAGCAGAAAAACTGGCCTACAGTTTATATTGAAAAGAATAAGGTGAAGCCCACTAAACTCAGAAAAGATGAAGCAAAATAATCATACCAATGAACAACACTAGCATAGCATAGAAGATTCACAAATCCAATATAAAAGATCTTGAGTAGTAGATATTTTTTTTTCCCTCATTCTTGAAAAAATGGCACTGAAGTTGAGATAAAACATGAATTCCTCTACCTTTCTATTCATTCTATGCTTACATATTTCCCCTCAATAATTGAGTTGAGTATAATAGAATAGGGAAATGCTTCTATTAGTAAATATACGGGCTATTAGTAAATATATGGGCTAGAACCAATATCCAGACTTCTTAGTTCGAGCTAATATTTCATTCAAGTTGTTGATGGGGGCTTACTACATTTTTACTTACTTGCATAGACGGATGGCTTCTAAGAAGCTTCATTCATGGAAGACATCTGAGCTTCAAATAGACAAAGACATTTTCTTCCACAAGAACTCAAGCTCAAAATGATTGTATTTAGATATTATTAGGATCTCCTTACACTCTGTTTGGTTGCCAAAAAGACAGGAGGAAATAGAAAGAAAATTTTGAATCTCACTACTGTCGTTTGAGCAAAGATCTTTCCAAATAAAAATTGCAAATTACAAATGCCTTACACAATAAAACCATAAATCAGATTATCTAAATTGCATAACTCAGATTTAAAGAGTATTTGAGGGCAAAAGGATACCACATCATACCATTACAAAGCTCCATGTTCGGCCTGGATCATTATATCGTGCGAGCAAACAACCTGTCTTAGGTTTGAGGCCATCATTTATAAGAGAAGAGCGAAGTGCTTTCTCTTTCTCTTGGACAGTATCTTCAGTAGCTCTTCCAGAGAACTTCAAAACTGCAGCAATGCCTCCTTCCACCTTTCTCAAGTTAATTGTTTCTTGATTAGGATCTGGCAAGCTGGGAAAAGATAATAGCTTATTCAATTTTCTGACTAATTGGATGCATCCAGTTGCATTTTTGGACATAAACTCAGATATCAACATTCGATCTTTAACGTTAATATTTTACAGTCAAATAAATATGATGAGCCTCACCTGCTTATATCTTTCTCTAAAGGAAGAACTATTTGGATAGATACTTTGGACAGTTCAGCATCATATGCCTGTGTGAAGACAGGAGTAGTCATTGGTATCTTCTCTGACTTGGAATTCTTACCAAAAATGTACCTAGACAGATGAATTATCATCAATGTTACTCAAGAGAACAGCAAAACAACATAACTGAATTGGATTATGAAAGACACTCACCCAGTAACATCATTAAACCCAGTCGACCCAGCTAATTTGTCTCCCTTTGCTTCTACCACTAAAAATGGTGAATACCTCCTCACCTGTATAATCATTTGAAACTCTAAGGGACTTAGATAATTACAGGACATTCCTGCATAAATGATAAACTAAATATATGGCAAGATCATGAATATCATTGGAAACACAGAGATCATGGGTCATTTCCCAGAAATTACAAGAGCCATCTTTAAGAGAGCATAAATGTCAAGAATGCAATAGGAATAGATACTAGGATATGACATAATGCATAGGTATGATATTACACATTTTATATCTTTGAATTATTGCCACGGTCAACCAACTTTATACAATGACACCATTTTTTTTGTAAATGCCCATACAATTTCTTCAAGAAAAGATGGACAAACCTCGTAGTTAGCTGTTCTTTTCAATATCTGGTACTTAGGAGTTTCCAAGTCTGGAGTCTTGTATATCCGCAGCTGAAAAAGGTTACAATCTACACATAAGAAGGGACGCTCAATTACAGAAACACAAATATGACCATCTCATATCATTTTAAGAAAAGAAGGTGCCAGTACCTGCTTTAGCACATCCCACAGACCTTCTAGAGAAAAGTAGTCATTGTTCTTTATGGAATCCCAAAAGTCCTACAATTTACAAGAACATAATTATCAATATTTATGATGTGTCATACACATTTTCCTTCTTCCATATGGTAAGAGGAGTGAACATTACCAAATGGCTGCAAAACTTTCCAGTCTTGGGGTTGATTCCCATGACAGAGGTTCCTGTAAAGACCAGTTCTGGTTTCCATGGCAGAAGGATAAACTTCATGATCATAGTCCACCTTGTAGTAATTTCATAAGGTCCTGTCTATAGCAACTAACTCAGTCAAAGAAGTGATTCCATACAAACATATTGTCTCACACAAAAATGCAATGAGCGAAAAGACTTTCACTTTTAACTAAAAATTTATAGAATTTAAGTGCTTGAAAATGAATGTGACATCCAATTGGAATTTAGGCTCACCATACAATATTACACTGAACTTAACCCATTGAAGATTCAAGGAAAGGCTATACCTAAGCAGAGTAATTGTCTGTGTTCGGTTTTATGTTGTTGGTAAATTTAGTGTTGTGAATCTAGGTTTAGGGTTGAAGTTGGTCTTAAAATGAAATTTAAGAACTTGGTTCAAATTGAAAAATAGAATAGCTCGTTCGCAGCATCGATCGTATAGCATTCGAACGAGGCGGTTTTCAAAGATCAATATGCAAGGCAAAATGCCTTGATCGTAAGCATGTTCGAAGGGCATTCCTAAAAGGCTTGATTGCAAGGTCGGTCAAATCCAGTTTGAACGAGACTCTGAATTAGAAGACTCACAGAATGCCCCGATGGCAATGGCGATTGCAACATCGTTTGATCGAGATGGTAATCAAGTCAAATCCAAGACACTCGATGATAGCACACCATTTGAACACTGCTATGCTAAAACTATGAAACCCTAGCTCGCATTCAAACAAGAACTAATACCATTCGAATGAGATTGTGGCGGACTGTTTTTAAACCTTAGTCGACTTGGCCTAAAAATTTCAGTTCTCCTCCCATCTATATAAGCCTCATAAGTCAACGACTTTCATAATCTAGGAGAATATTTTTCATTGTTCTTGAAGGGTTTTCTAAACACTCATGAGTCTTAAAACAGTTTAATCCGTCTCCCTAATTTTTATAGTTCAAACCACAAAAAAGCTTACAGCCACCTGAATTTTGAATTGAAGCAGACGAAGCTCCTTCGCAAAGGTGATCCGTGTAGAAAAATGCCAGAGATTGTAGAGTTTGGGGAATTATAAAGGTTTTGCAAGTAAAATTAATCTGTAACACAAGTCTTCCAAAGTAGGTGCCTTTGCGGTTTGCAGTCCCCTAGAGTAGTTTTAAAGAGTTTAATTTTCAAAAGGTTTTATACTTCCTTTTGACATGTCCGCACAAGAGGGGGGAGGGGGGATTCGAACTAGTGACCTCCGTTTCATTAGGCGTGGTCCTAGCCGATTGAACTACCTATTGTGGATGGTTTTATACTTCTTAACCAAATTTATTTTTCCCTATCTTGATTGTGGTGACTGAAATTGTGGTGGTAATTGGTTTGATTTTATTCTGTTTGGTAATCTGTATAATAACAACTTAGGTCTAAAAAGTATTTTTTAGTCTGACTCATGTTTATTTTTCCATATAAATAGACTTTAAGAAGTTCTTAAAGCCCGTTTAATTTATATGGAAAGATAAAAGTTTCATTTGATTACATGGTGTTAGTGAGGAAAACAAGACTTCTTTCAATGTCAAATTGATCAATTAGTGACCATTATCAGAAATGTACCCCCTCCCTTTAAAATCATTAGTATCAAATATGTGCGGAAAAGGAAAATGATCATATTCATTTTAAAATTCCTTCATTTCTTTCATTTATTGTATTTTAAAAAGTAATGTATTATTCTCATTAAAACTTTTGAAAAACAGTACCCCTTTTTAAATGCACTAAATCAAAGAAATAGAAGGATTTTGAAATGGAGACCAAAGGCCATGACAAGCAATAGAAAACAGAAAGTTACGTTTTCTCACAAATCATGCATAATGCCAAAACGGAGGCATAAAGAAAGAAAGAAAGAGTAAATTAAAATTAATATGAACAGACAAAGATACGTAACACTAGTTACATAGTATTATAACAGAAATTGTAGTAAAGCAAACCTGTTTGACCCAGTGCAACTGGAACTCTGGCCTGAAGAGCTCCTTCAAGAGAGTTATGTTAAACAGGTACCCGCTTACGGTGTCATGCTTGGTGATTGGGTCCCTGAACTTCACACGCTCATCGTACGCCGTCCGATCAATCCCCTGATCGTCAAAGAGATGCGGCAGATCATCGTACAAAAAACCCACAAGCCGTTCCACGTTGGCCGTTGATTTTGGCGGGCTTTGGTCCACAAGGCTTAGCGCAATGGCCCACTTGGAGTTTTGGCGAGCTTTAAGAGCTAAGCTTTTGTTTTTGAAAATTTGGAGAGGAGGAAGCCTGGTGGGTTTGGTGGGACTCCGTCGGTGGCCGCTGAGACGCACGGAGGGGATTGGGCGGAAAACGTGGTGGGAGAGTTGGGTGTTGGCCATTTGTGTGGGTTCAAATGTGTGGCATTGGTTTGTGGGTAATTTGGTTTTCTGGGTTTAGCCGAAAGAAAGAAAGAAATGATTGGCTTGTGTTGGTTGAAACTGGTGGAGATGGATGGGGCAAGTGTTCATGGTAGATGGGCTTTTGAGGCAGAGAAAAAGGACTAGGAGATGCCATCTGGTCTGTTTGTTGGACTATTTGGGCTGCAGAAGGCCCAAGAGACCAACAACCCTTTGCATGCCTGTTTCCTGCATTTCTAATAGGGAAATGCCAGGCGTGGTGAGTGGCGTGGCTGAGTCCCCGCCACATCAGTCATAGTTGGACAGTGGTAGGACTTTGGTAGGTCGGCAAGAATACATAGGAAAGGAATTAACGATGAGGACACACAACACAACTATAAAAAAGAAAGTGGAAACTTTAGAAAGTCTTTTTTATCTTTTAGTATTTTGCACAAGAAATCTATGAATGAAAATTTCTCTTATTTACTTCATTGATCTTTCGTTTTCTCTCATTTTAGGCCTTTAAAGATCTAAAGCAAGAGAAAACGAAAAATTAAGAGAGATAAGTGAGTTTTTTACACTCATAAATATCTTATATAAAAAACTGAAAGACGAGGGACTTCATGAAATTTTCCCAAAAATAAAAAGAAAGAAGAGCTACATGTACATGGCAAAAGACCAAAATAGAGTGAGTGGCAGTCCACTTCCCGAGAATAAAGATGACAAGTAGCTTTCACAGGGCAAATCGAAGATGCAAATCTCGCATAGATTCAATATGTTTGTAACAGGTGTTTGAAATCGCCTGCCAACTAGGCTTCCACCTGGAATTTCTGGCACGTTTCTCCACGTATCTCAAGCAATTATGGCACACCTCGCCACGAGGCTAACGTGCACCAAAGCAAGCCCTACAATCTTCTCTCGCTCTATATAACAGTCAGCCCTAGTCTGTCTTTCTGTGTCCCAAGAAACAATCTTGACTCATTCCCCTTACTACTTTTTTCTTCAGTTCCACCAGTCAACAAGAAGAGAAAAAAATGTTTCGGACTTCCATGATGTTTGGGTCGAAGTTCATCACGCTGCAGGCTACTTTGCCTGACGATGATGATGATCTTCATTATGATAATGGGTGGTGTGCTTATAATATCCCCATGGAAGGTGATGGGGATGATGATGATGATGATGATGATGGAGACTATGCTCCTGCTGCATCCATGGAAGGTGATGGGGATGATGACGACGACGACGACGACGATTATGATTATGCCCCAGCCGCTTGAGCCCTTGAGTCGCCAATATATATATATATATATATATATATATATATATCCATATCTAGTGAAAACCCTAGTCCTGGTTAACCCTATATATATATATATAGAGAGAGAGAGAGAGAGTGAAAACCCTAGTCCTGGTTAACCCTAAAACCCTAAAATGCAGTCAGGAAATCTCTATTTTGGTCGATGTGCTTTTTCGATCTCTAAGCTTTCTATAATCTCAGAGACACTCGTTGTAATAGCTCTCTTTTTCTTTTAATGGTCACTTCTGTTAGAATATTTATAATAAATTAATTTGCTTAGTATGAGGTGCATCATAATATTATAATTAACTTTACATGCATTAATATTTATAAGAGATTCACAAGTCCACAATTAATACCAAACTAAGAAGTTGACTAGCCGTTTATCTTAGGATATATATTTGGTCTTTCTAAGAAGTAAGACCAACCATATATATTATTATGCATGCAGAAAATGAATGAATTAATTAATGGTAAGGCTACTGCTATATACAGAATTAATAAATAATTCATTCATATTCAACCACTGCAGTTTTGAATATGTATTTCAAACTCCACCAAAGAAGCGAAATGTTATTTGTAATGGTTTGAACGGAACTTTAGCTTCGGTTATAATTTGTTTAATAACTTTTTGCTCTGTTTGTAAAAGCTTTCGTTCGCGTTCTTAAAATTACGTTTTCATCACTATTGCACCAGCTGCTCCAATTCTTTAATAAATGTCTTTCTGTTTCACTAGTGTTGTTAACTGAGTACTGTAATGCATGCCCGCAAATTAAGGCTGAATTAAAACATCTTATCATTGGTCGATCTGAGAAATTTAAGCATCATAAAGTAAATTAGAACATCTTTTCCAGGCCAATTAACTGTATCATATAAGAAATTTTTGGTACTCGATCTTCCTGATTGAGAATCCTTACGAAATTAGTGTAAATTAGAACCAGAAGCTGCTAAATATCAATCAGGCCAGGGTACTGTTCCATAAAACCAAATGCACTAAATAAGACAAGGAATTAAGCAAATGCATGCAACTGATGAACAGTATTATATATAGTACTATCTAGATTAATTAATGCTTTCCTTTCCTAACTAGTACTGTCATAACGCAAAACTGCAATATTACTATGATTCTGGTTAAAAGTCACTCTGGTCTAGTAGTATGTGATTTCTTTTCCCTACTTGATGGCCAATTGTTTCAAAAAGTACTTAACTTGATAAGAAATTATGAATTTAATCAATATTTAATGCTCTCTAGTCTACTTCTTTTTATATATATATATGGAACTTCCATTGATAAAATTTCATGAGCATAAGCTCTTACTTCATTGAGCATACAGCTTTGAGAAATTATAGCCAAAAGCTATGAAAGTTACAAAGTCATAAAAATAACTTTAAACTTCCGCTAATCCATGTACAATTACATTTAAAGAATACATTTGCTTCGTGCAGATTAGATCTAAGACATGGATAGCCAAAATACAAAAACAAAAATAAAAACAACTAAAAACTAAAAATCCGCCATAAGAGTTAAGTCCCAACACCGATCTATTTCATCCTCAACCTGAAGGCCAGGATAACAAATCAATCCTCAACCCAAAGGCCAGGACAAACAAAAAATTAAAATGAAACAAAACCCCAACCACAAGTAGTAGGGGAGGAGCACAACATCGTAGACATCTCTCTAGTCTACTTATTCTAATACCATAAAAATTATCAATTTTCCTAATTAAAAATTTAAGCTGATGAGAATTCTCCATTTATAATAAATTTGACCACTTAATCAAAATTTATATATATATACACGCACTTGATCACTGTTACAGTCAAGCTTTAGCTACTTAGGTATTTACAAGGAAGAGAAGCCAAGAGTTCATTCAATCTCCATTTTATTAATACAAAACACGAGAAGATAATTAAAGATTTATTTGGTTCCTTTAATAATATGAGTTATGTCAACCAACAAAACGATCAAGAAGAAATTTAAAAGATGGAGTACAAAAATAATAATATAGACAAAAATCACTCAAAATTGAATCCTAATAATACACCCAAATCTCTATGATAAAAAGGAATCTTAATTTTCTCAAAGCAGAAAAATTTGTTCTGTCTTTTTTTAAAAAAAAAAAAATTATTTTATTTTATTTTATTTTTATAAAAGCACTCTCAAGTTTTCTTCAATCCTACTGCGTAGCGCTAGCGTCCAATAATCTATGATCAGTAAATGATTAGAAAAAAACTTTCTGAGGCATTTTGAAACTTTGGTGCCACTCCAAATCTTTTTCTTTTTCTCTTGTTAAGGATTCTTCTTTCCCTCAAACAAAAGAGCTGAATATATATGGATTGAGATCCCTCCAATTACTCAAAATTGGAGAATCTCATGTTACAAAATCGTGATCTTTCATTTTAAATTCAATTATCTATAAAAAATGTGAATTATGATCATCTCCATTTCAAAATTCTTCTATTTCCTCTATTTAGTATCTTTTGAAGAGTAGTGTTGTCCAACAATTTTAATAAGAATAGTGCATTAAATGTATTACCCTTCAAAATTCACTAAATAGAAGAAATAAAGAGATTTTGAAATGGAAAGAATCCTCTTCCATAAAATGTCAGCTGCATTTATATAACTGAGGCATTAAATAAGCAGCATCATCAACGAAAATCAAGATCAATAATGAAACATTAATTATATATGAGTAAGACTTAGCTTATCTTGATTCGTGCTCCTCTCATATACTGAAAAATTAATAATATTTCAAGATATTTTTATAATTTAGAGGAGATTTGGCTTCTTTGAAAGTAAAACATGTGCCATTTCATTAATGTTATAATAATTTTTCGTGGACTTGCTGTCTACATGCTGAGCTGAAAGACAAAGGAATAGTGTGACGTATGCACCGATCCTTAATTAATCCCATCAAGTGAAAAGCTTAAGACAAAACTTGGACATGACTCTTTGGTGGTTGTAAATGCCTCTTGGTCCGACTAATAATCGAATGAAAAATGTTCGATCGGTTCATTCTCTTAATTGCTATAAGCACTCAAATTAAAAGCCAGTAATATAATTTCAGTGCAATGTCGACATTAATGCACTGAAATTAAACACATGATCTGGTGATTATAATTCACATGCACCCTCCTTTCAAATGATTTCCGATATATATTGATGTAATCTTTAATATTCCTCAAATTCAAATCCAAAAAGAAACGAGGGAATCTGCTACGTACAACTTTTTACTATTTCCATCCCCACTAACATGGCCTAAAAAAATCTTTTAAGCTTTACTTGTATGACCCCCTGACGTCCATGCATACACCTACTGTCCGAAGATGCTCAATCCCACGTGTTTGCTGAGCTGTCAACTAGGGCTGCCAAGTGTATGAATCAGATTGCAGCACCTCTCATTGGCATTGGGTGATGCACACTCTTCAAGCATCAATCCACACTCCCCACGTGGATGACTTATGCCAAGACGACTCCGACAACTTTTCAGGCTTCTCTTCCCTCTATTTAAGACGACACCGTTTATTTTTCTATGTACTTCCCAATTCTTTCTTAGTTTGTTATACGTAAGTGAGAAAATGTTGTTCAATTCCGAGGCCTTTTCCCCTGCATGGTGCAAGAAGCATGGAGATGGAGATGACGATGGTGATGATGGATATGATTATTCTCCCACTGCGGCATGCATTAAAAGGGATGGAGACGATGACGATGATGATGGAGATTATGACTATGCTCCAGCAGCATCCATGGAAGGTGATGATGATGATGATGATGATGGTGGCTATGACTATGCTCCAGCTGCATGAATAGATGCTTTACTGCTACTACTGCATAATCCCAATGGAAGGAGAGCTCCAAATCCTATTTGTTGGGTTCCTATTAGATCCCCCAAAGTTTTGTTGATTATGATGACAAACTAAAAGCTTTATGTATTAGTGGCCTAGTACTCTTAATGCATGCGAGTGACTTAATGTTTTTCCTGTCAATCTTGCTAATATGGTGGATGGTCATTATTAAATATTTGCATTTGAGACCTCTTATTTGTATATCTCCCTTCTATCTTTCATACATTTTTTTTCAGATTAACTGTTAGATTTATAGGACTCATATGACTAGTGATTGATATCAATATATATATATATATATGGAGACTGACGGAAGATGCACCGGTTGAAGACGTAAAAAAAGCATTTCTTTTCGCAATTGCCTGATTAGAATTTGTTAGTTAACTTTTTGGAACTTGCATGATTCTTGCATCTTATGTTAACTAATAGAAGAGATTCACTTTTGTTCTTAAGCAAAATGCCGTTTTCTGAGGAGAATGTTTGTAGCCTTTTTGCTTTTCTTTTATGCGGAAAAATGTTGGATTTTACGATAGCGGGCAATTTGAAAAACTAATTCTCTATGCATGGGACCCAAAATATATAATCTAAACACACTTTATTTATGTATATATAGAGTTATTCTGCAAACAAATATCTCAAAAAGAGTTACTATTAATTGTATAAGGAACCACAATTACCCCTAGCTAAAACGGTTGAATTGACTCATCCCCCTAATATTTCAAATAAACATCCTAATTATGAATTACACCTTAGAAAAATCAGTGTTTTAAACTGGGTCTTCACCCCTCTCTAGCTCACCTGAGAAAAGTCATGGAATTCTACCCACTTTCACCGGTGGATGAGCAATATATAATATTGTTGATTGCAGAGAAAGCTGCAAATTGTCTTTAAACTATTTCTCCGTGGACAATCCCATTAACCTCAATTGAACTACACCCAGGAACCTTTTTGACTCCAAGATTTTTCATTTTCCTTCTCACTTTCATTACATCTTCCCATCTGTCCGAAGAGGCATAGATATTGGCAAGAAGTGTATGACTGGTAGAATCACTTGACTCAATTTTCACTAGCCATTCAGCCACCCTTTCACCCATCTCAACGTTGCCATGGACTCTGCAAGCACTAAGCAAAGAACCATAAAGTGGAACTATTATCTCACTATTTTCTTTAGGGACTTCTTCTATCAATTCCTCCGCTTCATCCAACTTTCCAGCTCGACCAAGAAGGTCAATCAGACACCCATAATGTTCTAGTTTTGGCTCAATCTTATACTCCTTGGTCATGGAATTAAAGAAATGGCGGCCTTCCTCAATCAATCCTCCGTGATTACAAGCACTTAAAACACCAATAAATGTGATATCATCGGGTTTAGCTCCAGCTTGTTTCATTTCTGAGAACAATTCAAGTGCTTTGCTTGTCTTGCCATTCATGGCAAGCCCATAAATAATTGAAGTCCAAGCAGCTATATCTTTTTCCTTTAGGTCACAGAAAACTTCCAAAGATTTCTCCACGTGCCCACATTTTGCATACATTTCTATCAGAGCTGTGCCGACAATTGCATCCACCATAATTCTATTCTCATCTATGTATCCATGAATCCATGTTCCTTGCTCTAGAGCTCCCAATTGAGCACAGCCCGTTAGGAGAGCAACTAGAATGAATTTATCTGGTTTAACCCTTCTAATTTGCATCTCTCGAAATAACGCCACAGCTTCATCAAAACGGTTAAACTGCACATACCCATTGATCATAGCTGTCCAAAGGATTATATCCCGAACTGGACTCCTCTCAAACAACTCTCTAGCTTCATCCAGCTGACCACAGTTTACATACCCAGACACCATACTAGTCCAACAAATCACATTTTTCTTTGGCATCTCATCAAAAATTTGCCTGGCTATACTCAAACACCCACACTTAGCATACATGTCCAACAGCGCATTGCTAATTATAATAGTAACTTCAAGCTCGTTTCCAATAGAACTGTGAATTTCCTTACCAAGCTCCAAATTTTTCAATGCTGTACAAGCTGACAGAGTACTTACAACTGTGGCTTCATCAGGCTTCTCATTGCTCTCTCTTCGCATTCGCTGAAAAATATTCACAGCATCCTCAAACCTCCTACACCTAACATACCCCGAAATCATAACATTCCAAGACACCGTGTCTCTCTCAGGCATTTCATCGAACAACTGCTGGAAATTCTCAACCTTGCCCAGTTCGGCATACATGTCAATGAGTGAGTTACAAACATAGGTGTCAAACTCAAGCCCAGTCTTCACAACAAACCCATGAACCTTAGCACCCTCCCAAGCCTCTCCTAAGCACCCTATCGCCTTGAAAACAAACGGGTACGTAAAGTTATCGGGCCAAAGGCCATCCTTTCTCAATTGCCCAAAGAGCCAAAGGGCTTTTCTAAAGCTACCTTTCTTTGTAAATGCTTTGATCAACACGTTGTATATGAACACGCCCGGTTCTCGGATGTAATTGAAGATTTTCTCCGCGTAGTGCAAGTTCCCAAGAGATGCGTCTGTGCAGAAGGCCATCAGCTTGTTGAGGGTGCCCTCGTTTTGGTGAAGCCCGAACCCGAACATCTGCGTCTGGATTTGTTTGAGTTGGGTAATGGATTTGCAGTTTCGGAACCACTGTTGTATGCATGATTTCTTGGTCACTCCGGTGCCGTGCGAAGAGGATGAGAAAAACTGTGGCTTTGAAATGACGTGGCGGGAAAGAAACCGAAATAACTGAACGTTGCGTTGGGTGAGCATGTTGTGAGCTTTGGCCTTTGTGCAATTTCAACATTGTAAAGCATTACAAATATTTAAAGCTCTACGGGCTTTTGGGCCGACTTGGTCGCTTTGAAGGACAGTAAATCTTTCTTTATAAATAATAGGTTAATTATTAATTATCTTTAAATTATAAATCAATAAAAAAATTAATTATTTGTTAACTATTTAAACGCACCGTTTAATGTTGTACAAAAGAAAGGGCTCCGACTCTGGGCCTAGAGAATGGCACACAAAAAAAGAAGGGCTTTATTTGGGCCTTGTGAGCTTAAATGGGCTAATCCACACTGATTTGAGCACCATCGGTCCGGCCCATATCTACTAACATCCATGATCCTCGTGTTCCACAGTAAATGTTGCAGCACCGACTTTTTATTTCTTTGACAGGAAAGAATGTTTACCATCTGACCAAAATAGTTGTTCCATTAAAATAGATGTTCTGATTTGATATGATAAGGTTATTAATAAAAAATAAAATAAAAAGATATAAAAATATTTTAAATTTTAATAAACCTTTTGTTTTGCATAAGTGACATTTTTTTTTTCCTCTTGTCAGAGATGGGAATGAATCTCCCTCTCAAAAATTAATTACCATCTTTATTGGTCTGACAGAAAATTGAAGTCTCGTGCTCTTGTTGGCGGTGGAATCCAAATATTTCCATTTCAAGAATAAAGTCATTTAAGTTTTGCCAAAGTTTCAAATCCGTCATTTTATCACTTTACCGTTAAAGTCAATAATTTTCCTCTGCGTTTATCTCATTCGACACTCTAGACTCTATAGTTCATGTCAGCCACCATGTTTTTGTTAGAGTTAATGCTTTGAACTCAAAACATTAGGATGATGTTTATAAGGAATAGTTAAATCGATTGTGATTATTATTCATGAAGCGGAGTTATTAGTTTGAATTTTTTTTCTCTCTTCTCTTGTGTGGACATGTAAAAAAAAAAATGACAAAGAAGATAAATTTTTGTTTTTGTTTTGTTTCTCTTAGATGACTTGGCACTTAATAATATAGCATTGATATTTGATATGAACCTTTACATGTCGTCCCCAATAGATAATTCAATCGGCTGAGAGTATGTCTAATGAAGCAGATGTTATTAGTTTGAATTTCCTTTTTTCTCTTGTACGGACATGTAAAAAATTAAAACAAAAAACAACAACAACAACAAAAAAAACCTCTTACGTGTCAATTGAGATACATTTGATATATGACACCATTAATTTTGACAAAGAAATGACATAGGGACATATTAAAAATTTGAGCAAAAATTAAGGACTATGCTATTTAAATTAGAAACGGAAAAACTAAATTCAAATCAAATAAAAGTAAGGGCTAAAGATGACTTTTAAATATATATATATATATATATATATATATATATGGATAGAGTTTCTCCTCCAAAATGGGTTAGAGGAGATTCCTCCAATCTAATCTGTAAAAGTGACATGTGTCTTTTGTTTAATAACATGTGAGATGCACATGAGTTTTTAATATTATTTATTCTAACTTTGTCCCTATTATTAAAAAAACATATGAATCTCACATGTTCAAGGGACACATTTCACTTTTACAGATTAGATTGGAGAAGATTCCTCCAACCTAGTTTGGAGGAAAACTCTGTCTATCTATATATATATATATATATATATATACCTAAACCAAATATTTTTTTAAGGGTTAAATACTTAAAAACTTCCTAGGGTTTGGACACTTTTTTTTTTTCTTCCTAAAGTTTGATTTGTATCACAAGAGATACATGTGGTTTTTATAAAAATAAAAATAATACCTCCATTAAAATTCCATCCAAAAATTAATGAAACGCTATGTCAACACCAATTACATTGCGTCATGTGTCATATAATTTTGTTTAATTTTTTATTTAGAAAAAGAATAAAAAATATAAAAAATGATTTTTTTTTGAAAAAAAAGTTAAAAATCTAGCCGGTTTGGGGGTGGTTTCGGCCACCCCAAAAATCTCCTTGCCATCCGACCGTGGAATGGCTTTGTACCCTAAAACCGGCCAAATGGGGTGGTTATGGCCACCACCTTTGGGCCACCCCCCATGGCCAAAGGTGGAAGCAGTAGCCACCCCAAAATTTTTATTCTTTTTGAAAAAATATCATTTTTTATTTTGTTTAATTATTTTTTTAATAAAAAAAATTATAGGACACGTGACGCAATTTAATTAGTGTTGATGTGGTGTTCCGTTAAGTTTTTGACTGAATTTTAATGGAAATACTAATTCTGTCTTTATGAAAACAACGTGTAACTCTTGTGATACAAATTAAATTCCAAGGAGAAAAAATTAAATATCCAAATCCTATAGGTTTTTAAGTATTTAACCATTTTTTTAATCCACTCACATGCCTATTCAACACCGATTGAAATTCATAATAATTATTTGTTCAAATTTTTAATAATTTAACTAAATAATGTGAAAATATAATTAGGTGCCACGATAATTCCAAATTTATTTAGTAGATAAATCATATATAGATCCTCGTGTTGTGTATCCACGTTTGTTTTGTCCGGAAGGAAGACCAGTCAGCACGACTTCACTATTCCCTGAAAACGAAGTCGTTTACCGTCCTATAATCTCACCGACGTTCCTATTTTGGGGCTTAGCAAAAGAACATCATATTGTGTGGAAAATTGGCTCCCACCTCTATTCTTGCTTGTACTATTTAATCAACGGCATTGATTTCCTCCCACGGTCGTCATTGCATTGGATCGGAGTTGGACTGCCAAAACCCGCTCCAGCTCTCTGTCTCTCATATACGCGCCGCACCGGTTGTGTCTGGCAAATATTTTTTCGTCCCGACTCGAGCTGAGTTGTCTCCGATTCGCAATCGGCCTCCATTTTGCTCAAGATCTGTGTTCCTATTTCTATCGGTGATGTGTACCTCAATCTCTCTCTTGGGTTTCATTTTCTTGCTTTAATCACTGCTTTTATTCGATTATTACTGTTATTAATCTATACGGGTAGTGAAATTCAGCGGAATTTGTCCTATTTTCTGATATTAATTTTCTCCCACCATATCAGATCGTCTTAATTTCAAATACCCACGTCTCAGATTTTGCTATGAAGTCGTCTTCCGCTTCATTTCCTTTCGATTTTGACTCATATATCTCTCTGAGTCTGAATCTTGCTTTATAGCTCTTCAAATTGTTGAAGATCTACTAGATTTAGCGCCTATCTTTGTTGAAATTAGAGTGAATTTGATAATGTCTTCAATTCGATTCGATGCGACTAAGCAGTACTATGCCACGAGCAGTCTCGTGGTCGGGTACGCGCTTTGTTCAAGCTTGCTCGCCGTGATAAACAAGTTTGCCATTACCAAATTCAACTACCCTGGCCTTTTGACTGCATTGCAGTATCTAACCTCTGCTCTAGGAGTTTGGGTTTTGGGGAAGTTAGGATTTTTGCACCATGATCCATTTACTTTAGAGACTGCCAAGAAATTCTTTCCAGCCGCTATGGTTTTTTATCTGGCAATCTTTACCAACACAAATCTTCTTCGCCACGCAAATGTGGATACGTTTATAGTGTTTAGATCGTTGACACCCCTGCTGGTTGCTATAGCGGATACAACGTTTAGGAAACAGCCATGCCCGTCAAAACTCACGTTTGTGGCGTTGTTGATTATATTGGGTGGAGCTGTTGGGTATGTGGCCACGGATTCGGGCTTTACTTTGACTGCATATTCGTGGGCATTCGCTTATTTGGTGACAATTACTACTGAGATGGTTTACATCAAACATATGGTGACAAATCTTGGTTTGAACACTTGGGGTTTTGTGTTGTATAATAATTTGTTGTCGTTGATGATGGCTCCTGTCTTTTGGTTTCTTACGGGAGAGTATGTTGATGTGTTTGCTGCGTTGGGAGCTAACTCTGGGAATTGGTATGAACCCGTTGCATTCTCTGCAGTATCATTGTCGTGTGTTTTTGGATTGGCCATCAGTTTCTTTGGGTTTGCAGCGAGGAAGGCGATCTCTGCTACAGCTTTTACAGTGACTGGTGTTGTTAATAAGTTTCTCACAGTTGCCATCAATGTGACGATTTGGGATAAGCATGCAAGTCCATTTGGTTTGCTGTGCCTTCTCTTTACGCTTGCCGGTGGAGTTCTTTATCAGCAATCAGTTACTCGAGCTGGCAGTGCTCCATTGCAGCGTGAGTCAACAGCATCGTCGAAGCAGACTGATAGCGAGAATGATGCCGATGATTTTGGAGACGAGAATCAAGGAAAGGGTGTGTCTGGTAAACTTGCTTCTGTATGAGAAATTTATGGTCTATGTTTCATTTTTTTTATCCCATTTACGAAGAGGCTGAGTAGGTGTTTGAAGTTTTATGTCTAGTGAATGATTTAAGAAACTCTGTATCAGATCTTGTTTATTATTTCCTTAGAATATGAATTCTGTTAGCATTTTCCCAGGCTTGTTTCTGCATTGCCAAATGATAGTGCTTTGGTTCTTTACAATTCTGTGGTCGTTTCATATTGCTTTCAGGAGTAATGTTTGCATCTTGCATGTATTCTTGGCTAAGGCAAAGCAAGTAAGCAACCCCTCCCTCAGATTGATTTAAAGGCCTTCCAGTATTGTAGTAGGCTAGTGGCCTTCAACGCCATTCTATGCCATAAATTAATGATTATATATCAATGAAAAGAATTTGTTCAGTATGTTCCAGAGATCTGTTTCAACTACATCTCCCATATCAGGAACTAATCCTTTTCTTTCAGTAGACTTAAGAACTTGATTGCAAGTAGTTCTCTTTTCTCTCTATATTGTCTTATTTTTTGGCTCAACTGAACTGGAGACCTTCGGCCGGGTCAGCTGCTTGTTTGTGGAACGATTGTTTCTTCTTTCTACATAGGAAAGCATCAAATTATTCTCAATAAACGAGGTCGTAGATTTGAGGCTGATCCTGTCTGTCCTGCCTCTTGCTGACTTTATGATGTCACGTGAATGTGGTCAGAGTGAAAAAAAGGTTTTTGGTGGCTTGTGGGTAACCCTGCACATGACTCTCTGCAGGTTGATCTGATGAAATAAATAAAACCTGTGTTGCTGTGGATGTCATTAGCAGGAGGATCTTCTCTTTTTATATTGCTTTGCATGATCTACATTAGCTCTTAGCCGGAGAATCTTCTCCTCATGTTCTTTTGGATGATGTACATAAATTACAATCTTTCCTTTTTCATTCGGTAAAGCTATACATGATCTTATGCTGGATCCCTCAAATTCTAGACAAGGAATGGAAGTGCAGAGGCTTTGATTTTTATTTTTTTATTTTCATTTTGTTTTCATACCTTTTTTCCATGATATTTGACAATAAAGAATGTGATATATCCTTTTAATCAAGTAATATGTAGTAATGTGTTGGCTTTCATAGAGAAACTTCCTCCTATCAGTTGTCCTAGCCAGTAGCGACCCCCTCCCCCAAAGAAAAATTTTAGTAACATTTTTATTAGAACTGTCTTTCACTTCCTCTTATCTCCTTTTTATTTTATTATTTTATTTTTTTCATTGAAGTCTGAAGAGAACTCATTTTGATATCCAGTATGCAACGCCAGTAGAACAATAATGCTAGGAACTAATAATAAGCATGTTTAAGTAATATATATATTAAAAAAAAATGATCACGCACCCTTGAATGTAGCGAATTAAAGAAAGATTATAGCCAAACATATTAAAATAAATGGATGATCCAAAATGAAATTGGCCGTTGATAAAAAGAAGGGTCATAGTTGTAGGGAAATAATTCCTTAGAATTAGAGTTGGCCCTCCTTAAATAAGTATCCTGGTTCCGTCCTTTGAAATACCGTTCATCACAATTTTGTGGAAAATCATTAAGTACACAAAAAAAAAAAGTTTTGTTACCAATGAGCAAGATATTAAAGATTTTTTCACACTTAAATTCATAATTTTTTAGAATTTTTCAAGCATTGTTAGGATGGTACTTGAACAATGTTCGAACGGTCAACATTTTTAGAACGGCCTTGACTTTTATTCGAGTGGTATCGATGGAGGTGGGACATTGATTTGAACGATCGATGGTGTCCACATGCATCGATTGATCGATGGTTGCAATACACTTGAAAATGATTGTTTTTAAAACTCTTTTTAACACAAATCATGGAACACTTGTGCCTATAGACAAGTAACTCACCCAGATGATCGAGAGGCTATGGCAAGACTGGGTATGGATGCTTGGATGGTCAATTGGAGATGGACCAAAAAGAAAATAGTTTTCATACATCACAGGAAAGGGGGGGTGAAAACATTTGGCCATTTTGGTAAGTTGGATTGAAAAAGTAAGGCTTGAGTTACATTAAGAATGCCGCCATTTTCTGAACATATCTTTACAAAGAGAGGGAAAAGGGAGAGGAGAATTCGAATCAATAACTTCCGTTTTATGAGGCATGTTTTCAACCGATTGAGTTACCTCTTAGAGATCACGTAAATAAATGAAGGTTGTTTTTTTTTAAGTATTACAGATTTATGTTGCATTATACATGAGCAATATAACTTGTATAATTATCTATGATTCTGATAAAGTAGTGAGGTCGGCCCATTAATGTAAGGTACATGATACACATCCTATATATCTACGATCTACGTGAATTAATGCAAAATGTGCAATATAAGAGATATGAGTATTTTGTAAATGAGGGCTGCTAAGTGTCCCAATTTTTTTTCAAAATCCTTCCCAAATGATATAGAAAACATTATTTTGAGAAGGAGTAAGAGACAAAGGAAAGAGAACGAGAATTTTTTAAGGAAAAAAATTGCTTACCACATCATTTGGAAAGCATTATGGGAAAAATTCCTTGTGATGTCTAGCATTATCCTTTGTAAATGCAATGTGTTTTTGTTTATTTAATGAGCAACAAAACAAGGTTATGAAATTGAAAGTGAATATTGGGTACATTATTATAAATCTTTAAAGATTATCAGGTTTGGTTGCACTTAAAGGGATGAAATCCATATATACGAGGGAAATGGGAATGACAAATAAGGCCACATGTCATGTTTTTCTTTCTTCTTGTGCTTTGAACAATTATCAAATAACTATCTCAATTTTTAAAATTATCATATGCCACGACTATTAAGGTTGTCTCCTTTTAACTTTTTAGTCTCTATATGTCCATGTTCTGTCCAACGGGTTGCCACGCCAAGGCCTCTCAATGTCTGCCACATGTCCCCATGCCAAGTCATTATGCCACATCAGAATTATTTGAAAGACATTAAAAGAAGTAAAAAAATAAAATAAAATAAAAAAGGCAGGGGAGATCCCATCTATCTGACAGAACCAATTATAACACAGAAATAAGTGGAGAAAACAATATAGAAATGTCAGTTGTTTAATAGTAGATTTCCATTTGGGAGATAACTGAAATTATACACAATATAATATAATTATATAATGAGAGTTGGAAGTTGAAACTCATGATTTCAACTTGGACAATGGACACAACAGAGTCACACAGACACCTAATTGTAGTGTAGGCCATTGGATGCAGGCGTGCAGCGGTTGAATAATATTAGAGATGAGATGAGATGAGATCATGAGAGGCAACATTATTTTCAATCATTCTGTTTCTCTCTCTCACTCTCACTGAGAAACACGAAGAGACACAAATATGGGAAAAAGATGAAATCCTGTCCTTCCCAGCAAAAAAAAAGAAAGAAAGAGGAAAACAGCCTTACACAGATGCAATAACGTGAGAGTGTCAGCTAAAAGAACGGAATGGAGGCACAATTGAGGCCTCTCTGTCCCAAACAACACATGTTCTCAAGGTAATGCTCTGGTCCCAATTCCCTCTTCCTCACTCCTCACTCCTCCTCCTCCTCCTCCTCCTCCTCTTCTTCTTCTTCTTCTTCTTCTTCTTCTCCTCTCTCTCTCTCCCTCAAAAAAAAGAAAAAAAAGGACATTACCTTTTTTGTATTATATCTGACATTTTCTGATGATTTTACTACACATTGACTCATTAAACTACCATCTGATGACATTTTTTCCCCTTTTGTTAGTCAAATAGACAGTCAACGGAGAGATAATTTTTTTTTTCCATTTTTGCCCCCACTTTAGAGGGTATAAGTGTCATTTTAGTGATTTAAAGTAGGGCAAAATGGAAAACAAAAATTTCTCTCTGTTGACTATCCATTTGACTAACAAAAGGAGAATGTCATAAAATCAGAATAATGGTTGATGGTGTAGCTCATGAAAGCACAAAGACTGTAATTCATGACAAAATACCAAAAAAAAAAGTTGGTTTTTGATTCCCACACTGCTGCCTACGTGGCCACTTTCTATTTGGGGGGTCCTCGATTCTTACACTTGTTTACTCTTTAATTAAATTCGTGCTTTTTTGGGCAATGCAATTTCAAAAAATGGTCCCAAATTCCATGTTATCCTCTGGTCCACCTCTCTCTCCACTGCTCCTCCTCTTTCAGCAAATCCAATAATTTCCATGCAGACTATTCATTTCATTTCCCCATGGCTCTTCTTCCTCTTCTCATTTCTCTCTCTCTCTCTCTCTCTCTCATGGCTCTTCTTATCATTTTTATCTTCCAGCTCCCCCCATCATTCATCAACTATCTTTGATCTCCAATGATCTTAATATATTTGGTCCCAAGTTTTCCGTAATCCAAAGGACCACTTCTACAAAATCCTACTCCAAGAAACGCTTTCTCCCTCTTTCTCTCAATAATTGCCCAGTGTTTAATAACTTTTAAAACCTGCTATATGATTTCCTCCCAAATCCTGGGGTGAGAAAATAATATATACAAATATATATATAACACTAATAGAGCTGGAACTTGGAGTGGAGGGTGCTCACATAGCATTTTTGTAATCTCGAGGGGCACAAAAAAATAGAGGGGCGAGGAGACCCTTGTCTCAGAATTGACTCATTGGACTATTAAATGGAAGGTATCACGAGGTTTATTTGATTATTTCCCACCCAATATTTGTTTATTCTTGAGTCACGCTTAGGATTGGGTTTTCCCTTTAAACTAATCCTTCTCTTTGATCTCGACCTTTTTTAACAAAAATACAACATGTCCCCCATATCAAACTAAATTAAGAATCCTACCCTTTTGTCTCAACTCTCAATAATTATGTAACGAAAAAAGCTTACTTTATTTACTTCCTCCTGTTGTTACTTCGGCTGATGTTGAATATATATACATATGCATGATTCAGCAACAACGACACCTGTTTCAGTGTCTATTTGACACGTGCTTCCTCATGGATGTTGGCCATTACGGTGACACCATACCATTAATGGCAACACTGTTACTTTAAGGTACCTAACAATCTTCCTAACTCTCCCACAAGCTTGCAAGGGGTTAATTTAATATTATTATTTTTTATTTTTTGATACTCATGTAGTCCATTATGAACGGCTGTGATCAATTTTGCTGGCAGCATTTTTTTATTGTTTTTCTTTCGTCTTTAAAGATCCCCTTTTAAGTTCTAAGAGATAGTTCAATCGGTTGTAAACCATGCTTTACGAAACGGAGATCATAAGTTCGAATCCCTCCTCCCTTACCTTTGCGTGGACATATTAAAAAAAAAAAGAAGAAAAAAGATCCCCTTCTAAAAACTATGACTTAATTGCTGTCAAGATTTAATTTTTCCTTTAGTGTTTGTATTATAGATTATGTAATCTTCTATTGTTTTCATAATATTTTCCTTCGTTAATATCTATAACGTTCACTATGAGCTGTTACAACTAGCTTCGTTGGCAGTATTTTCAATTGCCTTTTAAGGGTCCGATTCTAGAGTTTTCACTTTTTTATTTTATTTTATTTTATATAAAGGTAAATTGAATTAGTTGTAAAAGGAGCTTTCTGATGTGGGGAATGGGTCTGTGAGAGAGCAGAGAAGGCACTTGCCCCTGGACCCATTAATGTTTCTCAAAATCAAAAAAAGTTTTTTTCAGGTAGGAAATGAAGAGCAAAATCCAGGGTTTTTGAATTGATATATCATCACTGTCTCTCTATGGCCTTCTGAGATTGCGTCTGCAGATAATGTTTCAATATATTTGCAAAAGCTTCATTTTACTTTTTTCTCCCACTTGCACATTTTGAATTCCAAGGTTAGGCTGGCTGGACTCTCATCAACTTGTGTAGCGTTGCCCAATCCTAGACCAGGACCCCCCCACCCCACCCCCTTAGGGCATCAAGTAATATTCTCCATCTTATATTCTTATGCTAAGATAAAAAAAATTTAATTATTTAATCCCCCTAATAATAAAAGAACATAAAAAAAAAATAATTCTGCTTAGTTTTATTAATCAAATTTTTGGCCGTTCGATGTGTTTAAATGGTCGTTTTCAGGTGGATTTTTTAAAATTTGATTTGAAGAATTGTTTTGGTCGACTCCCTAACAGTTCTTGCAACCCATCTGCCAAATTAACCCTACATATTAATATACAATTATTAACAATTTAAATAGCTTATCACTGTCCATCTCAGATTCTCAATCTACACCTGGACCATTTAAAAGGGGAGAGATATTATAATAGGATCCTTTGAGCCGCCGCCCCCCCTACAAGAAGGTGGAGGGAAGATACCCACCCCTTGTCATCACAAGAGGGCGATCTTGTCTCTTCAACCCATGCCCTTCTGAGAGGTTGTAAGCACCCCTCTACAATAACAATTAAAACTAGATTTCAAATCTGACGAAAACACACAAACTAATTTTAGCAAGAGAAAGTGTTAGAGATTCAAACAAATGAATTCAAAAAAAATTTTGAATTGATGTGACAAGCGTTTTTAAATTAAAAAAATACAATTCTCTCTTTCTTATTTGCCATTTATGTTCTGTCATGTCAATTTAAAAATTTTTATGAATTCATTTATTTGGTGAGAAGTGTGTTTACTATTTGTTTTCTTGAAAAATAAAAACACTTTAAAAAATATTTAACAGGCATATTAAAGATATTGGAGATTTTAATAATAGAGACCGCGGGTCAGTTCAGGTGGCTGAGTTTGTACTCCATATCCAAATCTTATTTTCAGGTCAAATCCTTGTTAGAATTGGGCTCCATCTCCATATACAAATCTTATTTTCAGATTAAAACCAGTTTGGCTTTGCTTATTAAAATGTTTTCCCTGGAAAAGATCATACAAACACCCCTATTTGAGATTAATAAATTGAGGAAATATTGACTTGGCAATTTTAATTTCATTTTAACAAAAATTAGTCCAACCATTAATTTTTTTCACATGTCTACATAGAAAGCAGATTCAAATTACTGACATCTACTTTATTAGACATAGACCTAACCGAATAAACTATTTCTTAAGGATAGTCCAACCATTAATTGAGATTGCATCATTAACATTAGCATGGTAAAGTAAATATGAAATAAATGCCATCTATTTCACAATTTTCACCAAAAAAATTGCCACGTCATGGGATAAAAGTGTGATTAACAAAAACAGTAGTAGTAGTAGATGAACGAGGTAATGGAAAGAGGTACATTTCGTGGTCGTACATATTAGTATATTACATGTCAGCCTCTCTCTCTCTCTCTCTGTGAAAAAGATCGAGGCCTTCGCTTCCTCCCCTTTTCAGCTGTCACTTTTCACTCCCAATATCACTCCTCACATACCATACAATACACACAAAAACACAAGCGCTGCGCTCTCAAGGTACAGCAAGGATCTAGGAATGATCAACGAAGCCCACGAAGGCGCAATTCGTATCTGATCACACCCAGAGCTTCCACTCAATCTCTCAATCATCATGTCTCCGTACGACTCCGCAACGTCGTCCGGGGGCGGCAGCGGCAGCTCCGCCTCCTCCAGTGCTAAACCCTCCGAGATTGACGGCCTCCTTGCCGGCGCCGGCTACAAGGTCCGCTCCTCCGACCTACGCCATGTGGCCCAACGCCTCGAGCGCCTCGAGACCGCCATGGTCAACTCTCCCGCTGAGATTTCCCACCTCGCCTCCGATGCTGTCCACTACAACCCCTCCGATATCGCCTCTTGGGTCGACTCCCTCCTCTCCGAACTCCACCAGACCGCATCTATGCCGTCTGATCTTCCGGATCTTCCGGATCTCATGTTGGCCCCCGCGATCAATCATACGGTGGTGAGTGACGCTGCGTGGACGGATCAAGATGCGCCTCAGCAACTGAATCAGTTCACTGTCGTGACGGCGATGGAAGAAGATTCCGGGATAAGGCTGGTCCACATGCTGATGACGTGTGCGGAATCCGTGCAACGTGGCGAGCTCGCATTCGCTGGTTCGCTGATCGAAGATATGCAGGCCTTGCTCACGCGAGTCAACACAAGCTGCGGAATAGGGAAAGTCGCCGACTACTTCATCGATGCGCTGAGACGCCGGATTTTCTCACCGCAGAGCGTCTGCTTCGGCGGCTCTGGCTCCGCCTCGTCTTACGAGAACGAGGTTTTGTACCATCATTTCTACGAGGCGTGTCCGTACTTGAAGTTCGCTCACTTCACGGCGAACCAAGCAATATTAGAAGCTTTCGACGGTCACGATTGCGTCCACGTCATTGACTTCAACCTGATGCACGGCCTGCAGTGGCCGGCTCTGATACAAGCCCTGGCTCTACGACCCGGTGGGCCCCCTTTACTCCGGCTGACCGGCATTGGCCCACCCTCACCGGACGGGCGTGACTCACTCCGCGAAGTCGGATTGCGACTCGCTGAGTTGGCTCGATCAGTCAACGTCCGGTTCGCCTTCCGGGGTGTGGCGGCTCTGCGGCTCGAGGACGTGAAGCCGTGGATGCTCCAAGTGGCCCCAAAAGAAGCCGTGGCGGTAAACTCAGTCATGCAGCTCCACCGTCTTCTCGGGTCCGACTCGACCCGTAATTCGCCGGTGGAAGTAGTTCTTGGATGGATCCGGAACTTGAACCCGAAAATTATGACAGTAATTGAGCAAGAAGCGAACCATAATCAACCCGGGTTCATGGACCGGTTCACAGAGGCTCTGTACTACTATTCGACCATGTTCGATTCGCTCGAGGCTTGCACACTCCAACCGGAAAAAGCCTTGGCGGAGATATACATACAGAGGGAGATATGCAACGTAGTGTGCTGTGAAGGCTTGGCTCGGGTGGAGCGGCACGAGCCATTGGGAAAATGGAGAGCTCGGCTTGGACAAGCCGGATTTAGGCCATTGCACTTAGGATCCAATGCGTATAAGCAAGCCAGCATGCTTCTCACTCTGTTCTCGGCTGAGGGGTACTGCGTAGAGGAAAAGGAAGGGTGCTTGACGCTCGGCTGGCATAGCCGGCCTCTCATCGCGGCTTCAGCTTGGCAAGCCGTGCCGGACGCAAACTCTCCACTTGGGATAGTAAATCATCATAATAACCATAATGCGCTGTAAATTTTTTTCTTTTCTATTCCTCACTTTTTCAGTCTACAGTTTCCTTGGGTTTTTCTCTTTTTTACTGCCAAAAGAATTTTACTTTAGGTAAAATGCTTTTCGTCACCTTTTTCATACAGCTATAATATTGACGCCCAGCAGCAGCCCATAACATTGTGTTGTGTCCCATCCCTCTATAATTTGTCAAAATAGAATAGCGTAAGTTGGTTAAAAAGAATAGGATTCGATAGATAGAATCTATCTATTTTATGGTAGAGAATCAACATATAAAGTTGGTGTATATAAAGTTAATATTAGCACGTTTTTTTAAAAGAGTTGAATGTCGTGAAATTATAGTAGTTAGATGTACAAACTTTAAATTTTAATCATAAAATGAATAATGAAGTTGGAAGTAGCATATTGAATGGTTAGTTTTCGTGTCATTCTAGAAACTAAAATTACCATAATATATATATTTTAGAAAATAATTAAGCATATTCTTAAATTAAATCCCATAAGCAGTCAACGCAGGAAGAGTGAAGTGGTTGTGCTGTCGACCGATATTGGTGCAGAGGGGCAGTGAAGAAGAGAGAGACAGGAGCACCAGACATTTTTTCCATATTAGGATTTGCTTTGGAAATTGGAGGTGTGATTTACAACCTAGTCTAATATTGCTTAGACTACTACATGTGACCAAACATCAATAATTTCAGCCCAGGCATTTGCTGGGATTGAGACCTCCACCTGCCAATCTGCCCCCCATTAGATGTTTGATATTCCAACAACCCAATAAGCTAGCCAATCCTAATATAGGGGTTTATTTTATTCTTTTCTTCATGTTTATGTTTTTGTTTTTGAAGTTAATGTTCTCGCCATGGTTTTAATTAATGACCCTTCGTCTTGAATTCAAGACGTCTTTAAGAACCATTTATTTATTCTTATTTGAATTCTCATTGTACTTCCGTGGGCTGTCCAATATTTTCAATTACCGGATAATTAGGAGACGAAACACTACTTAATTAGTTGAATCTACTCTTTCTCTAGTGTTATTAACTTATTACCGTTGGACTTTAAATGCAGAGTAATGAATATATTTGACTAACAGAATTGGTCCAATGCACCTCCCCTGCCCTTTTTTTTTGGTCCGAGTCAAATACCCTTGAATTCAATGTGACATGATTATTATTTTGGTTTAAAAATCGAATAATATTTCTCTGGCGTGCAATGATGTTATATATATAAAAGAAATTTAATTAGATTTTGTATTACTTTTCTCATTTATTTGAGGGGGCTCATAACTCGCAAGTAGGGCATGGGAGTTGATGTAGATGTAGATGTGTGCATGTGGGTTTGCCCAACATGGACCAAATGGGACTTCACAGCGTAGTAATCAGCAAAGAGGTTGAGTCCGTTGAGTCGTTGGGTCACATGAGAAACCTGTCCGCCCTAAAACTCTGCCTCTCACCACTCATCTCTCACCTAACGTGTCTTTCTTCTTAGGGCGTCTCAGGCCTGACACAACCACGGACCAATTTTTGGGTTTTGTAGACGAGATCTAAGGTCTGAGGTCTGAGATCCCTTGTAAAACGTACATATATACTCGCATCATTACCTTAGTAGTAGCCTTGGCAAAGTCTTTCTTAATAAAATGACTATTTTTGTCTTTTTTATTTTTTAAAAAACAAAAACATCTTTTAAATATAACTAATAAAATATTATAAAGTTAAAAAAAAATCCGTCAATCATGGTTATTGGCATTGGCATTAGTTGGCATTTAATGCCAACTACCTCTGTAATCAAAGGAGATATGCGTAAGTTCTCCAAAAAAGCAATTGTCAACATCAGGTTTAAACTTTAGTTTATGCAACATGAATGATTTGGTGCTTTGCAGTCTAGTTAAATTTTTTTTCGACTCAAAAATATAGTAATGTTAGAAGGAAGATTTTTGTCATTTTTTTGTCTTCCTAAAAGTGATGTAATTACTATTAAATTTGAAATTCAATATTAATTTTAAAATCACGTCACTTTTATCTTTCTTTTAAACATTACTTCTTGAAAATAATGTTGCTAAGCTGATTTGAGTTTGAGCTGGCTGGCATTCACAATAGGTTGCCTGGCCAAAGCCAGACAGATAAAAATCTTGATGTATTAGGAACCCATTGTAACCCTTTCGCCTTATCATTAAAAAAAACAAAGAGAGAAGAACATCTTCTTCTTATTATTATTTTAAAAAATTATTTGATTTAAAAAAGGCACGCATCGAAGACTAACATTAGCTATTCTATTGGGGTGTGACTATAGTAACACTACCCATTAGGATCATTACAAGAAGGGTCTAGATGGTGAGAACTAAACACTAACACGTACTCAAGTCCGACTAAGCTAAGAATCAGTAAGAACTAATGTGATTTATGCTAATTAGACATGAAGATTTTCATTGCGAGATTTGAACACATGCTCTAATGTTTACTTAGCCACTTTGGAGATTTAATGTTTGAGGCACTGAACCATAAAGAACAACTTAGTTGTACCTGGCTTAATTTGTTCTCTTAATGTATATAATACGTACAGATTTTTTTTTTTTTTTATATATATACACTTTGAAGGTCATTAAAATATAGAGCGGAGTCTCTTCGATTCATCAAACAGACTGGGACTGCTCTCACATGGGTGTTAGGGAGAAAGGTGATGAGCAGAGTTGCAGGCGGCGGCTGACAGGCTGAGCAGAATGCAGATAGAGAGAGCTCACATGGCTTATTGGCCATGAAAATGAAAGAGAGATGACCCGAGGGTCACTCGATGAGGCACGTAACGGGAAGACACCCCGAAACCGTGGCCCACACTGCTTTTTCCTTCTTCACTGTTGCACGTGATCCCGTTTCGGGACCTCCTAGAGTCCTGACTCCTTATAGTCCTGACCAACTTGTGGGCTCTGGCCCACACTCTAAAACACATGGGGACCACCTTATTTACCTAAGCTGTGGCCAACATATTCACGTGTCAATTATTCCCCACGTGTCGACAACGATATTACCTCCCCCCTCTCTCTCTCTCTCTCTCTCTCTCTCATGGGTCAAATCTTCGTGTGAGAAAGACCTCTCATGAATTAAACGAACACATAATACGAGCCTTCAAACGTGCGGGTCCTACGGTGTTTTAAGGTAATTGTGGTCCACATATACTTTATTTTCTTAGACCACTGAAAATCACATTTGTTAACTGTCATAATTATTATAGCCCCACTTTCGAATCTTTATTGGTACACTATTTGACTAACGATATATATTTATTATTTATTTATAGTTTTTTTTTTAATATATCCGCATAAAAGATGAAACAGAAAGATTCTAATAAATAATTTTCGTTTTATAAGATGTTATTTACAATCAATTGAATTACTCTTATTAATTTATGATTATATATATAAAAAAAAATTAGTGACCTATTGTTCATTGTTGCAGTCACACTAGAAATAGGCTCTCTATCGTGGGGAGTTTTGACTTTTTACAACACAGGCACGAGAAGCCAAAAATTTGGATGCGGGGGAACAAAATCATAAAACCACTTAGAAAAGAAAAAAGAAAGAAAGAGGGAAATCAATTAATTTTTGAGAGCTACCTTAGAAAATATAAAAAAAGAAAAAGAAAAAGAAGACCCAAACTAATTCTTGGGTCGGACCCCTGAACATTAAATAGCCACTGTTATCAAACAGGATGGGTAGTTAACCAAACAAGAAAAGCAGGTCCATGGATTTAACTCCATCAACGCGACCCGTCAGCAAGTACTCCCACATATGCCAAGTCTCTATCAAGTTTCTATCAAGTTTTCATTATTATTATTATTATTATTATTATATATGAAGTTTTGACAACCAACTCTCATGTATATTATTTTTAATTATTGTTATTATAATCTATCAAGTTTCTTTTTATTAGCCACACAAGTCAAATGTGTTTAAAAATACATTTATATTTTATTAACAGTGAAGATTTAAATTTTTTAGCTTTCTTTTTATCGATTTTTTTTTTAAATGGAAATTTGAGGATTTTATTAATTAAAAATTATGAGCATAAAGCTTTTAAAGCACAAAACATAAAGGTCTACAAAAATTATAACATGTTATGAAGTTACAAAGTCATAAATACAAACAAAATTTTTTTACAATTAAGTGATATTTATGACTTCAATCTTCATTAATCTATGTATCAAATACAGTTAAAGAAGTAGATCTAAGACATAGATAGCAATTTTCCTAACAAAAATTATTTAAAGCGGTTGTGAAAGATAATTTCTTCCACCTAATTATCTAGACTGCCAAAAAGAACCACTCACCTAATTATTCCTCCTCACTCATGAAGCAACAAATTGATATTTATTTTACAAACAGAAAAAGAAAAAATGTAGTTTTCTATTTGTATTTTACTTTTCTAATTTCTTTTTTTGAGAATAGAAGATTATAAAAACCATAAAATATGATAAAATTTTAAAAAGTATTATAAAGAGAAGATAATTAGAAAGGGGAACATTAATATGTCATTGTCAGAAGCAAAATAATATTGTGTGAAATATATAATTTTAGTTTAGTTGATTTTTTTTTAAAAAAATTTATATATTTTAAGAAGCACGAGCACAATGCTAGTAAACTCTTCATTTCTTAAACCCTATTAATTAAAAGTGTTCTCAAAATTTTCATGCACAATTTCTCTACAATTTTTTTTTTTTTTGAAAAAAAAACATAATGTACATATTTTTCCTCCGGTTTCTCTAGCAATAAAACATGACGTTCTTGACCTTCTCTTTCAATGGTGGCAGGGGACGGACACCACATGAGCCATTCGAAGTCCTCGTGGTGCGCATTTTAGCATTCTCAGGCAGATCAGGTTCCATATAGAATCGAGCTCTGTAGGCTGCCAGATGGGCATAATATGCAGGAGGCACTGCATGCATCATCCACAACAAATCGTACGTATTACGTTGCCATGATGTCACTTGTCACAGACGTTATCATTAATTATTATGTTTCTTGTCTTGTCATGTGGATCACATGGTTATTAATCTGATTAATTAAATTAGACTACTAACATAATTAAATGGATTAGTATGCCAATTTTATAAAATAAAAGTTTGAAAAATATCAAAAAGATTTACCTATAGAAACGGATCGAGTGCATCGAGCATAGCTGCAACCGAATCATTAACGAGATTATTTGACAATAATTAAGAAGTTTTAAGTTACAAAAGCGACAGGGGAACCAAAGATCTTACGTATAACACAGGTTGTTGGTCAGAGATTGGATTTCATCAGCACTAAAATTGTTCTCATCCCAGAGAACGTGATAATGAGCAGGTCGACTGGTGCCCTGTTCAAATGCCATTTCCAATATATAAACATAAGTTCAAATATGTTTCAGCTTCCTGCAGGCTAGGCTTCTACATAAATTTCACCTTGCATGCTCAACTCTCTTTGAGGTTTTCCGAAAATTTTAACTACATTATTGTCCAATTCTCAACTGTTGAAAACTATTTAAAGCCCGTTTGTAATTGTGTCAAAGAGCTTAAAAAGTTGTGTCAAACAAAAAATTGGGTCGGTAGGTGAATGTCTTTTTGACTTTTTTTCTCTAACGAAGCCAAAAACTGTGTTTTGATAGAAGCTTGAAAATAAGGCTTTTTCTATAGACAAAAGCTCAAAACCGTACCTGGATTCCTGCATGACTACACAAATAAAAGTCGAACTCGGTGGGATGACAGATCTTTGAATCCACCACAGTGCCTACATTTGAAATTCAAAACAACAATAATTCAATATATGACTCAAGAATTACAGCTGCATGACATTTGGAGAGAGCTAGCTAACTCTTCTGCAGAATCAGATCAGACATATCCAAATCCAAGTAATTATAGAAAGAGAGCATTACCAGGTAAGATATTTCCACTCTTGTCCATGCTACTTCTGTCATTGTGATTGCTTGCAAGGAGTCTAGTGTGGTGCCGCTTTTGAACCACAATAAATGTTACCGGAGGTTGGTAACTAGCTTCCAACGATGCACAAGCCTGGACATGCCGGAATGTTTTTATTTTTTTATAAGTAATCAAAATATCATTAAAAAAACGTAGAGCCTAGACATGCCAGAATGTAAAAGCAAGGATAAGAACTTCACCAACCTTACGAATGGCATCAAGTTCATATAGCAAGACTTGGTAGAACTGTCCTTCACTGACACCATCCCTACAGATGTTATATTTAGAAGCCAAAGCTTAGCTATTTCTTGGACCTAATTGCCAGTTCGACGATAATTTCTTTATCGAACATCCAAAACATGTTTACAGAAATATATAAAGGGAAAGAGAAAGAGTGAAAGCAGAGAGAGAATCAGGGCTATATCTTTACTATTGAACCATATTGAATCGTATTACAGTGAATGATATTTATAGAGGAATTAAAGGGTGGTGAACAAAAAACCCTAGACTAGTGATACATAGAAAATATTATAACAATGTTAAAAAGAAAAATATATATATAGAAGTTTGAGTGGAAGTCTAAATATATTATTAAATCAAATTACCTGTAAAATATTATCCTTAGTGGTTTTTGTCCAGTAGCCTTCTTGAATGAAAGTAAAAGTTCCCTGCCATCAAGAATTAGCAAACTTTTAATTGGCATGATTTCTCATCAATAATCACACAACTATATATTTGAAAGAAAAATGCTAGGTTTACAAAACAAACCTTTTACAACATGATGTAGCACAACATGATTAGGTTTCTCTAAAGTTGAATTTATCTCATTTCCAATTATGTTGTGCCACATCATATTGTAAACGTGTTTTTTTGTATAATTTGTTTGTAAGCTTAGCATTCCCCATAGTAAACCAGGTTAAAAATTTAAGGAAGCAAGCAAAATATAAAATACATTGGATTAGGATCTCAAATTTTTTTAGGCCATTTCACAGTGTAGTCTTTAAAATCTTTATTATTGTCTTCAATTAAATGCTACAAACTTTGTCATCACAACATATAACTTTGTAACATGCAATAAATTATTACAATGCTAAAGTGGAAACTTTTGATTAATTTAATTAGAAAAAATTGTTAGGATTTTAAGAACTTTCCCTGAGAAAATAGTTAAAAATAATTGTTTAGCTAATTTCACCACTCTTTTCTCAGATCTGGATGTTTTTCAGAGTTGTCAGCCTAGTTCTGCCTTTTAGAAAATTTAGTAGTTCCCTTGAGATTGCTTTAGAAGGGGAGGGGTTAGGGTCTAGGGGTAGTCTTTCAAGTTGCAGATTTTGTTTAATCAAACACTAAACAATGGTGTGATCACAACATATCAACAACCAAGTCATGCACATTTCTTAAAAGATTACTCAAAATATGTACCTGATCATGCCTCCGGTAACCGTACCCCGTTGAGGATCTTTCCAGGTTTTGAACAAATCTTGGATAAGTTCTTCTCGATGCGGCTGTGCACATACCAACCCAGCATACTTTGTAACTTCTGGCCAATCTTGGGAGGCTACAACCTGTGTTTTACAAAAACCAGCATGCTCAAAATTGGAGCCAAACATAACCTTTCTAGAAATAGATGTTTTAAAATGCTTACAGCAGCTATAGATGGATGAGAGTCCTCTCCAGTCTCTGGATGAGTAACATCAGCTCCAAAAATTATCGTTGGAATGTCACTAACCAAAGGTATCCTTGAACTTAAAGCATCCAAAAGCACTGTATTTCTTCCTCCCATCTAAAAAATTATAAATAAAAAAGAAAAAGAAATCACTAAATCTCAGTTCATAGAGTCAAATAAGTACAAATATTGACTATGTAGCAAGCTCTGTATTTGGCTAGTAGAACCCTGAAAGTAATTCAATTATACAAACCTTAACATTGATTTTGAGGGACACATTTGCCAGATACTGTCTGCTAGACTTGAAGACATATTTTGTAAGGCAGCATTGAGAAATCAACCCCAGCTCTGTTTCACAAATTCGTTTCAGATCACCTGAAAAGCACACCATGCAGCATTTAGCCAGAGTACAAGTTACATATCAAATCTTACAGTGTTATGGACAACAGATTTGGAAAATTTGAGTAGTTTTACGTGACAAACTAGAAGTTGAAGACTAGGTACCCAAATTAAGTATACATGTTACAGACATATTAAAGCCAAAAGCACGAGAAATGAAATACATTTCTTTTAACACTATGTAACGTTATGATCTCTAACGCTTGTGGTAACCATACACTTGGAATGTCCCAGATAGGACCCTTATGACAAAGTTAACAACATACCATACAGAGAGCCATTGTTGTCCGGAAGAATGGCAATAAGGAACTCCAACTCTTTTCCTTCAAGCTTGCTTGTAGCAGCATAATACACATATTTTAAGGCCTTCTTTACCTGATCTGGTCTAGCTGAATATATTGGAATTACAGGGTTGCGGTTAAATTCCTGAGAAGAATGTTGAAAAAAAAGAGGAGGATTATAAATGTAGAAAATCGCCCGTAATGTTTTGGATCAACATTATAATTGCTGGGATAGAATGATGGTGTTAAAAAGACACATTTCTAGACAGTATTACTACTCAGTCTTACTAAATCAGGAAAGTTTACCATGCCAGAGATTTGACACATGTGAACCAACTCTTGACAGAAACCATGAGCAGTGTTTTCTTGGACACTTCGTGAGAAGTTGATACAAGCCCAATATCTAACGGTGCTTCCATTTATTACTTTCTGCATTAAAGCAAACCTTCTATCAGATACCAGTAATCTGAATTTAAAACCCAGAGATCAGTTTTCTGTTAAGTTTTTAAGTTTCTCAAGTAGACATCAACTAACCTTGTTCATCATATTCCACTGTCCAACTTGAGGCAAGTATTCTTTTTCCTTTCCAGTATCATGATACTTTAGCTATCAAGAAAAGAAAATGGATACAATGAACTACTTGTTGGCAGTACAAGTGACGTAGTAAAGTGGCCATGAAAATTACCCATGGGGCAGGAAGAACCCGAGCCTCAACAGATGTAAGCTTGTTGTCTATACTGATACCAAACTCCTTGGCATATGGATCCTGCTCATAGTCATTTTGGTGAACTGTCTGCAAAGACAATAGGAAAAATGTCAGATCTTTGGCATAAAAATTGAATCCTAGACCAATCACACCTTTATGATGTCATTATTATTTCCAACGACCAATAAATTGTCTTTCACCTGACAGATATTGAGGGTAACTCGTTCAATCAAGCAAGTAAACGCATTATGAGTAGAAAAGTTAATGTGATAACATGGCTTGGTTTACTCCAAGAAGAAGCCACTAGTGGACATAAACTTTTCAAGCTTAACCATGAAAACCTTGAAGTCTTGTGCAATTGGCTTTATTTTATTCTTTTCTTCTTTTTACTTCCTTATGACCCAAAATATCAATTTGTCACAACATATACCAACATAAAGCTATGAATTTCAAATTAGTAGCACCTAACCACACCTGTAAAATGTCCATTTCTTGTTCACAGGGTCTTTGGCATGAAACTTTCAGCAGAGAAGTTATCTGCTTCTCATTCAGCCCTTTCGTGTATCTCTGTCCGCCAACTATCTTGCAAGCCTGTAATAAGATTTATATGAATTGGTTTAAAGAAAATAGATTGCTACATGCAAAAGGTTTGAAATATTGAGCAGAGCTTACCTCCATCGGCAAATAGTTCACCTTCTTTTGGTTTCCCACTTGAAGACAAGGTAGATGGGAATATTGAATGGTATATCCATACACCTCTTGAAAGTACTCAACAACGGATTTCATGTTTTTTTGCTCATCTACTGGGAAACTGTTTAAAGGGAAAAAAAATGAAATAATTTCCAGAAGAGTACAATAAGAAAAAAAAACTACAGGGCAAATGTGCATACATTAGCTCCCTCGTAGGCTGTGATGTCAACCCTGAAATTCGGTATTTCCTTCGAACATTTTCTCTGTGTGTAACCTCAACTTTGACCCCTCTAAGCGCTTTCTTAACCTGCACATCATTGATACAAAAGTAACTTGTTTAGACATAATTTAAATATTTCCTCTCTTCTTACAAATAAAAAAATTCCTCTCAACTTTATCTGCAAAATTGAAGGATCTATAGTTTGGACTTGATGTGCATTACTGGTTGATCCTAAGAGCAGAAACGACATATAGGTACTTAATTCAAATAACACAAAACAATCACACACAAGAACACCAAAATACAAAAAGTTAATGTCAGTACTAAGGGTGAATTCAAATGAGATACATCTTAATGTAGATAGATGTTGTGCAAAAGACCACAATTACGGTAAATAATACAAAAAAAACCACACAAAAAGAACACCCAAATTTACGTGATTCCCTCAATGTAAAGTACGTCCATAGTTGGAGGCAATAACAAAGAAATTCACTAACCAAACATGAAGTACAAAAATAATGGAGATACACAAATCAAAACTCAAAGTCCTAAATCACTTAGATCTCACTTTCACACAAAAGAGATTATTCCCAAAAAGGAGAAAACAAAAGTACAAACTTCTCTTCTGCTGGAACAAACAACAACTTTGTTTCTCTCCATTTTTCTCTTTCACTGTCACACAAAGATCTCTTTCTTTCTCTATTTCTCTTTATGCAACTGTTCTTTCTCACTCTGTCGTACTTTGAAAACAGGCCAAAGAGCATGCATTTATAATGGGCAAAATTGGTCAAAACCAACATCAATAAGGAATGAAAGTTGGTGCTCAACAATTCCTCTACTTCTTGGAGAAGGAAACAAATAATGTTAAGTCCGACCAACTTGATGGATTAAAGACACAAAATGTCAACAAATTCTCACCTTGACTTGAATCCCATCAAGTCTAACAATACAAATTTCCTCAAGATGTCTCTGCCAAAGCCCTGAAGGGCAATCACAATCTACAAGTATCACTTAATTTCAAGAATTTATTGAACTTGAGTATAGGACATGCTTAAGTCATAACACAACACTTCTCTACCAGTCCCATTAGCCACAAAGTTTTCTTAGCTAACTCTACCTCATGTAGACCCATTGGCACTGTATAGCCTTGTTTTCCTTGGGCAATTCAACTCCCAAGTTTTACCTTTCTGTTGTGACTCCTTTTTGCATAGCATTCTAAATACACAATAGATCTCCACTACCAACTACTAAAGCAAAAGAAATCGTATCCTCAAATTCATACATCTCCGACACATTTTTATCATGTTTCTATTGGCCTTTTGCTAAATAATAAGGCACTTTGTGGTGCTGAGGGTCTCTAGAAAAATGTTCATCATTAGTACTCTTATCCATGGGTGAACTCTGATTATCAAACTTCACCTCTACGACTTGCTTCCCTTTTTGGCTATTTGTTGATGCTTTATTTTCTCCTTTTCTTAGCATATCGGATTCATCATATACTGCATCTTCACTAATATTTTTCTTTGAATTTGGATCTCATAACTTATAGCCATTAACAACAGTCTCTCCTACTTAGCGAAGGAGACAAATAATGTTGGATCACACAACTCACACTAACTTGATAGGTAAAGTTACAAGCGTCAACAATAGACAACTGCCATAAAATAGAGCTAAGAAGAGGCAGGCATGTCAACAATAGCTAATTCTTCAGGCCTTTTTTTTTTTTGACATGTTCGAACAAAAGGGGGAGAGGGATTCGAACTAGTGACCTCCGTTTCTTTAGACGTGATTCCAGCCGATTGAGTTATCTCTTGGTAACAAAAAAATAATAATAATAAGCGGAAGTCACTAGTTCGAATCCCCTTCCTCCCTCTAATGCGGAAATGTCAAAAAGAAGAAGAAAAAATAAGCCTGAAGAATCAGCTATTACAATTTATACATTATTGTTAGATGCAGAATTTACTCTTGCTTTGATGTTTGCATTTGAAAGTTCTAAGCCTATGATTGATTGGGACCATTGGGTGTTTAAGGTTGTAACACATCATAAAACCTTTACAGGATTTTCTAAGTTAGCTAGAAAAGAACCATCAGGTACAGAATTGTGAACATAATTGCTTCTATATGAAGAACAAAACCACTTAGTTCCCAAACCATTGAGTACAATACCTTTACACGATCTGCATCTGATAATGGCCTTGAAAACACATCTTTATCCAAAATTTGAGCAACAAAATCAATGACAGGGAGTGGTTCAATGAACGCAGTTGATGACATGTCTGATTGACAAGCAACAAAGGGATAAATGCAAAATGTCAACTTCTGGGGACAGATTAAAGTAAAAAAAAGTCTCAAAATATGAAAAACAATCTAGGAGTAGAAGAATTCCCACCGATATTCAGGGAGAGTCCCATTTGAGTAGGTCTTATACTCTGGTAGAAGCCTCGCCATGATTCTAAGCCACCACCAAGCTTCTGTGGTTTCTTAATATCAGGAGAATAGAGAAATCTGCCAACTGATACGTACCTACACACCCACAATCAAGTATATAACAAGAAATTAATTGGAAATCCATTAGCAGTAGCCTTAATTGAAAATAACAGAGAAGAGAAAGTTAAAGAAATAGAACAACTGAAATGCACCTTTGGGCTGCTAGTTGCCTTAACACAAGATCAATAATGGTAAGTGCTACTTGAGGGGTATCAACTGGTTTCCCTGCAAGAAGCTCACGTAATTGGTGCATACTAGCTAGAGCTACAAAAGTGATTGTCACTTTAAATTCTCGTTCCCTGACATGATTAATTAGCCGAGACTTGGTCAGTCTCCAATAGACTTGAATGGAAAAGTAAAATATACAATAGACCATAAATTCTAGCAAAATATCATTCAATTAAGAACACAATAAGTTTCATATATACAAATATATATATATATATATATATATATATGATTAATAGATAACCTTGTATAGCATGCCCCCTCGTCATCATCACACAATACTATGATGAAGTCTTTTGTGGTAAAAGGCAGCAACCCAGCCGTGTAAAGGTTTCTTCCTCCATCATAAACAGGAGCCTCATTCCTAATTCAGTCTCTCTATAAAGTTTCACCAACTGGGTCATGATAGCTTTGTTCAACTTATGAGAAGTAAACTCAGGGTTTATTTTAACCTGCACTCACAGACATAATTAAGTCATGATAGTATGTAGATTAAATCTGGATGAGTTCAACACATATCTCAAAAATTTAAGCTGGTAAGATATAATAAATTTAATCATTTAATCAATAATTTATCGCTCAAACTCCATAAAGTTAATCATTTAATAATACTTTACCAGTTTCAATAGTTTAGCTCTTGAATATAAGCAAAACTTACACTATATTGACATATATCTGACCCTGGTATCTCTGCAAGGAAGTGATTTGCTTTAACCAAACACTTGGTCCCCAGCTGCCCATAGCCAGGTCTGCGATGTAACATGAGGCTTTTGCATGGAGCTGGGAACCCCACTCCGGCCTCAAGCTTTGCTTCTTGCAATTTCTCTACTCTGGGTCCTCTGCATCTTCTCCTTCCCTTTCTCCTCGCTATAATCTTCTTTGTATCTTCCAAGCAATCTTCTTTTTTGAGCACCATCTGTGATGATGTCTTCTGATTCATGAAGCTCTGTAGAGGTTCCCTAATCATCACAGGGCTCTCCAGAGGGTCTTTCATTTGCATGTGGTATACTTCTGTTCGACAAAGAGAACATTAATCAACAACACGCACAAGATCAAGTAATTAAGCTGGACTTTTAAAGCACTATATTTACCAGTTAGAGAGAGAGAGTGAGAGGCAGCACTAAAATAGGAAAGATGTGACAAAATGGTAGCTTCAAGATTTTAGCTCAAAGGTTACGGCACAACCATTATATTTTCACTGATCAGAAACTCTGAGCTTGCAGAGTTGTTTAAAAAAGTTTTTTTAAAAAAAAACGTAAAAGTGGGAAAGACAAAAAGCATTGTAACGGCTGCAACAAGCTTGAAAAGCAGCTAAAAAGGGAGGAGGATTAGCATCATATCTCGACAGTGTTTCTCTTGCCCCGGCGCTGTATATTCTCATATAAAGACAGACCGAAGAGACGTGCAGACATGCAAAAGTAAGCGTCCACCCCACACAGATTAAACAGGTGCAACAAAAATTAGATATGTATTCCAAAGTAAAACAGAAAAACTTTTTCCCAGCTGCGTCCCACCAAAATATATATTGGCTTCCTATGTTTGTCTTCTTCGATAGGCATAACCAAATCCCTCCATTTATAGTTGACTTTGTACATGTGTCGATGTTTCTGGTGGGTTAATCCAGATAAGCATCCGCACCAATTATTTCTCCAAATTGCTAGCACTTTATATTATAGATAATGTTGAGCTATCCGATCCTTATTAATGAGTCAAATTTAACCGAGACACAAACTTTACGAGTGTAATCATAACAATGGCCTAACATTTTCGACAGATAATTACTGTCAAAATACACACCCTTTGAGCTCGTGGTCCCATGGAAATAGTTGGATTACTCGAAGTCCATTGCAGGTACAAGTTAAAAGAGGGCACGTAAATTCCTTTTCAGCGAACATAAAGGAGCTTTAACTCATCCCGGAGCACAGCTACAGCGACAAGACAGAGTGGTACTGGAACAAAACAAAACAAAAAAACACAAGAAATAGGGTAAATGGCGCCATGGGGTATGTATTTGAGTCTGTGTTGTTGTTTTCCTTGTTCTCTATTCACCTGCCACGGCGCATGAACTCTCTCTCGTGGCTACAGATCATGTCAGTTTGTACCACCAAAGCTTCAACACTCCTCCTGCTCATCTTTTCCATGGAAACTCACTGGCTTTTTCGCAAGTGTAGACGATTGATGAAGATGTTGTATTAACAACATCCATGGGATTATCACATGACATGAAGAATAATCACACGTCTTGTCCCACTCAGAGCCATTTCACACGAGCGAAAAAGTTGTCTCTTTTGATTTTCTTGCTCGGATTCTAGATAGAGTTTAATTTTATTTATTTATAACTACGAACTAAAAACATTATTGGTGCTGGAACACGACAGTTCAGTACGACACGCATTTTAAAATGCAAATCAAATTCGGGTCAAAATGTCAATGTACCCACACAATCCGAATTGTCTGGATTACCCGGTACGATTCTGTACCAAGGCATCTCTCCGGACCAAGATCCATTGACTAACTGTGTAAAAGAAACATTAACCACTGCCAGGCTTTATGACAGATTGGTAGGTTAATTTGGTACAGGCGTAAATACGTTTTATTTATTGGTAATAATTATAAAAGAAATGCTAAAAATTATATTTTTATTATATAATGTAATTATTTTACAAGCCGTGAAAGTTTTAACTAGGTGTTTTTTTTTTTTTTTTTTACAAATATTAATTAAAGAGTAATTAGAACTGTCATACACGTAACATAACATTCTCTAATAATAAGAATTGATGCTACAAACTACATTTCTTTCACAATTATCCTCCGGTGTTGATGTAAAAATTACAACTATTTTTTTTTTATTATTATTATTTTTTTAACATTGACTGATCTTATAAGAATTAGTTAAGACTGTTATAGTATCATTGTAAAATAATTTTAAAATAAAAATATAATTTCTAAGATTAGTTTATTATATAAATCCTTACATTAATATCAATGAATATAATTTTTTTTATTAAAAGTGAAAAAAAAATCACAAAACTAGCATTATAAAACTATATATAAATTATTTGAAGTGTACGCACGAGATATGAGCATGAGGAAGCGTGAGAAAAGCGCAGGGAGACCTATCGTGCTCCGCCACCCATCAAATCAAACACCCACCGGCTCAACTCCAAACTCTGGTCACGTGGGACTGTGGGAGGAAGGCACAAAGAAGAGTATCCGTACTTGCCCAGAAAATCAAAGACCCCCTGGCCGGCCAGGCCTCCACAAGATTTATACGGTCGGAAACCAAACGCCAAATAATTTCGTTGTTTTCTTCTCAACTTTAATGTGACGTGATCTTAAATTTTTTTTAAAGAAAATAATAATAATTTTTTATGCATTAAATCTATTTTTATGCACGAAATGTTAGAGACCATATCACGAAAAATGATGAATATAATTTCTCCTACCGACACCCATTTCAATCATGCATGAGAGAAATCCTTTGCTGTATGTGTGTGTGTGAGAGAGAGAGAGAGAATTAGATGCAGAAAAGAAAGAAATGTGTGAGAAACAGCAGAAGTCAAAAACCTTTTGCTTCACGCGATGTAATGTGCTCTCGTCTTAATTAATGCTGCTTCCTATCTGCCTCCCATAGACGGAACTCCGCCACGCCAAGTTGCTGACTCTGCAAAAACAGCGGGAATATATAAAGAAATATAAATATAAATATATATATATATAGAGAAAAGTGCGGCTACTGAATGCTGTATATATAGGCCGAATCTCAGACTGTATCAACGGCTGAAATAGTCAGAAATCCAGAGGATAATATATATACACATGAATGTGAAGCTAAAACGGCATCACATTATTATGGTGACAAGTCTCAGAGATTTGATTTGACTTGCTAGAGAGTAGGCTGGTCTTGTGAGTATATTTACTTATTTATTTAGCTGACAAAGTTAAACAAAAACACCAAAAAGATCATGTACGAGATTTTATGTAGAAGATCTGAAAGATCTCTTGGTATTTAAGACAAAACTGCTGGACGGTTGGATTTTACAACAGCACGAACTTTTTCATGCCCCCCAAAACACACACCAAAAAAAAAGAAAAAAAAGTGACCTGAAGAGAGATCAACTCTTGCATGAAATGTTGAAGAAAAACTTTGATGTGAGGCAACAAAGAACAAGGTGGTCGGAGACAAGCTAGCTGTGGGAGTATAATGAATGGAGAATTTTTGGGAAATGTTAATTACTTTCTATGTGCAGTAGTATAATAATAAAAACCCACATTCTATCTAGTGTATTGGCAATTGGCATGCTTTTTATATATGGGAGAAAGGGTGCGTGCTATTAATATCATTTTCCTCATATTTTCACAGCCTTTGAGAAAGGTGCTTTAAACGAGAAAGAGTGGCAGGAGGTGTATTAGTATAGATTGAATGCATTTGGAAAAACAACATCGCTTTTGTTATGATACAAAGAAGAAAACTGGTTTCATGGAAAGACTGAATTGTGAAAAAGAGAGAGAGAGAAGTGGGGATTGATTAAAGAAATGGATAAAGGTGTGAGATTCCATACTCTGAGAGAAAGTAGTCGAGATGTTGTGGTCTCAGCAAAGCTAGCCTTTCAGTGCATTTCCGAGCTGGTTCTGTTTTTCCTTTCCTTCTTGGGTGAAGGTCTGTCACGTATAAAGAAAGATTTAGCTGAATAATTGAGTGGAGAAACAGGGTTTTGTGTCAGGTTCTTGAAGGAAATGTGGCCGGCCGGAAAAAGGAGCTCCGGCGAGAGAAATATCTAAGAGAAGATGAGAGAGAGGGTGTGTAGGGCAAACGTCTCTGCTTAGCTTTTAAAAAGGAGGGTGAGGTAGGCACTGCTTCCGATGCTTTTATACCGAGTACATGCCTCATCAATTTCTTGACGGCTACGGAGGAGGTACGGTTTTTTTAAAAAAAAATTCATTGAAAAATAAAAATTTATATCTAGAAACTTTGGACAAGTACTTCAAATTTTTTTTTTTTTGATAATTTATTCTTTGGATCAATCAAAATAACAATAAAAATTTTATCGTCAAAATATTTTAATAACTATTAATTTGGGTCAAAACATATCATTTTACCTCTTTAAATTTTTTTAAAATTTAAATCTTTAAAAATAAAAATACCAGGTAGCCGAACCACCCTGTAGGGGTGGGCTGGCCAACCCACCCCCTATGGGATGGTTCTAAAAATTTAGAAAAATAAAAAACTTAAGGATTAAAAAATTTTAGAGTGTTTACTCAAAATGTTTAGTTGTAAACATGTAATGTTGATACTCATTATCTATAAATAGAGTATTATATAAAATCAAATAATTAAGAAGAGATATAAAAAATAAAAAAGTTTTGATGTATGAACGGAAGCTATACATCCTCAACTATCTTTATTTTTGTCTTTCTCTTTACTATCTTTAGAATATGATGATTAATTGTATTCTCAATCATATTGTATTACATCACTTGTAAGAGTTTTTTGTTTTTAATATTTTATAAGCCTAGCATTTCTATGTGAATAAGAAATATGCGAGTACAACTTCGTCAAATTGCAAAACAGATGTCATTGGCAAAATTGTCCTTTGACCACATGTAATAATACTTAAATTTTTATGGGAAGTCAACTTGATAATCATTCTTACCAGCTACGTTTCATCAAATTAACAGGTTAAAAGAAGCGAGTTTCATTCCTCCCCCACATTGATTTGATTCACCATGTTGGTTTTGTTCATCGTACTTATATGATTAGGCGCCAAGTTGTTTAACACTTCAGTAAAACCATAATCGAAATTGAAGTCTTGTCAAATAAGTATTACTTTTAAAGTACTACTTAAATCATCAATTCATCTTTTGTGGATAAGAAAATAAAATTACCTTGCATATATATATATATATATATATATGAAAAATATTAGATATTCTTTTAGTGTCTTTCTGATTTTTTTCAATTGTAATATGACTTTTGAAATCACTGTTGAATTTTACATTATTATTATTGACTTTTAATCTAGTAATAATTTTAAAAGCCACATCATAGTTAATAGAATACTAGAAGAACACCTAACATTTTCTTATATATGTATATATATAAATTTTGACAATATGTTAACATAACAGTACCAACTAGCCATTATTATTTATTATTTATTTTTTTAAGAATAGTTGATTGCAGGCACTGTCATGTTTGCAGAGTTATCTTATCATTATCTCACCCTAGTAATGTGAGAGTGCCTATCACCCATTTTTATTTTATTTTTTAACAAAGGCTAATTAGTATGACCACATCAATTGGGTTATCCTATTATTATCATGCTTGACTAATATGATAGTTATTATTAATTATTAAATTTTTTAAAGGTTAAATACCTAATACCTTCCTAGAATTTTATTTCTTTATTTTTTTTTTCCCTCTAAGGTTTGATTTTGGTCACTGGAGGTTTATGTGATTTTAATAAAAGACCAAATTGATCATTCTATCAGTTAACCATTAGTTGACTTAACGAAAGTCACGTGAATGAATGAAAATTTGACACTTAACATAATAATGATGTGCTATCTAATTAATTTTTTTTAATCCAAAAAAAGAAATGACAAAAAGGGAGGAAAAAAAAATTGGGGTGGCTGCTGCAGCCATCCCTTGGTGCTCAACGGGTGGCCGAAACCTACCAAGAGATGACTCGGCCTACAAACTAGTAAATTTTTAAAATAATTGCGGATCTAGACTCAGTCACATCAAAATAATGAGATATAAGAATTTATATAAATGATTGACAAAAAGATGAAATGGATTGAATCAAAGTAAGTGGATATTGTGGGATTGATCCCACTCAGTCTGACCAAATGTTCCCTAAAAGCAGCATGATGAGGTGAATGAGCAGCAATTTGAAGAGTAATAATGAACTTTACAGATGCATTATCAGTTCAGGGGGATTAGACCTAGTGTGCGTTTGAAATCTAATTTGTCGTCCTCCTTGAAAGGGACTAGTGATGCAAACTTTTGACGATCGAGTAAGATGATTTACACATCATCAATAACCTTTTTCCTTTATAACCAAAAAAAAAAAAAAAACATTCTTTTTGTTGTCAAAACATAATTGTAGCTCTGTCGTGAACAATGGGGATATCTTTGTAATCATTGTCCGGCAAATCCCCTAAAAAGAGCAGCTTGGTGTGATATTTACTTGTAAGTGGGTTTTACTATAGCCCAAAGCAATGGTGAAGATGCGTGGCCATGAATATATGAAATTGTTCATTTTTTCTTTTCAAAATTGTAATTTTTTCATTCGGGCCCTCATTTGTTTTATTTTAGTGCCCAACGGGCCCTCTCTTGACAGCAGTCGGTGGCCCAGAAAAAATGTTTCAAGATGTGGGCCAGAAAAAAGAATGTTTAAAGATGTGGGCCATAACATCATTTTACAAATGTCCACAAATCTTATTCTCATAAGAGAGGGAAAGTGCCAAGTATTAACCCGTCCCTAACAATTAACACAAGCGTCTCTAAGAGGTAGCTCAATTAGTTGGGATTAGGCTTAATGAAGTGGAAGTCACTAGTTCGAATCCTCATTCCCTTCTTATATAGACATGTAAAAAATAATAATAATACAAAAAACAATTAACACAAGCCAAACCAAAATCTATATATAGTTCATACATGAAAGTATGTGGTATCACTTTCATAAAACTTCTTATATTTCCTCTGAATCTTCCCAGTCTATTTCCCCCGTGACTTTATCTGTTCAGCTACGTGTTTCAATTTGATAATTAGCCTGTGAAAGTTGAAACCATAGCAAAGCAAGTAAACAATGGAGCAAGAAAAAAGTGTATATTAAGACCACAAATGAAGAATAGAGAACAAGGAAATTAAGGAAATTGATCAAAGGTTGTAGTCTAGGAAAGTACCCGAGCCTCGAGATGAAATGTCCCCTAGTACGGGTTATGGTGATAGCACCATTCAAGAAGTTTAAACTTGAGTTTCTCATTTGCCCTTATATCAGCAGGCAGCATATGTGTTTCACCCATTTCCCTGGCACCTTCAAGGTAAAAACTATATCTACAGGACGGTCTGGATTACATTCAATGTGAAGATCCTCATAGCACATATATTTGTGGCCAACAGATGGAATTACAAATTCAAACACTAGAAAGTTGCCAGGATCCCATTGCACTTCCACTTTCATTGCTCTACGATACGTGTTTTCAAGTTTAGCGTTTCACAAAAAAGGCTTGGCCATGGAACTACAACACAATAAAATTTCATTAAAGAAACTCACTCGCTACAAAACACTCCCAACTTTTAAACAAACTGGACCTCAAGCTGCAAAATACAGCATACAGCATACAACAAACAAACACTCCAACTTGCTACAACCAAACTCTAACCAAAAACAAACAAATCTGCAGAATCTAAAGCTGCGATACAACAGACAAGATATATTCTACACAATGCCTGATCTGCAGCACCACAAAATAGAGAAACCTGCATAAAACTTGCTACTAAACACTCCAGCTTTTAAACAAGCTGGACCTCAAGCTGCAAAATAAAGCAAACAACAAACACTATAACATGCTATACACCCAAACTCTAACCAAAACCAAAACAAATCTGCAGTACAGCAAACCAAAAAAAAAACCTATAAGCTGCAGTACCACAAACCAGAAAGACCGGCATATACAACTCTCAGTAACTACACTACATATACCAATCAACCAGAGCTAAACAAGCAATCAATCAGAAATGTCCCAACTGTTGTGCAGCATCACATTCTCACTGGTTTTCCGAAATCTCCCCTTCGCAGTTACCCTTGACCTTATTTCCCATTTTATTTGCCTAAGCACATGTTCTTCTGATCTGATATTGTTTCTATGCCTTATATCATTTCTTTGCTTCCACAGTTGATATACTGCAGCACTCCAACTTAATCTACAGGGTGTAGTTTTCATTGAATTGCTCTTCAATTGCCATATACCCCATTGAAGAATATCTTCTCAATCTGTGTATATAACATCAACTGCACACCATTTTAAAACCTCCTTCTAGATACGTTTATTGAAACCACATGGAAAGATAATGTGGCCTCTATCTTCAGTACAACTTCTGCAAAAGGAGCAAGCAACATCACCTTGATAACCCCATTTTAACATCTTCACCCCTGTTGACAAAGCATCCCTTATAGTCAACGAAAGCACGAAAGCTTTAGGGATGGCAATGGAAAACCAAATAAGCTTCCACCATGATACTTTTGGAAACTTAATTCGGATTTCTTCCCCAGTTTCTGCACAATGATAAACACCCTTCTGACAGTTCACACAGGTGATCCATCTCTCCAATGGGCACAAGATGAAATTTGCTTGGTATAAGAATTAAATTTTCTGACCTTGCCGGGTGCCAACACAATCTCTGTTCTTTCAACACACTCGAGACCTTTACTTCTAGATTATTACTAACATCATACACAGCCTTAAAACCATATTTCTGATATAGAATTCCATCCGAATGCCAATTGTCAAGCAAAAGGTGAATACTCTTCCCATCCCCAATCTTAAATTTCAGAAAATTTCAAGCAACATCCTTAGTTTTAATAACTAAATGGTGTTGTGTGTGTAAGCATGATGGAGAGTCGATCAACCATTTATTCCTACATTGTGAGGTGGCAACAGAGATATGGAGTGTACTTCTTCAACTATTTGGTGTTGATTGGGTTATGCCTCGCAAGGTGAGTGAGTGTTTGGGAAGTTGGAGAGGACAGCTGGGCAATCATCTTGCGTTGCACATATGGCGGATGGTTCCATTGTGTGTGATGTGGTGTTTTTGGAGAGAGCGGAATGCTAGAAGTTTTGATGACTGCGAGAGAAGATTGATCCATTTGAAGAAGTTTGTGTTACAAACGTTGTATTCATGAAGAGTGGCTTGGCCTACTCTGACTATTTCTAATTTTCCTGAATTTCTAGATTTATGCTATTCTTTTTCTTCGGATAAGGGATCTCTTGTATACTTCCTATGTACATGGGTTGTGCTCCCCTTTGAGTGTTGTTTGAATATACATTATTTATCCAAAAAAAAAAAAAAATTAATAACTTCCTCCAACTCCATGAACTTGATTGAGGCATTTTTACTATCCAAAAGCTACTTACTCTTAACAAATACTCCCTCACCCAAGCTACCCACAAAGAACCTGCTTTTGCGTATAAGTTCCAAATATGCCTTAGCATGACAGATTTGTTCCAGCCTTCAAGTCTCTTTAAACCCTCACCTCCTTCACTCTTAGGAGCAAAAACCACCTCCCAAGAGGCCTTTACTTTAGCTTTAGACAATTTAGTCCCTAACCATAAGTAACGATTAAATTTCTGCTTGAGCAAATGTATAATCTTTGGTAGTATGAAAATACTAGCCCAAAACACTAGAATGCTACACAACACAGATGATTGCAATTGCAACCTCCCAACAAAAGAGAGTTTCTTAGCCAATCAGGATTCAATTCGAGTGGAGATTTGCTCTTTGCTCAAGCAAGCTGCTGCAATCAATAGCTGTTAGTTTCCTAGAGATTAAAGGCATCCCAAGGTATTTAACAGGAAGTTGGCTCTCCTTCATTTGTAGACACTCTACAAGCTGTTCCTTCTGCAAATCAGTCGCATTTGCAACATAAAGGGAGCTTTTTGTTGGATTAGCTGAAAGCCCTGATAAAGAAGCAAACTCCTGCAACACTGCGTTGATGGCTTTAGCAGATCTTGTAGTAGCAGCTAAAAAAAGAAGAACATCATCCGCAAAGCACAAGTGCATGATCTGTAATTTTGCACATCTAGAATGAAATCAAAAGTCTTCTTCCACAGCCACTTCCGGCATTAATCTAGTAAAAACCTCCATAGAAATGACAAACAAATAAGGGGAAAGGGGATCCCCTTGTCTCAAACCCCTCTTGCCTTCAAAATAGCCCACTAAAGTCCCATTCACAGCCACAGAGAATATGAGATTTGTTATGCATTCACTGATCCACTCAACAAAACCAGTAGGCACACCAAAACAGAGTAAGCATTTCAATATGAATTCCCATTACAAGGAATCATGAGCTTTCATTAAGTCAATCTTCAAATTGCACTGAGCTCTACCTTTTCCTTTATGGAAATCCCTCGCCAGCTCTTGTGTAAGAAGCACATTCTTAGAGATACTTCGGTATGGAACAAATGCTGTTTGATTCAATAGTATCCAGCAAGCCCAAAGCCTATTTGCTAAGATCTTTGTAATGCATTTATAAATGACATTACAACATGAGATTGGTCGATATTCACCCATCAAGGAAGGATTTTTCTACTTTGGTACCAAAGTAATTATGGTAGCTTTTACTTCCTTTAATAACTTGCCTCTTTGAAAAAAAAATAGAAAAAGAAAGAAGCAAACTCATCTCCAATTATAGGCCATGCTTTCTTGAAGAACTCATCTTAATATCCATCAGGCCCAAGCACTTTATTACTATTCATCCTGAAGATTGTCTTTCGGATCTCCTCAGCAGTAACTTCAGTACACATTGCTGCAGCATGATCATAAGAGATTTTCTTCTTAATCAAATGCTCCACCCGTATTGCCTTCTGCTCATCAAACTTGACAGAACTAATGCCAAGTAACTTCCTATAAAAATATTCAGCAACTCTTTTGATATGATCAGCATCTTCCATCTTATCACCATTTTCATCCCAAAGTTGTTTTATGAAATTTGAGAGTTCCTGACTTTAACCATCCGGAAAAAAGTACGTATTGTTTTGATCCCCCAAATTAAGCCAATTATTTCTTGATTTTTGCTTCAAAAAATTCTGCTCAACCTTGCTAATTGACACATACTCATGCAGGCATTCACGTTGTATTCAGTTAGTCAGCATTCCATGTGAATTAACATAGTCATTTTGATTTTTCCCTGAACGAGCCCTGGCCTGCATCACCTTTTGGTTTATACTACTAAACACTTCCTTGTTTACTCTTTTAAGAATCCGTTTGACAACTTTGAGTCTAGTATAAAGCTAGTACACGGGAAATGGGCATCAACCTTTGTCTTCCACCCTTCAAACACCCGCTCCAAAAATCTGTCATGATCTACCCATTAATTAAATAATTTCAAGGCTTGGGGACCAAAGCTTTGCTCCTTTCCTACCCTCTAAGAACTCTGCTACCGTTAGCCAATAGTTCCCCGTTACAGTTTGCATGAACGGTTTGGAGAAAAGGTGGAGGCTCCTTAACTGTTACATAGACTACCTCACACATCTTATTATACTCACAACTCCAATAACTCTTCTAACAATCCTCCTCAAGCTTGAGCATATATATCATATAAGCTAATTAAGCTTGAAAGAAACAAGCAAACGAAAAATATACTCTAATACTCCCCCTCAAGATGGAACAAATTGGAGCACACAATACAAAGACTTGATAGAGAAACAAGAAAATGCGCTAAGTGAAACAAAAACAAGCTGAAATTCCAGAAAAAAGTCAACACTGGGCAAAAATAACAAAAGCAAAGAAGAGAAGAAGAAAAGAGAGGGATGATAGCTGAATATTCAAAGAAAATGAAGAGATAGGGATAAATCAAACGGGGTTTACAGCAGGAATACCTGATTCAGTGTTCTTTTCTGAGGAGGCCTTCCTCGAACAGCACCGGAATACGAGCTCCGAAGGTTGGCGCCGAGGGATCCTGTAGTCTCGGCACTGCGCATTCCTCACCAGTTTATATAACACTTGCATGAGCATGAATGACAGGTGTCAGTTGGAGGAAGGCCGGGCAAGGAACCAGTTTTCTTTTCTTTCTTCCCCAAAAAGGAAAAAAAAGAACAACGGTTTTTCTGGGCCTTCCTCCAAGTAATCATGCTGGCCCAAAACGCCATAGATGTTGGCTTTCCTCCAAGTAATTATAGATTAAAAGAAAATGAAATTAACTAGAAAAGCACAATAGAGTGCTTGAGTCGGACCAAACTGAAAGTTGTTTTGGGTTGAGTACTAAATCATGTTGTAGGCAGAATTTCTGATTGTGTTTGCAACTTGTATCAGGCATTTATCAATGTCAACATTATTTATCGGTTTTTCCATACCAAACCATATTTGTAATATCTCGTTCTAAATGGTATGATATTGTTCACTTTAAGTATAAGTTTGAAAGATTTTATTATTGAATTTTTATTTTAAAATGCTTCGTACCATTTAGAGAGAATATGCTCCATCACATAACATCAAAAACCACATAGCATTTCCCATCAAGATCCATCTATTGATAAAGAGAAAGTGGGTAAGAACCACAAAGTATTTCCTACCTTTTTCTATGCTATGGTATTTTGATGTTAGAAATTACAAAAATTCCTTACCAAATATTCAAAAGTTTTTTTTTTTCTTTTAACTATGCACTTAACATCACCAGCAATGATGGAGAATTTATCTACAATAAAGCAGCATGAAGAATTTATCTAAAACCCTATGGGATTGGCATAGTGATTGAGGCTTGTGGTCTTAAGGAGTATAACCCCATAGATCTCAAGTTCGTAACTTGTTAGGTGCAAACTCTCCCTTGAAGCCACACCTACTGGCATAAAAAGTCAACAATTTATCTTGATCCATATAGAGAAACTTTTGAAAGTGCAGTCCGAAGTTTACTATGCAGGAGTAGATCCGAAATGATAATTTAAGATGCATCACCAGAATCTCCTCAACCCATTTCCCAAGCATTTCAATTCGATAATAAACCTGTGAAATTTGAAACCATAGCAAAGAAAGTAAACAATGGAATAAGAACAAGAGTATATTAACACACAACAAATGAAGCATAAAGAACAATGAAAGGAAATTGATCAGAGGTTGTAGTCTAGGAAAGTACCCGATCCTCGGGATGAAATTTCCCCTAGTACGGGTGATGGTGAAACCCCCCTCACTCGAGTAGTTCAACTCCAGTTTCTCATTTGCCCTAATATCAGCAGGCAGAATATATTCCCTATCCATTTCCCTGGCACCTTTAATGTAAACAAATACGTGTACAGGGCGCAATCCAAGGGGAATATCTTCATGGCAAACATATTTGTGCTTGCTAGGTTCAATTTCGACCATCTTCTCTAGACAATTGCCAGGATCCTGTCTCAGTTTAATGATCATTGCTTTATGATACAGGTTTTCAACCCTAGTGTTTCTGAAAAAGACTTTGGCCATTGAACTGCGACACAATAAAAGTAAAATAAGCCAGAGAAGTTAATTACTAGTTACCCACTTTTAAACACTTTGAACTTTCAAACAAATCATCCAATCCAATATCTTCGGATAATTCAACAAAAGTAAAAATAATAAAAATTATCAAAGAAGAATAGATTAATCCATGACCTATGGGTTGGTGAAACCATCAATATCAATAGTAATTAAGTTGATAAATTTATGCTATTGACCTTAATTATATAGTGGATGGTAAAAAGAAAACAAGCAACAGGTATAAATTACTATCAATCCCACTAGGATCCTCCGGATATTATCTTTTTAATTTATTATTATTTATTTTTTTTTTGACATGTCCACATAAGAGGAAGGAGATTCAAACTAGTGACCTCCACTTTATAAAACGTAGTCCCAGCCGATTGAGATACCTCTTGGGACTTATCTTTTTAATTTTTGAGAAGTCATTAAATATAACTAACACCTATTTCGTGCAAAGTAGTGTTACTTCCAACGTTAAAGCATCTATTAAATGTGCCAAGGGTATTAACTATTTAGGGAATCAATTGTTGGAAATTTACAATTAAATGTGGACGTCATGACAACATAATGAGCATACATTATGACATACTGATTTAAGTAGCGTGTGATGAATGAAGAGCAGATAATATACGACTAAAGTCATGTCTTCATCGATCGTAGAAATCTTCAACTTAAGTGTACAAAAAAACAGAGAGTTTATAGTTTTTCATTGGCTTTCTTTTTGTTTTTGTTTTTGTGATGGATGGATTTATAAGAGAAATTTAATATATGACTCTTGATCTTGATCCCACTCTCAAAAAGTCTGTGGGTTACTCATCAGTAACGCAAAAAACCACTCCCCCCTCTCTTTATCCCTCCCTCTCTCTCTCTCTCTGTGCTCCAAGCCTCCAAGATTGACAATTTTAGACTGTTAATATAGATGGAGCATAATATATAAGAGGTCTCTTTCACTATATTAGTATATTTTGTACGTCATTTGTTATAATAAAATTCTCCTTCTAGAATGTCTTCTTTGCTCTAGCTAGCAGAGAGAGAGAGTGAGAGACTACATAAATATGATGCGTAAGTGACGTGTCACTCTTCTAGAAGGAAGACGGATCCTCCTATTATAGGATAATGAAATGGAAACATTGGAAAGGATGGAGAGGATTCTAGAAGGCCCTGTGGATGAAAACTGTCAAAGTCAAAGATTCCAACCTGTTTGAAGGGAAGTCGTTTACGCCTCAAAGATTCCTTCTCTATCATGTCATGCAGCAATGTCGTGTTCGTTGATTCGTGGCACGGCTGTGGCCACTGGCCTTAGCTAACCCCAAGTCAATAGAGTGAAGCCCATTGGATTTTTCTTTATTCTAAAGCGACTACTCTCCTTCAGCCTTGATGTTTCTTGAAAGAGTATGCCATGGAATTGCAACAAAATAACTATAAAATAAGCAAGAGACCACTTTTTAATTTCAAACTATCAAACAAATCATCAAATTATCTTCGTAGCCGTTCCAACTCAATCAATAGGCTTAGACATTTGTCCCTAAGAGGTAGTTCAATCGGTTAGAATCACGTTTAATGAGCGGAGTTATTATTGGATCCCCTCTCCCTTCGTATATATCAAAAAAAAAAAAAGGCTTAGACATTTATTTAACCCATTCTCAATTATTTTTAAGTTTTGGCATACTGATTTTTGGTTGTTTTAAGACTCTTGTTTGGGTTGTCCCTACACTGACCCTAGTATAAACATTACATTGCACAAATAAAGCTAAAAAAAACTAGTAATGGGCATACAAGTAGAAGTAGCCCGGCCAATATTGAAGCGCCACCAAAAGTGGCGGTTATTTAGATAGAATACTAGATAGTTACCGCAAGAGACACCCGTAATTATATAAAAAGAGGAGCAACACTGTAATGTTCGTCAAATCTAAATGTGTGCCCGACGGTAAACATATGGTGAACATAATATTGAATCTGAATTTAGAAATCCCCATAAACCAAAAGGGGGCACCTGTTACACACAGTAATCACTACCGTAGCTAGCTAGGACTCCAAGCAGAAAACTAAAAAGATAGATAATTAAACTCAAATCCATGACTTCATTCCAACAACAATCGCTAAAACGAAACAAAAATCAATGAGAAAAGCCAAGAAAAGCTTGAAAAATAGTAACCTTTTGGCTTATAGCAAGACAATTAGGAAACGAAAAGCAAATATATAAAATCATGCAGCATGGAGAATCTATGGAAAACCATGGGAGAAGTGACGATTTAAGATTATGGCGTCCCCAATCTATTTCCCCAGTGACTTAATCTGCTGAGCTACTTGTTTCAATATGATAATAAACCTGTGAAATTTGAAACCACCACAACTTGTGTAAGTAAACAATGGAATAAGAAAAAAGTGTATATTAACACAACAAATGAAAGGAAATTGATCAAAGGTTGTAGTCTAGGAAAGTACCCGAGCCTCGGGGTGAAATTTCCCCTAGTAGGGTGATGGTGAAACCCCTCTCACTCGAGTAGTTCAACTCAGTTTCTAATTTGCCCTGATATCAGCAGGCAGAATATGTTCCCTATCCTTTCCCTGGCACCTTTAATGTAAACAAATACCGTACAGGGCACAATTCGAGGGGAATGTCTTCATGGCAAACATATTTGTGCTTGCCAGGTTCAATTTCAACTATCTTCACTAGAAAATTGCCCGGATCCTGTCTCACTTCAACGATCATTGCTTTGTGATACAGGTTTTCAACCCTAGTGTTTATGGAAAAGACTTTGGCCATAAAACTGCAACACAATAAATGTAAAATAAGCCAGAGAAGTTACTAGTTACCCACTTTCAAACAAATCATCCAATATCTTTGGATAATTATTTATAATTAACTTGAATGACTTATTTAGTTAAGGTTTATATGGCTTGCAGAATGAAATGGAATCAAGAGCAAATTCCGAGAGCATGAATACCAGCCAAGAAGATATAATGTCACAAGTGCTAGGGGACATCACTCAAGACATGTTAGAGGAATGGGTTGTGTTGACAACCATAATGAATGTAGGACCAAACAGCTAGAAACTGAAAAGAAACTAGAAGATTCACTAGAGAGACAAGCTAAGATGGCAGAATCACAAGCTGCCACGCCGGCGGAATGTGCTACTTTGCAGGCACAAATGGTTATGATACTACTAAAGCTTGGAGGGTAAGAGTCTAAGAGAATATTGCATATCGCTTTTATTTTTTCACATACACATATCAAGTAATTGTTAGAGAGATCATTGATCTTCGTTGAATTCTATTCTTCCTAGGCCCGGAGGGAGCTCTTTTGGATGTCAATCAAGCGAAGGCAAATTCTATTCTTTCTTTGTTGATATGCATTTGAAGATTTTGTTGACTTTATTATGGTGCCACATAGGTACCTCTCATCAGCACAAAATTCTAAATATGTTAGAAGTTATTATGTTTCCAAGTACTTTGAGATACTAATATGTGTTCTTTGAATTTGTGTAAGAACTACTCTTGACTCTTTTAAGTATTGATCAACTGTTGGTATATATATGCACGTTTGGTTTTCAATGTTTGGATTGGGTGGCAATATCTGTGCCTCTGGTTTTTCTTGTTTTTGTTCATGTTTCTTTCTTTGGTTAATGTTGGATTGTATTCTATATATATAAGAGGACCTGGGGTCTTTTTATCAGGCAAGGGCTCTAATGATTTCTCTTTGGTTGATGATAAGCTTTCTTTAATATCATCTTATATATGTAGAGAGATAGATAGTAATCAACACCTAGCTGGGTAGTCAAGATGTTGCTTAATCAAATCCTTGCCAACTATCTAGCTGGGTATTCAGGCACATCTGCAACTCAGCCATTATGTTCAGTTTATTTGAGTTTTGGCTATTGGATGAAATGAAATCTATTCATGGCCTTTTTTTGGTTTGGAGAGTTTGAGTTTGGCATCTACATTGGGCTTCTGGAAAGTGAGATAAGCATGGATATTTTTGAACTTAAAGTTTTGCTTGGAGAACTTTTTAATTTATCGAGGATCAAACCTGGAAATCTACAATTTCCAGGCTCTGTTACAATGCAAGACCACTCTGTTCTTAGGGCCTTGGAAATCAAGCATCAAACCTGAGGCAGAGTTTCAAAACAGAGAGGGAGAAGCTTACTTGCTTAGTGTCTCACAGGCACAGGAAGAAGGTAAGCTTTATCATGACAAAAGAAGCAGAAGCAGAGGAAGCAGCTTTAGTACCTATTATTGTTTTGAATTGATGGTGTGGATTTTTTGTATAGATTTTCTGTATCCAAACACAAATGAATGATAGTGAAGCAAATGTTATATATGCACTGTAAAATATTATGTGCTCTTTTGGTAAAGCCAAATTCATTGCGTCAAAAAATGTCTACTTAAGAGCATGAGATGGATGGGTTTCTTAATAATAGCTCATCTATAATTATATATAATAAAACCCAAAATATATATATCACTGCTAATTGGAGTATCATTAGCGGTGACCTAGATGTCGCCGCTAATGATAGACCAATAGCGGCGACTTACGGTCCAGTTCAATTTTTTACATCAACGAAAAATAGTATTAACGGCAACATATTGTCGCCACTATTGAGTGATTATAAGTTATTAGCGGCGACCCAAACAAGTTACCACTATTGATCATTAGCGTCGGATCAATAGCGTGAAACACACTAGCAGCGACAAAGTGCTCTAAGGAGCCAGATGCTTGTAGTGAGAGCCCATAATTATGAATCTTGATCTTCATCCCTCCCTTCCAAAAAGTTTGTGAGGATCCTCATCAAAGACAAAAAGAAAAGAAAGAAAAGAGTGAGGAAAGAGAAGATCAAGATGTGGAGGCAACTTGGTACAGAACGTGGTTGAAATACTTATGCTGCTCAAGGAATGTTGATTTGTTTAGCTGAAAAGGCAATTTCTAATTCTAACCAGTGAAGATTCCCATTCTAAGCTCAGCTTCTTCGATAGGAAGCCGCGGGTTCTATCAAATTGCAATCAGAAAAATAACAAAAGCAAAGAAGAAAAGAGAGGTATGATAGCTGAAAATGAAGAGATACGATATAAATCAACTGGAGTTAAGGCAGGAATAATACCTGTTCGTTTCTGAGGATTGGTGTCACCCAGAACGAGGGATCCTCCTTTTCTTTCTCCGGCCGGTTCTATCTGTCGGTTTTTCGTTCCCCCCCTTTACAGTGCATGATTTGATCATGGTGGGGGAGTAAATCTCCCCTTGGTGGGCCGCACTCCGTTATGGATCATTTGCTGCAAGTAAAAAGAAGTGCGACCGACTGCGTGATGTAGTGTTGTTGAATAATCATCGGACTGACGTCATGTTCGCTACTTTGTGGCAAAGTCAAAGTGGGTCCCTCCCGCCTCAGATGTTCGGCTAAGAGGCCGTCATAAGCAAGCAGCTGCAGCCCCATTTGGATTTATATACCCACTGTTACAGTCTAAGATACTAACCTGTTTACCGCATCAGATCCGACGCTTGCAGCCCCAGCCACCAGCTAGCTCCACAGCCGAGTTATCCCAGCCAACACCACAAACAATTGACCAGAAATGTCCGCCCCTAGGGCCCAAGGTGGGACGTAGATCAAGCTGGAGACAAAAGGGGTTAGCCGCATGGAGGGCTGAGATGGAGGAAAACACAAATCAATGGAAGGAAAGCAACAGTAAAAGTTGTGAGAAAGGCTGCTTTCCGGCCCCCCTTCAAGAAGGGTTGCCAAAAGCGTGAATTTGGAGGAGTCGGTGAAATTCTGCGAAGACCGATCGATGATAATTGTCTGATAAGGGTAGTTGTCAAGGTCCGGATATAATCTGCCAATATTCGTTTTATTTACATGTTTGCCCTCCAATATGTACGGTCCAAATTCCATATCGGCCAAGTTGTGTAGAATTGGGTTTAATTTGTGTTTTTAAGGTCAGCAGTGGAACAGGGCCATGCTACCTGTTTTAGGCCCAAATATTATTTGGTTAGGATTTGCATTATTGTTCTGAAGAGTAAACACGAAGAATTAAGAGAAGCACCAGTCAGTGGCAGTCACAGTTCATACCCCATTTGTGCAAACGCTGCAACTCCATCTGGATTTGCATTTTAACAACAACAATATATATAACTCATTTGCACTTAATACCTTAAAATCCTATTGTAGCACTTTGCCAACTCAAACCTATCATATTTTTGTAGTTGGCTCTTTCCGTTTGCGTTTAACATTAAAATAGATGGAAGATGTCACACAACCCACAAGTGTGGATGTTTTATTTAAAATACCCAAAATGCTTTGATTTTAAGAAATGCAATATTGTATTTATCATTTAAATAAATAAATAAATAATACAATAAACATTTTTAGACTGGACATAAGAAGAGGTGGTCAAACCAACCCATTAGACTGAAGCATGGTTCGACGTCCACCCTTAAAAAAAAGGTTTTGATGATGAACGAATCACCCTTATAATAGTCAATGGGGTGGTTCAGTTAATTCAACCATCCAAAAAGCGGCTTACAAGTGATTAATGCTAATTTGCTAATTTTGGTAATTGGAATTAATAACAAAATTTATAGTACAACACAACTACCATGCTAATTTGCTAGCTAGGGAGTGTTAAACTAAGACATTTTTCAATATCAAAAGCATAAATACTAACAAAAATGGTGATCAAATAATGCTCTACAACATATGACAGAGACCTTTGGATATAAACAGGAGAGATCATGCACCAAGTGAGAATACTGAATAAGAACTACCTTAATTTATCTGCACATCTAAAGTGGAATAACAAAATATGAAACAATTGTACCTTCTCAGCTGTTGGATACAAAATCAAAACAAGGTAGATCTCTTATTTGTGTTTGTGTGTGGGTAAAATGTATAAGAGACCGTGCAGCAGATGGCATTCTTACGAAATCAGAAAATAAAGGAAGGAAATTATCATTAAAAATATATGTACACATAGAACAGTAACCATGATACAGACTAAAATTTATCTTATAAACAAGTAAAAAAAAGGTTCAAATGTTATTCTTCTTCCGTCGTTCCCTATAAAACTTTTTTTAAAATGGTTTTAATGGCTGATTTTTAAAAAGTTGTTTGGGAGAAAGGACAAATAGCAATTTTCAGACAAGTAATGCTATTTAGTAGACTGTTATACGACTGGCAGACAATTTGATGATGCGGCAGAGGGATATGTGATTCTGGTACATGTGATTTAGTAGACTGTATCACCTACTTCTCAATCTTCCCACACTATTTCCACAATGACTTAACCATTTTGGATGCATGTTTTAGCTTGATAACAAACCTGTGAAGCCATAACAAGGCAAGTAAGCAATGAAAAGAAAAAGAGTATATGAACACAGCAAAGGAAGCAATTAGAAGAAACAGAGGAAATAGGTCCAGGGCTGTAGTCTAGGAAAGTACCCATTCATCGCAATCATATTTCCTTTAAAATAATCGTCAGTAACTCTGCCCTCCTTGTAGTTTAGCTCAAGCTTCTCACTCTCCCTCATCTTGGACGGGTCAAGAACGAACTTCTTCTCTGAAGCACCTTCAAGATACGCATATACATGTATTTGGGACACATTAAATTCAATGTGAAAATCGCTGTACCTTATGTATTTGTGCTTTTCAGGTGGGATTTTTACGCTAATCACTTCAGATCCACCAGGAGAACGAATTGCTTCGACTATAATTGTGCCAGCAGTGTAATTATTTTGCACCATGGTGTTCCTTGAAAAAAGGCCGATAGCCATTGGATTGCGACACAACTGTAAACAAGCAAGAGAAATAGTGCTACTTTTGAGTTTTGACAGTGACCACTTTTAAATTTGGCTCTTTCAAACAAATCAAACAATATCAATATCATATACATCTTAAATCAAACAATATTTCAACAAAAAAGACGAAAAAATTATCAAAGAACAGGGGTCTTCTATGGCCTATGGGTCGTTTATACCATCCTCAATAGTATCAATCATATCACGATCATTATCTTGGTCTGATTCAATAAGATAGTAAAAGAAAACAAGCAACAAAAATTCTGTAGAAGCATCTATAAATTTATATACAGCAAACTACAAAGACCCAGACGAATCAATATATTTTTAGTCCTCGGATGATCTTTCCTATCGCTCTTAGAAGCATGCTGTGGTCCGTGGAGAAAGAGTTCAATGAGAATAAGCCAAGAAAATGTTTGAGAAAATTGCTTTTACCTTCAAGGAGTGGTGCCCAGAGACCTGAATCTGAGAAGCAAGTGTTAAGCGGCCTTCGGTTGAAAATGTTTCTCGGAGATGCTAGTGTTGAGACTTGAGACGCCGCCCGCCTTGAGTAGTAGCTTCGTCTCCAAGTTTCCATTCTTTTTATTTCCTATTTTTGTATGTCATAACTCATAAATTTGTCGTTTACTACATGTTTTTATCTTCTTTTTTTTTTACCGTTTACTACATACATGTTTGCAGAATTGCAGTCGCCGTTTTTCCTTCTCCCCCATTAGCGAGAGACTGTCTGTCGTCCAACTGTCTTGGACAGTCGGACTGTGAAGTGTGAATGGCGGCAAGTCGGACTTGACCGAATGAATCGGAATGATTGCGTTTAGGGTGAAAAAGGCCGATAGCCATTGGATTGCGGTTAGCGGTTAGTGGCTAAAAGCTAGTGCTACTTTTGAGTTTTGACAGTGACCACTTTTATTTTGGCTCTTTCAAACAAATCAAACAATATCAATATATCATCTTAAATCTTAATATTTCAACAAAAATTGGGCTATTTATTTATTTATTTCTATGGCCTATGGGTCTTTTAAACTCTCAATAGTATCAATCATAAACGATTTTTTTTCCTCTTGGTATGATCATAAGATAGTATTAAAATTGTTGATTTAAAGTGAAGCATCTATAAGTTTATATGGACCAGCAAACTACAAAGACCCAGACAAAATAATATCGAGAATACATATAACATAAGAATAAAATTATAATAAAATTATCATTTTTTTAGGAAGATGAATATATATGGCAAGTGTATACGATTGTTTTCCTCTTCCGAGAGAAGCATACAACAACGATAAATGTATTATTATTATTATATGAGAATATATATAATAAATATATATATTATTGCTATATTTTGGTATAATGGTCCAAAATATAAATCTGAGAAGCAAGTGTTGAGCGGCCTTCGGTTGAAAATGTTTCTCGAGACTAGAGTAAAAGTCGCCGCCCGCCTTGACTAATAGCTTCGCTCCAAGTTTATAATAATTTTTATTTATTTATTATATGAAATATATATTATATTTAAAAAAAGCGTTAGCAGTTCTTCTTTTTTCTAACATGTTTCAGAAGCAGTCGCCGTTTTCCTTCTCCCCATTAGCGATAGATTGAGTGTCGTTAACTGTTACAGTTGGATGCGGTGTGAATGGCGGTTTTAAATTTCAATAATCGGAATGATTGCGTTGGTCGACATGTGCTACATTGCTCGAAATGGGTTGTTTTTGGGTCAGAGTAAAATAGTGTCCTGCCATCTGTATTAGGCCCAAATATAAATTGGCTGGGCTTGAATAAAATGAAATCGGGTCAGGCTGACCCAGTCCATATAGGATCAGTCCCGGTCAGAGAGGAAAGGAAAGTGCACGATCGACCGATTGTTGAAAGTTTTGCTTGAAAACATCTTCGGTTCTGGGAGAAAAAAATGGTAATAGCTTACCTTCAAAATATGGGCAGACAACTTTTTACATAATTTGTGACTATGATACATTTAAAAATTAAATGGTTAGAGTTAAAAATTTGATTTATATTTTCAAGAAGATAGCTCAATTACTGAGATCATCTTAATAAAATAATGGTCTCTAGTTCGAATCATTTATTATCACTCTTTTGGGAACATGTCAAAAAAAAAATTTTGACTTGTTTAATTAAATTAATCAGATTATGATTAATTTATATAATTTTATATCAATGTCTCAATATAATCTGAATTCGACAAACACTATAATATTTATCAATTTTTGACATAATATACAAATTTGATATAAACTTAATATAAAATTAGAGGATTATAATTAATGAATTTAATTTAATCTATATAATTTTATAGACCTACCTTGATATAACCCGAACTTAACGACCGTACGAACAAGAATTGCCATACTTACTCCATCAACATGCACCATCTTCTTTATTCATCCGCTAATGGCTATCCCATAAAAAGAAGCTCCCAAAACTAAAACTGTTTGTAAAAGAACAAAAAAGGGTCGATTCTAATAGTAAAAGAGGTAAAATGATGGAGTGGAGAGGGTAAAAAGCAAACCCAGAAGCAAATTACCTTGTGCAAGAAATGGGAGAGATGAAAGATGACACAGGATCCATCTTAGCTTGAAGGAAGAGGAGGAAGAATGCTTGGGGCTTATTTATTACCATCTTTTCTTTGTTCTATCATTGACTTGGTGACCTCCTTGCCGGGCAAGACTGGACAGGAAATTTCCAGGAAATTTCCATTTGAATGTTTAAGGATGTGGGCTGGATTCCATAAAAGTGGGCCGTATTGAGAGCACACCTTAAAATGGGCTCATTTGGAAATGCCTTTTTTTTTTTTTTTTTTATTTATCAACTTTTTTTTTAAATAATTATAAATATAGAGAAGAAAAAAAATTTGAGATTATATATTAAACGATGATTGAGAAAATTAAGGAAAAATTATAAAAACATAATTAAAAAACAAAAATCTAAGCCACCCTTGAAAATCAGTTTGGGGCGGCTCGGCCACCAGGAGTGAACTTATAATTTTTAATTTGTGGGAGCAAAAATAATTTTTAAGTTATGTTTTAAAAATAGATATACTTAAAAAAAATAAATATATAAAATTGGGACCACCTTAGACCTTGGTGTCGCACAAGAGCTAAGGCCTTTGGGAGCGCTAAGGTGGTTCTGCCCTTGATGGCCACCCCTAATTGCTCTTTGTAGGTTGCCGAGCCACCCTTAAAAACTAGTCGGAGATGGCAGAGCCACCCCCCATTAGCTTTGGGGTGGCCGATTCCAACCCTTGGAGAATGGATCAGCCACCTCCATACTTTTAAGGGTGGTCTCACTACCACTCCTATATATATATGTGTGTTTATTTATTTATTAAATTTTTATTAATTGGATTGAAACATTTTGAGTTGAATAAAGTTGAAAAAACTCTCAAACATAAATTATGAAAAGAGTTTAGTTGAGTTGGAAATTTATTTTTATTTTTTTTTCCTAAGAAGCCTTAGGTACCGGAGATAGTAATTTTGTGTTAACATTCTAGTCATTCAAAGAAAACCAAGTGTACTTTGCTCCAAAATGCGAAGTTAAATACATGTGAATTCAATATATAAAGAAGCTTTATTATTATTAAACGGAAAAGAAGCTTTATTATTATTATTATTATTATTATTATTTTATTTTATGTGTTCAAAAAAAAAAAATATTAATTAACCACTTCAATACAAAACACTTGTAAAATAAAAATTATTCATCTTTGAGAAATATTAAAAATTATATTATTATCCAACAATTATAATATGATATTTTCAACACATTTAAGAGTTGATTGATGCCACATTTACAAAATAAAATAAAAATATAATTTCAAACATTATTTTTAATTTTTATATCGTGCCACAACACTATATAAGTTTTTGAGATTTATGAAGGCAATAGCAATGACGATAGACGATGAGAGCTCGATATACGTCGGAGGCCTTCCCTACGATGCTACCGAGGACACCGTTCGCAGAGTCTTCGATCCGTACGGTGAAGTCGTAGCTGTTAAGGTAAAACCCACAAACGCAAGAGTCTGATTTCACTCGTGTCTAGGGTTTATGTTACCGCTTATGGTTTGTTTAATTGATGGCTCTGATTGTGTCGTGTTATGCAAATCTTCATAAGCTCAGTTTTTTCTTCTTTTTTTTGTTGGGTATTTTGTTTGTTGGTAATAATTTCCTGAGAAAACATTTTACTCGAATGAAAGGTAGCCCTTGTGAACTGAGTTTTGTGTAGTGGAACTAACTGAATAGAAATAGCAAATTCTTTGTAGCTTCACGGAAGGCTTCGAAGTATTTTAAGTGACTAATTTGCAATGAGACATGTGGGTCTAATTGATGGGAATTCTTGACGTTAATACTTTTATTCACTGATTTTTACGTTTCTACATTTCTGAACGTGGACTTTGTAAATTAATTTGGTTAAATTTGATAGAGGATCAGAGAAAGCTGAGTGTGTAATTGGTTGTTTCAACGTGATACCATCTGGTTTACTCTTATTGTTAGGAAGAAAAATAGTTGGTCGTATGTATCCCTGAATGTGTGGTGCTTGAACATATTATTTGATTGCAAAGGACTGATAATTATTAAATTTATGAACCCATTTTACCTGCAGATTATTAATGATCGCAGTACTAGAGGAAAATGCTATGGCTTTGTTACTTTTACAAATCCTCGATCCGCGATCAGTGCCATCAATGACATGAATGACAGGGTAACTAATTTATTTTTCATCAATATGAAGAGTGGATCCTTTTTTCTTTTATGTTTTATTGTTGGTTTAAGGTTTTTAGACCATTGACATTATGAAACTTTGAATTAGACTTTTGATGGGCGAGTTCTTAAAGTGAATGGAGTAAAGACTCGAGGTGGAAGATCAAACTTCAGTAGAGAAAGCTTTCAACGTTATGGTGAGAGGGGCACCAACTGGGGTAGAGGTAGAGATCAAGAAAGGGATTATGATCGTGATAGGGATCGGTATCGGGATCGAAACAGTGATTTGTCTAGAGAGCGAGATCGATCTCGAGACCTTGATCAGGAGAGAGAGAAAGTATATGACCATGCACGTGGTCGTGATCGAGCAAGGGATCATTTCCTTAGTAAAGATCGAGATCAAGACCAAAATATAGTGGATAATGGGCAAGAGCATGGCAGGAACCGTGGTCGGGATTGGGAAAGAGACCATGATTTGGATTGGGAACGTGGAGAGGAGTTGGACAGGACCAATGGTCATGATAAAAGCATTGACATGGATAGAGATCAACAGTCAAAGAGACAGAATGGGTAAAATCCTTTTTCACATTAATTGTGGGTTGTTCTTCACAATGAATTAAATTCATAATATACACTATTTATCTGTATAATATTTTGATTTGTCAAGTCTTAGCATTCTTATCTGGTTTGATGTCAGTACATATTTTATGTTTTATGAATGAGCTGTAGGAGCAGCAATGTACACATATGACTAATCGAGAAAAAATAAATAAATAAATAAATAAAATGTAAAGAAAAGAAAATGGCATTGCTTGTATGCATCATCTAAAGTTTCCCTCTCCACAAATAGAAAGAAAGACTGAGCTTTTACGAATTTCATCTTGTACTTGTGTTGGTCTTGACACCATTTAATTGATGCAAGACCATGAACGACTCCCTGGAGAAAATGTATGAATGAGAACTTAGTTATAGCCTCATGAACTTGCTCAACTTAAAGAGTGGTACTAGTGAGGCAGAAGTTTTATGCATGTTAGTGATCAGAACATGATTTAGAGGGAATAATTAAGGCTGAGGAATTATATAAGATTGACCCCTTTTGTTAACCTTTTTATATGGAGTTCATTGGTTAACCTCTTTATATAATAATGCTAGGAATGCATTGATAATCAAGGCCCTATCAGATTTTCACTTCTAGAAAGAATCTTAATATTTAGATGGTAACCCTGAATACTCCTGGAAGATAAATATCACATGTCGTATAAATTTTTGCATGGCTTTCGCTTTATTGTATCATCCATTTTGTTGAGTGGATTCTGAGTCTATTGAGATGCCATTGATGATGAACTACTTAAGTTCTATGCATTGGAAATAGCTTAATTTCACTAAATTTCTCTCTCCCCCCTCTTTCCCACCTCGCAACTCTCTCTTGCAGTTTTGTTATCAATGATAGGAGTAGAGAAATTTCATCAGAGTCATGTGATGCTCATAACAATCAGGTGAGCTTAGCATTTTTGAATTTCTTGTTAACATTGTATAATGTGTGGATAAACTTTTGCTCATGTTGATTGTGGGGCTCTATTGATTACATTTTCTTATTCATATGTTAGGTAAAAGTAGAATTGGAGAGATCAATTCAAGGGCTTGATGAACTCAGAAAGGAGGTTAGTTCTCTTTTTTTGTTTTCTTAAGTAATAAACCAATCTCATTGATAGTGTAGGGTGCTCTTAAGCACACAGGAAGTATACAAAGGATCCACCTAACTAGAAAAAGCAAAATGAACAAGGAAATCACCATAATGAATCGTAAGAGGAGACACATAAGCCGCTATCCATTGATACAATGTTTTGTAGGAAAAAAAAAAAGAAGATAAAATTTCCCCCAACGTCCTCTCCTTGTCCTCAAAGTTTCTATTATTTTCCCTCCATAAACACCAAAAGAGGCACGATGGCACCTTTTTTCGCACTGCAGCTTCGAAGCATAGGAATTGGCTCCGCAAATGACATTAGTTATCTCTTTAGGATTTGAATTAAGATAATCCTTCCAATATTTTTATTGACAATCATGTTGCCAAAGTTGTGCATCCAATTGGTTGTCTGATGCTAATGAGCAGATTAGCAGATTTTATGTACTTATCTCATGTATTTGATTTATGAAACACCAAAAATTTTGGAACATAAAAGTACTCTTTTCACACAAGGACACACATGCCATGTCACACTATACACTTAAGCCATGGTATCACCATCCAAGTGGGGGTAATAGATCTGCCAAAGTTTCCCCTGCAACTTTCTATATATTATCCTTACACCTCTGTTTTGGTGGTTGCTTTGTTAGACTTCTCAGATGGAAGAGACGTTAGAAGAGAAACAGAAACTTGTTTTGGATTTACAGAAAAAAGCAAAGGTACTTTTTGTTCCAATTATAAGGCACCTATTTTTGAGTTCATGTGTTCCATTTTTTTGTCCTCTTATTACTATTCCCAAGTCTGTTCATGCCCCTTGATGTCCTCATGGAAAATTTGATAAATAAATGCAGAAATTGGAGGATGCGTTGATTGGTTCAAAGAAGCACACTTCATCCCGTCAAATGCAGTTGAACAAGGTAATCACCTTGGTTATCAGTTAGCTATTAAGAAACTTTGCTGGACATTGCTTAGAATTAATTGTTACTTGTTTGAATTTTTTGCAGCTGTATAAATGTTTTCTGAAAGAAAAAGATTACTCTGAAAGACTTAAAAGATGTGAAGAAGAACTCCAGGTTTGTTCATTTTTATGTGTTTAGGTATGATTACATGGTCAGATGCTATTTGTTTGTCCTTTTGCATGATGCTTGCAATTTTGTTAAACACACTGCTTATGAATTCATTTCTCATAAATGGCATTCATGTCTTTTCCTTGGCTGTGGGCATTTATGCCATCATGACACAACATTATCCAAGCATATATAGGTGTTATAATATGGTGGTAACATACATTTCTCCTTGATATCTGTAGCATTTATAGGTGGAGCAATATACAGTTTACATTGCAATTTTTCAGAAGTTGTAGTGGCATTTCAATAGAACGTAAATGGTGTTCTTTAACTACTCAGCTTAGGGTGTGCTAGTGGATAATAATTCGTGAAAAGGCTTGCCCTTCTGTAGTCATTTTGTACCTTGGCAAGGTGGTGTGATTACAAAGGTATTTGTCTAAAGGTAGGTTCAAGTCTCTATGGAGCTTGACCACCATTTTTGCCTTCTGGTCCCCTACCTTGTTATGTACCATATGAATTAGAAAAGCTTTTTTGTTATTTAGATCATGAATTCAAGATGGAGGATATATTGGCACATGGTAATAACTCAACTTTTTCATGCAGACACTTGTGGACGCAGCAATGTTGGAAACTGATGATGGTGATTTTGGCTCAAGGGATGGGGTCCTAACAATTGGCAATGCATGATGGCATGATGGAGGATATATGGTGACACGTAGTATTAACTCAAAATTTCGCTTTCAGGCTCTTGTTGATACAACAATTTTAGTTTATTGGTGATGGTGTTGGCTTGAGGGGATGGAGTCCTGGCAAATGTTGAAGCTTTAGTTTTCGAGATATGTGTATGACACCTTTTATATTTTAGGGTTAGAATCTGTCATACATTTGATGGTGGTAGTATGTAGCTTTTGCCTTTTGGTATGGATATGTTAAGGTTGTTGTACTTGTAGATATTAATTTCAAATCAACTGGAGAAAAGAGCTTGTACTAATCTATGATTTCATACAATCAATCTCCCTTGTTGTCAAGCTTTCTTTGAGATTCTTTGTTAAATGAAAAAGCAGGGTGTTCATATTTTTTTCCCCACCAAGGGACGAGTTGATTGTGACAGAAATCAACTGAAGATTTCTCTTTGTCATGTTCTTTTGAAAATGAGAGTATATGCACTTTAGGTCTTTAAAGTTTGAGCCCTTGAGATCTGTAACTGGTGTGATTGCCAATGCTGTTTAAATTAAACAAGAAAGAGAAAAGACAACCAAGAAAGCATTGGTTATATATTTTAAGAAAGCTGAGAGAGAAACAGGGTGGAAAGAAATCAGGCACACACTTTCGGTTGTAACCTGATTTTTAAGTACCCTACTAGGTGAGATGAAGTCAGCCTGATCTGCATGTTTTGCTGCCTTTATAACATTATTATTTAATTGATTTTTTTTCTTCTTGAAATGACCAACCAAGGGGAAGGAGAGACAAAATGGAGATTTGATTTAATGACTTCTATTTCATGAGATAGATCTTAAGCCAATTGAATTATCCTATTGAGGTTATTTTTTAATTGATTTTACTCATCTTAGATTGACCAATATGATAATATTGGACAATTTTCTATTAGATTATTCTTTGTAAAATTACTAAGAATTCTCTAATATGGATATTGTGTTTATTTTTGGGAAAAATATGAAAAAGCCCCATCAACTACCATTCATATATATATATAATCCCACAAAGTGACAGGCGTAACACTTTAATATCAAACAACTATTTTGTCGCAAATAAGCCACTCAGTTAGTTGAACTATACATAACCTCACAAAATGCCAGGTGTAACACTTTAATATCAAACATCCATTTTGTTGTAAATAAGCCACTCAATTAGTTGACCGTTAGGATGGATGAAAAAGTAATATCCTTATTTTCAAAAACTAAAATAAAGAAATTCTTAAAAAAAAAAAAAAACCCAAAAGGGTTGTTGATCCACTGGATCGGCCACCTCCCATGGGCTGGGGGTGGCTTGCGGCCATCCATGGGATGCCTTGCGAGCCACCCCCTTGTCATTTGGGTGGCTGAACCACCCCATCATGGGTGATGGGGGTGGTTTGGCCACCTTAATTATTATTTTTTTAAAATAATTTAATAATAATTAGACAAGGATAAATTTGATTTTTCAATTGCCAAATTGATGGTATTTTTAGAAAATTATAGCCAAATTTTGTTTTTCTAACAATTTTAACTGTCAACACTATCAAATAATTATTTTTGTCACAAACTATATTAGTTTTGATGTATTAAAGTGTCACGCCCATCCCTTGGAAGGATTTTTTAAAAATAAATAATAACTGAGTTTTTTTTTTTTTTTTTGTTCCTTTTATTTTTCCCTCTTGAGAAGACACTAGATGCCAACTTCTACTTTTGGGCACATCATATGGGACTTGAAAAGGAAGGAACCCAAATGAATGGTAGTCCTTCCTATCATAATAACCTAATGGCCACATGCACCGGTGGAGATAGATCCAAATCATCCAATAGGCAGAAGGTTGGTCTAGTTATGACCGTCATTATCTGGGAAAATAAGGGCAAATCCGTCTATCTGCACAAGAGGCAAGAATACCAGAAAACGCCAAAAAAACATATAATCCAATCTTCAATCTTTTCTAACAAAAGGATAACAAAACAAACACTCACCTTTTCCTTTATGCCCTTTTTACCCTCCCTTCGACAAATATATTTGAACATAAAAATAGAATAATAAACATGGGATAGAAAACATGCAAGACCCTAACGCCCTAACCCTAGCTCTTCTACCACAAGCCTCAGAATTTGAGAGTGATCCCACTTCCATTGCTTTCCTCCCCATCTTCTCTAAGTGCAGCCAACCCTTTTCTCTCCCCTCCATTCTCACCACTCTCACCCTTCCAGCTGCTGCTCTCCGACTTGCCGTCTTCGATGCTCTCCGACCGGTCCCCGGTCCCTCTAACATCGGATTCCGGGGAGCTGTGGGCCTGCGACGTGGCGTTGTAGACGTGGAGTTGGTGGTGGAGGGTGTGGTGGTGCATCTGGTGGTGGGGTGGAGGGGGTCCTGGTGGTGCTGCAGCATAGTACTCTTGCGGCACTGGTTGTGCACAGTAGTGTGGCGGTGCATGTGACGTTGCATGTGCACCATACAGGGCTTGGGCTCCTGAATGAGCTGCTGCTGCCGTGGCATACTCTGGCGGGACCCATATGCCACCTAGGACTACCAGCTGGGGTGCTGGGGCCCCGGCTGCTTGTGGGCTTGGGCTGGGTCGTCTAGTGTGAAGCCTGTATTTCTGTGCACAAAAAGAGCAAAAAGGTGGAAATACCATTAATATATTTGGTCTGTACAACATTGGTACAAAACATGCATTGTGCAGCCTGGTACGTTGTCAGGGGAGGTTAAAATAGTACGAAGTCTCTTTCATGTCTCAGAGAGAGATAGAGAGAAAGAGAAAGAGAAAGAGAAAGAGTTACCTGCAGGTGGCTTTTAACTTCATCATTGGTCAAACCGTCAACCTTCATCAGCTCCCTGATCTGTTTTGGTGTGGCCACTGTTTCCACGACCAAAAATATCAGTCAAAGATTTTATAACCATTTCTAATTATGGCAATGTTGCAGATATTGATGATGACAATGATAGTTTGATTATTATCTTCATGATTACTGGTATTATTAACCAAACCATTTTGTTATTATAAAATCATATTATCTTATTCATTCAAAAGAAATGTTTGTTAAAAGATTTGAAGCATATTATTACCTTGAGAACCACCAAGCATCTGAAGAGCATTAACGAATCTCCTATGCAAGTCAGGCGACCAACATCTCCTTGCTTTCCTATGAGTCTGATTAGAGGCGTTGGCTGCTGCGGCTGTTTGCCCATCTGATGAATTACCAGGTCCTTTCCCTTGCTCAATCGCCATGCCACCAGTACTGCCACCCTTACCAGAATTTTCTCTCCTATTCTCAGTCTCCAAACACTTTTTATCCTCCAACTCTTTGTCGGCAGAGGCAAGAGCCAAATCAGGAAGCGCCCGCAAAGTGGGGGAGTTCCTTTCTTTGGAGAAAGGATGGAAGGCTCCTCCATTTCTCTGTTTTGTATCTAAAGCAAGCTTTGGACAGACATTGAAGCCGATATCGTGCTCTTTAGGTGATACAATTGTACTGGATTGTGGCTTCGTTCCCTCACTCGCTTGGCTCCATAATTGAGCGGATGTCATCCAGTTTGCCTTATCAGAATTATTTGATGATTTCTCCGAGCTTTCAGATGTTGAATGTTTGAGGGGTATGAACTCTTCAAGAACCGGCCTTGGACCTCTGTTTGCTCTGTACGCTTGCAGCTGCTGCCTATGAGCCTCCACAGCTGAAAAAATAAATCACAAATTAAATCATAATTACAAAGTTCGAAAGATATGTAGATGCAAACATAAATCAAACAAGTGGTATGTATGCTCTTCTTCTTCTCCGAAAATTTATAAAAAAAAATAATGGCTGATTTTGACTGTATAATTAAAGTTATACACAAAGAAGGCTATACCCCACACTTGTTGAATGGGCTATTTTAAGCTTGTGAATATGCATGAGGAAGAAGGGTGAAATGATCTGGTACCGCTGGTAAGGAGTTGCATGCAAAGGGGAAGCTCGCGCTTGAAAGCGTCGATCTTGAGGCGTTCTTCCTCAAGGCGAGTGAGGAAATCTTCGAGCTTCTGGGTCTGGTCAGTTTGGTCTCCAAAAGATTTCAGAAGCATGGAGTAGCTGTGGGGCTTGCAGTCCAGGCTTAGTTCAGAAGGTGATGCCATTTTCAACCGCTACGTGAAAAACAGCAAGAATGCTGCTGCTCAACACAAAAATACTGTTCGCTAATAATGTTCATGCACAAATAGGAACAGGGTTATGTGGGAACAAACAAGAGCAAAAGAGGGTGTTTGGCCTCTTTCTTTCTTTAGGTTTGAAGTAGAGAGAGAGAGAGAGAGAGAGAAAGGGAGGGGATGTTGTTTGTGAACACAAGGAGGATCGAGGGAGGATCGTCCTCTTTTTAGGGGTGAGTTCAAAGGGAATAAAGCAGGGTTTTATCAGAGAGAGAGAGAGAGGAAAAGAAAAAGCAGAGGATAAAGCAGAGGGATATTGGTAACTTCTTGCAAAGAGCAAAGGCTAAAAAAAAGAGAAAGAAAGCTAAAAATGAGAGAGGAGGTGCTATGTGAGAAGGAATCAGGGAGTCTGACACTAGGGGGTCATGTGCTTAGGACCTGGTTTTAGAACCTTTGTACGAATTCAAAATCACCAAGACAAAAGATGATTCTTCTTCTCACTATTCTCCTTTTTTTTTCTTTTTCTTTTTCTTTTCTTTTCTCCTTATTTTATTTCTTTCCTCTTCCTCCTCCTCCTCCTTTAATATAAAAATCAAACCCCACCAAAGGTTTACCATTTAATGGGCATCCAACATCAATTCTATTTGAACCTCAATGCATATCACCCATCAAATGACAACTATCAACAATCCAAGGCAGCATGCATGCTGCAGCAAGCCTACAAAGCAGTCAAAAGGTGGATGCATGGATTCCATGGTCGTGATCTTCTCATCATGGCAAAGTTATTTAGCCACCACAACCCCAACAGGGAGTAGATGTTTGACACGTTTACGGCCAAGTGGTACTTTGTGGGCATCCTTACCAAATAATTCTATCCCTAGCTAGCTGGCTCCTTATTATAATATGAGTTGATGATTCTAACATATTATGTTATACAAAAAAGACTTTGGGAGAGAGAGAGGGGGGGAGGACATATTCAAATAGGGGTTAGGATCAATCCACTATGCAACTTTCTTTTTGGTTTCAAAAGTTGCATAATTGCTCTAAAATTGAGTGCATAGAGAGAAGAGGGGGAATATCTAATCTAAAATCAGACATATTCATGAAAAAAGAATATTTAAAATTTGGCCTAAGGAAGGAATATCTTAGTTCCAATTCTACGACTCTAAATTAAGGGAACACAAGCACAAAACTCAAAGGGAAGAACCATCCACAAAAAAGAATGATAAAGGGGGGCCTAAGCTGGGAATCTTCTTCTGCTACTCACTTTAATGAAGTGGGTAGGAAGGTAAGAAGATTCTCTCTCTCTCAGTCTCTCTCTCTAAATATACACCAACTTTTCTGGCCTCCCTTCACGGTTCGGATCCGGATCCGGATACCCATAATTACCCAAACCCACCCACATTATATCTTTCTAATTCAAAAATTCTGTTGAAAAATACAAACAAATACTATTTAATATTTTATTAATTGTTGGTCTATGTAATTGTTTTAATATGAGACTAATCGGAATAAATTACTAACGATCCGAATAACAAAATGGACGATACGGATCAAAAACATGGAGTGGAACCATGCCTCCACCATGCTACAAGGAAAGTGCTATATAAGATTCTCTACATCAAGCGGTTTTGCGTTTGAGTTTACTTTATATATATATATGTTTTGTATTAATTATATTATATATCTATATATATATATAAAAGAAGAAAAAATCACTTTAACACCAGGTGTCAAGAATCACAAAAGCATTTCACAGTTTCTACAAGCATCAAACTTTCTAATTAGCATATAAAAATACATGATACACATGTAATTTGGGCATACCTTTCTAATATGCTTAGCCAAGCTAGCATCCAACTTGGTATATATACACACACATAAATAATATGCTATAGCTACCTGCTTGGTGTGCATGATTGGGGGATAAGAATTCTAAGCAATTATCTGTAACATGTACGTTCAATAAAGTTTTAAACGGTCCGATCGACCATCTACTCTCAAGAAACTTACTCAAATTACTAACGATTCAAACAAATAATTACTACGAATTTGGATCTAACGGGTGGTGGGAGCGGGCGGCCGGGTTGATATGTATGTGAATTGTGAGGGCACCTTTTGCATGAAAGTAAAAGGAGTAGGGCGAGTGCATCGAATTCCCTGAGCATGCAATAATGATGGGTTGGTCGCTTTCTTTCTTAAATCAGTCTTCTCGTACAAGCCCCTCCAACCCACACCTTTTGCGCAGTGACAGGATTCTCTCCTTGTATGTTTTTGTGAAAGGAGAAAAAAAGCAAAGGGAAAACCACAGAGATTCTCCTCGTGACACGTTTCCTGATATTCCCCCATATCGTCCTTCTGAATATCCCTTTTGTCTGGCGCTAAAATACAAGAATATTCCCCTTCCCCACCACCCATCTCTCTCTCTCTCTCTCATTTTCGGGATTTTCAGAGATTAAAAAACCGTGAAGAAACGAAACCGAGGTAGGTGCGTTCCCTCTTATTTAGAACCCTGCAAGCGTAAATTAGCTCAATGTGCTCGACTTCGCTAACGCCAACCATGCACCTTGGTCCTCCCTGTTAACCTGCGCTTATTGGATATATCATATATAGTGGGGGACCTGTTGCTAAAAAAAGAGTTTTTCTGTTTTTGGTCCAAACACAATGGCTATTATAGCAAGGGACAGAGTTTTTTCCTTAATTTTTTTTTTACCTAAAATTGTCAGGCTTTTTTTCTTTTCTTTTTTAATCATGTGAAAAGTACGTTAATATTATTATTATTATTTTTTTTAAAAAAATCCAACGTTATTAATATATTAAAAAATACATTTTTTTTTATAAGATGAATAGGAGAATGCTCATTTAATTTAATTTAGAAGAAAATTTTGTCTGCTAGTGAGAAAGTATATGTTATATATAGACACTTATAAGGTTAATCGTCATTTATTCCCTAATTAATTTCTTGCTCATTGGTTGGCATGGTGATAGTGTATTGATATAATCATAAGAGTGGCGCTATAAATTGGTCCTCAATGTTCATATGTCAATCTCAATCAACTATTAAATCAGTCCTCAATAAAATAAAATAATCTAAGGGTTGATTGACACTACAATTCTTAAATTTTAAGATCATTAATAGCATTTACTAACTTATAGATTAACGTTTTAAATATTTATAGACACTTATCATATTTTAAATGGGTTGAAAAATATTTTCTCTATATATACTGGTTGTGGTTGGAAGGAAATTTTTGTATTAAAAAAAAAATTATTATTTTTTAATTATTATTATTATTATTTGTCTTTTGGGTTGGGCTAGGAATGAGAAATGAGAGTCTTTGGAGGTCTCCATGGGTTTCAGATGGACCAAAAGTGCAGTGGCATCCAAAAGAAGCATATCTAATACTTTTACAAGCCTGCACGTACTTTAGTATTAAAAAGCCCACTAAGGACCACAAATTTAAGGTGGATATTTCCCTCGAATATTGAGCTAAATCGATTCCCATCCTATTCCATGCATATATAGAAAGGCTTGGTTCAAAGGCTATAATAATTCCAAAGAAAAATGTCACTATTTTATAATATTGACTTTTCCTTGTACGTTTGGACCATTTAGTTTTTTAAAGATTTTATACTTATTTGCGAACTCCATGTTGGATTCTCTGTATATATAATGTGTGGTCATAGTTTGAGAAGAGAGTTTTTGGATCATATTCGTGCATTTAAAACTATAACTTTTCTTTTTTCTCCCGTCAGCCAATTCATGGGATTGGTGCTACGTCATGACCAGTAGACAGTAGGGTTTGATTTCGATCATAGTTTGTTGAGCTAGCGTCGAGTTTTTTCGTCTTTCTATGTTTATTGGAGTATGATCGAGGTTGCCGCTATGCCGTCTTGCTCGTTAAGGAATTTTTAATCTACTGGGGAAGGTGATTATATGACTGTTTAACGAGAATTTTTAATCTATTGGAGAAGGTGATTATATGACTGTTTTTAATGCTGAAGGAACTTTTGGTTTCACACCTTGATCATTCGAGCGGCTTACATCAAACGTGTCACTTCTCAGCATCTTTCTTTTCAGTGAGTCCTTATTAATTAGGTATTGAATCGTGACTTACATTGGCGAAGCATTTGGGCAACAGAGACTAATTACTTAGTTAATTAAATAAAGGTTATATACTTCTTTTTTTTACCTAATAAACACTTACTGTTAGATGCTTTGTTCTGACATTACAATTTATGAATGCGCCTTTTCTCAACTAATGCTCATAATTTCTAAAGTTATTGCTAGCTTGTTGCCTTGCAATGCATACGGGTTTTATTTTTATCAATTTTAATGGCTCATGTATTTTGTTTAAGCATATGTTATTTTATCTAACAAACACCAATGACTACTGATGAATTTTTTTGAACTGATTACTTAGTTGAATCCTTGATTTTTTTTTGATTTTTTTTAACAAGAACTGATATAGGGTTGATTGAAACTATCAAATCGTTACGAGAAAAAAATATATTATTTTTTATTTTACTTTCATTTATATAAGAAAAATGTCGGCATAATGCTGTAGATCATAGTGTGCTAGAAAGGGTTAGATACTGATAGAATAATCAATAAAGTTTCAAACAAGGATAAAATTTAATGAAAGATTCGATTCTTCTGAATCCAATTAGTTTCGAATTTCAAAGTTCTGTTCAACTAAGTTCAAAGAGAATAAAAAAAAATTTAAATTTTTTTTAAAAAAAAAAGAAAAGAAAAAGGAATTAGAATGGGCTTTATATTGCATTATATGAAATATTCTTTAAGCTTTGCGGAAAGGCAATGAAAGGTACACTTACGGGCTGCATGGTTTGTTCATAAGAATCATAAAACTGGGAAATTCTTGATGAGAATTAATGGATTGTTCTACTAAATTCCCCAACTCATTGAAGATAATATAGATTCGTCACTGAATTGGAGAACTTGATTATTAATTGATATATGATTGCTAGCTGTAGGGCTTTGAAATATGTATATTTATGTGGATGCTTTCTTCCTCTTCATGCTTATCTTAATAACAAAGTTTGTGCTTTTGTCAATTAGATTTTTTTCTTTCTAATATTCTAACTTTGAATGAAGAGAAGAGGCCAGAATACTAGTCCAAAAAGTGGGAGGCGAAAGCTAGATGACAGAAAGTCTATATTTTCATCTAATTATTGACGTATGCATCGTGCATGCACTTGAATAATAATAAGATCATGGTGCTAAATATTCAAAAACTATTGTTTCTTCGTCTTATATATATATATATAAGATGCTTCCTTTTTTGAGTTTTCATAAGATAAACAGGAGCTTAAAGATTAAAACAATTTTTTAGGTGTGAAAATGCAGTTACGGTTAATGTGTAATGATTATTAAATAAGAGAAAACTATTATTAACAGCTAATTGCTTTTAAAGAAAAAAAAAAATCGGTAAAAATTAAGACGATATCGTTTCATACATATATATAGCAGTTTTTTGAGTGTTTAGTGCAACATAAAATATTGGTCAATTTGAAAATTTTTCAGTACTTGACCAAGAATATTAATAATCTTCATTAGGCGTAAAATGGCTTGCGTTTCTCATATGCATAAACCATTTTTCGCCGCTCTCCCACAATCTCAGACAAGCAATTGTGAAAAGGCCCCTTATGAGGCCTTACTTGCCTAAGCAAGTCTCAAGCAATTCAATTACCTGTTTGAACAAGTAGGCCACATAATTCCTTCTCACAATTGCATGCTGAAACAAATGACTCTCATTTAGCTTCTTATACCATTTTTAAATTAGAACTCATGTTATTTCTAATTTAAATTCATTTTTCTTTGATGGATCTAAGGACGTTTTAATGAGAAGATCGTTACAATTATTATTTTTCAAATTTTCATATGATTTGGACAAATATCAAATTGAGTTTACATGATTGCTTATATATATGATTTTTTTCCCATGAAGTTGAATGATTGAGCGGATTTAACATGGATATATACAATCCAAAGAAGTAGTTAGAACCAAATTTATGGAGTTTAGGAATTAGGTTGACCACAGATAAGAAAAGAATAGTGGATATAGCATCTCAAGGATGAAGAGAGTGGAGAATGGGAATCAGAATCACTTTGGTCGGCCTCTTAGCAAAAGATGAACCTCTATACAAAGGTGCATTTAGTGTGTTAATGAAGACAGGAATCGAAGAAATGTTAAATTTATTATGTTGACCCATTGTTGTCATAAGTGTCAACAGAAAGTACACCATGAATTCCCCACATAAATGTTTCAAAAGGTTCCATGTGTGTTGAGTAAGATTGCCTTTTTTCTTTTTTTGTTTTTTATGGTTAAGAAGTTTAACCCATGTAATTAAATGGATTGGATTAGTGACATAACTTGAACTCGACACAAGACAGTTAGGGCTGATAATTTTTTACATGAACCTAACACAAAACCATCAAATTATGGTTGAGAGATTTAGCCTATTTAATTAAATGAATTAAGTTATGATTGATTTATATAATTTTTATACACATGACTCTATACGATCTAAACTCGAAACACAAATACAAACTGCCATAGTGTTCATGAGTTTATACATATATTATTACAATCCTATGTAGTATTATGTGGCCGACATGAGAATTCACTCGGTTGGGCTGGCCATAAAAATGCCATGTAGCCCCCCCAAAAGACATGGCCTATCTGGTGGCTAAAGTCAGACAGGCCCAGTTGCCATTTCGAATTGTGCAATCTATTTAAACTCTAAAAATCATGGCAAGGACGAAGCCCAATGCCCATGATCAAGCTGTTATTCTTGAAGTAATCCAAGAGAGATATTGCTATGTAAATTCTCAAGTTTATACTTAAAAAGTTTGTTTAAAAAAAAAAAAAGTGTCAGTTTAATAAAAAAAAATTAAAAGCGCTTTTAAATGTTTAAAAAGCTAAAATACAGTCAAAATACATTTTTGACAAAAGCTTAAAAATAAATCTTTTGCCAAAACATTTTTTGACTTAAAAAATATATTCTTCAAATACAATTCCAAACATGACTTTAGCCTTTAGGATTAGCAAAGAGCCCTATCAGCCCAGGGTTATGATACAAAAGTTGTGTTTAAAATTTAGGTAATGGGTCTTCAAAAGATAGTTCAATCGGTTGAAATCTCGACTAATGAAATGCGTCATTAGTTCAAATTTTTCTCCTCCCTTTTGTGAGGACATGTAAAATATATATATATTATTCAATTACAATTTAATTACTATAATTCTATAAAATACTGCAAAAAGAAGTAGCTTAATTGTGTCATTGGTCGTTGTAACCCAGACATCGTTTAACGTTGTAATATTCCAAACATGGTCTCGGGGAAACGTACGTATTAACTATTAATGATCATATACATTGGAAAATCTGTATCATAATCTTGTCATTAATGGAAAGAGATGCCACCGAATCTTCAAGTAAACTGTACTATACAAAGAAATAGATTAAGACGAGATAGAACTGGTTATTAAAGATTTTTTTTTTTTTAAATAAAAATAAATAATAAATAAAGTGATGCTCATTTTTCATTTACGACATTAAAACCCTTCCAATATAACTAACTGAATAATATCTAGTTCAAGTGAACTAAAAAGGTGTCGTTGCATTTTTAAAACTGGCATTTAATGCACTTTAAAATTTACTATTTTTATTCAAATTGCATGTATTTAATGCACATTCCAACATTTTGTCACAGGGTTAACATACAAGTTTTGGTTCTCTTCGAAACATGCATTCAAATCCTATCTTATCGCGCTTAATTACAACGAATATAGAGTACTACATTGTTAAGCAGACTATAAAAACAAACCAAAAAAAAAGCATGGATTCAATTTTTTCAATTTTCAGCTTCTCTTCCATGTAGCTACTGGGCGAGAGAAAAGTTTAAAAAGAAAATCCTGAATAAAAGAAAGAAAAAACCGCACAATTCTCATAAAATCTAAAAGTAACTAAAAATAGGATGGCAGAATTTTTTTGCTTCTACTCTTAACGGCACGAGTCCAAAGCAAGGGAGGGCCGTACGTAGAGCAACGTATATATAAAATCAAAACTTTCTTTACGAAGTAAACAATTTTAAGCAGAAGGCAGGGGCCACCACACATGCTCGCCCTAACTGGACTCAAATGTGAGTTTATAAATTCAATGATAAATTTGTAAAGGAGATTATTAAGAGAATGGTGTGTAACGTGAGAATAGGATCATCTCCTATTGATGGCCCTAAGAGAATCTTAGCTAGGGCCATAAATAGGACTAGTGTCCCATTAAAAATAAAAATATTAAAATATTATTTATAATTAAAAAAATATTAAAACAAAAATTAATAATAAGAAAATGAGTGGTTGGCCATCTTGTCTTGACTATAAGGGGTGGCCGGACCACCCCCATTTTAGTTAGGATGGCCGGCCAGGGGTGGCCAACCTACCCCATGGCTTGTGGGAGCGGTTCGGCCAATCTCATCTTGCAAAAGGGGGTGGCTGAATCACCCCTAACCTTTTTATTTTTTTTTTTTTCCCTTGTTTGGCTCTTCCTAAGGGTCATGGGGTGGCCAAAGCCACCTTAGACTGGCTAGTCTGTGATGGCCTAAACCACCCTATGACCCTTTGAGGTGGTCTGGTCACCCTCAAGGGCCAAACAAAAAAAATGGGTTAACGAAAAATGAAAAGAAAAGGTTGGGATAATTCGGCCACCCCTTTTGCAAGATGAGGGTGGCCAAACCACCCAATAGGCTATAGGGTGGTTTGCCCACCTTTGGCCGGCCATCCTAGCTAAAATGGGGGTAGTTCGGCTACCCCTTGTGACTAAAATGGAGTGGTCAGCCACCATTTTTTTAATTATAAATAATATTTTATTATTTTTATTTTTAATGGAACAGTACTTGTCTCGTTTATGGCCATAAGATTCTCCTAGGGCTATCCTAGCCATCAATTAAAAACCTCTCCAATCCAAATGGACAAGAGATGATCCTATTCCTATAGCATGTATCTAGCAATATGTAACGTGTCTCTAACAATAAAAACATCATAAATTCGCCCAAAGTGTTGAGATTCTTGGCGATTTTCTACGATTATTTCTACGTTCGTCTTAATTATACACGTCAGCCAGCCAACCAACCCATTAATTTCTTAACAGATTAAAAGGATTTGCTATTTATAAGCTCCTAAACATGCCCACTACTTGAATGGCAAAATTTGCTTGGATTTTCTCTCATTAGACTCACCCTCCGTCCCTCTTCATATCTGGCCGGTCTCTACCGCTTTGTGTTGGCGATCATATTCTAACGATGGATTTTGGACACAGTAGATCATCTTCGTCACAAGTAACAAGCACTAGCAGAGATGCATTTCAATACGACGATGAACAGGCTCTCAAATGGGCTGCTCTTGAAAGGCTTCCAACGTACGACCGGGCACGTAAAGGTCTGCTGCATGGAGTTGCAGGGGACTTCAAAGAAATCGATCTTCAGAAGCTTCGGATTCAAGACAGAAAGGAGCTGCTGGACAGGTTGATCAGTAATGCTGACAAAAATGAAGAGTTCCTGAAGAAGCTCAAGAAGAGAATTGACAGGTACTGGGGAAACTTTTTCCCTTTTCTTTATTATTTTCTTTTTCCTCTACATTTCTCACTCACGTACACTAACAAGTCCTATATTTGGTTGGAAAAAAAAAAAAAAAAAAAAAAACAAAAAACAAAAAGAGTTGCTCTCGATCTGCCAACAATAGAAGTTCGATTCGAAAATCTGAATGTTGAAGCAAAAGGGTATCTGGGAAGCAGAGGTTTACCCTCAATCTTCAACTACTTTTTGAATATGGCAGAGGTTTGTAATATTATTAATGCAGTACTGGAGAAATTGGAACATGTACTTTTGAGAATGTTAATGATTAATTTGTCATGTGTCTTAAAGGGTATAGCACACTTCCTCCACATTCTCCCAAGTCAAAAGAAAGAGTTCTCAGTTCTTAGTGATGTTAATGGCATTATCAAGCCTGGCAGGTAATTAAGATGAAGACTCTGCTTCTTTCCTCTCTTCATATTTCTTGTATATAATTATATGTTTTCTCAGAAATTGTAGTAGGAGTTATAAGAATTCCTTCATATGTAGTTTTAATATTGTACTTTTGTTTAACCTTTAAGTACATTTCAGTAGATACCGAGGGAGGGGAGGGCCGGTATAGGGTGGTACGTATGTGCCATGGCTCTTTTTAGGGTTAGGCTTAATAGATTTTGAGGCCTAAGGTAATAATTTTAAGTAGGCCTAGGGCTTTTTTATATTTAAATATTTAATTAAATAATTTTAATTTTAAATCATTCTTCTTACTTTTTACCCTTATTTTTTTCTTTCGAAATGACTTGCAAAATTCATTTTTGTTAGGAGACATTTAATTTTCAACCATGTCATATTTTGTGTTGAGCTATGTATAATTCTTTTTTTTTTAATGTAGAATTTAATTCGCAAAAAAGAAATTTACTATATTTTAACAATTATTTTAATGAACACACTTGGTCAAGGGACAAAAATTTCTTTTAAACCAATATGGAAGAAAAATCATCTAACTCATTTAAAATAGTGTCAAGTATCTATAAATATGTAAAATACACATTAAATTCTTAAGATCATTAATAACAATTTACTAAATTAGACTAACATTTTAAATGTTTATAGATATTTGATACTATTGTAAATGAGTTTTAAAGACATTTCCTCCATATTGATTTGGAAAGAAATTTTTGTTCCTGGCCGGGTCAATATGTTGGTGTTAAGTTCAGATAAAATTATGAGTTTAGTAACCGCTTTGACTAACTTTTTGTCGAAGCAGTTAATGCGAATATTCATTTTCTTGTTCATTTCTTTAAAAGCCTTAATATCTTGAAATTTAATTTTTTGTATTTATGTTTACGGTAATTCGAGCTTCAATTAAAGAGCATTGACTAACTTTCTTGTCATTATATTATAATTGAGGCCTTAATTAAAAAACTTTGAATTAATTAGGTCCGTCAAAAAATAACATGCGAGAAGAAAGAAGAAACAATTATTAACAACAATTAATTTCATTTTAACAGATGATTGAGTTGAAAATTGTAATATATTAAAAACCAATTATCTTTTATTTTTTTTCTATTATTTATATCTTTTATTTTTTTCTATTATTTATATCTTTTATTTTTTTCTATTATTTATATCTTTTATTTTTTTCTAACATATTATTTATATCTTATTGACAATACTATATATATAGATATTACTTTTATTTTTTATATCTTCGACTTTAATATACTTCTCATTCATATTTTGACCCCGCCTTCCATAAAAATTTCTGTTTGGTCCCTGCATTCAGGTTAACTCTGCTTTTAGGACCGCCAGGATCAGGAAAGTCCACCTTACTAAAAGCTTTGTCAGGAAAACTTGACTCTGAACTAAAAGTAAAGAAGTCAAACTCATAGTTTTCTGGATTTTTTTCTTCTAATTGCATAGTTTTCTGGATTTGTTTGAACATTTCAAGCTCTTATATATTTATGCATGAATGATAGTTTTCTGGAAAAGTAACGTACAATGGCCATGAGATGCACGAGTTTGTACCCCAGAGGACTTCTGCGTATATTAGCCAGTATGATGTTCATCTTCCATTGTTAACAGTTAGAGAAACCTTAACTTTCTCTGCAAAATGTCAAGGAGTTGGTACTGGCTATGGTAAGTTAATTACAACATGTCTATAATAATTAGGCTTTTCATAATCTTTTTACTCTCTTTTTTTTTTTAATACGTATTTCTGATCTATTTACTACTTTAGAGATGCTGACGGAGCTTCTGAGAAGAGAGAAGCAGCTTAATATAAAGCCCGATCCCTATATTGATGCTTTGATGAAGGTAAGGAAACACTTAAAAAATATATATTAATTATTTAATTAATATTTTAACATTTTTATTTTTGAATAATGGGTGATTTTCCACGTTACCATGTATAACCTGTCACAATTAGGGGTGCATGGTTATTAGTTTGGCTCGGTTTAGTTCAGTAAGGATTTATTTAGAAAGTTTTGGGTTTTTTTAATTAGGCAAAAAATTGATTGTTTTGGGGAGCCCAAATTGTTTTATGGGCTAAAATAACTTATTGAACCAAACAAATTTTAAATAGACTCATTAATTATTAACACAATAAGAGTCGGAAAATGCTAGGGGTTCTCCCCGTAGGTTCTCCTGGTGTTCTCCCAGTTTTACATAATACATGATTTAAGAAAAAATAAAATTGTAGTTGCCTCCACTACCGGTTTTTTTAGGCATTAGCATCAAATTTGAGGCATTAGCAACAAATTTGTGAGGCATTAGCAACAAAATTGAGGCATTAGCATCAAATTTAGGATGATCAAATCCATTTTTGGTGATATCATCCCTAAAGGATTAACCTTCCACCCTTAGGTTTAATTTTGAATAAAAAAACAAGTTTTAAAGCATTAGAACCTAACTATTAACTCATAAAAATTAATCTATTAGCAAAAAAACGGTGCTACAATTTTATTTTTTATTAAATCATGTTCTACATAAGGCTAGGAGAACACCAGGAGAACACTACGAGGAGAACCCCTAGCAAACCTCATAAGAGTCCACCATTAATATGTTTTACAGTTCTACTAATAAATTGGTCCTAGAATATTTACTATCGGTTACTCATTGGTTAATTCAGTTAATTGACAAAAAATATTTATACCGATTAATCAAACCAAACCGACATCGGTAAAAAAATTTAACCAATTAACGGCCGACTTTTGGCGGTAGGCAATTAATGTCAATTCAATCGCAGTTGGTAGGCAATAAACAGCCAATCTACCCACCCCTAGTCACAATGAGTTATGCATGTCTTGAATTTAATGCCAAGGATTTTTATTTTTTTTTTGGGACTTTTTTTCTTTCTCCTTTTAATCATAGGCATCAGTTTTGGAAGGGCACAGGGAAAGCATAGTCACGGAGTACATTATTAAGGTATGTACATGTGGAGGCCAATCTATTACTTATGATGTTCAGTAAATAAGCCAAAAAGATTAATTCTAAATGTAGATTAATATAATTTTTTTGTTTTCTTCTCACAGCTTTTAGGACTGGACGTGTGTGCTGATACTATTGTAGGGAATGACATGATAAGGGGTATATCAGGAGGACAAAAGAAACGTGTCACTACAGGTAGATTCACATATGAAAGGAAACTGAGTAATTTTTTTTTTTATTTCAAAATTATCTAATTAAACTTCTGAATTACTTAATTTGGTAAAAATATAATTTTAATTAAGTTTGATATTATATTTGATGGTGCAGGGGAGATGCTGGTTGGTCCAGTAAATGTGCTCTTCATGGACAATATATCAAATGGTCTTGACAGTTCAACCACATTTCAGATCATAAACTCAATCAGGCAATCAACCCACATCTTGAACAAGTCTGCTCTTATCAGTCTTCTGCAGCCTCCGCCAGAAACATATGAGCTCTTCGATGACATTATTCTTCTTTCCGAGGGACAAATTGTGTATGAGGGACCCCGTGAATATGTTCTTGACTTTTTTGACAACATGGGATTCAGATGTCCCGACAGAAAAGCCATTGCAGACTACCTTCAGGAAGTAAGTATTTCTACAAAAAAAAAACACTTGTGATTAGAGTCGAGAAACGATTCTAACATCTCACTTTACGTCATGAACTTGAACCTTAACTTCACTATTTACTCTTATTTTAGTTAAATATTTCACTTGTTGGGTCGTTGAAAGAGAGTTTCACTCATTCTTAGCAGTACTTGTTGTTACATAGATGACTTTTTTTTTTATCATATATTATAGGTGATATCATGGAAGGATCAGAGACAGTATTGGGCAAATGAAGAACAGCCATATCACTACATTTCTGTCAATGAATTTGCAAATGCCTTCAAGTCATTTCATGTAGGAAGAGCCATCCAAAGCGAGCTTGCCACCCCATTCAATAGGTCCAACAGCCATCCTGCATCCTTGACAAGATCCAAATATGGAGCCAAGGTGAAAGAATTGATGAAGGCTTGTTTATCAAGAGAAGTTATTCTGATGAAGAGGAGTGCATCTTTTCACATTTTAAAGACAATTCAGGTGAGTAGTATCCCTGTCATTTTGTGCCCTTCAACATAATTCTTAATTACACCTAAATGACTTTTACTCTTCTCATCATTTCAGCTTGAAATTTGTGCAATCATCGCGGCAACTGTCTTTGCACAATCCAGAGAGCATCACAGTACTGTAGAAGATGGATTTGTCTACCTTGGTGCTCTTTATTTTGGGCTCATTGCAATAATGGGCTCTGGATTTTCCGAACTTCCATCCACCATTGATAAACTTCCTGTATTCTATAAGCAAAGAGACCTCCTCTTCTATCCTTCCTGGGCATTTTCCTTGCCAGTATCCATTCTTGGGATTCCTGTAGCTTTCATTGAAGTTGCCTTTTGGGTTGCCACAACTTATTTTGTAATAGGATTTGATCCAAGCGGGATAAGGTCAGTATATTCAAAACCGATTATCCTTATTGTTAAACCATCACTTATTCCAAAAGTTTAAACTTATAAGAAGAGATAGATTTAATCATTTAATTAATACATTAACGCTCGCTCGTTTTACTTTCTTGGATTCTCCTTATTCACCAATTTATATATGTTTCCTGCATCAGGCTGCTAAGACATTTTCTCCTCCTCACTGTGACCGCACAGATGTCATATTCACTTTTCCGATGCATGGCTGCACTTGCTAGGGACCATATTGTTGCAAACACAGCCGGATGCCTTGCATTCATGGGGCTTCTAGTGTTTGGCGGATTTGTAGTATCACGAGGTATTAATAGTTCAACATTAGAAGATTTCCCTATGATTATATAGAAATCTGGCTTAATGCTGTTCTACATGTTTCATTCAGAAAATGCACAGAATTGGTTGGTTTGGGGTTTTTGGTTGTCTCCCTTGACGTACGCGCAAACTGCACTTTCAACAAATGAATTTCTTGGCCAAGCTTGGAAACAGGTGGGTATTCATCTTTCTATTTATTTTGTTCCCTATAAATACAGATCATTATGATAGAGTTTTACGTACTTTAATGCCAACAAGATATAGCCCTAACGCTTCATCAGTTACTTTTTTCTCTCCGCTTCCGCTCTTTCTCTTTCGTATTATATATCCTATAATATAGTTGTACAAGTTTGAATGTGGAAACCAAATGTAGGTTAATAATGGATCAAAAGAAGCTCTAGGAATATCCATCTTGAAAGCAAGAGGGGTGTTGACCAATCCACATTGGCCATGGACTGGTCTTGTTGCATTGATTGGTTTCGTGGTCATACTCAATGGGGTTTCTGCTTTAGCTCTTGCTTATCTTAATCGTAAGCATTCTCATTTTCAACACTCAATAATTTTCTTTTTTTGTAATTCTTTGCTACTCAAAACTGAATTGATAAACATGTTGCTATGACTCTCTGCAGAATATGGGAAGTCTCAAGTGATTTTTCTGTCAAAAGATACTCTGGAGAAGTCCACTGACACAATAAGTAAGGCTGAGGGGGAGGAGACGTTAGAAAATGGAACAAGCTTCAGCAGGACCAAAACTAACAATGCACCAACAGGTAATTACCGCGCCAGTATTAGGGATAACACTAATCGCCGCTTATATTAAATTTTTGCCAGGGTTTAGCCACGACCACAAATTGTCATCTCTCATAAGTGAAGTCGTTAAAGACCATTTTTCCTGTAGTGGCATTTAGCTCTTAGATTGAGATTTTCTTAATGACACTTAAAAAATGTGATTCCTAAGACCATGCATCAAATGACAGAAGTCACTGCAGTTGGCAGGCCTAAGAAGCAAGGAATGCATCTCGCATTCATTCCCCTCTCCCTGACCTTTGAAAATATCAGATATTCAGTTGACATGCCAAAGGTAATTATGCTTTACAACTTTATGATCCATGTAAATTGTATGTACATTGATCGAAAAAACTAAAGGATCTCTGCTACAAACTTCATAGGCAATTAAAGATCAAGGTGTTTTAGAGAATAAATTAAAGCTTCTGAAGGGAATTAATGGAGCTTTTAGGCCAGGAGTCCTGACAGCTCTAATGGGTGTTAGTGGGGCTGGAAAGACTACACTTCTAGATGTGTTGGCAGGCAGGAAAAACTCTGGATATTTAGAGGGAAGCATCACCATTTCAGGCTACCCAAAGAGGCAGGAAACATTTGCCAGAGTTTCAGGATACTGTGAACAAAATGACATTCACTCACCCCTTGTCACTGTTTATGAGTCCCTCCTATTTTCAGCATGGCTTCGTCTGCCAACAGAGATTGATGCAAAGACAAGAGAGGTAAATAAATTTCAACTTTATCTATCCTCTCCCGTGTGTGTCTATCTTTGTTGCAAATGTTTATTTGAGATTCCTTCTATGTTAATAGGTTCTATTTCCTTTTCAAACTTAATGATTGCAGGCTTTTGTTGAGGAGGTGATGGAGCTGATTGAGCTAACTCCATTGAGAGAGGCTTTAGTTGGGTTTCCAAATGTAAATGGACTATCCACTGAGCAGCGCAAAAGGTTGACAATTGCGGTGGAGCTTGTGGCAAACCCTTCAATAATATTCATGGATGAGCCCACCACAGGCCTAGATGCAAGAGCAGCTGCCATTGTAATGAGAACTGTGAGAAGTACTGTGGACACTGGAAGAACTGTAGTATGCACAATTCACCAACCGAGTATAGACATATTTGAATCATTTGATGAGGTAATTAATTAAGAATTTGTTGATGTACAAAAAAAAAAAACATTCTAAATCATTTCATCCTTTTGTGAATCTTGAAATCTCAATGCTTTTGATTTCCAAATATAGCTCGTTCTATTGGCTAGAGGAGGTGAAGAAATTTATATAGGTCCTCTTGGGCCACAGTCTCGCCATTTGATCAACTACTTTGAGGTAGCACTAAACCTAACTAGAACCTTTACTTTTCTTGCTTTCTTATCTTTTTTGGAGAAACTTTACTTAATCTCCTCAAACTTTCTGCAGTTTTACAATCATTTTCCTAAACTTCAAAAGTTCTTAATTTAGTGTTATCAACTTTAAAAAAAAAAAAATTTGATGTCACCCCCTACTGATAGGGTTTGGGGCGACATTGCAAAAACTCCGAAAGTTTAAGAGAATTAAGTGAAGTTTACCAATCTTTCTTTGGACTATTCACTCAAGTTTTCTTTTTTCTTTTTTCTCTTTTCTCTTTTGTGTTCAAAGGAAATAGATAGAGTTGGTAGAATTAAAAATGGTTATAATCCTGCAACATGGGCCTTGGAAGTGACAACAAAGGCACAAGAAGAGGCTTTAGGAATCAAATTTGCAGATGTATACAAAAATTCAGATCTCTTTCGGTTAGTTAAGAAATACTCCTAATGGTTTTGAGCCAAAAGTGCAGAACTTAATCTCTATTTCTTTAAAACTAATCCCTCAGATAATTGTGATGCAGGAGAAACAAAGCTTTGATTAGGGAGCTGAGTACCCCTCCTCCAGATTCACAAGAACTCCACTTTCCCTCCAAGTACTCCTGCTCCTATTTCACTCAATGCAAAGCCTGCCTGTGGAAACAGCACAAGTCATATTGGAGGAACACACCATACAATGCTGTGAGACTTGTGTTTAGCACTTCAATGGCCATCATTTTTGGACTTATATTCTGGCGTCTTGGCACCAGAAGGTATGTACTAGCAAAATATGGACACAAATTTCTTTCAAACTGAGTTGAAGAATGTTCCATCAACTCAATTTGGACAAAAACTCTGTTTGATTAATCTCGCACGAATTTGGAGCAACATTGAAGTATATAAATAACTGATTCAAGATTTTGAATTGACAGGGGAACAAAGCAGGAAATTTTCAATGGGTTGGGTGCCATGTATACTGCACTTATGTTCTTGGGGCCACAAAGTGCTGGTACAGTGCAACCAGTTTTAGTTGCAGAAAGAACAGTTTATTATAGAGAGAGAGCTGCCGGCATGTACTCTGCTTTGCCTTTTGCAATTGCACAGGTATTCATAGTAACCATTGCAATTGCACTGATTTCTCTCTTGCCTTTGCCTTAACCTTCCTCATTAATTTTTCAGGTTACAATTGAGATCCCATATGTATTGGTTCAGATTCTTCTTTATGGGATTATAGTTTATTCAATGATTGACTATGAATGGACAGCCACTAAGTTCTTCCAGAACATGTTCTTCATGTTCATCACAATTCTCTACCACATATATTATGGAATGATGGTCATAGGAGTATGTCCTAACAACCAAGTTTCCTCCATAGTTTCCAGTATCTTTTACTCGACATGGAATCTCTTCACCGGCTTTGTGATCCCCCGAACGGTAACTTTTCATCTAATAATCACTATTATAATGCATTTAGCACTTGCTATGAGAGAGATAGATTAGGTTTCCCTATAATTTAGGTTATTTCTAGGCATCAAAATGCTTGAAAAACATTACCTATTAACAAGGTGGCGTGTTACGGTTAAGAATTGAGTATATTTTCATCATTTTCTTGCTCTCTATGTTGTAGAAAAGCTTTAAATAAAAAACTATCTCTTAGTTTTCTGAAGAATAAGCGTCTCTGCAAAAATACAGAAAAAACTTTTTTGGTTGAATTTTTTTTTTTTCCTGAATGCTTTTATAGCATGCCACATTTTTAATATGTGACATTTTTCAAGTGTTTCGATGCTTACAAATGACCTAAATTCCATAATTTGAGAATCTATCTAAATCTGAGATAGAGTTGTAATTTAAACAACTTCACTTATTGCAGAGAATTGCCGTGTGGTGGAGATGGTATGTTTGGGTATCCCCCGTATCATGGAGTTTCTATGGGTTGACTACTTCACAATATGGAGACATTAACACTAAGCTGGACACAGGAGAGACAGTTGCTGAGTTCATCAGGGATTACTTTGGGTTCAAATATGATTTCTTGTGGGTGGTTTCTCTCACACTAATTGGGTTTTGTGTGCTCTTTGTTTCTGTCTTTGCTGTCTCTTTGAAGGCCTTAAACTTTCAGAAAAGATAAGGAACTTGCAACAGGCCTTTGGATCGAGTTGAGAGATGAAAGGGTTTTGATGGTTGTGTTTGTATAATATAATTGAGAAAAGGGATTGAAATGATTTTCTACAATGTTCAGATCCATTTTATAATATTGGCCAGCCTAAAATTGTTGGGATTATATGTATAAAACATATGGGAAAAAAAAATCTTAGGAAAGAGCATCAAGAAAACATGGCAAAACATCATATGAAAAACAAAAAACAAAAACAAAAAAAAGCCAAAGGGAGAATACTCACATGGCAAGTCGGCTACTCCAAGAACAAGGGCCTAATTTGATTCTATTGCTCCAATCACCAACAAATTGTGTAGATTAGGGCTTTGAGACCTCTAAACATTCTCTTCAATTTTGATTACTAGAATAAGAACATGTTTGGGATTGTATTTAAGAAATAGAGTTTTTAAGTTAAAAAACGTTTTTAATAAAAACTTCATTTTTAAGCTTTTGCCAAAAGTGTGTTTTGGCTATTTTTGAACTTTTTGGACCTTAAAAATGTTTTCAAATTTTTTCTACCAAGCGGATAGTTTTTTCTTCAAATGGGTTTTTTGAGTGTTAAACGAATTTTTAGGCCTCTCAAACTCACACTCAAACATGCCCTAACAAAGTGAACTCTATTACTTACTCAAACTCTCTTAAATATACCTATGTCTCATTGTGAGGCTTCCATGTCAAAATGGGACTTGAAAAACCCTAGCCACCATGATATCACATACAAGGCCACCCAAGGAAAACCGTTTGTGTAATTAGGTTAATTTTGCTAACTATTAGGCCACTCAAGCATAATTTCAAACAGGCTATAAGCCCAATAAAGGTTATAACCAATTTGAGGAGGGAACTATAAAGAAAATACAACTAGTCATGCACTTTAGTATTATTATTATTATTATTTTTTAATTTTCGAAGTTGAGATAACTTTTAAAATTATCATTGATTTTCAATCACTATTTTAAACATCACATCAATTTTAGGAATAACATAAATTTGAAAAAATAGTATGTAACATTACTCTCTACTAATGGATCATTTCCAAAAATTTTGCAAAATAAAAATAAAATAAATGATCCAAGATCACAAAAATGAAAAATATCATATAAAGAGAATAATTTCAATTAGGTTGTGGTGTAAACTGAATATTTTGTGCCCTTCAATAAGAAGCAGACACCTCAACTTGAAACACCAAAAAATAATATAACCCTTCTCTTAACAAAATACCTTATAAACAAAATAGACATTGATAAAACCATCGGAGTTACCATCTTAGTTGGTTTTAGAGACCCTAGTGTTGAGGGCTCGAAGGTGATTGTGGGTTTGTGGATGGTGGGCGTTGGGTTAGTACTTGTGATTTACCTTATTTACAATTAGTTCTATGGGGTATCAAAATGAATTCAAAGGTTTCTGATCAAGATATGCAAAAAAAATAATAATTTAGTCTCAAAAATCAAATTTCATCCACTAATTTAACAAATTTCATTAGTAACTGACTTAAATTGGATAAGTATCAAAATTGTATTGGTTCTAACGTTTTACGCTATCAGAATTTATTAAGTTAGTAAACAAAAATTTAATCATATAGAATAAATTATTTTTTTGACATATCCAATAGATCTTTGAGTTCATTTTAAAACTTTAATTGTAAATAAGATATATTACGTTGACTAATTTTGCAGTTTTGTAAATCTCATAAATCACATGGACTAATTTTCCAGTTTTTATTGAAACCTGTAAGACAGAATTTTAAACCGCAGGTCCTAGAAGGGCTCTCCTATAAATTGTGTTGACGAAAGCTTTGTGTGGCAACAATGATCGCCAACCATATCCACACTTTGCTTCTGCTTCTTCATGCATGGCTTCTCTTGCTGTTACCCCCCCTCCAAACCCACAGTTCCCTCCTTTCAAACCCTCAAAAGCCACAAACTCTTTCACACCAACCCATCTCACAAAGCTTCAAGAAGATGCCAAAAATCATCAAATTTTGTACAAGTCTTACTTCCACCAAATATCTTCTCTGTGCAAAGAAGGCCAAGTTCAAGAAGCTGTGAACCTCCTCAGTGAAATGGAGCTAAGGAATCTTCAAGTGGGGCCTGAGATGTATGGTGAGCTCCTTCAGGGGTGTGTATATGAACGAGCTCTGTTCACAGGTCAGCAAATTCACTCTCGAATTGTAAAGAACGGTGATTTATTTTCAAGAAATGAGTATATTCAAACAAAGTTGGTGATTTTCTATGCCAAATGCGATGTTTCGGAGGCTGCGAACCGTTCGTTTCGCAGACTGCGGGTGCAGAATGTGTTTTCTTGGGCTGCTATTATTGGTTTGCAATGTAGGATGGGTTTCAGTGAGGAAGCTTTGATGGGTTTTTGTGAGATGGAACAATATGGGGTTTTACCGGATAATTTCGTCCTTCCTAATGCGTTGAAGGCTTGCGGTGCTCTTGGCTGGATTGGGTTTGGGAGAGGGGTTCATGGGTATGCGGTCAAGATGGGCTTTGGTGGGTGTGTCTTTGTGGCGAGTAGTCTGGTTGATATGTATGGGAAATGTGGGGTCGTGGAGGATGGAAGGAAGGTGTTTGATGGTATACTAGACAGAAACGTAGTTGCTTGGAATTCGATGATTGTGAGTTATGTCCAAAATGGAATGAATAAGGAAGCGATTGAGGTGTTTTATGATATGAGAGTGGAAGGTGTTGAACCGACTCGAGTCACTGTGTCGAGCTTACTTTCAGCATCAGCTAATGTAGGTACACTTGAAGAGGGCAAGCAAGGGCATGCTATTGCAGTATTAGGCGGATTAGAGTTGGATAACATATTAGGCAGTTCTATAATAAACTTCTATTTTAAGGTTGGTTTGATTGAGGATGCAGAGCTAGTTTTTAGTAGGATGCATGAGAAAGATGTGGTGACATGGAACTTGCTCATATGTGGTTATTCGCAATATGGTCAGGTTGACAAGGCGCTTAATATGTGCCGACAGATGAGGTTAGAAAACTTGAGATTTGACTCTGTGACTCTTGCATCCGTATTGTCTGCTTCGTCAGATATAAGCAATATGAAGCTTGGTAAGGAGGCACATTGTTATTGTATTAGAAACAACCTAGAATCTGATGTGGTCGTCGCCAGTAGCATTGTAGATATGTATGCCAAATGTGAAAGAATTGATTATGCAAGACAAGTTTTCAATTCCACGATCAAGAGAGATCTTGTATTGTGGAATACAATGTTGGCCGCTTATGCTGAATTGGGCCAGAGTGGTGAGGCCTTGAAATTGTTTTATCAGATGCAGCTGGAGGGCGTGCCACCAAATGTGATTTCGTGGAATTCTGTAATTTTGGGTTTCCTTAGAAATGGCCAGGTCAATGAGGCTAAAGACATGTTCTTGCAAATGCGTTCCCTTGGTGTTGAACCTAGCCTGATCACTTGGACAACTCTTATTTCTGGTATGGCTCAAAATGCTTTTGCCAATGAGGCAATTTTGGTTTTCCAGCAAATGCAAGAAGCAGGGATTAAACCCAATTCCATATGCCTGGTTTCTGCACTTGCAGCTTGCACTGATTTGGCAGCATTACGTTATGGAAGAGCTATTCATGGCTATGTTACAAGGCATGCAATTTGGCTATCCATAACTATTGCAACCTCTTTAGTGGACATGTATGCTAAATGCGGAGTTATAGATGAAGCAAAGTGGGTGTTTGATATGATTTTAAGCAAGGAATTGCCTCTCTATAATGTAATGATCTGTGCTTACGCATTACATGGTCAAGCTCTAGAAGCTATAGCACTATTTAAACAGTTAGAGGAGGTAGGTATAGAACCGGATAACATAACCTTCACTACTGTATTATCAGCATGCAGCCATGCAGAGCTAGTAAACGAAGGTATAGAACTTTTCAATCATATGGTCTTTGAACTCCATATGAAGCCAACTATGGAGCATTATGGCTGTGTGGTTAATCTTCTTTCTCGCTGTGGTAATTTTGATGATGCTTTTAGGCTTATTCTCACAATGCCATGCAAGCCTGATGCACATATATTAGGATCACTACTTTCTGCTTGTAGAGATTGCCATGAGATTGAACTTGGGGATTATTTGTCCAAGCATTTATTAGAATTAGAGCCAGATAATGCAGGAAACTATGTGGCACTTTCAAACGCATATGCAGCTTCAGGAAGGTGGGATGAGGTATCATACATGAGGGATTTAATGAAAGAAAAGGGCCTTAGAAAGGTTCCTGGATGCAGCTGGGTTCAAATAGGAGGAGAACTTCATGTATTTGTTGCTGGTGACAAATCACATCCCAAAGCTGGGGATATTTATACAATATTGGCTCTGTTGGGAATGGAGATGCATTGTACAGTTAATTTACCTTTGTTTAGTGATGTTGAAATTCAATGCTCTTGAGCACAAGATTCATAACTCATAAGTGAAGTGATTTGGAAAGCTCTCAAGCTGGCACAAATGTAAGATCAATGACTGGTTCAAACAAACCAATCTTCCTGATGAAAGATCATAATAGCCTATCAGTGGCCTGCAAGTTGATGCAAAAGCTGTGAGGACTGGAAAAACCTTATTGGCCTGAATGGAAAAGGACATGATCAAGACATCCACAAACTGTTGGGTGCAAGTTCTGAATAGACTTGTTTTTTTATTTGAAATACAAATTTACTTGAGAGGATTCTTGAAGTACTTGTAAGAACACGCCACACTCAATATCTGACATGACATTGCTGTTTCAGCAGCTCTGATGCTTTAGTTGGTTTTGTGACCTGTACCAAGTATCTATCAAAGTGATGCGCTAATTTTGTAATTAACTTAGTAAAAGCTGCATTTCTTTATGGCTCAGAGCAAAGTGAAGTTGATCAAGTATTGCCATATATGCAATCAAGCCCTGAAAGCATTGGTTGTTTGTTACCTAGATTGTTGTATTTACACGATATATATTGTAGATTTTTTGGAATTGATAATCCAGGTTTATGAATGTTTCCTAGCCATCTTTAGTAACCTTTCTAGTCCAAAGAGCACTGTTTAAGTGCGAGTCATTTTTTCCAGTGTTGAGTAAGTACATATCTCTGGATCCAAGGAAAAGATCTTATGATGTTCCCCACTGCCTGGCAGCTTTGATGATGTTCCTACCTGCATGGCAACATCAAGGCCAACTTTGATACTGCAATGAGCCCTGATTTTGCTGTGACTAGTGTGGTAATCAGAGTCAGGGGAACATCATCAAAGCTTCAACTAAACGTCTGCTCACAAGTGATGCTTCTATGGGTGAAGCTCAAGCAGTCTTGCTTGTCTGCTCATGCTGCAGCTTCTTGTGGAATTAAATCCCTTCTAGGATAAGGGATGTACTTAGGGCTTGCTTGATTCACGGATTAGGTATTCCGTTAGGAAAAGGAATAGGTAATACTAGGAATAGAGAAAGGCAGAATGAAATAATTATTCATATTCCTTAGTTTGGTAACAATATATGTATTTTAAGGAGAGTTAAACCAAAATTACCAAAAACTCCACTATTCTTAAAAAATAAAAATAAAAATAAAAACTCAAATTAAAAATAAAACAAAACAAAAAATTAAAAAACCTAAAATTACAGGGTGGCCAACCACCCCCTGCATCACCTGGGGGTGGTCGCACCACCCCCAGAGCACCTTGGGGTGGACCCCCAAGGTTAGAATTTTGGAGATCCAGGAAGATGGGCATTGTTTGGAGGGTGAGAAAATGCAGGAAAACAAAATGGAGAAATATTTCGTAAACCCCTAAATGTTGTGGGTGATGAAAGATGACGAATACATTTTTTAGGTTTTTTTAATTTTTTTTAAATAAAAATAAAAACAAATTTTAGGGTTAAAATAAAATAAAAAATAATAAAGGGGTTTTTGGAAAAATCTATTCCATTCTATAAGGAATAGCTATTTCACTCATTTTTTAGTAGAATAGCTATTTTTATATATGGGATTAGTCATTCCCATGGAAATAACTATTCCCAAGAATAGATCCCTACCAAACAAAGAATTGATTATTCTATAAGAATAGCCATTTTATTCCAAGGGTTTATTCCGTAAACCAAACATGTCCTTATTGTTGCACTAGTTATTAATAAGTCCCCTTTTGTTTACTGATTGAAATTTTGCTAGTATCATTTCGGATATTTGTTGAGTTTATCTTTCTTTCAAAGTTAGAATGCTTTGAAAATTCCATGTTGTACTAACTTTAAAATACATAGTTTAGCTTAACGAGTTGTTTTTCACCTTGTATTTGAAAACATTCCCAATAGGTCTCTTATTTCTCCTTACCATCCAGATCAAGAGAATTTCTTTGGAACCCTTTTCCCCTTATCAATTATAAAAAAAGAAGAGAGGTCAATTGTGGTCGCTATGTTCTGCCAATGATTGACATAGCAGCATCTACAAAAGGTGACTTAAGCTGAAAATGCTGAAGCGAGAAGACCACATACTCTGTAAAAGCATGATAGCAAAAGTATTCCATGGCCCTGACTGTCTTCTATGTGGAGGGGGTTTGATCATGGAAAAACAAATGCATAACTATATTTGAAATACATGTTTGTGGTTTAAGAATCAAGTTGAAATCTAACTGCAGATTAGGCAAGCTGTCCTAATTTTCCAACCACTGAAGATGATATACTTTTTCAAAGGGTTGTACTCTGTCGTGAAGCTGATATAGCATGTGCAAAAAGTTCTTGTTTGGTGACCACCACTAATGTGCCTTGTTTCAGGGGCAAGCTAAGGCTAAAAGATTGGCAATTATTTTCAAAGTTTCTAATACAATCTATTAGATTCTAATGCACGGATTCCATCAGAAATCATCCGAAAGTTACTAAACTTACGTGCATTCTTAGTATAAACCCACCTTAAATCGAAAGGCGTTTAGAGTGCGTTTTGTCCCATGATTTTCCAAACCAAACACGTGTTTTGAAACAAAAGGGCAAAATTTGTCCCGTTTAAAAATGCACAATATTAAAGGTAGTTTATGGCACTTTTTTTTTTTTTTGAACTGCAGATTGTATTTTACCAAACTTTTAACTATATTTTTAAGAATCGCATTTTCATTATTACATTTTGAAATCAATAATTAAGTTTCTTTCTTCTCCCTCGGTGTTTAAAACAATGTTTTAGACTACATTCAAGCTTTTATCTCTTTCTTAGATAAACGGTCATAACTGCTTTAGCTGTTGAGACATTTCTATAATATTAATTTACATCCATTTAATAAAGCTAGTGAGGTACCTAGCTTGTAAACTTTGTTATTGTCATAATTGATCCAACCAACACGAAATAGACTTCTGGGGTTTAAATTCAAATCTGAAGATGATTACTGGTTTTAATGTTCTTCATTGTATGCATCTACCTCTACATATTTTCAACTATGAACTTAGAAGGGTAGAAAACGGTTCTTTAATTGGCTAATGACACATCTTCAGGTCACCTCTAAATTTGTCTCTATTTGCTGTTTTTCTCTATGGCTGATGAACAAGCATAGACTTATTATTAGTGACACCAATTGGGTTATTCTTAACTAGCCCTTTGAAAATTCAGAAGGTATCTTGTTGAAGCTATTAATACCCAGATCTGAAGATGAGTTTTAGAGTCAAATGCCAAACAAATGTGTTAGGTTGAACAACCTTTATAGGCGGATGTTGTGTTTGGAAAAGGATGTATCCCTCATGTTTAAGGTAGTCTATAAGTCAATGAAAAGGGCATTAGAACCTGTAGAGCAACAAAAGTTTAGGTGAACTTTCTTTGAGGAAAATAATATTAGGTAAACTGTATTTAAAGAAGAATTAGGTTTACTTATCTGGTGTAAAATATAGCTTCAATGTCAACCTAGTTGTGCCATACATGGAATACAAGAGCAAAGAAACGACACTTACCCATTAAGAAAACCCCAAAATACATTATGAGCGTTTGACCCCAAACTTTACTACGACTTCTTATAAATTCATGTAGTAGTGTATATAGAATAGCATTGAGAGCCATTTTTATTAGGATGTTGTATAAAACTCTTTTTTTACCGTATTGAATAAAAATTTAACACATTAAGTAAAAATACCAAATACAATGAAGAAGAAAATACCGTCTTTTTAATTCAAATCAATCACATTGACTTTTTTATTCGTTCTAAGTTCTAATCCAACGCCCACCATCCATCACCAAACCCTCCACCCACCTTCGAGCCTTGAACATCGGAGGGTTTAAAACTAATCAATATGGTGGCTTCGGTGTTTTTGTCTATGAGGTATTTTTTGAAAATTCTTTAGTGTAATTTGATGTTTTAAGTTGAAGTGTCTACTTTTTATCGAAGAATACAAAATACTCAATATACACTATAACATAATTGAAGTTATTCTCTAGTTTAATAACTAACATAATAAATGCCACATAAAATGTTAAACTTGGACCCATCCAAGTGAATTTTGGTTAAGAGAGAGAGAGATTGTTAAGTTAATGGGCAACTTTATCTTGCATGGGGCAAGGATTGCAGACATCAGCTTTTTCAGTGTCACTAATCATTTTCAAGTGGCTTTCCAGTGGTGCCACCCACATTTGGTCATGATAATTTTGTTAAATTAACCTGTCCCTTCCCTTGCATCCAAAGGCTATTTTTATTGATTTGGTGGGCCGTGCTTTTCTCACCCATAAACATAATAATTCAATAAATTTGGACCCTGCATGTTTATGATTCACCCATGTAGCCTAGCATTGACAAACATATCCCAGGTTTTTTTTTTTTCTTCTTAAAATAAATATATTAAGTTTAACCAACAACAACATATGATGCAGAATATGACGGAGTACACTAACAACAATGGGTGTCTACAAATTAACGTAGTAGTTAATTTATTTTCTAAGCATATTCGATCTCCTCTGTTGTCACATGGTAGAGCCCTCCATGACGCCAATACAAAGCTGCAAAAGGTGTGCAGCTTTAGACTTGCAGAAGAATACTATCGCTATCATTTAATTATTTTTTAACGCTCTTGTTTATGTGTGGGTTCAAGTTTTCTTTTAGTAAGTACCGCTCAACACATGCAATTGAGGTATTTAGCTTTGATATTATGTTAAATCACTAATTATCACAAAAATTAAGTTGATAAAAAGTGATAGATTTAATCATTTAATCAACACTTTAACACGTGCATGCGAATAATGTTATCTTTTTTATCTTCTTTGTTATTTATGTTTATCCTGAATAAGTAGACAAGTAGTGTCCAAATATGTATATTAAAGTAGACTCTACTCTTAATAACATGAAATGTATTTTTTTAGCTTTTTTTTTGCTGTTCTTCCTTTTTTTCTCTCTCTTTTTTTTTTTTTGAAAGATTTGTTGTTCTTCCTTTGTGTTGCATCAATTCAAATACAAAATACTCCTAAAAACCAAAAAATAAAAATAAAAATCTTAACACCTCGAGCTTTTTTTTTTTTTTGACATGAGCTTAGTTACTAGTTAGGCAAGTGGCTATGTTCAAACTAGCTTTATCAAATTAAGCCCACAAAAAGTGAAGAATCTCTGTGCAAAGTCTGACCTTAAAAAAAAAAAAAAGGATTAAACAAAAGGTGCAAAAACTGAAGTCATGGGTCTCTCCGGTTGTCGCCCATTCATGAATACTTAACAAACACGCCCCCACACACCCAATCGTATTGATCACTATTTTATGAGTCTTACACATCACCCCTCCTCAATTTCTTTTTATTTTGAGGAAAATTCACTTTAAAATGTTGTAATGTATCTTTTTAATATTTTAAAAATTTATAATTAATACCAGTCGTTACTAATTGTCGTTTAAATAGAATTTTTATGCTGCGTCTTTCAATTTTACACTCAATTTAGCTAGTGAAATGACATAATTGTCTCTCATTAAAACTCAACTCTTGTTTTGATTTTTTTTTCCTCATCAACCCCTTTTGGGTGTCGTGTGGGTGTTAGAGTGAAAAAGAAAATGAGTAAATATCTTTCACCTGCTCTTATGTTGACAATTTTCGTGTATTTAGACGATAATTAGTAACAAATGGTGTTAATTGTAAATTTTTGAAACATTATAGAAGTACATTGAAAATGTTTATATATAGAGATTCAAATTAAAAAAACACTTCAAACTTTAGAGAATAAAAGTGAATTTTTCCCTTTTTTTTCTTTTATTATTATTTTTCTAATTTCTTGATAATTTGTTAGCAGCAAAAATAGGTCCTTGTTTGACAATAGGCGCAAAGGCTAAAGTCGTGGGCGACAATTTCTCTTAATTAGCAATAATCCAGATTCGGACAAAGATTAAAACCGGATAAGCAGTTTTGGATGCAGATGCAAACAGCCAAAGGCCAAAGAAGGAAGAAGAGGAGGAATAAAAAAAACATGAGTCAAATTCAATGCTGCGTCCCACCAAAAGAGTGTACTTTCGGTGCACCAAACATCCAGATTTTTTATATCCCCGACGACGCACGCGCCCCGGAGAAGCTTCATATACACTGTTTTTTCCATCTCATAGGGAAAAAAGGAAATTAATTGTCTTAAGAGTACTCTTAGCCAAACCGTGATCAGCCCAGGCTGCGAGAATGAGATGGTAGCATACTAGGGTTCTTGGTCGCGTCGATCAACGGCAACACCATCGCTGGGTCAAAGATTGTCAGAAAAGAAAAAAGCCAGCCAGCCAGCCTGTTTCCCCAACCTCGTCGTGCCTTTGATTTTCCACCACGTGGCTAGGATGGTCCCACCACCACAATAATCCCTCTCACTCTCAGACACAACCACCCACCGGCACCGTTGATCCCGGTCTCTTTCACGGTGTGAATATGAATAATATACCGTTTCTCCCCGGAGTGCGGAGAGGCACTCGAATTAAATACACAATCATTTTCACGATCAACCCCTTTGAAATACGTTGGTGTTCTGAATGTGAGTGATAGTGAACGAGAGGATGTAACATAAATACGCGTTTCCCATGATTTTTAGTCGTATCAACGTATTCCCCATTCACACTGTTCATGTGTGGCAGCAACACCGAAAGGAAGGGTATTTGCACTTCAAATTTAAATTTATTATCAGTCACGGCATTATCTGATCTGATGAACAACAGTGATTGGCAGCACCATTATAAAAATAAAAATAAAAATATATACGCCAGAATTGGACAAGCCAAGTGTATTAACAGACAGAGATTGAAAAGGTTTTTTTTTTTCTTTTTTAAAAAAAAGAAAAAAGAAAGAAAAGAATTCATTAAAAAAACCCAACTAAGTCCATCAAATGGTCATTACCAATCAGTTCATGGAACTCCCCCACCCACCTCATAAACAATTCAAGATCTCCCCACCTGTAAAAATCATTCAAATTTAAATTTTTTTTTTTAAATAAAACCCAAAAATAAAAATAAAAAAACACATGTTGAACTGTCCAGATGCCCATCAACCAACTGCACACTTCAACTCTCTTTACTTACGCCTTCCCCCTGTGCACATTTTTAATGAGACCCACCACGTTGTCTTTTGATTGCTTCTTTTTTACCAAACTCTTTAATCAATCCGAAGAACTCCTAAGGTGTGATGACTCCAGGTGGGGTCCTTGACTCGGTGGGTGGCGTATGACCGTCCGATCCTTTTGATGGATCATCCGACGACTGTCGTAAGGCATCATCAGTCTCACTCCTGTTCATATCCTCAATCATACGCACCACCTCTTGCATGGCTGGTCTCTGATCAGGCACGATCGAAACGCAGGCCATTGCTATTTGCAGCAACTGCACCATCTCCTCCTCAATGTTGTGGTACCTCATCAGCTCCACATCAAAAACCTCAGCCGTCCACTCTTCCCGCACCACCGACTGGACCCACCTCGGAAGATCAATGCCTTCCTCACCTAACGACGCTTGGTTTGGAGCTTTCCCAGTCAATAGCTCCAATAGCAGCACACCGAAACTGTACACGTCGGACTTGAAGGTGACCTTCCGGGTTTCGACCACCTCCGGGGCACGGTACCCCGCCACCCGGTTCGGTGGGGTCGAAGTCCCGAATAGTGGGTTCAGCCCGTAGTCCGAAACGCACGCGTCGTGGTCGTGTCGGAGGAGGATGTTGGACGACTTTATGTTGCCGTGGACCACTTTTCCCGACACGTGTAGGTGCGCCACGCCTCTTGCCGCGCTCAGTGCTATCCTCATCCGGTTCTCCCAATCTAGTGGCGTGCGGCCTGACCCTCTGCTCCCTGCAATACCATCACCGGAAGTTCAGGTCACTTGGTTCTCCAAACTTTCACTTTATTATAAACCAAACCAAATATGCCGGTTTAACTAAAAATTCGGTCCAAATAAATAAAGAAAATAAAATTATCACTTTGGAATTATTATTTTTCCGGTCAAAGAGAAAAAAAATTGAACAGAGGCCAAATAATTACCCCCCATCGCCATCAAAATTCTGTAAATATAGATGGAACCTTGATTTGGGTGCATAACAACTCAGCAAAAATAAATAAATAGATAAATTATATAAAAAAGAAAATTAACAGAAAACATGGAATTAGAATGAGACAAATAGTCAAAAATATTCCTTTAAATACGCAAAAGTAAGTAAATAGCAAAGAATGGGGGTTGATTTATATACTAAAGACTAAAGAGGTCTTTGGTATTCATTAAAGTACTCTAAAAAGGAGTAAAAGTGCAGCATAAAAATAAATAAATAAAGTTCCGAATGATGTCGGTGACTTCCTGGTAAATCAATAGGGCATGTTGGTTATGTCCGTGGCAAAAACGGAGTTCACGCTCTTTAGAATGTTTGCCATGGCGCGGGAATTAAACAGTGGTCTGACTTTGCGCACTCTGCGCCTGTTAAAAATAGAAATCTCACGAATTTTCTAAATTTCTACAATGAAAGAATGTATGTTCCAATAATATGATCCAGAGATGTGCTTGTGTGACTTGTGTCGTTGTGTGTTGTGTGTGTGAGATATATATATATATATATTATCCTATTAAACAACTACCATAAATAGTTTCCATGGCCGAAACAGCTGGAGCTTCACTGGGGTCAAGATTTTACAAGATGACAAATAAAAAGTTATCTTATAAACTTGAATTTTTAATATACGTCAACAACATTAGTCATCGATCTTGTTCAATGAGTAATTCAATTAATCTGGTAGTAAAAATCTTAAATTTGAGAGAAAATGAAGGAAAAAGAAATTCGAAATGATTACCGTGAAGAAGCGCAGACAAGCTCCCTGCAGGCATGAAATCAGAGACGAGCAATTTCTCGTCCTTGGAAAAGTAGAAGGCTCTGAGAGGAACCACATTGTCGTGCTTAATCTTCCCCAGCACCTCCATTTGCATCTCGAACTCCCTCTTGGTCACCGCCACGTCCTTCAGCCGCTTCACAACCACCGTGGTCCCTTCCTCTAGCACCGCCTTGTACGATGTCCCTACGCTACCTTTTCCCAAAACCTCCGCCGATGCCCTCAACAGGTCCTCCAAGTCGAAGGTATAAACCGCGCCCTCGAAGAACACCAGCTTGTTCCTCTCCGCCTCGGTCGACCCACCCGTGATGTCTTCCTTCGATGAGGACGTCCCCGCCTCCGCAGACAACGACCGTGTCGTAGTCGCTACCGGCTTCGGCACCTTACTTGGCTGCCGACGACGTCGTTTCCTGAGACAGAGCAGGAGGAGTACCAGTAGGAGCAAGGCTAGCAGGGCCGAGCCCACCACGATTGCGACTATAGCGGCGGTCGAGAGCTTCTTGGACTTCTTCTTCCCGACCGGATTCGGGCCCGGGTTCTCGGACGGTGACGGAGCCGGTGACGGAAAAAATGGATTGCACGATGCCAGTGGTTTCCCACACAGATTTTTGTTTCCGGCGAATGCGTCTGCAGGAAATCTTTCTAGGCTTTTGGGGATCGAACCGTTGAAGTTGTTGTTGGAGACGTTCAAGTCTAACAAACCGGCGGCGATGCTCGGCAGTGGACCCGAGAAGGAGTTTTTTTCCAAGAACAGACCGGTCAAGTTGGTGAGACTGTTAATTGAGAATGGGATTGGACCCGAGAAGTTGTTGGTCGAGAGATCGAGGCGAACCAAGCGAGTCAACTGGGTCAAGCTGGGTGGGAACCCACCGGAGAGCGCGTTGTTTTGGAGGTAAAGGCTGCGGAGAAAGGTCAGATTGGAGAAATCGGAGGGGATCTCGCCGGTGAGGCCGTTGGCGCGGAGACTCAGCACTCGGAGCCCACTCAGCCGGCTGAGCGTGTTCGGTGGAATCGGGCCCACAAGGCCCACCCCTGGGAGCCGGAGGGAGTACACGAAGGAACGGTTGCCGTCGCACTCTACCCCGAACCAGTCGCAAGCTGAGCGGGACGAGTTCCATTGCACACGGTTCGCGTGTGGGGTCTGATTGAGAAAAGCAAGGAGCGCTTGCTTGTCCTCGGCCGGCTCCGAGTTGACTCTTCCACTCAATCTCAGAAGCCAAACGAAGCAAAATACCACAAACCCATAATCAAAAACCACAGCCATTGAGTAATTCCAACACCAAAAAAAAACAAAATATCAAAGCTTCTTCTCCTCCTATTTCTATACTCTGCTCCCAAATGGTGGTCTACAGTGGCGATTCCGGACAAACCCAAAAGCGGTTTTCCGACGATAAGCCATATGAGACAGAAGAGGCAGAGAGACAGAGAGAAACTGTATGGGAAATGCGTGGGGTAGAGAGAGAGAAAGAGAGTGGCTTTTGTAAGAGAGAGGGTATTAGGAATCACGAGGCCTCAAAAGTGAAATAAAGCTGAGCAAAATAGAAGAGGGATGTGCTGGCAGTGGTGGAAACGTTTTTGTATCTTTTAATTGTTGCGGTAAATTCAGAACAATTAATAAAACAAACCAACGTATTTCGACGTACGTTCTTCTACGCGCGCTTGCTGCTCGTGTCAATTCCTTCAACTTCAGGAGCATGTCTACTTGCTCGACGTTGCATTCGTGCGAAACCGAATAACACGTCGTGGGTCACCACCTTGTCGGGAAGGCAGTGAGTCCACGCTCCATCCACGCGCGTGGGACGGCCAAAGAAACAGCAAAACGGGCATAGCCAATGCGGTTCTTGAACAGAATTAGTGGCTTTTGCATGTTACCAATATGATAGTATGTATACGTTATCTTCTACTTATAACTTATAAGGCAAGGGGTTCATCGGACGGTCACGATCTGTCAGATATCTGGGTATTTCTAATTTTGGTTGGGGCTGATGACCTGCCTGCCAAATTGCCAATGTACCTCTTCGTTTCAAATGCAATAAATATTATTTATTTTATAGTTAAAATTTCAAATTAATGTATTTTGATGTATTTTAATTTTATTCCTGTAACTTCTTGTTTTGACCACCAAAACGGTTGCGTTTAAAGATGTCTAGGATTGGGCATGAGAGAGGGCCTCCTTGAATAATAACTAGCATGGTGATGATGCTTGGACACCAATTTGATCCTTCTGCCTTTAGCCAAAAGATAGAGGTGGAAGAAAAATAAAAATAAATAAATAAAGAGAAAAGAAGAAAAGTTGAAGATACGGCATTCTACTTTTCAAAAAGTAATGTACACAATAATAAATTAAATTACCTAAAAAAGTGGAAGAAATTTTTTTAAAAAATATTAATAAATTACGGATATGAAAGAATAAAATTGAAAGAGATGGATTAGGTGATATACGGGTGACAAATGTTAAAGATCAATGAAGGGTGTTATATTTTTTTTAAATAAAAAATATAGTTATATTGTGGAAATTTTAATTATTATGATATTAATAGAAGACGTGAAGATACAATATTTAACTTAATTGTTCAATTGCTAGTTTGAGACCCTAAACCACCCCCAAAAAGAACATGGAAAAGGGGTAATTGAGATAATTATTAATATATCAAGATGTGAAGCAATGAATGGTCTAAATAAAAAAATAGGGTGTGCTCTCTGGCTTTAATATTAGCATAATTATCCCATGCGTTTAGCTTTATTTATATGGATTCAAAGTCTAATTAAGAGAAATTAAAAAAAGCATAAATAAAACTCATATTGTAATACAAGGATGATTAGCCTGTCCACAGGCATGAAGAGGGCTTCATAATATGATTAAACACTTTGTAAAACGTAAAATAGAGGTTTATTGTATATTCGATCCTCCCCACCACTTCTTTTTCTTTTTCTTTTTTTTTTTTCATATCTCTGCATAGATTGCATCGAAGGACAATGTTTGGTAACATATTATTAAAGTCTTTTTTGTATTTTTAGAGATAAAAAAAATCTCGAAAATATTAGCAAACAAATCAAAACACAAAATACTTTTTTTTTTAAAAAAAAAAGTAATACTTTTTATTGTAATATCTTAATAAAACATATGCTCAACTTTTACAAATTAGAAAACTAAAAACCAAAAGAGTGATGGTATAAAGGGCTGACCATGCAACCACTTCTTTTGGTGACCTCTTTCTTAATTAGAGGTGGCTTAATAATCACCATAACAAGTTAAGTTGGCTAACCAGTCATCTCGAACAAATACGGGTGCATACAAAGCTAGTTGCAGATGCTAAGATTCTGAGGGTATTTGGCAAAATACAACACATTCTCCCAAATTCACTTTACACCGCACTGTTCACATATTAAAAAATAAAACATTTTGTTTTGTTTTGTAAAAAATTTTGTTTTGTAATTATTTTTTTATTTGAATAGTAAATGATGTGATATAAAAAGTGAATAATTTGATTTTTTAATAAAAAAATGAAGTGAATAGTGTGGTGGAATATGGGAGAATGTGTTTTAATGGGGTGTAAGTTAACAAACAAGACCTCTAGCTCACAATGGCAAAATTAAAAGATAAGGTTAAAATGTTAAAAATGCAATTAAAATATTGAACTTTCTTTCTTCTTCTTCTTCTTCTTCTTCTTCTTCTTCTTCTTTTCTTTTTTTTTAATAATCACATCTAAAATGCATACTTGATTGAAGTTAGGAACCTAATCTCGATTATTAATTTAATAATATAATTCTAAGAAAATAACAACAAATAAATAATTTTGTAGCAATTTTGAAATTCTTCCACTGTGAAAGAAGGCTACTTTTTTTTTTTTTTTTGTTGACCAAACTTAGAAGGTTACCTTTCCCTGTTCCTCCAAACTCCACCTATCAACTGTCCCATGGGCCATGACCAAAGAAAGCATATTACTTAGACTATACACCTTCTTATTCTTAACCAAAATCTCTTTTCTTTTCTTTTTTTCTTTTACTTTTTTGTTATTTATTTAATTTTTGGTTCAGTAGTACTATTGGGATCAAACTCTATTAAAGTATTAACTAATAATTAAAATCACAATTTTTTATTAATTTAAACTTATTTAGATCAATTATGATTTAATATAAGGGAAACTTCACTTTATACTCATAAACTACCATGTGATTTGACATACTCTCTCAAACTTTGAAACTTATCAATTTGGATCTCCTAAACTTTAAATTGCAATCAATTTGACCCATTCGTTAATTTTTGTAGTTAAAACTCTTAAAAATACAAAATTATCCTTCAATTTTCTTTTTATTAAAAAATATTTAAAAAATTGAAAAAATGTCACTTTGTATTTTTTTAATAATATTTAAAAAAAAATTGAAATTAAGGATAATTTTGAAATTTTATAAAAAATCATGAGTATAAATGTTATTGTATCACTTTTAACATTTAAAATTTGACGAAGAGATCCAAATTAATTATAATTGAAAGTTCAGTTCAAATTGAGAGGTTTCAACATTCGAATGGATATGTCAAATAACGTGTTAATTTAGAGATTTAAAGTAAAGTTTTTCCTTTAAATTTTTAATATATTATTTATGAATTCGAAGTTTAGCTCTATAATTTATCATTTTATTTTAATTAAGTATTTCGCATACGACAGGAAAATACGCAGAGTTTTCGAGATGTTGAAGAACAAGTTTTTCAAACATGCAGACTTTTGACAGGCATAAATGAACAATTCAGAAGTCAAATATTGTAAGTGGGAAAACTCCTCGACTGAAATTTAATTTGAAGTTATATGGTCGAGGACGCTAATCTTGTCTTGATTTTGAATTTTGCCGCTTTCTACATGATCGTAGTTTTATAAATGGAACCAACAATAATGTACCTCGACCGTATTTTCTTCATACGATCTTTTACTTTTCTATACAAAGGGTGACAAGTCAAATTGAGACATTTTAAATTTCACAAGATTGTTCTTGGACAAACTTTGACAAGTATTAAAAAAAAAAATCTCAAAAGCAACTAGAATCTATTTCTCCTCAAGGTCCTTTAACAGGGCTTTGAAGTTGTTTGCCTTTTCTTTATTGGCTTAAATTTTTAAAATAAGTTGCTGATTAGTTGTTTATGTTTTTTTTTGTTTTGAATGAGAGGTTTCTTCTATTTAAATTTGTCTTTATAAGCGACGAGAAATAATTAGGTAAGATGTGTTATCTTTCACCTGTATAAGAGAAATAATAACAATTAATTCAAAATAACAGTAATGTTCAGGCCGAAGCCTAAAGATAGTTTGGTGTGAGAGGTTATCTCTCACAGCCGGTTTAAATAAATTTTGTTAAAAAATTTTGTTACTCATGTCTTAAATTTAGTTTGCTCGTAGTAGATTTATTGAATTTTGATATATTGATGAATTTAAAAGCAATATCATATTTGAGATGACTCCAATAAGATTTTAGGAAGACTTATAGCATTCCTCATGCTCTTTAACTGTATTTGTATATGGGTTAACGGATGATTGAAGTCATAGATATCAGTTGATTGTAAGAATTTTTGTTTGTATATATGATTTTGTAACCACATAACATGTAGTTATGATTTTGTAAAGCTTTATGTTTTGTGTTGTAAGAGCTTTTTACACTACTTTGTAAGAGTTTTTATGTTCGTAATCTTTAATCAATAAAATTCAGTTTTCATTAAAATAAAATAAAATAAGTGATCATCTAACATGTTATATTAATCATATTAATTATTTTTAGAGTTAGAATTTCAGAGTTCAAATTCAAATCTTGACTTTGTTAATTTACTTCTATTTAATTAAAATATTTTGCAATAAGTCGTAATTTAACGTAAACATATTAATCATTATCAATTGAAAGGTTTGAATCCGAACTAGATTGAAAATGTGTTGAAAAACAATAGAATGTCGTTTTTTAAAAAAAAAATGAAAAATGAAGGAGACAAAAAATTAATCTACATGAAGAAAAAGAAAAAAGAAACTAGCTGTTGGATAAAGTGGAAACTAGAAGGAACTAGGAAGAAGCAGCAGTTAAAGCCAAAAGTGGAAAGAGAACGTTCTGGCACGTCGGCTGGCGGAAAATAATTATGGAGTGTTTTAATGAAATATTAAAAAGAATTCAAAAATTATAAATAATATTATTTAGTAAATTTTTATATAACTGTCATATAATCAAATAATAAAATTCAGTATTTTTTTTTATTACTTATTTCTATTGCTACGTTCAAATGTAACCACAAAAATATAAGGTGAATATTTATTTTTGGAAAATATTTCAGTGAAGAGCCAAACGTGGAAAGATGGAAAAGAAAGTATTTGGCTAGGCCGCCACCGACACTCAGAGGCAGACACATCTAGTGATTTTCGATGGTAACAAAAATACAAGATATTAATGATTTATTTATTTATTTTTGAAAAGAGAAGAGATTAATGAATTAACAGAAGAGAAATACTATAAGGATTTTTAAAGTGTTTTTAGAGTCATTTTAAATGTGATATAACTTTTAAAATCACTAATATATTAAAAGTTAATAAATTACATCTTAAATTCAACAGTAATTTTAAAAATCACATCATATTTGGGATGACTCTAAGAAGACTTTAGAAAGCCTTATAACGTTACTCTTAATACAAAGTACTTAGGAGATAAAAGTTGAGGTAATTTTTAAAATATTTCTAATGGTTCCCTCTATCCTCCCCGCCAAGCTCGGCTTCTTGCATACATATTTTTCTCAATTTCAAATTGATCATTTTGAGATGGATCGAGATTCTCTATTATTAGGTTGTTTAAATATTACAAAAGTTTGAATGACCTAAGAAAATAGAGCCGCAGAACTTACTTGTCCCTGAGAACTTAAAATGTGGAACCTACATATCCAAAGTAAGTAGGTTTTGTAATTACTTTCTCTTAAATTATCCTAATTTCAACCTACTAAAAGCCTATTTGAGTGTGTGTTTAAGGGGTTTAAAAGTGTGCTTAATACTAAAAAAAATCATTTGAATAAAAAAGTATATTTGATAAAAATAATTGAAAACGCTTTTAAGGATATGCAAGCTTAAAAATGATCAAAATTTTTTCAGCTTTTGTTATAAAATACTTTTTGACTTAAAATTTATATTTTTCAAACACAATCCTAGCTAAATACGCTCTAACAAGATATATTCTTTTTGTGAGTTTTTCATATGTTCAAATTTATTAAAAAAAAAAAAGAAGAAGTAAAACTCTTTGAAAAACTTAAAATTAAACCTAAATCATTAAAATAAATATAAAAATATCTTTCATTAATTTTTTAAAGCCAAAGTGGGTGTAGTAGTAGATAGGAATTTCATGGTTGGTGTGCCGGCAGCTGATAGCTTATCTATTATGTAGACCAAGTCCAACAAATGATGACCGGCAGGGCTCTTGTCACCGTGTCCCAACCATATGGCAGAAATCATACGGTTTCCCCAATTTGTCCTTGTCCCACACCTATTTTTCCTTTCTCCTTTTATACTTACCCACGCTATTTTTTTTTAATGACACAAGAAAAAAAAAAATCCTAAATATCTCTTTTACAAAACCTTTTTGTCCAGAAAATGGACCCCTAACAATTACTCATCCGAGACCCAAAAAAAAAAAAAAATCCAATTGTTAGAAAAAAGAAAAAAAGAAAAAGAAAAAGAAGGTTGATGATGATTGTCCATTGAGTCATTGACCATTCCAATTGCCACGAGATGTGACCATGTGTCAGTCAGTGTCACACTTTGTGATGATTGGGCTCGAGCCTTATTGGATATTCTTAAGAGAAAAATTCACAAAGCATGAATCGATTTTGATTGGATCAATAAATATGTTAATAATAGGGACGGAATAAAAAAAAAAAAAAAATTTCACAGTATAGTAATAGCACCGTCACATGAGAAAATTTAGATAATTCAATTTAGGGCAAGTAAGCCGTAAAACTGAGGCATTACAATAGTAACCAAAAACATAGAAATTGTATGATTTGTAATGGAAACGGATGGAATTGGATTACAATTTTTCATCAAAAGTCATAGCATGAACGAGAAATAAAGCTTAATTTTTAAAGATTTTTTTTTAAAAAAAAAAGAGGCAATGGGAATAAGATTCTTTTTCGTCCAGATTAAAGAATATTTACTTTATGGCTAGGTGTCAATGCGGTGTTAACAACCTACAATCAAATTATAAGCCAACATAACCGCCAACCGCTATAACCGCTTCTAACCGCCAACGCTAACCGCTATAAATTATATTATAGCAGTTAACGGTTATAGGTCTACTAACATACCACTACTAACCGCTAACCGCTTTTGATATACTATATTTTTATAATTATAATTATAATAATATTTATACATATTATATAATCAATTAATCAGTAATGATTAAATCACATTTTTGTTTTAGATAATTAAATCACACTTTGAGTATTAATATATTATCACTATAATTTATGTGATTATATTATAAGATCAATTAATCATAAAATCATTTGATTATGTAATAACAAATTATACATACATATTCATAGGTCATAAGTTATAAGTATGCAAGTTCATACTAATATAAGTTAAAAGGGTAGCAAAATCTATCTCAATTCTCAATCAAAGAGAGAGGTAAACAAAATCTATCTAATTTAATTATTAAAATCATAATATCATATGACTATATAATATCAAATTAAGTAATTGATATTAAATTCAACAATATAATACTTATAACAATAATTGAAGTATTAAGATTAAAGGATCTTAAACTTGATTAAGTAAATATGATCCTAATGTAAATCATTAATAGTAATATCTAATTTAATTATTAAGATCATATGACTATATAATATCAAATTAAGTAATTGATATTAGATTCAACAATGTGATACTTATAACAATAATTAAAGCATTAAGATAAAATGATATCAAACTTGATTAAGTAAATACTATCATAATGTAAATCATTAATCGTAATATTTAATTTAATTATTAATATCATATGACTATATAATATCAAATTAAGTAATTGATATTAGATTCAACAATGTGATACTTATAACAATAATTGAAGTATTAAGATTAAAAGATCTCAAACTAGTGTAAGAGTATTGGTCACTGAAAACTTGTTAGATATATATTGAGCTTTCTAAACATAGAGAATGATCTAGTAAGAGTACTGGTCACTAGAGTTGCAGGCATGCCCAATCCATTATTTTTTTGGTTTATTTTTCTTTTATTTGATTTTTTTTTCTTTGTTCTTGTTGGAAAAGTACAAGTAAATATAAATTTGGGGTCAAATATTTTTAATTTTTCAATATGGGCTCTTTTTATAGTAATTGGGACCAAAGAGGCACTGAAAAAGCCCAAAGAAAAATAAAAAAAAAAATCAAATTTTGAAAAAGCGGTTAGTGGGCGGTTATCTATTTCACTAACCGCTAATCATTGAATTAACTTAACGCTTGTTAACGGTTCTTGATTAATGAAATTTACTAATTAGAGGTTACTTAGCGGTTAATGCCACTAACCGCTAATTGAATCAGATTAACACTTTATTTATGGCCTATAGCCACAAATAAGATATTTGTCTCACTAACAAAAATTAATAATAAAATAATATTTAAGACTAAAACAAATAAATAAGAAGAAGTAAGATATGGCTGGCGATCCCATCCCAGTTATAGAAGGTGATCGGATAACTCCATGGCCGGACCAACCCAAGGCCAAACTAAAAAAAAAAAAAAAACGTTGACATCAGATAGACTTTTCTTAGTGTTTCACTTTCAAATGTAGAAAGGGGTGGAAGGGAAAAAGAAAACTACGTAGATTATGATAGTGGCGGCCATTGATAAGGTTGTGACCACAGGGTCTGGAGTTGTGACTTTCAAGGGAAGAAAATAATGGAGACGAATGTTCAATGACTTGTAAGTGGGGCTTTTATTTTCATTATATTTTTCCAAGTTTTCTTTTGTCAAAATAACAGCCTTTTCGCATGTGATGTAACAGAAGACTTATAAACACAAATCAGAAGCGACTTAAAGAATAATAAACTTCGCAAAGTGTTGAATAATTAGTTTTTGTCTTCTATATTATTACCTTTAAGAAAATAAGACTTTCAAGTCAATATTTTTTGGCAAAAGTTTTATTTTTACCAAATGATTGATCTTTTTTTAAATTTTTTTTTATTTTTTAAATGAGCTTATTGAGTGTTAAATACGCATTTTTAGATCCCTCAAACGTAATTTTAAACGGGTATTAACATGTATACATAAGAGAAATACTTGTAAAGAAAGTAAAACTAAACCTAACCCTAAAATGGCAGAGAAAATAAATAATTAAATCCTAGACTGGAAATGAAATAAAGTCTTAATTAAAATTAGAATAAAAATAAAATAAAATCTTCATCTTTAGTTTAAATCACTTTGAGACATTGAGTCAGATGTAACATCTTACATTAATCTCCCATTCTTGAAAAGAACTCATCGTTAGGCTCCGTCCGTGCCAAAACGGATATAGATTAGACATAGATGTAAAGTGTAAACCTATTGTAATTCAAGAGATCTCTATATACATAATCCATATGGACCAGTTGCTAAACATAGACAACCCTTGTTGAAAAGAACAAGAAAGAAAGTAAAGAAAATAAACCCGACAAGCAACAAGTTTTGAAGTCTTCTATTAATGTGTAATGTTTTATAGTATAGTATTTTTCATATGATGTAGTAGCTAGATGATAAAATAGTTTTATGGTAAAGGGACATGTATTCCAAGAAAGATGTTTACGTAAAGGGTTTGAAAAAAAAATTTATAAAGAAAAGTTAATTAGAAGATTTCTATGTTTTCAGCTAAATGTTACAATTATAAGAATTATTAAGTAATTTTTGTCATCAAGTGGTAGATATTAATCAATTGTGGATTATGATCATGAAACAAAGGTCACCGGTTCAAATTCCACTCCTCCTTCCTTTATGTGGACATGAAAAAAAAAAATGTAATTTAAAAAAAATATTTGTAAATGATATTTTTGTCATTTTAGACTCTGAAATGAAGACATTATTACAATCTTTCTGGTAAATTGGGGAGACATTGTAAAATTGAAAACAATAGATAGACACTACAAAAAGGATGAAAGTTAAAGGAGGTAAAAGCTTGTTTGAGACTGCGTTTACCGTTTAAAAAATATAGCTTTTAAATTAAAAAATAATAATAATAACAAAAGTTTCATTTTTAAGTTTTTGCCAAAAATGCATTTTAGTAATTCTTAAATTAAAAGGTAAAAATAATAGAAAATAATAATAATAAAAAAATGAAAGTTCTTCTGGAATTTTTACCAAATATGCCTGCTTTTGTTTAGCACATTACTAAAAGTACTTTTTAAGTTATATAACGCAATTTCAAATACTCCCTAAATGTAGTTGAAAAATGAAAATTGTGGTGATCTAAAAGGTTTGTAGGCTTGTAGTAGTAGAGGGCCAAGAGGCCATCGACAACCTTACCGATTTCAATAAGTGTAATCAAAGAGACTGATTATGTGTTTTTCCTCAAAAATAATTATGTAGTCCTACACGCGGGGGTAGGGGGGTGGTGGAGGTTGTGTTCCCTTCTTACCAGTGACATTGACTGAAGATAGGGTAAAGCCAGTTTGGGTAGGGTTTGGCTTTCAACAAAGATGTGACCCAAACAAGGAAGGTACCCTCCCTCCTACTTCTTCAAGGCCCCATGTTCTGCCCTAAAAAAACAAGCCTTACAATTGAGGTGGTACATGGACCACGTATATATAAATATGTTAAAAATCCGCTGAGGATTGACCCTATGGCCTCTAATCAAGACCCCGCAACCATAGGAGTCGCCTCTCGCCACTCACTGCACTGCCTAGTCCACCAATAAAGATGGCGCACTCGTACTTTCAACAAAGCTTTGTAATTGTGGGTGGGCAGGTGAGTTGAGAGCATCCATTTTCGGTTAAATTGAAGGTACATTTTAGTTGGGCAATCTCATCATGTCCACCAATTTTCTTAGCCATTAAATTATTGGGTGAAAGTTAAAGGTTTGATCGATACGAACCCAATGCAGAATTATTGATTTGGGTTAAGGGGTTTGACTCGTTTAATTTAGTAAATCGAATTTAGTTAATCTATAGTCTAATACTCATCTACCGACACCATTCGAAATTGTCATCCTTATTTTGAGAGTTTAAGGTAGGGCCAGGTTCAGACATAGATTTGTGAATTCCAGCCTAGCCCATCGTGCATGGTAGATTTCAGCCAGGCCCCAGTGATATTGTAAATGTGGGTACCCTGGAAATGAGCTTGGAATGCTCACCATCACCCTTTATTTCTCTTTAATAAAGGGAGGTTTCTGGTCCTCTGGATTAGGAAAACAGAGTAATTATTTGCTCTGTTTTCTGGATTTGCAGCTACTCCCCACAATGGCAGCAGCAGCCCCAGCCCAACATTTCAGTAACTAAAAGAGGCACAAGTTTTAATGTTTAATGAGTTGAAGGGAATACGAAAAGTGGGCAAGCATAGCATAGCATGATGAGTGTTGATTGGCTGATACAAATTTTCTCAACGAAAAGACAGAAAATGCAGAGAAAAGTGGTTTGGAATTACCTGGGCATCTTTTCCCCTTCGGCACATGAACAAATTCTAGAGAGATTTTCCTTTCATAAAAAAAAGTGCAAATCACTATTTTGTCGCCAATCATCTCACTCCGCTATAAAACAACCAGAAATATGCTCTGCAAAATGATTTGTCCTCTGCCTTCCTCCCCCTCCCCTTCACCAGTTAGCCTGGTTTTTTGCTTTCCTGATCCCACATGTTTGCTTGCTCTTTAAGCTGTTGAGCTTGCTCCCAATTGGTGCAGACACGTTTGAACACTCTTACCACAACCTAACAAAAATTGCATCAACACAGAGCCTTTCACTTTAGCCGCCAATGGCCTGCAACCAAAGGGAAGAATGTCGAGTGTTATAGCTGGTGATCAGAACAAAACAATGCTTCAAAAAGTCTTATGCCGGCCACCTGCGATTGACATTTGAGTTGATGAGTAAACTCGTCAACTCAATACTTTCTTCCATGGACCACATCTCTAGACTCTAGTGCAATTGAAACACAGGTACGTTGAATGTTCCATCTTACAGGATGATGAACAGACCACAACTTGATTTAAACACACATAATACAAGCACGTGTTAAGGTTGATACCCAAAATGTGATATGTTGGGTTGGCCTGTCAAAACAACACTACGGGCCTATGGCGATAAGATAAAAGCGAGCAACTTGGGTGCACTTGTTCAACAAAAGCTACCTTTTGTGCCACCAATAAAAAGTTGACACACCATCCAATTTTATTAGACTTATACTTAAAACAAAAACACAACCATATCAAATTATAATCTATATAAAATAAACAATTATTATTATTCCTTTTTTTTTTAAATATAAAATAAAAGAACTGAAGGGGTGGCTGGCTGCCGCCCCATATCCGGATCTGGGTGGCTGTGCGGCCACCTCTTTAATTCTGGGTTTTTTTAAAAATTTATATATTTTTTATAAAATATAAAAAAATATATGTAGAAGTTTGACTTATAAAACTTAAGTTTTATAAGTTTGACTTAGGTGTCGCCTTATGATTGGTTGCACAAAACTCACCTATTGTGGAACCTCCTTGTGTAAGTTATTCTCTAAGATAAAGTAAGTTTTAGAAAGCATCTCCTCTACCTCTACGGTCAAGACAGAAACCATGGGGTTTTTGCCTTTCACTCAAATTTTGACACTTCATACTATTAAGAAAAATGCACAAATATAAAATAAAATCAAAACACCTAGTCAACTAATCAACCAACCAACCAATCCAGACGCCGCCACTCATCGCCGCCCATCGCCCACTTTCGATGAACAGACGCTGCCACCCACTATCCTCTCCAGTGACTTTTCCGGCAAAAAAAAAAAAGATTCGGCCACTGGGGGTGGCCGCGATCCACCCCAACGGCAAGGGGGAGAGAGATTCGGCCACCCCTAGTAGCCATTTTAGTCTCCGGCAAACCTTAAAAAAAAAAAAAAAATTCGGCCAACCTAAAAAATTGTTTCTAATGCCTTAAAAATCGATTCTAATGTCATAAAACTCGTTTCTAATGCCTCAAAACTAAAACATAAAGGGAAAAGTGAACCCTTTTTTGGGATTTTATCATCTTAAAATCAAGAAAAACCAAACCTCGGTAGAGACACTGTGGGTCTGGGTCGTCGACTTGTTGCGAGGTGGGTCGCCACGAGGTGTCTGGGCTCAGAGCTATGGCGAGGGATGACGACGGCGAGGAGAGGCTACAAGACCACGGCCGAAAAAAAAAAAAAAAAATTGTGGGTCTGCCGGCGAGACCCAGCGGTGACCCTGCAAGACCCACAACCCTTCTTCCTTCCTCTTTCTCTTTTCTTTCTTCTTTAATCAACTGCTACATGGTTTAAATTTTTTTTTTGTGCACTTTTTTCTCTTTAGGTGAGGTATCAGCTTGTGAGTGGTGGACAAAATACCCAGCCTTTTTGCCACAACCAAATTGAAGTTATTCTCTAAGTTTTAACGATCATATATTTTATTTATTTTTTTGCAATATTTTTTTTATGGGTAATTTCACTTAGCCTACTGAAAAGTCGCATATTTTGCAAACACTCCTCCAATGTTTAAAGTCTCTCACTTTTGGTGTATTGAACTTCTATTTCATTCTAATTACTCTCATTTCATTAAATATTGGGGATAAATGAGACGATAGAAATGGTAAAAAGACCTTTATACCCTTAAAATTTTGCACCCCTCCGTTTGGATTTAACAAAAAATCCTAACGGAATGAAATAATTGGAATAAAATGAAAATTTAATTCACCAAAGTGAAAGATTTGAGGTGTGTTTGCAAAAGAAGTGACATTTTCAAGAAGCTAAGTGAAGTTACTCCATTTTTTTTAAGAGAAGTGCTAGAGAGCCAAACAAATAAACCTAGAAAAATTTTCAAATTAATGTGGCAGACCGTGAGTGGCAAATAAGAGAGAGAATTGCATTTTTTTTTAATTTAAAAACCCTTGCCACATCAGTTTATAAATTTTTCTTAATTCATTTATTGAATCTCTAACACTTCTCTTTTTTAAAGTTAAAAAACTCTTAATTTAGTGTATTAAACTTAAAAAAATTACATTGTCACCTATATCATTAGGTTTTGGCCTTTGGGTAGTAAAATGTCCCATATACCATTGTATTTTAAAATTAAATAATTAAAATTCTGAAAAAAAGGAACCCACGTTGCCAGCTCAACATTTTTCTTTCTTTCTTTCTTTTTTAAAAAGGGTATTTTGGATATTTTGACTTTATCCGTTAAGATTTAATAGAAAATCCTTATGAAAATGTGACATTACATTTTTTTTTTTAAATTTGATACACTAAATTAAGAGTTTTTAACTTTAGGGGATCATTGCAAAAACGATAAAAGTTCAAAAATATTTAGTAAAGTTTTTCCAAATAAAATTGTTATTCCAAATTCTAATAAGACAGTTAATAATGTCCACAACAACATTAGTGATACGTAATATATTTTTGTTAGTGAGCTTATTGTTTTCTAACCTTAAATTTCGGATTGATTTTTCTTCTAAATTAGGTTGGAAGAAATTTTATCAAAAAAACATGCGTATCTTACATGTTATTAAAAAAAAAAAAGACACATATCATTATAGATTAGGTTGGAAAAAATTTCTCAAATCCAATTTAAATAAAAACTCTATCCCCAAATGTCATCTCTAAAAATACTATGAATTAAGAATCATTAACGACAAAATTTATGTTGACAATTTGAAATATCTCAGTTGTAATCAGTGTCGGAGGGAGATAGGGGTCCCAACCCCTCTTTTCTTACATGAAGCTTCTAGTTTGATTATATATAATGAGATAATTAGATTATTAAATGGTATTAGAGCTCATAAAATTTACACGTAAGCTCAAGTGATAGTGGGCCGCCGATTATAACGTTAGAAATATGGGCCCAATACTGAAAGTTTCTTCCGTCCCAAGGTGCGATGCTTACATTTGCCTCCTTTCTTGTAGTCGACAGGCCCATTGGGCCGAAGCGTGGCGTTTTACCTTTTGTCCTAGCCTCACAACATAGACAGTGATCATACAAGGGATTTTTTTTTTTTTTAAGTCCAAGTAACTCCTTTAAATTATAAAAAATAAAGGAAAAAATATAAAAAAGTTCTTAAAAAAGGTGACTTTTTTTAATATTTTTATAATACTCATATTCTTTTAACAAATAAAATAATTATTTAAAATACTAAACAATTTTTTTAAAATACAAAAATTATTTATTTATTTTTTTTTTTTGGTATTTATTCGTTCATTGATTTTTTTTTTGTATTTTTAAAAATTATTTTTTTACAATTATTTTATTATTTAATTTATTAAAAGAATATGGGTATTATAGGTATATAAAAAAATAAGTGGTATTTTTAATACATTTTGGTAGTTTGGAAAGCTATTTTATTACCTTTGAAACATTAGGAGAGCATCCACATCAAGTTATACAAAATTTAGTTAAATTTAACTTTCAAAATGTACTTTTTTAGATATAACTAGTCACTTTTAAAGATTATCAAATATCAAACTCTTTAAATATTTTTCTACTTTTACCAAATATTATTTTTTTATTGTGAAATCAAATTACTTTAATTATCCTGAAACTCACTTTCATGCTCACATACATAAAATTATTTTTTGTACCCAATTGTATCTTTAATTCAAGAGAGTTCATTGATGAATGCATTTAATTTATTAATTGATAAACATCAATTAATGTAGTTGTATATTTGATAAAGTGGGAGTGACGAAAAGAAAAATGGAAGGGGAGAAAAAGTAAAAAGAGGGGATGAAACTTTTGAGGGAAATAAATAGAAAAAGAGAGGGAGAAAAATGAAAAGCGATGCTAGAGTGCAATAAAATAATATGATAATATTTTAACATTTGCTTTTAGTCTCTTTAAATTTGAAGTAGAGGTTTGGTAAATGTTATATTTAACATTTGATAGAGAGTTTGATGAGGAGAACTTTTTGTAAATTTTGTTAAAATTTTAAAAAATGTTAGAAATAGAGAGTTTGATATGGATGCTCTATTGCAAACGGCTGGTAATTAGGGAGGGTTTTTTATACTTTTTCCAAAAATAAAAATGAAACTATTGATCGGGTAATTTAGTAAACTACTGATTGGGTAACTTTATCCCATAATTAGCATTATGGATAGATATTTGCGTAACTTTTATTTTTATTTTTTACTTTTATGAATGAGAGTCCAAATTTGAAACTATTTAGATATCAATCATGAACTCATTTCCTTTTCCATGGGTACGAAGCTATCACTATCTGTTTAGACGACGGCTAAGATATGGGAGCTCCATTTTTGTCGGCCATGTAAACTGGAAGTCAGCACAAACGACAACTTCGGCCGGCGATTGCCGATTGGGTTCGTTTTGCAAAGCATTTGGATTGATAGGAGTGTCGTGTTTGTGTGGCGCATCGATTTCCACGACTGACACATATATCCACTTGTCAGTTTCGGAGCGAACCTCCATGTTCCTTGTAAAAACCTTCCCCCCCTATCGCTTCCCGCATTAAACCTCTGTACGCATTTGATCTCCTTCCTTTTTATTGACCCTGGTATTTGCTTGCCTCAATGGCGTCCATGTCTATATTTGTTCTCAAGGACTGTAAGTTAGGGACACATGACGCTTTGTACAGACCAAGCTCTTCTTTTTCTGCTAGGAGGCTTCAAACCAATCTGGGTATGTTTGATTTTTTGCTTGTTTGGGATTTTTTGCTTATGGTGTACTGTTTATTTGCTTGTATGGCACATGGGTTTCTAATCTTTTGACTTTTTGAGTTCTCGTTTGGGAATTTGGTACTTTGGGGGAGTCTGCAGGTTACTTCTTTTGAGCATTTTCGTTATTCTTAGTTGTGCCATTTACTCGCTGAGTAACAAATTTTGATTTCTTTTTTCATTTTGATTTTCTGATGATTTGAGATGTTAGATGCAAGAGGTGGATTTCCTGAAGCTAAGAATAGAAGATGTTTGGCAATTCAAAACAAGCCTTGGACTCAAATAGTTGCTCTTACAACCCCTTCTTTAAGCATTCAAACTTCAAGGTATCATTAAAACGAAGTGTGTGTGTGATACGGGCTTCAATTAAATTGATATTAGCTTAAACAGAGCGAGCATATATGAACAAGCCAAAGTGTGAGGGGTGGGGGGGAGGAGACAGTTTTGAGTGTTTTGTGTTTTTGGTTGTTTGTGAAAGGAACCAAACAAAGCCTTCCTGGAGAATATAATCATATTCATAGGATCATCTTTTCATACTCTTAAGGGCTTGTTGGTGCAACCCCTCTGTATATCCTTAATATTATGAATAATTTGTTTAGGAAGTCTCAAGTTTTGTGCAAGGCCGCAACAAATGTATCTGGAGATGTTCCTGGTAGCACCCCCAGCAGAATGAGTACGTATGAGAGAGTAATTGAGACTTTGACGACTCTTTTTCCTTTGTGGGTACGTATTACATTTTGGAAATACAACTTGTGGTTCTGGCTTATTTTTGTTTTTCAATATTTTTAAGTGTCATACTTCTCCTATTCTATTTGCATTTCAAAGATTTCATCTACTGACATGAACAGGTCATATTGGGCACCATTATTGGCATCTACAAGCCGGCTGCTGTAATATCTTACCCTTCTTCTGCTGCCTTGGTGGATGACAAATTGACTGTTGGTTAATCAGTTGAATTTGGGGTCTTCCTACAGGTAACATGGTTGGAGACAGACCTTTTTACGCTTGGCCTGGGTTTCCTCATGCTTTCGATGGGATTGACATTAACGTTTGAGGATTTCAGACGTTGTTTGCGGAATCCATGGACGGTAAGAATTAATTTTTCACTTTCTCAATTTGATCTCTTTTTTGTTTTACCAATATCACATTATTGAGTTTTATTGTTGCAGGTGGGCGTAGGATTTCTTGCTCAATACTTGATTAAACCCATGTTGGGCTTTGTCATTGCAATGGTATTTCATCGAAATTGTTAGCATTTGGATGTCATTTAGCTGCTTGTTGACTTCTTTTTCTTTTTCTTTTTTTCTTTTTTTTAAATGTGCCATTTAAGTATTGAAAACCATGATAACTAGATAACAGAAGCATTATGTTTATCAATATGGAGTCCATTTTTATCCTAACCAGAAAGAATCTATCTTCTTAAAAGGGGGAGGGGTGTTGGGTTTGCCTAATTTATCTTTGAGAATGGAACTCTAATATGTATGGTATTGTGTAATCTGGAAAAAACTCCTTGTGTAGTTATTATGTATTACAATAACCTTGGTGAAATTTATTGCTATGATAATTTATCTCTATGATTTTCAGACTCTAAAACTGTCTGCACCTCTTGCAACTGGTCTTATTTTGGTCTCATGCTGCCCTGGAGGTCAGGCATCAAATGTTGCAACTTACATATCTAAGGGAAATGTGGCACTTTCTGTTCTCATGACGACGTAAGTTCAACTGTTCAAATACCTTTATAGGCCTGAACCGACTGACAATTTGTTGCTGCTCTTGAATTTCATTTTATGCTTTGTGCTCATTCACAGAATTGGCCATAATACTAAACCTTCAAATATATACCTACACTACTTGGTGTCATTTAGCTGGGAAAACTCAAGATACTTGCCCTGAATCTGGTTCTTTATTTATTTAGTTTTTAAAAGTCTTTTTTTCCTTTTTTTCTTCCAGAAGTAAGTTATTAAGCTCTCTTTGACATAATAAAGGTCTCTGCACCATGTTTACCAAATTTTTTTGTTTGGCAAGCACTGATACGGGTGATCCAAGTGTATGTATTAGCCTAAGGAGTATAAAAAGAAGAAAAAAGGTGGAATATTTCTTGTTTTTCTTTGGTAAAGGTTTATAAATCGTTTGTATAATTTTGTAATCTATTAAGTACTTTGTAACTAAAATTTATCATTTAATAATTCTTATGTCTAAAATTTGTTATAAATCTTGTAATATAATTTTTTGAGCACGCAGATGTCTGTGAGTGTGATGTGTGAGAGAGGAAGAGTGATAAAATACTGTACCGGCAAGGGCTTGATTGTATGGATCTATATGGAAGATCAAAGTTAGATACTGCATTCTAATCAATGTCAGACACAGTGCATTTGGAAATCAAACAAGTGGCATCTCTGTGTTGTAATAATCAAAACAAAGTATTTAAAAACTTTTTTACTTAGCATGACTTACCAAAACACATTTGTAACAGAGAAAAAAGGAAACCATATTGAGCATGCTTTTGAACACGAAGGTTAAGATGCTGGTGAAGGATATACATGGTAAAAATCTCCATTGTACTTCTTTAGCGCTCAATTTATATGGTTGTTACTTGAGAAGTATAATGTTGAACAAGTAACAACAGTTTACTTATCAAAAAAAAAGTAACGACAGTTTCATGGGCAAATGGGTTTAATTATAACAACAGAAAGCATATCTTATAGTTCATTTTATTATTATATTTGTAGAGTATATGTGAGTACTTTTAACTTCATAATCATTCTGGACTTCTGTAGGTGTTCAACCATTGGAGCTATTGTTATGACGCCACTCCTCACTAAGCTTCTGGCTGGTCAGCTTGTTCCAGTTGATGCTGTGGTAAGTTGGATGTAATTGGTAAATATGCCAACAAATAATCATTGGATTTGTGTGAAGCCAAATTTTTTATCTTAAAAAAAAAAAAAAACCAACATCCTTTATTTTGTCGGCCACATGGACATCTGGCCAGATTGCAATCTGCTGCTAGCACTGTCCGAGGCTGGTGTGGAACCACCTTGGGGTTCCCAATTCTAACAACCCAATACATATTTGTTCACTTCACAATGAGAACCTACCAAATTGTTTAAAATGTCCAGTTACATAGCTGCTTGATGGTCCTGTTAGGGTCTTCCAGTTCATATTCCAGGCTGATTAAATGGCTATCAATAACATTTAGTAAAAGATTTTTAAAATATTTGTCAGGTGAAACAACACTTTGCACACCTCTAATATGATGAGGCGAGTTCAATTTGCCAACCTACGGTTTAGAAAGTTGCTTCTTTTTCTTCTTTTTTTCCTTCCCACTTTAGGTCCGTGCCAATACATCTATCAAACCTTGCTATCAAAATATGCAGGTGCGAATCAGATGCCTTGGGAAAATGTGGCACTTTGCCCACTTGTAGCTTAGAAATTAACATTTTACCAACCAATGGTTTAGAAACAAATGTCACTTTATCTACCTTTTTTGTTCATATTTGTTGATCGCATGGTAATGCTTATCAACAAAATATGACATACATTATTGGAGTAAAGATGAGGTGGTAAAATGTCATCTTTTAAATTCACAAGTTGGCAAACCAAACTCATCTCATACCATAAGTGAATACAAATTTGCATTATAAAAAATATAACAAGGTTCACCGTCATCCTATTCAGCTGAACTTGAGAAATATATGAGGTTGAAATCATTTATAGATTTCTAGTCTATAGTTGGTAGTCGAAAAAAGTTTTTGGTATACCCTACGTGCAGAAATTTAACTTGGATTTTGGTGGTCCTGCCATCTTTGCAGGGTCTGGCAATTAGCACCTTTCAAGTCGTTTTAGTGCCAACAATTATCGGAGGTAACTAAATGGTGTTAGAATTTATATACTGTAGTTGGTCGCATAGGAATTTGCAATTTTTCTACTACTAATGAAGCTTATCTCAGGGGTTAAGGCCTTAAGGCATCTGGACATAAATGATTTAGTTCTGTTTTCTGTGGCAGTGTTGGCAAATGAATTCTTCCCCAAATTCACTTCGAAAATAGTGACTGTAACACCTTTGATTGGAGTTATTCTCACCACCCTTCTCTGTGCAAGCCCAGTAAGATCTGAAAATATTCTGTTAATTATATGATATTTTTACAGCTTTACCATTCAATTTCAGTATTATGTTGATAGTTGCTTCGCATGGGGGGTAACTTACTTTGATATTTTATGTTTTTAAGATTGGGCAAGTTTCAGATGTCTTAAAAGCTCAAGGAGCACAATTAATACTACCAGTGGCTTTCTTACACGCTGCTGCATTTGCTCTTGGTTATTGGACTTCAAAAATATCATTTGGTGAATCCACATCTCGTACTATTTCTATAGAATGTGGGATGCAGGTAAACATCTTCTGATTATCTTTATGCCAATATCCCTTATGATTTTTGGTGGGCTGGGGATCTTCGCCCTGCCACCCAAATTATTCTTAACCCAGAGATATGGAAATGCTGAATATAGAAGGTTCTTTGTGTACCTGGTGCAGGTTAAATTGGTCAATTAGTCATTAAAAATAAAGTAGTAAATTCCTCAACCTGAATAACCTCAGACCAATGACAATAAGAAGAGGACTATCGAAAAGCCCAATATTCTCATTTTATGTGCAACGGTGCACCATAATGCTGTCAGGGGATAATACTTAATGCTGAACATGGCCAAGTCATCAAGAATATGTTCAAATTTTATCTTAGAATCTATTCATCCTTGTGTTGTTTGCATGGATGAGTTACTGTTTTCCTATTCTTTTATGGGTTTCCTGTTGCCAATTGTCTGTGTGTGTATGAGATGGTGGTTTAACAAGTGAAAGTGCTATACCTAATTTAGTTGAATAAAATTTCCACAATGCCACAAAAAATCATATCACCTGTTTATGGCTAAGATGTTGTATTAGTAGATAAACTTATGTGCAGCTTGGTAATGTTGGTTTATCTTTCATTTGTGTCTTCAGAGCTCTGCACTTGGGTTTTTGCTTGCCCAGAAGCACTTCACAAATCCCCTTGTTGCTGTCCCTTCTGCTGTTAGCGTTGTTTGCATGGCGGTAATCGTCTTTCTTGCAATTGCTCAAACTTACTGTTTTGATTATTCTTTGGAATTTACTACTTACGATCTTATTGATTCATACTCTCTCCTTTACAGCTTGGTGGGAGTGGCCTTGCTGTGTTTTGGCGGAACAGGCCAATACCTATTGATGACAAGGATGACTTCAAGGAATGAGAAGTCTAGGGCTTTATTATTATTATTATTTTTATTTTTATGGGTTTTATTTTTCTCTAAATTTTGCTAGTTTGAAGTTCTCAACCTAGGATTTCTTATTCAGCATCCATTTGAAGACATGGTTTGACAATTTGAGGGGATGTGAAAGTTTTGGTTTCTCAGGTAGTTGTTTCTGGGTCATACGAGCATTGAAACTGAACCTCGTTGTTTTACTGTGAAAAATAATAGAAATGTTCGTTCGTTATTCTTGCAGAAACCACCATTTCTTTGCAATTCTCAGGTGTCCAGCAATCTGATATATATAGGTCAGATTTGGTTCCTCTCGTGTTCATGGGAATAACATGATTCACGTGATCATGTAAACATCATAACAAATTTGTTCAGTTCTATACCTAATTATCTTCATGGACGGTGATAATTTCCATATTTTGGTATGGAAAGAGAAACAATGCTTGACTGACGGTGTCAAAAAGATTATACACACGATTCATTTGGACAATTTGGTTTCTCGTGTCCAAGAGGCAATCCATCCACCCCAACTGGATCATTCTTCCAAATCATTTTATATATTCCCTTTAACGGTGTAAGAGCCAGTTTTTTAAAAAAGAAATGGAGCGGTGGAGGAAGAAGAAGGAGAAGACTCATTTCCTAGTCAAAACGACATTGTTTTGACCACCAGGGGCCAATTAAAAGGCGTCTTCAGAGCTGAACGGAATGACTTTCCACCAAATCGGAACGGTGTTCTTTCGTAACATGCTGACAAGGCGCCTTCAGCTCAGGAATGAACAGCGCCCATTTTGCACCAAATGCAAGTGCCTTCTAGCCCTAAACAGTACGACATCGTTTCAAAACTAATCGAAATTTGTCAATAAAAAAAAAGAAATCTACTACAAATATATCTAGGCAACCACACAACTATATTACGAGTGATACTATAAAATAAGTTTAACTGAGGCGGTGTCAATCAACCCCAAGAATTTTTATTTTTATTTTTTTAATAATAAGTAATTGATACCGTCAAGTTAGCATAGTAAAATAGTGATGGAATAAAAGTATGATTTCTAATATTACTTTTATAATATTTTTACTAGAGAACAGTTAAAATAAGTTTTAGGCAACCACAACTATATTACGAGTGATACTATAAAATAAGTTTAACTAAGGTGGTGCCAATTAACCCCAAGATTTTTTTTTTTTTTTTAATAATAAGTAATTGATACTGTCAAGTTAGAATAGTAAAATAATGATGAAATAAAAGTGTGATTTCTAATATTACTTTTATATTATTTTTACCAGAGAACAGTTAAAAATCACACCATCATTCCGTTGAGCTGATGTAATCATGTCTATTGAAGGAGACTACCACATCAACCTCAATGGATAGGTGACATATTTTCTCTCTTTATCCTTGCTACTAATTGAGCTTTTGGTTTGGACAAGAAATAGAAAAATAAAAAAATAAAAATAGAAGAAGAAAAGAAAAGCATAAGCTAAGATGCTGCACTGCATTTGCCATTATCACAACAATTTACTGCTCCCTGCTTTTTCGACAATTAGCATTCTTTTTGCTGTGCAGATGCTTCACGTGCCAAAGAGATAGAATATTAAGAGAGAGCTGCTGCTGTTCGGATAAGGCAGAAAACATGGGTTTTTGTCTTTCACTCATTTATTGACACCTCATATCATTTTAAGACACAAAATAGACTTGGTTTCACATGATAATAACCCAATCAGAAACAATACATTTCCCTCCATTCCACCCGATAAAAACAAAAAAATTTACCAAAAATTTCCCTCCGTTTCCCCCATTCCACTGCAGACATCCGCTCCCTCCTCGGCAGAGACGCCGCCCCTCCAGTGCTAGACCGCCGCCCCCTCCCTGGCAAAGACGCCGCCACCTCCCTCGAAGCTCATGTGCCACTTTGCACCAACCAGTGCCACGCCCGTCCTCGCCAAGCCCACGCCGCTAGGCTACTCTAACGGCTCACCACCGCTTGAAAAAAATCATTCCTCCCGGGTGGGTTGTAGGCGTGGTGATTTGGATCGGCAGTCGGTGACGGATCGCGATGGATTTTCATGACCGATTTCTTGGTGATTTTAAGCGGAGATGGCCTCTGTGGTAGATTTGGGCGTGGGTGGGATCGGCTGGTGTGGGTGCATGCTGATTCGTCCATTTGGTTGAAGGCGGTGGGAACGGCTGCTGAGCGGATGTTGGTATTGATGACCGGTGGGCGATGGTTTTTGTGAGAGCAGCTACTGTGGATTTTGGAATTCTAAGAGGTAAGTTTGACGATGGTTTCATTTTAAGAGGATGGTGGTATATTCTGGTGTGTGTAAGTGTATTTTGTAAGTTAAAAAAAGCTGAGTTGTCATATTATGGTTGGTGGGCGTAAACATGCTCTTTTTTGCAATGACCGAACTGAAGATATGCTCATATTAAGATGCATTAAATGGAATTAGTTTTGAGCATGTTTAATCGTTTGTACGAAAAACTTCACTTTAACTTATAAATATTCACGCGATTTGATAAATTTTTTTAAATTTTTAAATTTTTTATTTTTTAACTCTTGAATTTTGAATTACTCTCGATTATAACTTTTTTATTAATTTTAACCATTAAAAGTACAAAAAAAAAATCCAAAATATCTTTGATTTTCCTTTTTTAAAAATTAAAAAACATTTTAGAAGATAAAATTTTAAACAAAAGTCATAAGTATAAACGTCATGTAATGTTTAAAATTTAACGAATGAGTTCACATTAAGAAAAATTGAAAGCTCAAGAGTACAAAGTGAGAAATTTTAAAATTTAAGGGGTTTATCAAATCGCGTGAAAGTTCAAGGGGCAAAGTGAAATTTCTCCGATTATTTATTATCAAATTAAAAAGTTTAATTATGACATTTACTAATATACGTTTTGAAACTTTTTTTTTTTTGAAAGAGAATTATTTCAATCTCATTAAAGAAGGATCTCGAGTGTAAACGCTTTTACATCACATAATACCGAAATTCAAAGTTTTTTCATGCTTGCGCAAGTCAACGACAAAAGATAAATAAGATTGAGCAAGTTTGGGATGAAAATGGAGAGGTTTGGGAGACTCAAGAGGGCATAGGAGAAGCTTTTGAAAATTATTTTTCACAATTATTCACGGCCGGAGGAAGTGTAAATTATGGGGACTGCTTCGAGGGGGTGGAGGTACGGGTCTCTGAAGCTATGAATGAGTCGTTGATGCGGCCATTCAAGGCGGAAGAAGTTCGTAGCGCTTTATTTCAAATGGCTCCTCTAAAAGCACCGGACGGATGGTTTCAATGCAGGTTTTTCAAAAGCACTGCGATATAGTGGGCCCTGAGGTTTGCAAAGCTATCCTATACTCTCTTAATAATGCTACCATGGATAGGAATTTAAATTCAACTTTTATTGCTCTTATACCAAAGTTGAATAACCCCTCTTGTGTTACGGATTTTAGACCGATTAGTTTATGCAATGTTACTTATAAGATTATTTCTAAAGTACTTGCTAATCGGTTGAAGGTGATTCTCCCCCATATTATATCTCCCTATCAGAGTGCGTTTATTCCGGGCCGACTAATCACTGATAATATATTGGCAGCCTACGAGACCTTACATACGATGCACACACGTATGAAAGGTAAAAAGGGTTATATGGCGGTCAAAATTGACATGAGTAAGGCCTATGATAGGGTAGAATGGAATTTTTTGGAGTCGGTGATGGGAAAAATGGGTTTTAGTCCGAACTGGATAAAACTAATTATGATGTGCGTGACATCGGCTCACTATTCTATATTGGTGAATGGTACTACGGGCAGTTGTCCCTACTGAAATTGACGGGGGACCGATTTCTCCGTATCTATTTTTGATGTGTGCGGAAGTTTTGAGTTCGAATTTGATAAAGGCGGATAGTGAAGGTGTCTTGGAGGGGGTCCCTACTTCCAAAAGGGGCCTTCGCTTAAATCACCTATTTTTTGCTGATGATAGTTTGCTATTTTGCAGAGCAGATATGGGTCATTGGAATCGTTTGTCCAACATACTGAAGATATACGAACTTGCATTAGGACAAAAATTAAATACTTCGAAGACTGCAATCTTCTTCAGTCGTAACACCCCACAAGAGGCTCAGGAAAAAATTCTGGAGGAGTCGAGAATCCCTAGTTCACAGAGATATGATACGTATCTGGGATTGCCAGCTCTGGTGGGAAAGTCAAGGACAAAAGAATTCAAAGGAATCATTGATAGAATTTGGAAGCGTCTGCAAGACTGGAAATTCAGATTTTATCCGGGCAGGCGAAATTCTATTAAAAGCAGTGATACAAGCCATCCCGACGTATTGCATGAGTGTATTCATGCTCCCCAAGACTTTGTGCTCCAAGATTAATTCGCTTATGCAGCAATTTTGGTGGGGTTCCTCAAGCATCCATTGGTTGAGATGGAGCAAGATGGGTGTACCAAAATCGAAAGGAGGTATGGGTTTTAGGGATTTTAATTGTTTTAATAAGGCACTCCTAGCAAAGCAATGCTGGAGGCTCTGGAGGTCGCCAGACAGCCTTGTGTCTCAAATCTTAAAGGCAAAGTACTATGCAAGCAGCACCATCTTGGAAGCAAAAATAGGAACTAATCCATCCTATGCGTGGCGGAGTATATTGGGGGCAAGTGATATTCTCAAGGAGGGACTTTTTTGCAGGATTGGGAATGGGGAAAACACAAGGATTTGGGGCGACAAATGGGTTCCAATCCCAACAACGTATGCCATACACTCAGTTCCTAGGGGGCTTGATGTTGAGGCAAAGGTTGTGGAACTTATAGACAGAGATAGACATGTATGGGATAAAGCGAAACTGGAGCAGTTATTTTCAGCAGCAGAGGTTGGGCCATCCTAAAAGTTCCCATTAATCCTCAGAGAGAAGATGCGGTTATATGGAGAGAGGGACCGAATGGATTGTTTACGGTAAAGACTGCATATCATGGGGCCATGCGTCGTGTTCAGCAGGGACAACCTGAGAGCTCTTCACAGGATAGTAGGGATGAAGTGTGGGGACGACTGTGGAAGCTACCTATTCCTAATGGAGAAAAAAATTTCTTATGGCGAGCATGTCACGACATTCTCCCTACTAAAGAGCGTTTACACAGGAGGAATGTAATAAAGGATGCGTTATGTCCTATTTGCACTCTTGAGGAGGCAGTCTTCACATCTTGTGGAGTTGCCCCTCGGCAAGGGATGTATGGAGTGGGAGTAATAAAAATTTCAAAAGAGCTCGGTTGATGGCCCAACTTTTGTGGGGTTGTGGAGGAAATGTTTCGACAATGCGATGAAGATGAATTACGACTTTTGTGAGCATATACGAAGGATATGGTTCAAGAAATGAAGTCGTCCATGGAGGTTCTTTCACTCACCCGAAAATTTTGGTCCAACAAGCCATAGATGCTGTTTTGGATTTTTCTGTTACAAATGATTTACATGGTTCCTAGTTTCCAAGCTCAAAAAACCTAAAGGGGGTGATACCTTGGGTAGCCTTTGTGGTCGGCTCTTGGTGTTGCCTGTATTCCATTAGGGAGAGTGAGGAAGGTGGAACATGGGGATCTATTGTTATTCTAGAGCTGTACTGTGATGAGTTGCTTGTACTCCTGATTATTTGATTATGAATAAGAATAATAATATCTTTTCTTCAAAAAAAAAAAAGTTATGAGAAAATCATAACCGAAGCTACGAGGTTATAAGTCATAAATGCTTACATAAAAATCAAAATTCAAAACTTCTTTATGACAACAATATTCACTAACCTATGACTAATTTTCAATTGTAACATTATATATGTTTCAGACATATTCAACTCAATACATAAGTAGCTCATCTTTCTCGGCCTTGGGAGCAAAAACCCATGCTGAAACTCTTATTTCTAAACCCGAGAGCTAAAAAACAGATCACATCTACAACCCAAAGGTCTAGATAATCTTTATTCAAGCAAAATTATATAAAACAAAAAACAGAGAAAACTTAGCCCTATAGAAAAATGGCCAAAAAAGCATAAATCTGCTCCTAAGAGATTAGATCTTGTCATCCTCGACTTAAAATGATCTTTATTTAAAACAAACAAAATAAGAAATACAACTATAAAAAACAACCATGATTAAAATTGAGAAAATGATGAGTACTGACTAGTATCGGTAAGTAATGAAGCAAATGGAGGAGATGGAAGATGCATCACCTTGGAGGACGGACGAAAGTGTCAGAAGTTACCGCCTATGGCCCAAAAAAAAACCTTTACTAGTTTACCTACCCGGCTACCCCGTTTTGAAACTTACGATTGAGTTAAACAAGTTTTTCAGGAAGAAAATTACTGTGCAATAAATAACTCTTTTTTTTTTTTTTTTCTCTTTTCTGAAAACTTAAAACAGAACTCTGCATGTGCTTCCCATTGACTTGAAAAATAAAGAGAACTCTCATTATTTTGCAATAAATATAACGTCAAATCAACTTTTTTTATGTGGCTTTCGGTCAAGAAAATATTAAATTAAATTAAATGCTAATTTTACTTCATTTGGAAATTGAAATACTGATGGTGAAATAAATGGGTAGTTGCCTAATTGGTTGGCAATCCTTGGAAAATGGAAAGGAGGGAAAATTCCCATCAATGTTTTTTTAAGCTTTCAAGAAAAAGTTTGCAAGATTTTCTAACATTAATTCATTCATTGCAATAATTGTTTAAGGTTTTTTATTTTGACAAAATCTGTGTAATTATGGTGGGAGACTTTTCTTAATTTTTCTTGCTTTTGTTGTGTGAAATGAATATTTTAATAATATATATATATATATATATATATATATATATATATAAGAGAAGAGAGAATAGAGGTTCGAATAGGTTTTCTCTCTAGAATTAGGCTTTAGTGCTATTATTTCTTTTTTTGAATAATAACATGTAGGCTGTTATAATTTTAATGGTCAAGATTTATCATAATAAATGATAGAAATAATTAAAGGGTTTAGATTTATCATAATAAATACTAATTTCTCTCTCATCCATTATTTTATTTATTTATTGATATTTATTATGATAAATTTAAACCTTTTAATTACTTTTATAATTTATTATGACAAATCTTGACTATTGAAATTATAACAGTATACATGCTGTTATTTCAATAACAGCACTGAAGCCAGATCCTTCTCTCTAGATTTTTTTGCTTTAGCAACCTCCCTTCAAATTGTCGTCACTCCCCACGTTTCTTTCGCATCGGGCTTTAGTTATTTACTTTATGCTCTAGTCTCGGTGTCCCTCATTTTCCTTCTCCTTTTCCCCAGCCTCCTCCTTGTACGGTAGTCTTTTCCATTTGTTTTTGGGGCTCTTTGTGCCATGTTTGGGTCTTCGGCTTTTGGCATTTCGCAGCCCTCTGCGCTTGAAGCAGGTCTTCTACGCACCCCCATTGTGTCATCCTCCCATCGCCACCTTCCTCAGCGGTGTTCCAGCCATATCGTGCTTGAGCCTTCTTCAGTTGATCGTTCTGCTTTTTGTTTTATATTTTCTTTGGTTTTCCTGTATTTTGTTTCCTTTGTTTTGATTTTCTTTTGTATTTTGTAATTTTTGTTTTTGCTGGGTTTCCCACTATTTGCTTTAGTATTTCCTTGTATTGCTCATCTCTGCTTGTTTTGTGTGTTTTTTTGTTTTAACAGTTCTGTCGATCTTTTCCGCATCTGTTTTGCCGCACTCTGTCTACTGCGGCCTTTTTTTGCGCCCCCACCGCGTTGAGCTTCCAATGCGTCCTTCAGTGTAAGGGGTCTGCTTGCACGCAATCGGTTTTATTTCTATATTTTATTGTTTTGCTTGTAATAAGTTTTGTATGCTTTTGGATGTGATGCTTGGTCTAGATCTTTGGGCTGTGGATGTGAACATTATCTTGGCTTTCAGGTCGAGGTTGTCCTGAGGTTTTCAGCCCTCAGTGTCAAGGAATAAATGTTGGCTTGAGATTCTCATCCCTCAGTGTCAAAGAATAATTACTATCTATGCATTAGTTTGTTTTGTTTGGTACAAATTTGTATTTCATTTGTTAATTAGTCATAGGTTAGTGGATCTATTTTGAGAGTCTGGATTGTAATATATCTTGTATGATGTTGGTATCTTTGTAGTTTACCTACAGATACTTCAGGGCTTGCCCTGTATTGTAAGAGCTTTGCTCTTGATCTTTCATGAATGAGACTATGATGATTTTTTTTTTCAAAAAAAAATAGAGATTCGAACTAGCGTTCATAAACTGTGATCTACAACTGATTGAATTATTCATTAGGGACAAAAATATGAATAATTACCACTAGATATTTTATTCAACATTCTTTCATTCTAGTAAAAATATGAATAATTATTACTAAAATGAAAGAATGTTGAATAAAATATCACAACACATATACTATAGGGTCCGTTTGATTCGTAAAATAGACCCCATAAATGAAATGCCTATTTCATTCTTTTATTACGCAAGGATTGATTCCTAAGAACAGTTATTTCCTTGATAAGATAAATACACATTTGTCTAAAAATAGAAGAATACATATTCTTTTAAAAAAATAAGAATAATAGATATTCCTTAATGAAGATACAACATTTAAAAAATAAAAATACTTGAAACTTCACTTTAGGCCATTGAATTATGACAAGTTTTGAAAAGACCATTTTAAATTTAAAAAACTCTCAATTTAACCCCCTTAACTTTTAATTTGAATCAATTAACCACCATCAGATTTTAAACGTTAAAAGTGATACACAATGACGTTTATATTCTTAACTTTTTTATAAAATTTCAAATTTACTCTTAATTTCAAATTAATTTTTTTTAAAAAATAAATTTATTAAAAAAACATACCCACGATGATTGAGGCAAGTCTCGACTAGTGACCCATTGTGTGTCAATAGACCCACGGCGAGGTCTAGCCGCGACTCAGCGTGGGTCACAACCTGAGCCATCGTGGATCTAGCCTGACCTTTTTTTTTTTCAACCCTTAAAAAGAAAAGGAAAAGGAAAAACATTGAATTGCTATGGGTGGCCAGCCACCCATTGTAGAACTTGGTGGTGGTTGCAACCTTGGAGTGGACCCCTGAGGTGCTCCGGGGGTGGTCGTGGCCACCCACGACAACCTTTGGGAGCCACCCCGATGCCAATTGGCGGCGGTCAGGCCATTCCTAATGAGCATTTGGGGTGGTCTTGGCCACCCCCAAATCCACCAATGGTTGCACCACCCTATGGTCTTGCATTGGTGGCCAACCACCCCGCGAAATTAAGGGTTTTAGTTTTTTTTCAAACAAAATTTTGAGATTTTAAAAAGGAAGAAATACCATTTATATATATATATATATATATTTATTTAGGTTTGCCAAAAAAAAAGGTTAAGTACTTTTTTAATATATTGGTTTGCACTTTTTTATTTTTTCCCCTAGGTTTCCAAAACAATCAAATCTAGTACCTCACATATAGGAAAATACAAAATTAATACCTCATTAGTTTCTCTCAATCCCAATTAACGGAATTCACGTCATCGTCACGTAAATAAGTTGTAAGGCCGACATATGTCCTTAGTTTCACATTGGCACATGTAACTAGCCACATCATTTAACCAGATTCCTCTTAAACTTTGACCATATCATCTAAACCCGAATCAAGCTCAGGTTCGAAGAAGAAGGAGGAATCCAGTTAAATGATGAGGCCAGTTACATGTGCCAACGTGAAACTAAGAATAGATGTCAGCCTTACAACTCATTTACGTCGCAATAACATGGAATATTGTTAATTGGAACTGACGAAAACTAACAAGGTATTGATTTTATATTTTTCCATAGGTGAGGTACTAGATTTAATTGTTTTGAAAACTTATGATAAAGAAATAAAAAAGTGCAAACTAAGGTACTAAAAAAGTGATTAACAAAAAAAAAAAAATCAAATTTTCAATAAGTAACTATTCTTCTCTCTTTTTTAATGAAATAGGTTTTCTTCTTCATAGGGGAATAGCTATTCCTAAAACTAATGTGCAACCAAACACAAAAAATAGACATTTATCTTCGTAGAGGAATAGTTATTCCTAGAAATGGTGTACAATCAAACAAAATAATAGATATAATATATAAATAAATAGTCATTTTATTCTCATGGTCTATTCTATATACCAAATGCGCCCTTAATCATGGGGTGACCGACTATGGAAGGGAATACTTTTCATAAGAGAAATGTTATTTAGCATTCACCTTGTATTCTCTCAGCATTTTCAATTGAGTTAGTATACTCAATCCATCCTTAATTAAGGAAAAAAAAAAAACAAGTGATAGATGGAGCATGCCAATTCAACTGATAATGCTAAAATAATGCTAAATAACTTTTTTTTTAAAAAAAAAAAATTCTAGTTAGGCTTGTAAGGAAAGTTTGAAAGATTTTCTCACAGAATTTAATTTCCTTTCCAGAAATATGTAGGTGCTTTATTTCTGGATGAAATTTAGTTGAGTTGTATTTCTGGATGAACTTGTGTACTTATGGAAGGAGACATTTCAAAATAAAAATAAAAATTTGGGGTGGCTGGACATATTATGGGAACAATAATCTAGCATTACTTTAGGCCAGACATTGTAAGGAGAAAATTGAAGGATTTACTAGCACTTTTTTCTTTCCTTCTAGGTCATTAATTTTGAAGGGAGACTAGTTCAAGAAGGAAGTCAATAATTATGGCTCTATCTATATTATAGAATTGAATATGAAAAGTAAACTTAAGTGAGCTCAAGAAGGAAAATCAATAATTCTTCTGGCCATATGTAGTAGAATTGAATCTGAAAAATATATTTAGGCTATGTATAATATAATATATTTCTTCTTAGTTTAAATATAGAAGGAAAAACAACAACTTTGGCTATGTATAAAATAATTAAATTTGAAAAGTTACATTAGGCTAGCTCAAGCAAATACCACTTGTTATAGTGGGAATGGTCACCTTAAAGAGTTTTTCAGGGTGAATCTTTTCTAAGAGCTGGTGAAATCATCCCTCAAGTGAGAGGGTGGCCTGAACCACTTAAAACTTTCTTCCTTAAGTGGGTGGCCATGCCATCACATAGCCTAAGGGTGGTCTAACCAATAAGGGTAAAAAGATGGTTATAATTAGTGGTTATTGGTTAAAATTATTAATCGTAACTGCTTAGGTAGTTAGTAAAATCCACTAATGGCCTAGGCGGTTAACCAACGGTTAGCAATTAGTAATTCTAATAACCACTAACAGTTTTTTAAAATAAAAAATAAAAAAATAATAATGTCATTTATATGGTAATATGATAATATCATACTATATACGACATCGTTTCTAGATTTTTATTCATTTTTATATATATTTAAAGTTTTAAAAACAAAAATAACATCGTTTCATGTATATATATATATGTGGTTAGCGGTTTTGAAAAAATCTATAATTGCTAATTGTAACTGTTTAAGCAATTAGCAATTAGTGGTTAGTTGTCCGTCTTTTCACCCTATTAACCAGCTCCAAAACCTCTTTTAAGGGTGATTGGACCCGTCCTAGGTTAATGGATAGTCCAATCACTCCCAAGTGGCGAAGAGAGGAGATTCTCTCTTCCTTCTGTCACCTATTTTAAATTTGTTGACTGTTTACAGAGAGAGTTTTTAAGTTCATGAATTTGTAAGAGAAAGAGAAGTAGATGTAAACCCGGCACTGGCGGAATTCTGCCAATTTCTTAACAAAGCTTTTTTTTTTTAGTTTTTTTTTTGGTTGTATATACTTAAATAAAGCTTTTATGTTAAGGAATCATCTCTTAATCATACTTATATGGCCATAAGAACAATATTTGATCACATAAAATAAAATAAAAAAAGGACTGAGTGAAAAGGAGAAGGTTCTTTTTCTGTGTTTTTGGAATTAAATATCTGGCCTATTAATATAATATATAGAGATTTGCTTTAATAATACCACACCACTAATTCACCTGTTTAGTTCATGTCAGCGCCAACAATTGTTTGAAAATTGGTATTCTTTAAGTTCAATTGTTATTTCTATTAACTATTTTCAAAATAAATTTTATTATTATAAACCCTTAAATTAATAAAGCCTTCTTCAATTAATTTTTTAAAGTTTTTTTATTTTTTATTTTTTGGGTAGGTGACTAGTGACTATCAGTCTATCACTCTCTGTCTCTGCATTAATGCTTTTTCCCAGTTCCAACTTGCTGTAACACTCCTGCTGCACTGCAATTGCCATTATCACAACTACTACTGCTCACTGCTTTTCCACAATTGGCATTCTATAACTTCTATCACAGCTGACAAAACATCCAAATTCTAAAAAAATAAAAAATATTTTTCCCTAAAATATAATAGAATATGAGATTAAATTATTATTATTATACAAATATATATATTGTTACGAATGACATATGTTATGATTGTTTTAACTCTAGCAAAACGGAATTCGTTAAGTTTTATTTAGAGAAGGAATACTTCAAAGCTGACAAATTTTTAATTTTGAATGACATGGACAACACCTCAATTTTGAAGACTAAGAAATCAAAGCAGGACGAGGAGGCTAATTTGACAAAACCATAAGATTTAGAAATTAAGTCAAAATGTTTATTAGGATAACTACAAATTACTTTTGGCTGTTTTCTAAAGCTAAATTTGTTGCTTATTTGACCGGGAATCAATATTTAGAGCATTAGATTTTCCTTAAACTTAGGGCACAAAATTATTTTTTGCTTTCTTATGAAATTATATTTTACAAAAGTTTTCCCTATTTTTCATTGTATCATTAAAATATTATTTATTTACAAAATACAAGTTCCTTACCTACCTTTATTTTTTTTACAAAATACAAACACAATCCTTAATTAAAGACAAAAAGATGAAAGAGGAGAGACGAAAGAAAAATGTTTATATTAAAATAATATATAAGAAAATGTTTATATTAAAATAATATATAAGAAACCACTTTTGACTCTTTACACATCGGGAAACACCATAGCAACACTTGATGGTTGGTTAAATATAGAAAATCTGATGCAAGTAAATTTTTGTGAGTTTTTTAAAATTTTCTCTAAACATAAGGAAGAAAATAACATATAGAATATCTGCTATTAGTGCTTTTACATTATATATATATATATATATATATATATATATATTGTGGACCAAGTAAGAGTCGGCAATGTTTTTCAAATATTTTATTTTTTATTTTCAAAAGAATAAAAAATAAAAAGTTTGACTATTATTTATATTGAAATTAAAAGTTTGATAATGACAATTATAATTAAAAAAATTATTATATTGGAGATTTGTAATTTTTTTATATGTGGGAAATGCATATTTGCATGAGATGAAGCAATTAAGTCAATAAAGCACTTGTGGCAAACAAAGACTGTCGTTAAAAGAAAGGGCGCCACTCTGCAGAGCATTGGTTGCGTGAAGTTTTGGCACTACGCCAGAACATAGCAAAAGGCCAAGAGAATAAAAGAAAGAAGAAAAAGAAGCAGCCAGAAATTAGCACTCAATATTTTATATTACTCTTTCTCTTTCATTATAATTTATACACCAAGCTTATCGTCCTCAAATTGTGTAGAAAACACTTCAAAAGCTTCGTCCGATAATCCAGAAAATATTTGTTCTTGCGAGAAATCTAACGTAGAAGAGTTCCACTTAGATTTCTTACTCGCAGTTCTGAAGGTTTTGGATATTGTGCAGACTACGATATTGTAATCATGTCGCAGACCAACTGGGAGGCTGATAAAATGTGAGACCTTTTTTTTTGGTCAAGTAAATGTAATTTTTTATGCAAATAAACGATGTTGGTACGTTGTTTTTGTCTTTGAAATTCTGGGTTTTCATCCTCTTGGAGTTTGTTTCAAATGGTCTCGGTTTCATTTTTTGGTTATGGTTTTTGAATTTTGTTTCTTCTCTTTCTGGGGGTTGTTTGATGTTGGGAGGCTGATTAAAGTGAGACTTTGGTTTGTTTTTTGGGCAAGCAAATGTAATTCTTTGTGCAAATAAACGATTTTGGTACGTTGTTTTTGTCTTCGAAATTCTGGGTTTTCATCCCTTAGGACTTCGGTTCAAATCGTCTCGGTTTCCTTTTTTTGGTTATGGTTTTTGAATTTCGTTTCTTTTCTTTCTGGGGTTGTTTGATGCTGTTTTATTATTGTTTTGGTCTTCTTAGGCTTGGTTGAGTAGTGGTGGTGGGTTTTCCTCCAAATAATGCAAAACTTAAGATTCAAATAGATAATTTCTCTGCACATTGCTCAGCAATCAGAAAATGAAAAATCCAACTAACCCAAAAGTTTTTGTAAGGTTAAGTTGGGTGGAGGGTTTGTAATTTCTGGTTTCAAACTGACTTAACTTTAGTATGGAAATTTTTAATTTTAGTATATGTGCCGCAGTTGGTCTCCACTTTCTCAAAAGTTTTGAACTTTCTGAATTTCCAGGGCTGATTTTTTTTTTTAATCATTTGGACATTATTGTCCTTATTTTATAGGTGTTTGAATGGCAGCTTTGTATCAATTTTGGTTTTGTATTTATCATTCTTAGACCGTGCTGCTGTTATTCTTCAAATCATTCTCAAAGGATTTAAATTTTCTGAATTTCTGACTGGTGGGATGCTTTTGGTCCTTGTATGTTAGGCTGGATGTGTATATATATGATTATTTTATGAAGAGGAAATTACATGCTTCTGCAAAAGCTTTTCTAGCGGAAGGAAAAGTCTGTTCAGATCCTGTTGGTAAGAATATGTGAAGCTTTGTTGAGGAAAATAAATTCAATATATTCTGGATTTGGCACAGTATTCTTTGTACCATCACATTCATAATTAAGGTTGTTTTTGTGCTTACATTTACTTCAGCTATTGATGCACCTGGTGGCTTTCTTTTCGAATGGTGGTCTGTCTTTTGGGACATATTTATTGCAAAGACAAATGAGAAGCACTCAGAAGCAGCAGCATCATACATCGGGGTGGGTTTACCAGTTTTGATCAACCTTTCGTTTTCTGTTGGGGTGGGGAAGGGTGTGGCTATGAAAGTTTCCAGGAATTTTGCAAACCCTTTTTGTTATAGCAAGTGGATTCTGGCAAGATAAATTCAATTTGTCCGCTTAAAAAAGAAAATCTCCATGAATATGTGCTTTTAATTGATGCATATAACTGTCTTCATGATATTTTCTGCAGTTGCTCGTGGATCATGTGTTTTCTCTCTCTCTCTCTCTCTCTCCTCTCCAACCCCCAAAAAGAAAATGTTTAATTTTTTGTAGTCTTGGGTTTTTACTGAAATTGCAGTTATTGGTCTTAATATATTCTATTGCCTACACTTAATAAACCACAATATGATGGGCCTAAGTAACATTTTCTCGAATTATATTTGCTTTGTTCTTTTGGATTTTTTCTTGAAAATAATAGTTGGTGGTATCTTTTTAATTTATTGTTTTGCAAACAAAGTTTAACTCCTATTGGATAAGCCTTGACCGGATTTTCAATGGACACAGGAAGTTTTTATTCTGTAGCATTTACTGATGAACTATGTGGCCTTGACAGCTAAAATTTGAAAGTTGTAGTTTTATCTCTTTGGAGTATTTTTATGGAATAGATTTTTTAAATGAATCTGCTGTGGGGTTGAGAGTACTGGGAGTTTGGCCTACATATCAAACATTATTAGGTCTGTTTTTTTTTTTGGATTCATGAAATGAATAGTACGTTACAATGTTTTTTCATTGGATTCCGTGGAATCTCTATTTGTTCTGTCTGTTATTTTTGAGAGATGCCTAAATAAGCTGGAGATTTATGTGGAATTCAGACTCAATTGGCAAAGGCTCAGAGCAGCAGCAGCAGCAGCAGCAGCAACATCAGAAACCCCAGCAACATCAGCAGATGCAAATGCAGCAGCTCTTGATGCAGAGGCATGCTCAGCAGCAGCAGCAGCAGCAACAACAACAGCAACAGCAGCAACAACAGCAGCAGCAGCGAAGAGATGGGAGTCAGCTTGTAAATGGCACTTCCCATGGGCTTGTAAGCAGTGACCCTCTTATGAGGCAGAACCATGCAACTGCAAATGCCTTGGCAACAAAATTGTATGAGGAAAGACTGAAGATTCCACTCCAGAGGGATGCCTTGGATGATGGAGCCATGAAGGTATCAGGTTCTGTGATAGATTCAAAATGTTTTTATTCTTATTTTATTATTCCTGCGGTTGCTTATTAAACATTATTATGCAGCAAAGGTTAGATGATAATGTGGGACAGCTTCTGGATCCAAATCATGCCTCAATGCTGAAGGCAGCTGTAGCTGGTGGCCAACCTCCAGGGTATTTTTTTTTGAATGATTTTATTTCTTTTCACCATGATTTAGTTGCGTACTACTTCTGTAATTGAGTCCAATTTGAGAGTCGGTGAACCCTTATTCTGCAGGCAAACACTTCATGGTATACCTGGGAGTATTTCTGGAAATCCTCAGCAAGTTCAAAGTCGGAGTCAGCAGCTTCCAGGGCCTGCACAGGTAATCATTGTCATCAAGTCATCATCATTATTTTTTATTTTTGTATTTTGCCTTTCTGTGATTCCTTCAGAGTGGTTTTTCTTATTTCTGGTAGTCTTCTCTGCTTCAAACAGGACATAAAGTGTGAGATGAATTCAATGATGAATCGTAGAGCTACTGGTCCAGAAGGATCATGTATTGGAGTTTATGGTATTGATCAGTGTCCTTTGAATCCAGTTGTTTGTTTCTATTTTCTCATTTTGCTGTGCTCATTTTATCGGTTCTACGATTTTACGGCTTTAGTGTTTTTTTTTTTCTTTTAATAAATAATGTGGTTGTTGACCCCCTTATCTTATGAATATTTATAATGGAATATCTTTTTATTCATGTATCAAGCATCTATATCTGATTGAGTCATCAATTCTTGATAGTTTCGACTCATTGAATGGAGAACATAACTTCTGATGTTCAAGGTGTTGTTAAAAGCGTGGCTAGGCACACTTAAAGCGTGAAGCACAATGAGTGTAAATTATTGATAGGTTGGCAATTATTCTTATATTGGCGATGATTTGGAAGACCAATTGAGAAAGGAAATAAACCAGGGGTTTCCTCTTATACATAAGACAAATTTAAATGAATATTGATGGATGTGTTGTCAATATTTGTAATTTATGTAGTTAATTGCAAAGAAACAATTCTCAATTTAGAACACCTAGAAATTATTTTTAAGTTCCATGATCCTGTATGTTTTCATGTTTTGGGCCACGAGACATGCAACTTAATGATTTAATTATTTTTGTTAATGTCTGATTTAGATTGTAAATTTTATGATGTTCATTGATTGCATTATTCTCATGTTGTTTTAGGATCAAATCAAGGCAGTAACAGTTTGACTTTAAAAGGTTGGCCTTTGACGGTAAGACTTAAAACCCACGCTTTTGTATTCCCTCTAGACATACAATTGTATATCTGCTTTCAATTAATGACATATTCCTCTTAATATATAACCTATCAAGGGAAATTGTCATTGAAATGGAAAATGATTGCTTCCACTTTTATTCAAATTTATCTCTTAGGAAAGAGGTAGGCAGAATGAAGGCAAGTTTCCCCAGCTCCGCATTCTTGTTTGACATCTGTCAACTATTGTTCATACTTGCTGCATGGAAAAAAAACTTACATTTACATTTTCTATTTGATGGTTCAAAAAATGGTAGACATTATAAACGGATAGAATAGGTTCTCTTTTCTGAAAACTTTCCTTTTCTAGGGTCTGGAGCAGCTTCGACCTGGGCTTCTTCAGCAGCATAAGTCTTTGATGCAGTCTCCTCAGCCTTTCAATCAACTTCAGTTACAGCAGCAACTAATGCTTCAGGCACAGCAAAACTTGGCATCTCCATCTGCTAATGATTTGGAATGCAGAAGACTGAGAATGCTTCTTAACAATCGAACTATGGGTCTTGGAAAGGATGGACAGCTAAATTCTGCTGGCAATATAGTTCCAAGTATTGGATCACCAGTACAAGTTGGTTGCCCTGTGTTACCACGTGCAGACACAGAACTGCTAATGAAGGTATCATTTTGTTCCTGCACTTCAGAGTCGGTCAATCTTATCATCTTTAGCTCTTTTTGATAGTTTTATGGCTTTTAAGCTTCAGTATTTCTTGCTTATCTAATGTTGAATACTTTTCAGTTACAGCAGCAACATTATTCGCAGCATCCACTTTCTAGTCAACAGTCTCAGAATTCAAACCACCAATTCCAGCAGCAAGATAAAATGAATGGTGCTGGCAGCATCACAGGGGATGGTAGCATTTCCAATACCTTTCAAGGAAATGATCAGGTTTGTGATTTATTGGCTTCAGTATTTGTAGACTCTATCAGATACAAAATTTTCCTGTTGTGATTCCTTTTGCTTTCTGGTTTTTGGAATAGTTGTTGCAGAACAGTTCTTCATTCTCCAAGTAGAACAAAATGTTTTGCAAAGTTTATTTTGTATGGTAGAATTTTCCATGAATTTACATAGATCCTAAACTCAGATTTATTTTATTTATTCATTGTTTTTTATAATTTGGACTTCCAAAGCCAAACATATAATCTTTTAACATTTTAGGGCTTACGTGTCATATTTCACATCCTTTAGTTTCTCATAGCATCTGCATGCTTTTGTCACCTCTTATATAATTATTGTTATTCGTTTTAATTTGGATCTCTATATGCTATGTCAAGTGGTTTTCATAATTTGAATCCGTCACCGTGAACTTGATAATCACTGAATATAACCTGGTTTGGTTTCTGAAATATTCTTTTTATTCATTCAAGGCTCCAAAAAGTCAAATTGGGCGAAAGAGAAAGCAGCCAGTATCATCTTCAGGTCCTGCCAATAGCTGTGGGACTGCAAACACCACAGGACCATCCCAAAGTTCTCCTTCAACACCATCTACTCACACACCAGGAGATGTGATGTCAATACCAAATTTGCAACACAATGGTGGTTCCTCTAAGTCTCTGCTTATGTTTGGTTCTGATGGCATGGACTCACTTACATCAGCATCAAAACAGTTGGTGAGCAACCTTACTTTACTGTCTTCATGGTAATTTCATTTTGGGTAGTTTTCCTGATCCTATTTACAAGTTGCATGATGTACTTATAAAAAAAAAAGTTGCATGATGTAGAAATAAGGTGTGGTTAAAGTGCTCACGTTCAAGAATTATTCAATGTGTCCTCTGTAAAAAAAAAAAAGTTATGGATTATTTACTTGCAAGAAATTGTCACTGGCAGCCCCTGGGTCATGGCTGGTTAGAGCATATTGGTTTAGACCTGAAGTTCGTTGTTTTTATTTTATGGTGCTACACGATCTTAGGTTTAAACATAACAACAAAAAAGTAAAAAGAGTTTTTTTTTTTTGGGGGGGTTGGGCGGTTGGAGAATTGTGGTTAGCACTTAAAATCTCAGTCAGGTAATCAACATAATCTACTGCAGGCTGATGTGGACCGTTTTGTGGATGATGGATCTTTGGAGGATAATGTCGATTCATTTTTATCTCCTGAAGCTGCAGACCCTATGGATAGAGTTGGTCGGTCTTCTGATGTCAGCAAAGGTACGATGGATTGTGGCTTTTATAATGGTTGATACTTCTGTTTGCCTGATTATGTAATTCTTTGGTTTGTGTAACTACATCAATGGAACCTAAGGGTTTAATGTTTTTGTCTTAATATTAGGTTTTACATTTACGGAAGTCCGGCTTATTCCAGCAAGTACGAGTAAAGTTGAATGTTGTGACTTCTCATCAGATGGGAAATTGCTTGCTACAGGTGGGCATGATAGAAAGGTAAGAATTTGATTTGATTGGATTGTTTTATTAAGCATTTTTCTTGAGCTGCAAACAGTTGCACAGGGAAACTTCAGACTGAATTATTTTTTATTATGGAAAAACAGCAGAAACCTTTTTGTCTGATGATTTTGTGGTGCAGGCTGTATTGTGGTGCACAGAATCCTTTACTATGAAGTCTACACTTGAAGAACATTCTTATGGGATAACTGATGTCCGTTTCAGTCCAAGCATGTCAAGGCTTGCTACATCTTCGGCTGACAAAACTGTCCGGGTTTGGGACACTGATAATGTTAGTTTACATATTCCCCTTTTTTCATTTCTTATTTAATATTGTTTCTGCAAGTGCAATCTGCTAACCTCTCAATGGTTCCTGACTAGTCCCTTAGATTCACTTCATGTTCAAGTATGTCTTATTGCGTTGCCTTTTTTTCTTTTTTACCAGTTTCACTTTAGTTTTGTGGTCATTACTGAACAAACTAATGTTAGATGCAAAAAGATATGGAAGAAATACTTTTATTTTTGAACAAATTAAGTGAAATTCTGGAATTGAACTTTGACTGTATCATAGAAATCAACCAAATATCAAAGTCTATCAACTGGTATAATTGCATCAGTGACCTGATAATTAACAATCATATTATTCTACAATTAACTTCTTTTTAATAAGCCGACCTCTGATGACTGGAATAAGATTATGTTGGATTGAGTGATAAAAAATTGACTTGCTAGAAATAGAAATATAACTTTGGAAGGTGAACTTCACTAATGTCCTCTTCTGATTTTCTTACATGACTTGTCAGTGATAGAATCAATCATATCTTTACCATTTGACATCCTCTTAGTGTTCGCCTCTCTTTTTTTCTTTTTAAAAAAAAAAGAACTAATGGATCGATACATCAATACTTTACTTTGCAGCCTGGTTTTTCACTTCGTACTTTTATGGGCCATTCTTCAACTGTTTTAGCATTGGACTTCCACCCTAGTAAAGAAGACCTTATCTGCTCTTGTGATAGTAGTGAGATAAGATACTGGAGTATCAAGAATGGCAGTTGTGCTGGCGTTTCCAAGGTATAGAATATGTTATTTATTCATCTTCAAGAGAAATTGTATCACTAGATCTCAATGTCATCACAAGCATCATTTTGCATTTAGTAGCTATGTTAACAGCCCCCTCAAACCTACCCCCCCACCCCAATTTTGTCAGGGTGGTGCGACCCAGATTAGATTTCAACCTCGTCATGGAAGAATTCTTGCTGCTGCATCAGAGAATTTTGTATCCATATTTGATGTAGAGACCCAAGTTTGCAGGCTTAAGTTACAGGTTGGTTGTCATCTTTCCTGATGCTTTTCTTTTACCTGGCTTTATAGGTCCAAACAAGACCATTTTTTGCTGTCAGACAGTGCTCTTATGTCTTCTTTGTATATCAATTTTGAAAAACGCTAAACAGATAAAATATCACAGTTTATGAATTAACGGATATTTAATCTAAGCAAGCAATCAAAATAAGAACAATCAAACACACAGGATTTTGGTGACGAAGAGGAAACCAATTAGAAACCGATCTAATTGTAAAACCTCTCCGGCAAAGCCAAACCCGAAATCACTATCGAAAATTATCCGAGAGATTACGGACACTAGGAACACTTACAACCCTTTGCAAGACCTTGGCTCGTAAGATCGACAAGCCTCAACTCGTCTCCTTGCTCACAATCTTCTTCAACGTGATTCCTTTACGGATCCTTCCGATAGACTTCTCAATTTACGCTCACAAACAAACTAACAAATATCCTCTAAGAGGAACAACAAGGCTCACAATATTTCTCTCTTTAAGTACAGCCTCACGAACTCTCTGGGTGAAAATCCGCACTCTAACATTCTATAGAGGTGTATTTATAATAGCTCCACAAAACCTAAACCTAGGACATGTTAGAATCCAAATAAAACTCATATGGGTAGGTAGCGTCAGACGGGAAGATTGGCCGTTCGAACGGTCACTTGAATATACATGGAAAATGGGCTTTGTGAAAGGTCCGTCGTTCGACGGTCATATGCGTTGACGGTCACTATTCTGATGTGGAAATTTCTGGTTTCCATCGCTTTCTTCGTCGCATTCTTCAATCTTGGCGCGTTCAAGGCGTCCAACGGATGCGAACGCTCGCGAACGAGCTCTCGGTTTTAGTATTGAAGTACTTGATTGCATCCCGTCCGAACGGCAATGAATCCGTCCGCTATTTTCTTTTCATTTTGATCACGAAACTTAGCCAATACTTCAAACTAACAAATTTCTCTGTCCAGAGGTTCAATTCGGTGATTCTTTTGGCAACTGGCTTGATTGACCTTATTCAACTTTTTTCACTTAGTCATTAAGGTTTCTATGAGATTAATGTGTACTTTTCCTAGAGGCCTTTTTTAGCCAGGCTTTGCATGTCCACACTCCAACGTTTGAAAACCAATTTTCGTTACCAAATCGTTCTGTCTCTCTCTCTCTGTGGAGTCCCTAACTTTTTGGTATTCTTCAAATCATTCCATGAGTTTCTATTTTTATCTCTAAGCTCTCTGAATTTATTCCCGTTATCAAATCAATTATTCCATCCAATTTCGTACAGATTTTGTTGATATTTTTAGAGCCTATAGAATTTACAATTATACCCTTTTTCAAAAGAAAAAGATAAAAATATGGGGTGGCTCGGAGCCAAACCCCTATGATTTTTTTTTCATTCTTTTGAAAAATGGTAGAATTGTAATTTTATATGTGCTCCATCAAAAACAAATGATGGAATCAGATGGAAGGATCGATTTGATAATGGGGACAAACTCAAGATGCTAAAAGATGAAAATAAAACTCAGGCAGTGATTTGAAAAATATTCAAAACTCAAGGACTAATACAGTAAATTTTCCTTTCTATTATTACGATCTCAATTAGTTTTGATTGACATTAATTATCCAGAAGAAAAAAGGTTTTGATTGGCGTAATTTGAAATTTTTGAAGTTATCGGAATTTTGTCATTTTCTAGAAATAGGAATTTTAATAATTTGAGGCTGTTCTTCAAACCTTCTCCCCAAAGGACTGCCCACAAGATGATCAAAGAAGAGTATTGTTACTCATTATTTGCCTTGTATATAGAAATGGGAGCATTCTTATAAGCAAATTGAAGGTGTTTGTTTTTGTATTTTTTTTTCCCTATTGTCTTCTGCTGTAGCCTTTGGACAATGACATGGGTAATACTGCAAATTATTATTTTTTTGAATTATTCTAATAATGTGATGTGGAAGTCACACATGCATATTTTATATTGCCATGTTACTTTTCTTCCATGCTTCCTTAGCATGGAGTAATGACCTCCCATTATTATCGACATTTTCCTGATTTTTTAATCTGTGACTATCATTTTAGGGCCATAAAAGCCTTGTCCATTCCATCTGCTGGGATCCTTCTGGTGAATATCTGGCATCTGTGAGTGATGACTTGGTCAGAGTGTGGACAATTGGCTCTGGGAACAAAGGGGAATGCATTCATGAGTTGAGCTGTACCGGCAACAAATTTCATACCTGTGTTTTCCATCCGTCTTACCCTTCACTGTTGGTCGTTGGCTGTTATGAGGCAAGTCATAGTTCTATCTTTTCTTGCAATATCAAGTTAGCTACATAGCAGTTAAGGTTTGCATTTTGACCACGTAGGATGCAAGATAACCGTTCTGCCTTTTTCATGCATTTTCATTGCATAATTTAGCCATACACAACGTTGTGACAATTGCAGTTTTATTGCATAGGATTTGGGTCTCAGATTGGTATTACTTATGCCTTTGTTGCAATGCATGTTTTATAGCATTCATCAATGTATATAAGGTTTTTATTGCTTAGAACTGGATTGCCCCATGAGAAGAAGTGTGGTACATTGTATGGTTATCTGTTGAGTGCCATACCAACTTTTGTTACATGAGAGATGAACTAAGTAGCATGTCCTTGTTTTCAAGCTGCTGACATGGAGTTTTGCTTTTTTATGTGGAATTGTGTGGACTTCCAGACTCTGGAACTGTGGAACACAAACAAGAACAAGACAATGACTTTACATGCGCATGACAAACTAGTCTCTGCCTTAGCAGTATCGAATGTTACAGGTTTGGTAGCTTCAGCTAGTCATGATAAGTGTGTCAAGCTCTGGAAGTGACTGAACCGCTTTTTCGTCCCAACAAAAGTCATATACTCAGAAATACTCAACAGGTTTTCCTTGGATGCTTTTATAGTTGTTTATATTTCGTTAAGAGTCTGTTTAGCAAGAAGTATTTAGATCCAAACCCTAGTCCCTCCAAGTTAACTGAAGGAAGCCATCTTTTGCATCAGAGTTAACTTTGTAAATCTGGTTGAAAATGTTGGATACAGTTTTTGTTCAGACTCATATGGGGAAGATGTGTAAATGCTGTTTACAGAATAGTCAGTTTTTGTTAATGAGAATTCAGTAATATAATATCCTGTCACATTTCATTCTATGTTTTCATGAATGTGAATTCTCAGCAGGTGAGTCTTGTATTAAATTTATAGAATCCTATTAAACAATCCTGCACAGTAATACTAGAGGCTGCTGCGATTGTTGTGGCTCTGGCCTACTTGTGTTCATGAACCTTTTGCATCCATAAACTTTAATAGAATAAACTAAAGGCAAAGACAATGCTGGCATCGCACTGACACTAGCAAAGACAGCTATTGGTGTCTCTCAATGCCGGTGGAATATCAAAGATTCTCTGTTATCTAAATGTCAAAAGAATAAAAGTAAGACAAGCAATTAGTGGGATCAAAATTGTGGTTTCCATTGTCATTTGGGCTTCACAAAAGCCTGTCAATTATAAATTTCTGGAGGACAAAAAGTGAAATCCGGGTGTGAATGATAATGCCTTTTAGAGGGTGTATTTTGCTTTTTAGTTGATGTGATGTAAAAGTAAAAGTTGTTTAGAATGTTTAATGAATATTTTGTGTTTGTAATTATTTGTCAAACAAGCCTATTATAGTCACAAATAAATTTTTGAGTTGAGATTGAAGATATAAATTTTTTTTACAAGAGGGAAAGGGGAAGGGAAGATCACATTAAAACAAAACGAAGAAAAAGGCAACCTTACAATAAGTACTAACACAACAACTGTATCAGTGCAAGAAAAGATAATATAACACAACCCTATCATTTCTTAGCACAAACGCCCCCAAAAAAAAAAAAAAGGCCATCGCTTAAGGTGGTTTGAGATGCCGTACTAGAGATGGCATCGGAAGGAGCACGAAGCTCAAAAGGTACTCCAAACCTTTCCTATATACCAAAGGAACCTCCCCGGAGCTTCTATCTCTTCAAACAAGAGAGAGAAGAGTTCTTTAGCTGCTTCAATAACTTTGAGAACAAGATGGGATTGAAGAGTTTAAAAGTGGAACATTCCCTACAGTTTATGTTGAAGAAAATTTGCAATTTCTGTTCTTGTGTTCATCTATTGGCAATATGCACATCATTTCGTATCAAGTCAAGTGCCTTGTTGAAATGCATTGCCTTGGCATCAAGATATTCCTTCCATGTCACCGGCCGATAGAGAGGCGGATGTTTGTGGTCGGTCAACTTCGTCGATGGTGATATGTTCACATTGCCCGGTGGGCCGTAGAAGTAAGCGATCGAGACGCGATGATGTGTCTTGTTGACAAGCACTTGATGCATTGCACTCTTGAACTGGCCGTTGGAGAGTATGTGCATCAGATCACCGGTATTGACAACAATTGCACCGGCGACAGGATGCACGGGCACCCACCCGACATTGTCTCTAAGGACTTGGAGCCCGCCGGTGCTGCTTTGGTGCAGCAAAGTGAGCAATGATGAGTCTGTGTGAGGGGCCAAGCCCATGGCCTGGCTCGGGTCGGGACAAACTGGGTATGAGTTTAAATGGAGCAGGGCTTGGGAATGTTTCCTCCCATCTTTGGGCTTAAACCATCTCACATCATCACGGGTTAAGCCCAATGACCCAAGCATCAAACCCAGAATCCTTTCTGTCAGGTCTCCGATTTCCCTTTGGTACTCTTCCATTACATCACTGCATGAAATTGTAAAGTAGATTTTTAAGAGACAGTTCATATATACACAAAGCCTTTACTTATAAAAAACAATCACAATTGTGACTCCTAGTAAGCACTTAACATGTATACGTTACGATTTTAAATATCCTACATGGATTAAATGCAATCTTAATCTTATATATATAAGTTTTTGGGTGTCATCTCCTTATAAATTGATTTTCAAATGTGAGTTTTACTAAAGGTTCATATAATTTTGTATTGAAACTGTTACCACGCCGAGTTCAGCATCAAATGGTTGCAGCTTTGTGGTCGAGTCCCAAAAAGAGCGACCCATAAACTAAATTAAAATATCTTAGTATTATGTATAGGCATAATATTAAGTCATTAAATATTAAAACATCACTATCGCATACAATTGATGTGGCAGTATTATTCAGCTTTTTAAATTAGCCCTTCTTTTTTCTTTTTTCTTTTTTTTTCTTAAATAGGGTTTCTGGAGTCCCGTTGATCCTAAGTGGTAGGTAACCCAGGCCCACTAAAACTAGGGCCCAAAAATACAGCTGAGACCCGCCTATTGCGGGTGGGCCAGGTGGATGAGCCATTGCCAATTGGTATTTTGAAAGGCTACGTGAAACTTCAAAGCATGGATTGGTGCATGCACCGATCTGTGTGCGCCAAACCCTCATTTTAACACGAGTTCTGCTCCGTTGCAGCACGCGTAATTCTCAGATGAGTTCCAGACCACTCACAACTCGCCACGTCAGGCACTGAAAGGCCGAGCCGTCGTTTTATCGAAAGCAAACGAATGCACAAAACTACAAAAATACCCATATTCGGGATATTCCTTTCTAAGATCACCCGGCCCTACACTCCCTGACGTGGCGACTACTAACATAAAGAAGACAAAAATTTGCTAATGTGACAGTGAAGGGCATGCACGTACCAGAATTTTGTGTGGTCATGTGGCCAAAGTTGGCAAGCATGTTCCATCGGAGACCCCGTTATTGAGAACCCTCCGACCACATTAGTTTGGGAAAGAAGGTAGAAATGCGGGCCAGGCCGTAGCCGGTGAAGGCCTCCGGCGATCGGACGGCAAGGAGTTTTTGGTCCAGCGGGAGAGAGAACAAACGCCGCGTTTGAAACTCTAGCTCTATAAGAAGGTCAACGGGAATGCCGTGGTTGGTGACTTGAAACACGCCCCATTGCTCGCAGGCACGTCGTGTGAGCAACACCGCATTCGGGTCGGTAAGGTCTATGACGGGCACGGACCCAGCGCCTAATGGGTCTGTGGTGGATGGGTGGTCGGCGGTGGATAGGCTCCACCTGTGAGAGTCGGGTAGTTTTAAGACAGCTTTGAAGTCTAACGGGATGATGCGGTCGAGGTGGACAGGGTTGCTTTTGAAGGATTCTGAGATTGAATTCATCCTCCTCTTCAGCATTTGGGTATCTGTGTGTGTGTGTGAGAGAGAGAGAGATGGAGAGAAGGGTTTTGTTTGTTGTGAGAGAGAGAGAGATTTTGACCGTTGTCTTTTGTTGAAGTGGGAGAGAGAGCTCTGGAGTGTCGTCTCTTGTGTTAACTGGGTTTCAGAACCTTTCTCTCGACGCTTTTGTCTCTATTGTAAGTGGGGGAAATATATATACATACAGGCTACAGCTACAGCTATTGTTACAAGAAATAAGCAACTTCCTCTGCTCATTTCAAGGCATCCTACGCGTTATAGCCATTTCCGGAATGAAAGCTCTTTAAACTTTTAATTCACCTACATTTTCAGTTGTTAAAATACAACAAAAGCCCATATAATTATTCTATTCTATATATACATATAAAGCGACTTATTTTAATTGAAATAAAGAAATTAAGCGTCTCCCTTGATCTTTCATTAAAAATATCCACTAATGCCATCCCATTAATCTCAAAAATATTCTTATGTTATATTCTTATGCCATCCCATCAATCTGCATCATGATGCAGATTGATGCAGTAAACTCTAGGCAGTTTCTCCCTTGGATACCATTTTTAAGATTGAATACAAGATTTTATTTGGAAAGAATATTGTTATTTGCATAATTCCACTTTCTGTGCAAATTTTTAATATATATAAGAGGTGTATACAAGAGATATATAAGTAAGATTTTCTCAAAAAACATGAAGAGAGTAAGTACGGTACTGATCAGTACAGTTCTGGTTCATATATATATATATATATATATATATATATATAGAGAGAGAGAGAGAGAGAGCCCCTATGGTCGGGTCAGCCTGCAAACTCCCTATTTTACAGCACCCAATTCCAATAAGACACCTCATCAATTTAAGAAAGTTGCAAAACATTGAGGTGAGAAGAAATGCAGTAGATCAAAATGAAAAAAAAGAAAAGAAAAGAAAAAGACCAAAAAGGACCCACACCTAAAACCAAGCCACCAGTCCCGCTCCAGCAAACCCAAGACCTAACCACCGGCGCCAGAGAGCATCCACCGGCCGGCATCTCGTGCGTGCCCTGGTGACCCACAGTGGGACAGACCCACGACGTGGGTCAGGCGAGACCCACGGCAAGAAAAAGACCAAAAATGACTCACACCTAAAACCAAACCACCGGTCCCACTCCAGCAAACCCAAGACCCAACCACCGGCACCGAAGAGCATCCACCGGCCGGCATCCTGTGCGTGCCTACGTGACCCACGGTGGGCGAGACCCACGCCGTGGGTTGTGGGTGAAGGTGAAAATGTCGGCCAGCAGACCCACGTCACCGAAGAGCGTCCTGACCCAAGGAGATTCACCTCAAGCGGGATTGCAAAGCCCGAAGCTCTAGGCACGCAACACCGATGAACCTCCAAACCGGACTGCAACGTCTTCGATCTACCACTATTGGAGATCAGAGCCCCAAGCACCTAGCGCCACATCGCCAACCTACAATTGCCGGAGATCACCACCCACGACTGCCGGGATCCAAGCGCGCGATACCACCACTGCTGGAGACCCAAAGCATGTGGCTATTTTGCTTTTATTGGAGGTTGTAAAATAGGGCATTTTTACTTTTATTGGAGGCCGTAAAATAGAGCTCAAATCTAATGTGGTGTGGTGCATTTTATTTTTGTGCAATTCTTTAGTTTTTGCTTATGTGTTAGTTGGAGATTGGAGGCTGTAAAATAAGGGATTTAAGGTGCGTCCTGACCAAAGTTTAATTCATATATATATCAGCAACCATAATCTGCCTTAAATCCGGTGCGATGTGTAGTCCGTTTCAAACTCCATCTTACCTATGGTATGTATGCCATGTGTTGTTCTATCTTGTAAAAGTGCTTAACTTGCCTCATCATGTTTTAGGTTTATAACTTCTAATTAAGGTTTAAGTTTTAGGTCGGTTTGGATTTGCAGTTTCAAAATATGTGGTATAAAAATAGCGATTTTTAAAATCACTGTGAAGCACTTTGTCTTTAAAAATTGCATTTTTTAAAAACTCACCCCATTACTTGTGATTGAAAATGCAAATTTTTCCATATCTTCGAATCATAATTTTTTTTTTTTAAACAATACATATTCTGCAATCTAGTTTAAAATCGCATTTTGTTGTTGTTGTGTACAGACTGTTATTTCAGGCTTTTCAGCATTGACCAGTCTTAATATCTATCAATGCCATTGCCAAAGCTTTGACTGTTATCTACCATTCGTAAATTAAGCCAAAACCAAAGTGCTATTCCATAAAAAGCTCTAATCAGGACCATGCTAAGAGCTAATTAATGTGGCAGCTAGTCTATGAGTAGTTTATAACATCAATGGTAAGAACCATATTATTCCTGGGAAAATTTGTCATGCCTCGTGATTGCCTCTTCACTCTTGCATATATATAGATCGTGGTCCAGTTAATAAACATAGTAATCATTAATCAATATACAACTGCGTTCAGAATGGTATGAGCTGTAGAGATACAATTTTTTTTATTGGGCTTACAATGATTGTGGGTTTTGGTTGGCTAAAACCTAGATTGATAGGCCCAAATATTGTTAAACGGTCAATAAGTTATTGGGTATCATACACTGGTAGTGAACTCCATTTGATTTTCTATATATAAATTACGTTAGAGAGGAGCGAGGAGGAAAGACTTGGGACCCATTTGGTTTGCAGAATACACTTTAGAGCCTTTCTTTTATTTGATAGGAACCTATTCCCAAGAATGGCAGATAACAATATTATTTGGCACACCTAATTCAACAAAATCAAAGAATATCCTGGCATGTTTTATTATGGAAATAACTAGAGCCACTAACTCAAATGTAACGCTATGATACTTACTCTTGAACTAATAATGAGATTTATTTCAGCGACAACTTGAGAGAGAGCAGAGACAATTGCATGTTGTCGTTGTGTATGACAGTATGAGTGACAAGTACGGCTACAGGTGAAATGTTTGACAAGGATGCAAGAATTATGGGGTAAAAAGTAGAAATAAATTACTAGGGACCTGTGAGAATCACAATGCCCTCCAATCGTTATGGAGAAAAAAAAAAATTACATGCCAATGATATCCGACTTCATAACATTTATAAGTAAATTCTGTATAATAAACAATATTAACACATATAACTATTAGTTTACACCACAAATTCCACCAACCTGTTATCTTTACTTTAGTAAAACAAAAATACATTCTAGAAAATCATGCTATATTTATTTCGCAGGCCATGCAGTTACCAGAACCTGATGATATAGTTGTTATGTCAAAGCATATATGCATCAATTCCAACACAATTCTTAAATGGCACACAACTTCAACCTGTCATCTCCTTTGGAAGTTGAAGGATTTTATTGCAAAAGCAAAAACGACTGCAAAAAGTAGGCAGAAAGCAACCACCATAACCCCAGCTATACCCAAGAAATCATGCCTGTACCCATAGCCATCCTTGAGTAACTGCCTTACAGGCATCATGTGAATTCCATCTGCTAGCTTCACCAGTCCATTGTCATCACCATATTGTGAAGTTAGGAGGCCATACAGACTCCAGGCTATAGGGTTTGCCCAATAATACCATCTCCACCATATCGGGATTCTCTGAAAAGAAGTGAACCAACTTATGACATGTATGCCAGAAAATAAATTAAAAAATAAAAAATAAAAGAGGTGGGAGTAGTGGTGTTCTAGTGTTTTTTGGTTGGTTGACATTGGCAATTTTGGTTACATCTATGTAGATCCTGATGAATTTTGTGATGGTAATTGATTATGATGTTTTTTATGGTTCGATATTAATTCTTTCATTGTTTAGATTTCAAGATCAATATATGTCTATCTAATTGTTTTTTATGTCACTTGTTCTCTATATGTTTAATGTGTTTGTGCATGTTTCTGGAAGACAGGTTTTCTAATCAATGAATTCAACTTAGTCCTAGTTTAGTGGTTTAATAGGATTAGTTTGTAATTCGTTGTAATTATTCATTGAGTTGTAATGTTGTTAAATTTTATCACAGAATTGCCAAAAGAGGTGTTTGTTAGGTTTTTAGCGTTAGCAAATTCAATGTCAAAACTTGTTGAGTTGTAGGGCCAGTGTAACGTCTACATGTGAATTAAATTAATAAACCCAAGCAACAAGTAGAAGAAAAATCACACACAAACAAATAATCAAAAGACCAGAGAGTGACACACAAGAACAAACCAAATTTACATGGAAAACCCTTCAGTGTAGAGGAAAAAACTACAGGGCAAATAAAATCAATCCACTATAATAAAATAGAGTTTACAACACTCAATTTTATTCTCAGAACTTAGGTTCACAGCAAATTGGGAAATACAACAATATAAACTCGGTAGGAAAAAATTATAATCTCACCACAAACCGCCTTAATATGGTGAAATCAATACCACAGTGAGATTCCCCCAATGTGTTCTTGAACAAAGAAACCTTTATTCTTCCTCCCTATAAAAAAAAACCAAAACCAAAGACAAGAAAAAACAAGTCCCTTTTTTTTCTCTCTCCCCAAGCAGCGCAACACCGCTCTCTGTTTTTTTTGTTTTTTTCTTCCTCTCTTGGTGCCGCACCTCATGTTTTCAAACTTCTCTTTCTTTTCTTTCAGCTTTCAGTTATTTTTTTATGATGCCCTTTTTTATTGTGCAACTCATTCGGTTGAAAGACCACTCCACTTAACATGGGATTTTAATGTGTTGTCAGTTGGACCCACATGGGCCCACGCACAATAATTGTAACTAAGTTTAGGGTTGAGGTCGATTCAAACTAGGGTTCAAGAAGAGTTGGAATTGGAGATTTGGAAACTTTGATCGCAAGTTCAATTGCATATGGTTTGACTGAACCTCATTCGATTGAAATCTGAAAACCTAAAGTTAGATCAATCTAACTTAAGGTTGGATCGATCCAACCATGCAAAAAACCGAGAGCCTGTCATAGCCTCATTTGAAGTTCGTTCGATCAAAAACTTTTTTTATGTAAGTAATCGAAATATCATAAAGTGTAAAGTGCCACCAAGTACACAAAAAGTATACAGGAGAAGCCACCTAGCTAATAGAGGTAAAACGGACAAGAAAAACATGATAATTAATCACCAAAGGAGAAACAAAAGTAGCTGTGCAAAGATATAATGTGTTGAGAATTAAAGACTAAATTTCTAAAATCCTCTCACAATCCTCAAACCTTTTATCATTAATTTCCCTTCATATATACCACAAAAAGTACCAAAGCACCATCTTCCACACAATAGCACTCCAAGTGTTGCCAGCAGTCTACCAACAAGCATACAAATCAACTACTCGTTTAGGCATGACCCAAGACAACCCAAATCAACTAAAGAAAACATTTCAAATGGCACAAGCAACCTCACAATGAAGCAAAAGATGGTCACAGACTCCCCATTCTTTTTAAACAAACAACATCAATTAACCACAATGATGTACCGATTTCAAAGATTGTCCATGGTAAGGATCTTTCCTAGAGCTCTTGTGATTTCTTATTCTGATTTTCTTATTCTCTTCTCTAGTCCCCCTTAGGCATTCTCTTGTATACTTCCTGTATACTAGGGTTGCGCCCCTCTGTGCGTTTTCTATATAACATTACTTATTAAAAAAAAAAGGATCTTTCCTAGAGCTGGCAACCAACCAAAAAAGATCACCCTCAATGGAACCTTAGTTTACCAAAACTTTTCCAAGGGAAACGGAAATCATCATGACAACCCATGACACTGTAGATCAATCCAACTGACCCGTAGACAAAATTAATTATTAGTCGACTTAGCCTTGAAACTTCAGTTCTCTCCCTGCCTATAAAAGCCTAATGACCTATGATTTTCACATACAAAGAGAGGTAGTATTACATTGTTCTTGAAGAGTTCTCTAAACACCATTGAGCCTAAACATATTTGATTCCTCTCCTTGTTTATTATTATAAACCAAACCACAGATATACCTTCAGCCACCAGAATTTTGGGTTATAGCAAACAAGGCTTGGTCTTGAAGGTGATTCCTATAGAAAAAGGCCAGAAGTTCTGGAGTTATTGAGAGGGTTACAAAGGTTTTGTAAGTTGACTAATTTGTAACATAAATCTTCTATAGCGGATAACTTTGGAGTTGGCTGGCTCTTAAAGTAGTTTTACTTTTGAAGAGTTCTTCAAAAAAATTTCACTTCGTCACCAAATCCTTGTGTTCATTTGTTTTATGATTTGTTCAGTTGTGGTGATTTTATTGGCTTAATCATTGACTCGCTTGATAATCTGAATTGTTGTAATTTGGGGTCTAAAACAATTTTTTTAAACTTCTTTGGTGGAGATTGGTTTTGATAAACACTAAGAAAAAAACGTTTATCTATAATTTCACCATATAGCCATGTTATTCTCACCATAAAAAGTTGACAAGCCAAGCGAATTATCAGTACACTACAAAACTGGATTCTGGCCCACAAATCAGCCAATCAAATGATAAGAATGATCCAGCCCGTAAGTTTGGGTCTAAAAATTTAATATATCCTTACTATCAGACACCGGTGCACAATACAGCATCAGCTTATATATCTAGGAGTTCCTAAACAAAGAATGCTATGTAATAATTTCAGTGAGTAATGACGTGCAGGTCTGCTTTTGATCAATATATAAAAATCCAAGACAATCATGGCATGCAGGTCTGATTAAGCAAAAATCTGATACTATAGAAGCAAAAAAATTTATCACTTCATTACCTTGTGAGGAATCATAAAGCCGCTGAAAAGGTTCCATAGCATATAAAATGGAGCAGCAATGATGGCAGCCACATTATGATTTGGCGTTACAGCAGTTGTCATCATCCCATAGAAGGTGAAGTACAGCATGGTGAAATACATAAAGTATATGTACCAAATAAATTTGAAGACAGTCCACTCAAACGAAGCCAGGGAGTAGAAAATTGTGCAGTAGATAATTGTCTGTGCAAACACATAGGGGAACTCAATGACAACCTGCACACAGGGAAACATGAGCTAACTTTAAGGAATCCAATGTTTTGCAATAAGTAGGAAAAATGAAAAAATATCGGAAGGAAACCTGAGCAAATGCAAATGGTAAAGCTGAATAAATCCCTGCTGCTCTCTCTCGATATGAAACAAATCTCTCAACAGAAACAACAGGTTGAACAGCAGTGGCATTGGTAACTCCAATGAACAGGATAGCCACATACATTGATCCCATGGCATTAAATAAATTCTGCTGGGTCTCCCTGTCACAAAAATAAATAAATAAATAAATAGTTAAGAATCTGGCATTAGACCATAAGAATATCTGTCAGGGAAAAATTAACAGTAGGTAACGTTCTTTGCTCCACTTCTGACTAGACTTTGCCAACTGACCGTCAGCCCCCAGTGAAATATGACAGAATTAGAATGTGGAAAGCTCTATACAGCTTTAAATCAGTCCAACAAAATATGACATTGTCTTAGAATGGGCAAATTTCTACTCTTATATCATAAGCTGCCATTAAAACGCCTCTTTGCAGCTTTGACCCTCGTTCTGTTTTGCCTTGTCCTCGTACTTGCTGCACTTCCATTCAAAACATATCAAGCCTTGGCGCATCCATTGATCTTCATTGCAAGCGTCTAAACCATCTCAACTTAACGATTAATCTTGTTCTCAGTTGCTGCTGCCTAAAAGAGCTTTGTGGTTTGTGTTAGTTATGGTCAACCAACATTGGATTGTTACAAATGAGAAAGACACTCAATTTAAGAATTTAAAAGATCCATTCACCATGCCAACAGTACATGTTCATGGCATTGATACTAGCAATCTGCCACTGAAACGACCAGATAGATGTATTTATAAATTTATTCACCCCATTACTTAACCGTTTCTGTTAATCCTCCTAAGACAGCAGCAGCAGCATTATTGGACAAGTTCCAAGTCACGAAAAGTAACAGAACTAGTTAGCTGGGAGTGTGTGATGATGCAAATTACGTGGTACTAATGCACTCAATAGCCAAGGACCAAACTATCTAAAGAAGGCTTTCATAAAAATCTAGAGCTAAAAATATTTCAAAAGATAAAGAAAACCTTTTAGCACCAAATCTCCAACATATTGTTCCAAGCATCAATGCGATGATGACAGTATAGAAGAAGCGAACTGCAGTGTATTGTGGGTTTCGCCAATAAGACAGATTTTGCTTCCAAAGACAAGCCAAAAACTGGTAAAAGAATGACTTTGAATACTTTGTTGGGAAGTTCAATTCTTTTGAATGACTACTCGGCTTGCTTAGGCTTTCAACCAACTCTCTATTAAGTCTGAAATGGAAGATGAGAGCCAAGTTATATAAGGCAGGGAATAGTTCTATCTAAAAGCAAAATCAATAGCAAGAATTCACAGGAACTACGCATACTGAAATAAATTTGATTTTCGGTAAATTTCTGCAAAGTCCACTCCGAGACGATTCTCTTCAGTAGAAGAAGTAACCTCAAGCATCCATGTAGAAGGATTATATCCAGGCATGATTTTTGGCACTCCTTCAACTGCCTACAGAAGCAAATATTTATATCATTAGATAATTGGGGACAGAATCATAACCATTTCAAGATCACATATACTAAGAGATGAACATGCAGACCAGACCTCAAAATATTTGATGAGCTCACAAGACTTGGGCCCAAGGGGACCAGCATATATGAGCTCTCCTCCACGCTTCATAAACAAAAGCTGCATTGACAGATGAGATTAGGGGAGGATCAATGAAGAGACCATAACAATCTAGAAACACTAGGTTATAAAATGTTGTAATTGGTCTGTCTCTACACTGTACAGATGTGACCAAAGCACTAGCAAATCATTGTGAGAGGGAAAATGCACCAGCTAGAACCTAGGGGAATTTTAATACACCCACTTTGAAGATGTGTGTGTGTGTAATGAACATATACACATGCATATAAATACCTCGTCAAAGGATTCAAAAATGTCTATGCTAGGCTGATGGATTGTACACACTATAGTTCGCCCAGTATTCACAATATTCCTCACAGTTCTCATCACAATGGCTGCAGCCCTTGCATCCAACCCTGATGTGGGCTCATCCATGAACACTATAGAAGGATTGGCAACCAGTTCAACAGCAATCGTTAATCTTTTTCTCTGTTCTGTTGACAAACCATCAACTCCAGGTAGTCCAACCAATGCTCCACTCAGTGGAGTAAGCTCTACAAGTTCCATCACCTCCTCAACAAAGGCCTGCAAAATTCAACCCTCCAGTAATATTGAACCCAAGGCATACAAAATATGACACAATTTTTTTATATTTACCCTTTGAATCTCCAAGGTAACATCTGATGGTAACCGAAGCCAAGCAGAGAACAAAAGTGATTCCAGAACAGTCAAGCAAGGGGAATGGATATCAGTCTGCTCACAGTAACCAGAAATTCTTGCAAAAGTTTCCTGCCTTTTTGGATAACCAGATATATGTATGCTCCCTTCTATGACCCCACCAGTTTTTCTACCAGCTAATACATCCATGAGGGTGGTTTTCCCAGCACCACTGACACCAACCAATGCTGTAAGGACACCAGGTCTAAATGCTCCAGTAACATTAACCAACAGCTGCAATCTATCTTCTGCTATCCCTTGTTGCTTCAATTCCTGAAGTAGTACTTTGATCAGAAAATTGAGTAGTCAACATGCTTTTCAAAATGGAGTGAAGGAATGGAGTTATATGCCACCATAGGGACATCCACATAGTAATTGATATTGCTGAAAGTCATAGAGAGTGGTTGAAATGGGAGAACCATGCCTTTCTGCCTAAAATGTTTTGCTGCCAAATTGATGATAAACTTAAACATTTAGTCTGAATTTGGAATAATAACCGAAGAAAGAAAATATGAAAGAAAGTCAATATATTTTGTTTTCCCAACCACTTAATGACCCTGAATGCTGCAAGAAATGCCGCAGCTCAACAGCAACTGTTTCGCCTTTTCTTCTCCTTTCCCTCTCTTGCAGCTCTTCCTTAGAAACTACTGCTTGTTGTTTCCCCAAAGCTGTACGCATATAAAATAACATATTGATTAGCCTTTATTTCGTATCTAACCTTATTTTCCAATTTGCAGTGCAGTAAGGGAGTTATTAGTAAACTTGTTAACAAAAATAAATGGCTTACGATTAAGGTAAGCTAGAAAGAATGTGAACAGGATGTTGAACAAAACCGTGTATCCAATCAGAGCACCGACACCAATCCAGTACCAGTAGCTCTCTGGAAACAAACCACGTGCTCTTAGTAATGCCTCACCTAGTGGTGAGCTCATGTTGTTCCCATCTCTCTACAGAAATAAGGTAACAGACAATTATAAGTTTCGAGGTAGAATTTATAACTGTTAGAACAGTAACTCAACTGAAAGATATGATGCGAAATTGCTCCTATTACACCATAGAAGATTACACAAGACAACTTGGTATAGGAAAACTTTGTTGGAACATCTCAATACAACCTTTCATCTGATATAATCACACTAAAAGATAAAATCACACTTAGAATTCATGAAGTAACATGTAGAAAAAGACATCTTCTAACATAACAAAACTAAGTTGAAAGGATAACATATCAGATGCATCTGGACTCTCCTTGAATGTAATTTAGCGATCATGCTATTCCTTTCAATTTTCCCTACAAAATGTCATCATATTCTTGCCAGACTAGCAAAATTGCAAGCTTTCCTTTTCTTTTCTTTTCATTATTATTATTATTATTATTATTATTATTATTATTATTATTATTATTATTATTTTGGTCCTTTTGGTAATAAATACCAGCAAATCCCAGTGCTAGCAAGGAAGATGGAACACAAGATGATATAGTCATATTACCTTATCCCAGGAATGTCCATGGAATTCATTACTGGAAGCTGCATTTTGAGCATACATCAAAGGAGAAAGCCAGAATCCCCAGATCCACCAACTTGGTATATCATCTGTCACAATGTAACAAGAAAATGAATATACATAAGAAATAAGAGATAAAACATAGACATTGAAAGAATGCCTGTTGACCTCTTGAAATGATAAACCCTCCAAGAGCCATGACAACCAGCATAGCAAATGATCCAAATGTGTTGGAAACTATCATGTTCCGGCCCAAGGATCCCATTAGATGGAAGAGAGATATTGACATTTGGTGCAGAAGGAAGTATAACAAGAACTGCTGAAAAAACCTGCATATTCAAGGGTTAATATAACAATCCATCCCAAATCAACTGCCAGAATACATTCAGAACTTCATGAGAACATAAGATTTACCTAGTAATTGAAGGATCATATCCAATCACGTAGTATGTGACTGCCACCCAGAAACCAGACTCTATGAGCGAAGTTGGAATACTTAAGACCCAAGAAGGAAGGGTATAAGCCCAGCTTGGGTAGAAGTGCAAGTCCCTATGCTTGTAAACCATTGGAAGCTTGGCCACCAACATTGACACCTCGGTAAAGCCATTAAAAAGAATAATAACCATGGAAAAGTACAGTGCCCCAAGATATATGCCTCCATCATCAATTGTATTATGGTGCATTGTTGTCCGCAAAAAAACACTCATTGTGATCAAAGCAACCAAAAGAAGCTGGAAAACAGTACATTGTACTTGAAAATCAGCACTAGAATTTCATTAGAATTCCTTCTTTCAGATAATTTACTCAACCAACATAAAAATGGCCTTGCAAATAAAAGTCAAAACTGTAAGTGATATAAATGGCCTGCTTTGGTGACAAAGAAGTTAAGATAACATGTTGACATATCATCAAAAATACCTTTGGTTTTTATATGCATAATTTCGGAACTTACTATTGATAATTGGCCAAAGAAGTAAACATAATTTCATATATCTGACACAAAACAAAACTAAATGGATTTAAGACTAAAATCTGAAAGCTAAGCAGTTTATACCGGCTTTGGTGACCAAGAAGTTGACATATCAACAAAAACACCTCAGAATCCTAGGATATGATTTAAGATTGTTGTAATAATTAATAACTTGTACTACCTGAACGAATTTGAAGACATAAATAAACGAGTTTCGTTTCATGAGAAGCCTCTGCCAGTGAAAGCTGATCTTGAGAAGTTCAAGTCTTTTTGCTCCGTAGCTAAATGTTGACAAGGCTGCTGGATGATTGTAGCGTTTATCAAAAGGAACTTCCAATTCCTCAGACAAGTTCTTCCCAGCAGGATATGAACGAAAAGCTTCAGCAAACTTTCCTGCAGTTATGTACCGGTAAGGGCGATCCAGAACATACCAGTACTGCTCTTGGTCTTTCTTCGATGTAACCTGTGTACAAAAATTTGAACAAAGTTACCTCATAATATAGCAGAAAGTCACATCTCAAGTTCTCCACCACTTACTTCTTGCAAGAAGTCTGCCACATTCTTTCGCACAGGGCAAATAAATCCCATATATTTGAAAAAATCAAGAGCAGCATCACGAGGTCCCTGGTATACAATCTGGCCCTCACACAAAAGTATAACATCATCAAACAACTCGTAGGTCTCAGGAGATGGTTGAAGCAGAGAAATTACAGCCGTGGCATCAAGTGCACGAGTTGAATGCTTAAGATATTTGATGATTTGACAAGTAGTAGAACTATCAAGCCCAGTTGATATTTCATCCATGAGTAGCACTCTCGCTGGACCAACTAGTAATTCACCTGGGAAATCACAGGTATGCTTAATCAGCATAAGTAAACATATGAAGTTGACCTGTACACCACAAGTCAAAAAAATAAATTTAAAAATGTAAACACCTGTTGTAAGCCGCTTCTTTTGGCCTCCAGAGATCCCCTTGAGCATTTCATCTCCCACCAATGTGTCAGCACAGATGTCCAACCCTAAAATCTTTGCCAGAATATATTAGCGATAATGTTTTAAGGAAATAAATTCAGTAACAACTTACCATGTCCAGTTTTCTAACAACTACAATATAAACAAACTATAAAGACATGCTTTCTTTTAATAAGTAAACGAAATATCATTAAAAAGTAAAGGGTGCAACCTAGGTACACATGAAGTATACAGAGAAACACTAAGCTAGAAGGAGAAAAAAGAACAAGAAAGTCATAAAAACTAAGCAAAGAATGATAAACAGACGCAACTGTCCAGAGATAAAGAGTATCAAACAAAAAAGACCTAAATTCCACCCCTCTCTGTAGTCCTCGAAACTTCTATAATTTCTTTTCCTCCAAAGACACCACAAGTGTCAAGAAGGCACTATCTTCCACACTACTGCAAACTAAATGCTACCAAAAGTCCCCCTCCAACAAGCAAAGGCATAACCCACAACAACTCAATACGACTGAAAACATCATTCAATAAGGCACAAGCAACCTCACAAAGGAGAAGATGATCCAAAATCTTCATGTTTCTCTTACACAAACAGCACTAATCAACCACAATGACAAGCCGCTTCCTAAGATTATCCATGGTAAGGATCTTCCCTTGGGCAGCAGACCAAGTAAAGAAAGATGATCTCAAAGGAACCATAATTTGCCAAATACTTTCCAAGGAAAGGGAGCGTTGTCATTACAAACAAGGACACTGTAAGAGGATTTAACTCCGAACAACCCTCTTTTGGAGGGAGCCCACCAAATTTCATCTTCACCTCCCTGTCTCACTCTAAAGGAATATGGCAAATTAAAGAACGAAACAATGGCATTCACCTCTCAATCATGAGCCGCTCTAATAAAGCTTATGTTCCATTGAAGGGAACTACTAGAAAGCTCCAAAGACATGTTTTTTCATAAACATATCAGTTCCTAGTAGCTTAACCTACATGAGAATTCATGAAATTTGAACTGATGCCATTTCATGTCCTTTTTCAAAAGGTCATGTCATTGATATTGGAATCTATGAAACCATTTCTTATCAACCTGTTCACTCAAGTCCGAAACCTCTTTCATATTCAAAAGGCAAGCTTGACATAGAACAAGCCTATGAAAAGTTTCTATTGGGACACAACGTCAAACCCTGCTACCACTATAAAAACAGGCTCGTTAGCACAATATCAAGGTCCATAAAAGACTTGAGTTTGTCTTCCTTAACACCAATTGGTTTTAAGTGGAATGGCAGCTCATGGTTTGACAAATGGTATTAGAGTTAGGAAGTCATAGGAGCGTCATCGTGAGGGAGGGATTGTTAGGACACAATGCCGCTCCCTGCCACCGCTCTAAAAACAGGCCCGTTAGGCACAATGTCGAGGTCCATAAAAGACTTGAGTTTGCTCCCTCAAACACCAGTTGGTTTTAGGTGAAATGGCAACTCATAGTCTAATAGTTTCTAATTGGTCGAGTTATTTTTTGAAGTAATGGACAAACGTTGTGGCCCTGAATGTAGTTGAAAAGTCACAAAATCACTTGAAATTTACAAACCAGTGGCTGAAGATTTAGATCCGTGGACAATTCAAGGGTCTGTTTGACAGCCAGAATATGCCAGGCTCTAGTCATGCACTAGCTTAAAAAATCTGGCTCTAGTTTGATGAAAAGATGATGTTTATCTTAAATGAGCTTGAACTTGGATTATAAAATGTTCTACAATTGATGACCTTCCGCGGAACTAGGATGGGAACTGACATAATCATGTAGTTGGATTTCCCATTAATTTTGCATGGTCTTCTGCAGGAGTCCTTTTATATTGTTCAACACCATGCTAGAAAATGAGATAGTTTGGTGTCATTTTAAACTTGAATTGGGATAATGTAACCTTGCAAAACAAATACTACCTAACAAGCACTATTCATGTAGCTGTGAAAGACTTCCTTTCATAAACCTAAAGTAATCCTACTCACTTCCAACTAGATTTTCATGCTGGAGAATGTTTACACAAAAAGTCCTAACTAAAGCATACAAAAGGAATACCATGGAAGGTAATCACAGTTGGAGAATAGCAAAGAATATTCATCCAAGCTTCTAATAGAAGATGCAACTTAGTAATTTGTGAAGTGAAGGTAATTGTAATTATATGAGTTTCTTAAATTCTGATGTCATAATCAAATCGATTATATGCTTCCAGCAGTAACCAGCATCTAGAGAATACCTTCATGATGTACTCCACTACAAGGCTCGTGTCTTGGCCACCCAAAGCTAATGCCTACAGGAAAAAATTATATTATTAACAATCTTAGCAGCAATAAACTATCAGGCCAAAAAAAAAAAAAAAGACACCATACCAGATGCATCTAACCATTGTAATTACCTTCATGAATATATCAAGATCTTCATCAGGTTTTATCCCAGCAATCTTTTCCCTTCTTGCAAGTTCCAATAGCATATCTGAGCAGAAGTATGCATAAATCAGCATCTAAATAAGCATAATCCATAGACATACACATGAAACCCAAAGCTTACCATATTTGAATCCAACACCTTGACAGCGACCAGCAAACTCAAGAGTCTCCCTTACAGTCATTTCTGCAACATGGCAATCCTGTTGGCTCACATAAGCAGCTGTCCTCTGAGGAACGAACTCATTCAGGCCATGTCCATTGTATGTGATTCTACCTGACATCTTCAGAGGGGATCAAGGTATCAGTGGAAAAGAGCAAATGATAAATCCAACAAGGAAATTAGTAGCAAATTTCATTTAATCAGCAAAGCAATTGAATGTGATCACTTGAATCAGCTCAAAAATGCATCCTTTTGATGCCTCAATAATTCGTGATTATTAATCTAATGAACAAATATCAGAATGATGTGAACAAACCAACAATATAGCGCAACTTCATAACATCTCACGGTCTATTCAGAACCATTCAAGTATTATTACCATTCACTATGGCAGAACAGACCAAAGTACAGGTTGAAATGCATAAAATCTAACAGCTTATGGTGATTACATTAGTCCATGATTCTGAGACGACTAATAGGTCATTCCTGCAGGGGGTCAGAAATAACATGACATATAAAGCAATTCTTTCTATACTATAACAGAACAGCATGATTACCAAGAAGAAAGGCATATAGGCATCATATTCAGGGTTGTGCAAGATGAACATATTTCAATACCTTCAAATCTGCTCCAAGGCGACCAGCAAGAGCCAACAGTAGAGTTGTCTTTCCGGAGCTTGGAGGACCCATTAACAATGTCAATCTATAAGATAGCACAACTCCTTATTAAACACAGGCACCTGAACGAACATCGAACAACTGGGTTCTGATTTAATTTCAAAATTCACCTTGAAGGTCTAACAACCCCAGTAATATCATATAACACTGTCAACTTGCTTCTCTGCCCCCGTAATATCCGCAACTGCCTTAAAAGTGCCTAAGAAATTTTAGAACAAAACGAATTTGAAAACATAATCAGAACCATAACATGAAACAATAACCATAGGATGAACTTGGACCCTTAGGAAAATGGTTATAAAATGAGTAAAATTCGACCTCAGCCATATTAAAAACAAAATTTGGAATTGTTGGCAGTGCTCTGCTTCCGACGTGGACGAAAGATTCAACCGTTAAATTCTTAAATCGAACCTCAATCTTCGGAAACTCCAAATCTACTCTGTAATTCCACATTTGGAGAAAGGAATAAAATCAATAAACTATTAACCACATTAAATGTCCAATCAAAAGCTTCAACTTGGAAGATAATCTATTATGAGAAGAGAAATGACACTAAGAAAGACAATGACAACACATTTCACAGTGAAACAGGGCACAAAATTAATCAGAATTCCTGCATAACGCACACTGGGAATGGAATCACAATTGAAATGGGAAAAGCCAAATAATTCAGATCATATATAAGAAACAGTTACTGTAAGAACTTGCTATATGTCTAGCAGGTTTAAGGATTCTATAAGGTTGCCTATAACCTTTTCTTGTAAGAAAACTATATAGATAGAGGAAGAGAAAATGCAAGTACAAGAATGACCATGCCATGAACTCCAAATCCTCTGTTCGTTGCTGAGAAATTATTTTTCTCTTTCTAATGTGAAATTCAAATTTTCTTCTCCTTAATTTCCCACATTTTCTCAGCAACCAAACAGGTAGAAAGAAAAATCTCCCGCACAATCAAGAACCGAATCCAAACAGAGAATTACGCGTCGAATCGGCGCCTCATTCGATTGAAGAACCGCTCGGGGTCGTCGTCGACGGAGTTGATAAGCCGGTCCAGCACGAGCCTCTGCTCCCGGGCCTCGAGCTCGCTCACGTCGATCTCCTTGGTGTCTCCAACAATGTCCGTGAAGATCCCTCTCCGCACGCGAGCGTAGGTGGGCAGCCTCTCCAGCGCGGCCCACCGGAGCGCCTCCTCATCCTCGCCCTCCTCTCTGAACGACGGCGCCCTAGCAAACACATTCTCTGCCGAGTTCCACATCCAGATCAAGATCTATCCAAATGCTTTCTTCGGCCAAGAGATAGACCGCAGAGCGAGAGAGAGAGAGAGAGATGAAGTTTACTATAAAGTAGGGTTTGAATGTGAGAGATTGGCAATTTGGTGAGCGAGCGTGTGGAGTGTGTGAATAGCTACTACTACTTCTTCTAAGTTCTAAGGTTTGGTGGTTGAGGTCTGCATTAATGGCTGTTTCTCCAAGTAAGTCTTCGTTTGTTGAGCGCTACCTCTTTCTTTCTCAGCTCCGTTGTGCACGTTAAAGTGTGATACAGTTCGCGTACAGAGTGACTCATTTAATGGCCGCGGGAAAGACAAAAAGGTGGCGGGTTTCCTCTCAAGCCGTACTCGCGCGTGTCTAAACCATTCGCCACTCGCTAGAGGGGGAATACCACGTATTGGATGAGGCTATTCTGGTCATTTAAAACGAAGGATGTCTGTGTTGGACTGGAGACGCGATTGTCGTTGGAATTGACGGCGGATATTTGAATTGAACGGTTGGAATAAGGATTTTTAACTGTTTTACTGAAGCGTGAGACTCGCGGGGTGACTGTCAAAAGTTAGTCGGTAACTTTTCTTTTTTCACGTCTTTCAGGCACAGCATGCATGGAGATTGAAGAGCGAGAAATCGATGCTCTTCTATCTCGCTGATTAATTTGACAAAATTCATCTTTAAAAAATGTAAAATAAGTCTTCGAGTTAATTTTTTAAAATTAAAATTTTTTAAAGTTTTTTTCTTTCAAAAATTAGCTCTTTGAGTCAATTAAAATTACAATAAACTTCCTGCCATTCAAAATTTTTAACAACCGTTAATTTGAGTTAAAACGCATTGTTTTATTATTTCATTAAAATTTTAAATTTTAAATTTTAAATTAAATTAAAAAAAATTAATATTTTAATAAGGTAAAACGGTGCGTTTTGATCAAGACTAACAGCTATTAAAAATTTTGATAGCATATAATTTATTGCGATTTTGATTGACTCGAGGAATACATTTTCGAAAAAAAAAAACTCATAGAGTTTTTAATTTTAGATGATTGACTTAGGGACTTATTATACATTTTTTTTCAATTAATTATTATATAAAAAAAAATTAATAATCGGTAAACACTATCAGTACCATATCAAGTCAATAAAATAAAAATAAAATAAGGTATTGCATATATATAGTGGGTGTTTTGGCAAATCATTCTTATGTTTTTTTTTTAATAATAATAAAAATTAATTGATGCGATATAAAAGTATTAATTTTAAATTTTTTATTACAAAAAGTAAATAAAATTATTTAATAATATGAAATTTTTTTTGGTAATATGAAGAAACGAGGCAAAATTTCTCACTTGGTAAAGTTTACACACACCATCATCTTACAAATAAACAGTTGTGATGAGCTTAAAGATTGTTATTAGAGGTAACTGCACTTTAAACCCTTAAATTATCGTATAATTTGATAAGTCATCAAACTTCAAAATCTCTCAATTTGAACCCTTCATCAAATTTTAAATGTTAAAAATGAGATTGACTTTTTTTATAAAATTTCAAAGTTACCCTTAATTCCAAATTAACTTTTTTTTAAAAAAAAAATCATGGATATTTTGTCTTTTTAGGTATTGCCATTACAAGTTAATGGCAAAATCTAATGGAGGGGTTCAATTAACGGCAAAATTTGACAGAGGGATTCAATTTAATATAAAAAATGAAAATCATGGATATTTTGGTTTTTTTAGGTATTGCCATTAGAAGTTAACGGCTAAATATGATTTAAGGGTTCAAATTAACTGCAATTGAAAGTTTATGGGTTCAAATTAAGAAGTTTGAGAGTTTGTCAAATCCCGTAATAATTTAGGGATGCAGAGTAAAGTTACCCCTTGTTAATTATTACTATCCTTATATGTATCTCACATCAAGTCTACCTTCTAAACATAAAATAGAGGTTGAATATTTCGATGCTAATGCATTCATCCATGGAGCCAATTAATTACAATGTTCTTTTAAAATTATATTATCAAAGTTAAATTATAGGTGGTAAGAAACACAAAAACGAGCGACATTATGAATCAGGAAACCAATAGTCAACGTTGGATGCAATTTACGTGTCTAAATTAACTATGTAACCCTGCAGGTGTAACTTCTTGTCATCCATTATGATTTATGCAAGCTATAAATAAGCTTGTATCCACCAACCCAAAAAGAAAAAAAAGGAAAAAAAAAGCTTCCATCTTTTAATAAGCCATTAATTAATATCTTGGTACGTTTAGAACTAAAAAAAGCATGCACTAGTTATTAGGGGTGTTCAAGCGGTTATAACCGGCAGTTATTTACAATAACCGCAACCGCCTACGCTTTAGGCGGTTATTAGATTTTCAATAACCGCAACCGCCTCCGCCTAGGCGGTTAGCGGTTATTCAAACCGCTAACAAGCGGTTATAACCGCTTTTTAAAAATGGGCTTTTGGACTTTTTTTATATTTTGGGCCTTCATTTTTTCCTTTTTTTTTTGGATTTATTTCACACTACAAACCACTCATTAAAAGTTTGAAATTAAGATCAAAACATAATACAACCAAAACCTAACGAGTGAGAGTCTGAGAGACGAAAGTGAGACAGAGACGGAAGCGAGTGAGAGAGGGGCCGCGGCTTCAGGAGAACTTAAAGTTAAGATGAAACCTAACAAGTGAGACTCTATGAGAGAGAGGCTGCGACTTCTGTGAAATGTGAATGTCTGGGAGAATAAGATAGGGTTTCATCTTATAAACTTATATAATATAAATAATATATAACGAGTGAGAGAGGGGATGTGACGTTGTTTTGTTTTGTTTTTATATTTAATTAATATAAATAATTAATATATATTTATATAATTATATATAAATAAAAGCGATTAACGGTTATAACCACTTTTTCATACCTCTAAAACCGCTAACCGCAACCGTCCTAGGCGGTTAGCGGTTTTTAATAACCGCTTTATAAAGCGGTTAGCGGTTATAAGCGGTTAGCGGTTGGTGAGACGGTTATAACCGCTCCGCTTGAACACCCCTACTAGTTATCCTCTCCGGTCTCCACGTCTCCTTCCTGGCTATATATATATATATATATATATATATATATATAGGTACTACTTTTGACTCTTTGAGGGGCCGGGGGTTGAGTATGGTTGAATATTTTATGCATAGTTGGCACAACAACCCATTGGAATGTACCGCTACTCCGTCGACAAGTCTTTTGATCGATCAACTCTTACCAAACTGTGAACTTTATCTCTCAATAACCCATGATTTATCACAGAAATCTGCAACCCTCATGAGGTAACTTTTTTCTTTTTGCATTTATAAGACGCAAGCAAATTTCCATCTCGATGAATGAATGATAGATGACCAACAAAAGGCTACTCGATCGATCAGATTCAGACGCAACTATCAACTTTATGCCATTCCCATTCCCGGCTACTTTTTGACAATAATACAACACGCCTTCAGAAACCCCTTTTAATTATTACATCCATCATCCGACCAATATTTTCATCTAAATTTGTGTTTGATTTTTTAAGGATGTGATTTTTGTTTTTGGGGTTGAGAAGTTTATAATTGAAGAAATTAAGCGAGATATTGTTTTGGGTTTATTTTTATTTTTATTTTTAGTGATTTGTAGTATCTAAAGTTATTTGACCTTTTAAGTAAAAAAGGAAAGATTATAATTAGAACATTGGTAATTAAAAGAAATCTTAAATCTTAATTAGCTTTTTATTTTGAAATATTATATAAAATTCGATGAATTTCTAACAATTAATTTGTCACACGTCATGTTTTATTCTTCGTGATAATGCTTCTTGATTTGGGCTGGTACCGATATAAGTGCTCATAAATTGAGCTGCTCAGCGCCACGAAAGTGGATGTATGAATTGAATGATGATCACTGTAGGTGATAGAGCCATATGAAAAATATTAAGGGTATTCAATTTTTTTTTTTTTTTTTAAATCCTGAGATAAATATTAAAATGATGTGAAGTTTATTTATTAATATTTGTAACATTTTTTATTAATTGTTTTGATCATTTTTAATAAATAAGCTTCATATCATCTTGGTATCTAATTCTTAGTAAAATATTTGGTATGTAACACTCCGATCCCATATTAGGAAGATGAAAAGAAGTACACATAGAGGATCCTATATTAGGAAGATAATAAGAAGTCCACATATATAGAGTTTGTAGTTTATAAAGATAGTCATGAGTGTTAAGTCTCAATTATCTAGCTAGTTATTAAGTAAAATTGGGCATTATAATGAATTATATGAAAGCTCCAAATTGACTAATTATTTTGGGGTAATAACGTAGATGTGACTAGCATTTTTTTCTGGTCATTACATGGTAGTACCTATTAAATTTTTTGTTACCTCGAGTTTAACTTGTATTTTTATGTTAAAAAATTACATTAAATAAAAGCGGTAATTTCACTTAACTCCTTGATGTTTTATGCCTTTTGTAAATACCCCTCCAAAGTTTAAAGTCTCTCACTTTGGTGTATTAAACTTTTATTTTGTTTTAAATACCTCCTACCGTTAATTATTACAGTTAAATTAAATGAAAAAAATAAGAAAAATAACTAAGGGTATTTTAGTAATTTCACATTCATCCGTAAGGATTTAACGGAAAATCTTAATGAAATGAGGTATTTGAAACGAAACAAACGTTCAATACACCAAAGTGAAATATTTTAAACTTTGAAAGAACGTTTGCAAAATGCACGAAACTTCAAGGATTAAGTGAAATTACTCTAAATTAAAAAAATTTAAAAAAAAAAAAAAAGTTTCAAGCGAACAATCAAGCTCAAAGTTATAAACTTCTTGTCTGTAAAATTGTCTACATTTTTTTTTCTCCATTTTATTCTCTAATAGATCATTATGTTTCTTATTTTGTATGTAGATCTTTGAAGGAAAAAAAACAAATGAAGTAAAAAATTCTTCTCATTCGGATTACTAAACTAAGTATAAAACTATTTTACTGCTTTCAAAAACCGCTTTTATAAAATCTATAAAATTATGATTTAAGAGGGTCAAACTTGTTCTCCTTTTCCGTTGTAACACTTTTTTTTTTTTGTTTAAAATAGTGTTCATAATTTGCAATTTACGCATTATAATTGGGGCAGTTCTGTATCACGGGGACATAACTATTGTGGTACAGTTGTAAAATTAGACCATTAAGGAAACGTTGAGTAAAACTCTTTGTGAGTTTGCATAAAATGTGTGTTTATGTATAGAAATACCTAGAAGAACTCTATCTATGTGAGTGTAAAGTCAATGCCACATTTGTCGGGTCTTGGCAAGCCACCTATAACACTCACGAAGTCAAGATGATGAGTATTGCCTTTAATGCGCGGTAAAAAAACTATATAAATTTTAATTAGTATATTGATAGATGTGGGTTCTCCCTTTTTGTCACAAAGTAGGATAGTTAAAACAATAAAAAATAAAATAGAGTCTATTATCACATTACATTAATAAGAGGTAACTCAATCGGTTAGGATCACACTTAATAAATCGAAAGTCATTAGTTCGAATCATCCTTTTCCTCTCATGTGAATATATCAAAAAATAATAATAATAAATAAATAAAGCATTGAAAGTTCCGACTCTAAAGATAGTTTCATTTATGAATCGATATATTAGAGTAATTACAATGCTTTTTTAAAAAAAAAGTTAAATTACTTTTCTAACCCTAAAGGCACCTTCATTTACTAATAAACTTAAAAAAGTATGTAAGGCTACTTGATAGGTCCCAACTTCTAAAAAAGGTCATCGAATTCATCATTCATTTGCCGAACAAGCGTGCCTTCAATGGTGTGTACTTTTGTAAAGAAACAGGCTTCCAGATGGTGATTTTGGAGGGGGATGCAAAAGTTGTGGTGGATGCAAAAGTTGTTCAAGGGAGAGAATCATGACTAGGTATGGACATGTAGTTCAATCGGGGGGAACTATACTTAATGGAAATGGAGGTCATTAGTTTGAATTCTTCCTCCCTCTCTTGTGTAAACATGTCAAAAAAAAAAGACTAGGTATGAACATATAGTGTCAGATACGCAGCAGCCCATTGGCTTGCTCAAATGGCAAAACGTTATTTCATGGATAAAATTTGGTTAGATGATTCTTCATATTGTATTTGTGATGTTATTTTGATGGAGTAGTTTGCTTTATTTTTGATTTGATCATTTTAATGATAATTTTAGTCAATTATTATTAAAAAAATAAAATAACCTTATAATCATCACCCTAACTACAAATTAATTTGATCCTTCTAAGCTTTTTGGGTTTTTTTTTGTTATTAAAAAAAAATCTTATATATAAAAGAAATTTTATCATAATGATTATATTAAAATTTAATTTTATATTTCTATTTCTTTCATCAATCATTCGGATCTATGCCGTATATATACAAATCATGGTTTTGAGTAGAGGATGGGATCTGTAAGTCTTGGGTCAACAAAAGAAAACAAATATACTTAACTTCCAAGATTAATAGAAATTAGGATTTCTAGCACGTGAGGTGTTTTGGACTTGGATTCAGTGCAATACCTTTTTTTGGACCATTCATTTAAAATGAACGGTCCAAATCATGACAAAATTAACAAAATAAAAATAATAAAAGAAAAAAAAAAAAAAGGTTGTTGGTTTCTCTTAAGGTGGTCAAACTACACTCAATGAAAATAAGGAATAGTTGTGCCATCCCCAAACTATCATAGATAGTTGCAATTAGTATTAATTAGAGGTGGTTTGGCTACCTCGGAATCATCATAGATGGGGAACATAGATGGTCACGGTCACTTCTAATGGTAGTTGCAAACAAAATCAGAGCTATTTATTAATCTTCTTCAGCTTTTCTCTTCTTCTTCTTTTTATTTTTTTTTTAATATGTCCGCGTAGGAAGGGGGAGAGGGGATTCGAACTAATGACATCTGCTTTATTAGGCGTGATCGTAATCGATTGAGATATCTCTTAAGAACTTCTTCTGCTTTTCTAGATTTGAAGGATTTCCTCCCATAATGGAATGGGAAGGAGCTTTTAATGATATTAATTGTAATACCAAATTTACCTTTACTTGCATAAAAGAATATGTGTAATTAAAATTATCATTTTTGGATCTTAATGTCAAATTCAATGAAAATCTTTATAAAATCCTCAAAAACTAAATGCTCAAAATAATGTTATCGCCTTTTTTTTAAAGCATCCAAACAATGAGTGACGCGAACAAATAAAAACAAATCTTAAAATTTTTACGCTTCCTTGGTCTTTCTCCCTATATATATTTATCTTCACATTTCTTTTTTGAATAATTGGCCTTACCATTTTCTTTGAACAAAGTTAGGTATGTGGTATACATTGTCATTCGGAAAAATGGAAAAACAGTTTTTTTTTTTTTTTTTGGTGGGTTACTTGATTTGCAATTAACTTTCTGTATTATCAAAATAAACTTAAAGATATTTGAGGTATGCCAAAAAAATAATTTAGTCCCTTAAGTCAAATTCTGTTTAGTGACATAACACATTATGATAACATGAAACAATAGAGCCAATAAAATAGTGATACTTGTAATATGATCATACTAACAGAATCTGTTAAATGAGTTTACAAAATTTGACTGTAGAATTTTTTTTTTTTTTTTGTGTGTGCATATCTCAATAACCTTCGAAAAAAATAATAATAATAACCATCAAACTCATTTTAAAACAATATGTAACTAATTGTAAATAAAGTAAACCACGTAAACTAATTTTTCATTTTTCCCTTGGTATTAATTGCAACTTATTGCTAAAGGCCCCGCATTGAAGAGTGCACCATGCTGTCCCTTCTTTTTCATCATCGACAGCGAAAGATAAGGAAATCTATCCCCCCCCCACCTTCACCATCAACTGCAAGCTTATTAAATACCCATGTGCATTAGGTTCAAGGTTTCCAAATATGTTATGCTCAAAATCTGCCAATATTCTAAGTCAGCTACTTTTTTAATCAGAACACCGAACAAGAAATGGACTCATTCAAAGTAGATAAGAAAATACAACTTAATCGTAGAAAATGAACAAAAAAATAACTCAGTCATCTCTTAAAGGGTTGCATAAAGTAGTATTTGAAGCAAAAAAAAGACACGAACTTCGAAAATTTCTTAACCCCTCTCAAATTTTTGTTTAAAAACAAAAACCGCTACCGAAAGAAAGCTGAAGTGAAGGGAGCGGGTGAGGCAAAAGATTCGGAATTTGCCAAACATTCATGGGTAATGATATGCATGTGGTGCTACATTTTCAAGGGTGGTGATAAACTGATAATGGGTTGGTGAGGCTCATTCAATTTCACGTGGACTTCCCTTGGAAAAATATGTAGTAGATAAGCGACTAGCGACTGTGAATTTGGGAGACAACATCAGCAGGTCAATTTATCAAACTACAAATTCATTAGCCAACATAATTAGGCAACTGAATTTATTATTGTATCATTGAAATAACTATACCTGTTTTGGATCGAGCCCAGAATAATAATAATTATTAAAAATAAAAACAAATAAAAACTTTGTTTTGGAAGCTTCTTTCAAGTAGTGATCATGATGATATTGGGATAGGCTAGGTTATCATTGTTTGGAAATGGAATGCCCTTGCTGTCAAATCAATTTCTAGTGGCCCAAAATCTTAAAACCTCAAAGTCTAAGAAATAGAACCCATTTTTCCGATAAGAATTTTCTATATTTTAAATAAAATAAATACGATTTATATTATGTATTTAACTAAAAAAGTTTACAAAAATTCATGCGTATGTATTTTTGTAAATTTTGTTAAATCTTAACGATGCTTAGATTTTTGTCAATTTTTTTCATAATAAAAAATGAAAATTTTGGGAATTTGGCAAGATTTTACAAAAAAATTCTAATGAAATGGAAACATTACAAAATTTAAAAGTTCGATATCCAAAAATAATGTTAAAACGTGTGAAAATTGAGAAAACTTTTTGAAATTTTCCCAAAATGTTATGTGCAATTGATAAATCTCAATTTTTATAAACTTTCTTCCAGCAATTAAGTTATTGTCAAGTAGGTACAAAACTGATTATTGAGTATGTGTGTCGAATATGTTTTTATTAAACAAGATAAAAACATATCTTTTCACGACAAACAATGACATAAAAACCATTGCATTTTTATTTAAAAGGATAAATGTAAAATTATCATTGTGGTCGACCTTAATTACAAATTGATCTAAGAGAGAAAACATGAAGGGGGAAGAATGGCTTCACCATTTTTTCCTCCTCCCCCTCCCCTCTCCATCTTCCTTCCTTGATAGCAATTCTCGGTGTCTTTTTTGTGATCTCTTTGATCTCTGTTTTGGTGGTTTTGGAGTCTCGCGTGTCAAAGTGTGTTTCTCACTCGCTAATGCGTGGATCTCGATGCGCCAAGTTTTGTCTTCCCGAGATGTTTATGATGTCATGCTCTTCTGATGCTACTTCTGGTGGGATTTGTTGTTTTTAGTTTTTTGCTTTGATTTATTTTTAGTTTTTTGTCCTAACTTTTGGGTTGAGGACATAAGTTGAATCCTAACCTTTAGGTAGAGGAGGATTAGATCGGTTTCTAACCTTTGAGCCGAGATTGATTAAATTAGTGTGAGGATTGTCTCTCGCAACCAAAAAATAAGTTTTAAGAATTTGGGCTATCCATGTGTTAGATTTAATCTGCCTGCAGTAGATCTGTTTCATAATTGAAGTTGTACATGGTGAATTTGATGACATAGATAAGATTTGATTGTAAAATTTTTTGTTGTATTTATGATTTTGTTGAGCTGCGACGAAAGTCAACAGAGCCATACATCTCCCAAAAAAGGGATAACACAAAGGTCGGAGTTCACAGGCCACTTGAGACAGAGTTATTTGCATTTGTTTAAAACCAATATAATCTTAATTAAATTATTTTATTTAGGGTAATTAAATTCTCATCAAATCAAAATGAGGGTAATTCAATCATCATTTATAATAATAATTTTTCTCATTATCACATACTCTAACATCCGCCAATTTGATATCCTCCGCACGTAGAAACTGAAAGAAAAGAAAATGAGATCAGATAAGGATTAAAAAAAAAAAGTTGTCTATCTTGATTTGAGTTGTACTTCTTAAAAGAATTGCAATCGTTACTGTATTCATAAAAAGAGATACAATAAAGGCACAACTTTGTCTAAATTTTTCTCTGATATGGTTATTTTTTCTTAAAACAAAATAAAAAATAAATTTATGAAGCAATAACATCCTATATCATCATTTTTTTTTATTTGATAATTTTTTTTCAAAATAATGACCATTTTCGAGCTCTACCTCAGTATATATACTTTCCTTGGATCTGCACTGTGCTGCTTTTTGATATCCTCCAGCAGATGGATCAAAGCAATTGCGTCTGGAGTCACCGGCAAGAAAAACCAATTCATCACTGTATACAAATATTTCCCAAGGTTGGTAGTCACCCTACACACAACCTTGGGAGAGCACAGGCACACAGACCAAATAAATACTACCACTCACCAACTACCCTGTCCTGATTAATATTGGTCCAGGCGCCAATGCATGGTTGGACTACATGGGACTAAAAGAGTTACCAATGCGTTGCAACAAGGCCCAGATCTAGGGCCATTTGGATATGATCTGAAAAACACAAAGCAACTCCAATGGTTCAGCCTTTACCATGATATGATCTGAAAAATCTAGTCTCTTTATGGGGCAAGAATAAGGAATAAGAAAAAAGAAAAAGTACTGAATCATAGTTTAATTGATTTGGTTTTTTTTATAAATAAGTGATTCATCGAAAAGCGCTAGTTTAATTGATTTGATGGATCAATTTTCTACGAGGGTATAATTCAAGACACAATCACACCACAACTAGACGTGGCTGTTGGCCAAAGCCCAAAATATATATATGCTAACCTGTTGCTGCTGTTACTTGGGATTTGATAAAATGCCCTTTGTTTCTAAACCATTCAGCAATAAATGGCCTTTTTTCCCTTGCTCTTTAGCGGCCTGCCTTGCATATATATAATTATATATATAGCCAATTGTATTCAACACCATAAGCTGTAGAAAAAAGAAAATAAAATGAATCAGAAAGATACCTTTGCAATGCATCAGTAAGGATATAAAATTGCAGTACAGATGTAGGCCAAAAGACTCAAATTGCACAATCAAAGATCCTAAAATTGGTCTTTTCCGTACACTTTATATATGCCCCGGCGTTAATAGCTTACTGATATTAAAAACTTGCATAAAACTTCCCTTCAAACATAACTGTTAGAATATTTGCTATTTTCTAGGTTAATTATGTTTCCTTATATATTCTAGGTTTAGTTTCAGTTACTTGTTTATCACTCATAACCTCTCTATATATTGAAGCCTTTGTATTCATATCATAAAATATACTACTCTATACAATGTAGTCCTTACATATGTTTCTTCTCTCTCTCTCTTTTCTCTGTTTCATTATTCGCTTTATAATATATTCAACATGGTTTTAGAGTTTTCCGGTGCTCCTTATAGTCATTGGCACACCAAGTGGGTTTTCCACAAATATTTCGACGCCCCTTTCGACGACCACGATGCGATTTTGCTTGAGCCAATCAAAATGCCTATGCCATTGTCGAAGAAACACGCTCCACCCTTGGCGACAGATCAGACGCTGCCGAGTCCAGATCTGGAAAGATCTGGAGCATCCAAGCTTCTACGCGCTGCCATGCACACCCAAAAGGATTCGCCAACTCGCAACCACGTGTGGTTGCTACGCCACCATGTGCCTCCACCCATCTTGGATCTTCGTGGTTTTCATTCTATTCGGTAGATCCGTTGCCGATGGTCTCAAATCCGTCGAGATCGCCGCCATTGGAAGCCAGACACATTGCCATGCTCCGACCAAAGGGTCTGAGCGTAGGCTTCATGCTCGGTGAATGGCTGCCAGCCCTTGGTGCATGCAACACATGTGCCAAATGTCTTCTCCCTCTTCCAACTGCCACGTGTCCTTCGGAGAGACCGCCAAATCAGCCCTAGCTCTCTACCACGTGTCAGCTCTGGAAAAATTCAAATATTATCCGGATCCAATAATTTCGACCTGATCCGACGGGTTAGAACCAGATCATCTCAAATCGGGTCAGACCATCCACCCAATTTCAAATCGGCCCACTCATCGACCTGACCCAGTGGGTCTCAAATCTGGTTTAGCCCACTGGGTTGCCAAAACCAGAACCAAATTTGTCAAATCAGATCTCTTTGACCCGATCCAATACCTGTTTTCTAAACCGGGTCACCGGGTCAAGCTCTCCAAATCGGTTCATTTGTCAACCCGATTCCACTAGCGAATTTTCCGGCGGACTTCAAACAAATAAAAAATAAAAATCCCTTTCTTTTTCCCAAACTTAGAGTTTGAAGGGGGGGGGGGGATATTTGGAGTATTTGTGAAGAAAACTAGATCCAAGATCTTGCGACCCTACAGGTTAGAACCGGGTTCTCGCTTGCTGGTCCTGCGCTAGCTACCGTCCACCACCTTCGGCCACCCACCACCGACCACTACTCTAGCAACAAAAAAATATAATAATAATAATAATAATTTCCCTTTCTTTTTCCCAATCTCAAGTTTGCACATTGAGTTTGAGGGGGATGCTAGAATATTTGCTATTATTCTAGATTAATAATGTTTTCTTATGTATTCTATATTTAGTTTAGGTTACTTGTTTATCACTCATAGTCTCTCTATATATTGAGGCCTCTATATTCATATTAGCTCTCTCTCTCTCTTTTCTCTGTTTCATTGTTCCGCTTTATAATATATTCAACAATAACCAACCAGCCAAACAATCTAATATTTATATTTATAGATTAATAATCATCAAGACAGGAGCATTTGACTTCACCTACTGACTAAAATTTCCCAATATACCTAGTTGAATTACAAGTTGTCAAATAATCAGAAATAAAAAGCCAGCGCGCAGTTGCAAAAACAAAGCACCAACCAAAAGAATATAGGCAAAGATTACCTGCATTGGATAGCCTTGCTACTTCAGCTTCAGCATGCCTGACAAACTCCTCTTTGTTTCCTTGCACATATTGGTTAAGTCGATTTTTCAATATTTCTGCAAGCTTTTCTTCTCTTTCCTTCTGATAAACTGAACAACCTGTGGGAATTGAACCAGGAGTTTGCAAAAGGAATCTATATGAAAACAAGGATTTGCATGTCTAAGGCAGAATGAAAAAGAAAACAACATTCAAATGCACATTTTTATTGTGTGGGTTGGTAACTTAATGTTACATGCGTGCTCGATTTTTCAAGCACGTAATTAATGGGATAAATTTAGAATAGGTTCTTAGACGGAACCTAGGCCTCCTTCAATTAAACGAGTGTTTGGAATTCAAATACTTAGCATGCCTTTATTCATCAATAATGGTAACTCATAAATAAAAATATAAAATGATAACTACATCTTAAACAAAAAATGTTCAAAATTAGTTGATCCCAAAAATGGACCCTTAATCAAATGGGATAAGGATCCATAGTCCATGATTTCACTTATTTATTTAAAACAAACCATATTTTAGAAAATAAAGTCCTAAAAAATAGGAAAACAAGTTTCGATTTTATTTTAGAAAATATTTTCCTACGAAGTACAAACACATGCAAATGGAAAATTTTTAAGGTTACACTAGGGTTAAGGTTACACCAGGTTTAAGGTCGGAGGTAGGCCCAACTAACTCGTACATACACGATTCAAATTTCAAATGTAACCCAAACCTAACTAGCTATACCACTGAACACAAGCCCGCCCAGGCACAGGCCTAGGTAACTACATAATTCAAAGAGAACCGTGCGTGTGAAATGGGCGTTTTCTAGCCTTCGCCTACTTATTAATCCGAGAATAACTTCCCTTCAGATGGGGTGTAAAACCCCCCCTTTACACCCCCCAATCACAATCTGCCACATCATATAAAGAGAAAAAAACTCATAAAATTATTCTACACTCTAAAACACTCAATTTTTTCTTTTTTCTTCTTCTTCCTTCCATTTCTTCTTCTCTCCCATTTCCTCCCGCCGACCTCTCCCATGCTTCTTCTTCCTTCTTCCTTCTTCCTTCTTCCTTCTTCCTTCTTCTTGTCATTTAACAGAGAAAGAGAGATGATTTGGGAGAAAGAAAGGGCCACCCGGCGCCAACGCAACCCACCATGGTGAGGTGGAAGGATTACCAGACACCTCATGGCTGGAGACCACGGCCGGGTCTCGCCGTCAGGTTGGTTTTTTTTTTTCCTTAGGTTCCGTTAGTTTGATTTTTTTTTTTTTTTTTTAGGATGATAAAATTCCAAATAGGGTTCACCTTCCCCTCTAGGTTTTAGTTTTGAGGCATTAGAAACGAGTTTGTGGCATTAGAATCGATTTTTGAGGCATTAGAAGCGATTGGATTTTTTTTGTTCACGGGAGACAAAAAGTGGAATTTTTTTGGTTGGTTTACGGAGGCAAATATGGCCACCGAGGGTGGCGGACCTCTCGTCACGTTGGGGTGGATCGCCCACCCTTGGCCGATCTATCTTTTTTTTTTTTTTTTGGTTCACGGAAAGTCGGAGGTGGTGGCGTCCGTCGCCGAGATGGCTGAGGTGTGGCGTGGTAGGCGTCTGTCGTCACGGAGGTAGGAGGTGGGTTATTTATTTGGTTGATGAATTTATTGATTTGGTGCTTTGATTTTATTTTTAATTGGTGTATTTTTTTGAAATTGCTGAGGTGTCAATAGATAAGTGGAAGGCAGAAAACCCATGTTTTCTGCCTTGTCCGGACAGCAGCAGCTCTCTATTAATCCACAACAACCCAAATCCCGCCACCTCATTCCTGAGCTCCAAATTCTAATTCTCTTCAGCACCCCTTCTTCCCAAATCTTACCATCTCCATGGCGACGACGCTATTGCGTCCATGGCAGACTCCAAAATCGATTTCAATTGATGAATTATCAACTGATTATGTATCCCGACATACATATGAACGTCTTCCGAAGATGTTTTCTCGTCGTTCTTACAACTTTGTCTTTTGTGTGCCTTTCGAACAGGGTGAAGATGGAAAGACGCGTACGCGCTGGTTTAGTATCACCATTCATGCGGCGGATCCTGACACTGGCACTGGCGGGGTCCGCCCTAAGGAAAAAAAAAAACTGTTCGCTTCGTTTTGGGAAGGCAAACTTCCCATGATCAAGGGCTTTGCGGCCCTAGGCTCCAACGTCTACAGTTTTGGTGGGCTGACTTATCCAATCTGTCTATCCAACGTCTACAAATTGGACGTTACCACCCCCCATCCCCGTCGTGTTTGTCCGATGATTTCTCCCAGATACAACTCGCACAGTTTGGTTGTAGACGGGAAGATTTATGTTTTTTCTGGTCACCTACGGAGTATTCTGCCTACTGACTGCCGGGATGAGGTCTGCTGGGGTGAGGTTTTTAATCCCGATAACAAACGATGGGAAGCCCTACCGGATCCCCCATATGATTCGAGAGTTACAACCCTGGCCTCAGCACTTGAGAATCCAAACAGGATTCTTGTGGGTTTCGATGTTCCGGGTAAACGCAAAACCGCAATGTTTTGTACATAAAATGTGCAGAATCGATCTTGGGAATTTCTTGAGCCCGCTGAGCGCAAGATCCACCCTTACTACCCTGTAGGGTCTCTTCAGAAGACGGTAACGGTAGATAATACATTATACTGGGTCGCTCGTAAAGCTAATGAGATAATCTTGATTGCCTATAATTTAGACTTGGATATGTGGCTAGAAGGACGTCTTCAGGGTCTCGGAATTTTGTTGTTTGAGGATGATCATGAACTCAGTATCCAATTTCCTTTTCTCTTCCATTTAGAGAAGCAGAGGTTCTGCCTCTTACAAACTTCATCGCATCTTACACCCGACGGTCATTTTCAATCTGATGCTGATCTTCACTGCGTTGCTGTTGATATTTCTCACATGCCCGACGGGAAGAATAGATTGGACATATCGCTTGCGTGGGAGCAAATATATAAGGTGGATGGCCCCGGTGGGTTGTCAGATTGCCTGTTAATGTAAGTTTCTTGTTTTTCTGGTTCGAACATGAGGTCAATTATGATGATGTTTGAGTTTTGCCACTTTAACATGTTAAAATTCCCTGAATCGAATTTTGCATGAGTTTTGATCTCATCCGTGAACTGGAAACAAAATGGAGATTGAATTTGGGTATAGCCAGTATTCTATGTCGACGAAGTATTAGATAACATAAATGCTTCTACCACTGTTCTACATAGATTCTAGGCCCTGTTTGCCTGAATCGAATTTTGTATGAGTTTTGATCTCAATCATGAACTGAGACATGGCTTTCAATATGGCGAAAAACAGGGTCACAATGAAATGGAAATTGAATTTGGGTATAATCAATATTTTCCGTGGATGAAGTATTAGATAACATAAATGCTCCTACTACTTTTGTGCATAAAATGGCTGTTCCCGTTTGCCTAGAATTTCTTGTTCAAAGGGCTTAGTGTTGGATTAGCATGATGCTATTACTATTACATTTTTTTTTTTGTAAGGATTGTGGTAATTGTCATTACGGTCATTATTTCTATCTTTATTATTGTTATTGTCGATAGTGTTCTTATGGTGTAGTTTAGATTAGCTAAAACAATATATTGTCTTGTATGTTAATTGATGGACTCTTTTCTTGGTTGTTCTAGGTTGTAGTTGATTGAACTGTGACACTTGAGGAGAGGAGTAGGCAGTTTAGTTTGTACTGTTTCTATACATGGATTCGTTGTTTAATATTTAATTTATCAAGTTTCGGCAATGACATGCCTGACCAATGGTCTGCAGGAGCCAATATTATATTGCTCTGCTTCCCCCATCTTTACTTCTATAACCTCATTAAAGCTCCAAATCATCCCTGCAGTAGCATGTGCAAACAGCAACATAAGCCATCGTTCTCCCACACTAACGTTTATTATTTATAACGTTTATTATTTATAGGATAAATACAATGCAAGATAACAATAGATATAACAAACCTACTCAAACTGAACTATCACCATTTAGCTCTGTTGGTGAACATTGCTATGGAACCAGTAATGAGTTGGTCATATTTTACAAACATTGTCATACTGAAAATATTGCCTTCTACTATAAGTTTCTTGTTTACCCATTTGATTGGAAATATTGAAAATCTATGTGTCAGATTTGTGTGTATTACGATGGGTTAATAATGTCTTGTGCAAGTGCTAATGTGTGTTAAACCTGCAGGCCTGAAATCAACGGGGGGAACTGCAAGGAGTAAATTAAGGCTCTTACTTGTTCCATTTTCTTATGCATTCACTCTACTCAATAGAGCGGCACATTATATGTTTTCTTCTTTCTTTTGTCTTGGAACTTCTCAAGAGATGACTTGATTTGACGATGATCGTAAAAGCATGCATGCTCAAAAAAATATTGATACATTGTGTGGATTATTTATTATAGAGTTATTTCTTGAGGCTCCCTTTTGAATTATTCCATATGGAAATGATTATCTACCGTGAAAGATATTTTCCTTGATAAATTAATACCATAGATATCTCTGCTTTTATTGTCAATCCTATTGGCTTATGCAGCACTACTTTCTGAAAATAATTGCAAGCATTTTATATTCTATAATCTGCATGATTTAATTGTTGTTATCTATCTTTCTGTAATTAAATAGCATTACTCCAAGTAATGTTCCCAATATCCGACACAAAGCGTGTGGATTGGGGATTTTTGGTGGCTTATATAGTCTTGGGAGAAGGTGAGCTTGTCTAAGTGTGGTCACCTTTTCTAAGCCCTAATGATGGATAAACTCTTAAACATATAGTTCTTTCTCTAGTTGCCTCATTATGGTGTAATAAATTTGAACGTGTTTCACCAAAACACACGGTGGGATCAACCGAGCCGATCCAGACGGATTTTATGCATTTTCTCGGATTGGGTTTATAATTTCAAAACGTCGGTTCTCGTTCACTATATACCCGTTGATACCTTTAAAAAGAAAACCTAGAACTACATATATTACATTTCAAGCAACCTCCATCACTCCGGTCTCCTCAGGCCTCACCCACACCGCCACCGCAGAGCAGTCTCACCAAGATCTTCTGACCATCTCAATCCAATGGCTTCCTCCTCTCTCTTCCAATCGCCTCTCTTTTCCTCCAACCCAAAACCCATACGCCTCTAAATCAACCCCATCTACCTCTCAACCATCCCCACATGCCCATAGTCTCAAAGCCCCGCCGCCCGACGAGAACATCTCAATCCGGCGGCCTCCTCGACGTCCGACGACATGGACGCGTTAAAAAACTACGACGCAAATCGGCGACCTCTTTGACTCCAAGCAAGACCACGTGGCCCTCACGGATCCGGTCCGGTCCAAGAAGGAGTGGGTCCTCCGGAGATCGGCAATGACGACATCGTCGGCGGGCCTTCGAGGCAACTCCAACCTCTTCTGGGAAGCGTTCAAATTAGGCCTCGAGGGCAATTAATACATAATGGATCCTCTGTTTCTTTAAAATTATCTAGTTTTGGTTTGGTTTGGGAAATTTCTTTTGTAAATCAGCTAACTTTTTTCATTCTTCTCTTATGGGTGTCTCTTGTTCCTTAAAAATTTTGTATCTTTTGGGTTAGTTTGGGGAATTGGTGGTAAATTTGCCGACTTTTTTTAATTTTTCTCATGTGGGTGTCTCTGCAGTAGTAGGCATTGTTGTGTTTCCTGCAATGGTGGCTTCAATTGGGGTAAACTACGGCCAAATAGCCAACAATCTGCCGTTACCACAGAACGTAGTGCCGCTTGTCAAAACAATTGGGGTAAACCACGGCCAAATAGCCAACAATCTCCATTAGATTTATACAATATTCATGAAAAAGAGAATGCCATTAGACTAAGTCTACCGTTGATCATTTTCCAACAGGTCTTTTCTTTCTTCTTCTGTTTTTTTTTTTTAAGGCTTGAAAAATACCCGACCCGACCAATCCGACAAAATAACCCGACCCGACCCGCCTGATACCCGCCGGTTTTTCAAAATTTTAGTGTTATCACGGGTTGAAAATGTTCAAACCCGACAAGCACGGGTCGGGTAACTGAATGGCCCAAAACCCGCCCAACCCGACCCGTGCCCAGCCCTACACCTGCTAGCTTGGATGCCAAACAAGCTTGAATTGTAATTTTGCAGAAATGTTCGCGAACATGAAGTTTTAGTTCCACAAATATTGTTATTGCTGCTATTATTACGATCATATTGAAAAAATCAATGCAAAAAAGGTTATCCAGAAAAGTATTTTATTTTTTCTAAATTTCCTCAGCAAATCGATGGTTTGGAACTTTGGTGGGGCTATGTCATCATGATAAAGTTTCCTCGTGACCAAAAAGGAAAATCTTACTTGTTAAGCCAAAAGGTTATGGTGTTGATAGTTACCTTCTGATTAGGGCATCACTATGGTCCTATGGCTTCTTTTGTTTAAAATTATGGGCACTATTAAAATAATAAACTTAAAATTTTACCCTTTTTAACCTTTTACCAGGTTATAGACGGTGAGAATTGTTAACTCGGTAGCTTAAAAGAATTTTAAGTGGAATCAAATGCTTGCCTCCCAAATAATCTATCTTCTACTATAGACTTTAATTTGAATTTTGGTCCAACATTTATCGATTTTGTGTTTGTGGCAGTAGTATATGTATTTCTAGCTTGACTTTTGGTCAAGGCTTAGAGCATACTTGAGAAATAGAGTTTTTAAGGTAAAAAGCGTTTTTGGTAAAAGTTTTATTTTTAAGATTTTGTCAAAAATGTGTTTTGATCATTTTTAAAGTAAAAAAGTCAAATAAATATTTTTGAAATTTTTTACCAAAAATGATGCCAACTTTTGTTTAGCACTACTTTTTAAACTTTCCAACCCTCACCATGTTAGGCAGGTTAGAACTCAACTCAAGTTTTTGTTTGCTTGTGGGGTTCTTGCCCTTGGGGAGGGGTCCTCTTCCCCATTTGGTTCCTGCTTATATTTGGTTCCTGCTATTGATTGCTAAGGTACAAAAGTTTCATGAAAAAGGCAAGGGCAACGACTTAATGATGATTGATGGGTATCGTCTCAAACACAATTTAGAGCACAAAAACCAACTTTATTGGTAGACTACTAATTATAGGGACCCTTGTCTCAAATAAATGTATTTTTCAATTTTTTTCATCAAATATATTTGAGATGAAACGATTTCAAGCCAATTTAAGTTTAAAAATAAATACAAGAAAACTTTTGGACGGGTGTGTTTGGTAAACACATGAGAGCATGCTAATGAATGACATAAATAATACTACAAAGACATAGGATACTCTATTGAGGTGATGGCACATGGAATAGGAAAATACTTGGATTGTCATTTTTATACAAATTAATGTGACAATTTATTATATTAGTTTGAAATAAATATGTAGTAAAACTAAGCACCAAATAAAATTAAAAGCAATCTTGAAAAAATAATGAAGCCCGTGATAAGTAGTAAGAAAACAAAAGAAATGGGTCTCTTGCCTTACTAAGTAGTTTGTTTGCTTGTTATCACCTGTGCATGAACATTAATATTAAACTTGTCAAGAAAGTACTAAAGTTGTGTTGCTTTTAATCCACAAGCAGGTCCCAATTGTACCATGTAGTGGAGCTACGTCACTTGAGGGTCAGACCTTGTCCCCAAATGGAGGTCTTTACATTGACATGTCATTGATGGAAGTATCAAGTATGTATCAACCACTTTGTATTTATTAGAGTTAGCTTTGGTTTATAAAATTTAAGCCTTCCTTTTTCTACTACAAAAACTTTTAATTCTTATGATGCTGTTTCTTACCGACTTTGTGGTAAAGGGCTTGATCCACCTTCCAACAGATAAAAAATTTCAATCTCATATTCTATCAAACAACCTCGATTCTGCCAAACAAATTCAAATACAGTAAAAAACCATCATATCACCTTTCTAAGGCGTCTGCGGAGAAAATCTGCGAAGATAATAGACTCCCTTTTTTGGGGAATCAAGCGACAGCCCCTCTACAACTCACATACCCACCTACCCTATAAAAAGGAATCGTCTACCATCATATTAAACACACTATGAAATCTCTATTTACACTCATCTTGATATTTTCTTTACTCAATTATTTACTCTCATCTCTCCATAATTTTTAACTTATGCATCGAATGTGGAATGGCTGCCACACCCCCTACTTTGTAGCCTTCCATCAATTATGATAATTTATCTATTAAACTACCAAAGCAATAATAATGTACCCCAAATTTTAATAAAATGACAAAATTACCCTTACTAAAATAAAAACAACAATACTTAAATTTACTTTTTTTTTCAAAATTTTAAGGGTATTTTTGTCTTATTGAAAATTACATAGGGGTAATTTCGTCATTTTGCTAGCATTGAGAGTACATTGTAATTGTTTTGGTAGTTTGGGGGGTAAATTATTGCAACGATTAATAATTTCGGAGGTAGATTGTCATTGGGCTAGTAGTTTGAGGGGATTAAATGGAATTTACCTGTTTTTGTTTTGTTTGTTTTTTTTTTCTAATTCGGTGGCAGGGTGCATATCTAGTCATATCTGATGATTTGGCACTTATGACAGGTGTCGAAAATTAATTGGTCCACAAGTCTGTGATATGGATTTCCGTTAAGTCTTCTAACGGCAGATGAATGAGGTACAATCTCTATCTTTATAAAAACCACAAGTACCTCATGTGATAAAAAATAAACCATAGGGAAAAATGAAGAGTTTAAACCCTAGGGATGAATAAAGATTTTAACCCAAAATTTATTAAAAAGATACTATTAAAAATCAATAGCATTCAATTCTTAGCATTAGACCATTAAAAATGGATTTTTTTTTATTATTTTATTTTTTCATGTCCATACAAGGGAAGGTGGATGAGGATTCGAACTAATGACGTACGCTTCATGAGGCATGGTACATAGCCAATTGAGTTACCCCTTGGAGACCATTAAAAATGGATATTAATAATATGCTATCCTCATATCTTCTCTAACCTTCTATTTTTTGAAAGTCTCATAGTTCAAAATGGAATAATAATAATAATAATAAAAATGGTCAAAAGATAAAAAGTCTCATTCGAAAATTCTCTTTCTCTAATTTCATGATTTAACTCCTAGTTCAAGTCTTTAAAATCCTTCCACAATTGAGATCCCCTCATATTTTCTAAAATGGTTAAATATATTTTCAGTACTGTGGTTCACACCAAAATCATATAGGCACCTAAATTTTCAAAAGTGTCACAAATGGTATCTTTAGTAAGCAAATAAACCCAAGAGGTAACTCAATCGGCTGGGACCACGCTTAATGAAGCAGTGGTCACTAGTTTGAATCCTCCCTCCCCACCTCTTGTGCGGACATGTCAACAAAAAAAACCCACTTGGTATCTCCGTTAAGATTCTATTAGGTTTTTTAACGGAGCGCCACATCACCCTTGCATGTGGCATGATACCTATGGTTTCAAGGCACCACGTGGCATGGTACTTGGGTTTTTGGGTGTCATGTTATATATATATATATATATATATATATATATATATATAAACAACAAATAAAACCCAAAAAGGAAAAAGAAAAGAAAAAGAAAAAAAAAAGAAAAAAGAAAAAAAAGGAGAACTGGGTTGGCCAGCCACCCCATTTGGCTTGGGGTGGTTTGGCCACCTCCATACCAGCCGGTCTCTTTAAATATATATATATATATATATATGACGTGGCATCCAAAAACCTAGGTACCACACCACGTGATGCCTTGAAACCACATGTACCACGCCATGTGTACGGGTGACATGACGCTTCGTTAAAAAACCTAAGAGAATCTTGATGGAGGTATTAAGTGGGTTTATTCGCTTACCACAAGTATCATTTGCAACACTTTTGAAAACTCAAGTGCCTATTTGATTTTGGTGCAAACCACAGTACTATGAAATGTATTTAACCATTTATAAAATATGCAATTTTCATATTTTAAAATTTGAGCTCTCAATTTCATCTAACGATTTAAACAAATGCAGAAGTTGTGTGTTACCAAGATAATTAATTTTATTTTTTAATATTTCAAATTCACTTACCTCGATAACACAAACTTTTGCATTTGCTTAAACCGTTAGATGAAATGGATTGCTCAAATTTTGGAATATGAGAATCTCATATTTTATAAAATATGAGGGGATCCAAATCCCCAAGGATTAGTGATAAAAATGTTAATAAATTCTAATTACCAAAAACTCACTTAGCCACTTGCATAAGCCTATGTTGCACATGCGTTACTCCACCATGATCCTAGGTGTCTTTGCTATAGTCCGCCGCCAGCCCCGTCTCCATCTGGCCACCATGCACCAATTTGTGTGTGTTTACCATGGGTTAATAATGTAAGATTTGAACTTACAGTAATTGATTATTGTAAGTTTATTGTTTTCCCATTTGATTGGAAATATTGAAAATCTGTATGTCAGATTTTTGTGTATTTACCATGGGTTAATAATGTCTTGTGTAAGTGCTAATGTGTGTTAAACCGGAAGACGGAGGAATTGTGTCATCCGGCTAATAGGCCAGATGAATTAATACAAATGGGAAGAGATTCATCAAATTTCTTCCTTCGGAAGAAATTTTAGGGAAGTCCTTTGCTAGAGAAAAGACTGTAGATCTCTATTACAGTAATCAATTGATAGGTAAAAACCCTAGTCATTTGTCAACAAAGCATGTGGACTGAGGATTTTTGGTGGCTTATAGTTATATAGTCTTGTAGAAGGTGAGCTTATCTAAGTGTGGTCACCTTTTCTAAGCCCTTACGATGATGGATAAACTCTTAAACATATACTTCTTTCTCTAGTTGCTTCATTATGGTGTTAAAAATTTGAAGTTGTTGCACCAAAAACACCTACTAGCTTGGATGCCAAAGAAGCTTGAATTGTAAATTTTGCAGTAATGGTCGTGGACAATGGACATGAAGTTTTAGTTCTATGCAACATCCTTAGAATCTATAAAAAAATGCGTGTGGACATCAAATTTAGCAAAATCTTTATAGAGTACAAGATACTTCAGATATTTTTTCAATATACTTCTGGGAGAAGTAAAGAGTATTCCTTATAAGAAAGAATTCTAGTACAAATTGATTTTGGAATCTGATATAAAAGCAGCAACTTTCACCCTTTTTTGTGGGGGTTTTCCTAATTAAAATAGAAGCATAATGGAATTATTTTGTTTTAACGGATCTTTTCTTTTTCTTCTCTTTCGGCTCTTCTAAATTTGTTTGCTTTAATAGCAATTAATAATGAAATATTAACGAGATTAACATTACACTCCATGAGAGTGTAGTTAAATTGCCATGGAATATTTACATTACGCCCCATGAATAGTTTTTACATCATAAATGTTGCTGGCTTGGAAAAGCAAACTAGGAAATTTTTTTTATTTTTTTTAAAGAACAAAAAAAAAAAAAACCTTCAAAAAGTTGAGTAATTATAGAAACCTATCTTACGTCACTCTTGTATCCCTCAAAAAATTAGGTAGCTTTTAACATTACAATTGATTAAAATCCAATATTGACCAATCAATAGCCCAATGATAAATTTAAGAGCCGCATCATCCTTAAAGTGATACAAGAGGGACTTATAACATTACTCAAAGTCACTTACAGCAACTTCTATTTTTCTTAAGAGATTGATATCTCCATCCTTTAAGAATCCCGTCTTCCCAGTAAGGCAAGAGACCCATTTCTTTTGTTTTCTTACTACTTATCACAAGCTTCATTATTTTTTCGAGATTGCTTTCAATTTTATTTGGTGCTGTTAGGTGTACTATAGTTTTTACTACATATTTATTTCAAACTAATATAATAAATTGTCACATTAATTTGTATAAAAATGACAATCCAAGTATTTTCCTATTCCATGTGCCATCACCTACAATAGAGTATCCTATGTCCATGGATTTCAAGAATTTTCACCTTCGAAAAACCTAATAGGGGTAACGATTTGTGTAGCCTTTGAGGTGGCGCTCATCGTTTGCCTGTAATCTATTAGGGAGAAGTTGGATAATTGAGCAAGTTTGCCTTCGAAAGTTTTCTCTCGGCAAAATCTAGAGGAGGAGGAGCTATTTTTCCAGGTTTCAACCTGTGAAAGGAACTAGTGTTGTGACAAAAGTCTGATAATGGCGGACGACTTGACAAACTTATGGGAAAATTTTTCCCTTACGGAAAAGGAAGACATAGAGTTTGCAATACCAAAATCTGAATTGCAGGAAAGGGTATCAAGGGGGAATGCGTGTGTTTTGGGGAAATTGATCTCTGACAAATTAGTGAGCCGTGAGATTGTTCGAACTACTCTGGCGCCGATTTGGAAAACAACCAGACATCTTTCCTTCAAGGTTCTTGGTGACTAAACTTTTTTGATTGATTTCACTGACCCGACTGATAAGGAGCAAGTTTTAGCGGGGAAGCCATGGGTGTGTGAAGGAAACCTTTTTAGTCGAAGATTTTGGTGGGATCACCCCTCCATCACAATTTTCCTTTGACAAGGCTGCGTTCTAGGTGCGAATGATTAATATGCCACAGGCGTGTATGTGTCGGGAAATTGGTCAAAGAATAGGGGTCTCGATAGGTACTGTGGAGCACGTGGATACGGATGCGGAGGGAATTGGGTGGGGAAAATTCCTGCGTGTGAAAATACTGTTGGACCTGAAGAAGCCTCTCCTAAGGGGGAGGAAAATCGACATTGACGGAACAGTAACTTGGATCATGTTTCAATATGAACGTCTTCCAAAATTCTGCTTCCAATGCGGGGTTATTTGTCATGGAAAAATGGGATGTCAGTAGTAGAGTGGGCTGCACCTGCAAGAATAGAACCAATATGGACCTTGGCTTCGGGCGGCGTCTCCACCTAGGCGACCTAAGAAGACTTTAGCAGGCCACATGCTCATAGGGGCCAAACGGCGGTGGCTCAAAATGATGGAGGTCCATCCCGACGAGAGAGAGGAGGGAAGAGTTCGGGTTTTCACGGAAGGGGAGGTGGACACTCCGGTCACGAGGGGCTAGGGAGCACGATTTCCGCGTGCCCACAATGGTGGATATGGAAAACACGGATATACTGGATATTTGAGAGAAGAATCTGGAGATTATGACTATACAAAGAAACAGAAAATAACGGAAGTTTTTTCAAAAAATTTCAATGGGGCGTTAACTAGAAAGATCCCGAATATGGAGAGCGTTTTGGTGGACTTGAAATGGAAAGTGATCAAGGGAGCTTTAATAGCCCTTAACCAATTGGCACGTTGCATGAGAGGGGATTAGGCAAGAGGGACACGTTGCCTCCTATGGAGGATGCGCTGGGCCAAGAGGAATCATCTAGAAGTCCAAGCATGTACAGGGGACCACTAATCTTTGAAGTGGAAAAGTCAATGCAGGAAAAGGGCCTGGGCTCTAATGAAAAGGCAACTTGCAAAAAAAAAGCCCAATTAAAATGGGAACTGCTGGGAAAAAAAGAGGTCGTGGGGAGCTGGTATGTGGCCGGATGGAGAAGAAAAATATGAAACTAATACCAACCGAAGTAGGCTCTGCGATGAAGGGACGGAAGACAAGTTATGTGGGAGGAAAAAATGTTGGTTCTGGGATGGTGGAGGCTGTGATGCAGCCCCGCCGACTGCAATGAAGATCATTAGCTGGAATTGCCGAAGGTTTGGGAACATTCGGACAGTTAGAGAGCTTAGCCGGATGGTGAAGCAAAAGAAGTCCAGTTTGGTTTTCTTAATGGAAACCAAGCTACGAAAGGAGAAAATGGAGAACATACGGTGTAAACTCGGTTTTTTCGGGATGTTTGTGGTTGATAGCATGGGAAAAGGTGGAGGTATGGCGTTACTTTAGGGGGACGAGATATGTGTTACTATCCAGAATTTTAGTCAACGTCACATAAATGGCGTGATTAAAAGAACGGAAAGTGATACGCCATGGAAGTTCACCGGCTTCTATGGCCACCCGGATGTAACGAAAATAAATGAAGCTTGGGCTTTACTCCGACACCTTGCACATCTTCACCCAAATCCTTGGGTGTGCACAGTGACGGAACCAGCAGGGGGCCGGTATAGGCCAAGGCCCCCTGCCAAAATTTGGTAAAAAAAAAATTCTATGGAAAAAATAATAATAATATAGGCTTGGCCCCTTGCCAAAAAAATTTATGGCCCTTTCTCAAAATTTTTTTGGCCCTTTATTCCAATTTCTGGCCATTTTTCAAAAAAATTTTGGCCCTTCATCCCAATTTTAGTTTACCCTCTGCTACCCTAATTTCCCCAACATGCTTGCCAGACTGCCAGTAGAATAAAAGAAGACAAGAACAAGTGAACAACAAAATCTAAATTGACCTAACCTTCAAAGTTTATAGTCTAAAGTAATCAAGGAACAATTCCTAGTTTTCCACCTAGCATCAGCAGCAGCCTCCCTCAAAGAAGTAGTAGATTTGGAGGTAAGTTCTTGAAATTTGAAACCCTAACTTCAATTACTCTTCTTCAATTCATAATCAATTGATATACCATGGTTGATGGTTGCTTACTTGCTTTTATACAGCATATTGCCTCTGCAAAACCTCTCTCTCTCTCTCTTTCTCTGTGTGACTGTGTCTATGTTTATGAGATTGTGGGGGTGGGTGGGTAGGGGCATTCTGCCAGGAGAGGAAATTGGTAGCTCTGAAAAGAACGCCAGAGAGCTGTATGCTCTGTTTTGATGCTCTGCTTTTTTACTCTTTTCATTGAAGCTGTACGTGGATTGTTCTTTCGAAAAATAAAAAGTATGGTATTTTTTTTTCTTTGACTTTGAATGAAGATGTGGACTATTCTTTTTTTTTTTTTTTAAAAAAAGTATTGTATTTTCTTTCTTCAATGTTTGACAACTTTTCAAAAGCCGTAGATTGTTCTTTTCAAAAAAAAAAAGTATTGTATATTTTTTTCTTCAATGATTGACTTTCAATGAAGATGTGGATTGTTTTTTTTTTTTTTTTATTATTATTTTTTAAGTATTGTTTAAACTTTAAATGAAAATCAAATTATTGATGATGATGAGAATTTTATTTGTAGGTGATGGGAAAACCAAATACAATACTTAACTTTTTTAAAAAACAAAATACACAAAGTTCAAATGCCAACATTGGTGATACATCATTGCCAACTTCTGATATCCCAGTGCCTGAAAATTCTCCTAACAAATCTCGAAGAATTGACATCAATGAATTTGATATTAGTTCATTGGAATTTGATCGGATTGCGTCATCGAGATTTGGGATTATAATCCTAATCAACAAGATGAAATTCGACGAGCTTACATTAGAAATGGTCCGTACCGACCTAATGTCTCAAAGTACCCAAAATCTGGACAAAAAGATCACCTTCGTAGCTTTCAACCTTCGTGGTATCAGCTATTTCCTACATGGCTTGAATATTCCCGTGATAAAGATGCTGCATTTTGTTTGCCATGCTTTCTATTTAGTAAGCCATCTGGGCATCCTACGCAACGTGTATTCACTATAGATGGATTTAGGAATTGGAAGAAAGTTAGAGATGGAAAACATTGTGCTTTTCTCAATCATATAGGAAAAGATCCTAATTCATTTCACAGAATTGCTGAGAAGTCATACGACGACTTGAAGAACCAATCTCAACACATACAAAATGTGTTTGAAAAGTTCACTTCTGAACAAATTGCAAAAAATCGGCTACAGTTGAAAGCTTCTATTGATGTTGTTCGAGTGCTTGCATTTCAAGGTGTTGCTTTTAGAGGTCGGGATGAAAGTGTGGGTTCAAAGAATCGTGAAAATTTCCTTGAAATATTGGATTTGACGGTTTCATATAATGAAGAGATTGCTTGAATTGATAGCTAAAGCTCCAAAAATGCCTCTTACACATCACCAAAATACAAAAAGAAATTTTACAGGTTTTTTCAACCAAAGTGAAAAAGGCAATTCGTGATGAAATTGGTGATGCAAAGTTTTGCATAATTGTTGATGAAGCTCGTGATGAGTCAATGAAGGAGCAAATGGCTATAGTTTTAAGATTTGTTGACAAAATGGTTTTGTAGAACGATTTTTGGGCTTGTTCATGTCTTGGATATCGTGGCATTAACCTTACTAAAAGGTATATATTTTGTATTGTCTAAACATGGGCTAGACATTCAAAATATTCGAGGGCAAGGATACGATGGTGCAAGTAACATGCGAGGTGGGTGGAATAGGTTGCAAGCTTTGGTTTCAAATGATTGTCCATATGCCTACTACATTCATTGTTTTGCACATCGTTGCAATTGGCATTAGTGGCTTCATCAAAAGAAATTATTCGTGTTCAACAATTTTTTACCAATTTGAATTCTATTGTCAATATTGTTTGTGCCTCATGCAATCGATTTGAAGAACTGCGGATTGCCCAAGCTTTGAAAATGCTCACATGATTGAAATTGATGAGATTGAGACTGGAAGGGACTTAATCAAATTGCTACTTTACAACGGGCTTGAGATACTTGTTGGAGTTCTCATTTGAAATCAGTTTCTAACTTGATCAAAATTTTTAGTCCAGTTTGTGAAGTTATTGTTAAACTCATTGATATGGGAACTACTTCTTCCCAACGAGCAGAAGCAGATTCAATTTATCAGGTAATGACTTCATTTGAATTTGTATTCATCTTACATCTCATGAAAGAAACTATGCAGATTACTGATCATCTATGTATGGCTTTGCAATCCAAATCTCAAGATATTTTAAGTGCCATGCATCTTGTTTCATCCACTAAAGCTTGTATTCAACAATATAGAGATGATAAATGGGATATTTTGCTTGCCAATGTGAAGTCGTTTTGCAATAAACGCAACATAGATGTTCCAGATATGAATGCTCGTTATGTGGAGAGACGAGGTCGAGCTCGCCATCAACAAGCCGACATTACAATTGAGCATTATTATCGAGTGGATATTTTTTGTGCTTCAATAGATTCTCAATTGCAAGAATTAAATCGTCGGTTTAGTGAGAATGCAATGGAGTTACTTATTCTCGGCTCAGCTCTTGATCCTCGAGTTGCTCGTGAATCTTTTAAAATTGATGATATATGTCGGTTGGTAAAAAAGTTTTATCCGCAAGACTTTACCGATCATGAAAAAGAACGGTTGGAAATAGAACTTCACCATTATGAGCACAATGTAGTTCAACATGCAAGTTTCCAAGGATTGTCAAATATTTCTGAATTGTGTCAATGGTTGGTTAAAACTGAAAAATCAACTATCTACCAACTTGTTTTCCGAGTTATTGTACTTTTGCTTACTCTTCCTGTTTCTACCACGACTACAGAACGGGCATTTTCAGCTATGAATATTGTCAAAACTAGGCTTCGCAACAAAATTGAAGATGAGTTTCTAACAGATTCTCTAATGTTGTACATCGAAAGAGAAATTGCTGCGACATTTAGTACAGATTCAATCATCGATGATTTTCGGGATATGAAAGAACGAAGGGTTCCATTTTAATAGATGCTTGAGTTGAAATTTAAAATGTATTATGAAACAATTATTTATTTATTTTGTTCTTGGTTTGTTTGTTTGTTTGTTTTTGGTAAAACTGAATTGAGGTCAATTTTGTTCTTACATATTAATTTGATCTTCAATCTTAATATATTTCATGCATGCTTTCACTATTACTTAACTATTTTAATATATTTTTCATTTCATTTTATTTTTAAAAAAAATTAATTTATGCCTTAGTCCGGCCCCAGGCCATTAAACTTCCTGGTTCCGTCCCTGGGTGTGCATAGGTGATTTTAATGAAATTGCCGAGAGTTGCAAGAAGTGGGGTGGGGGAAGACGTTCGGAAAGTCAAATGCTCGCTTTTCAGCAAGTAATTGAAAATTGCGAACTGTCCAATCTTGGATTTCGAGGCCCAAAACTCACATGGAGTAATTGTCGGGATGAGTTGGATTTTACCAATGAGCGTTTAGATAGGGGAATGGCTAATTCAGCTTGGCGGATCTATTCCCAAACATGGAATTGGTGGTAGAAATTACTGACTGCTCTGATCATACACCTTTAATTTTGCACTTACTGGGAAATGGTGCTTTCAGACGGGCATAAAAGGTTTCGGTATGAGGCAAAGTGGAGGTGTGATGATGGCTATGAAGACGTCCAACGAAGTGCTTGGGGGCCACGAATTACGGGAGTCTATGCATGGAGCAACATCGATTCCAACTTATTCAAATGTAATGAGGCTTTTAGTCTCTGGTAGAGGGGACATGATGGTGCCATGCATGGGAAAATAGCCTATTAAAAAAAAAACTTCTTGTCCTCCAAGGGTGCGAATATGAAGGGGTAGGTGCAGAGACAAAAATGGTTCAAAAAGAATTGGAGCCTTTACTGGAAAAATCAGACTTAAATTGGCAACAAAGAGCAAAAGTGAATTGGTTACGAAGCGGGGATCACAATACGAAATATTTTCATGCATGTGCCAATTATCGGAGAAAATCAAATTCTATTTATGCTATTTCAGACGTTGATGGAAAACAATGCTCGTCGGAGGAGGAGGTACAATTGGCTTTTGTCAATTATTTTATTGGCTTGTTTACGTCTGAAAGTGCAGGGAATATGATGCCATGCTTACAACCTGTGAATTGTCGAGTTATGACAGAGATGAACAATTTACTGTTGCAGCCTTTTACGGTGGAAGAGGTGCAGTCCGCACTCCATAATATGGCTCCCCTTAAGGCCCTGGCCGACGGCTTTTTTTTTTTCAGAAAAATTGGAATTTAGTTGGAGAAGATATTTGTTCAGCAATCATTGGGTCACTCAGTATTGGTATTTTGCCTTATTTTTTTGAATATGACTCACATTGCTCTTATCCCGAAATTGAAAAATCCCATTACGGTGTCAGATTATAGACACATAAGCCTCTGCAATGTTGTTTATAAGTTGCTTTCTAAAGTACTTGCGAATAGATTGAAGAAAATTTTGCCATATATTATATCCCCTGTACAAAGTGCTTTTGTTCCAGGGACTAATTATAGACAATGTACTTGCTGCATATGAGACTTTCCATACCATGCACGCTAGAATGAAGGGGAAGAAGGGATTTATGGCAGTCAAATTAGGCATGAGCAAGGCTTACGATATAGTGGAATGGCGATTCCTTGAGAAGGTTACGAAACGGTTGGGATTTGACGAACGATGGATAAAACTAATAATGATGTGTGTTACCTTAGTTCAGTATGCAATTATAGTGAATGGTAAACAATGTGGAAACATCAAACCGCAGAGGGGATTAAGGCAAGGGGATCTGATATCTCCATATCTTTTTCTTCTTTGTGCTGAGGCTTTGGGGGCTTTATTGGAAGAAGAAAATGTGGACGGGCTCTGACGGGAGTTCCTACGTCAAGAAGGGGTCCGCGAATAAGCCATCTATTTTTTGCGGACGATAGTCTTCTTTTCTGTCGAGCCAATATGGGTTAATGGGACCGCCTAACACATATTTTGCAGGTGTACGAAGATGCTTCGGGCCAAAGACTCAATGCTAATAAGACCTCCATATTTTTTAGCAAGAACACATCCTTGGAGGAAAAGGAGAAAATTTTGGAGGTTGCGGGAATTCCTTCGTCTCGGCGATATGATACATATTTGGGACTCCCGGCATTGGTTGGAAAATCACGGGTGGCAGCTTTCAAAGGTATCATAGACAAAGTTTGGAAGAGGCTTCAAGATTGGAAGCTGAAATTCTTATCTCAAGCGGGCAAGGAGATCTTACTCAAGGTGATGGTTCAAGCAATTCCAACTTACTGCATGAGTGTATTCCTCCTACCAAAGGCACTTTGTAAGGAAATAAACTCCCATATGCATAAATTCTGGTGGGGCCACAAAGAAAATATTCACCGGGTTAATTGGATGAGTTGGGAGAAGATGGGTTTGTCAAAAAAGGTTGGAGGGATGGTATTTCGAGATTTCACACTTTTTAACAAGGCCCTTTTGGCAAAACAAAGTTGGAGGCTATGGCACAAATCGGAAAGTCTTGTTGCTCATTATGAAGGAAAAATACTACTTGAGATGTTCAATTTTGGAGGCTGGAATGGGAAGGCGATCCACCTTTGCATGGCAGAGTATTCACGGCTCTTGTGATGTACTCAAGAAGGGTTTGATATGGAGAGTGGGCAATGGTAGATCAGTCCGGATTTGGAAAGATAGGTGGGTCCCAAACCCGTCTACTTTCAAGATCTTCTCCCCTCCAAGAGTCTCTGGATCCGGATGCAAAGGTTTGTGAGCTTGTTGATACAGATTCTAAATGGTGGAATTTTCCTCTATTGGAGTCCCTTTTTTCCAGTGATGAGGTGGAAAAAATTAAAGAAATTCCTCCAAGTTTTACAAATCAAGAGGATATGCTTATATGGAGGGGTACCAAGAATGGGGTGTTTTCAGTGAAAAGCGCATATCACATGCTAAAAGAGATGGAAAGTAGGAAGATTGCAACTGGGTCCTCTACTACTACTAGGGGTGATAGTGATTTTTGGAAATGGTTATGGGCATTACCAGTGCCAAATGTGGAGAAAATTTTTTTATGGCGGGCGTGTCATGACATTCTCCCAACCCGAGAAAACCTCCAAAAAAGGAAAATATAGAGGAACCTTCTTGTCCGGTATGTGGGTTAGAGGAGGAATCGGGGCTCCACATTTTATGGTCATGCAAATCGGCAAAGGATGTCTGGGCGATGGGGAATAAAAAGCTCCAAAAAAGTACTTTCCATGGGACGAGTTTCATGCAGCTGCTGGAGTGGGTGTTTGAGCGATGTGATCAAGAGGAGATGCAACATTTTGCTGGTGTGGCCCGACGCTTGTAACTAAGAAGGAATGACTTCATTCATGAAGGAGGGCTATTACATCCGAGAATTCTAATGCAACAAGTGGAGAAGGCAGTGTCAGAATTTTGCTTGGCTAATGTGAGGGACACTCAAACCCAAAGCTCACGTGTGGAGGACGTTTCTACTGGAGTGCACCAGATGTGGGATGGGTGAAGGCCAATTATGATGTTGCCATTAATAAACAGCAGCGACGCCTGGGTCATGGAGCGGTAGTGAGAAATTCGTAGGGGAACATGATAGTGGCGAAAGGAGCAGTTCGGGATGGGTGTATTGCTCCGACAGCAGCTGAAGCGATGGCACTTATCTAGGCTATCCGTTTGTGCAAGGAGTTAGGATTCTCAAGGGTGCATTTTGAGGGGGATGCAAAGTCTGTCATAGACTTGGTAAACTCTGATGGTGTGGATAGTAGTGGAATGGGGCACCTCATTGAAGACATCAAATGGGAGTTGCGGGATTTTCACCAATGGAAGCTAACCTTTGTTAAAAGGGGGGGGAAACCAGGTAGCTCACATATTTGCCCAATATGTTATGAAGCAGACTCAGGATTGTGAATGGAGGGATATACCCCTTGAATGTATTCGTGAGACTATTCTGCTATAGCATTTTGCTCTGGCTCTTTGATTCTTAATGAAGATTATGTCTTTCTTTCAAATTAAAAAAAAAAAAAAAAGTATCCTATGTCTTTTTAGTATTATTTATGCCATTCATTAGCATGCTCTCATGTGTTTACCAAACACATCCATCCAAATGTTTTGTTGTATTTATTTTTAAACTTAAATTGGCTTGAAATCGTTTAATCCCAAATATATTTGATGAAAAAAAATTGAAAAATACATTTATTTGAGACAAGGGTCCCTGCAATTGGTAGTCTACCAATAAAGTTGGTTTTTGTGCTCTAAATTGTGTTCGAGGCGATACCCATCAATCATCATTAAATCATTACCTTTGCCTTTTTCATGTAACTTTTGTACCTTAGCAATCAATAGCAGGAACCAGATGGGGAAAAGGACCCCTCCCCAAGGATGGGAACCCTACAAGCAAACACAAACTTGAGTTGAGCTCTAAGCCATCTAACATGGTGACGATTGGAAAGGGACCCGTTAATGATAAAACGTTATTGCACTAAGGGCTGCATTAGAAAGGTTAAAAAAATATTTTTCATATTTAAAAGATAGTGCTAAACAAAAGTTGGCGTCATTTTTGGTAAAAATTTCAAAAATACTTTTTTGACTTTTTGACTTTAAAAATGATCAAAACACATTTTTGACAAAATTAAAAATAAAACTTTTGTCAAAAACGCTTTTTAATTTAAAAACTCTATTTTTCAAACATACTCTAAGCCTTGGCCAAAAGTCAAGCTAGAAATACATATACTACTGCCACAAACACAAAATCGATAAATGTTGGACAAAAAATCAAATTAAAGTCTATAGTAGAAGGTAGATTATTTGGGACGCAAGCATGTGATTCCACTTAAAATTCTTTTAAGCTATTGAGTTAACAATTCTCACCGTCTATACCCTGGTAAAAGGTGAAAAAAGAGTAAAATTTCAAGTTAATTATTTTAATAGTGCCCATAATTTCAAACAAAAGAGCCATAGGCCCATAGTGATACCTAATCAGAAGGTAACTATCAACACCATAACCTTCCGGCTTAACAAGCAAGATTTTCCTTTTTGGTCACAAGGAAACTTTATCACGATGATGTAGCCCCATCGATTTGCTGAGGAAATTTAGAAAGAATAAAATGCTTTTTTGGATAACCTTTTTCGCATTGATTTTTTCAATATGATCGTAATAATAGCAGCAATAATAATATTAGTGGAACTAAAACTTCATGTCCATGAACATTTCTGCAAAATTACAATTCAAGCTTGTTGGCATCCAAGCTAGTAGGTGTTTTTGGTGAAACACCTTCAAATTTATTACCCCATAATGAGGCAACTAGAGAAAGAACTATATGTTTAAGAGTTTATCCATCTTAAGGGCTTAGAAAAAGTGACCACACTTAGACAAGCTCACCTTCTCCAAGACTATATAAGCCACAAAAAATCCCCCGTCCACATGCTTTGTGTCGGATATTGGGAACAGGACTTGGAGTAATGCTATTTAATTACAGAAAGATAGATAACAACAATTAAATCACACAGATTACCGAATATAAAATGCTTGCAATTATTTTCAGAAAGTAGTGCTGCATAAGCCAATAGGATTGACAATAAAAGCAGAGATATCTATGGTATTAATTTATCAAGGAAAATATCTTTCACGGTAGATAAACATTTCCATATGGAATAATTCAAAAGGGAGCCTCAAGAAATAACTCTATAATAAATAATTCACACAATGTATCAATATTTTTTTGAGCATGCATGTTTTTACGATCATCGTCAAATCAAGTCATCTCTGGAAAAGTTCTAAGACAAAAGAAAGAAGAAAACATATAATGTGCCGCTCTCCTTAGTAGAGTGAACGCATAAGAAAATGGAACAAGTAAGAATACCTAATATGGACTATAATCTATATATTAAGCTTTAATTTACTCCTCGCAGTTCCTCCTGTTGATTTCAGGCCTGCAGGTTTAACACACATTAGCACTTACACAAGACATTATTAACCCATTGTAATACACACAAATCTGACACATAGATTTTCAATATTTCCAATCAAATGGGAAAACAAGAAACTTATAGTAGAAGGCAATATTTTCAGTATGACAATGTAAAATATGACTAACTCATTACTGGTTCCATAGCAACGTTCACCAACAGAGCTAAATGGTGATAGTTCAGTTTGAGTAGGTTTGTTATATCTATTGTTATCTTGCATTGTATTTATCCTATAAATAATAAATGCCAGTGTGGGAGACAAATGGCTTTTTTTGCTGTTTGCACATGCTACTGTAGAGATGTTTTGGAGCTTAATGAGGCTATAGAAGTAAAGATGGGAAAGCAGAGCAATATTGGCTCCTGCAGACCATTGGTCAGGCATGTCATTGCCAAAACTTGATATATTAATATTAAAGAATGAATCCATGTATAGAAACAGGACAAACTAAACTGCCTACTCCTCAATTGTTAAAGTTCAATCAACTACAACCTAAAACAACCAAGTAAAGAGCCCATCAATTAACATACAAGACAATATATTGTTTTAACTAATCTAAACTACACGATAAGAACAATATAGACAATAGCAATACTAAAGATAGAAATAATAACCGAAATCACAATTACCACAATCCTTACAAAAAAAATGTAATCGTAATAGCATCATGCTAATCCAACACTAAGCCCTTTGAACAAGAAATTCTAGGCAAACGGGAACAACCATTTTATGCACAAAATTAGTAGAAGCATTTATGTTATCTAATACTTCATCCACGGAGAATATTGATTATACCCAAATTCAATTTCCATTTCATTGTGACCCTGTTTTTTCCATATTGAAAGCATGTCTCAGTTCATGATTGAGATCAAAACTCATACAAAACTCGATTCAGGTCAACAGGGCCTAGAATTTATGTAGAACAGTGGTAGAAGCATTTATGTTATCTAATACTTCATCGACATTGAATATTGATTATACCCAAATTCAATCCCCATCTTGTTTTGTGGGTATGCTTTAGTAGTCTTGTGACCCTGTTTCTTGGCATATTAAAAGCCACGTTTCAGTTCATTGATGAGATCAAAACTCATACAAAATTCAATTCATGGAACTTTAACATGTTACTCTAGCAAAACTTAAACACCATCATAATTGACCTTCTTTACTTATGTTTGAATCAGGGCACACTATACTACCTCATGGTTTCCAAACTATCCTGAAATCTGATATATCATTTCTAGTCTTCCCAAATATAACAACTAAGTACAAGATAACAAGCTAGTGGTTATTGAGTTGGAGGCAATATGATTCTGGTATCTTTTTACAAACTAAAAGAGGAATTTATAGTCAGGGGAAGGGCATATTAATGTCACAATACCTAAATAGCTTCTTAGTGATAACCCGTTGCCAATGCAATTGCTTGTTGATCTTCATCTACCAATCTACCACATAATACAATTAAAAGGGAAAATAATAATAATAATTATACACACGATTTCTTAACTAACCTGTAAGGACTTGTAAAAAGTCCAAGTGGCTTACTCTCCAACATTGTGACCATCCTAATCTACTGAAATTCATCGGGTAAATTAACCATTCTAATCATGGCATCCCATAACTTAGTGCAAATTGCAGGAAATTGCACGTTGAGCAATCGCTCAATATCTCCATGGAGTGTTACCTATCATTAAATAACAAACAAACAAAAGAAAGTTGATTATTATTATTATTATTATTATTATTATTATTATTATGCTTATACTTTTGAACAATGGTTAGATGTGGAAAATCCTGGTTGTACTGTGTTTGAATATGACGAGCATCAAAATATTGAAGGCTTTGGCCCAGATGGTAAGAAAGTTTTTCGATCTATTGCGTACTAGCTGCGTAGTTTCCATTTGGCAGGATCTTACTGCGAGAGATCTATTTAAGATCTCAGTGCAAATTGCAAGAAATTGCACATTGAGCAATCGCTCAATATCTCCATGGAGTGTTGCCTATCATTAAATAACAAACAAACAAAAAAAAGTTGATTATTATTATTATATATATGAGATTTAAATCAACTAACTTAAAAAAATTAAAAACAAATTAGGTAATACCTGCAAGATCAAGTTGTCAGAATAGTGATGATGCGTGTTACGAATGAATGAGGGAATACAATTGTAATATGTTTTTTTACGTAGCTTCTTGATATTGTGAGCCAAAGTACTATAAATAAGAGAGTTGTGATTGAGCTTCCAAGACCATCCGTCTAACTCATAACAAATAGGAGCCAAACATGCATTGATTTTGGTATAAAAAAAAGTTGGGTTTATATTTCAATATTCCAATACAACATGGATAAAATTTGTTTGGTTAGTGGAATCTAAGAATATTGGGTGAAAAATCTGAAAAAGGCTATAATCCTCGACATCATCTATAATCGACTACTTAATCCCCTATATGTAGACTTCAGAAAAAAAACATACAGACATCCATAAGTAGAAGCACAGCAAACACATTCTACCTCGCTCACTCAGTCAAAAATATACTATAATTTGAAGTAAGTGTTCAGAACTCCATTTCGTTCAAAATGCAAGGAATCGGGGTTGATTCGTGGGATGTGCCAGAGAATGTCTTTTATGCTGAATGTGCCTTAGAGGACGTCTATTGTACCGAATGTCACATACTATCTTGAGTTCTCATCTAAGTTTTTCAGCCGACCAAACTGAATCCGAATATGCCGCTACCTAAAGTGCCAATCGATAATGATGCTTATACTTTTGAACAATGGTTAGATGTTGAAAAACCTGGCTGTACTATATTTGAATATGACGAACATCAAAATCTTGAAGGCTTTGGCCTAGATGGTAAGAAAGTTTTTCGATCTATTGCATACCAGCTACGTAGTTTCCATTTGGCAAGATCTTACTGCGAAGATCTATTTAAGATCTCAATGCAAATTGCAGGAAATTGCACGTTGAGCAATCGCTCAATATCTCCCTGGAGTGTTGCCTATCATTAAATAACAAACAAACAAAAAAAGTTGATTATTATTATTATATATATGAGATTTAAATCAACTAACTTAAAAAAATTAAAAACAAATTAGGTAATACCTGCAAGTTCAAGTTGTCAGAATAATGATGATGCGTGTTGAGAATGAACGAGGGAATACTGTAATATGTTTTTTTATGCAGCTTCTTGATATTGTGAGGCAAAGTATTATAAATAAGAGAGTTGTGATCGAGCTTCCAAGACCACCCGTCTAACTCATAACAAACAAGAGCCAAACAGGCATTGATTTTGGTATAAAAAAAAGTCGGGTTTATATTTCGATATTCCAATACAACATGGATAAAATTTGTTCGGTCAGTGGAATCTAAGATTATTGGGTGAAAAATCTGAAAAAAGCTATAATCCTTGACATCATCTATAACCGACAACTTAATCCCCCATATGTAGACTTCAAAAAAAAAAAAATACAGACATCCATAAGTAGAAGCACATCAAACACATTCTACGCTCACTCACTCAGTCGGAAATATACTATAATTTGAAGTAAGTGTTCAAAACTCCATTTCATTCAAAATGCAAGGAATTGGGGCTGATTCGTGGAATGTGCCTGGGAATGTCTTTTATGCTGAATGTGCCTCGGACGACGTCTATTGTACTGAATATACTATCTTGAGTTTTCATCTAAGTTTTTTCAGCCGCCCGAACTGAATCTAAATATGCCGCTGCCTGAAGTGCCAGTTGATAATGATGCTTATACTTTTGAACAATGGTTAGATGTTGAAAATCCTGGCTGGACTGTGTTTGAATATGACGAGCATCAAAATCTTGTAGGCTTTGGCCAGATGATAAGAGAGTTTTTAGATCTATTGCGCACCAATTGCGTAGTTTCCATTTGGCAAGATCTTACTGCGGAGATCTATTTAAGATCTTAGTGCAAATTGCAGGAAATTGCACATTGAGCAATCGCTCAATATCTCCATGGAGTGTTGCCTATCATTAAATAACAAACAAACAAAAAGTTTATTATTATTATTATTATAATATATGAGATTTAAATTAACTAACTTAAAAAAATTAAAAACAAATTAGGTAATACCTGCAAGTTCGAGTTGTCAGAATAGTGATGATGTGTGATGCGAATGAACGAGGGAATACAACTATAATATGTATTTTTACACAACTTCTTAATATTGTGAGCCAAAGTAATATAAATAAGAGAGTTGTGATCGAGCTTCCAAGACCATCTGTCTAGCTCATAACAAACAAGAGCCAGACATGCATTGATTTCGGTATCAAAAAAAGTTGAGTTTATATTTTGATATTCCAATACAACATGGATAAAATTTGTTCGGTCAATGGAATCAAAGAATATTGGGTGAAAAATCTGAAAACAGCTATAATCCTTGACATCATCTATAACCGGCAACTTAATCCCCCATATATAGACTTTAGAAAAAAAAAAAACAGACATCCATTGGTAAAAGCACAACAAACACATTCTACACTCGCTCACTCAGTCATAAATATACTCTAATTTGAAGTAAGTGTTCAGAACTCCATTTTGTTCAAAATGCAAGGAATCAGGGCTATATTTGAATATGACGAGCATCAAAATCTTGTAGGCATCAAATTCTTGTAGGCTTTGGCCCAGATGGTAAGAGAGTTTTTCAATCTATTGTGCACCAGTTGCGTAGTTTCCATTTGGCAGGATCTTACTACAAAAATCTATTTAAGATCTTAGTGCAAATTGCAGGAAATTGCACGTTGAGCAATTGCTCAATATCTCCATGGAGTGTTGCCTATCATTAAATAACAAACAAACAAACAAAAAGTTGATTATTATTATTATATATATATATGAGATTTAAATTAATGAACTTAAAAAAATTAAAAACAAATTAGGTAATACCTGCAAGTTCAAGTTGTAAGAATAGTGATGATGCGTGTTGCAAATGAACGAGGATATACATCGATAATATGTTTTTTTATGCAGCTTCTTGATATTGTGAGCCAAAGTACTATAAATAAGAGAGTTGTGATCGAGCTTCCAAGACCATCCATCTAGCACATAACAAACAGAAGCCACACATGCATTGATTTCGGTATCAAAAAAAGTTGGATTTATATTTCGATATTCTCATACAACATGGATAAAATTTGTTCGGTCAGTGGAATCAAAGAATATTGGGTGAAAAATCTGAAAAAAAAGCTATAATCCTTGACATCATCTATAACCGGCAACTTAACCGCTAATTGCAATCACCCTTCAAATCGCAAATCGTTAATCACTAACTGTTAACCACGTAGGGCGATTGTGATTAGCGGTTTTAGGGAATAGGACAAGGCGGTTATAACCGCTAACCGCCTAAATTTATATATAATAATATAAATATATATTAAATATTTTATATTAATAAAATATATATTAATTTTTTCATTTGTATTTGTATTAATGGATTTGGGCTATTTATGATTATGTATATGAAATATATAATGTGATGTTTTGGGCTAAGCCTTATTCAAAGTATATATATATTTTTTATCTTTTTTGAAACATTTTGTCCTTAAACGCTTAAAATAAGCCCAAAAAGTAGGCCATTAAAGACTCAAGACACTTTAAAAAAACTCAAAAGTCCATATAAAAAAAGCGGTTATAAAACCGCCGGTTATTAGATTAAATAACCCACTAACCACCTAAGCGGTTGCGGTTATTAAAAATTGATAACTGCCAAGGCGGTTGCGGTTATTACTAATAACCACCTGTTATAACCGTTTGAGAACCCCTAGATACGTCTTTTTTTTTTTAATAGAGTTTAACGTGGGTACCGGTTTTTTTTTTTTTTAAAAAAAATCATACCAAAACCCACCCCACCCGGATATCCTAAAATCCATGGGCAGGGCTAGGCAGGATGTGCACGATTAAACTTTTTTATTTTTTTGGTTGGGGTTTTAAGATAGAGAATGATTAATTCTTACCAAAACCTACACATGTTATAACCGTTTGAGCACCCCTCCAAGTCTTGTTCCTCTAAAGCATATGTGTATCCTGCTCAAATCCCTCAAACAATATCCTACACAAAGTCCACGTTATTTTTCAAGCCTAATGATGGATTTCCAACAAAAGATCGCAAGTGAATCTTGCATCAACTTGGAATTGTTGAATAGAAGTCGCCTTAGGTGGGTCTGTTCAAGCCTAATTATAGGCTTCTTTGCACATAAGCTAATTAGTACCTTTCTTCTCCAAAGCAGAATTTCAACCATCCGACAATTGACTGAACCATCTCCAAGTTCATAAGGCCAAAGAAGTATTCTAGAATTGTCCTTTGAGGTTTGCTTGCTGCAGATTTCAGCTTGGATTTCCCCCATTCCATGTTGTATAGGATCAAAAACACATGTGGTCAATTGAAGGGAGACTTAAATCCAATGAACCTTGTGCTAAGAATTTTCCTCGGCTATTATTTTCAATCTTTCTCGGATGAAATTGTAGGAAAGTCTTTAGCTAGAGGAAGGACTGTAGATCTTTATTACAGTAATCAATTAATAGGTAGAAACCCTTGTCAACAAAGCATGTGGACTGGGGATTTTTGGTGGCTTATATAGCCTTGGAGAAGGTGAGCTTTTTTGGTCACCTTTTATAAGCCCTTATGATGGATAAACTCTTAAACATATAGCTCTTTCTCTAGTTGCCTCATTATGGTGTTAAAAATTTGAAGGTGTTTCACCAAAAACACCTACTAGTTTGGATGCCAAACAAGCTTGAATTGTAAATTTTGCTTATGAGTTTTTTGAGCGTAAAATGGTTGTTGAGCAATACAACTCCGGAAAAAAGGGATAACACACAAAGGTCGGAGTTCACATGCCATTTGGGACAAAATTATTTGCATTTGTTTAGAACCAATATAATCTTAATTAAATTCTTTTATTAAGGGTAATTAAATTCTCATCAAACCAAATTTGAGGGCAATTCAATCATCATTTATAATAATAATTTTTATCATTATCGATCATACACTCTAACATCCACCAATTTGATATCCTCCGCACATAGAAACTAAAAGAAAAGAATATAAAAGGGTCTTGATAATATCCTTATTTTTACAATGAGATAAGATAAGAATTAAAAAAAAAAAATGGCCTATCTTGATTTGAGATGTACGTGAGTTTTTAATAAAATTTGTTCTCTAACCTATTTTATAAAGTAACATTTATCCCTTTTTATAATAAGATGTGAAATGCTCGTGACATATATATTGTTTACAATTCATTCAAACTTCTCAATAGTGAGAATTATTACGGATTTATTTATTTATTTATTTATTATTATTATTATTATTTTCATGACAGCCTTGCAAGTTGCACGGGCATGGCCGTCGCCTTGCCATGGCAAGCCTGTGTGTGCCATGATGAGCGCTTATGTGCTAAAGATGTCTGTTTGCGTGGCAATGTTAAGTGCGGAAAAAAAAAAATTGTAAGCAATTTGTTGTAATGTTTTCAATTATTTAGATTTAATTTTATGTTTTTTATGAAAAATAAAACAAGATTAGGGATGGGCATATTACCACTTACCGGCCGCCAATGAACTGTCATAAGCTGACTTTCGACGGTCAGTAGGTAGAATAAAAATACTATTTCAATATCAAATTAGCTTCAGTAGGTGGTAGATTTTTTTTTTTTTTTTGTCAGTTAACCGACAGTAAACCGATTTAACCAATTTTTCAAGTGAATTTTAAATTTTATTTAGTAAGTTTTCTTATTGTGTTCATCCAACTAATTTGTGGTATTTTTTTGGTTAGTGTTTCATGAATTTACTTTTTCTTTTCATTTATAAATTATATGCTTTACTGATTCTGTATCTACAAGGAATTTGATAAGTTTTAACATAAAAACTTCTAATTGACAATTAAGCGACCACCTATTAACCGACTAATCAATTAACTGAAAAAGTCGAAGCTTGTAGGGGATAAATTCACACTACAAGCCCACCGAATCTAGGCCCAATGGTCAAGGCTTGGCCCATGAAGACATTAATTAAATAGCAATGGCTATTTAATTAATTAATAGAAGATATATTCCAATTTGGATTATATTGGAATAAAGAAACTCAATCACAACTCAAACTCCCTTGAATTCAAGATTATCTCTACAAGATAACGACTAAAGATTATTTCTACAAGATGACGACTCAGGTTTATCTCTACATGATAGTTGTTGAGTCTTATCTCAACTTTGGACTCCTAAACCAACTCAAACTCCAAGAAAACTAGTTCAAAATTGAGTTCTCTCCCATTATCATAAATTATTGGGCATATTGATTTATTGTGCCCAAAGCATAATATTTCTTTTAAGTTTTAACTTTGACATCAGAGTACCCGAGGTAGAAACACCGACGGACCCTTTGACGCTTTTCGCTCTTTTGTAGCAAATCAAAGTACACACGACGATGTATTGCAAATCTTGAAGTCCCTGAAAACGCATTTACCGTGTAGAAAACTATTCTAACAAAACTATTCATTGTCAGTTAATTAAATAACTAACCGACTTTCACAAATTGGCAGATAAGATTACCTCTACCAATACCAACCAAACCGATATCCACCCCTAAACAAGACATTTAGATGGTAAAAAAGAAACAAAGACATTTAGATATGTGATATTGTGCTATTGGGTCAAGAAAGACATCGAGCAATTCCGTGGTCTAGGCAGTGATTATTGTTCCCTTCATAATTCCTTAGGCCTATTGGGGTGGCAACAAGAAGCAAAGAGAAAGGCAGAGTGACTGTGATAGGAAAATAGCGGTGAAATTTGTGCTATATAGCGGCGTGAATTCGTGCTCTATGCATTATAAATTAGGGGTAGCAATTTTTGCCTTTTGAGTATAAAATTATATAGATTAATCTTAATTCAACCAATTTAATTAAATGGATTAAATTCTTTAATCATAAATCACTAATTTTGTGTTGAGTTCATATTAGATTTACAATTTATGTAAAAGATGTTAATACTAAATGTTGAGACATAAGTATAAAATTATATAAGTTAATTATAACAAGACCAATTTAATTAAACGAATTAAAATCTTCATTTATTTTGTATTGAGTTTTACCGAGCTTGCGGGTTATATAAAAATAAATAAAAAGAAGCCCGTTCTAAGTCATTGAGTCATTCCTCTGTTCAGCCCAGCTCAAAAATAGCAGAAACAACAAATCAAAACAACCGCCACTTCTCATAGTGAGGCCCAAACCGAAACTATAAAAGTAGCGTGGTATCGAACGCCACTCCTATTTGAATTTTGCAGTGACAGACCCTAACACGCACAAACAGGGGCGCTAAAATGGAAGAGAGCTCCACGGATTCGGAATCGATGATCATAGAAACCCTAGGTAGCAGAGGATGGTGTTTCGGGGAAATCGAGCTAGTGAAGGCCATCATTATGATCCACTCCGCTTTAGCCGATGACCCGTCTACGGTGGTGGATGCGGTGGAGTCCGAGCTCCTCAACACGGATCTTAAATCCATCGGCGCCAAGTCATTACCCGACCCGGCCCTTCTCCGCAATCGCAAGTCCTCCCATATTCTCGGTCCCAAAGTCCTTCAGGCAATGGCACTTCCTCTCTCTATCTCTTTTTAAATTTTCTTTAGGCTCTGTTTGGTTGCGAGAAAATGCGGGAAAATAATGGGAGAAGAACAATTCACGAATTGTACGTCCTGTATCGTTTTTGTTGTTGTTGTTGTTGCTATAAAATCAGTTTTCACGTGTAATTTGTATCTTCACTTTCCTTCGCTTCTCAGCAAACAAACGGGACCTTAGTAGCAGTTGCGATCTTTGAGAATTCGATTCAGATGCTTTTGTTTTGTTTTTAGCAGATATCTTCAGTGAGAGACATAACGAAAAGCAGCATTGAAGGGCTCTCGCAAAGTTCCAGTAGTCGGCGACTCCTAAAACTAGGGCTCACAGATGGGCACACTGAGATAACTGCTATAGAGTATTTTCATATCCCTTCGATTCCAGACGGCGTCGTTCCTGGAACTAAGGTAGTCTCAGTTTTCTTCGTTCACTATTTACTTATCTGTTTCAATTGTTTTGCTATGAGATTGCCTGGTAGATCGAATTGTGTTTATTTGGTTAGCTGCTCTCTCACAGAAACAAATATAGGCGGCCCACTGTATAATTCGTTGGTGTAATTTGCGGATTTTTAGTAATTATGGAATATGAAAGCAAGTGACAGTAATAAACTGCCCCAGTGACTTCAGAGTTTATGAATTAGTAGTGGGCTTGAATAATATATTGGTAATGGTGTTAGATAGAATGATAAAAATAGTTGATGGATGTAGTGATCATGGATTTGGGACTCCTTGGCGGAGTAAGGTTCTGACAGGCACCCTAACCTGAACTAGAGTAAGTTCTGAAGGAAAAAGATAAAGCGGAAGTTTGGTCAAAATTTGGCTCTAAATATTGGGCCTGGTGACAATTTTCATAGCTGAAACCAGGTTGGCTTAGTATTTGAATGGCTGATTTAGAAATTTGGTTAGAATTAGGCTTAAAAATGAAATTGACAATTGTTTGGAAGAGAAAGAGTTGGGGAACAAAGCTTGGGCACGTGGGAGAGAGTTGGCTCAGAGCTATGAAGTTTCCAATTACACAAAATTTCCGAGGCTGTTCTTGAGATTTGTTCCCTATAGATGGAGGTGAGGTGAATAGAATAAAACAAGAGCGTTGTCTACTCTGATGGCTCAGACTTATGACCTACCAACCCAGACTCCAACCCAACTTGGTACCACTTAAAACCAAGTTCCCAAGGATTTTTGTTCTCACTGCAAAAGTAGTGCTTGAAATTAGAGATGCATCGACCGCATTGACTACTATTTTGAATGCCAAGGTATATCTTTTTGATCAGAGGTTGAATCGAGCTCGGCTTGGCCCTGCCTCCTCCTCTCTCAACCTTCTTGGAGCTAGACCAAAACTCGTCTGCACCTCCCATCCAAGTAAGGATTTCTCTTCTTGCTGTAAAAGTAGTGCTTGAAATTTGAGATGGCATCCACTTGGTTTAAGTGGTAACAAGCTGGTTGGAGTGTGGGTAGGTAGGTCATAGATCTGAGCCATCAGGGTAGGCAACGTTCTTTGTTTTCTTGTATTCACCTCACCTCCATCTATAGGAACGAATCTCAAGAACAACCTCATAAATTGTGTAATTGGAAATTTCATAAGTTTGAGCCAACTCCCTCCTCCAAACTATTCTGGCAAACATGCAAGTGAAAAAAAGGTGCTGGAGGGAATCAATATCAGAATTGCATAAGGGGCAAAGGAGGTCATTTGAGGGGATGAGGAGGAGAGAGGAGATTCTAGTTTTAGTGTGGATGATGTTCCAGGCTATTTTCCAGGGAATAAGTTTTAAGTTTGTCTGGGAGGTTGAGCTTTCAAATAGCACTCCAACAGATGCTGGGAAGAGAGGAGGGAGGAGAAGGGTAGTTGGATGAGAGTTGGAGGTAGGCTGATTGGTGGTGAAGTCCCGGAGTGGGGGTCCAGATGAAGGGCTTGGTGGAGTTGGCAGGGATGCAGATCTTTAGAATTGCAGAGGTATGGGTAAGCCCTCTGCAATTCCAGGTTTGTATCTTCATGGAACATTGGGAGGCATGGCATTGCCTGCCTCCTTTGTCTTGAGGTTGCTTGAGGGAAGAGAAAGAATCGCTGCTACCGTCCATGAGAATTGTTTGATTGATGCTCCTATGTTGTCTTATTGCCTTAAAAATCTTCCTAGTGTGGTGGGGGGAAGAACTGGAGGAGGGAAGCTCCTAGTCTAGTTCAGACGATTGGGTGGATCAAAGACCTTGCATCTGGTAGATGTGGGTAGGGAGGCCATCTCTCTCTTATGAGAGAGAAGAGGATGAAAATAGAGGGGTAATACTGTAAAAGCCGGATGAGGGGTTTCGAGGAGCATTTAAACCAACATGACTTCCTGCGGAAGTTAACATGGATTTTGTCATACAAAGCATGGTTTTCTGAATGATGGCTCTGATGGTTCTTGGGAGAGAGGAGGTGTGTGACACATGGCATGAGGGAGACTGTAAGATGAAGAGATTTGAGAGATGATGGGGCATGGACTGCATGGGAAGCATGAGTGACATCAGCTGGGTTGGTGGAATCCACATGGCCTGAGCTGGTTGGAGCTGGAACAATCTGGCTTTGGGACTTGAAAGGCACTAGTTGCAAATGGATTCACTCATCACCATGAACACAAGCGGTTTGAGCTTCAGCAGGGAGATTTGTAGGGACTTCTTCTGGTTCTCTAGGACAATCTTCAAAATATTTGATGATGTGGGAGGTTCTCAAGCTTGAGAAGGGCGTGGCCTTCAAGAAGAAGCCATAGCGCTCTAGAGTCCAGTATTTGAGGGATGATAAGAATTTTGCTATGTCCTTTGAGTCCACATAGGATACAGTAGTCAGCCAAGCTTTCGTATTTGAACTGTACCCTAATAGGGAGCCCTGCACGAGAAAAATGAAACCCATAAACAAGGAACCATGGACGTTCCAGGGAGCTTGTTGGAGGATGCGAATACTTTTAGTGAGGGTAAAGAGATATTTGTTAAGCTCGAGTTCTTCTATAGAGAGGGGGGCTGCAAAAAGCCAAGCTTTTGTGAGTGGCATGGACCATTTGGGAGTTTAGAGGTATGGGGGCTAGAATTTTCCTGACAAGAGCAAAGCATTCTGTGTAGATACACGAGGAAGGCAAGGGAGTTTTGCTTGACAGAGGAAGACGAAGTCTTGGGAAGTCCAAAGGACAGGAGAGCTCCAACAAGAGACGAGTTTTAAGGCTTGGTGTTTTAATTCAAAGAATAATGTCCCTAATTTTAATTGTATGGTTAAACATCTCCTTTTGTATGATTTACTAGGGCTTATGTAATCAAGAAACATTCTTTCAATTGTTTTTGATAAAAGCTGCATTTTCTTGTGTATATTTATGGTTATTGTTAATCTATTGACTTTTTGTTACAATTTGGTTGGCAGGTCCGTTTGGAAGATAAAGCTGTAATACGTAGTGGAATAGTATGTTTAAATCCTAAAGTGCTAACCTTATTAGGAGGACTTGTTCAGCCACTCTATGAAGAGTGGCAGATGAATCAAAAATATTCAGGTTTTTCCCGCTCGCCTTTGAGGTTATCACAGGAAAGTGATACTGGAGGTCCTCCCCCATTTGAGAAGTTGCAAATTAAGGCATCCTCACATCGGTTTGCTCAGCAAGGGAGACATTCTGGTCAGTTTTCAAAGCATTTTTATAGATTAGGTGGTTTTGAATTTGTGTTTTAAGAATTTCTTCCAGTACGTTGGGGGTTGCTCCAGAAATATAGAATAGGGTTTGATCCTATTCATGAGGATTCCATTCCAAAAATTTTATTTTCTGATGGATTTATGTATTGCATTATGGAAATTTTTTGATGTAGTGAGTAATAGCTCTTTCTATTCAAGAATTCTTGTTTAGCAGTTCAAAAATGACGCTCGTGTGTGTATGGGGTCACTGAAGAATTGAACCAGCCCCCTCTCTAGCCATTCCCTTTACCAATATGCTATGACAATACTTAAAAATGTAAAATGGTTCTTAGAATTTATTTATTTGATTAGCTTTTGTAAAAATTTAATATTTATTCCAAGAAAAGTATCTCTACAGAACTCATGGTTACGCACAAGTTATTTTATTAGCTAGAACATAAAATGTGACATATTTTGAGAATGGGATCTCTTAGATCAATCACAAAAATGATTTGGCGTGTGATGGAATTTTAGTGTAGTGGTATTTTGTGAGGCTGGTTCATGATATTTTGTTAGGTGATTTGTACAACAATGCAATCAAATACGCAACAAACTCAACTCAAATAAGCCTCAGTTCCATTCTTTTATGTTGGTTTTATTGGTCATGGTTGTGAATGAAGTAGAAGACCTAAAGTTCGATCCTAGAAGGATTCCTAAATCCAAAAGGTGTCTTTTTCTAAAATCTTAAATGTTTAGCTTTCCTCTATCCTCTACTTTCTCTCATCTCCATGATCATGCTTCAAAGAGAAATGCTGATCTCAGTTAGAGAAAATAATTATCTACAATTCATCATCTTTCACTGTCATGGATGGGTACACTGTATCCTTAGGTCAATGAATGGATTGATAATATTTTTGTATTTTGAATTATACATCTACAGGGTTATGAAATACTTCATTTGCATCTTGAATTGTCTTTATAATTTATTTATTTATTTTTAATTCTTTTAATTTTTTTGCACTACTATACATAGCAAAATATCAGCATTTAAAAAAAAATCATCATAATATTAGTCCCCTCCTCCTGTCCCTGTCTTCCAAAGATAAACGTCTGGCTCTGCCACTGTACAAGGTGGATTATTATTGTTAACTTGTTATGATGCACTCTTTAAAACCATGTTTACAAGTCTCTGTTAATTGCTAGACTTATCTTATATGAACTCATGACAGAAGGTGATGATTTGCAGATTATGCTGCATCTACTTCCAAGAATGGTGGGCTTGATGCTCTTGGTGGAAATACTAACATTAGGCCTACTGGATTGCAGCAAAACCTTGATAAAGCATCTGACATGGATAATAATCCAAAAACAGTTTCCATTACAGAGAAGACTGAAGAAAAGGCAAGCAGCTCCGAAATGAGACCAAAAGAAGGTGGAGCTTCATTTTGATTGCAACTTCATTTTGGTGCTCTTTAAGTATTATCTCATTTAGAATTAGTTTGCTTTGCTTTTCATTAGCAGCATGAGCCGCATGAGGAGTGGCATGAGTTTGCATGCTTGGAATTTGTGTTTAGTTAGAAAGATGAAAAGGGACATTGGGACAGGTGTGTTTTATGACTCGGATATTAATAACGGAGGAGAGGAAACCAAATTTACCATTATCTTGGTTTACATATGTGGACTAGTCATCACTCAGTATGAACTCATTAACTGAGTACATAATAAAATAGAAAGTAAAACTGAAATAGTGTCTTGAAATTTTGATTGAACTTATCATAAATAAACCAATAGATACATCTTCAACTTAGTATAAGAAGAGATATCGTTTAGTGGGTTTACAATTTTGTATGTCATATACTAATGTGAATATTTGTGTCTTTTTAACAGTAGTGGAATCTGTCCCTGTTCAAAATCAAGCAGCTTCGCAGAAGCTCCTCCAGAAAATGAGTAATCCAAACCAGGATGATAGACATTCTAGAGGCCGAAAATATAGGGGGAAGGGAAAAGAAGATGAGCCAGTTGTTTTCACTATGAATGAATGGGAAAACAGAAAAGCTGGCACAAAGCCTCTGGTTAAAGATGGGTTTCCAGATATTAGTCGTGATGAGGATCTTGCATGGCAGCTTCAAAACCAATTTGATTTGGAAGATTCTCATGTCAGAATCTGTGTCCTTTAAGTTTTATTTCTAGATATTATAGATTTGTGAGAAATGTTAGATATTATAATTTTATCCAACATTCATTCAACAAGTTTGACGTGACACTCAAATAACTCTTGGATTAATCATTTTAGAAAGAAAAAAAATCCAATTGTTGATTTGGAGTGCCAAGTCAACATTGTTAAATAATTGTAAGATAAAAATATAGTATCTAAACATTACTCTAGTTTTGTGTTTTCATTTTGGGCTTCAAGTTCGCATCCTACATCTAATATCATTATTTCCAACCCGTTCAGGCACAAAGGGGTCCTCCCAACTCAGTTTATTTCGAAACTGTTCGGACACAAAGGGGTCCTCCCAACGCAGTTTATTCCCAACCTGTTCAGGCACAGAGGGGTCCTCCCAACGCAGTTTATTTCCAACCTGTTCAGGCACAGAGGGGTCCTCCCAACGCAGTTTATTTCCAACCTGTTCAGGCACAGAGGGGTCCTCCTAACGCAGGGGCAGATGACTTGAGAATGAGTATGTTTAATTATGCAAGAGACGATGAGAGGTATCGTGATACAGAACAAGGAGGCAGAGGGAGGGGAAGGGGAAGGGGAAATGGAAAAGGAAGAAGGGGTCAGGGGAGGGGTAGAGGGAGAGGATGAGGATGATTTGGTTGCCTTTTTGACCGTCCTCTCTATTGTCTACTTCCCCCATATCATCTTGGTGTGTAAAGTAAATTGTCTTATGAGTATTTATTTGAGTGGTAATGATATTTAGTAAACTGTTGTACAACTACTGTACAACTAGACAACATACATGGCAGTGAAAATCAACATTTTAAATTTTTTTTTTTTTTTGGTTTTTAATTTTAATTTTTACAAGTGTTGAAGAAATTGCTGATTTTCAGTATCACATTATCAGATTGTATGGTAGTTGTATGGTAGTCTACTAAATATCATTACTCTTATTCAGGTATGAGAATGGAGTTCCAAACATGCAAATTGTGGGATTTTCTCTACTTTGGCTGCCCTCATATTTCACCTTGAAGAATCAGGTAGGAATTTGATATTTTGTACTTTTATTCTAATTTAGATTAGTCATGTATAAATTATTGCCGTCTCCCAAATCTTGAAATTAAAGAGGAAAAGTATTCATGTATAATATATCGCTGCCCAAGAACCAACCGAATATGAATTGCCACTTGCCACTGTACACTGACCGCTACGTTTGGTGACTACATGCTTTATTCTACTCCAGATCGATGCACCACATTTTATTCTATACCATGTGTTTCATTTTGTTCCAAACTTACTCAATCGGCGAAAAATGTCATATCTATGAATAAGGGAATGTGAAATAATGGCAGGCCATTATCCCCAAATAAGCTAAAGTAGCACCTAATAGAATACCTATAAGAATTAAAAAAAGATAAAAAGATCCCATTGTAATGCTAAAAATTCTGATTACTCTCCTATGGATTCTCCTATATCAATAATTACTTCATTTCTGAGTAAATGGTTCTTTGTCTTTAGAACACTTTTAATTTTTGAGACGGCCTATAGATCTATTTTTTTCGTCTTTCAAAATTGTTAGTAAATACTTAGAAACAAAAATAATAATAATAATAATTTTCAAAACACTATATACTTTTCAAGTGGCAAGTGTTGCTTTAAAAAAAAAAAAAATTTAAATCAAAATTAAAATTAAAAATCATTATCAAAGGTACCCTCTAACTTTTTGAAATCGATTGTTCAATTCAATCAAAAGGTTCAAAAAGTAACGTTAATGCTCCACTTGAAAAGAGATTCAAGCATACTTGATAAACGCAAACCACGTTGTTATATCATTAACAAATAGACTTTAAAAGTTTTCAGAGTATTTTGATGAAATGTAAAGGTAAGAATAGCTTTATATATTTTGTGTTTAAAGTTGTTTGTTAATGCTTTTACGCTTTCCCAGGTTTCGAGGCAAATTATTTCCTGATGCTACACTTGACACTTCATACCTATTGTATCATGCTTATACACACGTGGCACTTCACAGCGTTGAGCTAAATAGAAAAATATATTTCTTTTTAGAGCCGGCCTATAGTTATGTTTTTTTTTAGACAGACTTTACCTTTACATCACATTAAAATACAATTTGTAAAAAAAGAAATGATACTGTTCTTTTTAATGTTTTTTTAGTATTTTCTGGTATTACGTAGATTTTTATTTATAAATTTTTTTTTTAAAAAAAAAAACAGAAAATAACATACCCCACCGGTTCCTCATAAAAAAGCAAAAAATTATATCCGTATAAGACTAACTACCAAGAAAACACTTAAAAAAAAAAACCCTTAGCATCCATCTTTTAAATCAATGAGACTTTACTGGATGACCTGCAAAATTTTATTCTGACATCCAATAGGAATGTGCCACAAACAAAATGCACAAATAAAATAGATAGGAAACACCATAAAACAACTCAATCTTTTAATATTAAAAACAATATCCCCCACCCCCACTCACCCTCATCTCACGCTCTGTAGATTTTTCTTGCATCATCGATGAAACAACTCAAAACCCAATTCTTGCATTTTGTTGTTGGATGAGGCGAGAGAGAGAAGAGAAGCTAAATGACCCACATATGGCACGATGCACTGTCTAGTTCACGACCAAAGTATACGACCCAAAATGTTCCACTCTCTTCCTCTTTGTGCAATTTCTTTATTTGTTTTAGAGTAGTTTTGTGCAATTGTTTTGCTTTATCTAAGGTGTCAACAATCATTGGATGTAAAAAGCAAAAAATTATATCTATAAGACTCATCCCAGACCTAAGTTAAACTCTAAATCAATTATCAAAGGTGTGGACTCGAATTTTTTGAAATTTAATACTCAATTCAACCTAGAGGCAATAATTGCATGGTTCAAAAAGTAATGGGTATGCTTGACTCTGAAAAGAGAGTAGAGTGCAATTTGATGGTTAAAAACTTAAAACTTCAAAAAGTTATTAAAGAACACACAATAGAAACCGATCGAGTTTCTTTTCAATTATTTAAAATTGAAGATTTTCATATCATAAAATTATAATAATTTATTTTAAATTTAATAGTCTGTAAAATGACAACTGGTTTTTTTTTTGGACATGTCTACGCAAGAGGGGGAGGAAAATTTGAACTAGTGACCTTCGCTTTATTAAGTCGATCTAATGATCGATGAAAATTACCTCTCTATTAAACGACAACTGCTTTTATATAACTAAGATATTAAATTTTAATTTTAAGTTGACTTTTGTTTTACAGGGTTTAAATAATTTTAAAGATTATTAAATTTAAAATGAAGAGTCATAATTTCATAATATGAGAATTTCTAATTTTGAATAATTGTAATTTGGCATAAAAATAAAAATTATTTTAAATGTTATATGAATATTTTGTACTTTAAATTGTTATTAATATTTTCATTTTGTCCTCAAGATAGATCAATCGATTTTAGATTACGTTTCACAAAAAAGAAATCATTAATTTGAATTTCTAACCTCATCTCTATTGTAAATATGTTAAAATAAAAAAATAAAAATAAAAACTTTTTTTAATATTAAAAAGCAAAAAGACTGCCATTATATTAATGGCCAAATCCATTCACAGATTTGGTTCTTCACCCTTTTTTTTTTTTTTTTTTTTTTGACATGGATTTGGTTCTTCACCTAACGAAAAAACCGAATCCCACCTTCCCCACATTGGCTGAAGCAGAATCATATTTCCAAAGCTCTCAACTTTTTATTTATTTATTTATTTTCTGAGATTTGGAAATATGATTTTTCTGAAAGTTTAGTCAGGCGCACACACGTTCATCGTAATAACACGTCTCCATCATCTCCGTCCTTTCACAGACACCAAGTTCAACGGCAGCTGACCCTGCAAGGCTGCAACTCTCTCTGCTCAGAAAACCTCCCATCTACAGCCACAGGGGGCAATAATGGATAACTCACTGATTCAACCACTAATCGCTGCGTTTATCTCGTCTTTAATCGCAATCAAAGCTTACAGACGAAAATCCCTCGACCTTTCCGGAGCTATTTCCGGCTTCCTCGTTATGACCGTCCACATTGCTCTCGGATGCAGGTTCTTCTCTACTCTACTTTTTCCATTTGCTTTATTTGGACTCTGTTTGGTTGACGAGAAAACGCGGGAAAAGGGAAGAAAATGGTTGATTGAGTTTTTTTTAAAAAAAAAAAAATTAAAAATTTAATTTAATTTTATGTATTTGTTTAGGTATGGAGCTATGCTGCTTGTGTTCTTTTTCACTTCGTCTAAGCTCACGAAGGTGGGCGAGGAGAAAAAGCGACGCGTCGATGCTGATTTCAAGGAAGGTGGACAAAGAAATTGGTACTCATCTCTGTTTTGCTGGTTTCTTACGGATTTCAACCGAAAGTTCTTCGTTTTTTTCATGGCCAATAAATATAGATTATTTAGTTCTACTTTTTTTCAGATATGATTTATTCGATGTTGTTTCAATTGTTGGGAAATGTGGAATAATGACATAGGAGGCTCAAAATTGGCACATGCTGGTCCTTTCTTCAGAAAAAAAATTGAAAATTCGCTGTGCAAGAAGTAGACTTTTGTGTTAGATTATTAGAGTTGAGTTTTACAGCTTATATTGGTATTGGTTTTTGAATATGTGATTCTTAGAAACCTTCTGTAAATGTATATATCTTTTGTGCTTGCATGTAAAAAGCAAACAGGTATTTTGTATGATGGGATCCTCATAATATTTCCTAATATTATCATAAAAATTGCATAGAAATTGCAATATCTCTATTATGAGAAAATATTATATAATAATTGCATGATTGCATTCTTTTTAATATTAGGCGATTCTCCCATAATTAGATAATAAGTTCATTTCTAAAAGAAGCTACAATCTCCTCTATAAAAGGATGTAGATGTTATATGACTAATCAGGAATGAAAAACATTGATTGCTTTATGCAATATTTGGAGGTTGATCCCATCCAAGTGATTATTTGGTAGTACAATCCCTTCGAAGCGGTCTATTTATCCCTTTTTTCCTTTTATTTTTTGATTTTCAACCGATAGTAATCATCAGGTTCCTATCAATTGATATCAGAGTCAATTTCGTTTTTCCTATCTTTTCCTTGTTTACTCTCATTTTTCATTTAAAAAAAAAAAAAATTGCAATCAAAGTCGGTGCATGTTTGAATGGGGGGTGCCTAAGCTGTGTGGTGGGTGTAAGGAGGATCTGGTGTTCTAGTCGGCACTAAGTAATGAATGACTAAGAGGTGGGTTGCTCGTGGGGACATTGTACAATGGTAGCTGTGTGAAAGTTGAGTGTCGTGGTTCTATGCGATTCAACAGTGAGAAGTGGGTGCAGGGACGTTCTTTAAAAACTTTTAAATTATAAACTTGTTCTTTAAAAACCCTATTTTTACAAAATTTCCTAGTCTCACTCGATCAAAGCGTTGACCGAGGCTCTCATGAAGTTTTTGTCCCAAGCTCGATCAATCGAGCAAGTTACTCAGTTGACCGAGGGGGTTCTAGTAGCGTTTTCACTTTCAAAAACACTACAAAACTCCATTTCTTCACAACTTTTCACTCCAGCTAGTTCTTAAACATCATCTACTACATATATACTAAGAAAACAACCGTTTAAAATCATTAAATCTCCAAACTTTTAAATCTTTGAACAAATCCCTAGTTTTTAAAAAAACCTCCATGTTCAAATATCTTTCATTCTAACTAAATTTGGGCAGTACAACGATGTATTCAAGTATCATTTTCCAATACTATGCATGGAGGTATTGGACAACTTATACCACAATACAAACACTTTCATTATTATCACAATATTGTCAGTATAACCATAGCATATTATAATGACACTATAAGTACATCCCCTTTCTCACACCTAGGTAATGTGAGATGCCACAATCACCCCCTCTTAGGACCTAGCAACCCCATTGGCAACCCTCATGGGCTTGTGCATGTTTTCCCCATCTTAGGCCAGGCTTCGGTTTCAATACCATATATAATGAGCCAGAAAAAAACACTAGTCACATCTGCGCTAGTCCTTTCAGGGTAATAGTGTAGATGTAACTATTGTGGCGTCCTACATTGCCTGAGTGTAAGAAAGAGGATGTGTTTATATAGAGCATACTCTCTCTAAATGGTATGAGGCCTGTGGAGGACAATATTAGACCACTTTTGGCGGAGTGTTACATATGGTATCATAGTCAAAGCCCAGCCCGAGGTGGGGTAACATGTACAAGCTCATGAGGGTTGCCAGCAAAGACGATGAGTCCCAAGAGGGGGTGATTGTTGCATCCCACATTGTCTAGGTGTGAGAAATGGGATGTGCTTATATAGAATATGCTCTCTTTAAATGATATGATGCATTTTGAGGTAAACCCAATAACAAAACCATGCAAGCTGAGCCCAAAGTGGACAATATCATACCACTTGGAGCGGGGTGTTACATATGATATCAGAGTTGATGCCTAACCTAAGATGGGGGAACATGTACAAGCCCATGAGGGTCACTAGTGAGAATGCTGGATCCCAAGAGAGGGTGATTGTGACGTCCCACATTGCCTGGGTGTGAAAAGGATGATGTGTTTATATGGAACATGTTCTCTCAGGTAAACCTAATAATAAAACCATGCAAGTTGAGGCCTAAAGCGGACAATATCATACCACTTGGAGCGGAATGTTACATCGGGTTCCTATCATTGTATTTCATGGATAGGATACTAAATGTAATAGAATGCCTATTAGATAAATTTATTGAGGAATCTTTAACTTGCACCCAATTATGTCAATTTCAATAAAGTATTGAAGCATCAACTAACTCTTGAGCCCACTGGCACTCGCTACTTTGCACACTCACTACTTCGCACACTTTTAAATGGACTTTTTCTAGTTCTCTCTAATCCTCAACTCAGGGATACCATCAAGATGAAAATGAACATAATAGCATGTATATTATTAAATTACCAATTGTTCCAAAAACTTAAACTGATAGAAAATAGTTGATTTAATCATTTAAATTAATATTTTGACACTCATGTATTAGCTCAAACTCTCCCTTAACAAGTAAGACTTAACTCATGAAATATTTAATTGATATAGGGGTGAACCATGGAGTTAGAGTTTGAATTAAATACTTTTTCTCTAATACTCTATTAAATCAATAGCTATTATAAAAGCTTAAGCTGAGAAGAAATGATAGATTTAATCATTTAAAGTAATATTCTAACATACTAACCATATATAATTGAGGGATGGAAAATGCCAAATTGCTGGTGCTTTTCTTGATAGGCCGTTCTCCTGGTTCCCCTTTTCAGGACACAAGTTCTGTTCAATAGTGGGATTGCCGCGGTTTTGGTTGTGGTTATGTGGACATTGACGGGGTGGCAGGACAAGTGTTTGGACTCAAAGGAGTCAACTCTTATTACCTCACTCATTGGGGGCATTATTGGTCACTATTCCTGCTGCAATGGAGACACTTGGTCTTCTGAGATTGGGATACTTAGTGATGCACAACCTCGACTAATCACAACGTTCAAGGTGAGTCTTTCTTCAAAATATTATCTGTATTGGTCCTTCTGTTGTTGTGGCATTATCTGTCCCATTTCTGTGCGCTTACACCATTTCTGGTACCTGTAGTTAGAGTCAGAAGCACTATAACTGCGATTGTCTGCTCTGGCTACCAAATGCAACAATTGGAGCTAGGATGTAGCTTTATCTAGTTTTGGTCATACCTCTTATGCAATTTAGGTTCTGGCCTCATTCCATTATTTTTACCTGCACGATTTGATCTGGTTAGAGGCACTTTGTTTATAGAAGATTCACTTCCCCCATGTGTGTTAACCTCGTGTTTGCAGTTTTGGGCTGTATTGTGAGCCAAAAAATAACCTTCATGTTTCTCAAAAATTATCTTGTCTATGTCACGATGAAGATAATTTTTCCTCCACATCTTACCATATTCACTCACTCTCATCTTTTTTTCATATAATTTATCTGTTTACTTATTAATTATTTATTTCTTTGAAGCAATCCCTTCATCCCGTATCTCAAGCTTCAAGGCCCAGTGATGAAAATATAGTTGCTATACTATAAGAAGTGACTTATCCTTTGTGTGATATGTTATGTCCTTAATTATCACGCAGACTAAAGGAACATGAATTGCCTCTTAAATATTTAAAGATTATGCATGCTAATTCTGAACTTGTCAGCCTGTTCGGAGGGGTACGAATGGTGGTGTAACAATAGCAGGACTATTGGCAGCTGCAGCTGCGGGCAGTGCCATAGGACTAACTTTTGTTGTGGTTGGATTTTTCACAACAAAATGCGCACATGATGTGGCTTTAAAGCAGCTATTGGTAATACCCCTTTCTGCTCTGGCGGGACTATGCGGAAGTCTCATAGATTCTCTTCTGGGGGCAACGCTGCAGTTCAGTGGATTCTGCACTGTTCGTAACAAGGTATGTAAATTTCCCCCAGATTTCACCCCCATCTCAGTGTGTGTATTCTGGTGTTTGGCACCCAATTGCATTTATAAGTGCTTGTGACCTGAATCTGATCAGTTAATTCTTGAAAATTTTAAACCTCTACATTGCAATTCCTTATTGTTAATCGCAGGTTGTTGGAAAACCAGGACCAACAGTGAAAAAGATTTCAGGTGTTACCATTCTTGACAACAATGGTGTGAATCTCGTGTCAATATTGCTGACCACAGTGCTGACTTCCATTGCCTGCAGGAATATCTTCTAAAACCATCTATACAACTGAATGATTTTGTTAGTTGGTCGGCAGAGTTCAGAGGTACATGCACCAACTGTAGCATAATATAGCCTTTGGAGCCTTGAATCTGCCCAAAACTTTTGTGAGGTGGTTAGTGGCTTTTGGGAGAAATCCCTAGGCGTGATAGATAATAGATGCATGATAACACTTGGTATCTCTTGTTATTTACAGTTTGAATGTTTGCTCCTCCTCCTCTTCTTCTTCTTCTTCTCCATTTTTTTTTTTCACTCAAAATAGCAAGCCATAAAAACTAGCATTAGTAATGCTCTATACCAATACACCTCATCCCACCCCCATTTCACTAAATTGATGTGACAGTGTCTATTATTGTTGAATAAGTCATTGTTAAAAAAAATTTAATTTTCCATTTTAAAAATGAACAATTAACAATTTTATAAACTAATAAACACTAAGCAAAAATAAGCTCCAAAATGATCGTTGTTATTTTTACACTTTGGTTTGGACATCGAATATATAGTTGTTCGTAGGATGCTAAATATATATATTATAAAAATTATTTTTGTGAATGAAATAAAAAATAAATATTTAATCATTATGTTAAGTAAAAATCCGACAATCTATACAATTAATCATTAAAATATAATTATATATTTAAAAAAAATAATGCAATGAAAATATTGATTAATAATCGTTATGCCTAATAAAAACAGGTTTTTTTTTATTATTTTTTATTAATAATGCAATGAAATTTTTTTTCTATTTTTTTCAAATTTTTTTCTATTTTATTTCTACATTCTATCATTTAGTTTGTTGACATAGAGGCTTAATTTCATAAATATGAGGGAGAAACTCTTCAAATAGAGAGAGAGGGATTAAGAGAATTTAATGAGGGTTTTGTGATTTTGGGAGAAAGAGTTTATAATCAGTGCTTTGCATCTTATTTTAGTTGGTGTAATAATCCTAGTTGTCAAATGTTTATTGTGTAATATTAAGAAGGTTTTAAAAGTAATTTGACTTATATATATATATATATATATATATATATGATCAAACACAAGGGGTTGTGTGGTGGCCAGGGTTGGCAGCCCCACTGCTGGCCACCCCCAACAATTTTTTTATTTTTCAGATTTAAATTTTAAAATTAAATTAATAAAAAAATAATATTTTAAAATAAGAACTAACGGTTGCTACAAAATTTTGACGATAGAGAGTTTACTAGCATTTTGGTTGACTCAAGGAGTAAATTTTTTGAGAAAAAAAAAAAAGAAAGGATTTTTTAGTTTTGGCAGGTTGACTTAGGGACTTATAATATATTTATCCTAAAAACAATTGGAGATTTTTGGGTACCTTCAAGTTTACTCACAAGAGATAAAGCGGTGTCACTAGTCGAATCCCTCCCTCTCATACATGTCAAAAAAAAAAAAAACTTGATTTAGTCTTCATAAAAATAAATAAATAAATAAACTCAATATAGTCATACCATAATTCAACGGCTACATAAATTTGGTTTTGCCATTAAACTCTATATTGATTTCATGCACACACTGCTAATAATTAATGAAACTGAAATAATATAAATGAGCGACTTATTTAGTTTCTGTTTATATAATAATTAATGATTTAAGAAAAATAAATTGTGAATTTTTGGGGTTTTTAATTAAGATAATTTGACATTAGAACAAATTTATGAGATTAAATGAACAAAATTGAGGCATTAGCATCAAATTTGGGATGATCAAATCCATTTTGTGATATCATCCCTATTAACCTTCCACCCTTAGGTTTAATTTTGAATCAAAAACAAGTTTTAAAAGATTAACTATAACTATTAACTAATAAATATTAATCATAAATAAAAACAAATTACAATTTTATTTTTTATTAAATCATGCCTATATACAAAGACACCATATAAGAAACTTATTTGGCATTTACTTCTTGAAGAAGGCTTTTGAAAGCCAGTCTTTAATTCCGACTCCATCAAAAGCTGGTCTAAAACTAAGATAAGTACGAATGCTTTCGGCTGGACTTGCAACATCTCACCAAGGGCCTTTACAACAACAAGCTCTATTGGTAGCTTTCACACTCACTTGCTCCATCAAGTGTATTCCCCCCAAGGCCATGAAAATGACCTACTTTGAATTGATGTTAAGGATAAAGCTCTTTTTAATTGGTCTGTTATGTTATGCATTTGGTTTCTGTAATTTTGTTGTTGTGTGGTTTCTCTAGTTTGTTGTTCTTGTTCATCTCATCTTTCTATTTTTTTATAAATAAAAAAAACTAGTTGCATATATTGGGTAAGATTAGGTTTCATTAACTGTAAAGGAGTGTGAGGCATCTCGTAGTGCTAACTTTAGGGCACATCAACTTGTTAAATGGGCCGCTTCTAACCGTATCTTTGGAAGTATGTCTTCTTTTTTTTCTTCGATTATGATCAACTGTGAAAAAGAACCATATTTGTAATTTCCTTTTTTCCCCTCTCTTGCTTTGATTAAAGAAAAAGTGGGGTTGAGACCTTAATAAGCTCCCTAATATATAGTTAACAGGGTATCAAATACAAACAGTAAAAAACTGAACATTCATCAAATAAATAACTTTAATCTATTAACTTCTTAGCACATTGATCAATAAAAGGACCGCCAAAAAAGGTAATTTTTGTAGCAAACCAAAATGATTAGCTCCTGGAAGGCACACCTCCTACGACCACAAGGGGTCTTGGTTGCCAGAGCAGGGAGGTTTGCACAGAGATCAACTGAGCAAGAGTTGTTGCAGAGGAACAAGCCAAATCTACTCCTCTCTCTCTCTCTCTCTCTCTCTCCCCCCAGCATGATGTGTTTCTGACGTACTTAGAGAACCCTTATCATCACTCCAAATTGGCTATGTATCAATGGAATCTCATCATCTATACTTTTAAAGGTTGACTTGTAAGAACTGCAACCCAATTTTTGTAAGAAATTTCATAATGTGCCCATCTTTTTGCTCTAAGAGGCTTGAACTGACGGCATCCTATTTCTGAATGCAGTAGGGGACCCTTTTCAACGAGCATTCCCACCGGAACTCGTATTGCATGGTCCTCCTAATGTGATGCACCAGCCTACCTCAGCTACCATCAACATATGTCACCATCTCAACCACCGGTCACCTCGTCATCGATCGATGCTCCAAAAAGACTACCTGCGAAGCATCTCCACCTTCCATTGCTTGCTGCTGACGACGACCCTTTCTGGCCCCCTTGCCAAACCCCTTCCTTTAGAGTCTTATCTACCTTCTCTTTTTATCTTCAACAATAGTATTTTGACTTTGCCTAGAACAGAAAATTTAATAAATAAATAAATAAATAATTCCATCTACTACTTCTCCCTTACTTCACTCTTGAAGCATGTAAATTCCAACATAGAACCATGGCTTTGAGAGAGAGCTAGAGAGAAAGAGATGGGATTAGTATATACATCTTTGGCATATCAAAGCAAATGGCTTCAGTCTTGCTATAATCTCCAAAAGCATGAAAGCACGATCAGCAAATTCTTAGGGGATACAGTAGAACAAATAAAAACACAGGGAAATACAGACAGCTCTTGGGCAAGGATACAGGAGAAGGTCAATACACAATCCCAAGGAATCCCGTCAATCCCAACCTCTTGTGCGCGGAATGAACCTTCAAGGCAGCAGCAGAACCACTCAACACAATCTCATCACAGCATCTTAGTGCAGATAGAAACCAGGTTCGGATTCTACGATAACGTTTAACCCAATTAGTCAAGCAATCAGCAAGCTACAGAGCATGTGGCAGGTTTTTCCTGGACTAAAATATTACCAGCAAAAGGTTGGAGAGCAGCAGCATTTTCCAGGCGTTCCCATGTCAATCTCCGCTTCTCAGCCACCATGCTTAACCTTGAATCTTCCTCCTCCAACTTACGTTGGCAGGCAATCGCCAGCTCCTCATCCATCTCATAAAACATCCTCCTCAGATTTAGGGTCAGGTTGAGCACAGCCTGATTCCAGTGATTCTGAGTGTTTCGCTCAAGAGCTGAGAACACAAGAGGCACGATCACCTGCCTGTTATGTGAGATAAGATTAAGGATGTGCTCATTGTTCCATAGCAAGTGGGCACGTTCAGCCACCTGAAAATTATCAAAGCAAGAAGAATATAACCTTCATATTGTTTTTCAAATCCACTAAAACTTCCCACCATCTAATAAACGACTTCTTACATGGTACACTCTATTCTTTTCATCACCATATAAGTGTAAGTCATGATGTAACCTTCTACACAATCAAAGAAACTATAGTTGAAAGCTTCTTCTTCTTTCTTCTTTTCTTCTTTGAAAAAAAAAATAATTATAAAAAAAAATGAACAAAAGTAATGAAACCAGAGAATGTTTTGAGCGATAAATTTTAACCAAAGACTTAATTCTGTGTATAAGACACCAAAGGAGACTCTTATGCAAAAAGCATGTCATTAGTAAGGAGCAACAATAAAACAAAAAAAAATTACCTGGTAATGGGAGCTATTGAGGAGGCATCCTATACGCCGGAACAGTGGGACCATGATCTTTTGGAACTCAACCATACCAGTCATTTCCAAAACCTCTTCCAACTCACTTATGAACATCAATTCCTTCTGGCTATTTGTAACAGGCCAGTACTTCAACAGTCCCTTAATCACAACGCTGGCCAACTTTGGATCCTTATCTATAAACTGTACAACACAATACGTCAATGGTTGATGATAAATACCTATTGATTTTGGTTTGTGTAAAGGAATCAGAGCCCTCCATAAGAACATCTTGTGTTCCTCCTTCAAAGGCAATGCAAACCCACTAATTACACTCCCAAAAATCTCCAACAGCTCTGCAATTCCATTATGTCGCTCAGTTTCTAAAACAAATCGATAGATGATATTGCTAACTGCCTTTCGAATAAAAGGTCTGTGTACCATGAATTTCCCATAGATCCTATGCAGAATTGTTTTTAAACAGTCTCTTTCTCTCGGGTCCTCAGAATCAAAGAGGTCAAGTAATCTCACAATAAACGAATGATCTACATACTTTTTGCCACTTTTGCATCAAGAGAACCATAACTGATAAACCGAAGAAGTAGGTCATACACAATTTGCAAATGTGACCAAGCAGGATCAAACATTGGTTCTTCATCTTCTGCCTCACCCCCAGCAGAATTAGAACGATATTTAGGGGGGAAAATCCTGAACAGGTTAACTGCACACATTTTACACACTGCAGCAATTGCTGGTTCACTGAACTTTGCGGATCCAGAAGAAACAAAATCAACAAGCTCTATCAATGCTTGACGTTTAAGATCTTGCTTATCTGGATCACTAAATTCATGAACCTCACAGCAGAGGTTCAACTTACTGACAAACAGGTTCTGCTTCTGTGAATTTGAAACATCTTTGAAGGATAGATGGGCCTCCACAGCCTCAACTCCAGCTGCAATGCTTGTGGGAAAAACTGCTGAAGACACCCTTTTCACAACATTCAATTTGCTTGAAAGAGCACTGCCAACATTTGTGCATTGAAATCCATTGCCCGAATTAGCAGTAATGTTGCCAGAATCACTCCCTGCCGAATCTACTTGGTCAGGTTTTGACAACTTTCGAGGGAGTTTGCTCAGAATTTGCTTGAGCATGGTGGCAGCCTTGCAAAATCCAACAGACAGACCCCCTGGAGCAAATGAAGAATTAAATCAAAACTTGTTTTGAGAGGGTGTTGGTGGGGTCTTGGGGAGTACAAAGAGAAACTGATGCAGGGAAGTATTTGTATATAATTATAATGCTTAACTTCTGAGGAATATCCAGAAAACAGATTCATGCTAAAATTCTTGAAAAGTGAGACAACAATAATGGACTCGAAACATATATGAGCACACTTTCTGCAAATATCAATGCATAAAAACTAACGGCAATCTAATACTACAGATGAATTAGATTCAAAGGCCAGATACAACTAAAAAGTGATGGAATTAATATAAAAACACGCAAAAGGCAATGGCCACAAGAGGATTAAAAACACAATATCAATGCTCAATTTTGGCATTTGGGAAAACCAGGTCCAGAAAAATTTTCATTTATATACAGTTACTCTTTTGGATGCCCATCTACTAGAAAATAAATTCGAAATGCAGGTTGCATTCAGCACATGTTTCATTAATTTGACTAATTTGATCAACAGGATATCTTAGTGATCTTACAATCATAAGTATGAACTGACTCATCCACCAGAAGGACGACATATTAATTTTAAATCAAATTGACCAAAGCCTAGAACTAATAACTTAAATGAATTACAAATTTAAACTTATTACTTATCGCTCAAGCCTGAGTTGCTACCGGCATTGTCCAGCAGATTCAAAGCCCAAATCAGATGTCTGGCAACTAATTCAATACATGAGCTAGAAAGGGAAAGCTATGAAAGATTTTTTGCTAGAAAGAGAGAGAGAGGAAAAAAAAAAGACCTGTAAGCAGTAAAAAAAAAAATTTGTACTGAGCTACAACCAGCAACTGAGAACATTAGTACTACAAAACTAAATTTTGACGATAGTAGCGATTTTTGTAGATTAAACTCTAGATCTGGGGCTAATAGTAGAACAGAACAGGGAATCAACAGAAAAATCTACACCACCGCATCACAGAAAACAAGTGGACAGAAATCCAGATCACCATTATTTTCATCACCACAGAAAAAAACAACTTGAACAAACCCAGCTACAATCTCCACTATGTAAATACTAAATTTCCATGGCCAACAATTAATGTGGAAATCTAAGCAGTTTAGCTTAATTCAACAACCACATATATATAAAGAGTTAAACACACACACACATACTTTGAGAGAGAGAGAGAGAGAGAGGGAGAAGAAACCTGTAATTTGAAGTGAAAAAGATGAGATCTTTAGCAAAGGAGAGAGAGAAATGAATTCACAGTTTGATATTGGAGTGACAGGAGCATTTTAAGCTTTAAAATAAAGCATTGGGGGGGAGGGAGACGAGCCGTGTGAAGGCGTTTTCTTATTGATCTGATCTTTGATGCAGTATTTGGTCATGTTGGAGCTCCATGGAAGATGAATAAGAGCTCCTCGATTGAAGAGAAGAAGCGGTGTGGCATTTTCTGAGAATTTGCAGCAGGTACCAACCAGATTCACCCAGTCGCCTGCAACCAAAGGTAAAGAAAAACCATATACTACCACTAATAATTATAATACCATGAAGATGAAAATTTGAAAAATAAAAATAAAAATAAAATTTATAAAGTTTGGGCCCATGTGTTTAAGCCCCAGGCGTCCCAATAATATCATTTTTTTTTCTTCTTTTCTTTTTTTCTTTTGTTTCTTCGGCCTGGGATTGCTCTTTCCTCTCTCTCTCTTTACTATTCAATCTTGATTTTTTTTTTTTTTTTCATTGTTCCCTCAAAACCAAAAAGTATCGCGGTAAATACTTCACGGTTTTTATTATTTAGGTTTTTCTTTAGCGAAATTTTGTGAGTTTGTGTTACTATTGTTACGTTCTAATAGATAGATACAGTTGACCTTCTCTCCAACTTTTTTGCTTACAAAAAAAAAAAATCTATAAAGAATATAATTACTTTATTTTAGTAATTTTATTTAGTAAAATATTATACGACTGTAATATAATTTAATAATATAATAGTAAAAAAATAAAAAATAATTTTTACTGTAACATCGTTTTAGTTGTATGTTAGTTATATAACAGACTACTAAATATAATTATTCTTTAGCGATTTTTGTTTAGAGTAATGTTATATACTACACCTTATCTTATCGTTATTTCACAAAATTATAAGTTAATGGTCATCAGCCCAATAAAATAAATGTGTAATATATAATATTTTTCTTTTGTTTGAAAATATATATATTCTAACGTGATTTATATTGATGTTTTAATTAGAGAAACAGAAAACAAAGCCATTAACATAAAGAAATGACAATTTTTTTTAAAAAAAAAAAATGTAGACAGATTTTGTTAGAGAAAAGAGAGAATAATTAATAAATATATATGATTTCCTGGGTGCGTTGTGAAGCCCCAACCAATTAACGAGGGTAAAAGAAAAAAGGAAGGTGCTTTTTACTGTAAAGGAAAGGAATTGAATGACTAAAAAGACGAGTAGTCCCTCCTCCCTAGTGCATGAATGTCATGGAAATTAATTATCTCTTGGTCTTGGGTGCTTGCTGCGTGTAGCCTGTAACTCTCATTATTCTACGACAGCTATCATCAAATATTGTCGCCTTCTAATTATGTTGTTTCTCATTTTTATTACATACATTAATTAATATTTCATACAAACTTAATTACCTTCTCTTCTTTTCCCTTCTCTAAGCCTAATTATCCATATCTCTTCTTTTTCTTTTTCTTTTTTCTTTTTTTTTTTTAACTTATTCACACACGAGGGTAAGAGATTCGAATTAGTGACTTTTTTTTTCATAAGACATAATTTTTAATCGATTGAACTATCTTTTATGAACAATTATCCATTTCTACTTACATAATTATGTGATATATATCTAACCCAAAAAAAAAGAAGCTGAAAGTAAAAAATAACCATTAGAAAAGAATCATACGTTTGTTTTGCTACTCCCCATTAACTTAGGTTATCATCAAAGCATTGAGATCCTTTTAGATTTTTTAAAGTATGAGATTTTTAAATTTAAGTCATCAATTATATTTAACGGTCCAAATAAATGCAAGTGAGGAAGTAATTTTAGTTTTTAACATATCAAACTCATTTACTAAGGTAACACATAAACCTCTGTATTTATTTGGACTTTTTTAATTTTTTTTTTACATGTTTACACTAGATAAGGGATGAAAATTCGAACTAGTGACATCCACTTTATTATGCGTGATCCCAGCCGATTGAATTACCTTTTGAGAACATTTATTTGGACAGTTAGATGTAATAGAATGCTTAAAATGCGAGAATCTCATATTTTAGAAAAATCTAAGGGGATCCCAAAACTGAGAAAAGTAATGGCATGCAACACACATTACAAGAGCTTGTTTGGGATTGTGTTGTCAGTTCCAAAATATGCCACATGTCTTTAACAAAATAATAATAAAAATCATAAAAATAAAAAAAAAAAACAAAACCTTAAAAAAAATTAAAAAGAGAGAGGAAAATTTGAATTTTCCTTTTTTTTTTAAATTAATTAATATCATGATTTTTATTATTATTATTTTATTAAGGACATGTGGCATATTTTGAGAGTGACACATGGCAGACCGTTAATTTTCTCTCATGGAATCTAACAGAAGTATCAATTTTGTATTTTCCCATATATCATGTATCATTTGCGACTGTTTTGGAATCCTAGGGAAAAAAATAAAAAACTACAAAATGATTTACTAAAAAAGTTATTAACCCCTTTTAAAAAAAATCTAACACAATTTCAAACAAACTCTAACAACAAAAGTACATACATTACAAGAAATCACATATCAGTTATCACTTAAAAAAAAATTAATACAAGCAGTCTTCTTTCTTATTCTTCTACCCTAGATTCACTCATTCCCCAACCAGGAAAATGGGGTTAATCTCTATTTCTACCTACTTTCATTCCATTTCCATCCGCTCGTCTTCTTTGCTACTTGCTTTTCAAGTTCCACTTGTGCATCTTGGGGAGGAGTACTTCTAGGAGCTGCATAATCATCAATTATTAAAAAAAAAAAAAAAAAAAAAGTTCAATTAATCTCAGAAAATAAAAAGAAAAACAGTTCAACAAATTAATGGCAGACGGATTAAAATATTTGTAAGGAAATTAAAAAAAATGTATTACCTAACCCAACAGCCTCTGAGCTTTTCTTCAAGTGAATACGCTTGCATGATTCTCTGAACATTCTGCCATTCAAAAAGGGAATTAAATGATCATATAATTAAATTACAAACTTTAATTAAGCCACTCAAGAACAGATTATTTTCAGTTTATACCCAAGAACAGATTTATCTTACAAATTTAGCGAAACGATTAAATGAAGATATAGTTTGCAAGGACCAAACTCCAAATATGGATAAAACAAGGGAAGATGGGGGTACATATACATATATGCGGTGCCGAATTTCTCGAACTATGTTGCAGAAAAGGACACATGAACAAAAGCTGCAAACTTTAATGATTTTTTCTCAACCGAACCCCCCATCCCGAAAAAAGAAAAGAAAAGAAAAAGGTAAAAATAGTAATTATGAAAAATAGTACTCTATATATAAAATAAAAAATATATATAGTTTGCGTACAATATTGGCAAATAGTGTAAAGAAAAGTGGGTGAAAGGACAATTATTTTTCCAGTAACTTACTTCCAAGGGACGTCTCCAACGAGCATCCAGTCACCGTCTCTGTCTTCGTACGTTGGCACATATTCCATTTCCTTCATTGGATCCACAACCTGCCTCTCCCCAAGATAATTGCCTATAACATACGTTTACCAATTTAAATATGACACGTATAATTATTTTATAATTTCTTAATTTACAGCTTTTAATGCGTAGTTATTATTTTGACATTTCTCAATAGCATGCTAATATATGTTAAAAAGTTGTAAAATAATTGAAAATCTAGCATTTTTAAACAAGGTTTAAGCATAAAACTACCCCTTAATGTGACTTAAATTGTAACCGTCACATATATATAATACCCAGATATATGAATTGAGATTACCTATAATTTTTAAGATACAGGGTGCATTAGTTATAGTATGAATCAATTATTTAAAATGAATTATTCAAAATACAATAACACGTAAGAGAGATTAAGGGAAGGCTACTGAAATGGTTCAATCACTCTCAATTTAGCATTTAAGATTATCAAACCACCTCATTTTGTCATGAAAGTGGTTCGGTCACCCTAAGCCAATTAAACTTTGGGGTGCAGCCGAATCATTATTTTGACCATAGCTCGAGATGATTCGGCCACCTTCAAGCTGATCATTGAAGATAGTCAAATCATTCATTTTATTTACAGGTGTGATTCAACCACCCTAAAGGTCAAATTTTGGATCACATTGGGGGGTTTGACCACCCCCTCAATATAATGGTTCATGCATGGCCAAAGAATGGTTTGCCTAACTCCAAAGACAGATTTGGAGAACATCAAACCATCCTTTGTACGTGGTCTTTAACTTGACCTCTAGGGAAACACTAGTAACAAAAAAAAGGTGGTTCAGTACCCCCAACGGCTACCACCCCTATGGCTTGCACGTCTCTTCTTCTTCTCTAGCTCTTACGTGTTGTCCCATTTTGAATTAAACGGTCCATTTTAGAGGCATGCAATACCCTAGCTAGCTAGGAATATATGGGAAAGAGATGGCGAAATAATCCAAAAAGAATAGTGTAGAAAGAATATGTGTAGTCACCGCGGATAGTGAAGCAAGTGAACATTTTCTCAAAAGCTTTGAGTAGCTCCTGATAGCTGTCGTACGTCTCCAGATCCACTTTGCGCAAATATGGCGCTCCATCAACGGCTACTTTCACGTACTTGGAGCCCTCCAACGCCTTCTTTCTAAACGATCTCACCGGCGGCCACCCAACCACTTGTGTCCTTCAATAAAAAAAATTAAAAAACGTATAATTAATTAAATTAATTAAGCACATATTCTCTAACGAACGAATCATACAAATTAAATTAGTGAACAAGACGAAAATATGGACAATTGAACACTGTGACAAATCTTTGATTCTTCCATTGATATCGATCTAGAAGAATTATTTATATGGTCATTTCTTCTTTCTCATCTTATTTATATATAAAAATATATAGATATAATATTCATTTTCAATTCTATATTAATAATATTACATGTTATGAATTAAAGCATCTAATACCCTTTTTATCACTTTTTTTCTCATGTAGAAATATCAATAATAGTCACCTAATATATCGACAAACTTCTCTACCATGATAAAGCATGCAAGCGTTTCATAATTCATGAGTGGATTTTTTGGGGAAATATCATAGACAATTATTAACGCTTCTTAATCCCACCCCAAAACTTTTTTTTGGGAAAATATTTCAAGATGATGATGATATATATATGTTACATGTTATAAACAGTTCTAGCTTTCTCGACAAACTGATTCATTTCTTTTTTGTGAATTTATAATGAATGTCTTTAGAGGAAAACACAATATATATATATATATATATATATATAGTCTTACTTTGCAGCTGGGGATTTCCCGGCACCGGTGACGATATTCTCCGACTTGTCATCCTCGTCAGCAAGAGTTTTGCCACGCGGCTTGCTCGTGGAGCTCCCCAGGTTAAGATCCACCGTCTCGATGAATCCACGTTTCGTACAGGTCCTGCCCCCGGCGAGAGCCGGAGACCGAGCATCGCCAGGTAATCCTAAGGTGAGCTCCGTATCCTTGAATATGGTGCTGCTGACGTCAGACTCCGACGGCTCCGATGTTGTCTCCGGTGGCATACTGTGAGGCTCGTGCAAGGGATCAACAAATAATAATATTGCTTCTACTGGTGTTTTTTTCTTTGTTGCCTGTGACTTGTGAGTGAGGGATCGGAGTATGTGAACTTGTGGATGTTTGGGTTCTGAATATATAGGGAACAGGAGGCCAATGGGATGATGCCACGTGCGGTACTGTGATAAGCATCAAGCTTTGAAGTTTGGGCCAAGCTGTCGGTACATTCAATCAGTTCAGTTTCATTTCTCCCACACACTAATTCGTGTTTGAAATACAATTCATATTTTAAAAAGATCTCGAAAGCACCGGCCAACGACAAAACTGTCTACAAACCACTTTTATATATTAAAAAAAATTGTCATAATTAATAATTTTTTCTTTCTTTCTATTCGTCATAATTAATATTTAGAGATAAACAGAGACAATTTCATAACATAATCCAATAATCAGGATCTAATTAAGGCACAGTGACTTTATTTTGTTATATATATATATATATTAATAGACAAATCCCAATGCGAACCTCCTTCCTGCCCTTCCTGAAATTGAAGTATGAAAGTAGCAATCCGAGGAAGTGTAGCAATGATAGCAGCAATCACTCTCAATACTACCTACAATGGCTACATCCATCCCTCTATAATGTCTGAATATTCAAGATTCCTCCTGTTGGTAAAACTGTTAACAAAGCCAAAAAGCTAATTAATGTTGAAGTAAAAATAATTTAATTTAATTTATCATACAACTCTCTCTTTAATAAGACAAGATTAACACGTGAAATATTTAATTAAAATAAAATATGAATTATAGAAATATAGTTTGAATTTATAAGCTTTATTTTGATATCATTTTTCAAAAACTTAAATTGATAAAAGTTAATGAATTTAATTGTTGAATTTACATTCTAATATGAACAACATTATAATAGAAGACAATTCCTTGAACATAATAGAGGTGTATATATATCCAAAACTACAGCAGCCCACATAATAAAATATCAAACCCAATGTTGCAAATATTAAAATCTCCCTATAACGCTTAATAATTTCACATGAAAAGTAGTAATACTATTGGGTTTTAGAAAAACAAAAAAATAAAATACTAATACTATTGGGCATAAGCAGTTTGTTCAATGAATCTCTAGTTGTAACATATATATCTCACCTTTTTTTTTTCTTCCTCTGACCCCTATTGTGATTATAATTTACTATCATTCCCCAAAGAAAAATAAAAACACAACATCTCACTGTCAACCTATTAAATAAATAATTCAAATTAAGATTCCTAGTTATACCTTAATTAATTAATTAATGACCATTCATTTTTAATGAACGATAAGGTTTGGAAATGGTCAATCACCCACATCTGTTATTCGACCACACCATAGCCAATCAATTCTTTCTTTTCATCATTTAAATCCAAATCATTCATTACAAACAATCCGACAGACAGTAATTGAAGTATTACACCCAAAATCTAATAAAAGAAGAAAATAATGGGTGTTTTTTTTTCTTAAAGAAAAAGAAAAACGGTAACATGATTGAGACACGTGTGTTTCATAATTTACAAATTTAATAATTAATTATAAAAAAAATGAACAAAATATAAAATATATATATATTAACTTTTAACATTTCTCATATATAAAAGATAGATTTTGATGAAGCTGAGCTTTTACATTGTTGAAGCATATATACTGAGTTGACCTGGAGTTCTTTAAGCAACAGTTGGGACACGTGTGTTTACATAGGTATCAGGTCAAAGGAGCCCCGACAATTGCATGTGGGCATTGTTGGCATGCCGGCAACGTGTCGTTTTCTGATTCATTGTTTCTCAACAGGGAAAAGCAAGGGGCTCACCATACTGAGGTTGCCGTTGAATACGCAAAACCGATTGCCGCACGCGGCTTTCCATCCCCACTTCTAACATTTCAGCCTGTCAATTAAAGCTAAATTCAATCATTTTGGTGTCCAAAAATCACTATTAATTCTAAAATTTAAATAATAATTTTTAATGTCACGTCAAAAAATACGTATTTGAGCGCGTGGAAGTGGAGATTCGTGTAACGTTTTTCAAAATGACAAAAAATTTCTACAAACTAAAAAAATCTTCTAGGATTCAATATCTAAAAATGACGTGTATTCTTAGTAAGTAACACATCAGCAAAACACGCGCGTTTTGGAAGAGTATGTAGCATTTATCTTATCTTTATTGTATGTTATAAAAAGTATTATCATGATTGCCGGAGTTTTCTCACATTCTAAAGGTCTTTTTTTTTCTTTTTTTTTTTCGGTTTGTAGTTTTGTACAGTTGGGATTGGTGCCTGATCATGTGAAGTCCCGTCAAGTGCTGGCGGTGGGACGTCTTCATGTGCATGCATGAACGAGTTTTTTGCTAGAAAATAGGCTTAACTTCTAATATACTTCCCAATCATATTCTTCGTTTTTAGCTAATTAGATGTTAAGTTCTTAATTATGTATTATACATGTATGATAAGTGCAATGCATCAATCGTTTTGATCCTTGATAGAAGCATCGGTCGTAGTAATATAATAGATGGCATTGTCGCGCGTGTGTGCATGCACTTGTTGACCCATATCATCCTACCCTTGCTCCTAATTTTTCCTATTTTCCAATTCTAAGCGACTTAGTGTTAAGATTCTGTCAACGTTCTTTGAATCTACTGCCACTTCCTCCCTACATAAGACAGATACATGATTATAGATTCAAATTAATCTTATATAAATGTGGATTATATTTGTACCCATTTAAAAAAAAAATTAAAAAATTGTTATTTTCTACTCTTTAAACGGGCCTGTGGGCTAGAAATCTAGGATGATCTTTCCCCCTCCTTCTCCGGGGCATTAACTTTTTACCATTCCATTTAAAATGTCATATTCATCTATTTTCACCTATCTTCACCATGCCCAGATGAAAGAATAAGATTATTTTTAATTAATTTAACTTGTGCATTAGTCGAAATGATTTGCAAATGTGAAACTTTTTTTGGTATTTCTTTTCGGCTAGCCCAACATAAGTGCTCAAATATACCCAAATCCAAAGCCATGGGCCAAAGTGAAATGACCACGTTAATTGTGACAAGAGTCCAAGTCATTATAAAAGATGATTTTCCCATGAATACAATCTGTTGAATAGAAGATATTTGAAGTCAAGTAATCAATATTTTCCTGCAGCAATAAATGGATATTTTGACATTTCTAAATAGAAAAAGAATATTTAGAAAAAAAAAAAATATACATGCCATTCCAACAAATAAGACAAATCGCCCAGACATCCCACACAGCTAAAGGTTAACTGCTAGAAATGCACACATCGGCCCTGTAGTGTCCACCAACCAACCAACCAGGTGCAGCGAGAGAGTACGGGAAGAGCTAATTACAACGGGACTGCCTATTCCTTTCCAAGAGAAGACAAAAGAGAAGGAATATATATATATAAAGAAGAAACGCATGTAAATCCAAGAAACACATGCAGGATTCTACACAAGCGAGAGAGGGTATCGCAATTCCAGCTACAAAAGCACTCATATACTAAGCGCTTTCTGCTGGGACCTGACCAAGAGCCCCAAAGTTGTTGGCATATTTGGGCCTCCACAAAGTCCTTCCCCTCACAATCTCGGCCCCATCCTCGAGCCGAAGCAAGTGCTGGCACTCGATGTCGGCCAAATTCATCATATTGCCAACGCCATTGACGGCGGTCAGAGACTGCAGCACGCTGTCCCTCCCGCACTCCCTCCTATACTCCAAAGTCATAGAAGAAAGCTCGTGGCTCTCCAAGATCGGCAATGGAGCACTCTGAAAGGAGAAAAAGAAAAAACAGTTCAATCAACTGAAATAAAAGAATTCTAGTAATCCATCAGTGTTCCAATAATTAATGGAACAATCACGTCTGTTGCTAATAAAACCAGGGGAGATTCGAAAGAACATGTGGATTAAGTAAGATACAATATGTTTTCTATGGTTTGCAATGCAATAATGCTTAGGCATCACCACAAACACCTGAAAAAGAAATGCTGTTTACTGAAAGTTTAGCACAAATTGTCTGACGAGATAGAGCCCAAAGAATACCAAACAAAGTATTACACGGCCACATTGGATGATGGTATTAGGAATATCCCTTCCAGCAATTAGTCAATAAGATAAGTAAAAGATGACAGCTAAAAGGCAAGGAATGGATACTTTAACAGAAACAGATGTGCACATGGCATGGCGCACTTAAAGTCATATGTACTTTCAGAAAGACAGATGTACACATGTTCATGCTGCACTTAACCTTGCTGGACAACCAAAGAGATAACCGGATAAGTATATTATTTCCAATGGAGATATCCAGCATGGAAATAATGGATGTCAGTGGGAGAAGAACTTAATATATTAAGGAAAATACAAAGCTGAGTATGGGAAAACATGCCCTTAAAGAATTAGACAATGAGGTCGAAACTTTTATGTTTAGAGCTTTGGAATGTGATTAGGCTAAAAGACAAGCTCTAAATTAAAATAATCATTTCTAAGCTAAAGCATTCAACTGTTTCTCAAAATTAGGAAACCAAACAGTACCACTCAGAACATGCTTGTACAGTTATTGCTGGCTTATAAACTCTTCGGAACATATTAAGCCCAAGAAAAGGTTATTCTGGTCAGACCCAGTTCCACTACACATTCCATTCAGAGTTTTGATCTGGCTGACCATCTTTGTACTGGGTTAGCCATTATTATTAGCATGCATATTTTATCTAGTAAACAGGCATCCAAGAAAGGACAAGATCAAAGAGCAAGAGAGAAGGGAGAGGGGGGAGTGCAAGGGGTTGATCTAAAAAAGGGAATCCACATGGACATCTACCTCGAGGATCCAGCCAATGTACTTCACATTGTTAACATGCTGGTTGACATCTAAATCACCCCATCTAGGCTGCAAATTGAAAAGGAAAAAAAAAATTATATGCCAATCAGAGAGCAACATGTGCCACAAGCCAGATGCAATTTTGAAAATAAAGGAAAGAGAACAAATGTCAATTGCAATTTTCATATGAAAAAATCAACTTACAGATAACCCAGTGCGAACATAGTCCGCTGTATTATCATCAAGCTTTTGTAGTTTTCTGCAATCCTCTTCCACAACAGGAGGAGAATTCATAAAGTAAGGCTCTATTTCCCCTCGAACTTCGTCTGGAATCTTAGATAACCTCCTTGTTTTTTTATTCATCATCACCCAAACACTGCAATTCATCAAAACCAATAACACAATCATTGTGATCCTGATCAATTACTTGTGCTAATAATATTTAAAGTAGACAAAACACCATGTTGCATGTTGACATGCAGGAAGTTCATTACAATATATCCCATAGAAAACACTTTCTAATACTTTTACAATCAGAATCATCCCAGGAAACTTAATAACAAATAGAAAAAATATTATATGTTTCATGGCTTTGATTGTCATCACCATGGTTAAGATATATAATGTAACATAATTATATGCCCCATTCAAACAGCATCATGCAGCATATGTCAAAAGTTACATAACGCTTAAGTTTATCAATTAGGAGCACAGATAAATTTTTTTTTCAGAACAAAGTAAAAGGATCAAAATCTTCAAATAATATCGTACCTGGAGGCTCTTGTAAGTATTTCGCCAGTTTTGTAATCGCGTAGAAGCCAATCACGCCGCATACCATTCTTTCCAGATCGACTAACCCAAGTGTCCACTTCAACAACATCACCCCTGTAGGGCAAAAATAAACTAAATCCATCAATCTCAACTGACCACTCTCCCACTATAATTCTGTTACTTCCCAGCCATGATAACGTTCCATAAAGTTCTTACACTCGGTGCAACAAAATTAGTTTAGTGCAGTTGGCTCCAAAATTTATACGGTAATGCAAAACATATTTATAATTTAAGAGTCTTTGAAATGTTAACCATCATACTCGAGGAGTTTTAAGTAGTTGCCATCTGTGTCAAGCTTTTTACCTTTCTAAGAAAGTTACATTAACCCAGCAAATTGGAATGCAACTTCATAACAATACATCGTACACATAGCAGAAGCATTACTCTGCCAGACAGAAATGAGGGCAACTGTATATCATCCCAAGCTTATTAATCCCTTACAAATGTCAACTCTACGTAGGAGCCCAGATTCATATCTAAATATTTACATCAAAGAAACCCTATCTTGGTCTCTTTTTTTGGGCTTTTGATTTTATCTTGAGCTGAAGCCCTATCACAGATTGAATGTTCCATAAAAGCCTATATATGTTACTTTATGCATGTCTATCATGTCTTCCAAAGGAGGGTAGACTGTGTATATCAATTGACCCAACCCTCAAAAACATTCATCTTCTCTTACTCATTCTTTCTCCATTTGTTTGAATAAGAAAAGAATATTCACCACTATATCACTATCCTGAGTTTTAGAACACATCTAGAGGCTACCATATACACCCATAAACCTATTATTTCTACTAACTTTGTTTATATAACTATAAGATGTGAAGAATTCTTATGTAGCAGGTTAATATTATGTATTAGGACCTTTATTATGCTTTAAGATGTCATTACATCAAGAGCAGAATAAAATTTTGAGGAATGGGGGGACCCACCTAATCCTCAAGTTTTTTATTTTGTATTCTTTTTCTATTATTAATACTTATTTTCAAGCAAGAACTTCACATTCATACTTAGAGTTGACTACCACGAGTGCACAAAATCTACCTAAATAATATGTTAAGATTCACACTCACACTAATGGCCCCAAGAAATAACCCATTCCAGCAGAATCCACAAATAGGACACAACCTTTTCAGATACAGATTTGTGACCTTCTTCAGGCATCACCCTCAAAATTTTAGAGAAAATACAAAACTAAGTATATAGAGCTACGTACAGAGCCATTTGTTTGCTACATGGCCAGCACTATAAACTTCATATGGCAATGTTGGATAAAATCATCCAAGTCATATGTGAAAAACGGCCGCACAAAACATAAACCACATAAATAAATGACAAAATCATCAGCTCATGCTCAACTGCCGCTAAAAAGGGCAAACTCATGAAGTTGTGACTTACCAAGTAGGATAGCGATCTACCACAACCTGCATCCGTGTAACCACCCATATCAGGTTCTTTTTGCACATCTCTGGCGTTGAACCAAAACCATCACCAAGAAGTCCAGCACCCTTAACATGATTAAGGGCAGATTCCTGCAGCCAAAAACAGAAGAAAACAGCTCATGAAGAAGCAATCTCAGTAACATCTGATACAAATGATCTCCCTAAAAGATTATAACACATATATCTCCAAAAAAGGAAACGATAAGATTAGAAGATTTCAATAATACCTGTAAATGATTCATCAACGTCTCTATAGACGCTGTCCGATCAGCACCTATTTCGTATGACCTAATAGAAAAGTTCTGCCGGAACACAAAACCATCCTGAACAATCCTCCCTAGACCAAAAGGGTCAATAAGCATGTCGGGCCGCCTGGGTTTCCAATCCAGCATCATCCACTGTTTCTCCGCGGCCAAAAAGATTGTGGTGATAGCGGCAAGAAGCATGCTCCAATCAGGTAACGTGTTGATGAAAGTCCTGGGGGGAGGCGAGGATGTTTCACACTCATTCTTCACACCTTCCACAGGTGTTGTCAAACCAACCGAGGTACCGTTTATTTTGGGAGGGGCTTGGGCATTTGCCTTGACCTGCAAGCCACCGGAGATCCCAGCAGATTTCGACTTCATTCCTCCCAAATTCGCAGGCTTCGGGGTGGCCTTGGCGCCAGAGTTCGGAGATGGAGATGGAACCGGAATAAATGCGGAAGTAGCGGCAGTCGCAACCATTGTGAATTCCCTTACGACCCGCGGAGTCAGCAATTTCTGAGAAATTATCTCTTTGTCAGTGAAATTTGTACAACCAAGTTTTGGGAATCTTCACAACACGCATCAGACAGCAACACGTAACAGTGAATAAAACCATACAGACAGCTATAGAAAAACTAATTTTTCAATTCCTTCAACGAATTACACTATGAATATCACACCCACGTTCTGCACGGTTCAGATGAAGAATTGAGTAAAAGCAAAAGCATAAACAACTCGAAATGCCATATGCGAGTTTCCGTTTTCAATAACGGGAAAAACATACACGTACGCGATGTATTCGGTGCTGATCCTTTTACCAGTAATTGCCTCAAGAATAGCCTGTTTCAGCGAATTTAGGGGAAAAAATTTAAAAACAAATCATGCTTAGAAACTACAGGTTTCCCGAAATTTTGCAATTTAAAATTATAAAAAGATTTTTTTAAAAAAAAAATCTGATTTCCAAAATAATTTTGAGCCGCTCAAGTTTTAGCATTTGGCGCATTTTTGTTTCCTTCTATATTTTTGCCCAAAACCAAACGGAACAAAAGAAGGGATTAATACCAAAAAAATTTCCTAATGTCTATTCTGATTGCAAATCAATCCATGGGAGAGAAGCAAAAAACAATATAAGGCGACCAGATAATCAAGAATATTATCTAATGCAGAATCATTCGTAAACAAGGAGCCAAAAACAGAGCAGATCTGAGCTGAAAACTACAAAACATCACAAGCGAAGGCCAAACCATTTCAACTCATTTCGTTAAAATATTTGGAAACTTATGCATCACAATATAAAACAAAAAAGAAAATAAAAAAAGAAATCATGCCAATAATCCAATCTTATCCCCATTGTGTACCCCACCGTTATATCCAAAATCATATTTTGTACAAGTAAAAATGGCAAAACTGTAACGCCGTGTTTGGCTGCCGAGAAAAAGCTAGACAAACTTGAAATTTGAAATTTGAAATCCAGATCTCTCGCTATTCAAGAGCACCACAAAACAACAACTTAATGTTCAAAATTCCCAAACTTTTCCATTTCCTTGCCATTACCTCCACTTTCTCAGCAACCAAACGGAGGGCAGCGATAACCACCAAATTTCCAAATGCCACAGCACCAGATCAGACGAGAAAATTAGAGAAAACGAAAGAAAATCTCCCCGTCCGTACCTCAACCAGCGAGAAACTCGGGAGAAAAAATGTTTCAAGCTAGAAAAAAAAAGGGGCAAAAATCGGCGCAAGCAAAAAATGAGGGGCTATTGCGTCATTTCGGATCCGCAAACTCTTTTATTCCAGCCTCTTCTAGGGCTCGCGATCTCGCTCCTCGCTCTTCTTCTTCTTCTTCTTCTATTTCTTTCTTCCTCTTTTTTGGAATTTCGTATCACTTTCCAAAAAAGCCAAAAATCGGAGAAAATAGAAAAATGTGGGGGATTAGGGCGAGCGATTGATTGCTTGGGCCTTGGGTGGTAGAGAATTGGCGAGCTACGACTAATTTATATATAGTAACCCCACTTGGACCTCCCGCCTCTCGTTCAAAGTTCCACATCCCCAACACTTCTCTCTCCCACCTTATTTACGCCTTTGCCCTTCCTTTACCCTTTTGGCCTTTTCTCTGCCGCGTATTTCATTATTGCCAGCCAACAAATATTGTTGGGGAGCTGCGGAGTTAGGAGAGAAATTTTGGTCCGTTTTCGTTTAATCACTCTCTGGTAATTAATTTTTAGATTATTGTTTAATATTTTTTTGCATAACCTTCGTGACGGCGTGTAATTGAAACGTGCCATTCGTTGGAAAAAGCTTAGCGTTGGAATAAATATTATTATTATTATTATTATTATTATATTCTTGTTGGGAAAGCTTATCCCGACCCGGATTCCATTTTTCAGTAACAAATTATGGAAGGCATGAGACTTGAGAGTTATATGAATCACAATATACTATTTATATATAGTCAAACTAATCGTGTCTTTTGCACCTTCCCATTCTAAGTCATTTTCATTCTTTGAAAAATTTTAGTTTAAAATGTGACTTTACCCACTAAATTTTTAATTGTGGTAAATTTAGCTATTTATTAAAATGCCGCTTGATTACTTTTTTTAAAAAAATAAATTCAAAAAAAAAAAACCAAAAATATATATAAATATATGCTGGGGTGGCTGGCCACACCTTTTTTAAAAAAAAAATGTGCTAGGGGCATTTTGGAAATAAATAGGTCAAATGGATTAAATTGTCACAATTTGAAAGTTTGGGAGTTTAAAGTGTCACATTTTAAACTTTGGAGGTAAAAGTAAAAATGGGTAGATACTTCAAGGGGTAAAATGTAATTTTCCCTTATTTTTAATTGTTTACAATCTCACGAATTAGTTCATATTTTAGTAGCCGAAATAAGTGTCACGTCAATTTATGAACGGTCACATGGTAGTCCACGTTAATCAAGTAGTCAAGGTAAGTAGAGCGGGAAGAAATTCACCAAGAAAAGGAGACTTCAGCCTTTCGTGGCTCGCGTCGAAACATTGTTTTATCCTTAGATGTACGATCAATCGTTGCGTTTCAATGCACTTGGCATTTCACCCCTAACCAAAACTTATAGTTGGTTAAATCCATTCTACTGTTCAAATAAACAACTGACACAGACTTCATTTATAAGAGGTATAACTTTCTATAAGAAGAAGAAAATAAGTATAAGTTTATTGATTCTCTATCAAATTCTAACATAGCATAGTAACTATCATATTGAGTGCTATGTCAATTTGTAAATAAATTGTAATAAAAATTATAATACTTCTAACAACACTTTAGCTCTACTAACCTTGTCTTGTTCATTAATTATTTTTTACTAGTTAGGGTTAGAATTTGAGTTCGAGCATGGGCCAAGTGCTGTGCAGTTACTCAAACTCAAGTATGGGCCGTATGGCACCCTTAAATAAAGTAATTATGTTTAGGGTAAAGTCCACTTAACCCTCTCAAACTACCACTCTAATGACAATCTACCCCCCAAACTATCAATTGCGACAATTTACCCCTCAAACTACCAAAACAATGACAATGAACTCCAAATTTTACAAAAATGATGAAATTACCCTTACTAAAATAAAAACAGAAATACTAAAATATAATTTTCTTTTCAAATCTTGAAGGGTATTTGGGTCTTATTGAAAATTTTATAGGGGTAATTTTGTCATTTTGCTAGCATTAGGGGGTACATTGTCATTGTTTTGGTAGTTTGTGGGGTAAATTGTCGTAATTAATAGTTTAGGGGGTAGATTGTCATTGGAGTGGTAGTTTGAGGGGGTTAAGTGGACTTTATCCTTATATTTAGTATATTTCTATATAATTATATACAACTAGATAATGTAGTAGTAAAAATTAACCTTTGATTAACACTTTTTTATTTACTAAGTGCTGATTTTTACTGCCATGTATCTAAGTTGTATAACAATTGTACATGAATCTACTAATTAAATATCATTATTCCTTAAAGAAATAGAAATCTAAATGTAATGTAAAATCTCATAATGTAAAGCCAACTTTTGAACCTAATTAGCTAGCAATGCAAAGTTCCTCTTCCTTCTCCTTAATTATCCAGAAGACCATATTAGCTTTCTAGATGTAACGTTAGTTTATAAATAATTAATAAACTACATATAGTGATTAGCCCTATAATTAATAAAATAGACATAGTGGGACTTTTAGCCTCTGGCAGGTTCTACAAGGCGATAGCTTTGAGGAGCAAATTATGCTTGCAAACGTGGTTTTCTTCCCCTCTTTGCCAGACACAATAATATGCTTTTTTAGCATGCTCAAGGATATCATTTGACGTGGTAATATTAATTTCATTTTAAAAATTTAAAATTATATTTAGAATAATTATTCGGAATTTTTTTAGAGAAGTCTATGTGACGTGTTATTTTACTTTTTATCAAGTCGTTGAATAAATTTAAAATTTTATTTATTTATTTCCTAAAATTAGAATCGTAACGGTGTAAGAATATTATTGAATGATCTATTGATGGAATGATTTATTCCCGATAGAGTGTAAATCCAGGACCAAAGAGAAAGAAGAATAAGAAAATATAAGAAATGCAGTAGTTATTTTAAACTATTCTGATCCCCATTCTATTTATAGAGTGCTGCTCTTCTTGCATTGTTTCTCTTTTAACTATAACTTCCATGGATGTTATCACTTTCCATGGGGATGATTAGGTGTGAGGATGACCACACTTAGAATAATGTGATCACCGCATGCACTAATCTCTCCTACTTGATCACACTATAACATTTGGTGATAAACTCTAGTTGAGCATGATTACCATGGTAATAATAATTTTGCCCCATGCCAACTCTCATATGTAAAACCTACAAATTGACGTCAAATCATGACATGGCTATACGTTCGCACGTTTTCGTCATCTTTTATGACCGCATCCTTTACCATATACTTCTTTACCGATAACATATTAGGGATGACTTCATTTTGCTATCTTTCAAAAGAACGACATCAATTCTCCATGATTGGGAGTATAGTCTACATCCATTCCACAATTGACGACTTTAGCCGTACAGAAAACCAAGTGTCAACCTGCGCTCAATTTTCGATCAAGCACTTCCTTTAAAGCCATTATTCATGTGGTTTTTCTTGATGCACCTTATTAGCGTCTTTGTACACTCTATGAGCATAGATATTATCCAATCTCAACATAATGCATTTCAGTGGACTTTACATTTATATGAGATATTGTTAGTGAACCACCTGTAGAGAAGAATTCCACATCACCTTCAGATAGCAAAGACTCCACCTCTGCATCACAATCATCATCAAGCACGTCTCCCTCATATATATCAGATAAACCTGTAGAAGAGAATTCAAGATTTGAAGAAGGATAAGAAGACTAATCTATTATTTATCTTTATCTTCTGTTAGTTCAGATAAGCCTTCATATTTCAAATGTATTGTAGATCAATATCAACTCTTGTAACTCAACTATAAATATATACGAATACCCAGGTTTTGATTAAGTTAATCAAAACCATTCCTTCTCAAAGTCTTTCATGGTATCAGAGCCTTTCTAGGCTAACACCTTTTTTGTATCCAATGGCTTCTTCTTCTCCTCCTCCTGTTGTTTTCCCTTTTGCCCTACCAACTCCCACCCAACTTATCAAGCTCACCGAAACTACCTACATGCAATGGGAAACTCAATTGGTTCCCATCTTGAAAACTTATGATCTCATTGGTATTGTGGATGGATCCGACACTTGCCCACCAGAATTCTTGACTGATGAACTCGGCAAGACAATCTCCAACCCAGAATACTTTGTTTGGGTAGGGAAAGACCAATTCATTTTGAGTTGGATTAATCTCAATCTCTCTGAATCAGTGCTGTCTTCAGTTTATGGGCTGCACACATCATGACAAGTCTGGCTTGCCTTGTCCACTCAATTTGCATCTCAATCAAAGTCACGGATCTCTCAATTGAAGCGCCAACTGCAAACCTTGCATTAGGGCTCCAAAACGTGCACTGCCTACCTGAACTTTGCTAAAACATGTGCTAATCAACTAGCAGCCATAGGCAAACCTGTTGGTGATGAAGATTTAATCTCCTATCTCATGGGTGGTTTAAACCCCTCTTTCAACTCCTTCATTACCACCATCACTATTACCTCCCGTAATACTTCTCTGTCATTTGCTGATTTCCGTGCTGAACTCCTCAATCATGAAATGATGTTGGATCACCAATCTGCTCCTTCTGACAATAGCACATTCGCTCTCTATGGGCAAAAACAGGGCCACCTCTCCAACAACCCATTTGGCTATTCCTCAGGTAATCACAGGGCCAAACCACAGTATCCTCAGAGGTTCTCCCAGTATCCTCAGAGTCCTCAGAGGTTCTCTCAATATCCTCAGAGGTCTTCCCAATATCCTCATAGGTTTCCTCCTCGATCAAACACTAGCAAGACATCCACAGGTATCCTTCCGATGCCCAGGCAGCAGCCTACTCAACAGATCAGTTCTGGTGGCAACACTGCTGACTCTCAGTTCAGCACCCTCAGCCACCCTTCTTGCCAAATCTGTGGCAAAACTAGCCATCAAGCGTTGGACTGCTTCCATAGGATGGACTATGCCTATCAAGGGCGTCATCCTCCAACACAGCTTGTTGCAATGGTGTCTCAGACCAACATGTCACTTGAGGATCAGCAATGGCTTGCTGACAGTGAGGTTAATGCCCACATTACCAATGAGCTTGAAAACTTGTCTATTCAGGAGCCTTTCCAAGGACATGATTCTGTAGCAGTGGGGAATGGAGCTGGTCTTGTCATAGCAAATACGGGTTCATCTACACTTCTCTCTTCAACTTCTCTTAATTCTTCTTTTAAACTTAAAAATATCTTACATTGCCCTGCAGCTTCTACAAATTTATTGTCTATCCAGAAATTTTGCAAAGACAATAACTGTTTCTTTATTCTAATTGCATCACACTTCTTTGTGAAGGACAATCAGACAATGGCAATTCTTCTGGAAGGCAGGAGTGAAAACGGCTTGTATCCCATGCGGTTGCAGAAAACTCTCTTCAAACACAATAGCGCCATCGCTTTAGGATTAAAAACCACACCTTCCGGTGGCACTCTAGATTAGGGCACTCTTCATTTGTAAGATGTCAAATGTAATAAAATTCATCACTTACTTGTAAGTGATGCTCCTTTGAATAAACCTTTCTTTTGTGATTCATGTCAAGTTGGTAAAGGAAAACAGCAACCATTCTCTTCATCTAATCGTATTTCAAGTGCTCCATTAGAATTGATACACACAGACATTTGTACTTCTCCTATTATTTCTTTAAGTGGTTGCAAATATTACATAATCTTTGTCGATGATTTTTCTCGCTACACATGGTTTTATCCCCTTCACACTAAATCTGAGGCTTATGACTGCTTTGTCAAATACAAAACATTAGTTGAAACTCAGTTTTCTTGCAAACTCAAAAGTCTTCAATCTGATGGCGGAGGCGAATATACCTCTCTTCACTTTCAAAATTTCCTTTCTAAACATGGTATTCTCCATCGCAAGTCATGCCCATACACCTCTCAACAAAATGGACTTGCTGAGAGAAAACTTCGACATCTACTTGAAACTGGTTTAACATTACTTGCCCACTCAGGACTGTCCAACAAATTTTGGGTTGAGGCTTTTCTTACTTCTACATTTATCATCAATCGCCTTCCTACTGTGGTCTTACACCATACCTCCCCTTTTCAAAAATTATTCAACACTGTTCCAGATTACAAGGCTTTTAGAGTGTTTGGCTGCAAGCGTTTCCCCTTACTTCGACCTTACACAACACATAAACTAGAGTTTAGATCCAAACCCTGCATCTTTTTAGGATATAGTCATGCTGGATATAGGTGCCTTGATCCCTTCACAGATAAAGTCTATCTTTCCCGAAATGTTGTGTTTGATGAGAGTTCTTTTCCTGCCAAAGATCATGGCCAGCTGCAACTGCCTTCCAAGATAAATGCTACTGCTGATTTGCCCTTTCCACTGCCGGTAAGCTATCCTCTCCCACCACCTTTGTCTACTGCTCAACAGAATTTTGGGTCACCTACTCATTCCTCTGCTGCATCTATTGAACCTACTGTCCTTCATGTTGCTCCATCTTCAAATTCCACTGAGGTAACTTCCACTACTTTACCTTCTATGTCTCCTAATTTATCTGTTGCACCTGTTGTCCAACCAATAGAAATTGTTGTCCAGTCTCCCATAGAGTCCAATCCTTTCTTTACTGAGTCCACTCCTTCCTCTCATGATATTATTCAATCCCCTTTATCTCCCCCACATCATCCAATGGTTACTCGGTCTCGTACAGGCTCTTTGAAACCAAAGTCCTTTAATGAATTTAAACTTTACTACAACTCTAGGTATCCACCAATTGCCCTTAACACTTCACTCTCTATTTCTGAACCCACTTGCTATTCCAAGGTCACATCGATCCTCGTTGGAGTCATATGGCTCAAGAATTTGATGTTCTTATGACAAATGCCACTTGGACTTTATGTCCTCGTCCATTACATCACAACATAATCAAAAACAAATGGGTTTATAAGATCAAACAACATGCTGATGGCTCCATTGAACGATTCAAAGCGCGCTTGGTAGCCAAGGGCTTTGATCAAAAGAGTGGGATTGATTACATGGAAACTTTCAGCCCTGTCATAAAACCAGCTACAATCCGCATTGTATTGGCATTGGCTGTTCAATTAAATTGGGAAATTCGGCAATTGGATGTCTCCAATGCATTTTTGCATGGTTCTTTAATGGAGGAGGTATTCATGGAACAACCTCAAGGGTTTCAAGATAAAGATCATCCAGAATTTGTTTGTAGATTGCACAAGGCTATTTATGGCCTCAAACAAGCACCACAGGCTTGGTTCACTTGTCTCTCCACTGCACTACTTGATCTCGGCTTTGTGGCTTCCTTGGTTGACAGCTCCTTGTTTACATTTATGCACGGTGATATCAAAATTTTCATTCTTATTTATGTAGATGACATCATAATAACTGGTACTCACAACCAAGTTATTGCTTCTCTTATTGAAAAGTTACAGATGAAGTTTCCTCTCAAGGATTTGGGCATTCTTCATTTCCTTTTAGGAGTTCAGGCTACCTTCTCTTCAGATGGACTCCACCTCTGCCAGTCAAAGTATATCTCTGACTTACTACATAGGGTCCGAATGCTTGGTGCTAAGCCTTCTAAATCTCCATGTTCATCTGGTGTGAAACTTTCTAAATTTGATGGGGAGCTGCTGCCAGATCCGTCTGAATATCGCCATGTGGTTGGTGCACTCCAGTACTGCACACTTACCAAACCTGAAATAGCTTTCTCAGTGAACCAACTTTGCCAACACATGCATTCTCCATCATCTACCCACTGGACTGCTGCCAAGCGGGTTCTTCGTTACTTAAAAGCTTCACCTGATCATGGTCTTTTCTACTCCAAAGGTCCCCTGCAACTGCAAGCTTTTTGTGACTCCGATTGGGCTGGTAGCCCCGATGATCGTCGTTCCACAACTGGTTTTTGTGTCTTTCTTGGACACTGCTTAATTTCTTGGTCCGCTAAGAAGCAGCCTGTTGTGTCCCGCTCGAGCACAGAGTCTGAATATCGAGCGATGGCAATCACCACAGCTGAACTTTATTGGTTAAGAATGCTTTTCAAAGACCTTGGTGTACCCCTGCCACACGCTCCTATTCTATGGTGCGATAATGTGAGTGCTTTGGCCTTGGCATCTAACCTGGTGTATCATGGTCGAACCAAGCATATAGAGATTGACTACCACTTTGTGAGAGAAAAGGTAATCAATGGTGATATATCAGTAAAGTATATTTCAACACTTGATCAGGTGGCTGACATTTTTACGAAAGGGCTTTCTTCTACACGGTTTTCACTTCAAAAATCCAAGCTTCTGGTTGCTCCTTCCCCCCTCAGCTTGCGGGGGACTGTTAGTGAACCACCTGTAGAGAAGAATTCAACATCACCTTCAGATAGCAAAGACTCCACCTCTGCATCACAATCATCATCAAGCACGTCTCCCTCATATATATCAGATAAACTCGTAGAAGAGAATTCAAGATTTGAAGAAGGATAAGAAGACTAATCTATTATTTATCTTTATCTTCTGTTAGTTCAGATAAGCCTTCATATTTCAAATGTATTCAAATTTCAAATGTATTGTAGATCAATATCAACTCTTGTAACTCAACTATAAATATATATGAATACCCAGGTTTTGATTAAGTTAATCAAAACCATTCCTTCTCAAAGTCTTTCAGATATAATATCTATACCTTGTCGATGTCATCTGCTCTTAACTTGCCAGTTATTTCCCCATTAGGCACAAATACAAAAAATCATTCTTTCAGGCATCCCTGGATCCTTCCAACTACGCGTCAACCCATGTAGCTATCACCTAGATGTATTTCAATCTCATTGTTGCTACATGCCCTCCGAATTTATCCAAAGGCAACCCCTTGGTCATATGATCGACTACCATCTCTATTGATTAAATAAATTCAATTTTTATTTCACATCTCTCCACTATATCTTAAATATTGTGATAAATTCAATTAATGTGTTTGTTTTTAGAGCTATGTGCTCCACTTTTTATTAAAAAGATAGCAGACTTATTATCAGTTATCACAAAACACATTTGTTTGTCTGCTAAGTATACCTAAATTAAACTGTTGACAAAAAATTAAATCTAGACCAAATTACCATTGTACTGCATGAAATATACTAAGCTCCACTGTGAACTACACAACACAACCTCATTTTTTAATCAAACCAAGAAACAACCATTTCACCAAATAGGAATATGCATTCACTTGTAAATTTTCCATTGTTTACATAACCTACAAAACTTGCTTCACTACAAGCAATAAGGTCAAGATCACTTAGCCTAATACACAATTTCATACCTTGGTGCCATGCAAATATCATAGTATTTGCTTCACTGCTTGTCAATGTACTCTGATTGGATTGAATTTGAAACATACTTACCAATCCAACTGCATGAAAAATATCATGTTATAATTCTTATCATAGCATACATGAAGATGCCCATAGCCTGGGCATAGGGAACATTTCCATTTCTTTGTTATTATCTCCTCATTTCTCTGACACATAGTTTCTATGCCCTTCACATACAAGTGTGCTCAAAACTTTACAATTCTTTAAATTATACCTTTTGAACACTTTATCCAAATAGTTTTCGATTCAAAAACAATAATCTTGAATTTTATATCCATAAATTCTTATACCAAGAACATAAGTGTCATTACCAATGTCTTTCATTTCAAATTCAGATCTTGAGAACACATTTTATTTTATTCATTATATTTGGACAATTACCAGCTAACAATATATCATTAACATATAATGGCTATGTTGTTAACTTATCATGGCACCTCTATGTGTAAACATAGTGATTTAACAAACTCATCCCATATCCTATTTCCAATATAAGTTGGCGGAACTTCAACTACCACCGTCTAGAAGACTATCTGATCGAGTTTATATAAGGATCTTTTAACTTGTAGACATTTGTCATTAGCACTCAGAACATGATGATCCTTGAGTATACTTGGCAGTTGCCTTTATCTCTCACTCCCACGGTTTCCATCACTTACATCCATAAGTGATTGATTATTAAACTTTCTTTTATTCTCATTGTTTTGAACATATGTGTCTTGTTCATCTTGTAATATAGTATCTTGTAGTTCTTGACGTTGAGGATTTACATCTTGTGAAAGTTTGGTATTCTGAAGAAAGATAGTGTCCCTACTTTCTATCAATCATCTCTCATAATAGTAGATTTTGTACCCACTACCATTCTTTATATATCACATAAACTTGCATTCCCGTATTTTTCTTATCCAACTTATCCCTTAAAGGCTTCAGGATAAGTACATGTGCCGTACAATCATATACGTTGAGATTTTCAACATTTTTCCTTAGGCCTATCCAATATTCATAGGACGTGAGTAGTGAAAAATTCGTCTTAACTCTATTACGAATGTATGTTGTAGTGGATAAAGCCTTTCCAAAAAAAAATGAATAGGTAAATTAGCATACACAATCATGGATCTTAACATATCCAATATCATAGTTATATTCCTTCTTCTGCAATGTAATTTACCTTAGGCTTATAAGACATTGTAGATAAATGTCTTATTCCACCTTTCTTGCAAGAAAAATCAATAGCCTCATACTCATATATCCTTTATCACTATTCAAGCTCTTTATGGACTTTCCCAATTGATTTTCTACCTTCAAATTGTTTTCCTTGAATCTATCAATTGCTTCAAACTTATGTATGAGAATGTAGATATGTCTATATCATGAGTAAAGGTAATAAAATATTCAATTTCTCTGTGTCTTAGTTCCTAAAGATCCACATGTATGAGAATGGATTACTTCCAACAAGTTTAATGATTTTCAATGTTATGAAAAAGACTTACTTATTATTTTCCCTTAACACATGATTAACACGTATTAAAAACCTCATAACTAACTTGTGGCAATAATCTATTTTTACTCATTCTAATCATTTTTATTTTTATTAACTTTAAACAAGTTCATGTTATCCACATTTACACCTTTTACTGGTGTATTCCCTTTCCTTATATAAACTTTCTCAGACTTTTTATCTTATATCATTTTTTATCTAATACAGACACTAATATTAGATTTATACAAATTCTAGGCACATGTAAAATATCATACAAAACAATGATTGATCCAATGAGATAAAACTTACATTTTTCTTTTTCCAATATGTTCATGTAAGTGATGTTGCCCATGTATACTTTGTGCTCCTGACCGCCTATTCTTTGAAGTCTACAAAAGATTCTTGGCCTCTTGCTATATGTCTTGTCACTGCCAAATCTGTTGGGAGATTAAAGCGGTTATAGAGTTTTTACTAAGAGTACATTAATATACATAATTGAACACAACTCTACCCCAAAAGTCTAAGCTAATGGGCTAAGGTCTACTTAGGTATATTAAGCACTCTTTTCTTTTATATTTTTTCAATGTGGGACTCAACACTCACAAGTACACTCACAACAATCACCCATTCACTTGTGAGTCTCTTCACATTGACTAAACTTTCCCTCGCTTGTGAGTCTTTTTATATTATTCTAAACTCGATGCATCCAAACACCTATCCCAGAAAGGTAACCATGGCTTTGATACTATTTGTTGGGAGATTAAAGTGGTTATAGAGTTTTTACCAAGAGTACATTAATATATATAATTGAACACAACTTTAACCTAAAAGTCTAAGCTAATGGGTTAAGGTCCACTAATATTTAGTCGAGCTCGAGCTCGAGCCGAGCTTTATACGAGCCTAAATATCGTCGGCTCGCCTGCTCGATAAAGAGGAACCCAAGCTCGAGCTCGACAAAATTAACTGTTCGAGCTCGCATAAACACAAAATCAACCAACACAGATCAACCACAGATCAAACGAAAATCAACAGATCTAAACCAAAATCAACAAATCTAAAGCATTTAGCATCGTGCGTCGTGACAAAGTCATTCACGTTAACAGCACTTTGCCGATCTTCTTGTAGATCTCCTCGGCCTTCATGCCCCCAGGTGAAAATCAAGACCAAGTCACGCTGATGGCAGCGGCGTGGTCCCGGGTGGAGAAGATGTTATAGGAGTTGGTATGCCTCTCATGGCTAACCCCTGTGCGATCGCCTTGGGAACGGAGATGAGAGGAGACTGAGAGAACGAGAGAGAGAGGGGCGGAGATGGGTTAGAGGCGCAGACGGCTAGGGTTTGTAGAGAAGATAGGAGAATGAGCGCTAGGTCAGGCCGTCAGGGATTGAGGGGAAATAGGAGCAGACGGCTAAGAAATAAGGATGAATATATAATAAGTGCAAAACGATGTCGTTTTGCACTTCTTATATTATATAAAATAAAAGTACAAAACCTAAAAAGGAAGTGAAGGGGAGAGAACTCGAACCCGGGAATCCTAAGAATAAGAAAGCAACAATAGCCACTATGCTACATCAACTTCTTGTTAGTTATTATCTGAAAAGTATATATATAATATAAATATATAATATATATAGTATATATACGAGCTTATACGAGCTGATTCACGAGCTTAGCCGAGTCGAGCCGAGCTTGCTTCGTTTATTATTCGAGCCAGGAATCGGTGTTCACGAAGCGCTTCATTTAATATTCAAGTCGAGCTTATGCGAGTTGAGCCCGAGCTTGCTCGCGAAGCGCTTCGCTCATTTAACACCCCTACTTAGGTATATTAAGCACTATTTTCTTTTATATTTTCTCAATGCGAGACTCAACACTTACAAGTGCACTCACAGCAGAATCTATCCATCAAGAATTTGTGGTCAGATTTACCATCACTACTTTAGTTACTTCCCATTTTCTTTTAAACTTCTCGAGTTGCCTTCGTATGTTGGCATATGCGAGATTTATGTCACATACTGGCTATCATCAAATTGATAAATATCCCTTTTCTTATGAGGCAATTCACCCGTCAGTGTGTTTGGTGGTTCTGGCATGCATAGGTAGAACATGAGTTGAGAACCACTTCAAATCGTGGCATGGGCTTCGTCTTGGATTCGGCCTTCTACTACTCTACCAAACAACCGCCGACGCCATTGATCAAACCGGTGCCTTCACTTTCTAACTTCTCCTTCGCAGAGCCTTAACCATTAGGCCAGGCGCATTTATTGTTTGATTTTAACGAAATCAAATAATAAACCGCATTCATATATGTTCGAATCTCTTCGCACAGATTATTTGGTTTTCGCTTGGGAATCAAAGCCCCACTTTATTTCATCCTTCTATGAAAAGGAGGGATAGATCGCGGCAACCGATGGAGGATCAAAGAGAAAGAAGAATCAGAAAATGTAAGAAATGTAGTAGTTATTTTAAACTATCCTAATCCCCAATCTATTTATAGAGTGCAAGAGTTGCATTGTTTCTCTTTTAACTATAACCTCCATGGGAATGATTAGGTGGGGATGACCACACTTAGAATAGTGCGATCACCCCATGCACCAACAAACAGTAATTAATGACATGCCATATCCAATTAGTCATGTCATGCCAATTACATGATAGTCATATAACAATATAATAAATAACATTGTAAGTACTTGTCAAAAAATAGATCCAAGTCATAGTCATACATAAAAAACAAACCTAAGTACACGATTTTTGGTGGTGGCCATTCACGCCAACCCATCGCTAGAGATATGTAAATTCAAATTTGGATGCGGTCACACTTATAAATTAGGGACCATCTCCTAAATTAAATAAATAAAATTTTAACTTTAGAAAGTGATTGTCAAAAAATAATACACCAAGAACTTGAGAAACTTTTTTTCCTTACCTAATTATTCCAAGTAGGTTAGCGGAGTTATTATTCCAAGTTGGTTTACACTAGCACACTCCAAAAAAAAAGGCGCATAGGATCAGTATTTATAAAAAATAAAAATAAAAATACTGATTTTCATTGTCACGTTGTTCTAATTATATGATAATCATATAACAATATAATAAATATTATTATAAATACTTGTCAAAACACATATCCAAGTTGGAGTCATACATAAAAAAACAAACCTAGGTAAAGTAAAGTACAAGATTTTGGTGGTGGCTATTAAGTGCCAACCCATAGATGTACATTTAAATTTGGAGGCGGTTCGATGATACTTATAAATTTGGGACCATCTCTTGAAACTAAACGAATTAAATTTAAATTTTAAAAAGCGATTTGACAAAAAATAACATGGAAACCTTTTATACCTAATTCTTCCAAGTAGGTTAGCGAGTTATTAAATGGAATTGGTTTGCAGTCTATTTTGAATTTGATTTTGAATGCAACACACTCACAATTAGAGTAGCTCAACAATATTTGTGTTCTTTTATTATTATTTTTCAAACTTTTTGTGTTGACCAATTGCATGTTTTTCAATGGCTTCTTTAATATTGAATTGGTGCCTTAAGGTGCTTGAAAATGTTCTTCAAATTGTTATCTACAATAGACTAACGAATCTTTCTGCCTCACTGGGATTTAATTTCTTTGGACTTGTCGTGACATGAAATTCTTTGTCTGCCCAGAAGTCGCTAAGATTAACATCAATTTGGGATGGGGGCAATGCAAATCTCCATCTTTTTTTATTGTTTGATTATGATTATCTTTTGGCAAAATTAGGGACAGAACGGGTCGTGGAGCTATGGCCTCTCTAGTTTTAAAAATTGTTAGTGTAATTTTTGGTACAACCTAATCGGTGACGGGTTACCTGTAAAATAGTAAGAATGTCAAAAGATACATAGTTTTGCCAACAAAACTTTTCCTTGTTTTTACTCTTATTTTTTATTGTTGGTGTGCTTATTGTATTGTAGGTACATTATCATACCAAAAATCATAACCCCAAGAGTCTTTATTTAATTAAATTTTGGTCTTTGAAAAAATTAAAGCACATATATTGTTTTTTATTTTATTATTATTTTTATGGCACTTAAGCTTAATCCGGCGAAATCTACCCTTCAAAATGTTTGAGACTCACATACTAATATTGTAATTAACGTTTTTATGTATCATTATTAACAAACATAAAGAAGAGTAGCTTTCAGTTGCCCACTATGAATTACGGAGAATCGCTAGATTATTTAACAAATTTCATTCACCAAACAATGCCTCGTCTTTCAATTGATTGGAAGTTATTAGCTATTAATTAGTTTAAATGAAGCTAGTTGGAAGAATTTTCCTATAACTTAGTTTGTAAGAAGTTTTTGTCCAACGGCATCGAATGATTATTTGGTTATATATATATATATTCAAGACTATCAACAATTAAAAAAAAAAAAAATTTATACAACCGTATCAAATTATGAAAGTCAATTACAAATTTTAATTACACAAACTTATTTAAAGATATTTTTTAATGTTTTATGGTTCATTATCAACGATGGCGTTAAAATGTGGACAATCATCTCTTCTCAAAATATATTCTGTTAGAACATTTTTTGACACGGTTTGAATTGCAAGCTCTTTGGACTTGTCATTAGCCCTAAGCCCAACTTATTCCAATCATCATGAAAAGCAAAAAAAATTAAGCACGGCAAGAAGATATGTATAAAAGCTAGATTATATAATTATACTAGGAAAAAAGTCATATTTAGTCAATAGGTTTTTATATTATTTAAATGTATTATTTGAGTTTTTGATTTTCGGAATACAATTTTTAAGTTTTGTCAAAGTTTAAAATACGCCATTATGTCATTTTACTGTCAAAGTTAACGATTTGTCATCTGCTAAGTACTAAATCATCCATAGAAAAACAAAAGAAAAAAAAACCCACAAAAAAGAAAGAAAGAAAGATATGAAACGTAAAACTTAGAGAAACATAACTAGTGAGAACTTAAAGAGCAAACCCATAGTAACAAAAAGACTTTAATTTCGTTAACGTGACACTGTACCGGGCTGTTGAGAGAGATGTTGACATGTGACATGTCAAATACGACACATGTAATATATAGAAAATTGTTAATTTTGAGTCTAAAGTTATAGAGATGTCTATTTTAAACTTTGACAAACTTTAAGGATGTTATTATTGAAATTGAAAACCTAAATACTAATATGAAAATCTAAAGATTAAATATAATTTTTTTATTATCAATTTAGGCGAGGATATTCCAACGTTCACCTAAAAAGAAGAAAAAAGAGGTTCAAATACTTCCTTGAGGGTAGGCCGGTAAACTAAAAGTTTTTCTTGTCTGGTTGTATGGGCGGTGCCGTGGTGGGCGGCCGGGTGGCATTTGACCATTCGGTCTTTTTATTTCCCTTTCCAGGAAGCAGAAGCATACATGTTTCGTGATGTTTCAGCAGCCGGTCGTGGGGATGGCAATACCGTTGTTATTGAAAGGTCTGAAGGACAAGATTGTAATAAACGAGACAGTTGGAAGAAGAACCGTTAGGCTTTTAATACGCACTGTTGCCAACCCTTTTGTGGGCCTGTGAATCACTATCGTATGCAGGGGCTAGTTATTATTAGGGGTTGGAAACGTACAGCCAGTACGTGTTTGGATTTAATTAATACGCTTTACAGCGTGAAAGTAAGGATACCAGTACTAGTACTGGCTATATTTTACCAGATTCACAAATTCAAAGCGAAATTAATGGTTTAGGATAGTAGAATTTTACATGTTTAATTAAATAGGTTAGATAAGAATTGTTCTATATAGTTTTATATTTATATTTTAATATGATTCGAACTTGACACGAGATATAATGATATATAATTTTAAACATGATCCGTAAATTTGACACAAATTCAATATAAAATTAGAGGATTAAGGTTGAAGGATTTGACCCATTTAATTAAATTAGTTAAGTTATGATTAACCTATACTATCCACATTTGAGGTAATAAACGTTTTAAACATTTAAATTGTGATTCATTAATTCTTGCTTCTAGTAAATACCCAAAAAAATGATATTATTTATATTAGAACATTATTATTCATATCATACTTGTTAATCATTTTGTCAATAAATTTCTGTCACATATATTATTTAATATTTAACTTATTGTAGATCTATAGTTGATGGCGTAAAAAAACATTTGGAAGGTTATAAAGTTATAAACTTTTGCAGTTTCTAGTTGGTAAAAGGTTAAAAACATTTGTAAATCTAGTATTTATAAATATTATAAACTTACAAAATCCAAAACGACACCGTTTTGATGATTTTAATAAAATATATAAATGAATGCTAATGCGCGCGAATAATTCGCATACTCTAAAATCACTATCCTCATATGCATTTGTTGATATTGGTTTTTACTATCTGCATCCATATATGTGGATAGGGCTATAATCGAACCAAGTTGAGTCGAGCTTTAGGATTTCAAGATTGGCTCATTTATAAAGATGCTTATTCGATCCGAGCTCAAACTTAAGCTCGAGTTCGTTGAAAATGCTATTCGAGCTGAGCTGGGTTCAACTCGAGCTTGAACTAAGCAATTAAATTCTTTAATGTATGATCCGAGTAAAGTTCAAGCCCGAATTTTAAAATAATTTCTAGATATTTATCTATAATATAAATTAATATAACTAATTTTAGTAATATATATACAAGATATATGAACTAGCTAACTAACTAGTTAGTATGTTAATTAATACATACACATATAAATATTAAATAACCTATATAACATATATTACTTAATTATTAATATACAAATTTATATAACTCTTTTTGGTGATATATATATAAAAGATCAATGAATGAGCTAACGAGTTGGGCTAATGAGCCAAGCGAGCTGGACGAGCTCGACTTAAACGAGTCAAACTCACAAACCCCTGTCGAGCTTAATCAAATAAGTCGGGTATGTGTTACTAGTTAATTGAGCGAGTTTCAACAGTAACGAGCGAGCTTGTATAGTGTTAAGTTCAAGTTTGGGTCAAGCTTAACCGAGCGAGCTATCGAGTGTGTCGACTTATTTATAGCCCTATATGTGGATAGGGAATACATATGAATAATGAATGTGAGTAATTATTATTTTCTTGCATTTTCACTCCAAATGCAAGTTAGGTATTTTTTTTGTGGTTTTTGAGATTTTGCTTATATATAAAGAAGGAAATTAGCTATTGAGTAAATTTTGCTTTGCTGGTGCTCTAAAGAGATATTTGTTTCGTATTAAGCTTTTATATATATATATATATATATATATATATATATATATATTCAAAAAAAAAATCTTGATATTTGTGTAATTAACAAATTCAAGTCAACGACATGAATTTTTGGATCAACCAAAAATTTGTCTCTTGAAGATCGAAAATGGCTTTCAACTTATTCGTCACGTTACAAAAAAATAAAAAAAAAAAAAAATTGATTAGTTTCGCATTGTTTAGCAATGAATTTAAAGTAATTTTACAAGTCACTTTTGTGTCATTTTTATGTCTATTTAAAAATAGGATGAATCACAATTTAATCAAAATTTAATAGTGATCAATTACAAGTTCAATGATAACTTTAAAAGTCATATCATTCTTAAAAAGACGTATCAACAGCTATGTTATGACTTTGGCTCGTCACGTCGTCTAGCCCATGTTGACTAGGTATATATTGATCTCACGGTGGGATTGAGGTGGCAATTTGTATCTACGTGTTGGGTTTGGATTATATCGAGACATGTGTATAAAAATGCATTTGACATTGTGATTTTAAACAAAATCATAAAAAATGAATTGTTTGGAATTGCGTTTGTAAAAAAATGTGATTTGAAAATGCAAAAAGCGTGTTTGTGTTTTCAAATCATAGGTAAATATGTGCTTTTTTTATAGGCTAAATTGTAATTTTGAAGGTTAAATTGTAATTTTAAAGGTCAAACTATGATTTTGCAAAATGCTTAACTACGTTTTTAATAATTATGCTTTCAAGTCGCACATTTTAAAATTGTGTTTTTTAAAATCGCAAACCCAAACAGACCCTAAAGACTATATAGGTTAACTCCAACTCAATCATTTAATTAAAGGAAAATGTTAGGGGTTCTCCCCGTAGGTTCTCTTGGCGTTCTTTTAGTCTTACTTAAAATATGATTTAAGAAAAAATAAAATTGTAGTAGTCCCCACCACTGGTTTTTTTAGGCATTAGCACCAAAATTGAGGCATTAGCATCAAATTTAGGATGATCAAATCCATTTTGGATGATACCATCCCTAAAGGGTTAACCTTCCACCTTAGATTTTAGTTTTAAATCCAAAAATAAGTTTTAAAGCATTAGAACCTAACTATTAACTCATAAAAATTAATCGGTTGGCAAAAAAACAGTATTATAATTTTATTTTTTCTTAAATCATATTCTACTTAAGACTGTGAGAACACTAGAAGAACACTACGGGAAGAACCCCTAACAAACCCCTTAATTAAATGAGTTAAATCCTTCAATTCTAACATTTTAATTTTGTATTGGGTTCAATCATGTCGGGTTTACGAGTTAGGTAAAAAATTATCTACCATTATATTGCGTATCAAGTTTAAATCATGATATAAAATTATATAAGTTAATTGTAACTCTTGATTTATTTAACTAATGCTCTGTTTGACAACGGGTTGGCGTGGTTACTATACGTGTTTTGATCGGCCATATGTTTTGGCTGTAAATGTAATGTTAGTTTCGAAATTATGACAGGAACAAATGGACGAGTTTGCCCTCAAGCGTTCACAGAAGCCTTCAACCCCCTGTTTTCCAACCAGACGACCCAGGGCACTTCATCCCCCTAATCCCCCTCCATCTTCACCACTACTCGGATTGTCTTCTTTCTACCAAATCCAAAACGACACAGGCCATATATGAATGCTTGGAGATTTCAGGGCAGTCTCTGCCGGTGGCTAACCAAAATAGGTCAATACCGAGCTGGCGCTCAGCGCAGAGGTTCAAGGATGAACCAGCCAGGTCACGGCACTCCAGCAACGGTTCGAGCAAGTCGGAGAGCCATTTGAAGGTCGAGGAGGTCATCCTGAAGCAGTTCTTGAACGAGTCAGGAATCCGAGTCGGGCCGAGTCGATGTCTAAGTTGGGGGTCTTGGGTCGATCCAGAATCTAGTTTTGGCAAATGGGTCCGCTTTTGTTTCCGAGAAATCGAGAGGAGCGAGAGGGAGGCGGCGATTCCTTGCGAGGAGAGGGAAAATCTTTGCATTGAAATTAGAAGATAGGGAGAGTGGAGTGAAGTAAGGAAAAACCAGGAGCAAGCGAGAGGGGGAGGGTTAACGCTGAGGTTTGCGTGAGAAGACGAAACCTTTATAGGTATTTTGGTAATTTAGCATTTTGAGATTCTTTTTTGGTTGTAAATTTTTAATAAAAAGACAAAAAAATAAACAGTAACCACGCCTTTAACGGTATCTACCCCAAACAACAATCCCATTATCAATCACCACCTAAATCAAACAAATGTGTTTGAATTGAGTTTATAAAGCTCTTGGTACAAATTACTGGGAATCTGGGCCTAGCTAGCTAGTTGCTAGAGCTCAGAATGCATAAAAAAATAAAAAAATTTCCTGCGATATTTCTGTGCTTCTCTGCAATATATAGATATGTACCATTTCAAAACCCAAAATGGTGATCGCCAATTCTCGAACGAACAATATACTGCACATTGCAGAATGGTCCGGACATTTTTAGTCAAGACAGCTGAGCTGCAGTCACTGGTGGTCGGGTCCCCACGTACGGGGCGCCATTCCCCTATTCATCAAAATTCGCAAACTATTTGCCATTTGGGGCCATATCTGATATTGACATCTTTCACTTCAGTTCTGCGCGCATGCTTCACCCCTGCCTGCGTTTCCTGTCTTCAATTAGGAGTTTCAGGGCGTCAGAATATGATTATAACTGCCATTTCCACTTCTTCTCACCATCGACCGTCATCATCTTCATTTTGTTTTCATATATATATATATATATATATATATATATATACACTTTTCAGTATTTTCAGCATTGAACGTACGTACACATCAAAACAAAAAGGTGTAAAAAAAGGAACTGTAAAATGTAAATTAACCGACCGATGGCAATGGATAACAGATCGACATCAACAACCAGATAAGGCTCATGCAAAGCAGCCTACGTGGATTGCCCAGAGACCAGAAGCTTTTATAGTTATTCGGATTTACATAAATTACTAGAAATTGGTGTCGTGGTCGAAGTTGGTGATATCTAATTAAAGGCACTAAATTGTTTAATCAAGTTTTATAAGGAAAAATGAAGTTGGTATATAAGAAACCAAATCGTGCGAATTGAAGGGAAGATGATAATCATCAAGATGAGAGCCATATCGCTCAAAATGGGGCACGTATGGCAGTACTGACTGTGAGCGCCTTCTGAGCTGGGATGGGTTATGATGCATGCATGAAGAGATATAAGTGTTCCCCATATAATAAAAAGAAAAGTCAAAATAATTTGTATGAGATGGCAGGAGTATTCATCTCACCGAAATCATACACACCCACTTCAAAATATATGACACAATTTTTGGTGGAACTATGAATGAGATGAAAGCAATGTTATATCTTATATTCTCGTCCTACTCTTTATTTTACTATGATGATGTGTTACTGTCTATTAATTTTTACATCGGTCTTTATTTTTTTTTTTTATAAAAGAAAAAAAAATTAGAAGGCTAATGAATACTAACACATCAACTCGATAAGATGTGAGTGTAGTATTTAGCATTTTTCATAAATGAGTATTCATAATCTTTATTTAGGAGAAGAGTAATGCAATATACCATACATATATTTATCTCACTATCAACACGTGGTAGAGTTTAATAGTCTTTGATTTTTTATTTTTTATTAAATAATAATTGATCCAAAGACTACAAAGCTTTATCACGTTAACGTAGTGTGATAAAAGTGAAATAAATGTGTGATATATAGCATCTCTTTATGAGAATAAACGGAACGTTATCGAATCTCAAGAGTAAAAATTTAAAACAATCTTGTTTGAATATGGGGATTTTCTCTATATTTGTGTTGATATTATTTTATTTATGAAGTATTTACAATAGATGTAGATGTAAGTGAGAAATGTCATATTATATACCATATTTTTATCTCATTATCCAAACATAAAAGGGTGTAGACTGTGTAGTAGCCCTTGTTTGAAAAAAATTCCAAATGCTATTAATCCCCGTCATATTAATTAATGTACATAGTGAGATAAAAGTAATGGCAAAGATGCGGTATATAGCATTAATTAATTATTATTATTATTTTATATATAAAACTTTTGACAAACTTATACTTTTTTTAACTTAAAATTTAAATAATCATAAAATTAATGACTGAACCACCCATTCGTTATAATTGACATATTGGCTCATCAATGATATAGACTCATTAGGATATTGACTCATCAATGATATAGAATCACATCAAAGTGGATGGCATTAATTTAAACGCAACAACTTATTCACTAAAAATCAAGCAATTACAAGTCACCCAATGGATTCACAATTGTTTCTTCTTCTCCTTTCCTTTCCATATATAATTGATGATGACCAATTATATATGGTTGCATTAATTCCAAAGGTTGAGGAGATCATATATACATAGACCATGTGGCACATGCATGCGAACATGCCCAAGTGATATATATGTCAACCCCAGCTAATTTGGCTTCTCATTGAATCATTCTTTCGCTTTCACTTTGATACGTACAGAAATCCAATCAAACATCTCATCCATTATCTCTTAAAATCCGTGTGCAAGGGTTAATGTGGGTAGGTTAGCTAGAGTTTGTTGAACTACAGCCAAAAGCTGCTCCGATCATCGTTCCTTGTCAATCGTGCCCCTTTTCCCACCACCAAAACATGTCCTTCATTTCATACATGATCTGATCATATTATAATTCAAAATCCCTTAAATATTTATCAATCAATTTGATCATACGTATACCCGGCAGAAGAAGGAAAAGAATTAAAGTGAATTTTATTCATGCTTATTGGCAATATATAATGGATGTGTTATGGGAGCTAGCTAGCTAGATTGAATTCATGACTTTACCTAAAAAAATATTCGTACAGAAGAAGATCTCATTTGGTCCACCAACTGCTGGTGGCCGGTGTGTTTTTTTTTAATGGAAACCCCAAGTTCTTTAAAGCAAACACATATAAGACAAAGTGGGCATGAGTTTGGGTATCTAAATATATATAATTTCATATATATACCTTTCAAGTCTGAAGAATTCCATTAATTTGATTAATTGCACGTCAAGCTAGCCCTTAATCAAGACTCAAGAGCCCCCGGCCTGCCCTTTCGATTAATCAGTGATCGGAAAGAAGAATCATGTGGCATTAATTGGAATAACTTAATTATGCCTACCTAAAGCATGAGAGGCAACAGATGGACTGACAAGTGACAATTATAAAATAAGATGAGTTGGGAAGCAAAATACGTGCATTATCAAGGGCATAGAATCAAAATCTATGCCCTTAAAAGAGCTGAGAATTTGACAAATTCCACTCAAGCAATTAATTAAGTGAAATTTGACAACCACATGCACCTAACGTCATTAAGATAATTTCAGATTAGCCATCAATGTAAGCCCATTTTAGAACGATATCTCACTCACGGTTAAAGCTTCTCATCTACTTTTCATAAATTTCATTTCTAGGCTTAATTTACGCACAAGAAAAGTCCATTAGAGAGAGCTTGCCAATACTAATTGCCATGCTTGATATTGACATTACTGAGAGTCTGAGATTGAGAGGGGGCCGGGGGTCTTATAGATTAAGGTTGATATATAGCTCATAACTTTTTGGATGTTAATTATAATGATGCATTGACTTTATGGACTTAAAAAGCTACATATATTGGTTTGCAAGACTATCTGAAAATGACTTGGATTTAAAATATCTTTTAAATATCCGGAAGCTGTGGCCAAAGGTAGCATAACTAGCTTGCTTGTTCGAGTTTTAATTTGTCAAATCAAATGTGAAAGATAGAAACAAGGTTCAAATTTGAAACTTTTGCTATAATATTATATTGTTAAATAATTAGTAGTTGTCCCACAAGCTTAAACTGACCAAAATTTATTAATTTAATCATTTAATTTATATTTTAATATAGTTGGTCAAATTAAAACTTATCCCAAGCTGTTTATATATATATATATATATATATATATATATATATATATATAATCTTACTTATATTTGATCTTGTAAGCCCACCTTGACCTAACAATATTTTTGTCAGGTGGGTGAAAAGATCCCACGTTTCATTATTTTAAAGATTTTTTTTTTTTTTTTAAACTTTAACTTTGTTTTTTTTTTTTTGACATGTTCTCACAAGAGGGAGGAGGATTGAAGTAAGAACTTCGCCATTAGGCATGGCCGTATTGAACTACCTCTTGAGAACTGTTTTTTGTTTTTGTGTTCTGATAACAAATACATTAATAAATGACTTAAAACAAAAATTATCTTTAAAATACAGAATCAGTTTTCACGTCAGAACATTTTTCAAAAAAAAAAACCTCTAAAACACATTACTAAATAGAGTTAAATACATTTTTAGTACTAGTGATTTACACTAAAATCAAATAGCCACTTAAATTTAAAAAATGTCACGAATGATGCCTATAGTAAGCAAATAAACTCAGTTGATACCTCTATCAAGATTTTGTTAGATATTTTAACAGAGCCACGTCACCCTTATATGTGGCATGGTAGCTGTGATTTCAAGGTGCCACATGACGTGGCACCTAGGTTTTTGGGTGCCACGCCATATTTAAAACAGAAAAAACCAATAAATAAATAAAAAGGAGAGCTAGGTGACCGAACCACCTCAAAGTGGGTGGCCGGCCACCCCATTTGGCCTGGGGGTGATTCAACTATCCCAAAGGCCAAATAAAAAATAAAATAATAAAAAAAGATTATAAGGATTTGGCCCTGGGGATGGCTTGACCACCCAGGAACAAAACTTTACTTAGTAGTTTTTTTTTTTTTTGTTTTTTTTGGCCTTCTATATATCCAAACGCAAAGGATATTGTATAAGTGTTTTTTTTTTTTTTTTGAAAAGGGATATTGTATAAGTTGAAGAATGAAGACAAAAGAAATCAATTAAACAAAAAAAATAAAAAATCTAATACCCAAAAATAAAAAATAATAATAAAAAAAGTCAAGTGGCCGGGAACCTGAAAAATAATGTAGGTAGATACCGTAGATTGATGGATGAGGAGACGGAGCAAGGCAATAAGGTAGGGCCACGTGGCTAGGCGTGCCACTATGTAAGGAGCCGAATTAATTAATGTGCCATCAAAATCATCGTCACGTTGGCGTTTAGTGATGATAGGGTTTTGGCAATATCCTTCTCTATGAATTCGGTGTCATGCCATCAATGTTTATAAAAATGATTAGTAAAAGTCAATTTTCTCATCGGGTGACGATACCAATGCTTGAAGATTGTTAGGTGCTTGTCCAAATTAGTGAAATTATAGTTGTTAACATGGAAAAAGACACTAAACTGTTTCCCATAAATGGTCAAATTGTATTTCGTTGTATATGGTGTTCCATCTTTTAATTTTTTAAAAATAACGTGATAATATATACATCATATAATTGACAGCATACATTATTAGATTTGTAAAATCTAATCTTGATCGACCATAAAGTAATTTAGTAAAATAGAGAGCGTAGGTTCCATATGGAAGAGGCCACGAGAGGTTTTATAAACATGGAAGTTTTGCTCAAAACTTTTATGGATCAGATTCTTTTGATAATTCTATAAGTTTCTCTTGTGTAATTCAAAAAATGAGATGATTTTTAAAATTATTATTTGACCAAAATTTAATAGTGATTAATTACAAAAACCACATCATTTTTGGAGCGATTAAAAAAGAACTTGTATCATTACTTGAATCTCCCGTTCTGATGAGCCTAATTTAATTTTGAGGTCAACAGGTTGGACTATACGTTATCAATTGGGCAACATGTTTTAGCTAGACCCGTTAATTAAGACTCACTCCTTTGATAGTGATCAGCCCATCTAAAACAACCCTAAGAGAGAGAATATTCTATTCCATTTGGGCCGCATTTGATTCTAAAGCGCCTTGTATGAGTAATGGGCCGGCCATTGTGATTTCCAAAAGTTTTTGCTAGCTGTTTCCAATTAAAATTACAGTCAGCCTTTATTAAAAAAAAAAAATTACAATCAGCCTCTCTTGATTTTTTTATTTATTTTTTCTCTGGGATTAGTAGAAATTTATAGAAGAAAATTAATTAACTAGAAAAAAATAATAATCTACAGGCAACCCCTAAAAAAAGGCCTAAAAGGGGGCCTACACAACAAGGCACTTAAAGAAAGCAAAACTAAAAAATTAGCTAGATCAGAAAAATTCCAAGATTTTTTGCTAGTCCAATAATTTTAGTGTCATTGATTCAGGCCTCGTAAAAGAAAGAGCCGTAAATATAAACGCTTGATGGTACTTTTTCTAGCAAATTAGAGTTAATTAGAAAACTAATAATTTGTTTATTTTCTCCCACTGTTATTATTATTATTATTACTTTATGTTATTATATGAAATTCCAAAGAAAACAAACAGGGCGAGAAGCAGAAGTAACACTATTAATTCTTCGTTACAATTAGATTCTAAGTGCACGTACGGTCTCTGCATGCATGCATAAGCCATGAAGTAGTACGTACTGTACTGAGCGACTCCCTTAAAAGAAGATCCATGCAATTAATTAAAGCCATCAAAACCACTAAGTTCCTGTTCTCAAATAACTTCAGCTTTGTGCCATCATTGCCGCTTGCGTTTGCCTTTGAATCAGAAGAAGAAGAAGATATGGATGATGATCCAGATGAATTGGAAGCAGAATCTGGATCTGCATCTTTGAAGATCTTTGTGACCTGGTCACCTGGGGAATTTGTTGGGATGCTCAGAACAACTGGAAACAACAGAGACAAAGAACAATAATAATGTAAGTGATCAAGCAATTATTGCAGTGCCGCTCACGGCTCACGTATGGAATGCAAGATGTAAGGCTTGTGAGCTTCTCCGCACACTCATTTCTCATCATCCTCCAATGTTGATCCCATTGATGCCACGGCCAATGAGGCCACCACAATGCAAAACACTACCTGCAGGCTGCACCCTCCTGCATCTCATCATTCTTTCTTTGTTTTTGGGCTTGTGATCAGACTTGAATGAACACATACCGGCCGGGCGATATACGGAGTTTGGAACTTTGGGGTATTTATGATGAGCTCTTGCCTTTATATATCCTTTTAACTTGTCTCTTTCAAGCCCGTGTCACAGTTAAAATTTTTAAAGCTTGCCATTCCCAGCATTTATTTCTAATGAGCCAAATGTTAGTTTCCTTTCCTGATAATTGTCATCTGTTTGGCGAGAAAATCTAGCTAGCTAGAGGGACTGTAAATTTCAGATGCTCTAATATAACTAAAGCTTTGGGAATTTATTGGCCATGCAGATTGTTGGCAATTTTGGTAGTTAATTGTGAAAAAATTTTTATGGATCTAACGTTCCCAAATAGGTTTTGGGATGTTCACCTATCGCCTCTCCTTACCCAATTGTCGCAATTTTTAGATGCACTTAAAAATCCAGCTAATATATATGATTTGTTACACGTACACCAGTAATCTTAGAGTTGGATCACCAAATTTCTACGGTGCTCCAAACAATTTGTTAATCGAACCAGGGAAACCTGAGATTTAGGGCAATATATTCATACTAAAAAGTCTCCTGATCGATTCCCATTGTCCTTTTGATTTTCAAATTTTCGCTTTTGGAGATGGTTTTCTTACCCTGCTATTAACATCACCAAATCATGCTTTATTGGTTTTAATTGATTGTAGTATTCAACCATTTTGTACAAAAATATTACACGTTCAAGATACACCATGAAAGGTCAAGTGTGCGCAAAATTACCCCCCCTTCAAATTCGATAATTTGTAACAATTTTGAATGCATGGTTCGACTGTAGGAAAATGTTTGCGGTACTGCAGCTTTTACTACAACCCCATTACAAATTCACATGGAAAAATAATTAACATGTAACTCGAGAAGGAAATATGCATTGATGAATTTCACACAATCACCTCACCTCTATATTGAAAATTGGGCAGCAGATCAACTCACTTTACAGAAGGTATATATTAATTCCTCTTTACATGGCAAAGCAAATAAATTAAACCCTTCCCACTTTTCTATTAGAAAATTGTAATCACTACCTGATTATGTACCCCTGAGAAATAGTCAGTAGGCCAAAAAGAAACAGAAAAAATAAAAAAAAAATAAAAATTATTGAACTGTACAGTATGCTATACAATGAGTAAATATAACATTCAAATTGCTTCTTGACTATGGTTGTCTTCAGTTTTTGTTCTAAAAAGGATGATCCTGCTTCCCATTTGAGTCAGATGTAGCAGGAGGTCTTGAAGGACCAGAATGTGGTGGGGGAGCTGTAAGGGCATAAGTAAGTCTGGATGAAGAGTTTTCAATTAGACCAGCGACTCCAGCAGCAGCAGATTGAGCATTTGAAGGTAGGAAAAGATCGTGTTTCTGGTCTTTATAAGCACTCCAAACCTGCAAGATGAGCGGCATGGCCAGCAATTGAGTTAACCTATTTATTAAATTTAGAACTAACCTCTCTTCTAATCAAACATTCCTTGCGCTTCTGTAGAGATAGCTAACATTTTTTTTTTACAAAAAGCCAAATAATGGCATGGGTTTTGATCTGAGTGAAAAAAAAAAGTTTTCAATTATGAAGGACCAGAGCGATCAGTACTACTAGAAACTCAGCAATTGTGGGCAACAGAAAAGAAAAGAAAAAACCTAAAAATTTCAGGATGAACAATTCAAGAACATTCTCCAGACTTACATTAGAAGCATTCAATATGTCGCGCACTTTGGTACAGTGGGCCCCTTCGGTCGCAAATGCGTGCAAAACCTGGATAAGCACAATCAAGCAAAAGAACAAAGAAAACCAAAATTTTCTTCAGAAAGCTTCCCCCTTTTTTTTATGATAGCCAATGTGTGGAACAAGTTGTAAATTCCTTACAAATAACATATAAGTAAATGTAATGTGAAAAACAGAGAACGTTTTCCAAATAAAATAATAGAAGAGGATGCCTTTCCACAGTATGTTTCAGAAGAATGGGACAATGAGAGCAAAACCAATATAATGTAACTTGTGTCTAAGAAGAGCCAGCAGTAAGAATTTCTCACCAATGACATGGTATGCAACCCAACTTTTTTACATGCATATAACAGTAAAGGTTTATGAAGTCCTAGTTAATCTAGAAGGCATGGGGCAGTAATGGGCCTTTAATGGACAAGAGGAATCAAAACAACAATCACTAGAATATAGATGTAACATAAGACTACAAAGGCCCTTGGCATACAAGAACTTTTGATCATGCTTGTACACTAGAATATAGACATTTGCTCAACACTTTAGAATAGCATCAACAAAACTCAATAAAACAATATCAAAATAGTAAATGTTCTAACCTCAATTGCAAGCACCCTGCCAATAGATGCTTCCGATTCGTTCCACTTCATCTGAGAGCAAAGTCCATTCCTTCCCCCAGCCCTCCAATCAAGAAGGCCGAGAAGTACTTCAACAAGACCAACCCTACATTATTCACACAATTTGTTCTAGTATCAGAAAACATAAAAATATAATTTTTTTTTTTGATAAATAGGTAATAATATATATATTTTTTTATAAAAATATAAATTTTATAAAAAGAAATCACAAGATTAAAAATTCCTCCGAGAAGAGATGCCTCAATAAGGTTTATATAATCTATTACATATTCTACATCAGAGAACGACAACTACAATAATAGGATGTATGTCCACTGCAGTTGACATTATTCAGTAAGAAATTACACATTATATTCAAGTTGGCACAGGTAAAGACCTTCTAATAAGCTGACATCTTCACATTGGCATCATATTCATTTTTATCTAACATTTGCATGTAAAGCCTTTATTGCAATTAGTCAAATGATGACAATGACTCAAGATTTCACCAAATTTTAGGTGATTTCTTATCCCATCTCTAGAAAGATTAAATTCAACTTTCACAAAGATGCAACTATGAAATAAGAATCAAGTTGCTGTCTTTAGACTGATTCCTAGTTATGGCGGCGTAAGAGCTTTTCATATGTGGGGCCATCATGTGACATCTGATTGAAGCAAGACCTACGCTTTTGAAGTTTATATCATAAGTGCCTTACGGTCAAATTGAGTACCTAGTTAATGAGTTACAGACAATTTTTATGTGTAGAGGCAGATTGTAATTCCGGCATAATTTCTTTTCGTTTCACACCATTTTCTTAATTATGTTTAGTCTAGATTCTTCTAGAATTTGTAAACTAGTAGGAGTCTTTTATTGGATTATCTTGAGCCTCAGTTTATGAGTCATAGTCCTAAAAGGGAGTCATATTAGGAGCCATAGTCCTAAAAGGTTAAGAGTCGGTCTATATAAAAATGCTCCATTGCATTCAAAGATTTCAGACTCGAATAATGGAATTATGGGTGATTTGCATTTGTGCCTATAGTGTTCTTCTATATTATCGTTCACCACACTGTTTGTGCAGTCCCTGAACAGCAACAAACTTGCCTCTTTTTCTTCTTTTTTATGACCTATATCAAACCTTTCTCCTGGCATATCAAAACCCTAGCACCCTGCATACTTTGTCTACCAAAATGATATTATTCTCTACATTATTGTTCACCACACTGTTTGTGCAGTCCCTGAACAGCAACAAACTTGCCTCTTTTGCTTCTTTTTTATAACCCTATATCAAACCTTTCTCCTGGCATATAAAATCCCTAGCACCCTGCATACTTTGTCTACCAAATAGCCACCAAAAACCCATCAAAATAAGCCTTTAAAGCTATATTATTTGCTGCTGTAAAGAAATCCTGCAATCTGCTTGTTCTCTAGTTCAGTCCTTTTGCAATTCAATCCAATATTTTCAAGCTGTAAACAAACCACAAACCTAAACCATAATATCTAATTCTAAGACCCCAACTTTCAAATGACAAGCCCACAATGAGCACCAGTTACATCTGCGAGCCTATAAAACTATCATTCCGAACATGTGGCCACCAGTTCACAGCCTTCGAGAAATAAATTAATTTTCTTAGATTTAAACCACACTAACAAACAATATAGCAAAATGGCCGTAGTTGTGCTAATTCTCTCATTTCTGGTAAAAGATTTCCAATAAAGGAAAATATGATCAATGTTTGCTCTCCGTATTCTCCGTCAACTATACTCGACTACATATACAATCTAACCCTTTTTTGTATTAATAATAATAAAATTAATGGATTCTGAATTCATTAAGGTTAAAATTGAGTACCTAGTAGGGAATTAAGAAGGCTCTCTTGCTCCATTACTTATGAAGCAAAGAGCAGTAGTGCGAGACATGGTAGAGTCAAGGGGAGGGCTGTCAATTGTTATTTATGAAGACCAAGCTGCTTTCATGGAATGTAAGAGGGTCAACGAGTTATAAATTTGCATAAATAGTGGAAGGCAGACATTATTTGTTTGCAAGAATCCAATTTGGAGCTCATTTCCAACAATGGTGTGCATAGTCTGTGGGGATATCATCATGTGCATAGCCTCTAGAGTACGTGGGAAAATTTTATGGTGCTTGCTCGTTCAAAAACATCAAAGACAGGTTCTCTTGGGCTTTTACAGGGGTTTATGGCACCAACTTAGATGGTGACAGAAGATAGTTATGGGAGGAATTGACCGGCTAGCTTGGTGGAATCTGTCGTGGTGCATTGGAGAAATTAACATCACCCGCTTTCCTAGTGATATGTCAGGTGAAGGCCATTTTAGTCCCGCTATGATGGATTTCTCTGATTCTATCTTTGAGCAGGCTCTCATGGACCTCCCCCTTGTGGTGGGACTTTTACGTGGTCTAATTGTTGGGAGACTCCTTGGTCTAGAGTCCATAGGTTTCTGGTCTTTCAGATTGGGAAGCCAGGTTCCTGGACTCTCTCAAAAAAGGTTGCATAGGTTATGTTAGACAAATTCCACATTTTTTTTTTAATTAATTAATTTATTTTTTATAAGTAATGTTGTATAAATCAAAAGCGCAAAGGGGTGCAACCCTAATACACAAAAAGTATACAAGAGAATGCCTAAGACGAAAGAGAAAAAAAGAACAAGGAAATCTGAAAAGCTAATAACTAATAAAGCTAGATAAGTAGCTATCAAAGTAAAGGGGGAAAAAAAGAAATACGACTTGAGCTCCTCTAATGTCCTCTCAAGATTACCGAAGTTCCTATCATTTCTTTCCCTCTATAAGTTCCACATAAGGCGGAGAGGCACTATCTTCAAGACGGGCGCACTCCGAGAATTACCCCCAACCACTAGCAGGCCAACAAGTCCGCCACACTATTAGGCATAACATAGGAAAGTCCAAAGCAACTAAAGATGGCGTTCTACAAGGCACTAGCGACCTTGCAATGGAGGAGATGATCAACGGATTCCACATTCAATTTACATAGACAACGCAAATCAACCACAATAAGTTGTCTTTTCCTGAGATTATCCATTGTCAGAATCTCCTCCAAAGCTGCTGACCAGGCGAAGAAAGCCACTTTGGAGGGAGCCTTGGTCTGCCAAAACACTTCTGCATGCTTCTTGATTGTGGTAGTATTCAAGGGGGCAAAAGGTAGATGGTTTTGTGAACAAGATGAGGCAGTGGTGGTCATCTTATTGGTTTCAAGTCTCCCTAGCCTTATTCTGGCTTGTAAACTTAAGGCCATGAAAGTTGATTTAAGAACCTGGAATTAGCATGTGTTTGGCAACGAGGTATCTCAAAAAAAAAAAAAAAAAATCTGTTTTGGAGATGTTGTGTGTTCTTGATGATTCAGAGGAAGAAAGGATCTTAGATGATGAAGAGAAACTAAGGAAGATATATTTCATTGAGGAATTGGAGAAAGCTAATTTAATGGGGGAGATAAGTTGTAGGCAAAAGTCGAGGGTTCTTTGGTTAAAAGAGGGTGACAAATGTACAAAGTTTTTCCATTAGGTGGCCAATTCGAATACGAGGAACAAATACATCAAGACGTTGTCAATCAATGGCTCAGTATCTTCTGATCATCCAGCAATCAGAGATCACATTGTGCAATTCTATGATAGTCTTTTTTCTTAACAATTTAGTTTGTGCCCCAAGCTGGATGACCTCGATTTTGATTCCATTGATGCGGAGAAGGCTTCCTGGTTAGAGAGTGAGGTTCTTGACGTGGTGAATGGTATGAATAGTGAGAAGGCGCTAGATCCTAAAGGTTTTTCTATGGCATTCTTCTAAGTATGTTGAGAGATGATCAAGACAGATATTATGGGACGTTTCACAATTTTCATGCTAGTAGCAAGTTCCAAAAAAGTCTCAATCCCACCTTCATTTCCCTCATTCCTAAGAAAATTGGGGCCATTGATCTTAAGGACTTTCACCCTATTAGTCTTTTGAGTTTACAAGATTATTACTATAGTCCTTACTAATAGGTTGAAAAGGGTTGTCAAGAAGTGGGTGGGGCATGATTTTTGGGTTGTAGCTTTTCTGTTGGGTTGTAGGCTTTTATGGTGGGTCTAAAAAGTGGGTGCTCCATGTAGCTCTGGTTTTTTTTTTGGTGTACTTAGGCGCTCTTTGTTATACCTCCGGTGTAATTGGGTTCCACTTTAAATTTGCGCTTTTTTGATATATGCAACATTACTTATAAAAAAAAAAAAAAAAGCATTGTCAAGAAGCTTATTCCAAAGCCCCAAAACACTTTTTGTTAGAGGTAGTCAAACCCTTGATTATGTGCTCATTGCAAATGAATCTCTATATGCAACATTACTTATAAAAAAAAAAAAAAAAAGCGTTGTCAAGAAGCTTATTCCAAAGCCCCAAAACACTTTTTGTCAGAGGTAGTCAAACCCTTGATTATGTGCTCATTGCAAATGAATCTCTAGATAGTAGGATCAAATTTGTAAGTAAGATATTGAGAAGGCCTACAATCTTGTCAATTGAGACTTCTTACTTTACTTGTTGAGGTGTGGTTTTGGGGAGAAATGTCGTTCTTGGATAACGCATTGTATTTCTTTGGTGAACTTCTCCATTTTGGTGAATGGCACTCTGTCTGGTTTCTTTGGTATATCTTGTGGTGAGACAGTGAGATCCTTTTTCGCCTTTGCTCTTTGTTATTCTTATGGAGACTTTAAGTAGAATGACTTCTACAACTATTGATGGGGGTTTTCTTTCAAGATTTTTTATGAGGCCCGGGAAGGTTAACATCTCAAACTTCTTGTTTGCAGATAACAATTTGGTTTTCTATGGGGCCAAGCCTAACCACCTCGGCTATCTGCTTGCTTTATTTTTATGCTTCGAAGCTGTCCCCGGATTGAAGATTAGTTTGACTAAATTGGAATTGGTTCTAGTGGGTAATGTGGAGAATGTGTATAGGTTGGCTAGCATTCTGGGCTGTGGGTTTCTTCTTTGCCTATGAAGTATCTTGGTCTCACTTTGGAGGCCTCCTTTAGGGCCAAGTCGATTTGGGATGATGTTATTGAAAAGATAGAGCAGTGGTTGGCTAGTTGGAAAGGGTTGTACTTGTCCAAGGGGGGCAGAATTACCCTTATCAAGAACACCCTTTCCAATTTGCCTATGTAATTCATGTCCCTTTTTCCCTCTCCCTATGGGTGTTTCCAACTGTATAGAGAAGCTTCAACGAGATTTCTTGTGGGGGAGGCTTGGCAAAGAGTTCAAATTTCACTTAGTAAGTTAGTCCTAGGTTTGCTCTCCGATCTCAGAGGGAGATTTGTGGGTTTGGAATTTGGAAGCTTTCTAGTGGATCTAATAAGTTAAATGTTAACTTTTCTAAAGTAGCTCATGGCTGGGAGGTGGATTTCTTTGTCTCGTTCTTTAGCTTGGTGAAGACAAACTTTGGTGGACCCCCTCCTGAAAAGGGTTCAATGTTAGACCTTTCTACATTGTTCTGGTTTGCATTGATGGCTCTCATTTCCCTTCGAAGAGTATTTGGCAGGCTAAAGCTCCTTGGAGGGTGGTTTTCTTTGCTTGGTGGGGGCCCCAAGAAAGCTCCCTACCATGAACAATCCTAAGAAGCATCATGTCATCGTTATTGACAGGTTCTGTATGTGTAAGAGTAATGGGGAGTCAACCATATTCTTCTCCATTGTGAGGTTGCTTGCGCCTTATGGAATTTTTTTTTTCAAGCACTTTAGGTTGTCTTGGGGTTCGAGTAGTCGACTTGCTTGCTTGTTGGAAGATTGCTTGTAGAACTTGGAGTGTAGTATGGAAGATGGTGCCTCTTTGCCACTTGTAGTGCATTTCAAGGGAAATGAATTATAGAAATTTCAAGAACGAGGGAATGTTGGAGGAGCTTGAGTCATTTTTCTTCTATACTCTTTTCTTTAGACAACTACATTTATTTCTCCCTTGGTGTTCAGTTATCATGATTTTCTTGTTCTTTTTTCTCCTTCTAGTTAGCTAAGTGTTTTCTCTTGTATACCTCTTGTGTGCCTGAGGCGCCTTATGCTTTTAATGATATTTTGATTACTTATAAATAGAAAATGCATGATGCAATTTCGGAAAACAAATGTCTTCTATAAAAAAGAATAAAACTCTCGTGCAATCTATAAATAAAATTATAAGTATTATAAAATCATTACTTATTCTAAAAGCTTAAGTTAATAGAAAATGATTATTTTCATCATTTAATTAATATTTTAATATTGTTCTCACATGGGGCTCAAACTCTACTTTAATAAGTGACATTCAACATGTAGAATATTTAGTTGAAATGGGAGGAGAATGACTGTGACAAGGTTCAAACTCAAGACCTTTGTTCTCATACCATGTTAAATCACCATTGATCCTAAAAACTTAAGCTTATAGGAAATGATTGTTTAAATCATATAAATAATATTCTAACATAATTTTCTTTTTATAAGTAATAATATTCTAACGCAATTAATATGCATTTCACACACATGATTGTTCAAGTGTGTCTGCTTGGTCATATTTTAGCATTTCTCTTGGTGCAAATAAAAGAGTTTTGACATTCATTTGGATCTGCAAGGCATAGATCACGCCACAATTGGAACTAGAAGTAAACCTATGGATTGATTAATGAACCTAGACAATGGAAGTTACTCACTTAAGTCCTTGTGCAACAAGAGCGTCCCTAGCTCTATTTCCAGCAACGACAACACGTTTTAGTGTCTCAAGAGCTAGTATGCTTCCACTTTGCCATCCTATTGCTTTCATTAGAAGTGGAACAACCTGAAAACAATTACAGATTAAAAAAATAAATAAATAAATGCAGAGAACACATGGCCAACAACACAAGGCTTAACAACCATTCTAATTTCAATGAGACAACACCCTTCTTAACCCCCCCCACCCCCCAAAAAAAAAAAAAAACTCACATGAACAGAAATCAGAATTAACAAGGTAGTCACAATATCAATAAAATGAACAAAAGAATAAATCATCATCCAATCAATTTTGCACATTTCCTAGAATTTAAAATTTCCCGAGGCAATTTAACTTAAGAAACAAAAAAGATATAACAAAAAAGTCCAATTAGAGCAAGTTGTGTTCATAAATTTTCAGAGCAAAATTTGAGAATCAAGTCAATGACCATCATATTATCTAGTTTACAATGGTGTAGAATGAAACAAGAACAGGATATGGATCAGCATTTTGATATAAGAAAAAATCACAAATGCCTTTTGCAAACTTGATTATATGTTCATCCCATTCAAATGAGCAAATGTGGTTGTTACATATAACCAAATTAACAGAATCATAAGACAACCATTTTAATGGCAGAGAAACAAACTGTTTAACATATACCTGAGGCGTCCCTACACTAGTAGCTGCCATAGCTTCAGCACATGTTGTACTAGCTGCAAGTTGATGTAGTACTCGTAAACAACTAAGACGTACACGTTCTTGTGGGGTTTGTGATGGCTGTGTTGATCCATCATCAGGTTCATCTCTTCTATCAGCATAGTTGCCATTATTCACCTCCTCTGATGCCATTGTTTCTCGTCTTCCCTCATAGGCCACAGCAGCCACAAGTTTTGGCACGTATCCAAGATATCCAACATGATCTGCAAGTGCAGGGTGTACTCGCAATAACGAAACCAGAGCAGCAGAGAGGAGCAAAGGAAGCTCAGGGTCAACAGGTTGTGTTTCATAATGTGTGGCAGCAATGGATGACAAATACTGATCCAGCAGTCCTTCCAAGAATCTCTTTGGATTTCTCAGGGGAAATTTGGGATCTTTTAAGAACAGCCTGACATAGATTCCACCAACCTGCAAGATCATGTAACTTTTAGTTCATGAACAGCATGAAGACACATATGGCTAAACACAACATGTATCAGGTGATACCTGTGGCTCGTCTCTCATTTCCTGCTGCCCAGATGCCTGCTCAGGTACATCCCAATCAACGACACGACCTTTTACCTGTTCGCGGTATAGGTCTGCTGCCATGGTTGCAATCTGTGCAGACAAAGAAGCTGCCATTGCTGGTGTCCATACAAGTTCAGGTGTCTCGGTCGTCTGTTCAAGGGCAGCTACAACAGCCTCACCAGGACCATCCCTAATAACCGATACCAGGCCATCTGGAAGAAATCTTGCCAGTGTTATTGCAACTCTAGGCCCATGCATTGGCTGCCCAACAAGTTTCCCCAACAAAGAGGCTGCTGCAGCTCTTTGCTGTAAGGGAATTTCTTCTGCGCATTAAAGTTATTCTTATTAATAAAATATAATTTGATAATGAAAACAAAAGAAAAGGCAACAAAGTTCATTACCCTGCAACGGCAAAAGAAGTTCCAGAATGTACACCACTCCACCGTGCTTGGCAGCAGCCCAAGCAAGTTCTGCTGTGCTTGCCAATGCATAAAGAACATGAAGAACCCCTTCCCGACAATTTGGGGAAGAGTGAAGCATTTGTAATAAAATGAGAAGACTAGATCCATCCGCAACCATAGCCTCCAAGCATGGAGCATATGCAGTCAAGAGTGATAATACGCTCAGGCAAAGTTGAGGAATGTTGCTTTCTGATGCAACAGGCACAGAAAAGCATTCAAAAAGAGGCAACAGCTTGTCTTTAGTAGAAAATATTGACGCCAAACTTGGACGGCTTGTCAGTAAGTTCTGCAAGTATAAGAAATGTGTCAGATGCATAAGTCGAATAGCAGCTCAATATAACAAGTGAGAAATGTACCTGAAGCGAGGTCAATCCAGATTGAAGGTTCTTAACCAGTTCAATTTTTTCCTTGTTTGCCACTTGTCCATCAGATACTGCCAAAGAATCATCAGAAATCTGCTGTTCATTGATTGATCCAGCAGCCAAATCACTTTGGTTCTCCGATGTTTCATGCTGTTCATTAACTGATCCATGAGCCACATCATTTTGATGCTCAGATGTCTCAAGGGATGATCCATGAGCCATATCATTTTGATGCTCAGATGTCTCAAGGGAAAAGCCATTGACATTAACTTCATTTTGACTATCAGAATCTGTAGCACACCTATTATGCAATAGATGTGATATAAAATCAATTAGAGCAACGCAAAAAGCTTCTGGTTCACTGATCTCAAAATCTGGCTGATCATTGTAGACCCTCAAGTAAACATTGCCTACAAAGAGTTCTTTTGACAGTGCCTTGTACACAAACAACTGTGAATCTTTTAGGTCATACGAACCATCAGGACCCTGACTTGCACGTTGCTGGTCCACAAATTTCAATAGTTCTGCTCTGGTTGAAGAGTTCCAGATAATCTAAAACCACAAGTGGTTAATATAGTGAAGACTATACTCAAAATAAGACTAATAATCACACATGTAACTAAATTCCCAGAGAGGATGATTAATGAGATACATGCCTTATGATTAAATAACTCTAAATGCAAATAGAGCATATGACCATTTTGAAGCCATCGTTTCCTATTGCCCAAAAATAGAAGTGCAACTATTTGCAGGATAATCTCATTAGACCCCATGATTAGTTACACAACCTGAGGAAAAAGGATGAGGGCTTGAAGACTTAACAAAAAAGTAAGGCTGAAAAGAAAAAAGAAAACCTAACAATATTTTTTATCAGCAAATATTGTTAGGTTTTCTGTTTTCCTAACATCCTCTTTGGTGGTGATCATCGGTCCATTCAGATGATTTTGAGGGAGTTCTGACAACCAAACTGGCCTCGTCAGTTCGGAAAATGACCAATTGAATCGCACCACCAGAGGCTGACCAACTGAACATCAGTATAGTCGGTGAGTAAATTGATCGACACTGATCGCTAATAAAAGGTTTTCAAAGGCTAATCTCTAGCCACCATCCAATGAGACAGTGATGGAAAACAAAAGATATCCTTCCAGTATCTCCTAATGTAGCACACGTGATCATCCAAAACTAACCGAGAATGATCAGAGCAGTGCAACACAGTGGGTCTCGTTGTTTCTAGCAGTGAGTTGAGAATGATTGGTGCCACGTACCGAGGGGTCATCCGAAATTAGCTAAGACTATTGGCACATGTGGCATGGTCAATTTTTGTGGTTCCCTGAATGCCTTGCACTCATCAGTTGGTTTGGTATGTAGTGGTTTTTAGGCTTTAAAACCGAGCACCAAGGCAACGGCATCGGTTTCACTAAAACATGAATTGCAACATGCTGCTAAATTGTTAAAAACCAACCAAGGTCATCAGCCCAGTTGATTAGGAAAAAGTATTATAATATTGAGGGGAAGCCTACGTTAACATGCCTAGTTTAGACCCTAAGAAATACACGCACGTCCATGTGCAAAAACACCTTGGAACTTAAAGCTAGAAATGCTCTATCAGCCTTCCAAATATTGTCAATCTAGTCCCACAACTTATGTCTCAACATACATAATTTTACCTTTAAAGACTATTTTTAATATTATGCAATTGCATCCTCAAAAGAAACCACCAGAGTAAAATAAATAAATAAACACACAAAACGCACACACACACATACACACATTAATATTAAAAAGAAGGATGCAAGACCATAGAATAACAATCCAAAGCCTTTGACATCACGTCATCTATGAATGATCTTCAGTGGATTCTCCATATTAAACAACTTACTGGCCATCAATTTATAGATCACGCTAATTAGTACTCAAAATATTTTATACCATGAAATCATAGCCCGCCCAAACAAATCAAAATCAGACAACTGACACATTTCCACAACATATAAGCATATTCTAAGTCATCCCACAGAATTTGATCTTCATTTCTGGAAATCTTAACACACAAGTTGTGTTCCGGTAGACGGGAAAACAGAAAACTCATAGGATTTACCTCTGGAGACTCCAAGTTGGTGTTTAATCTAGACAGTAGGTCTTTTGGCACTTGATCTTTTAACATACTGGAAAGTTTAGGAGTTAGCAAAGCTCTGAGGGCATCAGCAGCACCCTGATTGTAAGGTGTTGAATTCTCATCACTACATAAACCACTAAGCCTTGATAGGGCCTGGGATGCTTGCACAGCATGCAGATTTTTTGCAATCTGAACACTAGCGCCAACCCCATGTGACTCGGTCATATCAGATTCATCTGCAGTTGAATCATACTGAAGCAGCAGAGGCAAGAGGTACCTAAAAACAGCCAAAATTAAAGCAGTGAGATTGATGATTTATATATATCGATATATTTATATTTATATATTTATATATCTATAATTTATTTATTTGTATATATAGACTTGCCACAAAACACCAGCGTTTAATAAGGCATTCTGCAACTCATCAGACACAGAAACATTGGCAATTGTCTGGAGGGCAGCATCAACTGCCGCAGGTACAAGCTCAAGTTCAGTGCAGTGTACAATGTCATCAACTAGTCCGGAAAGTTCAAGCATCTCAATTCTGGCACTCTGAAATTGACTCAAAACAGAAAAGGTTCGCATCACATTTGTAACAATGATGGCGGATGGTTCACTTGCAGGAGTAGTAGGCTGAACAACACACATGCAACGGGAAAGAAGAGTTGCAAGAAGTTGTATCCCATCGTCCCTTACAAGCTCTTCACCATTCAATGAAGAAGATGAGCACCTAAAGATGGGAAAATCATAAGAAGCTAATGGAACATACTGGTGTCAATATTCAATTATTATTATAGTAAAATCAACAAAAGTGATATTGGCCCAAGGAGGATTTACGTCAACCAAATAAGCTCTGATGCGGCAACAAGGAGGGGTGCCCTATCAGCAGAAAGAAAATTGTTATCATCTTTGTCCACAGTAACTGCATTGAGTAACATGGGATAGCCAGCATATTTAAATGGCTCCAGTAAATATCCATATCGTCGGTATAGGATACACTGTCCTTTCAATAGAAGTAACAACCTCCAAGGCTGAGGACCTTGCAAGCCTTGCATGGTGGCCTACAAACAGTCATATTGAGGAAAATGTTTAGCAAGCTTAAAACAGTGGGATGAAGATCAATAGTGATTATTCAAATCTTTCTACATTAGGAATGCTCTTCAAAACATGCAAATAATATCCTAAAATGCTCTACACAAAGCAGAATCTTTATCATAATGCATCTTCAATTCTAAGTTTTATTAATACTTAATGCCATAAATGAGCCTTGTACACCTGCACTTCACAGCTGTAGAAGCTACATAAATGGAATGCACAGATATTTAAAAAACAAATACTATTTCAAGAAAAAAGGCTTAGATGGATGTATCAAGTGAAACTTCTTCTTTTTTTTTTTTTTGACATGTCCACACAAGGGAAGGGAGAAGGGGATTTGAACTAGTGACCTTCGCTTCATAAGGCATGGTTCACAGTCGATTGAACTACCCTTTGGGGATGGATGTATCAAGTGAAACTAAATACATGAGAATACTTTTTTTTTTTTTTCTAAAAAAAATAAGTAATAGCCAATACATGGTATTTTTAAAGATCTTATATAAAAAGAGGAGGGAGGAGGGGGGTGACAAAAACAAGGGGAAAGTTTTAAACATTCCAAGGGCTTTAAATTCCATTTAAGGACTTAAGGTGCCAAATACAGGTATACACAGGTTTAAGTTGTTAGACATATAGCATGAGATAACTGGCCTATTCATGAAACTTCCACTATCTAGAAGGGACAACAGCCACATGGGAATACCATTGAAATGCTGGAGATTTTAGCGTGAGAGAATCCTGCGCATTCTCATGAATTTAAGCATTTAAAGATAGATATAATAAATTTGGAGTTCAATGACTACCTGCAGGCGCTCATAAGCTTTCTGTACAGCAAGAAACCTCTCCCGCCCTTCAGGATTTTTGTCTGGATGGTATTTCATTGCAAGTTTCCTATATTGTCGCTTCAGTTTTTCTTCATCGATGTTCTCAATCTGCTTGGATATGCTAGATATCTCCTCACCCACCTCAAAAGAATGCTTCTTAGGAGCATCATCACTTGACACATCATCCGGAGATATCTCTAATATTTTGCAAGCTTCTTCTTCAGAAAGATCCATGGGTCTTCGTGTCAACTCTTCACGCCACATTACTAGTAATGACTGTAGAAATTCAACATGCTCGACGATTGGCCAATATGGAAACCGGATCTCATCACATAAGTTTCGAAGGTAATAACGGTGACACCACATTTCATCTCTTAGTTCTGGGTATGTCACTGGTGGCATAGGCGCATACTCATATAAAGAGTGGCAATGCTGTGACAATTTATGGGGAAAATCTCCAAGATGCTGCAAAACCTGGTTGAAAGGCAAAGAGCTCAGATTCAGCTGTAGTTTATAGAGACACATAATGCAGATGCCTCACTTCAAGATTTAGTTATACCTGACGAATTAAATTTTCCGCTCGCATTTTGTGAGTCCATATAATCTCAGGAGTATCAGAATCAGAAACCATTGCTGCAGCAAATGCAGCTGGACCACTACGCTCCAGTACATATAGCAAGGATTCAGGAAGAAGTCCACCCAATACACTACGTTTTGCGAGTGGCAATGACGCAGAAAGTGCAGCTTCTTCCCCACCATGAAATGCTTGATGGACATGAGTCACTGAGAAGAGTTGAGCAATTGAAAGGAGATTAGATCCAGGGTATGCCAGGGAAAAATAAAATGCACCTGTGCTGTATAGACGCATCATGGCCTTGGGATTTCGGGTAACAACAGCCTTCAGCAAAGCAGCAGCACCCTCTACAATACTTGGTTCCCCAGAAAGGATAGCCTAAATTAATTTGGAAAAGAAAATTGAAGATAATAAGTGCCAGACAAACATTCAGGTCTCAAAATTAAAGACGCAGGGTCTCCGTCAATGTCCATGCATATCAACTAGATTTGGAATTGAGGTTTTACGATGTAGCCACTTAAAATAATATGCACATACACATACACTCACCAGACGCACACACAGACAATCATTCCAGGTCCAGAGGCATCAGACTACCACTGGGACTCATTTAGCATTAATATATCAAAATTGCGCGTCAAAAATCACCTGTGCAATATTGGGAAGGCAACGTGGACTTGACAAGATCCATTTTACTCTGGGAGTTGGGGTAACTATCTCTCCAGCATCATCTAAATCTGAATGAGCAGATACCATGCTATGTAATATGGACAATGCAGCCTCCCCTGCCTGGAAACAAGTAACATATATCACTAAGCATCAAGAAAATAAAAATGAAATGAGGAAAAGGTTATAGGCATGTCATTTCTAAGTTAGTATAAGAACCCCTCCAAAAAAACCACTTCTGTAGCTAGCAAATATACATGATATTCCAAGGCATATGTTTCTTTCATGCATTCTCAAATAAAGTGACCATCACCCAGTGTTGGTCCTGCCAAAGCATCTCCAGAGAGGGGAGATGTTAGATACAATCCTAAGTCCTAATCTTAAGCATATTTTCAAGCAGTAGCCGCTCTCGAGAATTTAACGAATGAACATACTATGATTGACTTCAATCAGAAGCTAAGGATGACACTTCAGCACTGCAGGCTGAATTCCATAAAAGGTAAAATGCTCTATACAAGTGAAGCACTGATACACATGCAGCACACTCACAAATCCATCATAGAACAAATAATCTAGTAGAGTTTATAGGTCTCAGAAAACCAACTGTAATCAAATCGCTAACAACCATAATACAGAATTATGTTCCATGTGATATGACAATACCTGAGTAGGAGTGAGAACTGGAACCCGAATAGCTAGCGCCCAGCGAAGTTCACGGATATCACGCAACCTCTTCCAGTCTAGCATGCCAGAAGCCCAGCACCTTGTCGTCCAATCAATGGCTTTCTTAGACCAGAACCTCCTGATAGCATCCTTTTCCAGGGGTCCAACTTGTGCACCATCCTTGTCAATAAACAACCATTCCTTAAGTGGTTCCATGAAAGCGGTAGCAGCAATCAAATTTGACTGCAAAGGGATAGAAGTCCTTTCCGAAGCCTCATGAACTGCTGTCAGCAGATCCACAGCTAGAACACACCCTCCAACCAAAACACAAGCCTCCACATTTGATAGAATCTTCATCAAAGCCTGAAAATATATAGAATGTAGAGAAGTTCTTATTTAAACTAAAACAGTGATAACAAATGCAAACTTCAATTCAGGCTTTGCCTAAACTTTGAGCCCATTCCATTTATCAGGTGGATTTTTTGAAGAATATCCACCAGAGTTTCATTATTTGGGAATTAGCAAACCGGTAGAATGGCATCTAAGAGAGCAAAACTGTTATGTCTGCTTGAGGTTAAAAGGATCATACAAAGCTCTATTAGCGTTATCAGTATACACTATAAAGATAAGTTCACTGTCGCATTTCAATTATTCATGATCAGTCCACTCCAACACATACACGAGGACTAGGGTAATTTCTGTGTAATGACATTTCCTTCCTCTATAACAACAGAGTGAAGGGTGAGATCATGGGGCCAGGACCCACCGGCTGTATATTTAACTTACCAATAGAAAAGAAAAGAAATATATATATATTTTGATAAGTAATAATATATATAACAAAAAAAGCGCAATGCGCCTCTAAGTACACAAGAAAGTATACATAGGTAGCCCAACAAAAAACGAAAGACAAAACCCAAGAAGAACCAACCCAACAATCCCAACAACTAACCACAGCCAAACGGAAAAACCCAAAAAAAACCCGAAGTCTAAAGCCCACACTCACACAAGAAAAGAAAAGAATATATATATATATATTTCAGCACAAAGAAACAAAAGAGGAAGCATATCACTTACGCCAATATGCAAAACAGAACATGGTAAAAACTAGCATCAAGGAAACTCATAAAATCAACAGAAAAAATATCTATGGAACTTAATCTACCTTCAAAAGGAGAAGAAGACGGTGCCTCAAAGCTCTATCATCTGTTCTATCCAAAAGAACCGTGATGTGGGCAGTGCCCTCAAAAGGGCCTATTGTCTTATAATGCTGTTCATAGACAATCGCCATTGCCCTTGCACAAAGCTCTCTAACTGAAGAACCTCCACCTCCTCCAAAACCATCTAATCTTCCCATATCACACCAATCATCAGATGCACCCATTTCATCAGGAACAGCACCATCTACTGTAAGCCCTATGTCAGCATCGCATAGGAACCGATGATATAGTGCTCTAAAGAAAGCAACTGGATCGCGCAGTGGAAAATCCTGTGCCCTACCACTGCTGCCACTCTCAAGTAGCAAACGCAGATAATATTGACCCACACAAACTTCCTTGGACAAGCTAGGGTAACTAACAGAGAACTCAGAGTAGTTCCACGATATTTGTGGCACACTATCTTGCCCACTCATATTCTCCACCGTTGCACCTCCCGGAACAATATCTTCAGTACGCTCCTTCTCAACATCTAGTTTATGAACCTCAGCCTGCAAGGCTTCCCTTAACTCTTGCCTGGTACGCTCATTCCAGATCAAATCTGCACGATTATGGTCAAGACTAAAGGCTCGCCAAAATTCAGGCCAATTACAAAGTAGCCTTCCAGAGCCCACAGGGGTGTTCTCCACAACAACCTGGGCAGGGGCTGGAAGGCCTGTATTTTGCAAACCTATTATATTGGGATCAGAATCAACCAAATTTGAAGCACTTGGTTCTGATGCCTCATGAAGACTCATTGATGGACCATCAGCTGAAGCAACAGCTGACTGATCATTTTGTGGAACCCCTGAAGAGAACGCTTCACTAGTCAAGTTATCACCACTGGGAGAAACTGAAGACTGAATGGTTGTGGTCTGTTCCAGATTCGGATCTAGAGCAGATCTTTGGTAGCCATCTGACGCTTTAAAAACACCAGCACCTCTCTGTCTTTCCAAATCACTGACTTCATAAGTATTGACAGAAGGTAAGGAATGCTCTTGAGATGCAAGTCCTCTTCCTATACGACCTTTCCTCTGCTGAAGTAAACGTCTCTTTCTTCTACTGGTTAATGATCCTTCCTGACTGTTGTCTTCAGATGGAACTCCATCAGAACTTGTGTGCAAATAAGCAACAAGCCCAGGGGGCAGAACCCTAGACAATAAATGTAGAGCTGGTTCATAGGAATCCGCCCAAAGGGCAACAAGCTGTCGACTAACCTCACGCCTCTCACCAGCAGGAAGGTAAAATGCATGCAATAAATGTCTCAGCAAAGCACCATCACGCAAAGCAGCATCACGCATGGACTCTGCTGCAATTGCATCTTCTTCCGCAATTGTTCGCATAATCACAGCTACTGTTTCCCTGACACTTTCAGCAGGATGTCCAAACAGTGCAAACAAGCGACGCTTCAAACCAGCTACTTGGCGTAATAGTTCAACAAAAACTGTGTATTGAGTAGTTTCACTATGTGGTTCACATATCATAGCCTCAAGAACTTCAACAACACCCATTGACAATAAAGGTGATACAGACAAAGGCTTCAGCCTATTGACAAGAATAATAACATAACCATGATGAGCAAACAGTACCGACTTGGTGTGCATAATTGTAGCATGCTGCTCTCCTTTGGAATCTGTTAATATATTTGTTTCCCCAGGACCACCTCCAATAAGTACAGCAACAAGCCCTGCAGCTTCAGCAGCTACACCTTCTGAACCATTTCTGAGTAAACCCATTACTCTTCCCACAGCAGCAGGAAATGACATCACATGTGAAGCTGCACTTCTTGATGCCAAAAGTCTACGTAAACATGCAATAAACCCCATCACTGTGGCAGCTGCTTTAGGTGAAGGGGGAGGCAAGGGAGGAGACTCTGGAGGAAGATTTGGAGTAGCCGGAAGCATTGTAATTAAGGCCATCAAAGTCACTTCAGGTACTTCAATGCTAAAAGGAACTCCACTATATGGTATACATGCATTGAACTCTCTTATTCTTCGCCATAACTTAGCTCTTGATCCAGGAACAGAACCACCTTCAGCAACAGCATCTTTTGCAGATGCTGCTAAGTGTTTCAAATGCATGGAAGCACTCTCTATATCAGCACCAGGGCGTTGTTGTCCAAATTGTAAATGAACTCTTCCACAAGGCGGATCAATACGATGACCAGGCATTGTCAACCTTGGTAATACAGGTACTGGGCACTGACCCTACACAAATTCACCCAGAGGTGAACCACACCACTTGAAAATTCAGTTTCTAAGCTATCTATCACCAATAAAATTTATAGGAGCAAATATATGATGATCACGGTGATGATAAGGATTTTAAGTATCATGTTGCAGAATCGAACTTTTTTGGTAAACAAAAATTATCATCATTCAAGAAAGAACACATCTACCTACTTCTGATTGCAACACATCACGAACTGCTGCAAGAAGGCTATCCCGAGATGTACTTGCATAAACCTACAAATTCATGACACACTTCAGAAACATTACCCCCAGTGAACCAAAAGTAAAACTTAAGGCAATAAATTCTTACATGGATTGGGCAACCATCATTGAACTCAATTGCAAACATCTGGGGCTCCTCCGCAAATCGAACAAGAGAGCTTACTGCAGATAAAGGACGAACACTAACAGCCTGCACACATCTAGTAATGATTCTCAACATTTGATATGACTCCACCAAACCATAGAAAAATAATCCTACAGAATGTTAAGTCTACAGAAATTATACCCTATCTTTTACCTGCATGTACTCATCCTGAACTTGCATGTAGGTATACTTTTCTTAAACAGAATTATAAGATTTGAATAAAAATTTATAATGCATTGCCAGATTATTTCTTCTCTTATAAGTGCCTTCCATGTCAAACACAACAACATAACATTTCCTTCCTTTTAACATGATTATGGTAGTTATTCATAATTTAGTCAAAACAATTTCAAAAATTTTACTCATCAAAAAATCAAAATCAAAATCAAATCTATCACTTACAAATGCATTTATTAAATTTGAGAAAATGACCTCAATTTTATGAGCAAAGCCTGTACAGTAAATGTGTATGCAGACATCTTGACACAAGGCTGGCACGGTGCCAGTAGTAGTTATACCAACTCTGGCATCTAGCCAAAGCCTGAAATATAAAATTTAAAAGAAAAAACTTAAATTCAGCAGCTTACTTCATAGTTCTTTGGGCGCCTCTCAACAAGTGAAGCCCTTGTAAGAATGAGTTGACGAGATACAGCATCACCATGCTCCCCAAGTCCTCCTTTCGGGCCAACTCCCAAATTCAATCCAGTAACATTTAGAGTTCCATGAGCAGCAGACCGCAATCTTGTCACAGACCAACCACCACAAGGAGTTTCATCTGCTCCTACTGCCTCTTTTGCTGTATTTGATATGTTTAAAAAATAATAATAATAAGCATAAAAATAAATAAAATAAAATAAAAGAAGAAGAAGAAGATGACAAAAGCTTAAAAGAGAAGGAAACTTGTTTATAATGTGCTACCCCTTCTCTTTAAATACTCTGCTGCAGTGAGGGATTGAGAACTGTCCACAGATAATGACAACCCAACCATGGATTTTGCAGTTTTAGTCTGCAAGAAAGTACAACTATATAAGTTCCGATGCAAAAATATTTCCAGAGCATCAACACGACCAACAGGCATAATCAAACATTCCAGTATAGTCTGACTTCTTTCCATCAGGATCACTTCAGAGGTAAAATACCCTTGTGAAAAATGTCAGTTAAAAAGTACGCAAATAAGCAAGCATGAATTATAAGTTAAACATTTTTAGGAGCCATCCATACCAAATTTGAGATGATAGAAGAAGTCGTGGTCCCTGAAGCAGCCTGGAAAGCTTTAGATTTTCTTCCGTATAAAGGGCAGAGAATAAAACCTCCATGTTCAACACTTTTCTTTAGATAAGCATCAGAAAGGAGAATGATGGCAGGGGAATCCATGTCTCTAAAATCCAAGCACCAGCGAAGGTCTCCAGATTTTAAATCAATAATTTCGACACCAACATAAGTAACTTTCAATTTCTGTACAAGTCACCAGTTATGAATGCAAAACAGTTTAGCAGTTTGAAAGAGTAAATTCATCATATTAGTACAAAATAAAGACCAGTAAAAATGAATTTATGGACAGCGATGTAGATTGTACATATAGCCTTAACAATTGTAATGAGTTCCATTATTGTAATCAGTGACACTACGATTTAGCAACCATCATAAATGTTCAGACAACTAGACGCAGTAAAACAACTCAGTGGATACAACATTTCCTTAGCAATAGCATAAAAATGAAGTGAGCAAACAACAGCATAAAAATGTATCAAATTGGCAGCCAAGTTTAATGCAATTGAATCAATGGGCTGTTGACCATGAATTTTGCAAAGCAAGTTTATCTGGTTGCAATGGGAAAGAAAATAATTAAGTTCTTATCAAACAAACAATATGCTTTCTATAAATTGTTTTCAAGCAAAAACTCATTTGTCTGATAGTGAACATTTGCTTTTAAAAAAGAGAGAAAAGATTGGTTGGGTTGAGAATCATAAAGAGAAGTCGTCAGTTTTTTTTTTTTGATAAGTAATGTGAAATTTTATTAAAACGCACAAAGGGGCGCAACCCTAAAATAAATGTACAAAAGAAACCCTACGAAATATACAAAGGACACTTAAGCAAGAAATCTTCTATAGTCGGTATCTCATTTCGGTAATGAGCCATCGCCCACATATGTAACATAGTAATCATATTCTTCCTCACCCCAACCACCGAACTCTCCTTATCCTCAAAAATCCATGCATTCCTCTCCCTCCATATGCACCAAATGACACATAATGGAGCCATCCTCCAAATATCTCTAGATAGGTCCCTCCCCCCCACCTGATTCCAACAAGCAAACAAATCTATGACCTTTTCCGGCATGACCCATTCCATCCCAAACAAAGTGCATATGGAATGCCATAAATCGGTTGCCACTTCACAATGGAGCAATAAATGATCTACTGATTCCCCATTCTTCTTACACAAACAGCACCATTCCACCACTACAATACTCCTCTTACATATTGTCATGTGTCAAAATTTTCCAGTGCGCGTTCCACCCAAAGAAAGCCACGCTTGGCACCTTACATCGCCAAATACTTTTCCAAGGAAACACCTCGGTATTTGAATTGGACAAAATCTTATAGAACGATTTCACCTCAAATAACCCTTTCTTAGAAGATGACCACCGTATACGATCTGCATTACCACCGAAATCTTACAGTACAACACTTCAAAGAAAGGTGAAATCACATCCATCTCCCAATCTTGGATATCACGAACAAAAAGTACATTCCACTCAACAACCCCATTCCTCCATACAAAATTATCCTTCACCCATGCTTCTTTGTATCTTGCAATACGGAACAAAGAAGGAAATGTCTGCTTCAAAGGCTGATTCCCGCACCATGTATCATGCCAAAATCGTATTTTCGAACCCATTCCCACTTCAAACCTCACATATTTTGCAAACTTATCCCACCCTCGTCTTATGTGCTTCCACAATCCCACACCAAACGGCCTAGAAATCTCCTTAGAGCACCACCCACCTTCTTGGTCTTCATACTTCTCTTTTATTATTTTATACCAAAGTGCCTCGCTTTCTGTCGCATATCTCCATAGCCACTTTCCCAACAGAGCTTTATTAAACTTAAGAACATTTCGAATGCCAAGGCCACCAGCCCTTAGAGGACGGCAAACTTGGTCCCAATTAACAAGATGCATTTTCGGTTCATCTCCCATTCCTCCCCATAAAAAGTCTCTTTGGATCTTCTCAATCCTATTAGCCACACTCACAGGGACCGGAAATAAGGATAGGTAATAAGTTGGAAGATTAGACAACGTACTCTTTATTAAAGTTACCCGGCCTCCTTTGATAAATACAGCTTCTTCCAACCTGCCAGCCTCCGCTCCATCTTCTCTATCACCTCATTCCATATAGAAGCAGCCTTATATGCAGCCCCCAGCGGCAACCCCAAATATTTCATGGGCAAACCTGCCACTCTACACCCAAGAAATGCAGCCAAGGTCCCAATATTTCCCACGTCTCCTACAGCCACCATTTCTGATTTTCCAAGGTTCACTTTCAGCCCCGAAACTGCCTCAAAACATAAAAGGATAAGGCGCACATAATGAATTTGCTCCAAACATGCTTCACAGAAAATCAGTGTATCATCAGCAAAAAGAGAATGAGAAACCACCAAATCTGAAAAAACCCTACCTCCCACAGAAAATCCTGATATCAACCCTTGCTCTACTGTTGCATTCACCATCCTACTCAATGCCTCCATGACCAATACAAACAATAACGGTGATAACGGGTCCCCTTGTCGAATTCCCCTTGAACTATTAAAGAAACCTTCCGGGGAACCATTTACTATGATGGAAAACCTAACCGTTGATATACACCACTCTATCCATTCCTCCATCTCTCCAAAACCACATCTTTTCAATATATATAACAAGAAACTCCAATTGACATGGTCATATGCTTTTCCAAATCCAACTTGCAAATCACACCATGCTCTGAACGACACGAGCATCCAAGCATTCATTTGCTATAAGGACCGAGTCTAGGATTTGCCGACCCCCAATGAAAGCATTTTGAGAATAGGAAATAAGCTTGCCCAAAACATTTTTCAATCTATTGGCCAGCACCTTGGATACAATTTTATACATTCCCCCCACCAAGCTAATAGGCCGAAAGTCCTTCATCTCCACCGCATCCACCTTTTTTGGAACCAAAGATACAAAAGTAACATTCAAACTTTTCACTAATTGCTGTCTCCGATAAAATTCAGAAAATACAGCCATGACATCATGTTTCACCACCGCCCAACAAGACTGGAAAAAAGCCATAGTGAACCCATCCAGTCCCGGTGCCTTGTCCCCATCCATGCCCTTCACCACCTCCCAAACCTCCATTTCCTCAAAATCTCTTTCCAACCACACTTTCTCCTCATCATCAATGGACGAGAAGGCTTGATTATCCATTCTAGGACGCCAATTACTTTGCTCCGTATATAACTTCCTATAGAACTGCACAATATGCTCTTTGACCTCAGTCGGATCATGGGACATAACACCATCAATACATAAAGTGTCAACACAATTATTCCTACGATGAGAATTGGCCACCTTATGAAAAAACCGAGTATTGCTATCCCCCTCCTTTAACCATAATGCTCTTGATTTTTGTCGCCAATGAATTTCCTCATACAGCAAAGTATTCTCCAGCTCTCTAGACATATCCTCCATTTTCATCTTTTCATCCTCCATAAGTCCCCTATTCTCTGCCACACCATCCATCTCTTGTATACCTTCCATCAACTCTTTTTTCTTTCTCCCAATATCACCAAACACCTCCTCATTCCATTTTTTCAGATCTGTCTTGAGAATTTTCAGCTTATTAGCTAAAATATAAGATGGTAAACCCTCAAAAGAATACGAGTCCCACCAAGATTTCACCTTATCAACAAAGCCTTCATACTTTAACCACATATTCTCAAATTTAAAATGCCTCTTTCCACCTCTAGAATTCCCACATTCTAACATCAAGGGAAAATGATCTGAACATACCCGTGACAACCTTCTTTGTACCACTTCCGGATAGTGATCCTCCCAACTTGGCGAGAGTAAAAAACGATCAATTCTTGACCATATTTCCTCTTCTTGATTGTTAGACCAAGTGAACTGGCCCCCAACCAACGGAATGTCCACCAACCCTTGTTCGGCTATAAAATCCGAAAACTCCATCATGGCTGTAGAATAATTCGAATCACTAGAGCGTTCACTAGGAAATCGAACTATATTAAAATCTCCCCCTATACACCATGGAACCTCCCATACACTCATCAAACCGGCCAATTCCTCCCATAGAACCCTCCTCTCCACATCACCATTCGGTCCATACACCCCCCAAACACCCATTCAAATGATCCTCCACATTCTTGAAAGAACAAGCAAGTGTGTAACCCCCCACACATTCTTCCCTCTTTTCAACCACCCTCCTATCCCACATCAACAACATGCCCCCCGACGCCCCCACAGCCCCCTTATACATCCAATCCACATGCTGCCCTCACTAAGAGCACCCACACGAACTAAGAACAACAACCTAAAGCAACACCCTACAAACAACCCACATCATCAAACCATACAACCCCTGCAACCCCAACAAAACCCACATAATCAATCCCATCAAAACCTCAAACAACCCTAACCAAACACCTCACAACCCTAACCCCAATCCTTGTCCCCAAAATAGATGGAACAAGCAGTCGAAATCCGGTGCTCTAGCTCTCTACGAGTGATCCTGTACAACTGAATGGCTTCCCTCCTTGGAGTGGTCTTGGAACCAAAAGTCCTTTTAGCAAGACCAGTGAACGTGGGAGCGTCCTCTAAAACCGGAGGGAAAAGGAAAAATTTCCTTCGCCCACCTCTTCAGTTTGAAGTAGAGATTTCTTCCCACCTCTTCAGTTTCCCTTTTCTTTTTTCACCCATTCCAGTCCTTAATCATACAAAATAAACAAACGGGTCCTAGTAAGAATTTGTTACATAATTTTATCCAGTCCTAGTAAGCCAATATCTACCTTGATGTCTAGTAACCAGTAATCCACAATTTTGCATTACATATGGTCTCACAAGCACGCCGCTTATTCACTGCAGCTTCATTCTTAAGGACCTAACTTATTTCCAAGCTTAAGAGCATTCATAAATGATATCGTAAACCAAAATACACACCTAAAACCACACTAAAATCCAATAAAGAAAACAAAACCTATCCTTTACACAACTTAAAAGCGCAAATCATCACACTGAACAATGCATACAAAAGTTTAAAGGAGAAAGTAAAACAGTAACTTACAAAAGGAACCCACTCCGAGGTCCGCCGCCGCAGATGTAACACCGGAAACTCGGCCACGGCGTTGAGTCTATTCCACCGAATCCTATGCAATTCCGTCAGTATACTCGCCTTATACCGTGACGAAAACTTAATCGCCCTGAATTTGCCACGCCCGTCGGTTCGCACGCTGAGATTGAACTCGTTCGAATTCTCGTCGCGGCCGATTATCGGCACGGCGCCCTCGAAATCGGTGGCGACATCGTAGGAGTTGGTGACGGCAAGCGTGGAGGGGTCGAGGGTGACTATAGAGACGCTGGAGACGCATAGTATGCGCTTGTACCGGCCGCGCCAGGAGTGCTTAATGACGAAGTAGCGGGCCAAGTACTCGGCCTCTTCCAGAGGGGGAGGGGTCGATTGGGAACTGTGAATAGAGGAATCCATTGGGGTTGGTCGCGGTGGGCGCACTGGGCGGTAGCGATCGGGTGCGACACGGTTCACAGAGTCGAGGTAGGCAAGGGAGTGGTGACGAGGCGCATTGTGAGGGCGGAGAAAGAACCAGAGTCCCGCACCGGATTCCGCCCCCGCCGAGCTTCGGTGAGGCGCAGACTGATTTGCCCCCAGCTCTGACGGCTATTTACGGATTTGCCAGTTGGAATTCCCAGAGTCAGAACCTAACTATACCTAAATTCTTCATCTGAAGACAAAAAGGTAAAGAAATGAAAAAAGTTTTGATTTAGGAATTGATCCAAGCTTGAGGACCTTCACAAAATGCGTTGGATAGAGAGAGATCGAGTCGAATTTGGAATTGAACAGAGTAGAAGGTTTGGCGCAGAGAGAGAGAGAGAGAGAGGTGACGACAGCTGGGAGGAGGAAAGGAGAGCTTCGCTGTGAAGTACCATACCGTCAAAGCATTTTTCTGTTGGGCTATTGTCGCCTGCGGGTGATTTATTTGGATGACGTGCGATAAGTTTATTGGATGTGTTTTTAGTGTTATGCGAGATCTGAAACGTTACTGTCGTCTGATCATCTTTAGGAGATGACGCGTGCGATCAAAACGGGCACAACCACATGAGAGCACAACTTCTATCGGGCACGTCTTTTGTGTTATTTTACCGACCATCGCCTTTGGCCGGTCGGCTGCCGTGCAGTTCTCCCGTTTTACCTGGTAACTACCGAGATTATATACCTGATTGATTATATAGCAAATAATCTGATGGGGTAGCTAGCAGCCCGCTATGTGCCACGGATCTAGGAGCCTCTCACATTAAAAGGTACATATCCTCAAATAAGGGTTTTTTTTTCTTTTTTTTCAATTTAGTTTTATAATTTTCTCTTATAAAGGATAAAGCTATTTACACACTTCAGCATTAAAGGCTTCTTGATTTTTTGGTGACTTTTTCCTTGTTTTTGTAGGAGCTCTACCGACCGGTATGGTCATGCAAATAATATGACATGAGAAACTTTCTCTTTATTCATATTTCTTTACTTAAGCATTGGAGACTCCCTGATCTCTTGAGGGTTGGTGGTCCTTGTTTTGTAAATGTTCTCTACCAACCGATCTGGCTGTGTAAAAAATCTGAAATAGGAATGAGGGACACCGATAATACAATAACTAAGCATATACACAAATTAAGCTTAAGGCCTATTTTATGTAAGGGCCTCACTCAAGCACCCCATTATATGGGCAAATAATTTGACAATTGATAGGCTACTACCAAGCTGTCATGTGACAAGCATCCAGGACCATCTCCAAAGAGCCTCTCGCATTATAAGGCATATATCCCCAAAATCAGGTATTTTTTTCTCCTTTTTCCTCAACTTTCTTTTCATTCAGTTTTCTCTAAAATAACTATTTATAGATTTAAGCATCGGAGTCTCTCCAATCCTCCGAGGGCGGCCGACGGTCTCCGATTACTTTTTTTTTTTCTCATTTTGCAAGAGCTTTGTTGACCAGCTTGACCGTGCAAAAAATCTCTTCATCATATCTCATCAACTTTATAATGCAATCTTTGATCAAAATTGGCAAGACTTTCTATGAAGTTAATCAATTAAAAAAATAATAACGTAGGAATTTAACCAAAGGGTTTGATCCAAATTATGGAGATAGGTTGTATGAGGTTTAAAAATGGAAATATATGCCATTTGTTTGCTCTCAAACTAAATTACTCAGTCGACTAAAGAGAAACAACATGCAATATATATTATCAGTAACACACAAAATTTTGCATTACTACATTCGAGCAAAGGAATAAATTGTTTTTAATCTCATGTATGACATAATAGAAAGATTGAATGAGTTCTTATCATTTTTATCATCACGCGCTAAAAAATATGCAGTGATCTTAGATAATTTATTTAGAATGCATATAGTTAATGCTGCAGCTTTCTAGCTAGTATATTTACAGTTTTCATTGCTGGAGCCTATCAGACACAAAATACTCTGTAAACTTATTCGTAATGGCCTCTGGCAGGCAAATGCATACCAACATTGTCCCATTAAGATCAGCATTTCCTTCTGGGAGGAACACGCAAACTTGAGGCGTGGGAGTAAGATCTATAGGACCAGCATATATTGGCCTTCCCCACCCAAAATCTGCACACTCGTATATGGAGAATCTAGTCCATTGAGTAATTGTCAATTTCCCTCCGAATTCAAGTTGTTTTGGCCTGTCCACCTCAATGAAATCCACTGTAGACTTCAGATACTCCTCTGAAACATTAAGTCTTGCTTCGCGAACTAAACGGGTCGTGTCAGAAAGCTGGCCATTTACAAGCTTTGAGACGGTGCTTGTTGCACATGCCACGCACAACACGTTGCCGTAAAATCCGTCTTTTAATGGCGGGTTTTGCAGCTTCCGGCGGGCATTGACGGAAAATGTAAGCCGAAGCTCATAGTCTAGTGGTTTTACATCGATTGCTCTCACCCATGACCTCCATATATGAGCAGCCATAGCATCAAAGGTAGTGCATGCAAAAACATCATCCGGTTGAGCCAGATTTTTCAGATGAGATTGGAACTCCCGGCTAACCCGGTAACACTTCTGAACAGGCTTGGTTTGCCACAGGCTCATTGTCAGGCTCGACCTTTCTTCAATTCTCATAAACTCGACATGTCGGAATTTCGCCACCGGAGGGTTGCGAGGCAGAAAGAGTTCCCTCTCCCAACATGGCTGAGGGTTTGTTATCAAGGTCCCTGCCTTTGCTGTGGCAGCCCATGCCCCAACAAATTGCATGGCACCAATTCCATCACAAATACAATGGCAGAGCCTCAAGCCTAGGCTAAACCCACCACATCTAAAAAGAGTTACCTGAGCTATGACCAATGGCATTTCAAGAACTTTGTACGGCTCCTCATTAGGGAACTTGAAGATCAACGGTTCCCAGCCAGGGTTCGGCACTGTGAGGTCTCCTAAATCTGCCAAGGCCATTTCAGAGTGTGCCTCCACCATGAGCGCCCCTTGTTTCGGTCCGAAAAACACTTCGAGCTTACTGTTCTCGGTCTCTCTAAGCCGGCCTGATAAAGGATAGTAAGGGACTAGGACTTCTGCAAGAGCATCACGCAGTATTTTCATGACAGGTTTTTGGCTGGAATTCATGTTACCTGACTGATAAAAATATATTGTAGGGGTGAAAACGCGTGCTCCGATCATGTCATCGAGGTTAGAGAGGTAAAGGTTGTCGCCGGGGCTTGCAGGGATAGAGCTTGAGGGCATGACAGGAACCATGCCATCGATGGTCAGAGAGATTTTCAGGTGAGCGAAATGGAGCTCTTGAACCCACGGAAGAGCCATGAGGGAGAGCGCTGAGAGAAGTCTTGCCAAAGCGGGGACATTTGTAGAGGAAAGAGAAAACTTTGACATACAAAGATGCTTGGGCTAAATATATAGAAATATATAGAGAGTTATATTGGTGCGGAACAGTTGGTGGTGATATCATTCATGATCTTTTTCGTTGTTAAACAAGTTCACCTGCCAAAAGAAAGACGCAACGACTGCAGTCTGCATGCATGTAAGAGGGTTGCCGTGTTTTTTAACCGGATAAACAAATTGATAAGAGAAAAGAAGTTTAAAGCCCTAATCAACATCCTTTTTCATTCATTCAATGAACCATGGCAAGACCAATTTAAGCAGAAGAGAAGGAGAGTTCCAAACTTCAAGCAATTAATTAATATAAACACATAACTAGAAGTTTCTTTATGAAACTCAACTTCACAAAACCAATTCTCCCGATGTTTATTTTGCATTTTCACCAAATGAAAAAGGGTACATATTCATATATAAGAAAGAAGAAGAAATTACAAAAACCAAGGATCTCAGCGGCCAGCTTACCGCACTGGCTGCTGATTGTAGTAATTCTTCTCTTTTTTCTTTGCCGCAGCGAGCTGCAGCATCCATCTCTTTGCTTGATTTTTTCTTCTTCAAAGATGCCACTTTCTTTAGCCGCTCTTTAACATCAATGGAACATATATCTTCTGCCTTTTCACTCCCAGCAGCGCGAGCAACATATGAGATCATGCAAATTCTGAAAATGTATTTGAAACTACTATTGGATCAAAATCTGTATGCAGGGTCCTCATACAGATTCTATGCAGCTAAGTCTCTCTTCCTTTATATGCCTTCGTAACCCAGGTAATTTTGGGTTTTTCTTGATTTTCCTGGGTTTTCCTCATACAGATAAAATCTCCGTGGTTTTCTTGATTCGTGATCCATTAATTTTGGGTGAATTATATCTCAACCAGGAGCCTTCAAATTTTTGAGATTTGATTTGATTACATCACAAAGTATGATAAATTACTTAAAAAAGAAAAATAATCTTTCAGTCTCTCATCTCTTCGCCTTTTAGCTCGTTTACTCATCAGCAGTCTTTCAGTTTATCCATCTTTCCTCAAATGAGAGTTCCGTTGAATGAATGTCAATTTTCACGAGCACTTGTGGGGCGTAACTCGCAAGCATCCCTCTCTTCTTGTCCACGTTTTCCATGATCACGGCAGCGAGAGGGAGAATGAGAACGACCCATCTCGCAATGTTCAATATATATTCAAACCGGAGGTGGGGGTGCATTTTGGAGAAGAAAGCTACATAAGGATCGCGTACTTATCACTGAGTTAAATAATTTGTTTAAGCTTAGCTTATTTATTTTTGGGATAATTTTACTAACCCATCAAACTTTAACCACTTTTGTAAATACCCCTAACATTCAAAAACTCTTGCTTATCTCCCTTAAACTTTCAAAAATTCTCACTTACCCTTATCCGTACAAATTAGGACACAAATTTTTTAAAAAAGACCAAAATACCACTGTTTTTTATTTTTAAAAAATATATATATATCTAGAAGTTAGAATTTTATACAAAAGTCACCGTTTAAAATTCACTATTTAAAATGTCCACTTCTAAAATGTTTTTTTTTATAAAAAAAAATGAAAAATAGGGGTATTTTGGTCTTTTTTTAAAATTTTGTGCCCTAATTTGTACAAATGGGGGTAAGTGGGAATTTTTGAAAGTTCAAGAGGGATAAGTGAGAGTTTTTGAATATTAGGAGAGTGTTTGCAAAAATGACTAAAGTTTAAGGGAGTTAGTGAAATTATCCCTTTATTTTTTGTTTAGGAGCTACTTGGTTAACTTATTCATTCCTTATTTAAAGAAAATTTCAGGTTTTTTTTTTGTAAATTCATACTAATTATTGTTAAGATTTTATTATCTGAGCTAAGTAAATAAATTAAATTGAATCTTAAATGGGATATGTTACAAATTATTCTTTCAACCATTTATTTTTGTAAATTCAATAAATCTAGATCTCAAACAAATTCAATGGTAATTTACCCGTTTATTAAAGGGAAACTGAAGAATCCAAACCACACTTATCTCTATTTGCGAGGAAGAAAATGCACTTTCATTCAGAATCTACTGATGAAAAACCTGCTGCACTCATTTTACAATGAATCAAGTATCATTTTGCCGTGAGAAATGACACAGAACAATTCGGCTTGAGAAGAAACTTTAAACAAGAGTTACAAAGCAAATTTGATCCAAAAAGAGAAAAATCAAGATGAAGCAAGGGGCGAGGAGTAATCAAATGTAGTCCCGACATGCTGAATGACAAAGCCGTAGATCTTTCGCTTCAACCGCTCAATCTTTTCTGTCAGTAGCTCATCCCCTTTAGAAACCACAAGGTCCAACCAATTATTGACTCGTTTCAAATGGGATAAAACTACTGCAATGGAGCTACCATCAAGAGATATTGATTTACCCCCATCCCCGAACACCTTAAAACCTGCATCAAGGGACTCCTCGACGAATCTTAGAAACCACGCTTGCATTTCAGACATCAACTTCATTGCAAGCTCCACTGTCTCTTTCATTCCATAGCCCCTTGTCCACACCATGACTAGGATTGATGGTGGACACGATGAAGACTTTAGATGGTTCTTGCCAGGTGCATTATGAGATTGCCGTTTTGACAAACTTTTCTGCAGAGTTGATGGAGGCTCACGATCTTGGCTGGTAAGTAGGGAGACAATCTGAAGGTCTGTGGCCAAGGCAGCTTCAACCCAAAGAGTTGAAGGCTCTGGAGGGATGTTATCATTAGGTGTGTCAGAATTGTGGCTACTGGAAACTGATTCAGCAATTGCAGTTGAGCTAACAACGTCATTATAGATAGTAAAGAATCGGTTGAATTGTGGGTAAAGGGTTTCCAGCCTTGGATGCGGAAGAGAGTTCTGAGAACATGCTGAAAAGGATAGAAAGTAGGAAAGTTAAGCTCACTTCAACAATTAGTAGAGAATATGCAAAGTCAGTATTAATGTGTAAAAAGTTCCTTAAGAGTATGTTTTCTAGCTCTACCTCACATACTATTATTTATTAAATGGTGCTACCCTAATTTATAAACTAAATGCTGTGCGCATGTGTTTGATGCAAATGTGTGTGCGCTTGAGGAGAAAAAAGGGAGGGGAAAGGAGGAACTATTACCTTAAACTCCTTACAATAGACTCGGTAGCTAGGGCCTCCCTCAATGCTTCAGCTGCAGCTGCAGAAGCAAGCAGTTTCCTTTGCATGGCCTCCTGCATTAAGTTGATGAGTGAAAATTCAAACTTCCATCTTCAATCTTTAATCAATGTTTGAGCATTTTTTAGTCTGTTTACTAGATATAAAATCATCCTTGCTAAGCTCTCTAAATTGTGACTCCATTGAGATCTAATCATCATGTAATAGCTATAAAGTTGCTAATAGTGCTAACTGATGCAATCAGTCAATCCCAAGTTCCAAATCTTGATCCATACCTTCCCAAGCCTTGCAAGATCAGAAGACAATGCATCCAATGGAACACTGCCATCAGTCCATTTCTTTTCATGAACAGTGATGCCTAGAGCTTCAATGTTTGATTTCTCCTCAATCAGACACCTGTCTGGGGAACTAGGTTTTGTCTTCTCATCAGTTGAAGAATCATCAGTCTTTGGCCTTCGACCATTCACATCGCTTAAACGTCTAGAAATTGCAGCCTGGAAAGTAGCATAAGAATATCACGAAAAAAGCTTAGGAGAGTATAGCAATGCAAACTCTTCAGTGCGACAACATAATTTTAAGGAAAAGGTTAAGTGTGGAGTGTCAATTATTGATAACATCCGCACAATACATTGAGAATACTATGCATGTCAAGTTAGATAACTTCCCAACTAAAGGACGCTATTGAACAGCATATTCATGTTATTGGGAGGCTATGATGGAAATTCAGCAGGTTCGGGCCTCAGGGATATGAATTTATAGAGCAAGGCACTGGTTTTGTTGAATTATCTGACCTCCATCTTTCATTCTCCCACGTCATATGAATCAGTAAAGTTTGTTTTATCAGATTATTAACAGGAAGGCTGACCAACAAGAAGCTATTGATCTGCTTTCATTCTCTTTTACTTTTCTCTTTTACATCAGTCCGCCAACTAGGTAAATCAAACTTTGGAACTGAACGTGCCTATTAACAGCCGTTTCTTTCCACAATATTGAATCATTAAGGGGCCAGTGTATGGTGATGCAAAAAGGGTATGCACATCTCTAACTGGTCCAAACTGAAATTCAGCAATACCTACCATCACCATATGTCACGCTGATTGGTTTCTTAACTTGGAGTGGAGTTACCAAAATAAAAGCTGGTCAGAGGTTGCGCTTTTGTGTTTTTTTGAGTATTTTAAGATAGCAGATAAGCCAACTTTGAGCAAAATATTAGCTAGAGAATAAAAGCAAGATTGAAGCCTAAAAAAATGAAATGATATCATTAAATTCCATTCCAGTGTCAAAGAACAAAAACAAGCGCATCATTTCTCAAATCCAATTAAATCACCATATGTACCCTTCTCTGTAAATTGAAATTGTGTAAGCAGTGGAAAAAAATATATAAGTTTTGTCTAGCAATAAGAGAACCCGAACCCAAAAAGGAAATTACCTGAGTCCGCAAAATTGCTTGCAGATCTGGTTTGTTCTTGGAAACACTCTTCTCTTTCTGCTCCACAGGGGCTGTCCCCGCTGGTGGCTCATCCCAACTCTTCCGATTTGTCTTTGCAGAACCAGCAATGGCTTCAGAAATCTTTGAAATTCCAGCAACTATAGTTGCCATCTTCTTCTTACCAGTCGAATCCGCAGCACCACTTGCTGCTACTATAGGTGAAAGCTTGACACCCCCGGACAACCTCCTCCCCGGAGAAAGCGAAGCCCTCCTCACACTAGGCGAGGCCTGCCTCCGACCGTTCGGAGAAGGCTGCCGGTACCTAGAGGGAACGATAATTGCCGGCTCCCTCGACGCCTTCAGGTTGTCTTCTCGAGCTGCCACCAAGCTTGGAACCACACATTTTGATGGCACCGGGGATGCTGACCGCTTGCCTTTTGCAGCCGGTGAGGGGTCTCTCCCCACCGCAGCCATGTTCTTCTTTCCAACTGATACAGATCTTTTAGCCCCTGCTGGAGATGAGAACCTTTGAGGCCTATCTGAAACCTTTAATTCATCAGAATTCCCCACATTTCCAATAGGTAAATTGTCCCGAGGTGCCAGAGCCTGCCTCGATCTTCCCTTTTCACCTTTAGGCTCAACCTTTGAGCATTCCTTATGTTCGCCTAATTTCTTGCTCGACAGGTAAACCGCAATCGGGTCGGCCGATTGATCCGAATCTACAGGCTGAATCACAAACTCGCGTTTTGAGGCCGAAATGCGGGCAATGAGTGGTTCAGGACTTCCAACAAACGGGTGGCGGCCAGCAATTGGGCGGATTCCGCACACCCGTGGGACGGGTGAGTCAAAGTCAAAGCGTTCTACGTAGACGAACTGACCGAGCTGTAAGCGGTTGGTGAGGATGAGGTCGTTGTCGCGGTCGGAGAGCGAGACGTAGGTGGAGTTGAGGGAATCGGAGAGCTGGACATAGAAACCGTGGTTGGGCCAGAGGTCGGAGCCGGCAAGGGCGGGGACTATGCCGATGACTTGGAGGAGAGCCGAGCGGTGGTCCCCTGTGACACGTGCGGTGGAGTTCATTGATTGGAGGAGCTTCAAGAGGATTCCTGGAGTCAGAGACGCCATTGTGTGCGTATTTGCGTGCGTGTGTGCGAGTGGGAGAGAGAGAGACAGAGAGAGGAAGAGAGGTAGACTGAGAGTAGAGGAGGTGGAGTGGAAGAGTTGTAGTACTGGAAAAGGAGGTCCAGTGAATTTGTCCGTTACAAATTTCAAATTTCAAAAATCTCCGCTAGTCTTCGTTTGAATTCAGGTTGCGGAGCCAGGGCCCAGGGGCTACGTTACCGTTACGCTATAAGGAGGGGAGAAAGGATGTCAATTTTAAAGGTCCAGTTGCGTACTACCACGTGAACCTTTAAGGAATGTTAGAAATTTTTCATGGACCTCTTTATGTCACTCTAAAAGAATTAAAAGAATTAGTGTGAATTTTAAAATTACTATTAAATTTGTAATTTATTATTATTAAATTTTAATTTAATAGTAATTTTAATTACTTTAAAAAAATACAAAACAAATGGATTTTTAATTCTCAAATACCGATACAATGGAGTGTATCTGATCTGCTCTTTATTTGTATATAGTTGATTGTTTTGCTTCTTCAATTTTTTTTTTTGGGGGCCAAAAGTCAAGTGCTTAATTAAACTTTACCCAAAAAAATATAATCTATTCTTCTGCACTTTATTCCATTCAATAAATTTTTTTTTTCCTTTTACCCTTTTCTCTTACTCTTTTAAATGATTTTCATGAATATACGATCACTCAAAAGCTATATATATGTATGTATCTCACAAGTCAACTATCCTATAATTCTATTATGGTAATCCCAATCAATCATTTGATTAATCATTATAAAAAAAATTAATAATAAAGAGCTAATTGAAACTCTCACATCAACCTTATGGAATAGTTGTGAAAAAAATATGGTTTATAATATTATTCTTTGAATTAACTTTAAAAATAAACAATAAAAAAGGCTCTTTTATTAGGGTCTCATACGTGTTCTCATCAATCCTGCCAGCCAACAACAGTGTCCTTTTAATAAAGACTTCAGGATTTTGTTCAATTGAAAAATCTGAGACATGCAGCTGCATCCCCAAAGGCAACATGCAATAAACAAATCCAATGGTTCTCGTATTTAAATACATAATAAGTAAACGATTTTTTTTTTTTTTTACATTAAAAAGGCATTTAAGCTGTGATGAATTAGAGCAACTGCCTTACTATAATAAAATTAATTTCATAATTCAATGTTACACAATGTCTCTTCCAAACCAAGTCGCTAATGTACTCCTTAAGAGACAAGAAAACGAAGAAAGCATGCATGAAACTATTCTTCAGAGCTTTTTGACGAATTTATGAAGCGCCGAGCAGCATCTAAACTCAGTTCTTGCACCTGGAAATAGTAGGAAAATAAATTTGCATTTCATTAACAACCGGAAACAAAAGCTTGATTGCAGAATTGGCATAAACGTAAGATACGTACAAGTTTTTTATGAATTCGTTGAAAAGCCTTGCAAAATCTCTCTGCTTCTGCTGCTCCCACCTATAACATAAATGAGCACCAATAGTTAGTCTCCCTCCCATCCCATGTTTTCTTCATACACTGAGAATATAACAAAATCACTAAAGAATTTCAAATCTTTCAAAAACCTTTCTAGCCATATTTGTTCTGAAATCACATGACAATGTAGTTGTATAATATTTACCTTCCCTAATAAACAAAACATGACTCCAATTCTAACTTAACAGCATCAGAAGTTTCTAATCAATTGCTGAAATTGGTAGCATATACACATAGAAAAGCAACTGACAGAAGGTGCCTTACGTTACAAATATAAGCTACAAAAATTCTAGGTTAGTACTTTAACGACTTAAGTGAGGTAACTACGAAAAGTTTGATGCAAGTAGAGAAAATGGTAGTCGATCTGCTCTGCTCCTTCCTCAACAAGTACTGGACCAACAATGAGTGTATTATTTTGCCACTTAAAAACAATTTTTTCCCCCAGAAATAATTTCAATGACAGCTCCAGATAATGAATTAAAGCCAGGGAGAAGAGAGATTACCATATGGTAGGCTACCCAACTTTTATGGATCTTCAAGATCACAAATTACAATCTACATAGCATGACTCAAGCATATAACATTTCAAAACCAATTATAATTTCATTTAAGTAATTGTAGAACATGTTTGTATAACCCCTGTGCCCCCTTTTTCGAACCTTTCATGCAACATCTTGTACTTCAACCAATACACCTCTCCACTTTAGTGCAGTCATTAATACTATTCAGTGCACATGGCTCAACAATCTAGACCAGACTAGATTTACTAATACCTCTTTTCTTTTCTTTTTTGATGGGGTAAGTAAAATTAATACCTCAATAGCTCATGAATGATGCATTTATTTATGGGTGTCTGTTTTCATCTTGCTATCCATCCCCCACATCATCGCCATCATCAGCTCAATCATCTTAGGAACATATTTTTCTTTAACCAAGGAGTTAAACATGGGAAACAGTCCATTTTCCCATTGCATTTAGTTTTTACCTCTCCAAGATATGAAATATTCAAGGAATCATGGTCCACAAGTTACATGCATTAGATCATGTTGGTACTTGAAATACCAGATGTGGCAAGATTAGGAACACTAGTAATTTTCATAACATAATTGGAGTTCAGCATACCTTCCTCTCAGCAGCCAACTTTAGCTTCACCCAAAATGCATCTGGCAGACACAAACACATAAGCACGACAATTTAACTTTGGTACTAAAAGCCAAGATACAAGTGGAAATGCATCTTAGTCGCCTATAAGTTTTAGAAACTTAATGTCTACAAAGCCCAACACCTTGCAATGTGCTTTAATAAATCGATCCATTAATTCAAGTAAAGATTACACAAGAAAACAGCAAAATTCTGCCAACACATCCCCCAGACAAAACTTTTCAAAGGTCTCCAAGCAAGTACATATTTTAGACACCAAACACATAGGCACAATGGCATAGAGATGGAATCATAAGGGTGGACATCTACAACCTACTAAAATAAATTTAACTGAAAAGTCGGCAATTTTTAAGATAAAATTGTTCAATTAAGGGCAAGGCAGCCAAGAGATCCATCAGATTATCATGTTCAAACAAAAATGGATGCATAAATCCATCAACAAAATACTCGGGTTTTTTGGAAGTTTACAAAGGACAAGAATGGAAAGGAAAGAATGAATTAAGATTGAATGCAAAAGAACAGAAAGGATAGGCTTTTTTTTATTAAAAAAAAAAAAATTGATGAATAAGGATGGGGGCGTTTTCCTTCCAATGTGTTCCTCTTAAGCTTCCCTGGTTTGGGGAATTAATTGATTTAGATAGCCTGACAAAAATAATCCTTCCTGGGAACAGCTTCTACAACGATAGATAGGGGTCAGGTTTCCTGCCTTCCAAACAGTTTGGGAGCCTTTCAGCTCAAACTGCTTATGCTCCTAGATCTTCACAGTGGGAGACCATAGGTGAAGGAATGAAAAGAAGAGAAATGTTGATTTGACAATTACACCCTTTTCTTCTATTTGTGTCCTTTAAGAAAGAGAAATGAAATTTCATGTCATTTATTGAAGTGAATGAAATATTCTGCCCACTGCTGGGTGGAACGCTTAGGAGGGAAGGAAATGGAATCTGCTTTCGATTAGAATCAGCTCCCAAATGAACCCATCATTCCCTCCCTTTCCTTTCCGCCCTCCCAATTCCACTGTACACAAAAGAAATGCACCATAACTAACAAAGAAAATTATAATACGAAATAGTTATCTATTGGATACCATCTTTGCTATTTCCTTGATTCTCAACTTCCCTTTTATCCCCCTCGTCCCAGTCATCTTGCCAATCCTTAATCTGTTGTGAAGTCAAAACTGTCAACTAGTGCTGAATATACACAAATGCATAATATTGCGTTAAGCAGTGCCAATCATACCACCTCTCTCTGTGTTGACTTAGAGGTTGACTCTCTTGATGCCTCTGATTCCGCCTGAAATTATATTCAAAACAGAACTAAATGCATATATAAGAAACCAAAGAGGGAAATTTTCATCGAAATTTTGAAGTCATGTAGTGCACAGTTTAAGACAATAGAAACTGCATAACCATTTAGGTAGTTCCACTAAATTGTTTCAGAAGAAGTCATTGGAGAGCAGGGTTTCAAGTTTGGGATATAAGAAAAAAATATTTTAGTTCTATACAATTTTGGACAATACAAGAACTTTTGGCTTTGAAGAAATTCAAGAAGCCTCCCTTAAGAAATACCAAATTTAATCACAATACCAACCTTGAACAAGATCCAGGCAATAGCGTCGATGCAATATTTTTTATTCATGAATAAAAAATTCAAAACACAAATCAAAGTAAGCTGACAAACACAGATGTAGCGCATAACGAGCATAAAAAAGTCCAGCACATGAAAGATCTATATGATTGTCTGCCAACACAATGGCTGATGGACTTGATCTGTTCCAAATCAAAAGAAAGATTTATGACACGATTGCTACATTGTATAACATCTCAAGATCTAAAGTACAATGCAGCATTAAGTATTAATATCTATTATCCTGGCACATCCATTTAAATTGGCTAACTTTTGTGACTTTCACTTTTAGATCTCCCTTTCTGCATGCTTCTCAAAAAAAAAAAAAAAAAAGATCTTCCTTTACAAGTAAAACATGAGGGAAAAAAGAGTGCAGTAGACTTAATACCCCCAGTCATCACATAGTAAGTATTTAATGCTCGTTAAGAAGGATCAAATTCCTACATTTGTTGAGTACTGCTGCAGCTCCCAAAGGGATGCATCGATGCTTTGAGGGGGTATCTTACCCTAAGAACTGCAGTAATTTCCTATACTTAACATAAATTGAAATTTTTTTTTTTTTGATAAGTCAAAATATATATATAAAAAGCGCAGAGGGACGCAACCCTAAGTACACAGGAAGTATACAAGGGGGGGCTTAAGAGAGAGAGGAGAAGCGAGAAAGGAAGTCATGAAAACTAATAACAAGTGGGGCAAGCCAACCCACAGCCCAAGTATAAAGAGTAAAAAGGAAGTAATGGAGAATTTCCTCAAAAGACCATGCCTTGCCTTCAAAGCATCTAGCATTACGTTCATTCCAAATACACCACATCAGATACAAAGGAACCATCTTCCAAACCACAGCACACCTCAAGCGGCCTCCCATCCACCAGCAAGCAAATAACTCCCTAACCGAGCCAGGCATAACATAAATTGAATTATTCAATGAGAGTTAAGTTAAATGTGAGCAAAATCCTCTTTCTGGTATATTTAAGTACTTTTTATTGATTGTGGCTAATTTATCCCCACCCACACCCCCCCCCCCCCCCTCCAAAAAAAAAAAAAAAACTCACTCTAAGTTCTGACCAATATGATTAGATTCTGAAGTCAACACCATATGACCTTGTCAACTCTACCTTAATGACATCCATTTCCGTCTGTACTGAATAATCCTCTTATTTCTCCAATCAATTCAGGTCCTAAATATGACGTTAGCTGTCCGTTACATCTCCCATGTCATATACCACACCTGTTTAATCTTAACGATGTCTTTGGATTTCTTTACTTGTGAGAACTAGTTGTCTCGTGATCAAAATGTAATACCAATCTTCAGCTTTCCTCCATGGCATTACCTTGAATGCCTTCATACAAAGAATTACAAACCAAGGCCCAGCATTAATTAGCATCTTTCTACCTAAGCAAGATTCAGTCCTAAAAGCCTGCTGAACACCCCCCACCCCCGGTGCCCTATACCACCTGGGCCAAGGCGTAGGGGCCAACTACCAATATTCTAAATAAGGACGAGGAGGATTATAGTAACTAAAAGATGGGAATGCAAGATCATGTTGCTTAAACACGTGTAAAGACCAGTACCACCAAGGGCAGAACTAGGATTTTTGAAAAGGGGGGGGGGGGACCTAATCATAATCGTTCAACAAAATCCCAGCAAAGTTAGCAGAATTTTTCATATTTTTGATGAATTTTAAAAGTGTTTTATAATCATAATATGGTTGCTCCTTACCAATTTTATAATCATTTATGTAATCGTTGTACATTCAAACCCCAAGTAATTGAAATTATACCATACTGGATCAACCTCTATGCTACAATCTACATATCATGTAAAGAAACCAATGCCGTAGACTTTCACCATTGCAGCAAGTAAGAACAACCACAACAAATGCGAAACGAATCCCCAAAGGGAAACTTTCAGCCGCTCAAACAAGATATAAATAGAGAACCAGTACACATAATTGCATCAAAACGACGAGGGAACCTTCTGGATCAAATCATAGACACCTTTCTTGCATACCCACAAACCTCAACGATGTTATTCTAAAAAATAAAAATAAAAAACTTGGTAAATAGAGGCAGAGTTACATGGTAATCGCGAGATCGGACGATGGGGAATAGATCAAGAAGGTGTCGGAATTCAGCTTCATCCATGCCTGCTGTTGCTGCCGCTCTCTCCCGATTTAACGCCAAACAACACTGTACTTCTATACTTACAAAAAAAAACAAAAACACTGTACTTCTATACTTTGCTTCTCTCCTAATTTTCAATTTTCTTTTAGTACTTTATTTGGGTTAAATATCTTATTTACTGGATTAATTTTTTTAATTTTTATTACTGAAAACTCTGATTTACTTAAATTTAATATTTAAAAAAAAAAAAAAAGGTGGCTGGCCATTCCCTTTGGCCTTGGGGGTGGTTCGGCCACCCAAAGGGCCTTTTGGAAAATTGAAAAAATAATAATAGTAATAATTCAGGTATAATGTTATAATCTTTTCAAAGTCATCTTAAATATAATGTACCTTTTAAAATTACCGTTGAATTTAATACATGATTTATTGACTTTTGATCTATTGGTGATTTTAAAAGTTATATCACATTTAGGATGACTATAGGAAAACTTATAACATTACTCATAATTCAATTGGCCAATTTTTTTATTTATTTAATTCAATACAATTTTTTAATGTTTTTTAAAAAATATTTTTTAATTAATTAATAATTATATGAACATGTGTTAAATTATGATTATTGCTGACATGACATTCCATCAAATTTTGAACGAAATTTTGATGGATGAACCATTTTTGTCTTTAGGCAAATAGAAGGATCTTCTATAATAAAAAGTATGGGATATCTTCTATTTGGTCGTGCTTATAACAGAAACACTAGGTTTTTTTTTTTCCCAAACCCATCATTTTTCTCCCCCACTTCTCCATGCCCTCTCCGTCTCTCCCTCTCCTGCATGATCTTAATACTGATTGTTGTAGTTCTTTCTTTTTTTTTGCCGGTGAGATGGAAAATTTTACACAAATTTTGCCGGCCATTTCCTTCTAAAAAAAAACAAAAAATTTACCCCGACCAAACCAGATTTTTTTTCTTTGCCGCCGGTGAAGAGAGAGATGGAGCATCGAAGAGAGGAACCGGCTTCGAGTTGGAGAGAGAGATGGTGCATTGGAGAGGTCTGGTCTTCAGTGTCAAGCTAGGTTGGACTTCGGTGCCTTCAATCAAAAGCTGTGGGCTAGGCTCCGGATTTTTTTTCTTCATCGCCGATGAGGAGAGAGATGAAGCACCGGAGAGAGGAACCAACGTCAGGCTAGAGAGAGAGATGGTGCACTGGAGAGGTTTGGTCTTCGGCGTCAGGATGGGCTGGACTCTGGTGCCTTCAATCGGAAGTTGTGGGTTGGGCTCCGACAAGATCATTCTGTCACCAGAGAGAAAGATAGAGGAGAGGGAGAGAAAGAGAAAGCACAGAGAAATGGGGAAAAAATGATGGGTATGTTTTATATGGTGTTTTGATCTTATTTTAGGAAGATGCAATAGGTGAGGTGGTAGCATTTTAATGGAAGGCAGAAAACATGAGTTTTTTGCCTTGACCGTATGGTAGCACCTCTCTAAAAAGCTCTAGGGTTTCTTAGCTTAAGCCAAGCCGCCACCCCTCCCCCCAAATTCCCATAACGCCGTAACTACAAGGGAGGAGGGGATGGCCTCCACTATCCCTCCTCCCCACGTCCATTTCGTACTGGGCTCTAATAGTTTACTTGATGTCCCTAGACCCGATGCCCCCGTCCCTTTTCCTCATCTCCCGCCTCCTTCGTCTCGGTTTTTGTTTTGGTGTTTTGTTGTATTATTTTTCTGTTTATTTCTGTGTTTTTTGAGTTTTTTTGCAATTTCTGTCGATCTTCTCCACTGATGTTTGCCTCATCATTGTTGAGCTTCTTTCGCACCCCCATTGTGACGAACTTCCACCGTGCTCTTCTTTGTACGGGGTCAACGTACACATGATCAGTTTCTTTCCCTGTATTTCTTTTTGCTTGTATTCAATTATGTTGCTTTTCTTTTCCTTGTATTTTCATTTGTTATTTGCTTGTAATAATGCTCTAGCCTCGATGGTTCGATTGGATCCCTTTTTATCCTGACCTGTGTGTCGTGGATGTGTATGTTACCCTGGCTTTCAAGTCGATGAGGAAAAATGGTCCAGACTTCTATGTCGTGGATGAATGTGTATCCTGCCTTAATTGTCGATGAGGATGAGTAGCGGCATAAGAGGGTTTACCTCTTAGGGTCGTGGAATAAACACTTCTGCGTGATGGCGTCTGGTTTAGAGTCTTTGAACTCGCCAAGCGATTTGAATGTTTATCCTGTTGTTTTAGTCATGGGGTAGCGGATGTGTTTTCGAATTTCGTTGATTTGTATGAGATTCGACCTGTGACTTTGTAGCTTAAGTTACGGTTACTTCAGGGCTTGCCTTGTAATTGTAAGAGCTTTCGCTCTTGAATTCTATGGAATGAGAATGAGTTCTTTTCATAAAAAATAATAAATTATAAAAAAAAAAAAAAAAAGCACCTCTCTAAAAAGTAAACTCTAAGAGTCATAAAATAAATAAGGGTTAACTTCACTAACCCCCCTTGAAATTTGGCAACTTTTGCAAATATCCTCCTAACATTCAAAAACTCTCACTTACCTCGAACTTTCAATTGTTCTCAATTTGGACCCATCCGTACAAATTAGGGCACAAAATTTTTTAAAAAGACCAAAATACCCATGATTTTTATTTTTTTAAAAAATAAATAAAATATCTAGAAGTTGGAATTTTATACAAAAGTCACCATTTAAAATTTACTATTTAAAATTTAATTTCCAAAATGTTTTTTAATTTTTTTAAAATTAAAATCATGGGTATTTTGGTCTTTTTTTTAAATTTGGTGCTCTAATTTGTACAGATGGGTCAAAATTGAGAGTAATTGAAAGTTCAGGGAGATAAGTGAGAGTTTTTAAACGTTAGGGGGGTATTTACAAAAGTGACCAAACTTCAAGAAGGATTAGTGAAGTTTCTCCAATAAATAAATTAAATAACATGAGTGAATAAGGTATTTAACCATTTTTCTTTTAGATTTTGTTTTCTTCCCTGTGCCTACAAACGTTAAAACGTTTTTAAGAATTTTGTATTTTTTCACTAATTATTTACAAACAAAACGTAACTATTTTCTAAAAGGCAAAAAACGCACAGCCAATCCTAGATGCATAGACTACGTACACTTTTTCTTGGGGGGTGTAACTATCATTTAGAATTTGGGGGCAAAACTAAAAACTAAAAACTAAAAATTAGAGAGTTAAAATTTTGATTTTAAAAAAGAATTTGGAAAAACATGGGGGCTTATCTCAGCTATGTTTGACAAAGGAGTGAATTTGAGGAAGTGGACTGAAACTGTATCAAATTTGATTGATGTGAGAAAGAAAATAAGAATGTTTTGAATAAAAATGTAAAAGAATTTGTTTTGTAATAATTTTTTTATTTGAATAATAATAAAAAGTTATTTATATGATATAAAAATAAGAATGTTGGGATTGATTTTGAAATTTTTTTAAAAAAATTAGGTCCGATTTGGTCCACTCATTTGCTAAACACACCGTAATCCTACTTTCTTCCCTACCCCAACCAATATTCTGATAAGGCCTCCTCGTAATTGGCAAACATGCTATTTAATAGGCTATTATAAAATTATAATAAAATTGAATGATGTGTTATTAAAAAATAATTTTTATATTAGCAATTGTAATAAGAGAAATACTTCTTTGCAAGCAAATCTCTATATTTTTTCTATCAATGCTGAGGTAGCAAGCCCACTTGTCATTATTTTATTATTATTTTTAAATAAATTTAAATCAAAATAAAAATAAAGAAAAGTTTTTAAATAGGTGGCTTGGCCACCCAGATCGCCGTCTGGGTGGCTAAGCCACCCTTGGCCCTTGGGGGGTGGATTGGCCACTCCCAAGGGCAAAAAAGAATTAATTATTTTATTTTATTTTTTTTAAATGGGTTTAGCTCTTGGGGGTGGCCGATCCACTCCCAAGAGCCATTGCGGTGGCTTTTGCCACCCCAAGGGTCAAAAAGAATAAATTTTTTAAAAAGTGGGTTTGGCCCTTGGGGGTGGACAATTAGGGCCAAGGGTAGCTTGGGCCACCCCTTATATTTTTTTAAGTTTTTTTTTTTGTAACTTTTCTTTATTTTTATTTTGATTTAAATTTATTTTAAAATAATAATAAAATATTAATAAGTGGGCTTACCACCTCAGTATTTATGGGGAAAAGATAGACTTTTGATTGCATTGTAGCAAGACCCAATAATAAATATTGATTCAAGAGTTAATTTTTACTGCCATATATGACGGTTGTATATGAATATACTAAATATAATTATTCTTCAAAAATTAAGATTGATGCAATCTTGTTTTAAGTTTTTAACGCGGCTCAAAAAACATATATATATATATAGGATCAAGCGCTGGATAATGTTTGACTTCTGCTTCACTTAAAATCAACTTATAAGTTTTAGCTTGACTCAAACTCAACTCATATAATTATGTAACTCGAGCTCGAGCACAAATCAAGTTATATTATAATTTTATTTTCAATAGATCAATTAATAACACGTGACAAGTTGTGTACGTTGTTTCTTAAATGTTGCAACCTAATTAAATAATATATATATATATATATATATATATATATATATATCATGTTTTGTGTTGATCCGAGATATTGGACTTGAGAAAGATTAGAGATGCTTTAATTTGATGTGCCGGGACATGATAAGACACTTACAAGAGCATTGCCATGCTGGTCCTTGTAAGATTTGGTATATAATGCTTCGCACTGTTTCTACATATATGAATATTGATCGATGGCCGTACAATCTATCTGCTAATTAATAGGAACATGATTAAAAATAGGGTTAAATACTTAATTAGTCCTTAGGGTTTGAAAACTTTATTTTTTCCTCCCTAGGGTTTGGAAAGTGACTAAATTGGTCCTTATGATTTTAAAAAGTGACCAAGTTAGTCCATCCGTCATTTGACCGTTAGTTGACTTAACAGATTGACATGTAGACCAATTAGAAGTTGACACGTGGCCAATTAATTATTATTATTTTTATTTAAAAAAAAATTTAAAAAAATATCTTTTCAAAAAAAAAAAAGAAAACAAAGAAAGAAAATCTGGGTGGCCGAGCCACCCCTTGTTTTTTTTTTTTTTGAAAATATATATATTTTTTAATTTTTTTCAAAAAAAATTAATTAATTGGCCACGTGTCAACTTCTAATTAGTCCATACAATCAAGTAAGTCAACTAACGCAATCATCGACTAACGTCACTTTTCAAAACCACAAGGACCAATTTAGTCACTTTCCAAACCCTAGGGAGGAAAAAATAAAGTTTCCAAACCCTAGGACTAATTAAGTATTTAACCCTTAAAAATAAATAAAAAGATAAATGATTAGACGGTTATGATTCTCTCCATTTAATTTGAATTATTCTTTTGACATGTCCGCATAAGAGAGGCTAGGGGAGGGAGATTCGAACAAGTAATCTCCTCTTCATTAGGCGTGGTCCCAGCAGATTGAGTTACTATTATGGATATTTACTTTGAAATTTAGAATATCAATTTAGTGTAAAATTAAAGTTAATTTTGTCTTAACATTAAAGCTGAAGGATTATATTTACAATATTACTCATCATTTTACATTCAAAAAATCTGTTTGAAGAAAAAAGTATTCGTTTGATAAAAAAATTAAAAAGCACTTTTAAAGGTCCAAAAAGCCTAAAAATGATCATAACTCACTTTTAGCAAAAATTTAAAAATTAAGTTTTTGTCCAAATTTTTTTTTTATACTTAAAAGCTCTATTTTTCAAACATAATCTCAAACAAACCCTAAATAAATACTCCCAATTTCAAATATTCCGTCCACTATGGGATTGGGAGATCTAGTAATTAAATGCATGGGGGGCAGCCCATAACAGTTCCTCAACGCAGCAAATAAAATTTGAGCAACCTCATTGGCTGAATGGCTGGGTCCAACGCCTGTGTTTTGTTGGACAGCATTAGAACAAAAAAATTACACACAAAATAGTTCCTCTTTTGTCTGATTTTTGTGTGGTAATTAAGTTACTTAGACGGTGGGTATGTAAGTGCCTAATAAAGCTGGCAATTTGTGTTGATGTGTCAAATTGACCTCCGGTCAACATGATATAGGCTAATTAAAATTCGATTCATTTAGTTAAACATATCAAACTCGTCAACTTTGATATAATTCATTTAAATGAGTTGATGACATGCACGATCCGACCCATTAACCTGTTTAATAAACATGGCTTGTTAGGTTGACCCAACTTGCATAACTAGTTTGACCTATTTTGACATGAATATGAATTTAAATGCGTAACAATAATAATTTTATGAATTTTAGTCTTTTTAGATAAAAAATGAATTCATTTGAATTTTAGTTGGTCTGTTTGAGAGTACATTTAAGGGGTGAAAGTGCGCTTAACACTCAAAAAGTTTATTTGAAAATAATAATAATAATAATAAAAATTAAAGGCGCTTTTAAGGGTCTAAAAAGTATAAAAATGGCCAAAACTCACTTTTGTCAAAAGCTTAAAAATGAAGGTTTTTTTTTTTTAATATTTTTTATTTAAAAAAAGCTATATTTCTCAAACGTAATTCCAAATAGGCTTATAGGGTTTTGTTTTTTAGTTGTAAAAATTTAATTTAAACGGGTTATGGGGATTATCCACGGGTTAAGCTAGTTGACCCAAGATCGATCCGTTTATTAAATAGGTTAATTTAGGTCAACTTGATTATACAAAATTCTAACTCGCTAATTTAGTATTGGATTCATGTCAAATTCTTAGGTCATGTAAAAAATTGTCAACCCTATTGAGTCCCCACCATGCACTAAAGAGAAGAACATATTAGTGATTCAAGAGCCAAACTTGTGAAACAAATTCTTCAGATTTGATTTTCGTGAGAAGTACGTTAATTATTTTATTCCGCTGCGTTATTTTTTCGAACACATATATGAGGGTGTAAATAATTAATAAAGTAATCCAAAGTATCCTATTATATATACATACACATATTTTTGAGAGACTGCACTATACACATGACAAAATCACAAACGAAAAAATGAGAACATGAAGAAGTTTTATTTTTATACATGAAACTAAAGATTCTACATATAACTAGGGTGCTATAATACTAATGCCTTTGCATGATCAATTATGAACCCCATATATCTGATAATCTCTAGCTAGCAATTATCAATTATAAGCTTGATCCCCTAATGTATCTGATATTCCCCTATGCTCAGATATAGCAGGAACACAATAAACATATACCCCGCAACGATTTTAACCATTACGTCTGAAGTATCTCCATGCAGCAGCAACGATGACCCATATGCAACCATCACCGGAAACTCGCACTTCTCGTCGGACGGATCCTTATCGGTCACCATAGCCAACCCAGAAAAATCACACCCCCAACTCTCCTGGTCATGGACTTGATAATACATGTTGAAAGCATATGATGCATTCCCTTGCGCTTAGATGATTGCAGGAAGATCCGTAGCCCAGTGGAGTGCAATCTGATAGGCTACAGGCGTAGTCAATATTTTTCGGCAGGTCCTCTAAATTACTCGCATCTGGGTTCAGAACACACCATCTTTTCAGCAAATATTCTACTCCTTCCACCGGAATTAGACCCTTATTCTCTTGCAAACCCGACAAATCAAGTTCGTATTTGGGTTTTCCGTCGTACTCGAAGATCCCCCAGTGCCTTTCAAAGCTCCCCGGAGCAACGCTTTTACCATTCTCGTCGATGAGACTGAACATGTATACGTCAATCGCACCTATTTGAATATAAATTAAATGAGTCCATTTATTTATTTTTATTAACTTTTTAGATAAATAGTGATTTAAGGGTACCTTTCCTAAGCGGGGTTCCATTTCCGCTCAAAGCATGTTGGAGCAATCCCTGGTTGAATCTCTTTGCATTTTGGATGTTTGCATTTTTGTCGCCGTCGGTCGGCCAGCCAACTTCTCCGACGATGATATGCGTATCCGGGTAACCGGCTTTTGATAAAGCCGAAACAAGAGTGTCGAGATTTGCATCAAACACGTTGGTGTAAAGCAAATCGCCATCTCTAACAGGCTTGTTGGATCCGTCAAAGAAAGCGAAGTCCACGGGGAAAAAGCCGTTGCCATAATAGAGACTGAGGAACGGATAGCTGTTGACAGTGAAAGGCGCATCGTTTGTGTATAGGAATTGGATTATTTCGATTGTGATGTCTCGGAGTTCAGGCCGAAAGTCGCCGGCGGATGGCACCGGGTTTGAGTCCGGGGAGTAGTAAACGTCTGAATTGAAGGGGACTGTGGCTTTGACCTTGGAACCGAGCCCGGCATTGTTGAGTGCTTCCTGGATATTTTTGAGTGCTGGTAATGTGGAGTGTAGATAGCTGCCGTTGTAAGCTTGAAGGAAGGGTTCATTCCCTACAGCAACATACCTGCAAAAATCAACTGTCATGCATCGTGATATCACAAAAATTCAGTGTTGACCGGTGACCGCTAAACGCATCGTAAAGTTGAGGTACAGGATTGTTTGAGTTTACGATTTCAAAACGTACAAATTAAAAATACAAGTAAGTTTTTAATAAAATCATAAGTTCTAAACCATGTACCATTCGCTTGTGATTTGAAAACATACTCAAGTACAAAAACATACATCTTTTGTGATTTAGTTTAAAATCGCACGAAATTGTAGTACCATCCAACTCACTCTTAGGCCAAAGTATCAAAAAAAAAAAAAAAAAAAATCTAGAAACTGAATATTCGTTGAAAGAATCATGGAATCAATTAATTACCTAGTCCCACAGAGAAGAAAGAGATGCCAGAAAAAGTATTGAGATTGACAGAGGAATGCCCTACCCAAAAAACCCAAAGTAATAGTACTCTAGGATAATTCACTGAGGAAAACTAGAACAACAGGAAGACCATTTGGGTCATTTCTAGAATCAAAAACCCATTTGAGGAAGGTAGAGAGAAGTGAGAGAATATATATATACTACTTCAGAAGATCGATGAACCATATATGTTCATAAACCATCAAAAGGTGTGCGTGACTCAACTTGATATTGACTCCACCCTTGTTGGAATAGCGAGTGACATTGGCATCAACCCAGGAAGCTGCAGCATCAGGATCCTCACTCATCTTATTCAACATCTTATTGGGTATTGCCAGCATCACCTCAATATCAGTCCCTTCCAGAGCATTCAAAATCGTCTCATCCGCCTCAAAGAGCTTCAACTTATCAAACCCATTATCCGTCAGCATTTTAACCACCTTCTCCGGGGGGAGCTGGTTTGTGGCCTGAGTTCCCCAGTTTACTCCCACACTCTTGCCGTTATTCACCATCGTCATGATGAAGAAAAGAAGAAGTAGCAGTGAGTAGCTAGACTCTAGTATTGTTTGTGCCATTTTGTTTCTCTTATGGACGAATAATAATCTTTAATGGGTTCAATCTTTCTCGAACCAAGAAATATTCAGGGAATGAGCAGAAAGAACTGAAAGCAAGCGAGACAGAGAGAGAGAGAGAGGGAGAGAAAGGGGAAGTTTCAGGTTCACCGGTGGAGAATTTTATAGTGAGAAAAGTCTCTTTCTCCAGAAAGTTAGTACCGCGCGTTGGCTTTTGAGAGAACCTTCATGGAGGAGGAAATCCACCACTGCTGGCTGGTTTGCATAAACTAGAGAGAAAGAAAAGTTGGAAAACAATTTGCAAAAAGATTCGTTCCTTAATTCAGTTATTCAGTTGTGCTATGCCAGCCCATGCATTAACACGTGTCGTCACACCACTCGTTAGCATTTTTTTTGCATTCTCTTAAAGCTTTTTGTGGGCAAATACTGAAGCAAGGAAGTGGGAGAACTGCCGGGGGTTTAAATCATCAATGGGACCCAGAAAGCCGACTTACTTAAATCATCCACACGGAAATATTAAGATACAAATTAAACTTTGCCCAAAAAGGAAAAGAAAATCTTTAATAATAGAATCAATCTGACGTGGAGGACAATTATTGGAAGAAAAAAAAAATTTACATAAAAATAAAATTTAAAAAGTAATTGGGTGTATGTATAATAACGGTTATTACTGTCAGCAACACATAGCAAACCACTGTGGGAGGATAGGCTTTTTATTATTATTTATTTATTTTTATAAAGCAGAGAGCAGCATGGATAGGATGGGGAGCCAATCTCTCTCCTCTCTTATCCTAACTTTTGCCTCTTTTTTACAGTACATCTAAACTATGCCACCAAAAGTTGGATTGAGGGACTGGGGCATTTGTCTTTCTACTCATTCCTTAATTCCCTAGCTAGCTTGGGATCATGGGGTGCTTAGAGTCTTTGATCTTGTAATAGGGTACCATCACCCAGTGATTAAAGGTATTTTCTGGACTAGCAATAAGTCCACTCTTTTCTTTTTTTTCCCCCTTCATTTTTGAGTATTTAGTACAACATAAAATATTGATCAAACCCGAAAATGTTTTCAATTGATCGAGAAAAATAATCTTCACAATGTGTAAAATAGTTTATGTTTCTCATATAGGTAAAACCATTTTTCACTGCTCTTCATACTCTCGGATAGGCAATTAAGATTGAGTGTTAATGGATAATATGCAATTACATTGTATCTGAATTTCACGTTCAAATGTCTTCTATTTTTACACACCCACTTACTCATAACTCTTTAAATTATATAAAATATAAGAAATATTTAAAAAAAATTATACGATTCAAACGCTGAAAAATGTTTTTTTGAACCTTAATTTACAAGTAGCCACTAGTGATGAGAACAAAACTCGTGGCCAAAAAAGCCAAAATGTTAAATGGGAACACAAGAAGGTCAAGTTGAAAAACCATTGACCACCTTTTAATCCTCTTCAAACTTTCCACACCACTTTGACGTGTTTGCATGCTTGCATTTGTCTTCCTTTCTTTCTGTGTTGCCCTTTTATCAAAGTTCACTTCTTTATCGTTACAAAGGGATAGAAAATATAGCTGTAGTGCAATCCAACGATAAAAATTAAAAAGAAAGGATACTGGATATATAATACTATAAGGAATTGATATATTCACCGCTCGTATTTCTTGTTTGCCAAGCATCTATATTCTATTGTGATACGTGCCACACGAGACACAGGAATTTCGTGCCTGCTGTAAAGGATTGAATATTGTATGCACTTGAAACAAGTGGGGATTGTTTGGACAAAAATGACAAATATGTTAACTGTCATGTCATTTCGCATAAACTTTGAATGAATTTAACTCCCAGTAACAAGGAAATATAGCTTTTGTAGCTAGGGACCTTGACTTGGCCTTTTTTTAACCTTCCGAAGACCCAAAAGAGAAAAAAGATTACTTCTAAAGGTGAAGGATAGGAAAGTAGCGTTCCTATGCCTGAGAGTGACCTGGCACCAGCAGCATGTTACACGAGATGACTATGTTAACCCTATCGAACAGGGACAATTACGAATTAAATTTAAATATACCTGAAGAAAATTATGTCGATCCAATTTAAAAGAAAACTATTACATAATTAATGATTATGTCAGCCAAGTGCTTCATCAAGAAGAGAACCTTTTTTTTTTGTTGAGAGGGGACCCAAGGGATGGGGGCTTGCAGTCAGCTCTTCTTGAAAGCTAAATCTTTCAGATCCGTATCGGGCCTTCATCGCTGTTCAATATTTCCTCTATTTCACCTTTGTTTGTAACATGTCTGAAACTTTCTGCAAAAGAGCTAGAGCTCAAATACGTGCTCTAACCCAAAGCATGAGCATTCTAGAAGTGCTAATCACTCAGCAGAATGGACAGTGTCAGTGCCATCTTCAATGAAGCATGCTTCTGGCAGCCTAAAACTTAAGCAAAACATTGCCTGCATAATACGTATAGCGAAGGTAAACAGAAGGGCCATGAAGGCATGCTTATACTTATTGAATAAAATATATATATATATTTAAAAAAACAAAAAACAAAAAAGTGCTGCCAGTTATTGATACCTTGTTTGGAGCCACATCCCTAACCCTATAAAATAGTGGGTCTTGTATGCGGGCATTCAACGCAGACTCTGCCTCCTGCAAAAAATAGTTGAAAAAGCAGTTTAAATCCCACTACAGCAATGTGATCAGCAGCTAAAAGGACTTGCAGGAAATTAATCAGCATGGCATATAAAAAGTTTTACAAAAGAAATAACATTTCATACATATAGAGTAAACTTACTGAAACTATAAATTCTTGGGTTTCATTTGCCCGCATGAAGCAATAGCAGTGAATCCAAGGAAGAGGTCCCTTCCAATATTTCCTCTGGATTATGCCCCTAAATACATCTGAAGGAAAATTTAAAGTTTGACTTCTGTTAACAAATCTTACTAGCTATGGAACAGAGAATCGAGCAAAAATGAAAGCACAAAGAAATATATAACAAACTGCTAACAGTAGAAAAAAGGAAAAAAATAAAATAAAATAAAATAAAATAAAATTGTCTATCATTTTGATGCCATTTGTTATTTGGTCTTCTGAATTTAAGAATGGTAATGACAAAATGATATCCCAACAAATAAACTAATCAAACCAAAAAAGGATGTTTACCCAATAGAACAAATGATTGAAATAATCCGAAAAGAGACTATTGCAAAGGCATCTTACCAAGAAATTGAAGAGCAGAAGCAGGTAAGTTCATGATCACATGATCAACGTGCTCCCAAGTCTTAGCATTTGACATCTCAGAGCCTCTCATCCTCTTATTTGCACTTCCTTTTCTACGACTAGCTACAGTGGTACCAATTCCATCAGCACACCCATTCTCTGTGGAGAAAAATACTATGGAGAAATACAGCAATTTCAACCAATAAATATATGCATCTAGCTCCACAATTGATAATAATGACACGTTGAGGGGACACTTCACTGCATTAAATTTAGTGATGGCCCAATGCCTGATTGTTGTGCATATGATACTTTCTTGCCAAATTACCTGAAGGTCTTTTAACAGCAGATACAGATGTATCGGCTGTCCTACTTGAACATTGTGCAAACACCAGATTACTAGTAATATTATCTGGTACTTCCTTTGCCTCAACTGCAGAAAATAGAAGATTTAGATGAAACCATACAGTAACATGTGATACATAGAGGGAGATTAAAAATATATTTACAGAAAAATATTACCAGTCAGTGTCCCATTTTCTGACTTTGATTCCTCACTGGCCTGCGTCTCATATTTCTCACAAGTTTCCCTCTTGAGAACATTAGGCTCCATTTTAATCTCACTATCTGGCACTGCCATCAATTGTAAAATGAAATTTCTTGCATCCATGTTGTATGCACAAACAAGATCACCAACTTTGTTGATTTCTGCATTGATCTTCAGATAACGAATGCTATCTGGATTTAAGTCATTCGCATACACTACACATCCTTTCTGTGCTGCTGGAATAGCAAAAGGACCAATACCAGCAAACATGTCACATATGGTCTCCCCTGCTCGGAACTGAGAAACCAGTCTCATGTGTTCATGTTCCAATCTTGAATTCCAATAGACCAAGCTGTAATCAAGTTTGAAAGTTGCCCTATATTGCTTCACTTCTGTAACCATATCATTTTGTCCCGCCAGAATTTCAAACGTTGGCACTCGGAACTCATTTGTAATTGTACCAACTTTATTAACAACAGTTTTGATTCTTGGATAATTTTTCTGCATATATAAATCAAAGCTTTAAATATAAAGAATTAAAAGTAAAGATGGAAGGTCAAAGGTGAAACCTACAAATATACAAAGAATATTATTTTCAACAGTAAAGAAAGTGCCCCAATATGAGGACTACAAGTTAGATAGCCTTCCACGCATAAATATTCAGAACAAAAGCAAGGTCAATTTAAAGGCCAGTGAAAACATACATCATAGATAACCTTTGCAATAACATCCTTGTGGGGAAGTAAGTCATCATGTATATTCAGATGAGCAATGTGACCTGTTTAAGCATGGAGAAATGTTAATTCATATTAAGTGAGCAGAAAATGAGATTTTTGGTGTTGTAAATGGTGACAATCAGTAAGACAAATGAAGCTGTGTGCAGCCACATAGCAATGAGAGCATATAATTATTAGCCAAAAGGAATAAAACAAACAATATATATAACATAAACTGAATACTTAACAATTGTTTCAAAAGACGAAGGCACCTCCAATCCAGGAGGCAGAATCTGCTTCAATATATGATCTACAATTACAAAACCAGGCAGAAAGCTGTTATTTGTCAACACACTACAAAAAATGGAATGCAAATAGGACATCATAATTATGAAAACATCCAAGTAGCTAAAATATATAGTCCTTCATGCATGAACCTACACAGAGACAGGGTGTCTGACTTATAAAAAAAAAAAATACAAAAATAAAGATGTAGGGCATCAAACATAGCCATTACCCAAAATCTGGAGATGTCAGTGTACTTATATATGCATACGTGAGAAATGATCAGATTCAATACACCAATCAGAACATATATTTGATTTTGCACACACATGAGGAAGACCCATGGACAGTTCATGAAAGGCGATATAACAATTATTGTACAGAGAATACTTTATTTATTAAATAAAAAATAAAAAAGATATAATTCTTGTGACAGTTGCATATGCAAATTGCAAAAGAGACTGGCAGTAGCATGTACAATAAAGCATATTTAAGTTTAAGAAACACAATTTATTGAAAAATAGATTAAAAGGAAATAAGTGAAACACACAATATTGGCACATAATTTGCAGAAGATCACACTGACCTGAACCCCAATATGAATATCCAAGTGTCAGTGAATAGGGAACTACTTCAATCTTGCATAAACCTTTCAGCTCATCAAGTTTTTCCTCTGGAATATCAGACAAATCTGCACCCACAGTAAGAAGCTCTCTATTAGCAAGAGACAATCACATCCAGAGAAACAATACACAAACAACTAACACAAATGATTAAATGCCATACTGACCACAGATACATGACATAAGGTTCAGGCTCATTTTCATGATGTCAAGGAAAACATTAACAAAATAAAGACTACTTCCAAAAAAAACAATTCCCAAGTAACAATAGTTAGAAAGGCCCACTAAAATGATAAAGCAATTAAATCATAATGGCCAACCAGTCGGCCTCTTCAGATGTGTGTGTCTAGTGGGTAGCCTTGGCTCCTCAGCTCAAGAAAAAACAAATGCCATCTTTGCATCTTGCAGCTAAACTAAACTTCGCACCAAAACGGGTCTAACATATAATATACCAGACCGCAGCCAAAGCAACCATTAAAACTCACTAAGCACCACAATAACTACAACTCAATGTCGTCCCCAAGGGATAGCTTAACTGGCTGTGGACCACGTCTCATGAAGTGGAAATTACTAGTTCGAATCCTCTCTCCCCCTTCTCTTGTGTGGATATGTCAAAAAACAAAAAAACAAAAACTACTACTTGATGTCTGTTTGGTTTAACTGTTTCTAAACATGCAGTTTGAACAAATAACGATTTCAAAACATAGTTAATGAAAACATAAATTTGAAGAAAAAAAACGCATTTAAGTGTTTCGACGTTTTTTAAAAATCACCCATTGTCTCCAGTGCAAAAAAAAAAAGAAGATTGTTTTTCACATTTTTAAACCCACCCTGTAACGAACACTTTCTTCAATTTTGTTTTAAAACGGGCGTTTGGACTGTGTAATCATGGGGCCAAACTCACTCCCAATCTATATCAAAACTAGGCAGCATTAAAATTTCAACATCCTAAACTTCGTAACTTAACAAGAAAACAGTATAATCATATGGAATTTTCAGTAGATACAGTACAATTGTTAAAATTCTTTCATTTATATCCATCTTTTCGCAAAACTTCATAACCAATAATTCACAAACATAAATTTCACAGTTTCTTGTTCATACCAGGATTCTGAACCCTTTCAGATAGTATCATGTACCGGTTTTTCTCACACGTTGGATCTTCCGTAATAGGCTTAATGCGGGGCTTGTCGAGCAAATACCTGTATAAAAAATGGCATGCCAAAAACATCTTTAAATAAAAAAAGAAAAAAATTAAAATCAAAATTAAGAGAAAGAAAATGATATGATCACCCACCCGTTTAGAATTCGAGTGGCGACCTTGCAGAGCTCGCGAGGGATTCGAAGCGCCCGCAGCTTCAAATGCACATCGAACTTGCTTTCGTCCAACATTTGCACTGTCACAGAGTTCTGTTCAAATCACCAGAGGAAGGCAGAATTATTCTCCAAGCTTGCAATTATTTTTTAAAATAAAAGAGAAAAATAAAGATAGCATTAGGGTTTACATGTAGAGCTTGAAGTTGACGAACGAGCTGAGTGCAATGTATTGTAACGTAAACCTTGATATGCCCCAGATCATTAACTGTTATAGCAAAGAGGGCACTAGGGTTTTAAGAATCAAATCGAGGAGGTTTTTCAAGTTTGCAGGGTACGACGTCGTTTGAATGTAGCGAATTTGGGCTGAACTTGGATGGATTGGGCTTCCACTTTCGAATTCACTTCAATACCATCTCGTGTTGGATTAAGAGGCCCAATTTTGTTAAATTGGACGTTCGGATTGGGTAGATGAAGTTTTAACCATTCAGGTTTAACTCTTTATCAAATCACTCTTTAAAATTTAAAACTTGTTAAATTACTTTTCAAGATTCTGTTTGTTTTGATATAAGATTTTTTTTTTTTTTAATCATAAACTATTTTTAACGATATCATTTTTCAAGGAAAAAAAAAAGAAATTTTTTTGCAAGATTTTTCGATGTTTGGCTCATTTGAAAAATAAGCAACGGCAAAAAAAAAAAACAACTTTTGGCAACCTTCAGTGGCAAATTCTGGCAAAATTCAACAGCGAAGAATGAACTGCAAGAGATAGTATGTGTAAAAATGAGAAGTTCAAACTTAAAAAATTGTGTAATTTTTAAAAAATGAGAGAAACCATTAATATGCTGATGGAAACCCTATTTGATAGGGATGACATTAGGGTGACATAGGTTGAGTTGGAATTTCATTCCAATTAATTAATATTAGATTATTTAAATTAGGATTAGTTTATTTGGAAATTAAGAATATATTATTTGAAATCAAGATTAGGATTAATGAGTTATCATATTGTATTTCTATTTAAAGACCATTTTGTTGTTAATGAGAAACAAAGAAGATATTTATGAATTTGGGCATTCTCATACCCTAAGTAGAGAGTTGTGGTCGTTTCTACCCGAAAAAGAAATACTCAAATCACATCCCACGTCACAATCCATCATGTTTTCATGGCAACTTTACGCCAAGAAGGAAAACAAGTATCCGAAATAACAAGAAAAGTCGAATAAGATCGGAATCTCTTACAATTAAAAAATCTCGGGCAATTATGTATACCAACAGCAGGGATGCGAGGGGCTTGGCAAGGCTTCCTCCTCCTATATAGGTAGCTAGAGACTTTCTGCTCTAACAGGAGGTCTATTGTCCAAGCAACTTACGTGGACAGAGGGCTTTTTGCTTTGGCAAAAGCCAGAAGGTCCTCTATCACATTATTGTGTTACAATTTTTTCGCCCTTCCTCTTTATGTAGGGGGATCGCAGCAAATCCTTATCCTTTGACTAAATAACAAAGTCAGAAATATTGGGCTATCTGGGCACCAGAAAACAACTGGGCAACTTAACGTGGACATAAATTACGTAGAAAATGACCTCATAGTCACAGTGAACCTTTTTGGACTTTAGTGGCACTTGGGTTTTGCTTTCGGTCAATGAAAATGCATTGACCCTTTACCATTCTTCGCTTTAATTTAAACCAGAGTTTCCACTTGATCGACCTTAACCTTTAATTTACCGTTATTTTGGGTCGTTTCTGTTTCGTTCTCAGTTCTCACGCTTATAGCATTCCGCCCCATTTCTTCCCCGTTTTGCTTCTAGCAATCAAATTGGAGTATATCTTCGATTCGGTCTTTACGTAAAGGATGGAGTTTACGCCCACCAATAAGAGTAAGACACCTCATTTAAAATAAAAAAATTGCAAAAAATTTGTGTAGAAAAAATATGGATTCAGATTCGTGGCCAGAGAAAGAAGAAGGAAGAAGGAAGAAGGTTGGTGCGGTTTTGCAGCACCTATGACGCCCACCCACGCCACCCATTCTCGGCGGAACCCAACCGTGGTCTGGGCGTGACCGCGTTCATCTTCTTCGGCGGATCCTAGACCCCTTTAGGATTAACTTTCAAAATTTAGGTTTTAGTTTTGAATTCAAAAACAATTTTTGAGGAATTAGAATCGAGTTTTGAGGCATTAAAATCGAGATTTGAGGCATTAGAAACGGAGTTTGATGCATTAGAATCGTTTTTTGAGGTTGGGTTTGTGTTTTTCGGTGCTTTCTGGTTCGGTTTGGCCGGAAATTGAGAACGTCACTGGAGATGAGTTGGCTGGAGATGGTGGGTGACGGCTGGGTCAGCCGTCGCCGATGAGTGCCGTCGCCGGAGAGGTGAGGGAGAAGAAAAAGAAGAAGAAGAAGAAGAAGAAGAAAAAAAAAAAAGAACCAGGTTCAGGGGCGCGCGTGAGGTGAAGGGGAAGAAGAAGAAAAAAAAAGAAAAAGAAAAAAGCTTGGGTTATTATCATGTAAAACAAGCTTATTTTATATATTGAAATAGCATAGGTATCAAAATTTGAGTGAAAGATAGAAACCATGGGTTTCTATCTTTCCCGTATGGCAGCTGCTCCCATCAAATTGGCTTTTGGATCCACGGTGCAGCCACAACGCTGTACTACTGACGCAGGACTTTCATCATATCATATGCTATTTAGTTTGACATTCTGGACACTCTATTTGTGGATGACTCATCATCTATTTATTTCGCACATATTATTTTCTCATTCACATCACATTTTAGATTTAGTCACGACATTAAAATTTAATGCAATGATCAAGCTTAGGTTAATGATTCATCTCCTCACTTATTCACCAATTTATTATTGAAAATGAATTATTTTAAGAGAAAATATATCTAAACACCTGATAAACATGCCAAAAAATTCTCCTTAAGTTTTGTTTTTCAACAATTTACTCTATAGGTTAATTGAAGCCAGCCCCCATGGCTTACCTGGGCTGGCCGGTGACCTTATACTTTTTTTGAAGTTTTTTTTTTAGATTTAATTTTTAAATTTAATTAATAAAAAATTAATATTTTAATGAGGTGAAACAATGCTTTTTGACTGGGACTAACTACTGTTAAAAAATGTTGATGAAAAAAATTTTATTGACATTCGATTAACAGAGTAAATTTTTGAAAAATAAAAACTTAAGAGAGAAAAACAAATTTAGTATATTTAGGTATATTTTCCCTTATTTTAAATACTCATCTCTTATATTATTGGATTTTTTTTGACATGCTACACGCTTAAACGAGAGAATTGTAACTAATAACCTTTATTTCTGAGACGCCTTTTTGAAGTAACTCTCGGGGACTTATATTATTGGACTTACGCGTATTAGACCAAAAAAGGTTAGTTTTTGGGAGGACCCTCTCTCAACCAGTGTCATTAACTAAACCAACATTCTTATACCACTAACCATTGCACTCCACGTACTTCAGGAATTTCATCGAACACCTTCTTCGCGGCAAGCCCAATCTGTCTTCGTGTTTCACATTGAAGTTCACTAGCGGCGCCTGAACAAACAGGCGTCAATGAAACCCAGATTGCGAAACACACGAATGCAACTGCCAACCCTCATTGAAGGCCGACACTTCTCCACACAACTAAACAAGTAACCCAACTTGCACAAAATGCAGTTTACAATTAGCACAATCTTTATATTCATTTATCCCCAACTCCAACGCTGGTACAGATAAATTTTTGCCGGCAAAAGCCGGGGCTTTACTCAATTTGCGTGGAATGAGTGTTTTGTACGGTATTCCGGTGATCTAGTTGACGGGATACCCGGGCATAGAGAGACAATAAAGCGGGGGGTAGTTGATGACGCACTCGGTTCTATTACCATACCGAGGAGAGGAGGAGCATAAAAGCGGCAATTTTGGTGGAAATTGAATTGGATGAATCTGAGTGTGAATGAGAGGAAATTAGTGAAAACGAATTGGGGATGACTTTCAATATTTGTATTGTTTGGTTCTCCTCAATGAATTACCAGCCAAAAAGTCAACCAACACAGATGGGTACTAATTAAAACCTCGTTTCTGTTCTTTTTCTTGTCCTTCATGAATTGAATCAGTGAGGGATCAGTGTTTAATTGCATCCCCACGATTGTATCATACATAGATCAATTACTGCGCACCAGAACTTTGAAAGAGAAAAATATGCAAAAAGCATAACTCTTTGAGGAAAATAACGATATTTATTGTAAATACATAACAAAAAAGAAAGAAAAAAACCCAGGTGTATATATCATCATTCATTGATTTGAATTGATTCATTCCCTTTCGAGGAAACGTAACCCTCTGCATGCTCCCTCACGTGCCTTGCAGTGGTTGGCCTTGACCAGCGCTAGCTCTTCGATCATCTTCTTCCTCTTCTTGAGGGTGCCGGGATTTGATTTCAAGGGCGCTAGCTGATTAATCTGGCGGCCGCTTGGACAAGAGAATTGGATTGCCGCGCATGATCGACAGCAAGCGTGAAATTAACAGAGACTCTGAGCAAATTAATCTGTGATGTCATGGTCGTGCCAGCACAAGAGCATAGAGACGCAACGTCGGAGGATGTAGAAGCGTGTCTTCTGCTGCTTCGCCATTAGCAAACAACGTTTCCGGAGCCCCGCTTTGCTGCGATTTCTCCTGCTGGGTTGGGATCTCGGATGGTTGCGAAGAGTAGACATGGCGATGGGAAATTTTGTTGGACAAATTGCAATGCAAAAGAGGGTTTTTTTTTTAAGGATACCGCAGTTGAGCACAAAATAAATGGTGGGCTGGCTTGGTTCTATAGGCTATATATGCACCATATATATATGGTCGTGGTCCCATCATTTTAGTCACTGCGCGCACGAAAGAACAAAAAATATATATATTATTATCTTGGTCAAAAAGGCTGTGGGGGCCCAGTTTGAAACATTGATAGAGAAACGGCAGAGAAGCCGTGTGGGGATGGGCGATTTGCCGAATACAGCCTCTACTGCCCTCTTGCCCTCATCCATCCGACGTGGCGTTTTTGTCCTTACTTATAATTCCCACGTTTTCCTTTTTCGGCTCTTCTAGGAGGTCGGCTCACATTTTTCTCGCGAGAATATAAGAAGGTGGGACCCTTTACAGAGTAATGGGGCAGGTCGGCAAGCCTTTTATTGGCCACTGAGGCTGCTAGCATCGCGATATGTTGGAATTTCCCGCCGACTCTTTACTTTTTCGCATTTTTTATTGGCTAAAAAACTCAGATTCATTTACCGAGAGAACTTGTACGAAACACGGCGAGAGAAAGGAAATATCAAGGGATTCAAGGCCCACCACCTTATCTTCATGTAATTAATTACCTTTACCAGTTATTTGTTGATTGTGTTGTCACTATCATACTTACGTATTGAAAATGAGGTTGGTTTAGGTACAGTTAAAAAAATATTATACTTGAATCGACGGTAAACCACGTCTTATAAAATGAAGGTCACAAATTTGAATCCTCCATCCCTTACGTAGACATGTAAAAAAATATATATTATAACTTTTAACCATCCAGATTTAATTTTTTATAAAAAAGAAAAAAATAATACATTAAATTAAGAGGTAATTACATTTTTTTCATAAATGCATACTACTTTTCTATAAACTACCATTGTAATTATACATCATACAATCTTATGACACTTTCTTCCTTCTGTCAGTTAAAGGAGTTAAAACTAATGGTCAACGGTTATATAATTTGCTTGTATTTTAAAATTTTTTTCCTTCCATTTTTACTCACTTCAGATTTTTGGATTAGGGGTTATAAGGGTATAAGCATCATTTTATTGATTTGAAGTGAAGGTAAAAATGGAAGAAAAAAAAATTAAAATGGTTGACCGTTAGATTTAACCTATTTGACTGATGAAAGGGGAAAATGTCATAAAATAGTAGTTTGATGGGTCAAGTGTCATAATTGGTAGTTCATGGGAGAAAAGTGTCAAGGCGTTGTAATTCTTGGGGGCAAAAGGTAATTACCCCTTAAATTAAATTTGGACCACATATGCCAAATACATTGAAAATACTAGACCTGAACAAAAAAAAAAAAGTGATTAAAGGGTATTGGAAAAAAAAAATTAAAAAAATTATAGGCCTAATATTCATTTAGCCTCAATCATCATCCAACTCTCAAATCTAGGGGTGAAAAAAATAAAGAAATAAAACAGGTTTTTTTTTAACAAAGGCATGCGTTCGTTTGAGAAAGCTTTTTAGAGTATGTTTTTTTTATTGTGATTGAAAATACATGAAAATAATAATAGAGTGTTTTGTGTTTGAATTTGTTTGTTAATACTTACTTTTTTTCACTAGAAAGCCAAAGCTATTTTAAAAAGCATTGCCTAACTATGCTTCCTTCTTTACAAATAAATAAGTTAATTCAGCACATGATGAACTGTTTTATAGTTCTCCCTTACACGAGGGAACATTTATTTATGAATCAACAATGTTGAGGCAAAATATGCAAGCCCTTACGATTTCAGGTGGTAATATTTATCCAGGAGCTTCTCAGTATACTCTCCAAAAGTAAGAGCACCACTTGATGATATCAGCTGAAAGAAAAAACATACCAATAATTAATACTTGAACTTCACACTGCATAAGCAAACAGTCCACCTGACTGATAATACTTCGTTACTATAAAGACGCAAATAATCAAGAACTTTTATCTGGGCAAGAGGCAATTAGTGTAGTTATCTCTTGGTGGAGGACTCAAAGACATGCCTCAAATCTTTAAACTAGAGGTTTGAGCAGAATTTGGGTAACCCCACAGTACACCAAATCTACCACTTTTTTTTCTTAGGTAATTTAATTCTACCAAGTTAATTGAAACCTAAAGCTTGAGATTCTAGCTATTACTTTCTACTTTCCTCGAACAGGATTTAGGAAATTAGACTGGAGGCAAGAACATGATTAGAGTTGAAATTCAATCATGGTGAGTTAAAATTAGGCTAAATTTGCAGTTATCCATGTTTAAACAAAATTTTACCAGAACTGTCAAGTCAAACTTTTTTAGTGGAGGACATCTTAAATCAATCCCCAGACATATCCTTATAATTCAATATTTTCATCTTTGGTCTTTCATGACATAAAACTTCCAGGGAAGACTAAATTCTATTAAATATCTACAATTTCTACATAATTGTCAGCTGATAACGGCCAATAGACCTTTTTGCACACCCAAATTCTCTAATCCTATATGCTGATTATTGTGGGAGTGCATTTGAAAATTCATACCTCTTTATGAATATGTACCTCCTCAGGAAAATTAAGGCTTTCATCCCTACAAAACAAGATTTAACATCATCCATATATTTTGGTCAAGGTTCAATTATTCTGGCGCAAGTCAGGTCAATCAATATGCTCTTTGTTAATAAACATACCAGTCTGGCTGCATGAAAAATGCAAATGTTGAACGTTCAAGACCAGAAGCCTCCTCTCCTTTAGGTGCCTAACAACAATCAGTGATACAAGAAAACATCGTTATTGGGCAATTTGACAATAGAAACTGGACAAAAACAATAAAAAGGGAATAAATAGAACTTGTTTTTCACAACTTAATCTTAGTTGTGCCTTGGTCTAAAATATTGGTGCACGATCTTTGGTCTAAAGTGCTTTATCATTACAACATTTTAAGACAATAGTTTAGAGAGATGAGAGATCATCCAAGTACAGAAAGGATAAAGAAAAGGTTCATGATTTTCTTTCAACCATTGATTCAATGAATCACGCTTCTATGTCTGGCAACTATGTCAAAACAATTCAACTAAAATCGTAAGTCCCAAGGCTCAAAAGTTTGGAATAACTGGGAATCATACAGTACAATATACAGCAATACGTGCATGTACACACTCATACTATGCCAAAAATTGTCTGAAATCTTTCCAGCACATAATATAATGCAGTGATAGCAAGTACCCGAACACAATGAGGTGTTGCACAAAGATAACGTCTTGACAGTAGTTCGGTAGTTTCACCAATTTGGTATGCTATTTCATCTTCTCCAAAGACAACCTAATACATAAAAAGAACCCAAGTTACTATAAACAACCATATCCATGTTCAGTCCCATTAGGCATAATAGTTATTTAAAATTTCAGGCCACTTATTATAGAGCATTCATCTTCTAGTGTTAATTCATTAACGGTTGTGTTAAAAAATTCATATTCTAACAGACAGAGGTAAGCAAATAAAAGTTTTGTGAAGCTTCCCAAAAAGAGGTTTAGTTCCCCTATTAATTTAGGTATACTTTGAAACTCCACAAAACTTGATAGATGTTGTCTGCTACTGAGGCAGAAGAGAATCTCAAATTTTCTTTAATGGTTCAAATTGTAGCATTTTCTCTAGTTCTGTTGTATTATGTCATATCCTTATTAATACACTTTAAAGAGAACTTCTTTATCCTCAGCTACAAAGTCAATGGAGGAGCAACATAAGAAAATGAAATTTGATTTATGTTAATTGTTCACAGCCTATGTTTCACTTATTTTTTCAGCAGTACGTTTTCATTATAGCACTTAATGAAATTTTAGGATGCACTGATACTTAAAGAAATTTTTCAACAATTTACCCCTGAATTTGTATATCCTGGAAAAATCAGTCCTCCCACAAGTTAATCCCATTTGAAGATAGGTCACATCTAGCAGTATTGACATATAAAACTCAAATAAAAGGAAAGCTACGACTCCTAAAATAGATATAATAAGCACTGATAAGATTTTGAAACAAGTAATTATGTATTATCACTTGATGTGTCTTGCATTACTGGAATTTCAAGAACAAGAAAGAATACTTTGACAACTTGATCAGCTCGTGTCCTAATATAGAGGCCAGCAGCACTATCAGGGCAAGGTATTTCTACAGCATCTCTCGTGAACATGCCACAGGTCAAACCTACATATTGAATAGAGGCACAGAAATTAGACATAAAGAAAGAAAGACAACTCTTGTAGGTTTTCTATCTTATTAACATCTTTTATGTTTTACATCATTCTGTAGGCATATTCCATCAATACAATGAATAGATCTGAATATTATTTTCATGTTAAACAACATATTGGAAATAGGAGGGATGTAGGGTGTAATGCTCCATTTCTGCTAATGTAATGCCTTGCACAAATAACAAATGAATGAGCGACTCATACGCTGTGGTATGAAAGCAATAATATGAGCAGATGAGCAGAAAATTAATCACCTGTCAGTGAACCATGGTCTGTATGCCATCCACACCAGGATGAAGTGGAGTTTCCATCTTCGGTACAATTACTGCAAGTCACATTCTACTAGATTAAAATTCAACTCCCTAAGCACAAACCAACAATTCTACCTTAGAAGCACATACAGTAATATTCTCCACTATCACAAATTTATTAGGGGGAACTATACTACCACCAAAACTTACACCTCAATTGCAAAAAATCTCTGCAATGACCCACCCACGGCCAGCCGTGGGTCTCCTCCATGGAGATCCACAGTCCTAGGTCTCCAGAAACCCCAGCGGCAGGGGGCTAAGTGAAAAGAGCGGATAGTTTTGAAGGTCAATTGCAACTTTTAAAGTTTGAGGGGACATTGCAATTAGAGTGTAAATTCAAGGAGGTAAGTGTCGTTTCCCCAATTTATTATTTAAAGATCCATTCCCAAAAGAATAGTTCATTTTTTTTTTCAAAGTAATTTCATTATCATTAATTAAGTGCAAAGGGGTGCAATCCTAATACACATTTAGTATACAAGAGAACCCCTAATCTAAAGAATAGTTCCTGTTTTCTATAAAGCAATATTATCAAATACTATTTATAATGATAAAGTAAGCTTCAGTGTAAGGTTCATGATGCCCAAACTAGAGCTAAAAATCATAACCAAAAGATAGCGAGGAAGAAACCTCCACATCAGAATAGTGCATTACTTTCAAGTATTCATATATGATTGCTCGCACACCAACTCAATGTTAACCAAATAAAATTCAGTCCTTGCCATGAAAATCCCTAAATGCCCATACAACTTACAGGAACCAGCCAAAAAAAAAAAATCTGAAGCAACAACAATCCAAAATAAAACTTTTACTAATAATATGCCTCTTTTCTTGGGCCACATGTTAGCCTTTCATTGCCTTGGGATGATCTTGTTCATCATGTAATTGATGTTCACTTTTATTTGCATTAATATGGACAACATCAAGTTATAGTATTTTTTTCTGGATCTCAGTTTAAGAACTTCAGAGAACCTGAGATTGCATCTCTGGGCAGTATTGTGATAAAGCTTCCTTCAGAAAGTTGCACACCTAAGTTTCGGGACATATATACATCACATAATTTAAAGAAATTGTGCAGCCCATTACTAAATCGAGTTGAAGCGATGAGTATGTGTGCCAACTTCAATCATGCCAATTTTTTTCTCCTTCTTAATGTAGCCACATAATTGATTAAAATACAGAACATGGTGACCAAAACTATAAATCTCTTCAGCCTGGTGAGTTTATCTCCAATCCCCCAAAAAAAATAATAATAATGAGCAAAAATAAAACAAAATTACCTCTGCTGTGCTGGAAAATAGTATAGCAGACGCCCTTTATGACACTGAGATCGAAGAAGTATCTGTTCAAGGCCTTGATCCTCATGCATATTCAGCCCTTTGGATACTAATCACGTGCCATAAAAAATTAAAAGGGTCACTGTTATGAAAGGGGTCACTATAGGTCATAACAGTTTATCAAGAACAACCATCATTTATTACAGTTAAAGAAAATTTAACTAAGAAAAAAGAAAAAGAAGCTAGAGAAACAAGACGGCTACAGTTGGTGTTTGGGTAGGGCTGACTACTTATACATTGGTATTCTGGGCCAGAGGCCCGGAGCCTAGCATGGCCTAAAATTGATACAGATCAATTATAAGATTAATTACTGTTTCCTAGTGTGTAGAAAAGTGAATATTATGTTTGTTCCGTAGTAACTGGAAGCCCTCATCTCAGAGGGTGATGAACACTGACCAGAGTAAATGGAAGCTTTTTTTGTTTTTTTGATCGAGGAAAGAGCATGCACACTCTCAAATGTTCTCACATCAAATGTGGAAAGAGAGGCCTAGAAATATAATAGGTCACTTTCACAATGTCTTAATGTAAAAGCCAATTCTCATATATTGAGAGCTTACCATATTGGTCGCAGTGATATGCCACCATCAATCCAACATCAAAGATCAACTTTCCAAGAGCCTTGAATGCTACACATGAAAATTTGATGTTTATTAATTATATAATAATGTAATATTCAGGAAAACTAAGAGTTTACGTAATCCAAAACATCATTAATCATTACCCCAAGCTATAATGACCTACTAAAGGATCAATATGTACATAGAATGCATTAGCTTCACAAAACAGAGAGAAGTTATAAACAAATAAAACAAGAAAGTAGAAAAAGATGCACATCAAAAACAAAAAACAGAGGTGAGAACATCAATTGCATTGCACTAGAATTTCACTCACGCTAATGACTGTTTATTCATCAAGTTGGCACAGATACACATTAAGAACATGAATTTCAGGGAATAAACTTTGTAAAGTAAAAACTTCAGGGACCAGTGTCTTCCACAAACACCAGCTTTTACTCGAGTCAAGTAAAAAATAAAACTAAAAAAAACTATATTTTGGCAATATTAAAGTTCAATAAGCACATACACAAATATTAAAAAAATTGTAAACTGGTGTACACACTGCAGAGAAACCATTGGATGTACCAACAAAGCATATGACCGAGGACATGCTATGACAGTCTTTTGGTGTCAAGATGCCTCAGATGGCTGTAGCATCATGATAAACATGATAGTGCATAGCGTATTATTGGCTTGATAAGTGCCTACTTAGTGGCACATTAGCTTGCAATACCTGTAGTTCATAGGCTCCTCAGAAGTTTTACATTTATGTAGCTAGAGCTATGTCATACGAAATGACAGACAAAAATCAGAAAAGACAACTACTGTGCATGCAGAATAATTTAGCATCACAATTGAAGACATACCCACTTCAAGTTCTGGCAATGCACTATCAGGCCATATATTCGACCCACAGTATGATGGATACCTATAAGACAGATCATGGGTGAAAAGCTGAGCAGATAGATAACCATGTTTTGTAAATATAATGTGTAAGCACTGCAACTAGGTCTATAACAGCTTAAAAATTTTATAGCACATGGAAAAAGTTGCCCAGACAATTTAATAAAACTATATAAAAATATGTAAACATCTCAGCAGGGTTTTGGTGGGGGCAGTCAGGATGGGAAACTGATACCTCCAGATGAGTCGGCCATAGGCCTAATGAGCCTCCACTAGAACACAGAGAGAGAGAGAGAGAATATAGATTATCTATGAATAATTATAAAAAAAAAAAACATTTCCATTATAATTGTCTTTTGCCTAACCCAGCCTATCCACGCCGATGCCTTAGGCAATGAGTAAAAGACAGAAGTACTAAAAAAATCATGAAATTTGACTTGGCCACTTTTACCGTTGGATTAGAGATGCCTCCGTGGTAGGCTTATCTAATAGCGGATTTGCATAAAAAGAGCCTTTCAATAAATCTGCACAATAAAAAACACAAAAATGTATACATAAGTCAAACTAACAATTAAAAGGACCAATAGGTTGTAGAAGTCGACACATTATTAGAGAAGATAACCCTCTATTGGACCTCGTGTGCATACTTCATTCATAGATAAATATGAACTGCTTAAAGAGTACTAAAATCTAACACATTGATAGTTTACCAGGCTTCCCAGATTCAAGCTTCTCTTTCCCATGACTCCATCCAAAGTTGTACCTAAAGTGGAGGGTGGGTGAAAGGAACAAAAAGTTAAAAGCAACTATGCAGCAGGGTTACCAAAATAGGAAAATAAGCTCAGCTGTGGAAGAAAGAATTCTAACAGTAATTCTTAATTCAAGAATACCACACATCTGCAGATAGAATCCCTAGGAAAAGAAATAAACATTATAACATTTGTGTGTGTGTGTGTGTGTGTGTGTGTCAGGACTTCAGTAGGGATATGTGATCCATGATAAATTCTAGAACCAACAAGATCAATTAAGGAGGAAGAGAAGAATCTTATTTTTGCGAGTAGGCTACAAAATTTTACATTTTAAAAGCAACAGGTCAAAATAACCTCTGTGTCTGCACATTTAGTGTTACCATAGAAGGTGGCAATAGGAACTAAATTGACTTTCAAACAAATCAAATTTAAGTCACTGAGAGGAAAGAGTATTTAAATGGTAAAGTGAGTAGAACTGAAGATTTGGGAATTAGAAAACTTGAGAAGCAAAATGTGTTACCTACTGTGAGGATCTTCGAGTTCCTTCTTCACCTCTTCAGGCAGACCGGCCAATCTGAAAAAAGAGAAGGAAAAAAATCTATGAGTGATACAGTAGAACATAGATTAAATGTATTTAAGAGCACACAAAAATGAATATGGAATATTTGAAATCTTATACCTAGGAGAAAGACGTAAAAGATTCCGACGCAATGAAGGAAATCCTGGAACCTACAGTGCAATAGAGGTTAAGCTCAAATAAGCAACACAATAATCTTAAAAACTCTACAGTCTTGAATTCTAGATAGACAAAGATATAGAAGTTCTCCAATTAAAACAGAAAAAATGCATTTCAGAGCATATGCTTTTATTTCTCATTACATTGTTCATCATATTTCAATTAAGTCCAAAGGAGATACCCGCCTTACATTCTCCAAACATTTGTATTGAGGCATGCATTCACGAAAAGCTAACAAACATCTCCATTTCCACAAAGCTCTCTTAATCAAGTATAGAAATCCATGTCATTACACTTTATAAGTTGATCTCTTAACCTAATTATCTAAACTATGGCACAAAAATAGCTAGTTGCGCACCAAATTTCCAATCAAATTAGGCTGTTGATTCCTATCAAGCAATGAACCATATAAAAGGCGTTTTAGATAATACAAATGCGTAACATATCATATTGATATGGATATCTTTATCCCTCCAAAACAACACACTATAATTGATTGTGGCTCAGAATGGATTCGATGTCCTAATCGGAAATGCTAATTACTTGAACACCATGGTCTAAATAGACAACTTAACAGCTGTATATAAATAGATAATAACAATATAGTAGCATCAACAATAAACTTATACAAAAGACCATCCCATACATCAGAAATTGATAGAATTCCCAGCCCGTTGGGTCCGAACCCTTCTTCGATCTTCATCGACAAGTCAGCACTCTTGTCCTGTAACAATCAATTCCAAACATTTTATCAAACACATCATACATGACACAAATTTCAACTTCATAAAGTGAAGTCCAAAATACAAGCAACGACCTGTTCAATTCCAAAAACATGTATGTATGTGTGGTTACACCACCCAAAACTTTTTTATTAGAATAATTCTTTATTAAATCCAACGTTGGATTAAATATCTTTCCCACAACCATCATGCTTGCCAAAAGTCAAGGTGATCAGACATTAAGAACTATATTATCTATAAAGTGTTCAAAATTATACTTTCGTGTATTCTCAATTATACTTGAACCCAACACATATATAGGCCGAAATGGAAGTATGAGAACGATTTAAACCCAAATTTCAATGTCGTTTTTGGTTTCAATGACCAAAAAGTCAACTCAACCCAATCTTATTTGGCTGAATTAACATTAGCGGTGCATTTTCTCGCAGTACCAAACAGCAAAACGCGCAAGGCAACAGCCAACAACATTATTAGTAAGAGTCTCATGGACCAAACAGAGCCCAAGAGGGAACGCTTACCTTGAGCTCTGAGTACGATATGGTGACGGTTCTGAGAGTTGGAAAGGCGGTTTGGGCTGAGCACGTCATATTCCGAGACGTGGTCGGGCGGGAACAGCGGCGACTGGACGGTGACGGAGAGGGAAAACCGGCGGGAACGAAAAGAGGTTTAGTGTCGTGAGACGGTGGGTTTTATCGAGGGAACGTGAGAGGTTGGGTGAGTGTCACTTCAAATTTGAGAGCATAAGGAGCACGGATCAGGATCCCCTCATATTAGAGGGAATATGAGATTCTCATATTCCTCAAATCCTGGCCATTGAATTTAATCTAATGGCTCATGTTATGCCACGTGTCCCAATTCAAATTAAATATTAAAATATTAATAAACTTAAAAAAAGTATTAAAATTAAAATAATAAAAAAATTAAAAATAGAAGAAGGAAAAACAGGGGGTGGCCGGCCACCCCATAAGGGGTGGCTGGCCGCCCCATTTGAGCCTAGGGGTGGCGTCGGCCACCCTGATCGATAGGGTGGCCAAGCCACTAGCATGGGGTGGTTCACCACCCCTAGGGCAAAAAAATTTTGAAATCTTTTGGGTTTGGCCTAGGGATGGGAGCCACCCTATAGCCATGGGGTGGCTTGCCACCCTAAGGATCGGTTGAGGTGCACGAACCACCCCACAGCCATGGGGTGGCTGACCACCCCTAGGAAAAAATTCAAATTTTTGGCTGTGGGAACCACCCCATTTGCCATTGGTGGTGGCCAGCTCGCCACCCCTTGTTTTTCCTTTCTTTATTTTTAATTTTTAATTATTTTAATTTTAATACTTTTTTAAGTTTATTAATATTTTAATATTTAATTTGAATTGGGACACGTATAACATGAGCCGTTAGATTAAATTCAAATTTGATATTAAAATATTCTTTGATTTTCAGTAGAGGTGTCAGAAGTTATACCTAATTAATACCTAACTTCTATACCTAATTTTTAGTTTAAGAAGCAATATTTTTACTTAAAGAGATAAATTAAATCTTAATTGAATTTAAGATGTAACTTTATCAATTTTTCTAGTAGATTTTACACTTATGATATATAGGCTTGTGGTCACATCCAAGCCAATACTTTATCAACACATGCACATATTATTACGTCAAGACCAATTAATTTATCACATTATTTAAAAATAGAAAAAAAAATTGTTAAATTGGTTAATGTGGTTTGACATTGAAACAAATGACTCTATAGGGTTTAAAACAAAATTATAATAATAAATTATAAAGAAAATTATAAATTAACCCTAAAATTTAGATTTTTTTTTTCACTAAACTCACTATAAATTTGTATATTAACCCTCATGTTAAAAATTATTTTTTAAAAAATACAAAATAAAAACATAATCGTGTGTTAGGGTGGTCAACTATCCCAAAACTAATGGGGTAGTCACCACCTCATTACGACGGCCTATGGGGGGTGGCTAAATCACCCTCTAAGGCCATAGTAGGTTGTCGTGGTTGGACTTTGCCACGCCACGATGGAGAAACCCCACCTCATGACCTCCCAAACCAAAACCAACTCCACAATTCCTTAAAAATTTGAGACATGGCCTTGAATTTCAGTCCAAAACTGACCAAAAGGAACTTTTGACGAGCACATTAAGGTGAGTGGCTATTTGGGGTGCTTTGGCCACCTTCTCGCTAATTATGGGAATGGTGAAACCATCCCAAAGGCATGGGATGGTCAACATCCTAATGATTATGAGGTGGCAAACTATCCCAATTCGAAATTTTTATTTTTTGGTTTTAGGCAAACTTGTTAATTTCATAAGGATTCTTGATAAAATGAATGGAATTTATACGGAGAAAGAACTATTTTTTAATATATATATATTAAAAAATTAATATAACTTTTAAAAATATTACTAAATTTATAATAATTTATTATTAAATTATTAATAGTTATTTCATATGAATTCCATTCGGGACTGTTCCGTACGGTCACGATAACTAAACAATGGCGCGGGTGCTTGCCCGTGCCGTTGGAAACATTGGCTTCCCTCCCTCCTGTAAACCTCCAATGGACTGGACTTGCAGTTGCAGTCTTCACCTCTCTCGCAAAATCCCATTCTCACTCGCTTCTTCGCGCTTCATCTCCAGAGCTTCTCACGCTTCTTACAAGTCTTTTACGACATCGTTTCCATCGCGTTCTAGTACCACTCACACTTCGATAAAATCAAATTCCCCCACTCTTTCAGTATCTGCCACTGGTACCTTCACCTGGGACGACGTCGTCCGGATTTCTCAACCGGAAAGCCTTCCGGACGATTCTTCGGATCTCACAGGCTTCTTCGAGAAGATCAGAATCTGCAATCGCGGATCAGTTAAGCCCCTCATCTCCTCTGTTTGGTTCCCCCAGAGAGTCAAAGCGAAAGAAAGTAACAAACATTTTGGCCGAGTTTTTGAGTTCCGAGATCCAAACAGATCGTTTTTTAGATTTTCCTTCAAACGCCCAAGCAGTGCGTCTCATTTCTCTTTGAAATCGCGTGCAGGAAAAGCAATCCGAGTTCCTTCCGTTCGCAATCGACGATCAAGTCGTTGGTTATATTCATAATGGGTACGGATTAGAATGAAAATTCCTTTATTGGTTAACTTCTTTAAAATTGAATTGCTCCGTCATGTTGAGTCGCATTGCTGAATCGATTTTGTTTCTACTTTTCAAATTTGTGCAGTTTCGCTAGCCATTTAAGGAAGTTCCAAAATGTTTTTGTCTTCCCTCAAGACAGTTCTTGCGGTGGCCATGTGAGCTTACACCCAATGCTGAGCACACCAGAGGAAAGGACCAGTGCGGTTGGAAATGTGGTCAAATGCTTAGGGGAAGAACTGATTCCAGGTATACGAAACGAGGTACAAGTCATGATTATGCGATGAACTGATTCCCTTTTGTTAATTTTTTACTGTCCAATATGTGTTGAGAGTGCTTGTTAATTGAAGCAAATGTATAATTTGAAAGTTCGTTTTTAAAAGATTACAATTTTTCTACGTTTTCAAATTGTTGGCAAGGATTGCATTTTTAAAAGCGCACAACTTTAAAAGTTAAAGTATGATTTTAAAGGCTAAACTGTAATTTTATCAAAAGCAGCGTTTTTAAAATCACTATTTTTAAATGACACATTTTGAAATCAAAAATCCAAAGATTTAAAACTCTTTGTAGCCAAGTGGTGGTGAAGTAATTAAGACCTTTGTTCTATTGGCTAACTATAGATTTTACTGATTTCAATCAGCTATACCCCGTGGCATCGTCCTTTGGTGCGCCCATCTTTTTTTCGCTTGAACGTGCTGCTGCTCCTTACTTTGGAATAAAGGTGTGTTTTATGCCATTGTGAAATCGCTCTTCTCTTGAAACACATTTCACACTGGTTTTTGTAGTCTAGCTTTTGAGATTGTGTATCAAATCTGTTTAGGCTCTTGCAATTTGATTTGGTTCGAAATTCTCACTTTTTTGAAAAGATGTGCGTTTCTTTAGGTTGTATGCTGTCAATTGAAAAGCAAACATCTTTCTGATGTTCTTCTAGTACATTTCAGTAACATGATCAAAAGAAGAAGAAGAAGAAAAAAAAGCAATGTGATGATCGTAGATTTTTTCACCTTTAGCTTAGGAATCATTTTTTCTATACAACTCAGCTCAACTCAACCATCTTTCCCAATGTTGATTTTTTTTTTTCCATTCTCTTTTTCATTATCTGCTAATGAGTAACAATCTTGCCAAAAATTAGTAAAAAAGATTGTTACACATATCTGTGAACAAGAGCTGGTGGTGAGGTCATAGGCATAGGTTCAATCAACCCCATAGGAGTGTCCATCAGTGCATTTACTTATAAACACAAAATTGCTTTCTGCGAATCAAAAAGTGAAGCAAATTTGCATTGTATGCTACACGGGTTCTTGACTTTTTCATTACCTTTTGAGTGTATTATTAACTGTGCAAACATTCTAAATTAAGTACATTGTTCCAACTGGCTTTAGACTACTTCCTTTTTTATTTTTAACTTATGGACCTGAATATTACCATCATATTCCATCCATGGTTGTTCTTAGCAGTCTTTGAACACACCAAGCAATACATCTTGTTTTTTCTGTCTGATTGATGAACCAGACTATGTTATGATCATGTTACTGATGAATGTATGTTGGTCTTTTTTTCTCGAATGCTTTCCTGGTTATAGGCTTATGGAGTTCAAATGAATGGCTATGTTGAGAGGGATGGGGAGAAACTTTTATGGATTGGGAAGAGAAGTCAAGAGAAAGCAACTTATCCTGGGATGCTTGATCAGCTTGTTGCTGGAGGACTGGTTTGTAATGACCTTATTATGATTAAAAATCTGTGGCATGTGGAAATCTGAGGATTTCTTTCATTCTGTGAATTTTTGGACGTCAATTTTTACTGTTCTTTTAAAAAAAAATAAAAATTGAAGCAGTTGAATTGAGCCAAGTAATTATGCCCAACATTGAACAAAATAACAATGAAGCTCATATAATCAAGCAAGTAGTTCGTATTATGCTCATTACGAGTCTGTGCTAGCCACTAATTTCATATTTACATGATGGCAATGGCAGCCTCATGGCATTGCTTGTGGGGAGAATCTTGTGAAGGAATGTGAAGAGGAAGCGGGAATTCCCAGATCCATTGCTAATGAGTAAGTTTTTGCCACTGAATTATTATTTCATGTCACCTAACTGTTGTGGATGCCCTCGATTGAGTATGGATTCTCTCTCTCTCTCTCTCTCTCTTACTGATTGGTTCCAAAATGCTTCTCTTACAGAGCTATACCAGTGGGCGCTGTTTCCTATATGGACATTGATGGTTACAGATATAAGAGAGATGTTCTATTTTGTTACGACTTAAAGCTTCCTGAAAGTTTTAGACCTGAGAATCAAGGTGGGCCAAATGAAGCACAGCCTTCTTCAATGCTTTTATCAGTTGCTAACCTCAACCTTTGTCATTTTTCTCATTCATTTATTGGTTGCATCTCAGTAATGAATATTTGTTTTCATTTCATATGGAGTGCTTTGATTGTATCCCTTTGTAAATGGCTTGTTGAGTGCAGATGGAGAGGTGGATAGCTTCAAGTTGATTCCTGTGACGCATGCAGCAAATGTCATACGGAGAACACAATTTTTCAAAGCAAATTGCTCTCTTGTCATCACTGATTTCTTGTTTCGGCACGGGTATAGCTCTTCTAAATCCTGATGCTCATTTTATTATCTTTGATCAATAGTTTGAACAAGAACCTAAAAAAAATTCATTTTCTACACACTGACTGTACTGTTAGACTAGTGCCACCTGATAACTGTGTCAATATTGCAGCCATTATGATTTTCTGCCTCCAACCATATGCTAGTTCTGGCAACGGAGGGGTTACTTGTTGCCGTCTTTGCCAATTTCCACCATTAACAAATTATTGAAGTGAATTTTTCGCCCTGGTTTTTCACAACTAAGCTGGTTTTTCAAAACTAAGCTTACTAGAATTATTTCATCCTAATAGTGTCGAATTGTCATTACATAATTCTGAATTTTTTTTCTCTAATTTCTCCCCAGAAATTCTTATGCTTATTCCACTGGTTGGGGAAGGTCTAAAGATTTATGCTTCATATTGAAATTTTACTAAAGCTTTCTTACCTGCCCTCAGCTGTCATATCATATATGAAGGTCGTTTAGGGGAGTGTGAACTCTTTAGTATATCTTTTCTTTTCAAATCCCTAGAACCTTGGGAAATTATGATTAAGGTTGCAAGTGCAGCCCCAGTGGCATCACTACCCCGACGGTCAAAATCATTTAATTTATGTCGGACTTCGAAAAATGATTTTCCCCGCATTTCATCAATCTGTAGGTGTCTAAAAATAGCCTTCCAATAAACAGACATACTACAGTTTCTTTTAAGCATTGCTACGAGAAACACATCTATCTATAGCATAATTATCACCACAGAATTCTGATTATTATCTTCAAACTTGGCAGATATATGAGTCCTGAATATATTGGATACTTGGATCTGCTACGAAGTTTGAGGAGTGGGGATTGCTCCTAATGATACTTTTTCACCGTATTGTTTTCACTTTTTTTCTTCCTGCTAATTTTTTAAATTTTAGCCTTCTCCTGTGAAGGAAGAAAGAAAGTGTTGTAAGAATTTACCTTTTTATTGGCAGCTTTCTTATGTTGTGGACTGAGAGCCAAGATATTTTGTGAAAATGAAGAATGTTCTTAGCTACATGTCGTGTAGACTGTCTAGTAAATTATTTAGCCGTGGGGTTTGGAATTATATCAAACTGATCACTGAGTATCAAAAGTATATTAAAGAGATCTTCGGGGTAAGCTATTGCTCAAATTGACCCCTACGACATATCACAACCAATTGTGATATAAAATTATACATTTATCCTCAAATTTTATTTATTAAAAAAAAAAAAAGTTTGAAGGAATAATTTTTAATTTCTTAGGTCCATAAAATGATAACATATTTAGAGTATCTCCAGTAAGAGTGGCTATGCCACTCAAAATACTCATTTTTTTATTTTAGCTACTAATTTTTTACTACACACTTCAATAGAATATCCATTTTAACCATCTCTTTAAATTAAGTATTATTTGTCAATAGTATTTTATTATATTCTATCTTTCCATTATCTTCCTTTTTCCATTTTCAGCAAGGGTTATTACCCATCTGTTTTGAGCCGGCAAAATTTGAGTTATTACCCATTGTTCTTTGTCTTTTCTGGCAATGGGTTATTACCCATCTGTCTTGAGCCGGCAAAATTTGGGTTATTACCCATCTTTCTGTCTTTTTCGGCGATGGGTTATTACCCATCTATCTTGAGCCGACGATGGAATTATAGCCGCCGGGGACAATAAGGTCTGTAGGCGCTGAGGATGGAACTATGGGCGCTGTGGTCGCCAGATCAAGCTGAAGCTCATCATGCTCTAGGACAAGCTTGTCATCGTCAGGGTTACATTGATGCCGAGATTGCTGAGAGGGGGGAGAGAGGAGAAAGAAAGAAAAGAGAAAAACAATAAAAAATACTTACAAGGTACGACAGTAGAAATCTACTATAGCGAATCGGATGAAGATGGTTAGTTTAAAGGGTCTGCTGGAGTGGTGAAAATGCTAAATATAACTAAAAAGCTAGTTTGAAAGAGCTGTTGGAGATGCTCTTAGGAACACTACTCCTAATCATTCATACATATATTATATATATTCGACATTCTCAAACAGGTTCTTCAAAAGCCTAAATTTTAAAGAAGACGGTAAAATGGATGAAGAAACATTCACAATCATTTGCAAGGTCCGGCAGTTGAGTATAAGAACTCCTGGGGCCCACGATATCACAAATTCTTTAAACACAGTCACAGAGGAATACCATACACAAAGTTGGATGCCTTTTTTCTTATGTAAAATGAACTTATTTTGGACAGCTGAAAATATATTTCAATTGTATCCACAATCCATCTCTGTTATTGATGCAACAAGGAGAAACTAGGACATCATAACTAATGCAATCCGTCACACTCTCAACTCCTCCACTTCTGGGCTCAATGGGCCAAAGAGCGTTTCCACTTCACTATGATCGACTTCCTCCAAACTTGCAGGATTCCACTTTGGGTTCTGCAAAGGCATAATCATGAAAACTTCAGAGCAAAATACAGCATATATTTGGTTAGGGCTCAAAGACCCAAAATAGACTGATACAGCATTAATATTGCCAATACAAAATTGGTACTATTTGCACAAGAAACAAGAAGTAATAGCACCCCAAGTTCTGACTAAAAAGATAGTTTGCATGATATAACTTGTAACACGAGAAATCATTACTAAACCCAGTAACTTGATGCTACCATTAAACCAAACTTACAAAACTAACATATTTCCACATTCTTCTACAGTATACAGAAGGGGACTTCAGAGACAAATGATATAACCTGATCCTTGTCCACCAAAATTGCCCGGACACCTTCTGCAAAATCATTTCGTAGAGAAGACCTTAAGGCGATGCGGTATTCAGTTTTCATCACACCGCTTAGCTGGAAGCAACCAGAAGCAAGAATACACGTTACTGCTTAAGTCATGCCCGACAGGAAAAGAAAAAAGAAAACTACCAAAAAAATAGAAAAGGAAAGAAAAGAAAGAAACTCAAAACTCACTGTGGACAATTCGCTGTCCTCTTTTCCATGGGCAGATGCAACTCTAGAGAAATGCTTTTGTGTTAAGCAAAGCGAAAAAGGGGCACCTTTTCCAAGACCTTGAAGGGCTTCATTAGCCCACTCTACCACTGCCCAGGGAAATAAAGGAAATCAGAAAGCACAAAGGGGCAACATTGAGTAAGCCAAAGGTTAGAAAGTCCACTTGACATATCTGTCTTTGGAAGAACCAAAAAGATGTATGCACATTTCATTCATCAACCAATAAAACAATTGGTACTTATAAACATACCAGCAGCTTCACTGCTATGCTGATGCTTTTTCAGTTCTTCAATTGTCTCATTAACTGACTTATTTGAACCGAAGCATGAAACTATATGTGGTAACAGCAATTTCAACTGTGACTCAGACTCAGGGTTACTGCTGTATTTCGCCAAAAGTGCTTTGATGTCTTCATGTGGGTCCTCAGAACTGAAGTACCAAATGGATATAATTTTTTTTAGTAAGAAACCATGGGACCATCTTTTGTGCAGAACAAAAATTTTCATATATTTTAAGTTAATAAACATGAGGAAATTATATCCTGATCCACAAGGTATATGCACTATGGAGTTGATAAAAAACAAAGACTTGGATTTCATATATTAATCTTATCATGTGGTGCTAGAGTCACCATGAATAAATCAAATGGTAGCAATTATAAACCAAAGTCCTGACTTACCAAAAGAACAGTCATGGAGTTCTCATTTCATCAAATCAATTTCATAGAGCAAAATCAACTAAAGAGCAAAACTTCTCTAATATATAAAGTTGTGATATGGCTGTTTATTTTAACTTTTTTTTTTTGATAAGGTATTTTAAACAATTTAAATGACAAAATTATAAGGTAATGTGAGTTTCTAAATTAGAATTACAGAAAAGCTAAATGGATTCCACTAAAATGAAAAATAGCAATTACAGATAGAATGATGATCTGAGACATACAATGTAGTTGCCAAAAGGGCCTCCTTCAAAGGACCCAAGCTCCGGATGGCACAAAATGTGTGCCGAGACCTACATATACCGCATCAGCAGGTGTAGAAATCCTTTTTCCAGTCATTCCAAGATATGAACCTGCAAATCATAATATAAGTTAGAAAAATGCAAAAGTCAGGAGACAATAAGTTCAAATGACATTGATGACAATGCTTCTTTAATTCCAAATTGTTTGCCTTTGTTTTACTTATGACCACTTCCTATGAGGCCAAGCCCTTCTCGTGCTTTCTATAATTGAAAAAATGTTCAGTTCCAGTATAAGAACAAGAAAGAAATGCTTTTTGTAGCAACAAAAAGAATACCAACTGATCCTTCTCCTGGACTTTGTGCCGCTATATATGCAAACCCAACATCTGGGAACAAGCCAATTCCATTTTCTGGCATAGCAAGAACAGTCCTCTGAAATGCATCAATACAAGGATAAAAGTAAAAGATATTAGAATGCCAATACAATATAATTGGTAAGACTAAATCACCTGTCTATATGACACAAGCATACCTCAGTTATGATCCTGTAACGACCATGTCCAGATAGGCCTATTCCAAAGCCCATTGTTATGCCATCCATGAAGCTTATATATGGCTTCTTGTACTCGGAAAGTTTGCATATAAGAGAATATTCAGCAGTGAATACCTGAGAAATGCACAGCACAATAAGGCATTAACTTCATGTAACAAAATAATGGGTCATGCACAAATGTAAGAAGCAGATTAATGCAGCACTGCACAGAATAGACATAGACGCTTATTAAGAAATGATATGCAGCCCAACTGAGATGAAAGCCATTATCTGACTTACACAGAAGCATCAAAGTAAACCACCAAAACTAGAAAGCATTATGAACTGACCAAAAAAAGGTCACTTTTGAGGTCCCAACCCAAAAGAATGAATGTGTTGAAGGTTATATATACAAATCCAGATATGCGTATGCAGAGAACAGAATATTAATCCAACTATGCTTTTCAACTTAAACTGGAAAATATCAAAGCAACTAAAAGCACAGAAAATAACTCTTATGTTGAAAAGTTAAATTCATGATCATGATATCTTTCAAATAATAGAAACAAGAACAGAATTTTTTTGGGAGAACATAAACAAGGTCCAGAAACAAACTCCAGTATTCTGCTCAGTAAAGGATACTTGAATACATGCTTACAGCAGGTCAGATGGCCTATAAACTTTTTTTCTACTAGTGATATTATATTTAAAAAGATCTAAATGAGAATGCATAAAAAATACATCTAAAGACGCTTTTACACAAGAGCCACACATTTCTTTTAAGTTTTAGAAAATTAAGACAGGTCAGGGAATTGAGAGGCAGACAATAATTAAGTGGAAGGTACTATTATTAGTATTTGTGATCTTTATCTAAAAGAACAGAACTCGAATTGCAAAAAATATAGTTGACATGGCAGTTACTTTGAATTAGTGTTATTTTAACAAAGTTTAAGGTTATCAAAGCACACAAGACCTCAATCATATCTGATAGTTGTTTTTTGGTTGTGATCTGCTTCACATCACCACCTGCAGATAAACTAAGATCTTTATTATCATCCAACTAATAGACAACAAACTAAGCAAGCTAACTAATTAAAGAAAAATTCATATATAATACAACAATGCAACATAAAAAAGAAGAAAAGAAGCAACAGAATATAAAACTGAGCAAATAATGCATATCAACTACAATCAAAATAAGCACTCAGGAAAGAAATGCTTGTAGCACAAAACAAGCATCATAAAGAAACCTTCTGCACAAGAGGTGTGTTTTTGTCCTTTCGAATCTCAGCAACAACCCCTTTAATATCCATTCCTGCATTGGCCATGAATGGTTACCCTCAAAACCTTACCTAACGCTTGGATATCAAAAATAATCCCAGAAGCAAAAAACCAAATATAAATGGCAAAGATATTAAAGCTAAATCAAATTCAGGTATAGCGTGAAAACAAATGGTGGTGGTAGAAAAATGTTGAGAAACAAACAATCTACATAGGACTCTGATTTTCTCCACGTTACCGGCACAAAAGGCACGAGGCGAGCTGCTATCAACCAGAACACATTTGACTCTCGGGTCCGACTCCCATTCATCAAGAAATTTTTTATATCTTATATCCATATCTGCATTAGGAACAAGTTTCAAGTTAAATATAAAGCGAACCCAGCAGGCAGCAGCTAAAGGAAAGCACTAGTATATTATTTACATCAATAACAAACACTCGACATTAAGTCTTAACTTATTCATGAAAAAAAAAAAGACATTAAGCCTGAACTTAAACACCACAAATTTTTCTATTTTCCCGTCAGTTCATCAACTAATTGAGTTTGTTTTCATCATTACTTGTAACAGATGCAAGTCTTGATCAAATTTGAATAAACCACCCCTAGAACTTTGCTTGGTATAGCATAGAGCTTCCACTTGATAGGAAAATGGCCACATTCCCCCCACCAATTACAAAAATTGCCTCCCACTGTCCCATAATCATCATCAGCACGATGAATCATTTACTTCCACAAAAATCTCGATTTTTTTTCATTCTACAAATTTGAACTCTAAGAACCCTAAACACACAAAAATAAACATCCAAATCACTTATCTATAAGCATAAATAGTTGCATGAATTTCACCTAAAACACAGTACCCTTATGATTAGATAATTACTGCTTGAGCTTATAATTCAAAAGGAAATGGGACCTAGGTTCATCGCGTTGAGAGCCTTGGGGCGATCGAGGGTGATCACTGCGACACCGCTTGGGTGAACGATTCCCTTGACGAACTCGTCAATAGCGGCCATGCTCGCGAAGGTTCTGAAAGAGAGAGAGGCTTTCGAGGTTTTGAAGAGAGAGAAGCTGAGGGATTTTCGCCGCTGAGATTGAGCGGTTGGGTTCACGAAGAGAGACGAGGATTTGACGAGGATTTGAGAAGCTCCGAATAAGCTTCTCATTGCTGGTTTTCTATTGAGTGAAAAGGAGTCATGCGAGTGAGAAAGATACTTCAATATTTATTCACCGATTTACCCTCACATATTTTATACATCAACAGATTTTATTAGGTCCAATTTTATGAGTTCATATAAATTTATAAATTTAATAATTAATTTGTAAAATGAGATAGACCAATATTACAAGTCGCAACGATACACCTCATTGATTTGTTGGTGATGATTGAACTTTTGTGCAATACATGCCATTCTTTTTGAAACAAGATATTAGAAATGAAGACTATCATTTAATTATAAGGATAAAGTTTGTACATCTAACTGCATACATATAGTTAATGTTGACACGTGCTAAAATATTAATTAAATTATTAAATTTGTATTTTCTTATGAGCTTAATTTTTTAAGGTAAGTGCTGATTTAATTTAGTATCATAACAGACGTCAATGCCTTCAAAAAAAAAACTATGCCTCTATTATTCATATTTTATTTTAATTAAATTTTTTTATGTGTTGAATATCACTTATTAAATAGAAGTTGAATATATATTTAGGGAAAAGTAGTATACAAGTATTTAATTTTGTATCACAATTTTGTAGGGTTTTTATTCTCAAAGAATAATTTAATCATAAGGTCTACACCTTAAGAAGCGCCTTAAAAGTTGATGTTAGTAGTTCAAATCTCACTTTTTATTTTTCTTCCCTTGTGCCAACGTATAAGAAGAAAGAAATCAGAACAAAAAATTATAGGGTTTTTCAGGGTAACTTTAATGTTGTCATGGCTCACAATTTACGGCATAGAACGACTATACTTGGGCTGGGCCTAGGCCACCAGCTGTTCTTTATTACATGGGTCAGTGATGGGCTTAGGCTCTGGCTTTGTTCATGGCCCTTTCAGTCCAAACTCTTGACCCTGCTCAATCTTTACGATGCCTTCCTTTTACATGCATGCTTGCCATTTTCATTTTCTTAATTTCGTGGGCTTATCGTCAAGAGGGGACACCAAATAAACTATCATAATATGAGTAATATTATTATTCACACATTTATTACACACATCATATCGGTTGACTTGATATGTTTTAAATGGTTTATACTTTTTTCTAATCAAATGGTTTATACTTTTGTTTTTTTGTTTTAAGTAGCTGACATAGTAAACCATGTAAAACACGTCATACCAACCGATGTAATATGATTTAGGTTTTCTTAAAAGTTTAGTATTTTTGTTTTTATTTTACTAAGAGTAGTTTCGTTATTGGAGGAACATTGATAATCTTTTGATAGTTTTGAGAGGACATCATCCATTAAGTGGTAATTTGTAGATTTTCCTAAAATTAATGTTTGAAGTAAACTAATTGAAATGTGTTTAGATATCAAAATTAATTGTTACTTTTGTACTTCAAATTTGATGAACCAAGCATCTTTTATCACGACCCTTTAAATTTAATAATCATGCGAACGTGTGGGTTGCAGCACAAGTAACATTACTCCTATAGTATTTTCAAGAATGAGTGAAAAATATGGTCATTTTGGGATTTGAAATGACCAAAATGTTGATAGGTTAACAATTACTTAACACCCACCCAGACCCCCAAAGACCTGAAGCAATTTCTTTCCACCAGTCTGTTTCAAGCAACACATCATCATTCAAGAAGACAAAAAGACCAATTCACAAAGCTTTAAATACCAACAACTCAAACTCTAATAATTGAAGGCAAACACACCATTCAATGCCCAACCATCTCCTACTTCTCCTATCCCATGAAGTTCATCCATATCCATATGGGCATTTATTTGTGATCACACTATTCCAGAAACAAACCTAGGATAACGGATAACGATTCACAACGATTATCTATCTAAATTATTAGTAATTTGAGTAGGTAATGTGAGAGATTGCATATGACCAAACCCATTTGAAGTTTATTTGAGCGGTAGATTCCATATGAAGTTTCTCGCATTACGTATCCACAAATGCTAACAATTCGGACAGATAACTGCGTATCGTGAATCCCCGTCCGAAACGTAGACATATCATCGGCTTATATATGCTCCTGACTATGACAAATATTGAAGCCCAGGACACTCTGTAGCACATCAAGGAGGCGGATGTGAGCAGTGAGCTGAGGGAAATGGCCGTCGGCGTCGATGTTCTCCACAGTCGATTTTCCCTTGATTTTCTTCTGCATGTAGGATGGCACAGAATTCGGGACGGCCATGTCATGGGTGTTCTGAATGATAGTGCATGGGGTGACAACCTTGTCGAGAATGTCTCGTTCATCGCTGTAAAACACAGTTTTAGCCAAAGGAAGTGCCACTTCTGGTCTCATTCTTTTCAAGCATTTTGCAAACTTATCAACCGAGAGGGGATCTTTTGGGTCCACCGCAAGAGACGCAAATCCTGTAGCCCAATTCTCATAGTCGGTTTCAATGCTTGAGATGATCTGCTCAATGTCTGATGTTGAAAACCCCCCCTCATAATCATCGATGTTTAGGTACCTGTATACGTACGATACTATAGCATGAGACATTTCTGGACTTGTTTGTTTGAGACGTATATAACTAGCTAGCAATTTGAACACATGTATAAAAAAAACATGAAGAATTGAATGATTAGTAATTTTTAATCTTATTTTCGGATTAGACTTGAGTGGTCTCTCCGAGTCCGATCCGATGTTAAGTTTTCCTTTTTTATTGTGGACAAGAGAAACTAAGAATTCATTGGCCATGGGCCACAAATATAAACCTAACATAAAAAAAGAACAAGACAAAGAAGCCCGGCACAATCAACATTCAACAACCATATTTTGTGTCCACGTGTTCGGTTGGCTCATCGTAGAGGATATAGTACATCAAATTACAATCTGATTCATCATCGCACACTCAAAACAGATCCAGTTAGTTGTTAGGTTAGAGCTAGACGTCATGGTTTTCACCTCTTCGAGATATTAGATATCCATCTCCATGAAATTATCAGTCGTTACTTCTACCAAAAACATCAAAAGAAAGAAACTAAAACAGAGGAAGCCCCTATATGTCATATTTGGCATAATGCCTAATACAAACTGAAATGACAATAAAAAATAAAAATCAGCGTTACAATGAACAAAGGCATGTAAAAAAAATATTAAAAAAATCAATATGTTATTTAATATGAATCAAAGCCAAAAAGTCATGAGTTTAATCGATGATTCCATTATTTACTTCTATTTAATTAAAATATTTCAATTTCAAGTCCACACGTTAAAGTATTTAATCACGTTAAAGTATTTGATTAAATAGTTAAATTTATCTATTCTTTTATCTCCTTAAGTTTTTTAAGTAACGGAATATAATAACATTTCTTCGAGTATTGAATGCAAATCTAGAAAGAACAGGCTTTGCAATTAAATGGGTATGCCTGAATCATATTCCAAAAAGAGAAAGAAAAGGAAAGAGAAAATATAACAACAAACAACAGAGCAGAGACAATAAACAAAAACTTCCCAAAAGAGAAAAGCAATTAGCAATAGAAAGAGAGACCTTGGGGAAGCTCCGATGAGTATGAGCTGCTTGAAAAGCTCGGGTCTTTTGATGGAAGCGATGCATCCAATCATACCGGACATGGAGTGCCCAACAAAGACCAAAGATTGAAGGTTCAACTCATCAAGGAGAGCGATTAAGTCGTTGGCAAAGGCATCGTAGGAAGAGTACTTGAGAGGATTGAAGAGGCTGTGATCTTCAACAGCACCTGAAAAGCTCCAGTCGAAAACAACAACCCGGAAGTGTTTATCCAAGTAGGGCAGGATTTTGTCCCACACCGACTGGTCTGTTCCAAACCCATGTGCCAGAACTATGACTTCCTTGCCTGAGCCAACTATTTTCGTGTTCATGGCAGTTGAGAGGCCCTTGTCTAGCAACACCATGTTCGGAACAACAAGAAGAACAACAATAGAGAAGAAATAAGAAGCTAAAAGCTGTTTGGTGCTTTTTGCGGTTCGTTTGGCCTTCAATATATAGGACAAAGAGTGGCTTGTTTGTAATTAAATAAAGAAAACGGCTTTTTTGTTGGAAGGGAAAAGGGTTTAATTAACCAGCATATACAGTGACATTACTTTTCAGGCCACATGGAGTTGAATTTTGTAAGATAGTTTTATTGAGAAAATTTAAATTAAGAAGAATACATTTTTCAAGTATATATAAAAGCAAAAGCTACTTTCTTCTACTAAATTAATTGGCATCAGTTGAATCTTTCTATCGAATCCATCAGTTCACTACCAACAAGATATGAGACAGTAGCTAGCCGATCGAACGACCACATGGATAGGTTGACCTCAAGAAAGAATGAAATGAAATAATTACAGTAATATTATGCTCTTTCCATCTATATTTTTTGTAGAATTAATTTTCGTATGATACTGACACAATGGCCGTGTTTGTTTTTTCATCTATTGATACGTATTTAATTCAATCTTATACTCAACATAACAGTTGACTCTAACACCAAATAACAAAAATATTAAGCAAAACTCACATTAAAAACCAACTTATTACAATCTTTCTCGTCAATAATCCCAAGTTATCAATCCCGGCCTATAAATACGGTAGGCCTGCATATTATTATTTTTTTAAGTCAAAAAAGGAAAGTATGGGAGGGGAATTGGGGGTGTGGAAAAGTCAAAAGAATTTGTTTTTTATTTTTATTTTTTGTCAATATATTGCATGCGCCTCACATTTTGATGAGTAGAGCTAACAGGTGGAAAAGTAAAAGGAAAGGAGCTGGTCTAACGCCTTTATTAAACAGCTAGATCAGCACCTTAATATCATTGCTGGAGATCGATGAGAAACGTGGGGGAGTCAATCTCGCCACTCCATTAGCAGGAGGTTAAAAAAAGTAGTAACAGTCGACGAAGGAGATTAATTTTTGTGTGGTCGTTATGATGATTAATTAGTGACTTTGACTTTGAGGTCTTCTGGAAAAGTGGGAATAGGATCCAATTTGCCCATTATGAATAATGCGTTTAATTTAAGTTTAAAGTTTGTTTGAGATTGTATTTGAAAAATAAAGCTTTTAAGTTAAAAAGAGTTTTTGGATAAAAGTTTTATTTTTAAGCTTTTGTTAGAAGTATGTTTTGGTTATTTTTAAGTTTTTTGGACCCTTAAAAGCATTTTTAATTTTTTTATCAAATGACTACTTTTTTCTTCAAACAAACTTTTTGAGTGTTAAAAACATTTTTAACCCCTCAAACGTAATCCCAAACAAGTCCTTAGGCTTGGAGGTTGATGGTTTTCTTTCACTTTTTTAAAAAAGATAAATATTAAACATCTCAAATTTTTATTATAGAAATTGGTTCTCAAATGAAGTATCACCATCCCATGAACTGTAATCTCATGCAAAAACTAGACTAGGGATCTTTTACCTTAGGGTGGAGAGACCTCTTATTGACTTTTCAGAGTAGGAAATTCTAGAAGAACTAGAGATTTTTGTTTCTTTAAAATTAGATCGGAAGAAATTTCTTTAATCTAATCTTGCTGTCAGATTGCTAATAATTTAAGTAGTAAATATAAAAAATTCTTTTCCAACGGTCCAAGATAAATTTTAAAGAAATTGTTTATTTTTAAATTATACAATTTCAAGTTATTCATTGCATCAAATGGCTTAGAAAATGCCCCAATTATAAAAGTTAACATGTTACCAATGCAGTCAAAAAATCATTTTCCTCTCAAAAAGACTTGTTTTTTACTTTTGAACAAACATTTATTCTTTATAAAATCAAAAAATAACTTTAAGTTCAAAACCATTTTACATCATAAAGAGTAAGAGCGTCATGATTAAAATATTCTCATTTTTTTTCATCAATAACATAACCATATTTTAAATAAATAATATTTTTCAAGTTGTTCGATGCAGAAAATGACCTGAATTTGGTAATTTGAGAATCTACGGTCTTATGAAATTTTGATTCGCAACTCTGGTCAAGACTATCTCACATTTATTAATTAAATATGAAAAACAAAAATAATTGAAATCTTTATTCCTTAAAACTAAAAAATATAATGGAAATGAGATCTTAAACAAAATTCTCGTATCCCTGTTAATTAGGGGGGGATGTGTAAAAAGAAGTTTTTGGGCACTTAGAATTTAGAAATTTGGAAAAGCAAACAAGCCTGCCGCAGTGTGGGGCCGATCAGAAGAAAGCAACACAACCATATGAATAATGAAGGAAGAGGTGGGGATTTATGAGGAGAGGTTGTGTTCAGAAACCAAAAGGACCCTTTTGTCTTCTTCTGTCGATAATTTCTCTGACATTCAGACCCTATATGGCTATATCAGTCCAAGCCTTAGCTTTTCGCCATTAAAAGCTGCCATGCCCCACCACGTTTTTCCTTATCATATCACAAATGACGGATGCATTATTCATATCTGCATCATCCTATTACTAACCAATATCATCTTGGTTATTAAACGCTACCAGCATATAAGGTAATAAACCTTTTTTTTTTTTTTGGCTCTCTATTAAGTCATATTTTAAACAATTTTTGAAATATTTTGGACCTTTTTTTTTTTTTTTTGTGTGTGTGTTTTGAGGTTGTTTGAGTGTTTTTTTATTTTATTTTAAAGTCCCGGTGTTTTAGGTGAAATCTATACATTGATTTCATATTCCAACTTAAAAATAACAAAGAAAATACGAACATTCTATGATGTTGAGTTCATCAATAAAATACAAATTACAAACTGCGATTGCATCTGAATATGTAGGTAGTGAATAGCGGTTAATAATTGCTTGTATATGTAGCCCTATAAATAGGTAAAAAATAGGATAACTAACGGAATATTCTTCAGTTCCGTAAAAGAATATTAGCGTTTTTCTTTTTTTTGGACATGTCTATACAAGGAAAGGAGATGGAGATTCGAACTAGTGACATCCGCTTTATGAGGCGTAGTTCACAATTTTTTTTTGACATGTCCTCATAAGAGAAGGAAAGAGATTCGAACCAATGACCTCAGTTTCATTAAACGTGATTCCAGTTAATTGAGCTACTTCTTGATAATCTACAACCTATTGAGCTACCCCTTAAAGACATAAGAGTATATTATATTAACATTTTAATTTAATTGTATTTATGTTATGCCATGTAAAATCTAATTTAAATCATAAAATAAAAATGCTCCTTTATTTTACCTGCCGATAAATTATTATTATTATTTTAAGTGTGATGTTACCGATGAACCTCTCTGGATCACGACTTTTTATGTCGATAAGTTTAAGCGTATATAGTTAAATTGGGTCCATTTGCCAATTACCCGGACTGGTAAAAGTGGGAGATCGGACTGTAGTGTGGCAGGGGCTGCAGTGGAATGACAGTAAGAGGTGACAGGCTGCAGTGTAGCCGGCTAAATTTTTGGTTTGAAAAACAAAAGAGACAAAAGTCCACTTCGCACTTGCCACCTTCTCGTGAGGGGTGGGTTAAGTTCTCATGCGTTTTTCAACTTTCCCTGGTCACCTCCTAAAATTGAGATCCCTTCCAATTGGGAAGAAATTGGAGATTCTCTAATTGTTAATCATGGTCTTTCATTTTAAATCTAATGGTCTATAAATGCTAACTGCTTTTTGTATAATCAAGGCATTAAATGCTGACTTTTGTTTTACCAATGTTTAAATGATTTTATATACCATTATATTTAAAATAAAGGGTCATGATTAACAATTGGAGAATCTCCAATTTCTCTCCAGTTGAAGGGGATCCAGATCCCACCTGCTACTGCCATTCCACTGCAGCCCTTACCATACTACAGTCCGATCTTCCACTTTTTTCAGGCCAGACAATTGACAAACGGAGCCATTAGGACTAAAAGTACCAATAACGTTCAACTAATTAAGAGGTTAACAACTTGATGGGATAGGATGTCAATTCCTTGACAACACAATACAGTTGTGTACAATCAAAACATTAGATTTATTCTGATTTTTTAAAAGAAATAAAGTTATGAAAGGGTTTTTTTTATGCTAGAAAAAAATAAAAAAAACCAACAACAACATGAATAAAAAAGGCTTTGTCGACCCATATTATTTTTAATTTGGCAAATCCTACCTGTGTAAGTAGGTATTTGGAGACTTACTCGGACAGATAAGTTTTATAAGTGACTCTCTCGTAATAGCATGATTGGAAGTGTAGGAGAATGATAAAAAAATAGTTCAAGTAGATGAGAAGCGTACACCATATTAACAATCAACTAAAATATTTTTAGTGCCACCAATATTTTATATTATGCCAAACACTAAAAATAATATATATAATATATATTTTAAAAATATTTTACACCAAAACAAACCACCAACATCTTAAAATTTACATCTACCCAAAGGAGAGAGCCAAATAGCAATTGCTTTATGGTTGGAGCAACCTAATGGATTGATGATGCCCTGACTAGTGGGATGCAGCTTTTTAGCTTCAATGCCGCCTCAGGGGGGACCATCAACTTTAGAAGGTATACGTCTTGTTTGGAGAAAAATTTAACCTTTTTGTTTGATCTTTGCATGTGAAAGGATTTAATATATATATATTGTTAATATTTGGCTTCTAATACGAGAAGATTCTTGAATCATGCAAAACATGGGAAAAGGACAAATGAAAAGACAATATGCAAACTGATCAACAAAAAAAAAAAGTCACCGTTATATGAGGCCATCGATGATTTTGTTCTATATATACTTTATATAATCTCTCATTATTTTTTATTGGTGCTTTAGATGGAGGGTTTTGTGAATATTATTTTAATAATTTTTGATAAAGTATTTTACTGTCGAGAGAAAAAAAAAATTATTAGAGAATCATATAGAATAATATTTAATTGCAGTGCAAATAAGGTATGTTATGTTCTACATAAGGGATAGAAACACAACAAAAAACAAAACAAAAAAAGGAAAACTTTTCTAGCCGAAAAATTATAAATTTTCAATCACATACATGATTATATATGTATATTTCGAATAAAGAGAGAAAACGTAAGCAAAGATTTACATCCACCACTAGGAAAGAGTCCAAAAAAGATACATCTTACTTTTATTATTTGATCATATTTACAATATGAATTAAAAGACTCATATTTATAGGAGAATTGGGTGTTCATCATCTCTTCCACTCTGGTGCTGCTGTTTTGGATGGTTGTGTTTCTTATTTTGTTTGTTTTGAATAAATAATGTTATGGGTTGAGGAGGAGTAGATTTAGTCTTCTCATGAGTAGATCTGTGCTTTTTTAGCTATTTTTCTGTGGGAGTTAGGTTTTATCTGTTTTTTGTTTATTTGTAATTTTGCTTGAATAAGGATTGTCCAAACCTTTAGATTGTGGATGTGATCCGTTTCCTGACTCTTGGACTTAGGATAATGAGTTTCAATATAAGTTTTCTACTCCCAAGCTCCAAGGCTGAAAAAGATGAGCTACCTATGCATTGAGTTGAATCTGTCTGGAACATATATAATGCTACAACTGGAAAGTAGTCATGGGTTAGCGGATATTGTTGTCATAGATAAGTTTTGAATTTTGATTTTTATGTAAGCATCTATGACTTGTAATATTGTAACATTGATTATGATTTTCTTAGAATTTTTTGCTCTGCGATGTAAAAGTGTTTACACTCATGATCCTTCTTCAATGTAACATCCCACTTTTAGTCTTGTAAATAAATTCGAGTATTACACTGAAATAATCTCATACAGCGGAAAAAGTGTAATTATCAATACAAAATAATACCGTTAAAATACTTTTCTTTATACAAAAACACTCAAAGCTAAGTCGTACAAGGCATTTATACAAATTTAACCGACTGTCTAAACTCTATACAAACTTCACCAACATGAAATTTCTGTACATCTCAATATAAATTACTTTGACTTTTTATTCCTGCAAACACTACAAAAAACTGAAGTAGTGAGTCAATTAATTCCCGATAATATAAATAATTGTTGAATCATATATATATGATTCAACAATTATTTATATTATCTATATCTATATCTATATATATATATATATATATATCAAAAGACCATACAAGTTATAAAACCACAAGAATTTGTATTACTGGATATAAATATCATACTCAGTAAGTAAGCATACTTACAGTAGATTACATGAATGAATCATTAAAGGTAATTATATGTCGACACTCATTCTACTGCAATTGATCATGAAAAATGGTAGGGGTTCTCCCCATAGGTTCTCCTGGCGTTCTCACAGTCTTACATAAAACATGATTTAAGAAAAAATAAACTTGTAGTGACCTCCACTAACGGTTTTTTTAGGCATTAGCACCAAATTTATGAGGCATTAACATCAAAATTGAGGCATTAGCATCAAATTTAGGATGATTAAATCCATTTTGTGTGATATCATCCCTAAAGGGTTAACCTTCCACCCTTAGATTTTAGTTTTGAATCCAAAAACAAGTTTTAAAACATTAGAACCTAACTATTAACTCATAAAAATTAATTTATTAGTAAAAAAATTGTACTACAATTTTATTTTTTCTTAAATCATGTTCTATGTAAGATTGGGAGAATGCCAGGAGAACACTACGGGGAAAACCCCTAACAAACCCCATTGATCATTACCCATAAATTTCCTAATTACCGACTTTCTCTCTCCCTCAAACTCTAGTACGTGAGAGAGATATAAATTTTTGAATGAAAAACATTTATAAGCTTCGGCCAATTTATAGGCGATATTTGAGGATACGTTCAAAATTTTCTATAAAACTTGAATAATAAAATAGTATAAAATATCTATAGAAGATATTTAATATAAGATATTCTCCAAAATATCATTCTCATCCATAATATCTACAAAATATCGTAATAATCCATAATATCTCTAAAATATCATTCTCACCTCCTAACTTCCACTTAATCATCTGAATATAACTCATTAAATCAATACATCCTAAATTATATTAATAAAACTTGGGTCGCTACATTCAATGAGATTGAAATAAGCTACGAGGTTATAAGCCCTAAATACTTACATAAAAATCAAAATTCAAATCTTATCTGTGACAACAATATCCGCTACCCATGATTAATTTTCAGTTGTAACGCCATATTTGTTCCAAACAGATTCAATTCAATGCATATATAGCTCTTCTTTCTCTGCTTTGGTAGTAGAAAATTCATGCCAAAACTCATCATTCTAAGCCTGAGAGTTAGAAAATAGATCACATCCACAACCCAAAGATCTGGACAATTCTTATTCAAACAAAATTACAGAAAACAAAAAAATTGAGAAAACCTAGCCCCTACACAGATTTGCTTCTGAGAAGACTAGATCTACTCCTCATCGATCCAAAACGGTTAGGAAACTACATCATTCTCCTCGTAGATCACTCACAAAAACATATATAAGAAGAAAAAAAAAAACTCTTATTCAAAACAAACAAAATAAGAAACACAACCATCAAAAACAGCAATCAGAGTTGAGAAAATGGACACTAACCAATGTTGGCATGTTATGGAAGAGATGGATGGCACAACACTTTGGCACACGGATGAAAGTGACCGAAAAACATCTAAAAAAATACAAAGAAAACAAGGGAAAAATAGGTAAAAGGAAAGGGGGAGATTAGGAAGGGGGGAGTAGTCAAAATGGTTATCTGACAGGCTAGGGTTTTTTTTCCTCAATCTCTGAGATTACATTATTAGACACCCTGTAAAATTGATGGTAATGGTAATTAATTAGCCTATAGACAATATTTGTAATTAAGCTACGTGTGTGTGTGCGCGCGCACGTGCGTGCATGTTGGCGTCATGTGTGAAGCTTTTCAATGTTCATTAACAAAGGCGGAGAGGCGCCATCAATTCCACGTGAAGCAAGGAACAAAACGTGCTCTGGATACAACGTATTTTTGGGCATTTTTGTCACCACAAAAGGCCAAGAAATCCCTCCTGGCCTCCTCCTCTGTCGACCGGACCGATGCTCATAAACCAAATAGGTTTGACCCCAACTAGAAAATAAAGATAATTCTTTAAATATCATTTTTATTTTTATTTTTATTTTTTAACATATTGTTGGAATATTATTGCATGCTAATTTTCAACGGGACGTAGGTGAAAAGTTATATTAGGAGTCAAATAATCAAACACACGTGGGGAGTGAAAAGCGACTTAAGGCTCATCTTTCCTGACCTAATATATATATATATATATATATATATATATAATAAAAATATATAACTTTTAAAAATACAATATTTAATCGCTTGTGATTCGGACTCCATTTTAGAGCGCTTTATTCTTGCTTGATAGGTTATATATATAGAGGAATATTACTTTTCTTCCAATATTAGCCGAATGGATGCATGAAAGTCATGCAATACCATTTTGACATGTGCACTCATGATAAGAGTCTATTTGATATTGCGTGTGATAAATAAAATTTTTAAGTAAATTAAAAAAAAGTTCCAAAAGTAAAACGAACTTTTTAAATGTTAAAAAGCACTTTAGGCTCTTCAAACGCAGTCTCAAACTTGCCCTAAGTGTGCGATGGCCTTACATGCGGAGAAGGGTCCTTAATTTATAAGGGTAAAATATTTTCAAAAAATTTATAAGGGTAAAATGGTTTGGACTGATTCATCTCTATTTCTTTTGAAATGAAGAGTGGGCCCCTTACATGCAATTTGAAAAATATCTCAACAATTTGATATTGAGATTGCTAATCATTTAGACAATAAATATGAATGAGTTTTTATGAGCCCACGCTTACCTACGTACTTTAACATAAAGTTTATATAAATTTGGAAAAATTTCACAAAACCCTTATGAACTTCCATGCGCTTTGACATTATCCTCTCGAAATTAAAAAAATTCTCAATTAAAAATATCGAACTTTCAATTTCTTTTAGGGTTAAATACATTTTTGCCCCCTATGATTTAACAACTTTATTTTTTTGTCCCTTAGGGTTTAGTTTTTATTACAAGAGGTATCTCGAGGTACCTTCGTCTAACTTCCGTCCAAAATTTGATGAAAATCCACGTCTTAAAATTTAATTCTTTTTTAATTTTTTAAAATTAATTAGGTATATGGACACTTGTTGAGTTTTTAGGGGCACTAATAATTTGGAGGTGGCTATGGCTTGTAGCCACCCCCTTTGGCGAGCCACCCCCAATCCAGCCATTTGGAGGTGGCTTGCCACTTCCATGGCCAAAGGGTTAGCTATAGGCTACGGCCACCCCCATTTTTTTTTAGTTTAAATTTTTAATGTTTTTAATTTTAAAAAATTATTATTTTTTAATTTTTAATTAAGTATATGGTATAGACACATGTTGAGTTTTTAGGGACGCTAACATGGATTTCTGTCAAATTTTGGATGAAAGTTAGGCGGAGGTACCATCTCTATCCTTGTGTATACTCGAGATACTTCTTGTGATAAAAACTAAACCTTAAGAAGTAAAAAATAAAGTTGTTAAACCACATGAGCAAAAAGGTATTTAACAATTTCTTTTAATTACCTCATTTTGTTAGATTTTTTAGTTAAATATCGTCAAAATTGCTAAAATGCAAATGTTTTTTTATTAGAAAAATAAAATAAAAATTGTAAAGATTCATAAGTTTTTTTTTTTTAATAAAATAAAGTCTTTGGAATTTTTTTTTGAGAATTTTCATAAAATTTAATGGAAAATCCTAATAGAATGGAATGATTGAAAGAAATTGAAAATTTAATATCGTTAATTTTGATTTTTTAAACTTTAAAGATATAATATTAAAACGAGTAAAACTTCATAAAAGTTTTGTGAATTTTTTTTATTCATTTCCTTATATTTACTATATATGATAGAAGTAGATTTTTAATTTTTTTATAGTGAATGCCAAATGAGGAGTAAAAGAACACTAGCACATGGCAAGAAGACTGCAGCCTCTTCAAATTTGGCTCTTCAAAATAACCAAAAACACACTTTTGGTTATTTTAACAACCCACCTTTTAGAAAGACACTTTTTAAATTCACTTTCACTATTTCGTTAAAATATTATTTTTTAAAGATTTATTTATTATTTCTCTAATTTTTGAATGTTAAAGTTACTGAAATGCCCATATTATAATAAAATATAAAATATAAAAAACCTAACAAAACGTGGTCGTTTTGCTGAAACCTAAAAAATAAAATACCCTTCTTCCCCCTCCTTCCCCCATGTTCACGAGTTCAGTCTCTCTCCAAGTCCAAAAGAAAGCCAGAGTGCAGGCTCTCAGACGCCGTCGACGAGTTCAGAAGCTCCAGACGCCGAGTTCAGAAGCTCCGTTGACGAACCAGATGACGTCGACGACACCTCTTCCGGCCAAAACTGAACGTCGAACACCGTCGATGAACTAGACACTGTCAACAACACCCCCTCCGGCCGATTCTGTACATCGACGGCGTCATTGAGCTTGATGGAATTATTATCAAAATTAACTTGATGGTCAAACCATCAGCCACGTCAATGGTTTCCTGTGCACCATCAGCCACCAGAAACAGAGGGCTGCGGGAAAGAGAAAGGATACCACCAGAAACAGAGGGCTGCGGGAAAGAGAAAGGATAGAGAAAGGAAAAAGGAAAAAAGAAAGAGAGAGAAAATATAGTTGTTTAGTAATGAAGAGGGAATAGTAAATGTTAAATATGAAATAATACTGTTCATCTTGTTAAGTTTTTGGTTAAAATAGAGAGTCTGAAAAGTGGGGTTTTTGAGCCTTTTTGTTAAATTGGCTCTTCAAATTAACCAAAAATTAGGTTTGAAGAGCCTGCAGTGGGTGCTCTTAGGGGTGTCACAATTAAAGCTAAAAGGTGAAAAGGAACCCTTATGGCCTGCTATTCACAAGAGGAAAGGACAAAAAGTTAGTTTGAAAAATTGAAGGGCCATAAACGAAGAACGCAGAAGGCTGCCAAGGGGGACCTCTTTGACAAAAGCTGAAGATGCGTTCATGCTTGTGGCTTTGGGAAATATCCCACACAACTGACCTCATTAATAGGACGGTTCCTAATTCTTTTTAATACCGAGTGAGACGTTGTACCAATTCTTGTGTGGTTAAGGTTGTACTTAAGTTATGTAAGATACTTAGAATCGTAATAATTTACGACGCAATTAAACATTGTTCCTAAATCTTTCGAGTTGGATTCCTTGTTATCCATTTTCGAATCCATTTGTTCAACGATTGGCTCAAATCACTCTATCATTAATAGTCTTCCCTTTTTGCATTGGTATCCTCTTTATCACTTTTCTGTCACAGGGCCGACAGAGCTTTTCCGTTGAGTGTTCTTAACGTTCCTGCGAATACATAAATCATGGCAACACCAATACGCATTTGCGTAGCAAAATTTTCCTTACAATTGGTCCCCTAAAATCTCGCCAAATGGACTGCCCATGCTTGGTGCATATTCGGCTTATAATTTTATTGTCTTGTTTCCTTAAAATCCTAATTTCCTTTTATTTGTAAAGGGTGTTCTTCATTTTCCCGAAATAGACCAAAATGATTATATTTATACAAAGAAATTTCATCCAAACCAAAATTTCCTCCAAATTGGTTTGGATGAAATTTCGTCAAACCCACATAAAATTATGTCAAGTATTTAAGCATTTAATTTGCATATTAAATATTAGAGGTCATTAATAATAGTTTACTAGCTAAGGTTAACTTTTTTTTTTTTAAGATAAAAAATTCAAAATGTTAGATAACTCTCAATTAATGTAACTGAATAGATATTAAAATTAATTAAAATATTATTCAAAACACAAAGACTCAATTGTTAAAATATCAAGAAGAGTACCTTAATATGATAGCGGTTTTCACTTATATAGCAAAAAATTCCAATCACATATGTCTTATTCTCCTAAAGCAACAATCTTTCAGCCGCATATGCAGAGGACTTGAGAAACAGAGAATGGAGAAAAATGTATGTTTTTTATATGACTCATCAACTTTACCTTGTTTAAGGTTACTAAAATTTTCTAATATTATTTAGATGTGATTTTTTTTTCTTTCTAAGCCATCGTTAGTTCTAACCCCACCCCCCCCCCCCCCTTTTTTTAATCAAATCTAATGTTAGGTCTTCCCTTTTTAAGATTAGTTTTAACCTTGGTGAAAAAACAAAACGTTAGTCTAACGTTTAACCAAAAGAAAAAGAAAAAGAAAAAGAAAAGGTTAACCTTAGTTAGTAAACTACTATTAATGACCATTAATATTTAATGTGCATATTAAATGCTTAGACACTTGACACCATTTTATGTAGATTGAATGAAATTTCATTCAAACCGATTTGGAGGAAATTTCTGTTTTTATACAAATTTATGAACGTTAAGAAAAAAAGCAGACGCTCCATCCTGATTTCCTAACAGTCGTTTTAACAAAAGACGAAAATATTGGTAACAGGAAATATATTGCATGCATTTACCAAAAAAATTTACAATAGGAATTTCTCATACATAATTGCCTAAATTCTTTAGAAAGGAGAGAGGGAGAGAGAGAGAGAAGAAGAAGAAGAAGAAGAAGAAGAAGAAAATAAAAAAAAGAAGAGGAACATCTCAGGAGGTATTACTAATAAAAACCAGTTAACTATTTAGAATGACCTATTAATCTCTCTAGTCATTATGAATCTTCACTTGAAGCTATTACGGCTGCAGGAGAGGAAAAAAAGAAGATTTGAAACTTGAACAAAGGCATTGCATTGATGCAGTCCCAGTCCAACCAACAAATTACAGTGATGGTATCATGCCGGTGTACGAGTCAGTTTAGGAACATCCACTAACCGTTCGATCATTTGGAGCTGATCATAGGGTGCAATCTGTAACATTAGATAGAAATAAGATAGCGAATTAGAACACACAAGGAAGAACAGATCTGTTAAACCTACTATCCCTTCGCAATGAATACAAGGTGAATGCAAAGTGATCCAACCAAATCAGCAAGTTCAACCACTGCGGCCAGACTACCAGTTTTATTATCATTAATTGGATGAGAAAAGTTACCAGTGCTACTAGCTTATTAGAATTAGCAATGGATCCCCACAAATTCTTTTGTATTTTGGTCAAAGAAAGGTATTAGGTTTGCCATGAAGTTAATCATGCCATCATATAATTTTCTTTCTATTATTAAATATTGATTCAAATGTCAAGTCTTTTGTATTGTGGTCAAAGAAAGGTATTAGGTTTGCCATGAAATTGATGCCTTTCCTTCTATTATGGTAGTCTCTGTCAAAAATTTAACTATACAGCAACAATAATAATCCATCATATAATTTTCTTTCCATTATTAACCATTGATTCAAATGTAAAGTCACCTGGCTAAATCCATCAGGCCACGTTATTGAAACAGCATAGTTCCCCATAGGCCGAATATCTTCAGGTTCAATATCTTCTGGAACATCTGTATATTGCAGTTTTTGCTCCCCTGTCCATTCATCCTGACAGGAGCAATTAACCCCTCATTAGTCAAAGGACAGAAAAGGCCAGACGTGGAAAAGACTCAAGTGACATAGTAACATCAACTGAAATCAACTCCATTGGAGGATTTGCAAGGCCCTTTTTTCTTCCTAAAAAGTAACATTTTGTTTGCTTTGAATAATCAGCATTCTAAAGGACTAGTAAATAATTTGGATGCTTCTACTATCTATCTCATCAACTTGAGTCTCTTTTAAGTTGAATCACATGTATTTCTGCACCCACCTCTAGATTTGTCCATTTACTTATCTAAAACTAAATAGTGCAAGGATTTGATGCCAAATTATGAGTTTTCTATGCTTCTGCACAAAGTAATAAACAAATCAATTTAAGGCTTCTGATTGCTGATGCAAAATGACAAAAAAATCCTTTCAAAAAATCAATGGCATACACGATAAAATAATCTGCGACTATGTAGCAACTCTACTGTGGTATTATGAAAATGAGACTGTCCACTAGTGCTTTAATTAACATTTCAATTGATCATGTTTACTTGCACACATATCTCATAATTGTGTTACACGTTAAGCATCAACTGCAGATTTCTTTTGTATTACTTCACTCCTTCCTTTCCATTCCTTTTACATTTTCATCACCAAATATGGAAAACAACCAAAAGGATTAAAAAAAGAGGACATATAGAAAATTTTCTACTAATAAGAAGATTTTCTTGAACAACCTATGAAATCAATTATTTTGTTTCCTACAAACCAAGTCTTGTTTTTAACTTTTGGACATTATCAATATTTGCAAATATATCCTCCATATATATAAAATCAAGGAAAGATTTAGAGAGAGGGAGGTGAAAGTCTTCAAACATAATTATATCAGAAGGTTTAGGTTTTGATACTTGTCAATTTTCTTAGGTTTACAGTTTAGCGTCAAGCATGTGCACAATTTTGACTATGCAGAGAATTCTTTCTCCTAATACACACATGAAGATCTATGATAACCTCAGAAATGAGAAATAATCTCCATGGGCAACCAAAACCTAGATGTTTCAAGTTCTGTCTGCCGTGTGTTTTCAGTTGGACCAGAAGAGGTTTGAAACCCCATATATCATATAGCAAGCAGCAACTAGCGATGACAAGATATACTCAGCAGCAGTACATATATAGTCGGCAATTTAATTATCACAATGCTGTCCAGCAGTTTTAAATGAATATTGGACAGCACAAGGCTTCAAGCAGAAAGGCATCGGCAATCACAGTCTTGTATTTCGCGTCAGACCATATTAAAGTTCAGGTCTTACACTAAGAATATGTAAAAAGTTGTCTTAATTTTCCATGATATAAAGGTAATCACTTTAATCAGAACCATTGAGAAAGAATAAATTAGTGTTTTCCAAATGAAATCCTTCATACCACACTCTGGGCAGATCGATCATTCCGTCTAACAGTTGCAGGATGCAGAAGGAATTCTTCATCTGAATCTGGTACCTTCACCTTGATTGCCTTGATAGATTTATCGTATGTGACGGCTGTAGACACTAGAAAGGAAAAGATGATTTTTCATCAAACTAAGGTCAAAGTAGACATGGAAATTTCAAGAACACATGTACTTTTTGACATATCCACACAAAGGGAGGGAAATGGAGGAGGGAGATTCAAACTAGTGACCTCTGCTTCATGAGGTGTGATCCTCAACCGATTAATTTACTCATTGGAGACCAACAACACAAGTAGGCAACAAGTCTTAGACAATAATAATTTGGTCCCACATCAAGGAGCAACCCAATGTCATTCCCATTGTCTATAAATTGTGCCATTTGAAATTTAGAAAGAACTCCAAATATGTCAACATTCCATTTTACTTGCAAGAGAGTAAAAGGCCTCAATTATTTTTTTAAAAAATGATAAATCTCAAGAAATCTCTTTAAACATTAAATTGAGTTTTGATTTTGAGCAGTTGCAACAGCAAAACCGTGGTGATATGTGCAAGAAGAGAGGTAGCATTTTACTCTCACTCTCTTAGGAACATTTTTCTCAAGACTTCCATGCATAGATAGGGTACCTTGTTGGCGAATCTTGGCACATTGTTGCACAACACAAATTCCTAGGTTCTGAAATGTCTTTGCAACTTCACCTTGAGGATCAGCCGCCACTTCAGGCATTCCACTATCTCCCGAAGCAGATAGCTATCAATCGAAAAGTAACAAAATAAATAAATAAATAAATTGACTCTGCTTGCCCAGCATAAATGAAACAAAGTCCAACATTCTAATGATCTAAAATAAAAGAAGGGAAGTCAGGTCATCACCCCCCTGTAGTTTTTCCCATTTTGACCTTAAGACTCAAGTTTTCAATTTGATAGATTTAAGACTTGAGTTTACACCCATTCTACATTTGAGACCTCTGTTAGATTTTCCGTCAAATAGGTAATATAAGTAGGTGTGAATATACATTATTACCCTTTAATAAAAAAATTTCTAAAAAAAAAGGCAGCACAGGGGTGGGTGGCTTGTGGCCACCCTTTCTAAGGTGATGGCCAAGAGCCACACTGCGCTGTTTTATTTTTTAAATTTCTATTAGAGGGGCATAATGGTATTTGCAATACTAATTTTGGTACGTATTTGATGGAAAACCTAGTGTAAACTCAGGTCTTAAACTATCAAATTGAAAATTGAGATCTTAAAGTCAAAATAGTGAAAATAAAAAATAAAAATAACACATGAGGTTGGTGACCTGATTTTCCATTAAAGAAATGCACAAAAATATAGGAGGCCTCTACATGGACAAGAATTAATGGAGGAGTTACAACTAAAATTAATGGACAACACATGAACTGCAAGAAATAAATAAAATTAGAATCTTTCTGAGCCAAAAAATGTATGAGAGAAACAGAAAGTCACTTGACCTACGTGTACACAAAAAACACAAAGCATGCAAGTTATAAATCATGGAGGGGGGAAATCAACTATTGAAAATTGTAGGATCAATACTATTGCCAACATTAGTAATGGCAGTTAAGTTTCAAGTAAGCATCCAGAGTAGATTTCAGACAACCAGAATCAGTAAGAAATGTTATCACAGGATGTACCGTCGGTCTGATGGGAAGATCAAAGAGATGAGGGATTCCAAACTGCTGGACAACCTGCAAAGATGTTTACAATTTTTTCATATATATTCGTTTGTACACAAAAATTCTGATAATGCTGTCAGCCTGAGATTTTCAAATTTTACGTTCTGCAAATTGGATAATGTGATACCTGAGAGCCTGACCCTCTTCCAAATGGATAGTAGCGTTTTCCATCAGCATCAAAGTGGGACATATTCTCAACAACAGCAACACATGGCACCTATGTATAGAATCACAAAAGTATACTTACTAAAGAATAGATGAAAATGTTTTAGATGACAAGCATAGAAACTCATTACTAATTAAGTAATTATCCTGTCACTCATTAAAAATTTATATGTTTCATCTTTAAAAATATTTTAAAACTTATCTAGTATTATAACATGTTTCACTTCAAAAGGGGAATGCAGCACTTGTATAACAGAAATGCACACCTTAAGCTTTGAAAACATGCGAACTCCTTTTGCAACATCAATGAATGCTAGCTTTTGAGGAGTGGTAACAATAACAGCGGCAGTTAAAGGAACTACCTGAAAAATGTGAATTTGCCCATCTTGAAATGTGTAGTGATAAGATTGAGAGCAATTTGCCATGAACAAGTATCTTTATAGCTCTATCCACATGCATGTAATTATGCAACAATAAAAGTGAAAACCGTAAAAGGAAATAAATTAACAGAAATCAAGATGTTAAAACTAATGGGGTGGTATTAATTTAGGACAAAGAATAAGTGCATGTAAAAGCCGAACCTGGCATAAAGTAAGTTGAATATCACCAGTTCCAGGGGGCATGTCAACAACAAGATAATCCAACTCTCCCCTGCATTTTGGAACCAATCAGGATCAGTCATTGCATATCTCCTCCACCCCACAATTTAGAATGTAGCCATCAAATTCATAAGGTGCCTCAAAAGTTAGCTTTTTTCACTTGAAAAATAGATACATGTAGGGTAAAGCAAAGCATAAAACAAGAAGATAACTCCAGCAGGATTGAAAATGTCATAAAAATCATGAGTAAACAAATCTTACTCTAGTTTATGTTACTTTCTAATTCATTAATAGAAGTACATCATACCACTCGGTAGTAGTCAGAAGTTGGTTGATGACCCCAGAAACCATGGGACCTCGCATTATTGCACGACCTTGTCCGGCAAATCCAAAAGAAACCAATTTAACTCCCAAGTATTCAGTTGGAATTATGGTTCCCTTCTCTGGGTTCTGGAGAAAGTTTTTACTTTCATTATTGCATCACTTCGCTAACTTGCAGTAAAAATCAATTCAAAAATTTGTAATACTACCATTTCCAGTAGTCGGTTTTCAGGGGAGACCATTGTAGGTAAACTGGGACCATAGACATCAGCGTCAAAGATACCAACTCTAGCACCCATACCAGCCAAAGTGAAAGCCAGGTTCACTGCTACTGTTGATTTTCCAACACCTCCCTGCACAGTTCTCCAGAAACAGCAGTGGTGATACAAAATAAAAGCGCAAAGACATTTGTAAATCAATTGTCTATGTTTTTTTAATAATCAAAGCACCTTAGATGGGATCTATGAAGAAGGCGAAAGGGCAAAATAAGTTGGTGTTGTGTCCTCAGAGGAAACAGTTTCTTGAAGTACTTATTACCCAGAAAATAGATGTGACAAAGGGTAGTAAAAACATAATTTCCCACCATTACTCTTACAATAAGCCACAAGATGTTGGGAGATAAAGCGGTTATGGAGTTTTTACCAAGAGTACATTAATATACATAGTTGAATACAACTCTAACTCAAAAGCCTAAGCTAATGGGCTAAGGTTATTAAGCACTCTTTTCTTTTATATTTTCTCAATGTGGAACTCAACACTCACAAATGCACTCACAAGAATCTCTCCCCTACTTGTGAGTCTCTTCACATTGACCAAACTCCCTCTCGTTTGTGAGTCTTTTTACATTTCTAAGAGTGTCTCACGTCAAGAGTTGCAGAAGCAAATATAACTCTAAATCTGACGTGTCCAAACACCCGTTTTAGGAAAGTAACCAATGCTTTGATACCATTTGTTAGGAGATAAAGCGGTTATGGAGTTTTTACCTAGAGTATATTAATATACATAGTTGAATACAACTCTAGCCCAAAAGCCTAAGTTAATGGGCTAAGGTCCACTTATGTAAATTAAGCATTCTTTTCTTTTATATTTTCTCAATGTCAGATTCAACATTTACAAATACACTCACAACACAAGAATCATGCATTCTTTTCTGATTAAAAAAGAAAAACTACCAGGAAAGCGGCAATTTTTTTGGTAATTGTCTTTTCTCCATCACTTCAATCAGTAAAACCAATTAATTTTTTTCGAATCATTTAGAAATACAGATTTTCTTATAAAATTGAACATAATTAAGGGAGATCTATATTTATCTAAATACATTTAGTATAATGGAAAGCTCCCTGAAATACAAACAATTGAACCTTAAAGAGTCAACTCTTAGACTGGACCACAAAGTGCCCAATATGTTGTAGTAGCAGTAGCAGTACAAGTAGTGACAATAGCATTAAGAATTCAATAAATCAAGGAAAGTCTACCTTGCAACTTGAAACTGCCACAATATTTGAAATTTTCTGTAAACCAACTGGAAGTTGCTCAGAAAAAATGGGTCGTGCTGGTTGTGCTGACATTGTGACATTCACGTTCTTTACCCAAGGAAGCACTGCCACCACCTCGTTTGCCTTCTGCTCAAACTGTCATCAATTAAATCTTGTTACTCTTCCTAAGTAAAGCAATCTTCATAATACATCCAAGCCACAAGCAAAATAATAATTAAGTAAAAAAAAAATAATATATTGCTCATGGATCATTTAAGATATGTCATTGAAGGCAAAATTTTACATCATTTTCATGGAAAGAATTCATGCTGAGGGTAACGACGAAAGAAAGTGTAGTGGAGATTGTTTGCACATTTTCATTACTAAAATAATTTTAAGTGAATTCTATGAAATAAAAGTCTACCCTTCCAAACATATGTCAGTTCCTGTTCATACAACGGTGTTGTGTCATTTACCATGTCCTTGATTGGACATGCTGGTGTGGTGAGCTCTAACCGAAATGAAACCTGAAATACAAAGTCAAGATATTCTAGTCAGGACATTGTTTTTTACAAGTAGAACATTTTGCACTTTCACATTCTAAATTACCTCTCCAGAAGCCTCATTGATGTGTAGATCTTTCACAAAACCACACGAGACGATGTCAGTCCCAAAGTCAGGGTCAATGATTTGAGACAAGGCTCTCAGCACATCACTCTCAGCCATTCCAGTCGATAGTGCTGAAGCACCAGCTAGAAATGTGGAAAATAATGATATAATAAGGAGGATATTCAAAATGAATCCCATGAATGTTAAAAGGTGGACAGAACAATGGCAGGAACAAAATACGAAGATACAAGGTAAAAGTTAGAGATTGATACAATACTACATAGTTTTATTTCAGTATCCATCCGATTGTTTAAGCCTTTCTTTCACATTAGAATAAGCTTCTTCTTTTTTTCTTTCAAACAAAATCTGTCTATTTATCTCTTTAACGTTTATTGGGAAAACAAATTATGATTTAAGACAAATTCAGTAGCTTTCACCTCATATAATTTATAGAGATTGATGTGAGAGAGGACACTTCTAATACCAGTGCATTCCATTTCAATGGATCACCAAAATGCTCCCTAAAACAGATTGAATTTGGGTTCTTTGGCAGCACTAAGCTTGCTAGACTACATGTCAATGAGAACCTCAAAGTTCCCCGCCCCATTCAAGTGAATTGTGAATTATTATTATTATTATTTCTCTCGATGAATTGTGAAATTCATGCAAATGGATTTAGTTTATTTGTAGCAATGAACTTATGGGTTGGCTTTAAAAGGCTAAAGGAAAAAAGAAAAACACTTTACCTTCAACAGAGGCAGCTTTAGTTGTTACAGAGCTGAAAACGGAGCGTTTGTCCGATACCCATATGGAGCTTTCAATTCTTTGAGGCCGAAGAGAACAGTTTACATCTGATAATGGAAGTTGATTCTCTGGAGAAAGTAGTCCTACAACAGCATACCAGGTAAGCAGCTCAGTGTAAAAACTTAGTTTAAGAGTATGAAACTTGAGCTGTAGTGCAAGAGATTACCTGCTTTTGGTCGTGACTTTGAGGTTAGAAGAGAGAGATATGGTGAAGGTGGAGCATGAAGGATTTGCATTTTAGAGAGAGAAAGAGAGAGAGTGAGAGAGAGATTCTCCGCAAGACACAAACGGGAGGTGAGTGGTCTCTGTGAACCTCAAGTTCTTGTGCCAAGGAACGTAATCGTTCAAAATCTAATCCGCTTAGCCCGAACGACAACGTTTTACCAATTGTATAATGTTTTGTTTTATTTTTTTTAATGTTTGACACTTGTTTTTCAAATTATCCGGTAACGATATCCTACGCCCAATCACGCATGTGTTAGTACTATCCTGTTCTCCACTTTTATTTTTATTTTAGTCCGTACCAATTAACAAATAACTCAAAATATTTTCCTTTATAAAAACGTTCACGCCTTTTTATAAATATATTTTGACAAACCAAATAATTAACTTTTACCAAAATAAGTGCTCATTTATTATTTTTAAAAAATAAGCAATTAAAAAATAATAAAACGGTTACTATCAATGGAGAGTGAATGTAAGTATTAAGCGAAAGAGAGATGGTTACGCAGTCACCTCTATTTGAATTAAAAATGGTGATGCCAAGCTAGGGGTGGCCATTGAGTCACCACTCTCCTTTACTAACGATAGCCACATAATCATTCTTTTTTTTTTTTTCTTTTTTTTCTTTTTTTAAAAAAAAATTATGAGTAAAAAATCAACTATATATCTATTTATGTTTTCTCAAAATAAGCTAGTATAATCACAAAAAATACATTTTTTCTAAGTGTAAATCCTACCAAAAACTCTCCCGCCCTTATGTTACATCAAAACACTTTTTCAAATAAAAAACACATACTCAAATATACAAAGAGAGATAATCTTCCTACACAGGAACTGAATTTTCTCCTCATTTGCATTATTAAAAATGTTACACATACTCTCACGCTTATACTTCCAATTCCAAATGCACACTTCCTTCAAGAGAGTAACAAACTAACAATTATTATTGGATTCAAAACCTAATAGTAGCCTATCCTAATCTAATTAGTAATTTTCATATACACTTGAGAGTGAGTATGAAAGTGTATAGCCTTTCTCTTTGCATTATTAGCCCCTATAAAATTGGTTATTTGCATTTTTTTTAAAAAAGTATCTTATTAACCTTATGCTTGCCTTGGGCACCCACATTTGGCAATTAATGGCTATAACTCTCTCTAGTCTCTATGAACCGATTATCGACCAACTGGTATATGAACAGATGAACCCAACACAAGCAGCGACGCAGAAGAAAATGCAAACACTTTCCTTTCCTTCTGCTTCCAAATCCTCATGGATGGAAAAATGGTGAATGTAGAGGATCAGAAATGTAGAATATAACAACCGCGAAGATAAATTAATCACGTAAAATCCAGGATGAATTTCATGTACCCTTCTTTGATTTAAAGAAGGCAATGATAAAATAATTAATAATACATAGATCCTCCATGATTGAATAATGGTAGTAGTTGAATGTAATTAGGATAAAATATTGGAAGGCAATGGAAAACGCCATCTATGGCACCAAACATCAGGTGCTAGTGCTAGGCCCCCCCGTTCCAAGAATCATCAGGAACTGTCTCCGCAATCAGCAACTCAAATCTTTTTAGCCGGACAAAATATGTCCGTGATAAAAATGAATCACTTCCAATGGTGACTAAGAAAAAATGCCTGTACAAAGAACGGCGAAAACAATCAGGGGTAATTTATCGCATGGAAAAAATTAAAACATGAAGGAAATTAGCAATCCTGTAAATCAGACTGCTGCGCCCTTATTTTAATGCCACAGCTTACTACAGAATCCATTTCGTGGCCTCTTGGAGGATATTATATCTGAAAAGGAGTCAACCAATTGTCCTGCTAAGCTACTTGGATCATCAATCAGTGTTTGAATAAATGTGTTGACCACCCTACGCTCTTGCTCTGTTGATCTCAAGCTAAACCATGTTAACAATTTCAATCTAAATTCCTGTTTAATGTGACCCTCACATTCCAGCCAACGAATTATCTTCACACAGTACTCAAAATTCTCATCCAAGCAAGATGATGCGTTGGAGATTCGGAGTGGTGAACCGTTTATCAAAGTGCTGTCACAATCATGTGTCTCATTAGAGTTTGCTGCTCTTTTCCTGCAAAACTCTGCCCGGGAATCAACAGCTGGGACTTCCACAGCTGGCCCGTTGTTCCAAGTCTTCGAGTCGCCACTACCATGTGATGTAGCTAAACCATTCTTCTCTAAGCCATGAGATGCGGCGTCGTCATCTGCCTCAACAGCCTGCTGCAACGTGCATCCATTATCCTCATCCCTGGAGGAATCAAATGGAGGGGTGAGCTCTTCGTTTAAATCTGGCACTGAAACCACATTCAAGTCAAGTCCGCGTGAAACAAAAGGTGACAGTTCTTCTTCAACAGTTTCAGGCTTGATCGCCTTGCTTACTCCACAGCATTTTTCAACGTCTGGGCTGCAAAACCCATCAAAGCAGCCTTGCTCTTGAGCCCAAGCCAGATGCAGAATCTTTCCAAGTTCCCGAACCTTAAATCCAGAAGAAAACCCAACTTCTGTTGTATTCTTGGGCTCCCTTTTGGCACTAGAACAATTGCCATCAATGAGGGGATTCTCTTTCTTACGGTTCATGGCAACTGCTGAATTAGGATTCTTGTGAATTATCTCAACACTCTTGGTAAAGCACTTGGCCTCAGAGTGACCCAAATCGCCAGCCTCTGTATAAGAAATTATTCGGAAGTTATATTCTGTGCAGGGCTGCAGATTGGAGATCATAATCCTTCTACGAGCTTTTGGAAAGTCACAAATGGGCTCTTTTGTGTGCGTCTCTTCTCTACTTTTAAAACACCAGAGCTTGTATCCCTTAATATCCTCAGATGATGCATTAGACAGCTCAATCAAGATAATCACTACAGAGGATGATGTTACTTCTTCAAAAAAGAACTTGCAAGCAGCAGGTAGCGAATCTTCTGCAAAAGATGCAAAGAAAATTAATTAATCATTTTCGTTATGTATTTCAGAACATTTAGAAAGACAAAGATGACAAATTAGGAGGCTTCCCAACCTCTGCAATTTGGATTCACATCAGAAGCAGTGGCCAGCCATTCATCTGCTTTCTCGATTGCAAGAGAACAGAGTTTCTGCACATCACCTGCAATAGAGAGTCTGCTGACAATGCCACGTGCCATCTTGGCAGATACTCCATTCATTGGACCCACTTCAGTTTCTAGTTTAGCCTTCGCATCTTTTACAATCTCATGCAGTTCTTTAAACCTGGACGTCCCTTCCAGGAGCCTGAAACTCAAGTATATCCTATAACAGAGAGCATCAACACGGCGAGCATCCTTCGCTATTATTAGCTGCTTCTTCCAACATCTGTGAGATAAAATCACAACATTCTCATCAAGCCAAGGCTAAAAATCTATTACTAGAAGTCTAGAACATAAAAGAATTAACTTGTGGCCGCTGCTCTATATTTTTGGACCATCTCAATATGGAATAAGAGGGAAGATCTCATATTCACCAGCCACTTACTTAGTTCACTAAGGCCCTGTTTATCTCATCAAAATCATTTCCACCAAAAATATTTACACGCATGATTAGCTATTGTGATGCTAAATGCTTCTTTTAGTGCTAGGAAAACAGTGTAAAGATCTCTCCCCAAAATTCTTAATAAATAATTTAAAACAAAAAGAAACCAATTAAAGGGCAAAACTCTAAAATTGGACCACATGAACTAAAAATTGGCAACAATTAAAGAGGTGGCTGACTAAAGATGATTCATAGCTGGGCAACAACTTCGAGAGGAAAGGCCAGAGAACAGCCTGTGAAGCCTCAAGAACTACAATTTCATCCCTAACTCAGGAGATGCAAGAAAATCACATACCCAAGTATGCCTGAAACTTTCCCACAAGAAGCACAACAATAACTACCATCTAGCTGCATCAATTGCCCAAGATCAACAACCCCCACTTTTTCACATTGAAGAGCACACTCTATGTGACAAGATAATCCACAGGAGTCCCCCTGACCAGATTCAGAGGTGCATACCAACCAAAGACTAGGGTCCTTGTTGTCATCAAACAAGTGACAGATACAGCAAGAGCACCTCCTGCAAAATGTGTCATCTACGGACAGAACTGCTCTACAAGCAGAATTTTTACAAATCCACGAGTTCAAATGTTCAAAATCTGGAGACTGTTCTGGTGCTGATGGAAGCCTCATTGGATTTTCCCCCTTCCGTTGTTGCTTCCTAGGAGGTTGATTGTTGGAGCTAGAAGAAGCTTTTCTTGAGTCCTGTTTCTTAATGGTCTTGATAGTAGTCTTATGAAGTTCTGTCATTTTGCTTTTTGATGAGTTTTTCCTTTCCTTATCAAAGCACGTTCGGAGAAGTTCCCTCTTTGGACCAGATTTCAGAAACTCTTGAAGGAGTTCTGGACTTCTTGAAGCATCATCTGAATGCCCGTTTTTCTCTGGGGTGCTTTGCACACTGGAAGAAAGGCTCTGAACACCAGAAACTATAAAGAAAAGAGAAACCAAATAAGAATATGAAAATTTCGTGACATATTAAAAAAACATTTAAGGAAATACAATCTCTAAGAGCATATTATCCATAAATGTGGGTACTGACATCTGTAAAATGTCAATTATCTAAATGTTTTCTCACTTTTTTTGTTCTTTTAAGCAAAAAACAATTGCTGCTTACTTATTTCTCTTTAAATAACTAATTGGATCTGAATCCAACATTTCTTTTCCTTATTGATTTCGTTTCTAAGTTAACCTCATTAGTGTTTCTACTCAAACACCTCTGCATCTTCATCTCAACTACATCAATCTTATTAGAACATCATTCAATTCTAAGACCTTAAAAGGTTTCATAAGATTACAAAAAGTCATTGAGCACCTTGTGGCTGTCATAATAGATCCGAACACTTGCCCCAGATCAACTTCCAGATCATAATTGTTCAAGTGAATAACTAAAGAAAATAGAAATCACATTTGCCAACATATTGCTCCACCAATCCAAATAGAATGGAAGACTTACAAATAAATCAATGAAATGGAAGAGTACTAGTCCCCCAACACTAGTTACTTGAGTTGAATACAATATAACAACCTGAAAGGTATACAGCACTATTTCACCCACGTAATCCCTTGACCCAACACTATCTATACGCCTCTATTGGCGAAATCCAGCCTAAATCTCTCCTTCCTAAGGACACTTGAGCATGAAAGTTAGGGATAGTGCTCAAATAATTACAATATCAAACAATAAATAGAAAGAAATCCTCTCATAAAGGGAGGTTCCCAGATAATTACGACATTGAATTAGCCAATAATACAATTGTATTTGTCTGACATTTCACATTGCTCTGGGACAAGTTAAAACTCTAAGGAACACAAATGCAGGAATAATTTATCAGCCATGTGCATAACCTAGTAAAATTGCCAAACCCATCATGACACCAGAGAAACCACTGATCCTAACTCACCCATCAGTAACTAGTTCAAAGCTCAGCATTGAAATCATAAAAAGGTAACAAAAAAAATTAAATCAACCCAGCTGACCCCGGTAAAAAATTATTTCCTATATTCAATGTAACTTCTGCTTGTTGATAGATTGTTGCAGATTGAATACCTTTTTATAAGAATCCTTTCCATTAAAAAAAATAAAATCAAATGACCCAATTTGAACCCAAATTCTTATTACATTCAATAGTCCTATCTACATGGAGAGTAGCACTGAATGGTTTGCCTATTTCTAATTTTTCTGAGTTTCGGAAATTTTGTTCTTTTTCTATACTTTAAATTTTCTGTTTTATACTAGATTGTGCCCTTTGCACTTTTAATGAATTTACATTAATTATAAAAATAAATAAAAATACCTTGAAATGGGAAAAAAATATCAGAAGATCATTTTATTTCATGAAATGGAACAGAATGATAAAGTATATAATTTTAGACCATTATGAACAAAAAAAAAGCATCATAAACAAAACCAGATCTTAAACTGATTATATATATACACACACACATATATATTGCATAAAACAGAGTCTTGTGGAAGAAACAACAAAAAGAAATAACAATTCTTCTCAATTAGAAAAGAGAAATATGAATTGCCATGAAACCCAAACTAACAAAAAAGAGTGAAGTTTTTACAGAAAATTAGGGTTTACCTGATCAACAACAGGTCCTTGCTCACTATGAGAAGAAAATTAGGGGAAAATGAAACTACAGGAGCATTAGGCTGCAGTAGAGGCTCATGGAGGAGCAGCCCAAGTTGAAATTCAAGACTGCTAGGGTTTAAGGCTCCCTATATTTATATATGGTATCTTAAACTACAACATTAAAATCGGCCAATGTTTTTGTCCAACCACATCCTGGATCAACTAAAATTGAAATTCAATTTGGTGGTTAATGGATCTAATTAAAAACCGGTGACCGAATCCATAAGCAGCAATGGGTCAGACAAAAGACTGGTCTATCACCAGGCCTACTCCTCAATGCAATGGCCTGAACTCATTTATGACAACATGCCATCTGTCTATGCCATTCTACGGCCATAATCCATTTAACAGAAAATTTGGGGTATAGATAGACACTCCTTTCACATACCATCACTTAATTATAAGAGAAATCAAATAATTTACCACTTAATATGGATGGTCTAGCTAACTATCCTTCCATATTTGGCAGCCCCTTAAGTTCAATAGTCAGGCATTTTACAAAACAAGAAGTGCAAATTTCAGAGGAGTTTTAAAGTTCTGATTTGGCTTCTTTTTTTCCTTTTGAAAATTTAAGACACTTTCTAGATGTGCAAAAGCATCAATTAATATTATTTTGGATATGATAGAAAAGAAACATAACTGAAATCTTGATTAATACTATCATTTAGAAAGAGAATGCATTATAAAACATGACCAATTGTCAACAAATGGAAAGAAAATACCAGAGGAGAGATGGGTTGGAGTTGTTAAACAACAACCAAATTTCATACTCAAACTATAAAATTATCACATAACTTCATGTTTCAGCATTTATACAAGGCAAACGCAATAACAATAATGCTTGTAAGTATAACAGTTTGCACATGCCATGATGAAGAGAAACAAAAGTACCTCGCTACTAACTAGGGCAAATAACGACAGCAACTTAATAAGCAGAATATTTCATTAGCAGAAGCCCGGCACAATAACACACACATCAGCCACAATTGATACAATTACAAAGTGAAAAAAAATTATTTTCCCAAGGTCTCAAGCCAATACTTCACACCATTAAGTAGTGTACCCCAGTGTCATAAAACACCATTAATGATGACCACCCACTTTTGTTCCACCTGTTATACCAAGAATTAAAAAGGCAATATAAAGAGTAAAGATTTGTACCTAAAAAGAAAAAAAACACATCGATGCATCAAAACTGTACCTTTAGCAAGGAATTTATCTTCTAAGTCCATTTTTCATAAGCCACAGACAATAACTGAAGCAGCGCTCCCTCTGACAATAAGCATCGAAAACCTTTAGCATATTTAAACATCAGGGAATGCGTGAAAAAAAATAAATCCATTCCAGCTAGATATCTACTGGTATAGCTACTTCTCAGCTTGGTTGATGAGGAAGGTACGGAAAAAGGGAAATATTAAATTAGAAATCTAAAACTGTGCATTGCTAAGTTTGGATATTGAATCTTAATTTTTTAGCTGAATGGAAAACCACAATTTCCACGCACATCGAGTTGGCTTAGCTCCCTTAACTATTTGGCTTAGCTAAGTTCAATTTTTATGAAAATAAAAAATTCATGGGGCTCATGGGAGTCAAAGATCTATTCTGGCTATGTCCTCCATTTTCTCATGAAAATAAGTCAAACAAGAGATGTTTTGGCTTTCCTCGCCCCAATGCAGATCATGAAGAATTACAACGCAAGGCTACAAAAATTAGTATTTGAAACTTTATAACAACAAATTAATCAGCATCAACAATAAGAATAAGAAACAGAAAAAAAAAAAAAAAAAAAACAACTTTTGCTTTATAAGAAGGTCACGCACTCCCATGCAACTTGAACGCAGCCGAAATGAAAGACCTTTCCACCATATTCTTAGGCAGAATTCGAATCCAAAAGCATGCTTACTTTGATTCCTTAAAACACTTGCAAGCGAAAACACTTTCGAAAAACAAAAGCAAAAGAAAACATTCAGAACTGAAACAAATTCATCGCAATGGAACCGAAAGCAGCATAAACGAGGAGCAACTTAGCGTCTTTAACAGTCTTCCGCATATACATTGTGTGAATTAACGGCAAGATAAACCAAAAACGTTCTGTGAAAACAAAATAATCTAAACACGAGAATTTAAGCGGAGAGAATGATATAAAGCTACGAAATTTAAGAGTAAATGGGAATATAATTTCACAAACCAAAGCCTAATGAGAATAAAATACAGAATCGAGAAAAAATAACGGATCTGGGCACAGGAGGAGTCCAAAAATCACGAAAATTGTTTCGTAAAACATCGAAAACAAAAACGAAACCGGAAAGAAGTACCTGCGAAGAATGGGAGCGAATCTAGGGTTTCGATACGCCAGAGCCAAATAATTCGCTTTGAGAGAGCATGAATCCAAAAGACACAGAGAGGAGAGAAAGTTCTTCGTTTTTGTTAGTTGGCTTGTGAGAGAAAATAGAGAGAGAAAGGTGCTTGTACGAGTTGTTCACGTTTAAGGGAGGGGTGGGGGGGACGTCAAGCCACGCGCGTGCGGGGAGCGTTCGGGTAGCTGGATTAGTTTGAAAGCAGCGTTGGTTCTGCGGAGTGGAAAGAATACATGAAGCACGGCCCAGCATTGTGATTGGGTAGTGCGGCCCAACGCACTTGAATGGCGCGTGAGAGAAACATTATCCTTATATGTTAAATTATTTTGTTCACCAGGGTTTGTTGGAGACGAATAATGTAATCAAGTCCAACATGTCATTGGCAAGTTTTTAGTGCATGCGGATTCGTGTAATGATGATCCGATCTGGACCGTCGGATCCCACGCCTCACGAAACCTCAAATTTGGATTAACTCCTTAAACTTGACTTTAAGGATCGATTTAATTAGAAAAAACAAGCATTAACAAAATTAATTAATTAATTAATAATTGGTGTCATGGGTTTCATGCCAAAGGAATCAAAGTTTGAGGAAGTGGTCGTGGAGAATCTATAAAGTATAGGGAAAGAATCGGTCAGCCAAAGATGCATTGTCAAACATGGGTTGGTTTGGTTTGGTCTGGTTTCGTACTTTTTTCTTTTTTTTTTTTTTTTGCGGGGGAGGGGGGGTCATACTTACTTTACGGTGCTTTAAATGGACACCCAATTGCACTTTGTGTAACTTCATTAGCCGTCCTTGAAGGCTTATTGGTGGGTGTGTATGTGAATTGACTAGTCTCGGGGTCAGGAAATTATGGGCTGCTGGATCTGCTGTCCTTTGCATGACTTGGTAGGTGCTGGTTCCAGCCGAGACTTTGCCTTGCGCCAATGTGGGTAATATACGAGTTCTCTGGCACAAGGAAAGAAAGTTTGTTTAATATTTTATTGTACACTTTATTAGTTAGAGTTGACGGTTCTAATTAAATAAGTCATATTATAATTGAGTAGGGTTGGCAACTTGTTATATGATATGCAAACTTATTAAGAATTTAACTCATTTAATTAAGTGGATCAACACAATCTGAATATAACCAACTAGTCACATGAATATGTTATCATATCTTTTCAAAAAATTTATAAAATGTGTTATTAATTTGTAAACCATTAGGCAAAACAAAATAAAATTTAACGATATAATGACTCATTCCAATTATGCAGGCCACATAGGAAGCGGCTACAAGCCTACAACGAAAGGACGTTTGTGAATTAAGAAAGGCCCCAGAAGTGCGCACTCTTTTGGCCATATTATAGAAACATTAATATATGCATCTGCTTCAGGGTTGATGGTTATGATGGGTTGACAAGATATAACATTATATTATAGAAGTGAACTAATATAACCTTTTTTCTATAGTTTACCAGCATGTTAACAATCTCACCAAATTTCACTTATCAAAATAATTAAAAGTACATATTTTTTAAATTTTAGTTACTCACTTTTTTAGAACATTATTAATAGAGGATCAAACAATAATAAAAGGGTGACACTCCTAACAATATAATCCAAACGGAAGAGACAGTACAAACAAATAGAGAGACAGCAAGCAATTGTTCCATTCATGATTTCAAAAAAATAAAAAACAAGTCAAGTTTTTTCAAGAGCTGCACAAGGTAATAACAAACAGCAAAATGACTCAATAAAAAGCCTCAACCAGTAAAGGCAATAACCTATTGTGAAATGATTGTTGCAAGAAACCTGCCGTAAAAAACCAGAATGGAGTCGTTAATGAAGAACGAACATTAACTACAAAAGTCTCACCCACTTGATCAAACCAAATAAGAACCGGGAGACAATTATAACCTGATGGCTTAGTAAGTACTGTCTACTCACCATTTTGTTTCCATCAAAGTGGTGAGGCTGAAACAAGTGAGTGGCCGGCTGCATTTTACCAAATTACTTCACCAAAACAACCCAAAAAAATAATTTTGATAAGGCTGCATATAGTACTCTATTATTATAAGCAGAGACTGGCCCGCTGCATGCTAACTAGCCACCATGAGTCCATGGCCACCGAGGGACGTACTTTGATAATGGGTGTGCTTATATTGGCCACATGCATATGGCCCTAGCAGTGCACGCTTCTGGCCACTACGGAAAACATCGAGTAGTCTATCAACACCACGTAAAATCTGAAGATATTTCGTCCGAGTGAGTAACGTTATATTTCACGCTTATTTTTCACACATATTTTACATTGGCTATTCTAATGCATTTTAAGCAATTTACACTTTTATTTTGTTAAAAAGTTAACATTATAACTTTATAAGTAGTTTCAAATATGTCATATTAGTCCATATGATGAATTTACAGTAATTGAACAGGGAAGGACCAATTGTTGGAAGTCTCACATTGTTTGGGTATTAAGGAGATATGCCATTTATAAGGGTGAGGGAAACATCAACTCTTGAACTAACTATTGGATTGAGTTAGACCCAAAACTCATTTATAGCATGGTATCAGAGCATTATTAGGCCAATGCCATCCTTTATTTTCAACCTCTGTAATGGCTGCATCCACTTTAACCTTTGTTCCACCCACCACAACTTAAAACTCTCTTCTCAAACTTGATGGTGACAACTACACCAGTTGGGTGACGCAGATAAACCCTATTCTGCGCACCTATGATCTTATGGACTTGATAGAAGGAAAATAACCAACCATGTCCTCCAAAACTAATTACCGATGATCAAGAAAAATCAAGTTCTATATTGCTTGAGTATTAAGGAGATATGCCATTTATAAGGATGAGGGAAAACCTCAACTCTTGAGCTAGCTTTTTGATTGAGTTAGGCCAAAAACTCATTTCTAACATGGTATTAAAGCATTATAAGGCCAACGCCATCCTTTATTTTCAACCTCTATAATGGCTGCATCCAACTCAACCTTTGTTCCACCCACCACAACTCAAAATTCTCTTCTCAAACTTGATGGTAACAACTACACCAATTGGGTGACACATATAAACTCTATTCTGCGCACCTATAATCTTATGGACTTGGTAGAAGGAAAATAACCATGTCCTCCAAAACTGATTACTGATGATTAAGAAAAATATGTCTCTAATCCAAAATATCTTAACTGGAATAGGAAGGATCAATATCTGCTGAGTATTATCACATCTTCTCTTTCTGAGAAGGTACTAGCCACTATATATGGGCTAAACACCTCACATCAAGCTTGGACAGCCTTGGCAACCAAATTTGCCTCCAAATCCAAGTCTCGGATATCTCATCTCAATAAGCAAATACAGAATTTGCCCTAAGGCCCCAAATCCTGCTCTGACTATATACAAGCAGCCAAAACCCTTGTTGACCAGCTTGGTGCAATAGGAAACCCAATTCCTGATGACGACCTAATCACCTCAATCCTTAATGGGTTGACCTCCTCCTTTACCCATTTCATTACCACATACACCTTTCATATTGCTTTGATGACTTATAGGATGAACTTCTAAACCATGAAATATTACTCAACCAGCACCAAAGTCAGGTCCCAAATCACTTAACCGGATTGGTATCAAAGCCTAACCCAATTGGCTATGGCCCATCGTCTCCCATTTGCTGTACATGTTAGCTTAGATGTCCTCTCGTCACACGTAAAGGAGCGTGTTAGAAGTTTCACATTGCTTGGGTATTAAGGAGATAGGCCATTTATAAGAGTAAGGGGAAACCTCAACTCTTGAGTTAACTTTTGAGTTGAGTTAGGCGCAAGACTCATTTCTAGCACCAATAACATGCATGTCTCATCAAGTGGTAAATTGCTCGGAGGTAAGCATGTGTTGCCACTTGATGAAGATGAAAAATAATCGTCTTTATTTCATTTGAAATTGAGAAGATTTGTGGAGCTAGATAATCCCATTTCAACACAGAATAGGCTTGTGAGGCAGCAGCTTTATGATTATGATCAGAGCAGCAAAGACTGAGCAATGTAGGGCAAAAAATGGGTATCTTTGACATGTGAGTGTCTAAGTCTGAGCCCAGAGTTGCTAATATTTTTCACACACTTAACATTTATACAAATTACAAACAATGGCCACAACTTTTTCTCACAGCACCACACGGAGAGACAAAATAGAAAAGCTTTCACAGAGGAGAACATCATCTACTGCTATTTACGAGTTCAATATTATTCTGACTTTTCTAACATGATTTGCCGGCGCGGTCGGCCTGTGATATATTTTTGGTTGCCAAAGAAAATTCAACCGCTTCAATGATTTCTGCATTTACTTTTCTGGATGCATTGAAGAGAAACACAAACTAATAATGATCGATCATCTTGATTATTATCACTAATTTAATTGTTTCTTGTTAAAGACGTTTCATGTTGAAGTTTTAGGCTACATTTAAGGGTTCATGTTTTGGTCTCATGCTCTTCTCTTTTTCTTACAATTATAAAAGGAAAAAAAGAAAAGAAAGTCCTTATCTTTTTTTTTTTCTATGGATGAAAGAAGAAAACAGCAAAATTAAAGACAGATCTTTCCCACCATAAAGTGATAGATCGAGAAGAGGAAGATCAGGATCACCAGGAATGCTTCCAAAGAATAAGGAAAAAACCACCTATTTGGCACTTTAACTGCTGCCCAGCTTGAGCATGCAGCTGCCATGGAAGAGAGATCATTTCTAATAGCAACGTCCAAATTGATTTTAAAGGACAGGACCAAAGTTTTGTTATGAAATTTATTTTGATGATGTAAAAATTCTTTCTACTAAAAAGAATTATTATTCCGAAAATTAACAATATAATCAATAAATAAAGAGATTAATATTAGAGCAAGAAAATATCTCACAGTGCTATAGAATCACGCAAAAGCGTTGTCTTTAAAGATTGATTTGTTTCTCTTAGAGTAAATTACTCAGTGCGACCGGATCTCTTGACACACAACCTCTTAGGATTAGTCTATAACTTCATCCTTTGTTTTGGATGTACTTCCAAAAACAAAGGCTTAATAGAACAACCTTTTGATAAGAAATTTAGCACAAAAAGGTTTGAACACCAACAGCAATTGAAAGGCTCACTAAAAGATATCAAAATATGTGAAGAGAAATTTCACTTATAAGAGAATTGCTTTTGGTGACTAAGAAGAAGTTTTTTCATCCTTCAAAATGCACTAAGGTATGTGCAATTTATAGAAAAAGAAAATACCAACAGCTAAAAGCATTGGGAAATAAAGAAAATAAATATTGTAAACCAACGGCAAAAAACTGCAACAAGGAATGCTTCAAAGACAAGCAAAAGTCATCAACTTAGAAAACTTAAAAGACAAGAAACCATCATTTGTCAGAAAGTCATCGGTTTGTCAAACTTGAATAATAATAAAATAATGAAAACATTTGTAAAAGTGTTTGAAACACCAATTTTATTATAACAAGTTTGATGCTGCTGAGGAAGAAATATTTTGCAGGTTTTTTGTCATGTAACATGTACGCTAAATATGATTTGGAATTTTTTGTTATTAAGCCGTCCGAATCCATATAAATCCGAGGCAAGCAACCTAAAAATAAGAGAGTAACAAGGCCACTTATTTCAAACAAATGAATTTTACATAAGAGAGTTGTTAACGAACAAATTTGGACTTTGCTTGAATAAGTTCGACTATGAATTGATTCATTTATTAAATGAATAGAGCTCGAACAATAATTTATGCTCATTTTTTATATGATCCGAACTCATATAAATTTGGCTCAGATCATAAAACTTACAAAAGAAAAACAAAAATTTAATATTATTTCCAACTTTATATTGAGAACGTGTTAACTATTTAAAAAGATTAAAAAAAATCTCTTTGTAATTTAAGAGATGTGTCATCGTGAGATTTAACATAAATATTTGTATCTGTATGTCTATGAGTGGGTTTATGTATATCTAAATATGCGTGTGATTGTGTAATGAATGCATAAACATATACTATAAGATAAACATATAATAAATTAACTCAACATTGATTGTTTAAGATTAAAGTTAATTTATTTTAATTACTAAAATAACAAATCTAAACAATAATTAAATATAGACATGCTACTTCTCTATCTCATGTCCATTTCCTATCCATTTTTTTTTAATGACATAAATTTTTCTCTAACATACTCTAATAAGTGCAAAGTGTCATCTCCCAAATATTTTTTTAAATATTCTTATTAGCCATTTACTGTTATTATACTAACCTAGTAACTCAAACATTGATTTTTGAGAAACACAAATATAGCACTTATTAAAATAGGCGGAAAGAAATTTTCTTTAAATTGATTTGGAAAAAATTTGTGTTAGTTTTTTTAAACTAACCATTATATCTATTTTCTTACATATGGGGTCCTACATATCAAATGGTTGGTTTAAAAAAATAAAAATAAAATTAGTATGGTTAGATGAGATGGACTGAAAATGAAAATAATAATAATAATAATAACACTTCTCTTAAATAACTAAAAATTACTATGAATTTTTATCACAAGAGGTCCATGTGATAAAAATACCCAATACCTCCTTGGAGCTTCACAAATTTTTTTTTTCCTCATGGTTTGATTTTTATCACAAGAGGTCCATGTGGTTTTGATAAAAGACTAAATTGATTCTTCTATTAGTTGACTATTAGTTGACTTAACGGACTAACACGTGGACGAATGAAAATTTAACACTTGGCACAAGTGGCCACATCATCAGTGATAACGTGATCACCTAATTAAATTTTTTATTTTAAAAAAAATTAAAAAAAAAATGAGATGGCTACGACCACCCCTTAGTGCCCAAGGGGGTGGTTATAGCCACTCCAATTTTTTTGTCTTTTTTTTTTAAATAATAATAATAAATAATTTAATTAGGTGATCGCCAAGCCACAAATTTTCATTCGTCTACATATCAATCTATTAAGTTAACTAACAGTTAACTGACAAAAGCATTAATTTAGTCTTTTATCAAAACTACATAGACCTCCTATAATAAAAATTAAATTATAAGAGAAAAAAATAAATTTGTAAAATTCTAAAGAGATATTAGGTATTTAACCTTACTAATAATAATAATAATTAGTATAGAAAAATAAAAAAGTTGTATTAAAAAGTGTAAAAATTTTATTTTATATTGATTTGTATTTTAAATAATAATAAAAAGTGACATTGTAATAAACATTTTTTAAAAAATAAAAAAATGAATAGTAATAGAGGGCGTATGTTCTCTAGGTCGTACGTGAGTGACCATGCAAGGCTTCAATCATTCTCCTGCTATGAGCCTACAATCGTACCAAAGATTTACCCATTATCCACAAACATCCAATCACAATACTTAATTGCTCAATCAATCACTGTTAAAAATACATGATTGACGCATGAAAGTGTGGCTACCATTTTTACACACTAATCGATGCAACGAAGGGACCAATCGGAACCTACTGATATTTATGGCTGGAATACTATTTTCTTTTGTATATATCAAGTCTAATATATATATTATAACCGAAGTGCACGTATATTCGTTTTACACTAGTCACTTTAATTCCTCCTAAACTTCAAAAGTGAGCATTCAATTGACTACTCATAAAGTTTCTGTCTTACTTTATGATATGTTTAAAAAATAAAAATAAAAAGGAAGAAGAAGAAGCAAAACTTAACGGTAATCTAACTCCATGTCGCAGGCCACTGAATCTTCTAAATTTTTAACGGTTAAAGGAATAGGGAATAATACCAGTATGATATAAATTAAAGAGAAAGGAGAAACCGACTAATTCATTACCAATAAAAAGTGACATGAGTGAAGATAGAAGGTGGCATATTACACTTGATTCAGATACAAGCAGCTAACATTTAACTTTGATTCCGTAAATGTTTTCATCCCTAAAGTAGAGATTATCACGTAAACTAGTCCAATTAAGCAGCGGATAAATGACCTGCAGGGGAGGAAAACCAATTATATAAGTATGCTGCCAATTGAGCCACAAAAGAAGTTATAATAATGGGTTTGTACTTTATAGAATAGTTCAACTGTCTCATAAAGTCAATTAGTTAGCTGTTACTCAAAAGTCATAGAACCTACTTTATGTATTGTAATAGAAAAATATATATAGTGATAAAATGCCTACAGTTGCATACATAAGGATTCATCTAATTTTTAATTAACACGAAGAAGATAGCTTGAAGGTGAAGCAAAATCAAGGCAAATTGACCCAAAAAATATATATCTATATACAAAAAAAAAAAAACAAAAAACCTTCAAATGGATCAAACAAAAAGTAGGGACAACCGGACAATGACTTATGGGCCCAAGAAAAGGCTTTGAAGAGCCATTGAGGCCCCATGTTCTTCCAGCTCTCTAGTAACATAAAAAACAAGGTCATCTTGATCCAAAACCAATCCTATAACAATGTACTTGGTCAACACCGCAAGCATGAACAGTAAGAAACCACATTGGCCTAAAATCTTGAATGCATTGCCGACCTAAAAGTGCACCCAAACCACTCTCCATAACCAACTAGAGAAAATAAGAGAACAAGGCTTAGTATCCCTACCAACAGCATGTACAAATTCCAATTAATATTTTTAATCTCTAACCAAAGCTTTAATATGTGAAGTAAGATTCTAAATTATACACCAAGTAAGAGAAATACGCAGAAGTTAAGTCAAACACTAATAGAATTGCTTCCTGCATCAAAAAAACAAAATCATGTATACTTTCCATTGTTTATTATCTTTTTCAAGGAGTCCACATTGTTGGAGTCAGTCATGAAATTTGCAAGTCTTCTAGTTCATGAGGTAGCTTTTTACTTTTTCTTTATTATTAATTTTTTTTTTTAATGTTATATTTATTTGTTGTACATACTTATTAAATGGGTTGCTGGGGTAGCTCATCAAATCCTCAAGCTGTGAAATTCCATTGGTTGTGTGAAAATGCTATCATGACACTGATATTTAAGATTAGTAAACACTTTTAACAGATGTATTCAACAAAAGTTTTTTTGAACCACATACTTCTAAAAAGAAGATGAAAAGGAACACCAACCAGGAAAGTTGAGGATGAACATGACATCACAATTACCAAAAGAAAACAGAGATAAGAAAAAGGTCTAGAATTGCATAATCACGAGTAAAAAACATAATAAAAGATCCTCACAAGTAAATAAATCTGCCTATCACTGTCTTAAACCTTTCTTTGTCATTGTAAATTGTTGATTGCTAGTGGTGATTGGGGCTCCTTCTATTGTATTATAGTTTTCTTTCCTTCAGGTTTGTGCTGGCAGGCTAGGGAGGACAAGGACAGGATAAATGACATAAATTTCCTACAAACTAAGTTGCAGGAAAAATGTTCAAATTTAGTCTCTAAAAGTGATATGTGTCCCTTAGCATAGAAAAAGCCCATGCTTTTTTAATAACACATGCTTTTCACATACTTTTTTAATAGCATTAATTAAAAAAAAAAATACTACTTGCATGCTCAAAAAATACATAACACTTTTAAAAACTAGGTTGGAAGAATTTCTACAACTCAATTTGTAAGAAATTTATATCTCTGGATAAACCAGGAGGAGTAAATTATACTAAAGGCAATTAGTACGGAAAAAGGCAACCACGAATCAAAAGACTTAAATGTACCAAGTCAGCAATAATAATATCAAATCACCACCTGACCAAGAGTTTGAGAATAATATAGAATGGTGAAAATCCAAAAACCCACTAAATCCAAATTATTAGGCAATTTCATAGCTTCCAGGTTCACCAAGACTAGTTCCCAAGCTAACCACTCGTAAAAAGTACAATTAGCAAACCCTTCTTGGCCTTCAAGCACAGTGACAAATTAGGGAACTTTCCGGATATGTCATTATTGGCAATTTGGGTGTTGCTCAGAAAAAGAACACATCGGAGCCAGTGACTCTAAAAACAAAAGATAAATACATGACCAAACAAACAGATTCATATTTAAAATTTAAAATAATACTAAAACATATAGCAATTATTTATTCATGCTACACAAAATAATCCAGTAAAATTCAGGAATAATCGAGGTACAGAGCACAAATTCGATTCCATTTTCATACAAAAAGAAAAGGAAAATCAAGAATTCATGAAAATTCAGAGATAATTCAATTATTTTAATCAAGATGCTTCTAACATAAGCCATGAACAATCTAATTAGCACACAAAAAAACCTCTACCAATGCGACAAAGAACACAAACTTTCCTCTCGAATTTCTCGTCCAAACCGAAACCCTAACAAGACCGAAGCGAATCGAATTGAATTTGAAAAAGACCCAAACCTCTCACGAAGCCGAGTGCTTGCCCTCGCAACCGGGGCTTTCGTCGAAGTTCTTCGAGGGATACTTGGCGGTGACCATCCCGACCTCGAACACCAAGTCCTCTCCGCTGGACCGTATCCCGGTGATGGACCACCACTTGAAGAAGGCCCGAACACGAATCCCGTCGATCTCGGCAATCCGACCCGACACGATCTTTCCTGTAATCCTCCTAGAGTACGTGGCCAGGTAGTTATCCGGCGGAAGAGTGACTTTGCACGAGCCACCGAGGTCGACGAAGAAGTCGCCGGAGGTTTTGTTTATGGAGTATACCTGAACAGTGGAGGGTAAGAGGCCGATTGGAAACCCGTAGTTCGTGAGCTCCGTGTGGGCCGCCGACAGGTTTGGCTTCGGTGTCCGGTCCGGGTCGGGCTCTTGGGAACAACGGGCAGAGAGGGGTAAGAGGAAGAGGATGAGGGCGAGGGTGGAGAAGAAGAAAATGGAGGATTTTGTGGTCATGATGCAATTTTCTCTTTTTGCAGGGGGTGTTTTTTTAGTCGGCTTATCTGTGATCGGTTTTTTCTTTGCTATCTGGATGCGTTTTTGTATGTGGTGGCAACTTGCTGGCTGGGGGGAAGAGCGGGTCCAAGACGAAAGGTATACGGATTTGATTTTTTGGTCAAATGTGATGGGTGGACTGGAAACGAAGATTAAACGACGACGTAATGCAGGGTTTGCAACGGGTCACAAAGGCACCGTTAGACTCCTACAAACGATGGAATTTTAATTTAGGGGTAATTTCACATAATTCCCCTGATGTTTCACGCCTTTTGCAAATATTTCTCTAATATTCAAAGTCTCTCACTTTGATATATCGAACTTTTGTTTCGTTTCAAATACTCAATTCCATTGATTTTTCGTTAAATCCTAATGGATGAGTGTAAAATTACTAAAATACTCTTAGTTAATTTTTTTTTTCGTTTAATTTAACTGTAATATTTAACAATAGATGGGTATTTAAAATAAAACAAAAGTTCAATACACATGAGAGACTTAAACTTTGAAGGAGTATTTGCAAAATGCATGAAACTTCAAGAGAGTTAAGTGAAATTACTCATTTAATTTATTCTTTCACCGTTTTAAAACTAACACCTTACCTGGGTTTATCGTCGTTTTATCATTGCTTAGCACTACTTTAATCCATATCATTTTAGGCCTCTTGCCACTGTTTTCATTATTTTAATTTGATTATTCAAAGTATATATAACTAATCGAAAACTCTTCCGTTAAAATGAACCAGAGAGTTCAAATGAACCAAAGAAAATTCAATTCTATCTATTTTGAAGAAAAATCTTTTTTTATTTTTATTTTTTGTGTTTAGCTTGTATGAAAAATTAGCTTAAACAAAAACAGTATGAGAAGTTGATGTCTTGTTCTTGCCGAGTACGTGTGTAACTTTGTAACCTTTTTATGATATCTCTAGTGGTTAAGAGTGGGCAGATTAATCGGTCACTGATTACCGAAGTTAACCGAACTGATATTAACCACAACCGATAGTTATCAATTAGTAATCGGTTAAAAATTTTATACCATAAGCTTATCGGTTGGTTAAAAAATTGTTATCAAAAAACCGATATGACCGATAAGAATTTTTAATTTTTAATTTTTTTATAATTTTATACTTTTACTCCTTTTATTTTTATTTTATAATATAAAAATATGCAGTGAATCAATATAAAAAAGCTTTAATAAGCTATTTTAGCCATATATATATATATATATATATATTTGGGCCTCCAAAAGGGCCAAAATAACTATTTAATAAGCTATTTTAGGCTTTAACCCAACAAAAAGTATTTGGGCCCCAAAACAACTAATTTTTTGCTCAATTAACAACTATTAAAAAGCTCACGAAAATCGGTTTAACCAATTACTGATATAACCGATACCCAATTAACTGATAGCTTATCTATCGATAATCAATGATCCTATTAATCAGATCGGTATGACCGATATTCAGCCCTACTAGCAGTGCAATACAAGATCTTGGGAACTAAACCAAATACTTAGCACCTTTAGCTAACAATCTTAGAGTATCCACAATAGCCTCTTTAAATTTTACTCTTCAAAATATTTTGACAGCCCACCTTTTTAGAGTAAACTTTTCAGCCTCTCTACTTTAACAATTCACTTTCACTATTTAATTCAAATATTATTTTTCAAAGATTTGTTTATTCTTTCTCTAACTTTTATATTTTTGAATGTTTATATTTTTTTAATAATCTATTTTACGAATATTTGTCTTATTCTAACGGTAATATTTTTAAAAATTTGTAATTTTTTTAACAATCATACTTTTTACTTTGTGTCTTATCTTAGCAGTCATATTTTCAAAAAATTGGTCTTATTCTAACGGTAATATTTTTGAAACTTTGTCTTATTCTAACGGTAATATTTTTGAAACTTTGTCTTATCCTAACGGTCATATTTTTTAAATTTTGTCTTATCTTAACGTTCATATTTTCGACCGTTTTTATAATTTACTAAGTTAATCTTTATTTGTAAAAATTTAATCTTTTATTTAATATGCATTGAAGATTTTATTGAAATGAAGAATTTAATCTCCAAAGATAAAGCAACTCACAATCCTAAAATGAAATGAAGATTTTATTTATAAAAAGTGAAGCAAGGAAAATTCTAACATGATTAATTTTAACAATTGCAGGCACCCACTGTATCCTAAACAACAAATAAGAAAATCATGCAGAACTTAATAACGTCCAAATGAATAGAAAAGGAAAGAAAAAAAGGAGAGAGAAATGAAAAGGAAAAAGGAAGAGAGGTAAAATATAGTTGTTTAATAAATAGAGAGTGAATAGTAATTTTTAAATTTGAAGGTTTACTGTTCATAGTGTTAGTTTTTTTGTTAAAATAGAGAGACTAAAAAGTGGCATTTTAAGCATTTTTTTTGTTAAATTGACTCTTCAAAATAACCAAAAAATGGGTTTAAAGAGCTTACAATGAGTACTCTTATATATTGAAGGAAGATGCACGATATCGCATTGTGAGTGATATAGAACATACTAATTCAAATACCCACGACCATCTAGAGATTCTCTTTAGTTAAATCCAACCAACCTAGATAATCTTTTAAAAATTTTCCTACCATTAAAGTTATTGGTGGTGTTTTTGTATGGTTTTTTTTTTTTTTTTTGCATGTCTACACAAAAGGGAAAATAAAATTTGAACTATTGACTTTTGCTTCATTAGGTGAAATCATAACCGATTAAGTTATCTCTTAGAGACTTATATGGTTATTGTTGAGGTGAAATAATGTCATTCCACTCATTTTGATGGTTTTTAGAATATGCCTTGCGAGGTGTAATTTGAATGCCGTAAAAGGGTTTAACTTCCTCACCAAACACTAATTAATTTTTAAATAAAATGGTCAAAGACTCAATTCAACGATACTTAATTTAATGCTACTGATAGGCTATTAGAAGAATGCAGAAAAGGACATCCATTATAGTTCATGGGCCAGGAGCAGCCGCCCCACAACCCATGTTGATAGCAATTATTTTCTTCCTTTCAGGATGTTTTTTTTTATTTTTTCTCTTCCATTTAGGATTATTTTGTTTGCTGTAGAGGGCACACGTAGCTGGATCACCTATCCGCAGCCAGCATGACAAGTTGATTCAATGTTGGCTGTAAGGATCTGTTACTGTGCTGATCATAAACAATAATACACATGAAATAATCAATGTGTATGAGACTTATGATGAGATATATATACAAATAACATTTTGCTATTATCACATATCCAAGCTTACATGCATATGGATCGATGGACCTCCCTTTTGTTCCCCTGGCCTCTGTAGAAAAGGACAACAAATGGGAGATTGACATGTGTATTAATTATATATATATAAGATAGAGGATGCATGGATGACATTATATAGAGACAGCATTTGTTTAAACGTCATTTTTGTCGTTATGGTGGGTGGAATGAGAATTTGAGGGGGGGGGACAATGTTCTCCTTCAAGATGGAGAATTCCAAAGCTCTGCATTTTTAACCTTGGACACACTCTCCAGCACTTCGAAAGGAAGAATGTCTCCGATAACAACCACCATCTTGCTTTCCATGTCTACTTTGTACGAGGTCACTCCTGTTTTTGAGGAGACGAAGAAAAGAGATTTTCAGTTTTTAAGGAGAAACATATAATGGGGTAGCAAAAACATGAATTGTTTTATCGGGAAAATTACTATTACTCTTTTTATCTATCACGCAATGTTATTGGTAATGACCCTCAAACTTAAAAAAGTTGCAATATAGACTATAGAGTTCTAATCTATACGCCCCCTTTCAATTAGTCTTTACTGTTAAAATTTTTTGTTTATTAACATGTGAAATATCTGTTATACCCTCATAAAAATTATAAAAAATATATATAATTATACCCTTAGGCAGAGAAAAAGTAAACAAATTTAGATGTTTTCTCTCTCTTTTTTTGTTTTTTTTTTTTTCACTTTTTCATAATTTTTATTTTATGAATGGATATTTTTGTCATTTTTGCTTTATCTGTTAAGATTTAACAAAGATATTTGAAGAATGAGATAATTAAAAAGGGTTGATAGATTAGAACCTCACATTGTAATTTAAGTTTAGAGATCGAGAACATTGAAAATTACGTTATACTTCATAAATATTAGTGTAGTTTCCCCTTTATTAGAAATATAGGCACCCCAAATTAAGGCTAACATGGGGAAGTATATTACTCTCATTTTTGAGAATTTAAATGTGCTTTCATATGCCTCCATGATTTGATGGGGTTTTTACCCAAAGTCAAAAACTGTAAAACACAACAAACACATGATGTTCACTGGATTGATATTTCTTTTTTAGACATCAATGTTATTCACCTTTAGATCCATCAGTCCAAAAAGGAAGGGAAAGAAATGTTGTATATGCTTTGTCAAAGAGATAAGGAGCAATATACTAACATGATTAAAGAAATTACACTATAATTTCAATCAAAGTTTGATAGCCAAAAAAAATAAAAATAAAAACCATTTACATACCTTCCATCTTTGAGATATGTTTCTCTACTTTTCTTGCACAGCCATGGCAGTGCATGGACACCCTTAGGGTCACCATCTGCATAGTAATTCCATCAAACACAGAAAATTAATAAAACTCTGCCTTATTGGATATTATCAAAACTGATTCTTCTCTCCCTTTCAGCTCCTCTCAGGCAAAGGAAAGTATAGAGAAAAAGAACCTCACCTTGGGCTTCAATTGAAAAGCCAAGGTCTGGTTTCCAGCAACAACATCTTTCAATCTCAGTAACTGGCCTTTATCACTTGCAATCAATGGCCTTCTCTCAAACTCATCTTGGTTTTCCATGGAGTTCATGCAGAAGCAAGAGCTTGAGCAAGAAGAAAGACAAAAGCAGTCTAACACCCTGCCAAAGCTTAGCTTCCCCATTTTCAACTAGAAGTAATCTCACTCACTGGGACAAATCTGAAGCCAAACCTTCCCAACCAATTTAACCAACTATTTCAGTGATGTGAAGCCCAAGGCAGACCAATATGAAGAGAATATTAAATGAGGGTGGAAAGAGAGAGAAGAGGAACCAAAAGGTCAAATATTCATTGGGGAAGACAAAAGTAGCACAGCACCCAATGAAGTCTAGGAAGAAGGAAAACAGACAAGACCACCACTATATACATATAATATGATCAATTGGTCAAGAAATGTAGACGGGTTTGTTTTTTTTTTTGGGTCATTGACCCAAAAAGCCACTCTTAATCGTGATCACTTCAACTAGATTTGGTCATGTGATGAACTGCAAAAAGAGTACAGATAAATTCTACCATACATGCTACAAAAGCTTTAGAGGAGGAACTTCTAGTGTCTCTCAAAATGCAAAATGCATTTAAACCGACCAAAGCCTATTTGAAAAGAGAACAGGTGAAGATCTAGAGAGCAAGAAAAGGGAGTAATACTCATGGTCTCTCCAATGGAGGAAAGAGTAACACTGAACTTTATGACATGTGATGATGGCTAAGCCCAAGATTGAGGAAAAGAATATTTAAAGATGGGATTGGAATTTGGATGAATGAGCGTGAGAAAAGGTTAGGAAGACGATAAGAAAAAAAAGGAATGTTTGGTAACCCAACGGAGAAATAATCAAACATTTGGTAGAACTTTCTCATCAACTATTTAAAACCCAATGAGATTAGAATAGTTTCCTTAAGTGACCTTGGAGTGGAGTAATCAGTAATGCATGGATTGGATAGATTAATAATTGAAAACAGGATGAGAATAGAGGCGGCTGACATACTTGTCATTGCCTTAATTATAATAGTGGCAATGGGGCAGGAGGGCTTGAATTATTGGAGGCCATGAGGTTTACAAGTGTATTTTTGAATTATTAGATGATTGAATGATTCTGTTAATTAATGGGTCTTTCTTCTACAGGTTGGTCCATGTGATGATGGTTCCTTCCTTCCAAGGGAAGAAGGAGACGAATGTTTGAAAAGGTAGCAGTGAAGTCATGTTAGGCACGGTTGGTCACATGACATTGACTCTGCAACAAAAAAAATTGGATTGCAAGAGAGTCTCATGTGGGCGGTCATTTGAATAATGTGTGTGACTCAGCCAAAAAGGAGCACCTCCTCACCGGTGTTTTGTTCATGGCCAACTGTACTACACTACACTACGCTACAGTCATAGTGCATGGAGCACTTATCAGTTAGATGGTAGAAAACGACAGCGACCACAACGTGTGGCAAGCTGTAATTGGTCGTCCCCCAAATGGATCCACCAACAGAGAAACAGGGAAGGTGCTGATTGGAGACAAGTTGACCTCCTATTCTCCCTCTTTTTACTAGGGAGTGAGATCCTCCTACAATATCAATTCTTTTTTTTTTTTTTTTAATTCGTAAGTAACCAACCGACACGATTAAAACTATTTTTCTATTTTATTTTTAAATGTGTCGCTTGGTTGATTCAACCGTCTTGGTTCTGTATCTAATAAAAGTGATTGCATTCTAGATTGGCTGCAATCCACGAAAAATCACAAATACAGTTAAGCCACTTATCTTAAGCTCCAAAACAAGATGGGCGAAAGCATTAGAAAGTTTTAAGAGACCATTTCAAGAAGTAACAACTGTACGTTCTTTTTTTTTTTTAATGTGTTTTCATATCTCAAGTTTCCAAAGAATTGTAAGATTTTAATCCATACTCGCCAATTCAAACATTGATCAGAAGAATTGCCATCTATGAAGATGAAATTGCTCGCCAATTCAACCATGGTTCTCTGCTATTTTAACTACATCATGGTGTAGGCATTTCATGTATAGCTGCATGAACAAAACAATACAGATTCAGGCATATGGACCGGTATTTGAGTCTATAAGGAAAATATGAAAACTTTGCAATTGAAAAGTTCATAAAAATCCAAAATCCAGCAACCAAGAGTTGACTCAGGTAATAACAGCTAATGAAGCCCTTAATCATTGGTGGCCAAGCATCCAAATTGAGAGAATTACGATATAGTTTCTTCAAATGTAGATGGCACTGCAAAAGAACATGTTGAGGTGTGCATACACTGATGTTGAGACATGTCAAATCTATAATTCTAATAAATCGTATAAAGAAATTTAAATTATTGCAATTGTGAAAAGAATGTGCATTGATTTTGATTGGCGAGGCTTAACGGTGATAATTCAAGGGAAATAGAGTTATACCATTAGCAGAAAACAGTTCCCTTTAAAATCCGGTCCTAAAGACAAGCTCTATTGGTTTGAATATACCTCCTACATTCCTTCAAATCCTAACCCTAGAAAAAAAAGTAGAATCAAACAATATACGGAAGAGACAGAGAGAACAACCATCAAGGCAAGAGAAGCAAATAAGTAAACTCATATACCCAAACATTTATTCCCCCATGAAATCCTACAAAAACAAATTTATTAGACCATGCTTTCTACAGAGCTCAACGGTTTAACACGTATATATTACCTCTAGAAGAATCACACAGACAACCTCAGAACAAAAACTCTCACCAAAGAAGATCTGACATATAATAAATTGTAAGATCTTGGAAATTCACAGAAGACGATCGACTCAAAAGTAAATTTGCAAAAATCAACACCATACTCACCTGATTATCTGTCCACTTCCTTGTTAAAGTTCAACTGTGAATATCTGTATCATAGAATACAAAATAAAAAGGGGCTGTAACATATATGTTTACATGTGCAGAGACAGGTGCACACACACAAACACAATGAATCAACTTACCTCCGAGGCTTGCTCTGTCGTGGGCAATATTCTTTACTGAAAAGTTCTGCAGTTAAAATTTTCAGTATCAACCAAGAGAATACAATGACAGAGCAAGCCAAGAAGCACTTTTTGCATACCCAAAACAAAAACATATCGAAACTAACCACTTCTATCTTGCGGCCTATTGCCAATACTAGGTTTGGCTGCACCAGCTATATTTCTGCACAAAAAACGAACCGATCATCTTCTACATCAAATATAAATAAGAGATATCAACAGAAGTTGCTCAGTAAGATGGGGAAGGGTGCTTCAGGAAAAATAAAGCACTACTGATATCACCAAAAAAATAACAGCTGGCCACGAAATTTTATTGACAAATTAAAAGAACCTATAAGCTACACGCAATGCAAGAGTTAGATTCAAAAGAATATAAAAGCATGTTTGAAGATGCCAAGATTCTTATCTCCAGCATGTCAAGTTGCGTAAACAAAAAGATGGTTTAAGTTTATGAACATAATAACATCAATGTCTAATTCCAATGTAAACAATAGCACCCATTTACCAGATAGAAATAATTTTTTTGCACAATCATGCATGTAAGAGCATAACAAAAAATTATGACTTAATTGTATAAAACTGTCAAAGTATAAATTAAATAATTAAATTAATTATTTTCTATCAGCATAAGTTTTTGAGATTAATGGTACTTTAACATAGTATCAAAACAAAAGTTATGAGTTTGAACCTTGTCCCCGTCATTCACCTTTCATTTCAATTAAATATTACATCTATTGTGCCTCACAAATTAAAGGGAAGTTTGAGTTCACATGTGTTAAAATATAAATTAAACTATTCAATTAACCATTTCCTATCAAGTTAAACTTTTGGGATAAGTGGTGATTTAATATAAACCAACTACCCAAAAACTCATCCATGACTCAAAACAAACCAAATTAAAACAACAAACCAAACAGAAGTAAGCTCTAAGAAGTCTTCATCTTTTTTTAACAAAGATTATTACATCTCAATTTATCCCCTCGTTATCTTTATTTATTCAAGCCTCGACTACAGGTATCTCATTGTGTAGATCCTTGATTGTAATCAGCAAGGAATTCCAATTTGTGACAGTGGAGATAAGTAACACTCTCTAACAGGAGAGTAGGTGAATCTTCAATAATGTAATTCAAGGGATTTCAAGCAGGAAAGAAGCCCACGTGTGTGTATTTTACAATAAAATTTTACTCTAGCTGTTGAAGTACTTGGATACATGGAAGCCTGGAGTATTACTGACCTAGAGACACCAACAGCTGACAACTGTCCCAATGAATGAGCACGATAACCATCATTGAGAGTAACATAGGGAGCACGATATGCTGTGCCTAGAGTTCCAGCAGCACCTGTGGAGACCGGTAACCTGGATAGAACACACTCAATTTTTAGGATGCTTATACTTACATATACAAGAAAGCCTAAAAAATGAACACTTCTTGGGTAGATACTAAATAATGAACACATTAAGGTACAAAAACAAAAGGCACAAATGATTTCTGCAACTCATTACAACTTAACAAATCCTCATTTAGTCATTAGAGATCATCTCAGTGATCTGATTTCAACAAGCTAAATCTGCACCATAAGACTTTTCATTAACATTTATGTGCATTACTCTGTTAAAATGAACCTAGTTTTCAAAGTTTCAGCAGTTTTATTTGCATTATAAGGAAATAGAAACATATATTATGTACTTACAACCAAAAAAAAACATATACAATGAGCAGTATTTCCAATAATTTAACTGTATTAACTGGATACAGAAAAAATGACTTGGCAATATGAAGTAAAATGAAAAACAGAAACTTAAAACTGGGAAGACTTTCCATTTTTCACTATAACATTACTAGGCTTATCAATATTTTCCTTTCTATATTTACTTATATTGTCATCTTTCCAATCCACCAACTCATTTTCTTAATATATAGCAAACACCAAATGAAACAAACATAGGACAACCTTTCGTTCTGCAAAAAATTATCCTAATCCTACTTAGCCAAATCGCCCTTTTCATGAGTATTACAGGATGCTTGACATAGGAGACATCTGATACAATTTATAGCTAATATTTGGAACTCTGTTTGATGATAGAGGTAACATTAGAAGCACATCAAATATCATAAAGGTATTTAAAGAAATTCTTTTTTTTTCTTTTTGACGTTTTTTTCACAATCTTGAAATGATGTATAAACTCAAATCAACAAGTGATTGCAACAGCCAGCAAGAACCCACTAATCACAAGAAGAAAGGATTGTTATCTTATAAGAGGAGCTGTCCTCCAAAATAGATGCAACTATTATCTTCATTTCCGCAAATCTCCCAGCCACACCCACACAACTGATAATGTTCTTCTTGTAATTTTGGTTAATTACGTATAATTAGTAGCAGAACTTCCAAACGAGTATTGCCTAGTCAACAAAAATCTCGACCTCAACAAGTTAGTTATTCAGAAGTCCACCTTACTGAGTGGACACCTTGTGACCTTCCTAGAGCCTCAATGCATCTACAGGCAAGACGAAATCACAATTTTAATCAGATAATAAACATACCGTGTCATCTCAGAATTTCCAATTCCAACTTGGGATTGGCCAACACATCCAGTGAAAGCCATACCAGTAGCAGGATCAGCAAGACTGCCATGATGCAGACCCCCAAGTTGCACAGCTGCATTTTCAAGCATTCAAACTCAAATGAATGAAAATCCATGATAATGACTTCAGAAACACATCCACCATCCAACGGTAACTACATTCACAGAGGCGACTCTCTCTCTTCTCTCTCACTCTCCCCCAGTGCTTCAGAAACTGCACTTTCTAAGGCATTTGCTCTTTCTACTGACAACAAAAAAAGATGAATAATGCCAGAATATCTATGCGTACCCAGCCGAAGCTTCACTAATAATCCCCGTATACTAAAAACCTCAGAAACAATAAGCTAACTACTTCCAGTAGTAGTAATACACATCAAGTGGGTATTTGCACCCAAAATAGTTGTAGTAATGATACAATAAGGCACCATGACATTAGTAACTCTTACTTCTGCTACAATGATAAGAAGCCAACTCGATTCTCTTCCCGCTGCCAAAAAAAAGAGAGAGAAGAAAAAATAAAGTGATATACCCGACAGAGGTGCTGGAGTGGCAGCAATGTTCTGACTGCCAAGAGTCTCATCATATTGAAAGGAAACTCTTCCGCTTGGTTGAACTGCACCACTGTCTTTTCCAACCAATGCAACTCTTGATTTACCTGATTTTGGTAAAGGATCCAAATTCGATGCTTCAGATGAATCTAGTGATAAATCCGTAGATGATGCTTGAGACCCAATCCTAGGACACCAACGTAACTGCTGAGTATAATGTCTTATAGGAGGTTGAACGATGCCTTCAGTAGGCCTTTGTCGAGCAACAGAAGGCTGTCCTGGCCGATGAACTCTTTTAACTTGGGTAGAAGATGGATTTGACTGAAGAGAATTCTTTTTTAAGAGAGATAATCCCCTTCTCTGACCCTTCATCTGGGGAGATTCAGCTGAATATCCTGAGTCGTCCGTTGGTGACCACAAAGGCAGATGGGTCAAATAATTGCCAGCAACTGGCTGAGTGGAATCCTCAATGCAAAGCCCATCCAGGTCCACAGAAACAGCTTGAGTCTTCCCTTGCCGAAATGTTTTGATCGGTTTATTATCCTTCAGTTGATCAGAAGTCACATGATATATATTGGTTCTCCCACCTTGTAAATGTGTTTTCTGTTTCCCAGACTTCTCATGCCTGGAAGAACTCACAGCGTCAAACTGAGGTGAAGCAGAACATGATGCAGAAATATGCGTCTTTGCAGCAAGTGAATCAGATTGTATATTTGAAGTGTGTGACAATATTTTGGATGAATTAGTATTTGCAGCACATCCCACGGACTTTCCAGATCTGAAAGATCAAAAAATTAACAAAAATACTGCAAATGCAAAGGATGGCTTTGAATATAAATTTATTTACTTCCAAAATGTCAACTCACCTTTCGCACATTGTTGGAGTGACTTCATCATTACTCTTCAGAACAGGTCTATACCTTACAGGCCCTCTCCCCCTGACAATTCTCACATTGTTACTCTTCATGTCAGGTTTATACCTTACAGGCCCTCTCCCCCTGACAATTCTCACATTGTTACTCTTCATATCAGGTTTATACCTTACAGGCCCTCTTCCCCTAACAGTAATGGATTCATCTTGATTTACAAAGTTGTTGTGGTGCCTAGACTGGTTTGCTTTAATGTACTTGCAGCCTTTGTGTTGATCCTTACTGTATCCTTGATGAGGACCCTTAGGAATCCACCTACCCTGAGAATGTTTTCAGGGAAAGTGTCATCAGGGCTCTTCATAATTGCAATTTAACTTACAAAACAAAACCAGTTTTGTCTGTGTGTATTTAATATCTCAACCTCAAATTATAACGAATCAGGAAATAAAAAAACAGTATTCAGCGTGTAGACGGAATTTCGATAAAATAATAACTTTCTCATTTTGTGCTTCTAGCAGAGTCGTCTGTTCAAACTTGTCATGTTTCCACTTCATTTCATCTTCTGATTTCCACAAATTCCTACCAGCAGGAGTACTCCTGAACAAAACACAAATATGTTTCAGCCACATATTACACAAGGAAGCAAAAGTGATTGGCAACCAAAACCGAAGAACAAAAAGTGATGAGCTTATTAGAAAAGAAAAATGTGAGATATGGAGACACTTCATGTGCATCCCTGTATCTTACAAAATGCTTCCTACCGCTTTGATGTGTTTGACCCTGATTTTTTATTTTTATTTTTTTGGTTTCCAAATGATTCCTATCATTATGATGGCAATCAACATCAACCATCAAATAAGTTTCCCAAAACTCAGATACTGCGGGAGCAAAGAATGTAGGATCCACAATTATATCAATAAACGTGGCATACATCTCAAGGTAATGCCAAAGGAACAGCCTTATTAAGCATCAAATTTAACAGGTCAACTCACATAAATCATGTCATCTTACTTGAAAATCACATGGCTGCCATCAAGAGTTATCATTTCAGAAAATCACATATTCCACGAAAGAAAATACAGTGCTAAACTACATCACAACTTTCGATCAATTTAAGAAATGGAGGCTGGGGAACAAAAGCGTGAAATATAAACAAATGACAAAAATTAAGCAAACGTACACCTCACTTAAGACTCGAAACACATTATCATATCACAATTACTCCAATTAGATGGCATCAATTGCTCTCTCATCTCTAAACCAACAGTCGCTCACATCACAAGATTATATGCATATAATTGGACATGAAGAGAAAAGAAAACTCTAAATCATCAAGTATGGAAAAAGATCAATTACTTGTACCGAATCTAATCCCTTCAACGTATAAAGCATTCTAAACCCTACAAACAGCGACATCAACTCTGTATCAACCAGAGAAAGAGTAACATCCGAATGTAACAAACACATAGATCCAAACAGAGACAGACACACACATATATACAACAAATGTACATATATAAATATCCAAATAACACATTCATGGATTCATACATAAATATTCATATAGACAGATTCATACGTACATACATATACACACACGTATTAGTACAATAAAATCAACGAAAATTCAAGAAAAAAAAAATTATAGTACCTGCGCTGGCCACGGTAGCTATCTCTATACCTATCGCAGTGCATGTAATACTTTCCGAGCGCCACCTCTGAAACTTCACCTTCACCATCTTGCTTGTCACGTTCGACCTCTTCTTCCATTTCTTCTTCAAGCTCGTCTATATAAGACACTTCGGCGCTGTCCTCCGGTGCTCCACCCAGTGTGTCTGATTCGCGGTGCCTTTCTTTCTCTTCCTCTCCTTTGCTATCTTCGTCGTCGTCGCTCGCTTTTCCTCTCCGCATTGTCCAGTGCAACACCGCCTCCTCCTCCGAAGCGCTCTCGTACTCTGCCTCTTCCACTCTGTCTTCTTCCACAACCGCCATTGATTCTTTGAGTCTCTAAAGAAACCTAATTCCAGGACTTCGTTCCAAAAAACACAAAAAAAATTCCAACAAACGGTACAAACCCTAACTTCCTGACTCCATTTCTAAGTTTAAAAGCAAATTTGAAGACGCACAGATACAGTTTAGAGCAGAGTTTTAAAAACTCTCCGAGAGTTATTTTTTCGGTTTTCTTATTTTTGTTCTTCCATTTTCTGCTACAGTGTACAGCCTGTACATGAATGAAGCGAAGTAGGCGAGAGTATCAGTCGGTTTTTTGTCTTTTCCTCACCGGAGAGAATGAAGGTCTGCGCCGTAGACTGTAGACATGCACTTCGGACCCCCTCCCTCTAGGCCTCTGTTTGTTATGTCGGTTTGGCACCAAAAAGTGACCGCCAGCTCAGCATCTGCGATGATACTCTGGGCCCATCAAAATCTGGATGAGGGACCCACCATCCGGCTTTTTGTTGGGCCTGTACAGGTGACGGTACACTGTACGGAAGCATTTATCAACATAACAACCTGGTGGTTATGCTAGTAGGGAACTTCAATTCGGAGGTGGCAAAAAACCCATGTTTTTTGTCACCCAGTTGACACATAAGTTTATTGCAAAAAATCAAAATGAGAATAAAACACCAAATTATTCCCCTTAATATTTTTCCACGCTCCTCTCTCTCTCTTTCCCCCTTCTTCCCTTTCTCCCTGTTTTCTATTCTCCTGGTTTCTCTCTTGTTTTTCTTTTCTCTTTTCTTCTCCTTCCTGCTCCTCTGCCATCTCCCATCACCACCCCATCTCGTTGCTCCGCCTCCGTCCCTTCACCGCCACAGATCCGCCTTAGAACGCGACCTTTACAAAATTGAAGGACGCGGGTCTTGCTTTTGCATTGCAAACTTGTAGGAGATTCGATCATATTCTCGCGTTAGGGTGATTTAATCCTCTAAGGTTAACCTTCCAATTCTAGGTTTTAGATTTGAATAAAAAATGAAATTGAGGCATTAGAATCGATTTTTTAGGCATTAGAATCGATTTTTTAGGCTGAGTTTGATAAAAAGTTCGCCGGAGATGATGACACAGAGTCGCCGGAGATGGTGACAGACTTGCCGGAGATGGTGACAGAAATGGTTGTGTCTTGCTGGGAGAGGGAGAAATGGCGACACAGAGAGAGAGGCAGCGTTGGGGTGTTTTGATCTCATTTGAAGTTTTTGCATTTTTCTTTAAATGCTTAGGTGTCAACTCGTGGATGGATGGCAAAAAACACCTCTTTTACGCCGTGACCGTATAGCAGCTGCACTCATGCTAGTAACCATACCCATCTGTCTTGAGATTATCGATTTTTAATAATCGTAATTATAATTATTTAAGCGGTTAGTTGTTATTGATTATTCAATTTAATAATTAGTAGTTTTATAATCACTTTTTATATATAGGTTTTTGAGATTTTTAAATATTTTGAACCTTTAATTTGCTTATTTTTTGGGTTTATTTTAAGAGTTTAAGGCTAAAATATTTCAAAAAAATTGAAAATATATATATATATATTTTTAGCCAACCAATGTTTTTGAATAAGGCTTAGCCTAAAATATTACATGTTACATTATAAACATATTTCACATACATAGTCATAAATAGCTCAAATCCACTAATCCAAATGAAAAAAATAATATATTTTATTAATATAAAATATTTAATATATATTTATATTATTATATATAAATGAAGGTAGTTAGTAATTATAATTGTATTACTCTATCCCTAAAACTATTAACCGCCTATCAAAGCGGTTAGCAGTTAACGGTTAGCGGTATAGTTATAAGCAATTAACGTTGTAGTTATAACCAATTAACGGTGCAGTTATAACTACTTTGTTTGAGCAACCCTAGTACATTGTATTGTTTTGTGGAGTATAAGTTTGGACTAAGAGTTGACCCGAAAATAATCCATATAAAATATCACTTAATTACTATTAGGATGCATTTAGGATTGCAATTTTGCAAAAATAATATATGTTTGTCGTTACGATTTAAAAAACACTTAATTTAAAATATAAAGAAAAAAAATTTGTGATTTTTATAAGCAAGCTTGGGGTGCTTATTTGAAAAACACAAATTTAAACCAAAATCATGATTTCTCATAACAAATATTTAGTAAAAAATACTTCTGAACATATTTTACCAAATACTTTTACAATTTTAAAAAGTATTCATTTTAAAAATATAATTATATTTATTAAAATCACAATCCCAAACTGAACAAAAAAAATATTGTCTCCTACTCTTTAAACTCTTTTTTCCTTGTTTACCACAAAAAAAAAAAAAAAACTCTTTTTTCCTTCTTCCTGGCCGATCTCTTGCTCCTCTCTGGCTGCCACAAGTGTCAAGTGGTGCAGGTGTCGTGCGGTGGCGAGCTTGGAAGCTATAAGCGTCGTGCTAGCACAACGACAAACGATTAACTGCAAGTGGGGAGCACGCAGCAGTGGCAAGCGTGGTGAGAGAGAGAAAGAAAGAGGGTAGGCTGTGATTTTTTAGGGAAAAACGTGTGCATGGGTGGCTAACTTGCTAAGATAACTTTTATCAAGTAACATTAGGGTTATATTTCTTTATTTTATAATTTAGAAGATTATTTTGCTCAAAATAATCTTATATAAAAACAATCTTCTAAATTATAAAATTAATTACAATGTTGTGGTATCATTAACATTTGTTCAACCCTATTATACACAATAAAAATTTGCATCCTTATTTTTATTTTAATGGTCACCTAATATATATATATTTATTGCAATTTGAAGAGATCGAAATTATGTTAATTTCTACCCCTCATAAATTGGATTTTGTTTTGCTCAAAATGATCTTATACATAGTTTAATATTAAATATCCTTTGAAAACATGCATGTACACGTTGATAAATATTTTATGTGACAAATAGGTGGAGTTCTAGGGACCTTGGTGCAATATGCTGCACTTTGACGTTCATGTGGCACATGGTGACGGTCAATTTCGATTCCAACTTTCATTTACAAAACACGCCTCGATCTTCATGCTCGATTCTATCCTATAAAGCAAGAAATTACTAATTACAAGTCAACTTTCAGGTTGGATTTGTCGGTTTGTCGGCTTTTTCAATCTTGTTAATGTCACCCTCTGTTTTGCTTAATTATATATGGTCCCTATCAGCTAGCTTTCTAAATTGTAATTGTATTGATTTAACCATATTCGAACTTCAATTAGAAGCTATAATTTGACTCGGGTAAATTGCAGGAGGAGACTTAAATTTGTTGATAAATTTAAGAAAAATATAAATAAAGGAAATAAATTAGAATTTGTTAGGTTTTTAGTGAATTTGTATAATTTAAAAACTTATTTTAGCTGTGTGCATTGTTTAAATTTTGAACATAATGATTGAATAAATTGATAATCAATGTTTTTTATCCTTTATATGACTGTTGAGTGAGTTTTTTTTTAGATGAATGAGTAACTTTCATTGACCAACAACTAAAACACTTTACAAAGAAAAGGTAAAGCACTTAGCTAAAGCTGAAAACACCTAAACAAACAAAAAAAACTCCATCATATTAAACCAATATCCCATCTATACCCCAAGCACTACAAAGAAGATCATTTCCTCTAATCTTTTTAAATTTACCTTTCGTAGTGAACCGGATTCTCACCTCCTATCTAATGCATTGAATAAGCTTCTCTTCAGTACACGGATTATTGTTATGTCTCAAAGCATTACGATTCCTCCAAATATTATATATTGTAGAAGCGAAAACTAACCGACACAAATAAGCCTTCATAGTTTTGCCCTTCCACTCCTCCAATCCCAAAACAACCACATCTTTCCAACAAGTTGGCGGATTAAGCATGCTACAGAGAGTCATAACCTGCTATCAAATCCTACTACTATAACCACAAGCAAAAAATAAATGATCTCTATCCTCAATTACATGTTTACAAAAACTGCATTTCACATCCCCTTGAAGCCCTCATATCAACAACTTTCTCCCAATGGTCAAAGCATCCCGCATTGCTAACCAAGTGATGAAAGCTTGTTTAGGAATTGAAAAAAGAAACCAAACCAATGACCACCAATCCACAATATTTTCCTTAACCTGAATGGAATTCCAAGTATCTGAGCAAGAGAACATACCAGTTTTTGAAGCATTCCATTTTGGCTTATCCTCATCAACCATAGGAACCATACACAACCTACTTTGAATATTAACAAGATGATCCGAACGAGCAACAGGCCAACACCATCGACCGTTCTGAATGATAGAATCTAACCGGCCTCAAGTTTACTATGAGAATCATAGATGACTCTATGCCCATATTTCTCATAGAGTACCCCATCCAGGTGCCAAGCATCAAACAAAAGATAAATATTCTTCCCATTACCAACATCAAAAGAGATAAAATGTTTTGCTTCATCTCTAAGCTTTAACAATTTTCTCCAACTCCAAGTGCAAATATGAGGGATAGAAACTTGCCAAAAGCTCTTACCCTTTAGAATATAGAAACTGTTGAGTGAGTTACTAAGGTTGAAATATATATTAAAATATAAAACAAGAATATAAGAAAGATAAAGAAAAGAGAATAAAGCATAAGCAAAAAGAGATGTATGGACTATATCTTATACATTCACTATATCAAAAAATATTGAATTTAACTTTGGTAAGGATGCTCCTTAAAATACCACTTTTACAGCATCCAATCTCTAATTAACACCTCAGAAAAAACTAAAAAAATACACCAAAATAACATAAATCCTAATGCACTGGATTGCTTTGAGGAAGAAAAAAAGATTAAAAACAAACTTGGCTGCACCTTCGTGCAGTGCAGAGACCGTTTCAGGAATCGGTTAGACCCACGAGACCCACGTGTCGGTCTCGAAGTGGGTGGTTTTTGCCGTGGGTTTCGATGTGGGTGGGTTTCGCCGTGGATGGGGTTTCGATGTGGTGGGTTTTGACGCGTGCCGTGGTGGGTTTCGCGTGGATGGGGTTTTGCCGTGGGTTTCACCGTGGGTGGGTTTCACGACGTCTGTGGGGTGGGTTTTTGGCTGAGAGTGGGTCTCGAGGCCACGCTGGCAAGACCAGTCGGCGGCGTGTTTCGCCGCCGTAACTCATGGCACTGGGTTTACGGCCGATGGGTTTCGCTGACCCACTGTCGGCAGGCGCTCGCTGACCCACGGCCGAGTGGGTCTGCCAGACCCATGGCCTGTGGTCTCATTGGGTTTCTTTTTTTTTTTTTGAGTCTGTTTGGTCTGCTTGCAAGGGTATTTTTGGTATTATATTTATTTTGATTTGTTGTGCCTGTGTTCATTTTTATTTTTTGCATTTCTCTTGAAGTGATGATGTGGCACTTGATAAGTGGGTGCTGTAAAATGAGTGATTTGCAGTGCATCCTGACCATAGGGGCTCTCAAAAATATTACATAACTCTCTATTTATAGAGAGACAGTGAGTAGTGATCAAGCAACCCTAAAGTAGACCTAAACTAAATAAGGAAGAGAATAAACCTTACAAGGAAATATAATAACTAAGAATAAAAATATTAAAACACAAAGAGAAATAACTTGTTAAAAAAAATTAATAAACCTAATTAAAAAAATATAAAATATTCCAACAACTATAACTATTTTAGTATCTTTCATTGATTTTTGCATGTTTTAATTAAAAACTCAATTATTTTTTCTACTTGTTGAGTGAATTATACTGAAATTTTGGGCATAGATACTATTATAAAAGATATATAAAAATGTGTAGATTTAAAAATAAGTCAACTATTACAAAAATTTAGGGTAAATCTAACATAGATCGTAATGTTAACACGAAAATGAGAAGGAGATTCGAACTAGTAACCTCCCCTTTAAGGGCGGAACTACATGAAGTCCTCAATTTTTTTTTTTTTTTTTTTAAGTCCTTACAAATTTTTTAAATTTAAAAATTTACCCCTAAATTTTTAATTTTGCCCCCCCGCCCCCCCAAAAAAAACTCCAAATGCTAGTCCCACCATTGCTCCCCTTCATGAGATGTAATCCCTATTCCCTAATAAGATGGAATTACCCCCTTGGAAGCTATATAAATATATTTGTTTGTATTTAATTTTATAATTATATCAAATCTCCTTACATAAAAATCTTTAACTCTATCTTCTTCTTGAAACAATATTTTTTTTCTATTTAAAGTGAAATAGAGACAATGTTTCAGATTAAATTTTACATCTAACGGTGTATATAATGTTGTGTTATATATATATATAATTTAAATATTATGAAATAGGGTTAAAGACTTTATTAGTCCTTAGGGTTTGGAAACTTTATTTTTTCCTCCCTAGGGTTTGGGAAGTGACTAGATTAATCCTTGTGGTTTTAAAAAGTGACCAAGTTAGTCCATCCATCAGTTGACCGTTAGTTGACTTAACGGATTGAGACATGGACTAATTAGAAGTTGACACGTGGCCATCATATTAAATTTTTTAAAAAAATTAAAAAAAATATTTTTTCAAAAAAAAAAAATTTTTGAATGGTGGCCACGTGTCAACTTGGCCACCCCAGGTTTTTTTTTCTCTTTTTTTTTTTTTTTAAAAAAAAAGAAATTGAATTTTTTTTAAAAAAATAAAAAATTAATATGGTGGCCACATGTCAACTTCTAATTAATCCACGTGTTAGTCCGTTAAGTCAACTAACGGTCAATTGACGGATGGACTAACTTGGTCACATTTCAAAACCACAATGACTAATTTGGTCACTTTTCAAACCCTAGGGAGGAAAAAATAAAGTTCCTAAACCCTAAGGACTAATGAAGTATTTAACCCTATGAAATATAATTTAAATTATATAAAAAAAATTCATTTAAATTGAAATCGTATATCTTTATTTGGTGGCCAAATGTGAGAAGGATCACATAATTAATTCCTTAAAATCAATGGACCACGAAGAGAACAACAATAAAATTGCAAGATACGCTTTATATTTATTATTGATAAAACGGTGAGTGACGGGTCATAGACTCATAGGTAGGACATGGCGGAATTACGTTTTAAGTTTCCTCAGAGGAAGTTAGGAATTAGGATGCATACTCACGATGAGAAAATAATAATAATAAGTATAAGTATAATTTTTTTAAAAAAAAGGTAGGGAGGGGCCGGCAATAAATGGTGGCTATTATATTTTGATGTGGTTGTAAAAGCACATACTGGCCAATGAAAGTCACATATTGTGGAGAATGTAGGCGCTCCTTAAAGTTTAGCTAAGCCATAGTCTAACATAGTTTTACAAAGAGATTAGTATGATCAAAGTGGCTAAAACTAATCAGGCTAGTATGTGAATTTTTCACTGTGAGATTTAAACTCACGCTTTATTGTGTGTCCAACCACTTAGGAGTTTTCTTGAGACTACTACTACATGAGGAATGGTCAATTGAAATAAATAATTTGGTTCTATATGTTCGATAGTGTATTTTAGAGATTTGTTTTTTTGAAAGAAAAAAAAAAGTGTTTTAACGTGATACAAATATTAAAATTATTATAAGTGTTTTTATGTTTTGGATTGTTTGTTAATATATTTATTTAAAAAATAAAACAAAATAAAAAAGAAAAGGAAAAGGAAAAAAACAGTATAAATAAAAGAAGGAAGTGTTATAAAGCTAATACTCTTATAGAAAAGACACAAAAGAGTTGAAGAGGGGGTTGGCTTTTCATTAATTTGCAATATGCATGAAAATGAAAACAAATGCCTTTAAAACTGCTTCAACTGTAAGCATCTCCTGTTATTCCTTTACTAATGAGCAAGTTTTACAATTTGGAATGTTATACACTCATTGTCTGTCAACCAAACAATAAATTTTACATGCTTCTTTCTTTGTATCCTTTGACAGGGGAGAATATTTTGTCAACAAGTTATGAATTTATACAAGAATCTTAACTATTATGAGTTCCAAACATCAATTTTCAAGCTTCATGCCAACCAATTGGAATTGCAATGAAATAGGTTTGATATATAGGTTTAAGTTTGGGATTTCTTAAAGAAATTTGGATTCAAAATTTAAAGAAAAAAAATTCACAAAACCCCCCATCAACTTCTATGCATTCTGAAAGTACCTCTAAAAAATTAAAAAATTCTTGATCAAAAGTATCAGACTGTCAATTTATTTCAATGAACCCATTTTGTTAAATATTGTCAAAATTTCTAAAATATTCATGTTCATAAACTAAAATTTTGATATATTTAATTGAAAGTTTTTAAACTTTAAGGGATATTGTCAAAATGAGTGAAATTTTGTGAGAAGTTTTATGAAGTTTCTCCAAATTTAAACTAACAATAATGAATTTGGATTCGATTTAAAGTCTATGGAGCCTGAACCCAATTGAATACATAAGTTAATGTTAAAATTTCCACTATATTACTGAGTACAAAATTCATTAATGTGTATTGTGGGGGTGTTTTTTGTTTTTGGTTTGAAAAATGATCAAAGCATTGCATTTGAACTTTAACTTAATCAATATCTAATAGGTTTAAGGTTGATGATGGATGATTAGACCGTTAACAATTGGTATTAAAACACATACTATGTTATATGCTCGATTCATAAAAATAATGATCTAAAGGCTAAATTAAAATGTCTTATTATTATGTACGAAACCACAGTGCCACGAGTAGAGCAAACTTTTGGATTTACTTATTTTTACTATGTTAATATGTTTTTTTTTTTTTTTTGGACATGTTCACACAAAAGGAGGGAGAGGGATTCGAACTAGAGACCTCCGCTATATTAGGCGTAGTCCTAACCGATTAAACTACCCTCTTGAGACTATTATGTTAATATGTTAGTATGATACAATCACATTAGTTAAAAAAAAAAAAAGTTTGAATTAATCCAAAACATGAGAAAATAAAAGTACTCACAAAAAAAAAAAAAAAAAAAGTAATTGCCTAGAAAAATAAAACTGACTGTTGGGAGACGTTTTGGATTTGGCAGTCGAAACAGTATCTGAGGTAATTTCGCAAACAGCCAAGGGCGACTAATCAGCTATGTCAGTCGCCTTGTATGACCATGGACCGTCCTTGCGACTTCAACCACAGAGAAAACCATCACCGTCAACTTAGGACACGGCCACTTGGCACGCCCGTAGCGACATGGTACTCCGCTATGTCGGAGAACACCGTAAAGTATCCCATTAAGATCTGAGCTGTACATAGTTAGTAATTAGCAATCGGCTTTTAAAACAAAGATCTACGACTCTCTCTCCTCTCTGTCCCTCGCAGAGCGAGTTCGCGTACCTGCGCAAAGCGCGTGGTGGATCTATCGGTATCACCGTCAGCTGGAAAGACTGCGGAACTAGAAGAACTTCTTCATCTGCGGCAAACACAGGTCAGTTGAGGTCGATTTTCTCGTCAACTTTCTAGGGTTCCAAACACGTCTTAGCTGAGTCTGCTTGTGCCGTTCGTCTTCTATCGAGTTTGGATTTCTCAGATCCGTCGTTACAGAAGGTCGAATTTCGATATTATCTATGTCGTTCACTTTGAGCGCTGATTTGTAGCCCTGGAACCGTAGAGAAATATGTGATGATTATGATTCTCAATTTTGCTGTTTCCTTTTCATTTCCGGTTGATTCTTAGAAATGAAGAAGCTGTGCTCAACTGTGCCTTACGCGACTGTTAGAATAAACTTTGGAAGTTCTTTGTATATCATTTTTAGTTTCCTGATCAACCAAACAGAGGATTATTGAATTAATTGTTTGTTGGTCACTCCGGTGTTGTTTGGGAAAATCTGAGCCGGTGTTGTTTAGCTTATTGTTTGCCTTTTTTTCTGACTCTACTTCTTGTTGTTACTATTATTATTTTATAAATTTGGTTTTAATTTTTAATTTTTAATTGGAGTAGGAAGTGGGAATGGCTAACCGAGTGAAGGAGGACGAGAAAAACGAACGAACTATTCGGGGTCTTCTCAAACTTCCTGAGAATCGGAGATGTATCAACTGTAACAGTCTGGTATGCTATCTATAGTAACTAATTCCTGAGATAATTTTATTTGCCAGGGTCTTAATTTGTAGAGTTGCTTTCCTGTATCTTGTTGTGCGTGAATGGAATTGGTTTCCTGTATCTTGTTGTGCGTGAATGGAATTGGATGCGTGCTATCAATTGTGGGATACATTTGTCATTGTTTCATTTTGATTAGTTGTTGAGCGTCTTTGTTAAAATAATGTGGAGTATCACTAAATAACTTTCTATGAAATAGTGAGAAAATAATTACGCGGGATGTAATTAACTGCAATGATCAAGTCATTAACATCTATGATTGATTTTGTTTGGTTCTCATTAATATTATTGCTTGAGACGAATAGGCTTGACACTTTTGCAGTATCCATGTATAGGAAAGCAAAGCAATGAAAGATTTTAGCAAAATCTTCTCCTTTAGGCTTTACTTGGATGATAAAATAATCAGATACCTCTAGAGATTCAACCAGTTACGAGAAAGATTTATTAAATTAATTGCTTATCTGGATCTCAGAACAAGGATCACTTTCTAAATGAAAATGAAAGCTTTGATGTTTTCAGATTTTTTTTTCCTCTTGGGGTGATGGGAACTGTTTTGCAACAATAATTTTTTGTTGATACTTAATAGCATGCTCTTACTTTATCTTTCCCTTATAAATCATCAAATTTGGCGCTTTTTGATCCCCAGTTTCTGTGGGGAACAAAGGATGGAATACAATCGATTCCTTTAATTAACTTGTATTGCTTCTCCTTGTTTCTGATCCTAACTCCTCCTGGGTAGTTCCAGATGTTGGCACTTTCCTAGTGGGTGCAAAAAAAAAAAAAAAGAAAAAAAAAAAGCCGCTTTTGATTAAATCTCAACATTAGATCTATGACCATATTATGTTAACTGCTCATGTTTTTTCATTTCATAGGTATGCTGCCAGGAAAAATATGATTCTATTAGGTTTAGAGAAATAACATGCAAAAAAGTGTGAACATTCTCCAATAATTATTGCTTGCTTCCGATTTTTAAGTTGGAATTCTTTGGGTGTCCCATACCTGTCAATAGTTTTGAATTGATATGTCGATTATAAGTTTGATTTATTAGTCCCTGGATTAAACAAAGTTCTTGTTTGCTCATGCATTGTAATTATTTATGCTTGTGCTTGTAGAGCAGGCATAGAATGAAGCATTGGCTTTTAGTGATTTCATTTAGGCTTTACTTGGGGAATGTAACCCATATCCAACGTCAAACTCCAGATAGTCCTTCAGTATGCTATAAGAACAACAATTAAAATCTTATCCATGACAGATTCTGATTCAAAAAATCACTTTGCACAGAACTTATGGTGATTCCAAAAGCTAAAGGCAAGGCTTACTGGAATTTGTAAATCATTGTTAATGATTCTGCAGTTACTTTAGAGCATCTTTTTGTTTCATCATGCCATGGTTTTGAAGCAATAGGACTACATACGGTATTGCTTTCATAAGTTTGTTAGATAATCAATTTGGAATTAAATGTTTGTGTATTGTACACTTGGTGCATCTATTGTAACTGCTTGGTTAATTTTTTAGGAAAAAGAACCATTTGAATTTTGTCATTCCATACTCCTCTGAGCTTAGGCTTTCTTCGTTGGTCTCACAAGTCAGACTCTAAACCGCACAGATCATACTAGTGATGAGGGCTCTACCAAAATGTGTACTCCTTGAGTTCCAGTTCCATGGTCAGCAGTATGAGCTGTGATAAAATAAAAACTACTGTTATCTCATCTGAAAATTGTTGCTAAACTTTGTTACAAATACCATTCTGTAGCATTTTTGAAATTAATGAAAGAACAGCTTTGGTAACTTTCTATAAGATTGTTGCTTGTTTTCAATCTTTGAGTTTGTACTCACTGCATCACATATTTGAAATATTGGAGACAATATCATGGAGTGCAAAGAAAACTTATGCTTAAATTATTCCTAAAAGGAAAAGCAGTTTGATTGTCTGGTTTACCGGTGCTACTTTATTTTCTGCTAAGCAGGGACCTCAATATGTTTGCACAAATTTCTGGACATTTGTTTGCACAAACTGCAGTGGAATACAGTAAGTATTGCCTTAATATTTTCTTTTCTTTCTTGTGTTTTTTGTGTGTGGGGTGTGGCAGAGGAAGAGAGAAAATAAATTTCCTTTGGTGTGATACTTGCACTTTATTAATTACATGTGATAATTTCAGTCGGGAGTTCACCCATCGAGTAAAATCAGTATCAATGGCTAAATTTTCTTCACAAGAAGTTACTGCCCTTCAAGAAGGGGGAAATCAGGTAGATGTGCTCCACTTTTTCTCATATCTCTATGAAACATTCTTTCCCTTTGTCTTTTTATCTTCTCAGCTTCTCATATTGGACTCATCTCTGTGTTCTATTCACAGCGTGCAAAGGAGATCTATTTTAAAGAATGGGATCCACAGCGTCATTCTGTTCCTGACAGCAGGTTGACTCTCATTTATATTCTGCTCTATTTATATATGTAAAAAATGCTCCCGTACTGATTTAAAAGTTTGCTGCCAGTAATGTTGAGAGACTTCGAGACTTTATTAAACATGTTTATGAGGATAGAAGATACACAGGCGAAAGGAACTCTGAAAAGCCTCCAAGGGCAAAGACGGTAATGACCCTTACCCTTTTTAATATCTGACATATTAATTTGTATTTGAAGTTGTACATATATAAGAATACTAGAAATGAATTTACAAGATAGTTTTTACTAATACATTGTGGAATTGTTTTAGATGTCATTAGATCTGTTTGTTCAAGTGCTTTTTTTTCCCTCCTTTTACATTGTGTATCAAACAGGGTGAGAAGGAAGACTCCTATGAAAACAGGAGAACAGATGCATATCAAGGAGGGTCTCGAAGTCCACCATATGAGGATTCATATGAACGCCGTTACAGTGATAGGTCTAGTCCTGGTGGAAGGAGTTATGAAGAAAGAAGAAGTCCTGGATATGATCAAGAAAGTCGGCAATATGGTGATTTTAGGAGAAGTCCAGCTCGTCCTGAAGTGGTTAATGATTGGCGCCGAGATGATAGATTTGGAAATGGGAGGAAATTTGAAGACCGTAGGGAATCTGATGGAGATTCTAAGCTGGAAGGCAGATCACCTGAGCGACCAAAAGATGTAAATTCATACAGTCCCCCTATTGTGCGGCCTGTAAGAGAGATTTTGGGTGAGAATGTGATCCCTCTTCGCATAAGTGAACCTCCAAAAGCCAATGGTGGCAGGGCTGCTGATGGCTCTGCACTTACACAGGTGAGGCTTCTCGATAAAATTGACTTTATCATCATATTTAGATATATGTCTGATTCCTTAAAGTTCTTGTTCTTCTTTCTCATTTCTATTTTTTGGGCCATGATATGCTTTGTGGTCTGCATTTGCTTATACTGTTTAATTGGTGAGTAATGGTTTCACTAGTCATTGATTATTCCTTTAGAGTTATCAAGATAATATTAGCTTTTGGTTGATTGTTATGTGGTTTGAGCCACTACCATCAATTTAAACCCTGTTAAGTGTGTTAATTCCCCTGATTTCATTAGAAACAGTCAAGTTACATATGAAATGCAAAATAAGCATTTTCTACAGCTTCCTTGCTAGACTATTTAAGATGCGTCTATAATGTGGCTAATGAGCACTAGCTCAAGTATAGGTGGAGGGTGAATTATTGAGTTCAAGGCTCACGGTGTTTAACTTATCAATAAAAAAAGAAAAGAAAATTCTATAGTGTGAGAAGAGTAAATATTCTGTCTCAAACCTGTGAACCTAGTTGATAAAATTGAATTTGCCTTGTTCTATTATATACTGGAATCTGGGTAGCTCAATAAAACCAAATTATAACCAGATAATCATAAATGTTCAATTCGGGTTGCAGATTAGCTCATTTCAGGTTGTTATGTGTATCATAGCATTTCTGCTTTCAGTAACATTGTTTTCAGTTGAAAATTAACAACTTCCATATTCCTCAAGCATTAACAGTTGAAAATTAGCATGAGCTATTTTTCTCTTTTCAGTGGATATTTCCTACCTTTATGATTGAATATTTTATTTGATTTAAGTATCCACCATTCTACATATATTGGTTCTGCTTATCTTTAAAATTCTCATGTTTTTCCGAGCTGTTGCCGCTTAAATTCTGTTATTAGAAGTCCACACTGTTTTTCAGTCGGAAAATTTCTTTTTCTGTAAATTCTTTAGAAGAAACAATGTGAACCTATTCTATTATTGATTTTAATTGCAGAGAACCGCATCTTCCAGTAGCTTGGGATCCAGTAATGGGAATCCTGTAGAAGTCAAAGTGGAGAATGCTGGAAGCTTAATTGATTTTGATGCTGATCCTGGACCTCCAATTGCTGCAGCAGTTCCACAAACACAGCAGACTTCAATGACTCAACCCACTGCACATCCATCAACTTCTAACAATGACAATAATTGGGCTTCTTTTGATGCTTTCCCTGAGGCCAAAGTATCTCAAGCCCCTTCAAATGTGAATACATTGGAATCTGTACTTTCACAATTATCAGTCTCAGCATCTGTACCTGGTCATGTTTTTGGAACTCCTGGTAGTGCTGGTTCTACAGCTGTACCCACTGGCAACATGACAATATTACCTATTACTGGTGATTCCGCTGTTGCATCGGTAGGGAACACACCTGTGTTACCTTTTACTGCTGGTGCTCCTGTTACTGCACCAATAAGTAGTTTGTCAATGTTTCCCCCTGGTGCACAAGCAATTTCACCTGGATTGACACCAATATTGCCTGTCAATGGTAGTAATTATGTTGTCAGAGTTCCAGGTTTCGGGCAAGGGCCTAATATGCAGCATCAACAACCTTCATTCTTTCCTGCTACTGGTAGTCAGTCAACTGCTCAACAATTTACAACATCTGTTGATGTAGTTGCGAGCAATCAGGTGAGTTTTTGGTGTGGTCTTCACAATTTGTTATTATTGTTTCTTACAAAGTGGTTTTTTCACCTCGTTGCTTTGTGGGCAATTTGGTAGCAGTGGAATTCATCACTTAACACTAATGCACAAGGCCCTTCAAGTAATCTAGTTGCACAAGCATCCCCAGCTGTCTCAATACCACCACATGTGCCTGCTTCTATTGATGTGTCACAACCTTCTGTTGTGGAAGTAAAATCAAGCACAAGAAAAGAACTTCCTGTGGTAATTGTCTCCTTACTGCGCTTTTATGGTACGTCTATATTAATTATATGTATGAATTACATATGTTATGATAAACCTTGATGCATCTGCAGGATCTTTTCGCTGCAACCTATTCATCCTTCCCTGCACCAGTTCCAGCATGGCAAACTGGTCCACCCCATGGTATGGGGTTCAATATGCAATACCATGCAGCACTGGTAAAATTGAATCTGTCTTACCAAGTCTTTGATGCAATGAGATGTATAACCCCTTAAGTACATCACTAATGCTCAAGTTTCTAATCATTCTTGCAGTCAGTGCCAACTTTTCAACAGCCAAAAACTACAAATCCATTTGACTTCAACAGTGAACCTCCTCTAGCTCAAGCCCCAACGGTATGCGATTTCAATTCATTCAAATTGATCCTATCTATTGCTACTGGTTGTTCTTGGTCTTATTTGGATTAATCGTTATGTAAATTGTTTTGACATGTTAACTGGTCTGGGTAGACTTGTGGAAAGGGCAGTTTGAGCTGGTAATAAATTGATAAACGTAATGCTTGGATAGTTAATTTAGTTTAGACTGGAAATTTTTTTCTTTATGATGCTACACTTGGAAGTTGGAGATGGTTAATTACTTGAAGAGTTCTCAATTTTGTCTTTTCATTTTGGTCTACTTGGATCTTGTTAAAAAAAAAAGGGAAAAAAGAAGAATAAGCTTCATCTACTTCATCAATAAGATACCAGTTCGCTTGATCTGTCAGGTGAACTTAATACTGATGTGCCTTTCTCTGCTGAGAAAATAATTTATCCATTAGTTACAGACGTGTGTTTCTCGTGATGCAGTTTCCTTCAATGGCATCCTTGCAAGGTGCTCTACCAAATGTCCCACCTGCTTCAGGTGTAATACGTGCTTCCGGCTTTGGCACTCCATCATCAGCATGGATGCAACCCCAGGCATCATCTTATGCATCAACTTTGCCTCCCCAGGCACCACCTTACGCACCAGCTTTGCCTCCCCAGGCACCACCTTACACATCAGCTTTGCCTCCCCAGGCACCACCTTATGCATCAGCAATGCCTCCAAGTATATACCTTTATTTTTTTTTGGAAAAAATAATTCCCCTCCATGCCTATATATATATATATATATTATGCTCTTCCATATGCTGAACGCTGCTTTTTGAAAACCTCAGGTGCATACATGGGGCAACAGGTACCCAGTAACATGCCATATTCCAGGTAACTGCCTCTTATACCTAATTTTAGCATTTAAAGTGGCTGTTGGATATCGAATAGTATGCGGATGTGTATTGTTCCTCTGGAGTTTGTAGATTAGTTTGCTAATTGATTGGCAGTGATTTGCATTGTGTTTGTATCACTTATTCGAGTATCTTTGCAGGCATCAAGGAGTAGGGGGCTTTGGCAATGACGGGGCTGCTTTCGGCTCCTTAAATATGGATCAGCAGCTGGCTGGCAGATTCTCAGCACCAGCAACCCCAAATCCTTTCTCATCTGTTGGTGGAAACCCATTTGGATAAAATATGAAAAGGAAAACCTTTCTGACCCCATTTAGGTCAAGCATCATCTTGTTGCTCCCTGTCAAGTTGCTGGGTGTAAAGTTTTGGTGTCTGTGTTTTGTGGTAGCTTTGAGTTATCCAGGCCGAGAGATTTGTTCTGTTCACCCCCGGGGCAAAAGTCAAATTTCACATGGCCATGTAAGATTTGTTTGATGCTGTAAAAGAATGAGTGAGAGAGAGAGAGCATGAGAGAGAGATAGACAGGGATAGGGGGAGAAATTGAGAGAGAGAGAGAGAGAGAGAGAGTAGTAATGATTTAAAGTAGGTAAGGAGGCCGTGGAGACCTGGGGTCTATATTTTGTGCGGGCATAGTGTTAATTGGTATTTTTAGTGGTCGATCGGGTGATACACGTGTTTATTTGCTGCCCCTAGAAGCTGTATTATTTCTCTATGTTGTATTGCATGATTTCGCGATCTCTTCATCATTGTGGCGAGCTCTTCGGGTCTGGAAATTTATGAAACAATAAATAAATTATGTTATAGTGGAGTACAGTTGTATTCTATTATGATTGAAGTTAGAGATGAATTGGTTCCGTTTGTTAATGTTTCTTTAGGGTTTTTTTTTTTTTGAAAATGTTCTGATGTAATATGAAAGTGAAGTTAGTTTCAGAGTTTTGGGATTGTTAATAATCGAAGGAAAACGTTTTATTAAATTAAGCTGATTTTTCTTCAAGTCAGTTTTTATTTGGTCTTCGTCTAATGTGTGGTGATTGAACTCTAGAGAATCATATGATATTTTGGATTAGGCTCGTACACGCTTCATTGTATTGGACAATATAGAATAGTAGTACAATGACTGAATGTGAAGCTTCTTTTAATTTTAATTGTAGAGACTGAAATACATCTGGCGATAAAAGGAATTGCAGCCCAGTCCTTGGTAGGCGGGGATTGATGGATATACAGATGAGGAGCCTCTCTACTTGGGTAAGTCTTCTTTTCAAAAAGAGTAATATATCCTTTATTTTATTTTATTTTATTTTATTTTTTCTTGTGGTTTTTAAAACTACCTTTAGATTTGGGATGAGTGAAAATGGGTGTTGAAAAATGGGATGTATGTGCCATTTCATTATTCTTCCAGAAATGTAAGCACAATACAAACGGCAAGGTTCCCCAAGTCCAAACGCACGCATCGCAATTGAATTGCGTTAGAAGGAACTTTCTACATATGACAAAAATTATGCGACTTATGAACATGTAGAAAACACTTTTTTTTTTAAAAAAAAATATAGAGATAAAGTTGAAATATATTTTATTAAAAAAAATTGCATCTCATATGCTATTAAAAAAATATGAATTCTCACATGTTATATTAAGGGATGTCATTTTTATAAATTGAATTGGAACAAATTTTTTTAACCCAGTTTGAAATAAATTTTTTTCTTGCGTGACATGCCCTCCCAACCTTCCCTTGGGTTGTATGAGTTTGTTATAATCCTAGTGAACTATGTAGTAAAGATCGGTTTGTTATAATCATAGTGAATTGTGTAGTAAAGAATCGGAAGAATTTATTTTGAGTTTGTGAATATAGAGATATTTATAGCCCCGAATAGATATGTTTGAATATATTTAATTCAACTAAGAACCTTTCAGAATTTTTTTTTTCTTGGGGGGGTATGAAAAAATTTTCAATTTATTTATGTCGCTACAGTAATGGGTCAAAACATGATTTTCTTCGGTCTTTTTGGAGGTATAGAAGTAGTATTACTTATCAACCCCAACTTATTCTGCTTTTTCACTGGGATTTGATCTTGGTTGTCGATCTTTATTCTTTATTTATCAGACGCTCTAAAATATTACAAATCATTTTAATCTTAGAAGTATCCGAATTTATCATTTCAATAATCAAACAAACGGAACCAAAAAAAAAAAAAAAATCTTTGTTAGACAGATTGCATCTCAAAGTTGTACAACCAGAGTGGAAACCAGCATGCTCATTGCTCTTAAATATAACACGGTGGCTGTGACTAAAGAAGTAAGTAACAGCGTTTATAGTAGTTCCTAAGAGATAGTTCAATCGGTTGTATATCACGCCTTATGAAGCAAAGGTTACTAGTTCAAATCCTCCTCCCCTTTTTGTGCAGACATGCTAACAAAAAAAAAAAAAAAGCATTTGTAGTATATAGACCATCATGGTGGTGAGATATGAGTAGCTCATTTCCATTGGTATGCTCGAATTTTCTACGTTCAGACGAATACAAAATAAAGTTGAAGTGCTGCCTCAACTGACAATTGGATCAATGGTTGACTTTTCAAACAATTAAACAAATTTGATCACAAACAATTAAACAAATTTTCTTTGAAGAAAGAAAATTAATTAGCATTAGAAAGCTCTATGGTTCCATAGGAACATTTTTGGTTAGCTCTCTAAAATTTATTTTTAGTTCAAATTCTACGAAAACAACTTCATCACACTCTTGTTTAGAAAAAAAAAAAAAAAAACTTCATCACACTCTTTACTCTCCTTTCCATTTTAAGGCCGTCAAACATATCTCTACATTTAGAGAACAATATCCATTTTCTACTAAATTTTTTAGGGGTTCTCCCCGTAGTGTTCTTCTGGCGTTCTCTCAGTCTTATGTAGAACATGATTTAAGAAAAAATAAAATTATAGTACCGTTTTTTTGCCAACCGATTATTTTTTATAAGTTAATAGTTAGGTTCTAATACTTTAAAACTTATTTTTGGATTCAAAACTAAAACCTAAGGGTGGAAGGTTAATCCTTTAAGGATGGTATCACCCAAAATTGATTTGATCATCCCAAATTTGGTGCTAATGCCTCACAAATTTGGTGCTAATGTCTTAAATTTGATGCTAATGCCTAAAAAAACCGGTGATGGAGGCCACTACAATTTTATTTTTTCTTAAATCATGTTTTACGTAAGACGAAGAATGACAGGAGAACACCTAGCATTTTCCAATTTTTTATGTTTTATTTTTCCCCTCACACTCTCTCTCCCACACGAGCCCTCTCACTCCCTTATCTCTCCCTCTTTCACGCCATCCAGGAGCCTCAGTATATTGGATAATGAAAGGGATTTGACGATTTGTGACTGTATAGTGTTGTAGTGGGGTTAGCTGAGTTGTTTTGGTAGTAATTCTTTGGCTTCTCTTTGTTGAAAGGGGGAGTATGGGTTTGTGGGGTGCTTTTGTGAATAAAAAATGAAGATAGAATAAAAATTATATTTAAATAGAATAGAGTAAAATTTAGAGAGTTTATTATTTGATACTTTTGCATAGCTATTAGGTAAAATAGAAAAAATAAGTTTTTAAGCCAAATTTAAGCTAAAAGAATAGAAAGTTCATTGACAATGCTCTAAGGCGTATATTATGCTCTGACAGTAAAATAGTTTTTTTTTTTTTTTAAAAAAAAAAAAAGCAAATGAGGAAAAGGCTACAAGCCTACAAGGGGTTGACAGTAAAGTAGTTACAACAAATAAGATGGATCTCATCTCCCAGGTAATATATGAATAATTTGTGTTTTCTTTTACCCTTTTGCATGCGGCCAGAGGATTAGATATCTTCTTGAGTATACTGCAGTTCCTTTCCTATCTGAAAAGGGGTGAAGGATTCCCATATGCACAATAAATGAATGGGCAATGGCAAAAATATTTGGACATTTTTCCCACATTTTATGCGGATTCAGCTGCTTGTCTGCTCTTCCATATGATTGGAGCCACCAGCATCCATACTGCAAAACATATTTGATCTTCTGTCAAGCAAAACTCACACTAAGAATTCTGTCTTTGATGTGACAAACTATAATAAATCGGAACGTTGTAGTCCAAAATGGCTTATAATTAATCCAGCTCTTTTGACAACATGATCCTCCTCGGAATAGCTTCATGTTTTGCATTTGGTGTTTGTTAAAAGTACTTACAGTAAACACAGACTGCCAACCACTCATTCACTATTCTGACCCATGTGCTGGTCCAACCCACATCAATAGTCCACCTGTAGAAGATCAAGGGGGAGGAACATATCATTTCCTTGCCATGTTCAAACTTATGTTGCTCAGGAACATATAGATCGAAGTAATAATGAACTTAATAGGGAAAAAAAAAATTTAAAAAGGAAGAAGAAGAAGAAGAAGAAGAAGAAAAGAAAAAGGTACTTTGGCAAGTGATATGATTTTAGTGACAATAGTTCTACATTTTGGGTAAGACATTGCTTTACTCAGCTTGAAAGAGATTGTTGCCAATGATCCATAAACTGAGAGAATGTATGTTGTTAAGAAGACAAGAATTTGGAATGGGAATCACATAAAGGTCAATTTAATAGTAATGATTTAATGGAAAAGGCTGTGGCATCTCAGTTGGTATTTGTCATTGGATTTATTAGCACCAGAAATAGAATAATACGAGAACCTACTTTCTCATGGCATGTTTGGTGTTCCAACCAATCAATAGCATTGCAAAGTACATTGCTCCTGTGGCAAAGACAAAATGGAAGAAGCCATAACCATATGGAACGTCTTCGTCATGTGTTTCATCCTTCCTGAACTGCAGCAGTTGTCAGATACATCTTGGAGGAAATGTTGGTAATCAGTTAGAGGTTGATTGAGAATATGGAGCAAACCTGAAAACACTTGGAATCTATGCCAGTTGAAAATGTTGCAATGACCATTGCAAGTACAGCAACAACAAAGCTCTGTGTTAACATACGACAGTCATTGTCAAATTGGGAGAAAAAGGAGCATGAAATTGTGGCAATGAAAGCTGTGAAAATTAAAGCTTGCCAGAGGAGGATTAAATATGCTAGCCTAACTTGAAGGTTGATTATAACTTATTAAAAAAACTTCTCTGAGATTTTTTCTATATGGTGTTTTAGATTTTTTTTTTAAAAAATACAATGTCTATGTCACCATCGCATTCCATAAAAATGAGGTAAATTCTAGTAATAAAATCCTCTTGATAATAAAACTGGGCTGCCAAGCAAGAGGTTGAAAGATGATGCACTAACCAAAAGTATTTTGCTAAGACAGGCAAAGGTGGGATTTTCAGAATAAACAATTAATATTTAATAAAATCAGAACTTCACTTATCAAAATTTGGAAGTACTTTTATGAAAAATCAAGAGGGTCAAGGCACATATCACAAACAAAATTCGTCATGAGCTGACTATCATAAAAGCCTTTGTTCCAAACTACTAAAAAGACCTATGAAGAATCCAAATACTACGTACTATGATCGTAAGCCAGTCTGTCTTGTGTGTAGCATCTGCCTTCCTGTTGCAATTTTCTCCTACTGGTTCACTGTAAAGATGGATAGTTTTAATTTTAATAGAAGAAAGATGTCAAGGTAACAGAGATTTTCTTAAAGCAATAAATCAACAGAAATCACAAATGAACCCACACAAAGATTCTGTTTAAATTTCAATTGGCTTTGTTTAAGCAGTTGGATGGTGAATTTAGATGCCGAAGCCAACTTCAAGGGCAATATCTTTTTAACAGAGATAACATTAACTTGGGAAGAGGTGACGGCACCACTTCTCACTTTAAAAAAAAAAAAAAAAATTATTATCATTTACCTTTTTGTTTATGTAAGAAGTGAGCGATGGGATACACAATTGGGCCCTCCCCAATATACCTATCAACTCCCCAACCTCATGAGTCTTGATTGGCAATTAAAAAGAGCTTTCAGTTAAACTACGATGTTTTATTGGAAAGTTGAGAACTATAATGGGGGACAGTATCAAACATTAACTTTTACTTAAAATAAAGCAGCAAAATATTAGAAATCATGCCTTCTAATTGCACACCAACAGATGAATACCACATAGAGCCCCATGAGCGCTGGTGTCAATATGCCAGCATTCACCTGTTTCAGACAAAGATTAGAAATTCTGACACCAAATTAGGTTAGAATAAGGATGAACTGAACAACATAGTGATGGTCAGAACTCACTTTTGGGTGAAGAGAGACACTGGTCATGAGTTGGAGGAGTACCAAGGTCCAGGTAATGAAGAAAATGTTGAGGAGGCAAGATGGCTCTGGTGCATACCAAATGTACATCAAAATGATCCCCACTAAGCATACAACATATGCCGTAGTTGCCAGTAACATCACATGGATTTGGCTGCAGTGATGATGATATGACCAACCCGGTAATTATCGTTTCGATATTCAAAAGACCACACATTTACATTTCATTTCGCAAGAAAGCATTAACTAGTGTATAACAGTTGAATGGCAGCAAACAATTTATAAAATAAGACATCTTAAACTCCTTTTGTCACATGCTATCTTGCATATATCAAAGACTTGTTTATGAATTTGTAGAGTTTTGTCAAGGTAAAACAACATAAGCATATTTCTTACTTATCTTAGCACTTGCCCCCCTGAAGGAGGCACAATGTCTAAACATATACAATCTACCAATCAAGACTACAAAGCACACAAACGAAGAGTATAAAATAAATACAGTTTAGATTACTAGATATTATCTCAAGCAAACTAACTATATATGACAATGCATCAAACAGGGCATGAAACAACAAATGCTCGGATGAAGAGTCTTACCATCTATCTGCATGCCTGTCAGACTGACAACAATCATTCAGCCACATAATGAAACTGATTATGCTTATCAGTTGAATTACAAGAAATACCCTGAAAAAAGATTTGCAAAAACTTCCTTTAAAATCTCTATATAATTGTAGTGACTCAATTAAGATGAAAATGCTTATATCTTCAACTCCCCGTGCAACACATTCTATGTACATGATCTGAAGACACGATTATATAACAGGAATCATAGATACCCGGCACCAAAATGTGAAATCTCCCCTGCCAAAAAAAAAAAGTATTGTGTCAGAGGCAAAACACTGTCTAATTAAAAAGTGAAACAAATTCAAGATCTATCATTAAAACCAATTCAAGAAAAAACTAGAGGCTTGCTGGGAAATGGGATTGCACTAACCATAGAGTTGAATAATGGCAGATGGAAGCAAAAAAGGGATAACGACGAAGCCGATCCACATAGCAATCTTGGCAGACCACCATCCAGAATGCCATGAATTTCTGGGCTCATCCAACTTCGAGGTACCAGCCGTTGAAAGAAACATTGTGATAAAGAATGTCTGATAGTATTAAGGCTCACTTGATCTATTTGGGGTGGGGTGGGGAAACAATGAAGATTACAGGACTAAAGGCAATAACTAACACAGTGCAGCTTCTATCTTAAAAATGTAGGTAAACAGCTGCACATACCAATTTAGGGACACCATAGTTGTGAGATACAAACCACATAAATTTGATTCACATTATGCTCTCATCAGAGATAATATAAGTTAGCAGGTTTTCATCCAACAGAAAATATAAAGACAAGCTATTATTGAGAACTAAAGCGAATTCCATGCTCATTATTGAAAGGATACAAAGCACCCCAAGCTCACTCGCAGAACTCCTTCGGCACCCAAACAGTCCTTTAAACCTTTGCATCCCTTTAATCCTGAAACACACACCAAATGAGCATCAACATCATGTAATGATGGTCCGTCCAGCATAAAAAATTATCAAAATGGTCGATGCTGTTTTACTTGAGTAAGGACGTCACCAACTTTAAGTGCAATTAAAGCAAAGGCCAAAAAAGTTTTCCTTTTAAATCTCCACCCCAATTCATATGGATAAACTCCCCAGACATGGAGACAATTCAAAGAGTATAAATTTGTGTTATTATCCTCTCCATTGTAACCAATGTTACCATAGATAAGTTTGCACATGTCAAGCATGTATTTCAAATGGTGCCTTCTCAAATTTAGATGTTATGATTGTGCGATCCAATGGTATTCATTGCCCAATAGGATGCCCAGTTTGCAGCCTTGAGAAGGAAATTTATATTCGTATTACTCATTATGTAGTAGACAGGCTTGAAAGTCCTAAGAGACCCTGATCAAACACATCAATATCTACAAATGTACAAATTATCACTGGTCATTATTATCTGAAATTGAACAAAATGAGGACATGTAAGTTTCTCGAGCAATCTTACTCTCCATTTCTGTCAAGGCGCTGCCACCATAATCCCGAGCAGCCCATGCTAGAAGAGTTGAAACTAGAAAGATCAAGGCGTAGACATATCTGGCCATCCAAGGATTGGACCCATTGCGGAACTGGCCAAACCATGAGGAGTCCTTCAATGCTGAGTGACTCTCGTTGCTGCTGCTGCTCTCACCGCTCTCCATTTCTACCACTTCCACCCGGCAATGCTCTTTGTGACACAGAGCATAAAATGGAGCAAAGGGTAATCCCTCAAGGGGATTTCTTCTTTCAGCTAGTTTCTCCTCCTCTGCATTGCAGACATTTACGTACTGTTACCTAAACGTCAAAACTAAGGGCCTTCTTTTGTAAACATCACCCCCATTACAACAAATTCCTTACATTCTATCAATTCATTTTATTTTAATTTTTTAAAAAAAAATTATATCAAATCATTCACTTTTTATATCACATCATTTATTATTCAAATAAAAACATTATTACAAAATAAATTTTTTCATTTTTCAATATCACTTTTTATTTTTTTCTATTAATAATTTTTTTTTTTAATTCATAAATGATACATTATTATTCTTTGCGGAGAAGTGACATAAGATTTACCAAACACCTCTAAAATTGGGTCACTACTTTATTCAAAGATAATTATGGTTCTAGTAATTAAATTGTCTTTAATCTCAGCACACGCCACAAAAGTCTACAACTGCCGTACCACTTTTTGATTTTAGGCCTCTGTCCAAGGCAATAGCAAAGATGGCAACGTGCTTGTTTCTACTAAAGTAGCTGCTCTAGATCTGCAAAGTAATAATGCATCCAAAAAAAAAAAAAAAACCATAAAGTCTTAGCTCCTATGGACGAATTCAAGACTCGATATCATTTTAGGGTATTTGTTATTCATTTCTAACCCAACAAAAAATTCATTAAGAAAATAAATTGACGAGGTTAATCATGTGCGAGCATGATCATCGGAGTTCTTGTTGCACCCCCTAGAGGCTAGAACACACAAAATGAATATTTCTAATTTCTATAACCGTATGTATATACGTGCAGTGCACGACGGGAGCTTTGGTTGATACATGTGGGGCATGCGTTCCTACTTGGATGATTCTAATCAGAGCCGTAGATCTAATCAGAGCCGTGGAATCAGGGGAAGCATGCGAGAGACAGTCCCCGGGCTGAAGGGTGAGTGTTTTCTGTGAGGCGCTTTATTTGGGACCCACTTGTACACACACAAATACACACGCACACACTTGATTGAGCAGAGAAGAATCCAAGTTTCACCGAACTGGTAAGCTCCCCCCGCCCCGCCCCGCCCCCCCGCGGGATGCGTGCAAGCATTAGCCACCGGGGATTTGTTAATAAAGCCACTGTTTTTCTTGTTGTGTACACTTCCTCTCTTTTGCACCGGAATTCCTTACCTCAAACTCTACAATTTCCAGGACGCTTATACCCCCCACTTTCGAGGACTTGGATCCTCTCTATTCCATTTTTCATTTGAAATGAAGAGAAACAAGTTAATTATTTTTAGAAGACAATTTTATCATTTTAGAATTTTTTATTTTTTATTTGGACAAAAATATCCTCTTAAAATAGCTAAATGATACCCATCCTTCTCCCACTTTCGAAGCCACTCAGTGCGCTAACGGCTAAAACAGAATCGGTTTTCGGTAATTAAGCATAAGGGTAAGCCTGGTCATTTTAGTCGTTACACTTGTTATAAGTGCGGTTTTCCCAACTTTTCTTTTTCTTTTGTGGAGCAGAGGAAGGAGACTGCAAAAGAAAGCAAACTGATTCTTTGTTGCTCTATTCCTCATAAATTGTTTAATAACTCAAAATATTACTTGAAAACTGTTTGTTTATTGACAAAACGATAAAAATTAAAAAGATGACGAAAGTTTTTAAGCATTTTTGCATGAATTTCTAATGGCTAACAGTCTTACAGAGGATGATGATCAGATTCAGAACTCATCTGGATCAAAATTCTGGTTTGTTTATATTATTTTCGTTTCATTTTCTCAGCAGCCAAACGGAGGATTATTCTGGAAAAAGCATTTGAAATATGTCATAGTCATAGATATTTGAACGCCATAGAGAATAAACGAATCAAACTTTGGACGTGAGAGCCAGATGAGTTCCGATATTTTGGATCACAAAATATGATTAAATTAAAATTTGGCATTGTAGGAAATCCTATTCATATAAAAAAATAAAAAATGTATTGAGAGACATGCAAGATTTTGAAGCGAAAAGGCATATGCACCTGTAAAAGAGTGGGTGAAGCCCGAGATCAAAGACGATGACAATGGGCGTTTCTTCGAGAAGCTCCCTCTTCAATCCCTCTAAAGAACACAAGCGAGGGAGATTTTACAGTTTCCCTTTGTCCTTTAGGCGCTTTAAATGGTCTTATACTCTTGTTAGCGGAGAGAAAGAGAGGCAGAGATTGCTTTTGCGAGGTTTACTTGGCTTTCGTAGCTTGCTTTCTTTCTTTCCCGCCGGAGGCTTTAATATCCCCCTTCTGACCGTATCGTATATTTCAAGGCTTTTTTTTTTTTTTCTTTTTTTCTTTTTAATTAATTAGATTCCTCTTCAATTTGTCCGAATTGTCTCGAAAAAAATCCATATAAAATTTAGGAATAAAAGTAAAATTGGTTTATATAATTTGAAAGCTCTTAGGCTATTACAAATTATTTCATGTGGTATAAAAAATAATTTATAAGTCCTTATAGTTATCATAAATTACAAAACATTCTTTGTGGTATAAAAAATAATTTATAAGTCTTTATGGTGTGCCAAAATAACAGTTTGCTTTTTGAAATCAATTTATGTTAAATAACTTAACAAAATTTGTTACTTTGTCATGTCATACCCAATTAAAAATGCGACACGTGTTATTATTAATTTCTAATTTTCAAAAATGACGACTCCAATTTTCCACATGTTTTAAGATGTCAGTCAACTATCACTCTACATCATGTTGCTACCAGTAATTAACCTAATCTCCTCAATCGCCCGTTTCACAAAATGTGATTGTCAAATTCTCGCAAAATATTCTCAAATCATGACGAGAAAGATGAAAATGAGGAAGGGTTATACACGTAGTAAAATTTTTGAGATATAAAAGAATAAGTTACTTTACTATAGTAGTATGACGTGGAGTGAAGGTTGATATGTAATCTTAGTTGGTGTCATAAAAATTAAAATGATGTAGAAAATATTAATTGTCATTTTTTAAAGTTACCAATTCATAATAACACGTGTCGCATTTTTATTTGATATTTCGTGACAAAGTAATGAATTCTATTAACGAAAATTGATTTCAAGTAGTAAACTGTTATTTTGACTTACCATAAGGATCTATAAATTATTTTTTATACAAGCAGTTATTTGTAATTTAGGCCAACCACATTAACCAATTTTGCATTTATCCATAAAATTTACCTATTTCTACTGTCTTGTGATTTAACATCGAGCCAAAAGTTATCAATCAAATTATGCTCAATTTCAATTATGGGTCCGAGGTTTCAATAAGTACAATTTTAAAAATTGTATTTTTGAAATCACTAATTTTTAAATTGTGAAGACGTTTGATAAAATATGTTAATTTTTTTTTATCAAATATTTGTTATGGGAAATCATGCTTTTAGTTTAAATTCATGTCTTTTCAATTAAGCATATCTTATTCTTAGCATGTTTATAAAAAATAGCAAATTATTCTTATGAAATTGCAATATAAAATGCACCCTAAATATTATAGGTGTTGGGTTTAACATGTTTTTATTATCTTAAGCTTTTAGAACATGTAGTGATTCAATATATATTAGCTAAAAATTTGGACAATAACTAACTTGAGATCTCAATTATTATTTTTTACTTAATTTGGCCGAAACTAAATTAATTATCCCGTGTACCCAATCGATCGGCAATTCCTAAGATGCTAATGAGTAAACTCTATTTTTAATCATGTTGGGCGCTGGTGATTTTCTTAACAAGAGGTTGGAGGAAATGATTTAAGTTTAATCTATTAAATTAATTTTTATATGTATTATTTTTCAAATTAGAAAACCTCGTCTAGCTAGTGATATAAACTAATAAGTAATTATTAAATTATTAATATTTACAGTGCGATGCCTTCCCACTGCAGCTCCCTTGCGTGTGTGAATGTTGTTGTCCTTCTTCTAATAAAAGTACGATCGAGACGTACAGCAAGAGTCCAACAAAAAAGACGAGAAATAAACATTATTGTATATGCATACATATTAATATATGTATGTATTAATGCCGATGGCTTTCGGTCGAAAAGATAATAGTTTTAGGTGTGGGTGTTTTGCTCATACCTAGAAAATGACTTCTTGTACCCCTGGAAGAAGTCTACGTTAGCAGACCTATTCTATAAGCGAAGATCGGACTGGGATAACGGATGCTTGACGTCATAGATTGGTATTTCATTGTAAGATCTGTATGACATGTAATATTTTAGCTTCGACTATGATTTTGTAGAACTATATGTTTTGTGATTGTAAAAACTTTTATGCTCTTGATCATTATTAATGAAATCAGATTGATTTTTTCTAAAAATATATATATACTTGTATGTATTTTTCTTTCTATATGTATATTATTAATTTGTTGTGGGTGCTAATTGGGCGGGAGATGTTTATTCGTTCATGTTTCACCGCCAAAGTTATGGTCTGATACATGCTTAGCATAATTATGTTTTTAGTAATAATAGAAGGACACTTATGTTGGTAATCTCTTATGATGACTATGATTTTAGCATGGTTGAAGTCAATTCTTGTTTTCAAGCCATGGAAATTTCGTGGAATAAAATTATTTGGAAATTTTTCATTAATTTTATTTATTAAACTAACACACATATGTATTAAATGACAACTTTGTGAAGAATGTAAAGATTCATTTGGATTTGTGATTTCAAAAAATATGATTTTAAAAAGTACGATTTAAAAATATGTAGTTTGACAAATTTACAGTTTACCTTTTAAAATCGTTTTTTTTTTTTTTAAATAGCATCTACTTGCCTATGCAAATTTTTAAAAACACAATCTTAAATCATTTATTTTTTATTATTTAGTTTAAAATTACATTTTTAATTGCAGTACCCTTTGATTTTTTTTTTAATTTTTTTTTATTTTATAGACAAGCATGAACTTTGACTTAAAGATGCACAAATTGACATAATCAGAAATAAAACTTTTCTTGGTGGCATGCAGCTAGCTAATTATATATGTAGGCATGTTTTTAATGGGCCCACTAAATAGCCGCATGTCAGGAAAGAAAAAAGAAAAAAAATAAAAAGAAATAATAATAATAATAGAAGGAAGAAATAATTGCAGAGTTTGCGACTATTATTATTATTTCTGGCAACTATTTTCTCTATTAAAGGATTGGTGATACACTGGTAATTGAGTAAAACTGTAAAAGAATTAAGTCAATTCGTATTTTCGATGGTTATATCTATTAGATTGGGTTGCAATTTTTATTGGTTATATTTGTAGACGTCCTCCACTTTCACCTTCGAGCAGTGATTTTTGTCCTATCAACGTGCTTGAGCAATAAGCACTCCTGTAATAAAATATTATTAAAATAATATTTAAACAATAAAAAAATAAAATTAATTAATATTTTATTACCAGCGTGCTTATTGTTCAAGCACGTCAGTAGGACGAAAATTACTACTATTCACCTTCATTGAAGTGCTAGTGATTTGTCTGGTTTAAATTTTTCTTTCTAAGTTTGTTTTTTTCTTTATGTTTGTCTGGAAATTTTCTTTTTATTTTAATAATATTTTATTATTAACATGCTTACTGTTCAAGCCACATTGGTAGGACGAAAATCACTATTCTTCACCTTTATTGAAGTGTTAGTGGTTTGTCTGGTTTAGATTTTTCTTTTTAAGTTTGTTTTTTTTATTCTTTATGTTTGTCCAGTAATTTTCTTTTTATTTTATGAATGCCAGTTTATAGGGAGTAGGAATTATGATTTTAGTTCACGTAGTAAGATTAAAATATAAAATTTAACAAAAAGTAATTAAAAATATTAATAATTAATTCCTAATTATTTATATAATCGTGAATAAGTATAATATAGCCTGCATGGCCACCCAATTTTCACAAGCATGAACAACGGTCACCGACTCACTGCTCACGGTAGCAACCTCAATTATCTGGGACAACCGCCTTCCTTTTTCATCCGGTCAACAAAATCGGCGACTTATTAGGACTGTCACAGTGAGCATACGCGCGAAGCCAATCATCACCGACAACGTTACAAGGTCCCTATTTGGCATTTTAACAAACAGTTGATGAGCATCATGAATTGCCCTCCATTTTGTATACATGTTGTCCACAAGCACAGCACAAACAAAATGTCCCAACCCCAAATCATATTTCAAAGCAATTTCAGGAATCATTCTACCCATCTGGAGGTCCGTTAAATCCCTTACAAGCCCTTATCAATTATCACAAAAGGCATTGTATATAATTATCTCGAATAATCTCCTAAAATAGTTCATATAATCACCAACCATAAATAAATAAATATATATTTTTAAAAAAAGGTTCATATAATCGCCGACTTATATATGCATGCTTTTCCTTATAATACGTACTTTGATATGATCAAGGAGAGGAAAGGCTAATCATTGAAGCTCCTATATATGAGAGGCTTTTCCTTAGAATATTTTGATATAACTCGTAAAAAAATAGTATTACCAACATTTTGTGTGACCGTCCACCAACCTTTTTCTTTTGCCTTCAATTTCTCTCCCACTATGGCATGATAAGAACCAAAATAATGACACAAAACAAAACAAAGCACATGATAATCGAGAGAAAGCAAAAGTAGAATGATCACCGGCAGGACATTCCAGCAACAAAGCAAACATCAAGACAGAAAAATCCAGTGAAGCAATCCTTGCTGCCCACTCTCACTTTCTTAACGCTTTTTTTCTTCTTACATTTAATTTAAATATACAATCACTAATATTAATATAATGTGCATACTTCCCTTCTAACAGCGAGTATTGATTTGGTTGGTGTCAGTAAGGACATTTTCGCCTACCAAAATGTACAAGTCAATTAAGCGGATTAACTAATTGACTTTATACCAACAATGAATAGTTTAGACTTTTTCAGTTAATTTGTTAATAGGTGATCGGTTAAGTAGGTTAATTGTTGATTACAAGTTTTTATGATAAAATTTATCAATTTCCTTATTACTACAAAATTAGTAAAGCATATGCTTTATAAATGAAAAAACAAAAAACAAAAAAAAACTATGGAACACGAATCAAAATGACAACCACATGCAAGACAAAACAATAAAGAAACTTACCAGATAAAAATCAAAATTCATCTGAAAAATCAGTTAAGTTGGTTAATTGTTAGTTAATCGTCGAAAAAAAATTATACCACCTACCAAACCGAACTGAAGTCGAAATGGTATTTTTATTCCATCTACCAACTACCAAAAGTCAATTTTGGTCATTGATGATTCGGATCATCACTAATGATCGATAAGTAGTAAACAATTAATTTGCCGACCCTTATTCCCCTCATCATATCCACGCCAATAGCATCTAAATTACACGGTCCAATAGCATGTAAGCTTATTATTATTATCACCATATATTATTATTGTTGCATTATAGCAAGATCATAAGGGCATTCATAATGAAAGAGCTAATTTTTTATGTAAAATAACTTTTCAAAACTCAATTTATCTAGTTTAGCTAATGACTTTTAAGGACCTCCTACATCTGATTAGTTATATTTTTATTTATATCATTTTTTTTTATTTTTTATTTTTATAATGATTGTATTTTTTTTTAAATATCTTATTTTTCAACTTTTGAGAAAAAAAGTGATGTGGAGAGAGAAATAATAGGAGAAAATTTTGGTAAAAATGAGATGTGAAAGAGAAATAGTATGATAAAATTTTGAAAAAAAGATAAAACAGGTGAGAAACAATAAAAAAAAAAGGTGGGAATAAAATTTTGGAAGAGATAGTGGGAGAAAAAAAAGACATATGAAGAAAATTTATGAAAATAGCTCTTTAAATAGTGCCGCTACATGTAGCTTTTTTTGTAGTTCATTTAATAAAATATCTATTTTACATTTTTTTTAACTTATCCAATGTAGATGGTATTTTATCAATTTAAGGAATTATTTTAGATAAAAATATAATTTAACTCCTCCATTGTGAATGCTCTAATTGTTTTATATATATATATATATATATATATGTATAATTGTATCATTTCAAACTACACCAAATTTCTAAGATGGTATATATAATTTATAAATATCAAAACTACAACCTATTACAAATTGTCACGTCCCACCGAGAGGAGTATCAAGTGATAAAATAATTAAGAAGCCAATAATAAATAGTCTAGTCAAATGGTGTCATGTCAAGAACAATGCTTTTAAAAAAAAAACAGGATTATCCTTCGTCCATATTTTGTATAAAGACAAATGATAAAATAATTAAGGGCCAATAATAAATAGTCTTGTCAAATGGTGTCATGTCAAGTACAATGCTTGGAATAAAAACAAGATTATCCTTCGTCCATATTTTGTATAAAGACAGGTGAATAACTGTATTCACTAAACAGTAAACTATTTAGTCATTCAAAATCCGAATATCTTCGGGAAAGGAAACTTTGCTTCTATTATTGGGGATATTAACTTTTTTTAATTATTTTTTTATAGTTAAAAAGCTAATAAAATTTTTAGAAATTTTAACATTTGAGCACATTTATTAGTTAGATGGGCCGTTTCCAACCTGTGTTTGAAAGTATTCTCAATTGATCTCTCATTCTTTCTTTTATTCCAATCAAAAGTGAGGAAGATCCTCCTTATAACTATTTCTTTATTTTTATTATTATTATTTTTTAAAGTGAGGAAGATCCTCCTTGTAACCATTTCTTTATTTCTTTTTTTTTAAAAAAAAAAAACACTACTTTCATTTGCTTTCCTTCTAAGATGCCCTATAAACCATGAGTGACAACAATTTGAGAGTGAGACTTACAAGTTATAATCTCTCCAATTAAAATAAATGATTTTGATCAAAATTAGTCATGAACCTTATTGAGACATTCTAAATTAGGGTGACCCATAATCATGAGGACAAGAAGTCTCTCAATGAATTTCACTTGAAATGTAAATAAGTTATTTTGTTACTTCTAAAATAAAACACGAATCATATAAAATAATTATCTCTCATCTTTCTAGAAATAGAGAGGATGATATTGTTGGGGAGACATTACTTGGTCCAAATTTGTTGGGTTATAACCAGACGAACAACCATTGACCCACCTTATACAACACAAAGTACCTGTACATAAAATAATGGTGTTAGGAAACGATAGCTGATTGGCCCTTTTGCAAAAGCAAAGCTTGAAGGATTGAATCATGGTTGCTTGCAGAATTATATACATCACATACTTTTACACAAAGAAACACGAAGATGATGTTTACAGATATCGCATGGTGGTTGGTGGATAAGCATTCCCACCCGGCTAGCAAAAGTTATTTTGACTAGCTAGCTCAAATATAAGTTTGAATCAAAGTATATTTATTTTTGCTTAGCTAAGCACATTTATTTTTGCTTAGCTTAAAAATTAGTAAGATATTATAGTTCTCACCAAATCATTTTTTTTAATATATAAAAAAATATATTTAAATACAATATTAAAAGCAAGTAATTAAAATAGAAAGTATAATTATTATTATTTAAAAAAAAAAGGAAAAAAATTGATTGAACCGAATGTAAAAGGATGAAAGAAGATTCTCAATCAATCCCTAAAGGCTAAAGGGCGGAGCCAGGAGGAATCTTTGGTACTGCTTTTGACTATTACTCTTTTTGTTTTTTTATTCAACTATTTTGGCCACGCAAGAATGTCGTCGAAGGGGTGGAAAGTGGCAAACATTCCTTAATTTAACGACAACGTTTCTATCACGTGCGTGCACGTGCTTAGTACTTGTGCGGTTGTGCCAAATGGCAATACAGTATTGGAAAAGAGTTAGTGCTTTTTTTATTTTTTGTAACCCGCAAGTAAAAGGTTGATGTAACAACATTAACGTCAATCAAGGAGCCTTGTGCCCTTAAAACAAGATCAACTTTATCATCAAACTCCCTCCTCGTTGATTAATGATAACTAATCCACTGCTCCAGATCTTTATTATTATTATTATTATTTTCGGCAAGAAATTTTCTTAAGATAAATCAGTAATGCTAAAAAATAAAAAAGATATAAGAGATGAACAAATGGGGTTTCTAGGCCCAAAGCCCTCCAGCAAAGACGCATGTGAATTATGATCATATCCGTTTATTTGAATTAGAAAATATATAGTTAGTTATATTATAAGAGTATTTTCGTCATCTCAAAAAGTAAAAAGATAAATCTCAAGTTTAAATAAATTATAGACGATCATGTTTCAACGCATATGAAGTGGACCATCGAGCTTTACAGTTAACTAGAAGGAGTAAAACAAGTAACGGCAGGGGGTAGGTGGGGTAATTATTCGTTTATTTTTTTTAAAAAAATAAAGGATAAAAGAAAATTTGTAGATTGCTTCTTAGAATTAGAACCCCAAGAAACAAGTTTGAAGTAATGTTATTTGTCACATTTTTATTTTACAATGTTGAACTGACAAGGTTTTTTTTTTTTTTTTTTCAAATTTTTAAATTGATCTAAAGATTGGTTATGACCATCAGTCTATCACATTTATATTGTGAAATAATTATAATATAAAAATATAATTTCAAACATTTTTCTTTTGTTGGTTTGAGAGAAGGTAATTATTTATGGAGGTAGGTAGGTTGGGGAATTTATAGGTTGCCAACTTGCCATGGTGGAAGAATTTGGCCTATAGGCTTGTGGTGCTTGGGCAGAACTCTTTGGGCCAGAGGTTAAACTTGGGTTGCTGTGATTTTGCTAGTGTCGGCCTGGTTTGATGTAGGGTGGGCCTTTGATGTAGTAGTCATGGATACAAATTGGATGATTGGGCTGGCTGGGAGTAGTTGTTTGAAGTTTTAGGCTGAATAAATAGTTATTGCAATCACAAAGAGACCATGAAATAATTCGTGTCTGTATTTTTTTGACACGATTTTTAAATCTTACACAAATTTAATATAAAGTTAATGGATTAAGGTTAAAGGGTATATAATCCGATTAATCAAATGAGTCAGATTATAATTGGTCTATATAATCTTTTACTTATGTAGGCCTAAACTTGACATACAAACACAAATTGTTACTCATAGAAATACTCGCTACTTATATAGTCTTAATTATAATTGACTAATAATTCTTGAATCCTTTATTTCTCACTTTTTGTTTTGGTGGCAAAAATTAATGTGACTATGAAATCGTGGGTTAATAAAGCCGGGTAGAACATACCGTTGGGGGGGAAGGTGTCAAATAATTGGGATCTGGTAGGGTTTAAGGCATCACTTTCACTTGTTTAGGGTTTTTCTTTCTTTCTATATATATATTCTGACAGCGTCAGCATCACGAGCAAGACTTTATGGTGAGACATTAATATATTTTTACCTAAACACAGGCTGTCGATGTAGCCCAAATTAAATGATAGGAGTGTCCCATTTGAGGTAATGAAAAGCAGGTCAACCCAATTGGTTACATTAAAATTCTGGTTACCTATTATGATGTGGAAAGCTTAACAAATAACAAGCCCATGTGAGTATCACTAAGGAGGACCATTTCGTGGGATACGTTTGCATCTTATCTTTTCATCTTATGGGTAGAAAAGGACAACCACAAAAATCACAAAAATAAAATAAAATAAAATAAAATAAAAACATAACATAACATAAAGGAGCACAAATAGTGCCGAATATTTTCTCTTATTTTATGGGATTGATTTAAAAAAAAAAAAAAGAAAGTGAAATGAGATGAGGTGAAGGAGCATTACTCAAAGGAAAATGAGACCAAATGCTAGTTGTTGCAATGTAAAAAGGCAAAAATTGACATGCTAAAGGGAACTTTCATGGTGGGATTCACAAAAATTTGTAGGGCCATGAGTGACATGACCTAAAGTGCTTTGCATCTATGGTATTGGGAGAGTTTGGCCACTTCTTTTTGTGTTCTTACGTAAATTCCCATCGTCATAGGGCATCTCAGGTCGTAGACGAATAAAATGAGTAAAGCTAAAAGGAAGTGTATGGTATAAGATTGGCAAGCATACTACATGAACTAGTATTATTCCTATCATATCGAGTATTCTCATCCGACTCTTTATTTTGGAGAAATTCTTACTTTAGAGAGTCAAAATGTTAAAATGCTCATTCTTTACTCTCCATCAGGCTCCTTGTTTTGGCAAAAAAATTGTATATATATTAAGAGTTCGACGTTTTCTTTCTCACAAGAATAAATAAATCATTAAAAAATAATATTTAAATAGAAGAATAAAAGTGGATCCCTAATTTGAAGAGCCGGATATAAGTGCTTTGAAAAAGTTGAAATGCTGTTACTGTATCAAAATTCCCTATAATTAGAGATTATTGTTATTTTTCTGTGTTCATCTACTTTAAACATGAATGCGTAAAAGAAACTCTTCTATTCAAGCAGGAAAGCCCTGCCCGAACGAAAGGGTTCCCTCGAGTGATAAAGCCTTGCTCGGAAAAAAAATAATCCTCTCTCGCGGCTACAATTTTGGGACAGGGATTATAGCTAATTGTTTTTATGAATATAAAATCACAAATTGGGTGCAAAAGTCTAAAGTTTGTGATAAGAAGCTGTCCTTGTCCCTGATACACGCAAATAAGATCAGTGGACAAAAGTTGTTTATTCTCTTTCCTTTTATCTCCCCAAGTAATGCAAGATAGAAATTTGACCAGAATGGTAAGTTGGTGGTATTTTTGGCATGGATCACCGAACAAAGTTTTTGTGCTGTTTTCCCCACGATCCAGAAATGAATTCCCTGCCAGAAAAAGGACTAGTGGTACTGTGGTGGAACCAACAACCTCTGGATATGTTTCATAGGCATTGAAGAAACTATACGCAACCAAATTTGCTGGAGTGTAGGGCCCTTTGGAACTGCTATCACTTTACTCCTGATAAAGAGCTTCTCAATCTCGAGGAATCACCCAAGTTGTGATTGACACCCTATACCTGAGCTTCACTTGGCTGAAGAAGGAAAATGGTCGGAGAAATATTACACAAATTTTCAGATTTACCCTCTCAAATGCTTACTCTGAAACGTAGACCGTAAAAATTATCGTTGAGTTTTGAGAATGTACGCTTTAGAATTTGTGTAGCATTTCTGCCGGGAAAGGAAAAGTGTTGGCAGCAGCATTAAAAGGGAGAGGGTGATGGAAACGGTGGCGGGCCTGGCAACTTTATGGTGATTTTTATGTTGTTATAGAGGATTTAATGTCATGATGAAGTTGGTTATGGAGGCAACAATGTCTCATGCTGGTGGTTGATTTTGTTTGATCTTGATTGGATTTTCTAGATTTTGTCCCCTAAAAGGAACATTTGAAAGAAAAGCACACTATAACACCACCAACCGGGCTTATTACAAATGCAACATAGGTTTGAGAAAGCAAGGTCTATGAAGTCTGATAGAGATCTGCTAAGTGGGGAAACATATGGGGGTGGCCATTTGAGTTTGAATATCGTACATAAATCCAAACTCCGACTATTTAAATAAACGGGTCAAATTTTTCTTGAATCATGTTTGCAAGTTATATTAACAATTTCTAGCCCCTATCGTGTGTTCAATTCGTATTAGAATACAAGTATATAAACAATAAAGATTAATTATAACCTAATTCATTTAATTAAACTAGAACCCTTTCTACCCTAATTTATAAATTTCATGTCAAACTTGTCTAAACCGATAAAGACAGTCACATGAGGAGTGCACAAGAACAGTGAAATAGTCGGTCAACAACACCAACGACTGAGGATGTCATAATGATGCAACCGAGGGGAAAAAATGGTGTTAAAGGGTTTTTCCCGTGCTGCCTCAACCTTTTTCAGCTTTTTGTGGGCATAATCAGATGAAGATTTCGAATTCCAATGGAAAAGTGTGAGCGTGTGAAGTAAACAAGTTTGAATTCAAAATCTCGAACCAATATTTAGTGGCTGCACATGCTACTAATCCCTAGAATATTAATCTAATGAGAAAAGCTCAGCTCAGGAATAGCACGTCGCACCAATCAAGGAATATGGGTGGCCACTCAGGACCCCACAGATGTCTGCGACACTGACTGAAATTTCAGGAGATGACTTTCATCTTTTAGATGAAAACGAACGCTGGTAGGAATTAAAATATAGCCATAAAAGTCATAACAAATGTTGAGATTTTCCTCCACAAACTGGAAACCAGATGTTTCTACGTCAAATATCGAGGAAACAAGAGGTTTGCTGGAGCATATGATCATCAATGCACATGGATTTTATAGTATAGCGGATGGATCGAATCCCATTCTCTTGAATCTCACTGTACAAACAATGGATTCACAGAACTCAGTTTTTTTTTTTTAGCATTCATAATGAGGAAAAGGATTAGGAAAATGAAAGATGCATCTTTTTCATCCTTTTCCTTTTCTCCTGTCCAATCACACAGATAGAATCACAAATGAAACATGCATCTTTTTCCAGAATATGACACAAATGAGAAGAGAAAAAAGGTAGGATATGATGAACTCTGAAAATCGAATACAAGTAAAAATGTTGATGATTATACTATAAAATTGGAGAAAGGAATAAGAAACAAAAGTATGATATAAAAGAGAGACAAATAACAATAAAAATCCCACAAACCAGCTACAGCAGCAGAAAGTGCTGCCATCTCTGTAAGCCCTGAATTATGGTCTCCAAATTTTCATCCCTATACATACACTTTCTCTGCAACCCTATTCTTCCTCTGCCAAATTTTATTTCACAACTCAAATATCCATAACAATTCAAATAAATACTGGAGAGACTTTTTCCTCTTACTTACCTCCCTCTCTAACTTTCATCTCTTCTCTGTTTCTTCAATAACATTCAAAATTTCCAAAGCTAGAACATTGCTGGAGAAGATAATTCCCAGAGTTGCACATACCCTTTTACATTGTCTTGAATCATGAGCGACGAGAATTGCCCAAAGAGGAAGAAGAACCAGCGGGAGATGGGACCATGGGAAGAGGAGAGAGAAGCAACAGCCGCGACTATAAATGTGAGTATTGATTGTGAATAAGGGAAGGTTAAGAGGAGGAGAAGTCTCAAAAGAATCAATAGAAGGGCGGTGGCGGAGGAGATGCGTATGAGACTCCGACGATGGGTGGCAATGGCCCCTCGTATACTGGAGTGGGAGGCGGTGGGCTCTCATAAACAATTGGCGGAGGTGGTGACTGAGCAGGCGGTGGATGTTCACACGGAACTGGTGGTGGTGGTGGTGGTGGTGAGGAAGATGGTGGTGGGGGCGGAGAATGATAGTGAACTGGCGGTGGTGGAGGGATTCATGTAGTGAACTGGAGGGGTGGAGGATTCGTAGTGAACTGGAGGGGTGGAGGGATTCGTAGTGAACTGGAGGGTGGAATTGTACACTGTAGGTGGGGTGGCGAATTATACACTGTATGGTGGTGGTGGGGTGAAGGTGATGGAGGTGGCAAATAATGAACTGGTGGGGTGGTGATGGAGATGGCGATGGTGGCGGTGGCGGTGGCGGAGAATACTCTACACATGGTGGTGGAGGTGGGGGCAGTTCTATACAAGGAGGTGGTGAATAGACTGGTGGAGGTGGAGAATAGACTGGAGTTGGAGGCGGTGGTGGTGATAAGTAGGGGTAAACAGGTGGTGGAGGTGAGTGTGGAGGTGGGGGCGGTGAGTGTGGTGGAGGTGGAGGTGGCGAATGTTGAGGCGGAGGTGGTGGATTATAGTATGTGTCTGGTGGAGGTGGGGAGAACAGAGGTGGCAGGGGTGGTGAGTTTGGTGGTGGTGGCGGTGGGAGCGCACACAGTATGGAATAGGTGGCGGCGGCGGTGGTGACAGTGAGGGTGGTGGGGGCGAGGGTGGTGGAGGAGGTGGAGGCGGCGGTGGAGAATAAACCGGTGGGGTGGAGGTGGTGGTGAATAAACTGGTGGTGGTGGTGGCGGTGGCGAAGGTGGTGGTGGCGAAGGTGGAGGTGGAGGTGGAGAGAGAACTGGTGGTGGTGGTGGTGGCGGTGGAGGTGGTGGCGGTGGTGATTGTGGTGTGTAAACCGGAGGCGGAGGCGGAGACGGAGGTGGAGGTGATGGAAGAGGTGGCGAGGGGGGAGGAGGTGGAGGCAAAGCAGGAATGAAAGGAGTGCATCTAAAGGAGCTACAATCCACAGGCTTGGACAAGAACGACTTACATTGCTTGGCGGACCTCTGGGCCGGCCTATTGGGCAAGCAGTTCCTCCGGTCACTGAAGTCCGGAAGGCTCAAGCACACCGGTGGCTCGCCCGTGAAGAAGTTATACGAGAAGGTGAAGTTCTGAAGGTTTGGCAATTTACAGATACCAGCGGGAATTTTACCGGACAGCAAGTTGTGTGCCACGTTTAGCTGTTCAATGCTCACCAATTTATCGAACATGTCCGGCAATGGGCCCAACAGCTCGTTGAAACTCACATCAAAGACGGTCAAATTCTTGAGCAGACCAATCTCCGCAGGCAGGCAGGATCTGAACCCGTTGTTCATCATGATGATCTCGTTGAGGTTGGACATGTTGCCGATGCTCGAAGGGACGCAACCATGGAACTTGTTGTTGGCCAGCACGATGACCGACACCGGGGAGTTGCCGAAGTTGTCGGGAAGATCGAACCTGAAGCGGTTGTGGTTGATGAAGATGGCGTCCAATGGCTTGTCAAAGAGCTCTTTCGGCACAGTCCCTTCGAACTCATTGAATCTCAGATCCAAGAACTTGAGCTGCGGGAGCTTCAAGACCACGTCTGGGAACTTGCCGGCGAAGCGATTGTTGCTGATATCAAACTCGAACAAAAGCTTCAGAGTCCGAAACTTGTGCGGCACAGTACCACAAAACCTGTTAGAGTTTATGTGGAACAATGCAAGATCAACAAGCAGGCCCAGCTCCTCCGGCAAGTACCCAGCAATGTCACCGTGGTTGAGATCAATGCCGGCGACGGTTCGGATCTTGTGGTTATCAGGTGCGCGAGCACAGAAAACCCCAGTGTAGTTACAGACATTAGATCCAACCCAATTGGCGGTGAGATTCAAGGGATCAGAGAGAATAGCTTCCTTCCAAGCTTGCAATGCAATATAAGCATTTCTGATTCTTGGGTTTTCGAAAACCAGAGATGGGTCTACGGTGACTTTCTCACCTCGGTCGCCGAACTCGTCCCTGTAGTACAGAAGCTGCCGCTGCCTGATGTACAAGGCTTCAGCGTCAGTGAGGCCTCCATGGGGGTGATATCGACCCTAACAGAGGCACAGACCGATGCTGCACCAAGAAAGAGGACAATGAGGAGTGCAAGATCGAAGTGGAAGAGGGTGGAGTGGGTCTTCCTCTTCATCTCACATGAGACATCCGAGTTCCAAAATGCCACTCTCTTTTTGCTCCTCCTCTCTATCTAATCTCACTCGAACGCAAAGATCAAAGATGGGTATTTCACTTTGAGATCTGAGGAAAATGTGGGCACAGAGACTTTTTGAAGGGATTTGGGGATTTTTGGTTTTGGGGTTCAGGAGAGAGAGAGAGAGAGAGAGAAGAAAGGAAGAGAAGAGAAGAGTCGAAGAGAGTTTTTTTTTTTTTTGTTTCCTAGGGATTTTGGAGTTGTGGGTTGAGATTGAAATAATGCATCAAAAGACAGCTAAATCACAGCTCGAAGCCCACCAGATTCTCTCTCTTTCTTTTATTTATTTATTTTATATATTTTTTTTAAAATGATTTTTTCCGACCTTTCTCTCATTTGCTAACTTTTTTTTCTTTTTTATTTTTATTTTTAAATTTATCTCTCGTGAGTGTGAATAGAGACATGGGGTGGCTGACTTTATTCCTTTGTTGGGGACCAATTCCATACAACTCCACAAGCTAAAGCTCGGAATAATCCTTTTAAATATTTTTATTCCTTTGTAAATATTTCTTTTTATTAATCATTGTTTATCTTTTCTTTTCTTTAAAAAATATAAATAAATAATTGAAGTCGTTATAATGCGAAGTTCTTAATACAGGAACTGGTGGCGCCGAATCCCGGCTAGGGTTGACTGGCAGAACAGGTCCGGCCGGTGGCCTGTAATCGGCTTTAACTAAATTAGGGGCGGAGCCGGCAATTGGTTGATCTCACGAGAACTTTATGAAATGAACACGAGAATTTGGGCGAGAGAGACAGAGCGCGTGAGGAGGGTAGGGGGGACCTTGAGGGCACAGGATTTAATCCTACTTTTAAAAGCTAGGGGGTAGAGTTGTTGGCTTTGTTTGGGTGTCTATTGTCAAATCATATGACTAGTGGGGAGTAAATGAACTTCCAGTTAGACTTCACGAAATTACAATACTATCCTTCCACTTTCTCATTCCTTCTTTCTCACGGGCACTACTTTCAAACAAGGAACGGTTTCACATTAACATAACGCCAAAGAGCGGTGAATTATAACGGTCATTTTACTGTTGGTTCCTTTCTTTTGTTGAGAACGCTCCTCCATATTATTAAGAAAATATTAGTTGTTATTTTAGTTTTATTTTGATATTTTTTTAATTATGATGTGATTTTTAAAATTATTATTGAATTTGAGATTATTATTATTAAATTTTAATTTATTAATAATTTTAAAAATCATATTATAATTAAAAGACATAAGAAGAACACTTAACATTTCTTATATTATTAGGCCAAGTGTTTGTAAAACAAATAATGTGTAATAAAACTTGACAACTAAATTTAAATATTTAGTGATTAATATATTAAGTCTCATATAAATTAACATATCATTGGCATTCATATATTGTTAGAAGAAATAATGTTACTTTCACATTAATTTTTCCACCAGCTTTACAACTAGTTATGTGATGTATTTTTAATGCCAAATATTTTAAAAATTAAAAATATAAACCGCGTTAGTCAAATAATATGAAACTAGTATAAAAATTTAGCGTGAACGGTAGCATTGTTAGAATGGTCAAATTTTGAAAGCAGCCTCCTATGATTAGAATAGTCAAAGAAAAACAAAATGTTGCTATAATTTTAGGGCAAATGATGGCTCTTTTCCAGGAGCATCAATTACTAGACATAAGCTTTAAGTGTTATTTCATATATATATATATATATATATATATATATATATATATACATAAAGCATTTGACCAACTATGGCTCTTTTAGCACGTCCTCTCAGTTTTCCATGAGGCAAAGCTAAATTAAGTGAGTCGTGGAGATACGATAACAATTTTATATATATATAAAATTGGGATTGCTCAAACTATTGGTTGAAACGGATATATAATTTATATATATATAAAATTAGGGTTGTTCAAGCTATTAGTTGAAATGAATATATACCTGTTCACAAAAAAACAAAAATCAAATTAATAACTTTTATTTTATCAAAATGTAATTTTTCACCGATTAAATTATTTCCAGACGAAACAGATAATATTGAGATTAATAAAAAGTGAGCAACAGAAAAGACAGATTAACGTAATCAGTGAATTAAAGACATACGTTACTCCAATTGAACCAACATTTATGGCGAGTTAGATATGGAAGACAGGCATGTATGTTACGCGTCCGTATCACATTCGATGCTGCTCACCATTTTCAACCTCACAAATGATGGTAAGATCAACGGTTCTTGATGCGCCAGTGTGCCCTTTCGAGCACGGGGGTGGGTCCTGGCAAGAGAACCACATAAACTGTCCGATGTAAGTAAGCGACACCCCGCATCCGCATGTGCGTTTGGGCCCCACGCGTTAATACTGCTCGACTGTATCGTCGGCGTAGGAGGAAGGCCCTACTGTCGTGTGGTGCACCGCATCCGCATCCACGTAAACGATCTCGGCATCTGCTCCACGGGACTGGCTTGCGAGAAGACCAAAATGCCCCTTGCCCATTTAAATTGCCGCATCAACCGTTCACGCGCTTTTGCTTAGCTAATCATTTGGAAATAGTCTTTAAAGATTGGTGCTTTCCATGCTGGCAACGCTGTCTTCTGATGTTGGACTTGGACGTACGTTACCACATCTTATAATTACTCCTTTATATTTAGATATTTATCATATATATATATATATATATATATATATATATATCTAGCTCTCCTTTTTTGGCCTTTTTGAAATCCACAAAGATTTCCTTGAGATTTGAGTTTGAAATTTGTTTTAGTTGAGCTTGTTAAATTGATTTTTTTTAAAAAAAAAGAATATTAATATCGCTTCTCATTTTATCAAAAAAGATAATTAAGCATAAACAAAGTGCTTTGTTTGAACAATATCACAGATATAATTAGGTGTTTCATCTTCCCAAACTATATCTATGATATTTCTAGTAGCTAATTTAGCTACTAAAAATGTGTTTTTAAAGCATATTAAATTAATGTTTGTATTATTGGTTGTTTGTGTAAATTAACTATAAAGACATCACATTAATATTTAGGAAAAATATACTTTAAGTCTTCTAAGCTAAAGGTATTTTAAAAAGAACCACTTTTTCCTAATAAGTAGAAGAGTAATTGCTTTTTTTTTTTTTTTTTGACATGTCTACACAAGAGGGAGGATGGGAATTCGAACTAGTGACCTTCGCTTCATTAGGTGTAGTTCCAATTAATTAAACTACCTCTTTGAGACATAAGTGTAATTGCTGAGAGTCCTCCCTATGTTCTTCTTGCGTCCTTCTAAAATTAATGCGAGTTTAAAATTACCATTAAATTTATGATATATTACTATTAAAATTTGATCCAATGATATTTTAAAAAAATGGACGTTTGAATAACATTTAGAATTACTCTATTTAGACACGCATGATACTCTAAAGTTCTTGTACACAAACACAACACACAATCCCAAAAATATATTTTCAATGGTGAGTTATACCCAATGTTTGTATTATTTGGTATCAGAATCAACCACCATATCAAGGGGTTCGAGTTACAGAGAGAATGACCTAAGGGCTATATTAAAATACTGATATTTGAGTGAATAAGCTACCAAAAGAGAAATGGCTATCATCGAATCAGTGTTGATAGAGTGGGTCGCCGTGGACTCCGACTACGAAAGCGTGGTAGTATGTTATGATCTTAATATCTCATATGGATTAAGTCTAATATTGATCATGTGTATATAAATTCTTAGACACATTTCCCTTGTAAGCAGGTTTTTAAGGATGAGTTCTATCCAATATTTGTATCATAAACGTAATAAAATATTCAATGTTTGTACCGTTTATCGCAAGCCGGTAGTCAAGTCTAGAAAATTTGCTAAGAAAGAAACATAGAAGGGTGATTACTTATAATTAAGAATCAGAAAAAGAATACTCTGATATCAAAAGATATATAGAAACATAGAAAGGTGATTACTTAGAATTAAGTATCAGAAAATCATATCAAAGTCAGTACTCAGTAGGAGTATGTGAGAGATATAAACTTTATATTGCTTGTAAACCAGCTATTACAATGCATAATTTTCATAAGAAGTTGGTTTATCAAATGCCATAGCCGTTTTGAAAGTCATACGTTTTAGAAAAATGTTTTACACAATCGAAAAATCAAAGCTTCTATTTTCCTTTTCGTCTTCTTTTATTTAGTAAACATATAACTTCATACCCATAATATGAAGCAACTAAAACAGTTGACATCATGCAGTAAGGTAAACACAACAGTTTAAATCATGCAAATTAAATTAAATCTGGACACCTCAACGATTTTACATGACCATGCATAACTTTTTGAAGGATAGAGAATTAGAGATACCCAACGTCGCCTAGTTTCACAACTCTTCAGACTGAAACCTTAGAGAGACAAATAGATATAGAGAAGGAAGGATTCTTGAAGTTTGATTTCAAGAAATGTATCCTCTTGCTCTAATTTCGTTTCCATGACCATATTAAGTGTGTTGACATGATGTTTAACTATTGTTTAAGTTGTATTTCTGTAGTTTAACGTATGAGTTTGTTGTTTCATGATGTTTACCTATTGTTTAAAGAGATTAAATGCAGACCCATGTATTTTAGAGATGTATCATGGTAGATTTGTTGTTAGATTGGGTGTTTGATGATAAAAGTTGGAGTTTTGATGTATGAACTATGTATTAAGGACTGGTTTACAGGGACGGAGCCAAACAAAATGATGGGAGGGGGCCAGCCAAAATTAAAAAAAAAAAAAAATGGTTCTTTAGAATGTTTTTATTAAAAAAAATATATATTTTTGTAGTTTTTTATGAACTAAAGATTACCAAAGGGCTAAAAAAAAAAAGTGAGCATTAGTAAGGGCAAAAAAAGTGGACATTTGAAAGTAAGGGCCAAAAATAAACAAAAAAAATTAATGGGTATAGCCCCCCAAAAAAAAGAATAGGGCCAAAAAATTTTATTGGATATGGCAATAAAATCTAAAAATAGAGACAAATTATTTTTGGGAGGGGGGCCAAATGACTAAAACTAAAACTAAAATTTACTCTTTTTTATTTTTATTTTTTTTCCTTTTTTTGGGGGGACCGAGTAATGCTATAAGTCTCTCTTATTTCATTCTTGTGTCTTTTTATGATGATGTTGCTCTTAAATCACCATTGAACTTGTGATTGATTATTATAAGATTTTGATTGAATGGTAATTTTAGAAGCTATATCATTTTTGGAATGACATTATAGTGACACAAGAGGGATTTGTAGAATTACTTGTGCAGACCATTGTCCACCCCGGTCCCCCCCCCTCCCTCCATCATTGCTGGTTTATGCTCAGAACAATGTTAAAGATTATATTATAACATTAGATCATGTTATAATTAGTATAGTTTGAACGATTAACTTGGTTATTAATCAATTGATGCGAGCACTAATCATTCGACCCTCAGAAATAATGCCCATTTTGCCTAAAAACTAGGTTTAATGGTATTTTAAGCTAGAATAAGAGTTATGCATATGGACTTGGAGAAACGCAAAGACATATAACAATAATACCTTTTCGACCACGGTTACCGTAAAAATCACATAGATACTCATTATTATGTTTATTTGTGGCATGATTATTTTATGTATTAGAAGTGCATACTTATTGTAACCACTTGGAGGAATAAAAAAAGTAATAGTTGCATTTGCAGTATCACTCTTAAAATGATTATTTAAATCTGAAACTTCTTTATAATTATTTATAATGTTCAGTTTTATATTTCGTGAGACTTAGGATTTATGAAAATCTTAATTGTTAATGTTTTTGTAAAATTTACTATATTGATTTGTACAGAAATGTGTATGACTTTTCTAAGTGTTTTCAAACAATTAATTTCCCATGGCCGGACAAACCAAAATGATATAAAATTATTTCTTATAATATCCTAATTTTTCAACGAGGGACGCTGCAAAGGAGTTTGTGAATGAAATTCAGCCTTAATAAAAAGATCCAACGGTCAATGAAGATTGCGTGGCAGTGAAGCCACTGGTGTAGGACAAATGCCAGCCGGCAAATCAGCTGACACGCTAATATGACACGTGTCAAGCATAGCTCTTCAACGACATCAGTTCTCCTCACGAGCAGCTCCAAGTCCAACTTCCACGTTCTGAGAGGGAATATGTGGGCTGGGACCCACGTCGGACGGAGACTTATTCCTGGTCTTCCCATATATTAAGGTTGTTTTCAAAATCACTGCCACGTGGAAAAGGAGATCAACTTATAGCCGTGCAATTAAGATAAGCTAAACATTAGGAAAAAAATTAAATAAATAAATAAAAGGATAAGCTAAACTAGTCAACCGATTTATTCCACAGTTTTTTATTTATATATATATATATTTACATTTTTCAATGGCCTGTTCCTTAAGGAAAACTCTTAAGGCTTTTAATATGTTGTGATTTAAAGAATAAATAAATATAAGGTTATCCTTGTTCATCAGCTAAGAGTGCGTTTATGATTATAGTTTCGCAAAAATAATATGCATTTTTAAAAGATATTGTAAAATATAAGACATTTGACATTATAATTTAAAAAACACTTAAATTAAAATAGAAAAAAAAATCTGTGATTTCAATAAGTAGGCTAAATGATGTTGATTTAAAAAAGTGCAAATTTAAACTAAAATCATGATTTCACTTAAACAAATATTTGGAGCAATATTTACTTATTTAGCTATGAAACTGCAATTATATGCTAATGTTATCCAAACACTTAATTGATAAAAAAAAAATTCTTAACATGTTTTACCAAATGCCTGTGCAATCTTAAAAACACAATTTTTAAAAACGTAATTTTTAAATTCACACTTAATGAAATTGCACTCTCAAATGATCCTTAACAGTAGTTTGTGATTGCAGTTTCAATAAGTGCGATTTTAAAAATAAGCTCTCTAACCTGCTTATAGAAATCGTAGATTTTTTTTTCTTATTTTAAATTAATTGTTTTTTAAATCGTAATACCAAACACTTAACGTTTTGTAATATCTTTTACAAATGTAGATTATCTTTGTAAAATTATAACCCTAAACGTACTCTAAAAGGGATACCTATGAAGCTTTCACATTCCAAAATTTGGTTAAAGAAAGGGAAAAAAAAGAAAAAGAAAGAAAGAAAACCCCAATTCTAGACAACTAGACAAGGTTGCATTGATGTAACTTCTATTATGAAAAAAAAAAAAAAAAAAGCAATACAAGTACAATTGAAACTTTCTCCTCGTGCCTTCATATATAAGTAAATAAATAATATAATCTATTATACAGCCTTGCGTAACACGTATTAGATGGTGACAAACCTAATCACATGCAATGTAGGCATCAAAATACAGTAATCATCTCCGTAATGTTTGCTAAGAAAAAAGAAAAATCATTGCCATAATTTTTTGTGCTTTGGCGGGCAAATTAGAGGGGCTAATGACAAGGAGCTAATTAAGCAAGTCGCATTTTAAAATATAAAATAAAAGGAAAAAAAAGAATAGTGAAAAAGGGAAAAGGGAATAGTGGGTAAAGTGCTTGAAAAAGAAAAACGCGTGGAGGTGGACAGGACAGGAGAGAATAACCGTAGGCCAAAAAAAAAAAAAAAAAAGAAAAAGAAAAAGAAAAGGAGGGAAGAGAGAAGAGAAAAGAGAGGAAAAGAAGAATCCGCGCTAATTACGGACGGAAATATATATATGATATGTATGCGAAATTGAAGAAGGGGATGCACGGTCTTCTTGCTGCATTTCGTCGGCAGGGTTTTCTTTTTTTATTTTTATTTTTTTGGTCTCCTATAATGGGATGGGACCCAAAGCCGCGGGGATCAAAGAAGTAAGAAATTCGTATGACCTCCCAAGAGGAGGGGGGTCCCATCGTGCTTGCCATGAATGTGGGCCCGTGTCTCACACAATTGCAGGCTGGCCAATTCGTCCATTCATTCCACTGTTCCCTGCTTTGTTGCCCAGCCCTCCACATGTTAAGGGATTTTTCTATTTTTTATTTTAATAATTTAAATATATCACATTTACAAAAGCAGAAAATTATAAAAATCAAAATACAAATACTCAAAATAAAAGTTAATTTTCAAAGGCGAATAAAGCATTCAAAAAATGTTACCATTGAAATTGGTTGTAGTGGCCCATAGTAGACGTTATAAGTATCAACAAAAGAAGCCCATTTTAATTAGGAAAATGTGGGGTTATAAAATGAGTTCTCCTGTGTTATAGGTTTCGATAAAACGTGATTTAAGAAAAATAAAATTGTAGTTCTCCACCACCGGTTTTTTAGATTAACATCAAATTTGAGGCGTTAACAACAAATTTGTGAGGCATTAGCAACAAAATTGAGGCATTAGCATCAAATTTAGGATGATCAAATCCATTTTGGGTGATATCATCCCTAAAGGGTTAACCTTTCACCCTTAGGTTTAATTTTGAATCAAAAACAAGTTTTAAAGCATTTAAACATATATTAACTCATAAAAATTAATATGTTAGCAAAAGAAGTCTTCTGATTTTATTTTTTATTAAATCAGTATTACATATAAGAGGAGAACAGGAAAACACTTTAATTAAGATCTTGTGAAGCTATAAGGTAGTTGTATAGTGGTGGATGAGACACCATTTGGGGTGGGGCCAAAAAATCACCAAATTTGAATATTTTCAAGGTTTATACATAAATATGAAATTTCTAGTTGGCCAAAAAGGTTTAAATGGAGAGATAAAAATATTGCGATGGAGGCGATCTACTGCAAAAGAACAAAAAATAGTGGTAGTGCATTTAACTATGGGTGCCATAATGGGGGAGGGCTAGTAAATGGTTGAGCAGTGGCCGACAATGGAGGAAGAGGGCAATTAGTGGGTGAACGAGATTGTGGATTTTCGGTAAATTTATCTCCTAATAACTCCAAATAAAAGAGTAGAAAAACTATAAGAGAAGAAAAAAAGGAAACAATCATGAGATGATGAAAAAGAAAACATGAGGGTTGTGGTGGAGGCAAGAAATATAAAGGTGTTACTACCGTCCATTTTACGGTTTTTTCCTGTCACTTGTACACAAAAAGCCATGATTTGGGGGACATGAGTGAAAAACCAAGTAAAATGGTTAAGGAAAAAATAATAATAATAATTGTGAACCAAAGTCAGCTCATTAAAATTATTAAATACTAATCTACGATAATTGTTTAGCTGTGGGAATGAGGTTCATAATGGATCGGCTTAGAGCATAAGTAACAATTTTTCTTAATTTTATAATAAAATTATATGAATTCAACTCTCTTGGTATTTTCTAAACCAAAGGAACACAAAGGACAGCAAAAGTGCTACCCTAAATTTAGGATAGCATTCTTGGTTCCCTTAACATTATTTTAATATAAAAAGCTTCTTTTTTTTCTTGCATTTATTTGAAAAAAATATTTAAATGATTTCTCTTTTCCTCTCTTTCTTCTAGCGTTTAATTTAAAGAATATTTAAATGATATAAAGTCTATTTGAATATGAAATAAAAAATAGTTTTGTTCTCTACATTTAAGAAAAATTCAAGAAATTGATACTAGAGTTTCTTTTTTTATTTTTTAACATGTCCATATAATAGGAAAGAAAGAAAAGAAAGATTCGAACTGCTGTTAATGCTTTTAAGAGAAGAATGCTGTCGGACCCTTACTTTAGATTGTCCAACTAGGTGGATCTTAGAACTTTTTCTCTTAAATTGTCCCAATTTTTAGATTATATACTATTTAGACAGCCTAATAATAAAAGATCTTCATTTTAGAGTTCAAAATTGTTCCGTTTAAACTCTACTTCTACCTTTTTCTTAGCCTTAATCTTCCTTTGTGTCCTGACTCCTAATAGCAATCATATTGGACTAGCCAAAATAATCATTTCTCAATAGCCAAAAATATCTTTTCACCCGACTAGCCACTTTAACTATAGAATTATCTAGCTGCTACATTACTTATATAGCCATTTTAACGAAGGAATTGACTACCTACTACTGTACTTGACAAATTTGCTGGACACTATAACCAAACAATATATTAAAAAAACTTCCAAAAATTACATATAGTCTCTCGCCTCTAATAAAATTTGCCGACACTAGATGCTTCACCTGCATGCATTAGTGGTTCTTCCTTGTGGGTATTGTTGTTTGAAAGTTCGTCTATTGATTAATTCGGACATTTATGGTTTCAATTGATGATCAAATATGAATATTGTTTTCACTCGTTTTTTTGCTTGGTTTGCCTACAGCTGCATGGTTGGGGAATCTATAGAAACCGCCATAGTGCTGGTAGAAACAGGTTTACATGCTATGATATTTAAGAGCAAGAGCCATGAAGAATGAATGGAAAAAGAGTCCTCAATAAATTTCTCTGCATCGCTTTTTACAAAGAAAACAATGACCCTTGAAAAAAAAAAATAGTGAGCCACAAGTGAAAAAATAGAGAATGAAAGAAAAGAAATTTGGGTTGAAGTGAATGAAAATTAAAGAGAAAATTGTCCTATCTATAAAGCATTTCCAACATTTTTCTTGTCATTTTTCCTAAGTTTAGGGAACCGAATTACTTTTTGCTTTCCTAATTCAATACACTCCATAATAACTTTCCTTTATCATTTTCATATACTTTAAAAAATTAATTTTTAAGATTACTTTACTTTATTTTTTCTTTCAGATCCCTCTCTCTTTTCCCTGTCTTGTTCTTCAGCTCTCCCTATATGTGAGAAAAAAATGAGAGCCTCAATGTTTTTCCTTGCCTTCAACGTCATAAAATTCCAAAATGTTTTTTCAATGTTTTTGAGAAAACCCAAATCACTGAATTGAGCCTCAAATGTTTGGAGTATGAAATCAGTGATCCCTTTCAACATTGATTTGAACCCCTTTCACTGATCCCTCGAACCCCAAATCCCTTCACTGAGCCTCAATGTTTGCCACAAGATGATGATCTTCAATGATTCAAATGAATCAGACCGGGAGCTTGAAGAAGAAGCGGAAGTCTTAACCTACTGTGATCCGCCTCCAACATGCTCCCAAGGGCACCGATCCACACTCATCCTCCCCACCCAATAGGGCGGCTCCATCTGCCTCCTTTACTTCTCCAACCTGGTTGCTGACCCCCTCTCTCCCACTCTCCACGTCTCCTATGCCCTCTTTCCCAACTCTCCCTCGCCATCTCTTAGCCGCAATTCCTCCACTCTCTCCGCTCCCTCCACTCCCACCTCCTCATCTCCCCTCTCATCAAGGCTCTCTCCTCCTTTGACGACAAGCCATCAAAGGAGAAAAAAAATAATCAGAGAATTGAACTCAACGACGGCTTGGCAATTGTTGGAATGAAGAGGAAGAAAAGAAAATAGTAGGGAAAAGTAGGTTGAGCTGCGTGTGGAAAAAGAAGAGAGGAGAGAGCAAAGAAAATCGAATTTTTTCTAATTTAATAATCATAATTATTGCTACAGAGGAACCTTATACTTAGGGTTTTACTATAACATCTGATGGTTTAAGGAAGCATATAGGGAGTTTGTTGTGGGACATTTTTTGTGATTTTTTGGACATATTCCCTACATAGAGAGGGAACCATGTTTAGAGATTCTGCTAGGAATGCTCTAATGAAAGCATCCAACCATTGGTACAAGACAAACATATTTTGAAAAAGGAAAAAAAAAAAAAAAGACCATTAAAAAATGACAAATCTTCGGAAAAAAAAAAAATAGTGAAAGTGAAATAACTAAAATGTACTAAATAATTGTTGTGCAAAATGAACTCATAAATGGACCCCCGACCACATAAGATCTTCTCCAATAGTAGAAAGGTTTAGACCAGAGATCTAAGGAACTCCTTCTCACGGTGATGGGAAGCGACATGGCTGAAAAATATTTGCCATTTAGGAAAATAAAAAAAAAAAGACCATTAAAAAAATCGCAAATCTTCGGAAAAAAAAAATAGTAAAAGTGAAATAACTAAAATGTACTAAATAATTGTTGTGCAAAATGAACTCATAAATGGACCCCCGACCACATAAGATCTTCTTCAATAGTAGAAAGGGTTAGACCAGAGATCTAAGGACCTCCTTCTCACGGTGATGGGAAGCGACATGGCTGAAAAATATTTGCCATTTAGGAAAATACCATAGGCAAAATAGCTGAGTGCCAAATCATTGAGACGGTAAAAAGACCTAGTGGTCCCTAACCTGGAAATCTGTGTTGTGCCATGTGCTAGGTTTCTCATCTTATCAAGAACTTGGTACCTAGAGAGATAAAGATAATGCGCTTCCTTTCTGTTAAAAGGACCAAGGTTTCCCTGTGACGACATTGGCGTTTCTCTTTGCTAAGAACAATATTTATTATCGTGATCCAAGTTGGCTTTTTAGAGATGTTGATTTTGACATGCTAAACTACTCTATTCACTTAAAAAAACAAAACACCCATAAAAAGACACCGTGGTCCATGAGCTAAATTCTAGTCCTGCCGTGCTCTCAAGCGCAAAGCTTGAGCTCATCCTCATCCCCATTGTCTGAGCATCCACCGACTGCAGCAGAGGCTATTCTAAAGCGTCACAAGTGAGCACCATGTGAAGACCAGGTAGCAGGAGAGAGAGAGAGAGACTATATTTGTCCTTTGGGGCAAAAACTACCAAGCAGGTCAAAACAAGAAGCCTTTTGCTTTTTTCTCTTTTTTCCTTCTCTCTTTTGGATGAGTGCTATTTTAGAAGCTCGATTCTAGTTTAAGGTGATTTTTTGGCGGAGGCAGCAGCCCAAAAGAGAGAGGGAACTATTTCTGTCGGCACGTTAAAACAAACAAACAACTCTAAATCATGAACCTAACAGTTGCAAGGTATTTGTTGTGAAAGAGTACTACATGGCGACCCTAACAGCCTACCAAAAACGCAACTTTGGTAGTGCCAGCTCAGCTCCCACACCTGACGGCCATACGGAGAAGTTAAATATGCGAAAGCAATTTTTTTTTTTTAATTTAAAAAAAAACCCATAAAACCAATTTTTTAACATTTTTAAGTGCGTAAACCCTTTGTCTTCTCCGGAGACTGCTTATTAGAAAGAGAATCAAATGATTGACTATGACTGGAATGGAACATCTTTTTTTAATAATGATACAAGATAGAAAAGGATCACGAAAACAAAAGAGGAAAAACTCTCACACACGAAGAAACAAAAGCATTATATATAAGGGAGGCACATCTTCACCACAAAATGAAAAAAATAAAAATCTCTACGCTGAACCACAATTATTGTACAATATATCAAATTAAATGTTCCCAGATTATAGTATCATATATAGTACGTGTAGGGCTTTGTTTCAACTACAGGGCCACCGGCCACCAGAAGCAACATTTTCCATGGGTTGCCTCCATGTGCCATAGAATGTGTGGTAGAATATAAAAGGAGAACTCTCCTGATAAAAATCTTCTAACATCCGTATAAGGGCTTTTTTAGGTTTTTTTTGGGAGGGGCTGTCGGTAAAAGCGTTTGTGTCACGAGAATAACTAGTAATATAAACAAATAATGGGAGGCACTTTTGCGGTTCTACATAAAGAATTGACACAGGTGACCCCCTGCCGGTAAAAAGACGATACAAGTCACTTTTCCAAAGAATAATAAAGAAAATAAGAAAAATTCTGCTTAGGTAAAGCTCTAAAATAGTGAAATAAAGCAAAAGATTATTAGCTAATGCAATGGATGGGCTTATGGTTCCTCACACTGTCATACAAGACATGGACTAGACATCGCAAACTTATTTTTGATCGTTAAAATATTTTATTTTACGTCAAAACAAAGTCTTAGATATTGGAAACCTATGATAAATGATCCAATATCATCTAGAGAACTCCAGTAAAGATATCAGCCAAAGTATGAAAACTGGACAATATGAACCGAAGGATCCATTGACTAAGCAAACGCATTGATGCTTCTGGATGTAGCTAGAGGAAGAGTGATGACGTATGATTAATTTCAATAGCCAAATGCCTTTAGTTTTATATATATATTTAATTGAAATGGAGACTTTTATGTAATGTAGATGATTTTTGTAAGTGGCAAATCGACAAAAGTTAAAACGAAGTGGTCAGCACGTATCAAGCAAATGCGCAATAATTTTTAATTTTTAAGAAAATAATATGATGCGGTAATATCACACACAAGTGAACAGATTCAACTATTCAAGTGAATAGACCTGTGAACTAGAAAGCTAATAAAGAAACAAAAAGAGATTTTGTAAAGAGAGACACTTACCCGAAGATTAGTGTATGACAGCTGGAAAAAGTTGGCGTTAGGGAACTAGTGATGCGGCGCAGCATTGCCATCTCGGCCAAAGAAAAAATCAGGGAAAAAAATAAAATAAATTCAGACCTATCCACATCAGTCTATTTCCATGTAAAATAATAGAAGAATGTAGATAAACAGTACTGGTAACAGGAAAGCACGATTTTCTACATTCAAATTCAGCAATTATGAAATTGAACACGCATGCCATCAAATTTCAAACCGAGTACAAGCCACAAATCAAAGTCAAGTTCTTTGTTCAAGGAAACATTATAAGCCACTTAACGAGCTAATAAAACATAAATGTGAATATGACAATGCTCGCAGGAAACAAAGCATTAGGTCAGGCATCTCTAGCTATTTATGGAAAACCCAAATATAGATGGAATTATTGATAATTCAAACCATACCACTTGCAAAAAGACAAAACAGAAAGTGATGGGATAGAGGATTCATGAGACGGATGGGATAGCATTTTCTTTATCATGAGTTCCAGATAATGCTATAAATCATATTTTTATCTTATTTTATTGTTATGACATTCTTAATTAGTATATATATAACCTTACTTTTTTAATAAAGACCGACTAACAATCGGATAAATGTGTGTTTTCTAACGTTTTGTCTTATAGTATTTACCAAAAAAGAAAAAAAAAAGAAAAGAAAAAAAGTAACCGTTGTTCTTGTCATAGAGCTCAAATAGGATATGGGAAAGCAAAAATACTAAGGAAAATGACCAAGCAGAACTACAATTTTAGGTTTGGGGAACTAAAAATAGGATTTGGTAAAATAATAAATTTTAAAGGATATATTTCATGAAAAACAAACAAATTAGAGGGAATTTTTAAATTTTGGGGGTGGGGGCAGTAAAGATAAGGCTAGGACCGCCCCTGTAACTGACCATCCAAAACCTTTTTTTTTTTTTTTTTCAGCCAAAAGCCAAAATAAAATTCACAGCTTATAACTGCTCTCTCTGAAAAGAAAATCACGAGGGTAAATAACTAATTCTCATAGGGTATATATCCTTGTAATATCCTGATAAGAGGAAAAATAAGCATATCAAATTATGCATTGAGAGATGTATATATTAGCAGAGGATGGGTAGTTGCTTGTACATCAAACCAAAAAATAGTTACTACGATAATTGCATCTGTTATAAGGTAGACATCTACTGACAAACATGCCCCCAACTAATTAATAAATTTGTAAGTCATGGCTGATGACAGAAGTCCTATATATGACAAGAGTCTAAACAACTTCTTAAATAAATTGATGATTATTGAACAATGAGTGAAGGAAATATACTCTTGTAACCATATATTTGAGAAAAAAGGTTATATTGAAAGTTCTAGCAGTTACGATAACATTAGAAGGGAGATATTAAGCAATTCTGGGATATGAAATGAGGAGTAGCGAAACCCTAAAATAAAATAAAATTAGAACCGCTGCCTGTAAGGACCGTCCACATTATTTGTTTAAGTACCTATGGTTTTCAGTTACTAAAAACCTATCACTAAAATTCATTTCTCTGAACATCTGCACTCATAGGTGAGTAGGAATTGAGATAAGACAAATAATGCATCAAAAAAGTTAAAGCTCTTCAAAAACGATTGGTCATATAATTCTGAAAGTGATAATGGGCTCCTAGAAATTTGTGAAATAAATGGTATGAACCATTGTAGGGTTAACAAATAGCAAGCCTAAAACAATCTGCCTTCCCAGTTGTCCAGAAAGGATAGACAAGTGCCCAAATTCTTGGATCAAAGGCAACTCGTTGCTCTCATTTCTACAGACTCCAACAATGTTTACTTGAATATTGTGACAAATGGGCTCAAAGGTGAAGCCTTAACGACAGAATACACAAGCACACCTGCACACATGTATAGATCCATAACACAAATTGCTAAGTTTCCTGCAAAATTCTTCTCATTCTTGGGTTTCTGCATCATACAGCCACCAATATGGAGTCTTTTTCTCCCTGTTGGACAATGTACCTATCTCCTCCTGTTAAAACCTCTAAAACCACTCTTTCATTCCCTTAGCCACAAATACAAAATGTGGGTAGAAACATTTGAGTTTAAACAATTTGATATCATAAAAAGTTTCATCTTAGGTTGATGAGTTAGTTGCCTCTTGCCCTCAAATAAGTTCTGCTTATGCATTCTCTTCCTTCTCAACCTCTTAGAACTTCCTCCCGTAAAAAAACTAAAATCTGTAATTAATTCCTGAACCTATCTATAGTTAAAACCTACCCAAAGATTACCTGAATTCAACTTCTTATTTCACTTAAAATAAATAAGGAGCTGATTATGATTACGAATTATTTACCACCAAGGTACAATGATTGATGTGGAACTAATACTATTAAATAACCAATTGTCTCAAAAGTTTAAGCTGAATAGAAATAGTAAATTTATTCACTCAATTAATATTCTAACACTTTTTTTCACGTGTGTGCTTAAACTTCTCTTAAATAAGACTCAACACGTGAAATATTTAATTTAAATAAGAGGTGAAGTACGGAAACAATGTTTGAACTCAGAACTTTTACTTTGATACCATGTTAAACCACCAATTATTTCAAAAGCTTAACTTGATTGGAAATAATGAATTTAATCATTGAATCAATGTCCTTAAAAATACATCCTGCAAGGCCAATAACAATATGACAAATGGACAAGAACTCACCCCCAGTTTCAGAAGTGTTGGTTAATGTATAATGTGGCTTGGCAGTAGATGGTTCTTACCATATATCATACTGGAGCTTTTATTTTTCTTTTCTATACATAGAGCCTGAGATACAATGCAGAATCATAAGTTGACTATTGATGAATAATTTAGTCCAATGTTTACGTTCAATACTGTGAAAATAATGAAATGCAATAGTAAGGTTAACAATATGACAACAACAGAGTGAAACAAAGGAACAATATTAGTGATACCGATATATGTAATCGCAAAAAAGAGATTCATTCAACAACACTGACACACTACTATACCATTATACCACAAGACACTCTCTTTAAGCTTTAAGCTGCTTGCAATTACTATCATAAGTTCAATTCTATGCCGTACTGTGTCTAAGCTAAATGTACCCAAAAAAATATATATATATTAACTTCTTCGATCAACAAGCTATATGTTAGCAGAATATCAAAATCAATATTGAACAGATACACTTGAAATGAAGCACAAGGTGGCAATAATAACATAAACTTCAAGGGACCGAAGAATGAATACCTTGATTTCAAGTCCGAGAGTCTAGTACACGAGATAAAGAAAATCAATTAGCTCAAGATAAAAAACAAGATGCCAAACAATTTTATAGCACTAACTGATCCTAATTCAATCAATCATAACAAATTTTGAGAAACAACAAAAGGTTAAAAAAAAAAAGAAGAAAAAACTTGTTCAACAAAACCTCTGTTTGGATGCTGAGAGAATTGGGGAACGCAAGCGAAAGTGAAACCCGAACTGTCATTATTGAGTAATACATTAGTTTTCCGTTTGCTCACCAGAAAACGGAAAACTAACTCAACCATCGCAACCTTCGAATTCAGCTCAGCGAGTAAGGAATTCAGTTCTTCACAAGTGCCACAAAACGAAAAATCTGAAACTACGAATTAGAATTATTATTTTTTTTTTGCCAAATTTTCTCAGAAACCTAACTAAGTAAATAAATAAGAGCGACAAAACAAAATCTAAACTAAATTCAATTTGATACGAAACCGGTACCGTTTTCTGTGATGAGAGTACCGGGGCTTCGATCAAGGACGTTGGTGCAGAGCGCGAAGATCAAAATTTGAAAAGCCAGGTATTGTAGAATGCGAAGAAAAAACTGGAAAAGAGGTGTTTGTTTGGCTATCAACGTCCACTGCCACGGCAATGTTATGTTTGGTGCCGGAAAAAGTGAACATAATAATTAGCATAGAAAAATGAAAAAGTAATGTTGAAGAGCGTAAAACTTTTGTTTTATAGTAATTTATTTAAATTAAAATATAAATAATGCCATATAAAAAGTGAGTAATAAAAAATAAAATAAAAATATTTTTATGTTGATTTTTTTTTTTCTTTTTATGAATGAAATAAATAGTATTTAAGGAGGATAGTGTTTTTTGTTCCCCAACATATGGGAAGAGGTTCGTTTGTTCATTCGCAATGAAAGCATAGTGAGAGGGAGAGAGGGGGAATGAAATTTTCATTTTGAAAAACTTGATCATTGGCCGGGCCGAGCTTGCTTTAAGGCAAAATCTACAAGCTTGAATCCAATTGTATTTGGACTATTTAAGCCACAATACGGCATAAATAGAGCTCTAATTAAACTAAATTGAATAGAATTTTGAAATTTTAAGATTGACTAATTTAAAAATATGTTTATTTGAGCCTAGTTATAAAATATGTGTTTAAAATTGACTAGTTAAAAACTCTATGAGCATGAGCTTAGCTTGTTTAAATTTATTTAACTAGTTTTTAGTAATATAAATATATATATGAAGGAGTAAACAAGTTGGGCAAACCACACAACTTCCACCAATACCAATTGTTACGGCAATAACTTTTCTTAATTTCATTTTTAAAAATAATAATAATAAACGAATTAAGAATTGATATATATATATTTTTTCCTAAAAAACTATACCTACAGGATTTCTAGTCCTAAAAAACGACCAGTGATCTACGATAAGCCCTTTGTTGGGTGGGCCAGGCCGTGGATTAGGTGCAGCTTAGAAAGAAGAGGCCTTTCTGAGCCAGTTGGGAAGCAAAGTGCTAAGAAGCCTTTGGGGATTGGCTCTCCTTTGGGCCCGCAACATCTTTACTAACTCTAGTTGCTGTTGTTTTAAATTCTTTCCGAAAGAAAAATAGATCATTCTTTTAAATTTTATTTTACTTTTATTTATGCTACGTGGAAGGGGATAGTAGCCATTGTTAAAAAAAAAAAAAAAAAATCATTGGCTACTACATCCTCATAATATAAAAGTATGTAGGATATTTGTGTTATTAACAATGATTGATCAAATAGTTGGTTGGATATTGTGGGATAAAAATGTAAATTTTATCATTAATCTTTCCAAAGCATAATGTTATATATTACATTTTTATCCCACAATGTTGACATAGTAGTCTCAACAAGGATTGATCTAATTATGATTAGTTAGAATTATCACATCATTATTGTGAAATAATTGTGTAATAAAAATATAGTTTCTAGCATTTTAAAAAAAAAAAAACATTAATAGTGGTAATTAGCTCAAACGAGTTTCTTTTGTTCATTCAACACCGAAAAGAGGGAAAAAGGGAGATACAAATGTGGGTCTTTCCCACTAATTACAATACATGGAGTAAAAAAGGAAATTAACCCCTTAATTTACACAACTTTTATTCTTTTACAATTACAGGGTACTTAGTTCAAATCCTAAATGAACTATATATTAATATAGGTATGTATGATCATCTTAAACAACAATGGAGTCTGGTGGAGAATCATCGGTATGCTTTGACTTAAGAAGCGAAAACCGACATGATTCAATTGCATCATCTATACACAAGAAGACGAATTCCTTGCCGATGATGTCTATGAATTTTGATGCCATCATCTTCTCCATGACCTTAATCCTTGGGTTTACTATTACCATCTGGAAAAAAAAAAAAGAGAAAAAGTTATTAATAAACATATATAAAATTTAGATTAACTTTCTCCTTTTCTTTTTGCTATTTCATAATAAGTTAAATATTTACCTTAATTTCATTTGCCTGCAAGCTTCTACGTACTTCAATTAACGTTTCGATGCCGGTCATGTCGATGGATGTAACTCCTATATATAGAAATGTACGTGTTCAAATTGTATTGGTCAAACACTCAAAAGTCAAAATAAATGGACACGATTGTTTCGCTTTTTCTTTATTCTTACCCCTTCAAAACTATATTCAGATATTGATGGGATTTTCTATAATTTTTATTTTATCTGAATTTTTTGAAATTTAAGCAAAAATAAGATAAAGGCCGGATTAGACAGGCAGCCCAATATTCTATTTTTGGATTGAGATTCACAGTAATTAGTTGTCAAATTGCTAATGTGAGAGTTTATATGACATTTGTCCCATTGGATAATTGGTCCCACATAAGTTTTCTCACTAATAATTTGGATAACTAATATTAGAGAGTTCATATGAAATTTACGTGCTCAAAATATTTTTTGGTCATTTAGCCACCTATCTAAATAGGTGGTCAATCTCATATGGGTTTTTTCATATTAATTGTTTAAATTGTTAGCAATTTAAACATTTAATTGACGTGCATTCCAATCCCCATCCTTGTTCGAATTTTAATTATATAAAATTCAGATTTTTTTTTTAATTTTTAATTTTAAAAAATCCCCATCCTGAAGATATTGCTATACATACTAGGCAAATTATCTTTACCTGTCAAATCCAATAAGACGTGCTCAAGAGTATGCCCTTCAGAATCTTGAATAGCCTGCTCCTCACGAATCCACCTTAAAATCCTACTCAAAATTCAAGCAAAACAATTTTAGAAGTAACCCACTAGTTTTTTTTTTCTCACCCTTATAAAGGTAATTATGTTATTATATATTGCTACAAATATAATACATGCATGCAATTACCTTTCTCTGATATAGGTGGAATTGGCAAAGTAAATAGGGGAGCCAAGCTGTAGAACTAGGACCCCTGGGACATTTGTTGAACCTGGATACTGCTCTGAGTCACGAAAAGTATTTCTGCTTGATACTTTTCCAAGCTTGCAAGTTGCAGGCCTTGCCACGTACAGGAGTGCTCTGAGTATACCAAGTCCAACCTGAAGAACAAATTATACATGCAAATCAAATAATTAAAACCACACGTTTAGACAAAAACTATTTAGTATTTGAGTTGTTTATTAATATTTTTATTTAATTGTACAGTTGGTTAATTAATTTGATAGCTTTTGGATATTAAAAGAAATATAATAATACATACTGAAAGCATGAGGCCGACGTCCATGCTTATGAAGGCGACACCGAAAAACGCAGCCATGCAAATGACGAAATCGAATTTGTCAACCTTGAAGAGGTGATAAGCGGCTTCGTAGTCGATGAGTCCAAACATGGCCGACATGATAATGGCAGACAAAGCAACAAGAGGGGTGTAACGAAAGACTGGGGCCAAGAACAGTAGCGTCAGCCCCATGCAGACAGCCATTACTATGTTCGACATCGCCGTCCGACATCCCGCGTTGAAATTGACAGCGGTTTTCGAAAATGGTCCTTCATTTATTTGGATATATAATTAAAATTTCATTATTGAACCAAAAAAAAGAAAAAGATTTACAATTATATAATTATATATATATATATATATATATACCGGTTGTCAAGTAGCAAGAAGTGAAAGATCCAACGATGTTCATGAAGCCAAATGCTATCATCTCTTTATTCCCATCAACTTGTTCGTTTTTCAGAATGGCGAAGCTCCTTCCAATTGCTATCCCTTCCTGCATGATTTATTTTTTTAGTGTAAATATAAAATATGCACCTCTTTTATTACTACTTAATTAATTAATTCACAAAAAAAAAAAAGGAAATAAGAAGAAATTAAGTACTTACAGCCAGAGCTACAAGGCCTGTTACAACACCAGCCTTTATTACTGTTGGCAGATATTTAGAATCGAAGTTTAATAAGTTAATTGAAGGAGGATTTATTCCTTTCTTCAATTCTCCCACCTGACATAAAAAGGACAAGTAAAAGTTAAAAAAGAATCAAATATATTTAGAGAATTCATTACTTAATATAATAATTCTTCATGTGTCATACATGGTAATTAGGATTAAATCCACACCTTACGATCAATAAAAGATAAGGTAAGATAAAATAACATTAAACATAGTAAGCATAAGAGATACGAAAAGAGGAGGTGGGGCTCCAATCAACACTGTAGAACATTTAACTTGGCCAATAGCTTTTTGGATAGTATTGGTCAAGAAAGGAGTGAGATGACTGTACATAAAGCTGTCATAAGTATATGCTTATTATAGAGATATTTAGCAATTTTACTAAGATTATTAGTAATTTAAATAATAAATATGAAAGAATCTTTATAGTGTTTATCTGTCCAAACATCTTAATCCGACGGCTACAACAACAAGAAGCAAATTGTTAAGAATCTAGATTCTATGTTTACGGCAACAACAACCACCCTCAAGCCACAATATTTTCTCCAAAACTTTTAAAAAATATTTTTATATTACTTTTAAAATTAATTAATTTTTTTAATTTTGCTCTTCTAAACCCCAAACTCCAAATACTATAGTCCCGCTCATGTCTCTGAGCACAGATTGGGGCCATGGCCCCAAACCCTCCTTACAGCCTCCATAAAATACAAAACACCTGCTCAAATGAGGTGGAAGAAAGCCCACGATCTGCTGCATGGGGCTAGTAGTGGGGGGATGACGCGTGGGTTACAGGCTTACAGGCGCCGAGAGGAGAGTGGGAAATGGAGCTGCAGTTAGTGGAGGCGGCGGGATGGTACGTGGGCAGACAAAAGTTTGTGGTTGGGCAATAATAGAGAAGTAGTTGAATATACGTTAATTATGTCGCAGATATTTGTAATCAAGCCGGTGTTTTTCCGTCTAAATCAACTGTTTCGAATTTGGGGGATAATAATAATAAAAAAAACTTATTGATCACTTACAATTTGGATTCCATGGTCCTCGGCGTGAAAGAAATAAGCAAACAAACAGCCTACAAGAACAGTCACCATTGGAGCAATAGCCGACACCCAGAACAGTTTTGGTCTTCTTTTTCTCTGCAAATTATGTGTCAACAATTTTATTACAAGAATCCATGAGAGAGAGAGAGAGAGAGAGAGAGAGAGAGCTCACCACGTATCTAGTTGATTGGAGGAAACAAAGGAAACTTATACCAACGACTGCGCTCTCCCATTTCCACTGTACAAAAGAGGAAAGTCAATTAATTCATTATGATCTTCAATTTGGAGATATTTTTAATTTTATATTAATGTAAAAAATGACGAAGTGACGTGTGTTATACGAGTCTTTATAAGAGAATTTCCATGTGATATGTATGAAAATTCTATCATAAAGGAAAAATATTTATTATTATCATTTTCAGGCAACAATCACTACAATCTACATAAAGTGAGGTCACTCCCGTCAGATTCAACCATATATATACCAACCGCTCCATAAAGTGAATAAAAAAAAAACCGCTCCATAAAGTGAGGTCATTGCCGCGGTATTCAACCAATTACCAACTCCACCTCTAGTCGCAAAGTTCATTTTTTCTTTTTAGGAGTCGAATTAATAGAATAGGAGAAATTTAATGTTTTTTTTTAGTAATGCTATATACCATATTTTTATTATATAATGATGTAGTAGTTTCAATAAAATTTATCTTTAATTATTGATTTAATAGTTAGTTGGGACGAGCATATCAGCATTATGAGATAAAAATACAATAAAATAAACATATAATTTTTAGCATTACTCGTAAAATGAATATTATATTTGTTTGTTTGTTTGTGTTTTTTTTTTTTACAAACAATCGAATAAGTAATTGATTCTCTGTTTTGTTTTACAAAAAAAACTTAACATATCAAAAAAAGAGAAGGGAAAAGAATTAAGAAAAATGTTATTTTGCATTATCTCAGCTGACATAACATGCTCGATCAAATTTTTTTTTTAATTTTTAATTAAGATTGATCTAAAAATTGATTGAACATGTCACATCAACTGAGTATGCTAGAGAGTGCAAAATAGCATTTCTAAAAAATAAAAACATTACATCAACAATCACATAAGGTACTTAAAAAAAGATTAAAAAAAAAAAAAAAAACTGTCGACATCATGTTGCCTATAGAAAAAAAAATAAAAAAAATAAAAAAACACCAATTTAATCACTACACCAAAACAATAAAAGCACCTAGGTACGTAGTCTAGATATTTAGCATATTTTGTGTTATTTGTCAATGAAAGTGTGGCATAATAATAAAGTAGTTCATAAATTCTGACCAAAATAACATAATACAGTAAGATTAACTAAAAGAAGAAGATTAAAAAAATTTAGAATTAGAAGAAGATTCATCAAATACCGAGTCTTCTCTAGGCTTTAGTTCTCTATAATATATATCTATTAAGCTTTTGCTTATAAAGAAAAGGAAATAAAGAAAGTGAGGTGGGGAAATGAAGAGGAAAATTTGAAAAGAAAGTAATTAAGAGTTGAATTGCCGATAGGAAGTTATGAAGAACAGTAATGAATATATATGCGAAAATAGTGTGCAAATATGTCATGTCAAGCCATTGCATGCATGGGTTTCTTTTTTTAAAAATTTTGGAGGCTAAAACCAATGAGCTTTTGAGTTTGGATTTAAAAAGTTCCCAACTTTTTTATTTCAAGAATCATCGAGATATTGTGAACGACACCCGCAAAATATTACAAACCTTGTCACAATGGAGATGTGTCTTTGTTCATGACAGAGAAGAAAATCAAGCAGCGCATGCTCACCGACTAGTGAAGGCAGCAACAAAAGATGTAATAGATAGGATATGAAAGGATGAAACTTCAGACTATATTTGTGATGTTTCGATAGAGCATATAGCTCCATCTTTTTATGGTTGATGGGGGTTTTTTCTTAACTTCATTTTTTGATTGATATTAATGAGAAGTCACACCAATTTTCTTAAGAAAAAAGAAAAAAGAAAAAAGAAAAAAGAAAAAAGAATGATGGAGACATTTTTTATATAATTTTTTGTGGATGAGAATCACCATTTACTGAATTTGGACTTAAAAAGTCATGTAATTTATTTTAGAATTTTTGGGGCAACCCAAGAAAAATAAAACAAAAAAAATGAAGGCTGGGTGGGGCCGTCTCCGCTTTTTTTTTTTTTTTGTTGATAATTTTATACAAGGAAAAAAAAAAAGAGAAAATTTAAATTAATGACCTCCGCTTTCGCACATGAGCTATCCCTAAAGACACCTTCAAGCTCTCTTCGGAACAAGGAAAAGGCCAAAAAAATAATAAATAAATAAAAAGTTTTTGTCTCTCGGTGTTTTTCTACAAACCTCCTTTCTGTTCTTGAAGATTGTGCGCATCACAGATACGACGTCGGTTTTAGTCGTGAAATGCGTCAATCCGAAAAAGCCCTTCAATTGTTGCAGGCAGATTATGATCGCCGTTCCTCCCATAAAACCAGTTATAGTTGAATGCGACAAAAAATCCACCAAAATTCCCAATCTGCAAAACCTTAATTAATGAGCAGCCCCGACATAGTAATAATTATAATAGTATATAAGCTAATAATAACAATAATAAAGTTTCCATAAAAAGCAATAATAATTACTATTTTCTTTCCTTTGCCGTGATTTACCTAAGAAAACCTAGAGCCGTCTGAAAGATGCCGGTGATGAACGTTGCCGTGAAAACCAAGTGGAGATACAATGCCGGATCATCTTTAGGCGATACAACGTCGGAAATTGTAGCCTGCAGGAGCAATGAGCATGCCGCCACCGTTCCCACCGCAAGATGCTTCGAGTTCCCGAAAAGAGCGTATATAAGAGGCGGGACAAAGCTAGAATCTACAACAAAATACCAAAAAAGCTCTCAACTTTTATTACATCCTGAACATTATATATATATATATATATATATAACGAACGTCAAAGCAGGGCATATGGGTCTTACAGAGGCCGATGATTGGAGGAAGGTTAGCAAGTTTTGCGTAGCTGATTCCCTGAGGGATTGCGAGGCTTGTAATGGTGACACCCGCAAGCAAATCGTATCGGAGTAATTTTAAATTGTATTTGGGAAGCCATTCGAAGATTGGGACGAAGAATTGCAGGGCTTTTCTAACGCGGGCGGCTGGTTTTTCGTTTCGGAATTGCCGGAACGGATCCTCCGGGAAGAAAGTTTCTTTGAGATCGGATTTCAACGTGGTGGCAAAGCTTCTAGGGGGAGCAAAGCTCACCAGGTGTTCAGATTCCACCACGGTACCCATGGTGCCCACAAGTAAATGAGAGAGAGAGAGAGAGAGAGAGAGAGAGAGATCTAGAGAGAGATCAGAGTAGAGAACTCAGGGGGGTTAGCGAGTATGGTGTAGTTGGTATGCATTTATAGGCGCAAAAATAGTGGAGAATGATACGACGGTGATAGAGAATGGATAAAGGGAAGATTCCTAGTTAGGGTGAAATTTAATATGAATTATCTGCATTTTTAAAAGAATTTTGTGTTTGGTATTACGATTTAAAAAACGCATAATTTAAAATTAAGAAAAAAATCCACATAATCTAAAATTAAGAAAAAAAATTCATGATTTATATAATCAGGCTATGAGGTGTTTATTTGAAAAAGTGCAAATTTAAAGCAAAATTAGGATTTTGCATAACAAATATCTGACGTAATAAATAAAATCTCACTTATTAAAATCACAATTTCAAACACTATTTGTTATTTGTAATAAAAGTTATTTTTAATAAAATTTGGTTCAAATTAATTAGCCAAAATGAAATAATGATTTCGCTTAAATAAAAGTGTAGTCTTTAGCTATAGCAACAAAATAGGAAAATTGACAAGCTAGATAGGATAACGCACATAAAATTTGAAGGCTTTTGGATTTCGAGTAATGATATAAGATTAACTCTTATATAATTTTTATCTTACTAGGATGATGTTTCAGTGTTCATTAACTCTGAATTAATATTTATTATAAGAATATTAAAAGCTAATTGGCCTTGCGCATTTATCTAATAAAATAAGACTGAAATGAGAGTTAAGTATTTACAATTAATTCTAGTAAAATTGATCAAATTTAACTTGGATGTATTTGAAAAAATTTTGAGAAGGGAAATGGGGAAATAATGGATTAAAGTGATCATAAAGTATAAACATGTTTGAATTTTTTGGGAAAGAAAAGTGAAAATATATATATATATATGTGGTAACTTAGAAGAAATTGAAGTCGAATTCTTTGGGAGAAAACGGAAGAATGCCTCCCCAGTTCCCACCTTCGAGTTGACTGTACCAGAAAGGAAAGTTGCGTGGACAAACTTTCCCGAACATTCAATGGATTTGAAAATATCGAAGCCATTTGTCTCGTGACAAAAATAAAAATAAAAAAAGAAAAAGAAAACCAAATTTAGTTCTTGCCCTTTGGTGCTACCGTCAACATTTTTCTGATGAGACTTTTCTTTAAATAAAAGGCCAAAGAATTAAGAATATGCAACTAATAGTTTTTTAAATTCATTAATTAGCCCTTTTTTCTTCCTTGAGATAAATGGCTTTCTATTTTTTTCAACTCATGCTGAGTAATTGGATGGGGGATGGCCTCGTAAGGGATACATGCCATGGCCGGATGGCCCTAATTAGTTATCTGTAATCTTCCATCTTCTCGAGCGACTTTCCCTTTTCTTTAAATATTTAAATTAGAAAAAAGAAAAAGAAAAACAATATATCTTTACGAGAAAAGAATGGTCAATAACGGACGACGAGAAGCCGGTACGTAGTGCCCATGGGCCAGGGTACGTCATCATCACATATTCATATATAGTGCACGTTAGGGAAAAAGTAAAGTCTGAGATCCTTGGGGCGACCTTTTTTATAATCAGTACTTCATACTAATGTTATATATTATATTTTAATTATATAATAATTTCATAATATTGATATGACAGTTTCAATAAATTATTAATTTTTTTTTTATAGAAATAACACATAAGACTTGGATTAGTAGTCTATTTAATAAAAAAACCGATCAAAAACCTTGCAGAAGTTGACAAAGCCAAAAGATTGGGAAAAAAAATAAACAGCGAAATAGAGTAAACAGCCAAAATAGTGGATGAGGTTGAGTGCTGTTGGAGGAGTCTAAACAAAAATTAAAACAAAAACAAAGAAAAAAAAGGAAAAGGAAGGAAGAATGAATAAAACTACCATTCCTCCTTTTTGGATCCCACCGAAAAGGGGCTAGGGTTTGCTCTTCTTAGCACGAGGGTGTTGGTAGTTGTGACACGTATGAATATGCTGGCCTGTTGTTTAACAAAAATTGTGAGACATGTGGGCAAGATCGTGTCAAGCCAATAAAATAGTTTCGTATGTATATATGGAAGTCTCACCTTAGCTTGACATATGGAAAAAAAATATATATATATATATAGAAAGGAACAAAAAAGATAAAAAAGGGTAGGGAGGCGGCCGGGGCCATCTCACCAACCTTCCACTGGACAACAACCATCGCAGGGGGGGTAAATGAGGCAACTCGATCCACGTGAGGAAGGCATGGATGGGTCACTCCATCCAGTAATGCCCACCATGGACAACAACCATCGCAGGAAGTCATCAGGAACCACCCTAATAGAGGATGATGGGGGCAACAACCATCCCACCACTCTCGTGGGAAGCCTTTTTTTTTTTTATTTTTTTGAGTTGCTTGTATGCTTTGAGTGAATGTTTACGGTTAAAATTGTGTTTTCCTTGTAAATGAATCATAGGATAACATTTTACCGAATGAAAAATTTGGTGACAGAATACTCAAGTTGGAGATTTGACTTCCTAATCTGATCCATTTTCAAGGTATTGTATGTATGCCACCTTTTTGGTGGAGGAAGGGATAAAAGAAATTAAAGAAGTATTGTGTTTTCAATTCTATAGAAGCAACAAGAAGCTCCGTATAGCTTATAAACAAAACAAAAAGAAATTTCACTGATTCTCAAAATATTCATGATTCAAGTTCGCTTTTCTCATTACGTTAAATCCAGCCTCCTTTATAATGGAAAATACAGTAACATTCAGCTCACAATTAGGCTACTTTTGTCTGTAAAAGAAGATTAAAAAAAAAAAAATCCATTCTGCTAAAAAGGTTGAAAGGATCTGTTAACATCTCTCATCACTGGGATACAAGAAAAACTTTTTTTTTTTTTTGGTGGGGGGTGGGGGGGGGTTGGTGGTTTAACACAGCGTGACATCAATGGACCATGCATGCATCCCTAGAGTGCTAACTTTCTGAAAGCTGACAAAACAGACCAGGAAGATTGATTTATCTGGAATCTCGTAGATATTGAGAGCAGTCTCTTTTCAATTCTTTTGAAAACGATGTATTTGACCTTAATCTTATAAATTCCATTCGAGTAGTAGGTTTAACCAGCTGGACGATGCTCAAATTCTTCAGAAGGAGATATATATATATATATATATATATATATATATATATATATAATGTGAGCAAATAATGCCATTAGCTAGCTGGAAGACATTAAGGCTTAATTATGCATGAATTCTGCATAATTCATCCAAAGAAGAGAAAAAAAAAAAACGAAGGCAAAACAAATTTTGCAATTATATATACTAAAGTGCGTATCCGATTTAGATCTCGTGTAATATTGAGATTGGCCTTAGAGTATTTACATTTGGTTTAACAAATTTGTTCTTCATTTTAACTAAAAAAATTTACATTTCTCTATTTTAGCTACTTTTTTATTATATCAATCCAGCTCTTTATTTTAGCTATCCACTTTTATTATTCCATTTAAATATTTATTTTTAAGATTTATTTATTTGTTGTTGAAGAGGAGAGATATAGAATAACTTTATTTAGGTCGTGGTGTAAACTATGTGTTTTGCACCCTAACCTCCAATAGAAAGTAGACACCTTAACTTGGAATACCAAAAAATAATACAACTCTTCACACCAAATATATATATTTTTATTTTGACAAAATACCTCAGGCAAAACACTTATTGATAAACTACTAGAGCGTATCTTAATTGATTTTGAGACTCCGGTGTTGAGTACTTGAAGGTGGGTGGGGGGGATTCAATGGTGGGTGTTGGGTTAAAATGAATAAAAAAGTTCATGAGATTGATTTGAATTAAATATATAATGTTTTAATTTCCATTTTATTTGATGTTTTTACGCGACGTGTCAAATTTCTATTGGAAAGATTATAAAAATAAATTTTACACCACATCCTGATAGAAAGAGCTCTTAGAGAAATAATGATATTATTAGAGATTTTTTAATGTTTCTTTTGACATTTGATGAGTGAACTAATGCTCAGTTTCATTTTGATATTTTTTTTAACTCATCTTAACTAGCCAAAACAATATTTAAGTTATTTTGATTGAGTAACGTTGGGAATCACTTTTTCTTTTCACTTTTGTATGGAATACGTACTCATTTCTACTTAGTGTGAAGAAAAAAGAAAAAGAAAAAAAAGAAGACATGTTATTGGTTCTCTCTGTCCAACTTTTTAAGTTTAGTGGCGGATGCAAACAGGCAGTGCAGGGGCGCACACCCCCCCTCCCCCCACCTCAAAAGTTTTATTATTTTTTAAAAATTGAAGTTAATTTTTTTTTTTTTTAGTTTTTTATCCTAACCCATACTTGTTCTTCTGCCCCTCCTAATATGAATTCCTTCTTCTCTCGCCTTTCCTAATACGAATTTTTATATAATGGAATCATATGTAAAACTTGAAATGAAAAGAAAAGAATCATTTCTCCAAGAAGAAACCATGAAGATGAAAAGGTTGTCCAGAAGATACTCTTTTGATTAGCTAGCTACACCTATGAAAAACTATTCAAACCCCACTTGTTCGGGGAGGCAAAAAACACCTCCCCCAAACAAGTTGGAAACTTTATTTCATAGGATAACGGTCGAATTCGTAACCATGCCTGTGTGACATAAGTTGCTCGACGATAATAATACAAAACTACAGGAAAAGCGTTGGATTATATATATCCGTTGAACTCTGTTGACTGATGATAGAGCGCTATCGGTCGGAGTAAATCACGTAGAAGTTCACATCCTTCTTTTGTCTTTATCAATCCTTTTTTTTTTTTTTAAATTATCTTTTTCATGAGCAATTCCAGACTACGTCAATCAGGTAGCTGTTCACTGTATTTATCACAACTTGGTAGCATGAGGCCAAATGCATTAGGCGCATATCTCAATTAATCAGAGATCGATTTAGAACGTACTTTGCAACTTCAAAAAAAAAAATCCATCTCAATCAGTGACGGATTTGGGGGGTGGACCGGGGGTGGCCATGGTCCCCCCCCAATTCCAAAAAAAAAATAATAAAAATTGTTTTACTAAATATTAAAAAAATAATGGTTATATATATATATAGAGAGAGAGAGATAAATACTGACAGCTAGTGATTGCCATCATATTGCTTCTCCAATGGGGAGTCTTGCATGACCTTAGATCGAGATATTGAAAGCCGCCATTGATTAATTTGGTCCTTGTCTCCCCTTAAGATTACGACACGCGGTTATGCTAATTCGGTTGTTGGAAGAAGACTACTAACGAGTCGATAAGGTTTGATAATCTCTTATACGCGAAGGAATATTGAGATATATTGGCAGCATTGATGGGCGAGAGGGGAAAGATTAATGAAACGTAATTATCTGAATTAGTAGATCGAGTTTTCACTTTCCTATTTCCACACTTTTTTTATTTTTTATTTTTAAATAAAGTTTTTATCACTTTGCATCAGGTTTCAATTAGTGAGAATAGTACCATATATATATAGCCCAAAAACTTAATTAAATTTGTGAATTTGGTCTCAATTAATACGTTATACGAAGTTATTTGTATTTATAATATAACTTAAAGTAATGTTAGGCAGATCATTGAAGATACAGATCGAATTTGATTTTGAAAAGCTTGTAAAGGTTGGCAGATTAATTTGCCATGCATGTAAGACAAGAAGCTAACATCGGGCCAAAGAAATTGTAGAAAAGGTGGCAAGTTGTATTATTGAAAGTGTAGTACTGTAACTACGTACTGTTAGAGCAAGCTAGAATGGTCTCTCAAAAGAATAATTTAAAAGAAAAATCATTTATTTTTATAATATCTATTTAATATAAGCCTTAACCTTTTGATATTCAATATTCAACAAAGATTGCTTTTAAAAGTTTGAACTCTTAACATGGTAGTGGTCACTAGAATGTGGTATATATGCCTAATGATTAACATAACAATAATACACTCTATTATTTATTATCAATTATTGTTATAAACTTAATTATATACGCAACATATATAAGATGGACTGATTGATTCAACTTTCAATTATCATGATAATAATAATTTTTTTTAATTGGATAAAATACAAAGTTATGGGAGAAGATTTTTTCCACCTCTGATCCGAATGGAAAACCCTATAAGAATACTTCAAAAAACAAAATGACTTTTAACTTTGAAGGCAGAAGCTATGGAAAATGAAAGGCTAGGGTTCGATCGGTGAATGAGAATATGAGAATACACTGTCAAAAGACCAATATTAATCTAAAGTGTCGCTTCCACAAAGCCTCCAAAAGTCATAGAGTTCAAATTGGAGTGTCTCTACACTATATAAGCCTCCCTCAGTTAGCTAGCCATGAAATAGGTATAATTGTTGGGACATAATTTTGGTTTGTACGTTGTGGCCTGGAATTAATGGCGGCCGGGCATTAATACACCTTTCGGCTACAAATCAACATATATATATTAATAATTTAAAATTACTTATATATTATTCATTCAATTAACAAAAGGCTGGGATTTGATACGAGTAGACTATATATGGATCCAATAAATTGACACATTCCTGATCGACGTCATTGGGTATATATATGCCAAGTTTCCACGTACGATTGGCTGCAATATTGGCTCTTATGGATTTTAGTTAGACCCAAGAGTGTATTGGACTAGGATCCAAACAAATGATGATTTGATTGATCTTAACTTCAATTATATATCATGATAGTGAATGTTATTATAAATAACTTGAAAGGCAGAAATCGATTGGAAAGAAAATGGAAAGGTAAAGAGACATGTGTAAATTTTGATGCCCACTTCCGAAAAACTAGTGTACAATATATGTTGCTTAGTTCCACAAAGCCTCCAAAAGTGTTCAAATCAGCATCCTCGATCTACACACAACCATATAAACCTCCCTCAGTTAGCCTTGAAGAAGGGACCGAGGCATTACCCACTTCGAATGTGATAGTGTGGAACACACCAAAAGAGATATCCATTCAACTTTGAAACGTAATTACTTGGTGTGGTTTGGTGGTTAATCATGCACCAGCTTTTCAATCATTTCAACAGCGTCAATTATTGCTTGCTAGCCAACTAATTAACTTCAATGTGGGGAGGAAAAAGTATACTTGGAAAATGAAGAGAGAGGAAAAAACAAATTGGAGTGCTCATGGGAAACACAAGAATGATTCAACGGTAGGCTAGCAATAGTACTAGAAATCTAAAGGATGAACATTTACTCGCTAGCAATAGTACTAGGAATCTAAAGGATGAACATTTACTTCACTATAACCTTTTTCCTCATTCAATTAGAAAAAAAGAAAAGAAAAGAAAAAGAAAAAACGATGAACATTTAGTTAAAAAGCATGATGTAATTAAATCATATGCCACTTTGGCCTCCTAATTAGACTCTTACTTCTAAATGATCGACACACAAAAACGTGTTTAATTATATTAATGTGATGTTCTGTCTGAATATATATATGCTTTCCTTTGATTTCCAAGCCATGTTGTAACATATATAACCATTATATTATATTATATTATATTATATTAATCATTCCATTTTGTATTAAATGTCATCAAGTACTCCTAGTCTTTTGAAAAACTTAACTTGGATCCCATGGAAAAACATTAATTAATTAAATTAGTCATTAATTAATTTGATCACTATGAAAGGTGTTAGACATGTTGCACAACATGACAAGTACTAAAAGTGTTCTACTGCAGTTAAACATGGCCCAGACATTAGTTATCAACTGGGGATGCCTTCAGCAGCCAATAATTGATCGAGTTTTAAATCCGTTCCAACATGTTTATCCGGAAAAAAAGTCACTTTACCTTATATTTTGACAAGTTTTTGTTCCGTTTGTTAATGTGTTTTGAGAATAGTACTTTGTTTTTGTTTTGAACAAATATTTTGAGATAATTTTGAGTATTTTGTGTTTTAATTATAGGATGTTTGTAATTTGAAATGAGAAAACAAGAGAGAAGAATAAACAAAACACTCTTTTACTAAAAATCGAAACTAGGTTCTAGCTAGTGAAATCGTGTAATGACTTCGCTCCTTGAAGCTCTGAATCCAAAAAATAATATCCCTTTTCTCTTCATTAAGCTTTCTTTTTAGTCATATTTTTGTTTAAGTCAAACGTTCTCCAAATCTAGTCCACTCTTTCCTACTCATAAAAAAAAAAGGGTCCATTTTTTCTTTCCTTAGTTAGAATCCATTTTTCCAATAAATTGCTGCTCCAACTGACAAATTATTTATTATAGAATTCAACTCAAAACCAAGAAATCCACCTGCATATATATGTATATATATATATATATATATATATATATATATGTATATATATATATACACTTTAATCATTCGTTGGCGACTTGGCGGTGGTAGTCCCTGAAATGGGAATACGCGTGGCTTCCATTACCTCTCTTAAAATCAGAGATACACTGATGTCATGTGGAAGATATTCAATTCCCACCATATCCATCGATCGTCTCACAAAGTTGGCTTCCAGAAAGGGTTACGTATAAGAAGACTAGAAGCTCCAGAAAATGCCTCACCCCGGTGAAATAAGGGATTTTCTGGGGGAAAAATGTGGAAAAAAAATGACTTTTTGACTAGCAAAGCTAATTAATAGTGGCTCTGGTGGAGGGCCATGGCGTAAAAAATGAAGAAAATCTATAAAATAATACTGCATGGTGGAAATTATATATATATATATATATATATATATATATATATATATATATACACACATATTGGGAATCGATATGAGTCCGTTATGAATTTGTCTTGCTTCCAAAGTCGCCCTTGTACATATCTGACCTTTGGCTTTTGGTTGCATTATCGAACTCGACCTTTCCTAGCTTGAAAAGTCAAAGGCTTCGTTTAACGACGTGTTTTATGAAAGGCAAAAAAAAAAAAAAGGGTTAAAAATCATTAACAAATTAAAACAGCTCTAATACAAAATAGGGTTAAATACCTAATTACCTCTTAGGGTTTTACTTCTTTATTTTTTTCTCCTTAGGGTTTGATTTTTATCATAGAAGATCCTTGTGGTTTTGATAAAGGGCCAAATTGGTCCTTCTATCTATTAATCGTTAGGTAACTTAACGGAATGACACATAGACCAATTAAATCTTGCCACGTGTCATATAATTTTTTTTTTATTTTAAAAAATGAAAAAAAAATATTTTTTCAAAAAAATAAAAAATAAAACTGGGTGGTGGCGTGGCACCCCTTGCTAATTAGGTCGGGGCCCAATTAGCCAAGGGGTGGCAATCTTTCACCCAAGACCCACTAAAACCACCTTTTTGATGCTATTTCAACAACTGGAGTAAAGCTATGGATAGTTGAGTTGAGTTTAACGCAATCATGAGTATGATTCAAAATCAGTAGCCATCCACGGGAGAAGTCCAACACGCTATGACATAAAGAAAATAGTTCAAGATTTTTGATGGTCTAGTCTGCAGTATTGATGGGTCTTGGGGGTGGTTTCGGCCCACCCCAATTTTTTTTTTTTTGAAATTTTTTTTTTTTAATTTTTAAAAAATAAAAAAAAATCAATTACATGACATGTGGCAATATTTAATTGGTTCATATGTTATTCCGTTAAGTCAACTAACGGTCAACAGACGGAAGGACCAATTTAGTCATTTTTCAAAACCACAAGGATCTCATGTGATAAAAATCAAACCTTAAGGAGGAAAAAATAAAGAAGTGAAACCTTAGGGTTAGGTATTTAACCCTACAAAATATTCTAAATTATTTTTTTTATATTTATGTCATGTGGCATTGAAATAATTTTCAATGGTCAACATATATGACGTTTCTTTTATTTTTATAAGCTCGTCGTGGTAAATTAGATCAAGTATCCTCTCTTTTGGGATACATTACAAAACATTTGAGAATTAATTTATAAAAATAAAAATAAAATTTATTTAGCTTCTTCCAATATTATTCCTTAAAATGTTGTGTTCGATTCTTCTCCTATTTAGGATTTTAAACAAATTAATACTAATGTGCATATCAATTAATCAATAAATAACCAAAAACTGATGTAGAATAATTAATTGATGATATGGCATGCATGCAGTTAATTATAAGATCCTTGAACGAAAAATGATTCAAATGGTGGTGCTTTCATCAGAATTACTCTTTATTACGTGTTTCCAACTTAAACAAAATATACTCCAAAATGAATTAATGATATTATCTGGCGAATTAACATTACAAGTTAACTAACTAATGCTCTTCCATTCACCCGTGACAGAGCAAAAATTAGTTGGATAATTTAAAGGGCCGGAAAATCCAAAAATAATGAAAGAGGGAAAGAAATTAAGCACGAAAGAAGAAGAAAATCAAAAGTTAAATTGACAACATTGAATCTAAACAAAAGTTAAATTGACAACATTGAATCTTGAGTAGATTTTTCAAGGCAGGGTGCCCTTAAAGTCCTACATATTAGATGAGGATGCCAGCTTGTTCTCAAAACATTCATCGAAAAATTCACATAGAGCGGTGTCGTATGACCTAAAAAAGTAACCAATACAGTTGGCACCACTCTGTAATGATCCCTTGAATTATTTTCACATTGACTTCCGTTGCATGCAAGCGAGGCATCCATGACGTGTGATGTTGTATGGGCCATTTGGTTTTTCATACAATGAGGTTCACGAGAAGAAGAGAATTTTTATTTATTTAGGTGCTAAGGATGTGTGAATTCAATCATGTCTCAGTTAGCCTTCATCTATATATTTCGTTAATTCCTTTTCAATTCATATATAATAAGAATCTTCTTTGAGTTACAAAGAACAACCTTTAAATTAATAAAGAGATTTATTCTATAGACAATATTAACATGCTGGCAAAATTCATGCATGGAATGTGTAGAGTTGAAAGACTTGAACCATTATTGGCTAAATTAAACTACAACTCAAGGTTCCTTTGCGTCAACCTGGTTGAAAGGGCTATTAAAATTCTTGCTTCAATACCCACCACCACCACCACCTCACCTCCACCACCTCCACCTCCACCTCCACCACCACCACCACCGCCACCGCCGCCACCACCACCACCAAAGCCTCCACGTACTACCACCACTGTACCAACACCACCACCACTACCAATAACTCCTCCTCCAACTCCTTTGCCCAAATCCTCCTCCATGACTCCAATGCCACCATTATACCACCATTACCTCCTTTCTTTCCACCGCCAAAGCCCCCACCACTACCACCACCACTACCAATCCCTCCACCATTTTTCGGTGCCTCCTCCAAATCCATTAGCACCACCATTGTTGCCACTACCTTGACCTTTTCCACCACTACCACTACCACCACCACCACCTCCAACACCAATCCCTCCCCAACACCACCTCCACCACCTTTTCCAATTCCAACACCATGCCACTACTACCTCCATCATTTCCATTGTTAGTGCCTCCACTATTACCGCGCCAACCTTACCTTTGCCACCACCAATTCCTCCACCGCTTCCGATGCCTCCTCCAAATCCACCACCACCACCATTGTTGCCACTACCTTCACCCTTTCCACCAATGCCACCTCCCCTAGCACTACCTCCATCGCTTTTCCAATTCCAACACCACCATACCCACCACTACCTCCTTCCTTTCTATCGCTAGCATTCCCACCACTATTGCCACCAACCTTACCACCACCACCACCACCAATCCCTCCCAACACCACCTCCAATGCCTTTTCCAATTCTAACATCACCACCCACCATTTCCACTACCACCAATCCCTCCCCAATACCACCTTCACCGCTTTTCCAATTCCAACACCACTATACCCACCATTACCTCCATTCTCCCCACCACTACCACCACCACCACCACTCCCACCAAAGACCAAAGACCAACACCACTACCTCCACCACCACCACCACCAGCACCACTACCTCCACCACTAATCCCTCCTCAAAGACCACCTCCACCGCCTTTTCCAATTCCACCACCACTATACCATTACTACCGCCATTGCTACCAAAGTTGAAACCAAAGTCCTTGTGGAAATTAAAAGAATTTCCTGAATCACCACCACCACCACCACCACCACCACGTCCACCTACACCACCATCACCACCAATCCACCAAGGCTTACCAACATAAGGCCACGTTGGCTTCTCTTCTTCCTCACCCCTCTCCATCTTCCTACTTTCCACACACTCAAAGCTCACAACCAAAGCAATACAAAAAATCAGCCAAACAAACTTCACCGGAGCCATTGCGGTCCCCATCGATCAACACAATACACCGCTTAATCTATAAGACTCTTTTAAAGGCTATGACTATCTATAGAAGATCTTCCAATACCATAAACTAGTTTCTCTGTTTTGAATTTGTCTTTTGTACGTAGAAGTTTGGAAAATAAAAATATGGTTAACTTGGAGGTAATTAAGACAAATCTCGCTATCTTAATTTATAACAACCATCGAGCTTCATTACATGGCCATGCATCTACGAGATTGGTTCGGTTGCATTCATGGCCACCGTGATTCATCGGTCTCTCTTTCTCTCTCCCTCATGTTCCTGAGAGATTAGATAGGGTTGTATTCCTTATGTGGGAGAGCACATTCTACGCATGGAAAAGCGGAAGAAGGCATCAAATTGCTTGATGAAAGGAAATGCCATTGAGATTGCCAAAGAAATCGTATGCTTTTGAATGAAAAATTTTCAATGAATTGCACCCAAAATGCCTATTTTTTTGCATACATAACTCATGGGCCATATCCATTTGATTTGCTTACGGTACATGAGATTGCCAGTTGGTGCTCAACAGTTATCCCATACAATGTGGTAATATCAATTACTTAGTTCCCTAAAGTGTTTGCTAGAAATATGGTGCATGGTTATACTTAATTAATTAGTTAGGTGCAACATTCATGCTTCGAATTCTTTGTCATATATAAATAATTCATGCCTTTAGTTAAATAACTAACCTTCTTTCTTTCTTTCTTTCTTCTTCTTCTTCATTTTTTTTTTCAAGCCTAATACATGCATACTCTTTCTCCATAATATATAAAACCTTGATCTTATATATATTTTGGAAGCCATTAAACATAATTTATCAAATTTGAGGTCATGCCCATCCAAATTAAACATACATAAGTACTTTTTATAAATCATGTTAGATGCAATTTAGAGAAGTTCTAATACAAGTACTAATCATAGGTTCTCTGAACTAGTTTTGAGTAAACCTCCACTACACGCAATATATTTTGCTAGTGCTAAGAGTTGAATTATACCATGGGAGTAAGAGCTACTTCTTCATTAAAGACTGTGATCAAAAAGTAGGGGTGAAAAGACAGGCGGTTAGGGTCGGAGCCAAACTTTGGTATGGGTAGGGGCTAATGGCCAAAAAAATTAATGAGTAGAGGCCAATAAGCAAAAAAAAAAAAAATCCAAATTATTATAATTTTTTTTTACTTTAATTTTTTTTTCCTTGTGTTAGGGGCCATGGCCTACACTGGTCACCCTCAATTTCGTCCCTGCTGTTGGTGGTTATTAACTACCCGCTAACTGCTAATCATCTTAAACCACCTATAACAAAACAATTAGTCGTTTTGAGGTAGGTGAGAAAATGTGTGGCTACGCCTACACATATATACAGGGGCGGACCCACAGTTGGGGTTGGGGAGACAAATGTCCCCCCAAAATTTTACAATTTTTCATAAATTTCCTTCAAATATAGAAATTTTATAAATTTGTCCCTCCAAAAATGATATATTTGTCCCCCCAAAATATTATTTGTGTTCCTTTTTAATTATTATTATTTTTTAGTTCCCCCCCCCAATGTACTTGTGTCGCCTTTTAATTATTATTATTTTTTAACTTTGCCCCCTCTGTCAACTTAAAAAAAAAAAAAAAAAACTAAAATACATAATTCATTTAGTTTCCACTATGTTTTAGTTCACTTCTAATTAAAAACTTAATTTAGTTTGGAACTGTCATCAAATATGTGAAAGGAAAAGTTAAATGGTTTGGGTTCTTTGAGTGACTTCTAACTAGCAATCAGTTTTTTGAGTGGTTTATTTTGCCGTCATTTAGATTTACAATATTTTTTTTTGACATCACAAGTTAAATGGTTTAATCATTTATGATCACAAAATTGTTTGGCTCGACTCTTAGCATTGCTGTTATTTGGATCTTCGGGTGATTGTTAGGAAAAAAAAGTTCACATTCAACGATACATTTTTCTTAGACCTTATCGATTGTGTTTAGTTTATTTTGCTAGTTTTTTTTTTTTTCAACACTCTTTTGCTTGTTGTTTATACAATTGTGTATTTACGATATATGAGATTAAATATAGGACTTCTAGACCTTATTTGATATAAACATGCACAAACACATATAAAGAGATTATATATATATATACCTCTCCTCTCTCTCATTCCCCCTCGTCAGTTACAAAAAATTAATCTGTAAGATTCAGTATTATTACTGCCTATAAAATACAAAAATATTTGAACTGAGCTGAGCAATTATCGTATATGAGGAAGTTCAATAGCAAACATACATGTAAAAAAGGCCGTGAAAAGTAAAAAAAAATATATATGGGCAAAAAATGTCTAAAGTGAGCCCAAATACATGCTTAACATCTAAAATATGCCAAAAATGTCCAACTTTTAAAAGCAGTTATAGCGAAGCGGCCGGTTGTAGGTTTAATAACCGTTAATAGGTGATTATAAAGTAACTAACCACTAACCGCTTAAGACAGTGCAGAGGCAATTATCAAATTACAATAATCGCCTTAGTCGATTGCGGTTAGCGGATTGTGGGAATAACCGTTAAACTGTAACCGTCTTTTCACTATGAACAAATAGAAGCCGGATGGGGAGGTGCTATACGTAGTCCTATGGAAGGGATGTTTTGGGTTTTTAGGGATTGATGTTGATCGCTAGGCTACTATGTCATCAAGTACTATCATTGGTTTCATATACAATATTGAGCAATTAGCTTCATGAGACAAGAATTTTAGAGTTATTTGAGAGAATTCATTTCTCATATAGCCTTCATCTATTTCGTTAATTATTTTTCAAATGTTTTCCTTTGTTTTTTTGATGAATAATGACGATCTCATTTGAGTTTTGGGATAAAGGTTTTTGGTTCACTTGTGGAGTGGATAATAAAATATTATTATACAAGTTAGACAATAAGTTTATTACAAATGAAGAGTTTTATTTTATGGCGACAACATTAATTAACATGAAGATCTTCACGTTAATTAATGCGGACAACTCTAAGCAATAGCTGGAATCAAATTGCAGTGTGTGTATAGAGGTGTAAAGCTTGCACCATCATTTGCTACATTCCACAACACCCTCATGATTTCTTTGCCTCAACTTGGGTAAAAGAGCTATTAAACTTAAGCTTACCACCACCACCAACAAATCCCGCTTCACCACCCAATCCATTGCCACCACCAATGCCTCCATTATCACCTATGTTGCCACCAAATTCCATTCCTCCACCGCCACCAAACCCTCATTCGCCACCACCAATGCCTTCGCCAAAGCCCGAACCTCCTCTAACTCCCTTGCCATGGCCAATATTTCCTTCTCTACCAATGCCACCACCTCCACCACCTCCTCTACCACCGCCAAACCCTCCTTTGTCACCACCAATGCCTTTGCCAAAGCCTAAACCTCCTTCAAAACCTCCGCCAACTCCCTTGCCATGGCCAATACCTCTTCCACCAATGCCACCATCTCCATCACCACCACCGCCACCAAACCCTTCTCCGCCACCACAAATGCCTTTGCCAAAGCTGAACCTCCTCCAACTCCCTTGCCATGGCCAATACCTCATTCTCTACCAATGCCACCACCACCAAACCCTTCTTCGCCACCACCAATGCCTTTGCCAAAGCCTGAACCTCCTCCAACTCCCTTGCCATGGCCAATACCTAATTCTCCACCAATGCCACCACCACCACCTCCCCTCCTCTGCCACTACCAATGCCTTTGCCAAAGCCGAACCTCCTCCAACTCCCTTGCCATGGCCAATACCTCATTTTTCACCAATGCCACCACCTCCACCACCACCGCTAAACCCTCATCTGCCACCACCAGTGCCTTTGCCAAAGCCCGAACCTCCTCTAACTCCCTTGCCATGGCCAATACCTCATTCTCCACCAATACCACCACCTCTACCTCCACCACTACCACCACCACCACCACCACCACCTATTCCTCCCCAAATCCTTTGCCAAAACCTCATCCTACACCACTACCACCACCTACTCCACCACCACCCCTCCACTTGCGCTTCCACCACCACCAACCCCTTTCCCAATACCCCCACCAACTCCACTCCCACCTCTAATTCGTCCTCCAATATTGCCACAAGCACCACCACTTATTCCTCTTCCACTACTACCACTTTTGCCATCAATTCCTTTTCCAATGCCGCCTGGCTTTCCTCCACCACCATCTATTCTTCCTCAAATACCATCTCCACCACTAATTCCTCCTCTAATACTGTCATCGCCACTAGCACCATTTCCACCACCAATTCCTTTTCCAATGCCATCTCCAAGTTTTCCTCCATTAGCGCCTATTCCTCCTCCAATACCACCTTTACTCCATATTCCCCCTCCGTTACCTCCCCCTACACTAGCTCCACCACCAATCCCTCCCCCAACACCATCTCCACTACCTCCAATTCTACCACCACCCTAATGGTACCCTTTTTGCTTGTGAGTCTTTCCACCACCACCACATCCAATCCTACCATTACCAACCCCACATCCATGACCCTTTTCAACACTATCAAGCTTTCTAAAACCAATGCCAGGTTTTTTGGAACCAAAGCCGAAGCCATATCTGTAACACCCCAGATTTTAATAGGATTACTAGGAATGCTTTAGTGTATTAGATAATTACTTAATTGCTTTAATATGATAATATATATATTCTTTTATTTAAGATTTATTGATTTCTTTATATATATATATATATTCATTTAATTTTAATATATAAAGATATTGGGATATACGAAAGAGCATTCAATGCTCATTAGATACTTTTATATATATATATATATATATATTATATTTACATTATCTTGTAAGGAAGGGCTGGCCGTGTGTAGCTTATAGAACCTTCAAGATTGTTTGTTTTACAAGTATATCTGATGAGTAGCGGCAAGGAGGTGAAAAAGGTGAAAACAGTTGCAATGTTGTAAGTGGTGGGTGATTCGGCGCCTACTTTCAATCTTTAGAGGAAATGCCGGTTGTGTCCCAAGTTCAAGTCTATAAATAGGATCCCATCAGTTGCTTTAATCATGAGCAGCTCTTCCCTCAAGTGAAGAGAAAAAGAGAAAAAAAAGAAAAAGAGAGAAAAAAAAAAAAAAATAATGAGATATATTTAGTAATAAGCGTTGGAGCGTTTTAAGTGGAATTGCTAGGTATATTTCTTTTATCCTTAGTTTATGTCAATTCTAGTTGTAGAATTTAAATTATGTCAATTTTATTTATTAGATTTTAAATTACGTCGTTATAATGCCCAAATTACTGGAAAGTGTGATTGAATATTTAGACGGATATTATATTCAATCATTCTTTAAATATTACAAATTGGTCTGTGTTGCCTAAATTTTATTAGGTATTTTACAATAGCGCCATTGTAATGCCCAAGTAATATTAGACATTTTAGTTAAATATTACATTAATGTCGTAGTAATGCCCATATAAAAATGTGGTAATGCTACATAGTCGTTATGATGCCCAAGTGACATTATAATATTTTAGATAGATGGCGTTATCTTTGTCCGATTTTAGATAGAGCATAGGAGATATTAAGAGGTTGTTATTTTAGCCTTTTAATTATAATTTTAGACTAATTTATCTTACAAAAAATGCAATGAACTTAGAATCAAGGATTAGAAAGAGAACCCAACGTAACGGTCTCACGGTGACAAGTAAGTATAATTACTTCTTGAGCATGGTATTATTTTAGTGAGTACAATTGCTTCGAGATTGATACTATTTTTATAAAGCTTTTGAAATGTGATTATTATATGAGCTGAATATTTTATGAATAACATGATTTAATGCTTTCAATTATTTTATGAGTTGAGAAATGAAATGGGGTGATTATGAGAACAAAAGAATGATTTTAAGAGACATGTTATTGCATACTATTGAACATTGAGCATAATAGATTAATTAAATATGAAGCAAAAGGTTTTCCTATGTTAACGGTGGGAGCCAAATGAGCCTCTCGTTAAATAAGAAGCCTTTTGTCTTCATAAAGTTGAATGTAAAATGTTGAGGTGTTCTTATATTAACGGTGTAAGCGAAGGAGCCTTCTGAGTTAAAATAAGAAGCTGGTACTAACCGAGGAGCCAAAAGTGTCTCTGAAAATCGTAAACGAAAGGTTCAAGTCCTTTAGAAAGCAAGAGAGCCAAAGATGTCTCCGACAGTCAGAACTAAAGGTTCAAAGTCCTTTAGAAAGCCGAAGAGACTAGAGATTGCATTGCATACATTGAATAATGTGATTTATGATTTAATTGTTTTACTTCTTGTATTTATATGCATATTCATTTTATGAGATGCAAGTAAAATGCATATATGTATAAATATAAAGTTGTTTAGAGAAGATAAATGAATTTTATCACAGACAACTCTTTGATGCTTATTTTATCAGCTATAGATTATACAAAAATAATTATGTTTGGAAAATTTAACGTAGCTGTTATTATAATCATCATGTTAGAGATACTTTTGAAAAGATGGCTCATATTGAAAATGTTAGTAATTCTTATACTTATTGAGACCGTGGACTCATTAATCCGCCTATGTAAATGTGGTGACACCACCATCATATCACATTTACATAGATATTGATGAATCTGAAGAGGGTGACGCGATGATCCATATGCCTGCTTAGGATATTATGGATAGGGTCTTGGTACTGTAATTTTATGTAAAATATTATATCTATCTTTTGGAGTGTAATCATGGTTAAGACATGTTTTAGATGTTTTGGTGTGTATTTATTTATGTGCCGACTGTGGCACTTTTGACTAGCGTATTTTGTTGTAAAATATAGTGTAAAATCTATTTAATATAGAAGTTTTATAATCATAACGATGTGTTTTGTGAGGGTTGTATAAAAAAAAAAAAAAATTTCGCTGCTAGATTTATAATCTCTGATGATATCGAGGATGAGATAGTAGTGCTTAGTGGCAATTGGAGATTTCCACTTTCGCCTTTCATTAAGTAAAGTTGGGTGCTACATTTTGGTATCAGAGCAATTGGCTCTGAGGACCATGAGAGTTAGCCTTACTAGACTAGAGTTTAAGGAACTATACCAGAGTCAGAGGGTATTAAAATATTATGTCTAAAAGCTTGATCTTAACATTTGCAGATTATGTCTATTAGCGATGCTAGCGAGAGTGGCTACTAAACAAGGGTATAAAACAAAACCAGCCAGCGGGCATGGCTGTGGAGGCATGGACCAACTATGACGGAAAGTTCAAGTTCTCCGATTATGAGCAACCTTTTGCTCTAACCAGCAAACAGTTAAGAGAAAGAAGGGCCCAGGCCAAAGCAAGTGGGTTTATAGAGTGAAGACTCCAATTTTGTGGAAAAGAATCGGAATCTAATTGTAGTAAATTGGAGTCGAGAAAGAAAATCTGAACTAGAAACTAGGAGTGAATCGAAGAAGGAGATGACTGATTGATTGGACCCTAAGAAGGAATCACTTGAAGAAGAAGAAGAAGTAGTTTTAAGTTGTTAAGGTTAATGCACTAAGCGACTTCATATAGGAAGTTTGATGCATAACCTTAATTGTGTAAATTGTACTTTTTGTAAAATAGAAATAAAATGACTTTTCTAGCCAACTTGTTCTATGGATTTTGGTTTCTATAATTATTAATAAATTAATTACTTGAGACATCATCATGCCGCCTAGACATCGAAACCTGAGTAACCTGCGAAGGTCAGAGGAAAACCGTGGTAATGAGGATCTACCACCTCCTCCACCATATTATGCTGGAGTGCACCCAGCTATGGCGCAATTTATGGCTGATACCACCCGACAATTTGGTGAAGCAGTGGCACGAATGCCACAACAGCGAGAAACTATAGGATGCTCACTTCGAGATTTTGCCACTTATCAATTCCGACTGTTCGATGGCATGCAAGGGCCAATGGTGGCAGAAGCTTGGATTACTGATATCCAGGATTTATTTGAGAATCTTGGTTGTACTGACGATCAAAAAGTCAGGTACGCAGGATTAAAGTTTACTGGTGAAGCTACAAAGTGGTGGAAGGCAAGGAAGCAACTGTGGGCGAATGAACAGGGGAGTGACCCCATAATCACATGGGAAATGCTTAAAGTAGAATTTAATAAGCGATTTTTCCCGAGGGCTCAACGACAGTTAAAGGCAATCGAGTTCCAAAACCTAGTTCAAGGTGCAATGACGGTGGAGCAGTACTCTGCTAAATTTCTAGAACTATCAAGGTTTGCCCCAAATCTAGTTCCTGATGAAGAATCCAAGGCTGAGCGATTTGAGAATGGCCTTAACCCTCGAATCAAAGGGAAGGTAATCTGCCACGAGATCAAAGATTTCACCAGACTGGTGGATGTGGCATCTTTAGCTGAAAGAAGCCTTAATGATGCAGTGGCTGCTTTTGCCAGAAAGAAGCGACCAATGCCTCAAGCGTCATATCCAATCAAGAAGCCAAGGTGGGGTGGAAACTCTAGTGTACCAGTGAAGAGAAGCTTTCCGACAACTCAAGGGAACCAGAGACCTCTTTGTACTAAATGCGGGAAGTCTCATTTTGGAAACTGTAGCCCAGGAACCGGAACTTGCTATCGATGCGGTCAAAGTGGACATTAGGAGCGCAAAAGCCACAAGGAGGCGAGTCAACAAAAAGCAACCAACAAGCACAGTGTACTCTCTTACTCCAGGGAGCGCTGATGATGAAGAAAATGAGGAAAATGCTGACGTGGTGACAGGTACCATTCCTTTATTTGGTAGCCTTGCGTGTACGTTGTTTGATTCGGGTGCAACACATTCATTTGTCTCTGCTGCATATGCGAAACTTTCTTGTATGAAGATCGAACCCTTAAGGCGAAGTATCTCAGTAGTTACGCCTATAGGTGACTCCTTAACATGTAGGAAAGTGGTAGAAAATTGCCCTATCATAATTGGAGGAAGAACATTACCAGCAAATTTAGTAGTTTTTGATATGCTGGGCTATGATGTTATTTTGGGGATGGATTGGTTGTCAAACCACTGTGCAAGTATTGATTGTCGAAGGAAAGAAATATCCTTTCGCCACCGGTGCTGAAGAAGTTAAGTATTGTGGGTCTCGAGTGCGAGCTACTCCGCCATTCCTCTCCGCAATCCAAGCAAAACGGAGTATTAAAGAAGGCGATTGTGCATATCTGGCTTATGTAACAACTAAGTTGGAGGGTGAATTGAAATTGGAAGATGTTCCGATAGTGTGTGATTATCCTGATGTCTTTTCAGAAGTTTATTCAGGACTACCACCTGATCGGGAAATTGAGTTCACTATTGATTTAGTGCCAGGAACTCAACCAATTCACAAGGCACCATATCGTATGGCACCAGCGGAGTTAAAAGAACTAAAAGAACAGCTTCAGGAGCTATTAGATCGGGGTTTTATCCGTCCGAGTGTGTCACCATGGGGAGCACCAGTGTTGTTTGTGAAAAAGAAGGATGGAACTATGCGGCTGTGCATAGATTATCGAGAATTGAATTGGGTGACTATAAAGAATAAGTATCCTTTACCCAGAATCGATGATCTATTTGATCAATTAAAGGAAGCTTCGTTTTCTCTAAGATTGATCTTCGTCCGGATATCATCAACTTAAGGTGCGGGAAGAAGATGTGCAGAACAGCTATTCAACACGGTATGGCCATTATGAATTTATGGTTATGCCTTTTGGATTAACCAATGCACCCTCGGTGTTCATGGATTTGATGAACCGAGTATTCCATAATTACCTTGATCAATTTGTAGTCGTATTCATTGATGATATATTAGTTTATTCAACTAATCATCATGAACATGGTGAACATTTGAAGAAGGTATTGGATATTCTTAGGGAGAAAAGTTGTTTGCCAAGCTTAAGAAATGTGAGTTTTGGTTGAAGAAGGTATCATTTTTAGGACATGTAGTCTCGGAGATGGGATTGAAGTAGATCCAAGTAAGATTGAAGCTGTGGTTAAATGGGAGAGGCCAACAAATGTCCATGAGATTCAGTTTCTTAGGACTTGGTTATTATCGGAGATTTGTAAAAGGATTCTCCACACTCGTGACCACTTACGGCATTGACAAAGAAGAATGTCCGCTATGTTTGGAGTGATGAGTGTGAAGCAAGTTTTCAAGAACTTAAAAGGAGATTGGTGGCGGCTGTTCTTACTCTTCCATCAAGTAAAGAAGGATTTGTGGTATATAGTGACGCTTCTCATAGCGGTTGGGATGTGTGCTTATGCAACAAGATAAAGTGATAGCCTATGCCTCTAGATTAAAGAATCATGAAAGGAATTACCCTACCCATGACTTAGAGTTAGCAACAATAGTTTTTGCCTTAAAAATTTGGAGACACTACCTTTATGGAGCAAGGTGTGAGATTTATACTGATCATAAGAGCCTTAAGTATATTTTCACTCAGAAAGATTTAAACATGAGGCAACGAAGGTGGTTAGAATTAATTAAGGATTATGATTGCTGTATCTTCTATCATCCGGGTAAGACGTTGTTGCCGATGCTTTAAGTAGGAAATCACAGGGTGGAGTAGTAAAATCTGAGCCAACTCTAGATCAACTTGCTCAACAAATTGGAATGATCCAATTAGACACCAGGCCAACAAATAGAGATGTAAGCCTTGCAACACTTGTTATCCTACCAATACTAGACAGATTAAGTTAGCTCAAGAGAAGGACCCGGAGTTAGAAAAGCTTAGAGAAAAGCTAGTCAAGGGAAGCTTTTTTATAACATTACCTCGGATGGTATCCTAAGAACTAGTGATTCTAGGGTTGTATTACCTAAAGATGATAGGCTAAGGAAAGAAATCATGGATGAGGCACATAAAACCCATTACACTGTGCATCCGGGGAGTACTAAGATGTACCAAGATCTAAAGAGAAATTATTGGTGGTCTGGTATGAAGCGAGATATTGCAGAATATGTAGCACGATGCCCGAATGCCGCAAGTAAAAGCGAACATCAACGACCAGCAGGACCACTACAACCACTTAGCATTCGGAATGGAAATGGGATCAAATAACAATGGACTTTGTGGTGGGTTTACCAAGAGCACCAAGTGGACAAGATGCGATATGGGTAATAGTTGACAGACTTACTAAAAGTGCTCATTTTGTTCCGTTCAAGATTACTGATTCCATGCAGAAGATGGCAGAACTATACATTCGGGAGATTGTCAGGTTACATGGAGTACCTGTCTCAATAGTATCTGACCGGGATCCTCGATTTACTTCGAAATTTTGGAAAAGATTGCAAGAGGCAATGGGAACAAGATTGAATTTTAGTACAACATACCACCCGCAAACTGACGGTCAATCTGAAAGAACCATTCGAATTCTTGAAGATATGCTAAGGCTATGTGTACTTGATTTTAAAGGTAACTGGATTCAATTCCTACCTTTAGTTGAGTTTGCTTACAACAATAGTTTTCAAGCAACTATCGGGATGGCACCATATGAGGCGCTATATGGACGCAAATGTAGGTCACCTTTGTATTGGGATGAAGTCGTGAAAAACAACTTTTGGGACCGAGATAGTGCAGGACACCAAAGACAAGATTGCTCTCATTGAAAAGAATGCTAACAGCTCAAAGTCGACAAAAAAGAGCTATGCGGATCGTCATCACTAACTGAATTTGAAATCGGTGACCAAGTGTTTCTTAAGGTTTCGCCAATGAAGGTGTACTTCGCTTTGGTAAGAAGGGAAAACTGAGTCCGAGGTATGTAGGACCTTTTGAGGTGAAAGAAGTAGTGGGACCAAGAGCATATAGGGTTGCTTTACCACCCGAAAGAATGGAGTGCATGATGTATTCCACGATCTACATTGAAAGTATGTACATGATCCTTCACAAGTTATCAACTTCAAACCTCTATGTATTCAAGAAAACTTAACTTATGAGGAAGTGCCGATTGAAATCGTGGGATCGCAAAGAGCAACAATCTGTGTCAAAGACTATTCCGCCGTGAAAGTGATATGGCGAAATCATGGTATAGAAGAAGCTTCATGGGAGCTAGAACAAGAAATGAAAACAGATATCCTTATCTGCTTGAAGATGGACTCAAAAGGGAAAGATGATGTTGAGGACATAACCTTGTGGATGATCCTAAGAGCTAGAATGAAGTTTTTCAATCTCTAATGAGCAGTGTGAATAAAGAATAGGTAAGTAATGCAATCATTATATTTGAATATTTAAGTCATGAGCATGTCTACATATTATGACGATTGCATTTAAAATTTCGAGGACAAATTCCAATAAGGAGGGAGGATGTAACACCCAGATTTTAATAGGATTACTAGGAATTCTTTAGTGTGAATTAGTTAAATCAAATATATTGGGGAAAATATATTTGATGTCTAAATGATGAATTATTTGGCATTTAAGGTTTACCTAATTAAGTGCCTAAGTGTTAGTGGAGATATTAGTATATATATATATATAATATATATTTAATTTTAATAATATATATATGATATATATATATATATATTCTGTACATTAATGAGTTAAAGCTCATTATATATATATATATATATATTATATTACATTATCTATTGTAGGAAGGGCCGTGGAATCTTCATGAACTCTATTACGCTTAATAGATATATATATACATATATATCTATATGCAATAGCGGCAAAAGGTGAGAGAGAGAGAGAAAACAGCTGCAATGTTCCTATTTGGTGGCTATTCGGGTGTCCACCGATTCACCTTACAAAATACCCATTGTGTCCTTAGTAATCTTCTATAAATAGGATCCCATCAGCAGTGTAATTTTTCATGAGCAGCTCTTCCCCTCTCGCACAGTGAGGAAAAAGAGAAAAAGAAAAAGAGAGAAAAAAAATAGTGAGATATATTTATTTTAGTAATAAGCTTGGAGCGTTTTAAGTGGAATTGCTAGGTATATTTCTTTTATCCTTAGTTTATGTCAATTCTAGTTGTAGAATTTAAATTATGTCAATTTTATTTATTAGATTTTAAATTACGTTATAATGCCCAAATTATCGGGAAAGTGTGATTGAATATTTCGGGACGGATATTATATTCAATCATTCTTTAAATATTACAAATGCGCTAGTTGTTGCCTAAATTTTATTAGGTATTTTACAATAGCGCCGTTGTAATGCCCAAGTAATATTAGACATTTTAGTTAAATATTACATTAATGTCGTAGTAATGCCCATATAAAAATGTGGTAATGCTACATAGTCGTTATGATGCCCAAGTGACATTACAATATTTTAGATAGATGGCGTTATGTCCCGATTTAGATAGAGTATAGGGAGATATTAAGAGGTTGTTATTTTAGCCTTTTAATTATAATTTTAGACTAATTTATTATCGCGCGCGAGCGCACAAAAATGCAGCGAACTTAGAATCAAGGATTAGAAAGAGAACCCAACGTAACGGTCTACGGTGACAAGTAAGTATAATTACTTACTGAGCATGGTATTATTTTAGTGAGTACAATTGCCATCGAGATTGATACTAGTTTATAAAGCTTTTGAAATGTGATTATTATATGAGCTGAATATTTTATGAATAACATGATTTAATGCTTTCAATTATTTTTATGAGTTGAGAAATGAAATGTGGTGATTATGAGAACAAAAGAATGATTTTAAGAGACATGTTATTGCATACGTTGAACATTGAGCATAAGAGATTAATTAAATATGAAGCAAAAGGGTTTTCCTATGTTAACGGTGGGAGCCAAATGAGCCTCTCGTGTTAAATAAGAAGCCTTTTTGTCTTCATAAAGTTGAATGTAAAATGTTGAGGTGTTCTTATATTAACGTGTAAGTCAAGGAGCCTTACAGGTGTTAAAATAAGAAGTCGGTACTAACCGAGGAGCCAAAAGTGTCTCGAAAATCGTAAACGAAAGGTTCAAGTCCTTTAGAAAGTCAAGAGGAGCCAAAGATGTCTCCGATAGTCAGAAACTAAAGGTTCAAGTCCTTTAGAAAGGGAGAGACTAGAGATTGCATTGCATACATTGAATAATGTGATTTATGATTTAATTGTTTTACTTTTGTATTTATATGCATATTCATTTTATGAGATGCAAGTAAAATGCATATATGTATAAATATAAAGTTGTTTAGAGAGATAAATGAATTTTATCACAGACAACTCTTTGATGCTTATTTTATCGCTATAGATTATACAAAAATAATTATGTTTGGAAAATTTAACGTGTTATTATAATCATCATGTTAGAGATACTTTGATAAAGATGGCTCATATTGAAAATGTTAGTAATTTTATACTTATTGAGACCGTGGACTCATTAATCCGCCTATGTAAATGTGGTGACACCACCATCATATCACATTTACATAGATATTGATGCGTCTGAGTAAGAGGGTGGCGATGATCCATATGCCCGCTTAGGATATTATGGATAGGGTCTTGGTCTTGTAATTTTATGTAAAATATTATATCTATCTTTTGGAGTGTAATCATGGTTAAGACATGTTTTAGATGTTTTGGTGTGTATTTATTTATGTGTACTGTGGCACTTTTGACTAGCGATTTTGTTGTAAAATATAGTGTAAAAATCTTTAATATAGAAGTTTTATAATCATCATGTGTTTTGTGAGGGTTGTATAAAAAAAAAAAAATTTCATTGCTAGATTTATAATCTCTGATGATATCGAGGATGAGATAGTAGTGCTTAGTGGCAATTGGAGATTTCCACTTTCGCCTTTCATTAAGTAAAGTCGGGGTGCTACAATATCCCTTGCCGAAGCTAAAAGAATGTTGTAAATTGAACCATTTTCCCCCACTAAAACCAACCTCCAAACCCCCTCCTCTTCCTCCGCCACCATTGCCTCTACCAATCCACCCAGGGTTACCATCAAAGAACCACTCCAACTTCCTCACTTCCCCACTCTTCTCCTCTAGCTTCCTACTTTCCACCATGAAAGCAACATACAAAATCACCCATACAAACTTCCTCACCATTATAATACTACACTGCTTTCGAGATGAGGCTCTTCCATGGGCCGTGCGTGACTATATATAAAAGAGCTTGCACCATAAACTAAATTTGTCTGTTTCAAATACGGTTGAAGGTTGGGACTGTCATATTGCTTCATCGGCCGCTAGCTTTACAAGTTACATAACCCTTGATCCAGTTTTATTACATGACCATGATTCTACGTGATTACTTTGTCTACATTCATGGCGACTATAATTCCGCTCTCTCTCTCTCTCTCTCTCTCTCTCGTTGCTTATCCTTTCTTGAGTTTGTAGATGGCAGAGCACATTCTGCTTGCTGCATGCAGAAGAAAAAAAAGGGCATCACGTTGCTGAAAGATTTCAAACAAGGAAGGGTTATTTTTACTGATGGTGAAGTGTAATGTGTACACCAATATATAGTGATGTGGTTCATGATTTACAAGGCAAAGCAATGAGACAAGATATAATTTATAGCAAGATAATTCCACATATTGTGGGATTGTCAATTAAGAAGATTTGAGTAAATATTCTAAATCATCTCTCATTTCCATTCTTGTGTGATTGACAGCAAGGCTCTTTCTTTTCTTTGTATCTCTAACAACTGCAAGGTTATTGACAGCAACACTCCTTTCTTTCCTTGCATGATGGACAACTAGAAGATGATCTTCATTTGGCAAGTGGAATCGCACTACACCTTGGACAGCATCAGTATCATTTTCATTCTTAAGACTTGGGGCAAAGGCAACAACATTATTCACGTTAACAACCCCAAGAAGTCGATGGGGGAGGCAACACCATTAGCTTGGATAGAAGAAATTGAAATTGCACTGATGGAAGGCCCTTGGTAAACAAATCAACAACTTGGTCCTTAGAGGAGATGAACTTAACAAGTAAATCACACTTAATCACTCTCTCTAACAAAATGGTAATCCACCTCAATGTGCTTTGTACGAGTATGATAAACCGAATTAGAAGCAAGAGCACTAACATTGTCACACTATAACACTGGAGCAACAATCAAAGGAACTTGGATATCACGAAAAAGCATACGAAGCCAATAAAGTTCAGCTGCTGTGATAGCAAGAGATCGATACTCAGCTTCGGTAGTGGAGCGAGAAACTATATATTGGTGTACATAGCCACTATTAACGTGAATAGTGTCATTGCCTCTGCAAGTTTGCAACACTAGACCGAGACTGTGAGGCAAATCTATTTGCCATAGCTGTCCAAACTTGCTTTGAAGTGTTAAGGCCATAAAATGTAGCCAACAATTTCTCTGAAAGTTAGCCAACTAAGAAGGTACTGATCCTTCTTATTCCAGAGAATGTAATCAGGATTCAAGGTGTCTTTCCCTTGATCATCATGAATGAATTTGGTGGGGCATGGTTCTAACACGTCGACAATGCCCATTAGATCATTGCTTCTCAATATAGGTGAGACTTGTGCTAGCCATGCAATATAAGTATGACTATCTTGTAACTTAGTGAAATTGGATTGAGGGAAGGTGGGAAGAGTAAAGCTTGCAGTTGGGGAAATAGAGTTATTGGAAGCCATGGATTGATGGATCGATATTAGATGTAGGTCTATGGATGGCTTTGATACCATGAAAGATTTCAAACGAGGAAGGGTTATTTTTACTAATGGTAAACAGTAATGTGTACACCAATATATAGTGATGTGGTTCATGATTTACAAGGCAAAGCAATGAGACAAGATATAATTTACAACAAGATAATTCCGCATATTATGGGATTGTTAATTAAGAAGATTTGAGTAAATATTCTGAATTATGTCTCATTTCCATTCTTGCGTGATTGACAGCAAGGCTCCTTATTTTCTTTGTATCTCCAACAGCTGCAAGGTTATTGACAACAACACTCCTTTCTTTCCTTGCGTGATTGACAACTAGAAGATGATTTTCATTTGGTAAGTGGAATCACACTACACCTTGGACAGCACCAGTATCATTTTCATTCTTAAGACTTGGGGCAAAGGCAAAGGCATTATTCACGTTAACAGTTGCATGGGAAAAGGATGATCATTGAGATGGGGCTTGCGCTCAATTTTATTATTATTACGCTTTTCGTTTTTTAACGTTTTCTTCTCACTAGGTGTAACATTCTTATAGCCATAGGTGTTAACTGTTACAGATGAAGGATATATAAAAAGTTTCTTTTTTTTAGTTGCCGAGGAAGGTCGGTAAAGGAGCACAAATTGATAGTTTTTGAAAAACACCTAGGGCCAACACCTGGGCTTTAGCCCACATCCACCAATTCATTTTTCAGCAAAGTCGATGGTCAGCCCATCTAGGTGCAGCCCATTCCGCTTGTAGAGTCGAGTACTCAAGTTTCAGCCCACGGCCCAAAAACTCATTGGCTAAAGTAACAACAGTCCCACGCATACCGCGCACCGCGCACCGGTGACGAGTGGACGATGAACTGACGCATCCCGGCGCATTTTAGCACCGCCGATATTTTTCCACCAACCCCCAAACCTTTTCTCCAACCATAATACTCGAAACTCTAATATTTGTTCTTTCTTCTTCAAATTTCTTCATAGAAGAGAACATAACCATAACGTTTAGTTTCAGCCCCGACGAAACGACACCGTCCTCAAATCGAAGCCCTAACCTTTCAATCAACCCAAGCCAGGGGCCTTGTTTGGCTATCAAATTTTCAAATTCTCTCTTATGGATGATATGGAAGACGATGCAAGGTACCCTGCAAAGCCCTATGCTTTAAACCCCTATAACCCTTCCAATCGCCCAAGAAATCCCGTTCGCAATGCCCCTTTTTCTCACCCAATCAACCGCTACGAAGTCGAAGACGACGATGAAAACGACGACGAATTCGACGAAGAAAACGACCAGCAAGAAGACGAGGACGACGAGGAAGACGAAAACCCAAATGGGTATTATCGGAGTTTCGAAGAGGATGGTGAATTTGATAGGCACCCGAAGAAGAGGAAGCTAAGGAATTCCGGGTACGAGTTGGTGCCGAGGAGCGATGCGAAAGCTTCGTACTCGGCGAGGAATCCGAAGGCGGAGTGGACAGAGCACGCGGTGTTCGTGTTGTTGGAGGTGTGGGGGGATAGGTTTCTTCAGCTGGGGAGAAAGAGCTTGAGGTCTGAGGACTGGAACGACGTCGCAGAGAAGGTATCGGAGGCGTCGAAGATGGAGAGGACCGAGGTGCAATGTAGGACTATGCTGGACAAGCTGAAGAGGAAGTACAAGAAAGAGAAGGCCAAAGTTGAGGAAATGGGATTGAATTCTAGCAAATGGGTGTACTTTAAAAAGATGGATATGTTAATGGGCTCATCGACGGGGCAAGATTTCGGGTTGGCGTGTGGGTTTGATTCTGGGGAGTATGTGTTTATGAATACTTTGGTTTATTTGGAGAGGTCGAATGGGTTTGATGAGATGAGGGATAGTCCAGGGGAGTCAGAGAATGAGGAGGAGGAGAAGGAGGATGAGCTGCCGCCCAGGAGGCCGGTGAGAGGTGGTGGGGAGGGGTCATCTTTGTCGTATCGGGTGTTGGCGGATTCGATTCAGAAGTTTGGGGAGATATATGAGAAGATTGAGACTAGTAAGAGGCAGCAGATGATGGAGTTGGAGAAGATGAGGTTGGAGTTCCAGAGGGAGTTGGAGCTACAGAAGAAGCAGATTCTGGAGAGGGCGCAGGCGGAGATTGCAAAAATGCAGGAAGAGGATGATGACGATGAGGATTCAGATGCTTCTGAAGAGAATCTCAGTGAGTGATGTTGGTGGGTGTTTCCTTGAACTTAGTTGGCCTGTTGAATTGCTTGCTATTGGAAGTTTTGTATTCCTTTGGTTTTATTTGTTAGTCTTCGTTGTATTTATGATATTGTCTTATTTTACTAATAGAGACGATCTATTTGAAAAAATTATTGTATTTGTTTCATTCCCTTTTCTACATCAAGTATTGATGAGCAACTTATTGGTCATGGGAACGTTTGGTTTCTTGGTAACTTTCTCATCTATTGCTTATGCATCTCTTGTTTAGGGAGACAATGGATTTGCTTTGTGGAGAGACTGTTCTGTTTCAAGCTGTGGAATGTTGACTTTACATTTTTGACAAAACTTGTGAAAAGAAGTATGAACCTTGTTATTAAGGTGTCTGGTTCAACACAGTAAAATGAGTACGACCTGGACAATCTATTTGGATGAAAGGTTGTGTAAGTCAGTTTATTTGAGGATGGCAAATCAGGGCAGTCGCAACATGGTTGAGGTCTTGTTATTGTAAAAGCTTTTGGCAAATTCAAAATAGAACATTTCATACCTTAAAATTTAGATTACATGGACCTACTTAAATGTTGGTTGTTTTTCTTTCAAAGGCTTCTTGATGTGGACCCTATCCTATAGGTCGCCTTGCTCCATTCTGAATGTGATGCACATCGCACACGAGTGCTTAAGGGGTGGAGTAGCTCACAGACGTTATAGACACCTAGCTAGGGTTAATGCTTTTTTTTTTTAATAAGTAAAAAGGGGTTAATGCTTAAGGGGTGGAGTAGCTAACAACCATTATGGAAACCTACCTAGGGTTGACTGCTTTTCTTTATCATTACCTATAGTTAGTACTACTCATTTATGGCTTATTGCTTGCAGTAAGTGTTCTATTAGGTAAAGCAACACCAAATAACTAGATGACATCTCTACTTTTGGAAAGCAGGAGTTCTCGAACTGCATGCTATCTTGGACATTTTGTACGCTACTTTCAGTCTCTTCTTGGGAAATTGTGTTCTAATATTTGTCCTTCTCATTGAATATCTGTCCTTCTCCCAACTAGTATTTCTCTGTGAGGAAATACCTAAGAAGTGATTATATTTTGTGAACTATCTCAAGCAAGTAGTTCACTGATTATGAGACAAGGTTGTATAAGACCCTTGTTTTAGTAGCATTGTTTTATTCTGTTTCTCCAAATTATGACTAGAAGTTAGTACAAATGTCTCTTCTTCTTTATCTTTGGAGCTTTCATATGTCGGTGTTTTGTGCTGCTGTCTGTTGATTGATACGTGGTAATGAGGTCCGAGGGGTTTCAATTAGCTGCACTTAGCTTTATTATACTTGTGCTTGTTGGCTGGGGGAACACATTATACTTGTAATATAGGAGATTTAATATTTTTGGATCGGCTCTGCAGTTAATTTGAACTTTTGCATATAGTCCATCTATCAGTTGTCGGATTTACATATTCTGCTGCTTCTCCCTGTTGGTTGAATTTTGATTGGTATACAAGTATGAATCTGATCGGTGGACCACCAAATTGCTGTTTATCTTGATTAAGAATTGGTAAATACTCTTTAGGTTGAAGCAATTTTCATAAATATGATGTATTGGTAGTAATAGGTTCTTACATTTTTACTGCAGTTGAAATTTCTTAGAGGATGGTGCCATCTGAATCTTCTTGAAGGGTTTTGAAGTAAAGAGCATCTGTTAACATCTTGAGGCCCTCTTATTCTTCTTCTTCTTCGTCTTTTTTCTTTTTTCTTTTTTTTCAAGTAAATGGTTTCTAACAGACTAAAGTTCAAGTTTCAGCTTTTATGCAATGTGCTAACATCTTTATCAAGAGTCTGTTATATATGTTCTCAATAATATGAATTTGTCACTACTTTTTCCCTGTCTCACAGATGTTTGCAAGTTTAGTTTCTAGGACAATTCCCCCCCCCCCCCCTCCCCCTTTTTCGGTGCAAGCAAAAATAGAAATAAAAACAAAAATAAAACATCAACCAAACTTCTTGAAATAACAGATTGGATTTTGTCTGCTACACACACGTGGAAAGCCACCACTGGATGCACCCATCTCAAAACAAATCTTTCCTTAGTTTTTGAATTATCTTGAAAAAAATGTTTTCCATAGTGGATTAGGACCTGCGAGTTTTTATGTAGTCTATTTTATTGTCTTGAAGATTTACTACTTTGTAATGTTTTCCTTCCCACATGATTTACTTACTTTTTAAGGTTTAGTTTCCATCCTTAAATCAATTTCAGATGATGTTATTTGAAGACCTTGATATTGGAAAAGACAATTTAGAGAAAGAAATATTGAGTATTTTTTGGTTTTTTGGTGTTTTTACCAAATCCTACAACTAAGGATCCTGATAATATAATAGATATTAAATCAATGCTAATAATTACGACATCATTTTCAACTTCATGAGGTGATGGGCAATTGTGTAATGAGCTTGATGTTTTTAGAAGACAGTCACATTGCATTACCCATGTTCTTGTGTTTGCAATTTGATCATTTTATAGTTGTAAGAAATTGTCAGTTGATAAACTGTTTGCTACTTCTGGATTGTGGTTTGGCTGATTTGAGCTTAGTTAAGGTAAATGCAAAACAAAGCTTTTCATGATTTCCATGATTTTGCCTTCTCTAGTCAAGGAAGATCTGCAAATGAGCAATTGAAGAAACAAAGGAAAATAATTTAATGGAAGATGTGCACGTGGGATCAGATAATTATGCCATTTTACACCCCTCTAGTGGTATAATGATAAATAAATAAACAATAATTTTCGCTAAAAAGCTAATTCAGGAAATAGTTCCTCCTTGAGTGAAGGAGCTATCCATTGGATTTGAATATATGTAATCTCCCAGAGATCATCACCTTCCTTCTGCACTAAAATCTCTTTTTCCTTCATCAGAGTGATCATCTTCTTCAACAAGTCAGGGACCAGTTCTTCAATTGTTGATTTGCCATACTCTCCCAAATCAGCCTTCATGCATGTATCCATTCTTCTCAACACCCCTAACCAGAATGTCCGAAACCCATAACTCTCTGATATTTGTTTCAAGAACTGCAAGTACACATCCGTCAAGAGTTCCATTGCAATCTTCAGCGTCCCTTCCATACTTCTCATCTCCCTCTCCGAGTTGTCCCTTCTCGAGTATTCCAACATCTTTTCGTGTAAATCATCTATCATTGCAAAAACAATAAGGTTAAAGCAGTTAATACAGTTGGTTGATGTGAAATCCAATTCCTCAGCCAGCGTGAAGCTTTTTTGAAGAGCTAGGATTGCATGGTTTCTCATCTCTTCTCGCCGGGCTAAGCTGCTCTTTCTAAGTGCTTCCCCTAGTTTAAGAAATAGATTCATTACAAAACTTGCAGATCCAAGACCTCTTGAATTGTCCTCTGCAGAGGAGCTACTTGTATTGCTCGCAATGCTAAAATTGTTCCCCGGTTCTGAGTAATGATTCTTATACCATTGAATCAACAAATTCACAGAATCTGCCATGAGGTCCAGTAGCTTCAAATTCTTCTCCAGTGGACTGTTCTTGAGTGCAACAAAACCAAATGCACAATCTATACAGTAGGTGTAGTTTGTCCGTGAAACATGTGTCCCGTCTGACATCAACATGATCAGAGTCTCAACCGCCTGATCATAGGTTTCAGAGTGCCGCCCGGCAACTGATAACAAATGAAGGACTGATTTCCATCCGAGCTGGGTTTGCAAATTTGCAGGATACTCAATAAGAATCTTGCTCACTGATTGTGTTATGAACTCACAACAAGTGTCCAGAATTTCTTTATCGAGTTTCCACATTAAATTGATAGACTTGAAAATGAGCTCCTCAGGGAATTTCTCAGATCTGTATGTAGCAAGGAGCTTAAGAGAAAGCCTTAGAAGGCCTATTATAGCCTTCTCTGCGAATGGAATGGGGGAGAACATAGGAAACTGAGCAACTGCTAACATATATTCATGAAAATTTGGCCAAAATGCCTGGAACTTCTGGATATTGGCCATAGCAATGGCAATGACTAAATCCCAACAAAACCCAACAGTTTCTTCTTCTTCAACAGGTGTGCTGAATTTTTGGCCTTTTCCAGCAGCTGCAAATATCAGAGAGCGACCTAGATTGAACAAAGCATCATCAGGCAAGTTTGAACTATTGCTGAAGATATTCCCAATACGGCACTGTTTGATGATCTTCAGATTCTGTTCAAATTCACTCACGTTTAGGGATAAAGAGTCTTCCATGCTATCTAGCGACAGAAAATGAGAAAAACGACTAATCGTGCCAGAAGCACGGCGACTGCCAAATTTATCACGGGTAGGGAAGATTATGGCTGATTCAGATTCCTTTGGGACGTCAGGTGATGAGGTGGAAGCAGTATCAAATTCGATGACAGATTGAGGAAGTAGTTTTAGCCTTTTAAGTTTCAATAAGCAGTCCACAATATTTCTCCACCCCCCTCTAATCGATTCCCCGAAGTTGTTGGCGACAGTAAAAACAGCGAGTGTCGCCATTTTCGGCTTCATATCATTGCTAAATGCAAATAGGGTTTCTTCTGCGGATGCATAAGGATTCAACAGTGTAGTGAATTTGCAGAATGAGGCAAGGAGCTCATCTAAAGTGTCTTCTAATCCATACTGAGCTATCCTGGCTATTGAGAATAGCACTTCAACGCATTTGTGGAGTAATTCTTCTTCATCTATATGCTCAAAGAATGCTGACAGAGAAGCAACTGATGGGCCAGCAATGCAAGCAAACATATCTCTTCCCAAATGACGATCAAAATCACATACTATGAAAGGCTGTGCGATTTTGGATCGGTTTATCAGCTCAATCCATCTGCTTGGAGTCATTTCTAGTGACACAGCAGACTGACCAAACAAGGTGATGGCATTGTTTGAAATGGAATGAAAAAGCTCTGAGAGGTACTCTCTAGGAAGATCCTTCCCTGCATTGATTGCTCTGTTGTTCCTGATGAACTCATCTTCTGTCATCTTCTTCTTCACTTGCGGATTATGCTGATCAGTATTGAGCATAATGAGGGAGTAGCAAAGAATGAAAACTGCATCCTTGCTTGCAAAAACATCTGAGGATTGTTGATCATAATATTTCTCTGAGAATGCTTCAAGAATCCGCTGTATCTTTTGGGACTCTCCAGGCAACCGGAAGGTCTCTAGATAAGTGCGTAGAGCAGTGTCAAGAATCATCCCTGAAAATTTAAAGGTATCAGTGAATTCTTTAAGAACTTCAATGTGTAACTCATCAGGGTCACCAAGATAATCCCCAATCGTGTTCTTGTTTAGTCCAGGAGTATAGCGGAAGAAGAAAGCATGCGCTTTTGGATCTGGGGGATCAGAAACCAACCTAGAAAGTTTCAGGTACTCCAAACCCTTCTTTTCATCTCTATTGAAATGGTTTGCAGCAATCAATATTTTCTTTTTTTGTGCTTTCCGTATCCTTACATATTCTACCCAAGACTCCAATTCATCTTTGGGTTTCTCCTCCCAAAAGGGACTATACTCGGTGATCTCAAGTGGGTACGGACCGAAAGGGCTCGAATCGTCTTCTCTGTCAACACTATCTGCAATATTGTGAATCATGGCTGCTAATCCTTCAAAGGCTTGTACCTGTAAAGTGGTCACAGGGCTAGCCACTGGAAATGAATCCTTGCAAAGTAGCTTCCCAATCTCCTCAAACAGATTTCGGCCAAGGGGATCACAATCATAGTTCACGTAGACTTCAATTACAAACGTTGGTTGCCTGCAGAAATTTATAATCCCTTCAAGAGCAACTTCTTGGAGTTGCATTGCGCTTCCAAGAGCAGCAACTCTGAGCAGCACATACGCGAAGAAAACTTCTAGTTGGAGACGAATAAACCTGCCAAAAACAAATGGCATTTAGTTTCAATTTCAAAACATATGAATTTCAAGCCATTGAATCCTAACCTTCGAAGAAAGTTGTAGATATTCAAAACTGAGCTGCAAATCATGGACAAAACAAGAGGGCTCGAACGCGTCCCGTAGTGGATCAAATGGTGAAATAGGTCATCCTGGATCATCCTCAAAAGCTTCGGGTGCTTCCCAATTGCATCTCCGCTTAATTCTATTGCGGAATTTATCAAAACCAATGCGAAAAGCTGGACATCTTCGTCTACAGTATGAGAAGTAGAGCCCTCCGTCTCCACTACTTCAACTACATTGAGCAGGGAGCAGAAGAAGTAAAAGATATCAACCGCACATCGAACGCCGTACCCGGCGTCTGAATTGCTGCCGACATCGACATCATCGGAATCCGACTCCGAATCCTCCCCATCCTTGACCTCGATGTCAGGCAACCGAGAGAATATCGTCTGGATGAGCTCGTGCATGGCGTAACGCGCACTGCGCTGAAGCAAATCGCCTCTGCTAGCCGATTGCTGCACCACCTGAAAGCACGTGTTGACAATGGTGCAAACGGCATGATCGGTGAGCAAAAGCGACGCGGGGTGTTTCATTGTCGCAGTCAGAACCTGTAAAATCTTCATCATCACGGCATCCTCTGAAACCGGATCGGTTTTTTCTAACCGACAGCTCGTGATCCCGTTGACAATGGAATTAATAGACTCTTTCGCCCCCGGAGTCTTCTCGTCGAAGATTTCCAGCCTGAGGATTTTCAAAATGGCCGAGAGAGCCACACCAGTGGCTGCTGCCGGGATGTCATCACCCTGTATCACGTCTAGGAACGGGGAGAGATAGATGGAAGGATCGATGGTGCGCCATTCTTGTTGGGGATTGAAGATGAGAGCTCGAAGTGATTTCAAGGATTGTAGGATTGCAGAGTCAAAATAATGCTCGTCCGGAGAGAAATACTGGGAAGCCGGATCCGGAGGACGGCGGATCACGGCAAGAACAGCGCCTAGTTCGGTGTTTAGCATGCAGGAGACGCCCAGCTCTTTCCTTCTGGATTTGGCTGCCGAACCTTTCTTCTTTTCTCGGCATGACGGGCAGTTGTTTTCTTCGGCGTCGTGATTTTGATCACTTGATTTCTCCATTAAAGAGCATACGGGGAGGAAGACAAAGTTTTAAAAAACGGTTGGGAACGGGCAGAGAGCGGTTTGGAGGGAGGGTAGCAGTTGTGCGTGGAAGTTCTGTTGTCGTGAAGTAACGATTATGGGATTGAAGATGATGGGAAGATATTGGGCGAAGTGAGGAAATGTGCATAAACTTGGAGGGCATTTTTGGACTGTCAGCTTTGACTAGTAGCATCTCTAAACAAGAGGTTATTATAATTTATATGGTTTAATTATTATTATTTTTTTATTTGTGTGGTTGAAAGTGAATATTTGAAGATTTCTACCATTAATAACTCCTAATTTAATTCAATTCAGTTAGTGATATAAGGGCAATACCCATCTTGCTATATACAAAGCAGATCATATTACCTATAATAATAATAAATAAATAATCATATTAACATTATTTAGGCTATTCAAAATCCAAGTTTGTTTTTGTGTTAGAACTTTGTTAATGTAATTGCTGATATTAGACTTAATTTGCTTGGAAAGCTGTAAAATTTTCTGGCACATTATTTAGCTAGATAAACAACTTCCTAACTTGTATTTTAATATATTCTCAATTGATCTCCCATTCTTACTTCCATTCAAATAAAAAATAACAAAAATCCTCTCTTCTAATTCCTTTCCACATTTGAATTTACAATTAAAAAAGAAAAAGAAATAGAGCATTATCGCTAATTAAGCACCGCCAAAAAAATAAAAATAAAAAATAAAAATTATTTTTCATATCTTGAAAGTGAATCTATCATTAAATTTATGTGAAATCCACGTGAATCCATAAGTCTAATGATAAGTTTATGAAATTTGTAAAAAAAAATAATAATAATTAAGAAAATGATATGTAACATGCCTCGAAATCAAAATTCATTTTAATGATATACAATAATGTTTTAAAAAAGACTTGATATTTACAACAAAATATGTGAATCCCGTGCTTTTCTTTTTCTATTCAGCTACCCGATCTTTATATAGGAGCTCTTTAGCTCATGCCACAAGCAAAAAAGCGTATCAAAATCATCGGTGTCGTCGAAATTACGATCTTCACTTTTAGAGACTGCCATTAGCATGTTCAACCACTGTTCATGGAGAGTCGAGAACTCTGATCTTTGTTCACTTGACCTAAAACTTTTGCCAAGCGATCTTTTCATCACTTGGCGAGCCTTTGATGCAGCTTCAACCACCCTTTCTGGGATTCCAGCCATTATTGCCACTTGCAATCCATAGCTCTCTGGGCATGCTCCAGAGGCAAGCCGGTATAGGAAAACCAGCTCCTGCTCACCTTTTGAATGGCACTCAGATTTTGGCTGAAAAGCGCAGGCCATGTGTTGCAGCGTAACATGTGGATGGGAAGCAAATTCCTTTGTAAGTGGGTGGTAGTGTGTAGCAAATAGTAGTCGACAGTTAACCTTTTCAATCAAATGCCGGAATACCTGTACAAGTATTCAAGGTTGGTTGCAACTTGCATTGAAATGGACTACACGTGTAATAAAAAGATAAATGGAATCACAATTAGAAGTATGAAAGTTGTATGCTAATAATTTGCTGAGGATGAGAGGAGAAGAGACAAAGGTTTAAAACTAGATATTAAAGAGCAAAATCTCACCGCATATGCAATGGCGTATCCATCAAAAGTGCTTGTTCCTCGACCCAATTCGTCAAGAATAACCAAAGAATTTTGAGTGGCGTTTTGAAGGATGGATGCTGTTTCTGTGCACTCAACGAAGAAGGTACCTACAAAAGATTTGACCATTCATAAAGTCCATACACATACAAACTCTTTGGCTGGAAGGATGCATGGATTCGGTATGCTTGATATTTCGTCTGTTTATCAAGTAAGACCATCAAAATGCTAGCCTAATTATTGGCATGCAAGCCACTTTATTCAAGTCTAGCAATTGATTGCTCAGATTAATAGCATGAGTTATTGTACAACACAAATATTTTATCCAATCACATAAAGCAAGCAGCTGTGAAGCCTTCTCATCTCTTAATCCCATATAAAGTACACCACATGGAAGCTATCTTCTCCTTTTATTAATGTTTGGTGGTCATACTAGAAATTCTCATTTATACCTAGGGTACTTCATTAAGCCTTCCAGAAGTTTTTTTGATTGAACCTAACATGGGATACTACAGATCTACTGCAAACATCAACCACCATAATGTACAAAAACGACTTCAGATTAATGTACAAAAACGACTTCAGATCACCAAGAGTGAATCAATTAGTAAATGAGAGAGGGGGGGTGGGGAGTGGGAGGGATAAGGAGAACTTACTCTCCCCAGTCATGATTCGGTCAGTAGCACCAAGCCGGGTGAAGATAATGTCCACCAGTGAGAAAACACACATCTCGCAGGGCACATAACAGCCAAGCTACAAGTCATCACAGATTAAAAAATGTAGATGAGTTGACAACAAAACAGAACACGGTTTCATTAACTAGGACAATATCCTATGGCTTAAACAACAAAACAAGTCATTAAGAAGGAGGAAAAAAAACCTGGGCCAGTATGACAGCTAGACAAGTTGAACGCAGGAGGGTTGACTTCCCGCCCATATTCGGTCCAGTCAGTAGCAAAGTTCGGGCATGATGGCCATCTGTATTCTCACCAAGGATCATGTCATTTGGGACAGCCACTCCTCCATTCTCTCCAAAGGCAAATGGATGCCAAAGCCCTTTAACTTCAAGTATGGGTCCTCTGAACTCTTGGCCCCCAGTTATATTTTCAGATTGAGGCAAAATAACAGGTCTGGACATAGCCCCACATGAACAACTAGCAATGACTGCAAAAGATCTTAGTACATCGATACAATTGATGGCATATATGACTTCAAACCATTCAGTAGCTTTTTCAATAAATAACTCAATCAGAATAGAGAGAGTTTCAGCATCCGAATCTGTCACGTCGTGATTCTGGCATCAAGCAAAATGTCAGTTGAGTGTTAGCCACAACACTAGAAACTAAAATCATCAATCAAACATAAGAAATTCAGAGAACATGCATTAGTGCAGATGGTAATACTTCAGCAACTACTAAACACAAATTTTCATAGCCTGTTAAAACAATCAGAAAACAAGTCATTCACAGGACAGAGAAAGGTGGTTTGAACAAAGAAATGTGTGAGCTGAAACCAACAAGACCTGGTAGTTTGGGAAGTCACTATCTACAGCTGCTTCAAATTGGGTAAGGAATTGATCCAGCCCATCATTACCACTAAGCCTTGGAAGTCTAAAAACTTTTGATAAAGATGAGATTATACGCCCTTCATTCTGTAATAGCATTAAGAAATCCAATCCAATACGCAGGCCTTTCACAAGAGAGCCAAACACTTTAACCTGTACCAGACTAAAAACATTATATATTTTTGTCTAAATAATTGATGCGACTCCGACTCGATAATAATAATCAAACAGAGAATGTCCTTATCATAAAAGAAAAGGGCAGAGAATACTTACTCGCTGTTTCAATACTTTTTTGCCAACCAAGGGAAGTAAGAGAGAAGCTGATGACTGAATGCTAGCTTTCATCCGTCCAAGCAACCTTTCTAAGTCTGGAAGCTTGCGAAGATATTGAGCAAAAAGCAACATAACTTCTGAATGTACCATTAGATCTTCAACGACATTAAGCCTATTATTTATGCCTTCAATATCTTTTAGTGGATGGCAGATCCAATTCCTTAAAAGCCGCTTACCACATGGTGTCACACATTGATCAAGATATTTGTACAATGTACCTGAAATTCAAGTAGCATTAAACTTTTAGGGATTACAGGACTAGGAATCAAAGAAAACACAGGACACAAGATGCCATTGTATTTTGCTTGAAGCTAGGGAGATGGAGGAACTTGCCAGATTGACCACCATCAGCATTATTACTGAATATCTCAAGATTAACCAGAGTCTGTCCATCCATTTTGAGGCAACCCTGATAAACTTGATACGGTAATATATCTCCATTCCGTAAAACATCATCTAACTGTAATCAAAACATGTAAATTACTGTAAACAACACATATAGGCAGTACATTTTTCTTAATCTTAACTTTTAAGAAAAGGCTTACCATCAACCTCGATAGATGACCAATAAGTCCACCAAGAGAACATAAGGCAACATCATGATGGATCACACTATCAAGTACATGATTCCACAAATTAGAAGATCCTTTAAAGTAACCCTTCAAGCGCACCAAATTTCTAACTTCAGAAGCATTCTGGAAATCTGTAAGTGACTGAACTGGATTTAATTGCAGCATCGCAGGACCTGCAAGATAAACTTGATAATTCAATCCTACTTATCATGGGATTCTAAACTGATTATAATATGTCAATGATATCTTACACATGCATATACCAAAAAATACAAATTAGGCTTTGTGAGTATAAAATTCCCGAACCTAAACTGGCCCAAAGAAAACCCTGCTTGAATCTATGCTTTGACTCCACTTATGTCACTCCCAACAGCCATTTCCACTATCTAGAAATCACATATATGCAATTCATATTGTTCTCTAGCCTTCAGAGCACAATAATGAGAGCATTTATCACACTGAAGTCAAAGGTCAACCTTTATCTTCTGTTTTTTTTCTTCATATATACACATAAAGCTAACATAATTCCACAAAGAAATAAATCTAACCTAATTTCATATTCAACAAAAGTTTAAATCAGCTTATTGCAAAACTGTGGTTAAAAAGCCATTCTTCCAAAGTTGTATTATACTGCACATATAGAATCTTCGCCCCATTTTTTTTTTCGCATAAAACCTTTTCTGAAAATGTTTTCCCCATTTTTTGGTTTTTGGGATGGTTGAAAATTTTGGTCAAATCGAAACATTTTAAGTTAACTAAGAAAAACAAGGCTGATGGGGCGTAAGATATTTTACACCCAAAATTTCATAAATCATTTTCTGCCCCCTCTCCCTCACTGCACACCCTCTTCTCTCTCTCTCTCTAACTGCTATTAACAACCATTGCCTTTGCTAGCAATAGTCACCGGCCTTACAATGCCACTGCTGTCGACCACCACAAAATTGCCATCATGCTGCGACTGGCCTTCTGCCGTAGTCAAATCTTCTCCCCCACCACTGTCAACCACTGGAGACCATTGCCTCTCTCTCTCTCTCTCTCTCTCTCTAACTTCTTAATTTGTTTAATCATTTATGTATAATTTTTCTGTTCAATTCTGTGGGTTTGGGTTTGCTGTTCATTCAGTTATCAATCTGTGATAATTGAGCGAAATGGCCATATACAAGCTTTACAAAATTTTCTTGTCTTTTATTAATGATTTTCAACCAAGGAGCTAGTTGAGAAGGAAGAAATTGAGTAGAATTTTTCCTTCATTGTTTCTTACTTTCTTATATGTTGAAATGTTGATGGCAATGATTTTGGTATGCTGATTTTGGGTGAGTGGGGTGATGGTGGTGGTGTCTTTAGAGTATTTTCAGGTTCCAACAAAATACTTGAAAATGTTTTCCATGCCATTTTTAGGTTTGCAACCAAACACTGGAAAATAACCAATTTTCCCTGAAAATATTTTTAGTTGAAAACATTTTCCACCAAAACAAATGGCCCTAAATTGATACAATTATAAACATCACATGGAAACTACACAATATTCATAGTGTCTGTAGGCTTTGTGCATTTACATGGAATGCGAAATGATATTCTGTTTGTTTGTAATCTGCCATTTAGAAAAATTAACAGCAGTCTGACCTGTTAATGAATACTTTCTGAGTGCTTTATGAGCTTCTTTGGACAGCCCTGCAGGAGTTGAATATGTAAGTGTCAAGTATGAAGTTATTTTCATGAAAACTTTAGAAATGGAACTCCGCTCAAACCACAAAGATTGGGATAGGAAAAGAATGTTCACCTTTACTCTCATATATAACTTCTTTCGGCGACACCTAGAAGCAAATCCCAACGACAGAATTAAATTTTAATTTTCAAATTTGATATACTACCCATGGAAACATATTTATGCAAAGGAAACTATATGGTAACCATACTTGCACCAGTAAAGCCCCCAGAGCAGCACAGGACGCATCATCACTGATGGAACCAACCCAAATTCTTAAAGCAGCACAGTCAACAAAAGCAAAGCCATACACAACTGAACCATTATCCAGGTCACAATTCCCCTAAAGACAAAATTCAACAAAATGTACTGTTAAATTATTGGTACATATTTTCTTGCAGATAGTAGCCATGAGATAGACACATTGGTCAAGCAAGCTTTACAAGTAAGAGATGCAGAGCACGCTTTATAAGTAGAAGCTAAAAAATATATATTTAATTGTCTCTTTGTCCACTGCAAGGTGCCCACAAAGATGCAAAAAGAAAAGCAACTTGCAACAAATTAGAAGACTTGGGTGCTCTCTTATAACAACACTAATAATTCAGGGCTTTCATATTACACACTAGAAGCTTTGAATCATGCATTTGTCAGAGGCATGAAGATGAATAACAGAAACATATCTCAAGCTGGCATATATGAAAAAAAAAAATTCAGGAATGTGTATTCAAAGATATGTATCAAGCTTATTCTGTCATGTGGCCAGCAAAATTAAAATTCAGTACACCACCCAAAGATTGACATTCTATTTCTCTATATAAGAACATAGCTAACCAGTAACAATGCAAACCTCTTTTATGGCAAGAAGATGAACAGCATCAGGCCCAATATTACCATCGCTTGCAGTTGATGGGGTGACTACCTGAACCAATTTTCTTAGAATTACCTGAAATCCAAGTGTTGAGGTCAAACGAGCAACTTAAAATCAAATCCGGCAATGATGAAGTATTATAAACACCCAGATAGAAAAGACGCAGGAGAACACAAAGGAACAGAATAGTACTAATGAATGAAAATTTGAGAGTATAAACTAGATTATATAGAAAATTCAAATTCTAACCAAGCATAGAAAAAGATTTTTTTTTAAAAAAAAGTGAGAAACCTCAAGAAAAAGCTCATCACATTCAAATGACAAAGTAAATATTAAATAGTGCTAGTACTTTCAGTACAGCTATCCTTGAGAATGTTATAACTCGATAAGAAGGAAGACAGATCAAATATGTATCACTAGCAATGAGTGACAATTGAAAACAAAGAAAGAGATCAATTGGGATAGACGTTCAAAATCTCAACTAAATCCTGCAAACTGAAACCTTATATCTATTTATTTGCTTTACTTGAACTTTTGAGTGACTATGTCAAAAACAGAAAACAACAGCATAAAAGGCCAATATCACTTTCTAGGACCAAAAACCAATTTCAAAAACTAATGATACTTTGAAGTGAGATGGGTCTTGTCATTTTCCTATAGGCTTCACACTGCATTACTTCATTTAGTAATTGAAATTTTCCAAGAAAATTCAAAGATTTTTTAATTATTTGTAATTCAATCTCATAAAAGCAAAGGGGTGCAATCCTAGTACATAGAAAGTATACAAGAGACTCCCTCCTAAAATGGAGAAAAAAAATAACAAAAATCAAAAACTCAGTAAAATTAGAAATGGCAGACTATTGGACATTGCTAATTTGCTATCGATGTGTAAAGGGATTTGCAGAATATTTTTCAGCTCTAACACTGAAGTCTCTTGATCATTAAAACTCATTGCATTCTATTCACTCCAAATACACCAACATTAAACACAAAGGAACCAACCTTCAAACATTCAAAACATTACGATTTCTTATCATCTCCAACTCACCAAACAAATGAATAAGCAAACTCCATAATTCTCTTACTATTTCACATTGAAGAAGAATGTGATCAATAGATTCCCCACTCTTCTTGTACATACAACACCAACCCACCACATTGATGTTCATTCTCCTTAAATTATCCAACGTCAAGATTTTCCATTAGGCAGCCATCCACACAAAGAACAACACTCTTGAAGGAGCCTTAACCATCCATATACTCTTCCAAGGAAAATGAGAACTTATGGGAATGGATAACACATGATAGTAGGACTTCACTTCAAACTTTCTCCTTTTGAAAGGGATCCAACAAATTCTATCATCCCTTTCATGCCATACTCTGTGAGAATACAATAGCTCAAAGAAATAAGAGACCACTTCCACCTCCAAATCATGCATTGATATGGTAAAGAATATATTCTATTGTAGGTTTCTATTCAGAACTGCATATTAATGCTACTTTTGTGTCTTATCCCTAAGAAAGCCGGTGTGGTGGATACTAAGGATTTTTGCCCTATTAGTTGGTGGGTAGTGTGTATAACTTATTTCTAAGGTCCTGGCGAACAAGTTGAATTTAGTATTGCACAGTGTAAGGCTGAAAAGCCAATCATGCACTGATATGTTAAAGAATATATTCTATTGGAGGTTTCTATTTTGGAGCAAAGGGAAGTTTGAAAAGCCATCCAATTTTGGTCGCCAACTATATTGTTCGGAATACAACCATTTGTAGAATTGCACAATATGCTCCCTAGTTTCTGTAGAATTAGAAGATATAGACCCGTTAACAACTAAAGACTCAACGGAGTTATTTCTTCGATGTGAATTTGCCACTCAATGAAAGAATTTAGTATTTTTATCTCTCCCTTTCTCAACGAATCATTGACTTCTGTTTCCAACTCACTCAAGAAGGATAAGCCTCTTCAATTCTCTAGAAATATCTTTCTTCCTTATCCTTTCATTCTCAGTTAAAGTCTTCCCTCCGTAATCATGCAAGGAATTAAGGGCAAGGGTTTATCTTAGTGTTAAAGAAGGATCACAAACAGGTTAGATTATACTTCATCACTATATCCTTATTTAGTATGCATCATACACATGTTTCCATATATTTCAATACAATTTTTCATCCTCATTTCCGTAAGTTGCCCAACACAAATTTCCATCTTCTGAAAATTGAAGGTCTAATTAACTGACACCCCTATTTATAACACCATAGAGATTAATTTTCTAGATTGCAGAATTGATTTAAATTCTTATTTTGACATTTTTCTACTTTTCCTTCATTCAATATGTTCCTTCTACTTCATGTGTAAAGATCACTCTTATTGGATCAGACTGGGGCTAGGTCAAAAAAATAGTTCAATCTTTAGGTGTGGCCAACAGCTTTTATTGTTCACTTTGACTTATGTAGTCACCTACCTTTTGGCGCTAGAATGGGAATTAGATAACAATCAATGTTAAGACTAGAGAGCCCAACAGTAAGTTCATCTATAACAAGTGGCAAACACAAGATGGATTTCACATGTAAAGTACAGCCCCAGAAAATAAAACTAAAAGAATTCATTTGAAGTGCCCATCATGCAGCATTGAGAACTTACAGAATTTGCACCTCTGGCTTTTGCTTGATCAGATGTCTCCAACTGCTCAATTCGTCCAACTTTATATCTTCACAAAGAACAAAGCAAAAGGCAAGTGAACTACAACCTATTAAGTAGCAAACCAGACATTTAAATGAGTACTTAATTCAACTAAATCTCATCCTAACTACCAGCAGTGGGCTAGATTGAACAAGTGTTGGTCATAAATTCACTCTCTATCTCATCCTAACTACCAGCAGTGGGCTAGATTGAACAAGTGTTGGTCATAAATTCACTCTCTCTCTCTCATCCTAAATACCAGCAGTGGGCTAGATTGAACAAGTGTTGGTCATAAATTCTTTCTCTCTCTCTCTCTCTCTCATCCTAACTACCAGCAGTGGGTTAGATTGAACAAGTGTTGGTCATAAATTCTTTCTCTCTCTCTCTCTCTCTCTCAATGGTAAAATTGGCAGATGTAACAGATGTAGGACACAGAAAAGGTTCAGTAAAAAAATTGTTGTTTCAGCAAATATACTGATCTTTGCACTCTCAAAATTTTCTAACAGAATTTTTTTCTAAGTGGACTGCCATCTGCTAGAAAGGATTTTAACTACAAAAAGTAGTCAAACAAAAGTAGAGGAAAATAAATTTTCCTTGTGCTTCCTTCAAAGGTGTAATGCAATGAAGAATGGACAAATATGGTTAGGCTAATATAAGTCCAGTGACTCTCTTACCCACGAGCAACAAGCTTTTGAACAGCATCATCAATCCCACTTTCAGATATACCAACCTGACCAGAGAGGAAGAGATGTTATTGCATGCAAAATTGCACACTTCTACAGATGAACTAGTAGCTCAAGTGAGCTCATCTTTATATGAAACAAAAACCAATCTTCTTTAAACATGAAGTCACCTGCCGACATTTCCCCACACCGCTTAATGTCATTTTCCAATCAAGCTCCTTATGGCCAATTTCGGCATCTAGTTCATAAAGCTCATAAAACTTTCCCTGCATTCATTCACAAGTTGTGAAATTAAGTAAATATAATTCCAAGACCAAGAATTCTGATACTAAGCCAACCTAATGGCTTCGGCCTTTAATAAAAAATTAAAAGAAAAAAGTAATTTTTTTTTTCTCTGTTGATCAGAATGGATTTTGCTTTGTTCAAGGTGCATCCATTATGTTCTAGCATTCAATCTTTCCACGAAGGCTCCAAAAGAAGAGGGCAAACACCTTCTTAATAGTCATTGATTAAAAACCAATTGCCATATGGAAATTAAATTAAAAAAAAAATTACCCTGGGGCCTATTTATGCACTAATGCATGACGATAGCTAGAAATTAATGTTGTCAATGAAAAGTATCGAGATTTGATGGAACATTAACTAACCACTTTAAAGAAAAGCACAATATCCATATATTGGCATTTGACACTCCAATATTGTTTCTGAGAAGCTGACATTTTCTTCAATGTGTCTTGCGGTATATACAGTGTCTTCTTGTCGTAAAGAGGATCACTAGGCCTGCGCCCATTAGCATCCTTGATTCGAGCGGGGTCAAGCCACTCAAACTTGCTCATTGTATCAGATAATTTTAAGTGATTCTTGTTCAGGGTGGTTGTATCCTGAAGTAGTTTCAGCCTTTTGCTTGAATCAAATAAGGAACTGTCATCCTTGACCCCAGATTTTGGACTATCTTCTTGCAATCGCTTCAAACGAGGAACAACAGGTCGCATACCAGGTGTTTCTGGCCCGGGAATGTCATCATCAGTTTCAATATGCACGCCATATCCATGATCAACGATCCCATTAGAATTGACAACATCACCCTTTCTGCAACGCTGGGCAGCCACATCTTGTTTAGGCAATCCTTCCAGCTCACTATATCTACCAGATATCATACAAACATTAGCAGAACCACCAGGAGCCGGATTCCTGCAAAATTTTACAGAAGGATTATGAAGATGTAATGTAAGCATACAAAAAAACCAAAGTAACAGTAGGCCTACCTTCAGAAAGTTGTTTATGTTAGCCAAGTACAACAGAGTCCAGATTTTCAGCAGCATAGATAAATTGAGTGCAGCACCGTAAATCATTGTGTTCAATATTCCAACTATCTTAGCTGTTTAGTCACATCTGTTATCTTGTATTTGAATATCAAATGTTGATTATTGTGTTTGAATTGTAAATAAACTCTACTGCAAATGATCTTTATGTATAGCGAATGAAATATACAGAAGTTTTCAAGCTGCCAAAACACAAACTCAATACAGTTTATACTAGCTGTAGCACATGCAATCCATGACATAAACTTCTACTCATAGCCATTTTACTGCGTTTGGGGAAAATTGAAATAATCAACTCCCCGAGTTATTCTGAAGTTTTTGTCTTCTGAAAGCAAGAACATGGAATGTAAACCATCACATTTCATTTCACTCTCATTTCTCGCAGCAGCCAAGCAGTAGGTAATACTTCAAATATAAAAGAGAGGTGGCAAATTTCAACTTCAATTCATCAAAATAATTACTTTAATCTATCAAATACGCATCATCCAAATAAAACCCTAAAGGAAAAAAAAAAAAGAAAAAAAAAAAAAGAGTTAAGCAGTAAGCACCTCTCAGTAGACTTTTCTCTGTCATCAATCTTCACAAACTTATGCATAATACTCGAGAACAGTGAAGAACCTCCGTTGTTTTCATTTTCCTGGAACGTCGCCGGAAAAACCTGGCGTGGCACCTTCTCCGGCGGTGTGTCGGTTCCTCTGATTTCAAGAGACGAGTCCATCATATTATCACTCGTGGCTTGATTGGACGCGGCGCCGTTATGTTTATCTTTCTTTGCCGTAAACTGCGGAACTCGCCGGCTGCCGAGCACATTTTCGGCACTGGCGCCGTTGCTTTCCTGCGAGGGTTTTTGGAAAAAGGAGAGAATAGATCTTTGGCGCTGCATTTTCAGAATGAGAGAGACAATGTGCGTGTGTGCGCTGCTCAGGTAAAGGTGAAGCGGTATTTACTAAGATTTTAGATTGTGAAAATTTGGCGCCAAGTTTTGCCCCTTCGAGTTCTTTAGGGCGAAAAGATTTGACCTCTGTTATACAATTCCAGTGTACATTTCGAGCGTTCGATTTCTCTTGCATTTGTGAGGCGTCCGATTCACTTGCAATTGACGAAAAGCCAAACTTACCCTTCAAGCTGATGACAGCCAGATCAGCAACCTGAAACAGATCAATTACCCTTCATCCGAATGTGGAATCTCTGCACTCAATTGCGTGGCAAATGTTATATGAGATGTCAAGTTTATCCTTTCTCTCCTATTTGTCATTTATAAAATTAAAAAATAAACAAAATTAAATTCAAAATATTAAATTTTTATTTTTATTTTTTAAATAATATGTAAGAGAAAAATTAGTGTCTATGTTGTACTTTAATATTTCTCAGATTAAATAAATACAAAGAAATAGAAAAAGAGAATGAGTTAAATAGATAGAAAATCAAGTTTACCCTTTGTTGAGGAACTGCGAGCGTTCGAAAAGTCCAGGTCAGCAACAGAGACGAATAACTGGTTTCCACGTCAGGAAGGGACAGATAGGGATATTCTCTTTTTCATTTTTTCACACCCATCTCCCCACCATCTCCTCTCTCATATGGAGAGATGGTCCCACGTGAGTCCATGCTGGAAGTAAAATTTAAGAAGAGCTGCATCTCCCGGGCAGATATTTTGCAAGAATCATTTTCCATTTTGAAACGAGAAGAACATAGAGAGCGTAACCGCCCCGGAACTTTCCCGAGATAAAGAATCATGAAGCCTTGAGAACTTTCCAGAACCTCAGCTTCTATATAAACCCCCTCTCGATATTTTTTAATTGATTTATCTACCATTCTGACATTTTCTCTATTATTTGAAGCATTTTCTCTGTCTCTCTCTCTCTCTCTCTCTCAGAGCTAGCTACGATGCCAAGCCGATACCCAGGGGCTATAACTCAGGACTGGGAGCCCGTGGTGCTCAACAAGTCAAGAACCAAGTCCCAGGACCTCCGGGACCCGAAGGCGGTGAACCAGGCCCTGCGCGCCGGGGCTCCGGTGCAGACGATCAGGAAGGCGGACGCCGGTTCCAACAAGAAGGCGGCTCCGGTCGTCAACGCAAGAAAGCTGGACGAGGCGGGCGAGCCGGCGTCGTTGGACCGGGTCTCGTCGAATGTGAGGCAGGCGATACAGAAGGCGCGGCTGGAGAAGAAGATGAGCCAAGCGGACCTGGCCAAGCAGATCAACGAGAGGTCCCAGGTGGTCCAGGAGTACGAGAACGGGAAGGCCGTGCCGAACCAGGCCGTACTGGCGAAGATGGAGAAGGTTCTGGGCGTGAAGCTGAGGGGAAAGACTGGGAAATGATCGTGGCTCTAGAAACGACGTAGTATTCGGTGGTGTACGTAACTGGTGTTGGTTTTGGACATAAGTGTTGTTTCCTGGTTTTGATCCTTTCTGTAGTTTGTCTTTTGGTTTTGTGAAGACTGGTGATGGTTGATGATGGAAGAAATCACTTGTTTGTACAAAGATATGGAAATATGGTAATTAAAGGTTGAATATAACAAATTATTGATCCTTCTTTCTTCTTTTTCTTTTAGACGTGATCTTGAATTTTTTTTTTTTTTTTTTTTGAGTTTTTAATTTGTTGCTATATAGCCTATATGAATCTGATCTTGAAGTTTAAGGGGTGCAAGAAAATTAAAAATAAATCGGTTTTTATTTTAAGGGAAAAAAGTGTGGGGAGAGCCAAATTTAGTCTCTAAATTTCAATTTAGTTTTTTACTTTCGTTAATTCAGTCATGAGGTTTCTCTATCCTTTCGAATAGGTTTTGAAATATACCAATTAATTATTATCACGTTCATATACCCATTATTATTATAGTGCCATGTGGGATAGTTACGATAAATTATTAATATTGATAAGAGAAATCTAGTTGAAATCAAAGTAAACTCAAAAGATCAAAATTAAAATTTTTAATAATTAAATCGGAGTCACAACAAAATTTATGGAGCTTTGGTTCAACTGTTTTTTTTTTTCTTTTTTTATTTTTTCGTTTTAAATTGAATAAATGGTTACGTTGGAATGGTGGATAATATTAAGATAATTGTAAAATATAAGAAATTGGACAAGTACCTTGATTCTCTCAATAATCATAAAACACACAAGGCCTATAGAAAATAGGAAATGAGGAAAAATACAAAAATTTAGTACCTTGAGAGTCTTCCAAAACAAGTCCATCTAGTGCACAAATACACATAACTTCGGTTTATTATACATTATTACATATCTTAAACATATTATTTCATGTTTGATGGGCTTAAAAGGGATATTAATTCTTCAAAGCCATGGAGTATTATGAAGTGGAGTAACAACTGACTTAACTTTAAGATACTTGTAAAGGGCATCCAATCCAAAATCACTTCCAAATCCGCTCATCTTGTACCCTCCAAAAGGCAAGTCATTGCTGAAAGCAAAATAGCAATTGATCCAAATGATACCAGCACGTATTGATCTTGAGACAGTGTTAGCCACATTTAAGTCCTTTGTTACAATGCCTGCTGCTAGCCCATATTTACTCTTGTTTGCCCTCTCAATCGCCTCATCAATTGTTCTGTAATTGTTCATAATTAGATTAAGGGAAAAAAAATGAAGAAGCTAGCGCTTTGAAAAATTGCTAAATAAAACCATTTGATCGCAAAAGTTTAGGTTAGAGAAAGAAAAAGTGGAAACTAAAGACATATATATGCACTCACTTGAACTTGGCAAGGGCCATAACAGGTCCAAATATTTCATCCTTGGCTATAAGCATTTCTTCCTGACCAAGTCATCAAGAACAACAATAGATGAAGGAAAAGAAAAACTAAGAACTAAGATCTCCATGTGTTGTAAAATAAAGAATATATACCTTAAAATCTGTGAAAATTGTAGGCTCAATGTAGTATCCCTTCCCACCCAACTCCAAGGGTTTGCCACCAGTTAACAGTGTGGCTCCTTCTCTCTTGCCATGCTCAATGTAGGAAAGGATTTTTTCAAACTGCTTCTTATCAACCTACACACAGCAAAATGTGCTTTTTCATTGAAAATTTGAAACCCTACCAAGATAAAATTGGTAATTTTCTTTGTCTTTTACATTGAGTAATGCTAGTCAAATCTCAGTAAAAATCAACGTTTACATCATAAAAGGCCGATTGTTAATAACACGTCATCTTTAATACTGTATATTAGTTTACTAAATAATATGTATTTTATTATTAATGGTCAGTTGTAGTTTTAAGATATTTGAAAGCCTGAGTTCATCATACCTGGGGTCCTTGTTGAACTTTAGGATCAAAAGGATCCCCAACTACCCAAGCTTTTGTCTTTTCCACTAATTTCTTCACAAGTTCGTCATATATCCCTTCTTGAACATAAACACGAGAACTTGCCACACATATTTCTCCCTGAAAATAATGATAAATTGGAAAAAATGGAAGATTGAAAAGTTAAAAATATGTCAAATATATTTACAATGGCAGACCTAAATTTGGCACAAGAAGTTAATTCATAAGGCTTATTTCAAGGCTACATAGCGCACGATAAAGTCAAAAGATTTTTTACTCTTTCTTTTATCCAGGTGGATTAAAAGTGAGAAGGATCCTCTTCCATAATTTTTTTTCGAATTCAATTAATATATATATATAAAGTCATCCACGGTAATAAAAATAAAAAAAAAAGTAGCGAGATTTCCTTTTAATAGAGATAAGAATTTATTCATAAATATCAAACCGACCCACCATTGGATAAAAAGGTAAAGTAGCTTTGCTCTCCAACTTTTTTTTTTTTTGAAAGGCTTTACTTTCCAAGTTGACAAGGGAAACAATTAAAAGACTTGGGTATAGAATATGAAGGGAGGAAAAGCTCAAAAAGGTGTCCTAAATCTAGTGGACCCAATGGTATCTTGCATAGTTGCATATCACAATCTTGATTTTTATATATATATATATACACCTCCCACAAAGATAAGCAATTAACGAGTAGAAATAAAAACTATATAATTAAATCGGTGACAAAATTAGTAATTAGTTGATCTCAAAGACAGGCCATTTGAGAATAAAAAGTATTAATGGACTTACCTTGGGCCTATTTTGGTTTGGGCTTTTTCACTGTGATATAAGCTGGAGTTTACAACCTTTGAAAAAGGTTTGCATAGTTGAGCCCAATTATTACTTTTTGCTGCTCAGATGAGGTTAATCGGGTTATACCAGATGGGATAGGATGAATTATATTGGGCCCGATCAAGCGAAATGAAGGATCCCAAAGATCCAATGATGATTTTGAAAAGTGGGAGGATGGAGAGAAGGACCAGAGAATGATGTATAGCATGTTTCTAGTTATATATCACAACGAAATAAAAATCACTTTACCTTGTTATATAGGATGCCCGTGAGAGCTAGTTGAGTAGCTACATCTATGTCAGCATCATCAAAAATTATGAGGGGAGACTTGCCTCCTAATTCAAGTGAAACCACTTTTAAATTGCTTGTAGCCGCTGCTTGCATTATTTTGCGTCCTACTTCTGTAGAGCCCGTGAAACTCACCTAAAAAACGAGAACAGGCATATAGAAAATTGATGTAAGAGCACATGCAAAGCAGTGAAGTTTCTATGGAATTTCCTCAAAATATTTACATGAAGACAAACGTTTAGTTAAAAACTAGAAATTACCGCATCAACGTCCATATGAGAGCTAATCGCGGCCCCAGCCGTCGGTCCAAATCCAGTTACAACATTGAGCACTCCATTAGGGATACCAGCCTTAAACAAGAAAAACCAAAATGGTAATACATCATTTACATCAATAATATGAATTAATCATTAGCCGTAAATGTAAAACTCAATCATCTAAACTTACACGCTTAGCAAGATGAGCATAATAGAGAGCCGAGAGAGGCGTTTGCTCAGCAGGCTTGACCACCATGGTGCACCCGGCGGCTAAAGCGGGGCTAACCTTCATGAAGAACGAGGAGCTTGGAAAGTTCCAAGGAATGATGTGTCCTACCACGCCAATAGGTTCACGCAATGTGTATGCATGAAATTCACGGGACATTTTCAATACCTCTCCATGAATCTTATCAGCTGCACCTGCATAGTAACGAAGATTACGTGATGCCAAAGGAATGTCCATGGCCTTACCCTCACTGAACAATTTCCCAGCATCAACAGTATCCAGGGCAGCTAGTTCTTCCACATTTTCATCAATCAAGTCTGCGAATTTCATCATTATCCTTGCTCTCTCCTTACAATGATCAAGTGCCCCACAAAAAAAAAAAAAGAAAGTTAATTGAAGCTTGACTATAAAAATTGTCTAATCTATATCTATAGAATTTATATTTTTGTTCTAGAGTATGGTACTAAAAGATTGAGACTCGTATATATCCTTCAATAGACAATTAGTTACCTAGAGAAAAAAAAAAAAAAAAAGTACATACAGTGCCAGGGAAGCGGGGCCATGGACCAGAGTCGAAAGCATGACGGGCAGCCTTGACGGCCAAATCAACATCTTCCTTATCTCCTTCTGCAACTCTCGCTATCACCTCTCCTGTTCTTGGATCAATAGTCTCCAACGTTTTTCCTGTTTTAATTTTGGATTTTGTAAATTAATTGATCTCCAAATTAATGGTATAAAAATTATATATTAGTAAAAATGTTAGTGTTTTCTGCATATCAGAATTGACGAACAAGTTAAAAACTAATTAACTAACCTTTATGCATTCCTTAATCTAGCCAAAAAACTGGCCGGACATGTTTTATCATTTATACAGGCATTACTAGAATGAAATAAGATGATCATCACGACAGCATGCCCAAAAAATAAATCCTATGAAATATAATCGACGGAAATTATTTTTGAAATTAGTATGCGAGATTTATAATTAATTTATAAATCAATTATGGATTAGCATGCGATTGGATTCATGTTAGTCGCTATAAAATATTTTAACAACATCCAATTGCATGCATACTGACATGCTGGCGTAAGTTGTAAAAGAATTATAGGTGAGTTATACATCTGGTCTTTTTTTTTGAAATTAATATGAAATAAAATGATGATAATTGTACATGTCAGAACCATTTCTAATGAAAAGAGAAAACAAACCAAAATTCTTAATTGTCATTTACTTTTGACTCAAAATTCATTTATGTACTAGTTATTTACTTTCTTTTTTTTCAATGGTTTAAAATTAATTTTAATTTTTTTACATAAAATTATTAAAATTAAATCTAAACCGTTGAAAAAAAGTACAAAACATATGCTGTAATTTTTTTAAAAAAACATCTAAACAAAATCCAATTAAAGGAAAGAATAGCAAAAATTTGAAAGATTCAAATTTTAGTGATTATTCATCTCAAAATGAAAATGAATGATTTGATTATCTTCGTCCAACTTTCTTGTGAACAACTCTATTGACAGAGGTTATTTTATTTATTTACTATTGTTGTTGTTACACATGTTGTGTTATTTATAATCACACTATTAGATCCACCCAGCTAAGAGTCAATGATGGAATTGATGTATACATTTTTAAATACAATAAAAAATAGAATCCTATAGCCAGACGAATATAAAGGGAAGAGAGCAAAGAAATTGGTAAAGAATAGATAATGACAAGGGATGAGACGTGTCACGTCAAGGAAGATTATGCACCTGAAGAAGATCAATATATATATATATTGGGAAGAGAGCAAAGAAATTGGAAAAGAATAGATAGATAATGACAAGGAATGAGACATGTCACGTCAAGGAAAATTATGCACCTAAAGAAGATATATATATATATATTAATTAAAAGGGAACGTACCTCGTTAATTCAATAGAAATATATCGAAATAAACACTAAAATATATGAGGTTTGTTAAAGATTTTTTTATAGTGTTATTTTAAGTTTTTTTATATTTACGTAAAATATGATTTAAGAAAAAATAAAATTATAATATTTTTTTTGTCAATAAATTAATATTTAAGTTATAATACTTTAAAATTTGTTTTTGAATTCAAAACTAAAATGTGGAAGGTTAACCTTTAGGAATGGTATCACCAAAAATAAATTTAATCATCTTAAATTTAATATTAATACATCAATTTTGGTTCTAACACATAAAAAAACCGATGGTAGAGATCACTATAATTTTATTTTTTCTTAAATCATGTTTTACGTAAATCTGAGAGAATTTGGAGAACACTATGGAGAAACTCTTAATATTTTTCAATATATATATATATATAGATCTTATTTTTAATTTTTGTTTTGTTTGGTTGATTATTCAATATTTCTACCTTAATTCATGGTTGATACATGTCTACCTCACACATATAGTTTATTAAATTGATGCAGCGACGGTGGTAGGTGTTGATTCATGTGTGGTGCTGTCAGAAGATAAGGTTATTGATAGCACATGAGAGGTACATAATAATAGGAATATTGCAGGTTTCGCCATGTGTTGCACTAATTTTAATTATAAAATAAATTAATCCTAATTTCACAGAGAATTTTGGAAATGACGATCGAAGATGAAAGATTTTGGTGGAGTGTCTTTGACTATTTGGTAGACAAAATTAAAGAGGGTCGCCGAAGTCATTATGGTAAAATATTTTTTAAACTTAATTCAGAAACATAAATGGATCAGATGAAGTTCATCAGAAAGTTCATGGGAATTGAAAGGGGCCATTCCCTTTTAATTATTTTATTTTTCTTTCTAATAAATTCTGTAGCCTCTTGTAGTACCTTTGTATAAACTACATGTCGGAAAACATGGGGTATCATCGGAGTGAAATTATTGTTGTCTGAAAAATCTAAACGTATATTCATATGTGAAGTAAATAAAGCAGAAAGAGATGTAGAAAATAGAAAACCTGAAATGGAATCAACAAAATCTCCATTGATGAACAGCTTGGTGAACTTAATCGTCGGGATCTTCACGAAAGAGTCCAACTCACTCCCCATCTTATCTTCCTCTTTCTCTTTCTCTTTCTCTTTCTCTAACACGCGTTTCTGAAGCAGAGCTCCTTCTGCTTGCTGTCTCCTCGATTAATATACAACACAGCCATTCATACATACAAATTTAAACCAATAAAAAATTAAATTTATTTATTTAATTAATACTTTGATATATTATTTAATTATCCTACCGATTGAAACTAATGGCTAAACCGTGTGGAGGCGACGAACTAGGAAAACAGAATAAAATGAATGATAAAATATGGAGCACACTTGGCGCGAAAATAATTGCTAATAGGCTCTATTGCCGGGGCCCAGGCGGCTGAATTCATAATATTATTATAATAAAATTTCCTTCTCCATTACGCTTTGAATTATCTATTATTTAGCCAATATTTTTGTTGGTCAAGAAAGCAATACAGAGCAGGTATATACCCACTCTGTTCCGACCTTTTTATTTTTTTAAGAGAAAACTCATAACGAGTTTTTTTTAAATTCAAACCTCAATATTTAAAAATTTACAATGTATTTTTTAATGTTTTAAAAATTTATAATTAATACTTTTTATTACTAATTGCACATAATGGGTTAATTGTCTACCTTAACAATCTTGACTAATGAAAATGAGGGATTTTTGATAACAAAATAGTAGTTTGATAAGATCATATTCGACGTAATGTAAAGTTGATAGTTGATAAGGTATATAGTAATTGAGTGGTAGTTCATGTGGAAAAATAATAATTACAAAAAAATATAAAATTAAAAAGTTGAAAATTCTTTCGCTCACAATGTCGCCACCAAGGACATCCACATTGATCCCTTCACTTCCCTTTCCATCCAGATCTTTCTCCCGGACTCCACCCTCTATCCGCCCGAACTCGACTCTAGGCCTCCCAAACCCAAACCTCGCACCACCAAATGACTCGGACTAGATCCTAATCTTGATCATCATCCTTTCGGATCTCCCAATTCACACTATTATCCTTCTCAATGTAACAACTATGGCCCTCTGACCATTCCTAGCAACCCTAAGGAAGAGCCTAGGTAGTTGATGCAGCGTGACTTAGTGAGTTGCAGCGAAAAACAACAAATAACACAGCGGATATGTAATTCAAATCTTAAGTCTATTAATGATCTGAGAACTCTTTTTGAAAATCTAAATACTCTCTAACATTTTTAAGGAAAATAGGGAAAAAAACTCAACTCTGAGTAATTTTCATTCATAAAATCAATAATAAACATAAACTGTCTTTTCAGGAGGCTATAAGCATGTATTTATAACCCCAAAACCCTAAACCTGATAAAATATAATTTAAAGACTCCCTAAACCTAATAAACATGTAATAAAGATAAACTTGCGAAATATAGAGTTCCTAAACCTAATAAACACTTGAAAATAATAATAAAACGCATAAAATTAACATAAGGCCTCGTGTGCGATCGATCACAGTCATGGGTGCGATTGAGCGCAGGAGGTCGCTTGATCAGGCGATCGATCTTCCTTCATCAGTCACTTCCTCAGTAGTATTTGATATTGGGGCTTGAGTTCTACAAACGATTGCTGTCGTGGGTGCAATCGAACGCAGGTGGGCGCTCGATCGTGCGATCGATCACAAAACAGAAGGCACCGAACTATCTTCTGATTTGCATCATCCTCCCCAAGTTGGAGAGAATTCGTCATCGAATTTGACCGGTCTTTTCCACGATCCTTTGGATGTTCCGATCAACTCATTCCAATCGTCCTTCCTCAAAATTAAAACAAGGCAACATCCCAAAATAAATGTGACGCTTCTCATCATCGGAATACCTTGATGTCTGTCATGAACGCCCCACACACCACTTGTCAATTCTTCCAATTTGCCATATTTTTCTTGTTCCTTTTCTCTCCCACACACCATGAAAAGGCTTATAAACGGATCAGCTATTACTTCCCTTATGAACATATAATTCTCCTCATCCGTATAAAATTCATCAACATCATTATTAGGAGAATTTAAAATATCTTCAACACCAAGAAAATCAACATACTCAACCTCTTTATAATCGGCGATGTCATCTTCTTCATAATTGGCGATGTCATCCGTGGGCTCTTCATCTTCCAATTGGTCATCTTCATCAGCGATGCCATCCGTGGACTCTTCATCTTCCAATTGGTCATCTTCTTTGGGGTAGAGGCTGCTAAACATATGATGTTACCCATATTCTTCATACTCTTCCTCTACGTCGGATGCCAAAGGATCTTCAATTGGCTCTTCTTCATTGACGTCATCATTATAGACTGGTGGAGTATCTCAATCTACAAACCCTTGTGAAGGATCTTCATCTTCAACACCTTCATGCTCGAACTCTTCATCAACGAAGTCAGATTCTTGACACTCCCCATCCACAGATTCTTCTTCCTCCTCCACAAAATATGGATTCAGTTTATGGATTTGTGGTTGGCAAGTAGGGGTCCAATTGACTTGTCTTGGACTATTCACTTCACTCCATGTTTCTCCAAATGCCTCTTTTTTGTATGATTTTTCAATTTTTTTGTCACAGCCATAGACCCTTGTCTCCAATTTTGTGATTGTCGCTCCATGATATAACTATGGTGCAAGAAAGTGACTTGCATCTTTTTCAATAGGTGTTCCTAACTACTGATCTTCCATTTGCCTTGCCGCTTACGGTTTCTCTTCAGTTGCTGCCACCACTCAGCAACTCTTTCCCGGAATGTATGCACCACTAAAGAGACTTGTTGTTCATCAGGCACCCCGTTGAACTCAAAAACGTCTTCAACAGCCAACACCCAATCCAAAAATTCTTTGGGTTCTTGATACCCTCGGAATTTTGGAATCTTGAGCTCGAATCTACTTACCCGCTGATTGGTAGGAGCTTATGCAAGGTACTGGCGTCCTTGTGCTCGGTGCTCTGTACACGGGTTCCTAAATCCACTCCCTTTATGACCACGCAAGTTGGATAATTGGGTAGTGAGGTCTTCAATATGATCCCCCATAGCCCGGAATTGATCCTCCTTGTGTTGCCAACGTTCAGCGATAGATTTGCCTTCTGCCTCCACGAATCTCGGTCTTGGTTGGCGATGACAACTGTCCGACCCACCACTCATGTGCCGCAAACGAATTGCTGGTTACTCCTTACGTGCTGTCTCGTGTGTGCGTACACCTCGTTCATGTCTCGTAGCGCTTGCTCCTCCCATTCATGGAAAGTGGTGAGCTCGATACCAACCGATGCGAACTTAGTGGGCAACGAAGAACAACAAATAATGCGCGGATATGTAATTCCATATCTTGAGTCTATCAATTATCTGAGAACTCTTATTGAAAATCTAGATACTCTCTAGCATTTTTAAGGAAAAGGGAAAAAAAAACTCAACTCTGAGTAATTTTCATTCATAAAATCAATAATAAACATAAATTGTCTTTTCAAGAGGCTATAAGCATGTATTTATAGCTCCAAAATCCTAAACCCGATAAAATATAAATTAAAGACTCCCTAAACTTAATAAACATGTAATAAAGATAAACTTGCGAAATATAGAATCCCTAAACCTAATAAACACTTGAAAATAATAATAAAACGCAAATTAACATAAGGTCCCGTGTGCGATCGATCACAGTCACGGGTGCGATCGAGTGCAAGAGGTCACCCAATCAGGTGATCGATCTTCCTTTATTAGTTGCTTCCTCAGTAGTATTTGATATTGGGACTTGAGTTCTACGAATGATCGTTGTCGTGGGTGTGATCGAACGCAGGTGGACACTCAATCGTGCGATCGATTGTAGGATCGATCGCAAAAACAGAGAAGGCTCTGAACTGTCTTCTGATCTGCATCAATAGTCCTATGATTTGGCCAATGACATGGAGGGGTTGAATCTAATGTCGAGCTCCGATAGCGGCGAAGGTTATAGAGGGTACTCTCCATTGCAGGATAATCGCTAGAGACTTCTAGTGATGTTGCAGGTCCACGACGGCGGGTGGGTGAGCGGGAGTAATGAGTCGGCAACCAACAATTTCTTCTACCGATGAATCATGAAGCTCTGCAGTCTGCAATGTGATCGTCGTGGTGATGGGGTATCGTCTTGCACCAAAGGACCGGTTCTTGGTTGCATGGGTGGCCGAGCCACCCCCAAGGGCCTTGGGGTGGTTTGGCCACCCCTAGACTAGCCTTGGGGGTGGTTGAGCCACCCCCAATGGCCAAAATGGGGTGGTCAGCCACCCATAGAATTTTCAACTTTTTCATTTTAATTTTTAATTTTTTAGTTAATTTTTTTATTAATTTTTATTTTTAGGACATGTAGCATATTTTGAGAGTGACACGTGGCAAATTGTTAATTTTTTCTTTACAAACTTAACAAAGTATCGATTTTGTATTTTCTCATAAGTGAGGTATATATCAAATTTGACTATTTTAAAAACCTAAGGGAAAAAAATAAAAAAGTACAAATCAAAGTACTAATAAAGTAGTTAACCCTTATTTTTATTCAATGTGAGGAGAGGAAAAAGGAAAATTTCAAAATTTGGAATACTTAAGCTGTCCAATTGCACCCTTGCTTAGGGATTGAGATTTATTTCTAGGCTCAAAATCTTAGCCTTTCACCACATAGGATATGGTCTAGCGGCGTTTGAGTTGTCTTATAGCAGGGGTTAGAGTTCGAATTTGACAATGGAAAGTGCTTGAAATTATTGATTTGTTTATTGGCTTGGATGTCATTAGATTCTTTAGTAGAGTTGGTATTAAGTTATGACTTAATCAGTTTTAAAGGCGTCGTGTTTCCTACCGTCTAGATCCCTTTACGAGCAATGCTCAACGAGCATGTATTAGTTATTACCATGATGCTAGAATTGCCACACTAATTGCCCCTTCTTGTCGTTGGTTGTTCAAAAACAAGCCACAAAATCAACTGGGCCAAATACCGTCCACGAATCCACGGCCATAATCACTCCTCTAGGACATTCCGTTGTTAATCTTTTGAAATTAGGATTTAAAACAAATAATAATTTTCAGAGTTTAAGAATATATGTCGAAGCTATCCCCATGATATTGTTGAATAAAGTATGTTGTTAATTAATAAAATTAGAAGGAAAATCTTCCCCATCCCCTTACTATTTTCTTAATGTGGCCTTGATCAATTTTGCGAGTAAGTATATGAAATGTGCATTTTTATATAAAATGCCTTTATGATTCATGTTGTGACTGTTGTTTTAGTTGCATGGAAAATAAATTAATAATGGATAAGTGCTAGGAATACACAAAGATTTGCAAAGGGAGGCTTGTGAAAAAATATGATGTCCAAAAATTAGGAACAACCAATTGTCAAGTAGTACAACAAAATTACACTAGCTTAAGGACTCACAACCAAAAGTAGAAGAAAGATCAAATCTATATGGAAAATCTATTTCTTACTTATGAAATATTACAACAATGAAAAAACTTGGATTGGACCACACTTGCACAAGATAAGAGAAGGTTTTGTTGAGATATGATGGAATGAAAGACTAAGAAACATGCCTAGGGTATATATAAGAGTTAGGGAATGATTTTAGAGGGTTCTCGCACTTAATTAACAAGATAGGTATGACTTTTCAAAAGATCAAGGAAGAGCAACGAATTTGGCTTAGAAATGATAATAAAGTCTCATGAAAATGTGTAAGGTTGTCTTGAAATATGAAATGGGATGAATGAGGATAGTGATAGTTAGATGACCAAGATAAAAGGTGGTAAGGAAGTAAAGGCTAGATGAGGAGAGAATGACACGAGTCATCCATCATGTGCAAATGGGTCTCCCCATATTTAAACTTACATAAATTCCTCACTACATCACTCAAAATAAAAAGAAAAAAAAATTAATAGCCGTGGATTCTATAAAATACACTTTAAAATTTAACAAGGCTTACACACAAGTGCCCATCAGCTTCAAGAATATAGAGACGGTAGACATTGTTGAGGAATAATCCTACATTGTCTGTAAACAAGACTTTGAGTATGTTTATAACGAATATGCAACCTTCTCTTATTGAACCGGTTTTATGAGATGAGTTAAACCACAAATTTTTTTGAGTGAGTGTGTGAATAAAGCAATTTTAATTTTAGGAATTAGATTAAATTATAATAGTTTATAGACAAAGTAATTAATAATTTTGAAAAACTTTAAGGAGACACGTGATTATTATGAAAAATAAAATGTGGTTGATGAACTTTGATTTTATTGTTCAAAAGTTGATGCACACTTTGTTCCTTATTTCACACCTTTTAACTTGGACAAAGTTGGTGCATACTTTTGTTAATAAAGAAAATTGGTAACAAAGTCAGAATTTACCTCTGCGTTGCTGGAAATTAACCGGAAAGGTTAGCTCACCATTTGCTTTTGCCAAAATAGTCCATAAAACCCACATTTAGGCAATTATTATGTTTTCTAGCTGATAAACCATTTTTTATTCTGATGTGATGTAAATCAATCTTTTTAAAAAATTTATTTTAACCCAATATCCTTTACACAACATTCACCTCCGAGCCTTCAATATTGAAATCTTCAAAATTCAACCAATTAAGATAGTAGCTTCAATGATATTATCAATGAGTATATTTTGCTAAGAGAAAGATAATTATTTGGGGTGAAAAATATTATTTGTTTGTGTTTTAAATTGAGATAGTTGCTTCTATTATTAAAGGGTGCAAAAATTAAAATTATTTGTAAATCTTCAAACATGATCTTGGAAAGCAAGCATATCAAAACATGTTTGGTGGGGTTGGCCTATCATGGGAATGGAAGCAGACTCATGGGAGTGCATCCAAAGTCTGCAGTGTGAATTTAGTCTCTATTTGTTTCTGCCTTATATTTTAGGTCAAAATAAACAGAACCTTAAACAAAAAAAAAAACGTTTTCTCACTTCTAAAAAAGGAGGCTTTCTCACTCTCTCAATGACATGAAAAGGTTTTAAATATTGATCTTCTTTCAATAGCTTCCGATGGCTTCTCTTGGAAAAGGATTTGTGGAGCTTTCACAGAAATCACCCGAATCCTTGATGTCAAGGTCGGTGCAACGTGTGAAAGAGTTTGAGAAAGAGGCTGAGATAGTGAGAGTGCGGCGTGGGTGTGAGATTTGAGAGGAGAGAGAAGAAACCTAAATTAAACCCTATACCAATTGCCAAATGTCCAAAATGACGTTGTTTTGGTATTAAACATCAACATAACTTTGTTTTGGTGAAATTTTATATATATATATATAAAGAGTATATGTATAGTGGTTAGTGGATTTGCGGTTAATAACCGCCCACTTATACAATCCTAGTTTGATCACTAAAAAAATTAGATTTTTTTTAAAAAATATATATTTTTTTTTATATTTTGTATTTTTTTTATATTGTTATTAAATGAGACACGTGTTTTATTATTATTATTTTTTATTATTATTAATAAAACATGTCCCTCTTTTGTGGACATGTTTTATTATTATTAGTCTCTACATAAAAGATTTATGGTTTTCATTAGAATTATAAACAAAAGTGAAAAATGAAAAAGTTACTTATCACTTTTGATTGGTATAAGGAGCTCTAAGTCATTTTTGAAATTCCGAGGTTACTGCAAATTAGTACAATGGACTGATTATTCATTGTCTTTTTCAGGAAAATATATATATATATATATGTAGTTCTTAGGTTTTATTTTGATTTCAATTTAATTCTTTTCAAATTTTCAATTTTTTTATAGTTAGGTTTTTAATTTTTTTCTTTGCTTTCTCAAAGGTCTTTCCATTAACTTGTTATCTAATTAATTAATAGTATATTATGTCAGACAGATGATTATTATTACATAGCTCGTATTTGACACGTCATATACCATTATAGTGTCATGTGATATGTGGTACGGTTACATTAAATTATAAAGATAATTTTATTTAAAATATATTTAAAATTTTAAAGTAATTATGTGGCGTGAAATTGTTACATGAAAAGAGCTATTTAGGGTATTAATTTTCTTCCAAGTCCATCAAGTTACACAAATACACACAACTTTGGTTTACTATACATTATTACACCTTTTACACATATTATTAGTATTTTGTACATTAAAAACCGAACAAGAGATTACAATGTAGGAGGGCTGGACAACCCAAACAAAAAGACCCTAAAACACGCTAATAGAACAAGTAAACAGAATTAAAAGGTAATACAGTAAACGAATGCCCCAGACCTATATTTTCTTGGCACGAAGACCAGGAAAGAGGACCACCAAAAGAGGCAGTCATATGTGGTGGCAGGGACTTGAAAATACAGGAAAAATAGCTGAACATTATCAAAAACAACAAAAAGAAAGAACAAAACCCGGAACAAACTAAGATTACACAACATAGTAAAAATAAATACAATAAACAGCAGCATCAAAGGATGGAGGCCACAAGGAGGTTGATGAAAACTGGCAAGAGTGAACATTCGAAAGTAGCAACCGAGTCCAAAACACCGGTAAAAAACACATCGGCGCGTGGGACGCACGCTCCAGCTAGTTGAGGACGAAGCTTGTAGCAGACGATGGTGGAGACTCCTAGGAACAACGTGGAGTGGCGTGTGAACGATAGAGGCTTCCTAAAAAGCATAAATTTGATTTTGAAAGATTTGAGGATGAGAGTGGATGGTGAAGGTGGAGGAGGGGGCGACCAGTTATTGGATAAAGATAAAACACCTAAGGCGTTGGATGAGACCTCTAGAGAGATAGATAGGGCCATCGAAGAGGTGAGTTGAGCCTCTAAAGAGGCGAGAAGGGGAGGGGAGGAAGAGGAGGAAGGAGCCTGCTCCCATAGAGGTCTGTTATTTGAGAGCTTCTTCAAAGAGGTTTCGAGAGAGAGAGGCGACTACATTTTTTTTTTTTACACATTATTTCTTGTTTGAGAGGCTTAAAGGATACTAATTTATAGCCAAGGAGTATTATAAAGGGGAGTAACAACTGACTTAACTTTTAAATATTTGTAAAGGGCTTCTAATCCTAAATCACTTCCAAACCCACTCATCTTATACCCTCCAACAGTGCAGTCAGTGTCGAAAGCAAAATAGCAATTGATCCAAATGGTGCCAGCACGAATTGACCTTGAGACGGTATTAGCCACATTCAAGTCCTTTGTCACGATACCTGCCGCTAGCCCATATCTGGTCTTGTTTGCCCTCTCAATTGCCTCATCAATTGTTCTATAATTGTTCATAATTAGAAAAACACAGCTAGCTCTTTTATCACTACTAAAATTACTAAATAAAAGCATTTTATTGCAAAAGTTTTCTTTAGAGAAATTAAGAAAAAGTGGCCGGAAACTAAAAACATGAATGTACTGACTTGAACTTGGCGAGCGCCATAACAGGTCCAAATATTTCGTCCTTGGCTATAAGCATCTCTTCCTGACCAAGTCATCAAGAACAACAATAGATGAAGGAAAAGAAAAACTAAGAACTAAGATATTCTCCATGTGTTGTAAAATAAAGAATATATACCTTAAAATCTGTGAAAATTGTAGGCTCAATGTAATATCCCTTCCCACCCAACTCCGAGGGTTTGCCACCAGTTAACAGTGTGGCTCCTTCTCTCTTGCCATGCTCAATGTATGATAGGATTTTTTCAAATTGCTTCTTATCGACCTGCATGTCAGAAAATGCCCTTCTTCATTGGAACCATCTTAAAGTTAAAATTGGTAACCTCCTTTTTTTTTTTTTTTTTTTAATTTTAATTTTTATCAATACTGCGAAGTGCGAAAGGTGAAAAGGGAAAATTGGTAGCTTATTATTATTATTACAATTTTGGATAGAAAAATTGGACTGTTGGCAACAATTCCTGGTAATTGGTTAGTTTCTAGCTATATGGTCCTTTTGTACTACTCCACGACCAAAATGAAAGAAATATTTATAAGCCTGATTTCACACCTGGGGTCCTTGTTGAACTTTAGGATCAAATGGATCCCCAACTACCCAAGCTTTTGCCTTTTCCACCAATTTCTTTACAACTTCGTCATATATCCCATCTTGAACATAAACACGAGAACTTGCCACACATACTTCTCCCTGAAAATAATGATTAATCGAAAAAAATGGAAGAAAGTTAAAAATTATGGCATCAACATAGATTATGAGAAGTCTTTACTGAGTTTCTCAATTTTGTGAGAAAAAAAGAAGAAGAGAAAGTGAAATCATATAAGCTATATATATAGAGAGAGAAACCCAATTGAATCACCATTATAAAAGATAACATTTATAATGCTCAATTGAATCACCTCACCAAGTTTTGTCATCGACTTACATCATACAATTCATTGAAAAAAACCTTTAATTTGTTTGAGAAAGCTAATTTTTGACCATGCTGATTAATTTCTTGACAAATTTGTGGAAGGTCGGATGTACTATATGCAAAAGATAATGCCAAAGTCATCCATAGGAATAAACAAATAAAAAGCGAGATTCCTTTTGATTGAAAGAAAGAATATAAACATAAATATAAGGTCCCCAAGGAGTAGCTCAATCAGCTGAGAATCATGCCTCATAAAGCGAATGTCACTAATTCGAATTTTTCTTCCATTTTCTCTTCTCTTATGTGGACATGTCAAAAAATCAAAAATTATGTGGACTTTTTAGTAATTTTAGTTCAATTTTAATTATGAAAGATGTGTTGCTATCAAACTAAAGAATATGAATAATTATTCCATTCCAACATCCTTCATTCCCAGTAATGACATTCATTTTCCTAGCAAAATACTCATTCCGCAAAAGAAACGCAGAGAGCAACGTTGTTGGAGAGGGAAATAGTACATTGAAAAAACTAGAAAAAACAAGGGAAACTTCATTCCTCCTCCCCATAATAGCTGCAAGAACCGGAGGGGGAGCCTCACAGAGGAGGAGGAGATTGACTTCTCTTTTAGAGAGAAGGAAGAGCTTACTTGTGAAGCTTGAAGTAAAGACTCGAGTCTAGTTGATCATAGCTAAAGAGAGCACATTTTTGGAGAGAGGAGCATGACTAAGACAAGAGCAACATAGAATTAAGGAGACTAAACAAACAATGATTGAGATCGATCAACAAAAACTAATCGTCTGATATGGTTAATTTGGTTGCAAAATTAATATAAGGCATGCCAAATGTGGTTTAACCATAACTAGTTGATATCGAAGACATGCCATTTAAGAATAAAAAGTATTAGGGGACATGGTTCAATTCCCCCCTTCCTTTCTTCCTAGTGGTCACGGTTTCGAACCCACTTGCAGTAGTAGTCTGCAAATCAAATGCTACTAAGAAGGGCCTTTATCAATTTGCACTTTGGTGGGGCTGTGGTGACGGATTCGCCTTCCAGGCAATTGTTGGGAATTGACTCAAATTGTCAACAAGTGTGAAGATAATTGCTGGATAATATAAATATTCAAGTTGGTGGACTCAAGTTATATTTATCTATAAGAGGATAATGTTAGTTTTAAAAGAAGTCAAAGAACAACTTGGAATTGGTTTTTTGGAGAAAACATATGTGGATAAACATGTGGGTTACATGTTTATCTTCTTCATGGATAAGAGTTAGTATTCATGATGGTTTTGTTTTCCTTGCAGCAATTGGATTTAAATTATTCTCCTATTTTTGTGATTAAGCCTCTATAAAAGGACATGTAGTCCTTGGTTGAGGGAATCCGGAAAATCCAAATTGGTGAGAGCACTTTGTGGTATTTACAAAGTGCAAAGTTGTTCTTTACTGGGTATTTGAGAGGGACAGTTGAGTGGGGTGTACAAAGGGTTAAAGGGCTTGGGTTTGGGATATTAAACTTGAGCGGTTTAAGCTTGTACCATTGTACTCAATATTTCTCAATAGTAAAGAAGAAGACCGGATCACGCCCCGTGGACGTAGGCATATTGCCGAACCACGTAAACTATTTGTGTACGTATGTGATTGGTGTATATTCTCTTGTGCTTTCTTTCAAACTTGTTTTTCGCATAAAGGATTGGTGGAAAATTGGTTGCCAATTAAATTACCAATTTTCCAACAGCAATAACTACGGCTCAAACCGAATATTTCACAGTGAGTGGGAACCCCGATGGTCACGCCCAAGGGGAGAAATTACACTAGTTGTCCCTTCCCACCTTTTAATTTAGAAAAACAATAATAATAATAATAATAATAATAAGTACTAATAATGGACTTACCTTGGGCCTAGTTGAATCGGGTTATACTAGATGGACAGGAATGGATCCAGTCCCACCGAGTTAGATCAAGTTAGAACTAGGCATGATCAAGCCAAATTGAATTGAATGTAGTCACAAATGAGTCGATGAGGTAAAGTCACGTTACATGTAACATATAAGGCGTGCCATATATATGTATTTTACGTGTGAGTTGCATCCGCTTTGGTGGTGCTTAAATTAATGTTACACGCTCTCACTCTTATACTCTCAATTGCCTCACATTTATTGAGGTGACATTTAAAAGGCACGATAGGGAGTGTGAGAGTGGGAGTATGTGTAGCATTATATATTATCAAAATGAAATAAAAATGACTTCACCTTGTTATATAGGATGCCTCTGAGAGCCAACTCTGCAGCTATATCTACGTTAGCATCATCAAAAATTATGAGGGGAGACTTGCCTCCTAATTCAAGTGAAACCACTTTTAAATTGCTAGCGGCTGCGGCTTGCATTACTTTGCGTCCTACTTCTGTAGAGCCAGTGAAACTCACCTAAAAAAGAAACAAGAATATAAGAGCACAAGCAAAGCAATGAAGTTGCCATAGAATTTCCTCAAAACATTTACATGTAGACAAAACGTTTAGTAAAAAAACAAGAATTTACTGCATCAATGTCCATATGAGAGCTAATCGCAGCCCCAGCTGTTGGTCCAAATCCGGTTACAACATTGATCACCCCATCAGGGATACCAGCCTTGAAAAAGAAGAGAGAATGTTAACAAGAGAATTTATCAAATTCGAATGAAGACTTAATGAGTCATATCAGCAAGATATGACTTAAGCAAATAAATCATCGATCAAAACTTACAAGCTTAGCAAGATGAGCATAATAGAGAGCTGAGAGAGGAGTTTGCTCAGCTGGCTTGACCACCATAGTGCACCCAGCGGCTAAAGTAGGGCTAACCTTTATGGAGAAGGAGCCACTAGGGATGTTCCATGGGATAATGTGTCCTACGACGCCAATAGGCTCACGCAACGTATATGCATGAAATTCACGGGACATTTTCAGTACCTCTCCATGAATTTTATCAGCAGCACCCGCATAGTAACGGAGGATATTTGCTGCCCTGGGAATGTCTGCAGCCTTGCCCATACTAAACAATTTCCCAGCATCAAGCGTATCCAAGGCAGCTAGTTCTTCTACATTTTGGTCAATCAAGTCCGCGAATTTCATCATTACCTTTGCTCTCTCCTTACAATGATTAAGATCCCGCCAAAAAAGGGAAAAGAAAAAATTTGATTAGTTAAATATATGTATTTTTACTTTCAAAACATAATTAAATTAGTTCTTGGGGTTTGACTTTGTATTAGATAAAATCATAAATCTTTGCTGTTTCAAAATAATTCTATTTTTGACATGTTCACACAAGGGAAGAAGGAGGAATTCAAATTTGTAACCTCCGCTTCATTAGACGTGGCTTTTTTTTTGCTGATCAGGTTTTTTGGGATGTTTAGTGACAATATGCATGTCTCTATATCAAAATGGTCCATCTATATAAATTCCAGGAAATTTTTTTCCAGGACTCTTATAAAATTATAATTTTATCCTCAAATAAGAAAAAAAATTGTAGAAAATAAAAATAAAATAAAAGAAAAAAAAAAAAAAAAACAAAAACAAAAAGAAGCTTGAAGGTGGTGGCCACCCAGAACCCCAAACCTCCCAAGACTAGCAGAAAAGATAGCCAACTACTGCTGCAAGGACGTTTTCTTTTTCTTTTTCTTTTTTTATTTTTAAAAAGTACTTTTTCCTCTAAAATTTCATAAAAAACTCCATTAAAAAAAATCGAAAGTGTTAGTGGATCATTTTGATACAGAAAGCATGCCACACCGAGTTTTATATATATATATATATATATATAGTCAAAATCCCATGAACCAATTTTGTAATTTTTTCTTACTTAAAAAAGGGACTTTCCAAATTATTATATACAATAAATGAATATTCCTTAATTGTCACGCATCATTTGTTTGACTTGAAAATTTGGATATTTATGTGTTAAGAGTAGCGATCGAGTACATACAGAGCCAGAGTAGCGAGGCCATGGACCAAAGTCGAAAGCATGACGGGCAGCCTTGACGGCCAAATCAACATCTTCCTTATCTCCTTCTGCAACTCTCGCAATCACCTCTCCTGTTCTTGGATCAATAGTCTCCAATGTTTTTCCTATATTAATTTTGGATTTTTTTTCACAAAATTAATGGAAAATGAAGAGGAGGCGAAAGAGTTGAGTAATTATATAAGTTACTCTTTTATTACTTCAAGAATAAAGTGACTTTTAAAATCACCAGTTAATCAAATTAAACTCAATAATGATCATTTACATTCACAAATCTAATAGTAATTTTATAAGTTATGTCATTTTTTAAGTGACACATGAATAACATAAAGAGAAACTTTTAATATCACTTAACATGTCTCATCCTATTAACATGAAGCAATTGATGTAAACATTAATCTTGGAGAAATGTGGAATAAGATAAAACTTATTAATTGACGATGTTTTAATTTTGTTCCGTTCTATCTAGAAATACATACCGTGTTATATATTTAAATTTTTAAATAATACAAAACATATATATCTATTATGTGACAATATTTAAATACATACATAAGGTGTCTCACAAACCCCAATGATAAGGGTGATCATTGAAACTTTTTAAAATTGGATTGATATACTAAATTGTGAATTTTTTTTTTTAAGTTCAGAAAAATGATTACCAAAGTGCTAAAAGTTAAAAAGGTATTTGGTAACTTTTCTCCTAACTTTTAATAAAATGAACAAGCAAACATACGGTGAGAAGGAGGAAAAATTTCACACAACTATTTGAGAATTTACACAAAAGAAACATAAATGAAGAATCACTTAAAAAAAAAAAAACAAAAAGGATGGTCACCACCTATGGGTGGTTCGCCACCCCAACATATATTTATATATTTTTTGGTTTTTTTAAGAAAAAATGTTGAGGGCATTTTGGGAATAATAAAGTGTAATTTCTATTTATTTTATTTTTCCTAATCAAACAAGGAAGGGTTATATGGGGTTTATACTTATTTGAAATTGCGTTTGAAAGGCCTAAATTGCTCTTAACACTAAAAAATTGTTTGAAGAAAAAGTATTTTGGTAAAAATTAAAACATTTTTAAAGGTCTAAAACCTAAAATAGTCAAAACACACTTTTGACTTTGACTAAAGCTAAAAATAAAGCTTTGCTAAAAAAAAAAATTTAACTTAAAATTAGAAATTAATTTTACTTTTTATGATCTTTGTTATTCTTTAGTCATATTATGACTGACCATTAATTATTATCTGATTTTTTTTTTTGTTAGTCAAATGGACAGTCAACGGAGAGATAATTTTTTCCATTTTGCCCCACTTTAGAGGTATAAGTGTCATTTTAGTGATTTAAAGTAGGGCAAAATGGAAAACAAAAATTCTCTCTCTAGTTGACTATCCATTTGACTAACAAAAATATGATAAAAATTTGAAAAAGTTAAGTCAGTTAATTAGTGAAAAGTTTTAAAGCCAAATAATAGTAAAAAAGGTAATTACTAAAATTATATTTCTTATACATCATCCCAAATCAGCTCTTAAAATCGAAAAAAGTGGACTATCCAACTATAGATGGCAAACAAAACAAATTAATAGGAGACGGGTAAAAAAAGACATGGTCCTATGTATTTTGAACAAAAGCCATGAAAATGGCTTTAGAATCAGTCTCTAAAGGAAAAGGGACACGGGACACAAACTTTGAAAAGTCTCTCTCAACCATAAGAGGGAGAGAGAGTTGTTGAGGCCCTTCGTGAGATCTATCGTCTTCTTCCTTCTTTTCTCTTCTTCATTACTTTGGTTATTGTTTAATCAAATCTTTTATTGGGAAGTTCGTTTGTCCCACAGGAGAAAGAACAACAATTTAATTAGTTGTTTCCTTTTTAGTTCTTTCTTTGGGCCTTAATTAGTACATAAACTGATTGTATATAGTCGGTCTACAATCATAATATAAACTACATGTCGGAAAACATGGGGTATCATCGGAGTGAAATTATTGTCTGAAAAATCTAAACGTGTATATAAAGCAGAAAGAGATGTAGAAAATAGAAAACCTGAAATGGAATCAACAAATTCTCCATCGATGAACAGCTTGGTGAACTTGATCGTGGGGATCTTCACAAAAGAGTCCAGTCCACTCCCCATCTTATCTTTTCTCTTTCTCTCACACGCGTTTCTCAAGCAGAAGCTCCTCCTGCTTAGTAGTTGCTGTCTTCTCAATTATATACAAAGTGATAATTAAGTCATTTCGTGACTACATATATGGGCAGTGGCACTAGGCGTAATTGTTTTTTTTTTTGAAAATACCATATATATAGTAATTTTCTTACCTGTCTACCTTTTTTTTTTTCCTTTCTTTCTTTTTTATTTTTTATTTTTTATGTTCACACAAGGGAAAAAAATATTTAAATTAATAACATTTATTTCATTAAATGTGATTCTAATCGATTAAACTACCTCTTGAAAACCTTACCCATTTAAATTTAATTATAAGTTATCCTTGAGCAATGGATCGAGTCAGTACGCAAAATCATAATATAATTATTAAAATCATGCTGGTGGTTGTAAATTATTAAAACCATGCTGTTAGTCGTACATCCTCAAAATCTTAGCCGTTCGTTGTTCAAGAACAAGCCACGACATCAACAGGGACAAATACTGTCCATGACTATTTCCCTGCAAAAAAATAAAAAATAAAGCACACCCCTCCACGGCAAAGACGTTATTGGGCTCCGTTTGGTATTCACTTGGAACTGTTTAGTGGTTTAAAATCATAGTAAAAATTTATTGATTTGAGAAATAAAAAAATAAGAATGTTTAGTATATAAAAATAAAAGAAATTTTTTTAATATTATTTTTCTGTTTGTTCTTAAGGGATAGTTTAATCAATTGAGATCATACCTAATAAAAGAGAGGTCATTAATTCAAATCTTCCTCCCCCTCTTATGTGAACATATATATATATATATAAAAAAAAAAGTTGGTGAATGAAATGTAAAATATAAGAATATTAAAAGTTGAAATTTTTTTTTTATGAACCAATCGGAGTAGATAGTTGATGTAGCACTGAGGTCTCCACTCCACTAGTACTAAAGACTAAAAGATTTTATTTATTTTTATAATTAAGACTTTATTCTTATAATCTTATTTCCCTATTAGGATTAGATTTACTTTTCTTACTATTGAATTATTATCAAAATAGAGAATTTTCTTTCAAATACTTGAGTTTTATCTTTCTTTTAGCATGCAATTTTGTTTAATTTTTTAGGTAGAAGACGAAGATTATTCTCACAAAATTAAAGACACTATTTTTTATTAATTGTTTCAATCTTTTGCTACGTGAATAGTCTTCATTCATGACGTTAGCTATGTTTGGCAAAGAAGTGAACTTGAGGAAGTGGATTAGAACTGCAGTAGATTTGATTGACGTGAAAAAAAAAGTAAGAATATTTTGAATAAAAAAGTGAAAAAATTTGTTTTGTAGTGATTTTTTATTTGAATATTAATAAAAAGTGATTAATGTGATATAAAAAATAAGAATATTATGGTTGATTTTGAGATAAATTTTTTTAAAATTTTGGATCCGATCCAATCTACTCCTTTACCAAACACACCCGATTGTTGATTGATAAGTCTGCAGTTGCAGACCCCAAATGCGCGTCTAAAGCATCAAAAGCTCATTTCAACCAAAATTCGGTCGTTTGGTAAAATGGTTGTGAAAGTGCTTTTGAAGTTTCAAACTTTCAAATCGACGTTTGAGCATAAGCTTGATAATGAAGCTTTTGATCAAACGCGCCATTAGAGAAAAGACGCGCTACAATTTTGTTATTAATGAAATATATGCAGAAACAAATATACCCATACAAATTTCGCAAAATAACTACCAAATCCATATATAAGGTACAAATCCAATACAAATCTCACACACAAAGAGACAAATGGTTTACCATTTTCGCCGTGAGAGGAAGAGGCTGCAGCTGATGGCTAAAGGGAAAGAAAAAAGAAAGAAGCTTCTCGCGGAAGCTACAGATCCAACACATATCACACACACAGAAACAGATGATTTACCATTTTTGCCATGGGAGAAAGAGGCTGCAGTTGATGGCCAGAGAGAAAGAAAAAAAGAAAAAAGAAAGAAGCTTCTTGTGGAAGCTAGCAACTAGGGAAAGAAAAAAAAAAAAATCAGATAATATATGCAGGTATGGCTCAGCGCTGCAAGTAGGAAGATGGGACAATTGCGCGCGCAGCTCAAGGTTAGGAGGGTTTGACCCATCATTATTTATTTTTGTTTCCTGATGTACACTTTTTTATATATATATATAAACCATTCTGATTGACATGCCAAATTTTTAAACATCAACAAAAAGTTAATAATTTTTAAACGTCAAAAAAAAATCAATAATTTTTAAATTATATAATTCGAAATTTTAATTTATTGATATGGCAATTATGCCACGTCAAAAATTTTCTGACCTTTCAAAAATGTAGATTTTTTTGTAGTATAAATACTTTGAAGTGTTGTAGTGTTAAAAAGTGTGTTTAAAAAAGAAAAGAAAAAAAAATGATTGACATCACTTTTTATTACATATAAGTACAAAAAAAAAAAAATGTTGACGTCTTGTTATATAAAACATGACAAAATAATTTATACTTGTGAAATGTAATATTAACCATTTTGATATAAAATGGAAAAAGAAAAAAAATCATTACATGTCCTTATAGGGACGGATCAAAATCATTACATGTCCTTATAGGGACGGATCCAGGGTGAAGAGTGGAGAGGGACCAAAGCAAAGAAAAAAAAAATGGGAGGGGACCGGAATTAAAAATATATATATATACAGCTTTTTTTTTTTTTTTGGGAAATGGGGGGGACCATGGCCACCACCGGTTCCCCCCCAAATCCATCATTGTGTCCTTATATGTCATTTTTTTGCAACTAAAAGTACTTTTTTAATTTTGTTACCAAACATCAATAACATTAAAAAAGTACTTAATACATGTAGTTACCAAACATGTAATGGCTTTTCAGTAACAACACTTTTGACAAAAGCTTATAGATAAAAGCTTTATATATATCTAAAAGTTTTATTCTACACTGCAATTTCAAACAGACCCTAAGTGAAAAGAAAAGTAAAATGACGGTTTATTGTTTGACAAAAGCGGATATAGGTACAACAACTATTGCCTATTGGAGTAAATTTGAAGAAAATAATACTCTGTTTTTATTCTACATAGAGTGGGCCATAGTCAGAATTTACCCATTTCAGGCAAGTCTAGTAACTACATTTTTTTTATTTTTCGATAAATTCAAATTTTATTCAACCAAACAAACTATAACAGTACAAGTTGTTAATACAAAACCAGAAATTAAAGAAGTCAAAAAAAAAAAAAAAAAATTAATTATACAACTATGTATAACTTCAATTTTATTGCACATAATTATATTGCTAAAATGTGTTTAATTCCCCATCTCTGCTATGACGATATTAATTCAAAGCCAAGGAGTATTGTAAAGGGGAGTTACAACCGACTTCACGTGAAGATACTTGTTAAGGCCTTCCAATCCAGAATCTCTTCCAAACCCACTCATCTTATACCCTCCAAAAGGACAGTCATTATCGAAAGCAAAATAGCAATTGATCCAAATGGTGCCAGCACGAATTGATCTTGAGACGGTGTTTGCCACGTTCAAGTCCTTTGTCACAATACCTGCTGCTAGCCCAAATTTTGTCTTGTTTGCCCTCTCAATTGCCTCATCAATTGTTCTGTAATTGTTCATCATTAGAAACAACTAGCTCTTTTATCACTACTCAAATTAATAAATAAAAAGAATTTATATATGTACTGACTTGAACTTGGCGAGCGCCATTACAGGTCCAAATATTTCGTCCTTGCCTATAAGCATCTCTTCCTGACCAAATCATCGAGAACAACAATAGATGAAGGAAAAGAAAACTAAGAACTAAGATCTCCATGTGAAAATGAAGAATATATACCTTGAAATCTGTGAAAATTGTAGGCTCAATGTAATATCCCTTCCCACCCAACTCCAAGGGTTTGCCACCAGTTAACAGTGTGGCTCCTTCTCTCTTGCCATGCTCAATGTATGATAGGATTTTTTCAAATTGCTTCTTATCGACCTGCATGCCAGAAAATGCCCTTTCTTAATTCATTGGAACCCAGCTACTATATATGTCTCACCCTCACTCTAGGATGTAGGCTTAATATGTAATTTGGTTCAAAGTGTTGGGCTTAGATGCGCAGGTTATTAATATTGGGCCTATTTAGCTTAGTAAAAGTTAGATCAAAGCATCTTCAAGGGAAAACATAAGAGCTAATGAATTTCATGATGGACAAAAGTTTCTTTCAAATCAGGTTTTGAGAAAAAAATTTCAACCAATTCTATAAAATTACCATGCTTGTGTACCTTTTGAGTATGTGAAAAGTACATGAAACTCTTGTACTTCTCACATTTTAAAACACATGACAGTTTATAGATTGAGTTAAAAGAATTTTTAGAGGAAATTTCAAATTTATATCCCTTCATAAGTACTACATGGTCGTTGTTGGAAATAGGGGATTTTTTTTTTTTTTTTTTTCAAATAAGAGAAACTGGTAAAGGGAAATGGAGTCTTTGTTGGACCTCAGGATCAAATGGATTTCATGATGGACAAAAGTTTACCTGGGGTCCTTGTTGGACCTTAGGATCAAATGGATCCCCAACTACCCAAGCTTTTGCCTTTTCCACCAATTTCTTTACAACTTCGTCATATATTCCTTCTTGAACATAAACACGAGAACTTGCCACACATATTTCTCCCTGAGAAAAAAAAAAAAATCAGGAAACAAAAGAATGATGTTGAACTAATCTATATTTCTTTAGCTATATCAGTTTTCGAAGTGAAAGTTTATTGAAAAAACATAATAAATAAAAATGACTTCACCTTATTAAACAAGATGCCCACAAGAGCAAGTTGAGCAGCTACATCAATGTCGGCATCGTCGAAAATGATAAGGGGAGACTTACCTCCTAATTCAAGTGAAACTACTTTCAAATTACTTTCTGCTGCGGCTTGCATTACTTTCGTCCTACTTCTGAGGAACCAGTAAAACTTATCTGAAAAGACAAGAACAAGCAAATGGAAGATTAGGGGCATATGTGCAAAGCAAGAAATTGGCTATGGAAATTTCTCAAAGTGTCCACATAAATAATACAAACATTCAATTAAAAGTTAGAAATTACAGCATCAACATCCATGTGAGAGCTAATGGCTGCCCCAGCTGTAGGTCCAAATCCAGTTACAACATTGAGCACTCCATCGGGGATACCGGCCTTGAACAAGAAAAACCGAAATGGTAATACAAAAATGCTCAGCAATATGAATAATTAATCATTAACCGTGTACAAATAAATCATAAGAAGTTACCAGCTTAGCAAGATGAGCGTAATAGAGGGCAGAGAGAGGCGTTTGCTCAGCAGGCTTGACGACCATGGTGCACCCTGCGGCTAAAGCGGGGCTAATCTTCAAGAACAACAAGGTACTTGGATAGTTCCAAGGAATGATGTGTCCAACGACGCCAATAGGTTCACGCAACGTGTATGCATGAAATTCACGTGACATTTTCAACACCTCTCCATGAATTTTATCAGCTGCACCTGCATAATAACGTAAAGTACTTGCCACATTTGGAATGTCAACGGCCTTTCCCATACTAAACAATTTTCCAGCATCAATTGTATCCAAGGCAGCTAGTTCTTCCACATTTTGATCAATCAAATCTGCGAATTTCATCATTATCCTTGCTCTCTCCTGACAACAATTTAGAACCCCGCCAAGAAAAAAAAAAACCATAATTTACATTAGCTGTTGCAAAATTATGGTCGATGGAAGGCACCAAGGAAGAGGGCTACTCCAATTTGAATCACATATGTTGGTTGGAAATGGAAATAATAGAACGACTTGTTCAAACAAAATTGAAAGATAAAGATTATATATAAGTAACCTCAATTGGTGCATGCATGTGCTATTTATTATTCAATATCATTTGCCGTAAATTTCCATTAATCTTATTGTACAATTATTTATCTAATCATTTAGAATGGTTATTGACCATCGTGCGGCTAAAGTTGACTGGAAATTCTATAATTAGACGAGTAATGATATAAGAAGGACTAGAATCATAGAGTCATCCCAATGTGATGTGATATTTAAAATTATCATTGAATTTGAAACGATCGTTATTAAATTTTAATTTATTAGTGATTTTAAATGTCACATTACATTTGGGATGACTCTAGGAGAACTCTAATCCTCTTTATATCATTATCCTAATCAAATACACATATTAGTAGTAATTTTAGAATTTTTTTTTGTCCCTCCAAAAATGAGATAATTTTTAAAATTATTATTTGATTAAAATTTGATAGTAATTTATCACAAGCCTAATGATAATTTACTACTTTTAAAAGCTACATTATTTTTAAAAAGATACAAAAACATTACTTATATATATATATAAAAGAGTTCACAAAAACTATTTATGTTTGTTAAATATTAATTATCCAATTAAACAAACTCTTAGATATAGGCTTATAGCCCTGATCAGTGATCACCAGAGTCACCACTAGCTCACATACTTTTCAAAATATTGTTTACATGTATTAAATGGATCCCCTCAAGCACCATATATAGTTTGACTTGGAATTTAAGCGCTGCGAGATTTCTTGTAATTAATTAATGTTGAGAAGCGAAAATGACGGAGAAATCAAAGATAGATCGAGAAGAGATCGAGTATACGTACAGAGCCGGGGAGGCGAGGCCATGGACCATGATCGAGTTAATATCTATATCTACACGTCTTAAAATTGCTATCGGATAATATTTTTTGCTATTTGCATCTGACACTATTATAACAGCTAGTGGACAAGTGCGATGTACCTTATGGTTCGAACATGACATTAGAGAAGAAGACCAAAAAGTATGTACGTCAATTTTCCGGTTCTGTACGCTACTGTTTCAGTGGCTACGTTCTTATCCGAATTACGCAGAAAGACTAAGAGGGGCTAGACGACATTGACCTTGACTTGGAGCTTGGCCAAGCACAATTTAACTCGTGGTCCGAGGGATCCAGGTTTTCTTTCTATTTATTTTTTATTTTTTTAAGAGTAACATTTTTTTTAAAAAAAAGATACAAAAACATTACATATATATATATATAAAAGAGTTCACAAAAACTATTTATGTTTGTTAAATATTAATTATCCAATTAAACAAACTCTTAGATATAGGCTTATAGCCCTGATCAGTGATCCTAGAGTCACCACTAGCTCACATACTAGTGGATCCCCCGAAGCACGCATCATTGTTTGACTTGGAATTTAAGCGCTGCGAGATTTCTTGTAAATTAATTAATTGTTGAGAAACGAAAATGACGGAGAAATCAAAGATTGATCGAGAAGAGAGTATACGTACAGAGCCGGGGAAGCGAGGCCATGGACCATGGTCAAATGCATCACGAGCTGCCTTAACGGCCAAATCAACATCTTCTTTATCTCCTTCTGCAATCCTTGCTATCACGTCTCCTGTTCTTGGATCTATCGTCTCGAACGTTTTTCCTATTTATTTAATAAATTAAAGGCTTAGAAAATTTAATTAATATATAGCCGTATGTCAAGCTGTCAGCAATGACGATCCACAAAGTTGAAAAATAACTTTCATATATGCATCGTGCATGTCAGCACCTCAGCCACCAGATTAGAGAAATGGAAGGCTTTCATTAAACAAATAGAATGAAATAAGACATTATCAGTTATAACCCACGACAACATGGAAAGTCTTTCATAATTTTCTTTTTGAAAAAAATTAATATGAGAAGACTTTATAAAGTTGACTTAATCTTATTACCAATCTGTCACGCATATATGTGACCACTCGATCTGTCTATGTCTACATTATGTCATACATTTTGTTGTAATTAAAAAAGAATTAACATAAAATGGGGAAGACCCAAAGCATGCAAGGAATACTTGACAATATATATATAGACAGATGAATCAATCTTATATTTTGTCAACTTCTTTATCTTTTCACGGTGTTTTATGTTTGAAAGCCCTTAATTTCCAACCTAATTCTGTTTTATTTCCTGAATTACAAAACTGAATACGACATAATATACTTCTACTGCCAATAATTTGTGAACCCGCAACATAGTCAAACGTCGATTAATAGAGTGTTATGTATATAATTGAGATGATATGATATTAAAAATTTAGTTGTGGTTTTTTTTAATACATATATAATACTACAAAATTACAAATGGTGTAGAATTAGATCCAGATCCTATCACTTAACCGATTTATGAATTTATCCTTCCCCAACACACACATACACAAAAAAGAAAAAAATAATATAAGTTCTAAGTGGTGGAAGAATTTAAATTAGATCCAGATCCAGATGAGGAAATAAATAGTAACCATATATATATAACATTGAAGTGGTGGAAGAATTTAAAATTACTAAGTGAGATGTGAGGAATTACGCAATATATTAACAAAAATGGAGAGAGAGAGAGAGAGAGAGAGAGAGTTTTTAAGGCCATTGGTGCAATCTCCTTCGTTCTCTTTTCTTCATTTTTTTCATTTCAAATTTTTCAATGAAGAGTTTGCTGTATCACATGACTTGCACTAACTAAAACATTAAAACATCGTTAATAAGCTTCACGTTGGAGTTTAATTTTCTCTCAACCAGGGCGAATAAATTTTCTTCAATTCTGTTTATAAAATTGCCATCTTTTCCTTAAAATTAAAAGGAAAGCAAAAAACATGTAGAAATGACAAAGATTATCTCCATGTTCACTGCTATTACATGTGAAAAGGTATGTCTTTTTAATAAAAATTCCTTCGACTCCTCATGCGAAGGAGTTCGACCTTTGTTTTCTTTCCCCAGAAATTCTTTAACCTCTTTGGCCCTTGGGGGTGAAACAACAATTACGTAACTTGTATGCATATATCTTAAATCATAAACTGAAAGTCTCTCTCTCTCTCTCTCTCTCTCTCTCTATATATATATATATATATATAGATATATACATGAAGGAATTAAACAGGGCGGATGTAGAGATGAGTTAAAAACCTGAAATGGAATCAACAAATTCTCCATTGATGAAAAGCTTGGTGAACTTAATCGTCGGGATCTTCACAGAAGAGACTAAGCTGTCATCGCAGTGACTCCCCATCGATCTCTGTCTCTCTCGTTTGTGAAGTAAGAGCTCCTCTAGTTTTTCTTGTTCTTGGTTATAGGCTTATAGCTAGGCAAGATAGATTTATAATATATATAGAGAGAGCCAGAGAGGCACGTAGGCGACGCAGCGGTAGATATGAAAGAGTAATATATGTGTGCTGAGGAAAAAAGAAACGAACAGGGTACTGGAATCCACAAATTACGTTGCATATAGACGGTGCAGCATCTATATATATATGGTTGTAAAATGATGAAGCGGTTTAAAGGACAAGCTTTACGTTGTCACATATAGGCGGCGCGGTGTAGGAAGGGTCAACCTTTATGTTCTCACATCTATATGGTTGAATCTTGAATATGCTTTAAACCGTTGAATATGCTTTAAACCGTTGAATATGCTTTATTTTATAATTATTGACGACACATGAGGGAACAAGTTGCGTTTGGATATATATGCAAGTTTCTTTTATTGACAGACCCCACAGTTCACACCCACGCATGACTCACCTTGAGATTAACAAAATTATTTAAAAAAAAAAAAACCCAGTGAAAATTATTTTTTTAATCATTTTTTCACTATTTTTTTTTTATATATATAATGAGCAAGTGACTTCACTGTTGAATTTGTATGGGGCCTACATGCATGAGTCTACCCACAAATTCAATAGTGAATTTGCAAAAAAAAAAAAATTGAGAAATTGATGTGTAACATATCTCATTAAAAAATAGTTGTGTTACATATAACATACTTATTTTGTTTTTTGTTTTTAATTAAAAAGGGCAAGCTGGGAAGACCAATTGTGGCTATCTTACCAATTGAGCGTGACTATAGTAGTACCTATTGGTTGGGAGACGCATAGGAAGGATTTAGATGGTAGAAACCGTAAGCGTTCTCTTAAATCTGATTAAGCTATAACATGATCCAAGTCTACCAGAACATCAATGAAAATCTAAGACGGATAATACTAATCATGTATATGTGGAGATTCTCTATTGCGGAGATTCGAATCCATGCTGTACTATATTCTCTGACCACGTAAAAACTTCCTTGGAAAGGCCATTAAACCACCACCCTTGATGGTACATATGTAACGACCTAGATTTTTAAATTCCTATTTAAATAATATTTAAAAGATTAAATAATAATAATAAATTATATATGGATTAATGATATTAAGTAGTTATTTGATGTTAAGGTTTTATGTTACATTGATTATTGACTTCTTTGAGTGTCACTTTAATTATCAAATTTAGTTTCATAAGTATGGTTATGGGCATGATTAAACACAATTTAGTGAATAAATTATTTATGTTAGTGTTTGGTGAAATCAAAAATTGATTTGAAGCATTTTAGTTTTTGGCTTAAAAAGCAGTGTTTTAATTTTCATATTGTCTAGTAACAATTAAAACCACTAAGAAACGGTAGGCTAGCCACTTTGGTTGAACTCTTGAAGGCTTCTAGTAATAATGATTTGTTAGAAATATCAAGGGAATTTAATGAAGCAAGAGATCAAGTTGCAAGTGTGAATGCAACTAGTTTAAAGTCAAATTTCGTGGGAAATTTTGTAAGGGCCAGAAACTGCATCAAACGAACTCGGATGAAGTCGAATAAAAAATATAAAATGTTTGTCTCAGTCCTCTATCTACCCTCAAAATTTCATGTCAATTGGAGTACGTTTGGATACAAAAAATAGATCAGGAGTGCACTGCCCTCATGTTGGACGAAAATGATAAGATAGACTAGAATCTTGGAATGTTGACTAGGTTCATGTTTTAGTTGAATACCTCTCAACCCTTGGATTAAAAGTAGGAAAATGAATCCTAGCCATCCATTCTTTAATAGATAGAAGCTTGAGTTTAACCATTGGATCAAAAGTGTTAGGATTAATCCTAACCACTCATTTTCTTATAAATAGGAGCCTAGGTAATTCAATTGTTTCACTTGAGTTCTTTCACTTTCCTAGCAAGAAAATATTACTTGCTCTCTCTCTCTCTCTTCCTTAGCTCTAAATCAAAAATCATATAGCTTAGATCCTTTTGTAGTCTTCAAGTGTTCCTAGTTTTATAATTAGCTACCTAGAGAAGGTTGTGTGAATTCTACTTCAAGGCTATTGGGTAAGTGTTCCTTGTGTAATTATAATGATTTATTGTTTATATTATTTGTTCTCATTTAATTGTTTAAGACCCAATAAGCTTATAATGTAAAATAAGGTAATAAAGAATTAATGGTAAGAATGCATAAACAAATTGATTCAATGCTTATGAAATTATCTATATTATTTACTTTCTGACATTTACATTCAATCATTTATTTTATCGTTATTTAAATTTTAATTCATATTTTTGTAGACCATTGGTCTCAACCTAAATATGAATTGATATTATATTAGTCATTTATTTTATAATCATTTAAATTTTAATTCATATTTTGGCAGTGCAGACCATTGGTCTCAACCCTAAATATGAATTGATTATATTCAGTCATTTATTTTATCGTCATTTAAATTTTAATTCATATTTTTTGGAAGTGCGGACCATTGGTCTCAACTAAATATGAATTGATTTATATTGATCATTTACTTTATTGTCATTTAAATTTTAATTCATATTTTTGGCGGTACAGACCATTAGTCTCATCCCCGAAATATGAGTAATGTTTTATATATATTATTTATAATACTAGTTTTTATTTTGTGATAATGGCCATTAGCCTCGTCACCAAAAAACGAATTCAGGAATAAAACTATATCTCAGATTTATATGATAAAATGAGTAAGTAAAGATGAAGTGATGGATAATAAATAAATATAAAAGATGAGGGTCTTTAAACAATGATATTATTTGAGAATGAACTAATATAAATATCGTTTGTATATATGTATTTGTATGCAGAAGTGGAGCAGAAATCCTATACTAAGGAGTGTAAGTATGGATGTACTTACTGAGTATTAGCTTTATTTTGTGGGTATAGGAATTCTTATTTTACCTTATTAATATAATTTTAGCATTACAACTGTTGCATAATGTGTCTAATAATATAATGATAAGATAGCCACCTTAAGAACAATTTGGGTAGATTGCGAGGAAGCCGGTATCCGGATGGGGGTATATAACCGTCAACAGGCCTAATATATAATTAAGTCGGTGTGCCGACCAAAGCAGTAAAACTCTAAAGTGTGAGGGACATAACGGACGTGAAGAGAGCTCATGACGAGAGGTCCGAAGGAAGATTATCATAAAACACAAACTAATATGTCACTACTGCATTGAATTTCATTCATCATTATATATTTTATTTCATAATCTTACTTTGTCTCAAACTAGTCTTTTAGTCTTTATTTCTAGAAAATAGATTACTCACTTGTTTGGCTATGTAAATATGATAACGCCATATTTACATAGACTTTGATCTTGAGGAATAGAGAGTGAGGACGATGGTCCTTTTGTTGGTTTTGATGATTGATAGATTATCGACTCTGAGATTGATGCTTACTCTATGAAGCCAGTCTCATTTATGTTAATCGCTTTTATTACATAATGTGATGTGTGTTAACTTGACAAATAATACTATATTGATTTGGTGCCATCTGTGGCTTACATTTGGTACACCTAGTGTGTACATATGTTATAATGAAAACATAGTTTTATTTTCATTAAATAATATATCACCTTAAGGTATTTCAGACAGCTCAATTGTGTTGTGCAAACTATTCATAGGCTATAGAAAAGAAAAAAATTATATACATATTCCGCTGTAAAATTATATTTCTAAAGTTGCAGCGTAATGACTTCGATATTTGCTAGTTTAAATATCGGGGCGTTACAACATATAACATAATTATTACCCTTGATTGTACATAAGTTGGTTTGTATTTCTAGAAACTGTCATCTTTAAGTTTTGGTCATTAATTAATTCTAAACTCAACTTGACCTTAACTTATGTGTTGCATCAAGTTGAGTTTCGAATTAATAATCAAAACTTAACGATCATGACATTTTCTAGAAATACAATCCATGACTTTTTAGTGTTGCAGCCATCCCCAACCTCCTGCAAGCCACCCTTAAAAATTTCATTAATTAGTAATTGGTTGGACCACCCTTAAGTGAAGGGATCCATTAGGATTTTAGGTTTGAGTGTTTTTTCTTCATTATTATTTTGCAATTTATTTTTTGATAGTAAAATTTTTTATCAATTCTCTCCATTTGTAAACGTAAGTTTGCTAAATCGAACCAAATAAATACTCAAATTTTGTGTGATTGCCTTGTTTTATTATGCTCTTTTTTATTTCTTTGTGATCTGAAAGATCATTTATCACTCCAAAAAATGGAGATGATATCCTCATTGGGGAAACTGGGAATAAATCTACGATTTCCACAAAGAAGATCAAACTTTATTAGATTCCTAATTCTATTGCTTTGCAAGCAAGTCTAATAACTTCATTTTTGGTGTTTTGGAATAAATTCAAATTTCTAAAAGCCAAACAGATCGAGTATAATAGTACAATTAGTTTTTTTTTTTTCTAAGCATAATAGTACAATTAGTTGTTAATACAGAAGCAGAAATTAAAGCAGAAAAAAAATAGAAAAAATAAATAAAAGCAATCGAATTACCCAACCAGCTGCTACCGTGTCTGTGACAAAATACAGAATTTGAGATATCGAGCTTGACACAAATTGATCATTTTGAATAAAACAAAGCGTGTAACTTCAATTTTTATTGCACATAATTATAATATTATTAAACTTGTGTTCCGTGTTTGGTATGACTGAAGGGATATTAATTAAAGCCAAGGAGTATTGTAAATGGGAGTTACAACCGACTTCACATGAAGATATTTGTGAAGGGCATCCAATCCAAAATCACTTCCAAACCCACTCATCTTATACCCTCCAAAAGGGCAGTCATTGTCGAAAGCAAAATAGCAGTTGATCCAAATGGAGCCAGCACGGATTGATCTTGAGACAGTGTTTGCCACATTCAAGTCCTTGGTCACAATACCCGCCGCTAGCCCATATCTACTCTTGTTTGCCCTCTCAATTGCCTCTTCAATTGTTCTGAAATTTTTTATAATTAGGAAGAAAAAAAAGAGTAGCTCTTTAATCACTACTAAAATTGCTAAAAAAGAGCACTTTATTGCAAAAGTTTTGTTTACTCACTTGAACTTGGCAAGGGCCATAACAGGTCCAAAGATTTCATCCTTGGCGATAAGCATTTCTTCCTGCACCAAGTCATCAAGAACAACAATAGATGAAGGAAAAGAAAAACTAACAATAACCATGCTAAAAATTAAGGGTGCATGCATGTTGTAAAGTGAAATATATGTACCTTAAAATCTGTGAAAATTGTTGGCTCAATGTAATATCCCTTCCCACCCAAGGGTTTGCCCCCAGTTAACAGTGTCGCTCCTTCTCTCTTGCCATGCTCAATGTAGGAAAGAATTCTTTCAAATTGCTTCTTATTGACCTGCACGATGTATCATTTCACGGTCTAAATTTTATTTTGTTGTATTTGCTAATGTATATAATGACACGTCATTTAAAAGTTTTAAATAACGTTGGTTAGTTTCTATTTGGTTCCTTTGTACACCACGACCAAAAAGAAAAAAAAAAAAAGAAAAAAAGAAAAAAATCTTTGTAGGCCTCATTACATACCTGGGGTCCTTGTTGAACTTCAGGATCAAATGGATCCCCAACTACCCAAGCTTTTGCCTTTTCCACCAATTTCTTTACAACTTCGTCATATATCCCTTCTTGAACATAAACACGAGAACTTGCCACGCATATCTCTCCCTAAAAAGAAAAATGAAATCAGGAAACAAAGAATGACATTGAATTAAGCTACAATTTTTACTTATTTATTGAAATATAGTAAATAAAAATGGCTTCACCTTATTAAACAGGATGCCTGTGAGAGCCAACTGAGCAGCTACATCTATGTCGGCGTCATCAAAAATAATAAGGGGAGACTTGCCTCCTAATTCAAGTGAAACCACTTTCAAGTTGCTTTCTGCTGCCGCCTTCATTACTTTACGTCCTACTTCTGGGGAACCAGTAAAACTAACCTGAAAAAACAAGAATAAGCATATGAAATTCAAGGTCAAACATTCAAAACAAGGAAATGACTCCCTAAATTTATCAAAATGTTCATATAAATAAAACAAACATTCAATAAAAAGCTAGAAATTACCGCATCAATGTCCATGTGGGTGCTAATGGCTGCCCCAGCTGTTGGTCCAAAACCGGTTACAACATTGAGCACTCCATTAGGTATGCCAGCCTTAAAAAAAGAAGAGAGAAAGGGTAAAATAAAAATAAAAAAAAATCAGAGCTTGGATCGATCTAATAAAAGCTAAATGACGACACTAAATTATAAATCATCATAAGTTATACCAACTTAGCAAGATGAGCATAATAGAGAGCTGATAGAGGCGTTTGCTCTGCAGGCTTGACAACCATGGTGCAACCAGCTGCTAAAGCGGGGCTAATCTTCATGAACAATAAGGTGCTTGGATAGTTCCAAGGAATGATGTGTCCTACGACACCAATAGGCTCACGCAACGTGTACGCATGGAATTCACGAGACATTTTTAGTACATCTCCGTGAATTTTATCAGCTGCACCTGCATAGTAACGAAGAGTAGCTGCCACCTGAGGAATGTCCACGGCCTTGCCCATGCTAAACAATTTCCCAGCATCAATCGTATCTAAGGCAGCTAGTTCTTCTACATTTTGGTCAATCAAGTCGGCGAATTTCATCATTATCCTTGCTCTCTCCTAACAACAATCCAGAGCCCCGCCAAAGAAAAACATAATATACATTAGCAATTGCGCACAAAATTATGGTCCTTTGAAGGCACCATGGAAGAGAGGGTGATCAGTTTTACACACAAGTAATCTTAATTTTTTATTTATTTATTGTATATTTGTATCAACCTCTTACGTTAATTAATTCAAACCCAAATTTAATTAGCTCTCATGCATGGACTCTGTCACAAATTATCACTAACCATTTAATTGAACCAACAAAATTGAAAGATAGAACATTTGGTTAAATCACTATGAAACATGTCTGTCCACAGCCAGCATTCTTCCAGTCAACCGTTCTAGTTGTCAAGTTGGCCTTTTCCTTATATCTCTCCCTCACGCATCATTGTTCGACTTGGAAATTTGAGTACTGTATATGACTTTAAATTTGTACGCAGTTTCTAATTCAAAGCAAGCAAGGAAGCTAAAGTGCTACGAATTATCTTCTAATTGCTCCAAAAAAAGAAAACAATGGAAATTAAAAATTTAAGAATGATGGAGAAATCAAAGAGAGAGAGAAAAAGTCTACATACAGAGCCGGGAAAGCGAGGCCATGGACCATGGTCAAATGCACCACGAGCCGCCTTGACAGCCAAGTCAATGTCTTCTTTGTCTCCTTCAGCAATTCTCGCTATCGCATCTCCTGTTCTTGGATCTATCGTCTCGAAAGTTTTCCCTATTTATTTAATAAATTAAATGTTTAGAAAGTTTACCCCAAAATTCGACAAATTAGCCGAAAATTAACTTTGATGCATCGGGACCTCAGCCGGCGCCGGCCTTAACAAAAGGCCGGCATTCATTAAACTAATAGAATGGAATAAGAGATCACCACGTACGTACGACAACATGGACAAACCGACAGTCATCTTTCATGAGCGGACATATTTTTTCAAATTAGTATAATGAGAAAACTTTATTAAATCAAAATATATTGTCAGATCAGGTAAAGTTGACTTAATCTTTTTCCTAATCTGTCACGCATCTCTACGCGGTCTACCTTAATCTTTTTCTTAGCTATGAACACAAAAGGTTATTTCTTTAGAGACTTTTTGGAACTAAAAATAAAAATAAAAATAAAAATAAGATGCAATAATAATAATTATTATAATTATAATAATAGGGTTGGGCGGCGAAGTTGAGCAATAATATTGGTAGATGAAGATGTATGAGTCCCTTTAATTCGGAGAAAAAAAAAAAAGTGCAACTAGTTTGGTGAACATTAAAAATGTTTCAACAACATCATTAATCAGTTTCATGAGAAAGAGGTCATCATCATCATCCTTTTCCTTTTCTTTTTCCCCGGAAATGAAATTCTTTAACCTCTTAAACCATAAACCTAAAGTCTATATATATATATATATATATGAAGGAATTAAGCAGGATGTAGAGATGAGTTGAAAACCTGAAATGGAATCAACAAATTCTCCATTGATGAAAAGCTTGGTGAACTTGATCGTCGGGATCTTCACAGAAGAGACTATGCTGTCATCGCAGTGACTCCCCATCTCCGCCTTTCTCTCTCTATTTTTCTCCCTCCCGTTTGTTTGTGTTCTTTGTTATATGAAACACAGATTCATAGTATATGTATATATAGGCACGTAGGCGGTAGGCGGTAGGCGGTATATATCAAAGAATATAATGAGTCACATATATGCTGAGGAAAAAAGAAATAAAAATTTATATATATATATAGTGGTCCGCAAAGATATGCAAGTTGAAATAAATATTTATATATTTCAAACTGCCCATAGAGTTGACTCAACTGAACATTAATTACATGTCAAAAAAAATACTGAACATTAATTAAAACAGACACGAGAAACCAGGCTGTGTTATGGAATATTATTTTATTTTATTTTTCCTTTCTTTTATTGGCATATTCGACGCCAACGCGATCCTTGATGTTCACACAAAATTATAGATAAGAGGTTAAATATTTAATTGGTCCGTGTGCTTTACTTTTTATTATTATTATTATTAAAAAGATCTCTGATAAGTAAATCGGTTGTACATCATCAGCAATTGGATTAGTAAGACTAATGGAAATGGTTGATTTGAAAAATGAGTTTTTATTGTTAGTTACCACAATTTCTTTTAGAAAACACAAAATCTCAAAGCATAAATCATTAGAAACTAGAGTTTTTTTTTAGAGTCAAAATTTGTAAAAAAAACCATATTTATCTTTTAGCTACTTAAATTTTAAAACAATAATGAAAATCAATTTTGAACTTATTAATTATCTCATTTAAATAATGGTTGATTTATTATTTAAATATTATCTCTATTCATTTTATGATATTTATATTTTTCCTCGTATAACCTTTTTATTAGGTCTTTTAAGGTTTGTAACACAGGCATGAGAGAGATTTTTTTTTTTTAGATGATTCAAATATGCATTTTATAAAGCATGAGCTTTGAAACGAGATTATAACTTCAGATATATATGTTTATTAAAAAATTATCATACTTTGGACAAGTTCCCGATCCCAAATCAATGAGTAGCATTGTTCCAATACACGTCTCACTGCTTATTTAACTTTTAATTAAGCAAAGTTCTTCTCATTCGTTTAATTTCCTCATGATATTTAATTTATTGCTCTAAGCTGCAAAACTTGAAAGGATTTATATATATATATATATACTGGGATGCATCACAAAAAGCAGGATGGGTGGGCATTGCACTGATTGATGGTCTCCTGCATCCCAAGATGATTTAGCCAAAAGCACTGTTGGGGTTTCCTGCCCAAACAAGTCACAGCCTCTGGCTTGATATATAGTCTTCTTCTGTGAATCTCTTTCCTGGTCATGGCACATGATAGATCAACATCTGTGGAGAAATTGAAATTACATGGTCGTGAAGATTTTTTTTTAATAACGGAGAGGCCAGGTTGAGTTTGAGGAACCCCTGATATAATTGATCAAATGATGTACCTGCAATGAAAATCAAAGATAACTCACGGCAATTAGATACTTCAAAAACAATAATGAAAATCAAATATTGAATTAACAAGGACTTGCAAAAAATAAGAATTAATGGTTGATTTTCATCTCCATATCATCCTAATTATATGATAGTTATATAACATTTTGTACTCGGAAGAACCTTTTATTAGGTCTTTTACTTTTTGATATTGAACTGTTATTAGGTAACTAAATTTTTTTAGATGATACGTAGACGGAATTTGTAAAGCATGAGCTTTGAAACGAGATTATAACTTCTTGATATATATGTTTATTAAAAAAATTATCAACTACTAGGGAGATCCCTAAAATCATTGGGATCTTCATGTTCCAATATGTAATGCGTGCTTATTTAACTTTTTTAGAAAGTTCTTTGATCTTTAATTTCCTCATGATATTTAATTTATTGTTTACTTGAAACTTGAAAGGATTTATATATATATATATATATATATATATATCTTTCACTTAATTAAGGAAATTCCAACTAACGGGATTCCCATATATGCAACGAAGCATGCATGGCCTTTATATCTGTTCGTTCATGTGTTTTGGAGAGTACTTTTTGCTTTTGATTTGAAAATGTGTTTTGTGTTTGTAGTTATTTGTTAATGTTATTTTTGTTTTAAAATAGAGAATAAGTGAAAAATAAAATAGTTTAAGGATCCAAAGCCCCCTCCCAACACTACTACTCCATATAATGTAAGGTAAAATTTGTAAAAACAGGGTTCAAGTAGGAGCTATGGGAGAGGTCACGGGTAATGCAGGACTATTATTGACTGTGCCCCAGATGGTTCAGATGAGGAAACAACAGGCAATGATTTAGTTGTGTCAAGAGTGAGGTTGGAGTTGGACACAATCAGTGGAGTTAGACAATTTATATTGGGGGTGCCGCTAAAATTTTTTTGACATCCTAAAAAGTTTTTCCACCCTAAAAATTTGGTAATTCAATTTTCATATTAGAACCTAAACCTCATATTCAATTATTCTAATATGACATATTAGAACTTAAACTCCATAAGCATCAATTTTCATTAAACTTATGAAAGTTTAGGGTTAATTAACACTTTAAATGTAATTAATCCATCCAATTAGTAATCCTAGTGCTCACATACCAAAAGCTCTAATTTAATTCATACTATACAAATTATGGTTTATGTTTATACTATGAACAATAGTGAAATTGAAGCTTTCAACCCATTAATCTAACAACCCGAGCTTAAATCATGCATAGAAATCAAAATGGGCAGAAATCATTATGATTTCAAACTTGAAATTCAATGGATAGAACTAAAATTTAAAGATAAACTAGAGATTTCAACAATATAGCAAAATCCCAAATTAAACCCTAAATTTTTGAACCCAAAATCAACAAAATCACAACACACCAAAAATTTCCAAACACTTATCCAATGGGTATAACGAAATTTAAACTACAATGAAAATCCCCAAATTGAACAAAAAACAAAGTTGAACAAAAAGTATTAAAAATATAATTAACAAAATAAATAAACAATTCAACAAAATTTAATTATTGTTTAAAACATATAAAAGTAACTTATAATTTATCCCCACCTTCGATGCATTTTGGGCACATTAGGGTCAAAATTTAGGAGAACCATCGCAAACACAAGGTTTGTAGAATATAGAAAATGAAAGAGATGATGTTTAAAATGGATGAAGTTGTTTATAGGAAATTGGTACATCGAAAGCATGACTATGGGAATTGTGGTGGATTACTGCAATTCCATCCAGATGATGCTTTGCTTGATGGAAGCCATTGCAGATAAATTGGTTTTTGTCTTGAGGAAAGGCTAAGGGAATATTGGAAATATAGAGAAGTATCATAAAATGATTTAAGAAATATTGGAGATTTGTGAGACAAAGGTGACACGGTTTTTGAAGGAGAATCTTGGAGTGAAAGAGACCTTGTAGATGAGGACTTGCTGTGCAAAGGAGAGACTAGTGGAGACCCATTGGGCAAAAGAAGACACGTGGGAGTGAAGAGGGAATTGCAGATGAGAATTGGACCGGTTTGGGTGGAGATAAGGATGATGACAAATTTTGAAATGGAAAAACGGATTCGTTGAAGGTAACATGCCTAGCAATATAGATTTTTCCGGTGAGAATATCAAGGCATTTATAACCCGTGTGTGGTTTGCTATATCCCAAAAAATACACAAGATTTTGATCTAAATGAAAATTTATTGGTGTTATACGGTCTTAAGTAGGGAAAACAGTCGCATTCAAAAGTCTTAAAAATTTTATAATCAGGAATCTCACCAAATAATAATTCAAATGGTGACTTTTTTTATTGATTGATGAAGACAAACGATTAATTAGAAAAGTGGCTGTGTCAAAAGCTTTATCCCAAAATTGAAATGGGACTTGGAAGTGAGAAAGAAGAGCTAAGCCAGTATCAACAATATGGCGATGTTTGCGTTCTACGCTCCCATTTTGATGATGGGTGTGAGGACATGTTTGCCAATAGTTGATACCCATAGATTTAAAATAACGTTGTAGGGGAATAAATTCTCATTCTCCATCACTTTGAATTGATTTAATGGGAGATTAAAAAAAATTTCCACTAAAGTTAGAAATGTGATAAATGTGGAAAACACATCAAATATGTCAATGAGAGCTCTGATACCATATAATGTAACGCAATATTTGCAAAACAACCCAAATATTTTCCATTGGGTTGTGTTTCATATATAGATGACAAAATAACTGAATTACAATATTTGAAACTTAAATATACAATTATCTGATCTATATTGAATTCAAAATACAATTCAAATTTGGAAGGATAAACTTTTAGTTGGGCTAAGACTTTAGATAAGAACATGTTCCAATACTCTAGGTACTCCTCTAAAATAAACTCTCATAATTATTATTACTATTATTTTTTTTTTCTCTAAGCAAAAAGATAAGTGGGGGTTATTACTTAGAGTGGCTATTTTATTTAGATGTGACTATGCAGGTAACAATTACCCATTGGGCATCATTCATATATAAGGGACCTAAACAGTGGGCAAGGACAGAACTAGACAATTAAGAGTGGTGGGATAAAATTTTAAAAGTAAAAATTTAGGGGTAAAAATTTAGTTTTGGGGGGGACATTTCATAAAAACCCATTAATTTTATGATTAAGATTTTAAATTTTAGGGGTAATTTTAAAAATTGGGAGGACATTTGTCCCTCCAAAGACCTACACAGGTTCGCCCCTGATAGTGAGAATTGTAGGTGCTCACTCAAAACCGATCAAATCATAACTTAACACCAGCAGCCTCACCGATGACTCCCCCTGCACCCAAGCCAATGCATTTCTTGTTTGTTAATATTTAGACTTTTTTTATTGTTTTCTCTTTAGGCCCCAAAACCCGGACTGTGAGGGGTAACAAACCAGTGCAACGCTGCTGTGCCAATTTTCACTCTTGATGGCTGAGGATCTTACAAAGTTATTGGTGAATTTTTCTGACGGAGGAAGAATGTGCTGAGGTTGAGATCCAGGAGAAAGATCTATATCAGGGGCTGTAACGTTAAGAGTCTTAAGACATGAATTAATTTGGGCTTATATATATTAATTGTGAAGAAATGCATGTTAAGAGTCTTATTAAGACATAGGACGATAGAGAAAAGGAAAACAGAATCAAAATTAAGAGAAAATATGCTACTGATCTTTTGGTGCCAAAATCTGAGTGGATTAATAATTGGCTCCATGCCTCATTTGCCTGGTTTAATTTGGTGCATGTATTCATATAATTGATTAATTAGGATAATCCTTAATAATAATAATAATAATTGATTAGGATAAAATGTCATTGTCCAGTTGGCTTTGAATTCTTCAATGACTTCAATTCGTCACTCACGATATGGTATGAAAGGGCACTTCGATCCGTCAACGAAAAGCGTATCTTCTATATTCTTTCTTTTTCCCCCATATTTCGCTCTGTCTCTCTCTCTCCATAAATTAATATACCATCATATCCCAAATCACGCGCCTAAAATCCATAAACAGCCATCACGGCCCCAAACGATGCTTTGACCCATATATATATATATATATATATATATATCAATTATGGGCAGGTAATTGATGATGCCAAAGTAGTGTTGAAAACTTGAAGGGGTTCAAAAGTTGGGAGGTGTGCCATGTCGAGAGAGAATCAAATATGGCGGCTCATATAATAGCAAATAAGGCAACAAATGATTTTTATATTTTACGGTGTTTACTGTAACGTAAAATGGTAGTCAACGAAAAATATTTTCCTTTTAATTGGAAATTCTTCTTTAATTTTCAGAAATTTTAACTTTTAGTATCTTATTCTCAAATCGATGGATCCTTTCAAGACTCACCCAAGACCTTGCCAAGACTTATCCAGGACCGCTCGAGACCCCTCCAAGACCCAAGCAGAAATAAAATTATCTCCTCTCGAGACAGCTCCTTCACTATTTTTTTTTTTTTTTGCGTTTGCCTATTGAAAATGAGGGTTTCTTCCCCCTGCCTTTTTTGTTTCTTATTTCTCTTCTTCGTCTTTCTTTCTTTTTCTTTTTTCTTTTCTTTTCTTTCTTTCTTTCTTCTTCTTCTTCTTCTTTTTTTTTCCTTTTTTTTCTTTTTTTTTTTTTTTTTTTTTTAAGACTTCAGATGATATATATATAAAATGTCCCTATCGGATCTTGGGCGGGCCATATTAGGGTCTTTGGCTAATCCTGATGGGGTCTTGATAGGGGTCTAGGCAGGTCTCGGGTGAGGCACTATGGGGTCCTTGCGGGACTCGGTTCGGATATTTTAAGACTTTGTTAGGACATTTTTGTAATTTAGAGTTTAATATGATTTAATGAAAAATATATTAAAAAAAAAAAATTCCATGACATGGTAAATGTCGTAAAATGTTTTCAGAGAAAATGACTTCCCTAAAAATATTTTTCGACAAAAATTATTTTACATTGAAGTAAACAAAACCTTAACAAGGTTTGCTCATTAATGTCTCTTCCTATGCTCTATGCAAAAACTAAAAAGGATCTTATCAAACTGCTTCTTATCAATCTGAACGTTTAGCATGATCTTACAAGATGTAAATTCATAGAAATATGGTAAAAATTATTATAAATGGTTTAGTTTAAAAGTCATGCTACTAAAATAATAATAATAATAATAAGTCATTTTTGGAAAGTTGGGGACCTTGTTGAGGTTTTTTTTTTTGACATGTCCACACAAGAGGGTGGATTTGAACTAGTGACCTCCACTTTATTAGGCGTGGTCTCAACCGATTGAGTTACTTCTTGAAGACACCTCGTTGAGTTTTAGAATCAAAAAGATCCCAACTATCCAAGATTTCACCTTTTTGCTACTAAATTTTTCACAAATTCATTATAAACCCCTTTTGTTGGTGCAGTGACTTCATGTCACCTTCGAATGAGGAGCTCCATCTACAATAAAAGGTAGAAGATATGAGAAGTTCACTTGTCCTAAAAAATCAGAGGGACTTCGATGCCTAAGTCAGCAAGGATGAGAGGGGGAGCTCTCTCTAGTGAAAAGAATTACTTAGTCATTAAATATATAACATGATGTAGACTATTTTTACCGACTTTTTTGTGACTGCTAGTAAAGAAAACGACACTAAAACCCTTTTTTAGTAATGCATGAGAAGGGATGGTCAGACCACCCTAAAGAGTTTGCTAAGAGGTTGGTTAGAGTTAGACCACCTAAAGTGAGGTGGTGGTTTTCCCACCCTCTCCCCACCTATTTATTTTTATTATTATTAGTTTTTCCTCATGTGTGAAGCTGATCAAGTGGTATTTTGTACACGTGATAACATTTTATTAGGTTTTTCATTGCTTTTTATATATAGAAAGAAAGGTTTGTTTTCGCCGCCCCAAAGTTCACTAAAACAAAAGAACGTTGTTCTTTCCTGTTGGCTTCCTAGTTTAATAAAAAAGTCATATCGCACAAGAGAGTTAGAGAAAATTTATCTTTTGTCGGTGTAAGGCTTAGGGTGTATTTTTGACTTTAGGTTTCATTTTTGCCTATTTATATAAGCTTCACACCCGGCGGCTAAAGCGGGGTAATCTTCATAAACAATAAGCTTCTTAGAACTCATTAAAAAAATAATAATAAATAAAAGCTTCTTAGAAAGTTTCAAGGGATGATGTGTCCTACGAAACCAATAGGTTCACGCAACGTGCATATGCATGAAATTCACGAGACATTTTCAATACCTCCCATGCATGAATTTTATCAATTGTACCTGCATAGTAACGAAGACTGCTTGCCACATAAGGAAGTCCATGGCCTTGCCTATACTGAACAATTTCCCATATATGTCCTTAGCATCCGATAAACAAATGTTTTATTTAATAGCACGTGCTTCTCATATACTTTTTAAATAACTTAAAAGGATATGTGTTATTTTAGAGACTAATTTATAAAAGCATCTCTCCTAGTAGTGGCTATTTTAGCCACTTAAAATCCACATTTTTCTTAGTTTAAATATTAATTTTTTTAATACAAACTCCAACAAGTTATCTATTCAACTATCTACTTTTTTAAAATGTTAGTTTTATTGAAAAGATGAAGAAAGAAAAGAAAAAAAAAATTGCTTCAATTTCTTACAATAACACTTTATATGTTGATATTTAATGTAATATATATATATAGGCTTTCTTTCTTCCAGTCAACGGTACAAGCCGACTGTATATTTCCATTTTATCTGTCTACATTGAATATATCCCAAAATTCGTGTTGCGAAAAACACATATTATCAAAAATATTTGTAAGCAATGACGATCGACGATCGACAAAGTTGAAAATTAACCTTCATGCCTGATCATGTCCGTACCGCAGCCACCAGAATAAGAAATGGAAGGCTTTCATTAAACTAATAGAATGAAATAAGAAATCACCACGACAACATGGAAGGAAAGTCCTACGTACGCAATACTTTTAGGCTTTTAGCGGACATAATTTTTTAAAATTAGTATGAAAAAACCTTAATAAATCAAAATATACTGTCAGATATAAACTTAACTTAATCTAAAGAAAAAAAAAAATTAGCTACAAACTAGTTTTTAGTTAATTCATATAAACCAATCTAATAAAGTGATATGTGTCCCTTAGTATGGGAGAAATACATATTTTTTTAATAATATGCATTTCTCACATTTTTTTATAATAATAATCCTGCATGCATATTATCAACTTTATGTCAATGCGACTAGTACTACTGGAGGTGAAAATGTAGATGATGGTTTTTGGCATCCGAATCTGTATCATGTAATTACCATTCGGTTATTGTGGTTAATAAATGCGTTTATTATCCGTTATCCCGCATATGAGTTAATGAGCGTTTTGAACCTTAGAGTTGTAATTCTTGCCTTTAATAAATACAAAAATACATTATCTATAGTTCAACACTATTATTCATATCATACTTGCTAATCACTTTGTTTTGAAATTTTCATCACATACATTATTTAACTTCATATGTATCATCTATATATAGTTGGTGTAGAAAAAAAATATTTGAAATAATAATAATAGTAATAATAAAGGAAGAACATATAAAGCAATTAAATCATAATAGTTTTCCAGCAGTGAAATCAAACAACTAGGGTGAGTATCAGTTGGATTGGTGTTGGTAGGGGCATTTTTGCCTACTAATTCGTGAAAGTCGATTAAGTTACCAAATTAACTGACTTCACACTAACAATAAGTAGTTTTGACTTTTTTGATTAATAAGTGGTCGGTTACAAGTTTTTATACTAAAATCAACTTTTTTGTAATTACAGAATCAGTAAAGCATATTCTTTATAAATGAAAAGAAAAAAGTAAATTCATGGAATACAGACCAAAATGACAACCACAAATTAGTTGAACAAAAACAATAAGGAAACCTATTAGATAAAATTCAAAATTCACTTAAAAAATCAGTTAATTCGATTAATTGACCAAAAAAAAAAAAGGTTTTTATCACCTACCAAATCGATGTACATCGAAACATTATTTTTATTCCGCCTACCGAGCGCCAAAAGTCGATTGTTTGTCGGTAAGTGGTTGGTAAAAAAACCTAACATAACCTAAAAATTATAAACTTATCAAATTCAAACGATGTATGCATATATATATATATACACACACATAAACAGGATGTAGAGATGGGTTGAAAACCTGAAATGGAATCAACAAATTCTCCATTGATGAAAAGCTTGGTGTACAAATCCCTTTTTTGTCTTTCTCCTGATTTCCTCTCTAGTGATTTTCTAGACCATAGAAAGTATAGCATGTTGTTACAGTTTCTCTTAATTTCCCTATTCAATACGAGGTGGTAGCAACTCTAATATCAAATGATATAAAATTCAATTGTTTTAATTAAACCAAACAAACAGTAATAGTACAAGTTGTTAATTCAGAAACAGAAATTAAAGCAAATGTGTAAATTTTTAAAGCGGTTCTCTTTGACAAATTAAATACAGAATTTGAGATATCGAGCTTGACACAAATCCATCATTTTAAATACAACAAAGCGTATAACTTCAATTTTATTGCACATAATTATAATATTACTAAACGTGTTTCCCTGTTTTGTATGGCCGGAAGGATATTAATTAATTCAAAGCCAAGGAGTATTGTAAAGGGGAGCTACAACCAACTTCACATGAAGATATTTGTGAAGGGCATTCAATCCAAAATTACTTCCAAACCCACTCATCTTATACCCTTCAAGAGGGCAGTCATTGTTGAAAGCAAAATAGCAACTGATCCAAATGGTGCCAATACGGATTGATCTTGAAACGGTGTTTGCCAGATTCAAGTCCTTGGTCACGATACCCGCTGCTAGCCCATATCTAGTCTTGTTTGCCCTCTAAATTGCCTCATCTATTGTTCGTTCATAATTAGAAAAACACAGCTAGCTCTTCTATCACTACTAAAATTACGAAATAAAAGCATTTTATTGCAAAAGTTTTCGTTAGAGAAATTAAGAAAAAATGGAAACTAAGAACATGAATGTACAGACTTGAACTTGGCGAGCGCCATTACAGGTCCAAATATTTCGTCCTTGCCTATAAGCATCTCTTCCTGACCAAATCATCAAGAACAACAATAGAAGAAGGAAAAAGACAAACTAAAAACTAAGATCTCTTCATGTGAAAATGAAGAACATATACCTTGAAATCTGTGAAAATTGTAGGCTCAATGTAATATCCCTTCCCACCCAACTCCAAGGGTTTGCCACCAGTTAACAGTGTGGCTCCTTCTCTCTTGCCATGCTCAATGTATGATAGGATTTTTTCAAATTGCTTCTTATCGACCTGCATGTCAGAAAATGCCCTTCTTAATTGGAACCCTCTTAAAGTTAGAATTGGTAGCTTTATTTACTTATTTATTTATTTATTATCAATACTGCAAAGTGCGAAAGGGGAAAAGGGAAAATTGGTAGCTTATTATTATTATTATTATTATTATTATTATTATTACAATTTTGGATAGAAAAATTGGACTATTGGCAACAATTCCTGGTAATTGGTTAGTTTCTAGCTATATGGTCCTTTTGTGCTCCGCTACCAAAATGAAAGAAATATTTATAAGCCTGATTTCACACCTGGGCCGGGGTCCTTGTTGAACCTTAGGATCAAATGGATCCCCGACTACCCAATCTCTTGCCTTTTCCACCAATTTCTTTACAACCTCGTCATATATCCCTTCTTGAACATAAACACGAGAACTTGCCACAGATATTTCTCCCTGAAAAAATATAAAGAAATCAAGAAAGAATACTATTGAGGTTAATTTATTGAAATAACATAGTTAATAAAAATGACTTCACCATGTTAAACAAGATGCCTATTAGAGCAAGCTGAGTAGCTACATCTATGTCGGCATCTTCAAAATTAATAAGGGGAGATTTGTCTTCTAAATCAAGTGAAACCACTTTCAAATTACTTTTTGCTGCCACTTGCATTACTTTACGTCCTACTTTTGAGGAACTAGTGAAAGTGGCCTGAAAAAAAACAAAACAAGCATATACATGGAAGATTCAAGGGGCACACATGCAAACCAAGGAAATGGCTCCGAAAATGTCTCAAAGTGTTCACATAAATTAAAAGCTAGAAATTACCGCGTCAATGTCCATGTGAGAGAGCTAATGCATGGCGCTGCCCCAGCTGTTGGTCCAAATCTGGTTACAATATTGAGCACTCCATCCGGTATACCGGCCTTGAAAAAGGAAGAAGAAAAAATGGTGTGTATATATATGTCTTGACATCATAAAAGCCGAACGAGGACCTAATTGAGTCATATCGGCAATATGAATAATGGATTATGACTTAATCAAACAAATGATCAAAGCTTACCAGCTTAGCAAGATGAGCACAATAGAGAGTTGAGAGAGGCGTTTGCTGAGCAGGCTTGACAACCATGGTGCATCCGGCAGCTAAAGCGGGACTAATCTTTGTGAACAACAAGGTGCTTGGAAAAGCTCCAATGAATGATGTGTCCTACAACACCAATAGGTTCATGCAACGTGTACGCATGAAATTCACGAGATATTTTTAATAGCTCTCCATGAATTTTATCAGCTGCAACGGCATAGTAACGAAGACTATTTGCCACATGAGGAATTTCCATGGCCTTTCCCATACCAAACAATTTCCCTGCATCAATTGTTTCCAAGGCAGCTCATTCTTCCACATTTTCGTCTATCAAGTCTGAAAATTTCCTCATTATCCTTTCTTTCTCCTAACAACAATTAAGAGCCCCGCCAAAGAAAACCATAATTTACACTATTAGCTGTTGAAAAATTATGGTCCATTGAAGGCACCAAGGAAGAGAGGCAGAGTTTTACACTAGCAATCTTAATTTGGTTATTATATCAACCTTTGATATTAATTAGTTCAAACCCAAATTTAGGACTAAGTAGATACACAATAATAATGCCTTCATGGACTTTAATTTGTCACAAATTATCATTAACCATTTACTTGAACAACCCATATTCCTATCTTTCATCCCGCTATCTATATAGTAATTTTTCTTACATTATATTACTTGAGTAGTGATATTGGCCACACCAGTGTGAGTAATGTTCACTCACGCTGGTGTGAACAGTAATAATAAATAATATTAAAAAATTTTGAAATAATAAAAAATTATTACTGTTCACACCAGCATGAATATTGTTCACTCACGCTGGTGTGGCCAATATCACTACTCATATTACTTAGGACAAAATTGGCATTTAAAAGTGACATGTGTCCTTTGCATGTGACTTCTCACATGCTTTTTTAATAGCTTAAAAGATACATGTTAATGAGCATTTAACCCTTAAATTTATGAGCAATGTTATTAAGTAAACTGTTATATGATTGTCATATAATTGAAATAATGTGACACTAAAAACTATTCTTTGGATCAGCAATTAAAGGTTTTGTGGAAATAAATAAATAACTTTCACTATCACGATATTCCAATAATATAAACAATTAGTATGACGGCATACAAATAACATTTTTCTAAATTTAATAATTTCTAATTCAAAGCAGTAACCTTGAGTGCTGCGAGTTATATCTTGTAATTGTTAAAAAAGAAAATGATGGAAGTTAGTAATTTAAGAATGATGGAGAAATCAAAGGTCGGAGAGTCTACATACCGAGCCGGGCAAGCGAGGCCATGGACCATGGTCGAAAGCTTCACGAGCCGCCTTGACCGCCAGATCAACATCTTCCTTATCACCTTCTGCAATTCTCGCTATCACCTCTCCTGTTCTTTGGTCTATTGTCTCGAAAGTTTTTCCTATTTTTTAAATAAAAGTTTTAAAAATTTACCCCAAAATTCATGATAGGAAACACACACATATATATATATATTATCAAAAATAATTGTAATAGGTATGTCAGCAATGACGATCGATCTTAAGGACATTATATATCACAATTAGCCGATATAATTTATTTAAATTAGTATGAGAAAACCTTATTAAATCAAAATATATTGCCAGATATAAAGTTGACTTAATCTTATGCCTAATCCCGAACACATCATTAACTTTATCTCTACGTGACTACGTACGTCTACAATTATGTCACAAATTTGTTAATTTGGCAGGAGTAATGCTAGGAGAAAGATTCATGTCTTCATTTGATATGGCTTTTAAAACAAGCATTAGATCAAAATTTAATAATTACTTATCATAAACTCAATGGTAATTTTAAAAATCATATCAATTTTAGGAGTACATAAGAAGGACATGAGTCTTCTTTTTAGCACTACTACTCATTTGGCATATATAAATAAATTGAATCTTACATTTGATGTGACTTTTAAAATTACTATTGGATCAAAATCCGATAATCATTTATTATAAATCCAATTATGATTTTAAAAGCTACCTCAATTTTGGAATGACATAAGGAGAACATTGATCTTCTTTTTAACATTACTTTTTTTTTTCTTTTTCTTTTTCGATATGTCCATACAAAGTTAGGGAGGAGATTTGAACACATCTGCTTTATAAAGTAGTTCACGTGGATTGAACTACTTCTTAGGGACTTCTTTTTAACATTACTCAACCAACTTCTTAGTCTCTTGGTGGCATTTTCGTAATTAAGAATCATTCCTTTATGGAGGTAAAAGGTTATATTTGAGGAGCTTATTTCTTTAGATGCTTTTCATTATAGAATTAATCATAAACTGAATATATATATATATATATATATATATATATATATATATATATATGAAGGAATTAAACAGGATGTAGAGATGAGTTGAAATCCTGAAATGGAATCAACAAATTCTCCATTGATGAAAAGCTTGGTGAACTTAATCGTTGGGATCTTCACAGAAGAGGCTAAGCTATCGTCGCTGCGACTCTCCATCTCTCTCTCTCCCTCTGATATCTCTCTTAGTTTCTCGATCCCTCACGTTTGTTTGTGTTCTTTGTTATATGCAACACAGATTCATAATATATGTATTATAGGCAAGTAGGCGGTACGTATATATCACGTGCTGAGAAAAAAAAATAATGATAATACTTTGTTATTATTATTAAATAATACAAAGCAACTAATGTAGCATGCAGCATCACATGATTCACATTTAAAAATAATTTTGAGATTAATTTAGGAAAATCCAACCAGCGGGACATATGCAAAGCATGGTCAGTATAAAATTTGGGCACAATCGTTTATTGTGTTTTGGAGTGTATTTTTTATTTGGACGTACAGAAATTTCCTAGAAAATGAGGGAAACTCTTATCATATTAACCGATCGACCTCTAAAAATAACATGTATTCTTCTGATCGATCACATGCTTTTTTGTTCTTTTTTTTTCTTTGGTTGATCATATATAAGTCATAATACTTTTTGTAGCCGTTGTAAATATCATAGTACTTTTTTTTTATTGATCATCAGTCAAATGTTTAACCACAAAAAACAGCGTAAATGAATGGGTTTCACCCATACGTTAAAATTTCCGGCTATATTAATTTGAGGAAATGCATATATGTTGAGATAGGAGGATAGAGAAAAGGAAAAGGGAATCAAAAGAGAAAATATATATAAAGGGCACTTCGATCCAATTCAACCATAAATTTTTTCTTTTTTTCTCCTTTGAAAAATGTTACGTGAATAAGAATGCTAAAAATTAAATATTTAAAAATGTTGAGTAGCATTTATCTTTATTGCTCTTTGATTCTCTCGTCAATAAAATAATAAGAAAAAAAGTAAAATAAACACCTAAAAATATTGAATAGCATTCATCTTTATCTTTTTGACTCTCGTCATTAAAATAATAATAATAAAAATTTAAAAAAAAAAACTATTTTTCCATCTTATATATCTATCTCTCGTTCATCTCTATTTATACGAAAGACTCATCATGGCCTAACACTAGCAGATTAACACTAGCTGGCCGAGCGTCGGCTAACCCTGCCAAAATCACCAATTATATATAATTTGAATAAAACCCATAATATATAGTGTATAATTTGAATTGGAGCCAGGAATGCAATACATAATTTTATTGCGTGATATATAATTTGCTCAAGAGGGTTCATCCATCCCCATACGCCATATCAGAGGTAATATTAATTGTTCAAAGCCAAGGAGAATTGTAAATGGGAGTTACAATAGATTTAATATGAAGATACTTGTTGAGTGCTTCCAAACCATAATCTCTTCCAAACCCACTCATCTTACACCCTCCATAAGGGCAGTCAGGATCGAAAGCAAAATAGCAATTGATCCAAATGACTCCAGCACGAATTGATCTCGACATGGTGTTGGCCACATCTAAGTTCTTGGTCACGATACCTGCTGCAAGCCCATATGTGGTGTTGTTGGCCTTCATAATCGCCTCATCGATTGTTCTATATATACAAAAATTATCAGCAAATTCACATAATTAATGTGAAAAGATTGAGAGAGAAAAGAATTAGTGTCAATGCATGTGTTAACTTTTTTAAAGGAGCTAGACTTACTTAAACTTCATGAGTGCCATTACAGGCCCAAATATTTCATCCTTTGCTATTAGCATGTCCTCCTGAGCAAGTTTGATGAACAAAAAAGTTGAATGAATTTTCAGTGGACAGTAAATACAAGTTGAATGAATTTTCCAAGATGGCTATATATATATATATATATGCACCTTAACATCAGTGAAAATGGTTGGCTCAATATAGTACCCCTTTTCTCCTAATGGGTTACCACCACATAACAAGGTTGCTCCTTGTCTCTTCCCATGGTCTATGTAGGAAAGGATCTTCTCAAATTGCTTCTTATCAACCTGAACATTTAATTAGCATGATCTTATAAGATGTAAAATATGGTTTAAAGTGCTGCTGCTAAATAATAATAATAATAATAATTCATTTTTGGAATTTCCCAATTCTTACCTGTGGACCTTGTTGAGTTTTAGGATGAAAAGGATCCCCAACTTTCCAAGCTTTAACCTTTTCCACTAACAACTTCACAAATTCATCATAAATCCCTTCTTGAACAAAAACACGAGAACTTGCCACACATATTTCACCCTGAGAAATTAAGTTAAAGGGCAAAAAAATGCCAACTTTTTAAGCCAAATTGATCTCTAATTAACTACAAATGCAAAAATTATTAAAAATAAGACAAGAAGGTTAACATTCTCACCTTGTTATGAAAGATGCCCGAGAGAGCAAGCTCAGTAGCTTTGTCTACATCAGCATCATCAAAAATTACATGGGGCGACTTGCCTCCCAATTCAAGTGAGACTGTTTTCAAATTGCTTTTTGCTGCAGCCTGCATTATTTCCCTCCCTACTTCCGTGGAGCCAGTAAAACTTATCTAAAATTGAAGACAAGTAAATTGAAGATGAAATATATAAAAAGAGGAGTGTTTGGCATAACTTTTCTAGTGTTTTTTTTTTTTACATAAATAATGTTGATATTAAAGTAAATACTAGAAATTACCGCATCAATGTCCATATGAGAGCTTATGGCAGCTCCAGCGGTTTGTCCAAATCCCGTAACAATATTTAATACTCCATCAGGGATACCAGCCTAAACCCAAGAAAATTAAATTATTATAAAAATAAAAGAAATGAAAGCTTATAAAAAGCTCAATAAAGACGTTAGTGAACGTCAACTAAGTCGTAGAAGAGTCTAACTAATTATAATTATGGGAATTGACATACCAGCTTAGCAAGATGAGCATAATAAAGAGCCGAAAGGGGTGTTTGCTCAGCAGGCTTGAGGACCATGGTGCACCCGGCGGCCAGGGCGGGGCTAACCTTTCCAAAGAACATGGTGGTGGGGAAATTCCAGGGAATGATGTGTCCTACCACACCAATTGGCTCACACAATGTATACCCATGAAGCTCGCGTGACATTTTCAATACATGCCCATGAATTTTGTCGGCCGCTCCCGCATAGTATCGTAGACAGTTTGCTGCCCCAGGAACGTCCACAACCTTGCCTAAACCAAACAATTTCCCACCATCAATTGTATCCAAGGCCGCCAATTCTTCCACGTGTTGGTCAACCAAATCCGCGAATTTCATCATAATCCTTCCTCTCTCCTAATCACCATCAATAATAAATAAATAAACTAAGCTTACATTAAAAAAAATAAATTGGAGGAGGGCTTATTGATAAGTTGATAATGTACGGAAATCCCCTGCAATTGCACTGCATTAATAAAGCAGTCTTATATGAGAGCTAGTCTGTTTAGATCATTTTCCAAACAACATTTTCCAGAGTCATACGTTTTCACGTTACTTGTCTAGAATGTTTTTTTTTTTTAGTAAATGGTCGTGACTCTCTTTAATTAAAGCTTGCTTAAGATGGCAACCCCTTTAAGGAGGATTTTTAGCAGAATTGCTAGAAAGGTCAAAAAGCATCACGAGTGAATTTGTCTACTATCCATATTCAGCCCTATGAATTGATGTAATAGGACAAATCAATTTAATTCTTATTAATCCTTCCCTAATAAATCAGACCAACCTTATGTCTATCAAATTAATACACCGTGCATAATATGCCAAATTGGTCCAATCAAAATACAAAATAAAATGCTAATATGGTATTGGAATAAATTCCAATATTCTTATTAAATCTCATCTTGGTCCTACCAACTTATTGCAGCCTATAAAGGCTTATATTTTTAATCTTGTCTCAAATGTTTAAAAATTTGCAATTTATTTAAACCAAGTTTCTAAAATTTTCAATGTAATCACTTTGTTAACAATTTTCATTTCTCTTACAAAAATTATTAAAAAAACATAATTTTCCCTATGTTTTTTGAAAAAAAAAAAAAGTCAAAAAATTGGGAATGGCCTGGCCACCCAATCTTGCCGGATTGGGGTGGCTGAAAACACCCCAAAATGGCCCAAGTGATGGCAATGGCCACCCCATTTTTTTAATTTTGTTTTGTTTAACTAGAGGCAATTTTGAAAAGTTTACACCGAAAAACACACATGCAGCACACATAAATCATTTTTTGTCAAATAAGACGGAAATGACTAACGAAATGGCTATATTGAAAATTTTAAAAATTTAGTTAGGATACATTGCCAACTTTTCAACTTTTAAACATGGAATGCAAAATTAAAAAAAGATGTAGAAAACATAAAAAGAAAGAAAGATAAAAGTTCATAGGTTAAAATATATTTTTTCCTAATAAGAGCACTATTTGTACCCTCACCATAATCATTTTTTGGTTATTTTGGTGAGACAATTTGGTGAAAGTAGTTAAAACTTCTAATTTTCAGTTTCACCATTTTAATGAAGAAAAAAAAAAATTGGTGAGCGAATACTATTCACTCATTTTTATTGAATAAGAAGTAATTTCTCTCTCTCTCTCTCTTTCTATTTTTGGTTTCTCTCTCATCCTTTAATAGTTAGAGAAGAAATAAACAAATAGTTGACAAATAATATTTAAATAGAATAGTAAAAATTGATTGTAAAAATAGTAATACTATGGGGTGATCTAAAAAAATGAGCAACTAAAATAGAGAAAAGTATATTTTTAGTTATTTTGGTATCATGAAGGACAAAATTTATCTCGAAAGTCATGCAGTGAAATTTGGCGTAGATATTTTTGTTCCTAGATACTAATTTAATTTCTTTTAATCTAATTTTTAAAAACAAAAAACCTTGTCCTGCCATGAACAAGAACAAACCCTCCAAGAGCATCCAGCCCAACAAAATTATTACCAAGCAAATCTCACCAGATTATAATAAATAAATAAATAAATAAAAACGAATAGAAATATTTAAAACACAGTTTAAAAGTGAAAATATATATGAAGACGAAGAAGAAATAAAACGACTTACGCAGCCGGGTAAACGGGGCCATGGACCATTGTCAAAAGCTTGACGAGCTGCCTTCACGGCCAAGTCAACGTCTTCCTTGTCGCCTTCCGACACGCTCGTAATCACCTCCTCCGTTCTAGGGTCTATCGTCTCAAATGTTTTTCCTGCTTAATTCATTTTAAGTCGGTAGGAATTTTTTCATTGATGATGAAGATAATAAATTAGAGAGAGGGAGAGAGAATTGGGAAACCTGAAATGGAGTCAACAAATTCTCCATTGATGAAGAGCTTGGTGAACTTTATGGTTGGCACCTTTACAAAAGACTCCATGTTGCCATTGCAGTGACTTGTCATCTCTCCTTCTCTGTGAAATACAAATCTCCTCTCTCTGATCAATTATATGCACTGATTATTTAGAACAACCATGGCTTCAACCATATATATATATATAGAACCCAATGTACATGCAATCCTCTACAGACTAGAGTATTATTGCAAATTCTATTTGAGGTCAACTTTGGGGTCAAACGGTTTAGGAAGGGTCAATCTTTGAACCGGTCAATGACGGCATTAATGCCCACTCATTAGGGGGCAGAATATAAATTGTCCAAAAGACTAAAATGACTAAAATGAATTTGAGACTAAAATTACTTTAGTCTAAGTGAAAATATACCCACTTTGTGAGATCTTTCTTTATTCTACATAAATGAATTTGCTTTGTTTTTGTTTTGATTTGGATTTGTTTGTTCATCTACAATGGGTGTTTGATTTTTTTTTTTGCCCGTAGTGACTCCAGCTACTTGCTTGCTCATACCCACTTGGTGAGATCTTTCTTTGTTCTACCTAAATGAATTTACTTTGTTTTTGTTTTGATTTGGATTTGTTTGTTCATCTATAACTGGTGTTTGATTTTTTTTTTTTGTAGTGATTATTTATGTGCTTGATGATTTTGTTGGTGTGTTTTATTCTCATTTCTCACACTAATATTTGTTTTTTGGTGGGTTTTGTTTGAAACAGGTATATCAAAGAGGTTCACTAAAAAAAATTATTATTCATTTTTTTGTAGTGTCTATTTTTGTAAGGATTTGTAAAAAAAAAAAATTTTTAAAAAGAAGCTTTTTTTGTAGTGTTTATTTTTGTGCTTGATTTTTTGGGTGGGTTTTATATGGGTTTTTGACAAATTTTGTATAGATACATACTTATCTAGATATACAGGATCTTAAATAAAAAAAGCTATATCTAAACAAAACAACTTAAATGTTTTTATTGTTGTGTTGGGTCCACAATGAATTCTATGGGTCCTTGGGGTTGGTGTTTTCTTTTCTATCCTGTAGTTTCCGATTATGGATTGAGCCACATATCACAACTTCTTCTACTCATCCCATATATTGTCCTTTTCGTTATGCATGTGTTGGGTTAGAAACTTATTAGTAGATAAGATTTTATGAAAAAAGTTCTTTGTATTCCTTTATATTCATAGGATATACTAAAATTTTCGATTATGAATCGAGCCACATATCATAACTTCTTCTACCCATTTCATACATTATCCTTTTCATTCTATGTTGGGCTAGAAACTTATTAGTAGACAAGATTTTACGAAAAAAGTTCTTTATATTCCTTTATATTAGTAGGATATACTAAAATTACATGAAGATCGGACCACAAATGATCCTCCAATTTCTGACGGATGTGATTATGAGAGAAACCCTCATTTTTTCTCTCCTCCTTATTGCTCTCTTCTCTCTTTTTTCTACTTTTTCTTTTGTTTTCTATTTCACCTACCGAGATGATAAGGCTGCCAACCTTATCTTCTCATTTCTTTCTTCCTTTCACATCTGAAGACAAAAGGGTAAAATGGTCTTAAACATTATATGTGCGAAAATGACTCCAAAGTTCCTCCCTAAAGTGATCATTACATAGTAAAATCGTCAATTATCCGGTGCACAAGAAAAAGATTTGTAGTCCAAACAAACGAAAAGACCAAAACAACTTAACAAAATCATCTAATCCTTACAATTCAGAAAGGGTAAAACAATAATTACGACAATCAAAAGACAACATGGTCCACTCAATTCTCTGACATCGCCTATTTTTATATAGCTATTTTAGGTAAAGATATAGTTAGATGATCTCTTTTTTTTTTTTTTTTTTTTGACGATGTCTACACAAAAGGGAGAGGAGGATTCGAACTAATGACCTCTACTTCATTAAGTGTGTCAACCGATTGAGCTACCTCTTGAGAACTAGATGATCTTAATTTCAAATGAATTAGATAATATCTAATTAATTATAGTAAAATAGTATTTGTATCCCCTAAAACAATAAAAAATAATTGCATACAAAAGTTCAAGTTAATATAATTGCACACAAAAGTTTTACCCCAATCTATAAATATCGAGTATTGTTAATGTATGGTGGGTATAATACTGTATTGGTCAACATTAATCTGATCAATTTAATTAAACGAATTAAACCTCTTAACTCTCACTTGCTAATTTCATGTCAAATTTATAGATTGTATCAAATTAAAATTGTCATCCTTAAATATTGTAAGTTGAATTTGGATAGTATTAAAGTATGAATATAAAATTATATAAATCAACTATAACTCGTTAATTTTATATTTAATTTATATTAAATTTGTAAATCGTATCAATCACTCAGTTCTACCTAATACTTACTAAATGAGGGCATGTGGACATTGATAACATTGATTTTACACCAAAAAAGAAATTCAAAAGGCAAGTCGCATTAAATGAGCAAATTATTAATGCTAGCGATATGAATGAGAAAAACTATTTAGATAGGCAGGAGCAGGACAAGAAGAAAAGTCGTTTCACCACGCCATGTGGAAATATCGAATCCGATTTTATAAGCATTCAGCAATCTGCACATTTGAAAACTGACAATTATCTCAAATTTATTTCTACATCTAACCAAAATGGACATTTTTTTACTACAATTAGTAGTTCAAATTTGTTCAATAATTAAGCATATATATGATTGACAACGTAACAGTAATTAAATTCAATTGATAAATTACATATTTTGCTTGGAAAAAGATCATCTCCATTTCAAAATCTCTCAATTTCCTCCATTTAGTGTATTTTGAAGGATAATACATTTAATGCATTACCCTCATTAAAACTTTTGAACAACACTACCCTTCAAAATACACTAAAGGAAATGAAGGGATTTTGAAATGGAGAGGATCTTAATACATTTTGCTTAACCATATTTTATTAGGTATGAAAATACGGTTACAGTTAGCGGTTCTTAGCTAAAACTGCGGACCGTAACTGCCTAAGTAGTTAGTAAAATTCACTAATCGTATCCGCTAACTATCTATGTGGTTAGCGGTTAGTAAATCTAATACCCACTAATTTTATTTTTATTTTTTATAAAAAATAAAAAATTAAAATGATGTCGTTTCTATGATAATACCATAATACCATACTATATTTTCTCTCTCTCTCTATATATATATAGTCGGTTAGCAATTAATGGTTAACGGTTTTGAAAAAACTTAAAATCGCTAACCATAACTACCTTCAAAAGCGGTTAACGGTTAGTACAATTAACGGTTAACAGTTAGTACAGATAGTGGGCAATTATTAACCTCCCACCTCTTCACCCCTACATCTTTCCAAAGACTTTGAACAAATTAAGTCTTTTTGTAATCTTCTCTCATCATCAAGGATAGTGGTCTAGCCGCCTCATGTGGTTGAGTAAACACTAAGAAGGTATGAGTTTGACTTTTGCAATAGAAATTCTCATGCCTAATTAGTGTAAATTACTTTGAGTTCCACTGATATCTTGATATGATTGGTTCAAGTTATGATTTAACCAGACATGAGGAGTCTAGGCAAATGAAAACAAAATGTCTTTTGTACCCTAAAATGAGAGAATAACTAGGGGTGTCAATGCGGGCGGTTAATAACCGTCCACCAACCGCTAACCGTTATAACCGCCTAACCGCCTAATCGTTATAACCGCCTAACCGTTATAACCGCTTAACCGCCTAACGCTAATCGCTATAACGCTATTAGCTTAACTGATTTAGCATTATAGGTTTACTAACCGTAACCGCTAACCGCTAACCGCTTTTATATATTAAATTTATAATTATAATTATGCATATAACATAATCAATTGATCATTAATAATTAAATCACATTTTTGTTTTAAATAATTAAATCATAATTTGAGTATTAATATATTATCACTATAATTTATATTATTATATTACATGATCAATTAATCATAAAATAATTTGATTATATAATAACAAATTATACATATATATTCATAAGTCATAAGTTATAAGTATGTAAGTTCATATTAATACAATAATGAACAATTAAGTATCTATAGACTTAATTTCAATGCATGTTATCAACTTATAAGTCTATATATGTTATAAATTATAATTATACATTATACATATATACAATTATGCATATTGAATAATATAAATGTAAAAGATCAATACTTAATTATATGATTTAATAACAATTCAAATACTTATTAAAATTAATAATAGGGAATTTATATCAGATAAGCATGGGTCGGAGGTCCAAAATTATTATATACTTAAGTTTTTTTTTTTTGACAATTAAAGGCATGGGTACATCGACGCCTACCATAAAATCCTTCCGTCTAATTTTGTTAACTGCCGTTACCTTTTTTAAAACGCACCGTTTTTTACCCATTAAAATATTATTTTTTTTAATTTAATTTTACAAATTAAATATATTATAAAAAAAAAGAAAAAAAAAGAGGGGTTGCCGAACCACCCCCATGGCCCAAGGGGTGGCCAGCCACCCCCTATAGGGTGGTTCGGCCACCCTCTATTTCTTTTTTTTCATAGTTGTGGGTGGCCGAGCCACCCCTTAGCCATGGGGTGGTTCAGCCACCCTAGATCGGCCGATCTGGGGTGGCGAACCACCCCATGGCCCAAGCCAAACCACCCCATATGGGGTGGTTCGCCACCTCTATTTTTTTTTAATCATAGAGTTAATCGGGTGGCTCCTTAGGCCATGGCCACCTGACGGGACTGGGGTGTGGCCAAACCACCCCATCAAGGCAGTGGGTGGCTACCACCTCCTATGGGTGGTTCGGCCACCCTTCTATTTTTTTTTTTCATAGAGTTAACGGGGTGGCCAAGCCACCCCCTTGGGCCATAAGGGTGGTTCGGCAACCCCTATTCTTCTTTTTTTTTTTTAATTTTTATTTTTTATTTTTAATTTTTTAATTTTTTTTAATTTTTAAAATTAAATTTTAAAAAATAATATTTTAATGAAAAAAAAACAGTGCGTTTTAAGAAAGGTAACGGCAGTTAACAAAATTGGACGGAAGGATTTTATGGTAAGCGTCGATGTACCCATGCCTTTAATTGTCAAAAAAAAAAAAACTTAAGTATATAATAATTTTGGACCTCCGACCCATGCTTATCTGATATAAATTCCCTTAATAATATTATTAATGTACAATAATAGTGTGATTCGTATAATATCAAATTAATTAATTGACATTAGATTAAACAATCTATTACTTATAACCATAATTGAAGTATTATAGTGTTATCATTATAATTTATATGATTATATAATAACAAATTATTCATATATAATATTTATATATATGATATGTTTGTAACTTTGTAATAATATATGATATGTTAGCAACAAGTAACATAAACTACATAAGTAACATAATTATTAATTAGTTTGTAGTTACATATTAACTAGCTTTGTAAGTATTTATATCATACATTCTTATTATAATATTTTGTAATTTAGTATATATTAAGTAATTATGCATATTGAATAATATAAATGTATAAGATCAATACTTAATCATATGATTCAATGACAATTCAAATATTTTATTTAAGTTAATCATATTATTAATATACAATGATAATGTGATTTGTATAATATTAAATTAAGTAATTAATGTTGGATTCATTAAACAATGTGTTACTTATAACCACAATTGAATCAAAGTATTATTAGATACTTTATACTTATAAAACATATATCACATTATCTTATATTCTTAGATTTAAGATAATTTTATTATATTAATATAAATTGTGATTTGTGAGATAATATGATCATATAATTTAAATATTAGTGTATGACTATTAGATCATTAAAAACTTAGGACTTAGGAGTTTGAGCATTACCATTAGATAATAAGTTCAATTAAAAAAAGTTTATAAGTAAATATGACAATAATTTCATAAGGAGTGAGACCATTTATAAATTTACTCATCTTAGTATCATAGTATGAGTGTATGATACTATAATAATAAAAGCCTAAAAAGCCTAAGAAAAAGCCCAATTTTTAAAAAAGCGGTTAGCGGATGGTTACCTATTTCACTAACCGCTAACCGCTAACCGTTAGGCGGTTAGCGGTTGCGGTTAATAATATCTACTAACCGCTAGGGCGGTTACGGTTAGCGGTTATTGTCACTAATCGTTAACCGTAACCGCATTGACACCCCTAAGAATAACACATTAACATGAGACACTAAACATGATAAATTTTAAAGCACCAATTTTTTATTAACAAAATCCTTAATTCCCGTTCAACAACCACTCTAGGGGTGGGCGAAAACGGATGAACAGAACTACAAAAAATAAAGACAAATAAATGGACAATGAAAAATACTCATATATTAAATTTTGCTGCCTCTAGGATTTCAAACTCCTAGAGATAACGAACGTACAGAAATAAAATAACAATAATATATAAATTAAAACAGAAAATTATATATATATATATACACATATATATATATAATTGAAAATATTATCAAAGACAATATATTGAAATTTTGAAATATAAACTTACAAAGGAAATATTTGAAAGTAGGAGAAACAACTGGATATAGAATATTGGAAACAATGGTTGATAGAGCTTTGGTAGTAAGATTTTGGGCTAAAAGCTTCTGCCTTACAATGAAGGAGGAGGTCTTTTTAAATAGAACGAAATATAATAGTGAAAGCATTAATTACAACAATAAAAGTATCAATTACAACAGTAAACGAATCAACACTGTAGTGTCGGCAAGCACGGGCTGAACAGCAACAGTGAAAGGTAGTGTCAGCAACATCTCGAAATAATGAAAAGCAGCGTCGGCATAAACCAACAAAATTCTACAGCAACTCTGTCTACATGGAAATCATCAGGGCCGCATCATGGGGATTTTGCAGTAACTTTGTCTGCATCGAATCAAAAGTCTTCAATACCAGGAACATAGTCTTGAGTATCAAAGCCAGAATTTCCAAATAATTGTCTTTAAGGGTCAAGGACATTTGAAGAAGCATTCGAATCATTTTCGTCATCACCAGAGCTTGCACTGAGAGAATCCAGTAAAGCCATGGCATTCATTAAAGCTTTTTTCTTATTTTCTCTGTGGGATTGTTTCCTAGAAGAAGAAGAAGAAAATTATATATATATATATTTGCTACATCTAGGATTTCAAATTCCTAGAGATACCATACAACAAAAGTACCTCCCCGTATTTTTCATTTCCATGGTGGCTATATTCATGATTCGTTTTTGTAAATGGCGGTGAAAATAAAGAATACAACCTGCAGAATTTATGCTAAAAAAACTACTGTTTCCATCTTGTAGTTCGCAGGAGTCGACTACAAGTCGGTTCAATCAATAATAATTATGGGTTCAAAGCCATCTGCAGAATTCCGCTCATAATAAAGTTAGCTCTTTCACTTATTACAACCGCGTATACATACTTGTGCAATTTTTACTAATATTTATAGGACATTTTGTTTTTCAGCAAAGAAATAATTAGAGATAAGATTGGAGTTTTATCAGATTTGATTCAATGCTCCTAGTATGACCAGTTTCGCCATTCAGCAGCTACGTTTCAAACAAAGTAGTTCTTTTAATCCTGAAGGAAAAAATATATATATATTGCAAGAGGAAAAAAAAAAAAAAACAAAAACAAAGGAAAAATCCACAAAATCCAAAACCTTGATTTTATTCCCAGTTTGACCACCAATAAGGGAGAACTCGAAAACCTAAGATAAAAAGGGGCACTCCCAAAAGGAGGAACACATCTGAGGAATCACCAGAATATAAAAATCCTAATTATCTAGCTACCGATGCTTCTGAATTACTGTGTATATGAGGAAGGTTGGTACGTGGGTGGAACAGCATTGCCATAATCATAAGCACCATAGCTAGTCTGGCCTCCATAAGACCCACTGGCCCGATACCCAGCAGCGCCCACACTGTCAACAGGGAGAGCGTACTGTTGCCGAGGAATTGCAGCAGGACTTTGACTGTGTGGAACACCATAGCTTGAAGCATAAGGGGTTGTACCGGGACCCTCGTAAACACTTTGGCTAGGATAGTTGTACTGCACAGAATATCTAGCTGCGGGGCTATGCTGAGCAGGAGGAGGTGGGTTCCTCCGGTTGAAAGGAGTGTAGGCGTTAGTATATTTGGCTGCTTTGGATGGACGGTAAGAAGGCGGTCCGCTGCCTCGGCCACCACCACCACCACCACCATAAGCTCGCTTATTCTGAGGCTTACTTGCAGCAACTGAATTCTTCTTCCGTTCTGCCTTGGCTTTCTCCAGATGAGTAGCCCGCTTCTTCAAGCTATCAAGGGAAAACTCTGATTCCAGCTTATGGTCTTCTACACATTTGATGATGGCTCTAATGGAATTCAACTCCAGAGTGCTTGACTCCTCCTGAAAGGTTAATTTACAATAAGTAATTATGCAAAGAGTAAATAGACTCGTATTATCAAACAAAAATTATTAGGGAACATAAATGTGTAGATGTTACACATACTATTGCAGCCATGCTATTATTGCCATTCTTCAATATGGTGCTAGCATTCTTTTTGGAGTTCTTGAGATACAACTTGATCAGAGAAACAGGAGAAAATCTTTCTGTCAAACCAGCCTCAGAAGCAAAATACACAGCTTCTATCTCTTTACCACTCTTCACCAGTTCATCAATAATATCTGGAAAAAGGAGAAATTTCTTCAATGAAGAAGATGCTACGAAATGGGTTACAAAAAGTTGGACATCCACACAAGTGAATTCCAAAACAAAGCAATTTCAATTTGCTCTTATCCTTAGTCAGATTATCTGGAGATCGCTGTGCTCAAGATAGATTCAACTAAAAAGAAACATACAAAAAAGGACACATTTTTTAGAAAGAGTGCACAGAACCTATCATAAAACAAGTGAAATACAAGGTCCAATCAACCAGACACTAGTTTCTTTCCTATTTATTAAATTATGAGCTCAAGTTCAACACCCTAACCTTACTAAATCTGATTTTATATTCTATAAGAGAAATTAGACAATTAACAAACCAAAAGATTCAAAACCATGTACACTGGTGGCATATTTCTTCAGACTCCACAAAAGGAATACTTATCTGTATATTTTCAAAAGAACACTTATTTGTAACCGTATGAACTAAGTTTATTTCTAGAGTTATTGATTCTCATATCAACTTGACATTTTCATGCTATAATGACTCGTTCCACAACCTTCCTTTGCTCAAACATTTTTCCCATTACTATAAAGTTAATGATATAGTTAGATTATCATATTAATTTGGTTAATGGCTATTTAGAGGCTTCGAAACCTCTAATTCAGTGACATAAACTCATTGGTCAGTATCAGCACAAGAATTTGATTTGTGTATTATGCATTGCATGAAAGCTATCCATGAGAAGTGGCTTCAGAAAAATTTTGTGCTCCATTGACATGAGACAAGGCAGGACACTTGCATTAGCATCTCTCTCTCAATGAATCTATAATAGAAGTTTGACCTAAAATAACTTGATCAAGATATATATAATATAAAAGTAAAGAAGATAACATTGAAAAGAGCAAAAGGCACAATCCAAGTACACAAAAAGAATACAACAGAAACACCTAACTAGAGAGACAGAAGATGGAGAAAACCATGAAAACTAAGCAAATTAAGATCTAGAGCAGCACACATTAAGATCTGATCAAGATATATAATATGAATATGATAAACATGGGTCTAATGATGATTCTTAAGCTACCATGAATCAGACATTTGAGACATACTTCATTTTAACTATTCAAATTACACATAAGCACACATTGGTCATCTCACAAACATTGACTAGTTTGATTGAATCTAATATAGCAAGTTTCAAGCTTGATTGTGACACATTAATCATCCCATATTTCGCAACATGCCATTGTTTTGAATTGTCATCACTTGTCATATCGATAGAGGTCATTTTTGCAACAGCCCCATTTGAATCATATATACAATATAGAAAATGGGCCATTAGAAAACCACAAAATATTCAAATGTATCATTATGTTATCACGTTATAGGATGCAACACCAGAAAGCCCAATCTAATGCACCAACTTCTGAATCAAACGTTTGCCTGCCTTGTTCACGAATTAATCTTCATGCAATGGAAACTAGCAAAACATACTTCAAGTAACTGATAAGATATGAGAAAAGGAAGTTATTACTACTAACATATCCTCAGCTAATTAAACCAATACAATCATACAATAATTCTCATCTAGAGCAAAACTAATAAATAACAAATTAGCCATTAACAAACTAACACCAACCTGCCATTTTCTCCCCAAATCCCAACGAGGCCGCGAGCTTTGCCATATCCCTCCGGGCGGCAAACTCTACCACCAGCTTCCTAAGATACTCCTTGTCGAACCTCGACCGCAAACCTAACCCGACCACCATTTGCAAGAGCATCACGGCCTCGGCCGGCCCCAATGCCCCACCTTCCTCGTCCATTTGCCCCTTCCACAGCCCCAGGATCCCAGACGCTCTCTCCACAACGCTACTTGCGAATTCCGGGCCTGAACGACTGGCATTCGCTTCTGGAAATAGCGCCTGAACCAGCATTCCACAGGCCCACCGCCTATCCGCCGACTTCTTGCTAAGAAACTCTTCCATGGCGTCCAAGACCAGCCTCGGCGGGTCCACAGCCTCCGCGATCGCTTTCGAGATCTCCGCACGCAGCGACACCGACTCTTTCCGCTTCGACACGATGAACCTCAACAGCCCCGAGGAGTCCATTTTCCGGGAAAGAGATCTCAGGTTTTCGGACAGCTCGGCTGTCGCGGAAATGGGATTCTCGAATTCCGAAAGGGCGGCCTCTCTCTGCTCCTCGATGCGTGCCACGGCAGCCGACTCCCGCTCGGGAATTGAATTCTCGCGATTGGAGAGGGATTCGAGGGTTTCCCGGGAATTAGATTCCAGTGCTTCAATTTTGGACTCCAGGGACTGGGACTTCTGAGAGAGGGAGTCCTGTAGGGAGGAGAAGCGATTGGACAGGGTTGTGAATAGCTGGGTGCAGGAGGATAGAATGGTCTTCTGGGCTTCGAGGTCGTCGTAGAATTTCTGAACTCTGTCTGTGCTGATAACTAATTCGGTCGCCATCGATGGGAGATTTGGGGAAAACGCTGACGTTTTGGGGGTATTGAGCTGGGGATTTCTCGAGGGCAAGAACCCTAAAACCCTATTTGGAAGGAAGAAGAAAGAGTGTGTAAAAATGTCTGAAATCCCTAGTTCCTTTCGGTGATTTTTTTGGAGGAAGAAGGTTACTTTTTTTTTTTTTTAGCTATATTGCATGAAAGCCCTTTAACTACTGCATATAAAACATCTACCCCTAAACTTCTTTTAATTCGAAAAACCTCTAGTGTTACCGTGGTAGTAGACTAGTAGTGTTGAGGCTTTTCTTTTGGGTCTCTGTTGAAGCTTGTTGGGTTGGGCCTGCAAGTACAGATACAAACATTTATTAATGAGTTAATTGAAAATTTAGTGTTTAGAGTTTATCTTTTATTTTTTTGTCGGGATTACGTAAAAATTAAGTGGCGGCGGTGCACAGAAAAATGCTGCTTTTAAAAGATACTTTTGATAAAAGGTTGCAATATTTTAAGACCAAAATAATGAAAACTGCAAACATGTCTTTACAAGCTTTTGTAACTCTTGGACTAGAGAGAAAGTCTACGGGTTTTATTGTTTAGATCTTTTTTATGCGGTTTTTAGTGGATAAAGGCTGCTTTGGAGTCACGCCCGAATATAATTGTCATAATTAATTTTTTCAATTTATTCTTTTTAGTCAAAAAAAAAAAAAAATCACCAATTGAGTTCCCTACCATTTGATCAATAATCTAACCATAAAGATTGGTCTAGACCCACAACAGTGATCGATGAAAATTTCTCTTTCACAATGTGTTGGAGGATTATAATTTTAATTAGTTAACTGCTTGGGCAAATTTTTTAATCAAAATTTTAGTTAGGGTTTTATCCTCTCTTGACTATGACTATGATTTATATATATATTATATAATATTATCTTCAAATTTTCCACGGTCAAACAATAGATCTACTTATCCAATATGGGACAGAGTAAACAATTAAAAAGCAATAGTTGGACTTTATGCAAGCTTCTGCTTTGTTTAGTCATATAAAAGAAAAATGGGATTGCTTGTTTCAAGCTAATGGCATTGGTTTTGAATTGATGCAACAGTTTAATCCCAGAATTAGATATTTGATTTATACTTAATTTGAACAATCTCATTATAAAGACAGGTGTGAGACCCACATATTCGATCAGATGAGACGTGCATTTTGAGTACCTAAAACATTTATAGAAAAAACAATTCATACCATCAATAAAAACGTCATGCCTACATAGCTTGAGGGTGATCGACGCTAGTGTTGTCATGCTGACCAATGAGGTGAATAAGCTTAACAAATTTAGAATTTATTTCTTGATCAATCCTCTGATCACTGTATTGCTTAGCAATTGATTGCTGATGCAGAATCATTCAGCATATTCTTTCTAAGCTTTGTGAATATTTTGGTGATACGATTTAAATTTTGGAACCCACCTCTCTAGAGTAGCTTGCCTGTGCTGTACGTTTTGCCTCTAGATTGCTGTGACATTTATATGTTATGATCCATATTATTCCACGCATCCTATGAAGTAGCTAGATAAGACAAGGAAAGCAACCAGCAAAATGGTCTCCTCCCCGTGGTGGGCTAGTCCTGTTTGTTTGTGGATTGAAAGCTCTATCTAAATAAATAAATAATTGAAAATTGTCATCATAGAAAATACAATACTTGGTGGATATATCAGAAGGTAACGATGCCACTTGCTACAGCTGGTTAGTCTTATAGCTTTTTCAAAGACGAGAGAAGATTTCATTGAGGAAAATGATTTCAATTCTAGCAGCCAGCTATGATAGCCACCTGGTTTAAGCTTTTGGTCAACCTTAATTAGTCTGCTCTGCAATTTCAGTAATGGTTGCTTGAGGATTATGTGTTTCCTATGTTCATTATCCATTTAGACTAGAAATGGTAATTCGTGTCTGCTTGTCAAGTTTGAGGCATGTTATTAAATGGGTCATAATTAAATGGGTCAAACCCTTCAATCCTAAACTTCTAATTTTATATTGGGTTTGTATCGGGTTCAGGTTGTGTTGAAATATATGCATAAGAATGTATAAGTAAATCCTAGCTTGACCCAGTTAATTAAACGGGTTATATTCTTTAACTTTTAACTTTTTAATTTTAGGTTACATTCGTGTCGAATTCGCGGGGCACTGTTAAAAATTTGACGGTGGTAATTTATACAAGGTGAATCCTTCTTCTTTTCCAAAAACTAAGGCCAACCTCTCAGCTTCATCACAAAAAATGCTGCAAGAGAGTCCTGCTCATATTAATGAATTGTCTCCCACAACAATGTACAAATCCCAGATGACATGACAGAAGCACAGAATTCTTCCAAAGCATCTCAACTTGATGCTCTGAATAAAGAAAAAGGAACTTCCTTAAGAACAATTGATTAACTATTTCATCTTCTTTTCTATTTTAGTGGTTGCTAAAGAAAGAATACTTTGGTTATATTTCGTCTCTTCAACAAGTTTACTAACCAAAATCTTCATCTTGGTTTCTATAAACTATAGTATATATATATTCTATGTGAAAATGGTTACTAACCAAACCTTCATTTGGTCAACATTCTACCTATTAATTAGATCCTATTAACAAGTGCAATAAAATCAAAGAACCAATAATTAAACTTTTACAAACTAAAATAATTAAAAAAATAAAAAGAAGAAGAAGAAGAAAGGAGGGAGCTTCTTTTTCCTCTGCATCTTTTCCTGGTATCACAATCTGAGAGATCGAGCAAATTAAGGAAGAAAAGATAGCCAAGAATTTTCTTACTCATGCAACCTACGTACAGCTTCCATGATTAAATAATGATACAAATTCCTTTAAACTATGCTACTCCTTCCTTTCCAAAGATCCTGGAAGGATCAGCAAAGCGAGCAGAGAAAGATCGAGAGAGGTTATCAGGCTCATCCCATGCAGATCCATGGTCGAAATTCTGGGAGTAAGTGTATGGATCGTAGGAGATCTGAATTGGAGGTGGAGAGTAAAAAATTCTCCTCCTTTCTTTCTCAAACTTCATCCAAAACGCTTTCCACCTCAACTTGTTCGATCTGGCAGATGGTATTTGTTCTTTCAGACTCAACCTCCTGGTAGTACTCCCCCAATTGGATGCTTCTTCTTCCTGAACTGGACCACTTTCGGCCGTCCATCTTGGAAGGCCAATGCTAAATTTGAAATTTCTATTCCCAGATAGTCAAAATATAAATGTATTATTCGTCGACAATATATTTTTATTATATTTAAAACTAGAATGGAATTGGGTAGCGGATTCGAACGCTATCCAGTCGGCTCATGAGCTAAAGAATAGAACATGTTGAAAGTGAAGAGTGAAGACCAAGCATCTTATAAAAAACCAAACAAAAATAGGATTTTTCTCTCTCGTTTTTTTCGTCCGGGTTATGTGGATCCTATTCACCATTCTAAGACAAGCACATGACGGTTGATGCACGTGGCCACTTACGTGGCTGCACATTATTCACACGTCTGGACAAGGCTTCGGGCTTCTGATTTTGGCTTGATAGCCTCTCGCACGTACCTCTTGAACAAAGGGGTTAATAATAATCATGTATTATATATCAATATATTATATCATATCCATTAAAGTTGGCATAAAATTGCCACAAGTGTCACTTTTGATTATTTATGAAGAACGTTTTTCATTAAATTTTTTTAAAATTATATTAAAGTTAATTTCTTTAATATTATTTACGAATACACAAACAACATTGCATGTTCTTTTAAAATAATATTATTCGTGTGTTATGCATTTGATTTCTTACGAAGAATTTAAAACAAAAATGCACGCTATAATAATAATAAAAATTAGCTCACTGGAAAATCTTAAATGATGATTCAATTGATTTCTTATAACCATTTTGTAATAATTGATAATGATACAAGCCTTTATGACAACAACATTTGACATGGCAAATTTTTTGAGGTAAACCACCGACAGAGCTGTAGCACTTCTCTCATCCTTTTCGAACTCTTGCAGTCTCTTAAGAGTTTTCTGCAAACTGCTGATCGTATTCGAATGACACTATAATAAGAACACGTGGGACATGACCCATCAATAAGGAACTGAACCAAATTGAACAGCCCATGACCAAAAAGAATGAGGCTGGCACAATTCAAGCTTCTCCTCCCTACATGTTTCTTTGCGCAAGCAACTCAACATGAAGAAAAAGCAACTTCTATGCTTACTCCCAAGACTTTCTGAATCATTCAAAAGCCCTGGAAACAGGTGGTTTCAATGAACGCCAGCCTATAGAAAGAGTGAATATGAAGTCAAAATCCTGTTCCAGTCCATGTAAATTTATTACAAGTTATTTGTCTTAAGGTGCTGAAATTAAGTTAATAAACAATAATTAAAAGGATGGAGGTGAAGTGACATGCCTCCACCGGCCAGTGTTTTCTTTATATTTTTTAAATTTTACTTGGGATAAAACAAACCAACCCCCAATATGCAATGCAATGTATAAGCACCATCCCAAACTGGTGTAATTAATAGTCAAGGAGTTTAAGTCCAGAACTCCATCCAACATGACTAAGAGGCCATATATAACAATTCACAGATTCAAGTATTACTTTTGATTATTCTGTTCTCATGGAAGATAACCACTACAGAAATAAAGTCACCTTTTATATAACTACTCCACAAGTTCTTACACATTCCGTGTACTTCGGAATTTGATGGCCTTCCTGATAGGAAACAATTTAAGCTTAGAATAGGATTCAGGAGAAATTTGTCTGGCCTTTCAAAAGTTTGTGGTGGTCAAAGTCTCGGAGGGTTGCAAAAAGGTTACTCAAAGAGATGCAAGGGACGCTGTCAGATGCAGTGATTGTTGGGATCCAATCGGCACAATACAAACTCATCATTTAATCCAAAACTGAGAGCCTTGTAAGTCATAACAGATGAAAATTAAAAGATCGCATGTGGGATAGACTGGGATACAGTACCTGCTAGGGATGTGCAAGTGCAATTTCTTCTTCCAAGCCCTTCAAGACGCTGTTCTGCCATAGCAGATAGATGCAATATATTGATTCTTTGACCACTTCTCCTGCCACAGCCAAAAGCAAAGATTACTTACTACCAAGCCATTTTGAAATTGTTCCAGCAAACATCCACGTGTGAATATAATTAAAATAACATATGATTGCTCAAAATCAAAGGCAGTAAATCCAAGCAAATTTCTTTCACAAGGAGGATTATGTAGACAATCTCGCACCCATGTAGTTGAAGGCTAAAACTATTTTCATGAGTTTTCTCTTCCAAAATATGTCACGCGCTTCAAAAAAGCTGAGAATTTATTTCCTCCTGGGGACAGTAGAAAATATCTTTTAACATGAATGGAAGCACCAGCATATGCCTAGCTTTGCTCTTTGTAAATCTCACATTATATGTGTTTTCTATGAATAGGAATGGCTGAAACCATACACATCTATAGCCTGCAAGTTTGTTAGTTGGGACTTTGTATCCAATAATCAAACCTAACTCCACAGTTCCAGTTAGGGCTGTAAATGAATAGAGATGTTCCTAAACAACTCAAGCTCATCTCATATAAACTTGACTTGAGTTTAGTTTGTTTAATAAATAAACCGAGCTTGAACAAAACGAGCCAAACTCGTATAAACTCGACTCGTATAAGCTCGTGTAACGTCATTTTTATTATTTTTTATATCACTATTTCTAACTTTTTAATTAAGTATTTAAAAAAGATAAAAATGAATTCTCTTTTTAATGTAAAAGATATAACTTAATTTATTGAAATTGTCAGACTTGATATAGATATGTGTATTTGTGCATATATGAGTGGTTTGTATGTATGTATATATTTGTGTGTGTAATGAATGTAGATACACTCTACAAGACAAACATATAGATTAGAGATTATATTGTTTAAGATTCGAGTTAACTTATCTAATTAGTCATCATAAAATATTAAAAATATTAATTAATTAACAATTAGTATGGATTTACAAAAGAGTTAAAACAATTACGACATTTACTTTATATACAAAATGAATAAATAGCTCATGAACATGTTCGACTTTGTTCAAAAAATAAATGATTTGAAATTGAACAGATTATCTAACTCGGGGATAAGCTTGGGCTCGCTCATGTTTGAAAAAAAATTGAACAAACCAAGCTTGAATATTCAATGCTCGACTCAATTACAGTCCTAGTTGCAGTACAGCCAAACAAAAATTATTTTTTAGAAGTTTATTATGTAAAACTGGACCCCCTCAACATCCTCTACCATGATTAATGACACGAGATGAATGGTTTATGAATACAAGTAACACCCTCGGTAAAGTTGAACATATTCTAGTTCACATTTCAGCTGAAGGTAAGAACATTTGCATTTTCCATAAAACTCTTTGTAGTTTAAATAACATTCAAAAATTATAACTATAAAAGCCTGATGATAAGTTTTAAGGGGTGAATGGGACAGTAGAGCTTGAAGACTTCCATTTCTGTCAGATATCTAATCGACAGTCCAGCAAATAGGTATTTTCTTTAACATAGCATCTAATGCGAAATCTTGATTAGAATGGAATTACTAAACCTGGAATATTAAAATAAATAAATAAATAAGGGAAGGCAAGAAAGAGTATCAAAAATTGTCAACTTTCAAAGATACAACAATAATTCCATCCATACCACAAAACAATTTTTCAAACTTAAAGATAAATTAGAAATAATCCTTCCATATTATGTAGAACTCTCCCTAACAAATTTGAATGTATGGATCAGATGTACCTTAACATGATTAGAAGGAAAGGCAGATGTCCTCAGAGTTTCTTGTGCGACATCTAGTGATTTCCTCTTGGGTGCACTAAGTATGAATGCAGCTTGATCTGCTGTAGCAGCAGTTGAGGTGATCCTATATCCACTTTCCCATCTTCTATGAATCCCTTCACTTGGATAGAGGAAGTCAAGTTCAACAACCTAAGAATACAGTAGAAGACGTAAGTGTTTTTTGCTGTACTCCATCCAAAATAGAAGACAAGAATAGAATATTTAACTACCTGATTAGGATAACCTGCATTTCGGGACATGACAATTCCCCATTTGCTACCTGCAGTGGTCATGGAGGTAACTGAGAAGCCTTCTTTCCACTTCTTATTGATCCATTTGAAAGGAAATATATCACTGACTTTGTAGGACTGCTGAGTGTAAGCCACCCCTTCAATGGAGAAAAAATAAAGGTAATATTGGCAATATATCAGAAAAACTGCTCCAAAAAACTTGCTGGGAAATGATAATGAAGACCTGGTCAATGATATGAAGCCTTTGTTAGAATGATTTGCCAAAAAAAAATAATGCTTGTAATCTATGACACATCATATCACCAGCAATTTAGAATATATAGTTTTCATCGTACTAGGGGCTTGCATTTTTAGGCTCCATTGGTCATTACGTAGTGATGGATAAGGGAGGGGTTATCAGCCTGTCAGGTCTGGCTTTGTCATCAGCACTGGTTGTGAGGGATGATGGGTAGGATAGGGATCTTTCTTCCCCTCTAGGTATTTTTCCTCCTGTCACTCCTTGGCTTGGACTCTTTTTTGTGTTAAGGATATTTGTCTGGCTGTGGGGCTTTCGTGTGAGGAGAATGAGGATCAGACTGTGGCTCTCCTGACATCCATTGAAGAGTATTATTCTCGGGAGGTTAAGGGTGCTTGTTCCAGAGGTAGAAGGAAGCTTCTGAACATAAAATGCTCTGTGAACTGTGAAATTACAGGCGCATTCTCAAGGAGTGGGAAAGGCAAGGCTCACATTTTTTAGCGTTGAGTGCTTTGTGTGGGTCTCAGGTTTGAGGGATTTTGGTGTATTGTAGGTTTTGGTGTTTTGCAGGTTTTTCATTTGCTCACTCTAGTTAGGTGCTTTCCTTTGTATAATGTCAGCGTACCTAAGGGGGCCTTACACTTTTTATAAAAGTTCCTCATTACTTACCAAAAGAATAGAAATTCCCAACCAAAACTTACTGAGTAATCAATAAAAGGTAATAGATAGACAGATATAAAGGAAAATATGGTTTTTTTTTTTTTTTTGATAAATAGATATAAAGGCAAACATTTTTTTTATGTCAAAGAACCTTTCCAAGGTAGGGCCCTTCAGACCCATCTCTGCAAAGTAAACTTCTATCCCGTGCACCGCACCTTCAGAAGTTTCTTTACACAAAACTAGTTAAATCGCTAGCTTTTCACCAAAGGGTGTGGCCCCAAGGAATTGTTTGCACCCATGAAGGTTTGAACCTTGGACCTTGAAAGAAGTAAACCCCAAGACCAAGGCCTCCACCACATGAGCCAACCCCATGGGGTTATAAAGGAAAACATTGACAAGCAAGACTACCAAACTTGAGAATACAAAGTGAAAATTATTCATTTGACAAGGCCAACCCGGCCTATTAATTGTCGCTTGGGTTTTCGGCTTGTGGGAGCTCCTTGTGTGTACAACTTGTGTACTTAGAGGCACCTTACACTTTTTCAATAAAGTTTTCATTACTTAAAAAAATATATATATATATATATATATATATATATATATATGGTTGAATATCTTATTATCACTCCTTCAACATCCTGTAATCTCCTAGTTTACACTCTTTCCTGAGCTGTAGCACATGAAGGAATATATATATATATGTGCATGCCAATCAGATCAGAATCAGAATGTGAAAAAGAGCATCAACTAAGGAAATTCACTTATCATGCCCAAAATAAATTCCAGCACTTCACCAGCTCTCAGTGGCTGGATCCCCATAACTACAGATAATATTTGCCTAACCATTAAATAAGATCACACTATATGAGGACAAAAAGAAACAGAGTGAAATGACTAAAAAAAGGGAAAAATTAAGTCAGTGACAATTACCTTGGGACATTACCACCAAGGCACTGCCACTACATGCGCCAGCCACTGAAGTGATGTAATAATTCTTATCCCACTGTTCCATTATCCACTCCTGATGAAACAATTAAAAGAAATGATGTTGTTAAACCATCGGATAAACAAATATTGTGAGAATATTAATAAAATGATTAAATTCATTATTTCCTATCAGTTTAAGTTTTTGGGGTAATCGATAATTAATTTTCCATTTTAATTAAATATTACACAGGTTGAACCTCACTTATTGAAGGAAAGTGTTAAAATATAACTAAATAATGAAAATTCACTATTTTCTATCAACTTAAATTTTTGGGATGATAGGTGATTTAACAAATATGAAATTCCAAAATTGATAACAAGTTATAGTAATACCTACCTTATGCAAGAACATGGGAGATATTTCATAAACCTGGGATGAGAAACCTGTCCCAGCATCCATAATGACAGCCCACAAATTGGCTGATGAAGCTACGCAGCTAATGTACAAACCATCTTCTCTTCCTTTCTCCACGTGCTGTTGGAGTCTTGAATCCATAACATTGTAGTGATACCTGCAGGAAAGGAGTCTGATTACTTGTTGATAAGATAAAGAATCTACAACCAATAAGTGGAAAAGGATTGTTATAGGTTAACAGTTACTATTAGCCTTGCCATCAAGTAAAAATTTTAGTGTACACTGTCAAAGGTGATCACGGATTCAATCTCTAGAGGTCATGGGCTCAATTTCTAAAGGCTCTTTCCCACTGTAATGTGGACAGTCTGTATGGCAGTCTATAATGGGATTGCATACGAATTGCCTTTGGAAAGCAGGATATACCAAAACATTTCAAGTTTAAGCAGGCAATGATTACCAAAACCATGAAAAGTTGAGTATTTAAAAAAACTACAGCAAGGGGGAGACAATGATCTAAAAATAATAATTTCCTACAGAGACCTTGAATCTTGGTGCTTCAACCAAAATTTTTTGTAGAAACAATATGTTTAGTTAGAAACTCAATGATATCATGGCTAATATAGAAAAAGGGGAGAGGTGGGGGTGGGGGGCTTCCATAACACACAATATTCAAGCCTCGTTCACCTCTGCTTCATTGATGATCTGGAATTATAGACAGAGATCCACTGGGTGGCTGGAGTACCAAGTCGAACTTTCTTTTTAAGCTGCCCACCATCCTCTAATTCAACAAGTGATCTCCCCCTTTTTTGACCCACCTATAATGCATGAAAGAGTAACAACAAATATTTAACAGATTATCCATAAAAGAAGATCCATAAGTCAAAAACACCAAACCACCTTTATAGCTCCATCGGTTCTGATGGGTCGGAGTGTAGCATTGGAACCGATGCTGTCATTGAAAAGGGAAATTAGCTCTGAGTAATTTGGCTCTTCGTCAAATCTCATATTGGTCACCATCTCAAGAAATTGTTGAAAAGGAGGAGGACACAAGCAACAGAGAATCTCAGGAGAAGTTGACATCTTCTTCTTACAAACAAGAAATCCTTTGTTCTCTCCCTGCAGCCCAATATTCAATTAATGATTTTATAGAGAGAAGAGAAGAGGAGAGATTATGCTAGGAAGTCTAAGCTACAAATTTGCAGTTATCATCAATTGTGGAACCGTGAAGTGAACTTACAATATAACCTTGCCAGGGAAGTTTCCCTCTAAGTAGAAATATTAGTGTATAAGCTAATGACTCCAAGTCATCCCTTCGGCTTCCTGTCCTGCCCAAATGAGCATGTACACTTGCATAACGAACTGTTCCCCTGTCAAAAACATAAGATAGATGAGGCTATTTCAGCATATAGCTTTATACGTGCATCAGCTCTTCAGGAAATTGAGTCTTAGAAGAGGCATAAATGTAAATATGCTATCTAATAGAACAGAAACTTAATATGAGAAAAATGACATTTAGAACTATTTAAGCCAGCATATCCTCTGAACAAGAATTTCCAGAAAAATAAGCAATGCTGGGCATCTAAAGACAAGATAAATGAGTTTTTTGGAACCATATTGACAATCTGATCTTCCACTGAAAAAAATATAGCTTCAGTGAGGCATGTAGTCACCTGAAAACATCAGGCTTTTGGTCATAATCAACATGACGACCAGAAGATGCATTCTTCCATCTTGAAGCTGAAAAAGAAAATATGTACCAATGACAAGACTATGCACAATTTTCTATGACAAAAAAGCATTAGAAGCATCTACAGATGTCTATTGACGTTTGTTAAAACTTGTCTAATGGAAAAGACATACCCAAACCAAGATCAACAAGATACAACTTCTTTTCATTAGGTGTTCCAGGCTGACCAAGCAAAAAGTTCTCTGGCTTAACATCTCCATGCACAAAACTGGAGCGGAAACCAAATAATTATGAACATAATTACACCAAAAAAAAACACTGAAAATAAAAAAGACAAAAGTTGCAACGTACCCTTTATAATGAAGTTGCTCTAGAATTGATATTGCCTCCACTGCTATACAAGCAACCATCTCTTCTGACAAACTGTGCATGGTATAAAGATTAAAAGAGCTAAGAACAACATATTTAACAAAATAATTTCATAATTGGGAAGAGAGTAATTTCAAGAAGCATTAAATTTTTCTTACATCTGGTTGTTAGAGTTCCAAACATCCCATAAACTTGGGCCTAGCATGTCCATCACCTACATTCACAATCAGGAATGATCACTTATTGAATTGTAGTTAGCAAATTCATACACAGATAATTCTAAAAATAAAAGATGCCACCAAAATACTCACTAGGATATAGTAGTCTCCTTGTTGACCTTTATAATAGACCAAGGGAAGTCCGTAGCTACCATTAAGAGTGCTTCATGATATTGAAAAGAAATATTAGTTGCATCATAAACGTCAGAGCTCAACCAATACTAAGCATTAAACTTACCTATATACTTGCCACTCATAAGGAGGAGCACAGTTGCATCCTTTACTTTTTCGATGCTCAAATTTCAAAGCAACCTACAAAAGAGTACAGGGAAATGCATTAGCAGAAGAACCAACCTCCTTGGTAAACTTACACAGATACATGAGAGAATAAACCTCAGAGGCATCAGACCCAGTGTGCCCTGTGCCACCGGTCACTCTTCTTCCAACATATACTTGCCCAAAACCTCCTTTACCCAGCTTTCTGTCTAACTTATACACAGGGGAGTTACCAACCTGAACCTGAAATACATTTCAATTCATGAAATCCTGGAGACAAAGTGTTGAAGGTAACACAAAGTTGTTAATATCTTACTATAAGCATGAGAACATATCATAAAATGTACATTCATGGCCCAACAGCAAATACTTTAATATTCAAGGAGTGAAGCCACCCACCAACCACTACCATGGTGCTCCCAACCAGGGGCGGAACCAGATATTTAAGGGTAGGGGGGAAAAGAATTTAAAAAAAAAATTAAAACTTTGGGAGTAAAAATTTAATTTTGGGGGGACTTTTCATAAAAAATCATAAATTGTTTGGGCAATTTTAAAAGTTTGGGGGGACTAATCTAATAAACAGTTCCACCCCTACTCCCAACCTTTACTAAAGTCTAAAGAATGCATAAAAAGTTCTTGCTCCCCCCCCCCAACCCCAAAGGAGGGGAAAAAAAAAAGTAGAGAAAATCTAGGAATCAAAAACCTAATCCTCTAACACAAGCCTAATTTTCATTTTCTTATTTACAAATTTAAAGCCATAAGATAGGGAATCCACTTTCAAATTCTAATTCAAAGGCAACATGATACTTAAAGAATGCATTAAAAAGTTCTTCACCCCCCCGGGGGGAGGGAACAAAAAAAAAAAAAAAAAACAGTAGAGAAAATCTAGGAATCAAAAACCTAATCCTCTAACACAAGCCTAATTTTCATTTTCTTATATACAAATTTAAAGTCATAAGATAGGAAATCCACTTTCAAATTCAAATTCAAAGGCAACATGATACTTAAAATATATAAATATATTTGCTTCCTTGTATTCTATGTTCCTGATGAAATGGATAACGTTCAGTTTGACAAGTATCGGAATGAAGCACAACCTTTTGTGGTAAAAATGTAACGCATGCCGCAGTTTTAAGAGGTCCTATAATTTTGTGGAAGTCAATTGACCAACATCTCAAAGCAAGAAGGCCTGTCTACAAAGACACTGCTTGTGGCACTCCCACAAGCCTCTAATCACAGTTGGTGAGCTTAGAACAACAACACAGCTACTAAGGATATCCTAGAAGAAATTAGAAATCTACCATTTCAAGCTAGCAACAGATGTTTACCACATAAAATTGACAAAAATTGTTGCCTAGTCAGGTCATGTAAAGGGTTATACAGATTATTTTGCTATTTATCTTGATGTTACTAATGACAAACCAGATAAACTTACAAATTATACATAATGCAGATTTTTTTTTTTTTAAATCCTCTTTTTTATACAAAAGTCTTGAGGGAAAGAAATGATGAGGGCTGTAATAAGTCTTTGGTGGAGTTTGAGTCAATTTTCTTTTTTACTCTTTATACTTGGACAGCTGTATTTGTAGCTCTCTGGGAGCTTAGTTTTCATAATTTTCTTGTTATTTTTTCTCTTCCTATGAAGGTGTTTCTCCTGTATACTCTCTATATACCTAAGTAACGTTTTTTGCTTTTAATGAAATTTCGATTACTTCACAACAACAACAAAAAGTGAAAACAAATATGATTGCATACGAGTAAATTGGCATATAGAAATTATCAATGATAGGTAAAAACCTAATAAAAAAGATAGCTTTAGCGATTTACAAGTCTGCTAATTGAAAGCAGAAAGGCATTAAGATAAGTACCCTTTCAGGAAGTGGACTTGTGCTCCCCTCCGCCTCAGCAGCTAATTTTTCTGCACATTTCTGAACCGCCTGCTCATCCTGAATGGCAACAACCTCTTTTTTTAGCAAGTCCAAACCCCCACGTCCAAGGCCACCAGCTCCAGCTCCAGCACCAAGAGGCTTGGCATTTTCTTGATCCATAGCTCTAACTCCTCTACCTCTGCCTCTACCAGCCAGGCCTGGATTGGGATAAAAGAATGCTGGGGTAATTGGATTTCAGTGTTGATTTCAGAACTGAGGCTTGGGAGCCTTTACCTTTTCCTGTGCCAGGCCTAACAGTTGTAACCACAACAGAAGGATTCTCCTGGACATTATTCACCCTCTTTGATCGCCGAACTCCACTTCTCATATCCGGCATTCTTTTCCCATACAAAGAAAATCTCCGTTTCTTTCTCTCCAACTCCAAGGAACTTAGAGCAATTGAAACCAAATCAAACAAAAATAAATAAATATTGTAAAGTGAAACAAAAACAAAAAAGTTAACAAACTATCTTGTGATAACCATTTAATTTAGAAAATGATCACTTTGGGCATTAATTTCAGATATTTAAAAAAAATTCCATCTTCACTTGAAACTGTTTTTTTCCTTCTTTTAATAAAAAATGTCTTCAATTAAATCTAAAAATTGTGAACATCAATGTTGATTCAAGCAAATCACAATTTAGTGCTTGCATTCTATCAATGAGCTCCAAATCAAATGATACTTCTTTCACCTACAAGAATGGAATGGAGGGTAAGATTGTGGGTTCACCACCCACTGAATGCTTGTGCAACATACTAATCATCAAACGGGTAAAGGTGATAGAGTAGTACCCAAATGACCCAAAAACCCATAGTGAGCGAAACTTAAGGGCCAGTTTCAGAAAGCAGCCCCATACAATTGTTTAAAATCATGGTGGGCAGTCAAGGGGATCTACTTTGAAACATGAGACATTTGGCAGCAATAATGGCCGATGGGTTTGGGCTATGTATTTAGAAGTAGGAGTAGGACCTTCGGATCAGTACCTTGAAGCATAAAACATACTGCATTGAAGAAGTATTACCCTCATAGACCAATAGTCATGCCAAATTCAGTCATCATGTTGCTTAGTGGCTGATATGATCAGAGCTCTAACGGGATGGAACACTTAATACTTGAGCTTAAAAGCTGCAACTTTATGCAGGCTTCAGTTGGTTTCTCCTTATCATCTTTCCTTTTCAGATTTTGCTGCTCTTTGCATTTCTCATCATTTCCTTTTTTTTTTATTTTTTATTTTTTTCTCCGATCAAGAAAAGTTACAAAGACAGAATCTGGTTCAATGGAGTTACATTGCAAGCTTATATCCACCAGAAAACATTAAATATAAAATCTTTATAAAATCTTGACCAAATTCAAGCTAAAACTATACTTTCTATCCAGAAGGCCCTATATTCCATTGGCTAAAACATGAGTAATCTACATCGTTTCGCCAGTAACCCAATCACCAACGAACGCAAAGTTTAACCCATCTCTTTCAACTCCCACACATACAAAAAGAGAATCAATAATAGATTCTGATCATCTAATCCACAAACCATAATCAAAGCCAAAAGCTCAAATCTTCACCGGCAAGAACACCTCTAACCAAACATTGACAGCCATAGGACTTAAACCCACATCAATTGGGCCATCCTCCAATTAGACGATCATCCAAAAAATCTATGCAAACACATCACACACACACACAAAACGCTCAAGAACATCAACACCCACACACAAAACGCTCAAGAACATCAACACCCACAAACAGGTCCTACCTACTAAAGCACATTCAATACAAAATATCAATACATATTAACGAAATATGGAATAATGGGTAGGTGGTAATTTGCTACAACTGCTTATTCACAAAGCCCATTTGCTATAAATGAGAGATGAGAATTGAGAACTGATAAACTCTATCAAACACGTACCTTGCAAGACAAATTTAAATTTGAAGTTGGGACCGATGATCACTACGACGGAGCACGAAAAATTTAACATGGGAAAGATAACGTTGAACCTGATTCACACGATAACATAATGGGTTACGTGTAGTGTGTGAAGTAGGGGTGTAGTTTCTTTCCATGGGCATCTGCGTACCGTATCATAGCCTCAGTTGTTTTAAGAACTGCGAGTTGAGGAAGGTTGATCGGAACGGATCCAACGGTCCACAAAGTCCGAGTGGATCCGGTTCTAATCCTATACGGCTATACGGCTGGAGCATAGGCAACATGACGTACATGAAGTAAATCGATAAAATTTTAAGGTAAATCATTTATAGTTAATATTCAAATAATAAAATTTATGGAAACTTTACTTTGGCCTCATGAAATTTTATCCAATTTTACAAACTCCTGAACTTTCAAATCTCTCATTTTGGACTCTTGAACTTTCAATTACTCTCAATTAGAATCCTTCCATTAATTTTAGCCATTAAAAATACCAAAATGTCATTGATTTTCATTTTTTTAAAATAAAAAATGTTTTGGAAAGCTGAAATTTGATATAAAAGTTAGGAGTATAGTCATGTAACATTTAAAATCTGAATGATGGATCCACATTGAGAGTAACTGAGAGTTTAGGGGTTCAAAATATTTAGAAGTTTAGGGGGGGTTATAAAATCATGTGAAAGTTCAAATGGCCAAAGTGAAGTTTTCCCTAGAATTTAAAAACATATTAAAATTTAAAGAACTTTGAAAATGGCCAGAGGGTGATGAGGAGGTAGTCTAGTGGCGAAATAGCGTTGGTCAGGAGGTGGCGAAGCATCAGTGAAGCTGCAACGTGGCAAAAAAAATACCAAAAAAAAGGAAGGATCCAATGACAAAGGGGGGAGGATCAGGTAGACTTCTGAAAAATGTATGAACAAACGTCGGTAATAGCTCGTTGGCGGTTTGTAGGTGGTCCTCAATTAATCTACCAACCCCTAACTATTTGAGCCAAGTAAGTGGATATATTAAAAGAATAATGCTACACCCACTCTCATTCTTACACTCTAATACTCATACACCCTGATATGATTTTTAAAATTATCATTAAATCAAAATCTAATGTTGATCAATCTCAAATTCATATTAAAATGCTATTTAGTGAAGTCAATTTAAAGACGTGAGTGAGGTGGTGGGTTTTCTAAAGGCCATAGAAAAGACTAAATGGTCAAAAACTTAAGCTGAATATTTTTCTTCTAAGGCTCCGTTTATTTCGACGTAAAATAGTTTCAAGAAAATGATTTTTGCATTTTACGGTGTTTACTTCGACGTAAAATAGTAGTCAAAGGAAAATATTTTCCATTTGACAGAAAATTCTTCTTTAATTTTCAGAAAATGGTTTACGATTTTGAAAACCGTAAACCAATTTATAATTTTGAGCATCTCATTCTCAAATTGAAGTATCATGTCAAGGCACGCCTACGACCTTGCCGGGACTTGACTAGGACTTACCCGAGACCCAACCAGAGATTTTAAAGGGACATACTCGAGACTTGATCGAGACCGACACAAGACTTTATTGGGAGTTGCCTAGGACCCGCCCAGGACTTCACTGAGACCCATCCGGGACCCAATCGGGACCTGCCCGAGACTTTATCGGGACCTACTTGGGACCTGCCTGAGACCCTCCCGAGACCTGCTCGGGACTTGATTGAGACTCGCCCAGGACTTAACTAGGACCTACTCGAGACTTGCAGGACCGACCAAGACACACACTGAGACTTGCTAGGGACTTTACAGGCACTTTAGATCGGGACTGCCGAGACCTACTCTCGATTGTTTATTGGGACTGCCACGACACTTGACGGGACTTGCCCGGGACCCTTGGGCCTTGATCGAGACCTACCTAAAACTTTACCGGGACCCACCCGGAACCTGCTTGAGACTTGCCCGGGACTTAACCGGGACCTACTCAGGACTTGATCGGGACTTCATCGGGAATTGTCTGGGACCTGCACGGGACCCGTCAAGACTTACAGGACTCAATCAGACGTTTGAAACTTGGGCGTCAAAATTTCGGCGTGGCAAGCCCGCGTCGAAATGTCTCGTTATTTTGCCATTCAAACAAAAAAATAGGAAATTTGCTTCTTTTTTTTTACAATTCTGACATTGCACTGTTTGCAACGTCATAATTTTTTGACGTTGCAAACAGTGCAACATCAAAAATGGTGATGAAATCTTTTTTTGACGTTTTATCTTTTGCCACGTCAAAAATTTTTGACGTGGCTTTTTTGACATGTTATTTCCAACGTAAAAAACACATGGTTTTTGACATGGGAGGGAGGGTGACCATGGCTATGTTGAACAACCCCTCAAAAACCTCTCTTATTTTTTTTTTTTTTGGTTTTTTTTTTCTTTTATTTCTTTCTTATATAAAGGGAGGGAGGGAGAGAAGGCAGACCACAGCTATTTTGAACGACCCCTCAAAAACATCTCTTATTTTTTTTGTTGGTTTTTTTTTTTTTCTTTTCTTTTCTTTCTTTCTTTCATTTCTTTCCTCTATAAAGGGAGGGAGGTGGGAGGGAGGAAGGAGGGAGGTGGGAGGGAGGAAGGGAGGAGGCGATCACCATCTCCTTTTTTTTTTTTTTCTTTTCTTTCTTTCATTTCTTTCTTATATAAAGGGAAGGAATGAGGGAGAGAGGTCTAACCACGGCTATGTTGAACGACCCCTCAAAAACATCTTTTTTTTTTTTTTTTTTTCATTTCTTTCTTATATGAAGGGAGGGAGGGAGGGTTGACCACGGCTATGTTGAACAACCCCTCAAAAACATCACTTATTTTATTTTTTGTTTTTTTTTTTGTTTTATTTCTTTCTTATATAAAGGGAGGGAGGGAGGGAGGCTAAACTGACCATGGCTATATTGAAATTCAATGAAGATCCCATTGATGTTTCTTAGGACGCACTGAGAGAGAGAGGAGAGAGAGAGAGAGGAAGGGAGGGAGGACTGGCCACGGCTATGTTATGTAAATTAATATATATTTGTGCTTACATTTTTCAATGAAGATCCCATTGATGTTTCTTAGGACGCACTGATAGGGAGGGAGGGAGGGCTAACCACGACTATGTTGAACGACTCCTCGAAAACATCTCTTTTTTTTTTGTTTTTTATTATTATTTTTATTATTTTTTTTCTATTCTTTCATTTCTTTCTTATATAAAGGAAGGGAGGGAAGGGTGACCAATTTTTTTTTCTTATATAAAGGGATGGAGGGAAGGGGGGGAGGGAGGGCTGACCACGGCTATGTTAAGGAGGGAGGGAGGGATGGCTGTGTTGAACGACCCCTAAAAAACATCTCTTATATTTTTTTTTTGTTTTTCTTTCTTCCATTTATTTCTTATATAAAGGGAGGAAGGAGGGAGGGTGACCACAGCTATGTTAAACGACCCCTCAAAAACATCTCTTATTATTATTATTATTATTTTTTCTTTCATTTTTTTCTTATATAAAGGGAGGGAGGGAGAGAGGGAGGGTGACCACGGCTATGTTGAACGACCCCTCAAAAACAACCTTTTTTTTTTTGGGTTTTTGTTTTGTTTTTTGTTTTTTTCAATTCTTTCTTATATAAAGGGAGGGAGGGAGGGGAGGGAAGGCTGATCACGTCTTTGTTGAACGACCCCTCAAAAACATCTCTTATTTTCTTTTTTTTTTTTTTCTTTCATTTATTTCTTATATAAAGGGAGGGAGGGCTGGGAGGAGGGAGGGAGAGCTGGGAGGGGGTAGGGAGGGAGGTCCAACCACGGCTATGTTGAACGACCCCTCAAAAACATCTTTTTTTTTTTTTCTTTCTTTCATTTCTTTCTTATATAAAGGGAGGAGGGAGGGAGGGAGGGAGGGTCACTACAGCTATGTTGAACGAAGCCTCAAAAACATCTCTTTTTTTTTGTTTATTTATTTATTTTCATTTCTTTCTTATATTAAGTGAGAGAGGAGGGTGACCACGGCTATGTTGTACGACCTTTCAAAAACATCTCTTTTTTTTTTTTTGTTTTTTTTTTCTTTCATTTCTTTCTTATATAAAGGGAGGGAGGGAGGGCTGACAACGGCTATGTTGAATGACCCCTCAAAAACATCTCTTATTTTTTTGTTGGTTTTTTTTCAGTTTTTTTTTTCTTTCATTTATTTCTTATATAAGGGGAGGGAGGGAGGGCTCACCACAGCTATGTTAAGGAGGGAGGGAGGGAGTGATGTGTTGAACGACCTCTCAAAAACGTCTTTTTTTTTTTTTTTTTTTCCTTTCATTGCTGTCTTATATAAAGGGAGGAGGGAGGGAGGGAGGGAAGGTGACCACGTCTATGTTGAACGACCCCCCAAAAACATCTTCTTTTTTTTCTTTTGTTTTTGGTTTTGTTTTTGTTTTTTTTTTCTTTCATTTCGTTCTTATATAAAGGGAGGGAGGGAGGGTAACCACGGCTATGTTAAACGACCCCTCAAAAACATCTCTTTTTCTTTTTTTTTTGGTTTTTTCTTTCAATTTTTTCTTATATAAAGGGAGGGAAGGAGGGAGGGAGGGCTGACCACGGCTATGTTGAACGACCCCTAAAAAACATCTCTTATTTTTTTTTTTGGCTTTTTGTTGTTGTTGTTATGTCTTTATATATATATATATATAAGAGGAGGGAGGGAGGGAGGGCTAACCACAGTTATGTTAGGGAGGGAGGGAGGATGACCACGGCTATGTTGAACGACCCCCCAAGAACATCTTCTTCTTTTTTGATTTTTTTTTTCTTTCATTTCTTTCTTATATGAAGGGAGGGAGGGAGAGTGACCACAGCTATGTTGAACGACCCCTCAAAAACCTCTTCTTCTTTTTTTTTTTTTTTTTTTTTTCTTTCATTTCTTTCTTATATAAAGGGAGGGAGGGAGGGCAGACCACGGCTATATTGAATGACCCCAAAAAAACATCTCTTTTTTTTGTTGGTTTTTGTTTTTTGTTTTTTTCTTTCTTTCATTTCTTTCCTATATAAATGGAGAGAGGGAAGGAGGCTGATCACGGCTATATTGAACGACCCTAAAAAACATCTCCTATTTTTTTTTTCTTTCATTTCTTTCTTATATAAAGGGAGAGGGAAGGAAGGAGGGAGGTCTAACCACGGCTATGTTGAACGACCCCTCAAAAACATCTATCTTTTTTTTGGGATTTTTTTTTTTTTCATTTCTTTCTTATATGAAGAAAGGAGGAGTGAGGGAGAGCTGACCACGGCTATGTTGAACGACCCCTAAAAAACATCACTTATTTTATTTTTTGTTTTTTTTTTCTTTCATTTCTTTCTTATATAAAGGGAAGGAGGGAGGACTGACCACGGCTATGTTGAACTTCAATGAAGATCTCATTGATGTTTCTTAGGACGCACTGAGAGAGAGAGAGAGGGAGGGAGAGAGGGTTGGCCACGGTTATGTTATGTAAATCAATATATATTTGTGCTTACATTTTTCAATGAAGATCCCATTGATGTTTCTTAGGACGCATTGAGAGGGAGGGAGGGAGGGAAGGCTGACCACGGCTATGTTGAACGACCCCTCAAAAACATCTCCTTTTTTTTTTTTTTTTCATCTCTTTCTTATATAAAGGGAGGGAGGGAGGGCTGACCACGGCTACGTTGAACTTCAATGAAGAGGGAGGGATGATTGACCATGACTATGTTGAACATCAATGAAGATCCCATTGATGTTTCTTAGACTCTTGAGAGAGCAGAGAGAGGGAGGAGGAGGAAGGTGCAGCAGCTATGTTATGTAAATCAATATATATTTGTGCTTACATTTTTCAATAAAGATCCCATTGATGTTTCTTAAGACGCACTGAGAGGGAGGGATGGAGGGAGGGAGGGCTGACCATGGCTATGTTGAACGACCCCACAAAAACATCTCTTTTTTTTGTTTTTTGTTTTCTTTCATTTCTTTCTTATATAAAGGGAGGGAGGGAGGTAAGGAAGGTTGACCACGGCTATGTTGAACGACCCCTTAAAAACATCTCTGTTTTTTTTTTTTGGATTTTTTTTCTTAGAAGGATGGAGTGAGGGCTGACCACGGCTATGTTAAACGACCCCTCAAAAACATCTCTTTTTTTTTTTTTCTTTCTTTCATTTCTTTCTTATATAAAGGGAGGGAGGGAGGGAGGGCTGACCACGGCTATGTTGAACGACCCCTCAAAAACATCTCTGTTTTTTTCTTTTTTGGGTTTTTTTTTTCTTAGAAGGAGGGAGGGCTGATCAAGGTTATGTTGAACAACCCCTCAAAAACATCTCTTTTTTTTTTTTTCTTTTTTTTTTCTTTCATTTCTTTCTAATATAAAGGGAGGGAGGGATGACTGACCACGGCTATGTGGAACTTCAATGAAGATCCCATTGATGTTTCTTAGGACGCACTAAGAGAGAGAGGGGAGAGAGGGAGGGAGGGCTGACACCAGCTATGTTGAACGACCCGTCAAAAACATCTCTATTTTTTTTTGGATTTTTTGTTTTTTTCTCTCGGAGGAGGGAGTGAGGCTGACCACACTATGTTGAGCGACCCTCAAAACATCTTCTTTTTTTTTGGTTTTTTTTCTTGTATTTCTTTCTTATATAAAGGGAGGGAGGGAGGAGGGCTAACCGGCTATGTTGAATGACCCCTCAAAAACATCTCTGTTTTGTTTTTTTTTTTTTTTTTGGTTTGTTTATTCTTAGAAGGAGGGAGGGAGGGCTGACCACGGCTATTTTGAACAACCCCTCAAAAACATCTCTTTTTTTTTTTTTGGTTTTTTATTTTTTTTTCTTTCATTTCTTTCTAATATAAAGGGAGGGAGGGATGACTGACTACGGCTATGTTGAACTTCAATGAAGATCCCTTTGATGTTTCTTAGGACGCACTAAGAGAGAGAGAGAGGGAGGGAGGGAAGGAGGGCTAGCCACGGCTATATTATGTAAAACAATATATATTTGTGCTTACATTTTTTAATGAAGATCCCATTGATGTTTTTTATGACGCACTGAGAGAGAGGGAGGGCTAACCACGACTATGTTGAACGACCTCTCAAAAACATCTCCTATTTTTTTTTTTTTTTTTTATCTCTTTCTTATATAAGGGGATGGAGGGAGGGTTGACCACGGCTATGTTGAACTTCAATGAAGGGGGAGGGATGATTGACCACGGCTATGTTGAACTTCAATGAAGTTCCCATTGATGTTTCTTAGGACATACTGAGAGAAAGAGAGGGAGGGAGAGAGGGAGGGCTAACCACGACTATGTTATGTAAATCAATATATATTTGTGCTCACATTTTTCAATGAAAATCCCATTGATGTTTCTTAGGACGCACTGAGAGGGAGGGATAGAGGGAGGGAGGGAGGGCTGACCACGGCTATGTTGAACGACCCCTCAAAAACATCTCTTTTTTTTTTTCTTTCATTTCTTTCTTATATAAAGGGAATGAGGGAGGGATGGAGAGCTGACCACGGCTATGTTGAATGACCCCTAAAGAACCTCTCTTACTTTTTTTTGGTTTTTTTTTTCATTTCTTTTTTATATAAAGGGAGGGAGGGAGGGCTGACCACTGCTATGTTGAACTTCAATGAGGAGGGAGGGCTGACTACGGCTATGGTGAACGACCCCTCAAAAACATCTCTTATTTTATTTTATTTTTTTTTTCTTCTTTCATTTCTTTCTTATATAAAGGAAGGGAGGGAGGGAGGGAGGACTGATCATGGCTATGTTGAACTTCAATGAAGATCCCATTTATTTTTCTTAAGACGCACTGAGAGAGAGAAAGGGAGGGAGGGAGAGAGAGGGGGCTGACCACGGCTATGTTGAACAACCCCTCAAAAACATTTCTTTTTTTTTCTTTTTTTTTTCTTTCATTTCTTTTTGATATAAAGGGGGGGAGGGAGGGCTGACAATGGTTTTGTTGAACGGCCCCTCAAAAACATCTTTTTTTTTTGTTTTTGTTTTTGTTTTTTCATTTCTTTCTTTTATAATGGGATGGAGGGAGGGAGGGAGGGCTAACCACGGCTATGTTAAAATTCAATGACGAGGGAGGGAGAGAGAGGGAGGGAGGGAGGGCTAACATCACACGCTTGACCCCCTCAAAAACATCTTTTATTTATTTTTTTTGTTTTTTTTTTCTTTCATTTCTTTCTTATATAAAGGGAGGGAGGGAGGGAGGGATGACTGACTACGGCTATGTTAAACTTCAATGAAGATCCCATTGATGTTTCTTAGGACACCGAGAGAGATGGGGGGATGGGGGAGGGAGGGAGGCGCTGTATATGTATGTAAATCAATATATATTTGTGCTTACATTTTTTAATGAATATCTCATTGATGTTTCTTAGGATGCGCAGAGAGGGAGGGAAGGAGGGCTGACCATGGTTATGTTGAACGTCCCTCAAAAACATCTCTAATTTTTTTTTTTTTGGTTTTTCTTCATTTCTTTATATAAAGGAGAGAGTGAGGATGGAGGGTCGACCACAGCTATGTTGAACAACCCCTAAAAACATCTCTTATTTATTTATTTATTTATTTATTTTCATTTGTTTCTATATAAAGGGAGGGAGGGAGGAGGGGGGGAGGTGGGAGGCTAACCACTGTTATGTTGAACTTCAATGAGAAGGAGGGAGAGGGGTACTGCTATGTTGACCACCCTCAAAACATCTCTTATTTTATTTTTTTGTTTTTTTTTTTTTTCATTTCTTTCTTATATAAAGGAAGAGGGAGGAGGACTAACCACAACTATGTTGAACTTCAATGAAGATCCATTAATTTTTCTTAGGAAGCTCTTGAAAGAGAGTGAGATAGAGAGAGGGAGGGAGGAGGGAGGGTTGGTCACGCTATGTTATGTAAATCAATATATATTTGTACTTACATTTTTCAATGAAGATCCCATTGATGTTTCTTAGGATGCACCGAGGGAGGAGGAAATTTGACCACTGTTATGTTGAACGACTCTTCAAAACATTACTTTTTTTTTTTTGGTTTTATTATTTTTTCTTTTCTTTCATTTCTTTCTTATATAAAGGGAGGGAGGTGTTGTGAAATTATCTACCTAAATTAATAAGCAAATAATCGCAGTTTTACTTGCAAGTGCACAAGGTCAAAAATGTAGTAAAGAGTGTAAGGCAAGATCGATCCCAGTGATTGGTAAATTATGCTTAAAATTAAATTCGCAATATAAAGTAAAAGAGATAAAATTAATTTTGATTAAGCAATAAGGAAGAGGTAGGGCTTTGATTTCCACCGCTAATCATGCTTATACAATAAGTCAATATGCCAATGCTTTAATTACATGATGAATATTTAATGGTTGCCAACCTAAGGGCATGGTGTATACTCCTTAAGCTATTGGTTTCCCTAAGCAACGAATTAGGCATGGTGTATACTCTAATTCTTTTCTTTCCTAAAGGATTTAGCATGGTGTATACTAAGTTGTTCTTAAGAAAGCATATGAACTGTGAAAACCGACAACCACATGAGACCTAGGGCATGGTGTATACTCTTTTCCATGTTGATTAACCCAAGAACCCGGCGTGGATTGCTTTTGTTACTAATGTTAAACCCAGGACTCGGTCATCCAAATTGATCTAACTAACAAATCCATACCACATGCATATGTTGATCAAAGTGCATACACATGAGGAATTCATGAAAACAGTATTAATCAAGTTAAATACTATCATGCAATTATCGCAAAGGTGCCAATATTGAATTAAAATATAAACATGATCAGGGCTTCAATCTAGCCCTACTAAAAGGTTTAGTTACACATGAAATTGATGCTAATCATCTTCATAAAATAAATAAAGGAAAAGAATAAACCCGGAAAATTGCTCCTTGAAAGTCGCCAATTCTTCTCCCAAAATCGCCTCTAATTGTGTCTCTAATTGTGAGGCTTAGAGGTCTATTTATAGGCTTTAAGAGAGTCCTAGAAACACTAGTAAACCTAAGAGATTCGAATTTCATCTCCTAGACAAATTAGGAGACAATCCTATTACAAATCGGAGAAGGATTCGTCCAGAATTGGGCTCCTATCTTGCGGGGCGATTTTAGCATTGCGGCGGTCCAAATTAGGAAAATGGTATTTCACAATGATTTGTAGAATTTTGAGTTATCTTTCCAATTGTTGAATCACCTCAATCCGATATTTGAGCTGAAAGTTATGGCCAAAATACCGAGACATGTTCAGGATCCAAATTTAATCCGATTTTGACTTCAATTTGATAAATTCCGATTTAATCCTTTCCACATCTTCTAGATCTTCCCAATTTGCCCTTTAAGCTTGGAACATTTCTAGAAACGCTTCATTTTCTTCCATGACCTACAAAAACACAGAAACACAAAAAGGAAATAAAATAGACAAAATAACATAAACTAAATAACAAATATAAATTAAGGGCTTAAATATGAATATTTAAGCACTTATCAGGAGGGAGGGAGGGAGGGAAGACCGGCCTTTTTTTTTTTTCTCTTTCATTTATTTCTTATATAAAGGGAGGGAGGGAAGAGGGGGAGAGGGAGGGCTGACCACGACTATGTTAGGGAGGGAGGCATGTTGAACTCAAAACATCTCTTATATATATATATATATATATTTTCCTTTCATTTCTTTCTTATATATAAAGGGAGGGAGGGAATGAGGGACCACGGCCGGGAGGGAGGGAGGATTGATCACGGCTATATTGAACTTCAATGAAGATCCCATTGATTTTTCTTAGGACGCACTGAGAGAGAGAGAGAGAGAAAGGGAAGGAGGGAGGGAGAGGGGGCTGACCACGGCTATGTTGAATAACCCCTCAAAAACATTTCTTTTTTTTTTTTCTTTTTTTCTTTCATTTCTTTCTGATATAAAGGGGGGGAGGGAGGGTTGACAACGGTTTTGTTGAACGGCCCCTCAAAAACATCTTCTTCTTTTTTTTTTTTTTCATTTCTTTCTTATATAAAGGGAGCGAGGAGGGAGGGAAGGCTCCACGCCTATGTTAGGGAGGGAGGAGGAGGAGTTGTGCTTAACGACCCTCAAAACATCTCTTATATATATATATATATATTTTTTTTTTTGGTTTTTTTTTCATTTCTTTCTTAGAGAGAGAGAGAGAAAGGGAATGAGGGAGGGAGAGGGGGCTGACCACGGCTATGTTGAACAACCTCTCAAAAACATTTCTTTTTTTTTTTCTTTAATTTCTTTCTTATATAAAGGGGGGAGGCTGACACGGTTTTGTTGAAGCCCCTCAAAAACATCTTCTTTTTTTTTTGTTTTTTTTTTTTCATTTCTTTCTTATATAAAGGAAGGAGGGAGGAGGAAGGAGGGCTGACCACGGCTATGTTGAAATTCAATGAGAATGGAGGGAGGGAGGGAGGGTGACAGCTATGTTGAATGACCCTCAACAACATCTTATTTTTTTTTTTTGGTTTTTTTTCTTTGATTACTTTCTTATATAAAGGGAGGGAGGAGGAGGATGACTGACCACGGCTATATTGAACTTCAATGAAGATCCCATTGATGTTTCTTAGGACACACTGAGAGAGAGAGGGGGATAGAGGGAGAGAGGGCTGACCACGGCTATGTTATATAAATCAATATATATTTGTGCTTACATTTTTCATTGAATATCTCATTGATGTTTCTTAGGACGCACTGAGAGGGAGGGAGGGAGGGTTGACCATAGCTATGTTGAACGACCCCTCAAAAACATCTCTAATCTTTTTTTTTGGTTTTTTTTCTTTTATTTATTTCTTATATAAAGGGAGAGAGGGAGGGATGGAGGGCTGACCACGGCTATGTTGAACGACCCCTAAAAAACATCTCTTATTTATTTATTTTCATTTCTTTCTTATATAAAGGGAGGAGGGGAGGTGGGAGGGCTGACCACTGTTATGTTGAACTTCAATGCAGAGGGAGGAGGAGGGCTGGCCACTGCTATGTTTAACAACCCCTCAAAAACATCTCTTTTTTTTTTTAGTTTTTTTTTTCTTTCATTTCTTTCTTATATAAAGGAAGGGAGGGTGGGAGGGAGGACTGACCACAACTATGTTGAACTTCAATGAAGATCCCATTGATTTTTCTTAGGACGCACTGAGAGAGAGAGAGAGGGAGGGAGGGAGGGAGGGCTGGCCACGGCTATGTTATGTAAATCAATATATATTTTACATTTTCAATGAAGATCTCATTGATGTTTCTTCTGATGTCTTGAGAGGGAGGGAGGGAGGAAGGGCTGACCACGGCTATGTTGAACGACTCGTCGAAAACAATACTTTTTTTTTTTTGGTTTTTTTTTTCATTTTTTTATTTTCTTTTATTTTTTTCTTATATAAAGGGAGGGAGGGAGGAAGGGAGGGATGGAAGACCCAGCCTTTTTTTTTTCTTTCATTTCATTTCTTATATAAAGGAGGAAGGGAAGAAGAGAGAGGAGGAGGAGGGAGGGCTGTTGAACGACCCCTCAAAACATCTCTTATATATATATATATATATTGGTTTTTTTTTTTCCTTTCATTTCTTTCTTATATATAAAGGAAGGGAGGCTGACCTATGTTGACCATCCGAGGAAGGGGGGAGGACTCAACCACCTATGTTGAACGTCCTCTAAAAAACATCTCTTATTATTATTTTTTTTCTTTCATTTCTTTCATATATAAAGGGAGGGAGGGACCACGGCCGAGAGGGAGGGAAGGAGGGAGGGTTGACCATGGCTTTGTTGAACGACCCCTCAAAAACATCTCTTTTTTTATTTTTTTTTTTCCTTTCATTTCTTTCTTCGTCTCTAATTATTTTATTTTTTCATTAGGGAGGGAGGAAGGAGGCCTCTCAAAACATCTGTTTTTTTTGTTGGTTTTTCTTATATAAAGGCTATGTTGCTGTATTGAACAACCTGAAACATCTCTTTTTTTTTTTTGGTTTTTTTTTCTCTCTTCTCTTTCTTATATATATATTAATATGCTATGCTAAGGGAGAGGAAGGATGACCATGGCTATGTTGAGGAGGGAGAATTTTTGTTTTGTTTTCTTTCATTTCTTTCTTATATAAAGGAGGAGGGAGGGAAGGCTGACCACGCTATATTGGCCGAGCCCGCCTTTCCAAGGCTATGTTGAACGACCCCGCCTTCCCATGGCTATGTTGAACGATCCCTTAAAAACATCTCTTATTTTTTTCTTTCATTTCTTTCTTATATAAAGGGAGGAAAAGGAATACGAAAGGGAGGCGGGCTGATCACGGCTATGTTGAACGACCCCTCAAAACATCTCTTTTTTTTGTTTTTTTTTTCTTTCATTTCTTTATTATATATGGAGGGAGAGAGAGGAGAAGGTGACAATGGCTATGTTGAGGGGGAGGGAGAAGGCTGACGGGCTGTATGAACGACCCCTCAATAACATCTCTTATTTTATTTTTTTTTTTCATTTCTTTCTTATATAAAGAAAGGGAGGAGGGAGGAGGAGAACCACGGCTATATTTGAACAACCCCGCCTTCCCACGGCTATGTTGAACGACCCCTCAAAAACATCTTCTTTTTTTTTCCTTCCATTTCTTTCTTATATAAAATATGGGAGGGAGGTAGGAGGCTATGTTGAAACCCTCAAAATATGTTTTTGTTTTTTGTTTTTTCTTTCATTACTTTATTATATAAGGAGGAGGAGGAGAAGGCTGACCATGGCTATGTTGAGGAAGGAAGGAGAAAGCCGACCACGCTATGTCGAGGGAGGGAGGAGAAGGCTGACCACGGCTATGTTGAATGACCCCTCAATAACTTTTCTTTTTTCTTTTAGGTTTTTTTTCTTTCATTTCTTTCTTATATAAAGGGAAGGAGGAGGGAGGGAGAGGTGACCACGGCTATGTTAAACTAACCCCTCAAAAGCATCTCTTTTTTTTTTTTTTTCTTTCATTTCTTTACTATATAAAGGAGTGAGGGAGGAGGAGGGTGACCTTTTTTTTTTTTTGGTTTTTTTTATATAAAGGGAGGGAGGGAGGAAGGCTGACCACGGCTATGTTAGGGAGGGAGGGAGGGAAGGTCGACTGCCATGTTATGTTGAACAACCCCTCAAAAACATCTCTTATTTTTTTTTTATTTCTTTCTTATATAAAGGAGGGAGGAAAGGAAAGACCACGGCTATGTTGAACCCTCAAAAATATCTTATTTTTTTAAAACATTTCTTATTTATTTTTATTTTTTGGTTTTTTTTTTCTTTTCATTTCTTTCTTTATAAAGGGAAGGAAGGGGAGGGAGGAGGGACCATGCTATGTTGAACGACCCTCAAATACATCTTTTATTTTTTTTTGTTTGAGAGGAGGAAGTGACCACGGCTATGTTGAATGACCCTCAAAAACTTTTTTTTTTTTTTCTTTTATTTCTTTCTTATATAAAGGAGGGAGGGAGGGATGGAGGGTTGTGTTAAACAACCTCTCAAAACATCTCTTTTTTTTTCTTTTCATTTCTTTTCTTATATAAAGGGAGGGAGGGAGAAAAGACTACCACGGCTATGTTGAACGCCCTCAAAAACATCTTTTTTTCAAAAACATCTCTTTTTTTTAATTTTTTTTTCTTTTCATTTCTTTCGTATATAAAGGAAGGGAGGGAGGGCTATGTTGAACGACCTCTCAAAAACATCTCTTATTTTTTTTTCTTTCATTTATTTCTTATATAAAGGAAATGGAGGGGGGGGGAGAGGGAGGGAGGGAAGGCTAACCACGGCTATGTTGAACGACCCCTCAAAAACTTCTCTTATTTTTTTTTTTCTTTCATTTCTTTCTTATATAAGGGGAGGGAGGGAGGGAGGGAGGGCTATGTTGAACGACCCCTCAAAAACATCTTTTTTTTTTTCCTTATATAAAGGAGAGGGAGGGAGGGCTAACGACCCATCAAACACCTCTCTTGTTTATTTATTTTTTCTTATACTTTTTTTTTTTTTCTTCTTCATTTCTTTCTTATATAAAGGAGGGAGGAAGCATCCCTCAAACTTTTTTTCTTTTTGGTTTTTTCTTTCATTTCTTTCTTATATAATGGGAGGAAGGGAGGGAGGAAAGGCTTACCTTGAGGAGGGAGGATGGAGGAATCGACACGGCTATGTTGAACGACCTCAAACATCTCTTATTTGTTGTTTTTTTTTTCTTATAAAGGGAGGGAGGAGGAGGGAGGAGGCGGATAAGGGAGGAGGAACGACCTCCTCAAAAACATCTCTTTTTTTTTTTTTTTTTTTCAATTCTTTCTTATATAAAGGAGGAGGGAGGAGAGGAACACACCACGACTATGTTGAATGACCCGGAGGGAGGGAGAGAGGAAGGCTTACGCGGCTATATTGAACGACCCTTGAAAAACATCTCTTATTTTTTTTTTAATTTCTTTCTTATATAAAGGGAGGAGAGGAGGAGGAACGACCCTCAAAAACATCTCCAATTTTATTTTTTTATTTTATTTTATTTTATTTATTTTATTTGTTTACTTTTCATTCTTTCTTATATAAAGGAGGGAGGGAAGGGAATGACCACGGCTATGTTGAACGACCCCTCAAAAATATCTCTTTTATTTTTTATTTTTTCTTTCATTTCTTTCTTATATAAAGGAATAGAGGAGGGATGGAGGAGGAAGGTGACCATTTATGTTGAGCACCCTCAAAACATTTCTTATTTTTATTTTTTGGTTTTTTGGTTTTTTTTTCTTATATAAGGAGGAAACGACTCAAAAACATCTCTTTTTTTTTCTTTTCTTTCATTTCTTTCTTATATATATATGGAGGAGAGAGAGTCAATAACATCAGAAAGGGAGGGAGGAGTATGTTGAATGACCCCTCAAAAGCTTCTCTTATTTTTTTTCTTTTTTTGTTTTGTTTTTTCTTTCATTTCTTTCTTATACAAAAGGAGGGAGGAAGGAGGATGACTATTTTTTTTTTTTTTTTTTCTTTCATTTCTTTCTTATATATAGAGGGAGGAAGGGAAGGAGGGAAGGCGACTACGACTATGTTTACCTTTCCACGGATATGTTGAAGACCCCCCAAAACATCTCTTATTTTTTTTTTTCTTTTCTTTCTTATATATCATTATAAGGAAGGGAGGGAGGAGGGTGACCAGCTATGTTGAGTCAAAAAATTTTCTTTTTTTTTTTTTCATTTCTTTCTTGTATAGAGGGAAGGGAGGAGGAGGAAGGTGACCACGGCTATATTGAACAACCCTTATGCTATGTTGAACACCCTCAAAAACATCTTTTTTTTTTTTTTTTTTTTCATTTCTTTCTTACATAAAGATAGGGAGGAAGGCTGACCATGAAGGGAGGGAATATGGGAGGGAGGTGGGGAGGCGACCACGTCTATGTTGAACGACCCCTTCCTTCACGGCTATGTTGAACGACCCCTCAAAAATATCTCTTTTGTTTTTTGTTTTGTTTTTTTCTTTCATTTCTTTATTATATAAGGAGGGAGGGAGGGAGAAGGCTGACCATGGCTATGTTGAGGGGGAAGGGAAGGAGAACCGCCAGCTATGTCGAGAGGAGGTAGAAGGCGACCACGGCTATGTTGAACGACCCCTCAATAACTTTTCTTTTTTTTTTAGGTTTTTTTCTTTCATTTCTTTCTTATATAAAGAAGGAGGAGGAGGGAGGAGGAGGAGAAGGGCACACGGCTATGTTGAACGACCCCTCAAAAGCATCTCTTTTTTTTTGTTTTTTTCTTTCATTTCTTTACTATATAAAGGGAGTGAGGGAGGAGGAAGGTGACATTTTTTTTTTTTTTTTTTTTTATATAAAGGGAGGAGGAGGGAGGGAGGAGGCTGACCACTACTATGTTAGGGAGGGAGGGAGGAAGGGTGATCATGGCTATGTTGAACAACCCCTCAAAAACATCTCTTATTTTTTTTTTCTTTTATTTCTTTCTTATATAAAGGGAGGGAGGAAGGGAAAGCTGACCACGGCTATGTTGAACGACCCCTCAAAAACATCTCTTATTTTTTTTTCTTTCATTTATTTCTTATATAAAGGAAATGGAGGGGGGGGAGAGGGAGGGAGGGAAGGCTAACCACGGCTATGTTGAACGACCCCTCAAAAACTTCTCTTATTTTTTTTTTCTTTCATTTCTTTCTTATATAAGGGGAGGGAGGGAGGGAGGGAGGGCTATGTTGAACGACCCCTCAAAAACATCTTCTTTTTTTTTCTTATATAAAGGAGAGGAGGAGGAGGCTAACGACCCATCAAACACCTCTCTTTTTATTTATTTTTTCTTATATAAAGGAGAGGAGGGAGGAGGAGGAATGACGGCTATGTTGAACGACCCTCAAAAACATCTCTTATTTTTTTTTCTTTAATTTCTTTCTTAAAAAACATCACTTTTTTTCTTCTTTTTTTTTTTTTATTTTTTTCTTTTTTCATTTCTTTCTTATATAAAGGAGCTATGTTGAACCCCTCAAAACATCTCTTATTTGTTTTTTTTTTTTTTTCTTATATAAAGGAGGAGGAGGGAAGGAGGAGGACCACCCCTCAAAACATCTCTTTTTTTTTTTTTTTTTTTCAATTCTTTCTTATATAAAGGAGGGAGGGGGAGGAGGGAAGGCTACCACTATGTTGAATGACCCGGAGGGAGGAGAGAGAGAGGAAGGCTTACCACGGCTATGTTGAACAGCCTTGAAAAACATCTCTTATTTTTTTTTTTTTTAATTTCTTTCTTATATAAAGGAGGGAGAGGAGGGAGGGAGGAGAATTCCCTCAAAAACATCTCATTTTATTTTTTTTTTTATTTTTTTTTATTTGTTTTTCTTTCTTTTCTTATATAAAGGAGGAGGAGGGAAGGAAGGACCACGGCTATGTTGAACGCCCCCTCAAAAATATCTCTTTTTTTTTTTTTTTTTTTTTCTTTCATTTCTTTCTTATATAAAGGAATAGAGGGAGATGTTGAACAACCCTCAAAAACATTTCTTATTTTTTTATTTTTGGTTTTTTTTCTTATATAAGGGGAGGAACCTCAAAAACATCTCTTTTTTTTTTTCTTTTTCTTTCATTTCTTTCTTATATAAAGGGAGGAATGAGGGAAGGTCAGACCAGCTATATTGAGCAGCCTCTTTCCAAGGCTATGTTGAACGACCCCGCCTTCCCATGGCTATGTTGAACGATCCCAAAACATCTCTTATTTTTTCTTTCATTTCTTTCTTATATAAAGGGAGGAAGGAAGGCGACCACGGAGGGAGGGCGGGCTGATCACGGCTATGTTGAACGACCCCTCAAAACATCTCTTTTTTTGTTTTTTTTTTCTTTCATTTCTTTATTATATATGGAGGAGAGAGGAGAAGGCTGACCATGGCTATCTTGAGGGGGGGAGGGAAAAGGCTGACCACGGCTATGTTGAACGACCCCTCAATAACATCTCTTATTTTTATTTTTATTTTTTTTCATTTCTTTCTTATATAAAGAAGGAGGGAGGAGGAGAAGATTGACCAGTATGTTGAATGACCTCAAAAGCATCTCTTATTTTTTTCTTTTTTGGTTTTGTTTTCTTTCATTTCTTTCTTATACAAAGGAGGGAGGGAAGGAGGAAGAAGTGACTATTTTTTTCTTTCATTTCTTTCTTATATATAGGGAGGAGGAAGAGGCACCATGTGGGGAGGAAGGAGGCTGACTGACTATGTTGAGCGACCCCACCTTTCCACGGATATGTTGAAAGAACCCCAAAAACATCTCTTATTTTTTTTTTTTTTTTTTTCTTTCTTATATATATATCGCTATGTTAAGGAAGGGAGGGAGGGAAGGCTGACCACGGCTATGTTGAGTTAGGGAGAATTTTCTGGTTTTTCTTTTTCTTTCATTTCTTTCTTGTATAAAGGGAGGGAAGGGGGGAGGGAGGGAGGGAAGGCTGACCACGGCTATATTGAACAACCCCGCCTTCCCACGGCTATGTTGAACGACCCCTCAAAAACATCTTTTTTTTTTTTTTTCCTTCCATTTCTTTCTTATAAAGATAGGGAGGGAAGGCTGACCATGAAGGGAGGGAATATGGGAGGGAGGTAGGGAGGGCAGGCTGACCACGTCTATGTTGAACGACCCCGCCTTCCCACGGCTATGTTGAACGACCCCTCAAAAATATCTCTTTTGTTTTTTGTTTTGTTTTTTTCTTTCATTTCTTTATTATATAAGGAGGGAGGGAGGGAGAAAGGCTGACCATGGCTATGTTGAGGGGGGGGAAGGAGAAGGTGACCAGCTATGTCGAGGAGGGAGGTAGAATCTGACCACGGCTATGTTGAACGATCCCTCAATAACTTTTCTTCTTTTTTTTAGGTTTTTTCTTTCATTTCTTTCTTATATAAAGAAAGGAAGGGAGGAGGAGGAGGAGAAGGTGACCACGGCTATGTTGAACGACCCTCAAAAGCATCTCTTTTTTTTTTGTTTTTTTCTTTCATTTCTTTACTATATAAAGGGAGTGAGGGAGGGAGGGAAGGTGACCATTTTTTTTTTTTTTTTTTTTTTTATATAAAGGGAGGGAGGGAGGGAGGAGGCCGACCACGCAGCTATGTTAGGGAGGGAGGAGGAAGGTGGCTATGTTGAACAACCCCTCAAAACATCTCTTATTTTTTTCTTTTATTTCTTTCTTATATAAAGGGAGGGAGGAAGGAAAGGAGCATCTCTTATTTTTCTTTCATTTATTTCTTATATAAAGGAAATGGAGGGGGGGGAGAGGGAGGGAGGGAAGGCTAACCACGGCTATGTTGAACGACCCCTCAAAAACTTCTCTTATTTTTTTTTTCTTTCATTTCTTTCTTATATAAGGGGAGGGAGGGAGGAGGAGGCTATGTTGAACGACCCTCAAAAACATCTTCTTTTTTTTCTTATATAAAGGAGAGGAGGAGGCAACGACCCATCAAACACCTCTCTTGTTTATTTATTTTTTCTTATATAAAGGGAGGTAGGGGAGGGAGGGAAGGAAGGCTGACCCTGGCTATGTTGAACGACCCCTCAAAAACATCTCTTATTTTTTTTTTCTTTAATTTCTTTCTTATATAAATGGGAGGAACGACCCCTCAAAAACATCACTTTTTTTTTCTTCTTTTTTTTTTTTTTCATTTCTTTCTTATATAAAGGGAGGGAGGAAGGGTGGAACGATCCCTCAAAAACGTCTTTTTTTTTTTTTTTTTGGTTTTTTTTTCTTTCATTTCTTTCTTATATAATGGGAGGGAGGGGGAGGAAAGGCTTACCACGGCTATGTTGAACAACCCGGAGGGAGGAGGACGGATGGACGGAATGCCGACAGCTATGTTGAACGACCCCTCAAAAACATCTCTTATTTGTTTTTTGGTTTTTTTCTTATATAAAGGGAGGAGGGAGGGAGGAGGGTGGGCGGAAGGGAGGGAGGAACGACCTCCTCAAAAACATCTCTTTTTTTTTTTCAATTCTTTCTTATATAAAGGAGGAGGGAGGAGAGGGAAGGCTGACCACGACTATGTTGAATGACCCGGAGGGAGGAGAGAGGGAAGGCTTACCACGGCTATGTTGAACGACCCTTGAAAAACATCTCTTATTTTTTTTTTTTTAATTTCTTTCTTATATAAAGGGAGGGAGAGGGAGGGAGGGAGGAGGAACGACCCCTCAAAAACATCTCGATTTTTATTTTTTATTTTTTTTTTTTATTTTTATTTATTTTTGTTTACTTTCATTTCTTTCTTATATAAAGGGAGGAGGAAGGAAAGGTGACCACGGCTATGTTGAACGACCCTCAAAATATCTCTTTTTATTTTTTTTTTTTCTTTCATTTCTTTCTTATATAAAGGAATAGAGGAGGGATGGAGGAGGAAGGTGACCACACTATGTTGAACAACCTCAAAAACATTTCTTATTTTTTATTTTTTGGTTTTTTGGTTTTTTTTTCTTATATAAGGGGAGGAACGACCCTCAAAAACATCTCTTTTTTTTTTTTTTTTTTTCTTTTCTTTCATTTCTTTCTTATATAAAGGGAGGAAGGAGGGAAGGGCGACCACGGCTATATTGAGCACCCGCCTTTCCAAGGCTATGTTGAACGACCCGCCTTCCCATGGCTATGTTGAACGATCCCTTAAAAACATCTCTTATTTTTTTTCTTTCATTTCTTCTTATAAAGGAGGAAGGAAGTGACCACCGAGGAGGGCGGGCTGATCACGGCTATGTTGAGCGACCCCTCAAAACATCTCTTTTTTGTTTTTTTCTTTCATTTCTTTATTATATATGGAGGAGAGAGAGGAGAATGACCATGGCTATCTTGAGGGGGAGGAGAAGGTGACCACGGCTATATTGAAACGACCCCTCAATAACATCTCTTATTTTTATTTTTATTTTTTTTCATTTCTTTCTTATATAAAGAAAGGGAGGGAAGGAGGGAGGGAGGGAGAAGGCTGACCACGGTATGTTGAATGACCCCTCAAAAGCTTCTCTTATTTTTTTTCTTTTTTTTTTGTTTTGTTTTTCTTTCATTTCTTTCTTATACAAAAGGAGGGAGGGAAGGAGGGAAGGCTGACTATTTTTTTTTTTCTTTCATTTCTTTCTTATATATAGGGAGGGAGGGAAGGCTGACCACTGAGGGAGGGAAGGAGGGAAGGCTGACTACGACTATGTTGAGCGACCCCACCTTTCCACGGATATGTTGAACGAACCCCCAAAAACATCTCTTTTTTTTTGTTTTTTTTCTTTTCTTTCTTATATATATGCTGACCACGGCTATGTTAAGGAAGGGAGGGAGGGAAGGCTGACCACGGCTATGTTGAGTTAGGGAGAATTTTTTGGTTTTTCTTTTTCTTTCATTTCTTTCTTGTATAAAGGGAGGGAAGGGGGAAGGGAGGGAGGGGGAAGGCTGACCACGGCTATATTGAACAACCCCGCCTTCCCACGGCTATGTTGAACGACCCATCAAAAACATCTTCTTTTTTTTTTTCCTTCCATTTCTTTCTTATATAAAGATAGGGAGGGAAGGCTGACCATGAAGGGAGGGAATATGGGAGGGAGGTAGGGAGGCAGGCTGACCACGTCTATGTTGAACGACCCCGCCTTCCCACGGCTATGTTGAACGACCCCTCAAAAATATCTCTTTTGTTTTTTGTTTTGTTTTTTTCTTTCATTTCTTTATTATATAAGGAGGGAGGGAGGGAGAAGGCTGACCATGGCTATGTTGAGGGGAAGGGAAGGAGAAGGCTGACCACGGCTATGTCGAGGGAGGGAGGTAGAAGGCTGACCACGGCTATGTTGAACGACCCCTCAATAACTTTTCTTTTTTTTTTTTTAGGTTTTTTTTTTCTTTCATTTCTTTCTTATATAAAGAAAGGAAGGGAGGGAGGGAGGAGAAGGCTGACCACGGCTATGTTGAACGACCCCTCAAAAGCATCTCTTTTTTTTTTTTTTTCTTTCATTTCTTTACTATATAAAGGGAGTAAGGGAGGGAGGGAAGGCTGACCATTTTTTTTTTTTTTTTTTTTATATAAAGGGAGGGAGGGAGGGAGGGCTGACCACGGCTATGTTAGGGAGGGAGGGAGGGAAGGCTGCCCGGCTATGTTGAACAACCCCTCAAAAAACATCTCTTATTTTTTTTTTCTTTTATTTCTTTCTTATATAAAGGGAGGGAGGAAGGGAAAGCTGACCACGGCTATGTTGAACGACCCCTCAAAAATATCTTCTTTTTTTTCTTTCATTTCTTTCTTTCTTTAAGGGGAGGAGGAGGGCTATATGTTGAAACACCCTCAAAAACATTTCTTATTTATTTTTATTTTTTTTTTTTTCTTTCATTTCTTTCTTATATAAAGGGAAGGAAGGAGGAGGGAGGGACCAGCTATGTTGAACGACCCTCAAAACATCTTTTTTTTTTTTGGTTTGGAGGAGGAGGGCTATGTTGAATGACCCTCAAAAACTCTCTTTTTTTTATTTCTTTTTCTTATATAAAGGAGGGAGGGAGGAGGGATGGAGGTTGATGTTGAACAACCTCAAAACATCTCTTATTTTTTTTCTTTCATTTCTTTCTTATATAAAGGGAGGGAGGGAGAAAACCAGCTATGTTGAACTCAAAAACATCTTCTTTTTTTTTTTTTTTTCATTTCTTTCTTATATAAAGGGAGAGGAGGGAAGGTGACCACGACTATATTGAACGACCCTCAAAAACATCTCTTTTTTTTTTTTTTTTTTTTTTTTTTTCTTTCATTTCTTTCTATATAAAGGAAGGAGGGAGGAGGCTATGTTGAAACGACCCTCAAAAATCTCTTTATTTTTTTTTCTTTCATTTCTTTCTTATATAAAGGAAAGAGGGGGAGAGGAGGGAGGGAAGGCCAGCTATGTTGAACACCCCTCAAAACATCTTCTTTTTTTTTTTTTTTTTTTTTTTTCTTATATAAAGGAGGAGGGAGGGGGAGGCATGTTGAACACCCTCAAAAACATCTTTTTTTTTTTTTTTTATTTCTTTTCTTTCATTTCTTTCTTATATAAAGGAGGAGGAGGGGGAGGGAAGGAAGGTGACCCGCTATGTTGACCCTCAAAAACATCTCTTATTTTTTTTTAATTTCTTTCTTATATAAATGGGAGGAACGATCAAAACATCACTTCTTTTCTTTTTTTTTTTTTTTCTTCTTTCATTTCTTTCTATATATAAAGAAGGAGGAAGGGTGGAACGATCCCTCAAAAACGTCTTATTTTTTTTTTTTTTTCATTTCTTATATAAAGGAGGAGGAGGGAGGAGGAGGAAGGTCACCTCAAAAAAATCTCTGATTTTATTTTTTTTTTTTATTTTATTTTATTTTTTTATTTGTTTTTTCATTTCTTTCTTATATAAAGGAGGGAGGGAAGGAAGGTGACTATGTTATCTCTTTTTTTTTTTTTTTTTTCTTTCATTTCTTTCTTATATAAAGGAATGGAGGGAGGGATGGAGGGAGGGAAGGTGACCATGCTATGTTGAACGACCCTCAAAACATTTCTTATTTTTTATTTTTTGGTTTTTTTGGTTTTTTTTTTCTTATATAAGGGGGAGGAACGATCCCTCAAAAACATCTCTTTTTTTTTTTTTTCTTTTTCTTTCATTTCTTTCTTATATAAAGGGAGGGAAGGAGGGAAGGCTGACCACGGCTATATTGAACGAGCCTGCCTTTCCAAGGCTATGTTGAACGACCCCGCCTTCCCATGGCTATGTTGAACGATCCCTTAAAAACATCTCTTATTTTTTTTTCTTTCATTTCTTTCTTATATAAAGGGAGGGAAGGAAGGCTGACCACGGAGGGAGGGCGGGCTGATCACGGCTATGTTGAACGACCCCTCAAAACATCTCTTTTTTTTTTTTTTTTCTTTCATTTCTTTATTATATATGGAGGGAGTGAGGGAGAAGGCTGACCATGGCTATCTTGAGGGGGGGAGGGAGAAGGCTGACCACGGCTATGTTGAACGACCCCTCAATAACATCTCTTATTTTTATTTTTATTTTTTTTCATTTTTTTCTTATATAAAGAAAGGGAGGGAGGGAGAAGGCTGACCACGGTATGTTGAATGACCCCTCAAAAGCTTCTCTTTTTTTTTTTTTTTTTTGGTTTTGTTTTCTTTCATTTCTTTCTTATACAAAAGGAGGGAGGGAGGAGGAACTATTTTTTTTTCTTTCATTTCTTTCTTATATAGGAGGGAGGAAGGCTGACCACAGGAGGGAGGAAGGCCGACTCGACTATGTTGAACGACCCCACCTTCCACGGATATGTTGAACGAACCTCAAAACATCTCTTATTTTTTTTTGTTTTTTTTCTTTCTTTCTTATATATATACCACTATATTAAGGAAGGAGGGAGGGAAGGACCACGGCTATGTTGAGTTAAGAATTTTTGGTTTTTTTTTTCTTTCATTTCTTTCTTGTATAAAGGGAGGGAAGGGGGAGGAGGAGGAAGGCAAACGGCTATATTGAACAACCGCTTACGGCTATGTTGAACGACCCTCAAAAACATCTTCTTCTTTTTTTTTCCTTCATTTCTTTATATAAAGATAGGGAGGAAGGTTGACCATGAAGGGAGGGAATATGGGAGGGAGGTAGGGAGGGCAGTGACCACGTCTATGTTGAACGACCACCTTCCCGGCTATGTTGAGCACCCTCAAAAAATATCTCTTTTTTTTTTGTTTTGTTTTTTCTTTCATTTCTTTATTATATAAGGAGGAGGAGGGAGAAAGGTGACCATGGCTATGTTGAGGGGGAAGGGAAGGAGAGCAGCTATGTCGAGGGAGGGAGGTGAAGTCTATGTTGAAGCGACCCTCAATAACTTTTTTTTTTTTTTTTGGTTTTTCTTTCATTTCTTTCTTATATAAAGAAAGGAAGGGAGGAGGAGGAGAAGGTGTTGTCAAAAGCATCTCTTTTTTTTTGTTTTCTTTCATTTCTTTACTATATAAAGGGAGTGAGGAATCTCTTATTTTTTTCTTTTATTTCTTTCTTATATAAAGGGAGGAGGAAGGGAAAGTGACACGGCTATGTTGAAATCAATTCCTAAAACATCTCTTATTTTTTTTTCTTTCATTTATTTCTTATATAAAGGAAATGGAGGGGGGGGAGAGGGAGGGAGGGAAGGCTAACCACGGCTATGTTGAACGACCCCTCAAAAACTTCTCTTATTTTTTTTTTCTTTCATTTCTTTCTTATATAAGGAGGGAGGGAGGGAGGGCTATGTTGAACGACCCCTCAAAAACATCTTTTTTTTTTTTCTTATATAAAGGAGAGGGAGGGAGGGCTAACGACCCATCAAACACCTCTCTTGTTTATTTATTTTTTCTTATATAAAGGGAGGTAGGGGAGGGAGGGAAGGAAGGCTGACCCTGGCTATGTTGAACGACCCCTCAAAAACATCTCTTATTTTTTTTTTCTTTAATTTCTTTCTTATATAAAGGGGAGGAACGACCCCTCAAAAACATCACTTTTTTTTCTTCTTTTTTTTCTTCTTTCATTTCTTTCTTATATAAAGGGAGGGAGGAAGGGTGGAACGATCCCTCAAAAACGTCTTTTTTTTTTTTTTTTTTTCTTTTTGGTTTTTTTTTTCTTTCATTTCTTTCTTATATAATGGGAGGGCGGGAGGGGAGGAAAGGCTTACCACGGCTATGTTGAACAACCCGGGAGGGAGGGAGGGACGGATGGACGGAATGCTGACCACGGCTATGTTGAACGACCCCTCAAAAACATCTCTTATTTGTTTTTGGTTTTTTTCTTATATAAAGGGAGGGAGCGGAAGGCGGAGGGAGGTGGGGCGGAAGGGACGGAGGAGGAACGACCTCCTCAAAACATCTCTTTTTTTTCAATTCTTTCTTATAGAAAGGAGGAGGAGGAGAGGAAGGTGACCGACTATGTTGAATGACCCGGAGGGAGGGGAGAGGGAAGGCTTACCACGGCTATGTTGAACGACCCTTGAAAAACATCTCTTATTTTTTTTTTTTTAATTTCTTTCTTATATAAAGGGAGGGAGGGAGGAGGAGGAACAACCCTCAAAAACATCTCGATTTTTATTTTTTATTTTATTTTATTTTTATTTATTTTTATTTGTTTACTTTCATTTCTTTCTTATATAAAGGGAAGGAGGGAAGGGAAGGCTGACCACGGCTATGTTGAACGACCCCTCAAAAATATCTCTTTTTTATTTTTTTATTTTTTTTCTTTCATTTCTTTCTTATATAAAGGGAATAGAGGAGGGATGGATGAGGGAGGAAGGTGACCACGTATGTTGAACGACCCCTCAAAACATTTCTTATTTTTTATTTTTGGTTTTTTGGTTTTTTTCTTATATAAGGGGAGGAACGACCCTCAAAACATCTCTTTTTTTTTTTTTTTTTTTTTTCTTTCATTTCTTTCTTATATAAAGGGAGGGAGGGAGGGAAGGCTGACCACGACTATATTGAACGAGCCCGCCTTTCCAAGGCTATGTTGAACGACCCCGCCTTCCCATGGCTATGTTGAACGATCCCTTAAAAACATCTTTTTTTTTTTTCTTTCATTTCTTACTTATATAAAGGAGGAAGGAAGGTGACCAGGAGGAGGCGGGTGATCACGGCTATGTTGAACGACCCCTCAAAACATCTCTTTTTTTTTTTCTTTCATTTCTTTATTATATATGGAGGGAGAGAGAGAGAAGGCTGACCATGGCTATGTAGAGGGGGGGAGGGAGAAGGCTGACCACGGCTATATTGAACGACCCCTCAATAACATCTCTTATTTTTATTTTTATTTTTTTTCATTTTTTTCTTATATAAAGAAAGGGAGGAGGAGAAGGCCACCACGGTATGTTGAATGACCCCTCAAAAGCTTCTCTTATTTTTTTTTCTTTTTTTTGTTTTTGTTTTTCTTTCATTTCTTTCTTATACAAAAGGAGGGAGGGAAGGAGGGAAGGCTGACTATTTTTTTTTTCTTTCATTTCTTTCTTATATATAGGGAGGAAGGTGACCATGAGGGAGGGAAGGAGGAAGGTGACTCGACTATGTTGAATGACCCCACCTTTCCACGCTATGTTGAACGAACCCCCAAAACATCTCTTTTTTTTTGTTTTTTTTTCTTTTCTTTCTTATATATATCACCACTATATGTTAAGGAAGGAGGAGGGAGGAATGACCACGGCTATGTTGAGGAGGAGAATTTTTGGTTTTCTTTTTCTTTCATTTCTTTCTTGGGAGGAAGGGAGGGAGGAGGAAGGCTGACCACGGCTATATTGAACAACCCCGCCTTCCCACGGCTATGTTGAACGACCCATCAAAAACATCTTCTTTTTTTTCCTTCCATTTCTTTCTTATATAAAGATAGGGAGGGAAGGCTGACCATGAAGGGAGGGAATATGGGAGGTGGTAGGGAGGCGGTGACCACGCCTATGTTGAACGACCCGCCTTCCCACGCTATGTTGAGCGACCCCTCAAAAATATCTCTTTGTTTTTGTTTTGTTTTTCTTTCATTTCTTTATTATATAAGGAGGAGGGAGGAGAAGGCTGACCATGGCTATGTTGAGGGGAAAGGAAGGAGAAGGCTGACCACGGCTATGTCGAGGAGGGAGGTAGAAGGTGACCACGGCTATGTTGAACAACCCCTCAATAACTTTTCTTTTTTTTTTAGGTTTTTTTTCTTTCATTTCTTTCTTATATAAAGAAAGGAAGAGAGGAGGAGGGAGGAGAAGGCTAACCACGGCTATGTTGAGCGACCCTCAAAAGCATCTCTTTTTTTTTGTTTTTTTCTTTCATTTCTTTACTATATAAAGGGAGTAAGGGAGGAGGAAGGCTTACCATTTTTTTTTTTTTGGTTTTTTTTATATAAAGGAGGGAGGGAGGAGGCTGACCACGCTATGTTAGGGAGGGAGGGAGGGAAGGCACGGCTATGTTGAACAACCCCAAAAAACATCTCTTATTTTTTTTTTCTTTTATTTCTTTCTTATATAAAGGGAGGGAGGAAGGGAAAGCTGACCACGGCTATGTTGAACGACCCCTCAAAAATATCTTCTTTTTTTCTTTCATTTCTTTCTTATATACAGGGAGGGAGGGAGGGAGGGGGCTATATTGAATGACCCGTCAAAAACATTTCTTATTTATTTTTATTTTTTTGGTTTTTTTTTTTCTTTCATTTCTTTCTTATATAAAGGGAAGGAAGGGGGGGAGGGAGGGAGGGAAAGCTGACCACGGCTATGTTGAACGACCCCTCAAATACATCTTTTATTTTTTTTTTTGGTTTGGAGAGGAGGGAAGCCTGACCACGGCTATGTTGAATGACCCCTCAAAAACTTTTTTTTTTCTTTTATTTCTTTCTTATATAAAGGGAGGGAGGGAGGGATGGAGGGTTGTGTTAAACAACCTCTCAAAAACATCTCTTATTTTTTTTTTCTTTCATTTCTTTCTTATATAAAGGGAGGGAGGGAGAAGACTGACCACGGCTATGTTGAACGTCCCCTCAAAAACATCTTTTTTTTTCTTTTTTTCATTTCTTTCTTATATAAAGGGAGAGAGGGAGGGAAGGTTGACCACGACTATATTGAACGACCCTTCAAAAACATCTCTTTTTTTTAATTTTTTTCTCTTTCATTTCTTTCGTATATAAAGGAAGGGAGGGAGGGCTATGTTGAACGACCTCTCAAAAAATCTCTTATTTTTTTTTCTTTCATTTATTTCTTATATAAAGGAAATGGAGGGGGAGAGGGAGGGAAGGAAGGCTAACCACGGCTATGTTGAACGACCCCTCAAAAACTTCTCTTATTTTTTTTTTCTTTCATTTCTTTCTTATATAAGGGGAGGGAGGGAGGGCTATGTTGAACGACCCCTCAAAAACATCTTCTTCTTTTTTTTTTGGTTTTTTTTTCTTATATAAAGGGGAGGGAGGGAGGGCTAACGACCCATCAAACACCTCTCTTGTTTATTTATTTTTTCTTATATAAAGGGAGGTAGGACATCTCTTATTTTTTTTTTCTTTAATTTCTTTCTTATATAAATGGGAGGAACGACCCCTCAAAAACATCACTTCTTTTTCTTCTTTTTTTTGATTTTTTTCTTCTTTCATTTCTTTCTTATATAAAGGGAGGGAGGAA